>CM064864.1:23749968-28549968 GCA_032719365.1 Prinsepia uniflora
TCATGGAATTTGGGACGGGTCGTTACATGTACTATATAGTTGATCAAATGAGGTCTTATGGTGAAGATATAAAGGAAGCTAGGATGGGGCAGAAAATTCTCATAAGCTTTACTAAGACCTATGATCCTATAATTTCAATCCTAGAGGAAACCAAAGATCTAGATGAAGTAAATGTGCAGGAACTGATTTCTTCCATTAATGCTTATGATCAGAGGCTTGAAGTTCACTTTGAAAATTCTACTGAAAAAGCTTTTTCAAGTCATGTTAAGCCGTGGACAAGCAAATCTAAGAAGGGTACATGTCTAGGAAGTAAACCCTGGGTCAAGAAAACAGAGAATGATTCTGGACATCCCAAAGGAGAAACTAAGGGTGATGGTGATACTAAGCCTACTTGCAAAGTGTGCAGCAAGAAGCATTTTGGAAATTGTTGGTTTAAAACTAGAAAATGTTTCAAATGTAACAAAATGGGCCACTATGCTAAGGACTGTCATACCAAGAGCAGTGTCAATATTTCTCAGCAGATAGAAGATGATGGAGCCATGTTTTATGCCTGCCATTCAGTCACTACTTCTAAGAATGTTGATGTCTGGTATTTGGACAGTGTTTGTAGGAACCACATGACCTCTCAAGAATCAGCATTGATTGATCTTGATAGAACCTTAAAGTACAGGGTGAAAATGGAACAGGAGAACTGGTGGAAGCCAAAGGCAAGGGTTCTCTCATTATCAAGACACAGGGAGGTGACAGAATGATAAAAGAAGTGATGTTAGTGCCTGGTTTGGATGAGAACCTGTTAAGTGTTGGGAAAATGGTGGAGCATGGATATAATCTGGTTTTTGAAGGGAGGAATGCAACTATCTATGAATAGAGACATGAAATAGCTAGTGTTGCTATGACCAGTAACATGTGTTTTCCCTTATCTTTCCAACAAGTTCTTCCAATGGCTAAGGTGGCAGTAGAAGAAGGAAGTTCATGGCTGTGGCACAGAAGATTTGGACATTTGAATCATTCAAGTTTGTCTTCACTAGTCACTAATGATATGGTGATTGGTATGCCTAGACTTTCTAAGAAAGAGGAATGTTGTGAGGGTTGTATTTTTGGAAAGCAACATGTGGAGACCTTTGAGAAAGCTGCTTGGAGATCAACACAGTTGCTCGAACTGATACATACAGATCTATGTGGACCAATGCAAACTGAGACTCTAAGTGGGAACAAATACTTCCTCACTTTTATTGATGACTATTCTAGAATGTGTTGGACCTATCTCCTAAGGCACAAATCAGGAGTATTCAATGCATTCAAGAAGTTCAAGGCTATGGTTGAACTTCAGACAGGAAAGAGGATCAAGAAAATAAGAAGTGACACGGGTGGGGAGTTTACAACTCAGGAGTTTCTGAATTATTGTGAAGACTTGGGGATTCAAAGGAAACTTACTGTTGCTTACTATACACAACAGAATAGTGTTGCAGAGAGAAAGAACAAAACTATTGTGGAGATGGCTAAAGCAATGATTCATGACAAAAATATGCCCTACATGTTTTGGGGTGAAGCAGTAGCTACTACTGTTTATTTGCTTAATAGGTGCCCAACAAAAGCCATAAAGAAGAAAACCCCTTTTGAAATGTATAGTGGGAGAAAACCAGGAGTTAGTCACCTAAGAATCTTTTTGTCAGGAGCCACCCCTAATCCCCCGGGATTAAGGGCTAAATCCCGATCCCTTCTAACTTAGGCATGACACGAAGGCGAAACTGATGGCCAACCTTCATGTGACACGTAAGTCAGACAAGGGATTCTCGATCCGACCGTCCAAAAACTTCCTAACTTCCTAGAGTGCGCAGAGTCTACTGTGGATCGTACGTGTGATGACTCCGTCTCTCTCGACGGACAGCCCGCGCCGTAATAACCTGGAGGGTATCGAAAACACGAAAAGACTGTGAGTGGACAAAAATAAAGTATATATTTAAAAACAGTTCATAAAACAATGACATTTATACCCTCCACGTAAAAACCAATGCATGCATATCAAAATCATGTTATAAAAACCATTCACTATTCCGGTTAATCAAACCTTGTAAGAAAAACCGAACATAGGTTCTTTTTCTCTTCCAAATCCCGGGCCTCAGCCCAACACCATCGAAAAACCTTATTTGAAAACCACCATCATCAAATCAATTGTGAAATCCAAAACACATTTTAAGCCACATTCCCATCCATCGAACCTGCTGGATCTATCCGAGTCTTTAAACTCCCGAGTCTTTAAACTCAATAGGCCTACGGAGGAAATATCAATATCCGAGTCTTTAAACTCTCGAGTCTTTAAACTCAATCTGGGTCTGTCCCCCGTCAATCATAATCCGGGTTTTTAAACCCAATAACCAGATCTAGCAAATCCAATCCAAAACCGTTTGAAAACCATTTTCCATTTCCGAATCCGAATCCGCAATCTCATCAGGATCCCGAATCCAAATCTAGAACTCATATCCATCTCCTTTCCAGATCCGAGTCCGCAACCATCATTCCGTAAGCCGGCATCCGGAATAACCATTCCGAACCAAACTCGGAAATCCACTTTCAAGTCCCGAATTGAATCCCGAATCGTCATCCGGAATTCCGATTCAAAAACCCAAAATCACGTTTTCTTTAAACCACTTTCTGATCTGGGCTTCAAGCCCTAAAACACTTTTCCGAAATCCATCTTAAATTACTAATATTAAATCGTATTTCAAATCCCGAAATCAAATCATTAAAACCAGGTTCAAATCACAAACTTGATCGAAATCTCGTAAAACGTGAGATTCCGTAATTTCCTCGAAAAACGTGCAAAATCGTAAACCATCAAGATCATAAATCAAATCATAGAATCATGTATGAAAACATATTAAAACATATATGCATGCATCATAAGTTAGAAAGCAAAGTCCACTCACAGACCATTCCGACGTTGCCTTGATACGCGCGCACTTACGCCGTTCCCGGGCAATTCGCTATCCTAGGCTTTTCCGAACCTGTCCAAAACCCATACGAAGGTCACTAACTACTTCACAATGGTCATACTAAAACCCCATAATTTTCCCGTATTTTTAACTATTTTTAACCGAGCCGTAAAACCTTCAGAAATCTCGAAAACTATTGAGACGATGTCCGATTGACTCGAAACCAGCGTCAAAAAGTTCGTTACATCGAGTACTTTGAAATTAATGTTGAAAACATCCTCGAAAATTGATTCACGCGCCCACACGCGCCGCCCAAAGGGGTTACGCGTGGGCCTCTCGCGCTGCTACAGTGTCATCCCTTACCTTGGGACAGACCGGTTCGGACCGGCCGGTTCATCTGGACCGGCGTACTCAATTTTTGTCTCTTTCCTGGTTCAATCTTCGTCCTTTTGATTCCATTAAATTCGTCCCACCATTTAAAATTGTTTTAACTAATTAAATCGTGCTAGGAGGACATGTTTTTACCTGCTAGATTGAAATAAGAAAACCAGAGATACTTCCTCTGTGTCCTCGTCATTCTGGCCATGCCCATCCTTAATTCGCGTTCCAATCATCTTCCTGATGCCTTCAATAGATTACCCAACTAATCAAACCCGTCATTAGGCATCAAAACACACTTCACCATTGCTAGGATTGAACTTACCCTTTCTCGGGTTCCTTAGTCACAGACCACGGCAGTCTTCAAATGTAGGCTAGATCCGTTCCTCTGAGCCTCCTAAGCCTCAAACTACTAATCAATTAGCTAATTAATCATTAATTTAAGCTTAACAGAATCGGCTGGAAACAGAGCTCACGGCTTACCTCTGTTCTGCTTTCACCGTGCACGGCGGCCCTCCACGGCATCACCACCACAGTTCTCACGTTCTACTCTCCCGTTCTAGTTCATATCTTGAGGGCAACCGGTCACCGTGGAGTGGGAGATCAAAAGATCCTCACTGTCCTCTGTTTTGGTCTTCACGGGTTCGAAGCCACCGTCCCTGGCTGCCCTCGTGTCCACCACCACCACCAATCTACCACTGTCCCCCTTCCTAGCCACTCATTACTGGTCAGGGTTTGGGTTTGAGGGAATTGGGTTCACCGCTGCCCTCACCCCACTTAGTCCTATGTTCTTCAATTGATCGATTTAAAACTACACGGTTAACACTTCAACTGCACGACCGATTAGGCTAGAAGCCTCTAGGAGTAAGCCATGTGTCACCCTCCCTGTGGACTCAGCCCAAAAATTTCCAATTCCAGTCTCCCAGGTGTCCCAATCTGGTTGCACACAAATCCCAATGTTCTAAAAGACCAAATTGCCCCTAAATGCCAAAATTACCATTTTACCCCTCGAGTTCATAGACCCGTAACTTAACCGTCAGACTTCCAATCGACACATGCTACCTGTCGTTGTACTCAGGACGTTGAGATCTATCTAACGGTCCTCGGTTTGTGTGAAAACTAAGGGTCAAACAAAAAGTCAACAATGTCCCTCTTTTTCACCAAATTAAGAAAGTGTCCTCAATCTTTCGAACATCATAACTTCCTCCTTGGATGTCGGAATCAGGTGTGCCACCTGTCTACGGACTCGTGACGTCCTGAACTACGTTACGGTCATCGATCAATATCCATCTGATTGCACGAACTAAAAGTCAACATTTTGCCCATTTTAGGGGCAAAACCGTCATTAACTACTAAACTAATCCCCGACTTCCGGGACGGGTCGTTACAATCTACCCTCCTTAAAATAATTTCGTCCTGAAATTCCAAATCTCGTACTTCCGTAACTAGCGGGGAGAAATCCAACTGACCCTACACCTGGGTCTCCTACCCGGTGTCTAGCACCTGCCAATCCAAAATATCCTGATAGTGTCCAAACTGTCACCACATCATTCCCTGTGAATCAACTCAACCAACTTTTAGTTCATCGGGACAATCGCACTGGGGTCATCACCAATCCATCTCGTTCCTTTACAAGCATTCTGACTCGTGGCACATCATCTCTACTCCAGGGTTCACAATAATCTAAGCCTGAACCTCTGCTCGCACCGAGCCAAAACCCTCAATCTACGCTCGGGTCGGGGAAACTAACATCCCTCGGCAACCACAACTCTGAGCAACCAAATGCTCAACCAACACCGCCACCTTCTGGACTCGTCCATAGTCATCCACCAACTATCTACTACCTCGGCTGCACCTAGCAGCACAATCTCCAGTCTAGCCGTAAGTCGGCCCAAGCCACACAACTATTACCACAACCCCGAGTCACGGTTTCTAACTAAACACTTATTCTGGGGGTTTCTCACTCCGGTAATCACATTCCAGACTATCCATCCTTCGGGGTTCCTCAAATCATCCCCGGCGTCCGGATTATCCAAACCCGCAATTTCCACTGGTTTACTACAACCTTACCACTCGGGTCGTCACACCGGACTAAGACCATTCCTTATCGTGACTCCACCCTTACCCCTCAAGTATCACATTAGTTCCTAAACTCTATCACTCAAGGCATCCGGCTACTCGTAGCCACACAATTCCAAACTCAACACAACTGACCAAAGGTCACCAATCCTTACGATCAACATCCAAACTCTATTCGGCCTAACCGGCCACCGTCAACTGGCCTCCTTGGCCTACATATCTCACTTATTCAACAAGCTATTCTCAAGCCCCTCAGGCCGACCAACCTATTCATCCGTAGCTCACCGGCTACTATCCAGATTAATCCTGCTAGTTTATCTTTGACCCTTATGGTCCATCCATCAAGCAAAACCAGCGCCAACACACTAACCATTCCGGCCCTAAGCCGATGTACGTCACACCTCGTACCGCGTATCGAGCGACTAACATCCTGACACTAACTACCACTACTAACTAGCCACAACGAACATACTATCACTATCGTATCCAGGTTGCTGTCGGGCTATTTCGCGTCGAGACATCACGTCTACAGTAGCATCACACCACCCATGTCAACGAACCAACGACTCTGGGATACAAACCTCGCGCAGAACATACAAAACCTCACTCTGATACCAAATTTTCAGGACCCCCCCCCCCCCTAATCCCCAGGGATTAAGGGTAAAATCCCGATCCCGTCTAACTTAGGCATAACACGAGGGCGAAACTGACGGCCAACCTTCATGTGACACGTAAGTCAGACAAGGGATTCTCGATCCGACCGTCCAAAAACTTCCTAACTTAACAGAGTGCGAAGAGTGTACTGTGGATCGTACGTGTGATGTCTCCGTCTCTCTCGACCGACAGCCCGCGCCGCAACAACCTGAAGGGTATCGAAAACACGAAAAGACTGTGAGTGGACAAAAATAAAGTATATATTTAAAAACAGTTCATAAAACAATGACATTTATACCCTCCGCATAAAAACCAATGCAGGCATATCAAAATCATGTTATAAAAACCATTCACTATTCCGGTTAAGCAAACCTTGTAAGAAAAACCGAACACAGGTTCTTTTTCTCTTCCAAATCCCGGGCCTCAGCCCAACATCATCGAAAAACCTTATTTGAAAACCACCATCATCAAATCAATTGTGAAATTCAAAACACATTTTAAGCCACATTCCCATCCATCGAACCTGCTGGATCTATCCGAGTCTTTAAACTCCCGAGTCTTTAAACTCAATCCAGGCGTCAATATAATCCGAGTCTTTAAACTCCCGAGTCTTCAAACTTAATAGGCCTACGGGGGAAATATCAATATCCGAGTCTTTAAACTCCCGAGTCTTTAAGCTCAATCCGGGTCTGTCCCCCGTCAATCATAATCCGGGTCTTTAAACCCAATAACCAGATCCAGCAAATCCAATCCAAAACAGTTTGAAAACCATTTTCCATTTCCGAATCCGAATCCGAATCTGCAATCTCATTAGTATCCCGAATCCAAATCTAGAACTCATATCCATCTCCTTTCCAGATCCGAGTCCGCAACCATCATTCCGTAAGCCGGCATCTGGAATAACCATTCCGAACCCAAACCCGGAAATTCACTTTCAAGTCCCGAATTGAATCCCGAATCGTCATCCGGAATTCCAATTCAAAAACTCGAAATCACGTTTTCTTTAAACCACTTTCTGATCTGGGCTTCAAGCCCTAAAACGCTTTTCCGAAATCCATCTTAAATCACTGATATTAAAACCAGGTTCAAATCACAAACTTAATCGAAATCCCGAAATCCCGAAATCAAATCATTAAAACCAGGTTCAAATCACAAACTTGATCGAAATCTCGTAAAACGTGAGATTCCATAATTTCCTCAAAAAAAGTGCAAAATCGTAAACCATCACGATCATAAATCAAATCATAGAATCAAGTATGTAAACATATTAAAACATATATGCATGCATCATAAGTTAGAAAGCAAAGTCCACTAACATACCATTCCGATGTTGCCTCGATACGAGCGCACATACGCCGTTCCCGGTCAGTTCGCTATCCTTGGCTTTTTTGAACCTGTCCAAAACCATACGAAGGTCACTAACTACTTCACAATGGTCATACTAAAACCCCATAATTTTTCCGTATTTTTAACTATTTTTAACCGAGCCCTAAAACCTTCGGACAACCCGAAAACTATTGAGACGATGTCCGATTGACTCGAAACCAGCGTCAAAATGTTCGTTACATTGAATACTTTGAAATTCGTGTTGAAACTATCCTCGAAAACTGGGCCACGCGCCCACATACGCCAGCCAAAGGGGCTGTGCGTGGGCCTCACGCGCTGCTACAGTGTCGTCCCTTACCTTGGGACAGTCCGGTTCGGACCGGCCGGTTCATCTGGACTACTCAAATTTTTGGCTCTTTCCTGGTTCAATCTTCGTCCTTTTGATTCCATTAAATTCGTCCCACCATTTAAAATTGTTTTAACTAATTAAATCGTGCAAGGAGGACATGTTTTTACCTGCTAGATTGAAATAAGAAAACCAGAGATACTTCCTCTGTGTCCTCGTCATTCCGGCCATGCCCATCCTTAATTTGCGTTCCAATCATCTTCCTGATGCCGGCATCAAAACACACTTCACCATTGCTAGGATTGAACTTACCCGGTCTCGGGTTCCTTAGTCATAGACCACGACAGTCTTCAAATGTAAGCTAGATCTGTTCCTCTGAGCCTCCTAAGCCTCAAACTACTAATCAATTAGCTAATTAATCATTAATTTAAGCTTAACAGAATCGGCTGGAAACAGAGCTCACAGCTTACTTGTGTTCTGCCTTCACCGTGCAAGGCGGCCCTCCACGGCATCACCTCCACAGTTCTCACGTTCTAGTTCATATCTTGAGGGCAACCGGTCACCGTGGAGTGGGAGATCAAAAGATCCTCACTGTCCTCTGTTTTGGTCTTCACGGGTTCGAAGCCACCGTCCCTGGCTGCCTTCGTGTCCACCACCACCACCAATCTACCACTGTCCCCCTTCCTAGCCACTCATTACTGGTCAGGGTTTGGGTTTGAGGGAATTGGGTTCACCGCTGCCCTCACCCCACTTAGTCCTATGCTCTTCAATTGATCGATTTAAAACTAAACGGTTAACACTTCAACTGCACGACCGATTAGGCTAGAAGCCTCTAGGAGTAAGCCATGTGTCACCTTCCCTGTGGACTCAGCCCAAAAGTTTCCAATTCCAGTCTCCCAGGTGTCCCAATCTGGTTGCACACAAATCCCAATGTGCTAAAAGACCAAATTGCCCCTAAATGCCAAAATTACCATTTTACCCCTCGAGTTCATAGACCCGTAACTTAACCGTCAGACTTCCAATCGACACATGCTACCTGTCGTTGTACTCAGGACGTTGAGATCTATCTAACGGTCCTCGGTTTGCGTGAAAACTAAGGGTCAAACAAAAAGTCAACAATGTCCCTCTTTTTCACCAAATTAAGAAAGTGTCCTCAATCTTTCGAACATCATAACTTCCTCCTTGGATGTCGGAATCAGGTGTGCCACCTGTCTACGGACTCGTGACGTCCCGAACTACGTCACGGTCATCGATCAATATCCATCTGATTGCACGAACTAAAAGTCAACATTTTGCCCATTTTAGGGGCAAAACCGTCAATAACTACTAAACTAATCCCCGACTTCCGGGACGGGTCGTTACACTTTGGATCAATCTGTTTTTACCACGTTCTTAGCCAACTAAGACAGAAGTTGGATTCTTCTGCAATCAAGGGAGTTTTTGTGGGTTATGGTAGCTGTGAAAAAGGGTACAGAATTTATTGTCTAGAAACCAAGAAAGTAGTGGTTTCTAAAACTGTTACCTTCAAAGAAAATGCAGATGGAATTGGAAAACAAACTTGGAAGTCAGTATTCCATGTTTTCCTGATATACTCCCTGAAATTGGTACTGAAAACAGTGAAGCAGAAGTACCAGGACAGACTCAATGTAATGCCCCGGATATTCGAAAATGGAAATTGTGGAAAATTTGAAGGAAAATGACAATTTTGCCCCTAGAATTGGGTAAACGGTTGACTTTTGGTTCGAACGGTCAAACAGACTTTGACTGATGACTGTGACGTAGGTTGGGACATCACGAGTTCATAGACAGGTGGCACGCCCAATTCCGACATTCAAGGAGCAAATTATGATGTCCGGAAGTCTAAGGGTAAGTTGGCAAATTGGTTCAGAAAGGACCGAAAGTGGACTTTTTGATCGAGATCTTGTTTGGACTTTTTGGAAGACCGCTGGATAGGTCTCGGGACGTTGAATCCGTAGACAAGTGGCATGCATCAATCGGAGTTCGGACGTGGAAGTTATGGGTCTAGAATTGTGAGGGGTATTTTGGTAAATAACCAAGGAAGGGCAAAATGGTAATTTGCCATAGCAGATGGAATTGGATAATTAATTGGCTGATTCAGCCTATTTGGATGAGGATTATTATTTATGTGACATCTGTCACTTGCTTATGTTAATTAGTGGCAATGGTGATGAGTTTGCATTAAGGCTTCATACGTTTGTACAAGGGTAAAAACAGAGACCATGATACTTGATCGATCTTACCAGCAGCAACCACAACCCAATTGAAAACTGAGGATTGAGAGGAAAACAAAGAGAATTAATTAGTGAGTTAGGAACCTTGAACTCAGCTGACATCAAACTACAAACCCAGAAAACCCGAAAAACCATTAAAGGACATTAGGATCGAATTCGAATTCTGAGACGTTTATGAATGAAATTTATCATGAATTTAGCTCTCTGTGCTTGAGACGAGTCGAACCCACTGATAATTGATATGAATTAGAGTCGTTTTTCCATAGAACGGAGAAAGGGAAGACTTGGGATGTTCGAGCTTGAGTCGAGGAAATCGAGACATGGAATGATGAAATTTATCTTAGAAATGTGTTCATTAGGACCCCACGATTCTTTCTGTCGCATCAATTGAAGGAAAACGATAGAGAATGACGACCTTCGAAGACTGCACAGTGTTTTGTGTTCTTCGTGAAATCGAGTTCAATTCGATAGAATTAAGGTAATGTTGTATGTAATTGGGTTTACAGAACCTCAATTAAGTCTATAACGATGCAAATGGACGATTGAATTGAAGGACTTGATGTCGAATTGATGAATATCGAACCGGGTCACCTCGTGGGTCGCATGATCCGTTTACCAGAGAAACGGGTAGGGACGATGCACTGTAGCAGGCGCGTGGGTTTCACGTGCAGCCACTCACGGCGGCGCATGAGGGCACGTGGGCACGATTATCGAGGTGAGTCAACATGACTTTTGTCTTATTTAATGTAACGAACATTTTGGCACTGGTTTCGAGGAAATCGGATACCGTTTCGATATTGTTTCGAGGGTTCGAAGGTTTATGTTACGTTTAAAATATGTATTTAAATCCCGGAAAAATGGGGGAAAATTATATGAGATATATTGAGATGTTAGTGACCCTTGATAATGATTTTGGACATGGATGGTGGCTTTCGGAATTTACGAAAAAAACGTGCAGCTCGAAAAGCGAGCGATATGGACTGTGTGTGAGTGGACTTTTGTTTTCTACCCTGAATGCATGCATATATGTTTTAAATGTTTTATGATATGATTTGAAATGATTTGGTATGATTGATGTTTTGATGTGATGATTTTCGGATTTTGGGAATATTATATTATTTTATCTGATTTTGGGCAGATTTTTCCGACAACGGTGATCTTACTATTTTGGACGAAGGCTCGGTATTTGAGATTGGTTTTGACTCGGATTATGAGTCGGGAAATGATTTGGTGGATTTGAAATGCTTTCCGAATAAATTTTGTGGATTTATGTGAAAATGGCAACTGAGGTTGCGGTTACGCGGATTTGCGTGAAATTGATATGTTGGGCGTGGGACCCAATGGAAATGTGATTTTGATTGGATTGGTATTTCCATGTGATTACATGATGATATTGATGGTTTTCGGATTTATGAAATAATCGGGACTCTGGTTTTATGAACTATGTTTTGGGCTGAGGCCCTATAATGAAAATGGTTTTGATTTCAAATGCAACTGTTTTTCACTGGTTTTCATGATGATGATGTCTGTGGATATTAGGGCTTTCGGGGTGGAATATGTTTCCCCTGGAGTGCACCCTGGATTATGGATATTAGGGCTTCTGGTTGGGTATGTGTTTCCCCGGAATGAACCCTGGAGATAACGTTCACCTCCGGGATAGAGGTGTGTACCCCGGAAAGGTCACGTAGCACGATCTGTTGTCGTGCAGCCGAGGGAGGCTCGACTCAGATTAGATGTGCTGGATTATATGGAGATCGGTCGGTGATGTGTTCATGACGATCTGGATTGCCAGCTGGTGATGTGTTCAAAGCGGCGGATGCTCAGATTTTGAGCGGTGCTTGAGCCTATTGATTTGCACGCGTTGCAAGGATAACGTAACTAGATGAGATTGGATATGAGACTGGATAGGGAAATGAGTCCCGTGGTTTTTATTGTTCATGATTTGTGATAAAATGTTTGTGCCCAGATTTACTTTACTCATGTTTTATGATATGCATGCATGTTTGTGAAGTTGTAGGGTAGGAATGTATTGTGATAAATGTATTTCTAAAACTTTTTTTTGTCCACTCGCACCTTTTCTGTTTTATTGACCCTCAAGGTCGTGGCGCGCTGATCGAGGCTATTCGAGAGGTGGAGGTATGAGTGGGCACAGGTACGGTTATCCCTTGTTTGGCAAGTGCTGAGGGTAATTTCGGAACTTCAGCTAACTTGTCAGACGGGATCAGGATCAGGTACGGTTATCTATGTCCTTTGGGGACAGGTCCTGTCAAATTGGTATTAGAGCACTACGTTGCTGCTTCTGTTGCCACATCATGCCTCCGAAACGTAAGCCTTGTGAGCGACCTGGTTGTGAGAACGGTATACGAGGGAAGTTGAGACCTCGTGAAAAACCTCAGAATGAGATTGACCCTGACTTGGGGATTAGATGTTAATCAGTGTACACTGTGACGTACTAACTGTTAAACACATAATTTTGTGGGTCCTAAGAATGAGTGAGCCCAGAGGCTATAAAGGTAGCACAATTGGGTAGATTGGACCCGAAATGAGATTATTCTCAGGGAATTTCTTAAGTGGAATGTATGTCTAACAAGTCTAGAATATGATGGGATATCCCTTAGGCCTTAGAGGTCGTATCAGATGGAGTCACCAACAGAATTTGCTTGGTGACCGGGTATGCCAACGATGGCATGGATGATGGTTATGAGATTGGCCTCAAAAGGAGTCAAGGTGCACTCGAGAGGAGTTGAGACAAAAAAAAAATGGGACTCAAAGTGAGTCAGGATGTTGGTTAGGACTCGAGATGAGTCATGGTCATGTATTAGGGCTCGGGATGAGCCGTAAAGGTTGAAATATAACGATGGTGTTTGACACGACCGACCCATGTGATTGAGAAATTTTTGGCACCTAGGATGCCAAGGGTTGGAATAGAGTCAAAGACTAATGTGTTATGAATTTATGGATTGGTATTGTTTAACCTTGTTTACTGGACTTATGGTTTTGGATGGTTCGTGTCAATTTCACTCAATGATTGAAAGTTCGGGCAGAGACCCGTGGTACATAGAGGATTGGACTTAGGAGATGGTCTAGTGCAGTGGGACGCCAGTTGGGTCCACTGGGTGATAAAATGTTAAGGTTAATGATGTGGGAATAGTTCTGATTATGAGTCGTCTGGTCACATCATAAAGAAAGGGTATATCGATTGATAAAGTGATATGGCACTGTTGGGGTGCAATGGAGCAGGGATTGGCTTCTGTATTGATTCTTGATGTGACAGGCGGGGGAAAAGTTGGTAGGCCCGTGATGGACCGTAGGGGGCGTGGTCAGATTGGGACCACATGCCCGAGGACCACATGCCTGAGGATTACAGTTATTTAGTAGGAGGCCTGAGTAGCCCCTGGAGTGATGACCTGGATACCTAGTACACGTGGTCATGACGTATGTATTCGGTAGGTCCCGGGCTATCCACTCTTCCATGTTTTGAGAATGTATATTAGATGGATACGGAGATGTCCATGATTGGTTAAGGTATGGCAGTCGGTGAGCCGACTAGAGCTACAGATGTGATAAAATTGATGATATTTATGTGGTACCCTTGGTAAGGTAATTATATATGGTAAAATTGGTAAAACTTAAGGGGGGTAGACCTATCGATGTGAGGCTACCCAGGATGACAGATGTGATTAGCCTAATGGCTGACCTAGGGTGTTCATGGACTTGGATGATTTGGATGTAATCCTTGGGAAGGATTGATTGATGAATAAGGATACCTCTATCGAGTATGTCAATTAGAGAGTGATATATGGAGTCCAGGAATACCAGAGGTTGTATTTCAGGGGGACTCGGGGATGTTACCCTCTAGAATGATCTTGAACCTCACAATCGATGGGCTGTTGGTATGAGGTAATTAAGTTCACTGGTTAGATGTGTGATATATGTGATTAGTGTATAAGACGCCTAGTCATGGCTGATGATGTACAGATTTTGGAATATGTTTCCTACGGTTTTGCTAGGATGAGAGGTTGAGTTGATCATGGCGATTATGTTGCGTATATGAGTTGTTTCTCGGACACTTTGGTATGTGGCACCGATGGAGTCCTAGGGACTGAAGGTGCAAGTACAGGACTTGATAGATACGGGTTCATTCGGCTCAGTGTTACCGTCGGGAAACCAGTGGTATTAAAGAGGAAAAAGGAATGATGGTCCGAACTTACCTGTCGATTATGGACAACTTAATAATGTAACGGTATGGGATAAGTATCCCTTATAATGAGTTATGGATTTGTGGTTCTGTTGGAAAAATGTGATTATTGAGCCGATTGAGAGCGGCTAACATGATGATGCCTATTGGGTATGAGTACCGGAGAAAAAAGATGATGTCCAGACTTGATGTGGCTAAGGTTAGCCAATGGTGATACCTTTGGATGGGTAAATGAACCGGTTATGCTTGCGAAATGATGCGTCAGGTATTCTGACCATATGTGGATGGTGTATGATACCATGATGGATGATTGATTTGTGTACTTACATGTACAGATGGGCGTGTAATATACTGTACAGATGTATTGAATGCCCTCAGAAAGAAACATATATGGTTGAATGAGTGTTAAGTCTGGTCGACCAGAGTAAGTTGTGGAATCGATAAGAACAGTGTAGATGGGTTCTCTACAATGTGTTGCCAGTTATGGTGATGGACCCAGAAGGAGGTCGGAGTTATTGGAAATGAAAACTGAAATAGAAGGGAGTTGGTGAGGTGTGCTTCGGTAGCATGGGGCTGGGATTGCCGATGCTAGCTGAACCCTCATGAGTTTTACCTTCCTTGCATGATATGGGATTGATCATAGTGACCCATGGATCAAGTATGCAAATGTCATACCTCTGGGAAGAAATGTAAGAGTACTGTATCGACCATCAGGATTAAACATGACTGATAAACAGAAAAGCTTAATGTGTGATGAGGCGATGGTCATGATGCATTGAGATTATGACCGCGTTGTCGGGCCAGGTATTAGTCGCGGGGAGGCTAATAAGATAACTGATCGAGAATTAACATGTTTGATAATGTAGGGATAGGTGAACCCTAGATTGATAGGACTCCATAGGATTGGAGTAGTACACGATGTTCGATCATTCAGACTATTGGGGTCTAACTGTAGGATCATACTTGGTGTATGATGTTGGATGGAGTCGAGGTTAAGGAATGGATATGATTTATGATATCATATGAATGATGGTATTGAGTGCCAGGTATTGGCAGGGATAAGCAGCAGTGAGGCCTATGATGATAATGCTTAGTGACCCTGGAAAGAGGGTGTGGAGTGATTGACATGATGAGGAGAATGAGTTCCCAATTTATTGGACCCTATAAGGTTATTGGCTTGGTGGCCTCGTGACATATGTGTGGTGATTTACGCCATTGGACCATGTCATGAGTGGATGACATGTGATTGGGATGATGATACTGGTACTTGTGATTTTGAGATACTCGGACGTAAGCGAGGCTCCGTATCCCGAGTAAGCTTGGATATGACTGCCCGTGGGACAGGGGTTACAGAAAGATAAATGTCTCCATGTTGACCTAGTGACAAGAACGGGATCGTCGAGTTTCCATAAGTTTGATTTGGACTGATATTCGGTTTGGTTGAACCAGAAGGGTATACGATTAATTATGTTTCTGATTCATGTATATATTCCTTGAGAGAACTATCATGATTGGAATTTCGAGGACGAAATTCTTTAAGGGGGGTAGGTTGTAACGCCCCGGAAATTCGAAAATGGAAATTGTGGAAAATTTGAAGGAAAATGACGATTTTGCCCATAGAATTGGGCAAATGGTTGACTTTTGGTTCGACCAGTCAAATGGACTTTGACCGATGACTGTGATGTAGGTCGGGACGTCACGAGTTGATAGACAAGTGGCACGCCCAATTCCGACATTCGAGGAGCAAGTTATGATGTCCGAAAGTCTAAGGGTAAGTTGGTAAATTGGTTCAGAAAGGGCCGAAAGTGTACTTTTTGATCAAGACCTTGTTTGGACTTTCCAGGAAGACCGTTGGATAGGACTCGGGATGCTGAATCCGTAGACAGGCGACATGTGTCAATTGGAGTTCGGACGTGGAAGTTATGGGTCTAGAATTGTGAGGGGTATTTTAGTAATTAACCAAGGAAGGGAAAAATGGTAATTTGCCACAGCAGATGGAATTGGATAATTAAGTGGCTGATTCAGCCTATTTGGATGAGGATTATTATTTATGTGACATCTGTCACTTGCTTATGTTGATTAGTGGCAATGGTGATGAGTTTGCATTAAGGCTTTATACGTTTGTACAAGGATAAAAACAGAGACCATGATACTTGATCGATCTTACCAGCAGCAACCACAACCCAATTGAGAACTGAGGATTGAGATGAAAACAAAGAGAATTAATTAGTGAGTTAGGAACCTTGAACTCAGCTGACATCAAACTACAAACCCAGAAAACCCGAAAAACCATTAAAGGACCTTAGGATCGAATTCGAATTCTGAGACGTTTATCAATGAAATTGATCATGAGTTTAGCTCCCTGGGCTTGAGACGAGTCGAACCCACTGATAATTGATGTGAATTAGAGTCGTTTTTCCCTAGAACAGAGAAGGGGAAGACTTGGGATGTTCGAGCTTGAGTCGAGGAAATCGAGACATGGAATGATGAAATTTATCTTAGAAATGTGTTCATTAGGACCCAACGATGCTTTCTGATGCATCAATTGAAGGAAAACGATAGAGAATGACGATCTACGAAGACTGCACAGTGTTTTGTGTTCTTCGCGAAATCGAGTTCAATTCGATGGAATTAAGGTAATGTTGTATGTAATTGGGTTTACGGAACCTCAATTAAGTTTATAATGATGCAAATGGGCGATTAAATTGAAGGACTTGATGTTGAATTGATGAATATCGAACCGGGTCACCTCGTGGGTTGCAGGATCCGTTTACCAGAGAAACGGGTAGGGACGATGCACTGTAGCAGGCGCGTGGGTTTCATGCGCAGCCACTCACGGCGACGCATGAGGGTGTGTGGGCACGATTCTTGAGGTGAGTTCAACATGACTTTTGTCTTATTTAATGTAACGAACATTTTGGCACTGGTTTCGAGGAAATCAGACACCGTTTCGATATTATTTTGAGGGTCCGAAGGTTTATGTTACGTTTAAAATATGTATTTACATCCCAGAAAAATGGGAGGAAATTATATGAGGTATATTGAGATGTTAGTGACCCCTGATAATGATTTTGGACAGGGATGGTGGCTTCCGAAATTTACGGAAAAACGTGCAGCTCAAAAAGCGAGTGATATGGACGGTGTGTGAGTGGACTTTTGTTTTCTACCCTGAATGCATGCATATATGTTTTAAATGCTTTATGATATGATTTGACATGATTTGGTATGATTGATGTTTTGATGTGATGATTTCCGGATTTTGGGAATATTATATTATTTTATCTGATTTTGGGTACAATTTTCGAGACAACTGTGATCTTACTATTTTGGGCGAAGGCCCGGGATTTGAGATTGGTTTTGACTCGGATTATGATTTGGGAAATGATTTGGTGGATTTGAAATGCTTTCTGAATATATTTTGCAGATTTATGTGAAAATGGCAACTGAAGTTGCGGTTACGCGGATTTGCGTGAAATTGATATGTTGGGCGTGAAGCCCAATGTAAATGTGATTTTGATTGGATTAGTATTCCATGTGATTACATGATGATATTGATGGTTTTTGGATTTATGAAATAATCGGGACTCTGGTTTTATGAACTATGTTTTGGGCTGAGACCCTGTGATGAAAATGGTTTTGATTTCAAATGCAACTGTTTTTCACTGGTTTTCACGATGATGATGTGTTGTGGATATTAGGGCTTTTTGGGTGGAATATGTTTCCCTCGGAGTGCACCCTGGATTATGGATATTAGGGCTTCCGGTTGGGAATGTGTTTCCCTGGAATGAACCATGGAGATAACGCTCGCCTCCGGGATGGATGTGTGTATCCCGGAGAGGTCACGTAGCACGGTCTGTTGTCGTGCAGCCGAGGGAGGCTCGACTCAGATCAGATGTGCTGAATTATATGGAGATCGGTCGGTGATGTGTTCACGACGATCTGGATTGCCAGCTGGTAATGTGTTCACAGCGGTGGATGCTCGGATTTTGAGCGGTCCTTGAGCCTATTGATTTGCACGCGTTGCAGGGATAACGTGACTAGATGAGATTGGTTATGAGACTGGATAGGGAAATGAGTCCCGTGGTTTTTATTGTTCATGATTTGTGATAAAATGTTTGTGCCCAAATTTACTTTACTCATGATTTATGATATGCATACATGTTTGTGAAACTGGAGGGTATGAATGTATTTTGATAAATGTATTTCTAAAACTTTTTTTTGTGCACTCACACCTTTTTTGTTTTATTGACCCTCCAGGTTGTGGCACGATGATCGAGGCTATTCGAGAGATGGAGGTATGAGTGGGCACATGTACGATTATCCTTTGTTTGGCAACTGCTGAGGGTAATTTCGGAACTTCAGCTGACTTGTCAGAAGGGAGCAGGACTGGGCACGGTTATCTATGTCCTTTGGGGACAGGTCCTGTCACTCAATCTGAGACTACAGATAATGCAGGTGAAGAGACAGACTCAGAAGCTAGTACAACACCTGTAAAGATTAGGAGTCTGGATGAGATCTATGCTAGATGCCATGTTGCCATTGTGGAACCTGAATCTTTCCAAGAAGCTGTTCAGGACAAAGGATGGCAGAAGGCTATGGAGACAGAAATTGAGATGATTGAGAAAAATGAAACCTGGAGTCTTGTGGATAGACCTAGTGAGAAGCCTGTAATTGGAGTTAAATGGGTTTACAAGTGTTGATACCATATCGACCGACCACCCAATCACAGGGCCCGCCAGGACAGGAAAGCCGCCGACAGATTTCCCTATCGGCACTCACACGGCCTACGGCCCGCCGATCGGCACCAAACTACAGACCCGCCACTCGGCATCTGACAATGAACAGACGACAGCTGGCTGCGACAGTCACCTAACCAGTTCTGCCCTACCAACTCCCTGACGGAGGCAGGTTGGGACTCCAGCTGGCGCCTCCCCCGGATGTCCAGGGTTTGTCAGACGACTCACAGCCACAAGGCACAACCTGCTCCGGAACAGTGGCTCACCTACCGAAACAGTGGCTCACCTACCGGAACAGTAAACCTGGATGGATCAGTTCAAAAACTCAAAGCTAGACTTGTAGCAAATGGGGTACTCACAAAAACCTGGGATTGATTTTCATGAGACTTTTGCACCAGTGGCCAGACTTGATACAATCAGAGTTTTAATTGCCCTTTCTGCTCAAAGAGGCTGGAAGCTGTTTCAGTTAGATGTGAAATCAGCTTTCCTCAATGGTGTTCTAGAAGAGGAAGTCTATGTAGACCAACCAGAAGGTTTTACAAGATAGGGGCATAAGGACAAGGTTTTTAAGCAACATAAAGCACTCTATGGACTGAAGCAGGCACCCAGGGCCTGGTACTCTGAGATTGATTGTTATCTACTAGGTTGTGGGTTCTTAAGAAGCACAAGTGAGGCCACATTGTACTTGAAGGTGAAAAAGGATGAAGGTACCTTAATTTTATCTATCTATGTTGATGATATTATCTATACAGGTGATAATTCTGAAATGATGGATGAATTCAAACATGATATGATGAAGAGGTATGAGATGACAGATCTGGGTTTGCTTCATCATTTTCTTAGAATGGGAGTTATTCATACCTGTTCAGGGATTTTTATTCAACAAAGGAAGTATGCTTCTTCCTTTCTTGAAAATTGGACTCAAAGAGTGTAAATCAGTGAGCATCCCCCTAGCAGCTAATGAGAAGTTAAGAAGGGATGATGGAAGTGAAGCTGGTGATGAACAACTTTATAGACAGATTGTTGGCAGTTTATTGTACTAAACAGCCACAAGACTTGATGTGATGTATGCCACTAGCCTACTGTCAAGATATATGCATAATCCAACTAAGGAGCATCTTGGAACAGCAAGAAGGGTCCTTAGATACATTCAAGGAACACTGGACTTCAATCAAGCAGAATTGTGTAGCACTATCAATTGCAGAGGTAGAGTATATAAGAGCTGCTGAGGCCACAACACAGGCAGTGTGGCTCAGGTTTATCCTACAAGACCTTGGAGAAAAACAGTCAGAGCCTACTGCTCTTAACTGTGATAATCAGTCTGCCATAGCCATGGCAAAGAATCCTGTTTTTCACAACAGGACTAAACATATCAGTAGAAAGGTTCACTACATCAGAGATTCTATGCAGAATGGGGAAGTTCTACTGCAATACTGCAGGACTGAGGACCAGGTAGCAGATATCCTTACTAAAGCTCTTCCTAAAACAAGATTCCACTACCTAAGGGGTCTCCTAGGGGTCAAACGAGAATGCAGCTTAGGAAGGGGTGTTGGCATGTAAGCTCCACCTGGATCGGGTTTGATCAAGCTGCAATGCAGCTGATCAAACACTCAAATAGAATCATGCCACTTGTTTAAAATCAGTTAGTGTTAGCACGTGTGTGAGGCATGTGTGTGTGTCTTAATGAGCAAGAAATCATGTAATGTGTGTGTGATGATGTCATTCTTCTCTAACAGAATTGTACAGAGGAGAGTGAATGATAATGATTGAAAATCATCATAGAATCACTAAGAACGTGAGTGACTCTCTCTAAATGGTGAGAGTATAAGAAAATCAAAAAAACTGTTCATATATGCATTTTGTCAAACACCTTCTATGCATCAATGAAACAGTAAACTTTTAGTCCATTTTCTTGATCGATCATCAATCCATATTCTTCATTCCCTACAAATCTAAAGTGCTGATCACTTATTTCAAATCCTAATCTATCCTAACCACATTTTTTCTAGCTAAGAGTGTAAGAGAGAAGTTGGTACCTCAAGCAGAAGAAGCTTCCCTAAAATCAGCTCTGAATCTTCATTGATCTTCGATCTTCAGGGCCTGAAATCCAACAAGATTGGAGTCCTCTCCCGTCATCCTTTTTACGTATTTTACACTTCTTGTCTTTACTGACCTTTACCGGTGTATCAGAATTTCCATCAGAATCCAACTGATTGCCTTCGGTATCAAAAACACTCCCTTGAAGATCATCAACCTGAGAATCCTCTATTATAAGAAAATAGGATTCAAGAAGTTTTAACATTTCAAAATGCCCAACACGTGGTTTCCCAAATAAATTTTGCAATCTGATATCACAAATAATGTGACTTTTTTTGCGAGGGTCACGAAGTTTGTTCCTTTTGATATATTCTAGCAAGAGAGCCTGGACATCAAACTAAGATAAAGCAGATTTGTCACCATTTCGCATGTGCATAACAAACTCCAAGAGTTCCTTTGATGCCCATTCTGCACCGTCATCTGCAGATGGGCCTTCAGAGCTAGGTTTTGTAGCAGGACTTGAGGAACCCCTCGCCTTCGAACGGGTTCTCATTCTTCTTTTGGCCTTCCTTTTTTTGGAGTTAACTGATTCCAAATTCTCTGAATTGTCTGAATCAGACCGTCCATCATTATTCACATCATGAGGATCACCACGTGACTCCTGTCTATTAGCATGTCCAGATGATCCTTTGCATGGATTCTTAGCCTGCGCAAGTTCGTCCAGCGTTAGAGATAACCTCCCTTAAGTCTATCCAATAATCCTTAAAAAGGTATTTGTTTACACCCGAAAAATACCACTATGGGTCTCGGAGCAATTTTTAAGAAATTAAAGACCCAATCCGATTTAAGGCCCAAGCCCAGACAGTATCCACAGCTGGATCATGGGGAAACACGAACAATGAGTTACAAACAACTCTAATACAACACCGAAAACCGTCAGAAGGGGCAAGGGACAAGTGACCAAAGTCATCGTAAATGAGATGCACGCAGAAATGCACGTGTCGACCATACACTATCCCAGGCCGCTTATAAATGGAGAAGAAGACCTCTTCTCAAAGGACAACTAACTCAACTCAAGTAAATACAATTGATCAAATCCAATCAATTACAACTGTAAAACCCTTAAAAGTTTTCTTTGTTACTCAAAAGCTAGGATGTTCATATCTGTTGATGATCTCTGTCGACCAACGCCAGGTCATGGCTTAGTCTAGGGATGATTTACTCCAAGCACATGTAATTCCACCTCGAGTGCAACTACTTAATTTATGTTCTAAGTGTTTGCATCCCTTCTTCCCCTTGATTTGCCTCATTGGCTCTTCCAAGTCTTGGCTCCAATAATTGGAAAATACCAACCAATGGTTTTATAGGCTGCTTAAGCCGTAGAACTGTCGTCATGTTCTAGTTTAGTATTCGAACAGTCTGACTTGGAATGGTCGATCTGACAAACCCCTTCTCCTAACTCTGGGAAACTAAATTGCATGTCGCAAACATGAATATGCCGAACATTGAATTTGGACTAAGCGCGAAAGAGAATATTTAAAGTCCTCGCGATAGGCATAGAAATTAAGGAACAGTGCAAACAAGATGCCCGCTTACCCCACTTTCACTTGATTTCGAACGATGGATCATGGGCGGCAATTCAGAACCAACCATTAACCTTGTCTAGTAGCAGTCTCTACTAGTGGCACGCCTACTTGAAGGCAGCTAGAAGGCCAAGCCAGTAAGACTAGCTTGCCAGGAGCAAGCCCACGGCACCGTGACCCAAGGCTTCCAGCCTTCCCCCCATTCACCTTATTGCATTTGCATGATATGAATTATAAAACACCATATATCTCCCTCTCTCTGCCTCCCTCTTGTTTTCCATGAACTACTCCATTATCTAGGCTTATCTTAATTATTATCTTCTCCCTGCATCACATTTCTCATGGAACGACGAACCCTTTTCTTTTAACCCTTTCTTCAAGCTTATTTTGTATAACTTGATTTTCCCCATAATTTCAGTTTTTTCAGAGGTAAACTTTCAGTCTTCTCAGTTTCTTCGCTGTTTTTCTTCAAAAAAGGAAAATTATTTGACCCAACAACGGTCTTTGGGTCTCCATCACTTCATTCCATTATTTTTTAATTCATTTGATAGAACTTCATTCCTTGTTTTTAAGTGTGTTTGTGCGGGCAAAATTATTATTATTTTTTGTTTTGCAATAATAATTTTGCAAGAGAAATCCCTAATAATGGAGCCTATTTGCTAAATTTGGTAATTTGTGGGGTTACTTTAAAGAAGCCTGGTAGCTAAGCCCTTGGGGTTAGGGTTAGGTGGTGAAGTAAGCCTAAGGTGGGTGATATGTCAGGACTAGAATAGGTTGAGCTAGCATTCGATTCCCTCCAATGTTTAAAAAAAAAAAAGCGAGAAGATAGCATGGTAGCTTTCTGCAAGTTTCAGATTCTAGGTTGTAGCTGGGAAATTCGGGTTTTATATGGCCCCAAATTGATGGTTACTAACATTTGACAACTTTCTGGTGGAGCTTGTGAATGTGCATACGTAGTTTACATTTTTTCTGGTGGATCTCTTTCAATTTTATGTTGGCAATTTGTCTATAGCTTATGCCATTGAGTGTGCTTGGAAGCGTCCAGCTACTTTTGAATAATGGTGGGAGTGTGGGACGATGTCTATGTGATCAATTTGAATAAGTCATGTTAATGTTACATGATTAAGAATCGGTTGTTTATTTTGATTAAGAAAAAAAAAGAATCGGTTGTTTATTACGTTTTAGTATTTTACGTAGTATCAAGTGTTAGAAAAGTATATCTATTGTGTTGCAGCAATTCCATGGAACATCATCAATGTTTCATTGACTTTGAGGATGAAAGTCCAAAATATGGTAAACGTTGTGACTAGAGTAATTCGTAGAAAGAAATAAAAACGTTATTTTTCAAGGATCTCAATATTGTACGTGTATGGAATTCACTTAATAATAATAAATAATAAGCTTATATACCTAGCTAGCTAGGGTTTTGGGCACATATGTGAATAAAGACTCATATGTTCTTTCCATGTAATAGCCATTAACTTTAACTTATTTACAACACTTCCCCTTGATCTTTCATATAATAGTGCTACTTTTTTGTGCATCTATATGTTGTCATGTCAAAACCTTGCTAGATAATAAAAACTCTATGAGACAAATGCAACTACAGTCAAAGGAAAAAAAGTGCAACGTGTGTGAATACAAAGTAATTACATTAGAGCCTCTGGTATATGAGGTTGCCTTTTTTATAGAATATGAGTTAATAGTGTGTCTTTGGGATATGATGTATTAAAGTTGCTACATCAAAATCTTGCTCAGTAAGCACAGTGGGAAAAACTTGTGATCGAAGGGAAAAGATGAGCAGATGCATAAGTCAAAATCATGTCATCTTTAGGATGCATTGTTAATGGGGTGACCATACCAAAAGTGTGTCTCATTAAAACCCAGCTAGGTAACAAAAGTGACAAATAACTCTGATCGTCAGATAAAAGAGTGCATGATTGCCAAGTGAGTATACTTCGGGATATACTTCAAGATACTTCACATGATATCGATTCCCACCAAAAACAACATACTAGGTAGATCATCTAGTCTACGTAAGCCAATACCTCACACATGCTGCTCGAATGTAGCATTCGGTAATGATTTGGTAAAAAGGTTTGCAATACTGTCTTGAGATCGGATTGACTTGATCTCAGTCTTTCGATGCTCTTGCTGTTGTTGGATGAAGAAAAATTTTGGTTTAATTTTCTTGGTGCTGTCTCCTTTAATGAAACTGGTCATCATCTGCTTGATGCAGATAGCATTATCCTCATAGGTAATCGTAGGTTTATTATTGGTGAAATGCAGTCCACGATTACTTTGAATATGCCTCTTAATGGCTCTCAACTATATACATTCACGAAATGTTTTGTAAAGAGTTATACTCTCTGTATGATTCGAAGAGGTGGAAACAAGGGTTTGTTTCAAAGACATCCAAGATATTGCTCTGTTCCTAATGGTAAAGATTTAACCAGCTTGGCAACGCATATTGTGTGGGTCTGATGGGTAGCCCGTGTTAGCGTACCCAACAAGGCATGCATCATTTATAAGATCAAGGGGGTTTGATCCATTTCTCAATGCATAAGGGAAAAATCAACCCATATATATTGAACCTTTGAGATATTGGAAAGTTCTTTTATGCCATTCCATTGATGGTATATTGGCGCAGAGCTAAATCTGACTAGCAGGACAATGAATGAAATGTTCAGTTTAGTGCATTAAGCCAAGTAACATACGCTTATTGCACTTAGATATGGAACTTGTGGTGCCAATATTTCTTCCATCATCATCTGCAAGACGAAATGGGTCCTTCTTAAGATCTCGACTACGAACAATCATGGGTGTGTTTAAAGGTATCGTTTTATCCTCATTAAAGCGTCTCACCATCTTCTGAATGTAATTCAATTGATGGACTAAAATCTCATTTGCATGGTGCTTGAGCTTTAGACCTAGACAAAAGTTCATTCTGCCAAAATCTTTCATTTCAAATTCTAACTTTATGTGATTAGTAGTTTCTTTGATCTCTTCAGGAGTACCAATCAGACTCATGTCATCAACAAAAACTTCCACTAATGCGAACCCGGAACTTGTTTTCTTAATAAACACGCATAGGTATAATTTATTATTCACATATCCCGCTTTGATCAAATATTCACTTAGACGATGATAGCACATCCATCCAGATTGTTTTAATTTGTAAAGTGAATGTCTCAAACGAATGGAGAGCGTGTTTCGTGGATTGAAACTATTTGTATCGGATATCTTAGGTCCTTTAGGAACTTATATATTTATATATATATATATATATATATGGGAGAATCAATGGCATCGTATTTTTTTTTACACAAGTTTTGACACAAATTTTATACCGTTAGATATATATACATTTAATGGTTCAGATTAATCTAATTTTTCATATTAAATTTTATTAATTTAAATAATTATAAATTGAAAACAAATCCTCTAACATTTAAATTAATATTCTTTCTCCTTTCTCATTACTCTTTTCCCTCAATCTTTTTTGCAATATTAATTATTTTCCTTGCTTCTCTCAACTTCCCACTCCTTCACCTTCTCCACATCGTCCTTCTTCCTTCTCTCGTCTTCCTTGCCTTCTTCGCTCATCTCCTTTCACACTCACGATGATAGGACCCTCCCCGTAATCCCCCTCGATTAGCGTGGGAGGACCTGCTCTCCTCTGACACACCATGCAAAAACACTAAAATACCCTCGAGATTTAAGTAGGTATACTTACCACATGTTAGAAAAGGATTAAGGCTACAATCTACCCATGATATCCAGAGTACGTGACACTACGTGATGTCTCAGCCTTCATACAGCTCAGGTGTACAACCAACCTGAAGGATGTCAAAATCAATAAAAATTGTGAGTGGACAAAAATCAAGGTTTATAAAAACATAGTTCGAAACACCAGGTTTACCTTCCGTTCTATAAAGCTATGCATGCACCGTATTTACAAATAAAACATCAATGTAAAGATGACTAGATCAAGGCACATACTCAAAAATATAAAAAAAAGCCAGCCCTGTCAATAGACCCACCCAAACATGGCCACACCAGCACATAAGCATATCAATCACACAAAACTAGCTATACCAACTTACTAAATCAACCAGCCACATCAACCGACTCAACCTTGATATCTACTGCTGAATCATCTTATCAAATGCGCACTACTGGTAGGCTAAGAGCACTCGGGAACTACGGAGTCCCAGACTCGACGTCTGAGTATGGACTGGCTCAGGAACTACAAAGTCCCAAACTCGACGTCTGAGTCATGGTCCTAGTTTAAGGGATTACGGAGCCCCAGGCTCGACATCTGAGACAAGCCTCGGGAATTACGGCACTTTACCTTGACGTCCGAGACTACTCACGGGTCTCGAGAATTAAGGAGATTTACCTCGATGTTTGAGACCATCCAACCAATCGATATCTCAAGGAGGGTCATCAAACCACATTACAATCATCATCACAAGCATCACAATCATAAAAAATACCGAGAAACCACAACTATCCAATAATCATATACTCTTAACATAAACCACATTTAGAAATCAAGACTCAACTCATAGTCCGGGCCTAAGCCTAAATCACAAACCCTCGTAAAGCGAACCACTAAAATATTTGATAAAATCATATAAAATCCAATTCAGATAAACATGACCTAATATGTATAAAACCATTTCCCATGACTCGTTGAATATTTGGGGTTTAATTAACCCAATTTCCTCACAAAACGTTTAAATAACATTTTCCTTAAATATTCATAAAAATTCCCAAGAAATCCATAGAAATTGTATGTAACGAACCATTAAAAAATTCTCATAATAATCATATAAAATCATGTAGAAATGCATGCATAGGGTTTCAGAAAACAAAAATCCACTCACCGTACTGCCGCTCGCTCAAAGCACGAGCTGTAAGCCAATCCGAAGCCTCCGGGATGTCCGAGCCTGTCCAAATCACACCCAAGGGTCACTATCAGCCTATACAAGTCCATATAAAAAATCCCCAAAAATCTCGGAACCAAAAAGTGTCCCAAACACGCTTCCCAAGGAGAAAAACCTCTAAAACACCAACCAAACAATCTTCGACCGACCTAAAGCCACCACCGTTGGATTCAGGACGTCAATTTTTTTTGAACAAGACCGATTTGACCTCGAAATTCGTACTCACGTGCCCACACGCGATGGTAAATGATTGGACAATACTAGTCAACACTGGCGTCATCTGCTCATGTTAGCCCTAGCTGACGTCACTACTGATGTTAGCCCTAGCTGACGTCACTACTGACGTTAGCCTAACATTTGACAATCTGACAACATCTGACACCCTGTCACGTGGCAACACCCAACACCTGCCATGTGTCACCACCTGACACATCCATGTGGATTTTGACGTCACTTCTAATGTCACCATCGGCCACGTCACCACTGACGATCATTTGACAAGTTTCCACGTGGCTCTACCCTATCACTACCACGTGATCGACCTGATGACGCCACTTGCTAACTTCATCGTCGTCTAGCTCAAGACGGGTCGACCCCAACCTCTGGTTCCTGGTTTTCGACCCACCGGGTGGGCCCAGCTCCAAAACCTTCATTCTTAACCCGTTTTCAACCGTTCTTCAACCAAATCATCCTAATCAACTTCTAAAACAATTCAATGAACTCAAAAATAGAAGAAAGCACCATGATTCCATACATGGGCCTTCGAAAAACCGGTCCAGAATCCAGCTCAATTTTCCAGCTATTCCTCCATCCCAAACATCTTCCCAGAAGCTGTAGATGCTCGCACGGGCTCCTAAAACCTCCCTAAAATTCTAACTTTGATAATCTTCCTCAGAAAATCCAACTCGACCACCTCTCCCATTTTTTCCCCAGTTTTCTTCTCTCTCGGGTGTCTTCACATTTCTTCTTCTTCTCTCTCTCTGTCTCATTCCCAATTTCCTTCTTTTTTCAGTTTTCTTTCCTTCATCTTCTTTCACTCTTATTCTTCTCTTCTAGTTCCTCTCATCTCCTCATTTTCTTTCTCACATCCAAACTGTGATATAACTCCCACACACACACACAAAAATCATGGTGAGGCGGTGGCACGAGTCCCAAATAGATCAAGGACACTTGTCCACCCCTCAATAGTCCACTAGAAAGTTCCATGGTGTAAAATGCCCAAGTTGCCCTTGGGATGGCAAATGACCAAAATACCCTTCTCCCAATTCTGATCATAACGACATCTTCCGAGGTCCAATCAACGCACGCGAACCACCTACAAAATCCTCTTTTCATATCCTGCATAACTACGGTCCCACAAATAACAAACTAAAAACAACCCTTTTCGTAAAACGTGCAACCGTAAAATCCAATTAAATTGTTATAGACTCGTAATTTCCTCGTACGACGTCCAATCAACTTGCAAAAAGTCTCCTGGGTCAAAAGTCAACATTTTGACTTTGACCACAAAAAAGTTAACCCTTTGACCACAAAAAAGTTAACCCTTTGACTAGGGGTAAAACGGTCACTTTCCAATTCTTCGGAAGTCCGGGCCGTTGCACACGGACCCTTGAAAAAAAAAATTCAGACTACTCACCATTAAACAAGTTAAAATTTTAAAGCATAAGACTTGATTATTTTATTATTTCCTTTTCTCCCTAACAGAGGCGATCTTATTATTTTCTCATTAGCTCTCTTCCCCTTTTTAATCGATCTACTAAGTTCTATTCCTCTTCTTCCCCAATAGAGAGGTGATCTTCTTCCTCCTCATAAACCGATCAATACAAAAACCCATAAAATGATCACTAAAAATTCCCAAAAATGTATTCTCGCTTGATTGTGGGTTAACTCTAGCACCAAAAAACTACATTTTATTTTATTTTATTGGCCTAGCAGTAATATGGTTGAAGAAGAAGAAGATTTTTTTTGGACTTATAGAATAAGAGGGGTTATGTAAGAAGGAAGATAAGTAAAAAGATTTTGTTACATAATTAATGGAAGAAAAATCTTAATTAGGAATGTAGCGTTTTGTTTTTCAAGGTGATAATAATTTGAATAAAATAGATTAACCTTACAAATACAATTGAATAATTTGAATAAAATAAATTAACCTTACAAATACAATTGAATTTGAAATAAAATTGAATTTTGTCAGGTTAATCTATTTTATTCAAATTATTATCACCTTGTTTAATGGTGAGCAGTCTGAATTTTTTTTTTCAAGGGCTCGTGAGTTTTAAAGGAGATGAACGAAGAAGGCCACGAAGATGAGGGAAGGAAGAAGGACGATATGGAAAAGGTGAAGGAGTTGAAGTTGAGAGAAGCAAGGAAAATAACTATTATTTACAACAATAACTATTATTTACAACAAACTTAAGATTTTTATTATTTTTCCCTCGAGTAAGCCATCAAGACAGGCCTAGAGGCTTTGGGGAAAATTTAAATAGTCTCACCTATTTTACGAGGACTACAAAAACGTCACGCTCATCTTTTGAAAACCCGATTAAGGATACCGGTACGCAAGTCCATTTTAAACAAAATCATGTAGGAACTATACTTTCTTGCCTTTTATGAATCCAATGTCTATTATTATTTGTTTGTTGTCTTCTTGATGATCAATAGCAGCCTTAAAACTCATTGGTGAAATCAAAGATCTTTTCTTCTTATAGCTAATCCATAGTTGAAGAGAAGTCTAGTTAACAAAAATATTGACGAGGATCTGGTATCAGCAACTTATATAGAGATGCAACTAAGTGTAGTTGCCACCCGGTTCGGTTCAATTTATACGTCAAACCAAAACTGAACCAATTTATACTGAGATGTTAACATCATGGTTTGATTTTTTTTTTTCAAATGAAAACTTCATATTCAAGACGAATGGAAAGGTTTACATCGGAAGCTAAAATATCAACTAACCGATAAGGTTCTAGGTTAATCCAGCGATGGATCCCAACACTACGACCATCAAAGGCTGCAATCTCATGAACGGCTTTATTAGCAGTTATAGGAATGTAGGAAAATTTAATCCACAGGAACATTCCACGCAGAACAGAAATGTCGTGGATGAGTGCATGGATATTACAATCGCTAGAGTGCCCACTAAGGAAAAAGTCCACCAAGATCTTCGAATCAGTTTCAAAGACAACACGTTGAAACCCTTCCTCGTAGCTTGCAGCCATTGCCTCACGCAATGCAAGAGATTTAGCCTGCAGACTTGACAAACATGGCAGCCCATGCTACCCACCACCGACAAGGAAGCACCCATCAAAGGATCTGGCAAGACAACTAAAACCCCCCATCTTTGTAGACGCATTCCAAGCACCATCACATTTAACTTTAACAATCCCCGTTGCTGGTCTACACCATCCCGAATCTTGAACCACGCAACTTGGAGGACGGGCGTGTAGTGATTGCGAGAAAGAAATCTGCTTACACTCATTAAACTCCAGCAACTGGCCTTTCATAACATCAAGGGACCCATCTGGTGGCATTGGACAATCTTGATAACACACTAGATTGCGACATTTCCAAAGTCTCCATAAACCGAGGGCAAGAATCTGGAGGGGAACCCATCCATGAAATTTCTCATGACATAAGCAGATAGAACACTCGAGTATTCCTACAAGTCATCCCCCTCAAACCGCCTAATATCAAGTTGTAAGGAAGAACCATACCAAAAAATCACAGCGAGCTTGCATTTAAAAAATAAAATGAACCTGGGTCTCATCATCCTCACCACAATTGGGGCATATATTCATCACTGGGACCTTGCGTTTCACCAAGTTGTGTCTGACAGCAAGGAAGTTCCTGCAACAATGCCAAATGAAAGAACAAACCTTTATTGGAACGTCAAGCTTCCAAATCCCCTTCCACAAGGCACTAGCAGTCCCACATATACTAGATTCTCCTTCTCTGATCCTTTTCGGCGGAACTCCTCGTTGATGCTCATTTCCTTAGCAATAAAGTAACCAGACTTAACCGAAAATGTACCAGATTTATGAAAGTTCCAGATTTGTTTATCAGGTACCCCAAACCTACTTAAAGGGAAAACACATATAGAATGGCTTCCCCAGCTTTGAAAAACTCTTTGATTGTCTCAGTTCTCCACATATTATGGTCAGTATCAATCAGATCATGGACTCTCAAAGGCATATTAACATGCCGGGATAACGGTATAAAAGACGACGAACATGCAACCATGGGTCTTGTAGAATACGAATCTGTCTCCCATCCCCCACTCTCCATCGAAGACCCGCCTCAAGAACTTGTTGGCCCTGAAGAATACCCTTCCAGCCCCATGAAGCTTTCTGACCCAGAGAAGCACTCAGAAAATCAGAATTGGGATAATATTTGGCGTTGAGAACTTGGCTAAGAAGGGAGTTGCCATTTGAAAGAAGCCTCCAACCGATCTTCACTAACAGGGAAAAATTAAAACTTCTAATATCCTTAAAACCAAGACTACCCATTGATTTGAGTTGAGCCCCAATGGACCCCTCTCTATAAATTCTACCCCCCCCCCCCCCCCCCCCCCCCCCCCCAACAACCCCACAACCCCACAACCAACCAACCAACCAACCAACTAACCAGAAGTCAGCCATTGCTCTCCGGAGGTTATTGCAAATCGTGACTGGGAGAAAGAAGCAAGACATGGCATAAACTGGCATGGCCATGGTGACTTCTTTGAGAAGGACCTCTTTCCTTGCTAATGAGAGATATTGTTCAGCCCATCCTTGAACTTTGCTTTCCACTTTCTGTCTCATGTTCTCAAAAACTATCTTTTTAGAATGCCCAAAATCAGAATGCAACCCTAAATACTTCCCGAAGCCTCATTTCTTAGAAACACCCAGGATAGTCTCCACTTGTACCTGGATGTCTCTCCCACAATCAGCAGTGAAGAGCACATAGCTCTTATCATAATTCACAAGTTGACCCGACCATCTAGAGTACACATTTAGGATCTGCTTCACGCAAGCCGCATCCTCAATAGTGGCTTTACTAAACAGAACTGAATCATCCACAAAGAGCAAATGGGAAACCTGGAAACCATCCGGCACCACCCTAATCCCATGAAGGCAACCTTCTTCCTCCTTCCTGCGAAGTAAAGGAGAGAAACCCTCGGCACATAAAACAAAAAGGAAAGGAGAAATAGGGTCCCCTTGGTGAATGCCCCTCCCTGGGCTAATGAATCCAGAAGCTTCGCTATTAACCAAGACACTATAGGTAGCAGAACAAATACATTCCATCACCCAATCAATAAATGTGCTATGGAAACCCATATATCTGAATAACGAGGCTAAGAAAGGCCACTCCACCCGATCGTAAGCCTTTTCCATGTCCAATTTAAGAATCATATCACAACCCTCCTTACCCCTTTTCTTTTTAATAGTTTGAAGTAGCTCGTGAACCACAAGGATGTTATCAGTAATCTGTCTCTCAGCAATGAACACTGATTGATTGGTACTAATAAGTCGTGGAAGAACTTTCTTTAACCAGAGAGTTACAATTTTAGAGATTACCTTGTAAATGACGTTACAAAGAGAGATTGGCCTGAATTGCATCATGTTCACAGGGCTAGTCACCTTGGGGATCAGAGCAATGTTGTTTTGATTAAAATTGTTGCACATCCTCCTTGATCGGAAAAACTCCTTCGCTGCTTGGCAAACATCCTGACCAACAATAGCCCAATGTTTCTGAAAAAATCCGCCAGTGAAGCCATCTGGGCCTGGCGACTTATAGGGGTGAATTGACATCATTGCTTGTCTGACTTCATCGTCCTTGACCTCCTCTACCAGCATCCCATTCTCCCGTTCATTAACCACCTGCTCAATACACTGCATTATTTCCCCATCAATTCTAGGGTTACTCGAAGTATACAAATCTTAGAAATAATCAGCAGCAACACAACATATTCTGTCCTCCTCTTCGCACCACGTTCCACTTGAATAAAAAATGCCCTTAATTCTATTTCTTCGGTGTCTCTGAGTAGTTTTGGAGTGAAAGAACTTGGTATTCTTCTCGCCCTCATTCAACCATTGAACTCTAGACTTCAATTTCCAGTAAATTTCCTCATCATGGAGAGCCAATTTGAGGTTACCTTCCAACTCCTTAACTCTAGCAGCAGTGACATTTGTTCTCTGATAAACTTCTCGAAGATAGCCCTTCAGCTCCAAGATCCTTTGCTTCGAATTGCATCCCAACTTTTTCCTCCAAGTTAGAATACCCTTGTGTACCCAACTAAGTTTCTCAACTACTTGAACATCCATGGGAGCATGGCCGGGCATATCTTAATGATATCTAATAGTCTCAATGCACCCTTGCTCATCCCCCCAACGGAGATCATAGATAAACCTTGATCTTCGCCTTCTGGTGTTAGGAGAGGTGTCTAAGATTAACATAGCATGGTCTGAGCCTTCTGTGACAAAGTGTCAAATCACTGAAGTAGGAAAATTCTGCACCCACTCAGCGGATGCCAAACCTCTATCCAATTTGGCCTGAATGAAACCTTGATCTCTGTTGTTTCGCCATGGGAAAGGGTGTCCAACATAACCCATGTCCAGAAACTGGTTATTTCTCACAAATTGGCGAAACGGCCTCAAGCTATTCTCTGACCGAATATTACCTCCTTCCTTTTCATTGCTCTGCAAGATATCATTGAAGTCTCCCATAACCAAGACACCTTCCAAGGCACCTTGAATTCGACGGCATAGGGAATCCCACTGGTTCATCCTAATCCTATCATCAGTACTAGCATAGACCCCAAATAACCTCCATTTTCGAGACTAGTTAGAATCAATAATCAGGACCTCAATCAGGAATTCAGCATATTTAACAAGGATCACCTGCTTAGAGTCCTTCCAAAAAACACAGAGACCACCACTAATCCCCCTGGGCTCCACTGCCTGCATGCCTACCATTCCTAATCGCTGTTTTAAGAACTCAAATCTTCTTCCTGGCTGTTTAGTTTCTAACAAGATAATAATTTCTGGTTGGTAAAGCAGATTCTGCTCCTCCAAAGCCTGGATTGTCATGGCTCCGCCAATACCCTGACAATTCCAGCAGATCACCCGCATATTTAACTTAACAGCCGCAAATTTAATTTAACACCCGCAAGGTGATGTTGCGAAGATCAACACAATATTCAAGATCCACAAATCCCATATTACAATTCCAGACTCAGGTTACGAACAACAACACAATAATCATTATCCACATATCCAATCCAATGCCATTGGTCCTACATAGATAAGAGGGAATATGATATTAGGTTGAAACATAAACGAAATCTCTGATGAAGGGCGTCAGGTCCTCCACAGAGGACAGGAGAAAATTTCCAAATTATGCTCCTTCCTTCAAACGGCCCCAAGCTTGCTGTCGCGCAACTCCGTTCTGGTTGGTGACGGGTTGAACACGCTCAGCGGCTTGAAGTGACGGGGCCATGAAAAGAATCTTAGCTCTGCAATTTATGGCGATGAGGAGGTTTTGGTAAGTGATGTGGGGGCTGAGCCGTCGAGATGGGTGAGAGAAAGAAAGGGGATAAATCAATGTGGGGATGGGCAAGGTAGTACAGCGCGAACAAGGGTAATCCCCAAGGAAAACGACTAGGATAAATGGAATGGAGGTAGGTGGGTCGGTGGTATGGAGGTGGGTCGGTGTTATTGAGGTGGGTAGGTCGTTAAGGTGAAGAAAAAATCTTAGGGTTTAGTTGGCGATAAGGACCAAAGGTAAGAGAGTTTCAGGTTAAAACAAAAATGGAAGAGATGGGAGGTGATTGGAGGGAGGATAAGGTATGGGATAGAGAAAAATCTCACATGGAGATGGGCTGGCTCAGAGGGGAGTAGGGAGGCTCTCACAGAGGAGGGGGCGGCTCACAGGGAAGCGGAGAAAACATACTACTGGATTTTAATGGTTGCAGTTGACTTGATCGAAGCTTTATTGGTTTTGATCATGCAGATTTACAGCCTCATTGGCAATGTTCTTCCGAGGAGAGAATGGGAAAATGACCATTGCCATTTAACATCATGGTTTGATTTGGGTCAATTGAATCCTCAATCTAGTAGCATAACCAAATCAAAGCAAACCAATCCATTTAATGACTGGTCCAGTTTGGTTATTTCCATTCAAAAACGGTTACGAAATTTTCCATTCAAAAACGGTTAAGAAATTTTCCATTCATCTGATCATATGTATGCACAAGTGCAGTTCTCTTCATTGGACACAGACATTCATCTACTAAAGACTTAATACTTGACTTTGTTGCTGCTTAGAACTGACTGGCAACGATAAAATTAATGAATAATATATGAAGGTATAGAAGTTTTATGTTGTATTGAATTAATTAGAATGTACAGCAGTGGTGTATTTTATACCGACCTAGACTAGAACTAACTAGGAAAGAAGTAAAGGCTATCTAGACTAGGAAGTAAATACATTAGGAAGGAATCAGCATTGATTCCTGTTGACTAATCCCAGAAGATCACGGAGATTGGATACTCAATCTTCGGGGATCTGTTGTATCCTAGGAGTGTCCTTAATACGCCCCCGCAAGACGGAGGAGCCATCAGCGATGCCGATCTTTGTGCGCAGTAACTGAAACCGGGGTCTAGGCAGGGGTTTGGTGAGGGCATCGGCCAGCTGGTCATCAGTAGATATGTGGGACACCTGGAGCCGACCACCGGTGACATGATCACGAACAAAGTGATAGTCAATGTCGATATGCTTCATGCGGGTGTGAAAAACAGGATTGGAGCAGTAGTAGGTAGTTCCAATGTTGTCACAAGAGATGGTTGGAGTGGCGGAAAGGGTGAGGCCCAGCTCACGGAGGAGGGACTGAACCCAGATCAGTTCTGCGGTGGTGGATGCCACAGCCCGATACTCTGCTTCAGTGGAGGACCTGGAGACTGCACGCTGTTTCCGGGAACTCCAGGAGATAAGGTTGCTGCCTAAGTAGACCAGGTAGGCGGTTGTGGACTTGCGGTCATCCTGGTCCCCAGCCCAATCGGCATCCGAATAGGCATGGAGAGAGTGAGTGACGGCATGAAGAGTGGAGGGGGTCTTACGGTGGAGGTGTAGGCCAAAAAACAGAGTCCCCTTTAAGTAACGAAGGACGCGTTTGAGAGCTTGCCAGTGGAGATCAGTTGAGGCATGCATAAATTGGGAGAGTTTATTGACAGCAAAGGAAACATCAGGTCGTGTCAAATTTAGGTATTGCAAACTCCCGACAAGGTGACAGAACAGAGTGGCATCGGCTAGTGGAGAGCCATCATGCAGGTGCAATGGAGGGGAGACCGCCAAGGGAGTGGCCACAGGCTTGGCTCCATCCAGGCGGGCCAAGTGGAGTAAGTCATGAATATACTTGTGCTGTGAGAGGAAAAGGCCATGTGCAGTAGGAATGACCTCCACGCCTAGGATATAGTGCAGGTCACCAAGGTCCTTAACAGAGAACCGGGTGGCAAGAGCTGGATGAATTGAGAGATGAGCGTTTGATTGTTCCCTGTCACAATGAGGTCATCAACATAAACCAGAAAAAACAGAGTGCTGGAACCTTGCCTGAGGAGAAAGAGGGAGGTATCCGAGCTGGCGTGCACAAATCCTTGTGTGAGCAGGAAGGACTGAAGTTCTGTGTACCAGGCCCGGGGGGGCCTGTTTTAGGCCATAAATGGCCTTGCGGAGCCTGCACACGTGTGTGGGATGCTGCTGGTCCACAAACCCAGCAGGCTGGGCCATGTAGACAGCCTCATGGAGAGTGTCGTGGAGGAAGGCATTGTTGACGTCCAACTGTCGGATAGGCCAGCCACTGGTTACAGCCAAGTATAGGACTACACGGATGGTGGTTGGCTTGACCACGAGATTGAATGTGTCCGTGAAATCCACTCCCGGGCGCTGATGGTACCCTTTGGCAACAAGGCGGGCCTTGAAGCGGTCTATGTCACCAGTAGGTGTCCACTTAACACGGAAGACCCACTTGTTCCCAACAATATTCTGACTTGGGTGAGAGGGAACAAGGTCCCAAGTCCCATTCTTGATGAGAGCATTCAGCTCATTGGACATGGCTGCTCGCCATTCAGGGTCTTTCTTGGCTTGAGATACACAGGTGGGCTCGGCCAAGGTAGGTAGATGGTGCTTGGTGGCGGTGAGAGCATAGGAGGGAACTGGTTTTACAGTTCCTGTTTGAGTTCGGGTTAACATAGGGTGGGTTTTTGTGGGTTGGAGGGAGGGAGGATTCGGGGGAGGTGGGGGAGGTCGGGGGCGCCTGGTGTAGGTGCGCAGGGGAGGTTGCTGGGGGGCACTAATGGGCTGAACAGGGGCTGCGGCAGAGACAGGGGCAGCAGGAAGGCTGCTGGTGGCAGGGAGCAAAGGTGCAGGTTGTGGGACATGAGCAGGGGGCGATGCTTCTGCAAGTACCTGCAAGGATGATGTGTCGAGGGGGTCCTGTTGGTGAGCAGATAATAGCGCTGGTGGCAGTGACGTGACAGAGGGCGGGTGGGGAATGTGTGTGACAGGAGGGACAGTAGACAACCACGTGGTGGAGGTTTCAGGGGACACACTAGTGGAGGAGGAGAGGGAGGTGGTGGAAGGGAAGGTGGTTTCATCAAACTGTACATGACGGGAGGTGTAGAGTTTGCTGGTGGATGGGTCATAGCATAGGTAGGCACTTTGGTGGAGGGAATAGCCGAGGAAAAGGCAGGGCTGAGAACAAGGCTGCAGTTTGTTGGAGGTATATGGCCTGAGCCATGGATAATAGAGGCAGCCAAAAGTCCGGAGTTTGGCATAATTGGGAGTGGCATTGAAAAGAGCAGTGTATGGACATTTGCTTTGTAGGAGAGGAGTGGGGAGGCGGTTGATAAGGTAGACAGCGGTCTTGAAGGCATAGGACCAGTAGGTGAGGGGGAGGCGGGCTTGATGAAGGAGTGTGAGACCAGTTTCAACAATGTGTCTATGACGCCTTTCGGCTGCACCATTGTGCTGAGGAGTGTGGGGAGGGTGAGAAGATGATTTATGCCATGTTCAGCAAGAAATGGTTTCAATTTGATGAATTCACCACCACCATCAGTGTAAAGAGAGATGATAGGAGAATTAAAGTACTTTTCAACCAAGGTTTTGAAGTCTTTGAAGGTTGAATAAACGTCTGATTTTTTTCGAAGTGGGTACAGCCAGGTATATTTCGTAAAATGGTCAACAAGGAGAAGATAGTAGGAAAAACCATCAATGGAGGTGTAGGGGGAAGGTCCCCACACATCAATATATATTAAATCCAGAGGACGAGTGCTATGTAAAGAGGAAATGCCAAAGGGTTGGCGATGACTTTTATTGCAAGCACAGGAATTACATATAGGGTCTGGAATTTTGGAAGAAAAATGAACATGAAACTGACTTAAGACACTTTTGAGGGTTTTGGACTGAGGGTGACCAAGACGACGATGCCAAAGGTGAGGGGAAACTGTCACAGCCACCATTGCTTGAGGTTTGGGAAGAGAAACCGATGACCACTCGTACACATCATCCTTACTCGGGCCTTGTAGGAGAACCGCCCCCGTGCTGAGATCCTTCACATGAAAATAACCAGGAAACAGTTCAATAGAGGTATTATTCTGTTTATTAAACTGGGACATGGAAATTAAGTTGCGGGTCATGGATGGAGCACATAGGACATTTTTAAGATGGAAGGGGGGGGGGGGGGGGGGGAGGTGGGAGAAGGAAGTAAGGTGGATCCAGTGTGAGTAATAAGGAGGCCATTACCGTTGCCAATGATGATCTCATCTGGACCATTGTAGCGGGTAGCATCAGAAAGGTGGTGGGAGCTGGTTGCTACATGATGGGAGGCTCCCGAATCAAGGAGCCAGCCGGGGGAGGAGGCAGGAGTGGCTGGATTGGCCACTGGAGGTGGCGGGGCAGACTGCTGAAGGTGAGGGCAGCGCTTAGCACTTTGGCCTTGAGTGCCACACCATTGACAATAGCCACGATATCCAGTTGGCTGGGAGGATGAGCGACGGGAACTGTCATTGGACTGTTGGTGGGGCCGGTTTCCAGAGACACGGTGGGTGTCCATGGGCTGAAAGTTGGACCTTTGGCCAGAGGAGCCCCTAGTGTTGCGGTTGGAGGAGTAACCACGAAAGGATTGAGTTGGGTGGGCTGTTATTGGAGGAGTGGGTGCTACGTGGGCTGCACGTTTGGAAGCAGCCTCATGATGAACAAGCATGTCATGAAGGTTTTCAAAGGGGACAGTGGTGTCCCTAGACCGCACAGCTGCTGCAATTTCTCTAAATTCGGGTCCAACTCCATTAAGAACATGGAGAAGGAGGTCATCATCAGACAGTGGTCTGTCAATGGCAGCCAGCTCATCTGCAAGAACCCTAATTTCCTGCAGATATTCAGAAACTGGGGCGGGAATCTTGCCTCAGAAGGGTCAACCGTTCCTTGAGGCCAAGGACACGGGCCCGGGCTTTGCTGGCATAAAGGTGAGTGAGCCGTGCCCAGGTAGCGGCTGAAGTTGGAGCAGCGGCAATGAGTTGAATCACTTGAGGGGAGACAGAAGCCAGAATGGCATGAAGCAGGAGTTGATCCTGACGAACCCAAAAATCATGAAGGGCTGTTTCTGTGGTGGGTGGGCAGAGCCGAGAGCCATCAACATAGCCCATGAGATCATACCCTCGAAGCAGGGCATTGAATTGAGCTCGCCACGGAAAGAAGGTGGTGGCAGTAAGCTTGACGGGAAGTTGGGCTGCAGTGTTGATGGTGACGAGGGTGGGAAGAGGAGGGTTTGGTTCACCGGCGGTTGGTGGGAGGGTGGTATTGACAGGGGCGGCAGTGGTTTGAGCAGCAGCAGCGGTGGGTTGAGCGGCCATGGATTAGGGTTTGTGTTTTGGGGGGTTTTTTTTTTCTAGGGTTTGCTCGGTGGAGCTTTTAGGGCTCTGATACCATATGAAGGTATAGAAGTTTTATGTTGTATTGAATTAATTAGAATGTACAGCAGTGGTGTATTTTATACAGACCTAGACTAGAACTAACTAGAAAAGAAGTAAAGGCTATCTAGACTAGGAAGTAAATACATTAGGAAGGAATCAGCATTGATTCCTGTTGACTAATCCCATCATATCAGGGAGATTGGATACTCAATCTTCGGGGATCTGTTGTATCCTAAGAGTGTCCTTAATATAATAAGTCAGCCAACAGTGCATGAAGCTTTATTGCAAACTATAATATATTTTCTCTTCTTCAATACCATTACCACAGAGTTGGCACTGATTGTACAATTTGCCCTTCCACAAATTTGACAACAAAAAAAAAATATGTATCTTATCTTTACAAATATGCTCGTCTTGAATCAATTTCTTCATATATTACAACTGTACTAGTAGTATGTTTCCATGTCTAGAGGAGTTCAATTTTTGTTTTCACCATTTGCAACCAAGACGAAAGCTCGTAAACAAAGCCTACCACTGTCTGTTTCCTTCTCCACGCAAGAATAGTCTGAACATAACCAATGTGGATATGCAATGAAGCATTCTTCACACTACGAAATCACGCAATAGATGGGAAGAACCGAATCTGTGTTGCTGGTTTCCGGAATCCATGCATTCAAAATCTGCTGTCTCAGATCCTACAGAAGAAGCTGCAGCATTGTATAAATCATCCCCTCTCATGGCAACAAAATTGTGGTGTGTCCCATTGGAGATGGGCAGGCTACCATCATCACAATGCTGCAACCCTAGCGTTAGAGACACCCCGCTTCCACTTCCAAATCTCCCCAACTCCGGCATGTGGTATGCAGCAGCTTCTGCCATAAACCTCTCACTGTTCCTATCAGACTGAACAATAACATCAGAAAAGAGATTACAGTCATCCATTGCAGGTCTTTGCCTCTCTCTAAGCTTCACCAGCCCGTACTCAGCTTCAGCTTCACGGAGAGTACTATTTTGGAAATTGGCAGACCCCATGGATCCAGCCATTTCCATACCATGGAAATGGTCTGATTTCGAGGAGTCCATAAATTGTCCAGTGCTGCATCTCTCCGTGCCAGTCGAACTTGCACTAGGCTGCATATCTTCTATCCCATCTTCAGCAGTCCTCATGTCACATTTCTTTGTTTGAGTTGCATTTTCAGAAGAAGAATTCGAGTCCATCTCTGCATCACCAGCCTCTTCTTTGTACATCTCCTCGACCATGGGCTTCCAGAGACGCACCCGGGCATTTATAAACCAGTTTGAGACCTGTGCGACAATAAAAAAAATAGTACATGAATTTTGTGATCCCAAGTTACATTCAAATCAAATGTAAAAATTATGTAATTGCCATCCAGCTACTAACAAAACAAAATCAATTTTATTTGAAAAACTTAAAATGCAATTACTCAGTCATTCATTACCTGACTTCTAGTCAAGCCTGTCTGCCTCGCTAGCATGATCTTATCAGAATCCTTCGGATAGCTGGAAAACATTGATAATAAACGGTAAATTTAAGTAAAAAACTCTGAAAGATTCCAATCAATATACAATTTGAACAGATATTTATAAAAAAGTTGAGAGGATTACGGATGCAGAAAATGCTCAAACAGCCATGCTCGGAGAACTGAAACAGAGCTTTCTGGCAAACCTCTTTGTGGCCTCCATGCATGTTGTTGCATCATACCAAGCTGCTGAAGGGCCCTCTGTTGCCGGAGGTGCTGGTCCACGTAACGGAGGCGAGATATTCCAACTCCTTTGATGCTTCCTGATGCACCTTGCTCCCCAAGGCTTTTTCGGGTTGCTCGAATCTGCCCTGCGATTGCATCACGCAAGCACCGAAAGTGGCGCGAAATAGTCTGTAGGGCAACTGCTGTGTACGGTTTAGCTGCGCCGCACCCAGCTATCACATCAAACGATGATACCACAATCTGCATCTGATGGTAATACTGCTTGTACCTTCTGTCAACCTGTAATTGTAATATATTCATCATTCATTATCACTCAAGGGGAAAAAGAGGACCTCCAAAATAAAAAACAGACATATCTCAGACTTTTTTAACTTTGAAAATTAAAATTCTCCTTTCGCGTGTACTATCATCAAATTCTATGTATTTGAAGTGTTTAAGTGACTGTTTTTTCATTGTGAGGGGAAAGGACATAGAAAAGAAAATCATCCAATCAAATTCCCGTAAATAGTGGGATTAGGAGAGGTAATGCCCTTTTGGTCACGTTCGGAGGATCACATTGGATAACTCTTCAAATTCAATGTTTTTTAAAGGTGGGGGTGAATATGTTTTCATGTTAAGGAGGTTAGATGAGATTAGACATAGACGGAAACTTATCCAATACAATCCACTCAAAATAGTAGGACTAGAAGATGCAAGTTTCTTTCGATATAAAATCCCCTAATCCCCTTACTATGAAAAAATATTTTTCTATTTTCAAGATACATTGAATTTGACGAGTTCTCTAATCTAATCCAATACGACTCACCATGCCCTTTATATCTAATCGCTTCTCTATGAAAATACATTTACTTTTAGTTTTAATACCTTAATTTTGATGAGTTATCAAACTCAATACTACCCAAAGGATAATCCAAATGAGAAACCGATTTTCTTGTACATTAAGGCCAACTATTTTATCTAACATTATAGAAAATCCGAAGGATCATAACTTCCAATCAGATGAATACTGGGTCCCCCAAAGACAACCAACATCGACTGAGTAATATCTTGTCCAATACCAGAAGGTCGTCCCCAAGAGACAAGCAAACAAACCAGAAATTTCTACCAACATTTGAAGATTGCCTTTATCTTTATGTTCTGAGAGTCCAAAAACATATAACGCTACTATTTTTCATCAGACAGCATCTTGTTCGATTTACTAGATGCCCAAGCAACAATCAACTAAACAATAAACATCAACTGCCTGATCCCAGCAACGTGCAAGTGACACGAAAGGTGATGCTGCAAATCAGATCGACAAAATGATTCATAAAGCAATCATAAATGCATGGAAAAAACTTAAAATGCATGCCAATCTAGCAAAGATTTGCAGCCAAACTGAGTTATTGTGTTAACCATTAGGACCAGATTAGCAAGTTTGAACTTATAATTTCTGCATAAAGAGAGTTTCTTTTTTCAGGACTGAAGAGACATAAAACTACCATGGATTTTGTTCATACCTCATCTAACATAGACAGAAGCTTTGTCAACTTGCTTTGCAACTCTTGTTTCTCAGCATGTGAAAGCTCGGTTTGTGAGTTACTGGCTGAGTCTTGAGGGTTTGAAGATACTCCACTCTCAAGCTCATTCTTTGATCCATCATCTTGATGCTCGTGTGCATTTTGGTTCTTCTCCCTATCATGCTGCTTCAGTGCTTTCTGGACATTGACAACTTCATCAAGCAGTTGCTGCGCTGCTTTGAGATATTTATTATTGGGAACAGCTCTTGCAATACTCGACATCCCACATGGAGACAAATCCCCTTTGCTTGCATCTCGATTGCCTCCACCAAAACCAGACTGCACATATTCAACATTTCTTGGTTGCTCATCTCGAAAAGAGCCATTCCTGCAGTCCCCCTCACTTGAGATTGACGGATTAGGACTTAAAAAAGAAGCAAAGCCCATATTGGGATTGCGGTATTGCATTTGCATTCCAGATGGGATTTGTGTACTGAGACTGAGGGATAATCCCTGGCCTTGCAAGCTCCTTCCGCCATGAAGAATTGCAGCAGAATCACCCATCGGGTGCGAAACTAGCATCCCATTTCTACCCTCCCTCCATGCACTGAATCCCTGCTCTCCAATCCGGGACCCACCAAGATGCGATAACACATCCTGCTGCTGTTGATTGGGATCCGAAGCCCCAGCTGAGGACACTACTTCAACGCAGTTGTTTTGCTGCTGAGAGCTCCCAGCCAATGCATCTGAATATGACCCAGAGTTCATATACATCATCATGTTGCCAGGAAGAGCAGGTGCTTCTGGAAATGCACTAGGCAATGGTTCCCTTAAATACAGCATTGGCGTGGCATCTTTTTGATTATTCGAATTACTAAAATAAGATGACATATCTTAAAGTCCCTCTTGCCCAGTTATATGAATCAGATTACATAATCAGCATGAACACTGAAGAAGAATATAATTTTGATCATCAGTAATTTGTCGAAAAACCAGTAATACAGATGAGTTTTAACTGTGAATCATCAATTTTTAATCTCCCCAGTATAAGAACATGCATTCATGGAAAACTACTTAAGCAAGCCACCACGTGCAGATACAGAAATTGATTGCAAAATTTATAACCACATACAGAAGCTTATAATTAAAGAGAGCACAGATAAGTAAAGCGTAAAATATGTCAACATATTAAGTTCCTGGCAAGGGATTTACTTTTAGACCTATATCTATTAGGAGAAACTTTATTGATACAATTTTTCCAGAAGACAACAAAAAGAAGTGAACTAGAATAGAGGAGTTCAATTTGGCAGTTCCCAATTACATCCTGATTATTGATTACAGAAATTTCTTGAAAGGAAGGAAATTATATTTAGTCACATATATATTCTGACAAAGGAATTATTCAAGTAACTAATGAGCAATAAATACCCAGAAACTCCATGCAAACAGAAGCCGAGATCAGAAATCAACCCAAGAGAGGGAAATGGAAGTCGGCGTGAAAATCATATTCAGAAAAGGAAAAGAAAATCATATAAATCTGAATCAAAAACAAGATTTTTAGAAAAATGATAATAATAAAAACCCTGCTAATTCTGCAAACGTTCATAAGAAATAATGGATCATCATCTAAGGAAATAGAAAGAGAGAACCACTGAACAAAAAGAAAGAAAAAATAATAATAATCCATGAGTGAGACAGAGAGAGATAAAAAGTCAGAATGAAAAAATACCTGGAAACCAGCAACAGTTGTGGGTTGTGTGGGGAGCAGAAAAGTCTTAGAGAGCAATCACCCGATCGCCAAAACACAATAGTCTCAGAACCAAACAATTTACGATCCCAAGAACACAAACAACAATTCTACTATTTAACAACAAAATAACCCACAAATAAAAATAGAATCTTTTTTTTTTCCTCTGAGTAAGCAGATGAGTTGAAAGCTATGAATTTTTCACTTTTGCTCTGTCTTTTTTTTGGCAATCATAAATATTCTCCATCTATCATTGAATCAAGTCCCACGAGAGACTCACACGCACACGCACACAAAAACAGAGTAGGTGTTTTACTGCGTCACTCAAGAAAAATGATGACCCTCTCTTTTTCCAGAAATGGGATTCCCTTTTTGAGGCTGTGGTGGGTTTTCTTCTGCTTTTTTTTTTTTTTTTTTTTGAAGTGCTTTTGCTTGAAACCCAGTTGAGGAAAAGTTGTTGGCTACTTGACTTTGGTATTTGGTTATTCTTCTTCTTCTTCTTCTTCTTCTTCTTCTTCTTCTTCTTCTTCTTCTTCTTCTTCTTCTTCTTCTTCTTCTTCTTCTTCTTCTTCTCTTTCTTCTTCTTCAATTCAATTCAATTCAATTCAATTTCGATTTGCTAAAGCCGAAAGCTTAACTCTTTGGGTGGTGATGAATGATCAAGTGTTTGGTTAAGAATCTCAATCTCTAACCACCAGTTGGTGGCCTAAAACCCTCTCTTAAACCCCCATATCCTCTCCCACCATCTAATCTCTCTTTTCTTTCCTCTTTTTTTTTTTCTCTCTATCTAACTTCCACGTCTATGGATGTCCCTCTCATCCCTTCGAGCATGGAAGGTCTGGGTTTGCTGCAATATCCCCATATAAGGATATTTCTATTGTTTTTCCTCTCTATTTATTTATTTCTATTTTTTTTTTCCTAATCCCTAAGCTTCTCTTTTGAATTTTGCATTTTATAATTATTTAATTTTTTTCTTTCAATAAAATATTTTTTATTTTAAATTTTTTAAATTTAAGAGGTGCACCATTCAGAAATAGGTGCCCATATCACTGGTTTTGTATTCTAGTGCCAACAAATCTGGGATTTTTGCACTGGGGGTCCTGCCATCTTGGTGTATTTCTAGTTGTTTCTCTATTTTTATGGTATTGCTTTTTTGTCACTATCAGCCAAATTCCCTTTTGTATAGTTTTAGCGATTTCTTTGTTAATGTGGTGGGGGCAAATGCTTTCTTTTTCTTTCGAATCTATAGAAACCAGTATTTGCATCAAGGACAAATGTCAGATAACTGATAAAATTTGTATAAACAATTTTCAAAAACAAAAATATGAAATCTTTATAGGCTATTTTAATGTTAATGAGTATTGATACATCCTTCTATTGAGATTAAAATGACAGATTATTTAATTAAATTTTCGTCCTTCTCTTGAGATCAAAATGAAAGATTATTTTATTATGAATAGAAAGGAAACGAAAAATAAAAAAGATAATTTCTTATTTTCAAGAATTTTAAGAGTTAAAAAAGTAATTTTGCATGGTTATGTTGCGAAAGCATCTTACTATTTTTTTACCCAAAGAAAAGGGAAATTTTATATCGTAATGATAATTCCATTAAAATGATGGGGGTGTGATCCATTGGAGCATTGTATCTAGATGGCACTTGCCTAACCCACTAGTGTGACACTACTTATTTGTATTCTCCCACCTTTAGCTTTCCCTATTGCATTTTTTATCTTTTAGATGGTAACAAACTAACAATGAAAAAGGCATATCTTTTATGAGGAGTGAGTGAAGTGAGTGGGGCATTTTGGATTGGAATGGAATGGAAAGTACTAACTTTGGAACTAGTGGGACTAATTTAACCAGATGTTACAAAAGAAAATAATGGTAGACCTTTAGTGCATATAATTACCAAATTACTTGGGTTTTTTACAAAAAACATTCTAGTGCTCAAGATAATTCATGGGCTTTCTTATATCATACTTTATGTGTAAGGATTTAGTTGATGAATGTTTTCAAGTTTTACTATTTTAATTTTTTGTGTTTTTTATTATTTTTTAAAAGAAATTATTGTTGTGATCGAAGATTAATTCATTATAAATTTATAAATAATTATTATTGTGGTCTTAAAATTCTCATATCACTCCAGATGTATTGCCCGAGGGTGCTTTACAATTAGTTTTTATTTTCCCAATAATATTCCCGTTCTTATGAAACATATTGTCTTATATATGTTCACATGACTTTATACAAGGATGAGAAATTGTAACGACTCAAAAATTCAAGAAGTGTAATTCTGGAAATTTTGAATGTAAATTGACTATTTTGCCCTTATTTGTACTTGGTCTACACTAGTTGACCTTTTGATCAGAGAACATTTTACACATTTATTGAGGACCATTACATAGGTCATGGAATATTGAGTCTGTATACAAGCAGCATGTCGACATTAGAGTACAGACGTGATCATTACGAGTTTAAAAAATTAAGGGCATTTTGGTAATTTGGAGCATAAGGGCATTTTGGTCATTTTGTTAAAGTTATGAGTCATCACCTGGATTTTGTGGGATGGGGACATGTGTCACCATCTGTGTAACACCCCGGAAATTCGAGGATTTTAATATTGTAATTTAATGTGTGAATTGACGCTTTTACCCTTGTGATTGGTATGGCCAAATTATTGACTTTTGATTGGTGAATTAAAGGGACTTTGACCTATGACCGTGACGTAGTTTGGGACGTCACGAGTTCATAGACAGGTGGCACGTCCATTTCGGACGATCAGGGAAAAAGTTATGACTATCGGAAGTTCAGGGGCATTACCGTAAGTTGGACTTCACGGGCGAAAATGTTGACTTTTCGTTTGACAAATAATTTTCACGCGACTCAAGGACCGATAGGTAGGTCTCGACGTCCTGAGTCCGTAGACAGGCGGCACGCCAAAATCGGACTTCGTATGGCTGAGTTACGGGTCTAGGAAGTGAGGGGTATTTTGGTAATTATTGAACCAGGGGCATTTTGGTCTTTTTGCCCTGGTTACTGTAGCAGGCCGCGGGGGACAAGGGCGGCACCACCATGTGCGGTGGTTCAAACGTACAAGTGGTTGTGCGATTGTGTGCTGGAAAGTTGGGAGTGTCTGATGCTTTAGACCGTGGTCTGTTGCATCCACCGTGCACGACCCTATTAATTATTCAAGTTCGAAGCTTTTCGGGGGACATTTTTCAGTGGACAATTGTACACCCACGAGCTTCTGGGACGGCTTGAAATTAATTAAAACTGATTATATAGTGTGTGAGCTTCACTCTGGTATTGAAAGGACTGAAAATAAGGGTGGAACCAGAGAGAAACCATTTCGGGAATTTTTGGAGGGAAATCGGGTTTTTGATTTCTACGGTGTGTTGAGCCAATCTAATCGTAGAGTAAGCTTTCTGGGAGCATTTGGAACACAACCATATCAAAATCGAAGACAACCAGCCACGGGTGAGCTGGGACGGTGACTGCCGTGTTCAGAGGAATTTCAGAGGTTTGGACGGCTACTTCCAGGTGAGTGTTGATTCAATTGAGTGTGTTTTCCAGTTCGTTGTGATACTATGATGCTTCATGTAAGGTTAATTTGATTTCGGTTTAGAAACCAGTGAGTTGGGGTGATCAACCCGTTTGGATGATCACGGGTCGAAGGGCCGTTTGAGGATTCGATTTGGCAAATTAATCACCCAGAACTTAAATTGAATGTTTAATTAACATGTTAGGATCAAATTGGTTTGAAATCGAGTAGGAATTGATGGGTAATTAACCGGGTCAAGCCGCGGGTGGCAGGCCCGAATTACAGACAAACGGGTGAAGGTGCTGACACTGTAGCTACAGTGTCAGGCGCGTGACTTTCACGCGCAGCCACTTTGGGCGGCGCGTGAGGGCGCGTTGGGGCTTATCTCCGATCACGATCAACATGACTTTTATTCCTCTCATCATTCTAAACATTTTTGGTGAAGTAACCATATTGATCTGAGATAGTTTTTGATGGGTCAGTTTAGGGCCGGGTGCCTCGGGAAATGTGTGGGACGGCTTTTCCGAGCCAGTTTCTATTTCGGACTTTGGGGTTAAACATTTTAGACTTGTAGTGACCCTTACATGTGATTTGGACTGACAGGAATTGTACGATACTCCCGGTACAAGTTCGTACGCGCAGGTTCACCGCGGGATCGTACAGTGAGTGGGCCATTTTCTTAAACCCTTGCGTGCATAAATGTTTTCTGGTTTATTATACTTATTCACATGCTAAAACAATAATGGTTTTGATGATATGGAAAATATGGTTATGGCACGTTTCACGGTATTTGGGCTTGAGACCCGTCTGATGAAAACTTAATGATTGGTTCGGATTTTATCTATGTATATATATGTTTTGCATGTGGATATCAATAAAATGTATTTGGTAATGCATTGTATAGATCCTTTCATATTATATTGTCTCCTCCGGCGAGGTACCCCGGAGAGGTCACGGGCGTCTAGTACGTCCAGCGTCTATGACGCTAAGCATCAGGTGATGCTGCATCAGGTGATGCTGTACCCGAACAGGATTCGGGGATGTAACTCGGAAATTGAGACCCGAGTGGCACGCGTAGCCTTATTATTATTGTGACCTTATTAGGCGTCAAGAACGTCAAACATCAGGTGATGTCAGGATTGGAGTGTATAGTGCAGCAACTAAAATTATACTTATGGTTTTATTATATGCCTTATGGTTCATATTATATGATTGATGGTTTTAATTACGGATGCATGCATGTTTGGAAAACGGAGGGGTAAATTATATGTTTTACTTATCAAATGAGTTTATAAACTTGAGTCTCAGCCCACTCACCTTTATTGTTTTTGGTAACCCCTCCAGGTTGTGATACTGAGGTAGAGGAGGAAACTGAGGCTGAGGCATAGATCTACTTCCGCGTACCTGAGCCCCTGTTGGGTGGTTTGCCCGCAGGTTTTATTTTAGAGTCGTGCTCGCAACTTGTAATTTTGGATTTCATCCCTTGTCTGACATCTGTTAATTCGGATTTGATGTATGACTTTAATTTGGTTATTTATGCAATTGATGTTTTGAGGTTAAAATTGGTATGAATTATTGGGTGTCAGACGGGAGCAGGGCACGTCCCCTTGTGGTCCCTGTGGGATCGGGACGGGTCCTGTCAATCTGGCTTTGATTAGTAGCAGTACCACCCATTTGCTGAAGTCCTCTGCACCGTTTTGTGTTGCATTTGGAGGAGTCGTACAACAAAGGAACAAGAGAGAAAAACCAGAGAGAAGAAAAGAAAGGGAGAAGGAGAGGAGAGAAGGAGAGAAAAGGAAGAAACAAGAAATGGATAAAAGAATAAGAAAGGAACTAAATCAAAACCAAAAATCCGAAACTAACCTATGTTATCCCTTGAACTCAATTTCTTCTCTAAACTTGGACTCTTGAAAACGAGCTTCCCAACACCTTTTTGAGATCTACCGACCCAAACGAGCTAGATTTGAAGGTTTTGAACGTGGGAGGTGATCAGGACGAAAGCTCGAAGGTTGGCTGTAAATCCAAGAATTGAGTCTTCAAACTCAAGGTAAGGATTTCATGTTTTGAAATCATAGAACCATTTATGGACGTGATTAGACTCAATTAGACATTCAAATTGTGAAAATTGGTGTGAAAATGGTGGATTTTGGATTAGGTTGGGTTGCCCGGGTTGGACCTAGTTGCAGACTCGTGGGTTGATCCGTTTTGAGGTAGAAGGTAAACTCTAGCGCATGTAGCACATGGTGCATGAGGGAGCGACACCCAACTGTCCACTGGCACGTGGCATCGCGTGGTTGAGTTCCTTTGATTCCGACCAACATGTGTTTCATTCGATTTGATATTACGAGCATTTTTAGCTTAGGTTTCGAGTCGATCAGATATCATCTCGGGTAGTTTTACGTGTTCGAAGTTTTTTATTTTGATTTTCAATATGTATGTTATCTCGGGAATTATAGGATTTGAATGTGAGATTACATTGGATACTAGTGAACTCGATTATGATTTTTACAAGACAAACTTCCCCCGGGACATCAGAAGAGCGCATAACTCGGGATTAAGCTACTTGGACGAACTGTGAGAGGACATTTATTTTATAAAATGTGATACATGCATAAATAAATGTTTTAAATGTTTTATTGCATTATTTGAATTGAAATGGGCTGAATATATGGCTATAAATATGTTTTCGCGATTTTTTTTGGATTTAGAATATTTATTCAAGATTTGATTGATTTCTAGACATAATTTTACGTTTGTTTTGTGGAAACAGTGTTTTGGGCTGAGGTCCGGGTTGGGAATATTTTGACTTAGTTTTGAGTCAAGGATTTATGTAAAAACAAGTTTTGTTTGGTTTTATAAACTGTTTTCCACGGTTGATCGTCCTCATGTGATTGTTTCCCCCCAGATGTGAGTAAATCCTTTGGAGACTTGTTCCCGGGAGGTCATGGTATGACATTGTTTGGATGTCAAGACCCGACCCTCCTTGGTCAAGACCCGACTCATCTGACACGATATTGTCCGCTTTGTGCCTCCTTGCCCTTGCCCTCACGGTTTTGTTTTCGGGAGCTCACGGTACAACTTCCCGGGGGGGTCACTCATCATGGAATTGCACCAGCCTCAACTCGCTTAACTTTGGAGTTCCAACCGAACCCAAAGCCACTGAGCTCCCAAAAGACCTCGTGCTAGATAAGTGTGTGCCTACACCTTTAAGGCACACCACCATTCCCTTCCCAGACCATTCCCCCATCACAGTAATGTGGGATCGTTCACCGTTCCCTCTAGGGCACGGGTCTTACAATCCACCCCCTTATGGCCCAGCGTCCTCGCTGACACACTTTCCGGTCGGGGTCTGGCTCTGATACCATTCGTCAGGAGCGTCCCTCGCTAATCCCGGGGGGGATTGAGACGGGTCCTGACATTGGACGTGTGTAAATCCTTTGGAGACTTATTCCCAAGGATGCCATGGTTTAATATCACTCACATCGACAACCCCTGGGAATACCACCTAGAAGTTGTATGTTCTCGGGGATATAATACTATAGACTAGATATGAACAGTTCATGGGTTACCACCCAAATTTTGAAGTTGTTTTTACTCCGTTGTAATTCCTGAGGTTGCCTACGCATAGTGTTGATTGATCATCATGATTGATATCAGAGTATTTGAGGATTAGTTGTATTTGATTACTGATGTTTACGTCTAGGTTTTACAAGTAATTTTAGAAATGAGAATTTTGGGGAAATGTGGGCCATGAGCTTTCAATATATGTTTTATGATTTTGTGGGTCCACGTTTTGTGATTTGATTTATTTGAAATTCAGTTGTTTCTATTTTACTATATGCATGCAAGTTTTATAAATGGAAGGTAATTGATTGTTTTCCCAAAAAATGTATTTTCAAATGATTATTTTTGTCCACTCACACTTTTAATGACTTCATTTTCCCTCCATACCATTGTAGAGAGATCGAGACTGATCTAGAGGAGGAGGCATGAGCGAGACATCGATATCGTTATCCCTTTGACAAATATGTGTTAAGGGTATTTTTCGAATTTTCATTTTTTTGTCGGGAGGAAGTAGAATTTGTCACAATTATTAAAATATTTTTGAAGCGGGTCCTATTAGAAATGTTTGGTAATGAATGAAGTATTTTAGAGCAGTTAAAGAAACCGACACAATAATATTTTACTCTCCTGAAAAGTCACAAATTGAAAATTGAAGTGCAAAAAAACTATATGTATAATTGGTTCTTCATTTAGATGGCAATTTATCATACCAAAAAAAAAACGGTTAGATGGTTATTAAAAATGAGTAATTTTTCATTTTATCTCGTGAATTTCTTTTTTTTTTCTTGAATTTTTATTTTAATCCATTTTATCTTTAATCTAAGTGATAGTCAATTTTCCTATTATAATATTTAAATTTGTATATTTTTTCAATTTTCTTGTTGAACTTTTATTTTTGTCCATTTTCTGTCTAAACAAACTAATATTTAATTTCCCATTATTATAATATTTTTGCACAACTCATCCAATTTTTTGTCCAAATAAGTGAAAATTTTGGTTTTTTGTGTGCTTGCTTTTTAAACAGATATTAATTAAGCTAATATTCATTTTGTGTATCTTATGTATACGATTATTTTCACATCCTTCTTCAACTGTTCATCTACAGTCCAAACATTATCTCTTGCATTTCCTTCCATCGTAACACAGAAATGAAATTAAAATCTTATTATTTACTAAAGGAGCCTTTAAATAAATTCGTCTTGTTTATAAATTTACTCGATCATTGTATCCCTCTATTCGGTCATAAGGTTGCAGTTGTGATATGACTTAAGACCAAGCATGGAATTTTAAGACGTAATTTGAGTCGTTGATATATGTTAAATTGATGATACATAACAATATAAGATAAAATGTAAGAGTGATTATTTTTTAATAATAGTAGGCATTTTTTTTATTAAATATAAAAACTCTTTTAAGCTTGATAAGGCAATCTTCGATTGGTTCTTGTCAAGTAAAATTTGAGAAAGATGATTAGTTCAATAACTCATCCACTCGAATTGATATAAAGAGGCTTATAAAGCATACTCAGTGATGTTTTATCTAAATATTAAACTTAATAGCTCTTGCAATTTTTTATTATTTTATTGTGTAATCCAAAATCACTTGAAAATTGTGGAGTTGCCGCATGACTTATAATTCCCAAAAAGTCCCTAGTAATGGCATTAACGGTTCACAAACACCCGTGCGTTAAATAATGTATTTCCAGCTAAATGTATTATGTAATCGGGTTAAAACCTTAATAATATTAATTTCATTATTCTTAATAATGGACAATTAATATTAATATTAAATTTCTTTAATTATCATCATAATGAACAATTATTATAATTATTAAATAATATATTATTTATTAATTACAAATTCAACCGACCAATCAGAATACTTTGAGACTCCCAAGGCTTCCTTATAAATAACAGAGCTCCTTTCATTTCTAAGGTAAGTCGTTTCTTCGTTTCGAAGTATTTCCTTTTCCTTTCTTAAAGCTGACTTAGACATTAGAGTGTTCTTGATCGATCAACCCCCTAGGTAATCGATCGAGGCAACAATAGCTGATTGTTTGATGTTTGTAGGAACTGTGAAGACTTTTCACGGCGGGTGCGATTTCTGCTTCAAAATTGGTATTTTCATTGAGAGCCAATAGAGAATATTCAAGAAGAGCTTTCACGATCGTTCACCGTTTTTCAACGGCGTTCATCGTTCATCTTGCTTCGTTCATTGTACATCGACATTGTTCGAAGATCTTGAATGTTGTTCATCGTTCAAACAAAAAATTTCTGTTAAAAAAAATCCTTATGATTCAACATAGCTAGGGTTCGTCGATCCGTTCGATTAGCTGGAGATGGTGTTTTAGCTTCAGTAGCATAGACGGGGAATGAAGCTCACATAGAGACTCCGGAGGAGCTCCCAAGTCAGCCCTGACGTGTGTTCATCAAGACGCCTATGGAGACGCATGGATGAATTCCAATTTTCTGTTTCAAAACTTTCCCCTCTCCTACAACTCAAATACCTACACTAGGAGAAGGAACTTCAGCTTTACAGAAAACTAGCGGGCTGTTGATGGGAGAAGCATCAAGGTAGAGTCAGCCCTATGCAAACATGGATCTGCGAGATATCCTTGATGGACGCCATGAAATCTCAATGAGGAGTTAACACCAACCTCTTCAAGACCACTTATCTCCACAAGTTAAAAAGTTGAGCAACCAAGTTCAAATGCAGTCAGAGCTTTTTCAATGGTTCATAGCAGAACGAACAACTTAAGAATCGGAGAGACACTCCACCTCACGTGGAAGGCAAGTGAACATTCATAGGCGCCCATGAAAGGAAACCATTAGATGCCGAACGATGTCTCGAAACACCTCTCTAAGTGACTCTGGAGAAGAAAGTCACACCCGTACTGTAAGCACCCATCCCAAACCTACGTGATTAATTAAGGATTAATGGCGGATTATCGAGAATTAATCGGGAATTAATCGAGGATTATCGGACGATCGGGATAAAAGTACAATTTTACCCCTGAAAAGGATGAAAAAGTTTACTTTTGACTCCAGACGTCAATAGTACGTGGATCGAGGTCCATTACGTAGATCGAGATGATACAAGTCTGTAGATAAGCGGCACGTCGAAATCGGACGTCGTACGGGAAAATTACGGGTCAAGAACAGTTTTCCATACTATTAACGATTGCACAAAAACTGAGACAGTTGACTTTTGGAAATTTAATGAGGGATCCAAAATATCTTATGCAGACCAATGGATGAGTGACAAGTGTCACCCATCCCTTGGTACACACATTGCATACATGCACCATCCCACCTTCATTCATCCATTTTTCCTCCATCTTCTTCCTCTAACTTGTACCCACCCCCAAACCATTATCGTCTTCATTTGTGGTAGTTTGAGAGACCATAGAGAGTGGCTGAAGACGTGAGAGAGACTGAGAGATGGTGAGGGATACGACGGAGGCCACGTCGGTGGCTGGAAACCGCGAAACAAAGGTAACATGTGGGTGTTTGATTCTGGGTTTTGATTTTAATGTTTTGGATCGAAAATGGAAGGTTTTGGACGTTAGGAGTGGCCAGGACATGGACTCAAAGTTTGGCCGAAACTTTGGAAGCTTGTATCTTTAAAACCAAATACTTTGTCTCAACTCTGGGTTCACATTTAGATTCTTTGGCTCGAGTAGATAGATTTCCATACAAAGAACGTATGATTTGGTTGAGTATTGAGTATTGAGGGAGATATGAAGATTTGGAAGATGTTGCATGATGACGTCAGCATGCCATATCATCGGATGACGTCAGCCTTGACACGTGGCAGTGCCACGTCAGCAGGGTGTCAGTGACACGTGGCAAGGGTGCCAAGTCAGCAACTAACATCAGCGTTGATCAAAACATTGATTGGCGCATGAGGGTGTATGGGCACAAATTTCTAGGTCAAATTGGCCTTGTTCTAAAGGTTTCGACGATCTGAATCCAATGGAGGTGGTTTCAGGTCAATGAGATCGTTTGATAGGTCATTTAGAGGTTTTAGCCTCAGGAAGCGTGTTCGAGACACGTTTACTATTCTCGAAGTTTTGAGGGTTTATGGTTTAGGTTTGTATATGTTGATATTGACTTTTGGATATGATTTGGACAGGTCCAAATGTCTCGGAGATTGTGGAGTAGCCTTGGAGTGGCTTACGGCACGGATTGTGAGCTCGCAGTATAGACGGTCTGTGAGTGGACTTTGCATTATAAAATGATGAATGCATAACTGTTTTATATGTTTTATGAACATGATTTTAGATGCACTGGTTGCATATTATTTAAATATGATTTATGTTGATGATTTGGCATTTTCATGGAAAATGTGATATTGCACGTATTTCGAGATTTCTATTTTTATATGATACTTAGGTTTGGGCCGAGTATTCTACGCGCATGTGACTTATTAGTTTTGAATGATTTCACGGAGATGCGTGACATGCTACTTCGGGCATGAGACCTAGTTGGACATTGACTTGGATTATAGTCAAAGATGATTTGGAAAAATGATTTGAATTGTGAAATGGTTTTCTGATTTGGAAATAAGATTCGGGCATGTGTCCCAGTTGATTTATGTTGACTTAGAATATAGTCAAATGTGAGGAAATGATATATCAGGCTGTGACCTTGTTTTAGATTTATGATATGATATTTCGAGCTTGTGACCCTGTTGTGGATTTACGAGTTTGGATTGGATAGGATCCAAGGATTCTTGAATTTGTGAAATGTTTTGAACACTTTTTTTATGATGGTTTTGTGGAAACTGATTTGATGAGCTATATTCCGGGCATATGCCCCATTGTGATATTTTGAGATGATTTGTGAAATGTTTTCCACACTACCATCCTCTATGATGTGATTGGTCCCATTAGACATCGTAGATCCTGGCGCGGTAGCTGCCAGGATCCGTCTCAATCCCCCTGGGATTAACGAGAGACGCTCCTGATCCCGTCTGACACGGAGTGTTAGACCAGGGAAAATTTGAACTTTTAGCCCCACCGGCTTCCAGAGTACGCCAGGATCCGGTGGAGGAGTGTGATGTCTCGGTCTCTGCTACAGTCTGCACCAGTAATCAACCTGAAGGGCATTGAAAACAGAAAGACTGTGAGTGGACTAAAATAAAAGAGTTCATAAAAATATATTTCATAAAAGACCTTTATGCCCTTCACTAAAAAGCATGCATGCATAGGAAAACCATTTATCAAACCACATATGTTTCAATAACCAAATCCATACAGGCCCCTACCCAAATTCATTTACTCAAATTCGTAAATATCAAACATACGTGGGAACTCAGCCCAAATCCATTTATCATTCATAAAACAAAATTTCGAAAATCCAAGAAATCATGTTTATCATATATATCATATAACCAATCCTGTCATGGTATCTAAAGCTACGAGCGTGCTACCCGTGGTCTCAAATTCCAAGTCTCCCCAGGATCCACCCAGGTCAATGTCCGCAGATCAATGACCCTCCCTGGGGGTTATAATCCATAATAGCCTTCCTGAGAATAAGGAACCTAACGGGGAGGACTCCACTCAGTTAGTGCTCCATGACTATTCCGGGGTCCACCTAGACCAATGACCCTCCCCGGAGGAGACAATCCATATATATAAGGATGGTATATGAAAAACCATTTGAAATCATTCTTAAAACCTTTCAAGGGTTCATGCCCGGTCCCCATAAATCGTCATGAACCAGAAATCAATTTATGGGTCCCCGACCCGAAATCACAACCGTAAACCGTAACTAGGCCTCATGCCCGATTTCGTAAACCAAATGGGCCTCGTTCCCGATTTCGTAAACCAAATGGGCCTCGTGTCCGATACGTAAGTTAATTAGGCTCCGAGCCCGATTCGTAAACTAACTGGGCCTCGAGCCCGATACGTAAATCAACTGGGCCTTCGGCCCAATGCCTCGTTAAATCAAATGGACTTCAAGTCAAAGAGTTTTTAAATCAAATGGGTCTCGTGCCCGATTCCATATTTTCAAATCCAAAATCCATTCACGAACCAATTGGGCCTCAGGCTCGAAAACGTAACTAAATGGACTTCGAGTCCGAGGGTTTCCAACACAAATGGGTCTCGAACCCGAGTTTTCCCTTTTCAAATCCAAAACCATTTCATTAAACCATTTCCAAAACCATAAGCACGGATAATCAATGCAAACCCGTTAATCTCAATTTACGTGCAAGCACGTAAATTGCCTCGAAATGCATGAAACCATGTAATTAACCAATATGCAAATCAACATCATAGAATAATATCCATAAAACATATAAAACATTTATGCATGCTTCACGGTTTAGAAATCAAGGTCCACTCACAGACTGTCCTAAGCTGCCGCCTCGATTTACGTGTCGTAAGCCTCCCCGGGCTAATCACCTTCACCGGGACTCCCAAACCTATCAAAATAAATCTAAAGGGTTACTAACTACCTTATTAATCTCTTATTGAAACCCCGTAATTTTCCTAAATTTTTAACTATTTTTAAACTCGATCCTAAACCTTCGGACGTCCCGAACATTATCAAGACGATGTCCGATTGACACGAAACCAGTCTCAAAATGTTCGTTACATCGAATAGATTAATTCACATGTTGAAGTCATCCCCAAAAGACCCACCACGCGCCCTCACGGGCCGCCCGTTAAGCCCACGCGCCTATTGTTCATCGTCCCTAACCTCGCGACAAACTGGGTTCAGACCAGTTCGGTCCAACCGAACCGGCGATCACGGTTCAACGTTACAAATCCTCCTTTTTTAGTCTGTTTTCCAAATCTTTCAATCCTAAACTCTTTGTCTCATCATTATCTATCTATTCCTAATTTTAAGAACCTAAAAACAATCCTAAATCGTACCTTAAAGACCCATGGTTGAACCGGACACCTGAAACTGATCGCCGCCGTCGTCTCCAGCCACTTCCAGCCTTGGTTTTGGTCCTATTCGACTCGTCTAGGTCCCTAGGTCACAGCCCCATCCATCAAAAGGTCAAAACAATCTAAAACTAAACCTTGGATTTTCGAAATATAAACTTACCTCACAAGTTTGACTTCGGGCCCTCGCCACCGTCCACGACGGTCCTCCTCGATGGCCTCATAATTATCTCCTCTCTTCTCTTTCTCACTCTCATTCACAACTCAAGGTCTACTAATGATGTTTGGATGATTGTAAGGGGGGATGGTTGTTCGGGTTTTGAAGAAAACAGAGAAGATAATGAAGTTTGATGGTGATAAACAGATAAGGAAAATGATGGAGATGAAGGGTGGAGATGAGAGGAAGAATTTGGGATGAATGGCTGGGATTAATAGATAAGAGGAGTGGGAAAACCCACAAATAAAGAATGAGATCCACAAATTGGGTTTATGGGCTAATGGGATGAGTGACACTTGTCACTCATCCATTGGGCATGAATTAAATATCTGGCCCACCTATGGATTCGTATCGACTCGATCTACGTAACGGTCCTCAGCCCTCAGCCATCGGACCTCCTGGGTAAAAAGTCAACATTTTACCCACGACCAGGGGCAAAACGATCATTTTACACCGTTCGTCCGATTTCGGTCAACTAATCACCGATTAACCTTAAAAATCCTTAATTATTCACTAATTTAATCTTGGAATTCGGGACGGGTCGTTACAGTAGCCTCCAAAATTCGTAGATCTTAGAGAGGTCACGATGACACTGCCTACAGAAGTGTCAGAGATTGACATTTCTCAGACGTCGAGCTAAGGGTTCTGAGCCTGTGATTACCATCGCTCAGACGTTGACCAGGGGTTCCCAGCCTAAGTTAGAACACCTAGACGTCGACCCACGGGCTCCGAGTCCGGTGTATACTCGGATGTGTAATCCCGAGTCACATGCGTAGCGCTAATATCATGATTAGTGAGATGATTGTTAGATATTGGATAAAGTGGATTAGTTGATTTTGTTTTCATATGACTTCGGATATGTGTCTATGTCTCGGGTAGAGGTCCTATTAAGATGTTTTCTTGAGATTTGGATTTGGGTTGATACCCTATGAGATTTGGTTTTGGGCTGAGACCCTACTGAGGAAATGGCTTTGATTGATAAATGTTTTCACTGTGTTTTATTTGAAAAGCCATATGATTTGCTTTTAAGAAATTAATGATATACTGTTTTCTTATAAACGGGTTAAATGGGTCATAGGTTAATTAGATTTTGAGTACGAGCTGTTTATTAAATGGGTTACACGGGTTACAAGGGCCATTAACAGTTCGGGTTCGGGTTGGACATTCTTAACACGATTATTAAACAGGTCAGATTTGTGTTAGACATAAATGGATAAAACAGAATTCATGACAAGACATGAGCCTGACACGACACGGCCCATTGCCACACCCCTACTAGTCGTCTTCTCCAGCGAGGTCGATGACATCATCGATGATGTCACATGATGACATCAGTATTCCACATCATTTGATGGCGTCAACCGTGACATGTGGCAGTGCCACGTTATCAGGGTGTCAGTGACACGTGGTAGGGGTGCCACGTCAGGAGCTGACGTTAGCCTGTTGACGTCAGTGTTGACCATTGACCAGCGTTGCTCGAAACTTTGACCAGTATGTGTGCACAAATTTTGAGGTCAAACTAGTCGTGTTCAGAAGGTTTCGACGATCTGAATCCAATGGTGGTGGTTTCAGGTCGATGGGAGATCGTTTGATAGGTGATTTAGAGGTTTTATCCTTGGGAAGCGTGTTCAGGACACGTTTACTGTTTCAGGAGTTTTGAGGGTTTATGGTTTTGGCTTGTATAGGTTGATAGTGACCTTTGGATATGATTAAGATAGGTCCGGATGTCCTGGAGATTGTGGAGTAGCGTCGGAGTGGTTTACGACGTGGATTGTGAGAGCGCAGCATGGACGGTCTGTGAGTGGACTTCACTTTATAAAATGATGCATGCATAACTGTTTTATATATTTTTTGAACATGATTTTAGATGCACTGGTTGTATATGATTTAAATATGATTTATGTTGATGATTTGACATTTTTGTGGAAAATGTGATATTACACGTATTTTGAGATTTCTATTTTTATATGATACTTGGGCTTAGGTTGAGTATTCTACGTGCATGTGATTTATTAGTTTTGAATGATTTCACGGAAATGCGTGCAATGCTTCTTCGGGCATGAGACCTAGTTGGACATTGGCTTTGACTTGGATTATTGTCAAAGATGATTTGGAAAAATGATTTGAATTGTGAAATGGTCTTCGGATTTGGAAATAAAATTCAGGCATGTGCCCCAGTTGATTTATGGTTTTAATTAGAGTATAGTCAAACGTGAGGAAATGATATATCGGGCTGTGACCCTATTTCAGATTTATGATATGATATATTGAGCTTGTGACCCTGTTGTGGATTTACAAGTTTGGATTGGATAGGATTCGAGGAATCTTGGATTTATGAAATGTTTTGAACACAGTTTTTATGATGGTTTTGTGAAAACTGATTTGATAAACTATATTGTAACGACCCGTCCTGGAAATCGGGATTGGATTAGTAATTAATGACAGATTAGTAAAGTTAATCGGTGATTAGTTAGATGCTTTCGGACTGACGGTGCGAAATGACGATTTTGCCCCTGAAATTGGACGAATGGTTGACTTTTGGTTTGAGCGGTCAACCAGACATTGACCGATGAATGTGACGTAGTTTGGGACGTCACGAGTTCATAAACAGGTGGCACGTCTGATTCCGACGTCCGAGGAGGAAGTTATGATATTCGGAAGTTCAAGGGTAATTTGGTAATTGGGTTTAAAAAGGGGCAATTTGTTGAATTTTTCAAACGACATGGACTTTTCACGTAATTCGAGGATCGTTAGGTAGGTCTTGATTCCCTGAGTACAATGACAAGCGGCATGTTGTCATTGGAGTTCGGACGACATAGTTTAAGGGTCTAAAAGTGCGAGGGGCATTTTGGTAATTTCACCTCAAGGGCATGTTGGTCATTTGGGTAGCATTGGGATTAGTGCCCAGTGATCAGAGGACACTTGGTTGTTTTGAAACACTTGCCCACAGAAAAAGTGACACTTGGCCCTCTCTAGAGGCTTGTGGAACCTCCTTGCCGCCTCACACTTCTTTTAAAATAGGAATGGGAGATATTTTGTGTGTTCTGAAACAGAGGAACAGAGTGGCTGATGTGGTGTGTGGGTGTGAACCATGAGAAACAATCCAAGTGAGAAGTGTGTGAAGGAAATTGAGGGACTAGATGATAAGGTTTGTGCCACCGTGAAGACCGTTGTGGGTGGCGGTTCTAAACCAGGAAGTCCTTTGCAACCCGTGAACATCAAGTGACACAATCACCTTCAACCCTCAACTTTTGGCCATAACGTGTGAAGGAGGGTTGGATAGGGGACTCAGACGCACGTGGTGGTGCCCACGATGGTGAATGGCGACGGTGGTAATTCTTGATTTTAGTAAACGGTTCAGTTGGAATCAGGAATGGTTAGTCACAATTTAGTGCTTATTAATTAATTTTCCTCCTTAGAACTGGTCTCTGGAGGTTACATAGGTTGTTTGGAGTCAAAAACCAGGAAAATGGGAGGCTGAAACCATGGAAGCACGATAGAGGAAGAATGTCATTTGAAGGTTGATTGGGCAAGTATATAACAGACTCTAATTTCATGATTTAATTAGCTAGATTACTTGTAGAGATTGGGACGAAGCTAGTGGAATAAACGGGATTGAAAAAGATGGGAAAACAAGGGAGAACCGTGACTGCCGGTTCGGCTGGACCGGCTTGAATCGAGCTGGTCTAGACCCGGTTCGGCGAGAGGTTGAAGATGAACAGTGTCGACGCGTGAGGCTCACGCGCAGCCTCTTTGGACGGCGCATGTGGGCGCGTGGCACAGATTTTAAGGATGGTTCCAACACGACTTTTAAAGTATTCGATGTAACAAACATTTTGGCACTGGTTTCGAGTCGATCGGGATGTCCGAAGGTTTTAGGACTCGATTAAAAATAGTTAAAAATTCGGGAAAATTACGGGGCTTAAGTATAAGCTTTGTGAAGTAGTTAGTGACCTTATTATGGGATTTGGACAGGTTCGGAAAAGTTGGTGATAGCGGATTAGCTGGAAACGTCATAAGTGCGCGCATATCGAGGCGACGACGCTAATGGTCTGTGAGTGGACTTTGCTTTCAAACTTATGATTCATGCATAAATGTTTTCTATGCTTTCTATACGTGATTCATATGATTATGATTATGAACTTGATGATTTACCGTTTTGCACGTATTTAGAGATATTTACGAAAGTGTACGTTTTACGAGATACAGTTTTTTGCTATGGTTTTGATGATTTGATTTCAGGATTTGAATTATGATTTGGTTTCAATGATTTCTAATGGATTTTGGAAAAGTGATTTTGGGCTTGAAGCCCAGTTCATAAAAGTGGTTTTGATGAACGTGATTTCGGGTTTTGGAATCAGATTTCAGGATGACGATTCGGGATTCGATTTTGGAACTTGAAAGTGGATTTCTGGTTTTGGGTCCGGAATGATTATTCCGGATGTCGGCTTACGGAATGATGATTTCAGATTCGGATTTGGATTTGGAAATGGATGATGGATATGATTCTGGATATGGATTTGGGAAGCTGGTTTCGGATTCGGTTTGGAATTCGAAATGGTGATTTCGAATTCTAATTTGAACATGGATTTGGAAATGGTTTTAAAATGGTTTTGGATTGGATTTGCTGGATCTGGTTATTGGGTTTAAAGACCCGAATATGATACATGACGGGGGCGGGCCCAGATTGGGTTTAAAGACCCGGATTGAGTTTAAAGACTCGGGAGTTTAAATACTCAGATATTGTGATTTCCCCCGTAGGCCTATTAAGTTTAAAGACTCAGGAGTTTAAAGACTTGGATTTTATTGAGGCCTAGATTGAGTTTAAAGACTCGGATAGATCCAGCAGGTTCGATTGGTTGAAATGGATGACAAATGTGTTTTGCATTTCGGTGAGAACTTGATCATGATGGTTTTCAATAATGGTTTTCCGATGTTTTGGGCAATGACTTGGATGTTATGGATTTTGATGGTTTTGGGCTGAGGTCTGGGATTTGAGAAAAAGAAAAATAAGTTCGGTTTTCAATAATGAAATGGTTTTCTGATATGAGTTGATTATGCATGCATTGGTTTTTTAAATGGAGGGTATAATTGTCTTTTCTTATAAACAGTTTTCTAAACTTATCCTTTATTTTTGTCCACTCACAGTCTTTTATGTTTTCGATACCCTCTAGGTTGATGCGGTGCGGGCTGTGGTTAGAGAGACGGAGACATCACACACACGGTCCACAGTAGATTCTGCGCGCTCTGGGAAGACCGGAAGTTTTTGGACGGTACGTTTGGGAATCCCTAGTTCGGCTTACGTGTTACATGGAGGTTGGACATCGGTTAGCCTTCGTGTCACACGTAAGTTAGATGAGAGCATGACTTAACCCTTAATCCCGGGGGATTGGGGGTGGGTCGTGTCCTATATTATGGGCGTAGGTCCCATTGAGATATTTTGAGATGATTTGTGAAATGTTTCCACACTACCATCCTCTATGATGTGATTGGTCCTATCAGACGTCGTAGGTCCTAGAGCGGTAGCCTGTAGACATCGTAGACCCTAGAGAGGTCATGATGACACTACTTGTAGGAGTGTCAGAGATGGACATTTCTCAGACATCGAGTCAAGGGTTTCGAACCTGTGATTGCCATCACTCAGATGTCGAGCCAAGTACACCGAGCCTGAGTTAGAACACCTAGACGTCGAGCCACATGCTCTGAGCATGGTGTTTACTCGGATGTGTAATCTCGAGTCGCACGTGCAGCGGTTATATCGTGACTAGTGAGATGATTGTTGGATATTGGATAAAGAGGATTGGTTGATTTTATTTTCATACGACTCTCGATGTGAGTCGATGTCTCGGGCAGAGGCCCTATTAAGATCTTTTCATGAGATTTGGATTTGGGCTGAGTCCCTATGAGATTTGGTTTTGGGCTGAGACCCTACTGAGGAAATGGCTTTGATTGATAAATGTTTTACCGTGTTTTATTTGAAAAGCCATATGATTTGCTTTTAAGAAAGTAATGATATACTATTTTCTTATGCATGCATGCCTTTTTAAGTGAAGGGTATAAATTTCTTTTCGCTAAAAAGTTTTATAAATTGTTTATTTTTGTCCACTCACGGCTTTTAATGTTTTTGATATCCTTCAGGTTGATCGTGAGTGTAGGTTGTAGCAGAGACTAAGACATCACATGCCACTGCAAACTTCACAAATCATTGAGCACTCTGGAAACCCCGAGTGAGTTATGGTTTTATCCCAGGTCTATCATGTGGGGTCAGACGAGAGCAGGGTACATCGCACGATTATCCATAGGGATTGGGATGGGTCTTGTCAGCTTGGTAACAGAGAACTGGGTTGCTCTTATGGTGTTGCGCATGTGTCGGATGCGATGTCTCTACGATGGCGACAACCCGTCATCAACCTGATAGTAAGGGTAAGAATATGAAGGTTAAGTGGGAATGAACCCCTGATTGATTCTATTTAGTATAGGATACTGTGTTTCTGTGTGGTTAGACACTGAGTAGGGCCGAGTGGACCCGAGGAGGGCCGAGTTACCTGTGGTCCCAGTGATTGAGAGTTGTAGAGTTACGAGTGGACGAGATCCTCAGATATTAGCTACTGGTTGAGTGGATGCCAGTATGGTGATTTTTTTGAGTTGTGACTGACGATTGGTCAGGATGGATGTGGTCGTGGATGACCCTAGTTTGAGATTGATTGAACAAGTTACCAGGAGAGCGGTACTTGTGGATCGGATCTCAAGGTGAACCGATCAACAGATCATACACTTGCGACGGATACGCATTGCCCGTACAAGTGCATGATATCGATAGTGAGGGGTTACCGCCTGAGTGAGTGATGGGTCGTTGTTTTGAGCGTTTGGTATAAATATCAACGAGCTTCTTGGATTTGTCTGTATGAGGCTAGGGGAAGACATTGCTATCCATGAGTGGATGAGACTACCGAGAGTTGGGCGACGTTCGAGTAACGTTTCTTACGTTACTTTCGCCCCAGTCTTATTGAGATACGAGAGAGGCGGACTTCCTCTGACATGAGTAGTAGATTTTATGGAAGCTCGGTACGAGCATAGGTTTGAGATTTTTTCATAATGTGCTCATGGTTCATTGACAAAGGAGACGATGAGGTTTCTTCGGGGACGATTGTGTTGAGATGCAATACCATCTCCACTAAGATGAGTTAGATATAATCTAGCAGCGATTGGATGATTCCAGATGATGCAGAGTGCGTCTAGAGGTTGCAGATGCCAAGGAGCTAGAAGTAATCCGAGACAACGAGTGGCAGAAGTATGACAGGACCCGTCCCCGAAGGACAAAGTTAACCGTTACCGGTCCTGCTCCCGTCTGACAAGTCAACTGAAAGTCCGAAACTACCCTTCAGCACCTGCCAGACAAGGGATATTTGCGCTGGTGCCCGCTCATACCTCCACCTCTCAAATAGCCTCGATCATCGCGCCACGACCTGAAGGGTCAATAAAACAGAAAAGGTGTGAGTGGACAAAAATGACCTCTTATAAAAATATTTTCCAAAATACATTCTTACCCTCCAGTTTTCACAAACTTGCATGCATATCGTAAAACATGAGTAATAGTATGAAATCATTCAAGTATGAACAGTGGACCCATAAAATCAAAACACGTTTTCCCATGGTCCATAAAAACTCATGTTCACCAAATCAGTTCATATTCTAAAACATCAAATCCCGGCTCTTAGGCCAAAACAAGTGAAAACATAATCACCTGGCCCCAAGGGCCAAAAATCCGTACTCAATACCAGTACATCATCACAATCAAAACCAATCAGCACTATTCACAAGTGCACAATAAATATATCAATCAATCCGCACTACTCAAAAGTGCTGCACTACGCGTAGGCCAATATCCAGTCACACTCTCGGGAAAAGACACCTCTGGGCTCAACCCCCTCGGGCTCAGTCACCTCTGGGCGAACACATCCCCAGGCTCAGACCCATCCGAGTGGTACATCCAGGCTCAGTCTCATCCGAGAAGCTGACTACCATAGGATCAACTCATGATCCTACAATCACATCCCCCAAGCTTCGGTCGTCTGGGTAATCCCCCCAAGCTCTGACTGTCTGGGAATATCATAATCACAATGAAAACCATCTCGGGAATTACATCCTAAAACATTTCAATCAAATCTTGTCTTCATACATAGTCAAGATCATTCCCGACTGGGTCTCAAGCCCAAAATACCATTTACACGTACTTCTTTAAAATCACCTTTTAAAACAATAAAATAATCCAGAAATCATCATTGACTTACCAACTAAGTCAAAACATCATTTTAGAAATCATTTAGACTCCGGGCCTAGCCCAAAATATTATTTGCACGTTCCTCGTAAAACGTGCCCGAAAGACTGATTAAAATAATCATAAATCACAATAAGTCGTTAATTTCACAAATTCACAAGTGACTCCAAATCCGAGTCAAAATCACTATTCACTTGGGTTCTCACGCCTAAAATAACATTATCACGCAAATCCATGCGTTGCAACCTCCGTTGCCATTTTCACGTAAATCCACGAAATTGACCCTTGACTCATTCCCGAGTCACCACATCATTTTTCAATCCATGACTCAATAATCCGAGTCCAAAATTATTTTCAATCAATTTCAATCCCGGACTCATAAACCAAGTCCAAACATCATTTTTACCAAATTTCGTAATTTCTCGAAAATTGCCCAAAAATAATAATATAATAATCATAAAACCGAAAAATTACCGGATTGAAACATAAATCATGCCCAAGCATATAAAATCATATAATAAGGCATTTAAATCATATATGCATGCATCACAGTTAGAAAACAAAGTCCACTCACACACACCGTCCAAAACGGTTCGTTTCCGAGCTGCACGTTTTTCCGTAAAATCTGGAAATCACAACTCCTGTCCAAAATCATTATAAAGGGTTACTAACATCTCAAAATACATCATATAATTTTCCCCAATTTTTCCGGAATTTAAATACGTATTTAACTCGTAAAACAAAACTTCGGATACGCGGAACATTATCGAAACAATATCTGATTTCCTCGAAACCAACGTTAAAATGTTCGTTACACTGAGAGGGTCAAAAGTCATGTTGACCTCACCTTGAGACTAGGCCGGACGCGCCCTCACGCGCCGCCGTGAGTGGCTGCGCGTGAAATCCACGCGCCTGCTACAGTACTGCCTTCCTCACCCGTTTGTCTGATAAACGGGTCCTTTAACCCGCGACACGACCCGGTTCAATGTCTGTCAATTCTACACCGTTTTCATCAATTCAAACGTCCATTAGCATCGAATTAGTTAGAATTAAGGATCTGTGAACTTAATTACAATCGACCTTACCTCAATCCTCACGATCAAAGATGAACACTCGAAGAACATCCGGCCACTATTCATCATTCGAACTCCTTCAATTTCAATCGATTTCCTTAAATTGATTCAACCAGAAGCTTCAATGAACTCAGGTAAACATTTTCCCCAACTCAATTGAATCAATTCATGGCTCAAACTCCACGACTCAAACTCGATTCTTCGAAGAACAGCCGTACACTGTGCAATGATGGAACTTCATCAATCTCCAACGTTTTCCTTCAATTGATCTTTCCAGAAGCATCGTGGGATCCTCAGAAACATAATCCCCAGTTCAATTTCATCAATCGAAGCGTCAAATTCCTCGACTCAAGGTCAAAAATTCGAAGATTTCATTCCTTCTGTTCTTGCTTAAATCGACACCAATTCCCTTCGTTCTTGTTGCAGATCGACTCGTATTGATCCCAGAAAGCTAAATGAAGCTTCAATTCCACTCCTCACGGCCCAATTCTTCCATTTCGAATTTTCCCTCCAAAAATCGAAATTTTCGATTCTCACTCTCTAGCATCTCTCTGTCTCTCGTGTTTGCACAGCTGCAATTGTCCCACAAAACTCTCAATTTTCCCCTCAAAACCGGTTAAGGAAGGTAGCCAAATCTCTCAATTCAGATGCTCCAATTTTGTTCACGGTTTTGAGAAACAGAGAGGATTAATGGAAAATAAAAGATTAATTTAGTTTAATTAATTAATAAAACATAATAATTATGTTTTCCCCAAAACATGGGATCTGGTTTCATGCTTGAATTTAGGGGATGAGTGACACTTTTCACTCATCCAAGTGTGTTCAGTCACCGGTTACTGTTCATATTAAAATATTATTTTAATCCCGGTTCGTTCGGTTAATCGTGTCCGTTCCTATGACCATAATTTCGTCGAATCTCCGATTTTGGCATGCCGCTTGTCGTTGGATTCACATCGACGAGCCCTACGTAACGGTACTTGGCCCTTGTCCATCGGACCTCCCGATCAAAAAGTCAACATTTGGCCCCTAATATGACCAAATTACCAAAATACCCCTCAACTTCCGAACGCCATAACTTTCACCTCGAATGTCGGAATCGAACGTGCCACCTGTCTATGAACTCGTGACGTCCCGAACTACGTCACAGTCATCAGTCAAAGTCCGTTTGACCGCCCGGACTAAAAGTCAACATTTTACCCACGCTAGGGGCAAAACGGTCATTTTGCACGTTTCGTCCGATTTCACTCAACTAATCCCCGATTAGTCATTCTAATTCATAATTAATTAATATTCAATCCCGATATTCAGGACGTGTCATTACAACCTTCCCTCCTTAAAGAATTTTGTCCCCGAAATTCCAACTATCCGTATCCCACAACTACCTCGTGGAAAACAAATGGGCCTCACAACATGTGTACAGCTGTACACCCACTAGCCAATGCAGAACTCGTCTGCACTCAGACGTCACATCACAGATGTACGTCGTACTACCTACACTCGGCCACCTCGAGTGAAATTGATCACCAGCAATTGGCAATGTCACCATTAAGCTGTCTCCTTCCGCTTGACGGCCCCACGTACTCAGGATGAGTGAGTTGGTGGTTAGTGTGACCGCAAGTTGCTTTGGGGCGTGATGTTACCTTGTCGTGACCTTACTAGCACTCACTTGTCATCAAAACTCACCGAGAGTCACCAAAATTCACTTGTCAGTCCATGCTGACACTACAAGCCAAACTGTCACTACTAAGCTTTACCACTCTAGTAAAGCGCCAATCAGTAACAAATCAGTGACAACACATCATACTACAATGTCCGTCAATGTAGCATAAGATCAACAACATGATCTCACCTCGCAGGGCAAACTCAGTACTACGACAAATACCAACAGTAGTAACCACAACTATCACCCCCTTAGCGATCCCAGATGCTGGTAAGGTCACGACAAGGTAACATCTCGCCGCAAAGCAACTTGCGGTCACACTAACCACCAACTCACTCATCCTGAGTATACGCATACCGTCATCACACTCAATCAGATGGTGTAACTGGAACACGTTGAACACCAGCCTAGCAGTGATCACACAACTCAACACTAGAGTTACACTAGCCAACCATGGCTAAGAGCACCTGCTCAAACAATTACTGAATGCGTCAGAATCACTCTGCCCAGTGCATTGTGTTCAATGTCCAGTTCACGTTCACAACCAAAACCAATGGTATTGGAACTAAGCCAAGCACCAACACGTTTGTCGACACATCACTAGTACATCCCATGTACCGTCACTAGGTATCAAGTACCCCAAACCATGTACAAGGTACATACATCTATCCCTTGACCAGACTACAACCACCTAGGTCATAACCAAACACGTTCCAATAATGAAGTCCATTTGCCCAAACCAGCTGTAGACAAATCGAAACTCCACCCATCCTCTAGTTCCAATTCCAAATCCGAATTCGCAATCTCGTAAGAAATCCCGAATCCAAACCCAAACATCACATTTTTTATCCATGTCCAAATCCGAATCCGAAATCATTATTCCAGAAGCTAGCATTTGGAATAATCATTCCGCACCCAAATCCAGTATTCCACTTTCAAGTTCTAAAATCGAATCCTGAATCGTCACCCAGAAATTCGATTCCAAAACCCGAAATCTCGTTCACGTCCACTCGGACACACCAAAACCGAACCTATCGGTTACCAGTTCAAACGAGTAACACATTACATCCGATTGACTTCATAAGGAAGCCAATCCCATCAGTCACAACTCTAAGGCTGACCAAATTCGACCCCGTCGAAAACCTACTCGCTCGAGTAACATACCATAAGGGGCTCCACTTCGAAAAGAAGTTCAGTCCCGCCATTTACGACTCACATACCGGAGTAAGAGTGACAAACTCTCTACCCAACTGGATCATCAGGATCACGGTCCAGATCCATCACTACGTCAGTCGACCATGAACATCACGATCCTAGATCGTCACAATGCCCAATGTCCACAACATCACAATCCCGATCCATCTGGGAGCCACACATGCTCACCGAGTCAAACAATCCTCTCATCTAAACAGATCAGTCAACGACGGGATACGCCGAGACTGTGGGTTTCCACTGATTACCTCGTATCTATCCTTGCCATCCCACCTAGGGAAAACCAAGGATGATCCAAAACAATGACACCAATACTCATCCTACGTGGATGCAAACAAAACTCACTGCACTCCCCATGCCATGTAACCCAACATCGTCTGCTACCAAACAGAAAATAAGAAGTCACCCCTGATGACTTCAGAATACCTAATCCCAATGCGGAAAATCCACAATTCTCCTAACACCTTAAACACAACCTCTCACGATTCCGTAGGTCCAACCATGTTGAAAACAACGCACTCGGACACCAACCACGTGTCCTATTTAGACTGGTTACGGACACATACCCATCTTGACGAAGTCACAACCCGACTCGTGACTCATCGTCAGCACAACACCGGTACCAACACCAGCAAACAGACAACAGTATCAGTATGAGCACACCGTGTGCAAAACTGACAACCCTGGATCTCCGCTCATAACAAGCGACGACCCCGTACCTCTGCTTGAATAGGAGAAACTCTGCCTCCTTCGTACCTAACAACTCTGGGTACAATCACCCTGACAACTCATGTGAGAAAAGGAAACGTCACCTGAACGTCCCCCAATTCTCAGCAACCACTCTCGGTAGTAGTGCCTGCCACAGACTTGTGCAGACCTAACCACCAGACATCACTATCGAGACTCCACATCCAATGGAATCAAGTACCCGTACAACTACTCGGTATCCCCACTATGGGATTCCATCGACATGTACCAACCCCGACTGTGGATTGCAGTTCCACCACTAAAGCTGACATGACTAGACCTGACACAATCGTCACTCGGTCTCGACTTCGAAAAGTCATTAAGAGTCAAACCACTCACCAGCACACATTTCCACACAAGGAATTTACTGAGAATATTCTCATCCTGGGTCCAACCTACCCAATTGTGCTACCTTCCAAGCCTCTGGATCCAATAAATCCTGGGATCCACAAGAATACTGATTCGACAATTAGTAAGCCGTAGTTACACAAATTAATATCTGACCCACAAACCAAAGTCAATTACATTCCGAGATTAATCACAAGGTCTCAAATACCCTAATATACCCATCTCACTACCAGGTCGCGCACGAGGCTCACGTTCCGGAGGTATGGCATGGCAACAGCATCAGCAACCTAGTGCTCTGATACCAATTTGACAGGACCCGTCCCCGAAGGACAAAGTTAACCGTGCCCAGTCCTGCTCCCGTCTGACAAGTCAACTGAAAGTCCGAAACTACCCTTCACCACCTGCCAGACAAGGGATATTTGCGCCGGTGCCCGCTCATACCTCCACCTCTCAAATAGCCTCGATCATCGCGCCACGACCTGAAAGGTCAATAAAACAGAAAAGGTGTAAGTGGACAAAAATGACCTCTTATAAAAATATTTGCCAAAATACATTCTTACCCTCCAGTTTTCACAAACTTGCATGCATATCGTAAAACATGAGTAATAATATGAAATCATTCAAGTATGAACAGTGGACCCATAAAATCAAAACACGTTTTCCCATGGTCCATAAACACTCATGTTCACCAAATCAGTTCATGTTCTAAAACATCAAATCCCGGCTCTTAGGCCAAAACATGTGAAAACATAATCACCTGGCCCCAAGGGCCAAAAATCGGTACTCAATACCAGTACATCATCACAATCAAAACCAATCAGCACTATTCACAAGTGCACAATAAATATATCAATCAATCCACACTACTCACAAGTGCTGCACTACGCGTAGGCCAATATCCAGTCACACTCTCGGGAACAGACACCTCTGGGCTCAACCCCCTCGGGCTCAGTCACCTCTGGGCGAACACATCCCCAGGCTCAGACCCATCCGAGTGGTACATCCAGGCTCAGTCTCATCCGAGAAGCTGACTACCATAGGATCAACTCATGATCCTACAATCACATCCCCCAAGCTTCGGTCGTCTGGGTAATCCCCCCAAGCTCTGACCGTCTGGGAATATCATAATCACAATGAAAACCATCTCGGGAATTACATCCCAAAACATTTCAATCAAATCTTGTCTTCATACATAGTCAAGATCATTCCCGACTGGGCCTCAAGCCCAAAATACCATTTACACGTACTTCTTTAAAATCACCTTTTAAAACAATAAAATAATCCAGAAATCATCACTGACTTACCAACTAAGTCAAAACATCATTTTAGAAATTATTTAGACTCCGGGCCTAGCCCAAAATATTATTTGCACGTTCCTCGTAAAACGTGCCCGAAAGACTGATTAAAATAATCATAAATCACAATAAATCGTTAATTTCACAAATTCACAAGTGACTCCAAATCCGAGTCAAAATCACTATTCACTTGGGTTCTCACGCCCAAAATAACATTATCACCCAAATCCATGCGTTGCAACCTCTGTTGCCATTTTCACGTAAATCCACGAAATTGACCCTTGACTCATTCCCGAGTCACCACATCATTTTTCAATCCATGACTCAATAATCCGAGTCCAAACATTATTTTCAATCAATTTCAATCCCGGACTCATAAACCAAGTCCAAACATCATTTTTACCAAATTTCGTAATTTCTCGAAAATCGCCCAAAAATAATAATATAATAATCATAAAACCGAAAAATTACCGGATTGAAACATAAATCATGCCCAAGCATATAAAATCATATAATAAGGCATTTAAATCATATATGCATGCATCACAGTTAGAAAACAAAGTCCACTCACACACACCGTCCAAAACGGTTCGTTTCCGAGCTGCACGTTTTTCCGTAAAATCTGGAAATCACAACTCATGTCCAAAATCATTATAAAGGGTTACTAACATCTCAAAATACATCATATAGTTTTTTCCAATTTTTTCGGAATTTAAATACGTATTTAACTCGTAAAACAAAACTTCGGATACGCGGAACATTATCGAAACAATATCCGATTTCCTCGAAACCAACTTTAAAATGTTCGTTACACTGAGAGGGTCAAAATTCATGTTGACCTCACCTTGAGACTAGGCCGGACGCGCCCTCACGCGCCGCCGTGAGTGGCTGCGCGTGAAATCCACGCGCCTGCTACAGTACTGCCTTCCTCACCCGTTTGTCTGATAAACGGGTCCTTTAACCCGCGACACGACCCGGTTCAATGTCTATTAATTCTACACCGTTTTCATCAATTCAAACGTCCATTAGCATCGAATTAGTTAGAATTAAGGATCTGTGAACTTAATTACAATCGACCTTACCTCAATCCTCATGATCATAGATGAACACTCGAAGAACATCCGACCACTGTTCATCATTCGAACTCCTTCAATTTCAATCGATTTCCTTAAATTGATTCAACCAGAAGCTTCAATGAACTCAGGTAAACATTTTCCCCAACTCAATTGAATCAATTCATGGCTCAAACTCCGCGACTCAAACTCGATTCTTCGAAGAACAGCCGTACACTGTGCAATGATGGAACTTCATCAATCTCCAACGTTTTCCTTCAATTGATCTTTCCAGAAGCATCGTGGGATCCTCAGAAACATAATCCCCAGTTCAATTTCATCAATCGAAGCCTTAAATTCCTCGACTCAAGGTCGAAAATTCGAAGATTTCATTCATTCTGTTCTTGCTTAAATCGACACCAATTCCCTTCGTTCTTGTTGCAGATCGACTCGTATTGATCCCAGAAAGCTAAATGAAGCTTCAATTCCACTCCTCACGGCGCAATTCTTCCATTTCGAATTTTCCCTCCAAAAATCGAAATTTTCGATTCTCACTCTCCAGCATTTCTCTGTCTCTCGTGTTTGCACAGCTGCAATTGTCTCACAAAACTCTCAATTTTCCCCTCAAAACCGGTTAAGGAAGGTAGCCAAATATCTCAATTCAGATGCTCCAATTTTGTTCACGGTTTTGAGAAACAGAGAGGATTAATGGAAAATAAAAGATTAATTTAGTTTAATTAATTAATTAAACATAATAATTATGTTTTCCCCAAAACATGGGATCTGGTTTCATGCCTGAATTTAGGGGATGAGTGACACTTGTCACTCATCCAAGTGTGTTCAGTCACCGGGTACTGTTCATATCAAAATATTATTTTAATCCCAGTTTGTTCGGTTAAGCGTGTCCGTTCCCGTGACCATAACTTCGTCGTCGAATCTCTGATTTTGGCATGCCGTTTGTCGTTGGATTCGCATCGACGAGCCCTACGTAACGGTCCTTGGCCCTCGTCCATCGGGCCTCCTGATCAAAAAGTCAACATTTGGCCGCTAATATGACCAAATTACCAAAATACCCCTCAACTTCCGAACGCCATAACTTTCACCTCGAATGTCGGAATCGAACGTGCCACCTGTCTATGAACTCGTGACGTCCCGAACTACGTCACAGTCATCGGTACAAGTTCGTTTGACCGGCCGAACTAAAAGTCAACATTTTACCCACCCTAGCGGCAAAACGGTCATTTTGCATGTTTCGTCCGATTTCACTCAACTAATCCCCGATTAGTCATTCTAATTCATAATTAATTAATATTCAATCCCGATATTCGGGACGGGTCATTACAAGTACGATTGCAGTGATCGTTGAGCGGGACGGAGAGGATCCCAAGAGGATCAATTGAGATTGTGGTTATCTTTCGAGTTGTTCGGTGTGACTTTTGGACACGCATACTGCACCTAGAGCAGAGGTAGTTGTTTCTCTTACTCTGGATGGATTGCATGAGTGTTGGGTGTAGTAGGGGTTGATCCATAAAGTTGGAGCATGCGAGCTAGTACCCTGATGAATCGGTTGTGTTTGGCAGTCCCTATTGGCTGTTGTTTGAGTGAGATATGGCTAGGAGGCCAGGGTCATCTTGTCGAACGACTGTTAGGGACATGGGACTTGTGTTGTGATGTCCCCAGTTAGCTCAGTGAGCTTGGAGTGAGTGTTAGACTGTGTCGAGTTTCCTCCGATGACACAAGATTTACATGGTTGCCACATCCAGAGAGAGGTTTTTCCTAGTACGTAAACCAGCTGGAAACTATCGATATGGTTGAGATCATTGAGAGTCTAGTTACAGGACTTGGTGGAATTGGAGTTAAGTTGATTTGGAATGTCACCGATGGGAACCCCAGTGTTCCTTGTCGAAATTTGATGGAACTTCGAGAGTTATATTCGACGAGACAGCTGGACAGGGTATGTGACGAGTATTCCTTACCTTGTGTCAGTTAGTGAAATATCTTCATCACTCATAAATGTATAAGCTTGTAAAATTTGAGTTGATGTGAGGAGTGATACGACCGTGGGAAGAGCACTACAATAGCTATCAACAAATATTATAGGTTGGTTAGAAGTCCTTATCAAGAAGCAGAAAAGACTTCTAGGTATGCTTACAACATTGTTGCAATTTCTTTTGGTTTCAAATATTGTTTAAGAACTTGACACCCAGGCTGTGGGCCAAATTTGAATGAGTTAAGGTGCGGAAGGTGCTTGGTGTTACCCAACGTGAGGAATGAGTATCAGATTTGGTGGACCCGTGATGGTGTTATGGGTCACTATACGTTGGCTGAGTGAGCTAGTGTGGATCGTTATGGCTGAGGATCAAGATGAATGTGGATAGTTTTGGATTGAGGCGATTGAGGATCGCGATGATTGTGGATCGAGATGATCAAGAGGATCGAGTTGGTTTTGGGTTGAGATGCTTATGCATCGCGACTTTCTTGGACCGATTTGGGTTATGGATCGAGATCATCAAATTGGTTGTGGATTGAGAGAGTTAGGATTGGAGTCAACCAATTATGACGATTATGATTGAACTCACTTAGAATGGATGAGTGTCATTGATGGTCGGGTGGAGTTTATCCTTGTGCTTGTAGTTGTTAATGTGATTGACTCAGGAAGGAGTCGAATTGATTTGGTTTGAGACCATAGTGCTGGATTAACAGTTACAGCACACTTTAGGATCCGACCCTTGGCATCATTAGGATGAGGGTCGAGGTTTGGACTGGTACGTCTGGGCAGACGTGAGTTGGTTGGTCTTTGGCGTTCTCGATGAGTATGTGTTGGGCACATCTCAAGTGTTGGTTAGGTGACCGAGAAAACTCAGAAAGGATGTTGAGTATTGTAATGACCAGTCCCTGAATTTAGGGATTAATTAAGACTAATTATGGATTAGTGAGGCTAATTGGGGATTAGCCGAGGATTATCGGACGTTTAGGGCAAAATTACGATTTTGCCCCTAAACGAGGGTAAAAATTTGAATTTTGATCCAGGATGTCCGATGCCCGAGGGCCAAGGACTGTTATGTAAATCAGGTCAATACGAGTCCGTAGACAGGTGGCACGTCAAAATCGGGCGTTCGACGGGAAAGTTACTGGTCACGGAAAGTCTGGTAAGTATTCCCTCCTGTCACGCGGGTGACCTGGTTTTGATCCCCGGCAACGGCGCCAAAAACTTGATAGAAATTTTACCAAGCACAAAAGATGTACTAGGAAAAAGCTCTACGTGTAATAAACTTTGCAAGTGCACAAGACGTGTAGATAGTATAGATGCAAGCAAAGGTCAATCCCACAAAGACTTGCTCAATGATATCCAATTATGTTTAACTCAATTGACTTAAGTGGAGTAATTAAAATGCAATGAGGGGTTTGTTATGTTTTATGAATGAAATAAATTAACTAATAATAACTAACTAAGTCGAGCTAGGGTTTCTATCCACCTTTACCAATTATATTTCCGTTAGATTTCCTTGATTAGATTACTATGCATGTATCTGAATTAAGTTTCCGTGCAGGGGTCCGGCTAAGGTTCACCCCACACATATTATCTTCACTTAGATTGCATGTTTAAGGGTGATGTGCCCGCCCTTAAACAACTATTACCGATGGTGCGTGATAATGCATGAAACATAAAGTAGATTTAATAACACTACACTGTCCCTAGAAAAGTGATGAGCAGACCTAGGAAGTCATGAGTTTAGATTACGAATAAGATTCCCCCTCTTAAACGTGATGCCATAAATTGCAGGGTGAACACAAACATCAAGGTGATCCGTCAAGCAATTACATCGACAATTATACACAAATAAGGTAGCTAAGCTTATAAGCATAAATTGAGTTCATGAAGCGCGGTAATCCAACAAATCCAGGCATTCATAGCAATCATAATCAAGAGCCAGAAATCAAACACTAACTAACATGGCTAGGGCTTCAAGTAACCCTAGCCCTAATTACACTACTCAAACATTATTGAATAAAACAAGCACATAATTAAAAGGTGCACAAATATAAATAAAGAAAGAAATAATAAAAGGACAATGATTAAAAGAGATGAAGGAAAACTCCCTCAAGGTAGACGTGCTGAATTTGAAGATGCTTCAATTATAAAGAGTTCTTGAATTAAATTACAAAACTCTAAACTAAGAACATGGATTGAAGTACGAATTTTGACAGAGTTTTGGGGACCTTCAAGAGGTAAATTCGGCCTCAAAAAACAATGACAAAACATCCATTTATAACACCAAACACCTGCCCTAACATCTCCCTCAAAGAAAAGGGAAAACAGCCCCAAAACAAGGAGGTTTCCATCTTGTTTTTGTGAAAAACCCATAGTTGGCCGTTTTTTGTATCCTTCTTGTACAAGGAGTCCCTTTTCTTTCTTCTTTCCACTTCTTGACTTTATCTTTGACTAGGAATTCATTTAATGCTATCCTAAATCAGATTACATTGACCTAAAATAAAGGAAACATGATAAATTGCGGCTAGGGAAGTTAATTAACCATAGCCATGTACAAGATAGTTTCTTAATTTTCAAGAAACTTCCCTTTCCTTGTTTCTTGCCTCTTTAACTTCAAGATCTGATTAGGAATATAATTAAGTCTTCTTATCCAAGTCAATCCATGTCATTCCTCATTGAGAAAGGTAGGAAAATTCGTCCAAAGTTACTTGATGCACAAGTAAACCCCCTAAAACACCTTTAACCGCATTTTGTGGGCTTCTAGAGGCTAGGCCGTGACTTTTAGGGTCTTGGTGGATCTTGGTCATGTAAATGGGAGATGATGAGGCCCTTTATGAGTCCTTGATGAGTCCTTAAAGATTTAGCCTTGGAAATATCACATTTCATTGTAAAACATGATTTAAACCTTAACTAAGCAATCTGCACAAACTTCACAAAAGAGATCATTTTCTCCTATTGTTTGAATGATTATAATCAAAAAATAAGTAAAAGAGATAAGAAATAACATTGAAATGATGCTTAATTTGTGACTTATCAAATACCCCAAAACCTATCTTTTGCTAGTCCCTTAGAAAAACAACAAAATAAAAGACTCGATCTAGTTAAGATAAACATTTAAACCTCTAGGTTCACCTAGTAGCAGGAGTTTTGTTTCCTGAGGGTTATAGCAGCACGATACCCACAAACGTTTTACTTAACACAACGGATGTTAGAAATCATGCATCAACAAATTAATAAGAATCAAGAATAGAAAACAAACTCACACAAACCAAAGAACATGCCATAACTGTGAACTCAAGGTGTCAAGTGTTTATACCAATATCCCAAATGATCAAACTAGAAAACGTCATCTAAACACCCTAGAAAGATTTCGCCTCGACTCTAATCCTCACTAGGCATCACTCAATACGCTCAAGAATCCTAAGCTTTTCACTCAACAAGCATATGTGAAGAGTTTATGTAAAGAAAATCAAGTTAATCACATATGAATTTCAATGAAGAAAAGCACTTTATCTGAAAATATGATCTCATGATGGAATTGAAGTTTAAGAACAGAGATACGTACCTTAATCCTTTGCATAACCATTCACAAGATCAATAGGTCTTCATTCAAGGGTTGTAATGGGGCTAGGTTCGTGGGTTTAGAAAGAAAAGTTGGAATTCAAAGAACCTAAACCGCATCAAGGCATGAGAAGTCATGACTCGGACCTTGAGTCTAGATGAAATCATGCTTAAGGGTCACAAAAATGCTCTAATTGAGGTACATGGCTCACTTGACTCAACTCTAAGTTCATTGTTTTTTTTTTCTAATCACAAATTTTTTTTTTTTCTTTTCACTATTGAACTTGATACATTTTTTTGTTTATGTGAGCTGAGCCAAGATCATGCAAATGACTTCCTCAATTTACAAATAAACGAGCAATCTTTTCCATTCAAGAATACTTACATCACATGAGTATATGTAGCACAAAACATCAACATATTTCATCCTCACCATGAATCTCATTTGATGCAACCTTCACACAAGTTTAGATTATACGGTGTAGCCATTATGAACGGTTCAAAACTTAGTTAGGTCATATGGTAGGTGAAGAACAAAACGGCCAAGTGTTTGGCTTCAAAGGGGCTTAGAGAGCATGCAATGTGGACAGGGAAAAGAAGGGCCTCAGGATCTAAAACACACATAGCCTATATCATATCTCATAAACAATTACATACTGAATCAAGAGCATCCAATAGATATGGTTCTTTAAACATCAATTCAAATAGAAAGAGATCATGCAATTAAGAACAAAGTGATGAGTGTTTGAGAGTAGAAACAAGTAGATCACTCAGAAAGAAAGGAAATCAAGCTCAAAGATCTCACAATGGTAGTCTCCACTAATTTTCTAAGTATGCTCAAATTCAATTGTTTTGGTTGCTTAATCACTTGATTATGGTATCGTGGAGTGCAAGTGTGAGTTCAATGGAAATGATAGTGATTCTTAGTAAGTAAAAGCAATTCTCATGTTCTATACATTCATATTAAAGTGACAGGTCGGACGATAAAGTAACAGGTCTTGGAATGTGAAGGGTATTTTGGTAATTTGTTATGCAAGGGAAAATTGGTAAATTGGGACCGGACTTGGCTGATTCAGCTATATCAGTGAGTTATTAAGCCCCCTAAGCGACATCTGTCACTTGGTAAACCCAATTAGTAGTAGTTATTGTGCGAATTTGATGGCGGTGGAATGAATTTAAATGGGTGTTAACCGTGTGTTTATGTATAGTGTTTTAAGGGGGAAAACAGAGTTTGATGAATCAAAACCATATTCCTACAAATCACTACCAGTCATTCGACTTAATGAGAGGAATTAGAGAAGGAGAACATATAAGTAGAAAAGGATGAGAACCTAGAACCATGGAAGCAAATCTGAAGAACCAAACTCGTGAAAGTTCATGTTTTCCAAAAATTCAAAATTGGAATTTTGGGCTATGATGAGTGAAATTGAACCTCAATTGAGTCTTCTGGGATCAATTGGAATGTAACCAGCTCAAATTTGAGAAGAGTTGACACTGGGAAGGCCACAAACAGACATGGAGGAATTGAGAGAAAATTGGGATTGAGTTCAAGTGATTTGAGGTAAAGGATCTTGAAATTGGTTTCAAAAGTGTATTTATAATGATTTGAATATAGTTCCTGTCCAATTAGAATTATGAATTAGATTGAAAACTAAGGAAATTGAAGTTCGACCTATTGAAATTGGAATTTTGAATTGATGAGGTTTAAGTTTGATTTTCATGAATTAAAGGTTACAGAACTTAAATTAAGGTTAAGTAGATGAGATTAGATGAAAGAATGAATGAAATTGACACCGAATTGCTAGGTTTCTAATCGGGTCATAACGTGGGTTGTAGGATCCATTTTGCAGGAAACGGGTGAGGAAGACAACTGTAGCAGGAACAGTGTCCAATGCGTGGACTTCACGCGCAGCCGCTTGCGGCGGCAAGTGAGGGTGTGTGGGCACGATTCTCAAGGTGAGGTCAACACGACTCTTATTCTATTCAATGTAACGAATATTTTGGCGTTGGTTTCGAGTCAATCGTACACCGTTTCGATATTGTTTCGAGGGTACGAAGGATTAGGTTACGTTTTAATTCGTGTTTAATTCCCGGAAAAATATGGGGGATTTTAACATGCTAGATTTAGATTCATTAGTGACCCATAATGATGTTGGTTGACAGGATTCGGGATTCCTAGAACGTACCGAAAATTACCAAAAAACGTGCATCTTGGAAAACGAGCGGTTTGGACGGTGTGTGAGTGGACGTTTGTTTTCTAAATTATGATGCATGCATAGTTAAATGTTTTACATGATTTATTGCATGATTTGATTTTCAATGATTGCTTGATGATTTGATACGATTATTTATTGGATTAATGGATTATTTAATCAGTTTTTTGGGCACGTTTTACGATAAAAGTGCAATTGATGTTTTGGGCTAGGCCCGGGATTTTAAAATGATGTTTTGACTTGGATTGTGAGTTAATGATGATTTTATGGGATATTTAATGATTTAAGGGTATGATTTTACGGATTTACGTGAAATGAGATTTTGGGCTTGAGACTCTGTTGTAAATGGTTTTGACTTGGTTTAAAAGATAATTTTAAAATAAAGATTTTGATTGGATTTATGTTTAGTGCCCCCATATATGTAATTCCTAGGTAGCCTCCGGATGTGTAATTCCCAGAGGGACCGGATGTATAATTTCCTGTGAGACTGGATGCATAATTACCGGTGAGACTGGATGTGTAATTCCCAGAGACTCTGGATGTGTAATTCCCAGAGGAACCTCGAATGTGTAATTCTCGAGTTATATGATTTGTTTTATGATAAAATGGTTTTATGAAATGGGTTTCAGATGTTTTGGCTTGGAAGCTGGTGATTCATGTGTTTGACCCTATGCATGCATGGTTTGATAAACTGGAGGGTAAATGATGTATTTTGAAATGTGTTTTAAAATGATATTATTTTTGTCCACTCACACCTTTTTTGTTTTTGATGACCCTCCAGGCCGTGGCACAATGTTCGGGGGCTAATCGAGAGGCGGAGGCATAAGCAGAAATCAATACAGTCATCCCTTGTCTGATAGGTGCTGAGGGGTAGTTTCAGGACTATAGTTGACTTGTGAGACGGGAGCAGGACTGGGCGCGGTTATCAAAGTCCAGTTGGGACAAGTCCTGTCACACACATACACAAAGATGTACATTCCTTCATCATCTGTTCCATTCGTTTAAACCAACCTGAAACCCATAAACCGTGCAACCCCATCCCTTATAAACACCCTCAACCTCACATGATGACCATGAACCGTGAATGAAAAAGGGAGAGAGGTCGAGACGATTTGGACGGTGGTGATATCAGGGGTCGTCGTGCACGGTGGCCAGGAAACCACGGGGGTGAGTTTTCACGATTCCAAGTTTTGGATTTTTGTTTTAGACGTTTAAGGCTATTTCTGATGATTTGATGATGTTTGGGAGGTTTTTACGATAGTGTAAGGACGATTTTGGACGGAGGAGGACGACTGTGCAACCTAGACAGAGGCTGGGAAAACAGGGCCGTGAAGTTCGATTCGAACAGGTATCCTTTCGGTCATTTTACGTGTTTTTGAATCCATAGATCGATAGGAAATGATGAGACTAGGAGGTAGGAATTGGAATGGATGAAAAATGAGGGAGTTATGGGGGTGAACCGGTTCCGCCGGTTCAGGTGGACTGGAGTTGCAGAGACAGGTATGAACCGGCCGGTCTGCGAGAGGTTGAAGATGAAGTCCCTGGGTGCATGAGCTCCACGCGTAGCGCCTTTGGGTGGCGCGTGAGGGTATTTTTAGGGATGATTTCAACATGTGAAATCATCTAGTCGATGTAATGACCATTTTGGGACAAGTTTTGAGTCGATTGGACATCGTTTCGATATAGTTCGGGATGTCCGAAGGTTTAGGATCGAGTTTAAAATATGTTAAAATCCCAAAAAATTAGGGGTATTTTATGAGAGGTTATTCAAGTAGTCAGTAACCCTCTAGTCTGATTTGGATAGGTTCGGGAGTCCCAGTGACGATGATTGTCCTGGGAAGGGCTTATGGCGCGCGTATCAAGGCTCAGCATGGACGGTCTGTGAGTGGACTTTGTATTATGAATTCGATGCATGCATAAATGATTTATATGAGTTTATGAACATGATTTGAGATGTCTTGAGTGCATATGATTGTGATATTTAATATTCACGTATTTGAATGTATTTTGAGATTTATGGTATTAGATTGTGCTTATACGTGCTGGTATTTCGATGATGGTTTGATGAAAGGATTTTGGATTTGAAAGTATGAACTCGGGCTTGAGATCCAATTGATTTATTATATCGGGCTTGAGGCCCAGTTGATTGTGATATCGGGCTTGAGTCCCAGTTGATTGTGATATTGGGCTTGAGACCCAGTTAAATGGTGATAACGAGCTTGAGTCCCAGTTGATTGTGATATCGGGCTTGAGGTCCAGTTAAATGGTGATATCAGGCTTGAGTCCCAGTTAAATATGGTATCGGGCTTGAGGCTCAGTTAATTGTGATGTCGGGCTTGAGTCCCAGTTGATTGTGATATTGGGCTGGAAGCCCAGTTGATTGTGATATCGGGCTTGAGTCCCTGTTGTGGTTTGTGAAATGAGACTTTGGGTTTAAGACCCTATTGAGATGTGAATTTGGGCTGAGTCCCTGTGAGATTTGGATTTGAATCTGATTCAAGGAATCCTATTGAGATGCTCGGGTATGAGACCTAGTTGAACTATGATTTGAAAGAAAGGACTGTTTCACTTACATTTATATACCCTCCCATATGAATAGTCTCCTTCAGATGTCGATTATCCTGGAGTGTCACGATCCACTACCAGGGATGAGTGACTCAAAGAGGAAGCACATCCCAAGAGTAAGAGATATGAGATAGTCTCGGACAGTGTCCGGTGACAGGCCCTCCCAAACGTCGTAGAACCTGGGAGTAGACTCGAGATGAGACTCAAGTAGTATGCATACTGTACATATATCGTGACGGGTTCTTGATTGGGCATATGAGATGCCGAGGATGGGTTATATATGTATATATGTATGTATGTATGAGGTTTTTCGGAGATCAGTTTAGGGTTGAGACCCTGTATTCTATGATTGGTTTTAGGATGAGACACACATATGCTTGATTTGGGTAGAGTCCCTACGGATTTTATTTTGGGCTGAGTTCCACATGATTGGTTTTGGGATGAGTTCCCATATACTTTGGTTGACGGTTTTGGGCTAAGGCCTTAATGATTTAAATTAATGAGAAATGATTTTTGAATGCATGCATGCTTTTACGTGAAGGGTATAAATGTGATTATCGTTATAAATGATTTTATAAACTGTTTGTTTTTTCCACTCACAATTTTTATGGTTTAAATACCCTTCAGGTTGATCGTGGATGCGGGCTGTAGCAGAGATCGAAACATCACATGCCACCACCGATCCTGGCGTACTCTGATGGACCCCGAACGGGTGACGAGTTTATCCCTGGTCTGACACGCGGTGTCAGATGGGAGCAGGCACGTCCACAAATAATCTAGGGGATTCGGGACGGGTCTTGTCAAGTATAGCGTACGGTTCGTCCAAAGCAGAGATCAGAAATACAGGGTTCCATGATGGATCTTGATTGGTATGTCAGTCACATGATATACGGATTAGATCCGAGGTTGTTGTAGTGTATGGACTTGATGTGGATATTGGTATGTGGTCGAACATTGCGTGAGTGCACTTCTTGAGCAGGCCTACGAGTAGTGCCTTTTGACTGTGTGATGTGGGTGCACCTGTGAGTAGTGCACATTTGACAACGAGATTGTTGAGCATAGAGCAGTTTGATTGATGTGGTACGATCAACAAATTGAGTCTGAGATGGACATGGTATGATAATAAGACGGGGTCCGATGTTGATTGTGCATTGAGTACGAGGACCGAACATTGAATATTGTACCCTAATGTAGAGTGGCTTTAGAGGGTTCAGTGTTGTGCGAGCATGGAGCTCAGGGCCATGATGGGCCAAAGGAACCCTAGAGTTGTGTTGTGATTATCTCGCGATAGCAAGTATTCGATGGGGTCCAGATACATCCTGAGTGTATCGAGAGGAGGAGTAAGATGTTAGTTTGAGACTCGAGAGGAGTCGGGATCAAAAGATTGGTCGCGGAATGACATGAGGTATTGTATGAGGTACCCTGATAGGATTCTAGAGCGAGTCAAGTCTTTGGAGCCACTATTGAGAAGTGATGGTGGAGTCGTAAGTGACTGGCTTAACACGACAGTGCGTCATGGGTGTGCTTAATGGTGGGAGACCTTCGAGTGAGAGACGACTTGTGATGCTCCTGCTGAACAAGATGTTAGCTTGGTATAGCACGATTAGTAGTAGGATTAGGAGCAGAATTGTTAGATTGGAAGCTGAGCAAAATGTCAGCTTGGATTGTTAGGAGCAGGATTGTCAGATCGGATCCTGAGTACACCTGCGTGAATGGAAGGTGAGATCAATGAGTGTCGATGTCTCGTTTGAGACTTGAGATTGAGCATTGGAGGTTTCCAGTGACGGCATGTCACCCTAAGATACGGTCACCGAGGATGAGCTGAGTTGCAGCATTGACCGTTGGATTGTGATTAACGTCGAGTTACATTGTTGTTGGTGCATACTGTGGATAGAGGCTCTCACATGTATCTCAAGTTGGGGGAAGGATTGGAATTCCACAATTTCGACCTGGATTGGAGTCGATGTGAATTTCGAGACCGAAATTATTTAAGGGAGGTAGATTATAACGACCTGTCCAAAACCTACAAGATTAATTAAGGATTAATGGTTGATTATCGAGGATTAATCAGGAATTAATCTAGGATTATAGGACGATTGGGGTAAAATTACGATTTTACCTCTAAAAAAGGTGAAAAGTTAACTTTTAACCCTGGTCGAAAATGGAAGGTTTTGGATGCTGGTAATGGCCAGGACATGGACTCAAAGTTTGACCGAAACTTTGGAAGCTTGTATCTTCAAAACCAGGTACTTTCTCTCAATTCTAGGTTCATATTTGGATTCCTTGGCTCAAGTAGATAGATTTCCAGATAAAGAACGTAGGATTTGGCTTAGCATTGAGGGAGATATGAAGGGTTGAAAATTGGGCCAAAAATTGAGGTTTTCCTGCCGCTGGTCAATGAACTAGACGGCGGCGCACGACGGTGCAGGTCGTCTTCTCCAGCGAAATCGATGACATCATCAAAGATGTCACATGATGATGTCAGCATGCCACATCATCGGATGATGTCAGGAGTGACATATGGCAGTGCCACGTCAGTAGGGTGTGAGTGACACGTGGTAGGGATGCCACCTTAGGGGCTAAAGTTGGCCTGTTGATATCAATGTTGACCGTTGACCAGTGTTGATTGATGCTTTGACCGGTACATGTGCACGAAATTCAAGGTCAAATCGGTCTTATTGGAAAAGTTTCGACCATCTGAATCCAATGGTGGTGGTTTCAGGTCGATGAGAGATCGTTTGATAGGTCATTTAGAGGTTTTATCCTTGGGAAGCGTGTTCAGGACACGTTTACTGTTTTAGGAGTTTTGGGGGTTTATGATTTGGGCTTGTATAGGTTGATAGTGACCTTTGGATAAGATTAAGATAGGTCCGGATGTCCCAAAGATTGTGGAGTAGCCTCGGAGTGGCTTACGTCGTGGATTGTGAGTATAGTCAAAGATGATTTGGAAAAATGATTTGAATTGTGAAATGGTCTTCGGATTGGGAAATAAAATTCAGGCATGTGCCCCAGTTGATTTATGGTTTTAATTAGAGTATAGTCAAACGTGAGGAAATGATATATCGGGCTGTGACCCTGTTTCAGATTTATGATATGATATATTGAGCTTGTGACCCTGTTGTGGATTTACGAGTTTGGATTGAATAGGATTCGAGAAATCCTGGATTTATGAAGTGTTTTGAACACTGTTTTTATGACGGTTTTGTGGAAACTGATTTGATGAACTATATTCTGGGCATAGGCCCCATTGAGATATTTTGAGATGATTTGTGAAATTTTTCCAAACTACCATCCTCTATGATGTGATTGGTCCTGTCAGACGTCGTAAATCCTATCACGGTAGCCTGCAGACATCGTAGATCCTAGAGAGGTCACGATAACATTTCCTGTAGGAGTGTCAGAGATGGACATTTCTCAGACATCGAGTCAGGGGTTTCGAACCTGTGATTGCCATCGCTCAGATGTCGAGCTAGGGGTTCCGAGCCGAAGTTAGAACACCTAGACGTAGATCCACAGACTTTGAGCCTAGTGTATACTCGGATATGTGATCCCGAGTCGCATGCGTAGCGTTGATATCGTGACTAGTGAGATAATTGTTAGATGTTGGATAAAGAGGATTGGTTGATTTTGTTTTCATACGGCTCCGGATGTGAGTCTATGTCTCGCACAGAGGCTCTATTAAGATGTTTTCATGAGATTTGGATTTGGGCTCAGACCCTATGTGTACCGACCTGAACATTATTTTATTGTAATTTTTTATTAATTAATACAAAATGACCATTTTTCCTCTGGTGGGGAAAACGTTGACTTTTGAACTGGGATTCTTTTTTAACTTTGACCTATGACCGTGGGGTAGATCGGGATGTCACGGGTAACGACCCGTCCCGAATATCGAGATTAAATATTAATTAATTATGGGTTAGAATGACTAATCTGGGATTAGTTGAGTGAAATTGTACGAAATGTGAAAAATGACTGTTTTGCCCCTAGGCGTGGGAAAAATATTGACTTTTACTTCGGGTGGTCAAATGGACTTTGACCGATCATTGTGACGTAGTTCGGGATGTCACGAGTTCATAGACAGGTGGCACGTCCGATTCCGACATTCGAGGAAGAAGTTTTGTCGTTCGGAAGTCGAGGGGTATTTTGGTAATTTGGTTGAAAAGGGGCCAAATGTTGACTTTTGATCCGGGAGGTCCAATGGCGAAGGGCCAAGGATCGTTACGAAGATCGAATCGATATGAATCCAGAGACAGACGGCACGCTGAAATCGGACGTAGAACAGAAAAGTTGTGGTCACGGAAGTAAAATCGATTAACCGAACGAACCGAGGTTTGATTAAAATGATATTAAAATAGTGAACAGTGACCGATGATTGTGGAAACGTGGATGAGTGACAAGTGTCACTCATCCTATGATTTGAGGACCCTAAATTATGGTCCATGTTTCCCGTTAAACATCATCATCATCCTTAATCATCATTGTTTCCCCCTTCATTATCATTCATCTTCTGTGTTTTCCCTTTGAACTTTGAAAAAACAGAGACACAGGTTCAGTGTGTGAGTTTACCTTCCATGGCGAATTCCTTCTACATCTGAGCTTGAGAGTGGAAAATTGAAAGATTGAGAAGTTTAAGTTAGAGAGAAAAACACGAGGGACAGAAAGGGAACTTGAAGCTCGAAATTGAAAATTTGGAAAATATAGTGAATTTTTGAATTCAAGGTTGTGAGCGTTGGGGATCAAAATTGAAGCTGGAATTAGTTTCCTGAGATCAATTCGAGCTAATCCACACTAAGAACGAAGGGAATTAGTATCCATTTGACTCTGAACGGACCTGGTGACAGTGAGAAATTTTGATGTTTGAGTTGTGTTCTTAGAGGGATTAAACGGTGAAATAGGACTCGAAAACAAAGTTTTCTTGGTCCAATGAAGCGTTTGGGTGGATTAATTGAAAGAAAACTGGTGGGATTGATGAACTTTGAAGGTTGAACAGTGTCCAGGTGTTTTTCGAAAGTTCACCTTCAAATTGAAGGATTAAGGTAAGATATCGTCTAATTAAGTTTACAGAACTTTAATTGGACCTAAAACGATGCTATTGGATTGATCAATTTTGAAATTAAACTGAGATTTGACAGAGAACTAGTCGGGTCATCTCGCGGGCCAACCAGACACGTTTTACAAAAATACGGGTTGGGACGATGACACTGTAATAGGCACGAGGGTTTCACGCGTAGCCACTCACGACGGCACGTGATGGCACGTGGGCTCGAATCCCGAGGTGAGGTCAACATGACTTTTGTCCCATTTAATGTAACGAATATTTTGGCACTAGTTTCGAGGAAATCGGACACCGTTTTGATATTGTTTGGGACGTCCGAAGGTTTTGAATCGAGTTTAAAAATAGTTAAAATTTCAGGAAAATTACGGGGCTTTGATAGGAGGTTAATGAAGAGGTTAGTGACCCTCTAGCTTGATTTGGACAGGTTTGGAAGTCCCGGTGATAATGGTGGGGCCCAGGAAGGCCTATGACACGTGTATCGAGGCGTAGCGTTGTACGGTCTGTGAGTGGATTTTGGTTTTATAAATATTATGCGTGCCTAATTGTGTTATATGTTTTATATACGTGATTTTCATGATGATGATTGTGATTATTGATTTCGCGTATGTTGCACGTATTTCGAGATATTTTTCGTATTGCACGTATATCGAGACTGACAGTTTTATTGTGGTTTTACGTGCTTGTGGTTTTGTAAATAATGTGATGAAATTTTTTTGAAATTGGAAAGATGAACTTGGGCATGAGACCCAATTGTTTTGGAAACCTCAGACTTGGGAGTCCATTTGAGTTACCTAATCGGGCCGGGGGCCTAGTTGCTTTATGAAATCGGGCCAGGGGCCCATTTGTTGACGAAATCGGAGTGAGACCCATTTGAGTTATATTATCGAGCCAGGGTCCCAGTTGATTTTCAAAATTGGGCCAGGGGCCCAGTTAATTTACGAATTAGGGTCGTGTGCCCAGTGGTTTACAGAATCGGGCATGAGGCCAGTTGGTTTATAAATGTGATTTCGGGTATGGGACCCTATGTTTCATAAACGTGATTTCGAGTCGGGGACCCTAAATGGAATTATGATGTTTTATGGAGATTTCGGGAAAGGCCCATTGAGATGTTGTGAAATGATTTAATAAAACTGTTTTCCATATACCATCTTGATACGAGGATATGTGATGGTCTCCTCCAGGTGTCTGGGACACTGGGGAAGTCACGTTGCATTGCCTGCGATGGGTCATTGTACGGAGCTACCAAACTGTATAGTGACTCAGGAGCAGGATTGCTATGATTAGACGTCTGGGACGTCAGACATCTGGGATGTTAGAGATATTGACCCGGAGAGACCCCGGGCAGCACGCGTTGCTTATACTGTCAGATATGACGTTTAGGACATCAATCGTCTGGGACGCTAGGCATCTGGGATGCCGAAGATGGTTATGTGGTAAATATAGACTATTAGATTTATGAAATGGTTTTTCGGTTTGATTTGTGTTTATGGATTTGGGCAGTGGCCCACTTGGTTTTGTATTTACGGATTTGGTATCCTACAGTTTTGGGCTGAGTTCCCACACTTGGTTTTGAGTTACGGTTTTTGGGCTAAGGCCCTAATGGCTTGTTTGTGTAAAGGTTTTAATTACTGATTTTTCGATGCATGCATACGTTTTAATGAAGGGCATAAATGTCTTGTGAAATGTGTTTTGTGAACCTAATTATTTTTGTCAACTCACAACCTTTGTTATCTTTAATGCCCTTCAGGTTGATCACGGATGCGACTGCATCAGAGACCGGGACATCACATGCCTCCTCCATCGATCCTTGCGCACTCTGGAAGACCCAAGTGGGCAGTGACACTAAGTTATCCCTTGTCTGACATTTCGTGTCAGATGGGAGCATGACACATTCCACGGTAATCCTGGGGGGATTGGGATGGGTCGTGTTAAATTGGTATCAGAGCAGGTTTACTCTTTTTGTGCGCGCAGGTCGAGGGTGTGATATCTTTTGGACTGCAGTTCATTATCAACCTGATTGTTTGTGGGTATGAATTATGAATAGTGGATAGAGTGTGATTGGCCCGATACGCCGTGCATTAATGTGATTCGACCCAAGTAGGGTTGTATGTGATGAATTGGTATTGTGGGACCGTTGGTTCGGTCATGTGATATTAGATCGTTGTGTTGCTGGGCGCAGCTGGGTCCGAGGAACCCCATTTGAGTAATGGTCTAAAATGTGAACCCTGGTGGTGATTGCTAGTGTGAGGGATGTTGGTACATCGGAATTAGCTGATGACCTTAGTGGTGGAACCCACGTTGAGTTGATGGTAGGATTGGAATTGACGTCTATACGATGTCAGAACTGTGGGGTCGGTCATATTGTGGATTGTATTGCAAAGAGCAGTTGGGTTCAGAGGAACCCTAGGGTGTGATTGTGGAACCCCAGTTTATGACGGGATTCGATCCACGAGTATGGGTTGAGATAAGATATGGAATCCCAGGTTAAACCGGGTGATAGTGTGATGTGTGGATACGGATCTCGATAGCGATCACTGTTGGTCGATAGTCGTGTGGAGATGACTGGCTATCGAGGGTATTTGGTGTAGTTGTAGTAGTTGAGGATCGGGGGACGTTCAAGGAACGTTCAGTACCTTACTGTGGATTGTCAGAATGGTGGTACCCATAGTTGTGGGGTACGAGAGAGGCAGAGTTCCTTTCACGTGAGCGGAGATGCGGGGTTGTTGCTCGGTATGAGTAACGACTCAGGGTTGTCTAATTCCCACGCAGTGTGCTGGTATCGGTGATTGTGATGACGATGAGCCACGAGTTGGGATATGACTCCTTCATGATGAACATATGTTCGATATTTGAGATTCAGTAGTGGTTGAGTGATGGACTGGATGGGATCCAGTAGAGATTGTGATGTGTTGGGATAAGTCCCAACAGTTATGAGATGACAAGTGATGTAACAACCCGTCCCGAGGACAGGGATTTCTAGAGTGATTAAGGGGTGATTAGTAAGGTTAATCAAGGGTTAGGTGGTCCCGAGGGGTCCGGGAACCTAGAATGACGATTTTGCCCTGGGGTGGGCAGAAATGTTGACTTTTATTTCGGGTGGTCAAATGGGAGTTGACCAGTGACCAGGACGTAGTTGAGGACGTTACGAATCCGTAGGCAGGTGGCACGCCCGATTCCGACATCCGAGGAGGAAGTTGTGATGTCCGGAAGGTCGAGGGTATTTTCGTAATTTTGGTAAAATAGGGGGGAAAAGTTGACTTTTTGAATAATTGGGTTTTGGTAGGTTGACCTAGGATGGTTAGATAGTTCTTGTCGTCCTGAGTTCGATGACAGGCGGCACGTGTTCATCGGACTTACGAGGCGAGAGTTACGGGTCTAGGAAGTTTCGATAAAACCGTAAAAATGTGTTAAAAAGAAGGGTATTTTGGTCATTGTGGCACATTGGGATCTGTGCACAGATAAAAGAATGGACGGCTGGGATTAGGCCATGTGGGAGTGTGTGGAGTGGATGGTGACACATGGCAGGTGTGTAGAGGATTCTGGTGGAATCCTGTGTGTTCACGGTCCCAAATAATTGGGGTGCAACCGTGCAGTCCTTCGAAATACAGAGAACAGAGGGTGAGAGTTGGGATCAGTTGATCGATCTGAGTGCAAGGGTGAGTGGTTAGGGAATTGTGAGTGTGTTAGTGAGGCAAGGCGGAGCTGGTGGCCGTGAATTGGAGGTGCAATTGTGCACGGCGGCACGGCGGAGGTGTGGAGGAATTTTGGGGAGAAACAGGGAGCTGTGAGGTTGAGGTGGTGGCTACGCCGTGAGGTGAGGCAAATCGAGGCCAGGGGAGGCTGAGGAGACTGCAAGGAATCCAACGACCACCGTGGAAGGCGGCAGTGCGCACGGCGGAGCTGCAATCGAAGGTGAGATCTCTTTACTCTATTTTTCCCGTAAACTTCATTTGGAAAGTCGTGACCTTGGGCTGAGAGTCGAGAGGATTGGAGGTTAGGGTAGTGATCAGGGAGGTCCTAGGTGTCGATTTGGGTGGTCGCCGTGACGGGGGCGTACACGGCGGAGCTCAGGCGAAGAGGACTTTCTGTTCCCCTGTTTCGACCGTGAACTTCGAACCCAAAGTCGTGGACTTCTGGGGTGAGTCGAAGGGTTAGGGGTGTTGGACGTGGATCAGTGAGGTTGTGGGGTGAGTCTGGTATCACCACCGTGACGGGAGGTGGCTGGAGTGGAGGAGTCGTGAAACAGGGGTCGACGGGCTGTCTGGTTTTGAGTTCAGTCGAGGGGATTGGGACAGTGTCGAGGTGAATGGAGTTGGGGAACCGATAGGGTTGGCCTGGACGATGCTGTTGGTGAAGAAAGGAACCGTTTTGGTGGACGGAGGAGGAAGAACCAGGTACGCCGGTCTGAGTGCAGACCACTGTACTGAACCCGGTTTGCTCGAGGAAGGAGGTGGTGCTGTAGTAGCGCGTGAGGGCCACGCGCAGCCACTTTGGGCGGCGCGTGGGGGCGCGTGCGGCGGCGATGGGGAAAACGGTCAACATGACTTTTGGTCTAGGAGTGGTGGTGAGTTCAATGGAGTTGGTTTCGGGTAAATCGGAAGTCTTTTGAGTATAGTTCCGCGAGGGTGAATGTGTAGGGTTCCGGGGTTTTAAGTCTTTGGTCCGGAGATTTTTGAGGGAATTTAAGTGAGTGTTCGTAGATGTATTAGTGACGTAATTTGACGGTGTTTGACAGGATCGGGATTTCCCGAGGAAGCCGAGGAACGGGCTGGACGTTCGGGACGCGAGTAGGGCTCAGTATTGTGAGTGGACCCTTTTCTCTAAACTCGAACATGCATAACTGTTTTCTATAATTGTTTTATGGTTTTAAATCATGATTATCGAATATGTTTGGTTGGTTTTGCATTATTCCACGTTTTTCGAGAAAATGCTGGTTTTCGGATTTTGATGCCACATTTGGGGATTTCCACTGATAAAGGTTTTCTAATAATGATATATGGGTTATGAAATGTGATTTGTGATTACATGGGGTTTTGGTATGAAAATAGATATTTTCCGGATTTGGGTTCGGAATGACGGTTCTGAACGCCGGAAGGGCTTCAGACCAGTAATTTCGGATTCGGGTTTGGATGAGGATTTGGTAAATGATTTTCAAATGGTTTTGGGATTGGATTTGCTGGATCTGGATATTGGGTTTAAAGACCCGGATATATGTGACGGGGGACCGGCCGGATTGGGTTTAAAGACCCGGATTGAGTTTAAAGACTCGGGAGTTTAAAGACTCGGATATATATTGATTTTCCCCCGTAGGCCTTGAGTTTAAAGACTCGGGAGTTTAAAGACTCGGATATGATTAAGGCCTGGATTGAGTTTAAAGACTCGGGAGTTTAAAGACTCGGATAGATCCAGCAGGTTTGATCGGGAAAATGATGTTTTGGTGATGCTGTGGTTTCTTATGATACTTTATAGTGTTTCTGTTTCTTATGATGTTTAAGAACGATTATTTTATAACTGTGTTTATAACTGTTGGTTATGCATGTGGTTTTCAAAACGGAGGGTTTAACTCGGTTTTCTTATAAAATGGTTTGTACTTTCTGGTCCACTCACATTTTCTGTTTTAAATTGCCCTCCAGGTTGTGGAGCGAGCGCGGGGTCTTGACGTCGAGGCAGAGTCTGAGGCATAGAAGTGACGTGAGGGTTCCCAGAGTAGAGTAAAGGCTTCTGCGTGCGTGTAGTTATCGGTTTTATTTGTATGTTCGTACTATGTTCTGTAAATGCTACCTTCGGGACATTGTGTCTAATTACTCCTGCGTTTGACTGGGTAGTATGTGAGTGAGTTTTACTTGAGTTTTGCGTCGGGGAGTCAGACGGGAGCGGGATTTACCTCGGGTTTCGGGGTGAAACCGGGGTGGGTCCTGACAAGTGATGAATGGATGAAAGAGGTATGATTGAGACTTGAAGAATCTTGGGATGACGCAGGGGACGTCATGAGAATTAGTGGATTCAGAGAGTTGTCGTCAACTCCGAGAGTTGTGTGATTGTTTGTTTTTAATATTCCTAGAAAGTACAAGGAAATTATTAAAATTAGAAAAACCGAGGAAAACCATTGGTGGTGTAGATGTGGGATTTTGTGATTGTGAATAACATGGGGAACCCGAGAGTTGAACCTCTAAAGGTTGAGATATGAGAACAAAATAGTAATGAATTACGTCCGTTTGGATGTGCGTAAATGGTTATTAACGGACATGAGGTCTGAGTATTGGATTGATTACAGACACGTGGTTATCCAAGTGAGTTAAGGATATGAGAAGTCTAGTGGTTGGACTTGACATCTCGTTGGGAGCATGTTTGTTTCCAACGTGGTTGGAAGATCAGAATCAAAAGAAGTTGTGATTGAGATGATGAGAAGGGTACATGAGCCCACATTGGTGATAGGTATTCTGAAGTCATTGGGGGTGACTTCTTAATTCCTGCCCGTGGCAAACGTTGATTGTGGTTACCAATACGTTGAACTATATTGGTAGGTGGACCCATGATTGACTTTGGTTCATTGGACACAAGAAGTTGTGTTTAATTCTGGATTTTTGGTGGTGAAAATCGAGGTCATCATTTCACCTAGGGAAATTTGACGAGGGAGCCCGAGTAGGACAAGATGAGCAGAATGATGACGTGGAATGACAAGGATCGATATGAGGTAATTGATCGACGAAAGATTCAAAGAGGGTGTAAGACCCTACGATCAGATTCTAGGTGGATTGCTAGCTACGTGAGCATGTGTGGATCCTAGGTGGATCTGGATTGTGATGTTGTGGACATTGGGCATGGTGACGATCTAGGATCGTGATGTTACCGGTCGGGTGACGGGGTGATGGATTTGAATTGTGATCTTGGTGATCAGGTTAGGTGAAGAGCTTATTTTCATGTCGTAAATATTTAGATATGTGAATGATGGGATTGGCTTCTTTTCGAAGTCCATCGAATGTGGTACGGAAATAGTTTTAGAGAGTATCCGATAGATTCAGAGCTGGTGCGTCTTAGTAGACATGAGTGAGATTAGATGCTCATTTGGCATGAATGGCTATGCCTTGGTGGGCGTGCTTGGATTGGTACATTTTGGATGATGTGTTTGTGAGTAGACGTTGTGATGCTGGTCGAGTGACCATGGGACTCAGAATGGATGATGAGTTGCAGTGATCGATTTGTCTAGTACGGGATTGGACAGAGGACCCCAGTATCAAATTGTGATTGATTACGAACCATGTAGTGGACTGGTTGGAGGATGGATGTACGTACCCTGTACGTTCTACGAGGATCGATATTGGATAAGCTGAGTGGTGCCTAGTGACGGTACGTGGGATGTACCAGTGGTGTGTGGATGAACGTGTTGGTATTCAGCTTAGTTCCGATATCATTGGATTTAGTTGTGATCGTGGACTGGACATTGGATACTACACATTAGGTCAAAGTGATCATGTTGGGTTCAGTGATTGTATGAGCAGGTGCTCTTTGCCATGGATGGCTAGTGAAACTTTAGTGTTGAGATGTGTGATCACTGCTAGGCTGGTGTTCAATGTGTTTTAGTTACACCACCTGATTGAGTGAGATGTCGGTATATGTATACTGAGGATAAGAGAGTTGGTGATTAGTGTAACCACAAGTTGCTTTTCGTGAAATTACTACTCCGTGACTTTACCAGCGTCTTAGATCGATGAGGGGGTTAATAGTTGTGGACACTGAGATTAATATATGTCTCAGGATTGAGCTCGCCCTACGAGGTGAGATCTTGTTGTTGATCTTACGCTACATTGAGGGAGTTGTAGTACGAGGTAATGTCACTGACTAGATAAAGTTTGGAGCTTTACTAGGGTGGTAGAGCTTAATGGTGATAGTTTGGCTGGTAGTGTCAGAATGGACTGACAAGTGAGATTTGGTGACTCTCAGTGGGAGCAGACGTCAGAGTATATTAGTGATTGAAAGGAACCGTTAAGCTGAAGGAGCTAGCTTAATGGTGAAATTGTCAAGCGATATTAACGCGGATCAGGTGATCAATTTCACTCGAGGTGGTCGAGTGTAGTCGGTACGACGTGAGACTGTGATGGGACGTCTGAGTGCAGACAAGTGTTGTTCCAGTTAGTGGGTGTACAAGTGTACATGTGTTGTGAGGCCAAATTTGTTTTCCATGAGGTGGATGTGGAATAAGGATAGTTGGAATTTCGAGGACGAAATTATTTAAGGGGGGAAGATTGTAACGACCCGTCCCGAATATCGGGATTAAATATTAATTAATTATGGGTTAGAATGACTAATCTGGGATTAGTTAAGTGAAATCGGACGAAATGTGCAAAATGACCATTTTGCCCCTAGGCGTCGGCAAAATATTGACTTTTAGTTCGGGCGGTCAAATGTACTTTGACCGATTACTGTGACGTAGTTCGGGACGTAACGAGTTCATAGACAGGTGGCACGTCCGATTCCGACATTCGAGGAAGAAGTTTTGACGTTCGGAGGTCGAGGGGTATTTTGGTAATTTGGTTGAAAAGGGGCCAAATGTTGACTTTTGACCCGGGAGGTCCAATGGCGATGGGCCAAGGACCGTTACGAAGATCGAATCGATACGAATCCATAGACAGGTGGCATGCCAAAATCGGACGTCGAACGGAAAAGTTGTGGTCACGGAAGTAAAATCAATTAACCGAACGAACCGAGGTTTGATTAAAATAATATTAAAATAGTGAACAATGACCTATGATTTAAGGACCCTAAATTATGGTCCATGTTTCCCGTTAAACATCATCATCATCCTTAATCATCATTGTTCCCCTTCATTATCATTCATCTTCTGTGTTTTCCCTTTGAACTGTGAAAAAACAGAGACAGAGGTTCAGTGTGTGAGTTTACCTTCCATGGCGAATTCCTTCCATGGCTGAGCTTGAGAGTGGAAAATTGAAATATTGAGAAGTTTAAGTTAGAGAGAAAAACACGAGGGACATAGAGGTAACCTGAAGCTCGAAATTGAAAATTTGGAAAATATAGTGAATTTTCTAATTCAAGGTTGTGAGCGTTGGGGATCAAAATTGAAGCTGGAATTAGTTCTCTGAGATCAATTCGAGCTAATCCACACTAAGAACGAAGGGAATTAGTATCCATTTGACTCTGAACGGACCTGGTGACAGTGATAAATTTCGATGTTTGAGTTGTGTTCTTAGAGGGATTAAACGGTGAAATTGGACTCGAAACAAAGTTTTCTTGGTCCAATGAAGCGTTTGGGTGGATTAATTGAAAGAAAACTGGTGGGATTGATGAACTTCGAAGGTTGAACAGTGCCCAGGTGTTTTTCGAAAGTTCATCTTCAAATTGAAGGATTAAGGTAAGATATCGTCTAATTAAGTTTACAGAACTTTAATTGGACCTAAAACGATGCTATTGGAATGATCAATTTTGAAATTAAAATGAGATTTGACAAAGAACTAGTTGGGTCATCTCGCGGGCCAATCAGACCCGTTTCAAAGAAATACAGGTTGGGACATTGACACTGTAACAGGCGCGTGAGTTTCATGCGCAACCACTCACGACGGCGCGTGACGGCGCATGGGAGCGAATCCCGAGGTGAGGTCAACATGACTTTTGTCTCATATAATGTAACGAAGAGTTTGGCACTGGTTTCAAGGAAATCGGACACCGTTTCGATATTGTTCGGAACGGCCGAAGGTTTTGAATCAAGTTTAAAAATTTTTAAAAATTTGAGAAAATTACGGGGCTTTGATAGTAGGTTAATGAAGAGGTTAGTGACCCTCTAGTGTGATTTGGACAGGTTTGGAAGTCTCGGTGATAATGGTGGGGCCCAGGAAAGCCTATGGCAGGCGTATCGAGGCGTAGTATTTCGAGATGATGATTACGATTATTGATTTCCATGACTATTTGGGTTATATGCTTTATATACGTGATTTCCATGATGATGATTATGATTATTGATTTCGCGTATACTGCACGTATTTCGAGATGTTTTCCGTATTGCATGTATATTGAGGCTGACGGTTTTATTGTGATTATACGTGCTTGTGGTTTTATAAATAATGTGATGAAATGGTTTTGAAATTGGAAAGATGAACTCGGGCTTGAGACCCAATTGTTTTGGAAACCTCGGACTTGGGAGTCCGTTTGAGTTACGTAATTGAGCCGGGGGCCCAGTTGCTTTATAAAATGGGGCTAGGGGCCCAGTTGTTTACGGAATTGGGGCGAGACCCATTTAAGTTATATTATTGGGCCAGAGGCCCAGTTGATTTGTAAAATTGGGCCAGTGGCCCAGTTGATTTACGAATTAGGGTCGTGGGCCCAGTGGTTTACAGAATCGGGCATGAGGCCCAGTTGGGTTATAAATGTGATTTCGGGTCTGGGACCCTATGTTTTGATAAACTTGATTTTGGGTCGGGGACCCTAAATGGAATTGTGATGTTTTATGGATATTTCGTGCAAGGCCCATTGAGATGTTGTGAAATGATTTAACAAAACTGTTTTCCATATACCATCTTGATACGAGGATATGTGATGGTCTCCTCCAGGTGTCTGGGACGCTGGGGAAGTCACGGTGCATTGCCTGCGAGGGGTCAATGTACGGAGCTACCGGACCGTATAGTGACTCATGAGCAGGATTGCTATGATTAGACGTCTGGGACGTCAGACATCTGGGATGTCAGAGATATTGACCCGGAGAGACCTCAGGCAGCACGCATTGCTTATACCATGAGATATGACGTCTGGGACGTCAAGCGTATGGGACGCTAGGCATCTAGGATGCCGAAGATGGTTATGTTGTAAATATGGACTAGTGGATCTATGAAATGGTTTTTCGGTTGTATTTGTGTTTATGGATTTGGGAGTGGCCGACTTGGTTTTGTATTTACGGATTTGGTATCCTACAGTTTTGGGCTGAGTTCCCACACTTGGTTTTGTGTTACGGTTTTTGGGCTACGGCCCTAATGGCTTGTTTGAGTAAAGGTTTTAATTACTGGTTTTTCGATGCATGCATACGTTTTGATGAAGGGCATAAATGTCTTATGAAATGTGTTTTATGAACTTAATTATTTTCGTCCACTCACAACCTTTGTTGTTTTTAATGCCCTTCAGGTTGATCACGGATGCGATATCAGTAGATACCGGGACATCGCATGCCTCTTCCATCGATCCTTGCGCACTCTGGAATCCTCGAGTGGGCAGTGGCACTACGTTATCCCTTGTCTGACACTTTGTGTCAGATGGAAGCGTGACACATTCTACGGTAATCCCGGGGGGATTGGGATGGGTCATGTCATCACGAGTCCGTAGACAAACGACACGTCAAAATCAGACGTCAGACGGGGAAGTTATGGTCACGGGATCGAAATCGCTTATTTTTACACCTCAAGATTTGAATTAATTAATGCTTAAACCTAATTAGTGGGAGATTAATTGTGGGCCCTTGGATGAGTGACATTGGTAGGGTTTCCCTAAATGGTGGATCTATGTCTGACTGGTGGGTTTTATTTAATTCATTTCCTCACATCTCTCTCCTTCCCATTCGATCATCATATTCTCCCTAAAACTAAACGCACATATACCAAATACAAAAACACCATAACCCGACCACCCTACCTTCATCAGTTATTATGGTCATCTGAGTGGGGCCAGAGAGATGAGGACGACGAGATGAGTGCTGGCAATTTTAAGTGGCCCTATTGTGTTCTAGGGAACGAGATGAGTGTTGTAGACGTGATTTCGAGGAAGGAGCTGGCCGGAGTTGGGAGAAAATGACGGAGGAATTCACGACCCACTATTCATAAATCGAAGGTACAAATCTAGTCCTTTTTCTTAGTTTTAATCACATAGAACTCTTGATGGGCTTAGGACGAACAGTTAGGAAGAAATGGCATAAAAAATGGTTAAGAAACCAAGATTTTATAATCAGGTCGGGTCACGAGTCGGTGTGACCTGAATTACAGAACCATCGAGAGGATAGGGATGATGACGTCATCGACTAACGTCATCCCCCTGTCAGATTGTCAGACACGTGAGCTAGTAGGGATGTGACACGTGTCATATGTCAGTACGGTGGTACAATCAGGGGATGCCACGTGTCACTGACATGTTAGTGATGTGGACCTATCAGCAGCTGACACGTGGCACTGTTAGAGCCTGACACATGGCAGTGACGTGGACCAGTCACCTGTTAACACGTGGACCTGTCAGACCCAACAATTCTCAGATGACGTCAGTAGTGACGTTAGTAGTGACGTCACGATGACGTCAGCAGGCGTTGACGATTGACTTCCAGCATTGACTCTCAGTTGTCATGCAAGTTGGGACGCGTGAGGGCGAGTTTTGAGGTGGGACCTACAACATTTTCAAGGTTTCGACGATACGAATCCAATGGTGATGCTTTCGTGTCGATCAGAGATTATTAGGTTGGTCAAAATCGGGTTTAATGCTTCGAGAAGCGTGTTCGGGTGGCTTTCCCCGGTCGGTACTGTTCTAGGGTCGTATGTTTGAACTTGAGAGCTCATTAGTGACCTTTGGATGTGTTTGGACAGGTTTAGGTGGTTCGTTGAGCAGTATGGACCATGTATGATTGGGCTATTGATTTCGAAATGATTGCATGCATAACTATTTTTACTATTTTTACGTTACAATTGAGATTGGACGATTCTTGGTATTACATGATGATGGTTTATCTGTATTATGATGTTTAGGGCATGAGACCCGTTTGGATTATATATGAATTTGTTTTCGGAGTCAATTAGGGATTTCTGTGGAATTATATAGTATTGCACTGTGTATACCTATCTTATGATTACTGTCTCCTCCGGACGTCTCATAGTATCTGGAGTGGTCATGGCGCACTATCTGAGAGGGGCTGACCCAAGAGGTAGCTCATGATCGAGAGTGCAATTATGGATGATCGGGAATCAATGCATGCAAATTTGAAAACGGAGGGGTAAAACCTTATGATTATTATATTATTAAACTTATTTTGGAGACATTGTTTATTTTTGGCCCACTCACTCTTTATTGTTTTATTGACCCCTCCAGGCCATGCAACCGAGGTAGAGAAGGGGGACTCGGAGTCCGAGGCATAGATTTCGTTGTTGCGCACTTATACACCCTATTGGGTAGGTTGAACACCGTTTTTGTAACCTGACATTTGTGCTCATATTTTGTATGTGTACTATCCCTGGTATGATAGTGTTGAACTCTAAACTCGTATGTTTGACTTTATTTATTTTAATTTGAAAAGCTTTAAGCCCATTAAGGGTAATTTTGATATTTTAGAGTTATTGTCAGACGGGAGTCGGACACATCCCCGGGCGGTCCTAGGGGGATCAGGATGGGTCTTGTCACTATGAGATTTGGTTTTGGGCTGAGACCCTACTGAGGAAATGGATTTGATTGATAAATGTTTTCACTGTGTTTGATTTGGAAAGCCATATGATTTACTTTTAAGAAAGTAATGAGATACTATTTTCTAATGCATGCATGCCTTTTTAAGTGAAGAGTATAAATGTCTTTTCGCTAAATGGTTTTATAAACTATTTATTTTTTTCCACTCATAACTTTTAATGTTTTTGATACCCTTCAAGTTGATCGCGGATGTGGGTTGTAGTAGAGACTGAGACATCACATGCTGCTGCGAACTTCACAAATCATTGCGCACTCTAAAAACCCCGAGCGAGTTACGGTTTTATCCCTAGTCTAGCACGAGCAGAGCACATCCCACAATACTGCAGGGGGATTGGGATGGATCCTGTTACACAGAGCAAAGAGCCCACAATGCCCAGGCCATCAGTGCATGAGTGGCTTGGAAAGAGGGTAGAGGAAACATCTCGGGCGGATCACTCACATGGGAGCATGAGAAAATACATGGCTTCCTAGAATACTCCAAAATGAATTACACATCACAACGAGGAGGGGGACAAGGCTTACCTACCCGTCCGATCTCAGAGATCAAAGGCTGAGACCCAAGGAGGTTCCCGGCAGTTAGCTCGTAATGACCCTCCACCTCAGCAAGGAGAACTGCAAGCTAATGATGTCCAACGGATGTTTGATTGACACCTCCGTGTCCAACGTGATGGCAATCTAGAAGACGATCTATGTCACCAAATTTAGTTATCCACACCCATTGTGAGAGATATTGAGGAAGAGTCATTCCCACAGAGGTTTACAACCCCGAACTTCAATCAGTTCAAAGAAACTTTTGACCCGGTGAAACATATAGATTATTACCAAAGAGTCATGGTTCCCCACATACACAATGATGTACTCATGTGTAGATTATTTCAATCCTCACAGCAAGGCCAAGCCATGACGAGGTTCTATCATCTCTCCTGGAGGTCGATCGCTTATTTTGAACAGTTGGCTCTAGCATTTGTGAAAGATTACTTGCAACTTTGTATAGTTGAAGGAAAGGATGACCATCTATTCACTATCTGAAAGAGAGAAAAAGATACTCTCCAACAATACATTCTGAGATACTGCGAGGAAAAGTTCCGAATTGTTGGGTGCAACGACTTTGTTGCTGCAATGGCATTCAAACATAGGCTCCCTCGAGATAGTCAACTTTATGGTGACACATTCATGAGTGACGCACAAAATCTCACCAAGATGCTTTCTCTGGCAGAGCAGCATGGATGTTGGGAGGATGAGAAGAATGTAACCCATGCACAGGATCATGCCGTGGCAAGTGAGAAGGCCTCCAATAAAGATAAATCCCATGGAAAATTTGACCAAGGAAAGTCCAAAAAACACAAAGCAGAACAGACTTCCCAAACTCCGGTAGTGGGAAAGCCTAATTTTCAATTATCTTTGCCAGTCCATCAGATCCAAAATGAGATAAAAGACAAACCTTGGTTTAAGAAGCTGGAACCAGTCGAAAGCGATCAAGAGAAGGCCGATAAGACGAAGTGGTGCGCCTACCACGAATGCTATGTGCACAACATCGAAAAATGTATATATAACGGCTCGGCCTTCCAAGGATTGGAAATTGACCATTTTACCCATGGTTAAAAGGTTGGCTTTTCTTGGTCAAATTCAAAATGTTGACTTTTTGATCGTGATGGTTTTTCGCGATTCTGGAAACGTCGTTTGAAAGGTATTGCTTTACCGAGTACGTGGAAAAGCGGCATGGCAGAAACTGAGATTGGATGGTTTGGTTCAGGTTAAAATTACGTAGGGGCAATATGGTAATTTTTATAGGAATGGTATTTTAGTCATATTTTATTGTGGCCCATTTAGACTGGGACAAGTGTCTCTTATCTATTATGGGAGCGTGCCTCCATCTTGGTGTGATTGTGTAGGTGTGTTGGTTGTGTTACGTGTTCAGCCGTGAAAAAGAAAGATAGAAAAAAAACTGAGTTTTGAGTTGAGGGGAGAATAGAGGAGAAAGGAGAGGAGAGTGAGACGAGTGGGAAAGAGGGAACAGAGAGGGAAGAAGAGTGGTGGAGGTTTTGTTTTGAGAACCCAGCAAGGAACCCGTGAGGGTTTTTTGTTTTTGGGTTTGGAATGGTTGGATCAGTTCTGGATGAAGAAGCATGAAACCAAGCTTGAGAATAACTTCCTTAGGTTCCTACGACCTTACTCGACATCCCAAGTGTGTTGGTAGTGAGTTTCTTCGATGGGTCGAGCATTGGGGGCCAACTTCTCCCTATTTTGAGTATATGTATCTGTTCCTTAGTTGATTTCTAGTCGATTGGTCGAAACAGCGAGGAAAAAGGTTGTGAAATGACCGGCTCGGGTGACCCAAAAACTAGAAAATCGGGTAGGGAGGAAGATGAACAATACTGCACAGTACTCAGAAGCGTGGCCTCACTCGCAGCCGCTTTGGGTGGCGCGTGGGGGCGCGTGGCTCCTGGAATCGACGAGGATGTCTGGAACGTGATTAAATGATGGAGTTGTACTGAGAGTGGATGTTTTGTTTTATTTAATTATTGTGCATGCATATTTATGAGTGTTAAATTTTTTATTATGTGTTTAAATGATAATTGGTTGATTGAGAATTTTATCGTATTTATGGTGATTTTGTGAATATTTTGTCACGCATTTTCAAGGATTTCTGTAAATTGCATTTTGATTTCCTTTTCGAATGTGAATTTGAGGATTTGGCATGGAATGTGAATTGAAAGACTATGATGTTGGTTCGTCAATGATTTCTATGATTTGGATGGTTTTTACGGAAGTTACTCGAGGGTTCGCTTTACGAGCTTTTCCTTGAGTATATGTTTCAAACTTTGGTTTTAAGTATAGATTTGGGCGGAACAAGGTTCGAACTATGGAATAAAGTTTTTTTCTTTCTATATTTATGGTTATGTTAAGATTTTTGAATGATTTTCTTGGAAACTACTATTTGTGCACGTCTTACGAGGCACGACACATTGCTTGGTTCTGGGCTTAGACTCGGGTTTCTGAAAGAGATTCTGATTATGGTTTTGGTATGTGAGATGAGTATGTGCTGCTGCATTATATGTTGTGATGCTTGTCAATTAATGAATCTCGGACATCAAGCTTGACGCTCCGAATCTTGAGATAGGGCTATGTGTGGATGTGATTGTGGGGGTTGTGATAGGATTACATGAGGATATGTTCTAGTATTGTGATAGGTATTCTCGGACGTTGAGCAGGGCTCTGTATCTTGGGACTAGTGTATGATAGCGACTTAGACGTCGAGCTGGAATCTATTTACACTCGGACGTCGAGCTGAGCTCTGTATCCCAAGTGAGTGAGTGATATGCCTACCGGTAGTGCAATGATTGTGATGGTGATTGATGTTGTTCACGTGCATTAGTGGTAATGTGATTATGTGTGAATTTTGTGATGTTGTGGGATATGGATCAGTTAAGTGGTGGGGTGGTTATCTATTGATATGTTTGGCTATTGATGTGAGTGATTAGTGATGTGATTAGTCCTAGTTCATTGTGTTATCACCTTTTTATGTTCATCGAAACACTGAGTTGTGATATGTTTTCATTGAATTTTACAACTTGTATGCATGCACACATTTCTAAAACGGAGGGTAAACTATATGTTTTCTTAAATATGGTTTCTAAAGTTTCTTTATTGTCCACTCACATTTTCTTTGATTTGCACTTGCCCTCCAGGCCGTGGCACGACGTCGGGGACCGTTTAGGAGCGGAAGCATAAAGACATCGACATGTTTTGGTGTGTAGTGTAAAAGTTTTTTGTACGTAATGTTTGTACTAAGAACTTATGCCTTTTATATGACAAGACACGTAAGTAGGTATCCCTAGTCTGACAGTTGACTATTTTTTGGTTGATATAAATGTATTCAAGTCGTTTTCGCATATTGAAATTTGCAACTATTAGATGGGAGCAGGATTCCTCTGGATTATCTAGTTATGTCAAGAGGGGTCCTGTCAACATATCCTTTGAGAGATATCTCTGAAATCTCATCAAGGAAGGGCATTGCACAGAGTACAAAAAATGGAAGGCCATAGATCGACCTGCTAGCAACAGACCCAAGGAGTTAGCAGCACAGATGATTCACATCAACACAATCATTGTGGAGTTAGAGTGTCTAGGAACCACTTCCAAGCAGAAGAAAATAAAGATTATAGATGCACTAGCTTCCTCTTAAGTCTCCCATGTCACCACCCCAGGGGTGGCCAACGACCTTGTCATTGGTTTCTCTTTAAAAGACAAGGTAGCGCTTGATTGGCCGCACGATGATTGTAATGACCCGGAAATTTAAAAAGGAAAAACTTCGGAAATTTTGAAGGAAAATGACGATTTTGCCCCTCGAATCGGGCGAAAAGTTGACTTTTGATTTGAGCGGTCAAACGGACTTTGACCGATGACCGTGACGTAGCTCGGGACGTCACGAGTTCATAGAAAGGTGGCACGCCCAATTCCGACATTCGAGGAGAAAGTTATGACGTTCGGAAGTTTAAGCGTAATTTGGTAAATTGGTTAAAAGGGGCTGAAAGTTGACTTTTTGATCGGGACCTTGTTTGGACTTTCCGGGAATACCGTTGGATAGGTCTCGGGACGCTGAATCCGTAGACAGGCGGCATGCGTCAATCGGAGTCCGAATGAAAAAGTTATGGGTCTGGAAAGTTCAGGGGCAATATGGTAATTTGTTTTAACAAGGGTAAAATGGTAAATTTAAGTAGGACGGTGAATGTAACACCCCGGACATTCGAGGATTTTAATATTTCAATTTAATGGGTGAATTGACGCTTTTACCCTTATGATTGGTATGGCCAAATTATTGACTTTTGATTGGTGAATTAAATGGACTTTGACCTATGACCGTGACGTAGTTCGGGACGTCACAAGCTCATAGACAGGTGGCACGTCCAATTCGGACGATCAGGGAAAAAGTTATGACTATCGAAAGTTCAGGGGCATTACCGTAAGTTGGACTTCACAGGCGAAAATGTTGACTTTTCGTTTGACAATTAATTTTCACGCGACTCAAGGACCGATAGGTAGGTCTCGACGTCCTGAGTCCGTAGACAGGCGGCACGCCAAAATCGGACTTCGTATGGCTGAGTTACGGGTCTAGGAAGTGAGGGGTATTTTGGTAATTATTGAACCAGGGGCATTTTGGTCTTTTTGCCCTGGTTACTGTAGCAGGCCGCGGGGGACATGGGCGGCACCACCATGTGCGGTGGTTCAATCGTGCAATTGGTTGTGCAATTGTGTGCTGGAAAGTTGGGAGTGTCTGGTGCTTTAGACCGTGGTCTGTTGCATCCACCGTGCACGACCCTATTATTAATTCAAGTTCGAAGCTTTTCGGGGGACATTTTTCAGTGGACAATTGGACACCCACGAGCTTCTGGGACGGCTTGAAATTAATTAAAACTGATTATATAGTGTGTGAGCTTCACTCTGGTATTGAAAGGACTGAAAATAAGGGTGGAACCAGAGAGAAACCATTTCGGGAATTTTTGGAGGGAAATCGGGTTTTTGATTTCTACGGTGTGTTGAGCCAATCTAATCGTAGAGTAAGCTTTCTGGGAGCATTTGGAACACAACCATATCAAAATCGAAGGCAACCAGCCACGGGTGAGCTGGGACGGTGACTGCCGTGTTCAGAGGAATTTCAGAGGTTTGGACGGCTACTTCCAGGTGAGTGTTGATTCAATTGAGTGTGTTTTCCAGTTCGTTGTGATACTATGGTGCTTCATGAAAGGTTAATTTGATTTCGGTTTAGAAACCAGTGAGTTGGGGTGATCAACCCGTTTGGTTGATCACGGGTCGAAGGGCCGTTTGAGGATTCGACTTGGCAAATTAATCACCCAGAACTTAAATTGATAGTTTAACTAACATGTTAGGATCAAATTGGATTGAAATCGAGTAGGAATTGATGGGTAATTAACCGGGTCAAGCTGCGGGTGGCCGGCCCGAATTACAGACAAACGGGTGAAGGTGCTGACACTGTAGCTACAGTGTCAGGCGCGTGACTTTCACGCGCAGCCACTTTGGGCGGCGCGTGAGGGCGCGTTGGGGCTTATCTCCGATCACGATCAACATGACTTTTATCCCTCTCATCATTCTGAACATTTTTGGTGAAGTAACCATGTTGATCTGAGATAGTTTTTGATGGGTCGGTTTAGGGCCGGTTACCTCGGGGAACGTGTCGACGGATTTCCCGAGCCGGTTTCTATTTTGGACTTTGTGGTTAAACGTTTAAGACTTGTAGTGACCCTTACATGTGATTTGGACTGACAGGAATTGTACGATACTCCCGATACAAGTTCGTACGCGCAGGTTCACCGCGGGATCGTACAGTGAGTGGGCCATTTTCTTAAACCCTTGCGTGCATAAATGTTTTCCGGTTTATTATACTTATTCACATGCTAAAACAATAATGGTTTTGATAATATGGAAAATATGGTTATGGCACGTTTCACGGTATTTGGGCTTGAGACCCGTCTGATGAAACTTATTGATTGGTTCGGATTTTATCTATGTATATATATACTTTGCATGTGGATATCAATAAAATGTATTTGGTACTGCACTGTATAGATCCTTTCATATTATATTGTCTCCTCCGGCGAGGTACCCCGGAGAGGTCACGGACGTCTAGTACGTCCAGCGTCTATGACGCTAAGCATCAGGTGATGCTGTACCCGAACGGGATTCGGGGATTTAACTCGGAAATTGAGACCCGAGTGGCACGCGTAGCCTTATTATTATTGTGACCTTATTAGGCGTCAAGAACATCAAACATCAGGTGATGTCGGGATTGGAGTGTATAGTGCAACAACTAAAATTATACTTATGGTTTTATTACATGCCTTATGGTTCATATTATATGGTTTATGACTTTAAATAATGATGCATGCATGTTTGGAAAACGGAGGGGTAAATTATATGTTTTACTTATCAAATGGTTTTATAAACTTGAGTTCGGTCCACTCACCCTTAATGTTTTTGGTAACCCCTTCAGGTCACGATACTGAGGTAGAGGAGGAACCTGAGGCTGAGGCATAGATCTACTTCTGCGTACCTGAACCCCTGTTGGGTGGTTTGCCCGCAATTTTTATTTTAGAGTCGTGCTCGCAACTTGTAATTTTGGAATTCATCCCTTGTCTGACATCTGTTTAATTCGGATTTGATGTATGACTTTAATTTGGTTATTTATGCAATTGATGTTTTGAGGTTAAAATTGGTATGAATTATTGGGTGTCAGACGGGAGCAGGGCACGTCCCCTTGTGATCCCTGTGGGATCGGGGCGGGTCCTTTCAGTGAAGATGATGATTATCATGTGAATCAAATGCTGATTCAGCTAAAGTGGCTAAGGATGTATGTTTAGGTGACATCTGTCACCATTAGATGAAGATTAGTGGCATGTGATTGCCATTAGGCTTAATTAACTCATTTAAAACATATAATTAGCTTAGGTACTGTTCATTAAACAGGAAAAAACAGAGAACAACCAAAACCGCCCCTTGTGTATTCGAATTCGTCCAAGCTTGAGTGATTTTGATGAATGGAGAGTGAACAGAGAGAAAAGTGTGAATTGTGTGAGAAAAAGATGAAAGAAAACGAAGAAAACCATTGTTGAATTGTACGGAAAATACCCAAAAATCCACCTAAATTCATAAATATCGAATTTAAATTCTTAGACGGTTTCGATTGGAAATGACGATCTATTTCATTTTCTGGGAGCTCAACGAAGTGAACCAAATTGATTGGGCAAGAAATTGGCGATGAATTGATCAGGAACAGACCCCGCGACGTCTGCAAATTTTGGAGGTTGAGTTCAGATACCTTGAGGTAAGGGTTCTTGCAATTGGCATTGAATTGATGCTTAGAATGACTATAGAATGCTTCCTGTGTAATCAATTGAACTAAACAGTATGAAATTGGGTGGAACCCGATTTCAGACCCGTCGGATGTTCATCGTAAGTCGAGAGATTCTAGGGTTTAAATTATGAAATTGAAACCACAGATCGATTATAAACATGGAATAGATGGTAATAAGTGAAATAAAAGATAAAATTGAGTCAGATTTAGTAGAGAACGAACCGGGTGTGATCGCGGGTCGTAGGCTCCGTTTATCAGAGAAACGGGTAAGGAAGGGAACTGTTCACGGTTACTGTAGCACGGCGCGTGTGGGCGCATGGTGGCTTTTCTGGGAAAGTGTCCAACAGGTGTTTTACTCTATACAGTGTAACGAACATTTTGGTTTTGGTTTCGAGTCAATCAGGCACTGTTTCGATATTGTTTCGAGGGTCCAAAGATTTACGTTACGTATTTAATTAATATTAAATTCCCGGAAAATTATGGGAAAATTATATGATGTAAAGTGACTTGTTAGTAACCCTACATAATGATTGTTGACAGGATTCGAGATTCCTGACAAGTGTCGGAAATTACGGAAACGCGTGTAGCGCGGGAAAGCAAGCAACCGGACGGTGTGTGTGTGGACGTTTGTTTTATAACTTGATATGCATGCATAGTTAAATGTTTTACATGATTGATTGCAATGATTTGGCTTGCAATGATGTCTTGATGATGTGACATGCTTATGTGTGATTTAATGAATATTTTAATCGGTCTTTCGGGCACGTTTTTCGAGGGAATGTGCAAATGATATTTTGGGCTAGGCCAGGAGTTAAAATGATTTCAAAATGGATATTTTGATGAATTAATGAGTTAAGAATGATTTCTGGATTATTATAATGTTTTCTATATGATTTTACGGATTTACGTGTAAAGGATATTTGGGCTTGAGTCCCGGTTGGTAATGATTTGAGTTGGATTGGGTCATGGGCTTGACTGACATGTTTTGGGATAAGATCCCGGATGGTTTTCATTGTGATTGTGATTGTGATTGTGAATTCCCAGACGGTCGGACCTAGGGGATTACCTAGCTGGCCAGTGTTTGGGGATATGATGGTATGATTGTGAGTAGTATGGTAAGCCAACTTCTCGGATGCGACTGAGCCTGGATGTACCACTCGGAGGTGTCTGAGCCTGGGGATGTGTTCGCCCAGATGTGACTGAGCCCGAGGGTTGAGTCCAGATGTGTCTGATCCCGAGAGTATGGCTAGATGTTAGCCTACGCGTAGTGCTGATGTGACCGTATGATGGTTTGTGCACTTGTGAAGAGTGCGGATTGATTGATTGATTGATTGAGTAATTGATTGTGACTTTGTGCATAATACTGTTTGATGTTGCGTACTGGTATTGAGTACGAGTTCTAGTCTGTGGGGCCAGGTGACTATGTTTCATGTGTTTGGGTTGAGAGCCGGGAATTTGACTTATTATATGGTTTGGCTGAAAAGCCAGTATTTGTGTTTCATCTATTTTTCCCTATGCATACGTGATTTGTAAAACTGGAGGGTAAAGGATGTCTTTTCAAATGTGTTTTAACGAATATATTTTTGTCCACTCACACCTTTCTGTTTTGATGACCCTCCAGGCCTGGCACGATACTCGGGGCGAATTACAAGGCGGAGGCATGAGCAGAAATCAGTGCAGTTATCCCTGGTCTGACAGGTGCTGGAGGGTACTTTCGGGATTTCAGTCGACTTGTCAGACGGGAGCAGGGCCGGGCACAGTTATCGAGGTCCAGTTGGGACAGGTCCTGTCAAATTGGTATCAGAGCATTTGGTTCTTGATTTCTGTTGTTACGTCATACCTCTGCGACGTGCGCCCCGTGCACGGCCTGAAGATAAGAGAGACGAGGATTGGGTTAGAGATAGCCCAGATATTGAGAGAGCTCAACGGTTGGGAGCCACTGTGTTTCACGGTGATTCGGGCCCGGATGGTGCCTATGATTGGATCACTCGTTTGGAAAGAATTTTTGAAGTCATGAGGTGTCCCTCGAAGAACATGGTGTTATTAGCCACTTTTCTTTTGGATGGTTATGCGTATAGGTGGTGGCATGGGTTCCAATTGACTGGATGGGATGCTCATACTTGGCATGGGAAACATTCCGGGAGCGATTTTTGGATCAGTTCTACCCCCGCTCCTTTCGGAATGCTAAAGAGGTTGAATTCCTCCAATTGCAGCAGGGAAATCTGTCAGTGATCGACTATGAACATAAATTCTTGCACTTATCTAGTTTTGCTCCTATGTATGTAACAACTGAGGAGGATAAGTGTCGGAGATTTGAGGAGGGATTGAGGAATGCAATAAGAAGCGCTGTGACCGTAGGCTCGTATTCCACTCTGAGAGAATTATTTGATGCTGCTATCCGAGTGGAGGCTAGTCTACCTGTGCAAGAACAATCTTTGAGTTCTGGACGACGTCGAGAGCGTCACGTTACTGAACCAGTAAGTCAAGAAACATCAAAGAGAGTTAGTCTTCATTCCCTTGTATCGCGACCCCAGGCAGTGGTTCAATCAAATAGGCCTTTAACCCAGTCAATGAGTAAACAACATGGTAGAGCAAATCGCCTTAGTACTGCCCTCTTTCACTGTTGTAGGGAATTTGGGCATTTGCGAAGGAATTGTCCCTATCGACTTAAGCGTAGTTGGGAATAAATGTAATGTTATATGATTTCGCGATGCCTTGTAAATATTTTGTGATATATACTCGTGTTGTTATATTATATTATATGTTTTGCTTATGTCGGACTTGTATTTGCTTCGGATGGTTGATTTTGATGAGGATATGGTATCATGTGATCTGGTTGTGTCAGACTTGTGTTGGTCCGAATGGTTGTTTATAATAATGAGATGATCTATAGATGGGCATGGTAGGCCCAAGAGAAACTTGACCCGAGGATAGGGGGTCGGAGATGTGATCTTCGGATATTAGATATCGAATGGGACTCAGGGGGAGTCCGGACTTGAGTTAGTGTGTTTAGCAAGATCCTGAATAGGATGTGGTTCGCCTAGAGACGTGTGCTAGGTGACCGGATATGCCAATAGTGGCATTGATGTTAGTACATGTTGATTTTGGACTCGAGAGGAGTCGCGACATTGAATTGGGACTCAAACGGAGTCGAGAGTTGGTTTAGGACTCGACATGAGTCATGATGTACTAGGAGGGCTCCGGATGAGCCGGGAAAGCATAACGAGTGAGGGTTCACGTGGGAACCCGAGATATAGAATTGGCTGTGACTTGAGTCTCCATAGTTGTTGTTGGCGAGGTTGTTTGAATTTCGGGGGCGAAATTCCTTAAGGGGGGAAGGTTGTAATGACCCGGAAATTTAAAAAGGAAAAACTTCGAAAATTTTGAAGGAAAATGACGATTTTGCCCCTAGAATCGGGCGAAAAGTTGACTTTTGATTTGAGCGGTCAAACGAACTTTGACCGATGACTGTGACGTAGCTCGGGACGGCACGAGTTCATAGACAGGTGGCACGCCCAATTCCGACATTCGAGGAGAAAGTTATGACGTTCGGAAGTTTAAGGGCTATTTGGTAAATTGGTTAAAATTGGCCGAAAGTTGACTTTTTGATTGGGCCCTTGTTTGGACTTTCCGGGAATACCGTTGGATAGGTCTCGGGACGCTGAATCCGTAGACAGACGGCATGCGTCAATCGGAGTCCGAACGAAAAAGTTATGGGTCTGGAAAGTTCAGGGGCAATATGGTAATTTGTTTTAACAAGGGTAAAATGGTAAATTGAAGTAGGACGGTGAAGATGATGATTATCATGTGAATCAAATGCTGATTCAGCTAAAGTGGCTAAGGATGCATGTTTAGGTGACATCTGTCACCATTAGATGAAGATTAGTGGCATGTGATTGCCATTATGCTTAATTAACTCATTTAAAACATATAATTAGCTTAGGTACTGTTCATTGAACAGGAAAAAACAGAGAACAACCAAAACCGCCCCTTGTGTATTCGAATTCGTCCAAGCTTGAGTGATTTTGATGAATGAAGAGTGAACAGAGAGAAAAAGTGTGAATTGTGTGAGAAAAAGATGAAAGAAAACGAAGAAACCCATTGTTGAATTGTACGGAAAATACCCAAAAATCCACCTAAATTCATAAATATCGAATTTAAATGCTTAGACGGTTTCGATTGGAATTGACGATCTATTTCATCTTCTGGGAGCTCAACGAAGTGAACCAAATTGATTGGGCAAGAAATTGGCGATGAATTGATCAGGAACAGACCCCGCGACGTCTGCAAATTTTGGAGGTTGAGTTCAGATACCATGAGGTAAGGGTTCTTGCAATTGGCATTGAATTGATGCTTAGAATGACTATAGAATGCTTCCTGTGCAATCAATTGAACTAAACAGTATGAAATTGGGTGGAACCCGATTTCAGACCCGTCGGATGTTTATCGTAAGTCGCGAGATTCTAGGGTTTAAATTATTAAATTGATACCACAGATCGATTATAAACATGGAATAGATGGTAATAAGTGAAAGAAACGATAAAATTGAGTCAGAATTAGTAGAGAACGAACCGGGTCTGATCGCGGGTCGTAGGCTCCGTTTATCAGAGAAACGGGTAAGGAAGGGAACTGTTCACGGTTACTGTAGCACGGCGCGTGGACTCACGCGCAGCAGCTTGCGGCGGCGCGTGAGGGCGCGTGATGGCTTTTCTGGGAAAGTGTCCAACAGGTGTTTTACTCTATACAGTGTAACGAACATTTTGGTTTTGGTTTCGAGTCAATCGGACACCGTTTCGATATTGTTTCGAGGGTCCAAAGATTTACGTTACGTATTTTATTAATATTAAATTCCCGAAAAATTATGGGAAAATTATATGATGTAAAGTGACTTGTTAGTAACCCTACATAATGATTGTGGACAGGATTCGAGATTCCTGACAAGTGTCGGAAATTACGGAAACGCGTGCAGTGCGGGAAACGAGTAACCGGACGGTGTGTGAGTGGTCGTTTGTTTTATAACTTGATATGCATGCATAGTTAAATGTTTTACATGATTGATTGCAATGATTTGGCTTGCAATGATGTCTTGATGATGTGACATGCTTATGTGTGATTTAATGAATATTTTAATCGGTCTTTCGGGCACGTTTTTCGAGGAAATGTGCAAATGATATTTTGGGCTAGGCCAGGAGTTAAAATGATTTCAAAATGGATATTTTGATGAATTATAGAGTTAAGAATGATTTCTGGATTATTATAATGTTTTCTATAAGATTTTACGGATTTACGTGTAAAGGATATTTGGGCTTGAGTCCCGGTTGGTAATGATTTGACTTGGATTGGGTCATGGGCTTGACTGACATGTTTTGGGATAAGATCCCGGATGGTTTTCATTGTGATTGTGATTGTGACTGTGAATGCCCAGACGGTCGGACCTAGGGGATTACCTAGTCGGCCGGTGCTTGGGGATATGATGGTATGATTGTGAGTAGTATGGTAAGCCAACTTCTCGGATGCGACTGAGCCTGGATGTACCACTCGGATGTGTCTGAGCCTGGGGATGTGTTCGCCCAGATGTGACTGAGCCCGAGGGTTGAGCCCAGATGTGTCTGATCCCGAGAGTATGGCTGGATGTTGGCCTACGCGTAGTGCAGATGTGACCGTATGATGGTTTGTGCACTTGTGAAGAGTGCGGATTGATTGATTGATTGATTGAGTAATTGATTGTGACTTTGTGCATAATACTGTTTGATGTTGCGTACTGGTATTGAGTACGAGTTCTAGTCTGTGGGGCCAGGTGACTATGTTTCATGTGTTTGTGTTGAGAGCCGGGAATTTGACTTATTATATGGTTTGGCTGAAAAGCCAGTATTTGTGTTTCATCTGTGTTTTCCTATGCATGCGTGATTTGTAAAACTGGAGGGTAAAGGATGTCTTTTCAAATGTGTTTTAACGAATATATTTTTGTCCACTCACACCTTTCTGTTTTGATGACCCTCCAGGCCTGGCACGATACCCGGGGCGGATTAAAGGCGGAGGCATGAGCAGAAATCAGTGCAGTTATCCCTGGTCTGACAGGTGTTGAAGGGTACTTTCGGGATTTCAGTCGACTTGTCAGACGGGAGCAGGTCCGGGCACAGTTATCGAGGTCCAGTTGGGACAGGACCTGTCAATGATGCTCTAGTCGTGTCGATCCAGATTGTGCATTCTCAAGTTGATCAGGTCCATTTCGATGAAGGAAGCGCAAAGAATATCCTATGTCTTGATGTTGTGCGCAAAATGGGATTGGAAAATCTCACTACTAAAATGGTTATCCCACTTCGAGGTTTTAACGGGTTAACAAGCATGACCGTTTGTACTCTTCAGCTGGATGTTCACTATGATCCCATCGTTCACAAAATTTCTACATCATGGACGAGTACACACCATACAATGGAATTCTGGAAGACCATGGCTTCACAAAATCTTTGCTAGTACATCAAGCCTTTACTAGAAAATTCGATTCCTAATCCCCAGATGAAGATTCAGTGAGATAAAGGGTGATCATGTAATGGCTCAACGATGCCTCATTGAAGAGCTGAATGAGGTCAAGGAGATTGAGTTTATTCTCCAAATTGGATCATCCACTGGGGAAAAGTCTCTTCTTCGTCTCCTAAATTGCAGCCCATTGTGGGTCAAGATCCAGAAGGATGATGTCATCCTCATCCATCTTGACTCTCAATATCCTGAGCGAAATTCTCGCATTGGTGCTCACTCGAATGCTAAAGAAAAAGAAGAACTCACTGCCTTCTTGCTTGAGGAGAAAGAAGTTTTTGCATGATCACCATCTGACATGCTTGGAATTGACCCTACCATTGCTTGCCACAAGCTGCACATCAATCCAAGCCATAAGGAAGTTAAGCAGAAGAGACGCAATTTCTTCCCCAAGAAAATTGCTATCATCCAAGAAGTAATTAAAAAGTTACTCGTTGTTGTGTCCATTAAAGAAGTTCCGCACTCTGAATGGCTCACAAACATCGTACTTGTCAAGAAAAAAGAAGTAGGGCGATGGCGAGTTTGCGTTGATCACATGGATCTCAATCTCGATTGTACGAAAGATAATTATCCCTTGCCAATAATTGATCTCTTAGTGGATTTGATTGTAGGAAATGAGCTCCTTAGCTTTTTGGATGCTTATTGGGGGCTATAACCAGATTTTCATGCATGAAAAAGACAAAGACAAGACAACCTTCGTCTTTGATCGTGGTGTATACTGCTACAAGGTCATGTCGTTTAGCCTCAAGAATGCGGGTGCAACATATTAGAGATTTGTCAATCGAATGTTCAAGGTTCTCTTTGGAAAGTTCATGGAAGTGTATGTGAATGACAGCATGGTCAAAGGAGAAAAGCGAGAGGATCATATCACCAATCTTTGAGAGACCTTCAATTTTTTGAAGAATTACAAGATGAAGCTCAACCCTCTAAAGTGCACTTTCGGAGTATCTGATGGAAAGTTCTTAGGTTTCCTCATGACATAGAATGGAATCGAGGCTAATCCAAAGCAAACAAGGCTATCCTCGAGATGAAGTCACCATCGACTTTGAAGGAGATTCAAAGTCTCACTAGTTGAGCAGCAGCTCTGAGTAGATTTTTGTCGAAGGCAACATATCGTTGTCGATCTTTCTTCCAAGCAGTCAAGAAAGCATCTAGGGATAAATGGGATGATAGTTGTGAGAAAGAATTTCAAGATCTCAAGGCCTTCTTGACGTCTCCTCCATTGTTGTCAATACCCAAAGATAACGAGGACATGTTCCTCTATTTAGGGGTTTTCGATGTTGTAGTAAGATTCGCACTTGTCCGGGAAGAGAATGGGATTCAACTTCTTATGTTCTATGCATCTAAAGCTCTCCTTAATGCAAAAACTTGATACTCGAAGTTTGAAAAGTTAACCTTAGCACTACTGGTCACCACCAAGAAGTTGCGGCCATATTTTCAAGCTCATCGAGTAATCATCATGACATAATATCCATTTCGTTCATTGCTCCATGCACCCGATGCGTCAACACGAGTAATGACATTGTCAATAGAGTTAAGTTAGCATAATTTTCACTATCATCCTAGAACCGCTGTCAAAGGTCAACCCTTAGTAGATTTTGTCATTGAGTTCACACCAGTATCAATGGAAGGAGAACATGGGAAAGAACTAGACAAAGCCCCTAGGGCGACTAGCACTTCCGCATCACAAGATCAAGGCGTCAATTCCTCTTCTCTGCAACCCTTAACTTCCAATCTCATGTGGGAGTTCTTCGTTGATGGTTCCTTAAACCAGAGGGGTGCATGAGCGGGGATTGTCCTCATCACTTCTGATGACTCAATAATGGAACAAGTAGTACAATTTGGATTCAAGACTTCTAACAATGAAGCAGAATATGAAGCATTGATTTATGGGCTCGCACACGCGAAGGAATTGAGAATCAAGAAGCTCGCTATTCATTTTGATTCGCAGCTGATCACTAATCAGTCAATCGGTGAATATGTTGTAGGCGATGCGAGGATGCTTATATACAACACCAAGGTCCAGGAAATGCTTACGGCTTTCACAATTTTCATGACTTTCACTTTTCATCAACTTCCACGAGCTGAAAATGCACATGCTGATTTGCTAGCAAATATAACATCATCCCTTAACTATCGATTCAAGCGCTCAATTCTAATTGAGTATCTCAAACAACGAAGTATCGATATCAAGGAAATTGAAGTGAGACAAGTTGATTCTTTGCCGAGTTGGCAAGACCCCTTTGTCAACTATCTAGAGCATGGCTCACTACCTTATGATCGATTAGAAGCCTACAAAATCCAAATGAAAGCTGCACGATACTATGTTGAAAAGGGCCGACTTTTTCGTATGAGCTTCATAGGGCCAAACGTGCTATGTTTGAGGCATCCTGAATGATTGAATGTCTTGGCTAAAATTCATGAAGGACAATGTGAAAATCATTCTGGTGGAAGGTCTCTTGCTCAAAAGATGCTTAGTGCAGGATTTTACTAGCCAGATTTACGCCAGGAAGCCTTGCAATATGCCCAGAAGTGTGACAAATGCCAAAGGTTCAAGCCTAACCAGTTGGCACCACTAGAGGAGCTGCATGCACATACGAGCCCTTAGCCATTTATGCAGTGGGGAATTAACATTGTTGGACCTCTGGCAAGCACACCAATCCCAAGCAAGAAGTATCTGATCGTCGCTACCGATTACTTTACCAAATCGGTGGAAGCAAAGGACTTAGCTAACATTACCTTGGTAGACCAAACCCAAGCAAGAAGTATCTGATTTTCGCTACCGATTAATTTACCAAATGGGTGGAAGCAAAGGACTTAGCTAACATTACCCAAGCTAATGTTAACCAATTCATCTGGAGCCAGATATCTGCCAATTAGGACATCCCAAGGTCATTCTAACAAACAATGGAACTCAGTTCACTAGCGCCATTATCAATGTGACAGGACCCACCCTGATTACTGCCTCGATAATCGGGAAGCATCCTGCTCCCGTCCGACAATCGAACACGAAAGACCAGAAAAATCAAATAAAATTACATCACACCCTTTGTCAGACCAGGGAGATTAAACAGTACAGCCCACTGGACTTCGAGTCCATAGTTTCACAGAGCATAATTTACAAAACAAGATAAAGATCAAATCCTACTCTGAGGACTAAACTACACCGCAGCGGAAAATTTTATGCCTCTGCCTCTGCCTCGGCGCTAGCCCCCGGACTTATACCACGACCTGGAGGGTATTTAAAACAGCAAAGTGTGAGTGGACTAAAACAAAAGTTTCCAGAAAACAGTTTAATGAAATTGGAGTTCACCCTCCAGTTTTATAACACGCATGAATAACTAGATATTCGGAAACCGTATACTACACATTCGAAATCTCTTTTTCGAAATCATATGAAATATGTTACAGTAAACAGCCATATACTCATGTAAAATAATATAATATTACCAAAATCCAGAAATCGTCATATCGAAACATCAATCATACCAAAATCAAGTAAAACTAAAGCAACAATCACAATCAAGCCGTTGGATCCATCCGAGTCTTTAAACTCAATATCAGGCCTTCCCGAGATATCAACGAGTCTTTAAACTCAAAACTTAATTAATAGGTCTCGGGGGTATCACATTAACCGAGTCTTTAAACTCAATCAGGGTCTTTAAATCCAATTCGGGCCCGCCCCCGTCATCAATTAACCGGGTCTTTAAACCCAAAACCAGATCCAACAATCATACTGTGTCTTTAAACCCAAAACCATTTATAAAGCACAATAAACCAAGATCCCTCGTGATCCGTTTTCCAAAAATCATTCCGAAATCACATATCGTCATAATAGGATTTATGTCTGAATTTCACATGCAATTTCCGAAAATTACTTCACAATTATAATCAAATCATCATTAAAACGTAACATGCATAATCATATCAAATTATTTCATCAACCATCATTCATGCATAGGAGAAAACCATAACCTTGAAATGCGTAAAATACGATAATCACCTCGAAAAGCTTGAAATTACGTAAAACCAAAATATCATAACCGTCATAATAAAATCATATATGAACACATAAACAAATGAGTAAAAACAGTCATGCATGCTCGGTTAAAAATCAAAAGTCCACTCACGGTTTTCAGACGCGTCAATCGCGCGCCGTGTGCTCCCCGGTAGCCTCGGGAATGTTCGGGCCTGTCAAAAAGTACAATAAGGGTTACAAACATCCCCAGAAAGCTCGTATTAATTTCCCTAATTTTTTGGGATTTTTCGACGTAAATTAACTTAAGGCCCTAATCTTCCGAACCCCCGAAACTGTCCCGAACGACACCCGATTGACTCGAACTTTAAATAAAAAATGTTCAATAAATTGAAAGGATCAAATCTCAAGTTGACCGTGATCGGAAATGAGGTCACACGCACCGTCACCAGCTGCCCAAAGTGGCTGCGCATGAATGTCACGCGCTGCTACAGTGACATGCTACAGTGTCACCATCTTCACCCGACTGGCCTGTTAAACGGTTCCTCAACCCGCGACTTGACCCGACCAATTACCCTTCAAATCTCACTCAAAGCCTTCCCTTCTTCCACCTAATCATTCCTTATCGTTTTAATTTAGGATCCCATTCTTCAATTATCTTCAATTATCCCTAAATCGATCAATTTAAACTTGAACAGTCGAACGGGTCGACTTCTGAAACTCCCTCAAATCGACTTGGTTCTCTAATTAGTTGACACTGAAGCTTCATACGACCTAGGCAAACATTAAACCGCAACCAATTTCACAAACCTTTACCTGGAAGTGGTCGTCCTCAACCTTGATATTTTCCAGAACTGGAACTCCCGTTCTAGGCCAAACCACGCTCCACTTCCCTCAATTTTTGTATGGTTGAGTTCGTAATGAAGCCAGAAAGCTAATTCCAATCTCTGCTTAGCTCATCTCCCCTCACAAGTAAATCTTCGAATTTTCCCTCCAATTCCCCAATTTTTTTTTCTTCGTTTATGTTTTCTCCCCAATTCCTCAGCTCTCAGTCACACAAAATGAATCTCTCTCACTCCCCATTACTCGGTTAACCGAAGTGTATAGCCAGCAACTCGTGGGAAACACTCTCAGAACCACTGAACTCCGTTTCCCGCAAAACAGACCCATAATCAATTTTTAAATTTCCTGTGCACTGTTCTTCGTTTCATTCCACACCAGCACGTCCCCATTACCTCAAATCCCATAAACAATTCCCATGTCCAGTCCACTAAGCAGGTTAAACAATAGCCTGATCAGAGCACTCACAGCATGGTTGTGCAGTCTCTGTTTTCACGGTAATCAAACAGTACCCCTGCAAAAATTACCAATTTGCCCTCACTTGATAAATTACCAAAATGCCCTTCCTCTTCCGTGACCCGTAACTTGGTCATTCGATGTCCGTTTGACGCGTACCGCCTGTCGTTGTAATCAGGGCATCGAGACCTACCTAAAGGTCCTTGAAATGTGTGGAAATCAATTTTCGAACAAAAAGTCAACATTTTCCCCCTTTTCGTCCAAATTACGAAAATGCCCTTGAACTTCCGAACATCATAACGTTTTCCCCGATCTTCGGAATTGGACGTGCCACCCGTCTATGGACTCGTGACGTCCCGAACTACGTCACGGTCATCGGTCAACGTCCGTTTGATCTACCAATAAAAAAATCTTCAAATTGACCATACTATTCACAGGGGTAAAAACGTCATTTCATTCATTATTTTGCAAAATTACATTCTCCGAATTTTCGGGGCGTTACACAATGAGTTCTTTGAGTCTTGGAAGATAAAACACTTTACATCGACTGCTAACTACCTACAAGGTACCAACCAAGCCGAAGTATCCAATAAGACAATCCTTAATTGTTTTAAGAAGCGGCTCGATGATAAGAAGGGCTTATAGGAAGGAGAGTTGGATGGCACGCTCTAGGCTTATTGCACAACTCCACGTTGTGCGACTGACGAGTCTCCATTCACTCTTGCAAGTGGCACCAACGTCGTCATCCCACCACATGTTATTGGTCCAACGCTTTTCACCGAGCTTGATGATCTAGTGGTCAACTCCATAGCTCTAAGGACTTCTCTTGATTTCAGAGGGGTATTAAGAGAACAAGTGGTTAAGCATATCTCCAACTACCAACAGCAAGTTCGAAGTTCCTAGTTCATACAACAAAAAGGCAAGGATCCGACATTTTCTCCTTGGTGACCTTGTTCTCAAAAAGAAGTTCGCAACATCGAACCGCCTTGGGTCTCAAAACCTCAAGTCCCCATGGGAAGGACCTTACGGAATCTACCAAGTAGGCGAAAAAGGAAGTTACACTTTAGAAACAATGGATGGGAAATTAGTGAGTGGTTCTATGAACGCTCATCACCTCAAAAATTACTATGCTTAGTACAAACTAGAGCTCAAAGCTAGGCTAGTCCTTGTTATGTCTTTAAGTTTCAAGAATTTTGTATTTAACTTATTAACAAAGTTATCGAGCAAACAAGTTGCTGAAGCTCTGCTCCATTTGCAGCCTTTGTCCACGTGTGGCACAGATGCGCCAACGCCTCTCTACGTTCGACAGAGTCCCTTTTTGTTCCTTCATCGCCAAGTGTCGAAGCTTAGCCCTATAAACAGCAAACTTTGTAGCCTTTTCCTCAATAAAGCCAAGCCATTTTTCCGGTTGAACCCATACACACAAATATCCTTCTTTGAGTGGTCAGCCTCATTGTCCATCTCAAATCATCTTACTGCCAACTTGCAATTCCTTACAAACACAAGACGAAAAAAAACAAAAAAAAAATCATGAATTACCTTCAACACATAAATAAGCCGCGTTCTTCTTCACTTTTCAAACAACCACCAAGACCTCTCCCTTTCTTTTTTCACCCAAGCGGAGCGAGGGTTAAAAATTCTCACATTGCAGCAGCACTACCTTAAATAGAATGACCAACACAAGCCAATTTAATTTCATTTATTCTTAAATTAAATTCAGAATAAATGAGGTTAATTACAATTAAGGGAGGCATTATGTCCATAAATGGGTTTGAGACAAAAAATAGTTATATTTTTTGCTACACTTTCTATGTGTATAAAATAGTTATATTTTTTGCTACACTTTCTATGTGTACAAATAAACATTTAACATTGAGCCCAACAATTTTCTTCTAGACAAAAAATACGGACAAGTTTGGTAACAGAAATTCCGCAAAATGTACATCCCTTCGAATTCTTCAAATTTCTCAACGATGTGGGGGTATTTGTGGAACACAAAATCACCCGAAAATTGTGGAGTTGCCACGTGGCCCATAATTCCCAAAATGTCCAAAGTTTCTATGGTAATGACATTAACGGCTCACAAACACCTACGCGTTAAATAATGTATTTCCAGCTAAATGTATTATTTAATAAGGTTAAAACCTCAATAATATTAATTTAATTCATAATGGAGAATTAGTATTAATATTAAATTTCTTTAATTATCATCATAATGAGCAATTATTATAATTATTAAATAATATATTTTATTAATAATATTTTATTTATTAATTACAAATCAACCGACCAATCGAAACGCTCCGAGACTTCTAATGCTTCCATACAATTAGCAGAGCTCATTTCATTTTTAAAGTAACTCGTTTCTTTGCTTCGAAGTATTTCCTTTTTCTTTCTCTAAGTTGATTTACGCATCAGCGTGTTCTTGTTCGAACAACCCCTGGATAATCAATCGAGGTAACAATAGCCAAGGTTCAAAACGGCGCTAGGCGCTCTTAGTGCGGTCGATATGGGCCTAGCGCCTTGGTGGTTAGGTGGGGCCTATGCGGTTTTTTTAAAAGGCTAAATTCAACAAACAAATAATATAATGAATACTATCAAATAATTTTAAAACAAAAATTAATTATATAGACAAATAAATTGAGTTAGGAATCATAGATGTTGAATATGTAAGTTTTTTATTAATTTTATTATACAACATTCTATGTTTTTAAATTTATTATCTTTGTTTTTATTAATACCAGTATTATTAATTAAATATTTAATAAACAAATTAACGTATATGACTAAATATATATATAAGAACTTATATAATTAAATATATATATATATAAGGATGTACACGAAAATCCACTTAGGCGCTCATCCATTATGCGGGGCGGTTTCTAACATTCGAGCGCCTAGGGGCTGCCTAGGCGGACTAGGCGACCGCCGTTTTGAACAGTGACAATAGCTAATTATTTGCTGTTTGTAAGGAATATGAAGACTTTTCGCGACGAGTGCGATTTCTACTTCAACATTTATCACATATTATTAAATCATTAGATATCAAATTCCATATTATTTTTAAATTTTATTATCATTAAATCAAAATTATATTGTAATATTTTACTTATAAATAAAAATAGAACAGTTATTGAATGTAGTATATAATCCACAACTTTATTATTAAAATAAATATAAATATATTATTAAACTTTAGTGGTAATCCATCATAGTGCAACGTGTCACCTAGTTTGGAAATATGAGTATATGTCCAACAGTTTTTGCCAACTTATTGTCAGCTTGTGAACCAAAAGTTAATTTCATAGGCTCTTGATTATTCTATATTTCTTTTTTAAAAGCCAAATTATTTTCTATTAGCAACCGATCAAAATAAACTGTATCATAGTTGGCACCTTTCCTAATATTATATTTGCTAATCTTAATTAATCTGTTTTATAATAAAGAATAAGGTGGCTAATCACAACTTAAGCAATCAAAAATTTCATATAAAATGAGTTTAATTTTCTTAAATTTTTATTATTTGTTTACATGTGTGTAGATTTTATTTGGTTAATGGTAGACCTACGTGCCGGCTAAAGTCTTGTCATTTGGGGACCCCACTGGGACTTAATAATTAGAGTTTGGTAAAAATCACTCAACTAACCTACAAAGATAATTGCATGAATGACATCCACACGAAATGTTTCTCTAATTTTGTGATAAAAAATTTATTGATATGTGCACTGATATGCACAACAAGGGGCCACCACCAAAAACTAATTGTACACAAAAACTTATTGGGCACTTGGGGGGTTCTTCTTCTTCGGCCTAGGTTTTCATTATTTGATCAAAATTTTGGTAACATGATTTATGTTGAGAGAGCTTCATAATGATAATGCCAACTCAAAAATTGAGTGTGACATACAAATATATGAGTGGCATGTAAGGGTGGGTGAGCATCAATCTGACAGAACCGGTTATTATGATATTCGATAAAATTTCTAATTAAGTTACTGATTTTTAAAAGACGATTCATTTGAATTTGATAGAATTTTTAAGTTATTTAGCCTTTGAGTAGTGATTATATTAATTATTGACATTTGATCGCCTCAAATATCATGTTGACTTTCAAGGTATGTAAGGTTAAAAATGGTAAAAAAGCCTAACAACTTAATTTAAAGACCAAAATAGCACTTAAAATATAATTTAGAAACCATTTGAGGTATTATCGATGGACGATGGAATTCCCTCTCTAATGCAAATGAACTCTCTACCTTCTCTCAAAACCAATAACATGCTTGGTACCAAATCCTTTAGAGCAGTGGCTCTTTGGTTGGTTCTCCACAAAATGGTAGTGGATCGGAGTTTACTTCCACTCCTTGTTCTTTTCCTTCCTCCCCTTACTGTCTCTCTCTTGGGATATTCTCCGTAGGATATGCTCTCTTTGTTACTGCTTATTTTTTGGGTATATTTTTTTGTGCTTACTTTCATCCTAGTGTATACTCATCGTAAATATATTTCTCCTGTTTAATTCAGTTTTACTATTTATTTAGTTAAAAAAAAGTTGGGTGTAACTATAATTGCAATTAAGCTGATAATTTTAAAAACGCAAAAGACAAAGAGGATTAGACGTAGGCCTAATTGCCAAACTGAACCATTCGACACTAATTTGGTTAGCTTTCGTTTGGTTTTTCAATGACTTTTGTTAAAGCCAACCCAAACAGTTATTCTAAAATTGGTTGTTTTGATCAGAGGCAAAATCAATCCAATTTGGACTGTTCCAACAAGTAGTAGGAACTACTGATGGAGTTTTCGATGAAATAGTTGTGAGAATGTGAAATGTACAAATGTACTATTTTATATTAGAAAGTTGCACAATTTTGTAAGTGATTATAAGGAGTTAGACTTCTCCCTCTATCGCCAATTGGTTTTGGGATGGAACATCAACATCCTTTATGGTATCAGAGCGAATTCTCTCATATGTAAGATTTTACCGTCTCACGTGTTCCATGTCTACCAATACAAGTTGTTAAGTGTAAGGCTTGAACATTTGCAACATATTAGGGGACGTGTGAGAATATGATTGTACAATTGTCTTGTCCCATATTGGAAAGTTGTACAACCTTATAAGGGTTTATAAGGAGTTGAGTCTCTCTCTCAATCGCCAATTGATTTTAGAATGAAATCTCAACTTTCTTCAACCATCTCACATACTCCACGTCCAAACGTAAGGGGACGTATGAGTCCGCATTGGAAAGTTGAACAACCTTGCAAGAACTTATAAAGAGTTGAACCTCTCTCCTATTGTCAATTGACTTTGGGAAAGAACCTCAACTTCCTTCGATAGCAAGAAATAGGTATATATATATATTTTGAGTTAGTATTCAATTTTTAGTCCCTTTGGGGAATATAATGAGATTATTGAGGTTTTTTTTATGACACTCCTTACCCTCTTTTTTTTTTTTTAATGTTTTGTTTTAAAGTTGATATTTTAAATCTCATTTTTGTTTGATTTGGATTTTTTTTTTGAGTCAAAATTTCTTTCAAAATTTTAATGAGTCCACATTTAATACACAACCATTTGCTTTGATTTTTTTTTTCTTTTTTTAAAATTGAAATTTCTGACAAAATTTTAATAAGACCATATCTAATACACCAACATTGTACGACAGAATCAATGCCCCCTTCAAAGGAAAAAAAATATCAATCTCTTAACATAATTGTTAGGTCTTAGGAATGAAGATAACTTCGTTTGTTTTGCGTTGAATGTTGGCACAATGGAAAGTAGCCTGAAAATTACAAATAATAAAACATTCAGTTAGTAAATAGTGAGAATCAAAACCTTAACAAAGTTGTCTTAATTACGTGTAACTCCATCTAATAATTGACACATTTGATTGCGACCGTGAAGAAAGAGACGAGACGAGACGAGATAGAGATGAGATGGATGGATTATATGGTTCATACTTCATAAGGACCTAGTGGCTATGGTGGCCCATGATAATGCCAATTTAAGAATAACATGATCGTGACACATTTATTTTTTGCTCTTTATATATATACAGATATATACATATAGATAATATGATTTTATCTAATTTATTTGGTAGATGGAGATTAATGCAATTTGTCAAATAAAATGAAGCGTATATATGTAAATACGGGGAGACAATGCATGTATCACTTAAATTTAAATTAAAACCATTAATTTTAACAGTTTGATATGACTTAGATTTTTAATAAATACAATTGAAACCATTTCAATTCAAATCATTACTAATGGTTTGGTTTGAATCAGTTTATGACTAACCCCGATCCGAAAGGTCTATTAGGACACGAGGATCGATGTATGCTAGCTGATATCTGGATGGTGGCGTCTAAACGATAAAAGCCATTTAATTAAAATGCTTCATTTTAATGCAGTCGAGTGAAACATGACCAATAAAAACCGATCACATTTCACCCAACAGCAGAAGCATAGCGCGTAGGCAAACATTGATGATCATACGATTACCTAACTACCTGTAATACCCGATTCCTACTACGACACTCCACCTGGGAGTGGAAGTCGCCACAGCCAGCCAATAGTTTAATCAGTGTAAAACTTCAAATTTAAAACATGTTTTACCCCTCAGTTTTAGAAAACTCAAACAGCTGTTTTGAACTTACACGAAGTATGAGAATAATAATAAAATAATAATAATCATGTGGGTCATTCTAGTCATAAATAATAATAATAATAATAATCAATGTATCATGCTAGAAAATGCATATCACAAGCGGACCACTGAACTCTTACTCATGAGTCGCTTTAGTCATACTCTCATGGCACAACTGCGTATCTTTGCTCACATACCATGACCATGTGAAGGACTGGGTGCCTAGCACCATCACCACGAGTTCCCTAGAGCTCAGGAACAGGATTGGTGCTATTAACTAATATTGTGAGCATCGCAGGTGAATGATCATCTGGAGGACTGATCTGTGGCCTACAGATAGGTACTAGATACTAGCGACTCCTACGTGGGTCGTAACAACTCAAACTAAGACCATGCCCCAAGGACTCATATGCATAAATTTCATCCATCACACTATATAGATATGCATGTGCCAAAACCATACTCACCATTCACATACATACACTCATAGTCCATTATTATTTCATACTAGCACGTAAAGATGGCACCACAAGATAAGCACTCACAAGATGGCCAATAAGAGTATAACACATTATAAATCAACTAATTCATGCTCAGAAATGATGGCCAATAAGACTATAACACATTATAAATCAACTAATTCATGCTCAGAAATTAATTCATAACACTCATCATAAAATTTGCAAGTAAATAATAATACAAAATAAGTTTAAGAAAGGGGGTCCACTCACAAACTAGTCAGAGAGTCGAAATCATCCGATTTATCAAACCACGTAAGCTCGAACTCGTTACAACCCTAAATAAATTTAACCATTAGGTTACTTTAGAATCTCAAGTAAAACCGTAAGAAATCTCACTTAAATCAACTTAAACGATATTAAAACGGGTCAAAACAGACTTAGAATACGCTTAAACGGCTCGAAAAAGTCCCAAAATAGACACGCGCTCATTTTAGAATAATCCCTACTAGAATATTCCCTAAGAATATTTCCTTATAATAGTCTGTTAATTGACTGTTAGAACTAATGGTTGACTAACGACATTGACTGTTAACCGGTCGTCACCGGAGCTTCGCCGAACCGCTGCCAGTGCCGCTGTCAGTGGTGGCCGAAAACTGGAAATTTTCATCCAAAAAACCAGTTTTTTGGTGAGGCTTAAATCCCTCAAAACTTAACCAAAATTCACATGCAATTAGTCGATCTTGATCAGGGGATACCTATGTCGACTGCAAAATTGCTTGGAAGGTCACGGTGTCGCTATGAGTTTTTCCACAAGGTATGAGTGCCTTAAACTAACTTCCAAGAGAATATCATACTTGAGCCATACCAAAAACCTAATTTTCTGGTGACGCCGCGATTTCTGGCCACCATGGATTCGGCATGCAAATAGCCCAACAGTAATCCCTCAACACAAAGATTATAATGGTCTAGGTCAAGGGGTTCGAGGTTGCTTGAAATCTCCTCAAATCGTGTTGGGTCATAAGCAGGTCGAAGTGAGGTCGAGTCTTCCCGAACCGGATCATGGTGCTCCTCGATCGTCCCTGAGGAGTTTGTAAGTCTCAGGCCATCGTGGCGAGATTGCTGATGAGCTTAGGACTGTGATTTAGATCCCCTGGTTTGGTTGCCATGTCTATCCTCAAAATCGTGGGCTTCGACCATCATAGTGGATAGCAAAAGGTTCAATGAGGGAGGATGTTGGTGACCCTCACCTCGGCTAATTGAAAGTGAAAAGTGATGCTGGGGGTTTGAAGATGGTGCTAGTTTAGAGTGTCAAAAGGGGGGGAGGGGGTGTTTCTAGTCGTGCTATCCCATGGGTGTGATCAGGCACACAGGGGTTTGTTCGTGTGAAGATGAAATACCCATTGTCAGATAAAGGCTGGGCCAACAGAAAATGGGTTTAACCAGCCCATAGTCCACATTGAAGTTGAAAGTTCTAGTTGTGGGTTTCGGCTCAACTAAATGGTTAATAAAGCCAAACTAGATTTGTAGCTTGGTTTGTGGGTTTGGACCCACTAAAACGGGGTTATGGTTGAAACCCGCACCGGGGGGGGGGGGGGGGGGGGGGGGGGGGGGCGGTGTTAAGGGAAGCTAAGAACACTATGATGCCTAAATCAGTTTAATCGAGAGAAATAAACCGGCGGAGTATCAGTATAACTTTTGAATTATCTTTAGAGATGAGTGATGATCTGTATTTATAGTGTAGTCTTGAGAATCACCTGAGTATCCGATTGGTTGAAGAAGAATCTATTTAATAGGTGATTCTACTGAGAGAAATCACTATTATTAACTATATAAATAATAATAAATAACTCATGTGGAGATTATTTATTATTGGTATTGATTTGATTATTTAATATACTTAACTGGTAAATATATTAAACTAATACGGAGATCTTAAGGTACCATTGTAATCTATACTAGGGGTAATATCGACATTATTAGGGTTATGAACCACGTGACAGCTGCAAAATTTGCAGTGATTAATGGTTCCACAAATACCCCCACATCGCTTATGAATTTAGGAAATTCTCAGGGATGTAATTTTTTATTGTGGTTCCGATAAACTATTTTGTATGAAGGTAGAACTCCACTTTGAACGTTCCTCACGAAGAATTAGTAATCCGCTAAGCTTGGGGTTTTGGACCAGGTTGCAGTAGGAAATCTTCGTACTTTGAGTATGTTGAAGCGTTAAATGTTCCAACTGTCGATTACTCATCGTGCAATCACCAAATAACGCGTGTCCTTCCTCGTAATCTGTCAACCTAAGTGAATAGTAATTTTTCCGTTAGTACGGGCACCGGTGTGGTGTCGACTTAAGGTTCTCCAACAATCAAGTCAGTAACTTTGTTCGTAAGAGGAAACAATAAATGGTAAATTGGGCTAAGTTGTAGTGAATAGTAGATATTAGTTACCTTTATTGGGAAATGTGTACCCCTTATGTATGGGTAGGTAGGATGTTCAATTCCCATAGTTTCGATGTGGGACAAATACTCCTCGATTTACGTGCGGACACGTGTTACGTAGATCGATGATGGATAGACTTCCATGTGTCATCCCGCATTGGGCCCAATGTTGGGATTGTGTACGTACGGTGGGTCTGGACCTTGAACGGAGTCTGAACTTTAGGTATACGACCCAGTGGGTCTGGTCAAATATAGTGTTAACAGAGTATAACTTCCAAATGGGAAAGCCCAAATTAGCTTAGATGTTGCTCTGATTTGAAGTATGAGGCTTTCAGCTTGAGCCCATATTCTGGGTGTAGTCTTGAAGTCCATTAAGATTTAAGAATTAGGGTTATTATTTCCTCTTTAAAATGAGCCAATGCAACCTCTAATCTCGAAGAACATTTGCATTGGATTAAAACAAGGGAAGCAAGCAGAAGTGAGAGTGCCTATGCATTTGTGGGCCCATGTCGGAGAGCAGCAGAAGTGTTGAGTATGAGTGATTGTCTCGAATTAGGCGGGTGCGTACTCCTCACGGGCATGAGTGATGCTCAAGTGGTAGGCATCAGGGGTTGAAGCATGTCGGCAGGAAGTGACAGGAAGGTTCAGTGCGTCTAAGCCATCAGCGCCATTTTGTATGTTTAAGTGCAGATTGAAGAACCGAATAGGACCTCTGGTGTAGTGGAGCTTTTGGTATCGCTAAGAGATGGAGACAAGTGGTACAGATGCAATGGTGGAGCTCTTGGTAGCGCTAAGAGGTGGAGACAAGTGGCAGAGATGCAATGGTGTGTAGAGCAGGCAGACCCCATGGTAGGATGTCAGGCAGCTGAGTGCATGCATGAGTGGGCTTCAATTTACGTGCGCCTTCACTCTTGATGGGTTAGCTTGCGCAAGATGGAATCTATTCTTCATTTTTTCAAATCTGTAATTGGCGTTGTATTTGTTTAATCAACCTTTGTAGTTGCTTTTGTCTTTTTTGTTTTTTTTTTTAAATTGTTGCCGCAGCCTCCAAAACAAATGTAGGTTTTGTATATAGCTTTTGTATGCATAATATATATATATATATCTTTATATATTTTATATAAATCTTTATTGTTTTAATATATCTTTATTGTTTTAATACATATGTATCTTTATTGTCTTAATATATTTCATATATATCTTTATTGTTTCACTCTTTCGAAGATTTTGGGTGTTGTGGCTATCCGATCGCAGTGAATCAAACGATGATGCGCTCTACTCTCCAAGACGATCATTTCAAGATGCATGAAGTCATACTTTTAACAAAGTGTTGAAGAAGTCATTTCGTGGAGCAACTTGTCGCAAGACCACTGGTGGCGTGTCCTAAACTTTGCTGGAATTTTCGACTGCAAGAAATGACAGAGTTGACATAGATATGCTCTTTTAATTGACATGATCATGGTACTTTGTGAATAGAAGTGCTTGGCGTATTGACGGACTTGTCAATTTCAAGTGCGAGTGGAGCCAACATTGAGGCTTTCAACGGGGGAGGCATGAAATCTCATGACTTGAAGTGCGGCGTGTCACAACCCAAGGGAGGGCGTGCTATAGCTGCGAGGCAAGTCAAGGCGCAGTAGAATGCAAGACGAGGCATAGCAGAATGCTGCGTTACAACCAAGGATTAAAATATCGATATCGACAGATATATAGCTAGTCAAATTTATGGATATCTGGCTCTAAATATCGATATCGATATCATTTACGATCAACAAAAATGTCAAAAATTTGGTCTAAAATTTGGAATGAAATTTCGGGAAAAACTTAAGTACCTAATAATGGTTATATAGGACTTATAAAAATTATAAAATGACTTTTCTATAATAAATATATGATGAATAATATGATACAATAGGAATCTGCAGATGACTAATAATATAAACTTTTAAACATAAATATAAATTGAAGTGAATTACTATAATTGAATGTTAATATAGTTAAAAACATAAAAATATAATAATAGAGTTTACATTTACATAATAATTTAGAAAATCGGGGAGTTTCCATTTATATAATATTTTTTAAAAATTGGACATTAATTAGTGAAAATTTGACGTAAAATAAATTCTTATTAATCGTATGCTCATCTCATATTTTTCTAAAATCTAATATTATTCAAATTAACCATTCAACATAATTTACTTCAATTCAATATAATTTACTTCAATTCAACATAATTTACTTCAATTCAACATAATTTGCTATTTTACTTCAATTCAACATAATTTGCTTCAATCCAGCGTAATTTGCTTCAAATTAACCATATATACTCTGCAAGTTCTTCCATTCAACATAATTTTCTTCTAAAATCCAGTAATATTCAAATTAACCTTATATTTATATTCCCTATTTTTATATCAAATACTAATTTAATTATAAACATATTATATCAGATATTCAGAAATATAACCAAGCGCCAGCGACAGCCTCTGTGTGTGGTGGCCACACGCCTACACAGAGTTGTCCCCTTCCTCGATCCGAGTCTGCAATTTGGGTTTCCTGACCCGACGACATGACCCGACTCAAAATCGTCATTTTTACGCCCAAATTTCACTAACTAACACCATATCCCGATCGTTTGTTTTCCTATAAAGAGATCTATGGGCATAAAAAAAAGAAAAAGTGGCATAATTTCGCTCAATTTCTTTCACCCGCCCTCCCCTTACCTGTCATCGACCGGATTTTTCGATATTTCGCCGAAATTTCAACCGAAATTTTCAATATTTACATCCATGGTTACAACTGCGAGGTGAGGCCTGATACAACTACATGAAGAGGCATGATGTAAGTGTGAGGCGATGTATTCTACATCTAATGCGTGTGGCGAGGACTTGGAGTGCTTCGCGTGGTGAGGGTTTGGAGTGCTTTGTGTAGTTAAGTCTTGGAGGGCTTCGCCTGGCTAAGGCTTGGAGTGCTTAACGTGGTGAAGGCTCGAAGTGTCATGCTTGGACAGCTTCGCCTGGTGAAGGTTTGGAGTGCTTTGGGTGGCGAAGACTTGGAGTGCTTCACGTGGCAAAGGCTTGGGGTGCTTCGCGTGACGATGGCTTGGAGCGTTTCGCATGGTAAAGGCTTGGAGCGCTCTACGTGGCGAAGTCTTGGAGTGCATCGCATCGTGAAGGCTTTGAGAGCTTCGAGTGGCGAAAGCTTGGACTGCTTAAGGTGGCGAAGGCTTAGAGTTTCCATTGGTATGCAATATTGTCTAAGGAGAGTCTCAAGATTGTTGATAATTTTTTTGAATCTAGTCATCTTAGATGAGATGTTATGACACTTCATGGTCAAGGAATTCGGTGCAACATTTCTCCTTTATAAGGTCTGTAGTTATGATGTAAGTGTGAGGTGCTCTTCTATCAGACACATGGGGAGAAGGGCGCACCATGACCTGTCTAGGCTTTCATTAGAAAGAGGCGAGGCATCACATGACTTCAAGTTTAGCAAGTCATAACGCAAGTGGATGCATGCCAAGGTGCATGGCGAGGCTAGGTGTCCCATGACATGAAAAATCAGGTCATGTCACAAAAAATCTTGAGTAGTATGTACCTCATTGTTGGTTAACCGCATTGAAATTAGCCATCAAGTTGCTTGAGGTGATGACTTAGCTCCTTGAGGTGAAAGTTGTAGTTTTCCCTTTGGAGAGGTGCTTCGAGTTCTTCATAGGTGAAGTCTTTGAGTGCTCTGCCAGTAGTGGGCTTTGGTGCTTCACATGGTGCAAGTATTGGTAGGTTGCAAGGTGAAGGCATTATGGTTTTAACAAACAAACATATTGATGCTTTGTGGGGAGAATGTCTTGATGCTTCATGAACGAATGCATTTCTCCATGTGTAAAGGCTTGGTTACCTCACAAGGTGAATATTTTGATGCTTCATAAGGAGAAGGCATCACTGCTAGGCGAAGACTTCAATGCTTCACAAGCGAATAAGATGACGCTTCATGGAGTGAAGGCTTGTATATTTTGTATGTTGAATGCGTTGATTTTTCGGGAGTGATGGTGTTGACGCTTCACAGGCCTAAGGCTTGGGATACTTCACTGGCCAAAGGTGCTAATTCTTCATTCTAGAAGGTGTTAATTCTTCGACTATAGAAGACGTTGATGCTTCATTGGGTGAATTCTTAATGCTTCAATGGGCGAAGGCATTGGTGCTTTATGGGAGAAAGGCATTGATGCTTCAGCAAGCGAAGGTCTTGATTGCTTCATGGATGAAGACGTTGATGCTTCATGGAGCGAAGGTGTTGACACTTCACATGTCGAGGGTGCTGATATTTCAAAGGATGAAGTATTAGCTGTTTTGCTGGGTGACAACTTCATCGCTTCACGAGCGAAAGCATTGATGCTTTGATGCTTGAAGATGTTGACACTTCATTGGGCAAATACTTGATGCTTAAACGGGCGATTGCATTGATGCTTCAGTAGGGGAAGGCTGAAAGTGCTTCGCTTGATGAAGACTTGAAGTGCTTCACTTGGTGGAGACTTGGAGTGCTTCACATGGCGAAGTCTTGGAGTGCTTCGAGTACCGAAGGCTTGGCATACTTCACGTGGAGAAGGCTTGGAGTGCTTCACATGGAGAAGTCTTAGAGAGCTTCGTGTGGCGAAGATTGAAGGCTTCAAATGCTTCATGTGACGAAGGCTTGGAGTGCTTAGCGTGGCAAAGGCATGGAGGGTTTCGTGTGACGAAGGATTGGATTTCTTTGTGTGTCGAAGGCTTGGAGTGCTTCATGTGTAGAAGGCTTGGAATGATTCACATGGCGATGGCCTGGAAGGCGTCACCACTTAGAGGGCTTCGCATGTCGAGTGCTTTGTGTGGCAAAGACTTGGAGTGCTTCTCGGAGAAAAGGCTTTGAGCGCTTCGTGTGGGGAAGGCTTGGAATGCTTTGCATGGCGAAGGCTTAGAGTGATTCACATTTTGAAGGCTTGTACTACTTCGCGTGGCAAAAGATTATAGTGCTTTGCGTGGCGAAGGCTTGGAGTGCTTCACGTGGTGAACGCTTGGAGAGCTTCGCGTGGTGAACGCTTGGAGAGCTTCACGTGGCGAAGGCGTGGAGCACTTCTCATGGCGAAAGCTTGGAGCGCTTCACCTGCCGAAGGACTGGAGCTCTTCGTATGGCGAAGACTTAGAGCGCTTCGTGTGATGAAGCCTTGGAGCGCTTCAAGTGTCAAAGCCTTGGAGCACTTCCTGTGGCGAATCCTTGGAACGCTTCCCATGGCGAAGTCTTAGAGGTCTTTGCGTAGTGAAGTCTTGGAGGGCTTTGCCTGACAAAGTCTTGGAAAAATTTGTGTGGCAAAGACTTGGAATGCTTCACGTGGCGAAGACATGTAGTGCTTCACGTGGCGAAGGCTTGGAGTGCTTTGTGTAGTTAAGTCTTGGAGGGCTTCGCCTGGCTAAGGCTTGGAGTGCTTCACGTGGTGAAGGCTCGAAGTGTCATGCTTGGACGGCTTCGCCTGGTAAAGGTTTGGAGTACTTTGGGTGGTGAAGGCTTGGAGTGTTTCACGTGGCAAAAGCTTGGAGTGCTTCGCATGACGATGGCTTGGAGCGTTTTGCATGGCGAAGGCTTGGAGGCTTTCTGTAGTTAAGTCTTGGAGTGCTTCGCCTGGCTAAGGCTTGGAGTGCTTCACGTGGTGAAGGCTCGAAGTGTCATGCTTGGACAGCTTCGCCTGGTAAAGGTTTGGAGTGCTTTGGGTGGCGAAGGCTTGGAGTGCTTCACGTGGCAAAAGCTTGGAGTGCTTCGCGTGATGATGGCTTGGATCGTTTCGCATGGTGAAGGCTTGGAGCGCTCTGCGTGGTGAAGTCTTGGAGTGCATCGCATCGTAAAGGCTTTGAGAGCTTCGAGTGGCGAAATCTTGGACTGCTTAAGGTGGCGAAGGCTTAGAGTTTCCATTGGTATGCAATATTGTCTAAGGAGAGTCTCAAGATTGTTGATAACTTTTTTGAATCTAGTCATCTTAGATGAGATGTTATGACACTTCATGGTCAAGGAATTCGGTGCAACATTTCTCCTTCATAAGGTATGTAGTTATGATAGGTGTGCCAAAGCAGTTGTGATATGCTTACCACCCAATATTGTCGGGCTTTTCTTGATAGACGCTCGCCTTTTGAATCAGGAATTGTACATGATTTCATCGTAGGTTCAGTGGAGGAACACACATAACTGTTTGCTAAACTTCCTTCAAATCGCTTGGTGTGGCTTCCAAGTTAGTGAATAATGCATCATGTAGGGGAAGGGAGTTTATGTGACTAATTTCCTTGCATCTCTGTCTCATAAGCATGTGAGGTCGATGATGGATGTGTCTCACCTTCTTCAATGTAGTGGTTGGTCCAATTGAAACTCCCATCTACTTGTCTATTAGGGAAAGTGCATGTGCCTTGAGAAGAAGCTTGATCAATTCGAACTCCTCGCAAGTGCTTGACACATGATGGAGTTCTAACATGTGCTCCAACTTGTCATACACCGAAGGTTGTTGTTGAAACTGCACTCTTGTTCTATGGGTATAACTTTCCTTCTTGGAGTCGCTTAGAGATATGCCATGGGACATGGTTTGACACCTGAAATTTACAATGCATGATTGAATATGACGTCAAAAATTCTTCTCGAAATTGCCTTCACGTTGGCCTTTTTAGAGACATTGATCTAGCATCCCTTTGACATTTTACAGGTAGTCTGGCTTGAAAAGGGAGAGAGTAGCGTCGAATCAGATAGTATCGACCTCCCGGGGTCTTCATTGTTGAAGTGTGTGAGCATGGAGCGCTTCGTGTGGTGAAGGGTTGGAGCGTTTCGCGTGATGAAGGCTTGGAACGCTTCGCGTGGTGAAGTTTTGGAGCTATTCGCATGGCAAAGGCTTGGAACGCTTCAGGTGGTGAAGGCATGAAGACCTTCACGTGCCGAAGGCTTAGAGGACTTCATGTGAGGCTTGGAGAGCTTCACGTGGAGAAGGCTTGGAGGGCTTCGCGTGGCGAAGGCTTGGAGCGCTTTGTGTGGCTAAAGCTTGGAGCGCTTTGTGTGGCGAAGGCTTAGAGCGCTTCGCGTTGCGATGGCTTAGAGCGTTGTGTCGAAGGCTTTGAGCTTGGAGTGTTTCACGTGGCAAAGGATTGGAACACTTCTCATGGCAAAGGCTTGGAGCGCTTCGCTTGGTCAAGGTTTGGAGCGCTTTGCGTGACGAAGGTTTGGAGTGCTTTGCATGGCAAAGGCTTGGAGCTCTTCACGTGGCGAAGCATTGGAGCGCTTCGCGTGGCAAAGCATTGGAGCGCTTTGGGTGGCGAAGGCTTGGAGGGGTTTGCTTAGCGAAGGCTTGGAGTGGTTTGCTTGGCGAAGGCTTAGAGCGGTTCACGTGTTAAAGGCTTGGAGCATTTCACGTAGCGAAGGCTTGGAGGGCTTCACATGGTGAAGGATTGGAGTGCTTTGTGTGGTAAAGGCTGGTAGTGCTTTGAGTAGCAAGGGCTTGGAATGCTACGCGTGGCGAAGGCTCAGAGTGCCATACTTGGAGTTCCATGCTTAGAGTACTTTGCTTGGCGAAGGCTTGTAGTGCTTTGCATGGAGAGAGCTTGGAGTGCTTCGTGTGGTGAAGGCTTGGAGTGCTATACTAGGAGTTCCATGCTTAGAGTGTTTCACTTGGTGAAAGCTTAGAGTGCTTCGTGTGGCGACGACTTGGAGTGCTTTGCGTGGTGAGGGCTTGGAGCGCTTTGCATGGTGAAGGCTTGGAACTTCGCGTGGCGAAAGCTTGAAGCGCTTTGTATATTGGAAGGCTTCACATGATGAAGGTTTGGAGGGCTTCGCGTGGAGAAGGCTTGGAGGGCTTCGAGTGGGTAATGCTTGGAGGGCTTCGCGTGGCGAAGGCTTGGAGGGCTTCGCGTGGTGAAGGCTTGGAGAGCTTCACGTGGCGAAGGTTTGGACGGCTTCACATGGAGATGGTTTGGAGGGCTTCGCGTGGTGAAAGCTTGGATGCTTTGCGTGGAGAAGGATTGAAGTGCTACGTGTGGCGAAGGATTGGAGTGCTTCGTGTGGCGAAGGTATGAAGCGCTTCATGTGGTTAAGGCGTGGAGCACTTCTCTTGTCAAAGGCTTTGAGCTTGGAGTGTTTCGCATGGTCAAGGCTTGGAGTGCTTCACATGGCGAAGGGTTGGAGTGCTTTACGTGACGAAGGCTTGGAGTGCTTTGCGTGGCTAAGGGTTAGAGTGCTTTGCATGGAGAAGACTTGGAGTGCTTCGCGTGGTGAAGGCTTGGAGTGCCATGCTTTGAGTGCCATGCTTGGAATACCATGCTTTGAGTGCGTTTCTTGGCGAAGGCTTCGAGTGCTTCATGTGGCAAACGCTTGGAGTGCATTACGTGGCGAAGGCTAGGAATGCTTTGCATGGTGAAGGCTTGGAGCGCTTTGCGTGGTGAAGGCTTGGAGTACTTTGAGTGGCTAAGGCTTGGAGCACTCCAAGTTTTTGTATATTGCATCTTGTTTGGGAAGGGAGTTGTTGTGACTATTTTCCTTACATCTCTATCTCCTAATCATGCTAGTTTGATGGTGAATATGTCTCACTTTCTTAAATGTAGTGGTTGGTCCATCTTCAACTCCCATATACTTGTCCACTGGGTGAGTGCTTGTGCTTTGAAAAAGATTCTTGATCAATTCTACCTCCTTGCATGTGCTTGACACGTGGTGGAGTTCTGACATGCCCTCCAACTTGTCATACACATAAGGTTTTTGTTGAAGCTGCACTCTTGTTCCATGGGTATAGCTTTACTTATTGGAGTCGGTTGGAGGTATGCCATGGGACATGGTACGACACCTGAAATTTACAATGCATGGTTGAATATGACGTCGAAAATTGCCCTCCATATTGTCATTGAGTTGGGATTTTTTGAGACATCGATCTAGCATCCTTTTGACGTCTTCAAAATGTAGTATGGCTTGATAAGGGGGAGAGTAGCGTCGAGTTAGGTAGTGTCGACCTCCTGGGATTTCCATTTTTGAAGTGTGTGAGCGTGCTGGTGAGTATGTCTCATCTTCCTCTTTGTGGTAGCTATAACGTTTTGAACCTTCATTGACTTGTCCACTTGACTGGGCATTTTCATTTTGGAAGGTTGCGTCATGTCGTTGGTACCTTACTCGGTGAATGCATATTTCTTCTTAAATCGCTTAGTGAGGTGTCTCAGGACATTGTTCGGAAACTGATGTACTCCTTGATAGTGCGTTTTAGGAGGATCGTTTGCCCTTCGCGAGATGTTCTGCATCTCCTAGCAGCTTCAGACGTTCTGAGGCCTCCCTGAAGTCATTGTAGGAGCTCTGATTAGACATGGCCTTGCTTTCTTAACTGTCCAACATTTTCGTGCTCTAGTTACAAGGTGTTGCGTCATGTTCTTCATGGGCTTGAGTATGTCCTCGTGCGTGTCGTGCGGATCGTTAGGACTTACATCAGTAACTCTTGCGGCGAGTTGTCACATTGCGTTCTTTATGGGCTTGAATGCGTCCTTGCTCAATGCATTTCATGGAGAGCGCTGGGAATTACGTCTTAAGCTCAACTGGTATGGTGTCATGCCTCGTTCCTGGGCTTGAGTGCATCCTCGTCCATGACGTATGTCATTTAGAAGCCTCCAAAGTACTACTTTAGCTTGGAGCCAATTTGGGCCTTGCTGCGATGCCTTTACAGCCAGTCACCTGTCCGCATTTTGGGAGGTTTCCATTGCGCCGAATGCGGAAAATGGATTAATGTCGGGGAGTACGCCAGCTTCGAGTGACATTGGCATGGCATGGCATAGGCATCGTAACCGTGGGCTAGCGTCGTTTCTTGTGCCACGTAAAACTCTGATTGCAAAACGGGTCATAGTTCCCATTACGGGTGATTCAGTTGAACCTCTGGGATTTCGTTGAGTAGGTCACTCTTATCATGAGTCGTTGTAACGAAGGTAGTAGGCTTGTCAGATCGTTTCATTCTTCAAATTCTTGCCATGGATGAAGAACAATGAACAATAATGAAGTGTTTTGAGAAAACTAGAGAGCATGCATTGAGTATTTCTCAATTCAGCTCTCAATGAAAGTACCAATTGTTGATGCAGAAATCATTTAGACTTGTAGAATTACTTCTTGATCCCTACACATGACAATAAGAAGCAAACGGGGTTAAGGTTGAAGCCCGGGTGAGTGGTTCAACTAAGAAAACTCTGATGCCAAGTCAGTTTAATTGAGAGAAATAAACCGGAAAAGTATCAGTACGAGTTATGAATTAACTTTAGAGGTGAGTGAGGCCCTGTATTTATAGTGAAGCCTTGAGAGTGATCAGAGTGTCCAATTAGTTGAAGGAGATTATGCTTAATAGGTGATTCTACTAAGAGAAATCACTATTATTAACTATATAAACAATAATAAATAACTTGCGGGGAGATTATTTATTATTGACATTGATCTGATGATTTAATATACTTAACTGGTAAATATAATAAATTAATGAGCTTGTAAGGTGCCGTTTATACTAGGGGTAATATTGACATTATTAGAGATATGAATCACGTGGCAGTTGCACAATATTTCGGTGATTTATGGTTCCATATGGGTAAAATGGTAAATTCTTAAATTTGAGATTCGATTTTTTGATACGGGATGTATCAGTCTACCACTTTATCTATAAAAAAATTTGCTTCTTCCTCAACTATGGTTCAACTTCCTTGCGGGGTCCAATAGAAAAGAGCTCCTTCAACAGATTCATTATTTCCCAATTATCAAGCTTCCGGTATGTCACCACGATTACTACAAACAATCCAACAAACATTTCCGGTCAACGATACAACAAATTAACTACTTCCTGAATAGTTTTCTTAGTGTCTTGTATGGATTCTTATGTCAACGATTAGCCACTTCCTTGAAAGATACCGAACACTCACCTTCACCAACAATTCAAGCAAGTCAAGACTAGGAAAACCTTGATGTTGCAACTGTCCTTCAGTGTAACTTGTTTCGAAGTAATCAAATTTAATAACCTTGACAATCCATTTGGAAAGAGGTTAACAATTCCTCCTGTACTTTCTGATTGCAGTGGTGAACCTCAACACTGAAGATTGGATAGGGTTCATACTAACTCCCCAACTACTATGATCTATGAACGGTTCTCCCGGACTAAGTGTAAGTTGTACAACTGGTATTAGAACAACTAATCTCGGACGGCCTCGAGGTTCGAAAGGTGACCTAATATAAAAACGCTATCAAAGGTTAATCCTTCGTGTTCTTTAAGTAAGTAACTCAACTAAACGGTCCTTCCGGTCTAATGATCCAACACACTGATACAGAAAGCGCCAAGTACAAAGTCTATTTCGATTTGATCTTCAGGCAAAAAAGGGATAACGTAACACGTCTCAAGTCAAAGATTCGTAACTAAAATTTCCTCCTAATAGTCAACAAGTTTGGATTATCGCCTCAACAAGCAGGTACCGACCTTGAAGGTCCCTCATAACCCAGAAGTCCAATTGATGTACAACTCTTAACAACCACTACTACTCGAAACATATAATTTCTGGAAGGGGGTTGGGTGGAGCAATGATGCCAAAATCCTTACCTTGTAATAGGTGACGACTTCCATCGTGAAGGTGCCTAAACCTTCATTCAATACGTTTCAAGAACATCCCAGGTTCGATCCCAAGCAGTATGAACAATGGGGAAAAAAGTCAAATGGATAGGAGCGTCACTCCACGACTCGAGTGGCGTCCAGAAAAACATACATGAACGAGGTAATCTACAAGAGAATTTAAGCAATTGCCAAGGGAGGAGTGGAGCGACAAAATGGTACCCTACGATTCAGGGTCAAAGTGTAGTTAAACACTCCCGAGTAAAGTTTAGCAACTTAATCAAGGAATAAAATTCCACACAAATAAACTAGTGAAGGGAAAGAAAGGTCAAGAAAAAAGCAAGGGTAGTGACTAAAATTCTCCAAGCAAGGGTCCATATTAGCTGGGGTAAAAAGTAACGACTTGGACCTTTGAGGAAAATAAAAGTTGGAAAATTTATTAGAAATGATTATTTTGCCCTTGAAAAAGTCAAAATATTGACTTTTTTATCGGGACATCTTTTGAAAATTTCAAAATGACCGTTATGAAAGTCTCGGAATACTGAGTATGTAGACAGACGACATGCCCAAATCGAAGATTATATGAGGTAGATACGAGTCAAAAATGACCAAGGGAATTTTGGTAATTTTAGAACCAAGGGTATTTTGGTCATTTCACATTGGGATATTTTGTAAAAGTGACACTTGTCCAGACTATTCTGGGCCTTTCCCCATAAATTCTTCCACTGAAATGCTACAATGATATAAGGGTGAGAGTGGTATTTTGGTGGGTTTGGGGGAGGAAGGCTATTAATGAAACAAAAATAAAACCAGAGAGAGCGAGAGATGGAAAGAAAAGGAAAAAGAAAACAGGGGAGAAATAAATAGTGGAGGAGTAATTGATGATGTCTGGTGGATGAAACGAATGGGACAAGGTGAAAACTAGGGAAATTCGTGAGGTCCATTTTCGGATATTTCTTGTTTCCTAGTTTGGAGTGAGCAAACACACTAGCAGGTGGTCTTAATGCAATTTTGAATGACGTATGACCATTCTGTGATCGAGGGGGATGCGTTTAGAGCATGGGAAGGTGGTAGCTAGGAGCTTGGCACCACGGCCGAAAGCGTTGAAGGTTGGAATGCAGGATCGAGGTAAGGTTTCTTGATTCTAAAACCATAGATCCTTTTCTGGGCCTTAAACGGTTTGATTTGATGAAGATTGCGAAGGAAATTAACGTAAAATATAGGAGTTACAACCGGTTGAGGTCGTCGGGTCGGCCGACCCGGTTTGCAGACTCGCGAGAGGTTGAAGACAACCTCTGTACAGGTGCGTGAGGCCCACGCGTAAAGGTTGTCCTTCGCCTCTGATGACACGTGTGAGTGTGTCGACCAGAATTTGTGAACACGATCAACCTGAAAAGTGTACAGCTTGATTTGCTGAGTTTTGTCCAAGAATTGATTTAATTGGACATCGTATGAGAAAATTATTCTCGTTCAAAGTTTTAAATTTTAATTAAATAATTCATGATTAAACTTAATATTTTTATAAATTAAAATATTGGAAGTATGATGAATGGTTAGAGCTATATGTGAAGTTCATGTGGTATGATCATTAAGTTGGCAATATATTTAATGGTATTGCGAGAAATATTTGTTTCACAAGGATATTTGTAATAATAGTGATATTGATGACTATAGTAATGTTTTGTGATAATAGTGAAATGTAAAGTGATGATGCAACGATATAATGTCTATGAATATACAAAGATTTATGTTTGCATAAGTATACCTGACAGGACCCACCCCGATTATCGCCTCGATAATCGGGAAGCATCCTGCTCCCGTCTGACAATCGAATCCAAAAGACCGGAAAAACCAAATAATATTACATCAAACCCATTGTCAGACCAGGGAGATTAAAAAAATACATCCGACTGGACATCAAGTCCATAGTTTCACAGAGCATAATATTACAAAACAGATTAAAGAACGAATCCTACTCTGTGAACTAACTACTTCACAACGGAAGACTTTATGCCTCTGTCTCTGCCTCGGCGCTAGCCCCCGAACTTGTACCACGACCTGGAGGGTAGTTAAAACAACAAAGTGTGAGTGGACCGAAACAAAGGTTTACAGAAAACCGTTTAGGGAAATCGGGGTTCGCCCTCCAGTTTTACAACACGCATGCATAACCAAACAATCAAAAACGCGTATTAAACATTCGAAAACACTCTTTCCGAACACATGGAAAACATTACAGAAAACCGTCATAACTCATGCAAAATAATTTAGTATCACCAGAATCCAGAAAACGTCATTTTGAAACATCAATTGCACAAATCAAGTAAAGAGTGAGTCAATAATCACAATTAAGCCGTTGGATCCATCCGAGTCTTTAAACTCAATATCAGGCCTTCCTGGGATATCAACGAGTCTTTAAACTCAAAACATGATCACTAGGCCTCGGGGGTATCACGTTAACCGAGTCTTTAAACTCACGAGTCTTTAAACTCAATCCGGGTCTTTAAACCCAATTTTCGGGCCCGTCCCCGTCATCAATAAACCGGATCTTTAAACCCAAAACCAAATCCAACCATCAACCGGGTCTTTAAACCCAAAACCATTTAAGAATACAATAAACCAGGATTCATCATAATCCGTTTTCCAACATCATTCTGAAATCATATCTCGTCAAAATAGGACTTATGTCCGAATTCACATGCAAATTCCCAAAACATGCAATTCCCGAAATCACTTCCCAATTATAATCAAAACATCATAAATCCGCAACATGCATAATCATATCCAGATACTTTATCAAAACATCATTCATGCATAAGCGAAAACCGTAACCTCGAAATGCGTAAAATACGATGAATATCTTGAAAAGCGTGAAATCATGTAAAACCGAAATATCATATCATCATCATAAAATCATATGTGAAAGCTCAAAATAAACAGGTAAAATAGTCATGCATGCACAGTTTCGAAATCAAAAGTCCACTCACGGTTTTAGGACGCGTCAATCGCGCCCCGTGCGCTCCTTAGTAGCTTCGGAGATGTCCGGGCCTGTAAAAACGTACAAGAAGGGTTACAAACATCCCCAAATAACTCGTGTGATTCTACCTAATTTTTCCGGATTTTTCCGCGAAATTAAACTTAAGGACCTAAACTTCCGTACTCCCGAAATTATCCCGAACGACTCCCGATCGACTCGAACTCTAAAGATAAAATGTTAAAAACATTAAAAGGAAGAAAACCTCAGTTGACTGTGATCGGAGAAGACCTCACACGCGCCGTCACGCGCCGCCCAAAGTGGCTACGCGTGAAGGCCACGCGCCCAGCTACAGTGCTGTCTTCCTCACCCGAATAGCCTGATAAACGGGTCTGATACCCGGGGCTCAACCCGATCAGTCCACCCTCAATTCTCAATCAATTCCTCCCATTTTCAATCCTATCACTTCCTCTAATCCATTAATTTTAGGTATGCATTAACGATTACTCTCGACTAACACCAAATCGACCCAACTCAAGCTCAAACAGTCGAACAAGTCGACGTCTGAAACTCACCCAACCTAGCTCCATTTCCAAATTAACTTCACCAGTAGCTTAAAGGGACTTAGATGAACACAACAGCACAATCAATTGAACTCGCCGTTACCTGGAAGTCGTCGTCCTCAGGCTCGACAATTCTCAGAACCAGGGGCCTCAATTCTTGGCCAATTCGTGAGTGATGTCCTTCGAAATCGATGTGGTCGGTTTCCTTTTGCTCCCAGAAGACTAATACGGCCTTTGGATTCGCTCAAAAGGCCCCACAATTTGATCTTCGATTTCCCTCCAAACTGGTTTTTCTCTGAACTGGAACTTGAGTTCCTGAGCAATCCTTAGTCCAAACTCTTCAACTCTTGCACGACCGTGTTTCTGTCACTCCCAGAAAACTCCCTCGATGTTTAGCTTGGTCTCTCACCGTAGAAATCGAACTCTGAGTTTTCCCCCCAAAAACCCGAAAATGTTTTCTCACGGTTTCTCTCAACCTCAGCCTTCACACTGATGCACAAAATGACCCAAATGAATCCTCTCCTCACTCTCTAACACGGTTGATCGATCAGTGTGGCCAACAACTCGTGGGAGACCAACTGTGGTCTCTAAAAATGGGTTTCCCGCAAGCACAGACTCCATGGCCATTTTTAAATCCCAGCCGTGCTCTGAGCTCTGATCAAGCCTCCCATGTTGTGCTTCCCACTTCCTCAACTCACTTAAACAAAGCCCACTCACCAGTCCACTAAGCCATAAACAATGCACGCACAAAACACCACGGCATGGCCGTGTGCTCTGTTTTTCACGGTGGTGCTACAGTAACCGCCGTGAAATGACCAAAATGCCCCTCTGTGCAATAATTACCAAAATGCCCTCCAACTTCCGTGACCCGTAACTCGGTCACCCGATGTCCGTTTCAAGCGTGCCGCCTGTCGTTGTACTCGGGACATCGAGACGAATCTAACGGTCTTCGAGTCATGTGAAAACCAATTGTCAAACGAAAAGTCAACTTTTTCCCCTATAACGTCCAAATTACTATAATGCCCCTGGGCTTCCGAACGTCATAACTTTCATCCGGTTCGTCCGAATTGGACGTGCCACCTGTCCATGAACTCGTGACGTCCCGAACTACATCACGGTCATTGGTTAATGTCTGTTCGACCTTCCAATCAAAAAGTCCACAAATTGACCATTCGAATCACAGGGGTAAAAACGTCATTTTATTCATTATTTTACAATATTACATTTTCCGAATTTTTCGAGGTGTTACAATACCTAGGGCTATAGTTTAATGAAAGGGTTTAAGTATTGTATCCACATTTGGTATGGTAATTGCAATTTGAGTAAATAGAAAGAATGTGACAAGTAAAGCGTTTGCAAATAAATTAATGGTAATGTATGGCGAATAAAAATATTTGAAAATGTATGGAAACAGTATTATTTAAGATAAGGAATTATATCTATATATATAGTTGTTGCTGTGGGGTAGTTACTATGTTATTATTGCACATCATCATGATTTAGATTATAAATTATAAGCCTAAGGAGTTTGTGGATAGTAAGGGATTTAGATCTTTTTTTTTAATAAATCTATTACACAATTGATGTTGCAATTGTTATTAGTATAATAATGAAAGTAAAACCCCAAAAATAGTTGATTAAATAGAATTCATTACTTTGTCGAGGTAAAATGGGTTGGACGTGGGCGGTTACCCCGCTAGGACGTTCTAGTTTTTGGTTAATAAAATGTAGATATAGTCAAAGTTGATAATATCCCTTGTCAGACAAGAGCTGTCAAACAGGAGCAGGATCGGTCAGATTTACTTGGAAATTAGGGATGGGTCCTGTCAACTTAGCATCAGAGCCTATGTAATAAGTAATCTTATCGTGAAATATTAGTTTTGTGTATAGTATATTTGAATTATTTGTTACAAGATTTGCATCATGATGGTATTTATTATTATCTTTCTTTAAAAATGATTTGAAAAGTCTATGAAATTATACGAAGTACACATTTTACGAGACTGGTTTGAGATTTAGTTTTATCGAGAGGCAAAAGTTATTAAATGGTGATTTAAAACTTGTTTTGCAAACGATTAGTGATGATTTTTTTTTAAAAAACATTCCACAGTAATTACGAATGCATGCCTTACGAGGTTTTACGTAAACTGTATTGCATTTCACATCTAGATTCCAAATACTGTGTTAGTCTGTAAGAATTGCTTGTTGATACTTTCAAACATTTATGAGATTTCACGAGAATTGCGTAAGTGGGCTAGTCCTGAATCTTGTTTCATGATGCTTGTACATTATTGTGACTGATTGGTTGGTACTCAGATGTGGTATTCCTGAGTAGTTGTGATGAGTTATGACGTATGTGATGTGAAACCCTCCTTGTATCGTTGGTATACACCCAAATGTTGTGTCCTTGGGCGGCCATTTGGATGCTATAACCCCGAATGGTTCTATGATGTGATGGTTAGTTAGTCTCAGACGTCGAACTGAGCACTATTTCCTAAGACTGGTATGATGATGATGATGATTCAGTTATCAAGTTGGACATTGTTCTTTGGGTGATTATGCCTACTGGTAGTGTTGTGGATACCCCGGATGTTGCTTTATACAGTTCTCGGGGGATGATATGATAGTCTAGATGGTGCCTTTTATAGTTCCCAGACATACCCGGATGTTGCTTCGTATAATTCTCGGGAGAGGTTATGATAGTCTGGATGGTGCATGAGTGTAGTTCCCATACATGGTCGGATGGTGCTACGTGCAGTTCCTAACATACTATGACAATTTGGATGGTGCCACGTGTAGTTCCCAGATATGTTGTAACACTCCAGACATGCAAAAGAATATCAATGACCATTTTGACCCTAAAAGTCAAAATGTTGACTTTTTGATCGGGATCTATATTGGTAATACCAAGAAGGACGTTACGAAGGTCCTAACCTCCTGAATATATAGACAAGCGACAGGATAAAAACGGAGGTCAGATAACTATGTTATAGGTCAAAGATAACTAAGGGCATTATGGTAATTTTGGTCAAAGGGTAAATGGGTAAATTTATAAATTACCATGTCAAAAATATGAGGAAAAATCTAGAAAATCCTTGAAATGTTTTTCCCTCCCATTTGCACCGACTTATACATGTATATATGCATGTATTGTGAGAGTTTTGAGGGAGGTGGCTAAGGGAGGGAAAAACAAAGAAAAGAGAGAAACTGAAGAGAGAAAAAGAGTGAAGAGGAAAAGGAAGAAATCCAGAGGGAATTAGGAGGAAAATAGGAAGAAAATGGAGGAAAGGTATGGAGGTACAAACCGTGTGGTAGAGTCAATCCGAGAAGGGGAAATTTCGGGTTTGGAGTGTCTAACCTAGTTTTTCAATGGGAACCTTGGAAATGAGGTTGACATCGTCCTTCTGGAGTTCATGTGGTTCTTAAAAGGCTCTGGTTCATAAGTTTAGACGATGAGATCGTCCAAGTTCGAAGCAACCACCATGGTCGAAACTCGAGCGGCTTGGGCATCGAATTTGGGTAAGTTTCTTTGTATTTGGATGTTATAGATCCATTACTAATCAAGTGTGGAGTAGTATGAGAAAAACAGGGAAGAAAAAGGACAAAAAATGAGTAAGATATGGTCGGGTCAGGTCGCTAGGTCGGGCGACCCGAAAACTAGTGAAAAGTGATTTTCACTAAATCATTGTAGCTACGTGTGGCTTCCACACACAACCACTTTGGGTGACACGTGGGGACGAGTGAGTGGGTTTTTTGGGGAAGCTTCCAACTCAAAAAATATTCCTTATTTAATTCTAAGTGCAATGATATAGGGTTTAGATTAATTGGACATATAATGAAGGAGTTATATTTTTTTTCAAAGTTTATGTGATTATTTAAATGTCTTTAAGTAATACTAAAGCTTAAGGGTTCAACTCTTAATCAATTGGGTCATGCTTGAGGTGCCTAAGATGAGTTCTATGTAAGTGGAAATATATAACTTTAATTGGAACATAAATATGGTATTATTTTATAATTATCATGGTAAATTACTTTGATGGTGGATTATTTATAAAATCTTTATGATTTATTTTGTTTTATGATTATGAATGGAATAGTAATATGAAATTGGTACTTACGATGGAATTTTGTTCCAACGAATTTATTAAGAGAAATAAAACTGAACATTAGTTAAACTAATGTATTCTGCAACTTGCCGGAAAGTGGGTGGAAATTCCCTCAAAAGCGGATATAGTTTGATAAATTAAAGATTCAAATCGAGTTAAAAGTTGTAAAATCTTTTGTTTGACCAAAGTAGTTACACACGAGCAGGTCTGGTCCCACTTATCAAAAACAATTTCTGACAGGTCCTATCATATGTCCGGATGATGCGTTAGTCCAGTTCTCGGACCAGAACCAGATGATGTTTCGTGTAGTGCTTGGGCAGTTTATATATATTGAGTTGTTTTATCTGGGCAGTTTATAAATATTGAGTTGTACGATATTGTGATGGAAATTCGAGGTGAGACTTTGGTATGTCTGCTTATGAGGCTTGTCTGTATATTTGTTGCTAGCGGATGCGATAAATGATTTATCATCACTCGGGTGTTACTTCGTGTAGTTCCCAAGGTTTTTGTGATTATAATTGATTTTTAATCTTTAGAAACAATTGTGTAAGTATAATTTGATCATAATTTGATGTTCTATTATATTGATTTTATCCACTGGTGCTATGAAACATATGTTTTGATGGATGTTGTATAATTGATTCTGGTATTGATTATGAACTGTTGTGCTAATGGCATGCACATAGTACCGTTGCGTAATGTGATTGATATAAATTAAGTGATACTTGGTAGTATTTTATTCTTGAATATGCTTGAAAAATTGATTTACTTTGAGCAATTTAATTGTACAATTTGAGTATGAAAATAAGTTTGAGATTATCCTTAAATTTCAAGGACGATTTTTTTTTTTAAAGAGGGTAGATTATAATGACCCGAACCTTTAAGGAAGATAAAAGTTGGAGAATGATTAGAAATGATGATTTTGCCATTAGAAAAGTCAAAGTGTTGGTTTTTTTATCGGGACATTTTTTGAGAATTTTGAAAAGGCCGTTATGAAGGTATCGGGATCCTGAGTTTGTAGACAAATAGCACACCCAAATCTATGATCGTATGAGGCAGAAACGGGCCAAAAGCTACCAAGGGCATTTTGGTAATTTTAGATCCAAGTATTTTGGTCATTTCACATTGGTATATTTTGTAAAAATGATTCTTGTCTTGACTATTATGGACCTTTCCCTCTAAATTCTTCCACCGAAATGCTACAATGATATATAGGGTGAGAGTGGTGTTGTAGTGGGTTTGAGGGAGGAAGGCCGAAAATGAAAGAAAGATAAAACAAGAGAGAGCGAGGGAGGGGAAAAAAGGAAGAAGAAAACAAGCCATAAATAAAGAGAGGACGAGTAACTGATGATGTCTGGTGGATGAAAAGAAGGGGAAAAGTTGGAAACTAGGGAAACCCGTGAGGTCCATTTTTGGATATTTTGGGTTTGCTAGTTTTGAGTGAGGAAACACACTAGCAGGTGGTCTTAATGCACTTTTGGAGGACCTACGACCGTTCTGCGGCGGATGGGGATGAATTTAGAGCATAGGAAGGAGTTAGCTAGGAGCTTGGCACCATGGTCGAAGGCCATGAAGGTTGGAATACACGATATAGGTAAGGTTTCTTGATTCTGAAACTAGAGATCCTTTTCTGGTCTTAAGACGGTCTGATTTGATGAAGATCAAGAAGGAAATTAATGTAAAATATAGAAGTTATAGCCAGGTAAGGTCGCCGGGTTGGCCGACCCATTTGCAGACCCGCGAGAGGTTGAAGACAACCTTTGCGCAAGTACATGAGGCCCACGCGCAGACACTGTCCTCAGCCTCTGACGGTACGTGCGAGCGCGTCGACCAGAATTTGGTAACCGATAAATGTGAATTTAATGGTCCAATAATTGATTTAATTGGACATCGTATGAGGAAATTATTCTTGTTCAAAGTTTTAAAGTTTAATTAAATAATTCATGATTAATCTTAATAGTTTTATAAGTTATAACAACTGAAGTATGATGAAAGGTTAGAGCTATATGTGGAGTTCTTGTGGTATGATCATTGTTGGCAATATATTTAATGGTATTGTGAGAAATATTCGTTTCACAAGGATATTTGTAATAATAGTGATATTGATGACTATAGTAATGTTTTTTGATAATAGTGAAATGTAAAGTGATGATGCAACGATATAATGTCTATGAATTCACAAAGATATATATATTTGTATAAGTATACTTTTGGCTATAGTTTAATGAAAGGGTTTAAGTGTTGTATCCACAATTGGTATAGTAATTCAAATTTGAGTAAATAGAAAGAATGTGACAAGTAAAGAGAGTAAGGAAGATGAATTGAAGGACCATACCAACAAATTAATGGTAACGTATGGCGAATAAAAGTATTTGCAAAAGTATGGAAAAAAGTATTAATTAAGATAAAGAATTATATCTATTTATATAGTTGTTGTTTTGGGGTAGTTACTATGTTATTTAGCACATCATCATGATTTAGATCTTGTGGATAGTTATGGATTTAGATCTTGTTTAAGTAGTCACTATCTATTTATATAGTTTTTGTTTTAGACTATAAATTATAAGCCTAAGGAGTTTGTGGATAGTTATGGATTTTGATCTTGTTTAATAAATTTATTACACAATTGATGTTGCAATTGTGATTAGTATAATAATGAAAATAAAACTCAGAAAATAGTTGATTAAGTAAAATTCATTACTTGTTGGGGTAAAGTGGGTTGGACGTGGCTAGTTACCTCGCTAAGACAGTTTATTTTTTTGGTTAATTAAATATTGATATAGTTCATGTTGTATCTTATAACACTAGAATTACGCAGTTAAATAAACACGTAATTCGAGTATTTGCAATTTAAACCATTTTTGTGTAGATATAGTATTGGTAAATTATGATCGTTCTTAAACGGAGAAATTAGAGAACATTAATAATGTGTTAGTGAAAAAAGAATACTAAACAATCAAAGAATAAAATAATAAATTAAATTAATGAATTAAATGAATTTAAAAATTAAAGAATTAAAGAATAAAGAATTAAATAATTAAATAATAAAAGAATGAAAGGAGGGTTTTGAACAAAGTATAACTGAAAGTACGTTTTTAACGAAACTAAGAATTAAAATGTAAATGATCATGCTAATTAGAACTTACAAACTATAAATTAGTTTCATAGATAAAACTGACACTTTTACGTAAATAAATTCAAATTAACAATTAGATTATTTAAACTACTCCTAAAATAGACTTCCTCCAAACACAATTTTTACCAACAATTTACATTTTGCTCATATTGAACCAATCACGAAAACCTACCTTCATCATCTCAAGTACATGCATACGTTTTTCATTTTATAAATGCATCAACCATTAATGTGCATCAAACATTAATATGCATCAAACACTTACAATATGATTCATCTTAAGTTTGTGATTAAATGCACCAACAGTGATCAACATTTAATCTCTTCAATCTTATTCTAAGTGCACCGACAGCGGATAAAACACATAGCATCAAATTGAAGTATATTCAAAGAAGAAAGGACTAGAGAGTATCTATTCGTTGGGAATCCTATTCTTAAAGTACTAAAACTTATGAAATAAGTGAAATTTAGAAAGTAAAACACATGGATATTGTATTCATATTCTCAAACATTCAGAAGGCATAAAATCGTATCTAAAAGAAAAGTCAAAGAAGTTAAAAGGAAAATCTAAGAACAAAAATTAAAAGAAAATATAAGAAGAAAATAAAAAATAAAAAGTTACGAATGGTCCCCAAAAATTAATCTTGAAAGAGAGAAAAATGAACTAAACATGGAACTACAAAAAGAAAAAATGGACTAAAAAGAGGCTAAGTGGAACTAAAAAGGGACTAAAAGAGAAGCAAAAAGGGGACCTTTTACAATGAAATGGCTTCCATATTGATAGAGGGTGTGCCAAAAACTAAAATAATAAAATACCAAAAATTAAATATAAAAAAAATAAAAATTAAATGAAGAAATGATGATAGGTGACTACTAGTGTTGTTAGTATTTAGGTTAAGAAAATGGCTTCTAATGTAGTCAAATAAGAGTTATTTCAAGTATGGTAGACAAGATAATACTAACATTAGGCTTTAAAGAACACAATAGTTTTTAATATATGATTGCTATACCAACCAATAGGAAAATAGTTTTAGTTATTTTAAAAAATAGAAATGCTAATTCGGTTCGATATTGGTACGGGACGGTTTTTCGAAACCTCGAAGTTGAAACAATACCGACTTGAATCAATACCAGTTCGGTACCATACCGATCATCACATCAGTTTTACTATTCGGTATTTTGTTTTTGGTTTGATCCAAGTTAGAATGGTATGGTTTCGGTTTTTCGGTTTTATATGCTCAGCCCTACCATTCACTTTCAAAAACACCCAGAATACAAAGGCCTTCCCAAGGTCAAAGTCATGAAATTAGAATGAGATGTTCTTGAAACAAAGGTTAAAACCCGACGATCCCAAAATTTCCTTTCCTAAAATGTTTTCTTATAAAAGAACGGAGCAGTCTCAGATTTGGTCGAACCCCGAGGACATGTAAATCACCGGTAGAGGGTGAGGAAAAACTGTAGGATCAAAATTGAGTACTGAGACGAGGCACAAGTGGCAAAACATAAAATTAAGTTAAGTAACTTAAGAACGTTTACTAAATCCGCTAGAAGATAAAATTTATCGAAACTGAATTGCTCTCAAAGGTTAAAAGTAGTAACTGAGAACAACTCCAAAAGTTATGTTCTAAAATAATTTAAGCAAAAGCAATGAATAGCGGACGTGACCCCCAGTTGTTGAAAGGAGTGATTTAGTATGATAGAAAATCAAGTTGTAAAAGAAAACTTAGCAACCAAGTTAAGCAAATGTAAATAGCGTCAAGATGTATCACAACACAATATGTAGTACAATCACGTCACCAGTATTTTATTGAGTAAACCAAAGTTATGTGAAAAGTAAAATGTCACAACGATGAAATTCACACAAAAAGGTAAATGTCACTATTAATCCAGTGGTAAAAACAAAATTAATGGTAGTAAGGCTAAATTATTTGTAGGAAATCTATTAACTTGTTTAAAACGCGGAGAAGCAATGACCTAGTTTAAAATGATTCTCAAAACAAAAGCGTATCAAGCAATAAACATTTAGACTAAGTAACTTGGAATATTTTCAAGGTTGGAACCACAAAAGTTTGGGTCACACAACTATAAACAATTATTAGGGTTTCCAATGCAATGGTACAACCACCACAAGTCCTAGAAAACAAATAAAGGTGCAATTAAGAACTTGTGATCCCCCCCCCCCCCCCCCCCCCCCCCCCCCCCCCCCCCCCACAAAAAAAACTGCTGAGAAATCCACAACGATTAGACAATATGAAACAAATGATATGTTGCCAGATCTCAATCCTGAGGTAAAAGTCTGTCGAACATGGCAAACAACAAATAATCCGCACAGTCATGAAGAGGTTTACTTGTAAGAAACCCCAGAGAAAGTTTCCGAAGTCATAAAGAGGGCAACATCATTAGTCAATTCTAAAGTAGCAATTCCCCAATATCCACAATGATTAGACAATATGAAAAAAATGATAGGTTTCCAAATCTCAATCCTGAGGTAAAAGTCTCTCGAACATGGCAAACAACAAATAATCTGCACAGTAGCCTTCAAGGCATCACAAATCCATGAAGAAGTTTACTTGTAAGAAACCCCAGAGAAAGTTTCCGAAGTCCTAAAGAGGGCAACGTCGTTAGTCAATTCTAAAGTAGCAATTCCCCAATACTTCAATTAACAAACTCAACTTGAGCAGCTAGGACCGTTCCAGGGATTTTGTCATGGGACAATCCATCAAACGAGCCTAAAGCTCTGCCCAAACGTGAAATTCGACAGAAGAAAGTCTAACTAAGTTTCTTAATTAAAGGCAACAAGGGTTAAGACAAACTCCGATCAACTCGTGCGAACTCGCGATCAAATTTAAAAAAAAAATTACAACTAATATCAAAAGGCATAAATAATTATTCGATGAGTGGTTATGACACCAAAAATCGGGTCGTTTGATCATCAGGTGTCCAAAGACTAATGACACGTCCTAGAACCATACTCTGATACCAAATTGACACACCCAGATCCAGAAAGTCTACTAGGACATGAGGATCGAGGTATGTTTACCGGCATCTGGACAACAATGCCCAGATGATGAAAGCCATTTAATTAAAATGCTTCATTTTAATGGGGTCAAGTGAAACATGACCAGAAAATCGATCACATTTCACCCAACAACGGAATCATAGAACGTAGGCAAACAATGATGATCATACGATCCCCTAACTACCTGTAATACGTGATATGAACCGCGGCACTCCACTCGAGAGTGGAAGTCAGCATAGCCAGCCAGCCTCCTTGAAGTACATGAAAGCCCAACCGGACCTGAGGGGTTAAAAAAAAAAGGGTGAGTGGACCAAGTAGCTTAATCAATGTAAAACCTCAAATTTAAAACATGTTTGACCTCCCGATTTTAAAAAACTTAAACAGCTGTTTTGAACTTGCATGAAGTATGAGAAATAATAATGAATTAATAATAATCATGTGGGTCATGTTGAGTCATAAATAATAATAATCAATGCATCATGCTAGCAAATTCATATCACATGTCGACCTACTAAACTCTTTCTCATGAGTCACTCTAGTCATACTTTCATGACACAACTATGTATCCTTGTCCGCATACCATGACCACGTGAAGGACTGAGTTCCCAAGGGTTCAGGAACAGGACTGGTGCTATTAACAGTATTGCAAGTAGAACAAGGGAACGATCACGTGGATGACTAGTCTTTGGCCTATAGACAGGTACTAGATCCCTGCGACTCCTAAGTAGATCCTAACAACCAAACTAAGACCATGCCTCGGGGACTCATATACATAAATTTCCTTCGTCACATTATATAGATATGCATGTGCAACAACCATACTCACCATTCACATGCATCAATACATAGTCCATTAATATTTTATACTAGCATGTAAAGATGGCACCACAAGATAAGCACTTATAAGATGGCTAATAAGAGTATAGATTATATATCAGCTAATTCAGCATGCTCGGAAAGTAATCCTTAGCCCTCATCGTAAAATGTGGAAGTACATAATAATAATATAAAATAAGTTTGAGAAAAGGGGTCCACTCACAAACTAGTCGGGGAGTCGAAATCACCTGACATATCAAACCACGTAAGTTTGAACTCGTCACAATGCTAAATAAATCGAACCATAATGTTACTTTTGAATCTTAAGTAAAACCATAAGAACTCTCACTGAAATCGACTTAAACGATATTAAAACGGACTTAGAACGTGCGTAAATGGATCGAAAACGTTCCAAAATAGGCACCCGCATATTTTGGAATATTCCCTGTAATATTCCTGATTGGAATATTCTCTTGGACTATTCCCCTAAAATATTCCCTTACAATATTCTTTTAATTCACTGGTAAAACTAATAGTTGACTAACGACGTTGACCATTGACTGGTTGTAGCTGGAGCTTCGCCTGATTGCCGCCAGCGCCACTGTCCGCGGTGGCTGGAAACTATAAATGTTCGCTGAAAACCCAGTTTTCTGGTGACTCTTAAATCCTTCAAAACTTAACCAAAATCGACATGCAATTAGCCGATCTTGATCAACAGTGCGAGCTAAAGAATCTAAATATCCTATTTCTTAGTCCAGCAGATACATGTGTCGACCACAAAATACTCAAAATAATTTGGGTTTAAACTTAAATGTTTATTCTTCTCTTAAGGAGGAATATATATATTACATACAAAGTAGTTATAAATAGGAAATAGATACAAAATCTCCTAATTCTACTCAAATTAGATAATTATAATAAAATATAAATTCTATTCCTAATAGGAAAAAACTCTATTCCTTATAGAAAAAACTCTATTCCTTATAGGAACATTGACTCACGCCAACACACCCCCTCAAGTTGGTGAATAGATATCGGTAATGCCCAACTTGTCAAGTAAGTCTTCAAATTGGCGCTTTGACACAACATGAGTCAACATATCTGCAAGTTGCTCTTAAGAAGACACAAAATGTATAGAAATCAACTCATGCTCCAGCTTCTCTTTAATGAAATGCCGATCAAGTTCTACATGCTTGGTTTGATCATGTTGCACAAGATTGTTAGCAATTGCAAATGCAGGCTGGTTATCACATTAGATCTTTGTAGTAGCATCCGATCTAAACCCAATTTCACCAAGTAACCATCTTAACCATTATATTTCACAAACCCTTTGGGCAATCCCTCTGTACCCAGACCCAACAAAGGACTGAGACACAAAGTTTTGTTTCTTGCTAGTCCATGTAACTAGGTTACAACCAACAAAGGTGTAGTAACCTGATGTAGAACACCTATATGTAAGATTCCTTGCATAATCCATGTCTGTGTAACCTTCTAGATCCAAGTAGAAATTTTTCTTAAATAATAAACCTCTCCCAGGAGCAGACTTTTAATAACGTAGAATATACATAACAGCAGCCATATGATCCCTACTAGGTGAATGCATAAATTGGTTACCAACGCTTACCGCATAGGCAATATTAAGGCATGTCAATGATAAATAAATCAATCTTCGAACTAACCTTTGGTATCTTTCTTTATTAGTTGGAACTTGATTCACATAACACCAAGTTTATGATTCTTAACAATAGGTGTATCAACTGGTTTATAGTCAAGCATTCCAGTATCTGCTAGCAGGTCCATGGCATATTTTCTTTGTGAAAGAAATAAGCTATGTTTAGATCGAGTGACTTCCACTCCTAGAAAATATTTCAGACTGCTCAAATCTTTCATCCCAAATTCAGATGCTAAACGCTTCTGCAGTCTCTAAATTTCCACATTATCATCACCAATCACAATCATATCATCAACATAAATAATCACCAAAGTCATCTTACTAGCCCTATGTTTAATGAATAGAGTATGCTTAGTATTGCCATGTTGGTAACCAAACCTCTTCATAGCTGTAGTAAATCTACCAAACTATGCTCGAGGAGATCGCTTTAACCCGTACAACACTTTTTTTTAATTTGCACATGTTCCCCGTGCCATCGGTAACGCTATACCCCGGTGGAAGGCTCATGTACACTTCTTCTTCTAGCTCACCATGTAGAATACATTTTTTTTACATCAAATTGCCTCAGGGTCCAATCCAAGTTTACTGCTAAGGACAAAAAAACTCTGATAGTATTCATCTTAGTCACAGGTGCAAAGTATCATGATAATCAACTCCATATGCCTAAGTGAACCTTTTAGCTGCTAATCTGGCATTGTACCTCTCCACAGTACAATTTGTATTATATTTAACTGTAAACACCCATCTGCATCCTATAAGCTTCATTCATTTTGGTAGATCAACAATATCCCATGTATTATTTTTCTACAGCACCTCCATCTCAATATTCATGGCTTCAGCCGACTTAGGGTCATTAAATGCCTCCTCAACACAAGTTGGAATTTTAATACTATCCATTCCTGTCAAAAAAAGCTTTGCACTCAAGAGATAACCTGTGATCAGACGCATAATGGGCAATAACATATCTCGCTTTGCCTTTTGGTCAGTAACGATTAGATGGAACCCAAAGGTTCGTTCTAGGTGGTAAAAAATAAGAATTATCAGCAGTATAAATAAAACCACTTACCTAGGGAATATCCAAGGCAGCTTGATTGGGTACTATTAGAGAAGCTTCATGGGGGAGGAGGGCATCCACTGGTATAACAGGCTCAATAGGCGTAGAAGGTTCAACTAGTGTAGCAGGTTCGACCGGTGTATTAGGATCAACAGGTTCAATTGGTTCAGTCGGTTCTTCCCTTTTTATCAAACTATACAATACTACTCCTCCTTGTAAATCTAACCAGTTATGTCCTTCACTAGTAGTCTCCTTCTGAAAGATATGCACAGGTGTATTAGGAAAAAAATTTCATCCTTAATAAAGGTAACATCCATAGAGACATAGACGTCAGGTGGTACGATGATAACATCAATAGCCTTTTTGACGAGGAGAGAAACCCAGAAAGGCACAACGCAGAGCACAAAGGTCCAGCTTACTCCTCTGAGTTTGATGGAGCTGAACATAGGTGACACAACCAAACACCTTTGGAGAAGAGTCAGCATAAAAGAGGCAGAGATATGATGGGTTAGTACCTGCATAGGAATTTGGAAATCCAAAAACTTGTGAAGGTAGGCAAATCAAGAGATAGATTTCACAAGTAACAGCATCCATCTAGAACCGCTTTGGAACTGACGTACCAAGTAGCAGAGAACGGGAAACAGCAAGGATCTACCCATTTTTTACGTTCAGTAACCTTACTATATCGTGGTATTTGAGGACAAGTAGTCTCATGGAGTACACTCTTAGTGTGGAAAAAAAAGGATAACAACGAATTAGGAAATTCTCCACCATTATCAAAACGAAAAACCTTGATAAGGAGCATAAATTGAGTCTGAACCATTTGATAGAGACTCTGAAAACTTTCAACCAAATCATTTTTATTTTTTAGCTCATATAACCACATCATATGAGTGCAATCATTAACACAAACCAGGGAACTCCCAAGGCTGTAGAAATAGGAGAAGGTTCCCAAACATCAAAATGAACTAAATCAAATGGCATAACCCGTTTATTGCAACTTGGTGGGTAGGATACCCGATGACTCTTAGCTAAAATACAAGTCTGACGTTGGAAAGTAGATTCATTTAGACCACTGAATAATGCAGGAAACAAATACTGTAAATATTTAAAGGAGGAAGAACCAAATCGGCAATGGAGCAACCAAATTTGGCGTGGTGAGAAGTTTCGGCGTTACCAACATGAAGAACCCAACTAGTTGCCACATCCTCCACATAATAAAGTGCTATCGTTTTAGTACCACGACCAAAGATCTCCCCAGTCTGGATATTCTGTAGTAAGACAAAAGACGGATACATCAGTACAATGCCATTTAACATCTCAGTAACTTGCGGCACATATAATAAATTACTAGACAAAGATAGAACCAATAACACTTTGTCGAGTGGTAATGCAAGTGTCAATGTATAGAATTAGCCCCATTGACAGGAGCAATAGCATTATTAGCAATCAGAACATGATCACAATGAGGCCGAAGAGTAGTAGTGAATAAAGCAGAATTATACGTCATATGGTCAGTAGCCCCTAAATTAATAATCTAACATGTATCGCATGTGTCATGGGCATGTAAAGCATTGCCAAAGTTACCTAGTGGTGGAGGTGTCGGAGTTCTTGAGACAGTGTTCAAGGTCGGCAAAGGCGTAGTAGTAAAGTGGCCATGCCCAGTGGTGGTGTGTGACGACCCGAAAATTCAAAAAAAAAAAAAGGAATTTGGAAAGTTTAGAAGGAAAATGATGTTTTTACCCTTGGTTATTGGGTCAAAAGTTAAATTTTTTGTGATACTTTTTGGACATTCCGTATGGACCATTGTGTAGGTCTCGGAGTCCTTAGTCCGTAGATAGGTGGCATGCCAAAATCGGAGTTCGGACGAACTAATTACGAGTCTGAAATGCCTAGAGGCATTTTCATAATCTTGTGACCAAAGGTAGTTATACCTTTTTGCAGTTTTGTTGAGTCAGCAACTGGGTGACTCACCTTGTCATTTGCGTGACACATGTCACCTTTGAAAATGGAATAGTGGCACTTGTTCTGTGTGTTCAACGAACCAAAAACAAATTTTTGGTTTTGATCTCCATGTTATCTACTGGAGGGATTTAAGAAAACTGGAGAGAGAGAGAGAGAGAGAGAGAGAGAGCTACAGAGTAATAGGAAGATGGAGAGATGATGAGAATAGAGAGAAACGAGAAGGAAAAACGAGAAGAAAGCTCAACAAACTCAAAAACCTGAAACCATAATTTAGAAAATTAAGATTTCAAAATCAAGTTTTAGACCTTGATTGTTAAAATGAAGCTTGAATTAGGGTTCTTGGGATCCCAACGAGTCGAATTGTTCAAGAATTGAAGGAAATTGATGAGGTTTATCCCTAGAACAGAGACTGTAACTTCCTTGGAATTTCGAATTCTAATTCGAATAGTTGAAGGTGAGAAATCAAGAAACTGAGTTTGAATTCATATTTACCAAGATCCTAAGATGGTTTCTGATTGATTCGAATGGAAAAAATAGTGGAATTTGAACATAATTGAACTCGCGACCCTTTCGAAGGTTGGATTGGAATTGAACGGTTTGAGGTCATATTTTGTGTAATTAAGGTTGTGTATCATCAATTGGCATTGATTAGATGCTAATGGATACTTTAAGCATAAACATTGGTGTAGAATTGATTGATTGTAACGACCCGTCCCAAATTCCTAGATTAGATTAGTGACTAATCACGATTAGTGAGGCTAATCCGTGATTAGTAGAGCGAAATCGGACGAACGGTGCGAAATGACCGTTTTGCCCCTGATGGTGGCAAAACGTTGACTTTTTAATCGGGCAGTCAAATGGACTTTGACTGATGACCGTGACGTATTTCGTGACGTCACGAGTTCATAGACAGGTGGCACGTTCAATTCCGACGTTCGAGGAAGAAGTTATGACGTTCGGAAGTTTAGGGGCATTTTGGTAATTTTGGTTAAATGGGGTCAAATGTTGACTTTTTGATCGGGAGGTCCGATGGCCGAGGGCCAAAGACCGTTACGTAGATAAGGACGATACGAATCCGTAGACAGGCGGCACGTCGAATTCGGACGTTCGACGGCGAAGTTACGGTTCACGGAAGTTCCCGATTACTATTCACGACGGCACGTTTTACGAGACAAAAAGTGCAGTTTTGTCTCTAGTGGGCCCAGATATTTGCTGGAGGCCCAATGGATGAGTGACAAGTGTCACCCATCCAATGGACATCATTTTTCCTTCATGCATCTCACCTGCCTCTTCATCGATCATTCCTCTCCATTTCAAACCATTTTCACCCGATCCCATTTCACCCAAAATCCCAAAACCTTCATCCCTTATGATCTGAGGAACCAGGAGAGTGAGAGAGGAGGACTAGGACGGCAGCTGGTGGCTGGAACCGCCGTGGGCGGTGGCGGGAGCCCAAAACCCGATCGGGTACCCGGTAAGCCCGTTTTTCCTCATTTTTCGATGTGAGCATTATGGTTGGTTTTAAATGATTAGGGAATGATTATTAGGATGCTAGGAAGGTTTTAGGACGATTTTGGTGAGGGTTAACGGCTGAGAAGCCGTGGGGGACCGATCGGAAAAATGGGACCGTGAGGTCCATTTCGAACCAAGGGGTTTCGGGTAGTTTTCTTAGGTTGTAAGGATTGGGATAGATTGGAAATGAGAAAATAGGAATTTAGGAATTGGAACGGAGGAAATCGGACCGAAAATGAGGGAGAAGGAGGCCTGGACCGGTTACGCCGGTCCAGTTGCAGAGGTTGGACCGGACCGGCCGGCCCAGACCGGTTCGATCGCTGGAGCAGGTGACACTGTAGCGGCGCGTGAGGCCCACGCGCAGCCACTTCAGGCGGCGCGTGAGGGCGCGTGGCAGGGAATCTGGGGAAGGTTCCAACATACGAAATCTTCTATTCGATGTAACGAACATTTTGAGACTAGTTTCGTGTCGACCGGACACCGTCTCGATATGTTTCGGGGCATCGGAAGGTTTAGGTTCAGGATTAAAAATAGTTAAAAATACGGGAAAATGACGGGGCTTTGGTAGGAGGTTAATTAAGTAGTTAGTAACCTTCTATTACGATTTGGACAGGTTTGGGAGTCCCGGTGACGGTGATCGGCTCTGGGAGCCGTATGGCACGCAAATCGAGGCGGCAGCTCGGACGGTCTGTGAGTGGACCTTGTTTTCTAAATTGGTGCATGCATAAATGTTTATTATATGTTTTATTACTTGTTTGATGATGCCATGGGTGCATTTCTTTGTGGTTACGTATAAGCACTATTTCGAGGTTTCGGCCTTATACGGTGCTTATACGGGTCTGTATTTCTTTATTGATTTAAATGAACTGGATTTGGATTTCAAAAGGATAAACTCGGGTATGAAACCCATTTGGTTTTGTCTCAGGCATATGACCTCAGATTCCGGGCACGGTGCCCAGTTGGTGTCCTATGTTCGGGTACGAGACCCAGTCACTTTACGGTTTTGATTTCAGGTCAGGGAACCTTAAATGGATTCCCAGGTTCATGACGGTTTATGGGAACCGGCATGAACCCTTGTTATGGTATTATGGTTCATGACGGTTTATGGGAACCGGCATGAACCCTTGTTGCTTCTTACGGTACATGACGGTTTATGGGAACCGGCATGTTACCTCGGGTATGTTATTACGGTACATGACGGTTTATGGGAACCGGCATGTTACCTGATTATGGATATTATGGATTCATGACGGTTCAGGGGAACCGGTCATGAATGTTTATGTTATGTATATATATGTTCGTCTACCTTCTTTTAAATGTTCTACTATCTCCTCCGGGGAGGGTCGTTGGCCTGGGTGGACCCCGGAGTAGTCACGGAGCACCGACTGAGTGGAGTCACCCCCCAGTTGGGTTCCTTACTCTCAGGAAGGCTATGGTTACTATTACCTCGGGTAGGGTCAGTGGTCTGCGGATATTGACCTTGACCTCGAGATGACTCGGATTGAGACCCGGGTAGCGCGCGCGTGGCTTTGGATACCGTGACAGGATTGGTTGTGTGACTTATATATATGTATGTGATGGATATATGATATATGATATGTGGTGTGTACAGGTGTGCACAGGATTTGGGCAGTGGCCCGTATGGTCGTTTTTATTGTGGTCCTTTCGATCTTAGTTTATATTTTCTTTGGGCTTAGTCCCACATATGGTTTGTTTTGGATAAATGGTTTTCGAATGCATGCATGCTTTTTAGTGGAGGGTACAAATGTCTTCCTTATTAAATGTTTTTATAAACTCTTTGTTTTGTCCACTCACAGTTTTTAATGTTTTGACTGCCCTTCAGGTTGACATCGGATGTGGACTGTAGCAGGGACCGAGATATCACATGCCTCCTCCGGATCCTGGCGTACTCTGACAGCTCGGGAGGGCAAAGGTCAGAAATATCCCTTGTCTGACACTTCGTGTCAGACGGGAGCAGGGTCATCCCGCACTAATCCCGGGGGGATTGGGATGGGTCCTGTCAACGTGGTATCAGAGCGGGGTTGTCTCTATTCGAGCAACCGTGCAACTCTTGGAGTATGTACACAGGTCGAGGATGTGATATCTCAATGGGCTACAGTTCGTGATCAACCTGATTGTCGGGGTGCTGGTACGATAGTTAGTAGGATTGGATTGTGGACCGTCTTGGTTCGGCATTCGATGTCGGGATTACCATAGTTCTGTCGTGGATGACAGTGTAGGACCCTACAAAGGGAGAAACGTATTCTTATAGATTTTGATCGTGTGACGGTTAGTTGGGATCGTCTTTCACAATGTCGTAGGATCGGTTCCGACGACTGATTCGATGTTGTGACCATTAGATGGTCGGATTATGTTGAGTTAAATGGATTTACTGCAGTCGGCAGTTAGCAGCCGGATTCGAGGATCCTGATTGGACTTACGGTAGGATTGGATTGACGTCATTACGATGTCAAGACCGCGGGGTCGGTCAGATTGTTGATTTTACTGCTTTTCGCAGGTGGGTTCAAAGGAACTCTAGGTGTGATCGTGGAACCCTACCGTATGTGTATGGTTCGGAAATGGGAGTTGACGAGTGGTTTGACTTGGACGAATATTCGGATTTGGATTCGTTAGTCGGTCTAGTCATGTCAGCTTGTGTTGGGACTGCACTTCGCAGTCAGGGTTGTACGTATCGGTTAGACCGAGTTGGTTGTCGTGCTACTTCAGTTGTGGGTTGGTGCAACTAAGGTCGCGGGTGACCTGGTAGACGACATTGGGATAGTCGAGTTACGCCTGGTTAGAGTGTGGTTGGACAGGTTACCGGGTTGGTACTTGTCGATGGAATCCCTGAGTGGGATACAGGGTAGTTGGTACGGGCTGTTGATTCCGTTGGATGCGAATCTCGATAGCGAGGTCTGGTAGTTAGGTATGCACGAGGTTGTGGTAGACGCTATTATCGATGGACTTAGTCGAGTCTCATCAGGTCGAGTAGACTCAGGTTGTCGTGATGATGATACGAGGTACGTGAGTAACGCATATGTACGAGCAGTGATTCTGGATTCGACTCGGTTACGGCTGAGTGCGATCGCAGAATGAGACGGGGACGTTCAGGGGACGTTTCCTATTCTCGTATGAGTTGTCAGGGTGACTGTACCCAGAGTTGTTGGGTACGAGGGAGACAGAGTTTCTCCTATTCGAGCAGAGGTACGGGATCGTCGCTCGGTATGAGCGGAGATCCAAGGTGTCAGTTTTGCACACGGCGTGTTGATACTGACACTAGTTTTGGTGATAGTGCGTGGTGCTGGTGCTAGTACTGGTACTGGTGCCGGTGATCGTGATGACGATGAGTTACGGATCGGGGTGTGACTCCGTTGTAATGGGCATATGTTCGGTATCTGTGGTTCAGGAGTGGAACTCAGATAGAGTTAAATTGGTTAGGGGACACGTGGTTGATGTCCGGGTATGTTGTTTCCAATCTTGTTGGAACTTCGGAATCGCGAGAGGTTGCGATTGAGGTGACGAGTGGAATGCGGGTTTTCCGCATTGGTAACGGGTATGTCGAAGTCGTTTTGGGTGACTTCTCAGATTCTACCATGAATGATGATGGTAGATGACGTTGATGATATAGATGTTGTTGGTTGCCACTAGTACACTGATCGTGTATTGGTTGGTGAACCCGGGATCTGTTCTGAATCATCAGGAGGAGATGAGTATATCGAAGTTAGGTGACTGAGATTCCTCATTCTCTACTTGGTGGCAGACGATGTCAGGTTACCTGACGTGGTGAGTGCATCGAGTGTTGTTTGCATTCACGTAGGATGGATTATTCGATCATTCTTGTTTTGCCTTGGTGGAATGACAAGGATCGATACGAGGTAATAAGTGAGAACCCACAGTCTCGGCGTGTCTCGTCGTAGACTAATCTATTTAAGATGTGGGAAATGGTCTAGGACTTTGGTTGGCGAGACGATCCTCGATCGTGACGACTATGGTCGGTTGACGTAGTGTTGGATCTGGATCGTGATTTGGGTATCCAGATAGGTGGAGAGTTTATTACATTTACTTGGATGTTGAGTGAAGCATGATGGGACTGAACTTCTTTTCGAGGTAAATCCCATATGGCTTATTACTCGCCTGAGTAGTTGTCCGATGAGTAGGTGTCTGACGAGGTCGGATTTTGTCTGACCTAGTGTTGTGTTGATGTTGGGATTGACTTCCCTATGAAGTCAATCGTTGGTAATAAGGTAATCGGTTTAGCGGGTAACCGATAGGTTTGGTTTTGGTACGTCTCGGTAGACGTGAACGATATTTCAGGTTTTGGAATCAGATTTCTGGATGACGATTCAGGATTTGATTTTGGAACTTGAAAGAGGATTTCTGTATTTGGGTTTTGGAATCGGATTCTGGGTGACGATTCAGGATTTGATTCTAGAGCTTCACTATAGATTTTCTTTTATGGATTTGGGTTCGGAATGGTTATTCCTAATACTAGTTTACGGAATGATGATTTCGGATTTGAATTTGGACATGATTATGGATATGATTTCTGGGTTTGGATTCGAGATTTCTTACGAAGTTGCAGATTCGGATTCGGATTTGGAAATAGATAATGGGTTGGAGTTTCGAATTGTCTAGATCGGACAGATGGACTCCACAATTGAAATGTGATTGACTACAGCCTAGGTGGTTGTAGGCTGATTGATGGGTAGATGTACGTACCTGGTTTGTTGTTCGAGGTACGACACCGGGCGGACTTGGGATTTCTGGTGACGGTATATAGGTTATACCGGTGGTCCGTTGGAGAGCGTATTGGTAGTCGGCTTAGTCCGATACCATTGAATTAGTCGAGGTCGTGAACTGGACATTGGATACCGTGCATTGGGTCATGGTATTTCTGATGGGTCTAGTTACACACAGGTCGGGTGAATTGTTGGTTAGTGTAACCACGAGTGAGTATAGTGACAGATTTCGATTGACGACTGTCAAGTGGTGACAATTTTTCGGAGGTGTCATCGTGGATCGGTTAGTGAGTTTTGGTGACTCCCAGTGGGAGTAGATGTCAGGATAGTTAGCGGTTGAGCACGGAACCGTCTAGTTGGTTGTGTCAACGAAACGGTAGATTTGACAAGTAGTGTCAATTCAGAACGCATGACTACTGTCATTCGACGTGGTCGAACGTAGTCGATACGATATGGATGTTAGCGGTACGTCTGGCTGCAGACGAGTAAGTATTGTTCTGGTTAGTGGGTGTACTAGCGTATAGGCGTTGCGTGGTAGGTCGAATTATTTCCACGAGGTGGAGGTTGTGGAATCAGGATAGTGGAGTTTCGAGAACGGAACTAATTAAGGAGGGAAGAACGGTTAGATTAGGTCGGTTGGAATTTCGAGGACGAAATTAATTAAGGAGGGAAGGTTGTAACGACCCGTCCCAAATTCCTAGATTAGATTAGTGACTAATCACGATTAGTGAGGCTAATCCGTGATTAGTAGAGCGAAATCGGACGAACGGTGCGAAATGACCGTTTTGCCCCTGATAGTGGCAAAACGTTGACTTTTTAATCGGGCAGTCAAATGGACTTTGACTGATGACCGTGACGTATTTCGTGACGTCACGAGTTCATAGACAGGTGGCACGTTCAATTCCGACGTTCGAGGAAGAAGTTATGACGTTCGGAAGTTTAGGGGCATTTTGGTAATTTTGGTTAAATGGGGTCAAATGTTGACTTTTTGATCGGGAGGTCCGATGGCCGAGGGCCAAAGACCGTTACGTAGATAAGGACGATACGAATCCGTAGACAGGCGGCACGTCGAATTCGGACGTTCGACGGCGAAGTTACGGTTCACGGAAGTTCCTAGTTACTATTCACGACGGCACGTTTTACGAGACAAAAAGTGCAGTTTTGTCTCTAGTGGGCCCAGATATTTGCTGGAGGCCCAATGGATGAGTGACAAGTCTCACCCATCCAATGGACATCATTTTTCCTTCATGCATCTCACCTGCCTCTTCATCGATCATTCCTCTCCATTTCAAACCATTTTCACCCGATCCCATTTCACCCAAAATCCCAAAACCTTCATCCCTTATGATCTGAGGAACCAGGAGAGTGAGAGAGGAGGACTAGGACGGCAGCTGGTGGCTGGAACCGCCGTGGGCGGTGGCGGGAGCCCAAAACCCGATCGGGTACCCGGTAAGCCCGTTTTTCCTCATTTTTCGATGTGAGCATTATGGTTGGTTTTAAATGATTAGGGAATGATTATTAGGATGCTAGGAAGGTTTTAGGACGGTTTTGGTGAGGGTTAACGGCTGAGAAGCCGTGGGGGACCGATCGGAAAAATGGGACCGTGAGGTCCATTTCGAACCAAGGGGTTTCGGGTAGTTTTCTTAAGTTGTAAGGATTGGGATAGATTGGAAATGAGAAAATAGGAATTTAGGAATTGGAACGGAGGAAATCGGACCGAAAATGAGGGAGAAGGAGGCCTGGACCGGTTACGCCGGTCCAGTTGCAGAGGTTGGACCGGACCGGCCGGCCCAGACCGGTTCGATCGCTGGAGCAGGTGACACTGTAGCGGCGCGTGAGGCCCACGCGCAGCCACTTCAGGCGGCGCGTGAGGGCGCGTGGCAGGGAATCTGGGGAAGGTTCCAACATACGAAATCTTCTATTCGATGTAACGAACATTTTGAGACTAGTTTCGTGTCGACCGGACACCGTCTCGATATGTTTCGGGGCATCGGAAGGTTTAGGTTCGGGATTAAAAATAGTTAAAAATACGGGAAAATTACGGGGCTTTGGTAGGAGGTTAATTAAGTAGTTAGTAACCTTCTATTACGATTTGGACAGGTTTGGGAGTCCAGGTGACGGTGATCGGCTCGGGGAGCCGTATGGCATGCAAATCGAGGCGGCAGCTCGGACGGTCTGTGAGTGGACCCTGTTTTCTAAATTGGTGCATGCATAAATGTTTATTATATGTTTTATTACTTGTTTGATGATGCCATGGGTGCATTTCTATGTGGTTACGTATAAGCACTATTTCGAGGTTTCGGCCTTATACGGTGCTTATACGGGTCTGTATTTCTTTATTGATTTAAATGAACTGGATTTGGATTTCAAAAGGATAAACTCGGGTATGAAACCCATTTGGTTTTGTCTCGGGCATATGACCTCAGATTCCGGGCACGGTGCCCAGTTGGTGTCCTATGTTCGGGTACGAGACCCAGTCACTTTACGGTTTTGATTTCAGGTCAGGGAACCTTAAATGGATTCCCAGGTTCATGACGGTTTATGGGAACCGGCATGAACCCTTGTTATGGTATTATGGTTCATGACGGTTTATGGGAACCGGCATGAACCCTTGTTGCTTCTTACGGTACATGACGGTTTATGGGAACCGGCATGTTACCTCGGGTATGTTATTACGGTACATGACGGTTTATGGGAACCGGCATGTTACCTGATTATGGATATTATGGATTCATGACGGTTCAGGGGAACCGGTCATGAATGTATATGTTATGTATATATATATGTTCGTCTACCTTCCTTTAAATGTTCTACTATCTCCTCCGGGGAGGGTCGTTGGCCTGGGTGGACCCCGGAGTAGTCACGGAGCACCGACTGAGTGGAGTCACCCCCCAGTTGGGTTCCTTACTCTCAGGAAGGCTATGGTTACTATTACCTCGGGTAGGGTCAGTGGTCTGCGGATATTGACCTTGACCTCGAGATGACTCGGATTGAGACCCGGGTAGCGCGCGCGTGGCTTTGGATACCGTGACAGGATTGGTTGTGTGACTTATATATATGTATGTGATGGATATATGATATATGATATGTGGTGTGTACAGGTGTGCACAGGATTTGGGCAGTGGCCCGTATGGTCGTTTTTATTGTGGTCCTTTCGATCTTAGTTTATATTTGCTTTGGGCTTAGTCCCACATATGGTGTGTTTTGGATAAATGGTTTTCGAATGCATGCATGCTTTTTAGTGGAGGGTACAAATGTCTTCCTTATTAAATGTTTTTATAAACTCTTTGTTTTGTCCACTCACAGTTTTTAATGTTTTGACTGCCCTTCAGGTTGACATCGGATGTGGACTGTAGCAGGGACCGAGATATCACATGCCTCCTCCGGATCCTGGCGTACTCTGACAGCCCGGGAGGGCAAAGGTCAGAAATATCCCTTGTCTGACACTTCGTGTCAGACGGGAGCAGGGTCATCCCGCACTAATCCTGGGGGGATTGGGATGGGTCCTGTCATTGATATTGGACCAGGTTGAGTCGCGGGTCAAATGACCCGTTTTGTAGGGAATCGGGCGAGGAAGATGATGAAGAGTGCCCAGCGCGCGGGCTTCATGCACAACCTCTAGCGGTGGCGCGTGGGCATGTTTCTCGAGGTATGGTCAACATGACTTTCGATATAATCGATAGAACGAAGATTTTGGAACAGGTTTCGAGTCGATCAGACACCGTTTGGTTATAGTTTTGAGTGTTCGAAGTTTTATGTTACGTTTTTAATACTATTTAAATCCCAAAACATTAGGGGATTGTGATGTTAAGTTACTTGAGGTGCTATTGACCCTCAATAGTGGTTTTGACAGGATTGGCAATTCCTGAAATATAAGAAGGAGCGTACAGTTCGGATTCTGACCGCATGGATGGTGTGTGAGTGGACTTTTGTTTTATATACTGTGATGCATGCATAGTAAATGTTTTCGATGATTTATTGCATGATTTGAGTTGCAATTATTGGATTGATGATTTGATATGATTATTTGGTGATTTTATGGATTTAATTATCATTTTGTGGGCATGATTTACGTGAATGATAAAAGCTATGTTTTGGGTTAGGCCCGGGTTTGAAAATGGTATTTTGACTTGGAATATGAGTCAATAATGATTTAATGAATCACTTAATGTTTCCTGATGTGATTTTACAGATTTCTGTGAAAATGATGGGCTTGAGACCCTGTTGTTCATATGATTATTATGATTAATATTTGAGTACAAGTGACTAGTACTGTTGTTGTGGGTCTTCATGACTGGTTTGATGTTGATGGTTATGTCCGGATGTTTTACATGATTGGATGAAACAAATTTAAGAAAATGTGGACCACAAACTTTTGATAAATTGTGGGTCCCACAGTTTTCATGTGATTTGGCTTGAGAGCCGGTTGTTCATATGTTTTACTTTATGCATACATGTTTTATAACTGGAGGGTAAAATGATTCGTTTTGAAATGTATTTTCAAACGATGTTATTTTTGTCAACTCACACATTTTATATTTTTGATGACCCTCCAAGTCGTGACAGAAAGATTGGGGCTGCTCGAGAGGCCGAGGCATGAATGAGGATCAGTACATCTATCCCTTGTTTGACAAGTGCTGAGGGTTTTTTTGGAACTTCAGTTGACTTGTCAGACGGGAGAAGGACAGTGCACGGTTACCAAAGTCGTTTTGGGACCACTACGGTAGAAATAACCTATTATAGCATTTGATTATAGCATTTATACACAAGTGCTATTAAATGTGGAAGTTAAAAAATAGAATAAAAACTAAACGCTATGGAAAGAGAAGAAAAGAGGCGGTCTGGGAAATTGGAAAGAAATGAGAGGGGTAAACCAAAATTTGGTAGCCCACGTCTTTCGTTATTTAAAATTTTTGTCGTAACTTCGATTTTAGCCTCACTTAGGGAAAGGAAACCTAAGTCTACTCTCAAATCCCTCTCCAAAAAAGTCTTCTCTCAAATCAAACTCTCTAACAACCTCTCACTTGCGTTGCCTCTCAATGCTCCGGATCATAACCACCAGGATGGCCTCTCTTTCTCTATCACTCGATCCAAGCCATCGAGAGAGAGTTCACTGGGAACTGAGTCTCAGTGAGATAGAGACCATGTTAGACTCTCATCCCTGTTTTTCTCACAACAGTTGAACCTTGGTATCGCCTCCGTTCAATCAATCACCAAGAAGTAGTTGCTGAGTAGGGAGCGGAAGCAGATAAACTCAAGCAAGCCTCAAGTCTATCGAACTCCCATCTTTCTGCTTCAATAGATTCCCACTCCAAGTTTGAGCTGGGTCTAAGTCATCTTCTTTTCTTAGATCCAGAAATGTCCACCCTATGAAGGCAAAAATTGTTTACCTCATTTCTATATTCATTTCAATTTGTTGGTTAAATTTGTTTTAAATTGATACAAATTTTGAAATATGTGGCTAATTTATTAAATACTTATAATTTACCGTTTATTCAACATTTGGTGTTTTCTAGACAAATTGAATCAGGCACTTTTCTGCTATTTAATCTTTTATTTTTCAGCTTCTAGGTTATTAATGGTCGAATTTGCTTCTGCAATGGCCTTTTTTGGCTTTTAGCTTTATTTGGTTTTTATTTTGAGGGTAATTGGGTTTTCTTAAGTTCGTTTCTTTCTGTACTTGGATATCTATATCATTAAGAGTATTTCAACATGGACATTTAGAAGGGGGACTTAAGCAGCACCGTGAGACTCAAACAATACTAAAATTCTACTCTACTTCTCTTGATTGATTGAAAATCCTAAAAAGTTTTACTTCTTTCTTCCTAAGTTATTCCATTATATTTACTATTGATTGAAAAAATATGAGTCTTTTGTGACATATAGTCGAAATAACTAATTATGTGTTTCATACTGTCCGTATTAGTTGGGATGAATGACAAATATTTTCAGTATGGTGATTGGTGATGTTGCTGTTACATTTTAAATATTGATTCCTTTAAATTTGAGTGAATATAAATACTTTGATAGCAAGGTTATGGTTTGCCTGATTCTGAAAGCTTTTTTGCCGATTCTAAAGGTGTGTAATACGCTAAACAAAATGGATGAGAACAAAATACTTTTGAATGTAGATTGTGATGCTTGTTTTTATTTTTCTACTTTTGAATGTAGATTGTGGTGCTTGTTTTATTTATCCTTTTATCCATTAATAGGAACTTACAGATTGCCCAAATTTCAATCACTTGTTGGTTTCAATTGGAAATAGTGATGACGCAATGCTATCGAGAGTTGTGCTTATACTTTTTAGTTACCCAAATTTCATGTTACTTATTATGTGGCAATGTGCATCTGTAAGTTAGAAAAGCCATTACTATAGAAAGCTGTTGCTAATCTTTGTCTTTGTTCAGTTTTGGAGGTGTATGATTTCGGAGGTAACTAGCACTTGAGGTACCAGTTGTAGTCTTAATGGAACGAATGAGGCACATAATGCCATCTTGGGGTGTAACGACCCATCCCGAAAATCGGGATTAGATCAGTTGTTAATGATGGATTAGTGAAGATTAAACGGTGATTAGTTGGCTGCGTTCGGACGGACAGTGCGAAATGACGATTTTGCCCCTATAATGGGCAAAAATGTTGACTTTTAGTTTGGGCGGTCAAATAGACTTTGACCAATGACCGTGACGTAGGTTGGGACGTCACGAGTTCATAGGCAGGTGACACGTCCGATTCCGACATCCGAGGAAAAAGTTATTACGTTCGGAAGTTCGAGGGCATTTTTGTAATTAAGGTTAAAGAGGGAATTTGTTGACTTTTTACACGACAACTACTTTTCACGCAATTCGAAGACCATTAGGAAGGTCTCGAGTCCCTTATTCCACCGACAGGCGGCATGTAGCATTTGAAGTTCGGGAAATAAAATTACGTGTCTAAGTTTGTGAGGGGTAAAATGGTAATTTGGACATTAGAGGGGCAAAATAGTCTTTTGGAGTTTGAAACCATCAGGTGAGGACACCTGGGCAGAATGGATTGGATATTGGTAAGCTAAGCCACAGAATTGAGGACAGCTATCCCCTCCCCAGAGGCTTCTAGCCAATCCTACACGGTTGCACGTTTTAAATTAACGCCTTATCGTGCAATTGAGAAAAATAGAGAGACTGAGGCCGTGAGTGTAATCGATCGTCCCTCTGTGTGTGTGTGTGTGTGTGTGTGTGTGTGTGTGTGAGTCCTGTGAGGCTTTGTGTTAGAGTGTGAGTGATCAGTGAAGGACTGGGTGAGGTGATGTGTGAGTAGAGAGTTAAACCCAGCAAAAACAGTCGGTAAACTGTTGAACCGTGAGCATCCTTTTTGCATTCAAATTGGTAGCATAGGTTCTTCAGTTCGACGATGATTTTGGTGATTTGGACGAGACTAGGGAGACTTAGACAAGCCTAAAGGACTGAACTTCGAGGATGGAAACGGACGGTAAGGTTCCTTCCCGTGAAAAAGTCTCGGTTTCAATTTAAAATGGTAACTCATTGGTTTGGAATTATTGCTCATAATTGTGACTTGGGAAAGGTTTAGGAGGATGACAAGAAGCTTTTAGATGTGAACCTGGGAACTTAGATGGCTAGAATCACAGGAACAGAGGAGGAAGGTTGCAGGGCGTTTCTTCGATTTTGGAAGGTAAGAAACAAACCTCAAATTCTTGTTTTTAGTAGCTAGATCGATTAGGGAAAGGGGGACGAAACTATTGGACTAAAACGGGTTTGAAAACCGGCTGGAAATGGACAAAACCGTCCTCGCCAGTTCAACTGGACCAGCCTGAACCGAACCGATCTGGACCCGGTTCGGCAGAGGTTGAAGATGAATAGTACTGGGCGCGTGGCTCCCACGCGCAGCCCCTTTGGGCGGCGCGTGTAGGCGCGTGTCACATTTTTCAAGGATGGTTCCAACATGACCTTTAAAGTATTCGATGTAACGAACATTTTGGCGCAGGTTTCGAGTCAATCGGACATCGTCTCGACATGTTTTGGGATGTCCGAAGTTTTTAAGGCTCGGTTAAAAATAGTTAAAAATTTGGGAAAATTACGAGGCTTTAGTAGAAGCTTAATGAAGTAGTTAGTGACCTTATTATGGAATTTGGACAGGTTCGGGGAAGCCGGTGATAACGGATTAGCCGGGAAAGCATTAGTGCGAGCTTATCGAGGCGACGACATTATGGTCTGTGAGTGGACTTTGTTTTCTAACTCTTGATGCATGCATACATGTTTTTATATGTTTTCTATATGTGATTCTATGATTTATTAATGATCTAGATAGTTACGATTTTGCACGGTTTTCGGGGTATATACGATTTTGCACATTTTACGAGATTCCGAATAGTGTTGTGATTTGAACATGGTTTTAATGATTTGATTTCGGGAATTGAAATATGATTTGATTTCAAGATTTAAAATGGATTTTAGAAAAGTGATTTGGGCTTGAAGCCCAGTTCAAAAAGTGGTTTTGAGCAACGTGATTTCGGATTTTTGAATCGAAATTCCGGATGCCGATTCGGGATTCGATTTGGGACTTGAAAATGGATTCCGGGTTTGGGTTTGGAATGGTTATTCCGGATGCCAGCTTACGGGATGATGGTTTTGAACTCGGATTTGGAAATGGATATGGATATGAGTTCTGGGTTTGGATCGGGGATCCTGATGAGATTGCGGATTCGGATTCGGATATGAATAGTGGTTATGGATTGGATTTGTTGGATCTGATTATTGGGTTTAAAGACCCGGATATGATTATGAAGGCGGCGGGCCCGGATTGAGTTTAAAGACTCGAGAGTTTAAAGACTCGAATATTGATATTTTCCCCCATAGGCCTATTGAGTTTAAAGACTCGGGAGTTTAAAGACTCGGATTATATTGAGGCCTGGATTGAGTTTGAAAATTTGGGTGTTTAAAGACTCGGATAGATCCAGCAGGTTCGATGGATGGATATCTGGTTTCAAGTGTGTCTGGATTTCACTGAGTTTTGATGATGATGGTTTTCAATAAAGGTTTTCCGATGTTTTGGGCTCTGCCCGGATGAAATGATTTTCGATGGTTTTGGGCTGAGGCCCGGGATTTGAGAAAAGAAACTAGTGTTCGGTTTTTATTACATGGTTTGCTTAACTGGAATACTGAATGGTTTTATGACATGGATTTGATATGCATGCATTGGTTTTTAATTGGAGGGTATAAATGCACTTGTTTTATGAACTGTTTCTAAACTTATACTTTATTTTTGTCCACTCACAGTCTTTTTGTGTTTTCGATACCCTCCAGGTTGCGGTACGAGCTGTCAGTTGAGAGAGAGACGGAGACATCACACGCACGATCCATAGTAAGCTCGGCACACTCTGGGAAGTCCGGAAGCTTTTATACGGTTAGCTCAAGAATCTCTTGTCCGAATTACGTGTCACATGGAGGTTGGACATTAGTTTAGCCTTCGTGTCATGCGTAAGTTAGACGGGAGCAGGATTTAGCCCTTAATCCCGGGGGATTAGGGGTGGGTCCTGACATGGGGACTTGGTGTGTTGCTTATATTTCCACATGCTGACCAATGATTAATAATGTCATCTTGGTAACTCTTCTTAGCTATTACTTCGTTGCTAGTTTACAGTGCTTATTTCCCTGATATTTTCCTTGCTACATTATTTTGTGACAGCCCGTTTGAAGTTGATCTTCCATATTTTGTAACTGAGATAACAACACCATCAAGTCCCTTTGCTCTATATCTTGCAAAGCATCTGAGTGCTATAGGTGTTAAAATGTATGGGGCTTTCTGGTGTTCACATTGTGTAGAACAAAAATAGGTATGTACTTTGTCCTCTTTACTTCCTAATTAAATGTGTTCATTCATGAGGTTTCCTCTTCATCGTCAACCATGTCTGATTTTCCTAATAATACTGTTCACAATATCAATATCCATTAACTTCATGAAAAACATTAGAAAAAAGAGTTTAAAGACAAGCTTTATGTTCTATGTGTTCGAATATCGATGTGCCATGTTATTTTTTTTGTCCAACATGTAGATGTTTGGGAGCGAGGCAGCAAAGCTGTTAAACTATGTTGAGTGCTTCCCGGGTTGGTTTAGGAATGGAACTATGTTCCAGAAGGAATGTTCTGAAGTTGGAATAGAAGGTTTCCCTACATAGGTAATCAATGGCCAGGGGCAAAATGACCAGTTTACATTAAAACGTCAAAGTCCAAAATACAGTCCGAGTCAAAAAGTCAACAAATCCTCCCAACTAGGGGCAAAATGGTCAGTTTACATTAAAATTTCAACTTTAACAAATCATAAAAGTCCGAGGTGTTACATTTGTGTTTGGGTTTTCTTCCACAAGTAGTGCTCTTACTTGGGGACTTGGAAAAAAGAGAAATTGGCGTCAAAATAAAATAGCTCTCACAGAGCCCTATAGAGAGAGAGAGAGGAAGAGAGAGAGTTATGAGAAGAATGAGCCATTGGTATTGAGCCCACCATTAGAATATGTATGAAGGTTGAAAGGCCAGCTGGTTGGAGAGCATTTTTGTTATTCTCCATTTTTTATCTGCTGATGTCAATGTTGAGCTGGTGAAACTCGTCGTCCCAAGGACGAGAGCCGTAAGGTGCAACGACGACAATTTTTCCAGAGGAAGAAACTATGGGACTGTAGTCTGCCGAGTCAGAAGGAGTCAATCAAGTCATTTGGGTAATTATAATATGGTTTTATTGGTGGATAAGTGTGGAGTTGAGGACTTGAAGGGAAGATCGAGTTGCTGGTTGGCTAAGATGAAGTAAAAGGTGTATTTTTTTTACGATGGGTTGACAGTGGAAGAGGCTTTGGTACCTCGCACTGATACCAAATTTACATAGAGCGCATTAACCTCGCTCTGATACCAAATTGACACAACCCACCCCCAATCCCCCGGGATTAAGGGTTAAGTCATGCTCCCGTCTAACTTACGTGCAACACGAAGGCTAAACACCCGTTTAACCCCCGTGGAACACACAAGCCAGACAAGTGATACCCAGGTCAACGTACCAAAAACCAACTTGAATTAACCAGAGTACATAGCCTTACTGTGTATTGCGTGTGTGATGTCTCCGTCTCACTAACAACAGCTCGCACCGCATCAACCTGGAGGGTATCAAAACATAAAAGACTGTGAATGGACAAAAATAAAGAATAAGTTTAGAAAATAGTTTATAAGAAAGACATTTATACCCTCCATTTAAAAACCAATGCATGCATATAAAACCCATTTCATACAACCATTTCATATTCAAGCTAACATAACCATTTATGAAACCAAAAGCCAGAAATCATTTCATTTTCTTAAATCCCGGGCCTCAGCCCAAACCATCTGGAAACCATTTGAAAACTTTTATTATTGAAAACCATCAAGTTATCAAAGAAATCCAAACATATTTGAAAACACTTTTGAAACTCATTTCAATCAATCGAACCTGCTGGATCTATCCGAGTCTTTAAACTCAATATCAATCCGAGTCTTTAAACTCAATCCAGGCCTCAATATAATCCGAGTCTTTAAACTCAATAGCCTACGGGGAAAATCACAATATTCGAGTCTTTAAACTCCGGAGTCTTTAAACTCAATCCGGATCTTTAAACCCAAGCACATATCTAGGCCCGCCCCCGTCACATATCATATCCGGGTCTTTAAACCCAATACCAGATCCAGCAAATCCAATCCAAAACCATTTTATCAAAGCCAAATCCATAAATCCATTTCCAGATCCGAATCCAAAATCATCATTCCGAATTAGTTCGTATTCGGAATCATCATTCCGAATCCAAACCTAGAATTCCACTTTTCAAGTTCCAAAACCGAATCCCAATAGTATTTCTAAAATCCGATTCCAAAACCGAAATCATGTTTACCAAAATCACTTTTCAAAATCCATTTCTAAACCTTTGAAATCAAATCATATTTCAAATCCCAAAATCATAGTATTAAAACCATTATCAAATCACGACATAAAACCATATCTCGTAAAACATGCAATTACGTAAAATTCCTCGAAATACGTACAAATCATAAATCAGAGATATCACAATCATAAACATAGAAATCAAATATAGAAAACATATAAAAAATTTATGCATGCATCGTAAGTTAGAAAGCAAAGTCCACGCATAGACCATTCGCGCGCGCCGCCTCGATACACATGCAATTATGTTTTCCCGGCTAATCCACTATCACCGGCTTTCCCGAACCTGCCCAAATCCCATAGTAAGGTCACTAACTACTTCATAATGCTTCTACTAAAGCCCCGTAATTTTCCCGAATTTTTAACTATTTTTAACCTATCCTTTAAACCTTCGGACATCCCAAAACATATCGAGACGATGTCCGATCGACTCGAAACCAGTCCCAAAATGTTCGTTACATTGAGCAAATTAAAAGTCATGTTGAAACCTTCCTCAAAATATGTGGCATGCGCCACCCAAAGGGGTTGCGCGTTGGGCTCACACGCGGCTGCACAGTTCATCTACCTCTAGTGAATTGGGTCCGGTCCGGTTCACTGTAACCCTTTCTGGCCCGAACCGGCTAGGGCGGTTTAATGCCTAATTTTAGTCCAATTTTTTTCTTTTTTTCTTCTATTCCCTTCGTCCCTCTACAACCCCTCCATGAATCTAAAACTAAAAAACTGGGCCTAGGGATTACCTTCCCGATCGACCTTCTGATTTTGATTTTTCCTCTGTCGTGTTCTTGGGGTTCCAGCCACCATTGGCCGTGGTTCCAATCCCAATCGACGCACCTGAACTTTCAGAACATTCTACCAGCAATCAATTTGATCATCACCCACGAAAACAAGACTTTCCATGTTCGAACTCAAATAGGGGCCTCACAGGTTTCGTCCTTACCTCGCCGTCACAAACCCCGCCGTGGCTACCGTCCTAGTCAGTTCATCATCCTGGTTCACTTCTCTTTAGTCCCTAACACCATCAAGTCAGGTTTAAGGGTGATTGTCCAAACTTAGATTTCACGGGGGTTTGCAGAGGTTCCCCGAGTCAGGACTGTTTTCTGGTTTCCCCCTCTCAGTTCAACCTCTCCTTTTCTCTTCTCTTCACGGGTTAACCCCCTCAGGTGTAGGTTATGGTGTTGTTTATGGGTTGGGTTCACGGTTTCACTCCTGCACACACAACTACTTTGTTTCTCCATTTTTCCCAACTCTACCTTCTTTTTGTGTCCTTCACAGTCACACCACCATTCACCTCTGGTTTTCACTCAAACACACACAAACACACAGTCCTCTTTCACTCTCGACTAAAACCATATAAACCAGCACAACTAATGCTCATCCCCTGTTTTAATTGTTCAAATGTGAGAATAGGCTGGAGGCCATTGGAGAATGGAAAGATGTCCATATTCTCTTGATCCAGGTGAAAAATATCCCACTAGAGACATATGTCTTCCTCCCATTGATCAGTATTTAAACAAATGCAGACAAAAGACCGTTTTACCCCTGCTGCCACACAAATTACCATTTTACCCCTAAGTCATTTAGACCAAAATCCGAGCCGCAGAAAGTACCTAACTAACCATTGATTAATTCCACTAATCTGTCATTAACCACTAATTTAATCCCGATTTCCGAGACGGGTCGTTACAATCAATATGCCTTTCACTAAAAAAAACTGAAAACTGTATGAAAAAAAATGCAAAGATCTGAAGATTTATTTCTGTATTAATAAAGAAACCAATTTCTAAAAGCAGTCCGTCCTGTCAAACAATGAATTTTTCCCTTTTATATCCAGACTGCAAGCTATGCTTTTGACTCATTTTCTCCGCCGACTCCAACGCCAAGTTATAAATCCTATCATAAGAATTTCTTTTTTTAATAAGATATAATCAGGAACCCTAGATTAAGCCATTGTCTTTGGTATGGAATAACACACAACGATCATAGAAAACTTATTGTATTGATTGCATGCCTATATTTGTTACGATTCGCTGATTCAGTGCACTAAATTCTAAAGAAGCTAGTTAGAGCTGTATATTGGAAACTCTTTTGATTCACAAGATTTAATACACTCTTTTCTCCACAAAATTTGATGTCCGTATTATTCTATTTACCCTCTAGAAGTCTTTACATTTCTCAAATTGAAAGTGATCACCATATGAGATATGAGACATGTCATGACTTATGGATACTAGTAGGCGGTAGTATGTTAACGTAATGGAATGGAAAAACAGTAAAAATTATTGTAGTCAAGACGCTATTGTATTTTTGCTTACCAGACAATGTAATTATTATTTCATAGTTTAATAAAATTTGAGTTCATTTTAATTATGTTGTAATTTATTGATTATTACAAACCTACAATAGAAGTTTTATAGCATTTTAGAACCTAAAAATTGCATACCAATTTTTTTTTAAATTAATCTAATAGCTATATTATAGTTTTAAAAATGATATGAAAAGCCAACTACTATATTTCAGAAATTCTATGAAAAACAAACTACAACATTTTCAAAGTGCAGTAAAAACATTAATAACAACACTTTAGAAACGCTATAAAAGATGAATATACTAAGAACTTTGAAAACGTTGTAATAGGTGCCACCCCTACTACATTGTCGACAATGACGTTGTTTTCTTTAACGCTGTAATATACTACTACATCGTTTTTGGCATGCTATAATATGCCATTTTTGGCGTAGTGGGCGGGTCCTGTCAAGTTGGTATTAGAGCAGTGTTGTATTGATTATGTTGTCCATTTCATGCCTCAAAAACGCAAGCCCCGTGCACGCCTGGTAGTGAGACGAGTATACGAGAGTATATGAGATCCCAAGATAGATGTCAGGATGGAATTGACCCTGGATTGGGGGTCGGATGTTGAATACTGTGATTCGGTAGTGTAGGACTTGTGTGGATTCGGATAGTGAACAAGCCCAAAGGCTAGAAATGTAGCAAGGGTGTGTGAGTTGGACCCGGATGAGATAGTTGAGTGAATACCTCGGTTAGAGAGAGTATTTCATGTTTTTATGTGAGGGGAAATCCTCGATAGGATGTGGTACACCAGCGATGTTTTGCTAGGTGACTAGACATGCCAATGGTGGTATGGATTGTGAATATTTGATAAAACTCGGAAGGAGTTGAGATATTGGATTTGGACTCGAGAGGAGTTAAGATATCAAAGTTGGGCTAGAAAGGAGTCAGTATAATGGTTAGGACGCGAGATGAGTCAATGTATTGTCTCAAGGCTCGGAAAGAGCCAAGAAATTTGAGATAACGGTTTGAGTTTCGCATAACGAGTGAAAGCTCGAGAAAGAAATCGTAGTATTTTTCTAACCGAATCTCTATGATTGTTTGAGAGAGACGTTCGAATTTTGAGGACGAAATTCCTTAAGGGGGTAGATTGTGACGACCCGAAAATTTGAAAAAAAGAATTTGGAATGTTTAGAAGGGAAATGATGTTTTTACCCTCGGTTAATGGGTCAAAAGTTAAATTTTTGTTTGGGATACTTTTTGAACTTTCCATATGGACCATTGTGTAGGACTCGGAGTCCTGAGTCCGTAGATAGGTGGCACACCAAAATCGGAGTTGCGACGAATTTTTTACGGGTATGATATGCCTAGGGGCATTTTCATAATTTTATGAACAAGGGTAGTTATGTCTTTTTGCAGTTTTGTTAAGTCGTCAATTGGGTGACTCACCCTGTCAATTGCGTGACACATGTCACCTTTGAAAATGGATTAATGCCACTTTTCATGTGTGTTCAACGGACCAAAACAAATTTTGGGTTTTGATCTCCATGATATCTATTGGAGGGATTACAGAAACCTAGAGAGAAAGCTACAAAGTAATAGGAAGATGGAGAGATGATGAGAATAGATAGAACAAAGAGAGAAACGAGAAGGAAAAACAAGAAGGAAGCACAGCAAACCCAAAAACCCAAAACCATAATTTAGAAAATTGAGATTTTAAAATCGAGTTTTAGACCTTGATTTTTAAAATGAAGCTTGGATTAGGCTTCTTGGGATCCCAACGAGTCTAATTGTTCAAGAATTGAAGGGCATTGATAAGGTTTGTCCCTAGACAGAGATTGCGACTTCTATGGAATTTAAAATTCTAATTTGAATAATTAAAGGTGAGAAATCAAGAAATTGAGTTGAATTCATATTTAGAGAGATCCTAAGATGGGTTCTCGTTGATTAAAATGGTGAAAATGGTGGAATTTGAACATAATTGAACTCGCTACCCTTTCGAAGGTTGGATTGGAATTGAATGGTTTGAGGTAAGATTTCGTGTAATTAAGGTTGTGTAGTTTCAATTGGCATTGAGTAGATGCTAATGGATACTTTAAACGTACAAATTCATGCAGAATTGATTGAAATTGAACTGGGTTGAGGTCGCGGGTCAAAGGACCCGTTTTGCAGGGAATCGGGCGAGGACGACAATGAACAGTGACATGCACGTGGACTTCACGCGCAACCACTTGTGGTAGGGTATGAGGGCATATGGGCACATTTCTCGAGGTATGATCATCATGACTTTTAATATAATCGATGTAACGAACATTTTGGCGTAGCTTTCGAGTCGATCAGACGCCGTTTGGTTATAGTTTTTGAGTGTTCGAAGTGTTATGTTACATTTTTAATACTTATTTAAATCCCAGAAAATTAAGGGATTGTGATGAGAAGTTACTTGAGGTTTCAATGACCCTCGATAGTGATTTTTGACAAGATGGGAAATTCCCGAAATATACGAAGGAGTGTATAGTTTGGATTCGGACTGCATGGACGGTGTGTGAGTGGACTTTTGTTTTATAAACTGTGATGCATGCATAGTAAATGTTCTCCATGATTTATTTCATGATTTGAGTTGCAATAATTAGATTGATTATTTGATATGATTATTTGGTGATTTTATAGATTTAATTATTGTTTTGTGGTCACGATTTACGACAATTGTGAAAGCTATGTTTTGGGCTAGGCCCAGGTTTGAAAATGGTATTTTGACTTGGAATGTGAGTTAAGAATGATTTAATGAATTACTTAATGATTTCTGGATGTGATTTTACGGATTTACAGAAAACTTAGTGCTGAGTCAAGAACCTTACGAAAGCTTAGTGGTTGGCTTTCTGAGTTGTTTACATGGTATGGTATCTTCTCGGATGCGACTGAGCCTAAATGTACCGCTGGTATGCGTCTGATCCTGGGGATGTTTTCGCCGATATGTGATTGATCCCGGGGGTTGAGCCCAGATGTGTTTGATCCTGAGAATATGGCTTGTTGGTTTCCTTTGGGTAGCGCCGATGTGAATGTGTGATTTATTGTACACTTGTGAATAATGTGGATATTGTGATCTTGTGACTGATGTATATACACTTGTGGGGAATGTTGTTTGATTATTGTGATTGATATTTGAGCACTGGTGACTAGTACTGTTGTTGATGGTCTTCATGACTGGTTTGATGTTGATGGTTATGTCCAGATGTTTTACATGATTGCATGAAACAGATTTCGGGAAATGTGGGCCACAGACTTTTGATGAATTATGGGTGTAACACCCCGGACATTCGAGGATTTTAATATTGTAATTTAATATATGAATTGACGTTTTTACCCCTGTGAATGGTATGGCCAAATTGTTGACTTTTTGATTGGTGGGTCAAATGGACTTTGACCAGTGACCGTGACGTAGTTCGGGACGTCACGAGTTTATAGACAGGTGGCACGTCCAATTCGGACGATCAGGGAAAAAGTTATGACTATCAGAAGTTCAGGGGCATTACCGTAATTTGGACTTTGGGGGAAAATGTTGACTTTTCGTTTGGCAACTAATTTTCACATGACTCAAGGACCGTTAGGTAGGTCTCGATGTCCTGAGTCCGTAGACAGACGGCACGCCGAAATCGGACTTCGTACGAGGAAGTTATGGTCAGAAACGTGAAATCGGGAGGTTCGTGTCTCGGTTTTCGTGTCGAATATTTTATTCTGACATTCTGATTGGAGGACACCTGGATGAGTGACAAGTGTCACTCACCCATTGGCTAGATTGGATCAGATCCATTATGGGATTAAATAGCATTAAAATCCACTTTTGATCTCAGCCATTGATTTGAAGTACCCCAGATCTAATCTGAACCATTGATCTCATCCTTGAGATCAAATCTGGACCGTCCGTTTCCTTTCCCTCCATTCTTTATATTTCCTACCCGAAATGCACATTCTATCCATTTCGAACAAACACCCCAGCTCATCACCCATTCTCTGTGTCTGCGTGTGGGGGACTCACCGGTGAGGCTGAGAGACGGCGGTGAACGGCGGCAGACGGCGGCAAGGTAGGTGGTTCCTAACCCGAAACTGCTAAAAAATTCAAAAAATGGAAGCCTGTTTTCCAACGTGTTTTGTCGTGTTCTATTGATCCTATTCGATTCTATGGACTGGTAGGAAACTTTAGGACGTGATTTCGTGGTCTGAGGTGACCTGAACGGTGGTTAAACGGCGACGGGAACCCGGGTCTGTTCATCGAGATAAGCCTTCGATCCTGTCTGTGTTTGTTGATTTTAATTAGCTAGAACTGTTTCTGGGATTAAGACGAGTAGTTAGGAACAAACCTGAACAAAAATGATTGAGAAATGATGAAATGGTGACCGGGTCATGATCGCGGGTTTGATCGACCCAAGTTGCACAGATACGGGTCGACCCGTCTGAGGACAGAGGTGATGACGTGGCACCCTGTCAGACCTGTCAGGTGACGTGGACCACTCGTGAGCCGACACGTGTCACATGTCAGTGCACAGTCAGCACTGACATGTCAGTGACGTGGACCAATCTGGGACTGCCATGTGTCACTGACATGTCAGTGACGTGGACCAGTGCCGTGCTGACACGTGGCACATGTCAGATCTGACACCTGGCCTGACAGATCAGTGAGGTGGACCAATCGGGTGTTAACACGTGGCACCTGTCAGAGTCTGACATGTCAGACCTGACAGCTGTCAGATGACGTCAGCATGACGTCATGCTGACGTCAGCAGTGATGTCATGCTGACGTCAGCAGTGACGTCAGCGATGACATCAGCAGGGACTATTCCTACGTTGACCGGCGTGTTGACCGGCGCATGGGGGCGCGTGTGAACAGTGTTTTTTGGTGGGACCACCACCATTCTTTAGGTTTCGACGATCCGGATTCAATGGCGGTGGTTTCGGGTCGATCGGAGATCATTAAGTTGGTCAAAATGAGGTTTATTGCCTCAGGAAGCGCGTTCGGGCGGCTTTTCCGGGCCGGTTTCGGTCTAGCGTTTCATGGTTAAATGTTAGGGGTTTGTATTGACCTTTACGTATACTTTGGATATGACAGGGATTGTACAATTGTACCAGAACGAGGGTATACGTTCAGTTTTCAGCAGGATTGTACTGTGAGTGGGCCCGATTTCATTAAAACCTTGCATGCTTAAATATTTTTCGATTTACTTATATGTTCACATGCTGGAATCAAGAAACGGTTTTGATGATATGCAAATCATGGTTATGGCACGTTTCACGTTATTTGGGTTTGAGACCCGTCCGATGAAATCTAAAAATTGGTTTAGATTTTATCTATGTATATATATATGTTTTGCATGTGGATATCAATAAAATGTATTTGGGACTGCACTGTATAAGATCCATTCATACGATACTGTCTCCTTCGGATGTGGTACCCCGGAGTGGTCATGGCGCATTGCCTGCGAGGGGTCATTCTACGGAGGAACCGGACCGTAAAATGACTCAGGAGCAGGATTGCTTATTTGAAGTCACGGACATCGAGCGTCTAGGACGCTAGGCATTTGAGATGCCGTACCCAGACAGGGTTCGGGGATTGGACTCGGAATTGAGACCCGAGTGGTACGCGTAGCCTTGAGACTGTGACCTTATTGGACGTCAGGGACGTCAGACATCGGAGATGTCAGGATTGGAGTGTATAGTGCAGTGACTAAAATTATGTTATGGTTTTAATTATATGCCTTATGGTTCATATTATATGATTGATGGTTTAAAATTCTGATGCATGCATGTTTGGAAAACGGAGGGGTAAAGTATATATTTTACTTACTAAACGATTTTATAAACTTGAGTTTCAGTCCACTCACCCTTATTGTTTTGGTAACCCCTCCAGGTCGTGCTAATGAGGTAGATGAGAAACCTGAGGCTGAGGCATAGATCCACTTCTGCGTCCCTGAACCGCTGTTAGGCGGTGTACCCGCAGGTTTATGTTAGAGTCATTCTCGCAACTTGTAGTTTGGATTTCATCCCTTGTTTGACATCTGTTTATTTCGAATTTGATGTAAAACTTTAATTTGGTTTTTATGCATTTGAACGTTTAAGGTTAAAGCTGGAATATTATTTTGGGTGTCAGACGGGAGCAGGGCACATCCCCATGTGGTCCCAGAGAGGATCGGGGCGGGTCCTGTCAATGGGTCCCATCATTTTCATGTGATTTGGCTTGACAGCCGATTGTTCATATGTTTTACTCTATGTATGCATGTTTTATAACTAGAAGGTAAAATGATTCATTTTGAAATGTATTTTCAAACGATGACCCTCCAGGTCACGACCCAAAAATCGGGGCTACTCGAGAGGCGGAGGCCTGTGTGGGAATCAGTACAACTATCAATTGTTTGACAAGTGCTGAGAGTGTTTTCGAAACTTCAATTGACTTGTCAGACCGGAGTAGGACCGGAGGCGATTATCAAAGTCCTTTTGGGACGGGTGCTGTCATGGTGTTAGCTAAAGAAGTGGGGGCAACAACCACATGCACATTTCCGTTCAGTTGTTCCTTTTTTAAATGCCTCCACTCATTTTCCTAGTCAGGTACCCAATTTAATGCCTAGTAGGTGTCAATAGTATGACTCTTTTCACCACAGTGATCACACTTCATTTTGTCCTTTTTTGTAGAAGTCAGGCGACGAGGCGGAACAACAGAAGATCCAGACCATGTAGGCCGAGAAACCAAAGCATTGTTTTTGGAAGCAAACACAATAGCATGTTCCCCAATCTTGGTACCATATCCAAGCATAGTAATCTAGCGTTGAGCCTCTTGGAGGACCATAAACACATTTTTGATACTTGGAACTTTAACACTCCATATAATATCACTGTGAACCTTGTCGTAAGTATCGTCAATGTAACGACCCGTCCCAAATTCCTAGATTAGATTAGTGACCAATCACGATTAGTGAGGCTAATCCGTGATTAGTAGAGCGAAATCGGACAAACGATGCGAAATGACCGTTTTGCCCCTAGTGGTGGCAAAACATTGACTTTTTAATCGGGCGGTCAAATGGACTTTGACCGATGACCGTGACGTAGTTCGTGACGTCACGAGTTCATAGACAGGTGGCACGTTCAATTCCGACGTTCGAGGAAGAAGTTATGACGTTCGGAAGTTTAGGGGCATTTTGGTAATTTGGGTGAATAGGGGGTCAAAAGTTGACTTTTTGACCGGGAGGTCCGATGGCCGAGGGCCGAAGACCGTTACGCAGATAAGGATGATACGAATCCATAGGCAGGCGGCACACTGAAATCGGACTTTAAACGGGAGAGTTATGGGTCACGGAAGCTCGATTTCACTATGCACGAACTTCGAGACGGGGACGTTTCGGCGAAATCTGATTGGGTGGATATTTTGGTGGGCCCCATGGATGAGTGACAAGTGTCACTCATCCCATTGCTTTGATCCCCCAAAATGTGGATCTAAATAATTAAATATTATTATTTTAATTATTTTATAATTAAACCTAACAACCATTAATCCTAACCATCCATTTCAATTCTAACTTTAAATCCACACCCTTCATCCCTCATTCTCTCATCTGATTTCATCCCCTTCATTCTTCTTCACACACACCCGAAACCCCATAACCCAAAATCCTCCATTTTCTTCATTTTCTTCAAAAACCAAAACACACAATCACACTTCACCATTCATCACTTGTATGAGCTGGGAATAACCGTGGGGGGAGTGTGAAGGGCTGAGGACGGAAAGGGTGGACGGTGGCCCACGGTGGAGGACACGGCGGAGGAGAACCCGTGAGGTAAGAAAATTTCAAAAATTCGAAATTGGGCTTTAATGGTTTTTACTTGATTCCATTAATTGGGTGAGGTTCCTAGGACTCCCAGGAGATGAATGGGATTGGTTTCGAGGCATTAGACGGCCTGGAACAGCCGTGAATGGCGGGAGAAGTCACGGCCGCCATGGCCAAGCTCGAAGGTATGGTTTTTGATGTTTTCCTTCCATTTTGATGTCATAGGACTGTAGGTTAGGATTAGAGGATGAAAATGGGACAAACGGGAAGCATTTTGGTGGTCGGACGGCGGAGAACCGGTCGGGTCAAGCCGCGGGTCACGGCGACCCGATTGCAGACATTCGGGTCGACCCGCGAGGAGGCAGGGATGACTGATGACGTCATCCTGATGACGTCATCATGTCAGGGATGACGTCATCATGTCAGATCTGACAATGTCAGACTGACATGTCAGACAGTGGGCCAATGGGAGCGTGACACGTGTCACTGTCAGGGGCTGTCAGTGATGACGTCATGCGATGACGTCAGCAGGTACTGTAGCAGGCGCGTGAAGCCCACGCGCAGCCACTTCAGGCGGCGCGTGAGGGCGCGTGGCAGGGAATCTGGGGAAGGTTCCAACATACGAAATCATCTATTCGATGTAACGAACATTTTGGGACTGGTTTCGTGTCAATCGGACACCGTCTCGATATGTTTCGGGGCATCGGAAGGTTTAGGTTCGGGATTAAAAATAGTTGAAAATACGGGAAAATTACGGGGCTTTAGTGGGAGGTTAATTAAGTAGTTAGTAACCTTCTATTACGATTTGGACAGGTTTGGGAGTCCCGGTGACGGTGATCGGCTCGGGGAGCCGTATGGCACGTAAATCGAGGCGGCAGCTCGGACGGTCTGTGAGTGGACTTTGTTTTCTAAATTGGTGCATGCATAAATGTTTATTATATGTTTTATTACTTGTTTGATGATGCCATGGGTGCAATTCTATGTGGTTACGTATAAGCACGTATTTCGAGGTTTCGGCCTTATACGGTGCTTATACGGGTCTGTATTTCTGTATTGATTTAATGAACTGGCTTTGGATTTCTAAAATGATAAACTCGGGTATGAGACCCATTTGGTTTTGTCTCGGGCATATGACCTCAGATATCGGGCACGGTGCCCAACTGATGTCCTATGTTCGGGTATGAGACCCAGTCACTTTACGGTTTTGATTTTAGGTCAGGGAACCTTAAATGGATTCCCAGGTTCATGACGGTTTATGGGAACCGGCATGAACAGCTGTTATGGTATCGTGGTTCATGACGGTTTATGGGAACCGGCATGAACCCTTGTTGCTTCTTACGGTACATGACGGTTTATGGGAACCGGCATGTTACCTCGGTTATGTTATTACGGTACATGACGCTTTATGGGAACCGACATGTTACCTGATTATGGATATTATGGATCATGACGGTTCAAGGGAACCGGTCATGAATGTTTATGTTATGTATATATATGTTCATCTACCTTCCTTTACTTCCATTAACTCCTCCGGGGAGGGTCGTTGGTCTGGGTGGACCCCGGAGTAGTCACGGAGCACCGACTGAGTGGAGTCACCCCCCAGTTGGGTTCCTTACTCTCAGGAAGGCTATGGTTACTATTACCTCGGGTAGGGTCAGTGGTCTGCGGACATTGATCTTGACTTTGAGATGACTCGGATTGAGACCTGGGTAGCACGCGCGTAGCTTTGGATACCGTGACAGGATTGGTTGTGTGACTTATATATATGTATGTGATGGATATATGATATATGATATGTGGTGTGTACAGGTGTGCACAGGATTTGGGCAGTGGCCCGTATGGTCGTTTTCATTGTGGTCCTTTCGACCTTGGTTTATATCTGCTTTGGGCTTAGTCCCACATATGGTTTGTTTTGGATAAATGGTTTTCGAATGCATGCATGCTTTTTAGTGGAGGGTACAAATGTCTTCTTATTAAATGTTTTTATAAACTCTTGTTTTGTCCACTCACAGTTTTTAATGTTTTGACTGCCCTTCAGGTTGACATCGGATGTGGACTGTAGCAGAGACCGAGATATCACATACCTCCTCCGGATCCTGGCGTACTCTGATAGCCCGGGAGGGCAAAGGTCGAAAATAACCCTTGTCTGACACTTCGTGTCAGACGGGAGCAGGGTCATCCCGCACTAATCTCGGGGGGGATTGGGATGGGTCCTGTCAGCGTGGTATCAGAGCGGGGTTTTCTCTATTCGAGCAACCGTGTAGCTCTTGGAGTATGTACGCAGGTCGAGGATGTGATATCTCAATGGGCTACAGTTCGTGATCAACCTGATAGTTAGGGTATCGATACGATAGTTAGTAGGACCGTATCGTGGAATGTTTTGGTTCGGCACTGGATGCCGGGGTTGTCATAGTTCTGTCAGGGTTGACAGTGTGGAACCCTACGAATGGTGAACGTAGTATTACGTTAGAGTTTTGGATCTTGAGACGGTTAGTTGGGATCGTCTTCACGATGTCGTAGGATCGGTTCCGACGACTGGTTGGGAACTATGACCATCGATGTTCGGATTTTGTTGAGTTAGGTGGATTTACTGCTCCTGTCGGTTAGCAGCCGGATTCGGAGAATCCTAGTTGATTGACGGTAGGATTGGATTGACGTCTTTACGATGTCCAGACTGCGGGGTCGGTCAGATCGTGGATTTTACTGCCTTATGCAGTTGGGTTCTGAGGAACTCTAGGTGTGATCGTGGAACACTACCGTATATGTATGGTTCGGAAATGTAAGTTGGCGAGTAGTGTGATTTTGACGACTATTCGGATTTGGATTCGTTAGTTGGTTTAGTCATGTCAGCTTGTGTTGGGACTGCACTTCGCAGTCAGGGTTGTACGTATCGGTTAGACCGAGTTGGTTGTCGTGCTACTTCAATTGTGATGGACTGTTGGTGCAACTAAGGTCGTGGGCGACCTGGTAGGCGACATTTGGGTTAGTCGAAGTACGGTTGGTTAGTGATTGGTGGGACAAGTTATCGAGGTTGGTACCGGTCGATGGAATCCCGGAGCGGGGATACGGAGTAGTTGATACGAGCGGTTGATTCCGTTGGATGCGGAGTTTGTATATCGTGATTCCTGGTAGTTAGGTCTGCACGAGGTTGGGGCAGACGCTACTATCGATGGATGTAGTCGAGTCTTATCAGGTCGAGTAGACTCAGGTTACCGTGACGATGGTGACGATGGGATTGTCAGTCGTGACGATGATACGGGGTGCGTGAGTAACCCATATGTACGAGCAGTGATTCTGGATTCGACTCGGTTACGGCTGAGTGCGATCGCAGAATGAGTTGGGGACGTTCGGGGAGCGTTTCCTTTTCTCGTATAAGTTGTCAGGGTGACCGTACCCAGAGTTGTTGTGTACGAGGGAGGCAGAGTTCTCCTTTTCAAACAGAGATACGGGGTCGTCGCTCGGTATGAGCGAAGATCCAGGAGTGTCTGATTTGCACACTTTGTGCTGATGCTGATAGGTGATGATACTGGTACTAGTGCTGGTGCTGGTGCCGATGATCGTGATGACGATGAATTACGTATCGGGATGTGACATCCGTCGTGATGGGCATATGTTCGGCATCTGTGGTTCGAGAGTGGATCACGGATAAAGTTAAACTGGTAATGGACACGTAGATGATGTCCAAGTACGTTGTTTCCAATCTTGTTGGAATTTCGGAATCGCGAGAGGTTGCGACAGAGGTGACAAGAGGAATGTGGGTTTTCCGCATTGGTATTGGGTATTTCGAAGTCATTAGGGTGACTTCTCAGATTCTGCTAAGGCAGATGATGGTTGTATCACTAATACACTGATCGTGTATTGGTTGGTGGACCCGGGATTTGTTTTGGGTCATTAAGTGGAGTTGAGTATATCGAAGTTAGGTGACTGAGATTTCTCATTTCTGCTTGGTGGCAGACGATGTTGGATTACGTGACGTGGTGAGTGCAGCGAGTTTTAATTGCATTCATGTAGGATGGAATTGGATGTCATTGTTTGGTATCATCTTTGATTTTCCTTGGTGGAATGACAAGGATCGATACGAGGTAATCAGTGAGAACCCACAGTCTCGGCGTGTCTCGTCGTAGACTAATCTATTTAAGATGTGGGAAATGGTCTAGGACTTTGGTTGGTGTGTGACGATCCTCGATCGTGACGTCTATGGTCGGTTGACGTAGTGTTGGATCTGGATCGTGATTTGGATATCCAGATAGGTGGAGAGTTTATTACTCTTACTTGGATGTTGAGTGAAGCATGATGGGATTGAACTTCTTTTCAAGGTAAATCCCATATGGCTTATTACTCGCCTGAGTAGTTATCCGATGAGTAGGTGTCTGACGAGGTCGGATTTTGTCTGACCTAGTGTTGTGTTGGTGTTGGGATTGACTTCCCTATGAAGTCAATCGATCGTATTGTGGTAATCGGTTGAGCGGGTAACCGATAGGTTTGGTTTTGGTACGTCTCGGTAGACGTGAACGATATTTCAGGTTTTGGAATCAGATTTCTAGATGACGATTCAGGATTTTTGATTTTGGAACTTGAAAGAGGATTTCTAGATTTGGGTTTTGGAATCGGATTCTGGGTGACGATACAGGATTTGATTCTAGAGCTTGACTGTAGATTTTCTTTTATGGATTTGGGTTCGGAATAGTCATTCCTAATACTAGTTTACGGAATGATGATTTTGGATTCGAATTTGGGAAATGGTTAGGGATATGATATCTGAGTTTGGATTCGGGATTTCTTACGAAATTGCGGATTCGGATTCGGATTTGGAAATTGATAATGGGTCGGAGTTTCGATTTGTCTAATGCTGGATTGGACGAATGAACTCCATAATTGACACGTGTTTGACTACAACCTAGGTGGTCTGGTTATTGTTGTGATATGTCGATGGGTAGATGTACGTACTTTGTACGTTGTTCAAGGTACGATACCGGGTGTACTTGTCTTGCCTGGTGACGGTATATAGGAGATACCGGTGGTGCGTTGGAGAGCGTATTGGTAGTCGGATTGGTTCTGATACCATCGGATTAGTTGAGGTTGTGGACTGGACATTGGATACTGTGCAGTGGGTCATGGTATTTTTGATGGGTCTAGTTACACACAGGTCGAGTGAAATGCTTGTGGTTAGTGTAACCACGAGTGTGTGTCATATCAGTTTTTGACTGGCGACTGTCTAGTGGTGGCAGTTTGTCAGATGTGTCAGCGTGGATCGTTGAGTGGAGATTTAGTAAGGAACCGTCGAATTGTTGTGTGAACGAAATGGTAGATCTGACAAGCGGTGTCAGTTCGGAGCGTATGACTACGGTCATTCGACGTGGTCAAATGTAGTCGATACGACGAGAGCGTTAGCGGTACGTCTGGCTGCAGACGAGTAGGGATGGTTCTGGTTAGTTGGTGTACTAGTGTACACGTATTTTGAGGTTGATTCTACTTTCCACGGGATGGATGTGGAATCAGGATAGTTTAAGTTTCAAGTACGAAACTAATTAAGGAGGGAAGAACGGTTAGATTAGGTCGGTTGGAATTTCGAGGATGAAATTAATTAAGGAGGGAAGGTTGTAACGACCCGTCAAAAATTCCTAGATTAGATTAGTGACTAATCACGATTAGTGAGGCTAATCTGTGATTAGTAGAGCGAAATCGGAAGAACGATGCGAAATGACCGTTTTGCCCCTAGTGGTGGAAAAACGTTGACTTTTTAATCGGGCGGTCAAATGGACTTTGACCGATGACCGTGACGTAGTTCGTGACGTCACGAGTTCATAGACAGGTGGTACGTTCAATTCCGACGTTCGAGAAAGAAGTTATGACGTTCGGAAGTTTAGGGGCATTTTGGTAATTTGGGTGAATAGGGGGTCAAAAGTTGACTTTTTGACCGGGAGGTCCGAGGGCCGAAGACCGTTACGCAGATAAGGACGATACGAATCCATAGGCAGGCGGCACACTGAAATCGGACTTCAAACGGGAGAGTTATGGGTCACGGAAGCTCGATTTCACTATGCACGAACTTCGAGACGGGGACGTTTCGGCGAAATCTGATTGGGTGGATATTTTGGTGGGCCCCATGGATGAGTGACAAGTGTCACTCATCCCATTGTTTTGATCCCCCAAAATGTGGATCTAAATAATTAAATATTATTATTTTAATTATTTTATAATTAAACCTAACAACCATTAATCCTAACCATCCATTTCAATTCTAACTTTAAATCCACACCCTTCATCCCTCATTCTCTCATCTGATTTCATGCCCTTCATTCTTCTTCACACACACCCGAAACCCCATAACCCAAAATCCTCCATTTTCTTCATTTTCTTCAAAAACCAAAACACACAATCACACTTCACCATTCATCACTTGTATGAGCTGGGAATGACCGTGGGGGGAGTGTGAAGGGCTAAGGACGGAAAGGGTGGACGGTGGCCCACGGTGGAGGACACGGCGGAGGAGAACCCGTGAGGTAAGAAAATTTCAAAAATTCAAAATTGGGTTTTAATGGTTTTTACTTGATTCCATTAAATGGGTGAGGTTCCTAGGACTCCCAGGAGATGAATGAGATTGGTTTCGAGGCATTAGACGGCCTGGAACAGCCGTGAACGGCGGGAGAAGTCACGGCCGCCATGGCTAAGCTCGAAGGTATGGTTTTTGATGTTTTCCTTCCATTTTGATGTCATAGGACTGTAGGTTAGGATTAGAGAATGAAAATGGGACAAACGGGAAGCATTTTGGTGGTCGGACGGCGGAGAACCGGCCGGGTCAAGCCGCGGGTCACGGCGACCCGGTTGCAGACATTCGGGTCGACCCGCGAGGAGGCAGGGATGACTGATGACGTCATCCTGATGACGTCATCATGTCAGGGATGACGTCATCATGTCAAATATGACAATGTCAGACTGACATGTCAGACAGTGGGCCAATGGGAGCGTGACACGTGTCACTGTCAGGGGCTGTCAGTGATGACGTCATGCGATGACGTCAGCAGGTACTGTAGCAGGCGCGTGAAGCCCACGCGCAGCCACCTCAGGCGGCGCGTGAGGGCGCGTGGCAGGGAATCTAGGGAAGGTTCCAACATATGAAATCATCTATTCGATGTAACGAACATTTTGGGACTGGTTTCGTGTCAACCGGACACCGTCTCGATATGTTTCGGGGCATCAAAAGGTTTAGGTTCGGGATTAAAAATAGTTGAAAATACGGGAAAATTACGGGGCTTTAGTGGGAGGTTAATTAAGTAGTTAGTAACCTTCTATTACGATTTGGACAGGTTTGGGAGTCCCGGTGACGGTGATCGGCTCGGGGAGCCGTATGGCACGCAAATCGAGGCGGCAGCTCGGACGGTCTGTGAGTGGACTTTGTTTTCTAAATTGGTGCATGCATAAATGTTTATTATATGTTTTATTACTTGTTTGATGATGCCATGGGTGCAATTCTATGTGGTTACGTATAAGCACGTATTTCGAGGTTTCGGCCTTATACGGTGCTTATACGGGTCTGTAATTCTGTATTGATTTAATGAACTGGCTTTGGATTTCTAAAATGATAAACTCGGGTATGAGACCCATTTGGTTTTGTCTCGGGCATATGACCTCAGATATCGGGCACGGTGCCCAACTGATGTCCTATGTTCGGGTATGAGACCCAGTCACTTTACGGTTTTGATTTCAGGTCAGGGAACCTTAAATGGATTCCCAGGTTCATGACGGTTTATGGGAACCGGCATGAACCGCTGTTATGGTATCGTGGTTCATGACGGTTTATGGGAACCGGCATGAACCCTTGTTGGTTATTACGGTACATGACGGTTTATGGGAACCGGCATGTTACCTGATTATGGATATTATGGATCATGACGATTCAGGGGAACCGGTCATGAATGTTTATGTTATGTATATATATGTTCATCTACCTTCCTTTACTTCCATTAACTCCTCCGAGGAGGGTCGTTGGCCTGGGTGGACCCCGGAGTAGTTACGGAGCACCGACTGAGTGGAGTCACCCCCCAGTTGGGTTCCTTACTCTCAGGAAGGCTATGGTTACTATTACCTTGGGTAGGGTCAGTGGTCTGCGGACATTGATCTTGACTTTGAGATGACTCGGATTGAGACCCGGGTAGCACGCGCGGAGCTTTGGATACCGTGACAGGATTGGTTGTGTGACTTATATATATGTATGTGATGGATATATGATATATGATAAGTGGTGTGTACAGGTGTGCACAGGATTTGGGCAGTGGCCCGTATGGTCGTTTTCATTGTGGTCCTTTTGACCTTGGTTTATATCTACTTTGGGCTTAGTCCCACATATGGTTTGTTTTGGATAAATGGTTTTCGAATGCATGCATGCTTTTTAGTGGAGGGTACAAATGTCTTCTTATTAAATGTTTTTATAAACTCTTGTTTTGTCCACTCACAGTTTTTAATGTTTTGACTGCCCTTCAGGTTGACATCGGATGTGGACTGTAGCAGAGACCGAGATATCACATACCTCCTCCGGATCCTGGCGTACTCTGATAGCCCGGGAGGGCAAAGGTCGGAAATATCCCTTGTCTGACACTTCGTGTCAGACGAGAGCAGGGTCATCCCGCACTAATCCCGGAGGGGATTGGGATGGGTCCTGTCAGTCAAGGCCAATCAAAAAATCATAAATACGATTTTCCATAATAATAGCTTGAAAATTCTTCATATCATCATCACACTTCATATGGCAATGAATTCTTTTGTCCAATTCAAGCTAAATTGCCTTTAGTTTGGTAAAATAGGTAGAGAAAAGATGACCCTTTTGCTTGAGATGGGTTGCCTGGCACCGTACTTCATAGATTTAGGATATGTTAGAGCCATCATAAAACATCTTATTAACAACATCCCAAATTTCCTTAGAAGTAGGTAGAGTATGAAACATATTAAACAAACTAGGTTCCATAGTTCGTAGCATCCATCATTTCACAACATCGGCAATTTTCCACTTCTCATTTTTCAGGTCTTGGGAATCAAGAGCATTAGTGTCACTAGTCAGGTAATCCAATTTTCCTTGTGTAGTAGCATGGAGTTCGATGATCAAAGCCCATATCTCATAGTTGGATCCATTCCATTTGAATCCCATAGGTAGATTGGTAGATGATTCAGTATGATTCGTCACAATATGAGTAGAAGAAGAAGTTTCAGTGAAATCTGACATGGTGATAGATGACAGCTACAGTAGAAGATTAGGTAACGGCATCGACATTGAGAGATATAAGACGACACATGCTTAGATGTATAAGCGGCACAAGTGTAGGTATATAGGCTAGGTGTAGCGGAAATAGGTATTTTTTAGGATTAGGATTTGATGTCGTAGAGACAGATCAGAACCCACTCCGATACCAACTCAAAATAAGTGGGGTTTAAATTGATATGTATATTCTTCTCTCAATGAGGAATATATATATATATATATATTATACATAGTGGGTATAAATAGGAAATATGTACAAAATCACCTAATTCCATTTAAATTAGATAATTACAATAAAATCTAAATTTTGTTCCTAATAGGAACAAATTATATTCCTAATAGGAAACGTTGACTCACACCAACAAAAATTGCCTGGAAGGTCACGATGTCGCTATGAGTTTTACCAAAATCCGATGAACTTTGATTCGTTCCAAAACGTGGTCAAACTCGACATGCAATAGTACGTTTAGGGTCATTTATGAATCAACTTATGGGTGACTCACCTAGTCAGTTGAGTGACATATGTCACCTGCAAAAATGGGATTAGTGGCTCTGTTTGGCTCAACGGTGTGTGTGTGTGTGTGTGTGTGTGTGTGTGTGTGTGTGTGTGTGTGTGTGTGTGTGTGTGTGTGTGTGTGTGTGTGTGTGTGTGTGTGTGTGTGTGTGTGTGTGTGTGTGTGTGTGTGTGTGTGTGTGTGTGTGTGTGTGTGTGTGTGTGTGTGTGTGTGTGTGTGTGTGTGTGTGTGTGTGTGTTTTGTTGTACGATGGTATGTATGTTCATTTGCTCAAAGGGGAAGAAAAAAAGAAAAAAATACAGAGAACTTATTCAAACCTTCCACACAGCAACCCTTAATTACAGAGACGTCTGAACAATCGAGAGGATTAGAGAGTGAAAAACGAGAAGGAAACAAGAGTGAAAACAAGAGAGAAAAAGAAGAAACCTGAAACAGGACCTAAAACCCAAACCCAGAAATTAAAAAAGATTGAGATTTCGAATTTGAATTCTTGGACCGTAATTGTTGAAACCAAGTTTAGCTTAAGTTCCCTGGGATCCAAACGAGTCGAACCATCTCAAAATTGAAGTGAATCGACTGAGATTTCACCTAGAACGGACCCACGACAACCTTCGAATTTTCAAAGTGAAATCGAGCGATTTGAGGTGAGAAATCATGAAATTGATGTTGGAAACATGTTTATAATGATCCTAGGATGCTATTTGCTGGATTAGAATCAAGAAATCGAGTGAAATTGAACAGGTTTGACAATGGGTTGAAACCGGGTACGGGCGACCCGTTTGTAGGTTTCCAAGTTGGGACGATGACACTATTCATCGGCTTGTGGCTTCACACACAGCCCATTTAGGTCGCGGGTAGGGGCGCATGACTGAGTTTCTAGGAATGTGTTCAACATACTTTTGATTGTTTTCGACGATACAGACCTAATGAGACAGGTTTCAAGTTGATCGGACTCCGTTTTGGGGTACTTTTAGGTGTCCAAAGTACATAGTTCGTTATACCTATTATTATGAACTCCTAGGGTTTAAGGGATTGTTATAGAAGGTTATGCAGCAACTTAGTGACTCTTAATTTTTATGTTTGACAAGCGAGGTGAATCCCGAGATCCCTGAGGAACGTACAGCTCGAGATTGAGCAGCTTAGACGGTGTGTGAGGGGACATTTGTTTTATAAACTGTCATGCATGCATAGTTAAATGTTTTCCATGATTTGTTGCATGATTTGAGTTGCAATGATTGCATGATGATTTAATATGATTGTTTGTTGATTTTATGGATTATTTAATCAGTTTTTGGGTACGATTTACGTGAACTATGAAAATGACATTTTGGGCATAAGCCCGGGTTTGGAAACAGTATTTGATTTGGAATGTGAGTCAAGAATGATTATATGGATTTATTTAATGATTTTCGGATGTGATTTTTCCGAACTGTGTGAAAACGGTATTTTGGGCAGGAGTCCCTGTTAGAAATGGTTTGACTTGGGATTGGAGTAAAATGTTTGTGGTACTTGTTGTGATGATTTTTGTTGTACTTGGTAGGGTGATGATATGTGTTGTATTTGATGATGTGATGGTATGTGTTATACTATGATTGTGGACACTAGTACGTGTCTGGACGATGCAAGTGCAGTTTCTGGACATACCTCGGATGTTGCAGTGGTGCAGTTCCCGAGTACATGTACATCTAGATGTGCGTGTGCACTTTCCAGACATGACTCGGCTGTTGCGTGAGTGCAGTTCCCGAGTTGGCCTACGTGTAGTGCCCTTGTGATGGTATGATTGATTTGCGCTTGTGAGTAGTGTTGTTTGATGATAATGATTGATATTTGAGTATTAGTGACGAGTACTGTTGTTGATGGTATTTGTGACTGGTTTGGTACTGTTGATGATGGTCTTGGTCATTGACTTGGGGGATGATTGTGTCTAAATGTGTTTCGTGATTTAAGGAAAATGATTTAGGGAAATGTGGGCCATAGGATTTTTAAAACTGAGATGATTTTATTGGTCCACTGTTTATGTTTAATTTGAAATCCGAATCACGTTTTTACTCTATGCATGCATGTTTTGTAATTAGAGGATAAAATAGTATATTTTGAAATATTGTTTCAAATGATGTTATTTTTGCCCACTCACACCTTTGATGTTTTATTGACCCTCTAGGTCGTGGCACGAGGATTAGGACTAAGCGAGAGGCGGAAGAATGGGCGGAACTTAGTACAATCACCCCTTGTTTGACAGGTGCTGAGGGCCTTTTCGTGACCTTAGTTTACTTGTCGGACGAGAGCAGGACCGGACACGGTTATCAAAGTCCATTTGGGTCGAGTCTTGTCAAGTTGATATCAGAGCAAGGTTGGCATGGCTCCAGGATGCAAGCCCCGTGCACGGCCTAGTGAAGACAATGCCAGAGACTTTGAGAGTTTGAGTATTGAGCGAGCCCAACGTTTCGGAGCTACAATGTTTAGTGGTGGGACAAACCCCGAGGAAGCCCATCAATGGATCACTTGTATTAAACGGATCTTCACGGTCATGCGATGTCCCCCTGAGGATAAATTATTTTTGCTACTTTTTTATGGATGGTGGCGGGTACTAGTGGTGGTACACCTTGGAGATGTCGAGTTGGGATGCTCATACGGTGACTTGGGAGGCTTTTCAGAACCATTTTCTTAATTAGTATTATCCCCGTTCATTTTGAGATGCGAGAGAGACTGAGTTCTTGCAGCTCTAACAGGAGGGTATGTCGATACCAGAGTATGAGCAGACTTTTCAGATGCCATCTCGCTTTGCTCCGATGTTTGTGACTATCGAGATGGACAAGTGTCGACGATTTGAACTTGGTCTACGAGATGAGGTCCGGGCTATTGTGACAGCGGGATTTTAAGCTATGCTGAGGGAATTTTTGGATGCTACTACTCAAGTTGAGGCAATATTACCCATTCGAGAGCAAGATACGAGCTCTAGACGACACCGAGAGTGTCAGGGTACCGCGAGTACGAGTCGAGGAAATGAACTGGAAGATATTCCAGGTTTTATATCGAGGCCTCTCACCTCAAGATAATCTAGTAGGGTTTCAGTTTCATCGTCACCTAGTAGACAGCGTAAACGATCTACACGACCTATGTTGATCACCTGTTTTCATTGTGGAGAGCATAGTCATATTGGGAGGGAGTTTCCATACTGGTCGAATCAAAGTCTGATGGACCATACAGTTGTGGGTAAGAACTAAGGACCAATGTCGACTTCCACTGGTGGTACCAGCATCGTCAGAAGTGGACGACCAGGTCGTGGTCGGCCTTCGGATTCATGAACTTAGGCCTTGGAAAACGGTTCAGAGTAATGGAGATGTTACAATACCTCTGTATAGTTGTAGATGTCGTGTATGTCGTGTATGTTGTTGTATGTTTTGTATGTTTAAAGGGGGTAGGTTGTGACGCAGCGAAAATTTGAGAAATGTATATTTGAAAGTTGGAATGTAAAATGACGTTTTTTTACCCTTATAAATGTGGTGGTCAAATGTCGACCTTTTCTTTTAGGTACTTTGGGCACATGTTTCGAGGACCTTTGTGTAGATCTCTGGACGTTGACTCCGTAGACAGGTGGTATGTCGAAAATGGAGTTCGATTGTGATTGTTACGGGTCTAAAACGACCAGGGGCATTTTGGTGATTTTATGAGTGAAGGGTAAAATTGTAAATTGGTTGGATTTATATGAATCAGCCAATGGGTGACTCACCTAGTTAGTTGTGTGACACATGTCACCTGCAAAAATGGGATTAGTGGCGCTGTTTGGCCCGCGAGTGTGTGTGTTGTTGTATGATTGTATGTATGTTCATCTGTTCGAAAGGGAAGAAAAGAAGAAAAACAAATACAGAGAACTAATTCAAATCTTCCACACATTAGCCCTTAATTAAAGAGACGTCTAAATAATCGAGAGGATTAGAGAGTGAAAAATGAGAAGAAAACAATAATGAAAACAGGAGAGAAAAGGAAGAAACCCGAAATAGGACCCGAAACCCAAACCCATAAATTAAAAAAAAATTGAGATTTCAAATTTGAATTCTTGGACCGTGATTGTTGAAACCAAGCTTAGATTAAGTTACCTGGGATCCAAACGAGTCGAACCATTTCAAAATCGAAGTGAATCGACTGAGATTTCACCTAAAACGGACCCACGACAACCTTTAAATTTTCGAAGTGAAATCGATTGATTTGAGGTGAAAAATCATGAAATTGATGCTGGAAACATGTTTATAATGATCCTAGGATGTTTTTTTATGAAGGAATAGAAACAAGAAATCGATTGAAATTTAACAGGTTTTGAGAACGGGTTGAAACCGGGTACGGGCGACCCGTTTGAAGGTTTCCAGGTTGGGACGATGACATTATTTATCGGCGCGTAGTTTCACGTGCAGCCCTTTCAGGCTGAGCGTTGGGGCTCGTGGCTGAGTTTCTGGGACTGTGTTCAACATACTTTTGACTTTTTTTGACGATACAGACCTAATGACACAGGTTTCAAGTCGATCGGACTCCGTTTTGGGGTACTTTTAGGTGTCCAAAGTGTGTAGTTCGTGTTTACCTATTATTATGAAAACCCACGGTTTAGGGCATTGTTATACGAGGTTATGTAGCAACTTACTGACCCTTAATTGTTGTGTTTGATAGGCCTGGTGATTCCTAAGATCCCCGAGGAACGTACAACTCGAGATTGAGCAGCTTGGAAAGTGTATGAGTGGACGTTTGTTTTATAAACTGTCATGCATGTATAGTTAAATGTTTTCCATGATTTGAGTTGAAATTATTGTATGATGATTTGATGTCAGGACCCGTCCCAATCCCCCGAGATTAATGAGGGACGCTCCTGATCCCGTCTGACACGGAGTGTCAGACTAGGGAAAATTTGAAACCTTTAGCCTTCTGGCTTCCAGAGTACGCCAGGATCCGGATGAGGTATGTGATGTCTCGGTCTCTGCTACAGTCTGCACCGTGTTCAACTTGAAGGGAATTGAAAACAGAAAGACTGTGAGTGGACTAAAATAAGAGAGTTCATAAAAACATGTTTCATAAAAGACCTTTATGCAGTTCACTAAAAAGCATGCATGCATAGGAAACCATTTATCAAACCACATATTTTTAAACAACCAAATCCATATGGGCCTCTGCCCAAAACCATTTACAGAAAACCGTAACGTAGTAAACATATATGGGATCTCAGCCCAAATTCATTTATCATCATAAAACACAACTTCGCAAAACCAAGAAATCATGTTTATCAATATATATCATATAACCAATCCTGTCACGATATCTAGAGCTACACGCGTGCTACCTGGGGTCTCAAAGCCCAAGTCTCCCTAGGGTCCACCCAGATCAATGTCCGTAGATCAATGACCCTCCCTAGGGGTTATAATCCATAGCATTTCTGAGAGTAAGGAACCCAACGGGGGTGACTCCACTCAGTCTGTACCCCGTGACTACTCCGGGTCCACCCAGGCCAACGACCCTCCCCGGAGGAGACAATTCATATATAAAGAATGGTATACGAAAAACCTTTTGAAATCATTCTTAAAACCGTTCAAGGGTTCATGCCCGGTCCCCATAAACCGTCATAAACCATAAAAGCCTTTCAAGGGTTCATACTGGTCCCCATAAACCATCATGAATCAGAAATCCATTTATTGGTCCCCGACCCGAAAACACAGTTGTAAACCATAACTGGGCCCTAAGCCAGGATCCACATACAAACTGGGCCACCGGCCGAATTGTAAACCAACTGGGCCTCGTGCCCGATTTCGTAAACCAAATGGGCCTCGTGCTCGATATCGTAAACCAATGGGCCTTGTGCCTGATTCGTAAGTCAACTGGGCTCCGAGCCCGATTCGTAAACAACTTGGGCCTCGAGCCCGATACGTAAATCAACTGGGCCTTCAGCCCGATGCCTCATTAAATCAAATGGACTTCAAGTCCGAGAGCTCGTAAATCAAAGGGGTCTTGTGCCCGATAAAATCTGAAATGGATTTATGAACCAATTGGGCCTCTGGCCCGAGAACGTAGCTAAAAGGACTTCGAGTTCGAGGGTTTCCAAAACAAATGGGTCTCGAACCCGTGTTTACCTTTTCAAATCCAAAACCATTTCATGAAATCATTTCCAAACCTATAAGTACGGAAAATCAGTGTAAAATTGAAAATCTCGATTTACGTGCAAGCACGTAAATCGCCTCAAAATGCGTGAATCATATTCATAAACCATATAAAATATTTATGCATGCATCATAGTTTAGAAATCAAGGTACACTCACAGACCGTCCTAAGCTGCCGCCTCGGTTTGCGTGTCTTAAGCCTCACCGAGCTAATCGTTGTCACCTGGACTTCCAAACCTGTCCAAATCAATCTAGAGGGTTACTAACTACCTTATTAACCTCTCATTGAAGCCCTGTAATTTTCCCGAATTTTTATTATTTTTAAACTCGATCCTAAACCTTCGGATGTCCCGAACATTATTGAGACGGTGTCCGATCGACATGAAACCAGTCCCAAAATGTTCGTTACATCGAATAGATTAAAAGTCATATTGAATTCATCCCCAAAAGGTGGCCCATGTGCCCCCACGCGCGGCCTGAAGTCCCTGCGCGTGAAGCACACGCGCCGAGCACTATTCATCGTCATCAAGTTCCAACGAACCCGGTTCGCCTAGTTCGAATAGGACCAGACCGGTCTGAACCGCCGTCATCGGTTCACTGTCCAATCTCTCCTATTTTCGATCCAATTCAGTTCATTTTCATTCTAATCTCTCCCTAATCTCATTTCCTATCTTTCTACCCTTTAAAATCATGAAAAATGCTCAAGAATCTCACCTTCCATGATTAAACCAAAATCTTGATCTTCAAGCTCGATTTCTCGACTTCCTAGCCCTCCTTTTCTATCCAAATCGATCCTCCTCGAGATGCCTTGGTCCCTAGGTCATAATAGAATTAAAAGGAACTCAAAACCACGATTAAAACTCAACCTTAGATTTTTTTAAATGGAAAATGGTTCTCGGGTTCGGTTTGGCTCACCCCACCCCCCCCCCCCCCCCCCCCCCCCCCCGAGTGAACCGTCATCCTCATCATCTCAGTCTCTCCCTATCTCTCACACCACCATAAAGATGCAGATATGGTGATAGTGTGATGTGGTGTGGTGTTCGTTTGGGCCAATGGAAGTGTGAGGTAGAGATGGATGGCTAAGATGAGAGGTGGGTGAATTAAATTATAAAATAATATAGAATAATAATATTTAATTAATTAGATCCAAAAATTGGGGGTTTGGGCCAATGGAATGAGTGACACTTGTCACTCATCCATGGGTCCCACCTAAATATCTGCCCAATCAGATAATGCCACCTCATTACTTCCTCGTAATGCGTACATAATGAAATCGATTTTCCGTGACCCATAATTTTCCCGTTCGATGTCCGATTTTGGCGTGCCGCTTGTCTATGGATTCGTATTGACCTGATCTGCGTAACGGTCCTGGGCCCTTGGTCATTGGATCTCCCGGGTTATAAGTCAACTATTTGCCTCTTTTAACCAAATTACAAAAATACCCATGAACTTCTGAACGTCATAACTTCTTCCTCGAACGTCGGAATCGAACGTGTCACCTGTCTATGAACTTGTGACATCCCGAACTACGTCACGGTCATCGGCCAAAGTCCATTTGACCGCCAGAACGAAAAGTCAACGTTTCACCTATTATAGGGACAAAATCGTCATTTTGCACCGTCCGTCCAAAAGTACCCCACTAATTACCGATTAACCTTATTAATCCTTGATTAGTCACTAATCTAATCCCAAAATTCGAGACGGGTTGTTACATTTGATATGATTGTTTGTTGATTTTATGGATTATTTAATTAGTTTTCGGGCACAATTTACGATGAACTATGAAAATGATGTTTTGGGCGTAGGCCCGGGTTTGGAAACGGTATTTGACTTGGAATGTGAGTTAAGAATGATTTTATGGATTTAATTAATGATTTTCGGATTTGATTTTACGGAACTGTGTGAGAACGGTATTTTGGGCAGGAGTCCCTGTTAGAAATGGTTTGACTTAGGATTGGAGTCAAATGTGTGTGGTTCTTGTTGTGATGATTTGTGTTGTACACGGTGGTGTGATGATATGTGTTGTATTTGATGACTTGATGGTATGTGTTATATTATGATTGTGGACACTAGTACGTGTCTGGACGATGCGAGTGCAGTTTCTGGACGTGTCTCAATTGTTGCGGTGGTGCAGTTCCCGAGTACATGTACATCTAAATGTGTGTGTGCACTTTCCAGACATGACTCGGCTGTTGCGTGAGTGCAATTCCCGAGTTGGCCTACGTGTAGCACCCTTCTGATGGTATGAATTATTTACACTTTTGAGTAGTGTTGTTTGACGATGATGATTGATATTTGAGTACTCGTAACGAGTACTGTTGTTGATGGTCTTTGTGACTGGTTTGGTACTGTTGATAACGGTCTTGGTCATTGACTTAGTGGATGATTGTGTCTAAACATGTTTCGTGATTTAAGGAAAAGGATTTGGGGAAATGTGGGTCATGAGAGTTTTTAAACTGATATGATTTTTTTGGTCCACTGTTTATGTTTGATTTGAATCATGTTTTTACTCTATGCATGAATTTTTTGTAACTGGAGGGTAAAAGAGTATATTTGAAATGTTTTTTCAAATGATGTTATTTTTGTCCACTCACACCTTTGATATTTTATCGACCCTCCACGCGGTGGCACGAGGATCTGGGCTGAGCGAGAGGCAGAGGCATGAGCAGAACTCAGTTCAGTCATCCTTTGTTTGACACGTGTTGAGGGCGTTTTCGTGACTTCAGTTGACTTGTCAGACGGATGCAGGACAGGACACAGTTATCAAAGTCCATTTGGGACAGGTCCTGTCATGAAATCTCCTCAAATTGTGTCGGGTCATAATCGGGTTGAAGTCGGGTTGAGTCTTCCCTAATCGGGTCACGGTGTTCCTCGATCATCCCTGAGGAGTTTGTCAGTCCCAAGTTATCATGATGAGATTGCTGATGATCCCAGGACCGTGATTTTTCGTTTCCTGGTTTGGTGGCCATGGCCACCCTCGAAATCGTGGGCTTCAATCACCGTGGTGTACAAAAAAGGGTTCGATAAGTCAAGGGAGGATGCTAGTGACTCTCGCTTGGACGAATTGGGGGTGAGAGGCAACGTTCGGTGTTCAAAGATAGTGATGTTCATAGTATCAAGGGGGAGTTTCTAGTTGTGCTATTTCATGGATGTGTGCAGAGACACACGTATTTGTTCGTGTGAAGATGAAATGCCCATAGTTAGGTAAGGGCTGGGCCAATAGCAAGTGAGTTCAACCAACCCATAGTCCACATTAAAGTTGAAAGTTCTAGTTGTGGGCTTGGGCCGCACTAAATGGTAAATAAGGCCAAACTGGATTTGTAACTTGGGTTGTGAGTTTAGACCCCCAAAACAGTAATTCACACAGCCCAATCCAATTAAATTAATCCAACCCAAGGCCTAACAAGATTTGAATACTTGAATAAGGGTAAATGGTAAATTCCTAAATTTTCGGTTCGAGTTTTTGATACGGGATGTATCAATTTAAGCATTAAATTTTCGTATAATTTAGTCACTAAGAAATCTCTTCCAAAATATAATTTTTCAAAATTCCAAAAATTCCACATTCCCATTATCATTTTATTCATTCATATGGAATTATACATATACATATATAAGTGATATTTTATTTATTTATTTAGCTTATAAAAGTGATATTTTATTTATTTATGTATTTTAGCTTAACTAACTTGACTAGTGTTAAAAATTTACAAGGACACAAATTGCATAAATGAACATGGTTTGATTGGATGTGGAAGTAAGTTTGGATTTGAGTTATGGTGCATGACATAATAAAGAAACAAAATAATGGGTGAAAATGGAAAATTAGAAATGAGGGAGAGTACAATGATTACGCAATTGGTTTGCGTTTGGCGTCAGAAACGCAAAGTCCGAAAGCTAGAAACGACCCTACGTAGGTATGACAGTGCTGCCAACGACACAGATTCTCGGCTTTTCTCATCCAATCACATCTGTCGTTTATCGAACCTTAGATTTTACAGCCTTTCCCCTAATCCCAAGGGCCACCAGCTGCCATGTCCTGCGCTGCTCCGCCTGACTTTCACCATGTTAATTGTTAAAGGCCTTCGCTGCCCTTGTTAAGGACACTGTACACTTCCCGCACAACTGCAGAACCCAGGCTTTTCAAACTCACCATCCCAGTGCCTAATTACCAAATTAAATTTTTAATTTTAATTTATTCTTTTTTATAAAAACACAAGTATCATTTGATTAATTGAAAAAATATATAAAATAAAAACAAATTAAACTATATTAAGTTGACAATAAACATCAATACGTCTAGTGACAATTCTACATTATCGAAACGATTAAAAGAGAATTCACGGACAAAATTATGTGACTTAAAATTTCATGGCATCATCAAGACTATTATAATCATTCTTTACAATCCCACAAAAGTGAGCTAACTCAGCCAACCTAGTAAAAGATCTTAAAACTTATTTATAAAAGTATGAACAAAACAAAAACAAAAATTAAAAACAATTGTTCTATCAAAAGACACAAATAATAATCATTGTCGGCACCCATCATTTGTCGCCAATGTTGTTTATTCAAAACAGGTATAAAATACCAATGAGGACTATTATCCACTAGCATATCGTAGATCCTTCACTCCACTGTGATCAGCACTACTACCAATGCAAACGGGTGACCACCTATCAAGACCTAACATCCTCACACCATGACTAGAAATCCTATAAAGGCAAATCAAATCCCCCCAAGATAAAAACTTCACTAGAAACTTGACTTGTCATAATGAAACCCGTATTTATGATCAACACTTCCATAACCAAAGAAGAGCCAACGTTTGAGTGATCAAAACGCACCAGAACATTCTTCCATCATAGCACTACCCATGACACTAGAATAATAATAAAATAAAATAAAAACTTGGAAACGCATGAACCTCAACGAACTTAGTAACAAGGTTAGTTGAATTACCTAAATTTATTAATCACATTTCTTTGGATCTAGGATGAGACCCGTGGAGCCAAAGAGGAGCCGCCGAAGAAGAGGGTTTGTAAGATGATATTTTTGTTTTCATACCTGACATATGAGAATATAACTCAATACGGAATTTAGGAAAAATGTATCTCGTAATTTTACAAAGTTCTATTATTAACCATATAAAGTGCGTGAAAGTAAATAAAAATGAATAACTTTTGCAAAAGTTGGGATAAAAAGACACTCCAAACAGAACGGTCCTTATCGGGCACATAGATCGAGGCGTGTTAGCGGACATCTAGATGGCGACATCTTGATGATAAAAACCAATTAAATAAAACGATGCGTTTTATTTAGTCGAGTGTAACATAAACAATGAAATCCAAATACATTTCACCACGACATCGAAAGTATAGAATAAAGACACGAGTTTGATGATCATAACATTACTTAAGTACTTGAAATACCCGATCTTCCACCTCGTCACTCCTAACTCGAGAGCGACTGTCAAAATAGCTATCCAAACCTCCTTGAAGTGCGTGAAACACCAGCGTTACCTGAGGGGTTCAAAAACAAAGAGTGAGTGGACCTAATAGTTTATTTCACTATAAAACCATGAATAATAAAACAAGCTTTAACCCCTCAGTTTTCCCAAATGCCAAAATCAGTCAATTTAGACTTGCACTTTTTACGAGAAATAATATTAAAATAATCATCAATCACAATAATAAACTCAAAGTATGAATAAACATGCATGAACCACAATCTAATTGGTCACGAGTCACTCGAGGCATACAAATATGTTGGATGGGTATCTTGACAAGACCCGACCCTAATTAATACGGAACTCGGACTGGTCCTACTTTCGTCTAAAAATCACTTGTCAGACAAGAGATTTTACTAATTTAATCTCGATTCGAATTCTTGATAAACATACCAAATTAATTCCACCTTGCAAGGTTACCGCTTTCATCCAACCTACTTCCTCAACAAGTAGTAGAGATTTTACTAGCTTGGTTATAATTGACCTTATTTTCATCACCATCAGTACCCTATTTCAGAACCTCAAATTATATGTCAATAATAAAATGATTTATTTCAAAAATAAACACAATTTTAATCATAAGTTTTAATCATAAGTACTCCTTAATTATTACGCTAAATACACATCTTTTAGCTTTGTAAATTCACCAAAATCAAGTATAAATCGATAATCAAATATTCATTACAGATTGTGTAAACTTAAGCATTTGGATCAAATACATAACAAAATTTGCAATAATTTCTTTTAATTCTATTTCCATATAACGTGTTTTCCTATTCCTTGTCCATCTCCTAATTTCTTCACAACCATGTAAACATATAATTTCATAGATTTATATAAACGTATAAACATGAATTCACATGACACTATATAATTATCCCAATTTAATCATACATAATTTTCTTTGAAACACCTATTCAAATAAACATATAAACATATAGTAATTTACTTTGAAAACCCGTAACTTCCTCAAACGGTATCCAATTCACAAGATGTTTGAACCATTACACTAAGAAAAGAAGAAGTAAAATTTTTCATGTTAAACGTTTTCCCGGGAAATGCCTCACGCATGCCCACACACCGCTGAAAGGCCCCTAGCGTGGGCTTCACGCGCTTATCCGAATTCATCATCAATCTTGGGTCGACGACCCGTTTCCCTCCAACCGAGTCAACCGCGACCTGCGACTTGATCTGATGATATCTCCACGGTTTTACGTCAGTTTCTTTTGTGTTCTTCATCAGATCCACTCATCTTAATCTTCTAAATGAATATATAGTTTCAAAATAATGAAACCATACCTCGACGACACAATTCATCCTTCAAGGTCTTTGGCCATGGTGTCCTGCTTCTTGTCACTACCTTCCCAAGCTCAACTCTTTCTTCTTTCTGTCTCTAATTGATCGTAAGGATGTTATTTGCAACCTAGGACCCCAAAATAGTCACCCAAGGATCCCAAAACCATTAGATGACCCACAACCATCATTAACTTCCACAGGTTTGAGTTCTTGACTCACCTAGAGCTCCATCGTTGCCCCTTTTTCTTCCTTGATGGAACCCTGCCCCTTATCTCCTTCCTTATCAACACTTTTTCATCTCTTTCTCCTTTGTTTTTTCACTTCCCTCTTGCCTCGCGATTTTTTCCCTTATTTCCCAGGGTAGCTTCCACCGAATGGCCACAACCCATAACCAACATCAACATATAAGCACCCAAGTCGATGCAGGAGAAAAAAGGGAGGGAATTTTAAAGACTCTTCTAGAATTCTCTAGGTTCCCTATGTGAAATAGCCAAAATGAACTTACGGGAAAAAATTACCAAAATGCACTTACGGGAAAAAATTACCAAAATGCCCTTATTGTTCCTTAACGCATAACTTATGTTTTCGAACTCCTTTTTTGAAATACTACATGTCAATGTACTTAGAAAGTTGAGACCTTCATTAAGGTCCTCTTAGTATGTCCATAAGTTCTCCCGAATAAGAAGTCAACATTTGACTTGTTTGTCAAAGTCAACTCTTTGACTTGTTGACTTCTCACGGGCAAAGTGATCAATTTTTATTTTCTTGAATATACCGGGTGTTGCAATTCTCCCAACCTTAAAAAAAAGTTTCGTTTTCGAAATCTTAGAGCCGGATCATATATATCCTTCATATCCAATATTACTGACACATAATAATTTATCTTACCATGTATAGGTATCGGGAAATCACATGTAAAACAAATATTAATGCCATAGCCAAATCTATATTCTGATCTCTCAATTTACAACTATCGAGAAATCGTATACTTCCAACACACAAGTTCCAAACCTCAATGCAATCAAATTTTTTAATCCAAGAGGCAAGTCAAAAACCAGCAAACAAATCAACAATCAAATTTCATTGGTCGCATTTCACCAAGGTTTCTTGAGCAATCATTGATCAGATCCAGTTATCATACTTCAAATGTTTTTCGAAATTTAATTATCATCTTCTAGTTGATTTTGAAGTATAGGAAAATATTTATAAAGTAAAGATCATCAGTAATTGTTTCAATTGTTACACATAAACCACCAAGCTCTTAGTATTTCATATCATGCTATGTGTCAGCACCCACCCCGGTTTCACCCCGAAAACCGAGGTAAATCCTGCTCTCGTCTGACACCCCGACACTAAACAGAAATAAACTCACGAAAAACCACCAAAATACACAGTCAGACGCAGGAGAAACTTTAAACATCCCGAAGTCAAGTTTTACAGAGAATAGTACCAAAAACAAAGGAAAGAAAACCGATAAATAAGATACACGCACAACGGAAAAGTTTAAGCACTCCGGGGTCACTCTCGAAAAATTCTATGCCTCCGACGCTGCCTTGACGTCACAACCCCGCGCTAGCTCCACGACCTGGAGGGCAATTTAAAACAGAAGGTGTGAGTGGACCATAAATAAGAAAAGAATTTCCGAAAACCATTTCATAATAAAACCAGGGTTTTAGCCCTCCGTTTTGAAATCACTTTCATAACCCAGTTACTAAAAACAATTATAAATCACGTAAAGATCATCATAAAAACATTTGCAGAATAATTATAAAAACAGTTATAGAAATCATATCATAAGCACCATAAAACCATATCACAAAACATAAATATCAAGCCATCATTATCCGATCAAACCTGCTGGATCTATCCGAGTCTTTAAACTCCCGAGTCTTTAAACTCAATCCAGGCCTCAATAATATCCGAGTCTTTAAACTCCCGAGTCTTTAAACTCAACAGGCCTACGGGGGAAAATATCAATATATCCGAGTCTTTAAACTCCCGAGTCTTTAAACTCAATCCGGGTCTTTAAACCCAATCCGGGCCCGTCCCCCGTCATTCACAATATCCGGGTCTTTAAACCCAATAACCAGATCCAGCAAATCCAATCCAAAACCATTTGAAAACCATTTCGAAATCCATATCCAAACCCGAATCCGAAACCACTGGTCCGAAGCCATTCCGGCATCCAGAACCATCATTTCGAATCCAATTCCGGAAATCCTCTTTTCAACTTTAAAACCAAATCTCGCTTACCGAAATCCGATTTCAAAAACGAAAAACCTTGATCACCAAATCATGTTCCAAAATCCCTTTATAATCATTGAAAACCATTTATCGTTTGAAATCCCAAAACCATGACATCATAATTAGAAATCAAGCCTTTTTCGTAAAACGTACTGAAAACCGTATTTCCTCGAAAGACGTGCAATAATGTAAAACCAACATCACATATTCAATAATCATGGAATCTCATGTAAAACCATAAAACAAGTAATTAAAAGCAGTTATGCATGCTCGAGTTTAGAGAAAGGGTCCACTCACAGTACCGAACCCTCAGTCGCGTCCCGTACGTTACTCAGCTTCCCCGGGAAATCCCGATCCTGTCAACAATCACCCAAGAACGTTACTAACAAGTCTACTAAGGTCCACCTAATTTTTTCCAAAAATCCCCGGGTCCTAAACGTAACAAACCGGAACCCTAAACCTTCAACCTCGCGGGATTAACCTCAAACGACATCCGAACAACCCGAAACCAATTCCAATGGATTCCTTATGACATGTAGAACAAAAACTCAGTTGACCGTTTTCCCAAACACCGCCGCACGCGCCCCCAGTCGCCGCCCAAAGTGGCTACGCGTGGGCCTCACGCGCCTGCACACAGGGTACTATTCACCGTCGTCTACCTCGCGTGAACCGGTCTGAACCGGCGTTCCCGGTTCTCCGCCGTCCGTCCACCAATTCGACTCCTCTCTTCACCATCCTCACCGTCTAGTCCTAAACAACCCATTCCCCTTACTCTAACACCTCTACACAGTCCCTAGATCATCGTCCCAAACTTGACACAAAAACCCGTCTGTCCCCTGTTTCCTATTCCGGCCACCCAAGTCCTCCCCTGTCACGGTGGCAACACTAGACCACTCCTAGGACCCTCCTAAAGCTCACCCAACTCACCAAATCTCTCGACTCTCACTCAAAACCCACGACTTACCGTTTGAATCAAGGCGGAAAAATAGAGCAAGCAAATGAAAACAGAGAAATTACATGTACGCCGACCACCCATGTGAGCTCTGCTGGATCTACTCCACTCTCCTCCATCCTCACAACACCACTACGGGTCCAATTTGACAGGTTTGTCATGGGAAATACTCAACCCTGCACGGTGGTCCCCTGATTTGTACTCCCTGTTTCCTGCGAACTCAGGCCTCGCACACACCCAATTCCCTCACAACTTCTCACTCAGCTTCACTCCTCAGCTCTCACTTCATCTCCAGTTTCTCACTCACTCACCAGAACACACGAACACTCCTTTCACCTGATCGATTTCCCTCTCTAGCCTCACTCTGTTCTCTCTTGTTCGAACACACATGAACACATACCATATAATTGGAGTCGTGCATCCTAGAACCAACCAGACCCCCAGCACGTGTCACAATCCTCTCAAGCCTCACACAATATCTCCTCTCTGCCCTGGACACTTGTCCAAATCTGGCTGCACTAAGCCCAAAGTACAAAAGACCAAACTGCCCTTCCTTTTAAGTCAAAATTACCATTTTGCCACTACCTTTCTAAACCCGTAACGCACACATCCTAACTCCGATGAATACGTGCAGCCTGTCATCGAACTCAGGACGACGAGATCTACCTAACGGTCCTAGGTCAACGTGTCAAAACCCGATCGTATGAAAAGTCAACTCTTCCCCCTATTTTAACCAAATTACGATAATGCCCTCAACCTTCCGAACATCATAACTTCCTCCTCAGATGTCGGAATCGGGCGTGCCACCTATCTACGGATTCGTGACGTCCCGAACTACGTCACGGTCATCGGTCAAAGTCCATTTGACTGCCCGAACTAAAAGTCAACTATTTGCCCAAACTAGGGGCAAAATCGTCATTCTACGCTAATGGACCTATCGTAACTGACTAACCACCAATTAAGCTCACTAATCTCATTTTAAACACGGTCTTAACCCTAATTCTCGGGACGGGTCGTTACACTAGAGCTATTCTATAGCCACATAATGTCTTACTTATCATCATGGAAAATTAGCACATTATCTATTCCAGGCATAAAACTTTTATATAATATCAAGGCATCACCACATAACCAGATTAATATAATCACATATCTATACTTCCCATAAACTGATTTACCATATAATCTCCAGTTCGTTTAGGCTCAAACATTACCGGGATCCCATCTAGCCTTTAAATTTTACCAATTCATAACCAAACTTAATCAATTATTTTCTTAAATCCATATCACACAACGACACGACACGTAGGCCATCAATCCAAACCTAGTACCAACACATTACCAAGCCATATTTCCCCCGGGGGTTTTATGCTACCGGTAGATTAACCACTCAGGATTCAGAGCCCAGCTCAATGTTCGAGTTATCAACAAATCACCATATTAGTCTCAAGATTCGAAGCCCCGACTCGACATCAGAGACTAACCGGTATCCACACATACAACACTCGAGATTCGGAGCCCCCGGCTCGACGTTCGAGTGTATACTGACTCATGATTCGGAGCTCTGTTAGACATCTGAGCTAGCACCAGTCTCAGGATTCAGAGCTCTACTCAACGTCTAAGACTGACCAACCATCACCCAATTAGGATTCGAAGCCTAACTCGACGTCTGAGTGGTCATCCCACACTATATCAGTCTCAGGAAAAGAGTATCAACTCGACGTCTGAAACTGATCCATCATCATCTGTTCACAGCACAACAATACCATACCCAGAACCATATACATGTTCATAATCACACCATAACATCATATCAATTCATATCTTCACATCATAGCTTCAGATTATTAGTTTATCAAATATATTCCCATATACATCACTATCATTATCGTGATATCATCATATCACCATCGCCTAAATCATCTAATATCATGCCATGACACGATCATACCATCATTATCCTGGAATTTTATTTTCATCATCATCGTTACATCAATCATATAACACCATGCCACATCGTATGGAATTATTATCATTCATGTCATATCATCAATATATATATCAACACATCCATAGTTTAAGCTACAAATTTAGTCTCCAAAACAGGCTTGTATTCCAAGGCAAACCAAATTTTCAACTTGTAAAAGATATTTTCCACATTATTTCTTAGAAGCCAAATTATCATCCCAAAACAAATTCAAGTCCAACCTAATGTCATGAAACCTCGTTTATTAATTCAATCATCTACTTAAAATCGTAATACAATTCACATTTAACCTTAGAAAACATACCATCAAACAATCAATAATTTCTTTTAAGAAACCGTCAATTAATCAATTAAAATCATTAACTAATTAATTCAAATGCAGATCTACTCATCAATTTGTCAAACCTCGTAAAGTAGATAGTCTCAACAATTATTGTAAACCCAATTCAAATGATAGTGACATGATCATTTAATAACTTCAACTCATATTCTAAACCGAAGTCCATTTCCAAATTCTTTAGCAAGATTTCAGTTGCGACGAAATCTCGCATAACATATAAAAGAATTTTCCATCAAAATCATCATAAAATAGCCATCAACCAATACCATGCAATTCGTGTTGTAAAATACCTATGCTCTGATACCAAATTGACAAGACCTATCCCTAATTTACACGGAACCCGGACTGATCCTACTCCCATCTGACAATCACTTGTCAGACAAGGGATTTTACTAATTTAATCTTGGTTCGAATTCTTGTTAAACATACCAAATTAATTCCACCTTGCGAGGTTACCGCCCACATCCAACCCACTTCCCCGACAAGTAGTGAAGATTTTACTAGTTTGGTTATAATTGACATTATTCTCATCACCATAAGTACCCTATTTTGGAACCTCAAATTATATGTCAATAATAAAATGTTTTAATTCAAAAATAAACACAATTATAATCACAAATACACATCTTTTAGCTTTGTAAATTCACAAAAGATCTATATAAATTGATAAACAAATCTTCATTACGGATTGTGTAAATTTAAGCATTTGGAACAAATCCCCCATAGATTTTGTAATAATTTCTTTTAATTCTATTTCCATATAACATGTTTACCTATTCCTTGTCCATCTCCTAATTTCTTCACAACCATGTAAACATATAATTTCATAGATTTATATAAACGTATAAACATAAATTCACATGACACTAAATAATTGTCCCAATTTAAACATATATAATTTACTTTGAAACTCCTATTCATGTAAACATGTAAACATATAGTAAATTACTTTGAAACCCCATAACTTCTTCAAACGGTATCCAATTCACAAGATGTTTGAACCATTAAACTCAGAAAAGAAGAAGTAACATTTTCCATGGTAAACGTTTTCTTAGGAAATGCCTCACGCGCTCCCACTTGCCTTCAAAAGGCCCCTGCGCGTGGGTTTCACCTGCTTATCAGAGTTCATCATCAACCTTGGGTCGATGACTTGTTTCCCTGCAATCGAGTTAGCCACGACCCACGACTTGACCCAATGATATCTCCAAGGTTTTACGTTAGTTTCTTTCGTGTTTTTCATAAAATTCATTCATCTTAATCTCCTAAATGAATATATAGTTTCAAAATAAGGAATCCTTACCTCGGTGGCGCAGTTAATCCTTCAAGGTATTCAGACATGGTGTCACACTTCTTATCACGGCCTTCCCAATCTTAACTCTTTCTTCTTCCTGTCTCTAATTGTCCCAGGGATTCCATTTCCAACCTAGGACCCCGAGATAGTCACCCAAGGATCCCAGAACCATTAGATGTCCCACAACCATCATTAACTTCCACGGGTTTAAGTTATTGACTAACCCTGAGCTCCATCCTTGCCCCTTTTTCTTCCTTGATTGAATCCTGCCCCTTATCTTCTTCCTTCTCATCACTTTGTCTTCTCTTTTTCCTCTATTTTTCACTTCTCTCTTGCCTCACAACGTTTTCTCTTATTTCCTCAACTAGCTTCCACCGAATGGCCATAACCCATATCCAACATCAATATATAAGCCCCCAAGTCGGTGCAAGAGAAAAAAAGGGAGGGAATTTTTAACTCTTCTAGAATTCTATAGGTTCCCTTTCTGAAATGACCAAAATGTCCTTATGGGAAAAAAATTACCAAAATGCCCTTATTCTTCCTTAACTCATAACTTATGTTTTTGAACTCTTTTTCGACGTATCGTCTGTCACTATACTCAGGAGACTGAGGCCTTCATAATAGTCCTCTCGTTATGTCCATAAGTTCTACCGAGTAAAAAGTCAACATTCGACTTGTTGGTCAAAAGTCAACTCTTTGACTTGTTGACTTCTTAGGGGCAAAGTGGTCCATTTTTATTTCCTTGAATATTTGGGGTGTTGAATATCTATAAGCTTATGTACCTCAACCACGTGAAAGCTAGGTGCTAAGCACCGTCACCTCATGTCCCCTAGAGCACAGGGACAAATTGACGCATATTTAACTAGTATTACGAGCTGCGCGGGTGAACAATCGCATGGAAGCTCGTTTGTGGCCACTCAAATGGGTACGGAGATACCAACACTACTTAGTGGTTTTTAAGGTCATAACTCAACAATATCTCGGGACTCATAATCCATAACACCATGAATAGGCAACTAGCCATGCAAATGTAATAAATAAATCAACTAGGCAAACTCGGGTATACACCACCACATCATAGCACATATTAGCACATCTCATATCAAGGGACTACTTGCACATCACATATCATAACCAATACTAGCATATCCGAGCATATAACCTAAAGTAAGCATATCGGTCATTCAACTATATTCAATCCAAAATAGGCAGTCAAGCATGCTCAATAGATATATATAGCATAAAAATAGTAAACGTGCAAGTAAAGAGTTTTAGAAAACAAGTTTAGGGAAAAAGGGTTCACTCACAAACTAGTCGAGGAGTCGAAATCACCCGACATATCATACCGCGTATGCCCGAACACACCACAATCTTATATAAATCGGATCGTACGGTTACATTTTGAATTTCAAGTAAAATTACAATAAACCTCGCTTAAATTGATTTGAAAGATATTAAAATGGCTCAAAATGGATTTAAAATGTTCTTCAACGGCTCAAAAACGTCACAAAATACGGTTGTGCGCATTTTGAAATATTCCTTGGAAGATTCCCTACAGAATGTTCTAGAATATTCCCCTCAAAATATTCTTTTGGAATATTCCCTCAGAATATTCCCTTGGAATTCCCTTGAAATATTCTGTTAGTTGACCATTAAAACAAATAGTAGACTAACGTTGGTTAACGCCATTGACTGATTGACATATGACTGCCTCGCTTGAGACGGCAGCCAGACTGCCACGCTAAAGACTTCCACGGTGGCCTAAAATTGGTAAACTTTCTAGAAAGCTAATTTTTTCGTCGAGGCCTAACTTCCTTAAATCGAAGCCAAAATCGCCATGCAATATATGAAACTATATCTACTCAATACAAAGATTCTAAATCTCAAGATATTGAGTCAAGATACTACCTCTTATGGTCGAAAAATCACCGAGGAGAAACGGCTCCATCGTGCCTCCTTCTCTCGAAGCACTGTCCATGGTGACCAAGGGGGAATGTGAGAATCACATGGTCATCTTCACCATGTAGAGATGAGTAATCAGGTCACAGTAACTCAGTTTTGGTCGAACGTTATCAAAGGGCTACGGTAGCTCTGCAATTTATCGTGGAGTCGACCGCTATCAAAATCCAAACGAAACAAACATGAAAGGGTCAGTAAGGTTCTACATGAAATTGGGAATCCTAATCAAACAAACTTGGGTTCCAATCTTACCTCCCTCAAGAATAAAACTAAACATGCCAAAATTGGATCCTTGATGGGTCAAACAACACTTTCGTCGCAAGGCGGCAGTTGGTGGGTCATGACCATCTCCAATGGGCTCACGGTGACGGGACGAGCCAGGTTAGTTCCACTGGAAATTGTGTTTCGAAGATTGGTCGGTTCATCATGAAGAATTCCAAAAATTCCATAACTGTGACGGCTTCTCGATGTTTCTTTCTTCTCAGGGTTGGTCGACAGTGGAGGTTCGCACAAGTTCGAAGGGGGATAGGCAAACGGGGAGGTAGAGGGAGAGGATTAATAAGAGATAGATAGTCGAAGAATGGGGGATGGTATAGTCGTGAGCAAAGGAAAGGATGACAGCCATCGTCGTTTTGGTGGATGGTAGTCGAACCATCATTTGACCTAGTCTAAACAAAAGTGAGGGTGCATAGTCCATAGGTTTCATCTAAAGTGTGTGCGTGTAGGGGGAAAAGCATCCTAGCTACTATTTATCTTTCCAAAACAACCCCATAGGGACACCTGGATGTGGTTGTGCTTTTCACCACATCATGTTTCCCAAGTGTCCCTCACAAGGGTTGAATTCAAAATCTCCACTTGGGCTTGGGAAATGACTTATGGGCTTGGGCCACCTGTGACGACCCATCCCGAATTAATGAGATTAATTAAGGATTAATGACGGATTAGCGAGGCTAATCCGAGATTAAACGAGGATTAGTGGAATTTGAGGCGAAATGACAATTTTGCCCTTGGAATGGGCGAATTGTTGACTTTTCGTTCGGAATGGACTTTGGCTGATGACTGTGACGTAGTTGTGACGTCACGAGTTCATAGACAGGTGTCACGCTCGATTCTGACATTCGGGGAAGAAGTTATGATGTTCGGAAGTTTGAGGGCATTTTAGTAATTTAGTTGAAAAAGGGCAAACTGTTGACTTTTGACCTGAGAAGTCAGATGGCCGAAGGCCAAAGCCCGTCACGTAGATCGGGACGATACGAATCCGTAGACAGGTGGCACGTCAAATTTGGACGTTCGACGAAGAAGTTACGATTCACGGAAGTTTAAATGTACTATTTACGGCGACACATTTTACGAGGCAAAAGGTGAAGTTTTGTCTTTTGTGGGCCCAGTTGCTTTTAGTGGACCAATGGATGAGTGACAAGTGTAACCCATCCACTGGCCAACCTTATTCATTCATGAACCTCCCATCTTCATCGATCATTCATTTTCTTTGTTTCCAAACAAACCAAACCGATCCACCCTTCACCCCAAAAACCAAACCCTTGACCCTTTTGAACTTAACTGAGAGGACAGAGAGTGAGAGGAGGACCTGGTGGACGTGGTGGGTGGCCAGGCAGCAGCCGCCATGGACGGCAGTGGAGAACCGTGCACATGTATCAGTTTTAACCGATTTCCCTCAATTTCAATTTCTGTTGTTATGGGTCGATTTGGATGGTTCTATTGTGTTCAATAGGTTGTTAGGAGGCAAATAGGAAGGTTTTGAGAGTGTTTGAATGTTGAGAGACCTCTGGGGAGGTTTTAGAAATTTGAACCGAAGAGGAAAAATCAAACCGGGCAGTTTTGTTGGGTTTTTGATGTTCTAAGTATTTGGTTTAGGTTTCTAGGATTAATTTAGAAGGTGTGGGATCGATTAGAAGAAGAACGGGTGAAAACTAGACTGTGTAGGGGACTGGACCGGTCACGCCGGTCCAGTTCCAAGAAACGAACCGAACCGGCCGGTCTGAACCGGTTGTCGAGAGGTTGAAGACGCACTGTTCACAGGCGCGTGGCTCCCACGTGCAGCCACTTCAGGAGGCTCGTATGGGCGCGTGGGGGAGAGTTTGGGGGTGGTTCCAACATGTGAAATTATCTATTCGATGTAACAAACATTTTGGGACTGGTTTCGTGTCAATCGGACATCGTTTCGATATAGTTCGGGTTGTCCGAAGGTTTAGGAACGACTTTAAAAATAGTTAGAAATTTCGGAAAATTACGGGACTTTAGTGATGGGTTATATAAGTAGTTAGTAACCCTTTAAATTAATTTGTACAGGTTCAGGAATCCCAGAGGCAACGTTTGACCCGGGAGACGATTATCGCACGAGTATCGAGGCGCGGCTTCGGACGGTCTGTGAGTGGACCCTTCTTTCGAATTCAATGCATGCATAAATGTTTTATAATTGTTTTAATATATGTTTTGTGATTCCATAAGTGCATTTATTTGTGGTAGCCTAGGATTTATGTATTTGCACGTATTTCGAGATTTTCGGTTTTATACTATGCTTATAAGTTCTTGGTTTTCAACGAGCGTTTAATAAACGGATTTTGGATTTGGAAACATGAACTCTAGCGTGAGACCCAATTTGATTTATAAACTCTCGGACTTGGAGTCCATTTGATTTGACGAGGAATCGGACCTAGGGTCCATTTGAGCCATACGATCGGACCGTGGGTCCAGTTGGTTTATGATTCTAGTTTGAGGCCCAATTAGTGGTACTATCGGGCTTGATGCCCCTTTGATTTATAATATCGGGCCTGAGACCCATTTAGTTGAGATATCGGGCTTAAGGCCCCGTTGGTTGTGAAATCGGGCGTGAGGTCCTGTTGTGTTATGGTTTCGGGCTTAGGGCCCAGTTAGTCGTGATATCTGGCTTGAGGCCCTGTTGATTGTGAAATCGGGCTTGAGTCCCAGTTCGATTTATGAAATGAGTTTTGAGAAAGAAAGTATTTGAGAAAGAAAGAAAAAGATTTGAAATGAATGAACCCTCCATATTGATTATATGGTCTCCTCCAGACATCGACCTGGAGAGTCACAGTCCACAGACCAGAGTGGGTATCTCCATAGGGATCCCGTTCCAGGAGTGGTGGTTACTTATTATGTTGTGGACCCGGACCAGATTCTGGAGAGATATGTGAACTAGAACAAGAGAGAGCTTGCACTAGATCCAGAGATTGAACCTCCCAAATGGAGATTCCTGGGAAAAGATTCGGAGTGAGACCCCGAGTAGTGTGCACACTAGATAGATATGATGACATCGTGACTATATCGGGGATGTGTTCCCTAGGGGCTGTGTGCCCCGAGTTGGCATCTTCTCCGGAAGTTCCTAGGATGGGTTATACGTACGAGTACGTATGAGAATTTCAGAAAAGTAATTTGGGGCGAAGACCCCTGTATTTGAAATTGTGAAAGTGATTTGGGGCGGAGACCCCGTTTGTGACATTTTGAGAATGGTTTTGGGCTGAGACCCACATGATGTGATTTGAGCTGAGTCCCTATTGATTTGACCTACGAGTTTTTGAGTTGTGATTTCGGGTCGAGGACCCAATTGGATTTGTGGGTCATGACGGTTTATGGGGCCGGGCATGCACCCTTGAAATGTTTTGAAAATGTTTGACAAAGGTTTTTTATGAACGTTTGATAAATGGTTTTGAATGCATGCATATGCTTTTATGAAGGGAATAAATTTCTTTTTGCAAAAATTGTTTTTAATAAAATATTGTTTGTCCACTCATGACTTTTAATGTTTTAATGCCCTTCAGGTTGATCGCGGATGCGGGCTGTATCAGAGACGAGACATCACTCCCCTCCTCCTACGATCCTGATGCACTCTGATAGCCCCGGCGAGGGCTAGAGATGGAATTTTCCCTGGTCTGACACGTGGTGTCATACGGGATCAGGCGGGTCCCACGTTAATCCCGGGGCATTTGGGACCGGTCCTGACACCACCACTAAAAGATACAAAGGACCAATTTGTAACTTTGGGTTATGTGTTTTGGGCCCCTGAGACAACAATCCACAAGGCCTTAGTAAATAAAATAATCTAGCCTAAGACCAAATAAAACCCGTAATTAAACACGTAGGGGAAAAATGGGAATTTACAATTTTTTGATTTTGAGTTTTCGATACTTGATGTAACATTCCACCCCTTTAAAGATATTTTGTCTCGACATTTGGTCAACGTCGGTCAAAGGTACAATTGTCAACAGTTACCTGTAAATCGGCTATACTACCACAATCAAAAGTCCAACTTCCTCGCAAGGTCCAACGAATATGTGCTCCATCCAAGGGATTCGTCAGTTCTCTAACATTAAGCTACTGACATGTCTTTGTTTACCCCAAGAAACTCAATGAACGTTGCGCCTCAATGATATAACAAATCAGATGCTTCCTGAATAGTTTTCTGAATGTCCAGAAAAAATTACTTGGTTAACGAAAAATATTTCCCAAAGGGATACAAAAACCCTCAATAATTATAGTCTTCTTCACTAACAAATTCAAGTAGGATAAGGAACTCCCAAGACTTTGGCGTTCTAATTGTCTCGTAAAGTAACTTGTACCAAGTGTGCCTATCTCACCTTCAATCCATCTAGGGAAGCATAACGAGGTGATCATTACCTCCAACTCATCTAGGCAAGCACAACGAGGTGATCGTTACTAGTACCAAACTCATTAACCTCGATCATTTAGTCTGGAAAAATGTGAACAATTCTACTAGTTCTCCCAGATAGCAGTAACCAACCTCGTCGCAAAAGTCAATTAGGGTTCAAAAAAATTCCAAAATTAGTACGGTCCACGAACCAGTTCTCTCATACAACAGTTTAAGGCGCACTAGGGGTAACAAGATGGTTAAATTCAAATAGGCCTCAAGATTGTAATGGTGGCCCAGTACAAATCCCTGCTAAAATAGCGGTTTAAGTGAAGAATATGAATAAATAAGTTCAACTAATTTGTAGTTATCCAGATAATGGGAATGCAGCCCAAACGTAAGTTCTTCGGGCTCAATAACTAACTCCATTAAGTGATCCCTCTAGTTCCTAAGTTCAACACTGCTATAGGGGAAAACACTAAATACAAAGTCTGGTCTGATTTGATCTTTAAGAGAAGGATGTGCAACGCAACACGCCTCTAGTTAATAGTTCATAACTAGTGGTTCCTCGTGTTCCTCTTAATAATCAAAAAGTTTAGACAGTCATCTCGACAAAGAGGTAGTGATTTTCGTTAGGGTTCCTATTAACCCATACGTCCCAAACGGGTTTAAGGCTTTAATCTAACTACAAACTGAAATACGACACAGATCTCGGGAAGGATTAGGTAGTGTTAAGACACAAAAGTCCTTACCTCGTAATATAGTAATAATTTCCATTGTGAAGGTACCCAAATCTTAGCTCAATCCTATTCTTTGTAATATTATTTCGTAAAACAATCTCAAGGTCCATTAACTTTCGATAGTACACATTTACTAAAAAAAACCCAAATCTAAGTACAAAACGGTTCAAGAACTTCTAAGATTCGGTACTTAAAGCTCGAAATAATAGAAGATCATCTGGAGGATAGGAACACCACTGCACGACCCGAGCGGCATCAATAGAACATAGGAAGGAAGTTATCTAAAAAGAAATTTTAAACAATTGCTGGGGAAAAAATTAGGGGATTAGATGGAATCCTACGACTCAAGGGTAAAGTTCAAGCCAAACACTTCTGATGGCCGGATGCCTATGCTTGCTCTTGAGTAAGGACTCCGAACTCAATCGGGAAATGAAATTCACCATAACTTTACAAGTGAACGTGCATAAAAAAAAAGGTCTAAGTGACAAGTGTAAGGATAGTGACTAAAATTCTCCAAACTAGGATCTTCAATAATTGGGACAAAAGTTCTGGTCAGTTGAACTAGAATCCACTTCTAAGTTTCAACAAAATAACCTTGCCCAAGGTTATCATTCAATTGTAAACCTGCAACCAATAATTAGCTCTAACTCGTAATGCAAGTCGGTCGCGGTAGTAAGACAACTAGAATTGCTTCACCTGTTAAATAACCTCAAAGTTTTCATTGGTCACAAATTAGATTCTCCCGTCCGACAATAACTTTCTACGAAAAAAATAGAACTTTTCAAAAGGTCACGCCCAACTACAAGGGTGTAATCCAAGATAGGCTTCGAGGCACTAATAAGAAGGTTACTAGTGACACACTTGGTTTTAAAGTCAACTGAAAGTGAAATCAACACTCATACATCGAATGGAAAACTTCTGGTTTGTTTCCAAAATCAGGATATTCTAGAGTTTATTAGAATGGTTACCCAACAATAGGTCGAAGAGAAAGAAAGTTGAAGGCTAGAATTATGGCTAAAACAAGCACGTACCAACGAAGTTCAAGGATGATCCAATTCCGAGTGGATAGCTCCCAGCTTAGGTTCCTACAAAAAGTATCCTTTGGTACTATAAGTTCTCGTTTAAGTCAAACGGGTTGACAAATATTAGCATATGCTAAGTCCAATTGAAATGGGTCTTTCCCCGTAAGCCTTCGTAGGGTGGAGTCTAGAATCCGTAAATAGGGTCTTGGAAACAAAAGTCTAGTCACTGCGTACTAGTGATTCCCGTCAAATCTCATAGATCTTTTCCTTAGTTTCTATGAGAATTGGTGTTTGGAACAAAGAAAGCAGATGCAAAATGGCGGAGAAACGGCCGAGTCGCCGTCTCGAAAATTAGAAATTAGGGTCTAGAAGATGACCTTCTACTCGTTGCGTGAACACCACGTACAGAGAGCCTCTGAAACGACCCATCCGAAATTATGGGATTAAATTAGTGACTAATGGAGGATTAGTGAGTTTAATCAGTGATTAGTTGAGAAAAATCTGACGGACGGTGTAAAATGACCGTTTTGCCCTTGGTCGTGGGAAAAATGATGACTTTTGACTCGGGGAGTCAAACGTACGAGGACCGATGACCTTGACATATATCGAGACGTCACGAGTCCGTAGATAGGCGGCATGTCGAAATCGGACGTTGAACGGATAGGTTACGATTCACGGAAGGTCTGAGGAACTATTTACGGCGGCACTTTTTACGAGGCGAAAATGGGATTTTTATCCTGAGTGGGACCCAGATATTTTTAATTGGCCCAATGGATAAGTGTCACTCATCCATTGCTTAGCATCACATGTACATGCATCCTCCCCATCCTCTTGTCTATTTCATTGAACCCGAAACCCACGTACAACCCACCCCAAAAATCAGACCCACCTTCCTCAATCCTCACCTATTGTTGTTGGGCCATGAAGGAAGGTTAGAGAGGAGACTGAGATGATGAAGATGGTCGCAGGATCGTCGACCGTCGTGGACGGTGGCCGTAGGAAACAAAACGGTGAGTTTTGGTTTTGAAAATTCAAAGTTTGGATTGGAAGGTTTTTGATCGATTTTGTAAATTGGAAAAAGTTTCTGGTGATCCTAGGAATCGAATAGGATTGGAATCGTGGCCGGAGGAGGTCGGAGACGACCAGAAACCGAGGAGGAAAACAAGTCGTCTGTTCTTCGATCTAAAGGTATGATCTTTGGCTCGTTTTATTAGTTTTGAAATCGTAGGATGATAGGAATGGGAGGGATGAACACGTAGGAATTCGAAGGATCGAAAATGGGTAAAACAATGGAGAGAACCAGCCTCGCTGGTCTGGTTAGACCGGATTTACAGTTAACCGGCCGAACCAGGTTTGTCGCGAGGTAGGGGATGACATGTAGTAGGTGCGTGGTTCTCACGCGCAATCCCTTTGGGTAGCGTATGAGGGCGCGTGAGCCATCTTTTGGGGATGTTTCCAACATGTAATTTCATTTATTTAATATAACGAACATTTTGGGACTAGTTTCGTGTCGATCAGACATCGTCTCGATATAGCTCGGGATTCCGAAGGTATAGGATCGAGTTTAAAAATAGTTAAAAATTCTAGAAAATTATGGGGCTTCAATGAGAGGTTAATAAGGTAGTTAGTAACCCTCGAGTATGATTTGGACAGGTTTTGGAGTCCCGGTGACGGTGATTAGCCCGGGGAAGCCTATAGCACGCAAATCGATGCAGTAATCTCGGACGGTCTGTGAGTGCACCTTGATTTCTAAACTGTGATGCGTGCATAAATATTTTATATGTTTTACGTATGCAGTTATATGATGATGTTTGGGATATTAGTGATTTACATAGTTACTCGTATTTCAAGGTGATTTACGTATTTGCACGTAAATCGAGGTGATTTATGTATTTGCACGTAAATCGAGGTTTATGGTTTTGCACTGATTATACGTGCTTATGGTTTCAGAAATGGGTTAATGAAATGGTTTTTGATTTGAAAAGGTTAACTCGAGCATGAAACCCATTTGTTTTAGAAACCCTCGGACTCGAAGTCCATTTTAGTCACGTTATCAAGCTAGGGGCCCAATTGGTTCGTGAGTTGATTTTGGACTTGGAAATATGGAATCGGGCATGAGATTCATTTGATTTACGAACTCTCGTACTTGTAGTCCATTTAATTTAATAAGGCATCGAGCTGGAGGCCTAGTTGGTTACGATTCGTGCCAGAGGCCCAGTTGGTTTACGATTCGGGCCAGAGGCCCAATTGGTTTGCGAATCGGGCTTGAGGCCCAGTTAGTTTACATGATTGGGCTTGAGGCCCAATTGGTTATGATATCGGGCTTAAGTCTCAATTACGGTTTATAAATGTGATTTCAGGTTCAGAGACCCTAAAAGGATTTGGATTTGGGAAAGGATGGATTTCTGGTTTCATAAAGATTTATGGGGACCGGGCATGAACCTTTGAAAGGTTTTGAGAATGATTTCAAAATGATTTTTCATATACCATCCTTTATTTATGGATTGTCTCCTCTGGGGAGGGTCGTTGACCTAGGTGGACCCCGGAGTAGTGACGGAGCACTAATTGAGTGGAGTCGCCCTCGTGGGGTACCGTACTCTCAGGAAGGCTTTTATGGATTATAGCCCCCAGGGAGAGTCATTGATCTGCGGCCATTGACCTGAGTGGACCCTAGGGAGACTTGGGATTTGAGACCCGGGTAACACACATGTAGCTTTAGAAACCGTGACCGGTTTGGTTATATGATATATGATAAACATGATTATTAGATTTCAGAAATGGTATTTCTGTGTTTTATGGATTTGGGCAGTGACCCACGTGGATCATGTTTTATGGATTTTCATATCCTATGGTTTTGGGCTGAGTTCCCACATATATTTGATATGATTATGGACTTGTGTAAATGGTTTTGAGCAGGGGCCCGTATGATTTGGATTTACAAAATTTGGGGTTGAGACCCTAGTAATGGTTATTTGGATAAATGGTTTTTGTATGCATGCATGCTTTTTAGTGAAGGGCATAAATGTCTTTATGAAATAATGTTTTTATGAACTCATTTATTTTCGTCCACTCACGAATTTTAATGGTTTTAATGCCCTTCAGGTTGATCACGGTTGCTGACTGTAGCAGAGACTGAGACATCACACTCCTCCACCGAATCCTAGCGCGCTCTGGAAGCCAGTCAAGCTGATGGTTTTAATTTATCCCTAGTCTGATACTTCGTGTCAGACGGGAGCATGGCACATCCCGTGTTAATCCCGATGGGGGTTGGGATGGGTCGTGTCAAGTGGTATCAGAGCAGGTTTGCTCTTGTGGTGCTCGCAGGTCGAGGATGTGATGTCTCTATGGGCTGTAGTTCATTATCAACCTAATAGTTAGGATACCGGTATGATAGTTAGTAAGAACGTATCATGGATAGTTTTGGTTCGGCATTTGATGCCGGGGTTGCCATAGTTCTGTCGTGGTTTGGCAGTATGGGACCCTACTAAGGGATGAACGTAACAGTACTTTAGAGTTTTAACCGTGTGATGGTTATGTCAGGATCGTCTATCGTGGTATTGTTGGATCAGATATGACGATAGTTTGGAGTTATGGCCATTAGATGGTCGGATCATGTTGAGTTAGATGGTTATGCTGCTAGGAGCAATCGGGTTTCTCCGAACCCCAATTGGGTGATGGACCTCCATTTGCGTGATGGTCAAGAAATGTGAACCCTAGTAGTGATTGGTGATATAGAGAATGTGAGTACAGTGGAGTTAGTTGATGACCTCATCGGAAACCCTAGTTGAGCTGACTGTAGGATTGGAATGACGTCCACGCAATGTCAGGACTGTTGGTCGGTTATGTCATGTCAGCTGTGGTGATGGGACTGCACTCTGCAGTCGAAGTTATGTAGATCGGTTAGACCTAGTCAATTGTCGTACTACTCTAGTTGTGAAGGTTAGTTGGTGGAGCTGAGGTCATGGACGACCTAGTAGACGACAATGGTTGAGTCGAGTTAAGATTGGTTAGAGATTGGTTGGACAGGTTACCGGGGTGGGTACATGTCGATGGAATCCCAGAGTGGGGATACAAAGTAGTTAGTACGGGCGGTTGATTTCGTTGGATGCGGAGTATTGATAGCGATGTCTGATGGTTGGGTCTGTACGAGTTATGGAAGGCATTTTTGTCGAGAGTAGTCTTAGCGGTGGTTGTTGTGGATAGGGGGATGTTTAGGGAACGTTCATTTTCTTGTATGAGTTATCGGGGTGATTGTACTCGAAGTAGTTGGGTACGAGGGAGGCAGAGTTTCTCCAACTTGAACAGTGGTGTGCGGTCGTTGCTCGGTATGAGCAAAGATCCACGGTTGTCTGATTCACATAGTGTGTGCTGCTACTGGTGCTGATGTTGTGATGACGATGAGTCACGAGTCGAATGTGACTCCGTCGAGATGGGCATACGTTCAGTACCTGGGATCCAGCACTGGATCTCAGATAGTGAGGGACTGGATGGGATCCAGCAGTAGTTGAGACGTGAAAATCGAGTAGTAATGGACCATATCCTTTTGGATGTACTTAAAGGGTATAAGTCGATAGGCGAACTTGGTAGTGGGTTAGACTGGTTACGGACACGTGGTTGATGTCCGAGTGTGTTGGTTCCGACATGGTTGGAACTTCGGAATCGAGAGAGGTTGTGATTGAGGCAACGAGGGGAGTGCTTGATCCTGCATTGGTAATGGGTATTTCAAAGTCATTTAGGGTGACTTCTCATGTTCTACCATGGAGTTAATGTTTGTTGTCACCGGTACGTTGATCGTGTATTGGTGGGTGGACCCGCGGATAATTTTGGGTCATCAAGAGGAGTTGGGTATTTCAAAGTTAGGTGAATGGGAATTCTCATTTTCTACTTGGTGGAAGACGATGTTTGGGTTACATGGCGTGGTGAGTGCAGCGAGTTTTGGTTGCATTCACGTAGGACGAATTTTTATGTCATTGTCTTGGATCATCCTTGATTTTCCCTAGGTGGGATGACAAGGATCGATATGAGGTAATTGGAGAAAACCCACAGTCTCGACGTGTCTCGCCGTTAACTGATCTGTTTAGATGTGGAAATTGGTTAAGGAGTGTTATGACTGATGAAGGATTCAAGAGGGTGTAAGACCCTATGATCATATTTCAGTCAGATTGTTAACTGAGGGAGAACATGTGCGGATTTTAGATGGATCTGGATCGTGATCTCGATCATCAGGCTAGGTGGAAAGTTTATTGCCCTGTCTTGGATATTTGGATGTGAGGATGATGTGACTGACTTCTTTTCGAGGTTAATCCCGTATGGTGTTTTAATCGAACGAGTGGGTGTCCGACGGGGTCAGATTTGGTCAGCCTTAGATGTGTGAATGATGGTATTGGTTTCCCTATGAAGTCAATCGAATGTAATGTGTTAATCGATTAAGCGAGTAACTGATAGGTTCGGAGTTGGTGCGTCTCGGTAGACGTGGGTAAGATTGATTGGATGCTTTTTTGGCATGAATGCGTACGCCTTGGTAGGCGTGAGTCGGATTGGTACGTGTTGGATTTCGTGATTGGGGATAGACTTTGTGATGCTGGTCAAGTGACCATGGGACTCGTAATGGATGATGGGTTGGAATTTATTATCTGTGTAGTACTGGATTAGACAGATGGACTCCAGAATTGAAACGTGTTTGGCTACGATCTAGGTTGTAGGATAGTTGATAGATGGATGTACGTACCCTATACGTTGTTCGAGGAACGATACTGGGCAGGCTTGTGGTGCCTAGTGGCGGTATATAGGATATACCAGGGGTACGTTGGTGAGCGTGATAGTAATCGGCTTAGCTCCAATATCGTTGGATTGGTTGAGGACGTGGACTAGACATTGGATACTGTGCATTGGGTTAGAGTAATTCTGATGGGTCCAATTACACATAGGTCGAGTGAGACGTCGGTATACGTATACTCAGGTGAAGTGAGTTGGTGGTTAGTGTAACCACGAGTGAGTATAATGTTGGTTTTGGCTGGCGACTGTCAAGTAGTGACATTGTGGGAAGTGTCGGCGTATTAGAAGGATTATCGGGTGGTATCAACTCAGAACGTGTGATCAATTTCACGCGATGTGAGTGTTGGTGGAACGTCTGGGTGTAGACAAGTTTTGTGCTGGTTAGTGGGTGTACAAGTGTACATTTGAGGTGTGGTCGATTCTGCTTCCCACGAGGTGGTTGTGAAATCGGGATAATTGGAATTTCAAAGATGAAATTATTTAAGGAGAGAAGGTGGTAACCACGCGTCCCAAATTTCGAGATTAGATTAGTGACTAATGGAGGATTAATGAGTTTAATCGATGATTAGTTGAGAAAAATTGGACGGACGGTGTAAAATGAATGTTTCGCCCCTGGTCATGGGCAAAATGTTGACTTTTGACTCGAGGAGTCAAACGTACGAGGACCGATGACCGTGACGTAGATCGGGACGTCACGAGTCCATAGATAGGTAGCACGTTTTACGAGGTGAAAAAGGGACTTTTGTGTCAAGTGGGACCCATATATTTTAAATTGGCCCAATGGATATGTGTCACTCATCCATTGCTTAGCATCACACATACATGTATCCTCCCCATCCTCTCATCTGTTTCATTGAACCCGAAACCCACGTACAACCCACCCCAAAACTCAGACCCACCTTCCTCAATCTTCACCTATTGTTGTTAGGCCATGAAGGAAGGTTAGATAGGAGACTGAGATGATGAAGATGGTGGCAGGATCGTCGATCGTCGTGGACGGTGGCCGTCGGAAAAAAAACAGTGAGTTCTGGTTTTGAAAATTCAAAGTTTGGATTGGAAGGTTTTTGATGGATTCTGTAAATTGGAAAATGTTTCTGGTGATCCTCGGAACCGAATGGAATTGGAATCCTGGTCGGAGGTGATTGGAGACAGCCGAAAACTGAGGAGGAAAACAAGTCGTCTGTTCTTTGATCTAAAGGTATGATCTTTGGCCCGTTTTATTAGTTTTTAAATGATAGGATGATAGGAATGGGGAAGGACGAACATGTAGGAATTGGAAGGATAGAAAATGGGTGAAAAAATGGAGAGAACCGGCCTCGTCGGTCTGGTTAGACCGGCTTTTCAATGAACCGGCTGGATCGGGTCTGTCGCGAGGTAGGGGATGACCTGTAGCAGGCGCATGGCTCCCATGTGCAGCCCCTTTGGATGGTGCGTGAGGACGCATGAGCCATCTTTTAGGGATGTTACCAACATGTAATTTCATCTATTCGATGTAACAAACATTTTGGGACTAGTTTCGTGTCGATCGGACATCCTCTCGATATAGTTCAGGATGTCCGAAGGTTTAGTATCGAGTTTAAAAATAGTTAAAAATTCGGAAAAATTACGGGGCTTCAATGAGAGGTTAATAAGGTAGTTAGTAACCCTCTAGTATGATTTGGACAGGTTTGGGAGTTCCGATGATGGTGATTAGTCCGGGGAGGCTTACGACACGCAAATCGAGGGGGCAACGTAGGACGGTCTGTGAGTGGACCTTGATTTCTAAACTGTGATGCATGCATAAATGTTTTATATGTTTAAATGATAGAAGTGTGAATAATACTCTTTGAATTGAGTTTTTTGCGCACTTAAGGAAGATTATATAAGCTTGATGGTAGAAATGCATTCAACCATATCATATCATAGGCTGTGAAGGTCCGAGGCTTCCCTTCGTTTGTGGAGTGGTTCATGGCTATTACTGCACCGAGCTTTCGCCAAGGTATTGATACTAAAAAGTTTGATTAGTTTGATTGCTAATTCCTACTGGATGATTTGGAAGGCCAAGTGCTCTTCGGTTTTGGATGGGAAGCCCCTTGATCTGTCTAGAATCATGGAAGGCATCAAGGCCCTGGATGCTGAGCATCAGGACATGTATGTATTGTTTAGAGAGAATGGGAATGGTGTTTGAAGAAAGGGGCCAGCGTGTCTGATTTTTGGTCCCTTCCCCCAGCTGGCTTTGTGAAAGTAAATACCGCAGAGTGGGATATGACCTCATCATTGACAAACATTGGGGGGGGAGGGGGGGCCGCAGAGTGGGGTATGACCTCATCATTGACAAACATTGGCGGGGGGGTGTGGTTTGTAGGGATAGTAGTGGCAGTTTTCAGGGAGCATGGGGCAAGAGAAGGCGTGCGAATTCTGTGATTGATGTTGGTTTCAGGTACCTCAGAGAATCGCAGGGAAAAAGGAACCCGGAAGCTTTGGTGCAGAGAACCTGCAATGGTGTTCTCAGTGAGGTACACTTCTTGATCTCTTACTCCTTAGCTGAAAACGACTAGTTTAGGTTAGTTTAGGTTGTGTTTACTTTTTGTATTTGATTTGAATTGAAGAGGGAAGAATATGATCACAGTGATGACACTGTTCTATTGATCTTTCTCAATGCACACCAGGTGTTCGTAGAAATGCATCAATCAGATTTTTCTGAGTGATCTTAGTGCTCTCACCTTCTAGAGAGAGTCACAAAACGTATGCATTGATTTTCTTAAATGATTACAACACACACACATCTTTTTACTTTCACTTACAGAATCAGGGAGGCCACATGGCATCATCCACCCGATTTTCTCTCTTTTCTTGCTCACAAAGAAACACACACACACACCTCACTTGAAAACAGTTAGAACAACCTGCCATGCTGGCACTCACACACAGACTAGTGCCTAGGACAGATGTCACAAATTAAATGAGGCTTTAGATCAGGTGCTATGCACCATGATCAGTCCTGCTGCAGTTGCAGCTTATACACTAACACTCCCTCCTAAGCTGCTAACTGTCTTAACCCCAAGTAAGGTTCTTAGATAGTTGAATCTGACTTTAGGAAGTGGTTTGGTGAAGATATCAGCTAGCTGCTCCTCAGACTTGCAGTAGTCCAGCAGGATGTCACCATTTTGAATTGCTTCCCTAATGTAGTGATACTTCCTGTTAATGTGTTTTGTCCTTTGATGAAACACAGGATTCTTAGCCATTGCAATTGCTGACATATTGTCACACATTAGGACTGTAGGACTTAGCTGCTCTTCCCCGAAATCTTTTAGAACAAATCTCAGCCAGATGGCCTGAGTTGTGGCTTCTGCTGCAGACACATATTCTGCTTCTGCAGTGGATAGGGCAACACTACTCTGCTTAACAGAGGCCCAAGAGAAAATGCCACTGCCAAAAGTGAATGCATACCCTGAGGTACTCCTGCTGTCATCTTCTGAACCTCCCCAGTCACTATCACAATAGCCAATTAGAGTAGCAGCCTGCCCTTTCCTGTATTCCAGCCCATAATCCAGTGTTCCCTGTATGTACCTTAGCACTCTCTTAGATGTCCCGAGATATTTCTTGGTAGGATTATGCATGAATCTAGATAATAGACTAGATGCATACATAATGTCAGGTCTTGTTGCAGTTAAATACAACAGACTACCTACCAACTGCATGTAGACCTGTTCATCAGCAGGCTCACTGCCATCCTCTTTCTGCAACCTCTCATTAGCTGCTAGGGGAACACTTACAGACTTACACCCTTTCAAACCAAATTTCTCCAGTAGTGTAGAGGCATATTTCCTCTGATGAATGTAAATTCCTGATTCAGTCTGCAGAATTCCCATCCCTAAGAAATGGTGCAACAAACCCAGATCTGTCATCTCATATCTTTCCATCATTTCCTCCTTGAAATTCTGCATCATAGACTCACTGTCACCTGTATAGATTATGTCATCTACATAGATGGATACTATCAAAATTCCTTCATCCTGCTTGACCTTTAGGTACAAAGTTGCCTCACTTGCACTCCTTTGAAATCCTCAAGACAGCAAATAGGAATTGATCTCACCATACCAGGCCCTTGGTGCCTGTTTCAAACCATATAGTGCTTTTTCCAACTTGTCGACTTTGTCTTCCTGTCCTTGCTTTTCAAATCCTTCAGGCTGGTCAACATAAACTTCTTCCTCAAGCACCCCATTTAGGAAGGCTGATTTTACATCAAGCTGAAACAGCTTCCACTCCTTTTGTGCAGCTAGAGCAATCAAGGTTCTGATTGTGTCTAACCTTGCAACAGGAGCAAAGGTCTTATTGAAATCAATCCCTGGTTTCTGAGCATACCCCTTTGCAACCAACCTAGCCTTGAGTCTTTGAATTGAGCCATCCAGATTCAGCTTGGTTTTATAAACCCATTTAACACCAATCACCGGTTTGTCTGTTGGCCTGTCAACCAGTTTCCAGGTGCCATTCTTCTCAATCATCTCTATTTCTTCTTGCATTGCCTTCTGCCATGCTAGGTCCTTCACTGCATCTTGGTAACCTTCTGGTTCAATTATGGCTACATGACACCGCGCATAAATTTCATTCAGACTTCTCATCTTGATAGGAGTATTACTAGCCTCTGTATCACTTTCATCTTCCTGGTCTTCTTGAGTGTCTTGCACCTGATCAACATCTGTTTGATCTGTAACAGTAGGCACAGCATCAGTTTCTTCAGAGTGAAGTGTCACACTGAACTCTGAACTTGTTTTCCAATCCCAGATGGCTTTTTCTTTGAAAGTCACAGTCCTAGAAACCACAATTTTCTTTGTTTCTAGGCAGTAAACCCTGTAACCCTTCTCACAACTGCCATATCCCATGAAAATTCCTTTTGAGGCTGAGGAATCCAGCTTCTGCCTAAGCTGATTAGGGATGTGAAAATAGCACACTGCTCCAAAAACCCTTAGATGATTCACCCCAGGTTTCCTTCCACTATATACTTCAAATGGTGTCTTCTTCTTGACAGCTTTAGTAGGACATCTGTTAAGTAAATAAACAGCTGTGTTCACAGCTTCTGCCCAGAATTCATAGGGCACCTTCTTGTCATGGAGCATTGCTTTGGACATTTCAACAATCGTCCTATTTTTCCTTTCAGCCACACCATTTTGTTGTGGACTGTAGGAAACAGTGAACTGTCTTTGTATTCCCAGCTCCTCACAGAAATCCAGAAACTCCTGAGACATGTATTCACCTCCTCTATCACTCCTTATCCTTTTAATCTTGCAATCAGTCTGAAGTTCAACCATGGATTTGAACTTCTTAAAGGCATTGAACACCCCAGATTTATGCCTAAGAAAGTAGACCCAGCACATTCTTGAGTAATCGTCTATGAATGTTAGAAAGTACTTGTTTCCACTTTGAGTCTCAGTCTGCATAGGACCACAGACGTCAGTGTGAACAAGTTCCAGTAGCCTAGATGATCTCCAGGCTCCACTCTTGTCAAAGCTCTCAACATGCTGTTTTCCAAAAACACACCCTTCACAGCAATCCTCCTTCTTAGATAGATTAGGCAATCCAATCACCATCTCATCTTTAACCAAAGTACTCAAACTTGCATGGTTTAAATGCCCAAATCTTCTGTGCCATAACCAGGTGTCACCCTCTTCAACATCAAATTTTGCCACTGGTATGATTTGCTGGAAGGACAGTGGAAAGCATCTGTTCCCTGTCATAGCAACACATGCTATTTCTTGACCCTTATCATATATAGTGACCTTCCTTCCTTCAAACACTAGATTATAACCATGTTCAACCATCTGTCCCACACTTAACAAGTTTTCATCTAAACCTGGTACCAGCATCACTTCCCTGATCAGTTTGTCACCATTCTGAGTCTTGATAACCAATGTACCCTTCCCCTTGGCCTCTACCAACTCACCAGTGCCCATCTTCACTTTGCACTTCAGGGTTCTATCTAGGTTTATCAAAACTGACTCATCAGAAGTCATATGGTTACTGCAGCCACTGTCAAGGTACCAAGTGTCTGCATTCTTTGTGGTTGTAACCGAGTGACAAGCATAGAACAATGTTCCATCTTCCTCTGCATGTTGTGCAAGATTTGCCTTCTCCTTGCTCCTGCAATCCTTGGCATAGTGTCCCATCTTATTGCACTTGAAACATTTCCTGGTTTTAAACCAGCAGTTTCCATAATGCTTTCTGTTGCACACACTACACAAGGGTTTAGAGTCACTCCCATTTCTGTTCTCTTCTCTAGGCTGGCCACAGAAACCACTTCTGGCCTGTTGATCAGACTTCTTGACCCAAGGTTTAGTGCCACTTTTAGAGAAGAACTTAGGCTTGTTTGAACTGGAGGAAGCTCCTAGATGCATGCTAGAGAAAGCCTTTTCCACAGTATTCTCAGAATGCAATTCTAACCTCTGATCATAGGCTTTTATAGAAGCAATTAGCTCCTGTACATTAACCTCATCTAAGTCTTTAGTTTCTTCCAGAATCGACACTATTGGATCATAAGGTTTAGTTAAGCTAATGAGAATTTTCTGTCCCATTCTAGTTTCTTTTATATCTTCTCCATAGGTTCTCATCTGATCCACTATCATATACAATCTAGATAGGTATGTACTTAGTGATTCATCATCCTTCATTCTCATATATTCAAAATCCCTTCTTAAACCTTGAAGTTTAACTGATCTAACCTTTTGATCTCCACGAAATTCCCTCTTAAGTAGATCCCAAGCAGCCTTGGAACTTTCTTCATTTGCAATTCTTGAAAAAATAGAATCCACAACTGAGTTTTGGATAAATCCCAGTGCCCTGGCATCTCTGATCAGATCAGCCCTTGTAGGCACCACCACTGCTCCCTCAGCACCCTCTGGATCCGTGTTTATACCTCTGTTGACTAACTCCCACAGATCTTGTGCTCGTAGCAGAGTCCTCATTTTGATGCTCCAAAACTCATAGTTGTTTCCATCAAAGATAGGAGCCCTTAGCTCATTTGTTCCAGCTCCAGCCATTTCAGTTTCAGCAGCAACTAAGCTTTATCACACAGTCTCCGATCACGTCCCAGCACTCAGATCATAACCCTGAATGCTCTGATACCATGTTGGTTTCAGGTACCTCAGAGAATCGCAGGGAAAAAGGAACCCGGAAGCTTTGGTGCAGAGAACCTGCAATGGTGTTCTCAGTGAGGTACACTTCTTGATCTCTTACTCCTTAGCTGAAAACGACTGGTTTAGGTTAGTTTAGGTTGTGTTTACTTTTTGTATTTGATTTGAATTGAAGAGGGAAGAATATGATCACAGTGATGACACTGTTCTATTGATCTTTCTCAATGCACACCAGGTGTTCGTAGAAATGCATCAATCAGATTTTTCTGAGTGATCTTAGCGCTCTCACCTTCTAGAGAGAGTCACAAAACGTATGCATTGATTTTCTTAAATGATTACAACACACACACATCTTTTTACTTTCACTTACAGAATCAGGGAAGCCACATGGCATCATCCACCCGATTTTCTCTCTTTTCTTGCTCACAAAGAAACACACACACACCTCACTTGAAAACAGTTAGAACAACCTGCCATGCTGGCACTCACACACAGACTAGTGCCTAGGACAGATGCCACAAATTAAATGAGGCTTTAGATCAGGTGCTATGCACCATGATCAGTCCTGCTGCAGTTGCAGCTTATACACTAACAATTGAATCCGAACCTTGGGCTGCTCTGGAAGGTGTGCAGGTGGCGCGTTCCAATGGCTTTAACAGAGTGCTTTTTAAGTCAGACTCTAAGGAACATGTGCACACAATCAATGGGAATATCGCAAAGGGTAGATGGATGCTATATCCTTTTCTGGAAGAAATTAAGACGAGTGTGTCTGGGCTGATTGAAAGTAAAATAGTAAACGGAGTTGGGTTCCAAGGTGTGTGAACTAGGCTGCTAATGTAACTGCATCTTTAATAAGTGGGGAGATGATTGATAAAGCCTGGGTTCTCCAAGGGTGCTTAGGGGTAGCGCATGGTTGATTTCCTAGTCATGGTCTCTGTGTTTTCGTGGGCGGGAGGTTCTTATTTTTATTTATTTTTTTCTTTCAAATTTCTACATTTTTACTTTATTATTGTTTTTCGGCATGTATTATGCTCAAGGATGAAAATATCGATATCGACAGATATATCGCTAATCAAATTTACGAATATCGCGCCCCAAATATCGGTATCGATATCGATATCGTTTACGGTCAACAAAAATGACGGAAATTCGGTCTAAAAGTTGGAAATTTGGAATGAAACTTTGGAAAAAACTTAATTACCCAATAATGGTTATATAGGACTAATAAAAACTATAAAATGACTTTGATATAATAAATATATGATGAATAATATAATAAAATAGGGTTCTGCCGATAACTAATAATATAAAATTTTAAACATAAACATAAATTGAAGTGAATTACTATAATTGAATGTTAATATAATTAAAAACATAAAAATAAACATAAAAAAAAATTCAATGGAAGAAAAATTATAAAATGAGTAAATATATTTAAAATTGGGAAAAAAAGGATGATAAAATAGAGCCAATCTTTGTTCAAAAATTGAAAATAATTGATATATTTAAAATTGGAAAGAGAGGACAAACATTTTTACGTCCGATTTTCATGAAATTTGGCGCTAACTCGATCGTTTTAATCAAATACAGAAATCTATGGGCTTAAAACAAGACAAAATGCTGAAATTTCCTCAATTTCTTCCCCCTCCCCCTTCTTATGTGATGCCGGCCAATTTTAGCAAAATTTCGGCAAAATTTCGCCGATAATTATCGATTTTTTCATCCATAGTATTATATGACTTTATTAAAAGTAACTTCCGTACTTTTTCTGATCTACATTTCACTTTCATCATTTATACCTCCAAAAAATTATATATATGTAATACTCATATTTTAGTACCAAAGAAATGACAGTAACAATTATCAAAGATAATAGTTACCAAGTTATCCCTCAAAAGCTATCTCGGATAGCTATCTCAATTTTATGACAAGTTGTCCCACATTTTGTTCTCTCTAGAATACTCTAAAACTGAGCACAAAATTAAAACCCAGAAACATCATCGCCTCCCTCTCTCTACGATCTTCATCGTCGTCTTCTTCTCCTTCTTCTGCACCGCTTCATTTGTTTTGCAATATTAAAACTATGAAACTTGAAAGAACCCATCAGAGCTAACAAAAATCCTTGGCTAGATCTTCGACAAAATTTCAGGTTAGGTAGGTTTGTAAAATTATTTAAATTTATAGACAAGTGTTTGGATTTAGTTCTTTCATGCTTCAATTAAGCTTTCGTTGATGGATTTTGTGGTTTGATTTTGTTTCGTATGTTTTTTTTTTAAAGTGGAGAAGCAGTAATTAAGTGGAGAAGAAAGGCAAATTAGAGGTAGCGACATGATTATGCATGAATTTCGATAAACTTAATCGAAATTTACCGAAATTTACCGATATCTTCCAATATCGTGAAAATTGGGGAAAGAAATTTCTTCTCCCCCTATTTAGATGCCAGAGCTCCAATTTTCCGATATATCTATCGAAATATCGGCGAAATTGTCGATATTTCAATCTATGATTATGTTGGCTAGTCTGGCCTTTGGGGTTGTTTGAATCGAATGAGGATTCTTGCGCCATAAATAAATAAATATAAATAGCTCGTAATTATCCTTGTTGTCCCTATAATGCCTCTAATTAATTATTCATCTTTTTTTTTTCAAAAATCAAATCCACCTAAGAAATGATCTCTTCTCCCTCTCAAGAGATCATTGAAAACCTAAATTCCCAATTTGGAAACCCATTTCCACCGCTCAAATTTTTACCACCCATGTTGATACCAAATATGGATCAACTTAGAATTGCTTTACTGAGCTTACTCGGAACACACTTCTCGAAGGGGTGGGACATGCAAGAAGAAGGTAAGAGCAAAGAAGTATTGGTATGGTGTCGGCTTAATAGTTTCTGATCCTTAAGTTAGGTTAAATAAGGAAGTTACTATAGTAATTTAGGCAATGTAAGAGCTAGATTGCCATTGTCGTTTGAAGGGGAAGTACCCATGTATTTATAGTGGTTGTGAATATTGTGGTGAAATACTTCAATGCAGGAAAAATGTCCTTGCTCTTGGAGCTGACAGTTGTCTTGGTGGTCTTGAGTTGCAGTCATGTTTGACTTGATCAACTGAGGAGTAGGTAGGCCGATCGGATCTAATTGACCTTATGCCATTTTCCATTATTCAACTAGTGATGGACCTTGTGTTTTGGATATATGTTATTACATTTCTTTCTAGCCAAGGGACAAGTGTAGTTTTTGCGGGACTAGTCGGTGTTTTTAAGATTGGCCAAATTAGGTACGAACAGGAATCTCCCACATAGTTGATTGAGGTGTATTTGCTCGATTGAGAGCTTATTGTTAGCTATCAGCCTATACATATGTTTTCTCTATACCAGCCTCTAGTTCGCCAAGCCTTTGGCTGAGGTGAGACTTCATAGTCAACTTCCATTTGATAAAGAAATGATTGGGAATAGTGGTTTGTCATTGTATGTTGTCAATGATCGAGGGTTACTCTGCAGCCGAGTATAGGTATAAATAAAATCTCATAGTGATGTGGCTGATCTGCTAAGACGGTGCTCGTGCCAAACACGAGTTACATGAAGTGGTGAGTTTATCATTTGATTCGGTTTTCCTGACCGAAATCTTGTACTATGATGTGGCCGATCAACTAGGGCATTATCCATGACCGATCGAGAGCCACATGAGTTGGGTTGTTTTTCCACCTGATCCAGCTTGCCTGAGCAAAACCTCACAGATGAGTCTTGATACCTCACATGAGCAAAACCTCACAGCTAGGACATCCGGAGGAGACATTAATCATAAGGTAGGTAAACACAGTTCAATAGAATCACATTCCACAGAAATCCCCGACTTACTTCAAAAACTAATTCGTACATATATCCAGATGGGTCTCATGCCCAAAACATCATAATACATATAGAACCCCATATTAAAGTATCAAGACTCATCCAATCACAATCATGAAGTAGAACAGTGAAAACAGTTATGCATGCAATCATTTTGAAATCAAACAGCCTCCTCACATACAGGAACTCATCTCGAACACGCTTCCCGAGGCTAGATCCGTCAATTTGACTAACCTAACGATCTCCGATCGACACGAAACCACCACCATTGGATCCAAAACATCAAAACCTTGAAAATGGTATTGTTCCCACCTCGAAACTCGCGCCCACGCGCCTGCACGTGTGGGTCAACGCGCCTGGTTAAAAGTCAACTGTCAACAGTGTTGACGTCAACATGGCGTCACTGCTAACGTCAGGTGTCAAACTCTTACAGGTGCCACGTGTCACGTCCTGATAGTGCCACGTGTCAGCTGCTAGTTGGTCCACGTCACTGACATGTCAGTGACATGTGGCAGCCAGTGATTAGGCCATGTCACTGACATGTCAGTGCACAGTCAGCACTGACAGGTGACACGTGTCAATTCCCTACTGGCCTACGTGTCTGACAGCCTGACAGGTGGATGACATCATCGGCTGACGTTGGTACCCATGTGATCGTCTAGGATCCTAGGTTGGATCTGTGGGTTCAAACCTAGCTAAAACGTAGAGAATTTGTACCATAACTCAAGCAACTGTGGAGGTCCATTTTCCCGTCCAGTTCCCCGTCGACTTCAACGCTGCCGTGCTTGGTTCTGGGCCTCACTCGCCTCGTATTAGACCTGCAGAGAAGCCAGGGTCCTCAGACTCACTCAACACAGCCCCAAAAATCTAACCCGAACTTGATCTGAATTTGAGGGCTTCGGGTTTTTACCTGAGACTGGTCTCTTCGCTGTGCACCGTCGCTTCCAGTCCTGCGTCGTCGTCCAACGTCCCCTCGCAGTCACTCCTCAGGTTTACTAATGGATACAGAGTTCTCAGGGAATGAGATCGATGGCTAAGGTGTGTTTGCAGAAAAAAGAGTTCACGGTTTGAATGAGAATCGAAGGGAAAGAGTAGATATATGCATCCAATCTTTTGGGTAATTGGGCCAGTTAGATGAGTGACACTTGTCACTCATCTGATTGGTCCAACATCCTAGTTGACCAATCCAATAATGCCACTTGGACTGAATCTCGAAAAACGTAATAGTAGACCTCGTAATCCGTGACTTATAACTCCCGTACTGAACCTCCGATTTCGTTATGCCACCTGTCTACGGACTCGTGGTGACGTGATCCACATAACGGTCAAAAATCCCTATCCAAATAGTGTCTCGAGTCAAAGGTCAACATTTTGCCCTGATCAGGGGCAAAATGGTCATTTTACATATAATTTTCCAATTTACAAAAATACCGAAAATCCAGTTCGTTACACTAACTAATGTCGAGGAGTCTAATGCCAAAGTGTCCTTTGTTGATAACATCAACTACCTGTTCAAGTTTGTGAGAGACAAGATCAGTGGATTTACATAGAAGTTAAAAATAAAAATGAGTTAGGGGCCTTTATTGAGGATATGCCAAACTTCTAGAAGCCCTAGACAAAAAGTTTTGTTTTGTTTATGAGAATTGAGAGAGAGTTGATTTTTCATTTTTCGGTAGATGCATGCCACGTTTTGACAGGACCCGTCCTAAATTTCCTTGAAAATCAGACCGATCTTGCTCCCATCTGACACCTTTCGTCAAATAAGGGAACTTACCCATTTAGTTTTACACAACTCTTATTAACCTAACCAACCTAAATCTACCCTTGCAGGAAACCGCCCTCATCCAACCCACTATTCTCGACAAGTCATGGAGGTTACTAATTTAACCCTAAACATAACCTTACTTTCATTATTATTAATCAAATTACCACTATTATTATTATTATTCTAATTTAAAAGCATTATAAACCATAGCAAGTTAGCATAGATAATTGTTTTTATACATAAAGTCCATATTGTAATGTAAATCACCTACCTAATAAAAGTGAGCATATATATATAATATACTTCCAAAATTCGTCTAATAAGACACTTAGGTGAAGCCATTGTTACAATGTTCACACATCACCAATTTAAGGAAAGGAGAGCTTTCTTGTCAATTCATTTAATCCTAATGAGATTGCCAATTTAAGATTACTAAACACTCATGTTTCTTTAGTCAGCATTATAAGTCCTTATCATTCTAAAAGTAATACGTAATTATATGCACGTTTCTTTAGTCCAAAAGAAAGAATCAATTTCTTCTATGAATCTCACTAGTGAGCTTTACATTGCAAAATACACAATAATCAAAAGAAAGAATCAATTTCTTCTATGAATCTGAGCTTTACATTGCAAAATACACAATAATTCTAATACGCTTAATTAAATCCAAACATATAACATAACCTTTTACACAAACTAATAACTAAAATACATTTATATGCACAAATCCAAACCTCAAAGCAAACTTCTCATATACCTTCCTTAAACCCTTTTTATTTCTCAATAATTATTGTGAGAGTCCATTTAATAGAATTATGTCATTCTTTAGTTTATTCAAGTCATAAATTAATCTCAATTTTACGAACATAAACACAAAACTTCATAAATTCAGAAACATACTCATATGGTTTCAAATTTTCCCAAACTTCATATTAATAAACTCAGAAGAAAGAAAGGAACATTTTGTATGTTGAACATTGCTCCAGAAAGTGTAGCATGTGCCCTCATGCGCCGGCGAAATCATCCTGCGTGTGAGGGTCCGCACCTGCACAGAGAGCACCAGCAACCTCTCGCCGGGTCTGCAATTCGGGTTGCCAGACCCAGCAACCCGACCCGGCTCTAAAACCTGTTTTTCACGTCCATTTCCTGTATTTTAAGTGTCTAACAATATCTAGGGAACCATAGGAGTGAGTTTATGAGATCAAAAGTTGAAAAACATACCTTGATCGTGCATCCCAAGTGCATGGTATTTTGGCCATGGTTTCCCAAAATTTCTACAGCTTTCCTATGCCTCCATACTTCGTCCTTTTGGTATCAGAGTGACCCTAGGAGCTTCTGTAGCAATCTAAGATCCTCAAAGCAACAGTTGGGGGTCTCAGAACCGTTGGGTGAATCACGACCATTGTTTGCTCTCTTCGGGTTTGAGTTCTGGGTTCACCCAGAGCTCTCTCTCGTCTTCCTCTTTCTACCTCTCATCAACCAGGCCTCATATACCTCCTTCCTTCCTCTTATCTCCCTCTCACTCTCGCTCTGTTTTTCACCTTTCTCTTTCATCGTGTTTTTCTTTCCCTTTCTTGAGTATCATCCATCGAATGCCCCATAAAACACACACACAACACAAATATATAGATTTAGTAAGTGAGAAAGAGATTTGGGGAAGGAAAACTGAAGAAGGACGAAGAAGATTCTAGAAAACACTAGGCTTTTCACTCAAAAGTACCAAAAATGCTCTTGATGGAAATGACCAAAATACCCCTAAGCCTTCCATGACTCATAATGAACCTATTAAATCTCTATTTTTTATATGTCATCTATCTACGCACTTAGGAGGCCGAGACCTTGATAACGGCCGTTTCCAATACGCAACATTTTGACTTTTTTGTCAAAAGTGAACTCTTTGACTTTCAGGGGGCAAAATGGTCATTTTCTATTTTCTCGAATGTTCAAGGCATTGTATGTTTATATTAATCAAAATGTGGCTTGCTTGCTTTTTTATGGTCAACTGTAGCATTTTGTTTGCGTTGTTTTGGCCAATTAGATCCGAGCCTTATGTTTTTTTTTTTGCAGAGGTTTACTAGTAAAGGGCTATTAGAGATGAAGAGAAAGTCAATTTCAAATAGGTTTGGAGCAAGCTTTTGTGGGTTAAAAGAAGTAGGGATTACCTCTTTCTGCCTCATCATCTGCTCGACGCATGTCTCACATATTCCTTACATAAGTACTAATCGGCCTTGGTATTTTGTTTGTTTCTTTCACCATGTGTTTGGATATCTAACTTGTCGTATGTTTGCAGCTACCCTTGGATATGTCGTTGCGAAAGCTGAGAAACTAAGAATAAAAATGAAGAAAATTGAGGCAGCCTTGATGAAAGCTTAACTGACTAGGACTGAAGTTAAGAAGGGTAGGGCATCCCCAAAGGTGACCAACTACCGTAGGCTACTGAGGACTAGGGCCAATTCCAAATTCAAGGCCTCTTGGACTCTTGTGGTTTCAGATGGTCAAGCTGATCTGACAGAACAACTGTTGGATTCGGCCCGAACAAACAACTATTAGATTTGGTCTCTTGCCAAGTTGATGTTGATACCAGTACTAGGGATATGTTGGCTCCTCTTTTTTAGACTCCCTCTAGGTTGGTTATTCCACAACTCCTGGCCATGCCATAGTAAATGTTGCTAGTCGACCTCCTTTGCCTCCGTTCATTGATCTGAACCTAGAGGCCAAAGACGTCATTAGATGGTGGCTGAGAAGGAGAAAAGAAGGAAACACTTCATCCAGCTCTGACTTTGAGGAAGCTTCCCATCATAGGAAGTAGAATGAGGTTAAGGCCTTGAAGTATGGTCATGGCGAGATTTGCCCTAATATTCTCTAAGATCTGGAAGGCCACAGGTTGTCGAACAAGCTCACAAGGCCGACTCTATACCCAACACTTTGCTCCTATTTTTTGAATATATATGATGAGGCAAACATGATCAAGATGTAAGTGATGGATTAGTCCTAGAGGCAGCTGTTAACGACATTCCATCCTTCCAAAATTGACTTCATGAACATGATAGCACGTGGTACAATATACAAGTTGAATGAGATTGCGGCCCTAGAGCCTAAAGGCTTTGGTTGGAAGGTAACCAAGATACTAAAATCACCCTCAAAACCCTATCAGACAAGGGATACACGTATAATTGGCTAGCTCATGCCTCCGCCTCTCGAGTAGCCTCCATTTTCGTGCAACGACCCTGGAGGGTTTCAAAACCAAGGAAGTTGTGTGAGTGGACCTAGAAAAGACTATTTTAAAAAACAAAATTTCAAAAAAGTAATTGTAAAACATAATCTTTACCCTCTTTTTTAGAAAAGATATGCATGCATGAGCTAATCATGAAACCTTCATAAAACATATAATAATCACGAAATCTTGACCAATGAATAATAAACATGAATATCGAAGACGTGTAAATAGTTGAAATCCAATAAGTATCAGAAAACAACTCCACACAAAACCCATATCAAGGTCACAACTCCAATCACACACAACAAAACCGTGCCTCGATGCTTGTAAGCCAAGTTATCACATCATATCACATCACATCTGCACTACTGGTAGACTGAGCACCCGAGAAAAGGAGTTTTATCTCGACGTTCGAAGAAAGACCGACCCAAGCAAAGGAGTTTTACCTTGTTGTCTGAAATTTGTCCATAGTCTCAGGAAAAAGAGTTTTATCTCGACGTGAGACTACTCATCACAGTAACGGTCTCAAGAAAAAGAGTTTTACCTCGACGTCCGAGACTAACCAATCAAATCGGCATCCCAAGGAGAAATATCCATAACACAATCACATCACACATATATATACATAATCTCATCTCAAATACCAAGGGAAGTCATTCTCATAACTCACATCAATTCCAAAATCAAGTTCGGAGTCAAAAATATCCAATATACTACATGTTCAAGTTTCTTGAAACACGTGCATCAAACACTTATTATAAAATTGTTTAGAAATCATCAATATCGATAAAACATACTTTATAACCCATATAAATTTTTTTTTTTCAAAATCATAATCCAAAACTTCGGGCCTGAGCCCAAAACTCAACCAACAGAAATCTCGTAAAACTTACTGTTAAAATAATAATTAAATATTCGTAAAAGCACCATAAATTCCAATCAACCAAATTTCATCATAAAAATGTAAGAAAATCATATCATTAACTACAAAATGCAATATGAGACTAGATAACAAATTATGTCTATTTCTCGAAAAACTTGCATATAATTAAATATTCTTAAATTCACCAAAATTCATATAAAATTCCAATCATTCAACTACCAATAAATTCACATAGAAAAACATTTAAAAATTTTAATATGCATGCATAATAAGTTTAAGAAGGAAATGGTCCACTGATAGTCGGTTTACGCTGTATGATACTGAATTGCACGTCTTTCTGTAAATCCTGAAACCTCTCTCATCCGTCATAAATCACTCTTAAGGTCACTATGCATCCCAATTAACTCACACATTAATCCCCTAATTTTTGGGGATTTTTTTACAATTCTTAAAACGAAACATAAACTTTGGAAGGATGGAATACATGAACTTCCATGTTGATCACATTGTAAGATGACCACTCGCGCGCCCCCACGTGCCTAGAACCCTTCTTGCACGTGTGATTCACGCACTCAACAGTGTTATCCCCTTTCTCGCGACAAACCCAGTTCCTAAAAACCGAGTTGCCTAACCCGGGGAGTCCAACCTGGCTGTTTCCCCTTCAATTTTCGATAGTTTTCATTCCTTTTTTTGTCCATCATACTCGTAATTAACCCATGAGAAGCACTATGATCTTAAAACAACACGAACTTACCTCGAATTCACAGTTCGAGTTTCCAAGTTTCACGACTATGGCATCCCAGAGTTGTCTAATACATTTTCCACGTCCAAAACTCATGGTTTTCTTTCTTATAACATCGAACGGGCTCCAAAAAGTTGTTATAACAATTATTTCTAGGTTTCATAGCCCAGAACCAAAAACCCGATGAAGAACCCTCATGGGTCCATGGCTTCTCATTCACTTTTCCCCATTATCCTCTCACTGTTTCATCATCGTTTTCGCCCTTTTTCTTCCTTTTCTATTTTATTTTCTTCTATCTTCTTATTTCCTAGTTTGTCCCCCAATTTTCTAATTTTCCTCCATAGGTGGAGGTTTTGATGTGTTTCGGCTCTCTATCATCGAACACCTACACAACTGTAACACACACAAAAATGCACAAAAGGAAAGTCGATGGGAGGCTAAGAGATAAGGGAGGAGGAAGTTTCTAGATGGCCCTAGAATCCCTCAAATGAAATTACGATTTTACCCTTCCAAGAAAAATTCCCAAAATACCCTAAGGTTTCTTTGACCCGAATCAACCTCATACGTCGTCCGTTTTTGGTGTACCACATGTCTACGAACTCAGGATCCCATGAACTTCATAACTACCTTCTCGGAATCCCTAAATATTGTCCATATCAAATAGTCAACTATTTAACATTTACTTAACCTCGCCAAATTTATCTTCCTCAAAGGTTTGGGTCGTTACATTGGTGATCTATGTGACAATACCATGGACATTGGAGCTTATGTAAGTATTAACTCAGCCTTATCTCGCCTTTTCTTGTTGGCTATTGTGTTAACCTGTTTTGTTTGTTTTATAGTTTCTTGGTGAAGTCTTTGCCAACTTCAGTATGCTAGCTAGGCATGGGAGAGGGTAGCTGCGGATTAGAAAGTTCTGAAGGCCAACGCTGAGATGTTGGCCTAGAAGTAGAAGATGACCGATCAACCCATCATGGTTTAGGTCAATTTGGAGCTCAAGGTGAAATAGTTGGAAAGAAAGCTAGCTGAGCAGCTAATAGCAATGCTAAGGTGGTTGTGCTTGAAAATGCCAATGCAAAGTTGGCTGAAGAGCTTGGTCCTTGCCAAGACAATCAATGTTCGTGAATATAAGTTGTCTCCTACTCACGGGAAAGATTTGCAGAGGTTTGGGCCCCAGTTGGAGGAAAACTTGTTTAAACGTATCTTGCTTGCCAATAAAGGACTCTTGGTGCAGTTTCCCTAGTTGAAGATCCTTCCCATCCTTGAAGACAATCTTTGGAATGATGGGGAGGATATTGGGGAAGATAGTGATGAAGATGATGAGGCCAAGGAGGAGCAAGGCCATGCTATAACGTGTAATAATTTTTTTGGTGAAGCCATGGGGTCTCACATTTATATAATTGTTTATTTTCTTCATATTCCCTTCTTTGTTTTAACCTGCTTGTATATCTTTTGATCGTTCTTTGTATTAATGTTTTTGTATGACAGTTTAAATTTGACTTTGTAGTTATGAATTTTGTTGGCCAAATGGTCGATTCAGTTTTTTGCATTGTTGGATTGAAGATGATGACATTCATATTTAGGCTGTTTTGATTTTGGTAAGGCCGATCAATATCAAAGTGACCCTAAGCTGTTCTAAAACGTGATTTGTCTTCATAAGTTGGGCTTTATGATATAAAAAATAAAATAAGGCCATTATAGTGAAAGGCCATTGAAATGTGACAGATGAGGAGTGTTTATCATCAGAGTGATCCAAACAATTTCATTATAAAATTCATTCATTGATGTTGCCAACTGGGTATATTAGGGGTGGTTACAAAATGTTGACCCCTAAACGACTGGGTCTAAGGTTATTAGACTTGTCTATTAGTAGTAGAACTTAAGGTGGTTCACATTCTTGGCATGTGGAAATGCTTTGCACTTTGAGTTCTGAAGTTCGTAGGTTCTTTCCCTGCATTTCTGAGGCACTTTATAAGATCGTTTCCATGTTTCCATGTTGGTGCAAATGTACCAGGGGAGTGCTCCCTTGTTGCAAGGCTAACCTTTTGTAGGACCCAATCTCCTACTTTGAAACTCCTATGGTGAACCCTTGAGTCATAGTACTTTTCCATTTTTTACTTGTATGGGACATTTCTTAGGTTGGCTATTTCTCTACATTCCTCAATGAGGTCTAGGTTGTATGCAATTGGTTGATTACTCTCCTCTGGATAGTAATAGATGACTAGACAGGATGTCTCTTGAATTTAAATTTGTACTACGGCCTCAGTGCTAAAAGCTAGGGCGAAAGAATTTTTGTTTATGGTTGTCTATAGGATGTCCAATAAGATCTATAACACGTCGTCGATTATGTTAGACCATTTCCTTTGTCCTCATCTACCCTTTTCTTCAATTTGTACTTGATATTCTTATTGACTATTCTACTTGCCTGCTGGACTGTGGGTGGGTGTTAAGTCATAAACCTAATTCTGGCTAGGGAATATCTTGCATTTACACGGGCAGCGTGCATTTGCATGCCTAACTCAATTCTGATTCATTTCCAGGTTGTTTTAGGACTTTGTAATAGTTTAGGATTGCCACAGGCACTCTAGAATGTTCTACGTTGTTCTATGATTTCTAATCCTTGTAGGACAAGATTTTCTCCTTATCTATAAAAGGAGGTCATGTCCATTATTTTAAAAGAAGGAAACAACTTAGAAAAAATGCAACATGCATTTAAACACAATTTAAGACTAGATCTGACTTACTCACGCTTAGACACCTTAGAGATACTTTAAAGATTTATTCATGAGGTTTGTTCATGGTGGACCAAATTGTGCTTGAAGGATTTTCTTACCGACTTTCTTGGAGTTCAACATTCAGAGTATAATTTGGGTTTACTCTTTCTAATACTTATTGTCAGGACCCACCCCTGATCCCCCGGGATTAAGGGCTAAATCCTCCTCCCGTCTAACTTAAGCATGACACGGAGGCTAAACTGACGTCCAACCTCCATGTGACACGTAAGTCGGACAAGTGATTCTCGACCCGACTGTCCTAAAAGTATTCGGACTTCCCAGAGTGCACCGAATCTACTGTGGATCGCGAGTATGATGTCTCCGTCTTTCTCGACTAACAGCCCGCACCGCAACAACCTGTAGGGTATCGAAAACAGGAAAAGACTGTGAGTGGACAAAACTAAGTATAAATTTAAAACAGTTTATAAAACAAGTATATTCATGCCCTCCAATTTAAAAAGCCAATGCATGCATATCAAATTCGTGTCATAAAATCATTCGATATTTCGGTTAAGCAAACCATGTAAGAAAAACCGAACACTAGTTTCCTTTCTCTAATCCCGGGCCTCAGCCCAAAATCATCGAAAACCATTTTATTGAAAACCACCATCATCAAAACTCAGTGAAATCCAATACATTTGAAACCACAAATCCATCCGTCAAACCTGCTGGATCTATCCGAGTCTTTAAACTCAATCCAGGCCTCAATATAATCCGAGTCTTTAAACTCTCGAGTCTTTAAACTCAACAGGCCTACGGGGGAAAATCATAATATCCGAGTCTTTAAACTCCCGAGTCTTTAAACTCAATCCGGGCCCGCCCCCGTCATATCATATCCGGGTCTTTAAACCCAATAACCAGATCCAGAAAATCCATTCCATGACCATTATCCATATCCGAATTCAAATCCGCAGTCTCATCAGGATCCCAGATCCAAACTCAGAACTCATATCCATCATCTATATCCAAATTCGAATCTGAAACCATCATTCTGTAAGCCGGCATCCGGAATAACCATTCTGAACCCAAACCCGGAATCCACTTTCTGATCTGGGCTTCAAGCCCGAAAACCCTTTTCCGAAATCCACTTTAAATCATTGATATGAAATCATATTTCAAATCCCGACATTAAAGCATTAAAACCAGGTTTAAATCACATCCATCAAATCTAGTAAAGCGTAAAATTCTGTAATTTCCTCAAAAAACCGAGCAAAATCGTAAACTATCAAGATTATAAATCAAATCATAGAATCACGTATAGAAAACATATAAAAACATATATGCATGCATCAAGAGTTAGGAAACAAAGTCCACTCATAGACCATTCTGACGTCGCCTCGATAAGCGCGCACTTATGCCATTCCCGGCCATTCCGCTATCCTCGGCATTCCCAAACCTATCCAAAACCCATGCTAAGGTCACTAACTACATCACAATGGTCATACTAAAGCCCCATAATTTTCCCGTATTTTTAACTATTTTTAACCGAGGCCTAAAACCTTCGGACAGCCCGAAACATATCGAGCCGATGTCCGACTGACTCGAAACCAGCGCCAAAATGTTTGCTACATCGAATACTTTAAAAGTCGTGTTGGAAACTTTCCCAAAAGGGGCCCCACGCGCCCTCACACGCCACCCAATGGGGCTGCGCGTGGGCTTCATGCGCCTGCTATAGTGTCATCTTCAACCTCTGTCCAGCCGATTCAGACCGGTCGGGTCGAACCAAGCCAGCGTGGCCGGTTCTCACTCAATTCCAGTCCATTTCAGTCATTTCAATCCCATTAGTTTCATCCTTGTTTATATGATTGTTTCCCCTAACTAAATCATGTAATAAAGCACAAGAACTCACTGTCCAAAGCTCGAACCAGACCCCTGAAATTCCAGTCACGGTTTTTCCCGCCACCCGTCGTCTTCTCAGCCACTGGTTCATCCCCTCAGGTTACTAGGGACTTCCTACACTTATTAGAACCAATAGAACAGTTCGACTAAGCTTCAAAACCCACGACTTTCATTTTGAACTTAAACGGAAAAACAGGGCAAACCGGGAACTCACCCGTGTTCTGACCTCCCCCGTGCTCGCCGTCGTGTTCCTCTGGGTTCAAAAGGCAGTCCTCAGCCTTCCTAGCAATCCCTCGAACCCGATTGGATCAAAATGATCGATTGTGGTTGCACCACGATCCTTGACACCTTCTCTGTTTTCACTAATTTTCTGCTCACCTCACACACACAGTCACACCAGTTCCTCTCAATACGATCAAACACTCACACTAGACCTCCTTTGATCACTCACTCAAAGCCAGCACACACTCACACTGAACACTGATTGATTTTCACCTCACGGTCCTCAATCTCTGTTTTCTTCTTGCACGATTACAAACCATTTAAAACACTAAACCGTGCACAAAATAGGCTAGAAGCCTCTAGGATTGTACCAGGTGTCACACACCCTGTGGACACAATCAAAATATCCAATCCCAACTCCCCATGTGTCCTTATCTGATTGGGCACTCTTCCCAAGGTTGTAAAAGGACCAAAATGCCCCTATAAGTCCAAATGACCATTTTGCCCTTCACCTTCTTAGACCCATAACTTAATCGTCCGACATCCGATGACAGCGTGTCACTTGTCGTTGTACTCAAGACGTCGAGACCTATCTAACGGTCCTCGGGTTGCATGAAAATTAATGGTCAAACAAAAAGTCAACAAAATTCCTCCTTTTTAACCAAAATTACGTAAGTGCTCTCAACCTTCCGAACCTCATAACTTCCTCCTCGGATGTCGGAATCGGGCGTGCCACCTGTCTACGGACTCATGACGTCCCGAAATACGTCCCGATCATCGGTCAATGCCCAATTGATCATCTGAACTAAAAGTCAACATTTTGCCCATTCTAGGGGCAAAATCATCATTCTGCGCCGTCTGTACCAAAAGTGTCCAACTAAACACCGATTCTCTTCGTTAATCCGTCATTAAACTCTAATCTAATCCCGACTCCCGGGACGGGTCGTTACATTTATTCATTCAATCAATGCTATTGTTTTTCATTATACTTAGTGAGTAGTATTCTTGTGTGAAGCCCTAACCATGACAATTTTGTGACCTTGTTGTTGTGCTTGATTTGATTGTTGTTTTTTACCTTAGTTGGTTTGATTCACTGTTTTAATTTATATTTTATTCATGTTCTTAAAACTGGCTGATAAAAGTGGTATCATGTTCATTAGTGAATTTAAAAGAAAAGAAAAAGAAGCAAAGGAAAACATTGTGATTAAGAAAATAAAAGTGAAAGCAAGAACTTGGAACTATGCCAAGTGAGCCAACTACCATAGATAAGGGCAATGTCGTGAGTTCAAGCACAGATTCATCATTTATAAGTCAAGGCCCGTGTCATGACTTTTCATGTCTTGATATGGCTTAGTTTCTTTGAATTCCAAATTTCCTTTCTAAATCCAAGACCCTAGCCCCATTACAACCATTGAATGAAGACCTATTGATCTCGTGAATGATTATGCAAAGGATCAAGGTACATACCTCTGTTCTTAAACTTCAATTCCTTCTTGAGATCATATTTTCACAAAAGTGTCATTTTTCATAATAACTCATATGTGATTTGACTTTGATTCCTTAAACGTAAATTTTTCACATATGCTTGTTGAGTGTAAGTCTTAGGATTCATGAGTGCATTGAGTGACGCCTGATGAAGATTAGAGTCGAGGTGAAACAAACAGAACCCAAACAACGAAAAACAACCAAGGAAGCTTATGTGAAGGCTCTTGTTCTTCTTGTTCTTCTTGTTCTTCTTGTTCTTCTTGAATTGACAAAAAAAAAAGAACAATTTTTCTGTTTGTATCTTCATTTTTCTCAGCAAGCAGACCCATCCAATGGAAAAATTAAACAAACCTAACAACTGATAGCAATTAGAAATCTAACCTTGAAACTTGAAAATCGATCGTGGAATCGCAACCGTCACAATCCTCGTGGTAAACGGATTGAAGCTCCCTTAGAACCATAAATTAGGTACGCAAATCTCGGGAGTTTTGGAAGCCCTAACCGGTGGCTATCATCGTTGTTTGAGTAGAACAGAAGAGATGAAGAATGAGCGGTTTGCTATTCGTGGATAATGAGCTGTTTCAGTAGAACTCAATCTCATATTTTTCAGATGCGATTGAGTTTTAATCTCCGTGGATTCCCCTTTTTTTTTTTTTTTTTTTAATAATACTAAGTAAGAATATGTTTGAAATTATAAAGAATTTAACCAAACTGGATTATTACCATTTCATCCTCACTTATTAAATCACCTCTTTTTTAAAACAATTAAGGAAGGTTTTTTTTTTTGGCATTATTAAAAATTTGACAAAAAATTTATTAAATATGACTTTTGGCTTTATATATATAGAAGATTATAAAATCAAACTTTTTTAAAAAAATAATTAAAAGATAATAATAAATTACAAACGTACAACCAAATCAGAATGGTGCCGTAATTTTCAGTTTCGACCACGCTCTTCGTGTTTAGGGTATGAATAATCCTATTTAGACACACTAAATTGACCAAATTTGGTGGTTATGTTGATATGGCAATCAACAAATAGTCTAATATAAATATAAAATAATTTAACTTATTAAAATAACACCATTTATCTTTGAGGTATATCCGTATATATATGATGAGTTTGTATTTACGGCATTCAAGAGTTTATATATAAATTTATAAGATTTCTCAAAATTAGGCATGAGTTGAAATGACCTCGAGGTATATATATATATATATATATATATATATATATATATATATAGTTGTATGTTATACATAACTGTACTCTTAAATTTTTGAGTGAGTTTGCTATCGTTCAATTTCAAGCAATTAATACTGGGTGATGAATTTCACATGATCTTTCTATGATTTTAGTAGAAGTATTGTAAATTGTAATTTCCTCTCTTCCAAGCAGAGTCGTACTTGTAGATAAACATCCTTTAGAATGTTAGTTTGTATATAAATTGAAACCTTCTTCGCTAGTATAATATGTGACAAAAATTCATGTTTAATGTCTAAAAAATGTTCTCTTTTAGAAGGAGCTTTCGGACCGTTTAACCGATCGATGTTCTATTTGGTTTGAACTTTGAACAGTACATGTAACTTGGTGAATGTCATGCACTAATTGACAACCTCAGACATCTTTTTGATTTATTTTTTTTTTTTTGTATGTGATATTAATAATTTTTGTTTTCGGGAATTCTACTAAGTTGGATAATAATTGTTGGATTCGTATGTTGGATAATAATTTTTTCCTTATGTTGCTTGGACATTGAAATTGCTTGCCGGAATTTGGGACGCATGTGCAGGAATTGAAGGGTTAATTCGTGAATTGGGCTTGCGAGAATTGAGTTTGCTATCGTTCAATTTCATTCGATTAAAACTGGTTTCAATTAATACCAAGCGGACAACAAGGTTCTGAATGATCGAGCAATAGAACAATAGAGCAATAAATAAAGAAAACAAAAAAAAAAATATAATCTTTACGTCAAAGATTGAGAAAATTTTAATTCAGCAAATTAATGATCCATCCATGAAAAATAGAAAATCCATCCATTCAAAATAGGAAATAGAAAATAATAGCTAGATTCATCTTGAGATAATTGATCGAGAGCCCTCTGAATTGTTTATCTATGAAGTTGCATCTGCGAGATCCTCCTACATGCATAAAAAGCGAATAAAAAAGTCATAAATTAATGAATGGAAACTAAAATATGGATGACTTTCTTAAGTTGAGAATTAAGAGATAATTAATGAATGAATACCTCTGCTCTCTCAGTTTTTCCAGATTTTGATTAAGCTGTCTTCGTTTTTGTAGGTCTACTATGCGAAGCCGATAGTTGACCATGGCGGCCACAAAAACAATTATGGCAACCGTACATATGTCATCTTTCGCCTGTGGCTCCATCGATCGATGCTTTTGGCCGCAAAAAACCTAGCTAGGGTTTTAATCAATATATGGACTCCAAATTAAATGTGAGGTGTATAAGTATGTATATAGCCCGTCATTTATGTATTGCAAGTAACTATAATTAGCAATATAAAATAATTAATGCAATAAGAAAAAAATATTGTTCTTTCCATATCTGTGTGGGGTAAATTCCTGTTATTGTTTTTTGGTGACTAAAAGAAAATAAATCAGCAATCAGGAAATGCACCTAAAGCACCTCCTTAGGGGAGGCTCAGAAGATGGACATCGTGCCACGGAAGAAAAATAGTAGCAGTAGGCGGCTAATCAAATCGATGTATCCTTATCTCCATACACAAGGCTAGGTCAGCCAAAAAATCAACAACTCTATTACCTTCCCTATAAACATGCTCCACTTGACATCTCCGGTCTCTACTCACTAAATCTTATCAAGCAACCAACAAGTTGTTCAAATGATGAGTTCCTAACACAAGATGGTTGACAAGGTGAACAAAACAGCCTCCGAATTAGACTCAAGCAAAATCTTTTTTTCCCCCCATCTCCCAAGCAATTTACAACCCTTTGAAAATAGACAACACCTCCGCATTAATAATCTGACCAACGCCAGTGTTCATAGAGAATCCATGAATCGTAACTCCCTCAGAATTTCAAAACACACATCTAGCTGCAATGCAGCCTTCTGCACCCATACAGCTCCCATCGATATTAATCTTAATGACTCCCATAGGGGGTTTCATCCAAGAAATTTCAACCAACTATCTTGCCGGTTTACATGAGCTACGAATGTTGGCAACGTGCCATTCCTTAGTTATCCTATCAATTTAGGTTGCAGAAGAAATTGAAAACCAGTCTAGAAAAATTCTTTTTATTTCTCCACTTCCAGAAAAACCAGAAGCAAAAGCTAAAGACAGCAAACCACTTAACTGCATGGGTAATTCTTCAAATTTCTAAGAAGTCATTGTCGAATGTCCCTCTCCAAACTAGCAAAAACCCACTCAGGAAGCCGCTTCACACTCCACACATAATTTGCAACATTACAGTCCATAAGAACGTGAATAGAAGTCTCAAATTTTTCCCTAAAGGAAAAACCTAATTTTAGAAGGGCAGACAGACTTCCAAAAATCAACCCAAAGAACATTGGGCCAAGCAAACCCATCCAAAAGACGCTGATAGGAAGACTTGACAGAAAAGCCTCATTGAGTCATGTGCTTCCAGATGATGCGATCCTCGCCACATCCCTACAACCTCATATGGATAACAATGATACAAGCAAACAGATTCTTAGGCAGCACCAATCAGAACTTAGTCAAATTCTAGCATTTGCTATCAACATAGTCCCCAACAGTCTCACTACTATCAAGAGACACAAGAACCTCCTCTTGATTTACAAGCAGTCCATCCTCACTCCAACAATCATGCCAAAAGTCAGTTGTCTGCCCATTTCGAATATGTCATCTAACTCCCTTATGAACAAGATGTAACCCATAACTAACAACCCTCCAAACTGCTAAAGGCATACTCACACGTGGGAGAGACTCTCCAAACATAGTAGTCACATCTCCTTAAAGATATTGCGAAGCCAAGGAATTAACCCACAGCCTCCCCGGATTCTGAAGCATACGCCACCTAATCTTAGCAAGTAATGCCTGACTCATAAGAGCAGATAACTTGATACCAAGCCCAGCCTTTGCTTTTGGCCTCACCACCTTATCCTACCCAACAAGATGAACTTTCTTCTTTTCCTCACTACTACCCCACAAAAATTCCTATTAATTCTATCCAATTCAGTACAAAACACTTGTCGTGAGATTTAATGTTTACATAGTGTAGCAAGAAAGCAGTTGTGACATACTAGTTAAGTATAATCCTTCCCGCGATGTTAAGAAGCTTACTCTTCCACGAAGCCACCAACTGCCGCATCTTATCAACTAGGCTCCAATAATTGGATAGAAGTTACCCGTTTATGAATTAAAGGAGCACCTAAGTACTGGCCAAGGTCCCTAGATAAAGAAGACCCACAAATATTATTAATCCGGCCTGCAAGGTGCCGGCCAACATTAGTGGAGCAGAAGATGCGAGACTTTTGATTACTAATCTCTTACCCATAAGGTTGGAAGAAAGCATCTAAGCACTCCTTGAGAACCCTCAATTGAGAGGTACTAGCTTCAGCAAATAAAATTAAATCATCTCATTGGAAAAACACAAATGCGAAACTTTCAGCCCATTCTGAGAAATACTCATCGGCTTCCACTTTTTCTCGTTCACCGTAATGCTAATAGATGGGACAACATCTCCAAGAACAACACGAAAGTTATGGGGAGAGGGGATCTCCCTGCCGCAATATGAAAACCTCAGTAAGCTCACCATTCACTAGAACCTACGAGGTGACTGAGGACACACATTGAATAATCAACTTATTCATAGTATTGAGAAAACCAGTTTTTCTTAACACATTCTTCCAAAAATCCAAACTATTTTGATCATAATCCTTAGAAAGGTTAATCTTCCAAGTGATGAAGCCTTTCTTTCCCATAAAATGTTGAAACCTATGTAATAATTCTTGGGCCAAAATAATAGTTCTGTAATTTGCCTATCAAGGATAAAATTGACCTGATTCAGAAAGATAACGTACTAGAGAGCAGGACGAAGCTTACTAACCAAAATTTTGGAAATGACCTTATATAGTATATTGCAAAGACTAATTGGCCATAGCTACCTAACCGTAGTAGGATTAGACACCTTGAGCTTGATAATCGTTATATTATAGACAGCATTTAGACCACTCCCAAAAATCGCCCTCACCATCTTACAGATATCTGCCTCACACATCTCCCAACACTGTTGGTAGAAGCAAGCAACAAACTCGTTTGGCCTAGGAGCTTTATAAGCTCTTATAGCAAACATCATGTCCTTAATTTCTTGATCCTGCATAAAAAAATTCACACCATTACGAATCTCGCTAGGAAGTTGCGGGTGTAAGTACAGAAGAGAACCATAATACACCCCCTGGGGGTCGGCAAGGAGCGGACCCTTAAAATAATTCACAATCACTCCTTTTCAACCTGCTTGATTTGTGAGCCACTCACCATACTTATTCTTAATTCCTTGCAGTTTATTTCTCCATCTTCTGATATTAGTTAACATATGAAAAAACCTAATATTAGAATCACCCTCTCGCAACCAATTAACACAGGACTTTTGCTTCCATAACCTCTCCTTCTGCTCTAGGATTAAGGCGTATTCATCCTGAAGCTCACAGTCTAAATGCTCCACAGTACTATTACGCCCCCAACATAGGGCTCTCTGTGACAGGACCCATCTCAATCCCCCTGGATTATTTTGGGATATGCCTGCTCCCGTCTGACATCACAGGTCAGACCCGGGATAAAATCGTAACCCGCTCGGGGGTTACCCAGAATGCGTAGAGATCTGTGGAGTACACAACGACATGTATTGTCTCAGTCTCTGCTACAACCCGCATCCGTGATCAACTTGAAAGGTATCAAAAACCATAAAAGTCGTGAGTGGACAAACATCATCAATTATAAAAACAATTTTCGAAACAAACATTTATATCCTTCACTTTAAAAGCATGCATGCATCAGCGAAAAAGTATTTCAAATACTTTCATAAAAGCAACTCATATTGCTTTTCAAATCAAAACACAGTGAAAATACGGCTCAATCAAAGCCATCTCATTAGTAGGGTCTCAGTCCAAAACCAAATCACGTGGGTCTCAGCTCAAATCATTTCACATAGGTCTCAGTCCAAATCAAATACACATGGGTCTCAGCCCAATTCAAATACACATGGGTCTCAGCCTAAATCAAATACACATGGGTCTCAGCCCAAATCAATCTCATCAATCAATTGAATAGAGCCTCAACCCTAACCATAGACTCACATTCGGAGTCTCATGAAATCATGTTTATCAATCCTTTTTATCTCATAAAATCATATCATCATCACTAGTCACGATATCAGAACTACGCGTGCGACTCAAGATTACACATTCGAATATACACCAGGCTCGGAGCACGCGGCTCGATGTCTACGTGCTCTAACTCAGGATCACACATCATGCATGATGGTCGAGGTCTGAACGATGCCATCTACAAGATCACACATCACACAGGATGGTCGTTGTCTGCAAAATGTCCATCTCTGACACTCCCGCAGGAAGTGTCCCTGTGACCTCTTCAGGATCACACATCCCACTAGATGGTCGACGTTCGGATCCTATCATGACATCATAGAGGATGGTCGTGTGGAAAACATTTCACAAATCATCTCAAATCATCTCAAAAAAGTCTACGCCTGGATATCATTTCATCAAATCCGTTTCCACAAAACCATCATAAAAACAGTGTCTAGCAACACTACATAAATCCAGGATTCCTCCAATCCTATCAAATCCATAACTGGGTCTCATGCCCGAAATATCTTTCATAAATCAAAACTAGGTCACAGCCCGATATCATTTCCTCGCGTTTGAATATACTCTAAGTCAAATCATAAACCAACTGGGATTCAAGCTCGAAATATATTTCCAAATACGAAAACCATTTCGTTATTCAAATCATTTTCCAAATCCCAATAATCAAAGGGGATTTCCAACTGGGACTCATGCTCGAATACCGATTTCACGCATCACTGTAAAATCATTCTAAATCGATAATCAATCTTGGGTTTCATGCTTCTCTGTGAAGCCATCAAAATCACATAAAAAATATGCACGTAGAGTACTCGGCCTAAGCCCAAATATCATATAAAACATAAATCTCGAACTACGTGCACTATCGCATTTTCTACGAAAGTGCCAAATCAACAACATAAACCATATTTAAATCATATGCACTCAAGGCATCTCAAATCATGTTCATAAAGTATATAAAACATGTATGCATGCACCATATTTATAAATCAAACGTCCAGTCATAGAGCGTCCAAGCTGTGCGCTCCAAAACCCGCGCCATAAGCCACTCCGGGGCTAATCCACTATCTCCAGTATGTCTGGACCTGTCTAAATCATACTCAAAGGTTACTACCAACCTATACAAGTTCTAATCATAAACCCTCAAAACTCCCGAAATAGTAAACGTGTCCCGAACACGCTTCCTAAGGCTTAAAACCTCCAAATTACCTATCAAACGATCTTTGATCAACCTAAAACCACTACCATTGGGTTCAGAACGTCGAAATCTTTCAAACAAGACTGGTTTGACCTTGAAATTTGTGCCCACGCACCCTGGTCAACGGTGGTCAACGACGGTCAACGTCGGTCAACACTAACCTCAGCCTGACAGGTATGGCAACCTGCCACGTGGCACTCCTTGACTGGTACCAAGTGTCACTAACACTTCAACTCTGACAACCTGACACACTACCACTTGGCACCACCCCCACCAGTCCACATGGTCTGACATGTCTAACATGCCACTTCCATGTCACTGTTGACTGGACCCGACACCTGGCCACATGTCACCCTATGGTTGGCCACGTGGCTTGACAGGTCTGACAGGTGATAACGTAGAGTGCCACGTCATCATCGTCAACCTCTAGTCTGGTCGACCCGAACCTCTGTAACGGGTCTTTTGATACGCGACCCTGACCTAGTCATGCCTCGGCCATCTGGCCACCATTTTCCTTTGTTCTTCTTCCTACATATTCGTTTCATTTCCAGGAAGGGTTCTATGACCTCAAAATCACAAGAAAAATTCTAAAATTTACCTATCAATCTCGAATCCTCACGGTCAAACTTCAAGCTTGTCCCTTGTGCAATTTTGGGAGCCTCAGCCTTCCATTTTTGATTCCTCAGCCTCGCAAGGACTCAACCAACATGACCCAGGCTTCAAAATGTGTCCCAAATGTTTCAAAATCAAAAACCAATTTAAGTGGGTTTCGGGTTACCTAGGTTCACTAGTTTCCGTCCACCTCACAACGACTCCACCATCCCTGCCATCATCCTAGTTCATCTCTCCATCTCACTCTCTCCTTCTGTCCCTCTCAATTAGAAAACATGAAGAAGATGAAGGTTTGGGGGTGGGTATGGGTTTGAATGGAAAAATGAAGAAGAAATGAAGATGATGGTGATGCATGAAAATGGGGAAATGGTCCAATGGGATGGGTGACACTTGTCACTCATCTATTGTTCCATATATGATATTTTGGGTCCCAAAAAAAGACAACTCAGATCCACTTTTTTCGGAAAATCATGCAACTGTAAATAGTTTCTGGGACCTTCCATGACTTGTAACTTTTTCGTACGATGTCCAATTTCGACGTGGCTCCTGTCTACGAACTCGTATCATCTTAATCTACCTAACGGTCCTAGGTCCATGTGCATTTGACCTCTCTGGTCAAAATTCAACTTTTTCACCCTTTCTAGGGGCAAAAAAGTCAATTTACTCCGATCAACCGATAAGCCTTGTTTAATCTCGATTAGTCCTTAATTAATTCTCGATAATTCGTCATTAATCTTAATTAATTCCGTAGATTCAGGACGGGTCCTTACAATCTTCCCCCCTTAAAGAATTTCATCCTCGAAATTCACACTAACCCAATTCACTACGAAAATCCAATCCTGCCTCCATCCTGATACATGTCCAACATCCGTCCACAGTACTCAACCATAACCAAACGTCATTCGACGGCAACCACAATCCAATGGTCAATGTTGAAACTCAGCTTATCTTCCGTGACCGTATCCAACAAGTGCGCTACCAACTGTCACTGGAAATCCCAACACTAAACTCAATTCTCAAACGAGACATCGACACTCGTCGATCTCACCTCACCCACGCAGGTGTGCTCCAAATCCAAACTGACAAGTCAATCTTACCATCATGCTCGACTGACAATCTTGGTCGCCATTCCTGATATACCAAGTTGAAATGATACCAAGCTGACGATCCTATTCAGCATTCAGTCTAACGATCCTTCTCAGCTGAAAATCTAAGCTGACATTCTTCTCAACACCCGATTCAGTCATGCTCCTCATCTTACTCAGTAAGAGCATCACAAGTCTTTATTTCACTAGACAGCTCCCAACGTCCAACACATTCACGACGCACCGTCGTGTCCAGCCGGTAACTCACGACCCCATTGTGACTACTCAAGTCACTAATGACACACTTGACTCGCTTTCGAGTCCTATCAGGGTATCGTGCACCATACCTCATGTCACTCAGCGACTAACACTGTGATCCTGACTCATCACGAGCCTCAACTGTCATCTCACTCATCCTACCGGTACACAAACCGATATCTCACTCATCCTGAGTGTATCTGAACCCCATCGAATACTTGCTCTAGTAGAGATAATCACACACATAATCATTAAGGTTCCTCTGGCCCATGCTGGCTCGGAGCTGCATGCTCACACAGTCACCGAACCCTCTAAATCCACTCTACACTAACACACAATATTCGATGTTCGGTCCTCGTACTTACTGTACAATCAACATCGGACCCCGTCCGATTATCATACCATGTCCATCTCGGACTCAATCTAATGATCATACCACATCAATCAGATGATCAATACTCATCATGCTCTCTGTCATGTATACAACACACGAATGCATAGGCACTACTCATAGGCCTGCTCAATGAGTGCACTCACGTAACATTCGATAACGTACCATTATCCACTATCGAATCCTCACACCACCACAATCTCGGACCTAGTCCGTATATCATATGGTTGGCATGCCAATCATAATTCAACACAGAAACCTATTTGTCTGATATCTACTCTGGACATACCACAATATACTGAATGTCCTCTCTGAGCCCTCGTGGTCACCCAACCAACTCTAGAGATAAACAACCAGTTCACTAACCAAGAAGTACTGGTTTGGATTGGTACGTTCAACTCTCAGAGCACCAGCACACTAGACTCCGTGATCTCTAAGATCCTGTACATCTCTTGAGGAGATGGTGAATCCAATCTCAATCGCCATAATTGGTTGACACTAATCCCAACTCTCTCAATCCACGAACAACTTCATCTATAACCACCTCGATCCATACTCACTACGATTCACCCGATTCATATCCAACTCGATCCACAATCATTGCGATCCTTGATCGCCTCGATCCTCCTAATCCACACACAAATCAATCCTCGATAGGTCCATACAAGCTCTCTCAACTAATATCACATGACCCATATCACTAACATGGGTCGACCTAAATCTGGTGCTCACACCTCACGTCTGGTGACACCAAGCACCGTCTACTCCTCAAGTCATTCCAATTTGGCTCACAGCCTAGGTGTCAAGTTCTTACACCCTCTTTGAACCCTAGAGAAATTACAACCATGTTGCACACATAGAAGCAGAAAATGAGAAGTCTCCTTCACCAACCAATAATATTTGTGGATAGATATTGTCGAGATCCTTCCATGACCGCATTACTCCTCAATCAGCTCGACCTTTACAAGATTATACATCTATGACTGATGAGAAGTTCACTAGGAACTTCCAGGATAATGATTCCTAGTTTTGCTCAATTTTCTAGTTCGGCTGTCCTGTCATAAATAACTCTCGAAGTTTCATCAAACTTCGATAAGAAACATTGATTTCTCATTAGTGAAATTCCAAGTCAACTGAATACCAATTCCACTAAGTCCTCTAACTGGACTCTCAATAATCCCAACTTTGTCAGTACCCTTTCGACAATATGGTTGCAACTAGGTTACGTACCTGGGAAACTCCCTCTAGCTATGGTAACCATGTAAACCTTTCGATGACGCATCGGGAAACTCGGCACAGCCAAAATCACTCCAAGCTCATTGAGCTAACTGAGGACATCATAACACGTGTCCCACGTCCCTAGCAACCACCCTGTCGTATCCTCCTGACCTCTAAGTCGTAACTCACTCGGACATCAATCCACGTCTCCTAAAAACCACTATGTCTTAAGGTCAAAACCTTCTACACAAATCCAATCGGTGGTTCCATCACCGTACCAGTCAGAGTACTATCTTGCACGTCTCATTCTTTGGGATCAACTCCGGTTGCACATCTCACTCGTGCAATCCGACCACAACTAGCTAGAGTACATGTCACCAATCCAGGCATACCCCGTGCCTCCAATAATCTAAGCATGCTCCCGATTCAGTTGGATTACTAGAATCTTACTAAGTCACTCGGGATCCTCTCTGTCCCGCTCATTGATCACTGCAATGGTAATCACATCCTCTCAATGCACTCGACGTCCCTCGGAACCATCAGACCGTTGTTGAGATTCCGTCAACTCAGCCATCTACATTGGGTTTCCTCCCAATCTTATCCCAGTCGCTGCTGGGTTCCATCCAGCTTATCTCACTCATCTCTACTGAGATAGTGTGACATCTCAAAACAATCACCACCAACCAAGGCTCATCGACTCCATCGCTGTGTCCATCATCGTCTCATCATTTCCTATGTGCGAAGATGATCGCACATACCTCTGTATCGGTGCAGAAATCTCACCTCTCGGAAATCCAACGCGACTGACGAATCCTCATTGTCTCAGTCGTCAATGGAACATGAGCATATCGAGATCGATAAGACCCATCGATAGGAATGTCTGCCACAAACCTCATGCTAGCCCAACCAAGAAACACTATTCTATCGAGAGTACGCACTCACACAGGTAACTCATCGTCTGTACCATCCGCTCGAAAGCATATAATCCCCTGATTGGTCACTCCGTGATCCGATCCACAAGTACCACTCTCTTGGTAACTTGTCCAACCAATCTCGACACGGGTCATCCACGACCTCGACTGCTCTCTGCAACACGTCTATCTTGACTGATGGTCGATCATGACTCTAAAAAGTCGCCATACTGGGGTAACTAGTATCCAGCCAACTAGTAACTACTATCCGACGATCTTGTTCACTCATAATTCTACGGCTTTCAGCCGTTGGGCCCAAGAGAAACTTGGCCCTCCTCGGTCTAACCCACTGAAACACGGCAGACTATACTAATTAGAACCTATTTGAGGTTCATTCCTACTTAACTTTCCTACGGCTCTGATACCAAACTGACAGGGCCTATCCCAATCCCCCTGGATTATTGTGGGATGTGTCTGCCCTCGTCTGACACCACGTGTTAGACCAGGGATAAAGTAGTAACCTGCTCGAGGTTACCCAAAGTGCACAGATATTTGTGGAGTATGCAGGGACATGTGATGTCTCCGTCTCTGCTACAGCCTGCATTCGCAATCAACCTGAAGGGTATCAAAATCATAAAAGCTGTGAATGGACAAAAATAATCAGTTATAAAAACAATTTCCAAAATAAACATTTATACCCTTCACTTTAAAAGCATGCATGCATTAAAAAATAAGTATTGCAAATACTTTCATAAAAGCAACTCATATTGTTGTTCAAATAAAACACAGTGAAAATACGGCTCAATCAAAGCCATTTCCTCAATAGGGTCTCAGCCCACGTGGGTCTTAGCCCAAAACCAAATCACGTGGGTCTCAGCCCAAATCAAATGCTCATGGGTCACAACCCAAATCAAATACACATGGGTCTTAGCCCAATTCAAATACACATGGGTCTCAACCTAAATCAAATACACATGGGTCTCAGCCTAAATTAATCTCATCAATCAACTCAATAGGGCCTCTACCCGAACCATAGACTCACATCCGGAGTCTCATGAAATCAAGTCTACCAATCCACTTTATCTCATATAATCATATCATCATCACTAGTCACAATATCAGCACTACACGTGCAACTCCGGATTACACAACTGAATATACGCCAAGGTCAAAGCCCACGGCTCGACGTCTAGGTGCTCAAATTCAGGATCACACATCATATATGATGGTCGACGTCTGAGCGATGCCATCTACAGGATCACACATCACACATGATGGTCGATGTTTGCAAAATGCCCATCTTTGACACTCCTGCAGGCAGTGTCCCCATGACCTCTCTAGGATCACACATCTCATTAGATGGTCGGCTTCTGGAGGCTATCATCACATCATAGAGGATGGTAGTGTGTAAAACATTTCACAAATCATCTCAAATCATCTCAAAAAGGTCTACGCCGGGATATCATTTCATCAAATCCGTTTCCACAAAACCATCATAAAAACAGTGTCTAGCAACACTACGTAAATCCAAGATTCCTCGAATCCTATTAAATCTATAACTGGGTTTCATGCCCGAAATATCATTCATAAATCATAACTGGGTCACAGCCCAATATCATTTCCTCGCATTTGACTATACTCTAAATCAAACCGTAAATCAGCTGGGGCACAAGCCCGAAACATATTTAAAAATCCGAAAATCATTACGTTATTCAAATCATTTTCCAAATCCCAATAATCAAAGGGGATTTCCAACTTGAACTCATGCCCGAATACCGATTTCATCTCTGTGAAATCATTCAAAATCGATACTCAATCCTCAGTTTCACGCTTCTTCGTGAAACCATAAAAATCACATAAAACATATGCACATAGAGTACTCGGCCTAAGCTCAAATATCATATAAAACATAAATCTCGAACTACATGCACTATCGCATTTTCTACGAAAATTTCAAATCAACAACATAAACCATATTTAAATCATATGTACTTGATAAGTCACAAATTAAGTATTATTTCAACGGTATTTCTTATCCCTTTTACTTATCTTTTGATTATAATCATTCAAACAATAGGAGAAAATGATCTCTTTTGTGAAGTTTGTGCAGATTTCTTAGTTAAGGTTTAAATCATGTTTTGCAATGAAATGTGATCTTTCCAAGGCTATATCTTCAAGAAATCTTCAAGGACTCATAAAGGGCCTCATCATCCCCCATTTACATGACCAAGATCCACCAAGACCCTAAAAGTCACGGCCTAGCCCCTAGAAGCCCACAAAATGCGGCTAAGGGTTGTTTAGTGTGATTACTTGTGGATCAAGCAACTTTGGACGAATTTGCCTTCCCTTCTCAATGAGGAATGAGGTCGATTAACTTGGATAAGGAAGCTTAATGATTGCCCAATCAGATTTTGATGTTAAAGAGGCTAGAAACAAGGAAAAGGAAGTTTCTTGGAAATCAAGAAACGCAAGACTCACGGCTAGGGTTAATGAAGCTTCCCTAGCCGCATTTTATCATGTTTCCTTTATTTTAGGGCAATGTAATCTGATTTAGGATAGCATTAAATAAATTCCTAGTCAAAGATGAAGTCAAGAAGTGGAAAGAAGGAAGGAAAGGGACTCCTTGTACAAGAAGGACACAAAAATGCGGGTAAGCTTGTTTCTCACGGCTAATGAGTTTTTCTCCTCGTTTTGGGGGTTGTTTTCCCTTTCTTTTAGGGAGATGCTAGGGAAGATGTTAGGGGTTATAAATAGATGTTTTTTGATTGTTTTTGGACGTCCAATTTACCTCCTAAGGTCCAAAAACTTTGCAAAAACTTCTGCTTAAAGTTTATACACAAAGTAGCCGCAATTTACCTATTGTTCATGATTTTGGATTCAAGTCTTGCATCTTCTTTGTGACGTGAAGCTTGGGAGAAGTCGAAGTGTTTGTGCCACTTCTCTCACGCATCATTCAGCTTAGTATTTTTGTTTCTCAAACCCTAATCTTTTCAAGTTTATATGCATTCAATTATGATGCTTGTTAACTTAGTTATGCGTGAGTAATTTCCTTTAGGATTAGGGTTGTTTGAAGCCCTAGTCATGTTAGTTTATAATTAGATTTTTGGCTGTTGATTATGGTTGTTATGTATTCCTGGATTTGTTGGATTACTATGCTTCATGAACTCAATTTATGTTTGTAAGTTTGATCACCTTATTTGCGTATAATTGTCAATGTAATTGTTTGACGGATCGCCTTGATGTTTGTATTCACCCTGCAATTTGTAGCATCACGTTTAAGAGGGGGAATCTTATTCGTAATCAAACTCATGACTTCCTAGGATTACACATCACTTTACTAGGGATAGTGTAGTGTCATTAAATCTTCTTCATGTTTCATGCATTATCACGCACCATCGGTAATAGTTGTTTAAGGGCGGGTACATCACGCTTAAACATGCAATCTAAGAGAAGATAAATGTGTGGGGTGAGCCTTAGCCGGATCCTTGCATGGGCACCTAATTCAAATACATGTATAATTAATCTAATCAACGAAATCTAAGGAGAACTTTAATTGGTAAACGTGGATAACATGTCCTAATTCGTCCTAATCATTCAATCAATTTTCAAATCAAGTTTTTCATCATTTTGCACTTGTTTTCATCATTCAATTTCGTTCTAATCATCACTCAAAACCCCTCAACGTTTTTTTTTTACTCTTTCTCAAGTTGTTTCATTCCAAACTAAGTGGATTCACGTTGAACAAGCCCTCGAGGGATCGACCTTTGCAAACCTACTATACTCGTCATACGATTTTGTGCACTTGCAAAGTATTACATTAGGAGTTATCATAAATAATTTCTTGGTTGATAAATCTTCTATCAGCACTCAAGGCATCTCAAATCATGTTCATAAAACATACAAAACATTTATGCATGTATCATATTTATAAATCAAACGTCCACTCATAGAACGTCCAAGTTGCGTGTTCCAAAATTCGCGTCGTAAGCCACTTCGAGGCTAATCCAACATCTCCAGGATGTCTGGATCTGTCTAAATCATACTCAAAGGTTACTACCAACCTAAACAAGTCCTAATCATAAACCCTCAAAACTCCTGAAATAGTAATCCTATGGTCCGATTTAATTAGGATTGTGACGAGTTTGGGCTTACGTGATTTGACACGACGGATGATTTTGACTCCCCAATCAGTTAGTGAGTGGACCCCTTTCCCTAAACTTGATTTACTATGCTATTTATTCACACGTTTTATGATGTTTATAATTAAAATATTTACCGAGATTGCTTGATTGCCTATTTTGGAACAATTATTGGGAATGATCAATATGTTTACCTTATGGTGTATGTGCTCGAATGTGCTAATATATGCTATGAGGTGTGATATGCTAGTATGTGCTATGATTTAATAGTGTATGCGAGTATGTCTAGTTAAATTATTCATGGCATTTGCATGGTTAATTATCCTTCTTGGTGTGTGTACATTATGAGTCCCGGGTCATTGTTAAAAAATAATCAAAAACCAATAAAAATAATTAATAATCAATACTACTTAATAATACTCAATAATAAACAAAATTATAATAATATACAAATTTATAATAATAACAATTACTAATTACTAATATTCAATAACCATTAATAAATCCACAATCACCCGTAATCCATAATTCACACAACACAATTAACCATAATCCATAATAATCAATCATAAATAATCAACAAATAATCAACCAAAATATATATTAACCAGTAAACATTTATAAAAATAAAAAATATATAATGAATATATATAAAAACAATATAAACAATACGGCTACCATTTATAAAAAAAAAGAACTAATAATCACTTGTAAAACTAATAAACAATATAAAATATATATATTTATAAAAATATATAAACAATATATAAACATTTATAAAAAAAATTAAATAATCATTTATAAATCATTTAAATAATATATATATATATATACATACATACGTTGAGGGAGAGATAGAGAGCAGGGAAACTTACAATGGGAGGAGAAAAGAGGTGATTGCTACTGTTGAGGAGGCAGCGACGAGCTACGGTGGCAGCGTCGACGTCTTGCGTTAGTGGCGACGAGCTACTGCAGGAGAGAGACAAGTGATTGAGAGAGAGAGAGAGAGAGAGAGAGAGAGAGAGAGAGAGAGAGAGAGGCAAGTGAGGGAGGGAGAGAGATAATGTGTGAGGGAAAAAAGTTAGGGCTGAGAGGGCTATGGATTTGTTGGTAATCAGAGAGAGCAAGGAGAAGAGGCTTTTAGGCCCTGGAAATCGAAGAAGAGGAAAGAGGAGGAAGAAGAAGGCTTTGTCTGATTTAAACGTTTGGTGAACCTTTCCCAATGAAGAAGAAGGCTCTATTTGAATTCGTTGAGAATGAATTTAATGATTCGTTAAGTAACCGAAGCAACAGTGCAAAAGCAGAAGAGTCTGGTTGTTCACGTGTTACCTGATGAAGGTGTGTCGAGTAACATTGGGCGGTAAATTTGAGCAGGTAAATTAGAGATATTATACGACGATAACATATGTTACACTTAGCAATATTTTCCAGAAATGTTAGAAATAATACTTGACGACTATTAGTAAAATTTTCGTCTGGTAATATGGTAAAAAAATGTAATGAAGACATTTGCAATGTTCGACCGTTCTTTTTGTGTCGTTAAGTGCCTGAAATCCACCATAGAAAACTCATTAAGTTTCGAGGAGTTTAAGTCGTCTGATTGTAATAGAACGTGTTGTAACCACCAATCTGTTACCCTCCGTTACCTAGCCCCGGGTATTCGAAATCTTCTGAGTTTTTACATGGACAATCTATGAGTATGTATAATAAATGTGGATGATGGATCAGTTGAACTATCGAAATTAATTATTCAAATTTGTAAAAGCACCATTTTCATCAAACACTTCGAAACTTTTCATTAAGAGTTTAAACATATTTGCATAATGTTGCCTATTTGAGTTTTGATGATTAATCGTACATAATCCGATCTTTCAGTTTTGAGTCGTTGAGTGGCTGAAATCCGCGCGTCAAATTTTGTGATGTTTCGAGAAGATTAAGTCTTCCGATCGTGATAGAACATTTTTTAACCGTCGATTGTGCACTATTACCCAAGCTCGGGAATTCAAAATCTTCTATTTTTTCGCATAGAAGATTTACGAATATGTACAATAAATGTGAACCGTTGAATCGATCGAATTATTAGTGGAAAGTCTTCAAATTTGAAAAAACACTGTTTTGTTTGAAATTTTAGTATATAGGTTACCCGACGAATATTTATATAAATTCGTCGTGTAATACATTCGGAGAAGTGCCACCAAACTATTTTACGCTAAACCCTAAATTTTTTAATATTACCTGATGAATCTTTTGAAACCATTAATTGGGTAACACATTCAAATAAGAGCTACCGAACTACTTCACCCTAACCCTAAACCAAAAATTATTTTTCTAATATTACCCAACGAATCTTCTGAAATCATTCGTTGGGTAACACTTTCGTAGAAGACTCGCCGAACAACTTTATAGTAAACATAAATTATTTTTTCATTTTACCCGACAAATGGTCTTATAAAAACCGTCGAGTAGTATTGATTTAATTGTGTTAATTTGTTTTTGAGCTATGTAATTTTTTTTATGTATTTCGATTTGTAAGCTACAATGAATATAAGTCTAAACGAGGATGTATTTTGAAAAATGTGTAGTAATGAATCTTATACATTAATAATTGAGTTTTTTTTTCTTACAAATAATCAATCGGTTTCAATTTCACTATCACCCACCCAATGCCCCTCGTCATTCGAGGTGTGTTCCCTGATTGACTCATCAGAATCACATTTAATTCATTCAAATGCCCCAACATCAATGAAAATGACATCAATCGCAAGTGGTGGCACTACATCTTTGGTCTGAACTCCATCTACGTGTAGGGTGGGTACAGAGGAATCCACCTGGTAAACAATTTGGTCGTCTTCTGCTTCTACCTCTTCTTCATGATAACGATTCTCTAAATCCAAAATATTTATGTGATCGACCATCTCAGCTACTCTCCAACCAGCACCAGATTTTTGGATCATCCACATAAAAAACTTGTTTCACCGAACTATCCAAGATGTATGGATCACTCTCAAACCACTGAGTGTTTGTGTTGATAGTTGTGCATAAATGTTCTTTAATGAGCCTCCTTGGGAGACTAGGGTTTGTATCAAACCAATGACACTTGAACATGATGACTGTCTTGCAGTCACCGAATAACACTTTAATCACACTTAACAATCTGCCATTGATTCTAGTTTCAGCGTTTTCCTCATTACCTGGCACAAAAACCCCGCTGTTTTTCATAGACAATTGATCGTCTTGTTTTGTGCATACAAACTTAACTTTATTTACGTGACAACCGATGTACGCTTCTCCTCGTAATGATCCGATGTCAAGTTTCATTAATTCTACATTGAAATTGGGCGAGTTGTCATTTTTCGGATGGGCCATCTTGTAAGATGTACAAAACGTGGTTAAGTATGGAATTGCTTTTCGGAACTTATAAATAAAAGATTTCACCTACATACGTGGAAAACCAATGTGGGAATAGTTTTCTGTCCATTTTCTTCCAATTAGACGGATACTCAGCCTTCATCAATTCTTGGTGCTGCTCTTGAAAAGGTCATACTTCATCACAATTGTTCAATATGAACCAATGAACCACGTCCATGTCCCGATTAGTGAACGTCCCTGAGATTGGACCATTTCCAAAAGGTAGTGCAGGTTGGGCAAATACAGATAAGGTCTCTTGACATTGACCATCGTCGTAGTTATGCGAGACCCTATTGAAGGAAATATCTACATTTTAAAGGTACGTTGCACAAAAAGTGGGTGACTCAGTTGCAATGTACGCCTTGGCTATAGAGCCTTCAGGACGTGTCTTGTTGCAAACATACCGTTTATACGTACATAACATCCTGCAATAAAATATACATTATGAATCACAATTATGAACTACGATAAGGAAATAGTAGCAAAAATAGGAATTAGTTATACCTCTCGAATGGGTACATCCCACGATAGTGCCCTAGGACCGCTAGCTTTGCCTCATCTAGCAGATGTATTAGAAGGTGCACCATTATATCAAAAACTGTTTGTAGATATATTTGCTCTAGTTGACACATGATGTGGACAATATCCTCATTTATTTCTTCAAGGTCCAACTTTACCAACAATATGTCACATAATATCCGAAATAATTGAGACAAATAAACTAAAGTCTCAACAACATCGAGCCCCAAATATAACCGAATGTCAATTGACATGAGCTGTTGTAGCAAGACATGATAGTCATAATTCTTCATAATAGATAAAGTGCCACTGTCCGTGCTAATATTTCAGGATGTATTACCGGCATATCCATCGGGAAACATCACAGCTTGCAATCACTTTAGGAATTTTTTCTTATTTTATGGGGTAAATGTATAACTTTGATGAGCCATGACGTATTTTCCATTAACGACTTTCGACCACAAATTTGGGCGACTCCTATTTCTTGCATACCAAGCCGAGTCTTTTTTGTGTCTTTTGATTTGCCTTCAATGGGTAAAGGCGCAACACACCTCACGAAGGACAGAGGAACATCCCAAGGCGCACCAGCCAGAAGCACGCTTGTCGCCAGACAATTTCTCTAGACATATCACTAAGTGATTCTGGAGAAAAAGATGCACTCACAGAATAAGAAACCAGTACCACCCAAGACCATCAGCTCATGAATGACTCAGGAGGCACATCAGAGCACTATCACACGTTGAGTACCACATAAGAGCCAACGACATCATGCAACCTCCTAGATTGCACACGCCTGCTAAAGTCAGGTGGACAAGTCGACAAAGGCTTAAGATGCCCTTGCTGTTTTAGTGAGGATGATGGGATACTCACCAACATGCTAACACATTTCGATAATGGTAACCCTAGGAAGTCGACACCACCGGACTTGACGCTGCTCCCCCAATTGACATTATGCAACCTCCCAGATTGTATACACCTGCTCAAGTCTAGTGGACAAGTTGACGAATTCTCAAGGTGTTCTTGTTGTTGTAGCGAGGGTGATGGGACATACCCACTAGCACGCTCATACACTTTGACAATGGAGATCCGGGAAAGTCAGCGCCACTTGACTCGACCTTACTCTCCCCCTCATCAAGGCATGCGGCATTCTAAAGATATCCAAGGGATGCTGGATCGATGCCTCGAAGAAGTCTAACGTGACGGGGATCTGGAAGGCGGCCTTCAATGCTAGATTCAACCATGCATCATCAATTTCAAGTGTCGGACCATGTCCCATGACATACCTCCAAGAGCTTCCAACGAAGAAAGCTATACCTATGGAACAAGAATGTAGCTACAACAATAACCTTCAGTGTATGATAGCTTGGAGGGCATGTTAGAACTCTATCACACATCATGTACATGTGAAGAAGTTGAATGAATCAAACATCTACTCAAAGCACATGTACTTGCCCCAGTGGACAAGTAGATGAGAGTTCAGGTCGGACCAACTACCGCACTGAAGACAGTGAGACATACTCACCAATGGACTCAAATGCTTGGGAGACAAAGACGCGAGGAAAATTGTAACAACCCGTCCCGGAAATCAGGGTTAGGATAGTGGTTAAGATGGGATTAGTGAGTTTAAGTAGTGTAGAGTTGGGTACTTTTGGGATTGTTAGCCCAGAATGACGATTTTGCCCCTAGTTCGGGCAAATCGTTGACTTTTAGTCCGGGTGATCAATTGAGGGTTGACCGGTGACCAGGACGTAGTTTAGGACGTCACGAATCCATAGGCAGGTGATACGTCCGATTCTGACATCCGAGGAGGAAGTTATAATGGTCGGAAGGTTGAGGGCATAACCGTAATTTTGTTAAAATAGGGGGAAAAGTTGACTTTTTGGACGATCGGGTTTTGGTACGTTGACCGAGGATGGTTACGTGGATCTCGTTGTCCTGAGTTCGATGACAGGCGGCACGTATTCATCGGACTTACGAAGTGTGAGTTACGGGTCAAGGAAGTTAGTGGCATAATTGTAATTTTGAGTTAAAATGAGTGGTATTTTGCTCTTTGTGCTCTGGGAATTGTGCAGAGAGAAGGACAGATGGACGGCTGGGATTGGGCCATGTGTGAGAGAATGGAGTGGATGGTGACATGTGGCAAGTGTGTAGTGGATTCTGGGGGGTTCCAGTGTGTGCACGATCCAATAATTTGGGTGCAACCGTGCTCTGTGTGTGTGTTGTTCGCAGAGAAGAACGGAAACAGGGTGAGGCGGTGAGGAAAATTGAAGGGTGCTCGTGTGTGTGCTGATGAGTTGTGAGTGTGTGAGGGTGATCCGAGAGTGAGAGGGAGCTAGTGAGCTTGTTGGGAGGTGAGGAATCGTGGTGTGAGTGCGTTGAGAGCCACGGGGAAAACCAGAAAAACAGAGAAGAACTGAGGGAGCTGGTGGTGCTGTGGCCGTGTGTAAGTGCAATTGACCTTGAGAGGAGGTTGAGGCGGCTTGGTGGACTCCAGGGAACACGGCGGCGAGCACGGTGGTGGACGGTTGCAGGTAATCCCTCATCCCTGTAAACTTGCCCTGTTTTCCCGTTGAGTTTCAAATCGGAAGTCGTGAGTATATGGGTTGAATCGATGGGTCTAGAGTGGTTTAAGGGATGTAGTTGAGTCCTAGGAGTTTACTGGTTGTGCTGCCGTGACGGGAGGTGCACGGTGGTGGTTGGCACGACGGAGGGGACTCTGTGTGCTCTGTTTTGGCCGTGAGTTTCAGACGGGAAGTCGTGAAGTACGGGACTGAGTCGAGGGATTTAGTGAGTTGAGTGAGACTCAGTGAGGTCCTAGGAAGCGTCTGGTGTTGCTACCATGATAGGAGGTGACCTGAGTGGCCGGGAAGAAGAACAGGGGTCTGTACGGGTTTTCTTTCGAGCTTGAGTCGATGAGCTACGGGATGAATCGAGGTTTTTGGAGTTGGGGAAAGGATAGCTTAGGTCTGGACGAAGCTATAGGTGAAGAAAGGAGGTGAATTGGTGGCCGGACGGCGGAGAACAGTCCTCGCCAGTTCAAGTTGCAGCGGCCGGTTCAGCACAGTCGACTCGTGGTTGCCGATGGTACTGTAGCAGGCGCGTGAGGGCCACGCGCAGCCACTTTAGGCGGCGCATGGGAGCGCGTGCGGCTGTTCTGGGGAAAATGGTCAACATGGTTTTTGGTTTAAGTGTTATAACGAGTCTAATGGAAGTGGTTTCGGGTTGTTCGGACGTCGTTTGAGTTTAGTTTCGCGAGGGTGAAGGCTTAGGGTTCCGATTTGTTACGTTTCGGATTCGGGGATTTTTGAGGGAATTAGGGTGGATCCTCGTGGATGTGTTAGTAACGTACTTTGGCGGTTGTTGACAGGATCGGGATTTCCCGAGGAAGCTGAGGAACGTGCAGGACGTTCGGGACGCGATTGAGGGCTCGGTACTGTGAGTGGACCCCTTCTCTAAACTCGAGCATGCATAACTGTTTTCAATACTTGTTTTATGATTTTAATCATAATTCTATGTTTATCGAATATGTTTTGTTGGTTTTACATTGTGGCACGCTTTGCGAGGAAATATGGTTTTCAGCACGTTTTACGAGGAATGCTTGATTTTCGATCATGATACTATGATTTTGGGATTTCAAATGATAAAGGGTTTTCAATGATTATAAAGAGATTTTGGAACATGATTTGATGATCAAGATTTTCGGTTTTAGAATCAGATTTCGGGAAACGAGATTTGGTTTTAAAGTTGAAAAGTGGAATTCCGGATTTGGGTTCGGAATGAAGGTTCGGAATGCCGGAAGGGCATCAGACCGGTGGTTTCGGATTCGAGTTTGGATACGGATTTGGAAAAGGTTTTCAAATGGTTTTGATTGGATTTGCTGGATCTGGTTATTGGGTTTAAAGACCCGGATTGAGTTTAAAGACTCGGGAGTTTAAAGACTCGGATATTATTGAGGCCTGGATTGAGTTTAAAGACTCGGGAGTTTAAAGACTCGGATAGGTCCAGCAGGTTTGATCGGAAAAGAATGGTTTGATATTCACGGTTTATGATACGACTTTATGAAGTTTCTGCTATGTTTCTATAACTGTTTTATAGTGTTTCTGTTTCTTATGATGTTTTATGGTGATTGATTTATAACTGTTTTAATAACTGGGTTATGCATGTGGTTTCAAAACGGAGGGCTAAAACCCGGTTTACTTATAAAATGGTTTTAGAAACTTTTCTTTTATGGTCCACTCACATCTTCTGTTTTAACTTGCCTTCCAGGTCGTGGAGCTAGAGCGGGGTTTCGGCGTCAAAGCAGCGTCTGAGGCATAAAAGTCACAAGAGCGACCCCGGAGTGTTTTAATTTTCCGCGTGCGTGTATTTAGTTTATCAGTTTTTCTTTTCTGTGTATTTTGTACTATGCTCTGTAAAACTTGCCTTCGGGATATTGATATAATTTCTCCTGCGTCTGACGGGGTTGTGTCGGGGTGTCAGACGGGAGCAGGATTTACCTCGGTTTTCGGGGTGAAACCGGAGGTGGGTCCTGACAAAAATAGTCACAGTAGCTCCCTTCTCTCACATGACGAGTTATACACTAACTTGAAGCCACGCCAAATGAGTAAGACAAGCACAAGCCTTCACCATGAGGAGCACTCCAAGCCTTCGCCAGGCAAAGTACTCCAAGCCTTCACCACGCGAAACACTTCAAGCCTTCACCACCCAAAGCACTCTAAGCCTTCGTCCCGCTAAGTACTCCAAGACTTCACCTTACAAAGCACTCCAAGCCTTCGCCACGCGAAGCACTATAAGCTTTTGCCCCGTGAAGCACTCCAATTCTTTGCCCCGTGAAGCACTCCAAACCTTCGTTGCACGAAGCATTCCAAGACTTTGCCACGCGAAGCACCCTAAGCCTTCGACTTGCGAAGCACTCCAAGACTTTGCCATGCGGGGCACTTCAAGCCTTCTCCATACAGAGCACTTCAAGCCTTCGCCACGTGAAGTACTCTAAGCCTTCGCCCCGCGAAGCAATCTAAACCTTCGCCACGCTAAACACTCTAAGCCTTGGCCCCGTGAAGCAATCTAAACCTTCGTCTCGCGAAGTACTCTAAGCCGAACCCCACGAATCACTCAAAGCCTTCACCCCACGAAGTACTCCAAGCCTTCACCCCGCGAAGCACTCCAAGCCTTTGCCCCGCGAAGCACTCTAAGCCTTCGCCATGTGGAGCACTTCAAGCCTTCGCCACGTGAAGCACTCCAAGCCTTCGCCCCGTGTGACAGGACCCGCCCCGATCCCCCTGGGACCACCCGGGACGTGCCCTGCTCCCGTCTGACACCCGACATTAAAATACCAAAAATACCCTTATTGAAGATGAAATGCATAAAGAAAAACCAAAGTTAAGTCATACATAGCACGCCACACAAATACTCGAATACAAATAGTGTCAGACAAGGGATAGTTCCCGAATACAGTTTATTGAGCACGACTCTAAACACACTACGTGCCAACCTACCCAGCAGTAGGGTTCAGGTACGCAACGTAAACCTATGCCTCTTCCTCCTCGGGATCCTCCTCCTCCTCCTCGGGATCCTCCTCCTCGATAGCACTACCTGGAGGGGTAGTAAAACAACAAAGGTGAGTGGGCCGAAACTCAAGGTTTACAAAGTAGTTTACCATTTCGAAAACATATAGCTTTTCCCCTCCGTTTTCCGAAAAGACATGCATAGTATCATAAACCACAAAACCATATAGTCTTAAGCAGAATAATATCAACATAATATAATCTTAGTCACTGCACTATACATCCCAACCCTGACATCCCAGATGCCTGACGTCCCAGACGCCCGATAAGGTCACAGTCTCAAGGCTACGCGTGCCACCCGGGGTCTCAATCCCGAGTCCAAATCCCGAACCTAGTCCGAGCATGGCATTCTAGATGCCTGACGTCCCAGACGTCCAATAGTAGCAATCCTGCTCCTGAGTCACTCTACGGTCCGGTCCCTCCGTAGAATGACTCCTCACAGGCAATGCGCCGTGACCACTCCGGTGTACCTACATCCGGAGGAGATAGAATCCTAGGGTAGATCTATACAGTGCAGTACCACAGATAATATCGAGATCCATTATATATATATATGACTCTAAACCATTCATAAACAACCAGACGGGTCTCATGCCCAAACATCGTAATACGTGCCATAAATCATACACAAGATAAACAGATACTTTTACTTGAATCACATATAGATATAGTAGAAAGTAAAACAGTTATGCATGCCGAAGTTTAGTGAAATCAAAGGCCCACTCACAGTACAATCCCGCTGCAATCCCGAGCGTAAAGCCCCGTCCAAGGGTTAAAGTACAATTCCTGTCATGCCCAAAACATACGTAAAGGTCACTTTAAGTCCCCACTAAACAACTAAGAAACCCTAGACTGAAACCGGCCCGGGAAAGCCGTCCGAACACGCTTCCCAAGGCGTCAAACCCTAATTTGACCAACTTAACGATCTCCGATCGACACGAAACCACCGCCATTGGATCCGTATCGTCGAAACCTTGAAAATGGCACTGGTCCCACACAAAATACTATTCACACGCGCCCCCCACGCGCCGGTCAACCCTCTGGTCAACAGTGCTACAGTGATGCTGACGTCAGCATGACGTCACTGCTGACGTCATCACTGACAGTGTCAGAGGACACGTGTCAACAGCCCATTGGTCCCTGGTCTGACAATATTCTGACATGATGATGTCATCATGACGTCACTACTGACGTCAGCATGATGACGTCATCAGCTACAGTACCGGGTCTGAGAACCGGGTCACCGCAGACCCACGGTTCGACCCGATCACAGATCGTGATTCCGACCACCATTTCAGGTGGGATTTATTCCTATGGACTCGTCTCTACCTCAACAATGGTTCTGTGCAAATAAAACTAGATTTTAAGTTCGAGAAACCACCTGAAAAACGACGGGGAACTGGCTGCCGGTTCTGGTCCAAAATGCTCGTTTAGTCCAAAATGCTCTGGTCCAAAATGCTCGTTTAGTCCCCTAGGTTATGTCTCAAAAACAACCAAACAAGTTTAACGTTAAAAACGGATGGTTTGAGACAGGGAAGGAAAATCGGTCTTCTCGGGTTTGCAGGCTTACCGCCGCCGTGTCGCCGCCGTGGGCTGTCCAGTCCAGTCCTAAGCCATCCAGAGGTCACAACGGTCCTAGCCCTAGGTTGGTTCGAGCCCAGAAGTCATGGTTTGGACGGTTTGGTTAGTTTTGGGCTGCACGGGTTCCTCTCGGGTTTGTGGGTTTTCCGGCCGTGCAGGGTGGCCGTGGTGGCGTTGGCTGGTGTCTGGTGGAGGTGGTGGTCGGTCTGGTGCTGCCTGGTTCGTGAGTTGAGGCTGAGAGGCTGTGAGGTGTTTGTTCGAAGGATGAGAGGGTGCACGGTTTAGGGAGGAATGAAAATGAAAATGTGTTTCTCTGATGGTTTAAGAACAGAAGGAGAAAATGGAATGAAGGGCTGAGATTCAATCTGAGTTAAGAGTGAAGGGTGAGGATTTAAGGAAATTAAATTAATTAATTAGTCTAAAGGCAGACATAGATCCAGATTGTTGGGGATGATGTGGATGAGGTAGATGAGTGACATGTGTCACTCATCAAGGGTCCAGATTGATTGGGTTAAAGTGAATCAGATTCTAATATTTTATTATTATTTTAAGTTCCGAGTCTCGGTTAGTTCGGTTACGTTCTTGACCATAACTTTTTTGTCGTAAGTCCGAATTCGGCGTGCCGCCTGTCTACGGATTCGTATCGACGAGACCTACGTAACGATCATTGGCCCTCGTCCGTTGGACTTCCCGGGTCAAAAGTCAACATTTGGCCCTCAAATGGCCAAATTACCAAAATACCCCTCGACTTCCGAATGTCACAACTTCTTCCCCGAACGTCGGAATCGAACGTGACACCTGCCTATGAACTCGTGACGTCCTAAACTACGTCACGGTCACGTGTCAAAGTCCTAAATACTTCCCGAGGTAAAAGTTAACTTTTTCCTCCCTCAGGGGCAAAACGGTCATTTTACAATAAAATAAGAATTACGAAAGTTCGGGTCGTTACACCGTGAAACACTCCAAGTCTTCATTAAGCGAAGCACTCCAAGCCTTCGCCATGCAGAACACTTCAACCCTTTGCCACGCAAAGCACTCCAAGTCTTTGCCACGCGAAACACTCAAAGTCTTCATCATCCAAAGCATTCCAAGCCTCTGCCAAGCAAAGCACTTCAAGTCTTCGTCAAGCAAAGCACTCTATGTCAGGACCCACCCCGGTTTCACCCCAAAACCCGAGGTAAATCCTGCTCCCGTCTGACTCTCCGACACAACACCAAAGTAAAACTCACACGTAACCACCAACATACTCAGTCAGATGCAGGAGAAACTATACAATACATCCCGAAGTTAAAAGTTTATAGAGCATAGTCCCAAATACACAGGAAAGAAAAACCAATAAACTAGATACACGCACGCAGAAAAGAAAAATACTCTGGGATCCCTCTCGCGACTTCTATGCCTCAGACGCTGCCTTGACGCCGAAACCCCACTCTAGCTCCACGACCTGGAGGGCAATTTAAAACAGAGGGTGTGAGTGGACCAGAATAAAATAAGGATTTCCAAAACCATTTTATAAGAAAACCGGGTTTAGCCCTCCGTTTTGAAACCACATGCATAACTCAGTTATTAAAACAGTTATAAATCGATCATCATAAACATCATAAAACCGCATCACAAACCGGGAATATCAAATCATCATTTTCCGATCAAACCTGCTGGACCTTTCCGAGTCTTTAAACTCCCGAGTTTTTAAACTCAATCCAGGCCTCAATAATATCCGAGTCTTTAAACTCCCGAGTCTTTAAACTCAACAGGCCTACGGGGGAAATATCAATATATCCGAGTCTTTAAACCCAATAACCAGATCCAGCAAATCCAATCCAAAACCATTTGAAAATCATTTCTAAATCCACATCCAAACCCGAATCCGAAATCACTGGTCTGATACCCTTCCGGCATCCAGATTCGCCATTCCGAACCCAAATCCGGAAATCTACTTTCCAACTTTAAAACCGAATCTCGATTCTCGAAATCCGATTCTAAAACCGAAAACCTTTAATCACCAAATCATGTTTCAAAATCCCTTTATAAACATTTAAACCACTTATCCATTGAAATTCCAAATCCATAGCATCATATTTAGAAATCACACTTTTCTCGTAAAACGTGTTGAAAACCGAACTTTCTCGAAAACCGTGCAATTATGTAAAACCAACAAAGCATGTTCCATAATCATAAAATCACATATAAAAGCAGTTATGCATGCTCAAGTTTAAAGAAAGGGTCCACTCACAGTACCGAGCCCTCAATCGTGTCCCGAACATCTCGTACGTTCCTCAGCTTCCTCGGGAACTCCTGATCCTGTCAACAACCACCAAAAGACGTTACTAAGGCGTCTACGAGGATCCACCTAAATTCCCTCAAAACTCCCAGGGTCCTAAACGTACCGAATCGGAACCCTAAACCTTCACCCTCGCGAAACTACTCCAATTCGACGTTCGATTAACCCTAAACCACCTCCAATAGACTCGTCACAACACCTAGACCAAAACCCTAGTTGACATTTTCCCCAAAGACCGCCGCACGCGCCCCCACGCACCGCCCAAAGTGGCTGCGCGTGGCCCTCACGCGCCTGCTATAGTGTCACCGTCTACCTCGAGTAGACCGGGTTCGACACAGTCCTGCAACTTGAACCGGCGAGGACGGTTCTCCTCCTTCCGTCCACCAAATCGACTCCTCTCTTCACTAACAGCATCGTCCAATCCTAGGCTACCCATTTTTGTACTTCACTCACCTCGACTCACCCTAAAACTCGTCGATTTGAACTCGAACAAAAACCCGTACACTGCTCTGTTTCCTTCTCCGGCCACCCAGGTTTTCCCCCGTCACGGTGTCTTGCCCAAACTCTTCCCAGGACTTCACTGAGTCACACCCAACTCATAGGAACCCTTGACTCATGCCCTAAGTCCACGACTCTTGGTTTGAAACAAAACGGAAAAACAGGGCACACAGGGCACCTCCGTCGTACCTGCCTCCACCGTGCACTCCCCGTCACGGCAGCACAACCAGCAGAAACCTAGAACCCTACTGAGTCTCCTAAACCTCCCTAACCTCTTCTATTCAACTCCTAAACTCACAACTTCCACCTTGAACTTTGACGGAAAAACAGAGCATATAGAAGGGGGTGAGGAATTACCTGTCCTCCAATCGCAGTCGTGAGTTCAGCCTTGAGGTAGTAGCTCCTCCTGTCTTCCTCCGTCCTCTGAGCACCTTCGCAGGCCTCGAGTGATCGATCATGGCTGCACCACCACCCAACTTCTCTGTTTTCCTCCCTGTCTTCCTTCCTATTTTTCCCGTGGCTCACCTTGCACTCACACACAGTCACTACACCTCCAAACCTCCTCACTACCTCCCTCTCACTCTCTGATCACTCATCCCCTCAACACTCCACACAAACACACACAATCACTGTTCAATTTCTCTCAATTCCCCAGCCTCTGTTTCTGTTCTTTAAACAACACACGAACACACATACACGGTGCCCCAATTATTTGGACCGTGCACCAATTACTGGAACCCTCTAGTTCCCCCACACGTGTCACCAATCCACCACCTCTCTCCCATGTGGTTCAATCTCAGCCCTCCATCTGTCCTTATCTGTTGTACACATCCCAGAGCACAAAAGACCAAAATACCCTTCCTTTTAAATCAAATTTACAGTTTTGCCACTACCTTATAGACCCGTAACTCCCACATCGTACGTCCGATGAATACGTGCCGCCTATCGTTGGATTCAGGACGATGAGATCTATCTAACGGTCCTAAGTCAACAAGTCAAAACCCAATCATACAAAAAGTCAACTTTTTCCCCTATTTTACCCAAATTACGGTTATGCCCTCAATCTTCCGAACATCATAACTTCCTCCTCGGATGTCGGAATCGGGCGTACCACCTGTCTACGGGTTCGTGACGTCCTAAACTACGTCCTGATCATTGGTCAACACTCAATTGATCACCCGAACTAAAAATCCACTTTTTGCCCAAACCAGGGGCAAAATCGTCATTCTATCCTAACGACCCCAACGAGACCAACTAACCACCGTTTAAGCTCACTAATCCATCTTAAACACTATCTTAACCCTAGTTTCTGGGATGGGTCGTTACACTCTAAGCCTTCTCGTGTTGAAGCATCAAGGCAGTTTTCCATTGAAGCATCAAGTCTTTGCCAAACGAAATGTCAACGTCTTTAAGCATCGAAGCATCAAAGCCTTCGCTCGTGAAGAATCGAAGTCGTCACGCAATGAAGTAGCCAAGAGTTCGTCAAATGAAGTGTCAGCACCCTTGATACGTGAAGCATCAACGCCTTTACTCCAAAAAGTATCAGTGCCTTCATCCACTAAGTAATCAACGCATTCGCCCTGTGAAGTATCAACGCATTCGTTCATTGAGTGTGAACGCATTCATTTGTTAAGTGTCAACGCCTTCACTCGAAGTGTCAATGCCTCTTCTATGAAGCAACACAAAGAATTCCACATTGAAGCATCTCTAAGCCTTTGATAGGAACACAACTCAAAGGCTTCACCTGCGATGCATCAACGCCTTTGCCCCCCCCCCCCCCCCCCCCCCAAAAAAAAGCATTAGCACATTTGCCCCTTAAAGCATCAACGTGTTCATTCATGGAGTGTCGACGCCTTCGCTCGAAGAAGCGATGCCTCTCTCTAACGAAGCATCAAGTCCTTTACTCACAAAGATTCAGTGCCTTCATCCCGTGAAGAAGCCAAGCATTCACACATGAAGCAGCGCATTTGTTCCTAACGCATCAAGGCCTTTGCCACACGAAGCATCATTATGTTTGTCAGTCAAATCCATTATGCATTCAGCTCGCAACCTATCAACACTTGTGCCTTGTGAAGCAACAAAGCCCACAACTGGCAGAACATTCAAAGACTTCACCTATGAACTCGAAACACCTTTCCAAACGGAAAACTACAACCTTCAACTCAAAGGGCTAAGTCATCAACTCAAGCAAATTAGAAAAGTCTACTTGACAGCTAAGTTCAATGCAGTTAACCAACAATGAGGTACATACTACTCAAGAACATTGCCAAGGATCTATCACTCATACCCAACAAACAGGATTGCTGGAATTGGAAAAGCTACTAAAGATCACTTCCCAACCCCAACAAAGGGAGAAATAAGTCGGTCATGTCATGACAAATCAAGGGCAAATGTCTTAGTGTGCACGACTACAAATTCTAGCACACAACTTCGAGATTCATTTGAACATATCAAGCTCAAATTTTACTTCCTCGAAGAAAGGTTTATGGCACCAAAAATTTACAGAAGTCAGCTTTCCAACGCCACCAACGACACTCAATTCGAAGCCAAAACAAAGTCAAAAGACCAAATTTAATACACAAAGGTCAAATCTGCTGAGAATCAAAAAACAATAAAAAATGGAAGATGGAAGGCTTCTATTAATGAAAATTAAAGAAGTTGACAATTCACAAGTTGAATGTTCAAGCATATATTCAACGTTAAGATCTAGCTACAAGCTAAGAAGAACCATGAAGTTCATCATCAGGATCGACACAACCTTAGAGTCTCTCTGTCAACCTATGAACCAACCTTGGAGGCCTTCGATCATTCCATCATGGACTTCCAATGACACATCATCTGTGGCCTTCTTCAAGAAATGAGGGCATCCTCCCCAACATCACTTAGTGCTGAAACAACTACAAAGCTGCTTGACTATGTAGAATCAACTCCAATGATGTTTGCAACGCTCCTAAAAAAAAAGGCATCTATGGTGAATGACTATGCTATGGAAATTTCAGTGCAACTTAGACTCCTTAGAAAGCTTCAGTCATTCCATGGCACCACATGCATAGTCCACCTCGTGTGTCAGGCTTTTCTATCTTCCAAGCACCACATGCATGGTCCACCTCCAAGATTTTTTTCCTTCAATTACGCGATGGCATACAACATCTGGAGCTTCATAAGGGGCATGATCGATCCTTTTCTTTTATACTTCACCTTGTAGCCACCCCATTTTGAGTTCAACAGGGACTGGAATGTCAAGTCTCTGAAAGGTCCTCCATCAGGAAAAATAATTCCTCGAAAAGCTTTATTCACTCCACGACGCCACATATACTTCACCTCGTGTCATGGGGACACCTCGCCTCACAATATAGCGCGCTTTGACTCATGTCATATGGCCCATTGCTCTGTGCTCCAGTCGTGCCTTACCTTGTACAGTGGCGCGTATCCCCTTGAATTGTGGTGTACCTCACTTCAATTCATGGGATGTCTCGTCTCTTACTGATGAAAGCCTTCACATGTCATGGTGCGTCTTGCTCTCTATGTGCTGAGCTCTTCAATCTACCAAGAATTACTTGTGTGGTCATTGGAAAGAACTACTCACGTCATTTGATGCATCACTTTGAGCTCCAACCATGCCTCGCTTTGTTGCGCCTCGGCTCGCACCGTAACATATCCCTCATTGCAGCTGTAACACGTCTTATCTCACATCTGGAACATGCCTCATCTAGAGTGTAACATGTCGCACTTCAAGTCATGGGGCTCCACACCTCCCCAGCTAAAAGCCTCAATGTTGGATCCACCTGCACTTGATGTTAACAAGTCTGTCAATGCACCAAGTTCTTTTATCCACAAAACACCACGAACATGTTGATTGGAAGAGCATCTTGATGTCAACTCCACCATTTTTTGAAGTCAGAAGTTCTAGCAAAATTCAGGACACGCTATCAGCTAGTCTCACAACTTGAGCTCCCGCAAAATTGAATACTTCGAGATTCCATCGAAAGCATCCCTTCATGCATCTTGAAATGATCGTCTTAGAGAGTAGAGCGCACCATTGCGTAAATCGCATCCATCAGAAATCCACAACTCTTAGAAACTTCAAAAGATCGAAGCTAAACAAAAGAAAAACAAGTAACAAATATATAATTATTTAATTATATATTATATATTATATTTTTATAAGTTGCATTAGGGGCAACGACAACAAAAGAGCATTAATATATGTAATATCACATATATTACATTGATACAAATTTCAAAGGTTGTTTTAATAAGAGCAGACAAAAAAAAAGAGCCTGCTTTGCAGCAGACAACAAAAGAAAGTAAGAAGCAGTGAGGAAGAAGAAGCCAAGTCGTCAGGCCTCCTAACCTTACACGCACACCTCCAGCACCAGCCTTCAGTATGCCAAGCCTAGTTGTGGTCTGCATGAGGCAGCCCCTACAACTTCTTCATGCCTGCCGACGCACACCACTCGTGGACCGCGAGCATGATTCTCAAGATTTTGACATGATAGATCAATCCACTCTTCGCAGGAACCTAGTTCTCAGTCCACCGTCTTCCAGATGCTCGCCTTTACCTTGTCTCGCATTGACATGCCGCATGCACCTCCTACCCTACAGACTTTAACGTTGATGTCAACCCCAGTCTGCAGCCACTTGTGAGAGCCTCTTGCAGCTCTGAGACTAGTTTTCTACTCCAGCTTCAATTCTCAGATGCAATCAGGAAAAAGAAGAAAAACATTAGTCTCCTTTACTAGAAGGAAGAAATAAAAAAAAATCTTGTCTCACCTGTAGCCAAAATTGAAGGGATTTCATTTTTTCCCCTAGCATGCTTAATCATGCACCAGTAGCGCTTACAACTGTCTTCATCATGCCAACAAGCTGCATAAGTCAAATTTTTTTTAGACGGAGCCTACCAGGTTACGTCTTTAAAAATGAGATAAAACCCTATTTCTTATAGGTTGTCAAAGTCAACTCAAATTAAAGCCCTAAATCGTAGTGGGCTTCAAGAGCCAACTCAGAACAAAACGTTAACTTCAAGACCACCCATTTAAATTGGAGAGAAATTCAAGTCTAGCCAAGATTTTAATTGCATGAAGAAATCTTCACGCTCAAAGCTTCCCATTGCAAGTATAGCAACATCCAATGTCGATGGGGACTTCAACTTCTCAAATGAATGTTTGAAACAAAGTCCTACTCCTTAAAAATGGTTTATCGAGACCACAATAAAAATTACATCTTTTAGAATTTCCTAAATTCCTAAGCCACGGGCATTTGTGGAACCATAAATCACTGGAAAATTATGCAGCTGTCACGTGGCTCATAACCTTATCATGTCGATATTACCTCTGGTATAAATGACAACGGCGCCTTATGATCTCCGCATTAATTTAATATATTTACTAGTTAAGTATATTAAATAATTAGATCAATATCAATAATAAATAATCTCCCCGCGAGTTATTTATTATTTTTTATATAGTTAATAATAAGTTATTTCTCCCGGTAGAATCACCTATTAAACATTATCTCCTTTAACCAATCAGACGCTTTAATGACCCTCAAAACTTGACTATAAATACGGGTCTCACCTCACCTCTAAAGGTAATTCAAAAACTCATACAGAAACTCTGCTGGTTTATTTCTCTCGATTAAACTGACTTTGGCATCGAAGCGTTCTTGGTTGAACCGCCCCCCGGGCTTCAACTTTAACCCCGATTGTTTCTTGTTATTGTGTGTAGGGATCAAGAAGGAATTCTAAAAATTCAGACGATTTCTGCATCAAAAACTTGCTTCAATTATTTGGCATGACTCTTAGTAGGGTTGGCCGGATTGTTTGGAAGCTGGTGCTGCCTTGCTCCCTAATTAAGATATTGGCCGGAATAACTAAGTTAATAATTGTAGTATAAAAGGAAGAAAAAATAATTGTAGCATGATATCTATTTTGATCAAATTAAATAAAATAACATGAAGGACGTAGGTACCTGCAAATTCTGGAATTCGCGACTAACTTGATCCAGTAACTCTATTTTATCCACTTGATTCATATGGATGAATATATGTGCTTAATATTCCATCAAAATCATTATCATTAGTTTCTATATGCTTTAATCTTAAATCGATGCTTTCAAAAAATTGAGAGTGATAATAAACCCTTTTATGTATGGTTAAAAAAAATAAAGCCCTTATATGTATGGTTAAAAAAAATAAAGCCCTTATATGTATGGTTAAAAAAAATAAAACCCTTATATGTTAAAAAGTAGAAATTATTAACATACATACAAACTAATGTAAGACCCGGTCTTGGAAGCAAGAACGGTGAGCAAGACTCGTGAGCTTGAGAAGCAAGAACGGGGAGCAAAATCCGTGAGCTTGGAAAGGTAAGATCGATGAGCGATCCCACATCGCTCGGGGAGGGAAAGGTGAAGTACCTTATATGTGTGGGCACGTATTTATCTAACACAAGGCCTTTTGGGAGCTCAGTGGCTTTGGGGGGATTGGAACCCCAAAGTTAAGCGAGTTTAGGTTGGTGCAATCTCATGATGGGTGACCTACTGGGAAGTTGCACGTGAGCTCCCGAAAACAAAACCGTGAGGGCTGGGCCCAAAGCGGATAATATTGTGTTAGATGGGCCGGGTCGTGACAACTAAACTCCCAAATCTAGTCCTATTAAACTTCTTCTAGGGCATGTAGCTTGATGCGGGAATGATATTTACCGTTGGATATCAAAGCATTACTTATAAACATATCTTCCCCCCTCCCAAAAAGACCCAACCAAAAAAATCCATAAAATTCATCCAGGACCTTACTCCTGTCGGACACAAACTAGTGGAAAATCCCAAATTGCCCCTTACACGTGTCAGACAATGAATGATTTACTTAAACAGATGTTCAAAATAGTAACAGAACCACTAGTCGAAAGGAAAAGCGATAATAGGTACAAGATCCTACTATAAGGATCAAACACGCTTAGGAAAACCAGAAATGAGCCTCTATCCTAGGTTTGCCCCCGAACCTACGCCACAATCTAGAGGGGAAGTGGAAACATAAAATCGTGAGTGGACCAAAATGAACAGTTAAAACACATTTATCAAGAAAATGAGATTTACCCCTCCATTTTTCCAAACGTGCATGCATATAAGAAAACGATCAAACTAATATTTATCCATATAAAAATACATAGAAAATCTGGGGCCCACATTTCCTTGAAATACCCCCAAGTGCAACCACTCAGAAAAACATCCTCGACCCCACAACCAGTAACCATGATACCTCATCCTCCCTACCTGGCCATGCTAGTCAATCCATGTACTACGTGTAGACAGCCTCAAGATTTATGAAGCCCCTTTCCGGACGTCTAAGCAATGACCCTGTCATATCCATCTAAGGATATGCAGAGCCCTGATCTGGATGTCTGAAAACCCAGCCAAACTCCCGAGGATGGTTAACTGTGGAAACAGACATAGTCATAAAACCCAAAAACATCATTCTAAAGTAGATACCTTTGACTTCGACTCCAAGTCAAAACAATAAACCCGGGCCCAAGTCCAAAGCAATGTTTTCACGTAAAACCATAAAACCGGTGTCCAAACCTTCATCAAATTATTAATCAAAATCATGAATTCGCATATCAATACAATTGTAACCAGAATAGGATTTCAAATCATGTAAAACAATTCTATATAAATGCAAGATAGTTTGAAAACAATGGTTCACTAACAATATGTTTGAGTACGCTCAGTCTTGAATTACGTGCGCCTCTGAGGTCCCTAGAGTATCCTCTCGTGTCAAAATCACAACCAGAGGTCACCAACAATTCATATAAGCTCATATGTGAACCCTTTAAACCCTAGAACAGTATACGCGTCTCAAACTTACAACCCGAAGATAAAAACCTCCAAAACTACCCCTAAATGACCTCCAATCGATCTGAAACCACCACCATTGGATTCAATATGTCAAAACCTTTCCAATAATACTATTCTGACCTCAAAAACCGCACACGTGCCCTTATGCACTGGGGGAAGTCTAGAAGCCTTCCCACGGGCCGCCACGCACATGACGTTAGTTGCTCATGTTACCTGTTGATGTCAGTTGCTAACATCACCTATTGACGTCAGCCCTAGCTGACGTGGTACCTGTTGAATCACCATTGACACTTAAAAACCTAACACGTGACACACTCGACACAAACCACGTGGCACCATCTACCACCTACCATCTAGCACCCCAGCCGCATGACACCTGCCACGTGTCATTGCTAACTTCATGACAACCAAATTCAAAAAATTTTATATCAAAGTCAATCTACTCAATCCCAGAAAACCGAATCCATGCTAATAATTTAGAAAAGTTAGTTAGATTCTAGGTTATAAGCCTTAAAAGTTTCGGGTATCATTCCTCCTCTCACACTGCACGTCTCAAACGTCCTCCCCATTCGATCTTGATCTCGATATGATCGCGGGAGTCCCCTAAACATATTTCTAACCTTGGTTTCAATTCAAAACTCTCAAAACATCAAGGATGGAATTATGGTTATATGTGTGGTTGTTGTGACAGGACGTAACCCGAAAACACAAGAACCGTACACTTGGGTCCTGCTTTCGTCTGACAGAAACGGTGTCAGACAAGGGATAAACGTAACTACTGCTAATTCATTTCTCCGCTTCTCGAGCCTCAATCTCCATGTAGAGGCCCTAAAGGGTTACAAAACCAAGAAAACGTGTGAGTGGACACAAAGAAACAGTTTAAAAACATACTTGAAAACAACCGGTTTTTACCCTCCATTTTCCAAAACCATGCATGCATACAAAACTAATTTCATTTATCATTTAAAACGAAACACAGTTATCATTCTCGAAATACATGAAAAGTATCTTCAAGTCAAAGATCCTTTGAAATACTCAAAGCCACCAACAAGCCAATGCAATCATTCATGTACTATCAACCATTCATCATCACATTATCAAACATCACCAACTACACTATTCATAGGTACGCCACCCGGGATCTGGAGCCCAGCTTGACGTCTGAGTTGGCACTGACCAATTAACAAACGTCATAACACACATAGTACATCACAAGCATCACACCAACAACACAAAATCAATCCATATCCAATATTACCACATAATTCACATAGTCACTCATTATCACTGCACAAGCATCGCATCAATCATCATATTCAACACATTAATCATCATATCAATCAGCATATCATAGGTGCACTACCAGTAGGCAATATACTGGGAAACTGGAGCCCTGCTCGATGTCCGAGTGACGCTGACTCATGAAATGTAGCCTTACTCGACGTCTGAGTCATCACAATCATAGTCACTAATCTCAGGATCTGGAACCCCGGCTCGACAGTTGAGACCCACATCCGACAAGCATTATCAAGAAACACGTGTTCACATCACAACTCACTATCAAATTTTCTCACAACATATTACATCACAAATGCAGAGAAACCACATATCATAACTCAAAACCACACATCAAACCATCATCAAAATCTTGGGCCTAAGCCCCAAATGCAACTCAAATGCCAATTCTCATAAAACGTGTTATTAAGGCTACTTTCGTAAAAACTGTTCAGAAAATCATAAATATTCTAAAGCACGTTACTTCATGTCATAATCCAAATTCAACTCAAAACCACGTTTGAAACGATGTTCAAAACATAGTGTACCAATCCACGTAAAACGCGCATTAAAATAAAAAAAAACATTCATAAAACCACCGAAAATCTTGTAAAATTACCAAGCACTCCAATATCATTCAAATCACATAAAAATACATTTAAATCATATAGGTATGCATGCATAATATTTTAGGGAAAGAAAGTCTACTCACACACATTCCATAACGCCGCGATCTGCTTTGCACGTATTTCTGTAATTCTTGGAAATCTCAAAACCAGTCCAAAAGCACGTCTAATGGTCACAAACTATTCCAAAAAACTTCTATTTCAATCCCATAATTTTTCGGGATTTTTAAATGGATTTAAAATGAACCCTAAACATTTGGACACCCAAAATTACGCCAAAACAGTATCCGATCAACTCGAAACATATACCATTGGATTCGTAACATCGAATACTCAAACTATCACATTGCACGCATCTTGAGAACATGCACCACGCACCTCTAGGGGCCACCCAAAGTGGTTGCGCGTGGAAGCCACACGCCTGCTACAGTACCCGATTTCCTATTCATTTCCTCAGTCGTTTAGCTGGTTTTCGGATCGCCCGACTTGGCAACCTGACTTGGTGATATCTTAGCCGTTTTTCCCTATTTTTCATCCCTGTTTTGACCAACCTACTCGCTATTGACCTAGGAAGGGATCTATGCTACCAAAATAAGAAGGAACTTACCCAAACTGTTTGACTCGACCAAAGAACTCACGGACAAGTTCCACCGTGCTGTTTGGGCAATCCAGACACCCAAAACCATCACCCATGGGCTTGTTGAAGTCGCTGGTACTCAGAGATGACATTTCTGAACTTGTTTCCCAAGTTCCTAGTTACAACTAGGTCGAACCATCACCAAATTCAAATCGGCTTCTCCAACTCCCTCTCACAGTCCATCTTCACCTTCTTCCTCTCTCACTTAGTCTCTCTTTCTTTCCTTTTTTCTTTCTCTTTCTCTGGTCTCTCACAGTTCAACTCTCTCTCCCTTCTCATCGATCATTCACGGCTGCACCCCTTAAAACATAACACACACACACCCCACACAAATAGCGCACACACACACACACACACACACACACACACACACACACACACACACACACACACACACACACACACAAGCGATGCACAAAGATTTAAGGGATAAGACACATTTGTCCCTATCGCATTGGGCCACAAAAAAATCTCACAATACAATATGACTAAAATACACTTCCTTAAGACAATTTACCAAATTGCCCCTACGTAGTCTAGATCTGAAACGAAACCGTTCGAACTCCGTTCTAGGCATGCTGCCTACCGACGTACTCAGGAGATCGAGACCTTCCTAACGGCATTTTCGGAATCGTAAAAAACTATCCCCAGTAAAAAAGTCAACATTTTGACCTTAGTCAAAGTCAACCCTTTGACTTTGACCAAAAAGTCAACATTTGACTCCCAAGGGCAAAATGGTCCATTTCATCCAATTTTTTTTATTTTACCCTCGTTGAAGGTCCCGGTCGTTACATGTTGGGTGTTTGGTGTGCATGGGAAAAAGAGAGTGAAAGTTGAGTTGCGATGATCCTCATGCAATAAGAGTAACCTCTAGCCACAAATTCCACCCCTAAAATATCTACATTCCTCAAAAGACCAAACTACCCCTCCCCTAAATAGAAACTCAATTAAATCCCAAAGGGAAAAATGGTCAAAGTTTAGTAAAATAAAATCGTGAAATCCTGAAAAATCACTGAAAATTCCCAAAAAAAAAATCCCCACTAAACATAATTAAAAATCAAGGTCGTCACAATCTACCCACCTTAAAGAATTTTGCCTCTGAAATTCATACCTCTGCAAAACTATGAAACCATACAACCAGTCTATATACGATCGAGCCCATCCTCTCGGTCAACCCCAAAGATCAACCAACTCATGTCTATCCAAATGTACAATCTCATAAACGAACAACACTAGGGTCACCTAACCTAATAGAGGAAGAGCACCTGTCACTCCTTCTGGTGTAGAGCAAGCTCATTTATGCTTAAGAGCAAACACATATGCTTGTGCACCTACTGGTCGGTGCATCTTTTCCAACTGCCACCTACTCTATGGACCCACGGTTAGCCACACCATCCCCAGATGCTACAGTCGAAAAAGCTGTCGCCACCTGTTAACCCTACATCATAGTACCTTGACTCGTAGCACCATCGTTCGGGCGATTAGACACTCCTATTGGAAATGCCCAGGCTCTCCGTAAAAGTAACAACTAGCCCTATTTCTTCGAGTAGTGCGTCCACCCTGACTCGACCCACAGTCACCCAAACCCGCACTAGTATGGCTAGCAGAACCCAAAAAGAAACCCTTTTCAAAGCTTTTTGAGTAAAGGACTCATACTCCTGACCCTCTCGGTGTCGCCCAAAACTCCCCTTATGTAGGTGGCTAACTCAGCTCTACCACAGCAGCCCTATTCGACAACTCCCGAAGAGTAGCAATTACTCGAATCTCGTCTTGCAAGTGAAGCTGAAAGTGGCCACACTTGTTGGCTTCACTTGCGACAACCCTTGGTGCAAAACGTGACAAGTCCACAAATCTCTGCTCACACTAGCTAACTATTATGTCATCCTGCCGGAGCCGCATGAACTAGACCTCCTAGTCATCACGAAAGAACTATGGATAGAACTGCTCCATAAACCATTCATTCAACGTCTCCCAGGTCGTAGTGTGTGTAACGACCTGACCTGAAATTTCGTGATTATTGAGAATTAATTGAGGATTTTCGAGATTAGTTGAGGTGAAATGAAGATTTTGACCTTAGAAGTGGAAAGTGTTGACTTTAAACTCGCGAGATTATTTGCACGTTTACTCAGGTCCATTGCGTAGATAACGGGATTGTGATTATGTAGACATGCGGAATGTCAATTTTGGAAATCGTATGGTGTTTTTAGGAGTCAGGGACCGATTTAGTCGATTTTACGATTACACAACTTACGAGGCAGGTTGTGTAACGACCCGTATCGGAATTCGGGATTAGATTACTAACTAATCATGATTAGCAGGGTTAATCAGTGATTAGTTGGGCGAAATCGGACGAACGATGCAAAATGACCGTTTTGCCCCTAGTCGTGGGTAAAATGTTGACTTTTAATTTGGACAGCCAAATGGACTTTGACCAATGACTGTGAAGTAGTTTGGGACGTCACGAGTTCATAGACAGGTGGCACGTTCGATTCCGACGTTCGTGGTGAAAGTTATGACGTTCGGAAGTCCAAGGGCATTTTCGTAATTTGGACGAAAAGGGGGAAAATGTTGACTTTTGATCGGGAGGTCCGATGGCCGAGGGTCAAGGACCGTTAGGAAGGTCTCAATGCCCTGAGTCCGTAGGCAGGTGGCACGAGTCGATCGGAGTCCGAATGGCCAAGTTACAGGTCTAGATGCGTGAGGGGCATTTCAGTAATTTGTCATAAGGAGGGCAAAATAGTAATTTTGGGCTGCTGCTTTGTACAGCCGTGTATGGGGAACATGATCAGTGCACGTGGGTGGATTGTTTATGTGGTAAATTGATGGGCTGAAGAGTTGTTTAATTGATGAGGAAATTGTTTAATCATGTGTGAGTGTGTTGAATGGGATGCAGGGGAGTGTGGGCAATGCATTCCCTGCCGTTGTGTTTCTGAAACGGGAAGAAAAACTGTAACGACCTGCCCCAAATTCCGTGATTAGATTAGTAACTAATCTTGATTAGTGGGGTTGATTGGTGATTAGTTGGGCGAAATCAGACAAAATGTGCAAAATGACCGTTTTGCCCCTAGTCGTAGGCAAAATGTTGACTTTTTGATCGGGCAGTCAAATGGACTTTGACCGATGACCGTGACGTAGTTCAGGACGTCACGAGTTCATAGACAGGTGGCACGTTCGATTCCGACATTCGAGGAGAAAGTTATGACGTTCAAAAGTTAGAGGGCATTTTCGTAATTTGGACGAAAAGGGGGAAAATGTTGACTTTTTATTTGACAACTAATTTTCACACGATTCGAGGACCGTTAGGTAGGTCTCAATGCCCTGAGTACAACGACAGGCGGCACGTCGATTAACCATGATCAGACAAAATGGTAATTTGTTACGGGTCACGGAAGTCTAGGGGCAAAATGGTAATTTGTTAAACCGGGGGCAAAATGGTCTTTTAACCATGATCAGACAATGACACCTGTCCTTTGTCTTCTTCTTGCCACAGAGAACATGGAATCAGGTATTAGGGAAAACACAATCATACTACTTTGGACATTAATCCCCTAAATTATGGTTTGTTTTAATCATTGTCAATAATCAGCTGATAAACCATTGTCTCAGCTTCATTGTGCAATTGTGAGACTGAGGAAGCTGAATTGAGAGAAAAACTCGAGAGACAGAGAGGCTCCTGGGATAATTCTGAATCGAAAAATCTTGAAATTAGAGGGAAATTCGAATTCGAAATTGTGAGCGGTGAGGATCACAATTGAGGATTGAATTCGACTTCTAAGATCAAAACGAAACTCCCTGTAACAAAAACGAAGAGAAATCGTGTCGAATTGGGGAAGAACAGAAGCTTCCATGGCTGCTTAAAATCGAGCTTGGGTTCAACCAGTTAGAGGTAAGGAATTCTCAAATTGAACTTGTAAAAACGTTCCTTACACTCTCACGATACTCACTGTATGAATTAATTTGAAAATCAGGGACGAAATCAGTGAACCCGAATTGAAAACCCGTCGAAGGTTGATCGTGAAGTCGTGAGGTTTTAGACCCTAATTGAGGTAATTGAACTTACAGAACTTAAATGGAGTTGGATTAGATGGGATCAGTTGAAAGAATGGATCCATTTGAGGTCGAATTGAATGAGTTTGAATCGGGTTCTATCGCGGGTTTTCCAACCCGTTTATCAGACAAATGGGTAATGACGATGCACTGTAGCAACACTGTGCTACGCGTGTGGGTTTCACGCGCAACACTCACGGTGGCGCGTGACGGTGCGTGGGCACAAATCTCGAGGTGAGGTCAACATGACTTCTGTCCTATTTAATGTAACGAACATTTTGGGATTGGTTTCGTGTCGATCGGACACCGTCTCGATATTGTTTGGGACGTCCGAAGGTTTTAAATCGAGTTTAAAAATAGTTAAAAATTCGGGAAAATTACAGACTTTAATAGGAGGTTATTGATGAGGTTAGTGACCCTCTATTATGATTTGGGCAGGATTGCGAGTCCCGGTGATAGTGGTGTGGCCCGGGAAGGCCTATGGCACGCGTACCGAGGCGTATCGTTGAACGGTCTATGAGTGAACTTTGTTTTCTAACCGTGGTGCATGCATATATGTTTTAAATGCTTTATTATATGATTTTATATGATTTGACGTGATTGATGTTTCAATCCGGTGATTTCTCAATTTTATGGATTATTATATTATTTTTGGGCACGATTTTCGAGAAATTATGAAATTGATGTTTTGGGCGTAGACCCGGGATTTAAAATGATGTTTTGACTCGGATTATGAGTTAAGGATTTGATTTCATGGATTTATATGAAAATGGAAACTAAGGTTGCGTTCGCATGGATTTGCGTGAAAATGATATTTTGGGCATGAGACCTAATTGGATAGTGATTTTGACTCGGATTTGGAGTCACATGTGAAAATGATTAAATTGATGATTTTGATTTATAAAGTAAATTCTGGACACTGTTTTACGATGATTTGTGGAACTTGTTTTGTGAAAGCTATGTCTCGGGCATAGGCCCTATTGAAATGTTTTTTACTTGATTTGAGACATAAATGATTTTAAAATGAGATTATTGGATTTGGTGACTGTTCCACATATACCATCCTCTGTGATTTGATAGTCTCCTCCAGACGTCGTAGTTCCTGGAGTAGTCACGATCCACTGCCTGGAGATGAGTAGCTCCGAGGGAGGCTCACTCGTAGGAGCGTGGGACCACTGCCTGGAGATGAGTAGCTCCGAGGGAGGCTCACTCGCAGGAGCGTGGGATTATGTTGATATCCTCCAGATGTTGTTGATTCCTATAATTGATGTACTCGGATGTGAGACACCGAGTTTGCACGCGTTGCATTGATATCGTGACGGGTTATATGGATATTGAGATTGGATGTTGAGGATTGGTGGTATTATGATTTATTGATATTTGTGTCCAGAGGCTTTATAACAGATGTTTTATAACTTGAACTTATTTGATGAACATGAGTTTTACGGACCATGAGAAAACATGTTTTGATTTTATCAGTCCACTGTTCATACTCGACTGATTTCATACTATCACTCATGTTTTAAGTTATGCATGCACGTTTGTGAAAACTGAAGGGTAAGAATGTGTTTTGGTAAATGTATTTCTAAAGGTTCATTTTTGTCCACTCACAGCTTTTATTGGTTAATGCCATTCAAGTTGATCACGGATGCGACTGCAGCAGATACTGGGACATTGCATGCCTCCTCCATCGATCCTTGCGCACTCTGGAAGTCCCGTTTGGGTAGTGACTTTTGGTTATCCCTTGTCTGACAGCTCTTGTTGGACGGGAGCAGGGCACATTCCACGGTAATCCCGAGGGGATTGGGATGGGTCCTGTCAAATTGGTATCAGAGCAGGGTTGCTCTTTTTGTGCGCTCAGGTCGAGGGTGTGATGTCTCTTTGGACTGCAGTTCGTTATCAACTTGATAGATAGTTTTTGGGTTTGAATAGTGAATAGAGTGTGATTGGCCCGATACTCCGTGCGTTAATGTGATTCGACCCAAGTGGGGTTGTATATGATGAACTGGTAATGTGGGACTGTCAGTTCGGTCATGTAATATTGGATTGTTGTGCTGCTAGTGGTAGTTAGGTTCGAGGAACCTCATTTGAGTAATAGTCTAAAAATGTGAACCTAGTGGTGATTGCTGGGGTGAGGGATGTTGGTACATCGGAGTTAGCCGATGACCTTAGTGGTGGAACCTACGTTGAGTTAATGGTAGGATTGGATTTGACGTCTATACGATGTCAAGACCGCGGGGTCGGTCAGGTTGTGGATTTTATATTACAGAGAGCGGTTGGGTTCGGTGGAACCATAGGATGTAATTGTGGAATCCTAGTATATGATGGATTAAAAAGGTGAACCTTAGTGGTAACTAGTGGATGAGAACTTATGCTGCGAAGAGCGGCTGAGGTCATGGATGACCATGTGGATGACTCTAGTGAGTCTAATCAGAACTATGGGATTCGACCCACGGGTACGATTTTGAGATAAAATATGGAATCCCGAGTTAGACCGGATATTTGAGTAATGTGTGGATATGGATCTCGATAGCAATGATCGTTGGTCGGTAGTCATGTGGAGATGACTGTCTATCGAGGGTATTTAGTGTGGTTGCAATACGTGAGGATCAGGGGACGTTCAGGGAACGTTCATTATCCTGATGTGAACTGTTAGAAAGGTGGTACCCATAGTTGTGGGGTATGAGTAGAGGTACGGGATCGTCGTTCGGTATGAGCGGAGATCCAGGGTTGTCATATTTGCACACGGTGTGCAAGTATGGATGTTTGTAGGTTGGTACTTTTGTACTGATGCTAGTATGGATTCCTGTGTGCTGATACTAGTGTTGTTGATAGTGTGTTGGTGGTGGTACTTGCGCTGGTGCTAGTGTCGGTGATTGTGATGACGATGAGCCACGAGTTGGGGCGTGACTCCGTCATGATGGACATATGTTCGGTATTTGAGATTCGGTAGTGGTTGAGTGATGGACTGGATGGGATCCAGCAGAGATTGTGATGTGTTGGGATTAGTCCCGACAGTGGTAAAATGACAAGTGATGAGTGGATAAAAAGGTATGATTGAGACTTGAGGAATCTTGGGATGACGTCCCCTACGTCATGAGAATTAGTGGATTTGGGGAGTTGTTGGCAACTCCGAGATTGATGTAACCGTATGTTTTTAATATCTCCAGACAGGACAAGGAAATGATTGGAATTGGAAAAGACGAGGAAAACCATTGGTGGTATAGATGTGGGGATTTGTAATTGAGAACTTGGAAAACCGAGTGTTGAACCGTAAAGGTTGGGATGTACGAACGAAATAATAATGGATTGATTGCGGACACGTGGTTGTCCAAGTGAGTTGAGGATGTGGGAAGTCCAGTGGCTGGACTTGACATCTCCTTGGGAGCATGTCAGTTCCCAACACGGTTGGAACCTTAGTTTCGAGGAGAGTTGTGATTGTGGGACGAGAGGAATGCTCGTTTCCGCATTGCCGATAGGTATTCAGGAGTCATTGGGGGTTGACTACTTATTTTCTACCCTGGCAGACGTTGATTGTAGTTACCAGTACGATGAACGTGTATTGGTTGTGGGCCCATGTGTGTTTTGGGGTCATCAGGAGGAGTTGCGTGTTTCGAAATTAGGTAAACGAGATTTCCCATTTTCTGCTTGGTGGCAGACGATATTGGGTTACATGGCGTGGTGAGTGCAGCGAGTTTTGTTTGCATCCACGTAGGATGAGCAGTGGCGTCATTGTTTTGGATCGTCCTTGGTTTTTCCTAGGTGGAATGACAAGGATCGACACGAGGCAATCAATGAGAATCCTCAGTCTCGGCGTGTCTCGTCGTTGACTGATCTGTTTAGTTATGGGGGTTGGCTTTCCAAAGTTGTGACAGTTTGCAAATTAGATGAGGGTGTAAGACCCTATGGTTTGGAATTTAGTAGTTAACTGTGTGGGTCCTAGGTGGAGCAGGATCGTGACGTTTATAGTCAAGGACGCAGTGTCGAATCTGGGTCATGATCTTGATGATCCAGATAGGGGGAGAGTTTATCACTCTTACTTTGGTATGTGAGTCGTAAATGACGGGACTGAACTTCTTTTCGAAGTGGAGCCCGTATGGTTTATTACTTGAGCGAGTAGGTTTCCGACGTGGTCAGAATTTTTGTTAATCTTAGATGTGTGGAAGTTGGATTGGCTTCCCTATGAAGTCAATCGAATGTTTTGAGCAGGTAACCGATAGGTTCAGTTTTGGTATGTCTGGGTAGACGTGAACGAGATTTCGGGTTTTGGAATCGAATTTCTAGGTGACGATTCAGGATTCGATTTTGAAATTTGAAAGTGAATTTTCGGATTTGGGTATGAAATGATTATTCCAAATGTTAGCTTACGGAATAATGATTTCGGATTAGTATTTGGATGTGAATTAAAAATGTGATGTCTGGGTTTGGATTCGGGATTTCTTACGAAATTGTGGATTCGGATTTGGAATTGGAACTAGATGATGGGTGGAGCTTCGATTTGTCTACTGCTGGTTTGGACAAATGGACTCCATTATTTGGAACGTGTTTGGCTATGACCTAGGTGGTTGTAGTCTGGTAGATGGGTTATACCCGAGGTGTGTCGGTGAGCGTGTTGGTAGTCGGATTGGTTCCGATACCATTGGATTAGATGAGGTCGTGGACTGGACATCGGATACTGTGCAGTGGGTTATAGTGATTCTGATGAGTTCCGTTACACGCAGGTCGAGTGAGGTGTTAACTGGTATATACTCGAGTCGAGTAAGTTGGTGGTTAGTGTAACCACGAGTGAGTATAGTGTCAGTTTTCGACTGACAACTGCCAAGTGGTGACAGATTGTCGGGATGTGTCAACGTGGAATTCCTGAGTAAGGTCTGATTATTCCCAGTAGGAGTAGATACCAGGATAGGTTGGTGAGTGAGAAAGGACCGTCGAGTTGTTGCGTCAACGAAATGGTAGATTTGACAAGTGGTGTCAATTCGAAACGGGTGGTTTCATTCATTCGACGGGGTCGAATGTAGTCGATACGACATGAATACTAGTGGTATGTTTGGGTGCAGACAAGTTTTGTTCTAATTAGTTGGTGTACAAGTGTACACGTGTTGCGAGGTCGATTCTACTTTCCACGGGGTGTTTGTGGAATCAGGACAGTTGGAATTTCGAGAACGAAACTAATTAAAGAGGGAAGAACGTTTGAGATTAGATCGGTTGGAATTTCGAGGACGAAATTAATTAAGGAGGGAAGGTTGTAATGACCCGTCCCGAATTCCGGGATTAGATTAGTGACTAATCTTGATCAGTGGGGCTGATCGGTGATTAGTTGGGCGAAATCGGACAAAATGTGCAAAATGACCGTTTTGCCCCTAGTCGTGGGCAAAATGTTGACTTTTTGATCGGGGAGTCAAATGGACTTTGACTGATGACCGTGACGTAGTGTAGGATGTCACGAGTTCATAGACAGGTGGCACGTTCGATTCCGCCATTCGAGGAGAAAGTTATGACGTTCGGAAGTTCGAGGGCATTTTCGTAATTTGGACGAAAAGGGGAAAATGTTGACTTTTTGTTTGACAACTAATTTTCACACGATTCGAGGACCTTTAGGTAGGTCTCGATGCCCTGAGTACAACGACAAGCGGCACGTCGAAAACTGAGTTCGGGTGACCAAGTTACGGGTCACGGAAGTCTAGGGGCAACATGGTACTTTGTCAAACCGGGGGCAAAATGGTCTTTTAACCATGATCAGACAATGACACCTGTCCTTTGTCTTCTTCTTGCCCCAGAGAACATGGAATCAGGTATTAGGGAAAACACAATCATACTACTTTGGACATTAATCCCCTAAATTATGGTTTGTCTTAATCATTGTCAATTATCAACTGATAAACCATTGTCTCAGCTTCATTGTGCAATTGTGAGACTGAGGAAGCTGAATTGAGAGAAAATCTCGAGAGACAGAGAGGCCCCTGGGATAATTCTGAATCGAAAAATCTTGAAATTAGAGGGAAATTCGAATTCGAAATTGTGAGTGGTGAGGATCACAATTGAGGATTGAATTCGACTTCTGGGATCAAAACGAAACTCCCTGTAACAAAAAATGAAGAGAAATCGTGTCGAATTGGGGAAGAACAGAAGCTTCCATGGCTGCTTAAAATCGAGCTTGGGTTCAACCAGTTAGAGGTAAGGAATTCTCAAATTGAACTTGTAAAAACGTTCCTTACACTCTCACGATACTCACTGTATGAATTAATTTGAAAATCAGGGACGAAATCAGTGAACCCGAATTGAAAACCCGTCGAAGGTTGATCGTGAAGTCGTGAGGTTTTAGACCCTAATTGAGGTAATTGAACTTACGGAACTTAAATGGAGTTGGATTAGATGGGATCAGTTGAAAGAATGGATCCATTTGAGGTCGAATTGAATGAGTTTGAATCGGGTTCTATCGGGGGGTTTTCCAACCCGTTTATCAGACAAATGGGCGATGACGATGCACTGTAGCAACACTGTGCTATGCGTGTGGGTTTCACGCGCAGCCACTCACGGCGGCGCGTGACGGCGCGTGGGCATGAATCTCGAGGTGAGGTCAACATGACTTCTGTCCTATTTAATGTAACGAACATTTTGGGATTGGTTTCGTGTCGATCGGACACTGTCTCGATATTGTTCGGGACGTCCGAAGGTTTTAAATCGAGTTTAAAAATAGTTAAAAATTCAGGAAAATTACGGGACTTTAATAGGAGGTTATTGATAAGGTTAGTGACCCTCTATTATGATTTGGACAGGATTGGGAGTCCCGGTGATAGTGGTGTGGCCCGGGAAGACCTATGGCACGCGTACCGAGGCATATTGTTGAATGGTCTGTGAGTGGACTTTGTTTTCTAACCGTGATGCATGCATATATGTTTTAAATTCTTTATTATATGATTTTATATGATTTGACGTGATTGATGTTTCAATCCGGTGATTTCTCGATTTTATGGATTATTATATTATTTTTGGGCACATTTTTCGAGAAATTATGAAATTGATGTTTTGGGCGTAGACCCGGGATTTAAAATGATGTTTTGACTCGGATTATGAGTTAAGGATTTGATTTCATGGATTTATATGAAAATGGCAACTAGGGTTGTGTTCGCATGGATTTGCATGAAAATGATATTTTGGGCCTGAGACCCAATTGGATAGAGATTTTGACTCGGATTTGGAGTCACATGTGAAAATGATTAAATTGATGATTTTGATTTACAAAGTAAATTCTGGACACTATTTTACGATGATTTGTGGAACTTCTTTTGTGAAAGCTATGTCTCGGGCATATGCCCTATTGAATTGTTTTTGACATTATTTGAGACATAAATGATTTTAAAATGAGATTACTGGATTTGGTGACTGTTCCACATATACCATCCTCTGTGATTTGATAGTCTCCTCCAGACGTCGTAGTTCCTGGAGTAGTCACGATCCACTGCTTGGAGATGAGTAGCTCCGAGGGAGGCTCACTCGTAGGAGCGTGGGACCACTGCATGGAGATGAGTAGCTCCGAGGGAGGCTCACTCGCAGGAGCGTGGGATTATGTTGATATCCTCCAGATGTTGTTGATTCCTGGAGTTGATGTACTCGGACGTGAGACACCGAGTTTGCACGCGTTGCATTGATATCGTGACGGGTTATATGGATATTGAGATTGGATGTTGAGGATTGGTGGTATTATGATTTATTGATATTTGTGTCCAGAGGCTTTATAACAGATGTTTTATAACTTGAACTGATTTGATGAACATGAGTTTTACGGACCATGGGAAAACATGTTTTGATTTTATCGATCCACTGTTCATACTCGACTGATTTCATACTATCACTCATGTTTTAAGTTATGCATGCACGTTTGTGAAAACGGAAGGGTAAGAATGTGTTTTGGTAAATGTATTTCTAAAGGTTCATTTTTGTCCACTCACAGCTTTTATTGGTTTTAATGCCCTTCGGGTTGATCACGGATGCTACTGCAGCAGAGACTGGGACATTGCACGTCTCCTCCATCGATCCTTGCGCACTCTGGAAGCCCCGTTTGGGTAGTGACTTTTGGTTATCCCTTGTCTGACACCTCTTGTTGGGCTGGAGCAGGGCACATTCCACGGTAATCCTAAGGGGATTGGGATGGGTCCTGTCAAAAACACAGTGCTTCCCACGCGTGATCAGCCTTTCCAAGGCCCAACTGAGTGGATTTGTGAACGGGAAGGTGATTAAGGTGCTCAGAGAAGGGTTCTGAGATTGAGAAAGGAAGAAAAGGAGTGAGAAATGGTGAGGGAGAGTTTAGAAAAACCCGAAACTGATTTTTGATCAATTCAAATTCGATATTCGGTTTTAGGCCATCCCATGCTAATTGAGGTTCGAATAAGCTTTCTAGGACCTTAGCTAGTATCCAGATAGAATGTGGCAAGCTTCGAAGCTCCTGGAGCCATGGACGGACGTGGTGGATGGCCGGAAAAATTGAGCTTGGAGTCGTGGTGTTTGAGGTGAGTTCTTGTGAAATTAATTGCAAAATCATCTTTAGGGTGAGTATACGAAGCTTCCTAACTAATCAATTGAAAGAAACAGTGCCTGTGTGATGAATTGGAACAATGAACCCAATTAGGACTCGTGTTCAATTAAGGTAGTTGTAGGCCGTGTCGATTAGAATGAATGACACAGACCTCTAATTAAGGGTGTTGCGAGTCTATCTGATGGATTAATTGAAGGAATTAAGTGGTTTATCGCAGGGATTGAATCGGGTCAAGACACGGGTTGCAGACCCGTTTACCAGTGGAATCGGGTGAAGGAGATGAACAGTTCTTGGCACTGTAGCAGGCGAATGGGTGTCACGCGCAACCACTCACGGCGGCGCGTGGGTGTCACGCGCAGCCACTCACGGCGGCGCGTGATGGCACGTGGGCACGAATTCCAAGGTGAGGTCAACATGACTTTTATCCTATACAATGTAACGAAGATTTTAGCGTTGGTTTCGTGTCAATCGGACACCGTTCTGACATTGTTCGGGATGTCCGAAGGTTTTAAGTCGAGTTTAAAAATAGTTAAAAATTTGGGAAAATTACGGGACTTGAATGGGAGGTTAATGAAGAGGTTAGTAACCCTCTAATGTGATATGGACAGGTTTGGGAGTCCCGATGTTAGTGGCGAGGCCCGGGAAGGCCGATGGCACGCGTATCGAGGCGCATGGTTAAACGGTCTGTGAGTGGACATTGGTTTTATAAATTCTATGCATGCATAACTATTTCATGTTGATTATGATTGTGATTATATGATTTGTTTCAGATATTGGTGAATTACATGATTTCACGCATTTCGAGGCGATTTACGTGTTTGCACATAAACCGAGGTTTCCGATTTTGCACTGATTTCCATATTTTTGGTTTGGATATGATTTCATGAAACAGTTATAGACTTGATAAAGTAAACTCGGGCTAAGGCCCATTTGAGTTTTAATATCGGGCCAAGGGCCTAGCCGATTTACGAAATCGAGTCAAGGGCCCAGTTGATTTATAAATGTGATTTCGGGTCGGGGACCCTAAAATGGAATTGAATAAATGATTTTGGATTTAATAAACCAAGTATTTGGACTTGTGATGGTTTTATGGAAATTCGGGGCAGGGCCCTTATGATATTTTGGAAATGAATGATAAACTGTTTTCCATAAACCATCTCGATATGAGGATATGTAATGGTCTCATCCAGGTGTCTGGGACACTAGGGAAGTCACGGTGCATTGCCTGCGAGGGGTCATTGTACGGAGCAGCCGGACTGTATGATGACTCAGGAGCAGGATTGCTATGATTAGACGTCTGGGACGTCAGACATCTGGGATGTCAGAGATATGGACCCGGTGAGACCCCGGGCAGCACATGTCGCTTTAATATCGTGAGATATGACATCAGGGACGCTAGGCATCTGGGATGCCGGAGATGGTAATGTGGTAAATGTGTACCATTGGATTTATGAAACGACTTTTGATTGAAAATGTATTTGTGGTTTCTGGGCTAAGGCCCTAACGGATATTTCTAATAAATATTTGAATACTGTTTTTGATGCATGCATACGTTTTTACTGAGGGGCATAAATGTCTTATAAAATGTATTTTATGAACTTGGTTATTTTCGTCCACTCACAGCCTTTATTGTTTTTAATGCCCTTCAGGTTGATCGCGGATGCGACTGCAGCGGAGACCGAGACATTGCATGCCTCCTCCATCGATCCTTGCGCACTCTGGGAGCCCGTTGGGGCAGTGGCTTGAGGTTATCCCTTGTCTGACACTCTGTGTCAGACGGGAGCATGACACATCCCGTGATAATTCCGGGAGGATTGGGATGGGTCGTGTCAGGTTGACTTTTGTTATTTTGCGGGCCTAGATATTTGTCTGCACGTACAATGGATGAGTGACATGTCACTCACCCATTGATCCTTATCCCTTTTACATCTCCTTTTTCTCTCATTTCAAACACACCCGAAAACCTCCCCACCCATTTTCATCATTGTCTTCCTCTCCATCTTCCTTCCGTTTTGAAGGGGCTGAGAGTGAGTGTAGAGTTAGCGGAGTGGTGGCTAAGAAGGAAAAAAGGTTGAGCTTGAGCAGCTGGAAACAGGTAAAATCGAGAACCCTTATGGACTAATTTTTGGGTTTTCATTTTGGGACCCTATAATGTCAAACTGATGTCATGGATGGCTTCTTTGAGGTGGTGTGATTGAATTGGACCAGAAATGGAACAAAATGGCCGCAGGAGCTGGTTCTGAGACAACGTTGCAGGTTAGTCGTGAGCTTTGAGCTTGGCTTGAAAGGATGGAGGTGAATTCCTTCAATTGTAAGCTCATATTCCGGTTTCTGGGTAAGTTTAGAGTTGTTTGGCATTGATTTGGTGAAGATTGGGAGAAAAATGATGAAGAGCGAGTAGGATCACGATTCTGGTCGAGTGACCTAGTTGCAAAGTTGCAAATCAACCAGCGAGAGGTTGATAATGATAACGTAGCATGCCATGTCACCTTGTTAGGTCATGTGGCAGACTAGGGTTGGTGCCACATGGTGAGCTGTCAGGGACCTATAAGAGCTGACGTGGTAGGCTGACGTCAGCATGACGTCCGCAGGTGACGTCATGATGATGTTCGTAGATGACACGTGTCATGTGTCAACTAGTGCCATGTGGCACGTGTCAGAGGGCAATCCTTCGTCCGCTGATCCTCCTACAATCTCTTCAGAACCTCAGTTGGTAAGCTCCAAATCATCCATATGATTCTTAATCACTTGTAATCTTCCTCATTAATTTCCAGCCTATTTTGGCTATGTAACAACTAAATATAAACCTTTGTTATGCCTTAATAATACTTAAGTCTTTCAAGTACAATTCTATAACTCTTACAACTAAGAGCACAATTCGTTAAAGAATAAGGATTGCAGGTGTCAATTAAAAATGAAGTGGCTTCTCCAGTAACTAAGAGCCCATCTAGTTTATCTACACCCAAGTCTAGTAAGTCATCATCTAAGCTTCCATTACCACAATCTAGCAAGTCATCGCCTAAGCTGCCATCATCAGAATCTAGCAAATCATCGCCCCAACCTCAAGTTATGGGTGTGGGTTTGGAATACGAGGTACAAGGACAAAGGTCCTTGTTGTAAACACTCACAAGACAACAAAAGCTTCTTAATGAACATAACCAGTCTGGGATATCATCACCCCCAATCTCAGGTGATTGGATTACACAGTTCAAAGACAGAAGGCCTTGATGCAAACATTTATGAGACAACACAAGCCTCCTACTAAACGGAATGATTCTAAAATGAGCGATATTTTCTACAACCACCCCTGAAGGTTGCATCAAAAGTTGTATAAAGAAGCGCTACAAAATGATAGAAATGCAATAACACTCCAAGCCATTCTAATTGCAACAGCCACTTTTGCTGCAGGGAGGCGGTGTCCATCAAGATGGATCAATGAAGGGGAAGTCAATTGCAGGTACAACAATTACTTATAAGGTCTTTGCAATTAACGACTATGTTGTGCTTTTCACATGACTATCGATAGTCATTATCCTACTGAATATCATCCACTATCGATGAAAGCCAATGATAAGGATTTTTTCATTTGCTCACAAGGTCATGAGGGTAGCTATGGCATTCATGGCAACAGCATATGCTGCAGCAACTTGGGTTATCAAGCCTCAGAAAAGGAGTTGGTGCTTGCAGCTTTCTTGGCTATTAGCATTGGCACTCTCGGAACAGTTTTCATTGGTCTAGCTGTAATGCTAGTTGATCATTGGCTGAGAAAAACGAAGTGGAGAAAAGGAAGGAGAAAAAAAACGGATGGCTATTGACGACCCTGAAATGGGAAGCCGAAACTCACATGTCAAAAGCACATATAATCGGGATATCACTCATACTGAGAATTCATCTCGATGACCTTCTTTGAATGCAACATTTTCAAATCAAGGTAGCTAGATTTACGCAGTTCATATACACAAATCTTTGAGTAAGCAAAAGATAACTTTCTTATCTTTCATTTCACGGTTGATAATAACGACAAAAATTTCCTTTCCTTTCATATCTGACCATGATAGCTTTGGTTGATAATAACCATAATTTTTCTCAGCTATAGCTTTCGAGGTCTTGATAGCAAGTAACTATTTTGCATTCACACAAGGTCTTGCGGCTAGCCACTGCATTCATGGCAACAACTTATGTTGCAGCAACATGGGTGATCATGTCACACAGTGAGGAAAAAGAGTTGCTCCTTGAAGGTTTATTGGTTGTAAGCATTGGCACTCAGGAATTTTTTTTATCAAGATGTGTGAGGCTATCCAATCAATGGCCCCAAAAATTGAAGTGGGAAACGAAAGGGGTGGGGTGGTGTGGGGTTGTGTGGCGCGGCGTTACATACAGAATGGTGACTAATAAGGGATGACATACATATAGAATGTTTGGCATAGGAAAATTCTAATTCCTTCACTACACTTTTTTTTTTAATCAACAAGAGTTGGGGGATAAAGAATTAGGAGAGCAGAACTACACACCAAAACTCAGTCATCGAACTCATACATCAGCCTACACTCCCAATGCACAAAGCAATTGAATGGGAACCGAGCCCTCGATAGGACACCTCTACCTCCCCCCTCTTACGTTGCTCCGACCAATTTCAGCAAAATTTCGCCGATAATTACCAATTTTTTCATCCATGGCTATTACCATGGAAATTTGAAGTCCCACCAAAATGTTTGTTGAACAAACCAGTCGTAAAACATATTAGCTTAATCAATTCATGAAGCCTTAAAAAGTGCCAGAAATGACAAACCCTTTTCTTGTTGTAGCTTGTGTAGCTTTGGTGTGTGGGTTGTGGCATATGCTTCGGCATGTGTTTCTTAGTGGATCTGTCAGTGTACGTATTAAATTGGCAAAATGGTGACTAATAGGTGCCTAATAGGATTTAAACCAGCAGGCAGCTTACACTTTCCACCGCAGCACCACTTGAATGTGTTGCATTGGATTTAAACCAGCAGGCAGCTTACACTTCAGCATGAATTGCTCAGCAATATAATGTCGTCCGAGCGGCATAGGAAGACCTTTTTTTGAAATTATATATATTTTCTGAAATTCTTATGTGTAAAAAAATGTCCTATAAAGTGATATAACAATGTTGAAAATGTGAAAATAAAGCAAAAAAAAAAAAGTAAATTAAACCAACCCAGCTGCCTATTACAATTCAAGATTTGCAAAAATGAAAAAAATACAAATACAAATAAATCGATGACCAAACATAAACCCAACGCATATGCACTTATGCAGTTGGTACGCAGAACTAGAACTCTAGAAAGTTAAAGAAATGAATCAAACTGCCGCCGGTGTATAACTTGTGTCAAAATTTTCGTATATATATATGTTAGTGGGTGTAACCCTAGTTTTTGCTGGTGTTGGGTAGCTTGGAGGCACATGTATATATATAATAGGAGTACTGGCCAGTGCCTAAAAACAAATGAATCAAACTGAAATCAATTATGACGTACGTGGCCCGGTCACAGGTATATGTTGTTTTATTTTTGTGGTGGTTGCTGGGTTGGTATCAGCCATGAATCAAGTGGATAAAACCGAGTTACTGGATCAAGTTAATTAATCTCGGATTCGAGAATTCGCAGGTACCGCGTCCATATTCATACTATTTTATATTTTTAACTTGATTAATATCGATCTTATACTACAATTATTAACTTAGTTATTCCGGCCAATATCTTAATTAGGGAGCAAGGCAGCACCGGCGTCCAAACAGCCAATATCTTAATTAGGGAGCAAGGCAGCACCGGCGTCCAAACAATCCGGCCAACCCTACTCAGAGTCGTGCCAAATAATTGAAGTAAGTTCATTAATATATATATATATATATATATAGTGCTTTAATTAGTATAATTAAGCTTATCATCATCTTGTCGGTCTAATCTTTCATGTGATCGAAAAATATAATATATATATATATATAGGTTACAATACCATCACGCTCAATCATGAATGGGTATAACAGGGCAATGAAAGGTAGACCTATAATTACTCCGTTAGTTAAATTTTTAACTAAGAAAAAATATGTATTGAAGCAAACATTATTTTGACAAACATGAGCTATAGGGATTTCTTAATTAAGTTCCATTTTATTACCAGTGGCGGTACTTAGGTTTTCTAGTGTTTTTTTTTTCAAAATATGTGCTTGGGATTCATGCTTCCTGGATGTAGTTTAGATATGCTCCTGTGTCAATTAGTGCGTTGGCAACTAATTCAAAATCTTCAACTCTAATAGTTAATATGGAGTACCATTTTCAAATTTTTAGACAGTTAATACATAGGAGAGAGGCTTCATGATTTTTTCGTTCCTCCTCAGTAATTGGTTGAACCAGAATTGATGATTTTAGTGTTTCAACATCTTGTACTATTTCTTGATTTTGCTGTTTTAATATTTTTATATCATTTTTAAAGGGCAATTAACTCATAGGTCCCTACTAACATGTAAATTTATTCAAAAACTTGCATATAGAAAAATTAAACTCATAGGTCCTTTGACTAATCAAATGACTATACAATTTAAAATAGACCATAGTTTTTATATAAATTACAACTAATGCCATCTAATTGTAAACTAATCCAACAACAATCTAAAAATCACTTACCAAAATTTATCATGATTTCAACATTACTTTTTATTTTTTTATTATAAGATTATATTGAGGATTATTAAAATATTACTCCTATTTATATATTTTTTTTCACTTGAGCATTTTAAAAGTAATATGAATATCTAATCTAACTTAAAGTAAGATAATTAAAAGCAGTAATTCTTCAAAAATACTTTTAAATTTAAAAATTCTTTATCTTCCGATATTAAATAATTTGATTAATTTCGTATAGTTTAGGGTTTAATTCTTGAATTTTGGTACAAAATTCAAGAATTAAACCCTATGTCGTACGAGTTTTCACCACCATCTCCACACCACCAACCCCCCTCAAAAAAAAAAAAAAATTCTATACCCTACCGTTGAACCCCAGACAATACGGATTTTATTTTATTTTTTCTAGAAAAAAATTCAATCGTAACTATATACAATATATATATATAATATTTATTATATGTATAATATAATAAATGCTCCAAGAGGTCAAAGAAATCAAACACTAAGGGGCATATGGGGTAAAAAGGACAAAAAAAGACAAAAAAAGGGCACATGTGGAATTTCTTACGTATAATTTCTGTTTAGGGGCTTTTGAATAAAAAAAATTTGAAGTAAGGTCTTATTTTGTTTAATATACAAGTATTAAAGGTTTTAAATAAAACTAAAAGTTATTAAGGATGTAACAATGATTTACTCTTTTTAAAATTGTTGACATCTGTCCGGAGGTCTTGGAGTGTGACCATTCTTGTAACTTTGTTGAATTTTTCAAGAATTGTTGTAAGATTTATATTTTTAGGTTTTGGTGTTATCGAACTACTAGGATCATTCAAAAGATCTTCTAATTTGGTTAAATACTTAGTCTTAATTTCTGGATCACCTATCTGATTAATTAATTTAATCAAATGTTGTTCTTGTTCCTCTTGTTGAATAAGGACATTGATTGTATTACTATTTAATACTTTGATTGATTATCAGACTGTTGACTATCATTATCCGTGGCAGAGTGTGAACTCCAATCTTTTCATTATCCTTGGTGTTGACTATCACCAATTTTAAATAAGGCACAAAATTTTATTAAATAAAAATAAAGGTAAAAATAAATTAAACTGCAATAACTAGATAACAAATAATAATTTAAATATAAAAAAATTCATTAAATACTGGGGTAATTTTCTTCTTCTAACGAATGATAGTCTCTAAGGTGTATTCGATTGAGATTTTAATGGGTTTTAATAGATTTTAAATGATTTAGAATTATAATGGATTTTATATAATTTCACCTTATTTTATATGGTTTCACTCAAATCATTTCAAATTTTAATAGATTTTGTAATAAATTTATATAGATTTTGAAGTGTTGTTATGGATTTTATAAATAAAAACCATGTCCAACAGGACCAGATGTGATGATGTGCACATTCCCCATTTCTCTTCTCCCCGTTACCATTCGGTGATGACAGTCACATACTACAAAGTATCAGACATGACTTCTTTCAATAGACAAAATTTCGTACCAAAACAATGAAACAAGACCGTAGTCACACTCTTCCAAACAAAATTAGCTTAATAAAACGTTTATCATCGTAATTATCATAAAAAAAATAACAAAAACAAAAACCAAAATACATTAAAGTAACCAGTAAAAGTTATAAAAAAATTAGGAAATTAACTGCAAATAGAATGTTCAATCGAATAAACCAAGGGAAAGGGAGGAAAGAACAGAAAGAGGGGTAAGAATGAAGCGTGAGCTTGTTATAAGTCAAACTTGGATTGTTAGTTGGCTCTTTATGGTTTTGTATTTCCAGATGGGGATTTGGTCTTGTTCCATGTAACATCTGTTATTAATATATCTTGTTATGTTGTCTTCTCTTTTGAATAACTATTTCCATAAAAAAAATGACAGTGGTGGTGGTGCTGGTTCTATTACTGAGAGTGGTGGTGGTGCCACTTTAGTTAGGATGAGGAAGGGGGACAACGTAAAAATGTTTGGAGAAGGAAGATTTTTTTTTTTTTTCAAATCCAATGAAATATTAGGTGAGGTGTGATGATTTTGATGGTGGAGTAATATGTGTATTTTTCAATAGAAAATCTATCAAAATCCACCAATTTAAAAAATTATAAGAAATCATCCAACTTTTGAATACACCTATATTTATAAATTGTATTTTACAATCTTAATTGAATACACCTAGATTTTAAAGAATTTTAAAACAATCTATTAAAAGATAGATTGAATACACCTTAATTTATATAAAATCTATTAAAATTCTAATTGAATACGTCTGGATTTGAAAACCCTCTAAAATCATTTAAAAACCAAAATTGAATACACCCCTAAGATTGGTGTATATTGAATGTGCCGTTATTTTCAATATCGACCACGCGCTGTTCCTGGTCGGTAGGGGTATGATGAGTTTGTACATATGGTTCATGGAGAGTGCATTTTCATTTCTTCCCTACAGCTTTTTCAATTCCTTTCTGCAACTACACTTCAGTTTACATTTTTTCACTTACTTTTCCTTCTGTATGTGACATTTATGCCCTTATTTGACGGTGACTATCCATGTATTTGACACCTCTCCATTTTCTCAAACACTCTTGGACGTCCAGTCGTCCACCTCCACTTCTTTTTATCTTTGTTTTCTCTGTTTCATTTTCTTTTGTTCTATTTAAACGTAGTTATCCCTATGTCCTGGTCGCTTTTTTGTTTGTTCTAAAAAGCCCCGCCTGTTGTTGGGTTTTAAACGGTAAGAATTTGAATGTCAATAATTGATATTAGTGAAATATCTTTAAAAAAATAAGTAAAAATTTATTCTATAAACTATTATGAAGAGAGCATGCGTAATTAAGGGTTCAATGAATGTTTGATGGATATTCAAAGTGAATCATCAACAAGTTATTCTTTTGAGTTGTTCTACCAAATCGGTGGCTCAAGAACTTTGGTCTCTTGTAAGACCTGTGTCCTAGAGGGAACGATGAACGATCCCACATTCCTGTAAAGGGGAATGGTCTGGGAGGGGAATGGTGGTGTGCCTTAAAGGTGTAGACACACACCTATCTAGCACGAGGCCTCGTTGCCTTTTGATCGTGGGGGTCAGATAGCTGAGGGCCAAGAACCATTACGTAGATCAGGACGATATGAATACGTAGATAGGCGACACGTCGAATTCGGACGTTCGATGGAGAAGTTACAGTTCACGGAAGTTCGAACGTACTATTGCAAGTTTTACGAGATGGAGACTTTTGGCAGCAAGTGGGGCCCATATTTTATTGGTAAGTGTCACACATCCATTGCCCTGCCCAAACAATTCATGCATATCCATCCATTTTCATTGTAATCGACCATTTACACTAAACCCGATTAAAAACCTTCACCCCAAATCCAAACCCTTCAACCCTATAACCATTTGTGAGACCCAAGAGAGTGAGAAGAGGACTGGAGGATGTGGTGGTTGGCCCAGGCAGAGCCATCGTGGACGGCGGATGAGGAACCCGACCAAGGTAATCGGTTTTACCCGAATTTATCCATTTTTTATTTCAAGCATTATGGGCCAATTTGGGTGGTTTTAATGAGTTAAATAAGTTGCTAGGGTCGTGTTAGGATGATTTTGAGGAAGTTTGGAGGTTGAGGAACCCCTAGGGAAGCTTTAGAATAATTTAACCGTGGAGGGAAGCTTGGACCCGTTAGATTTCATGGGTTTTAGAGAATTTGGTTCATAGGTTTAGGTTCCTAGGGTCGAATTAGGAAGGATAGAATCGATTAGGAAGAGAAAATACGAAAATTGGACCGTGTAGGGACCTGGACTGGTCACGCCTGTCCAAGTTACAGGCCTGAACCGAACCGACCAGTTTGGACCGATCTGGAGGTTGAAGATGAAGTACTGTAGCCCGGCGCATGAGGCCCACGCGCAGGGCAATCCCAGGGCGCGTGACGGCACGTGGCAGGGAAGATTCCAACATGTTAAATCATCTATTCAACGTAACGAACATTTTGGGACTGGTTTCGAGTCGATCGGATATCGTCTCGATATAGTTTGGGTTGTCCGAAGGTTTCGGTGGCGGTGAAATATGGTTAAAAATCCCGAAAAATTAGGGGGCTTTAGTGAGGGGTTAATTAAGTAGTTAGTAACCCTCTAAAATGATTTAGATAGGTTTGGAAGTCGCGGAGACGACGAGTAGCCCGGGAGAGCCGCATTGCACGCGTATCGAGGCGGCAATTCGGACGGTCTGTGAGTGGACTTTCTTTCTGAAATCGATGCCTACATAAATGTTTTATATGTGTTTTAATACGTGTTTTGCGATGCCTTGAGTGCATTTTGGTGTGCGTTTACGTATGGGCACGTACTTCGAGATTTCGGGTTTTATACGTGCTTATACGGGCTTATGCTTTCGGTTTTCATGAAATGGTTTTGAAAAGGTAAAACTGGGCATGAGACCCATTTGAATTTGATTTTGAGTCGGGCATGAGGCCCTATTGATGACCTACGGGTCTGATTCGTGGTCGCAATGGGTGTTGTGTGCACGGCGACGGAAGACGTGACGCTCGCCTTCAGATTGGGATGCGTTCCTTCCGGAGAGGTCACGATACACGTCCCATTATCGAGCAACCACTGGAGGCTCGACTTCGGAGTGCTGACGGTTTAGAAGATAGATCGGTGACTTGTGCATCATGGTCTCGTGATGGTCGCGGCAGTGATATGTTCACGGCGACATACCAGGATTGATAGCGGTCCTAGATTGATTGTTGCACGCATCTCTATGATCGGGATCGTGACTGACCCTGAGATATTGGGCTCGATTCCTTGTTGATTTATGAGTTCAGGCTCGATGCCCAGTTATTGCGAAATCGGGCTAGAGGCCCTATTGAGTCCTATGTTAGGGCTGGACGCCTAGTTGCTTTATGTTATCGGACGTGAGTCCCGTTTTTATGATTTGCTATACTAGTATGTATATACCCTCATTATGAGCTTATTGATTGGTCTCCTTGTAACGACCCGTCCCAGAGATTAGGGTTAAGACCGCGATTAAGATGGGATTAGTGAGTAGATGACGATTTTGCCCCTGGTTTGGGCAAAAAGTTGACTTTTAGTTCGGGTGGTCAAATGGGCTTTGACTAGTGACCAGGACGTAGTTCGGGACGTCACGAACCCGTAGGCAGGTGGCACGCCCGATTCCGACATCCGAGGAGGAAGTTATGATGTTCGGAAGGTTGAGGGCATAATCGTAATTTGGCTAAACTAGGGGGGAAAAGTTGACTTTTCATTTGAACGGGTTTTGTTGTGTTGACCTAGGATGGTTAGATAGATCTCGTCGTCCTGAGTTTGATGACAGGCGGCACGTATTCATCAGACTTACGAGGTGTGAGTTACGGGTCTAGAAAGGTAGTGGCAAAGTTGTAATTTTGGTGAAAAAGGAAGGGCATTTTGGTCTTTTGTGCTCTGGGATTTGTGCAACAGAGAGGGACAGATGGAGGACTGAGATTGAGCCACTTGGGAGAGGAGTTGAGGGATTGGTGACACGTGTAGGGGTTCTGGTTGGTTCCAGGATTGTGTGCACGGTCCCAATTATTTGGGATTAAATCGTGCAGTGTGTGTTCGTGTGTGTTCTTCGACCCAGACAGAAACAGAGGGAGAGAATTGAGAGAAATTGGACGGTGTTTTGTGTGAGTTGTGTGAATTGGTGAGGGAGTGAGTGATCAGAGGTCAAGAGGGAGATAAAGAGGAGGTTGTGAGGTACGGTGGTAGTGTGTGAGGGAGTTGGGAGCCACGGGAAAACAGGAAGGAAAACAGGGAGGAAGTGAGTGTTTGTGGGTGGTGTTGCGGCTGAGATCGATCAAGTGAGGCCAGAGGAGGTGTCCAGAGGCTGGAGGTGGACGGGAGGAGCTACTGCCTCACGGCTGAGCTCACGACGGCGACAGGAGGCATATAATTTCTTATTTTCCCTTTCGATACTCTGTTTTGCTGTCGAGTTTCAAGTCGAGTTGTAGCGTTAGGGGTTGAATCGAGGAGTCTAGTGAGGTCTAGGGGACTTAGTAGGGTCCTAGGGTTCTTCTAGTTGTGCAGCCGTGCGGAGGAGTGCACGACGGAGTCTAGACGACGGAGAGTACCTTATGTGCTCTGTTTTGCCGTCGATGTTCAGATCGAAAGTCGTGAAGTTTGGGGTAGAGTTGACTGTCTTGGTGAGTTGGGTGAGGTTTAGGACAGTCCTAGGAAGAGTTTTGGGTAGCCACCGTGACGGGGGAAGATTTGGGTGGCCGGAGAAGGAAACATGACAGGTGTTCGGGTTTCTGTTTGAGCTTGAGTCGACGGGTTAGAGCCTGAGACGAGGAGTTTGAGTGAGGGGGATGAGTTCCTTAGGACGGGATGAGTTCCTTAGGACGGGACGAAGCAGTAGGTGAAGAGAGGCATCGATTTGGTGAAGGTACGGCGGAGGACCGCTGACGCCGGTTCAATTTGCAGGCACTGTGCTGAACCGGGTCGACGCGAGGAAGACTGTGACACTGTAGCAGGCGCGTGAGGGCCACGCGTAGCCACTTTGGGCGGCGCGTGGGGGCGCGTGCGGCGGTCTTTGGGGAAGGTGTCAACATGGTTTTTGGTCTAGGTGTTGTGACGAGTCCGTTGGAGTTGGTTTCGGGTTAATCGAACGTCGAATTGAAATAGTTCCGCTAGGGTGAAGGTTTAGGGTTCCGATTCGGTACGTTAAGGACCCGGGGATTTTTTAGGGAATTTAGGTGGATCCTCGTAGACGTGTTAGTAACGTATTTTGGTGGTTGTTGACAGGATCGGGAGTTCCCGAGGAAGCTGAGGAACGTACGAGACGTTCGGGACGCGATTGAGGGCTCGGTACTGTGAGTGGACCCTTTCTCTAAACTCGAGCATGCATAACCACTTTTATTTATGTTTTATGCTATTAAGTATGTTTTTATGTTTCTCATACGGTTATATGTTGGTTTTATCTAATGGCACGTTTTTCGAGAAAGTTCGGTTTTCAGTACGTTTTACGATAAAAGGTTGATTTCTGAAAATGATGGTATAGTTTCGGGATTTCAAATGATAAATGGTTTTTAATGAATATAAATGGCTTTGAGACATGATTTGATGATCAAAGTTTTCGGTAAACGAGATTTGGTTTTAAAGTTGAAAAGTGAAATTCCGGATTTGGGTTCGGAATGACGGTTCTGGATACCGGAAGGGCATCAGACCAGTGATTTCGGATTCGGGTTTGGACGTGGATTTGGAAAAGGTTTTCACATGGTTTTTGATTGGATTTGCTGGATCTGGATATTGGGTTTAAAAACCCGAATATTATGATTGAGGGGGGGCCCGGATTGGGTTTAAAGACCCGGATTGAGTTTAAAGACTCGGGAGTTTAAAGATTCGGATATTATTGAGGCCTGGATTAAGTTTATAGACTCGGGAGTTTAAAGACTCGGATAGGTCCAGCAGGTTTGATCGGAAAAGATGGTTTGAGATTCACGGTTTATGATACGGCTTTATGATGTTTCTGCTATGTTTTCTATAACTGTTTTATAGTGTTTCTGTTTCTTATGATGTTTTATGGTGATTGATTTATAACTGTTTTAATAACTGGGTTATGCATGTGATTTCAAAACGGAGGGCTAAAACCCGGTTTTCTTATAAAATGGTTTTGGAAATTTTTCTTTTATTCATGGTTCACTCACACCTTCTGTTTTTAAATTGCCCTCCAGGTCGTGGAGCTAGAGCGGGGTTTCGGCGTCGAGGCAGCGTCTGAGGCATATGAGTCACGAGAGCGACCCCGGAGTGTTTCAATCTTTCCGCGTGCGTGTAACTAGTTTATCGGTTTTATTTCCTGTGTATTTGGGGATTATGCTCTGTACACTGTTGACTTCGGGATATGTAGAATAATTTCTCCTGCGTCTGACTGTATTTATGTCGGGGTGTCAGACGGGAGCAGGATCTACCTCGGTTTTCGGGGTGAAACCGGGGTGGGTCCTGACACTCCTCCAGACGTCGACCTGGAGAGTCACGATCCACAGACCAGAGTGGGTATCCCCATAGGGATCCCATTCCAGGAGTGGGCGTTATGATGTGGTCCCGGACCAAATTCCGGAGAGATGATCAGATTAGGTCCGAAGATAGAGCCTCTCAGATGGAGAATTCCTGGGAGAAGACTCGGAGTAAGACCTCGAGTAGTATGCATACTTATATATAGAGATATCGTGACTATATCAGGAATGTGTTCCATACGGGCTGTGTGCCCCGAGTTGGCATCTTCTCCGGAAGTGCCTAGAGTGGGTTGTATATGTATATATGTATATGTGTATGAGATTTCATTGAGATGGCGTTGGGCTGAGACCCACGCGTATTGGTTTTGGGCTGAGACCCACGCGTATTGGTTTTGGGCTGAGACCCTTATGAGATGGTTTTGGGACGAGACGAGTTCCCACGTGTTTTGGTTTGGACGGAGGTCCCTTGTATTGTTTGACTGATTTCGAGCCAAAGCCCAAATGGTTTGATGGTTCATGACGGTTTATGGGGACCGGGCATGAATCCTAGAAATGATTTTCGAATGCATACATATGTTTTTAATGAAGGGCATAAAGGTATTTTATGAAAATGTTTTATAAAATATTTGTTTTGTCCACTAACAGCTTTTGTGTTTTGAATGCCCTTCAGGTTGATCGCGAATGCAGCTGTAGCAGAGACGAGACATCACAGTTCTCCTCCGGATCCTAGCGCCCTCTGATAGCCCCGGTTGGGCAAATGACGGAAATCTAATCCCGAGGGATTTGGGACGGGTCCTGTCAAAATTGATAATAACATAAGAACTAACAAACCAATTGAAATGATGAAGGCTAACTACACAAACTTGAGATCATCAACTGAGGAATTCAAACCTCTCTTTCGACGTCTCGTCGTCGCATTTGAGTGCTCTATCATCTTATGGCTTGATTTCCAATTGATATTCTTTTCAGTTGATAATTCCTGAACTTCTTACTTATTACGAGTTTGAAACACGACGGGGTACAATTTACTTCTTTGCACTTGTAATTTCAGTTTGTTTAAATTTGAGTACTTTTACATTTCTGTATTTGTACTGCCACATTCATTTCAATAAAAAAACTGGATTTTTTTAAGTAAGTAATTGGTTCTCGGGACATTTAATTCGAACGTGGTTTCTGACTTCACAAGTTGGGATACCATCTTTGTGTATTGGTCCGATTACTTTAATTTCGATTCGAAAGAACCTAGGACCACTAACCCCCTTAACAAACTGAAATAACAACGTCACCAATCAGAGTATCATGGCGAAATAAAATTCACTAGTTTGGTAAACATTGGAAAAGAATGTTAAGTCCTTGAAAAAGGCGTAGAAAACAACATCGCAGAACAATTCTTATCCACCTGCTCCACGATCGTTTTGATAAGAAAAAGATTCTTGGGCCGAAAACTAAATTAACATACATTGTCTAGTAGCAGTTTCTCTACTAATGGCATGCCTACACTCGAGCCGAGAAAATTCATCTGCTTCCTGGTCTACCCAATTAGGGATTGACCGTAGCACTAGGGCCTGCTGCTCCCAGCTCATTCAGCATCTCTACACTTATCACGACAAAAGAGATCCTCACGACTGGTCCACCTCCCTCGCTTCAGCAGAAAAGGTTTCACGTGGAGGTCTAGCTAGGGTTGCCTTGGGACATTCACCTTGTAATACGAGAAAAATATTTTGGGCAATAACACAATCTTCGTTTTCGTCTTCATCCAAAAAATAAAAACTCGGAATGGGATTAATATGTAACGGCCCGTCCCTGAAATTTAGGTTAAGACGGTGATTAGTGAAGGCTTAATGAGCTTAATCGGGGGTTAGTTGGTCCCGATAAGGTCGTTAGCCTAGAATGACGATTTTGCCCCTAGTTCGGGCAAAAATTTGACTTTTAGTTCGGGCGGTCAATTGGGTTTTGACCAATGACCAGGACGTATTTTAGGACGTCATGAATCCGTAGACAGGTGGCACGCCCGATTCCGACATCCGAGGAGGAAGTTATGATGTTCGGAAGGTTGAGGGCATAACCGTAATTTGGTTAAACTAGGGGGAAGAGTTGACTTTTTGGACGATCGGGTTTTGACACGTTGACCTAGGACCGTTAGGTAGCTCTCATCGTCCTGAATTCAACGACAGGCGGTACGTGTTTATCGGAGTTAGGATGTGTGAGATACGGGTCTAGAAAGGTAGTGGCACAATGGTAGTTTTGGCTTAAAAGGAAGGGCATTTCAGTCTTTTGTACACTTGGAAGGGTGCAATCGGATTTGGACAAGTGTCCAGGGCAGAGTGGGATTTTTGTGAGAGAATGGGGAGGATTGTGACACGTGGGGTGAACCTAGAGGCTTCTAGGAGGGTTATGGTGTCCACGGGTATAGCTTGTACACATTTAAACCGTGTAAGTGTTAACCTTCGAAGAAAACAGAGAGTGAGAGGCAGGGAGGAATTGATCGAATTACAGGGATTGGGTGAGTGTGAGAGTTTTGAGAGGTTTGGTGGTGTTTGAAGGAGTGTTTTGCTCGTGATTGTGAGGATTGGGCGTGCCGGTGGGTGTGTGAGGAAGGATGAGGAATCAGAGGACACAGAACCGAGGACTACCATGCACGGTTGTGCACGTCCTGTGATCAAACGGTCAAATTGAACCTGTGGTGGCGTCGATAGGACTGAGAGGAGTCGACCAGACCCAGCGGAGCTTACAGCGGCGGTCGGAGAATAGGTAATTTCTTGAATTCCCTCTGAGTGCTCTGTTTTGCCGTCTGGTTTCAAACGTAAAGTCGTGAAGTTTGAGGCTAAGTCGAAGTGTTCTATGAGTTGTAATCGACTTAGTAGGCCCCTAGGAACCTGTAGAGGTCGAAGCCATGACTGGAGAAGGGACGGTTGGCCAGGAACCAAAATAGAGTTAGGAGGTGGTTTAGAGACCGTGATGTTGTGTTTTGATTAGAGGATTAGATTGCTGGGTGTAGGACGATCCTAATGGTGTTGGAAGGATAAAAAATAGATGGGATTTGAGGGGAAACCGGTCACGCCGGTTCGGTTTAATTGAACTGGCTGGCTAGAGGTTGAAGATGACTCTGTGTGCAGGCGCGTGAGGCCCACGCGCAGCCACTTTGGGTGGCGCGTGGGGGCGCGTGCGGGGTTATCTGGAGAAGTGTCCAACTAGGATTTGAGTCTAATTGTTGTAACGAATCTTTTGAGATAGGTTTCGGGTTAATCGGGCGTCGATTCGAGTTAGTTCTGTGGGATCGAAGGTTTAGGGTCCCGTTTAAAGTATAGTTAAAATACGGGAAAATTATGGGGTTTTAGTATGAGTATCGTGAAGTAGTTAGTGACCTTATATTGGGATTTGGACAGGTTCGGGAAAGCCGAGGATAGCGAATGACCAGAGACGGCGTAAGTGCGCGCGTATCGAGGCGACGCTGAAATGGTCTGTGAGTGGACTTTGCTTTCTAACTCTTGATGCATGCATATATGTTTTTATATGATTTCTATACTTGATTCTATGATTTGACTTATGATTGTGATGGTTTATGGTTGTTGCACGTTTTTTGAGAAAATGACGGTTTTCACGTTTTACGAGGTTTTGATAACTATCGTGATTTGAATTTGGTTTAATGTATTAATTTTGGGATTTGAAATACGATTTGATTTCAACGAAAGTAAAAGGATTTTGGAAAAGTGTTTTCAGGCTTAAGGCCCAGTTCAAAAAGTGGATTCCAGATTTGGGTTCGGAATGATTATTCCGGATGTCGGCTTACGGAATGATGGTTACGGACTCGGATCTGGAAAGGAAATGGATATGAGTTTTGGATTTGGATATGGAAATGGAAAATGGTTTTCAAATGATTTTGGATTGGATTTGCTGGATCTGGTTATTGGGTTTAAAGTCCCGGATATTGATTGAGGGGGGACGGGCCCGGATTGGGTTTAAAGACCCGGATTGAGTTTAAAGACTCGGGAGTTTAAAGACTCGGATATATTGATATTTCCCCCGTAGGCCTGTTGAGTTTAAAGACTCGGATTATTGAGGCCTGGATTGAGTTTAAAGACTCGGGAGTTTAAAAACTCGGATAGATCCAGCAGGTTCGATGGATGAAAAATGTGGTTTCAGATATGTTTTGGATTTCACTGAGAATTGATGATAATGGTTTTCTGAGGTTTTGGGCAGTGGCCCGGAGGAAATGGTTTCAGTGGTTTTTGGGCTGAGGCCCGAGATTTGAGGAAAAGCAAAAATGTGTTTAGTTTTTCTTACATGGTTTTATGACATGAAATTAATATGCATGCATTGGTTTTTTACGCGGAGGGTATAAATGTATGTGTTTTTTGATAACTGTTTTTGAACTTAAACTTTATTTTTGTCCACTCACAGTCTTTTCGTGTTTTCGATACCCTCCAGGTTGTTGCGGCGCGGGCTGTTGGTCGAGAGAGATGGAGACATCACACGTACGATCCACAGTAGACTCTGCGCACTCTGGGAAATTTAGAAGTTCTGGACGGTCGAATCCGAACTTCCTTGTCCGATTTACGTGTCACACGGAGGTTAGATGTCAGTCTGGCCTTTGTGTCATGTGTAAGTTAGACGGGAGCGGGGTTTAGCCCTTAATCCCGGGGGATTAGGGGTGGACCCTGACATTAATATTATATATTTATATACATTAGATATTAATTTTATATGAGTTAAATTTGAGTAAGAAGGACATACAATAGATTTTAAACAAGTTTGGAGTGTTTAAAATCTTTTTGGTATTTAAATCAGGATTTTAAAGCAGAATTTTTTAAAGGATATTTATGTAAATAATTCTAATGGGTAAGTAGTAATTAATTAAAGATCAGCTAGCTAGCCTTACAAAATGAATCCACCCTTTAATTTCTTTTCAAATTTGACGTTCTCCTACGTACTTATAAAATATGAATAACATACAATTTTTTCTACTTATTATTGGATAGATTTGATCAGTTTTATATTGATGTTGTAAGTTTATCATTACATGGCAAAAAATAAAATAATTTTTTTATATCATTCCATATCATATGGCATGCATGGCTTCTCCCCAAAATAAATAAATAATATTGATTTTGAGTACTAAATGTGCCCTTTTGTTTCTTCATAATACATGAATTACAATTTCTCTTTATCACATACTCACCTGATTGAGTCTTTAATTAAAAAATATAACATTAACCTCATTTTCATATAAATCGAATATCAATTTATCTGGTAGAGAGTGAGATGTCTACTAGAGTTACTATTAGAGTGCTAGTAACAATCTCTCCTACGATAAAAGAAAATTCAAAAATTATACATAAGATCAAGAAAAGTTAGAGCAGCTCCAACCATATCTTAAATTTTGAGGGGCTACATCTAAATTTTAATGAATAATGCATGACTATATTTTACCGTCTTCAACCATTTCGGGATATGTCATTACACTATTAAAGAATCAGTCAATTTGTTATTTGGAGTATCTCCATTATTTACTTTCCAATTGTATAGAAGTTGACTTAGGAGATGTGTGTATAGTACCAATTGAAAATTCAATAAAAAACACAAATATTCAAACTTATTAATTACTATTTCAATATTTTTTTATTATTTCTATACCCTTTAAATTAATATAAAATTTTCATTATTCCTATATGCTTTATTTCTAAAAGTTAAATATTGTTTACAAGATCTATATTAAATTTCAATAATCCATAGAAAATGTATTGTAATATTTATATTATTGGCCTATAAGGAAACAACTAAATATTATTGAACTTCTTGGGATATATATAAATTGAATCCGCCCTTGGTGTCATCTGACACAAGCTTTTTTGTTTTGTTTTGTTTTGTTCATTTAGCAGGATGCAGCCATAGCTATCATGAATTGTAGCCATGCTTGTGATAATGGATGAGAATCGAAGAATCAACACCGAATGGACCCATGTGTCTCCTTTAGATGAGAACCACAAGCATTTTAAGATTAAATTTTGGAGGGAACGGACTTTAAATTAAAGATTGATTTTTGGAGGCAAATTTAGTACTATTACCTAGTTTTTGGCAAAGTTTACTAATTGACTGAAAACCCAAAACACAAAACACAAAATATAGATGGCAGATTACAGCTTCCTGTTCATTGCTACAGCTACTTGCTAGAGTTACCGGCTTACAGCACACCAAAATTTGTTGACACCACAACCAATGGGCAATTGAAGATAGTGTGGACAAATTTAGAGACAAGATGAACATTGTTATGCACCCAAGAGAAATAAAAGATGCAATATTTTTTTGGTACCAGTCCCTACCCAAGTTCTGCTACACTGTTGTTTGTTGCTGGAGACAAAATATAAAATAAATAGAAAAAAAGAAATTCCAGCTTTTAGGCACTTCCACTTTAAAATTTCCCCACATTTTTGTTTTCCAATTTCCAGCAAGCAGGCACTAAGAATATGAAGTGTGAAGGTTAAAATGAGTTTGAAGCGGTGACCGTTTTCGTCTTTTGGATAGTCTTGCGTTTTTACCCTCTAGCTACTTTTGCTTCAATTTCCTGGCTTTCCTTTTGCTTTACACCTTCTCTCTACTTGAGTCAAATGTCACTGTGCATGTCCACATCCAAAAATGATTCAAGACAAAATGGACTCTCCCGTCTCTTCTTAATAGTGATCTCATTTCTCTCCCTGCGAGAAGGAAAAAATGGAGGCTGCAAGCTCAGCTTTCAGATGGAGTTTGGTCTGCATATTTTTGTGTTCTCTATGTGTTGAGCTCGCAGAGTGCAATGTTAAGTATGATAGGAAGGCTCTTGTGATTGATGGGCAGAGGAGGCTTCTCTTTTCTGGCTCCATTCACTATCCCAGAAGCACTCCTGAGGTATACTTACGCATCTACTTGCTATTTGGAAAATTACCATAATACCATATTTCCTAGCCAAAAGTGGTTGAATTGCAAACTTTTCATGACCCTTTTGATAATTGGACAACATTAATGAAATGCAGATGTGGGAAGGTCTTATACAAAAGGCCAAAGATGGTGGCTTGGATGTCATTGATACCTATGTGTTTTGGAACCTTCATGAACCTTCTCCTGGCAATGTAGCCATACTTATTTCTATTTATACTTACTAAATATTGATTTTGTCCACACTATTTCATAATTTTTTCTTTGACTTTTTGGTTTAATGTAGTATAATTTTGAGGGGAGGTATGATTTGGCTCAGTTCATAAAGACAGTTCACAAGGCAGGGCTCTATGTGCATCTTCGAATTGGTCCGTATATTTGTTCAGAATGGAATTTTGGGTAATGAGTAGTTTTCCTTAGACATAGAGATGAAATTTTGATGTTGTTTACGTTCTTAACTTCCTTCAAAGTCATTTCTTCTTTGTAATAATTGTGTTGATTTTGGGAATATTCTATAGCGGGTTTCCAGTGTGGCTGAAGTTTGTTCCAGGAATTAGCTTCAGGACAGATAATGAGCCTTTCAAGGTCTGTAAATATGAACATTAAAGTTTTTAATCAATTTTTGGAATGAATTAGTATTTTGCTTGATTTTGGCGTTGGAACTTGCAGTCAGCAATGCAAAAATTTACGCAGAAAATTGTACAACTGATGAAGGATGAAAAGTTATTTGAGTCCCAAGGTGGCCCCATTATTCTTTCTCAGGTAAAAACTTCTATTGCCAAAGCTATTCAAATTACAGTTTTTATCAATTTGCAACTGGGATAGATGAAGATTTGAAAAGAAAAAAGAACGATACTGATGAGAAATTCTAGTCTCTTTTCCAATGAGCATAACATTGTGTCATTAATGTAATTTTATGTAGATTGAGAATGAACATGAGCCAGAAAGCAAGGCTTTTGGGGCTTCTGGTTATGCATACATGACTTGGGCTGCAAAGATGGCTGTTGGAATGGGGACTGGGGTCCCATGGGTCATGTGCAAAGAAGAGGATGCCCCTGACCCAGTGGTAAGTAAAGCTAACGCACACCTGGGAAAGGAAAATGCTATGAGTACCACATTTGTAAACTATACACTAATACAAAAGAGGGGCCTTCTTGTATTAGTGGATCCTACTTGTATTAGTGTGTGGTTTATAAATGTGGTCCCTCGTTGGCTCATTGCCCTCCCCTAGAAAATGTCATCGCACCACTCTATGCATATATTTTTTGTTTGTCAATAACTCAAATTGAATTATATTTCTTGCCTTTTCTGTTAGGATTTTAAGCATCCCACGGTTTACATTGATATTGGCGAGTTCGCTAATTTAACCACTGGCAATGAAGTGAAACTTCGCTTAAGTTAGATTTTCTATTAAGTCTGATTTATTTTAAATTTTTTGAATCTTATTGACAGATAAACACTTGCAATGGTTTTTACTGCGATTATTTTTCTCCAAATAAACCATACAAACCCACAATGTGGACTGAGGCTTGGACTGGCTGGTAAGTGTGACGTCTATCTTTGTTCTCTCAGTGCCTGCTGCAAGAAAAATAGATTTACATTCTCGTGTTCTTAAAGGTTTACAGAATTTGGTGGCCCGATTTACCAGAGACCTGTTCAAGATTTGGCATTTGCAGTTGCCAGATTCATTCAAAAAGGAGGCTCCTTCATAAATTATTACATGGTCAGTCATTTTCTTTCTCTAACTTAATTCGGAAACACCAAATTTAAGACCTAGTTTTGAGCTAAACTGTTTTCCATTGCAGTACCATGGAGGAACCAACTTTGGAAGGACTGCTGGAGGCCCTTTTATTACTACCAGCTATGACTATGATGCTCCCATTGATGAATACGGTAAGAAAATTGAACCACAACCCCGCAATGGCTTTCAAAATTTTTAACATGGGTTTTTTCTATAGTGTAATCTTTCATTATAGGCATATCTTAAAGTTAAAAATTTTTCAGTTGCAGTCTTCTAACTCGTAGCTGAAATAATAGGCTTGATCAGGGAGCCCAAGTATGGCCACTTAAAGGAACTCCATAAAGCTATTAAGTTATGTGAACAAGCCCTGTTAACTGCTGATCCTACTGTCACATCCTTAGGGAGCTATGAACAGGTTTGTCATCTTCTTTAAAGACTCGGCCTGAAAAAAAAATGATGAAATCACTTAAAATTTCTACTGTAAAATTCAGCATTCATATTCTTAGCCTAGCTCATCTTCTACGCAATAGTTAAGCAATTACTATGAAACATAAAGAATTTATCAAAAGATTTAAAGAACTCTATGTTGAATAGGCCATGCCATGCGATATCATATTATCTACCATCTAATTCAAAATAACAATGAATTAGGTAAAGAATATATTTTCCTGAATTTTTTTAACATCACATTCAATCAAATGGATGTCTTATTAGAAACCCCAACCTCCATTTTCTCTCCTTCTAGTCCCAAAAAAAAGCAAATTAAGGGGGACCCTCCCCTCAACCGTTTTTCCTTTTTTTCCTTTAGGTTAGTAATAAGAGTCTATTTCTAATGACTATATGGTTTTATGCGCAATTCAATCGCTGGAAATCAAGCCTTCCTCAAATCCGCCCTGCTCTACAAGTTCTTCAAGACCAGATGTAATGAGTTTGATAGCATTTACTGTTTATTTTAGTAGAGGTAGTTTGTTTAGTGTTATAGACACTATTAGAGTTTTGATTGTTTTGGGCTTTGTAGCCTTTATTTGTAATTTTGGATAATTTTGGTGATGTAGGTTTGTTAGCTGTTAGTGTTGCTTTGTCCGTGTTAGTATTGTCATATTGACTTGTGGGTTTTATTGTCATAGCTTGATTTTGATAATATGGTTGTACCCTTTCTTTATGATATACAATGATATCGTTCTTGATTAAAAGAAAAAAAAATGGATGTCTTATTTAAAACCAGCTTGATACAAATTCCAGGCACATGTATTCTCATCCAAGTCAGGAGGTTGTGCAGCTTTTCTCGCGAACTACAATACAAAGTCAGCCGCAAGGGTGACTTTCAATGACATGAACTTTCATCTACCCCCTTGGTCCATCAGCATCCTTCCAGATTGCAAAAATGTTGTATTTAACACTGCCCGAGTAAGTGACATAAACACCGGTAATTTTGGAATTTTTATTTATGGGTTTTGTTTATCTGCTCTACTTTCCACAAAGGTTTTCAGATATTTTACCATCAAAGGAAAGGCACATGCCTTCTCCATCAAGACTGAAGCACACTTTTTTCTGAAATGATTTTCACCTTGGATAGTTTTTGCCGCAACTGTACAGCTCAGTGAAGTTTTGTTCCATATTTGTATACTTATTGTATACACAGAAATGATTAACAGGTAGCGAATGATGCAGGTCAGAGTTCAGACCTCCCAAACACAACTTTTTCCCACTAGCTCTGAGTTGCGCTCGTGGGAATTCTTCAATGAAGAAATTTCTTCAGTGGCTGGTGATACAACAATCACCGTTATTGGCCTATTAGATCAGTTGAACATCACTAGAGACTCCAGTGATTATTTATGGTACACAACCAGGTGGGATAAAGGAGCTCAAATGTTTTAAAACTCAACATATTTTGAATTTGTAAATCTTGTGATCAAAATTAATTTACAGTAACTTGATGTTTACAGTGTCGACATAAGTGCATCAGAATCATTTCTGCGTGGAGGGCGACATCCCAGTCTAATTGTGCAGTCAGCCGGAGATGCTTTGCATGTCTTTATCAATGACCAGCTATCAGGTAAATTGTTGATAGGACTGTATTTAGAGAAGTACACCAATGTTGCGAATACAATGAGAGAAACGAGATAGAGGCCAGAAAGAAGTTCTTTCATTCAATTTAATCCCCTTATAGATTTAGGGTTAGAGTCTAATGTATGGACATAAATGCCCTTACATAGAAATAGACACATAGTTTACACTTATTTACAACACTTCCCGTTTGATATTTTATGTAATAGTGTTGTTTGGCTACACGATTATGTGTTGCCTTGTTAAAACCTTGTTAGGTGGCAAAAACCCTATAGGATAAAAATAACCTTGGTCAAAGGAAAAGGGGTGCAATGCGTATGGATACCGAGTAGCCACATCGGAATCTTCGGGGGTAGTTAATGTTGTCACTTCTGGATCATAAGTAGTTAATACGTCTTTGGGATAGATGCATTAGAATTGCTACACCAAAACCTTGCTTGGTAAACCCAGTGAGAAAATCTCGTGGTCGAAGGGAAGATGAGCAAATGCATATGAGTCGATAATGACATCTTTATGATCCATTGTTAATGGAGTCGCCATACAAAAAGTGTGCCTCGTTAAGGCTTAGCTAGGTAACAAAACCCAATGAGACAAAATAATCCTGATCGTAGGACAAAAAAGTACACAATGGTCAAGTGAGTGTACTCTGGGATACTCAGTATACTTTAGGATACTTGGTATACTGCAAGATACTTGGTATGCTTCGGGATAATCAATATGCCTTAAGATACATAGTATGTCTCCAGATACTTCTCCTGAAAACTACAGACTAGGTAGATCAGCCAGTCTATGTAAGCCAATACCTTGAACATGCTATTAGAATGTTGCATTTGGTAATAACTTTTTGTTTTCTATAATAAAATCGGTTTTCATCTGCTCGATGCAAGCAACATTATTTTCGTAGATAATCGTCGGTTCATTATAGATGGAATACAGTCCACAAGTATTTCGAATATGCTTCGTTTGGGAACACATCTTGTGTGGGTCTGATAGGTAACTTGCGTCAACATACCCAACAAGGCGTGTATCATTCTGATGACCAAATGGGCTTGATTCATTCCTCGATGCATAAGGATAGAATAAACCCATATTCATTGTACCTCTGAGGTATCGAAAAATAACTTTTATGTCATTCTAGTAGCGGCGTGTTGACACAGAGCTAAATTTAGCTAGCAAATTCACAGTGATTGAAATGTTTGGTCTAGTGCATTGAGCCAAGTACAATAATGCGCTTATTGCGCTAAGATGTGGAACTTCTAGTGCAAATATCTCTTTGTTGTCGTCTACGAGACGAAATGGGTCCTTCTTAATATGTAGACTATGGACGATCAAGGGCGTGCTTGAAGGTTTCGCTTTATCCTCATTAAAGCATCTTAGCATGTTCTAGATGTAATTTGATTGATGGACTAAAATCCCATCAGCATGGTGCTCGAGCTCCAGACCAAGAGAAGTTCGTTCTTCGAAGATCCTTCATTTCAAATTTCAACATCAGGTGGTTAGCAGTTTCTTTGGCCTCTTCCGGAGTACCAATCAATAACAAATCTGAAACCTATTTTCTTAATAAATATGCATGGGCATACTTCATTATTCATATATCTCACCCTGATCAAATATTCACTTAAGATGGTTATACCACATTCGTTAGTGAACGCCTCAAACGAATAAAGAGCATGTTCTGTGGTATGGAACTATTTGCATTAGGTATCTTAAGTTCGCCAGGAACTTTCATAAGCTGTAACCATATACATAAGTTGTATACTCAGATTTTCGAAAACTACTAAATTGATAAGCTAGCGGAACATTATGATGTCCATTACGGGAGAATAGTCTCCTCGTAATCAATTCCAGGGTTTTGAGAAAATTTGTGCGCCATTAAATGAGTTGTGTATCTCACAATCTCATCTTTCACATTGCACTTCCTTACAACTAACATGGGAAGATGTGGGAATTCCAGGTCCTAACGCCTTTCTTTTTGTCAAGGAATCTAATTCGACTTGAATTGGTTCTTTCCATTTGGCCAGTCTTCTTTATGTTGGCATTCATTCGTAAATGGAGTAAGGTTCAATTTTATCACTATTTATTATTTCGGTAGCTATATATATATATATATGATTGATGGTAATGCCATTCTGATTCCATATCTCACATAAGTATGCAAAATTACCTAGATTTCTCTATTCTCGGGAGTGGGTTTAGGCGTTGGAGCGTCCCTCAACGTCGTCTCTTTTAGAACAAACTCATAATTCAAAATTATCTTATGAGAAGGATTAGTTGATATTAAGATGTCTACGGGATTCAAATGTGCCAAGTTTATTCTCTTATGAAGATGAGAATTCTTCGAACCTGTTGGTTTACCTTACTTCTACATGTCTGGTTAGTAGCCATACCTCGTCTGTTTGGGATGACTCATCCATTTGGGATGATGAGTCCTACATGGACGTCTATCCTTGTAGGAATATTTGCAGTAGGTGTATGTAATTTCGTCATTTTAGCTATATCAGAGAAAACTTCTAACATATTATTGGCTACACTATGTAGATTTAGAATTCTCCGCACTTCGTTCTCACTTTGTGCGGTTCAGGGAATAAGATGAGACACAATAGGGAACAATGCATCTTAATTGACGTTATTATCTCTCCCGAATGACAAGAAAACTATGTCATCAAAGTGACTATCCACAAATATACAAGTAAAGAGATTGCTTGTTAAGGGCTCTTAATAGCATATAATGGATGGGATTCATAATCGACTTATGTGCCCTTCTTGAGTTGAGGTCCCACTTTTGTACGTTGTGGCGGCACAATTAACACAAATTGTACACCTGAAAACGCATAAGTATGAAGTTTCAGGTTTGTACCCAGTCACCAGCTGTAAGGCGGAATAGGGTTTGGCGGTAATAGGTCTCAACTGGACCAATATGACTGCATGTAAAATTGCATTGCTCTACGCGGAAACTGGAAGCTTGGTGCGCATGTGCATTACCAAGGTTAATGAATGTTTTTACGAGACCATTCTGGGTGTGAACATGGAGAACCAAATGTTCAACATCAATCCTAAGGGACATACAATAATCATCGAATGATTTCGATGTGAAATCTCTGACATTATTGAGTTTTATAGATTGTATAAGAGAATCTAAGTGGTGGAACCCTCAATTTAATAATCTAGGCAAAGAATTTAGCAAACGTAGCATGTATGTGGATAATAGGGTAACATGTGACTATTTTATCGATACCAAAACCATTAAATATTTAAATGGTCCGCATTGTTATTGGAAAGGTCCACAAATATCCTTTTTTATTCTTTAAAAGAAAAGGATGGAGCCTTTACTCATCTTTCCATATAATAGTCTAATATTCAACTTTTATAGCGAGCAAGCTTGGCATTGTGTTTCATTAAACATAAGATCCTTACTAGTAAAGGGGATGCTCATGTGATGAAATGAGGGTATAGCGCATCATTATCTTGGCATGGGTGTCCCAATTGGTCATGTTATAGTAAGCAGTTGCTCGAGTTAGTTAACTTCTAGCTTGCTCATGGTTAGCTTATAGTGGCCGGGTTCGGTGTTATTTCCGAATTATATTCATTCGTGTATATAAAATCCTGAAAAATGAATGATATGCCATTCATTTCTTACTTTAGATAAGACGATATTACGATGATAATTATTTCGCTCTTTCAGAGTCTTTGCAATGATCAAATAATCGTAATTTATTTTGGATAAACTCTTCCATAAGCAACTTGTACGTTCCATGATATGATATGATAAATCGGATTTAAAATATATAAAATTTATTGATTTTATCATGTCTCGTGAATTTATGAAGGAAACTTCGGGTTCCCTTTTCCATTTTTTTTATAGCATTGCCGAAACAAGGGATTCGGTGTTTAGTGTGAACTACTGGTTCATTTATAAATTCTAATTTGTTTATGCACGTTTGGTTCATTTAAACACATATATTTCCTAAATAAAGAAATACTTAGCATTTAAGGATACATTTAAGCAGTTACATAATGTAAAACAACATGCAGTAATAATTTGAATAAATGCTTCTAGCATAAGATGACTGAAATAAATTATATGATTCTTTAGGCATTTAGGTCTATACTTCCGGACTCGTAAGTAAAAAAATGTTGCTCTTTTTTTTAGGAAAACAAATCGGGGCCCTTGTCGGAGTTGAGCCACTGAGCTACCAAGTCGAGCTGAGCCGCCAGGTCGGGTTGAGCCAAGTTAGGTTGCGAGTCGAGCCGACTAGCTGACCCGAGCCAATGGCTGGGTTAATGGGCTTCTTATTAAGCTTTTGCGCTCCAACCTTCTGGGATGAAGATCTGGGCTAACTTTTAAGTGGCTTTTTGGACTTGGGCTTGGGCTTGGGCTTGGGCTCAGTTAATAAGCCCAAGTCTGCTGGACCAATTTCGCTGTGCTGCATTAATAGGTCTAGCTTGCCTTCTGGAAACCTTCTGGGCTTTGCTTTGAATTTAGATATATTTTGGGCTTTAAGCTTTAATTTTCTTTGGGCTAGCCTCTGTGTCACGGGTTTCAAACTAATGAGCTACTGGCCCACTTTTATTTTGCTAAGCAGCTTTTTGGGCATTACCCAAAATCCATTTGGGCAAAAAATGCATGGCCCAATTTGATATTTTCAATAATGCCCTAGCAACACCACCCCACGATGGAGGTTATGTTGTACAAATAGGACTATGACCATGTATTAACGGTTAACAATTATTTATATGCCCATGATAATTATCATATTCTTCTTTTTTATTATGGGAGAGGGAGAATTTTTGGAAAATTTTCTTACAATATGTTATCGAAGTTTGAACTTGAGACCAATTATTTACAAGTCAATATTAGTACCAACTGAACTAGACCCACTTGACATCATCATATTCAACATATGAACATATAATCATCATCATCATATCATAGCATCATAACATCGAATCATTATCATCATCATATTCAACCTATGAACATATAATCATCATCATCATATCATAGCATCATAACATCAAATCATTATCATCATCATATATTCATCATATCATCATGTCATCCAACCTTTCAACATCATCAGAACGAAGTGACGAATTTGAGGGCCGATTCCACCTGGGAGTGATTTGGGGCCGATGGAACCCACGCGAATCGAACATTTGGAGAATTTTCGTGGTCGATCGAGCATCGAATCGTTGGCGTCCATTTTTTCCCGATGTGTCCCATGAGACGCTATGCTTGGTTTGATTCAGTGGCGGTGCGTCACACAGTCTCCGATGATGGTGTTACCTTGGTCATCTTGGTGCGAGGAGTTCGATGGTGGTTATGGCGACACTGTACTCTAGACAATGAATGTTAGGGCCTTGTACTCTTGGTTCCATATTCTTGCAACCAACGAAAGGAGGAGGAAAAACAAGGTCCTCGTACACACATTTTTCTGTGATGAGCTCCTCCATAGAACCCAAATTCTGGCTGTTAGTTCTTCCATAGAATTTCCTCACGACATCTGCTCCAGAGTCCACCGAATCATCAAACCCGCCATTATTTTGCAGCGGTGATGTGACGTTGACCGTCTGATTGACTGACCTTGAATTTTCTTCTCTATCCATATCTTAGCTTCTCTAGGTCAAAGAGAAGGACGAAGGAGCGGATAGGTTGTGTAGAATTTCAGGATTCAATGAATTTCATTTACAAGCCAATAGGCAGATTTATACAAGTGTGTTTGGGAGATAAGACAAAACAGTTATCTCCCATCTTTGTCTGAAACAGGACATCTGTCCTATGTATGATTAACTGCAGTAAACTGACTCATGATGATAGGTGTCCAACTATTCTAGGGACAGGTGTTTAAGGTTTCTGGTCTAATTTAGTCCTAGATACAGATGTACCCAGCTCTAACTTAGGAGTAAGGGTACACTGTTCTACATCCCCCGCAAATGAGGCACCCTTTGGGTGACTAGTTTGGAGGCAAGACTGTAATGTCGTGCAATTGGGAGGCCGTTAGTGAACAAATCAGCTAGCTGATGATGAGAGGGGACGAACTTGACTTGATGGGATCCAGAGGCCACTCTTTCACGTAGGAAGTGGTAGTCTAGTGCTATGTGCTTGGTACGGGCATGAAACACTGGGTTGCTGGTCATATAGGTGGTACTTAAGTTGTCACAGTGTAGGAGAATAGGAAGATGGGGTAGAATTTGTAGTTCCCGAAGAAGACTGAGAACCCAGAGGCTGTCTGCATATGTGTAGGCGAGAGCACGGTACTCTACTTTTGAACTGGAGCGGGAGACTGTTTTTTGTTTCTTAGCACACCAAGAGATTAGATTGGGGCCTAGGAAGAGGCAAAAACCAGTGGCTGAACAGCGTGTGTCCGGGCAGCCGGCCCAATCTGCATCTGAATAGGCTTGGATAGTGAGAGGGAAAGAGGATCGCTGAATGTGAAGGCCAGTACCTATGGTTCCCTTGAAGTAGCGTATGATTCTCTTGACAGCTGTTAAGTGAATGTTTGTGGGATTGCTCATGAATAAAGCAACATGCTGGACAACGTAGTAGATATCAAGCCTGGTCAAGGTGAGGTAGAGCGGGGCGCCAACAAGCGGTCGATAGACTGAGGCATCTTGAAGAGGCTGTCCAGTATGGGTAGATAATGTTGTTTTGGCAGCAACTAGAGTTGCGGCTGGTTTACAATCAGTAAGGCCACTTCTGCGAAGAATGTCTGTAGTATATTTGTTTTGGATGAGTTGAAGGCTAGCAGCCATTTTTGTTGCCTCAATTCCAAGAAAATAGTGAAGTGGACCGAAAAACTTAATAGGAAACTCCTCCGCTAAGGTAAACATGAAAGATGAGACTGCGGATGGGGAATTACCTATCAGCATGATATCATCTCATATAGGAGCAGGAACATGAGAGAGTGTTGTTGTTGAAAAACAAACATTGAGGGATCAGCTCGACTCTGAATGAACCGTTGCTGGATTAGGAAGGAACTGAACCGGTCAAACCAGGCTCTGGGTGCTTGTTTAAGGCCATAAATGGCCTTGTGCAGGCGACAAACAAGCTGGGGGTGTTTGGGATCTGTGAAGCCAGGGGGCTGGTGCATGTAGACTTCCTCTGTAAGAGTAAGAGTGCCACAGAGGAAGGCATTGGTTACGTCCAATTGCCGCAGGGGCTAGTTTAGAGACATGGCAAGTGCAAAAACTACACGAATTGTAGCGGGCTTGACAACAGGGCTGAAGGTTTCCTGATAATTAAGTCCAGCCATTTGGTGAAAGCCCTTGGCCACTAGGCGGTCCTTGTATCGTTCAAGGGTGCCATCAGCATTCCTCTTTATACGATAGACCCATTTGCAGCCTATGACATTGGGATCAGGAGGCAGGGGAACAAGGGACTATGTCTTTTGCTGAATTAGGGCAGAATACTTGGTTTGCATGGCTTGGTTCCAGTGGGAGGATTGGGAAGCTTGTTTGTAGGTGGTGGGTTATGTGGTGGTGCTATGAATCATAGAGAATACCTTGGCAAGGGGTATCGAGAAGTGAACAGAAGATTTCTGGATTTTGAAATCCCTGCTTTGCTGCGTGTGATCATAGGATGTGTGTTTCTTGGTGGAGGGGCAATGAGGGAGGGTTGGAGAGGCGTAGTGTCTGATGTGTGAGGAGTTGGACTGGAAGTTGAATGCTGGGAAAGAGATGTGTGGGCTGAGGTTTCGGAAGACAGAGGGGTGGGTGGAGTGGGATTAGAGTTGTGGGTGGGGGAAGACTGTTGAATACGCAGGTGTGGGACTATTTAAAGAAGAGCTGGGCACTAATATTAGGCTTGGGAAGGGCTAAATAGGCGCGATTGGTGGGCCTGATTCATTTAACGGCTGAAGTAGGGATATAAAGGTAAAATCACTGGGTGGTTTTGGGTGTTGCATATGGGAATTCAGTTTCATTGAATAGGACATGGCGACTTATATATACACGCCCAGTGGGAGGTGAAGACATCTGTAGCCTGCGTGGTGGGTACTATACCTGAGAAACACATAGGGGGGAGATCTGGCTTCAAGCTTGTGCTTGGTGTAATCACCAAGATAGGGGAAACAGAGAGAACCAAATGTGCAAAGAATCTGGTATGGAGGGTGTTTGCCATGAAGAAGGAAATATGGTGTAGACTGTTAAGGATCCTGTTACAGATCCTGTAGAATCAGATGAGATTGCAGATCAATCTCTTCCTTAATACCTAGGCTGTATCTTACCTAGTTAGGCCCTTGTTTATATTTTACCTAGTTAGGACTCTACTAGAATCTTACCTTAGTTAGGACTCTCCTAGAACTGTATAAATCTGTCACTACTGTACAACTAATATCATTGAAAATAATACCAGAAAATTCAATACCTTTTATGGTATCAGAGCTCTAAAAGCTCCATCGAGCAAACCCTAGGAAAAAAAAAACCCTAATCCATGGCCGCCCAACCTACAGCCGCCGCTGCTCAATCCACAGCCGCCCCTGTCCACCCTAATCTCCCACCACCAACCGACACCACCTCTACCCTTCCCACCCTCATCACCATCAACACCGCCGCCCAGCTCCCTGTCAAACTCACCTCCACCACCTTCTTCCCTTGGCGCGCCCTGTTCAACGCCCTCCTCCGTGGGTATGAACTCATGGGTTACGTGGATGGCACGCATCCCTGCCCACCTGCAGAAGAAACAGCCCTTTGGGCCCTCTGGATCTGCCAGGACCAGTTGCTCCTCCATGCCATTTTGGCATCTGTCTCCCCCCAGGTCATCACCCTAATTGCTGCAGCCCCAACATCTGCTGCTGCCTGGACCCGTCTCACCCGTCTCTACGCGAGCAAAGCCAGAGCTCGGGTACTAGGACTCAAGGAGCGTTTGACCCTCCTCCGCCAGGACTCACGACCAGTCTCTGAATACCTCCAGGAGGTACACATCATTGCTGATAAACTCGCAGCCATTGATACACTCCTGTCTGACGATGACCTGCTTCTCCATGTCCTCAATGGCATTGGCCCTGACTTCAAAGACCTAGCTGCTGCTGTCAGGTCCAGAGACACATCTGTCCCTTTTGAGAACTTGCATGACATGCTGGTTCAGCATGAAAATGCAGCCAATCGAGCTGCCCCCAACCCCCCTCCATCTACGATCACTGCTCATGTAACCCAAACAGCCCGTGGTCCCAACTACAACCGCCACAACCGTGGCCCCTCCGACCAACGATCCTCCAACTAGGCTTTTGACAGCCGTAGTTCCTCTTTCCAGCGCTCTGGTCTGCCCTCCAACAACCAGCGCAGGTCCAACAGCACCCAAGGAAGTGGCTACCGCGGGTTTTGCCAGTGGTGTGGCACCCACGGCCACAGTGCTAAGCGCTGCCCCCAGCTCCAACAACAATCCTCCTAGCCCCCCGTGGCTAATTCCACTATCCAGACTCACTCTTCTCCTTAGCTCCTGGACTCCGGTGCCTCCCATCATGTCACCTCCACTCCTCACCACCTCACGGAGGTCCACAACTACAATGGACCCGATGAAATCATCCTTGGCAATGGTAAGGGGTTACCCATAACCCACACTGGTACCCTCACACTCTTCTCTCCCTCATCTCGTCCTTTTCTCCTTAAACATGTTCTCTGTGCTCTTACCATGACTAGAAACCTGCTCTCTATCTCCCAATTTAATGCCACTAACCACACCTCAATTGAATTTTATCCTGAATTTTTCCAGGTGAAGGATCTCAGCACGGGGGCGGTGCTTCTTCAAGGCCCGAGTAAGGACGGTGTGTATGAATGGTCCCCTACCTCCCTGCAACCTCAAGCTATGACTGGTGTGGTGGCATCCCCTACTTTGTGGCATCGTCGTCTTGGTCATCCTAGTGTTCGAGTCTTAGAGTCTGTTTTTCGTTCTGCTGCTATTTCAGTACCTTTAAAATCCAACCTCTCTGTATGTTCCTCTTGTCAATGCAATAAAAGTCATCGTCTCCCCATTGGGGAGACTTCTCTTACAAGCACACGGCCTCTCCAATTAATTTTCTCAGATGTCTGGGGTCCTGCCCCCTACAAATCTCCTGAAGGTTTTACTTATTATGTCATATTTGTTGATCATTACACCAGATATACATGGCTGTACCCACTCAAAAAGAAATCTGATGTTTTTCCCACTTTCTTTGATTTCAAAAAACTGGTTGAAAATTATTTCCAAACCTCCATTGTCACTTTCTACACTGATGGCGGTGGAGAGTTTATCAAACTCAAAGCCTTCCTAGCCACCCAGGGTATTCACCATCTTCTCCCCCCCCCCCCCCCCCCCCCCCTTACACATCCCAACATAATGGGGTGGCAGAACGGCGTCACCGCTATGTAGTGGACACGGGTCTTACTCTTCTTCATCAAGCTCATCTCCCTCTCTCCTACTGGCCGTATGCCTTTAAGGCTGTTGTCTATCTCATCAATCGCTTACCCACCCCCACTCTCCAGAACTCTACTCCTTACTCAACCCTCTTTCACCAGCCCCCAAATTACTCCCGTCTAAAAGTCTTTGGTTGCCTCTGTTTTCCCTGGCTACGTCTCTACACCACCAACAAAATGCAACCAAAATCCACCCTATGTGTCTTCCTCAGCTACTCCCTCAACCAGAGTGCCCACCTCTGTTTTGACCCCTCCTCTAGTCGTCTTTATGCGTCTAGGCATGTTCAGTTTGATGAGTCTTCCTTCCCAGGTATTCCTTCTCACTCTACTGCCCCTCAAGTCAATTCTGATCACTTTGACCAGTGGCTGTCCACCCTTCCTCTCGTAACTGCTTTTTCCCCATCCCCTGCCACCACACCAACACCACCACCGGCGCCTGCAGCATTACTGGACCACACTGACACACTGCACCTGCCTGGTCTTGGCGTTGCACCGTCTCCAGCCCCAGATCCCTCCCTGCCCCAGCACCAACCCGCCATCAGCAACCTCCCTGTTTCCTCCTCTGCTGCCTCACCTGCTCCCGCTGCTGTCAGCCCCTCCCCACCACCCCCTGCACCCCCACTTCGCACCTACGCCAGGCGTCAACCCCGCCTTCCCTCTCCTCCTAACCCCTCCCCCACCCTTCCCTCCCCCCACCACCACCGCCCCCACCCCCAAACACTCACCCTATGCTCACTCGCACCAAAACAGGAACCATTCCCCCTGTACCCACCTATGCCCTCACTGCAACCACCTCTACACTCCCCACCTTGGCCGAGCCCACTTGTATATCCCAGGCCATCAAGGATCCTCTTTGGCGTATCGCTATGTCCGCAGAATTCAATTCCCTGATCCAAAATGGTACCTGGGAGTTGGTACCTTCTCACCCACACCAGAATCTGGTTGGCAATAAGTGGGTATTCAGGATCAAAAGACACCCAGATGGCACTGTTGACCGCTACAAAGCCCGGCTAGTAGCAAAGGGTTACCACCAGCGCCCAGGCCTAGACTTCACAGAGACCTACAGCCCTGTAGTAAAACCCACTACTATACGAATTGTGCTCCATCTTGCTGTGACTCATGGCTGGCCCATCCGGCAGTTGGATGTAAACAATGCTTTCTTACAGGGCACCCTACATGAAGATGTCTACATGGAACAGCCCAAGGGGTTTGTCGACGCACACACTCCCACCTATGTGTGCAAGCTCAAAAAGGCCCTCTATGGTCTAAAACAAGCCCCACGGGCCTGGTATCAGGAACTTCATCGTTTCCTCCTTCAACAAGGGTTTATTACTATTCACTCTGATGCATCTCTCTTTGTTCTTAAGCAGGGACCTCATGTTCTTTACTTTCTGGCCTATGTGGATGACCTGATCCTTACGGGTAATGACCCTCCACTCCTCAACTCCTTCATCCACAACTTGGCTGCCCGGTTCTCTGTCAAGGATCTTTGACCCCTTCATTACTTCCTTGGTGTGGAAGTAACCAACACCCCCACGGGTCTGTTTCTCTCCCAGCATCGCTACATCAACGATCTCCTTCACATGGCGGGTATGGAGGGAGCCAAACCAGTCTCATCCCCCCTGGCCGTGAGCCCTACATTGGCTCTTCAGGATGGCTCCCCCCGGCTGATCCTACTAGATTTCGCCGCATCATTGGCAGCCTTCAATATCTCAGCCTTACTCGCCCTGACGTTTCCTATGCTGTCAACAAGCTCTCCCAGTTCATGCATGCCCCTCCAGATCTACACTGGCAAGCCCTTAAACGGGTCCTACGTTACCTACGGGGCACCATTCTCTACGGACTTCACCTCCACAAGAAGTCCACCCATGAACTTCGTGTTGTCACTCATGCATTCAACACATTAACTGCCTTCTCTGATACTGATTGGGCTGCTGATCGAGATGACCGCAAATCCACCACAGCTTACCTCGTCTACCTGGGTGGGAACCTCATTTCCTGGAGCTCCCGGAAACAAAAGTCCGTCTCCAGATCATCTACAGAGGCTGAATATCGCGCAGTTGCAGCAACTGCAGCAGAACGAACTTGGGTGCAGTCCCTCCTCACAGAACTGGGCCTCTCCATCTCGGCCTGCCCCAATATCTCCTGTGACAACGTTGGCACCACCTTCTACTGTGCCAATCCAGCCCTACACTCTCGTATGAAACACGTGGACATTGATTTTCAGTTTGTCCGTGATCATGTCTCTCGTGGCCTACTCACTGTCTCCCATGTTGCCACTGATGATCAGCTTGCTGATGCCCTCACCAAGCCCTTATCCAGACCCCGATTTCAGCTCCTACGTGACAAGATTGGTGTCGCAGATGGCTCCACTTTCTTGCGGGGGCGTGTTAAGGATCCTGTTACAGATCCTGTAGAATCAGAGGAGATTGCAGATCAATCTCCTCCTTAATACCTAGGTTGTATCTTACCTAGTTAGGCCCTTGTTTATATTTTACCTAGTTAGGACTCTACTAGAATCTTACCTAGTTAGGACTCTCCTAGAACTGTATAAATCTGCCACTACTGTACAACTAATATCATTGAAAATAATACCATAAAATTCAATACCTTTTATAGACCAGTTAAGAAGTGGAGTTGGAAGTAGGTTGACAAGGAAGACAACAGTGGTTATGGCTTCAGCCTAATAGGAATAAGGTAGGCCAGCAGTCAGGAGAAATGTTCTACCCATTTTTGAGAGATGTCAATGTTTCCTCTCAGCCATACCATTCTGCTGAGGAGTATGGGGGCAGGAAAACCTGTGATGAATGCCTTTTTCAGAACAGAACTCTTTAAATGTATGATTGGCAAATTCTTTGCCACCATCACTCGTAGGTTTCGATGGGCATGGAAAGGTGAGTGTGAACTTAGGCATATAATTTTTTTAAATGAGCCAACACTTCAGATTTGAGACGTAGGGGAAAAAGCCAAGTGTAACGGTATATTCATCAGTAAACAGAACATAATAACGAAAGCCTGAAATAAAAGAAACTGGAGACATCCATACATCTGAATGAAAAATGTCAAAGGGTTTTATTGATGTTCTTACAACAGGAGAAAAAGATAAACGACTAGATATGCCTAGGGCACACTGATTACAAAAGGAAGAATTGAAAGAAACTGGGGAGCAGAGTTGATGTTGTGAGGACAGCTTGCGGAGTACTTGATGGGTAGGATGTCCAAGGCACTGGTGCCAGAGAGTTTGGGATGCTGTAGTGAGGAGGGCTTGTGGAGGGGGTGATCGGTGAGGAGGAATTAGATAGAGTCCTTCTTTACAGGGGTCCTGAAAAAGTACATGTTTGGTAAGCAGGTCTCTAATGACAAAATGATTGGGAAAGAAAGTGATACTGACAACATTGTCCTTTGTAAACTGAGCAACGGACAATAGATTCTTTTGTATGGATGGAACATGAAGAACATTAGAGAGTTTAAAGGTATAGGGACCATATTTGAAGAGGATGTTACCAGTGTGGGAAATTGGGAGGGTTGTGCCGTTGCCAATCATTACTTGGTCAGTAGAGGACGCTGGAGTGTGGATGCAGGGGCTGGTGTCATGGTAACATGATTAGTGGTACCACTGTCAGGGTACTAATTGGGATTAGTGGCAGTGGCAAGGTGCAATCCAGCAAAGGCCTGGGACAGGTCATGATCCTGGGAATGAGAAAGCTGGGGACAGGTAGCAGCAACATGTCCAAAACGCTGGCAGGACCAGCACTGTGAGCCATTATTGTGTGGGTTAGGGGCAGGGAAGGTTCCAAGGAGGCCTGGGGCAGTGTTTGGAGTGGGAAACCACCCAGAACTGCGACGGTAGGGAGGCCGAGAGCCACGGTTTAGACGATATGAGTGCTGGTAGTTTCTGCGAGAATGGGTTAGAGCAGAATTTGCATAAAAGGCTGTAGAATGAACAGCCGCTGCAGGAGGGTGAGTGGAAGCTTGCTGTGCTTCAACGGACAGTAAACGGGCTCTCAAATCAGAGAAAGGTGGAAGAGGGGGGAAGTTAAGCATGGCTGTGACTAGAATGGTGTATTCAGGGCCTAGGCCACGAAGGACAGCAGTGACCAAGTCAGTGGGTGCGAAGGGTTCGTTTATGGCAGCAAGGGAGGCAGCGAGGGTCTTAGCATGAGTAAGGTACTCAGAGATAGTTTTGGATCCTCTTGTGAGGGACATGATTTGAAATCGAAGATTGGTAGCATTGGCGAGGGACTGTTGGGAGAAATTCTGGCGAAGACATTCCCAGATAGCACGGGAGGTGGTGAGACCCATAACTTGAGAAAGAATTGGCTCAGTTAGAGTGGCAAGAATCATGCTGATTAGGGTCTGGTCAATTTGAAACCAGTGATGGTAGGCAGGATTAAGCACGGGTGCAGCATGTGTGGTGAGAGAAGACTGGTCGGTTACAGATTGGGGAGAGGATTCAGGGTTCAGAGGAGTTAAGATGGTAGGAAGGGGAGGAGGGTGAGTACCATCGATAAAACGCCAATAGTTATGGCCAATTAAGAAGGGTTTGATCTGGCTTTCCCACAAGAGATAGTTGGTTTCACTCCGTTTGACAGAAACCAGTGTAGAGACATGAGTATGGGAGATGGAGGGAGAAGAACAAGAATCGGCAGCCATAGTTGAAAGAGTTTGAGAGGGATCGGTTGTGGTGTCAGACAGAAGGCTCTGATACCATGTAGAATTTCAGGATTCAATGAATTTCATTTACAAGCCAATAGGCAGATTTATACAAGTGTGTTTGGGTGATAAGACAAAACAGTTATCTCCCATCTTTGTCTGAAATAGGACATCTGTCCTATGTATGATTAATTGCAGTAAACTGACTCATGATGGCAGGTGTCTAACTATTCTAGGGACAGGTGTTCAAGGTTTCTGGTCTAATTAGTCCTAGATACAGATGTACTCGGCTCTAACCTAGGAGTAAGGGTACACTATTCTGCAGGTTGATTGAAGCGCACCATTTTTTGAAATAAGAAAATATAAAGCGAATGTTGCTTATCTCGTTTATTGAAGAGTGAAGAGCATCGTACTGATAACGTGTGTAGCGAATACAATGAGAGAAACCAAAAAAGTAGTTCTTTCATTCAGTTTAACCCCCTTATATAGATTTAGGGTTAGAGTCTAATACATGGACATAAATGCCCTTACATAGAAATAGCTACATAGTTTACACTTATTTACAACAACCTGTTAATTATGATTTTGAAGGGAAAATAGTTTTTTTAAGAGTGTGTTTGGATGAAAAATTTCTAGTTTAATCAGAATTTTCAAATTTCATAATTTTCAATTACATATTTACAATTTCCTGATTTGTAAATTCTAGTATTTGGATATCAATTTTAAAAATCATGGAAACTACAATTTCACTTGTTTCAGCTCATCATTTGAAAATTTTTGTCCCTAGAGATTGAATTTCAACTCATCATTTGAGATTATCAATTCCCTCTAAATTTTCTTCTGGAAATTTACCAAATCCTGAATTCAGTTTCCCAAATGAAGGAAAACTGATTTTTTGCTCACCAAATGCTTCCCTCACACCAATTTACCTGTTTATTTTTTGGAGCCGAACGCACTCTGATTGTTTGTAATGTCCTATTCACAGGATCGGCTTATGGGACTAGAGAACAGAGGAGGTTCACTTTTACAGAAAATGTTAACCTACATGCTGGATTGAATAAACTTTCACTTCTCAGTATAGCAGTTGGATTGCCGGTTAGTTCTTGATCCTTGTGTTAACTTCCAATAAAAAATGTACGAAGACAGACTTTTTGTCGCATATAATGTCTCGAATTAGTAAAAATTGATCCTGGAGCCAGGAAGTTATGATAGGACCCTAACCATTTTTTGTAGCTGAATCCCATGTACTATATTTTCTTTCCACATTTCATTTGCTTAGTCGAATTTTAACTCAATTATTTTCTTCTTGATTTCATCAAAGAACAACGGCCCTCACTTTGAGACACGGAACACAGGGGTGCTGGGACCGGTTGCTCTACATGGACTAGACCATGGAACAAGAGATTTATCATGGCAGAAATGGTCATACAAGGTCTATAATAAAACTTCCAATTTATTTTGGCAACTTGCATACTCATGGAGTCCCATCTTATATTGTAATTTCATACAGGTTGGTCTAAGAGGAGAAGACATGAATCTGGGTTCTCTAGCTTCCATATCAGCAGTGGATTGGATGAAGGGGTCGTTAGTGGCACAAAATAAACAGCCACTGACATGGTATAAGGTATGGAATACAACTCCACATGTTGAAGCTTGACTTAAATTGTTTTTGTGTTTTCTTTCATATGTTTACATCTAAGAATCCAACTGGGGGCTGGAAGGTGATCTGGAGTTGGTTCAGTTCTAACTACAGCATGGATTTGATAGTCAAGTTCTTTCAGAACCTTGAGCATTGTTAATTAACTGTTATACTTGACCCGTCAGGCCTATTTTGATTCACCGAAAGGAAATGAGCCTTTGGCTATGGACATGGGTAGTATGGGGAAGGGCCAAGCATGGATCAATGGCCAGAGCATTGGTAGATACTGGACTACTTATGCTACTGGAGATTGCAGCGCATGCACTTATTCCGGTACATTCAGGCCTAATAAGTGCCAATTTGGTTGTCACCATCCAACTCAACAATGGTACAAACTTCTTACACCAGCTTAGTTTGGACAACACAATAAAAGCAACTTCAACAATCTATCTTCACACAATCCTATGTTTCAGGTACCATGTTCCCCGGTCCTGGCTAAAGCGGTCTAAAAACCTACTGGTTGTTTTTGAGGAGATTGGTGGTGATGTATCAAGGATTGCTCTTGTGAAAAAATCAGTGACTAGTGTTTGTGCTGAGGTTTCTGAAAATCACCCGCACATTAGGAATTGGCAGACTGAGAGCCATGGGCAACAGCAAGACCAGAAGAAGGCGAAAATTAACCTACATTGCACAGAAGGACACTCCATTTCTGCTATAAAATTTTCAAGCTTCGGAACTCCATTTGGGAGCTGTGGGAATTTCCAGCATGGTACCTGCCATGCTCCAAACTCAAATAATGTCCTAGAGACGGTACTTCTCAACCTAATCAAGATTATATTCCAAAAGCATATTCTAATATAGATATAAAAATTCTTATATTTTGCATTTCTATTCTCATCTTCATCTTTACAGGAGTGCATAGGTAAGCAGATATGTTCAGTGACCATATCAAGAACCAGCTTTGGTGTGGATCCATGTCCAAGCATACACAAAAAATTATCCGTGGAAGCTATTTGTGCCCCTATAAGAACTTAATTGGCAGCAACAATCAATGGATTATGAGGAAGTTGATCGAAAAATTGCGACAGAGCAGTGTGTTAGCAGCCAGATCATGTAGATTGTCACATTTTTATCTATGGAAATGTCATTATTATCTATGGTCAGTGCAGAAGCAGGTAGGACAGATAAAAGAGGAAATAAAGACACCAGACTCGAAGGCTAAGCAATTAATGCAATCTTGAGCTAATTTACTGGTACTATGGTCTAGTGGTATTCCTTCTTATTTGTAGTGGTTTCATTCCTGCCTGGTAAATTCTGGGGTCTTTTAGTTTCGTCCAGGGATTTTTCTACATACAAATGTTGCATGGGACTTCATAAGCACTTTGCCTTTCCAACATCAGCAGAGGCAGAAGAATTTCCCTTGACTGGTTTGCTTACTGCCATTATGTCCTTATTTACTTATAGATTTGATTTACTTGTCCTGTCGTTTTCTTTTTCATTGAACTCTCGGGATTCTTGTAGTATTCTGATTGTTACTACTTGTTAGGGTTTTGCATGCCAATGTAAAAGGCTATCCTAAGCTTGATTCTTTGTACTTGTATTTTGTCTTGATATCAATCCAAAAATTTGAAGTTTTTCTTCTACCTTGTATTTTTTTTCGACAACGAATTGAACGAACCCATAACTCGTTTGAGGGTTTAAACCAGACTGGTTTATGTTAGAAGAAAATGATTTCATATTGAAAATTTGCAGAAAATAAATGCCTCAAATATGATTTGGGTTTAGGATTGATTGCCTAATATTCCTGTTGATGCTAATGTTGCATCTGTGAGTCTTATTATTTTCTAATTATTACTAATCTTTTACTAATCTCATTAACAGGGTGTATCTGTCAATTTGTCCTTTACGGATTTATTTATTTTCGATTTTTTTTTCCTTTCTCTTAGTTTTGGCTTTCAAAATTGTACACCCTTTTAATGAGTTTGGTAGCAATCGGAGAATGAGATCGACATCTTATTTCTTAGTTTTGGTTTTCAAAATTGTATGCCCTTTTAATGATTTTGGTAACAATCGGACGTTAACATTTAAAGATTTTTGCAAAATTTTAGGGTTTTTACACAAACACCACCTTGAACTTTTTTGTGATTTCACAAACACGCCCTTGTATTTTGGACTCACACAAACATGCCCTGAGGAAACATTACGCAAATGGCGATTTTCGATTGAGGTTGAAGGTAACTGAGTTGTGCAGTCGTGCGTGGGAAAGAAACTAAGCGCGTGGGGGTCGCTTTAGTAATTCCAAGTGATGTTTTTGACAATCGTGGTGGCTCCGAGAGTCACAGGAGACCAGATACCATAGAGATTGGAGTCTATTGGACGTTAGGGTGAATGGACTTGTTTTCCTAAATTATAATTCAAGCATATTGTGATGTTTCAAATATTTCACTATTAATTTGGAATATAGGAACCAAATGGAATAATTTATCACTGATTATGACTTCAATGGTAATACTGAGTTGGAGAAATCAAGGGAATTTATTAGCAAATGTATTATTATCCCCTTACGGATGCCGGTAATGGTTTAGGAATATCAAGTATGGTAAAACCATAAGTGATTTAGTGATTTGGTACATTACAAGAGAGATTTAGTCATTTCCATTATGTGACGGGGTAGTGGGACGGTTGTGGGTGGTAACTCCGTCAAGATGGATTTGATTTGATTAAGTCAGTATTATGGTTATGAGTAGTCTAAGTAAGATCCCTTGTCTGGTAGCCATTGTCAGACGGGAGCATGACCGGACAAGTTTTCCTAGAAAATAGGGACATGTCCTATCAACTTGGTATTAGAGCATAGGTATTTTATGACACGAAGTGAATGATACTGGTTGATGGTTATTTTATAATGATTTTGATGGAAATTTCTTTTATATGATATGTGAGATTTCTCGGCAATTGGAATCTAGCTAAATAATTCGAAAACGGACTTTGGTCTAGAAATATGAGTTGACGTAATTAAATGATCTTGTCACTATCATTTGAATTAGGTGTACAATATTTGTTGAGAATATCTACTTTACGAGGTTTGACAAAATATTGAGTAGATTCGTATTTCAATTATTTAATGATTTTAATTGGTATGTTTTCTAAGGTTAAATGAGCATTGTATCATGATTTTAAATAGAGGATTGCACTAATAAACAAGGTTCCATAACATTAGGTTGGACTTAAATTTGGGATGATAATTTGGATGATATGATGATGTCACAATAATGATCGTAATGTCTATAAGGATATATTTGATAATTAATAATGTGACGCTATGATGTGAGGATATGGATTGATATGATGGTATGATGTGATTATGAACTCATATATGGTTTTTGGTATGTCATTGTTGTGTTGTGAACATATGGTGGTGGATCAGTCTCAGACATCGAGTTAGTAATCCTTTCCTCAGAATGGAATATTGGGGGATGACCACTCAGACGTCGAGTTAGGCTCCAAACTCTGAGTGGCTGGTGATTGGGCAGTCTCAGACATCGAGCATGGCTCTGAATCCTAGGACTAGTGCTACCTCAAACATCGAGTCGGGGGCTCCGAATCTTGAGTCAGTATACACTCAGACGTCGAGCCGGGGGCTCTAAATCCAGACTGCTCTATGTGTGGATACCGGTTAGTCTCAGAGTTCGAGTCAAGGGCTCCGAGCCCTTAGACTAATGTGGTGATATATTGATAAGTCGGACGTCGAGCTGAGCTCTGAATTCCGAGTGGTTAAATCTACTGATAGTATAATACCTCGGGGGAAATATAGTTTGGTAATGTATTGGTACTGGTTTTGGACTGATGGCCTACACGTAGTGACGTTCAGTGATAAGGAAAGTAAATGGTACTTGAAGTAATACTCGGTTAAGGATTGATGAAAAGAGTCAAGACAATACGGGATCCCGGTAATGGTTGAGTTTAAATGGACTATAGCTCTTATGTCATGATGAGATAGTATGTTAGTATGCCTTGACATTGATATGGTAATATAGCATAAGAATGACATAGTGTAAAGTATTAAGAGCTTGGTTTTTATGGTAGTTGTTATGGAGTGTCGAGGATGGATTAGTCATGTGTGACTGCTATGGTAACTTATGCGTAAGGATTATTTACGTACGATTTATGGATTTTGGGAATTTTATGAACATTTAAGAAATACGTTAATAACACGTTTTGCGAGGAAATTGGGTTTCTTGTACTCCGGATCATGACTGAGTTTTGGGAAATGGTTTTATACTCGTTGTGTCATGCTTTATGATTTTGATGATAAGTTTTGGATTTGGAATATCAATTGAAAGGTATCAAGAAGCTTAATTTGGTTTTAAAATTTCGAGGAAGAAATTTTTTTAGGGGGGAAGATTGTAACACTCCGGATAATCGAGAAAAAAAAAATGAAAAATGACCATTTTACCCCTAAAATGTCAAAATGTTGACTTTATGATCGTGAAACTTCTTGGATAATTCAAGAAGACCAATATGAAGGTCTCGACCTCCTGAATAAGTAGACAGGTGATACGGCTTGGACTACGCATTTAAACAAACATGTAATTCAAGTTATGCAATTTAAGCCCTTTTTGTGTAGATATAGTATTGGTAAATAGAGATCGTTCTTAACCGAAGAAATTAGGGAATATTAATAATGTGTTAGTAAAAAACAATAATAAATAATCAAAGAAAATAATAAACAAATTAATGAAATAAAGAATTAAAGAATTAAAGAAGTTAAGGAATTAAAGAATTAAAGAATTAAAGAATAAATAAATTAAAGAATTAAAGAATAAAAGAATAAAAGAATGAGAGAATGAAAGAATAACATGATTTGGGGGGTTTTGGAAAGATTTGTAGCATAAACTATATTTTTAAGTAAAATAAGAATTAAAATGCGAATGCTGCTAATTAGAATTTACAAACCATAGATTAGTTTCATAGATAAAACCGACACTTTTACATAAGTAAATCCGAATTAACGATCACATTATTTAAACTACTCCTACTTTAACCTTTGTACAATGGACTTCCTTCAAACACAATTTTCACCAACACTTATGGATGCCGATAATGGTTTAGGAATACTTTTGGGCTTAGGCGCAGAGATATGGTTTTGGGATTGGCCTCGGGATATGTGTATGGGGTTTGACCCTAGTGTGAGGTATGTTATGGAGGATTCCAAATAAACTCAGTAGTTGATGAGGTATGTTATGGAAGATTTCACATACACTCAGTAATTGATGAGGTATGTTATGAAAGATTTCACATACGCTCGGTAATTGATGATGTATGTTATTGAGGATTCCACATATATTCGGGAAGATATGAGGCATGTTACGGAGGATTCCACAATACACTCGACATGATATTGCTATAGCTTGGGATAAGCTGGGATATTGAGCTATGACTCGAGATGGATTGGGATATTAAGCTATGGCTCGAGATGAGGCGGATTATTGAGTAAGGCTCGAATAAGCTGGGATATTGAGCTATGGCACAATGAGCCGATATATTGAGTTATGACTCAGTATGAGCTGAGATATTGAGTTATGGCTCGGGATGCGCTGAGATATTGAGCTATAGCTAGGGATGAGCTAGGGTATTGAGTTGTGGCTCATGATGAGCTGGGACCTCGAGCTACGGCTCGAGATGACAATTATGATCGAGATGTAAGGTAACAACCCGATATATCAACTTTGACCAAGTTAATTTGATGGTACGTACATTGGATATGGCATGCGTTCCAAGTGGGGAAATTAAGGAGTATATATATAGTGAGTGGTATTATGGCAAGTACGGTGCAACAAGGTGGATTTATCATGGTTTCATTTATTATTGTTATCGTCACATTCTTAACATGTTTATGGTCTAGTATGCCTCTAGTGCCCACTCATAGTTGTTTGGCTTGTACCCATTAGACTCAAAAAGACTCATATTATCGGTTAGGGCTTGGGAAAAACCGAATGTTAGGGTTAGTGGGTTGGTGCAGACGATGACCCCAGGAAGACAAAATATAGTTGGTCATATATTGAGACGCCTATTCCGACATGGACGATGTACATCCCTTGTCTGATAGGATCTTCGGTTTGTTGTCAAGCCCCACGGGTAATCCTGGAACTTGAACTTGGTAGTCGGACGAGAGTAGTACCGGGCACAGTTATCAATATTATTTTGAGAAGGTTCATGTCATCTTGAATCGCTTGAATCATGCACACATGACATGTTGAGTATCTATAATTCACTCACGTAATTTGACCACGTGCAGCTTGGGTGCAAAGTAAGCATTGTCATCTCATGTCCGCTTGAGCTCAGGGATAAGCTAGCACCATTTAACTAGTATTTAAGCGAGCACGGATGATCAATCACATGGAAGCTGGTCAGTGGCCATTCAGACGAGTGCTCAGACACAGACGACTCATAGGTGGGTAAACAACTACAACTTGCCACAAAAGTCCTAACTCAGACACTAACATAGTCAGGATGACTTGACTCAACCCTGATATAACCAAGCATAAGGAACTAAACTTGACCATCCTAGACTCGCAACTCATAATTAAGATCATAAGGTCAACAAATAGCCTTTCATGGGTCATCATGACACCATCAAATAATGCATAAATTTCTGACTCAGTCATGTCCTAAAAGGACTCACAAGGTAATCATTAACAATATGGCATCAAGAATATGATCATAAATCGTGCATGTAAAAATAATGAAAAAAAGGGTTTAAGAAGAAAGTCCACTCACAAACTAGTCGAGGAGTTGAAATCACTTGACTTGTCAAGCCACACGAACTCCAAGGTTTTTAAACCCTATACAAAATCAACCACATAATTTACTAAAAAATTCAAGTCAAACACTAAGAAAACCCTTATGGAACTGCTCAAAACAGTGTTAATACTTGTTTAAACAATCTAAAATATATTTAAACTAGACCTATGCACCGTTGTGGGGAAAAGGCCCCATGCACCGAGGTGGATCAGAAAACTACCCACGCACTACCACACACCAACTAAAGATCGCAAAGTGACCTCATGCACTGTCAAGCACAGACCGGAGGTTGCACGTGCCAGCCACGAGCTTCACGTGCCGCATGTGCGTCTCACACGTCAGAACAAGTTGACGAAATATGGTGACAAACTTGGAATATTCTGTTTGTATTAGCGAGTTTAGAGTATGTTATGATGCCATTAACTTTTAACGGAATATGCTAACGTCATTGGCAAACCTTCAATTGTTGATGACGTGAGTCAAATTTGACGGTTGACTAGCAGCGGACTGTACTGCCATGTGCCACTACGTATCATCTGACTCGGTTGCCACGTCAGCACTCCAGAACACAGAACTTTCCATAGATGAGATCGGATTACAGCCATCGTCGGTGACCTTGAAAATTTGCCTTAATCCACCATTTCCAGCTAAATTCCAACCAAGGATTGAAATATCGATATCAACGGATATATCACTCGCCGAATTTACGGATATCTCGCCCCAAATATCGATATCGATATCGATATCGTTTACGGTCAACAAAAATGCCGGAAATTGGGTCCAAATGACGGAAATTTGGAATGAAACTTTGGGATATGCTTAAGTACCCAATAATGGTTATATAGGACTAATAAAAACTATAAAATGACTTTGATATAATAAATATATGATGAATCATATGATAGAATATAGATCTGCCGACCACTAACAGTATAAAATCTTAAATTAAAACATAATTCTATTGATAATATTGCATTAAAAATATTGTACACATTGAACTTGATAAAAAACAAGTAATAGTAATAATAATAATAATAAAATACAAATAATAATAAAATTATTTCAATTAGAACATATATTCTAAGTTAGACTTTGATGATCATAACAAATTAAGGACCAAATACACATATATTCATAATTTTAATATATATTCTAAAATAAAACATATATTATAAATTAAAACAAATATTACCAAATATATGAATTACCCTATATTTCATATTAAAACATACATTCATAATTAAGGAATATATGAATTACCTAATAATACATTTTGAATTTTGAAAAAAAATGTTTAAGGCTTCATTTTTTTAATACATATTCATAATTAATGAACAAAAACACATAAATTCATAATTTTAATCCATATTCTAAATTAAAACAAATATTACCAAATATATAAATTAAGCCATATTTTATATTAAAACATAAATTACTAAAAAATTATATATTAGTAAATAATAAATGATATATTTTATTATGAAAAATTTAAGGCTTAATCTATTTTAATACATATTAAGGCTTAATCTATTTTAATATATATTAAGGCTTAATCTATTTTAATACATATTAAGGCTTAATCTATTTTAATACATATTTTGAAAAATAAAAAATTAAGGCTTAATCTATTTTTTCTATTTGGAGTTAACAAACAAAATTAATAATAAATGATATACTTAATTATGACAAATAAATAATAAAAAAAAAAAAATTGGAACGAAACGCGCGTTTCGTTCCTTAAAATCATTTTTACTTAACAGGAGAAGTCGTCTTCCTTTGTTCCTCAATTCAATCGATATAATCGATTTCTTCGCAAGCTGGGGAAAAGGAGAGGGGCGACTGGACCGAGGCGGGCGGCGACGACTGGTGACGGTGAGGGCGAGACGGCGACTGGTGACGGTGAGGGCGAGACAGAGGAGACTAGAAAGGGCTGGAGCTGTGGCCGTCAGTCGTCCTCCGACGCGTCGTGCGAAGTGGAGAACCGGGAAATCTGGTTGCAGCGGTGGTTCGAATGGCTTCGGGTCGACGTTGGAAGATCAGTGGTGGGCTGGGTTCGAGTTTTTCTTCGTTTCTTCGCCCCCAATTTATGCTTGAAGTGGTGAGTCCGTCCGTGAACAATCTTTATTTTTTTTTCAATTTTTCTCTTCGTCCGTGAACATAATTGATGGATACAAACATGCAGTATGAATCTATGCTTGATTGAATCTGTGATTTCCATATTTTCTGTTCAATCCGTGATTGTATTTGTACGATTTCCTTTTTTTTTACTTCGGTATTTCACTGCCGAAATTCAATTGGGGGTTCGGTGGGCTAGGTCCAATCTCGTTGGTTTCGGTCAATATCGCCGGAAATCAACGATATCCGTCGATATTTCCTGAAATCGTCGATATTGGTGGAAGATAGAGCTTCACCCCCGCCTTACCTGCCGTCGACCGGAAAAAACCGATATATCGAGCGATATATCGGCGATTCCGTCGACATTTGCATCCCTGATTCCAACTCCTTCAAATCTAGGCTGTTTTTCATGATCTTTACATGTAGATCCATCTATAGATCACTAGGATTTTGAATCTAAAATAAAAACTTCAAAATCTTACCTGATTTAGTAAAAAAAAAAAAAAACTGTGAAGATTTGGACGAAATCTCCCTTCGCTCTGCCCTATACGGTGGTGGTTACACCTCGATTTTTGTACCAAGCTATTTGTGGGGTCTTGTGGATGTCAATCTTGGCCTTGATATGATTTGATTCGACCTAAAATTGGGTCAATGTTGGTGGGGGTTTCAGCGTCAGATGGGGTAGGATAGATGGAGAGAGAATGAGAGAGAAAAGGGAAGAGAAAGAGAGGAATCTGAATGAGGGAGGAGAGAGAAGGTTCCATATATATTTTTGGGCTTTCATGAGATTACCATTTTGCCGTCATCGATCTTGAGTCACAACCTTCTCATACAAACTTTGATTCTCGTTTGCTGCCTATCCACATACTCAAGAGCTCGAAGTACACATAATGGTACAATCAGAGCACCTAGAAGTGTTTTCGATCAAAAGTGATCGTCATGCCCATTAATAACTAGGGGTAAAAAGGTAATTTCATGAGCTAAATAACTAGAGGTAAAATGGTAATTTCATGGTTGGCCAAAATATTGGGCCTTCACAAGTGATCCAGAACTCTAATAGTTCGACCCTACTTATCATATTCCCAGACAGATTCAGTAATTTCTATTTATTATTTGGAACCGGTCGTATAATCTATCCCTCTTAAAAGAATTTTGGCCCCAAAATTCAATCTATTCACAAGTTTAGGGTACTCTTCCTCAATCAACATTTTACTCTTCAATTCAACTGAGCCACGCCAACGCTGAGTTGCTCTAAACAATTTGATAGCTTCACAAAATTTGTTCTCTAGTGTGTTGTTTTAGAAACTTTCTTCTAGACAATTCAGGGTGTGGTCTTTGTTTTCTGTAGTTGTACCAATGCAACATATCAACTGGGTTTAAGTGCACCTTGGATCCAACAATAATAAAATAAATCAATGTTCCTCCTGCAGTCCTTAGCAAAAGGGGTAGTATTGTACTTGGTTCATGAAGTGAGATTCCCTCACTTCCTCTATCTCAAGTGTAGGAATTCCTCTTCCGATAGGTTGATGTCCTCTTTAAAATACAAGTTCTCAAAAAATTGCCTGATAACATCCCAGCTCGTAATTATTCTATACTTCTATAGGCAATAAATGCCTCTTGGGTTTCCTCATCTCGTACTAACTTTTTTAGCGCACAAAGAAAGCTACTGTGACAATTGTTTTTCTGGTGGAAGTTTCATCACCTGGATGGACTTATCTACATTACCGATTCAGAATCCTGCTTGATTTCAGTTCTTAGGCTTGCAGAATTCATTGATGGCATTAGAGTAGAATCACTATAATGGGGTACGTCCTATCCAAGTATATGGATCGACAACAACCTTGAGCGAAAACATTTCTCACAACCTCACAACCTCACAAATCCTAAACTCGATTTATAGTGTTACAAATAACTTTACTTATTTGCTTCATGGAGTAAGGATATGTGTACACAATTCAGAAGTGGCTTTTATTGCGATTCAACTGTGAACTCAAAAATTGTCACCGGAGACATCACATAACAATTGTGAACCCAACAACTGTCATCCGAGATGTAGCAAGTACATCAATAAAATTAGAACTGGCATTAACAAGCATGAAAATGCAACCATAAAAACTTCGCCAAAACATTGACTGAAGTTGTCATAAATAATACGTCGCGTAGGCCTAAGAAAACTCAGCTTAGCACTCTAGTCAGCAAATCTAGGGATTGATGAGCAAGTCGTTTTAAAGTAAGGGTACAAAAATAGACCGATAGTACACGGCATAATCGCAAGAGAATTTGAGCAAATGTATAGTATTCAGAAATCAATTTCAATCAACCCAAAAATCGGGACACAAATGACACAAAAATGAACCATGATATCAGTTTGAAAATCACTTAACTTGCATGACAAGGGCTCTGATGTGGAAATACGGAAATTAGGACTGTTTATAAAGAGTTAAAATTCAACAATTTCAAAGACCTCACTTAAACATATAGCCAAAAGAAAAAATAGATGACATCAATAACGCCCATTCGTTAAAGATTTAGTAAAAGGAAGCAACAACAGAAAATAACACTTCGCTCTGAAGAATCAGATGGCTACACATCCCATTTGATAGTTAAGAGAAAAATGCTTCATATTTCTTCCCAAACTGCCCTAGGATTCATTTTGATAGTGTTGCATGGAAACTCAAGATACATTGAGTAACCATGATTCGAAAGAGTTTGCTAAAGCCCAACAGAATAAAGTTATGAGTCTTCGGTTAAGTTGGGCCAATACAACTTCTAGTGCAGTTTTTGAGGTATCACACCTCAAGGTAACTTTCCAATCCAACTGAATACATAATGACTACATCGTTAAACTCACCGTTGAAGACTCATTCGTGCAACCCCAAACGAATCCAAAGCTCGTGGGCACAACTTGAGCGTGATACTCGACCGAAAAACTAGTTAACTCACAACAAAAACAAGGTTAGGCTACGCTCATCACTCTTTATAACCGAGGATCAAAATGAAATTGACTAAAAAATTCAACTTCAATGAATATTACTAGCTATTCGAGGAGCTGCTTTAACGAGAATAATTGAGATTTAGGATCATCAAGTGCCCCAAAACTAGCAGCACATTCTAAAACAATGCTATGATTCCAAATGATATAACCCGATCCGGAAAATCCACGTTAGACATCAGATAATAAGGTATGGTGTTGACTACTAAACGGTGACATTCAGGTGATGAAAGCCAAAAGTGAAAACAAAGTGTTTTGGGAGGTCTTATGAAAGGTAATTGGTAAAAACCAACAAGAAATTCACTGAGATAGTGGAAGTGCAAAGCATAGTACACTGTTTTGATGACCATAACATTTAAACAATTAATTGAGTTATCCAGATTTACGATGCATCACACACAATCAGTCGATGTGAATGTTAGAGCAGCAACTAAAAACTCCTCAATAAGCATGAATTACTATTGGGATATGTGGGGTAAAAAATAGAAGGTTGAGTGGACTTTACAAGTATTTTAGTGTAAAGTTTAAAATATACTTTAACCTCTTAGTTTGAAAACAAACTCAAAAGTTATCACATTATCAAACATGCACATTCTACGAGAAATAACAATAAAACAATATACAGACTCAAGACTCATCACGGAGCACAACTATAGAGCTTATAACCAACTAAATAAATATGCTCGTAAGTAGCTCAAGTCATGCACACATGAAAGACTGGGTATCTATAATTCACTGGTATACCCGAACCACATGAAAGTTGGGTGCAAAAGAAGCACCGTCACCTCATGTCGCTTAGAGCTTAGGCACAAGCTAGCACCATTTAGCTAGTATTCAAGTGGGCATGAGTGATCAATCAAGTGGAGGCTAGTTTGTGGCAACTCAAACGGGTACTAAGATACCAACGCCTCCTACGTGGGCATACAACTACAACTCGACTCAAAAGTCGTAACCCAAACACTAACATACTTGGGATGACTTTACTCAACACTAACATAACCAGACACAATGGAGTCAACTTGACCATCCCGGACTCAACAAGTCAAAATTAAGACCACAAGGTCACCAAATACCCCATCACGGGTCATCATAGCACCATCAAATAATGCATTAATTTCAGATTCAATCATGTCCTAAAAGGACTCATAAGGTAATCATTAACAATATGGCATCAACAATATCCTCATAAATTGTGTATGTAAGAATAATAATAAAATAAGGTTTTAGAAGAAGGCCCATTTACAAACTAGTTGGGGAGTTAAAATCACCTAACTTTTTAAGCCACGCAAGCTCCAATTTTATTAAAACCCAATACAAAATCAACCATAATAGTGTTAAACCGTGTCTTAATGATTTGAAATGTCTTGAAACTGGGCCTACATGCAGCCATGGGTTGGGTAACTACTCCCATGCATTGCCACGCACCAGCCAGAGGTCAAAAAGTGGCCTCACGCACAAGCTGTAGGTCGCACGAGCTCTCATGTGCTCCACGTGGGACTCGCGCACCAGAATAGTCTCGGTGTGGAATCCAAAATCAATCGAAAATTATGGAGTTCCTACGTAGCCCATAATTTACACAACGTTCAAATTGCTCCTGGTAATAACATTAATGGCTTATAGACACTGACATATTAAATAATATATTTTCTAGCTGAGTGTATCATTTAATTGAGTTAAGGCCTCAATAATAATAATAATATTCTCCGCGATAATTAATTACTATTATTATTCATTTAGTAATAAACAATTATTATTAACATTAAATTGTTAAAAATATATTATTTACTAATTAAATTATCAATCGACTAATTAGAACGCTCCGCGACTCCTAAAACATTCTCTATAAATAAGAGAATTAATTAATAAATAATTATTTCACTTTCAAGGTAACTCGTTCATCGCCTTGCAAAGCTTACTTAAGTATCACAACGTTCTTTGTTGAACAACCCCATGAGGCTTCAATCTTGACTACAATCGTCTCTTATTTACCGTTTATAGGGATTGTGAAGTCTTTCTCAAGCGATTATAGTTTTTGCTTCAACAATTGGTGCTTTCATTGAGAGTCGAATTGAGGAATACTAAAGAAGAGTTCTCTAGTTCGTTCATCGTTCATCAACTTTGTTCATTATTCATCAAACTTTGTTCATCATTCATCTACTATGTTCAAAGTTCTTGAACTTTGTTCATTGTTGTTACATCTTATACCAGAAATTAGAAACCAACAATATGAAATTTCTAGAAATACACGCCCCCCCCTGAGTGTTGTTGGGCATCGTTAGGGGTGTGGGGTTGGAGCATTTGTTTGATGATCGAAAATTAATCTCCAAGAACATCAGTGTATGGCTTAGGTTCCTTTTTGCAACAAAGTTTGACCTAGGCCCAAAGTCCTACCCAAACCCAATTCCTTATTTTTGTGATATTCCACTGATGCTACCCATACCCTTAGAGAAATAACCCATACTCTGTGCAAAGACCACACACAAACATTTCATCCTTGTGCAACCAGTGAACATCCTACCATTAAAACCACAAACCCACAACCCATCAAACGGCCACTCTAGGCATCGTCTCCTTAAGCTCGGGAAGATGCCTTGGAACCATCTTCTTCATCCTTTGCCATCGATCGAACCCTTGTTCATTACGAATGAGCATAATCGTGGCATCGAAAGAGGATCACAAGTGAGGACCATCAATCCAAACGACTCGAACCAAGCCCTGGCGACACCACGACGTCACCGTCACCTCTCTCAATGAACAGTCTCGCCAGTGAAGCCCAGAAATCACTGTAAATTGAACAGGAGAACCCGACCTGAATTGGACCCGAAGACGACCCGCGACGCCCAAGCTAGAAAAAAGTATTAACCAAACCCTCTGAGTGTGGATTGTTGATATACTAATTGATTTCTTCACACTGATGTAATTACATGTTGTTTCACACACGTTGGGACGATGACGAGCTCGACAGAAAACACTGACCCGTGACCTTCATAACTGTAAGACCCGTGTCCTGAAGGGAACGGTGAAAAATCCCACATTCCTGCGAGGGGAATGGTCTGGGAGAGCAATGGTGGTGTGCCTTAAAGGTGTAGGCACACACCTATCTAGCACGAGGCCTTCTGGGAGCTCATTGGCTTTGGATTCCTGAGGAACTCCAAAGTTAAACGAGTGGAGGCTGGTGCAATCCCATGATGGGTGACCCACTGGGAAGTTACACCGTGAGCTCCCGGGAACAAAACCCTGCGGGTGTGATGGTGCGCCCTACCCAGAGGGGATAATATCGTGTTAGATAGGGTGGGCCGCTGCACAACTCTGATCTAAGCGAGGATTTTTGGGAGCTCACTAGCTTTGGATTTCTGGGGAACTCCAAAGTTAAGCGAGTGGAGGCTGGTGCAATCCCATGATAGGTGACCCACTGGGAAGTTTCACTGTGAGTTCCGGGGGACAAAACCCTGCGGGCTGGGCTGGTTCGCCCAATGAGTCTAGAGGGGACAATATCTTGTTAGATAGAGTAGGCCGCTGTGCAACTCTGATCTAAACGAGGCCTTTTGGGAGCTCAAGTGGCTTTGGGGGGGATTGGAACCCCAAAGTTAAGCGAGTTGAGGCTGGTACAATTCCATGATGGGTGACCCCTTGGGAAGTTACACCGTGAGCTCCAGAAAACAAAACCGTGAGGGCAAGGACAAGGAGGCCCAAAGCGAGAAATATCGTGCTAGATGAGTCGGGTCTTGCCCGAGGAGGGTGAGATCCTAACAGAATGGTATCAGAGCTAGACCCCGACCGGGAAGTGTGCCAGCGAGGACGCTGGGCCCTAAGGGGGTGGATTGTAAGACCCGTGTCCTGGAGGGAACGATGAACGATCCCACATTCCTGCGAGGGGAATGGTCTGGGATAGGAATGGTGGTGTGCCTTAAAGGTGTAGGTACACACCTATCTAGCACGAGGCCTTTTGGGAGCTCATTGGCTTTGGATTCCTAGGGAACTCCAAAGTTAAGCGAGTGGAGGCTGGTGCAATCCCATGATTGACAAGACCCATCCCGATTATCCCTCGATAGTCGTGATGAATCCTGCTCCCGTCTGACAATAACTAAAAATTTCCGAAAGTAACCAAACTTATATACATACAACACACAACAAATCCCGAAAACATTGTCATACAAGGGATAGTTAAGTTTTACAGACCAATGACGTCACAAGTTTGACTAGTCAAAGACAATACAGAGCATAGGTACCGTTACAGATAGGGGTCAAATTCCTACTCTGTAGAATGTCTGAGTGCGCAACGGTCTATTTATTCTTTTGCCTCGCTTGCCTCGTTTTTAGCCCTCGTACCTGTACACTGGCCTGGAGGGTGCATAAAACAATAAAGGTGTGAGTGGACAAAAATAACCTCTTATAAAAACATTTGCCAAAATACATTTCTTACCCTCCAGTTTTCACAAACATGCATGCATATCATAAAACACGAGTAATAATAGGAAATCAATTAAATACGTTCAGAGAATCAATCAAAACAATTTCCACAAAATCACGGGACTTATATCCATATCTTGTTGCTTAGAGTCACGTTTTATCCCTGCAACGCGTGCATATCAATAGGCTCAAGGACCGCTCAAAATCCGAGCATCCGCCGCTGTGAACACATCACAAGCCGGCAATCCAGATCTAGTGAACACATCACTTACCGATCCATATAATCCAGCACATCTGATCTGAGTCAAGCCTCCCCTGGGCTGCAATACAATGATCGTGCTACGTGACCTCTTCGGGGTAAACACTTCCATCCCGAAGGCGAGCGTTATCTCCAGGGTGCACTCCGGGGAAAAACATATTTTCTCCCGAAAGCCCTAAATATCCGCAACATATCACCATCACAAAAACCAGTGAAAAACAGTTGCATAGAAAATCAAATCACGTAGAAATACAAATCCAATCAGAAACACAAGTCCATTGGGTCCCAACCCCAAAATATCAATTTCACGTAAATCCGTGCAACCGTAAACCCGAGTTGCCACGAACACGTAAATCCATAAAATCAATCACTGACTCATAATCCGAGTCCAAATATCATTTTCAATTTCCTGACCCATAACCCAAGTCAAAACATCATTTTCAATCCGAGCCTAGCCCAAAACATCATTTGCACGTTCCTCGTAAAACGTGCCCGAAAGACTGATTAAAATAATCAGAAAATCACGAGAATACAAAAATCATCAAATTCACATGTAACTCCAAATCCGAGTCAAAATCATTATTTACTTGGGTTATCACGCCCACAATATCATTTTTAACCAATTTCATGATTTCTCGAAAATCGTGCCAGAATATAATAATATAATAATCATAAAACCGAGAAAATCGGGAAATCACCGAATCAAAGCATCAATCATGTCAAATCATAGAAAATCATATAAATAAGCATTTTAAACCATATATGCATGCATCACAGTTAGAAAACCAAAAGTCCACTCACACACACCGTCCCGATTGTTCAGCCTCGAGCTGTTCGTTTTCCTCCGAAGTCCCGGGAATAGTCCAGCCTGTCAAACAAAGTGATTTAAGGTTACTAGACTATCATATTTTTCCTCATATAAGAATCCCTTAATTGTCGGAATTTTATAATATTATTTTAATATAATTTAAACGTGTCGGGTACTCGAAACTACACTGAAACCATATCCGATTGACCCGAAACCAACGCGGATAGGTTCGTATCATCGAGAACATCAAGTTTCATGTTGAACACTTTGCCGGAATCCTCCCCACGCGCCGTCACGCGCCGCCGCAAGCGGCTGCGCGTGAAAGCCACGCGCCTAGCACAGTACAGCTACAGTGCATCGTTCTCGCCCGTTTGTCTGATAAACGGGTTGAAATACCCGCGATAGGATCCGATGCAATCTCAGTCAATTCGACCTCAAATCGATCCGTTCTTTCAACTGATCTCATCTACTCCAACTTCATTTTAGTTCTGTGAATTCAATTACCTCAAGTAAGGTCCAAATCTTCACGACTCACGATCGAAATTCGACGGGTCTCCTATTCGGGTTTCACGATTCCGTGCCTGATTTTTTAATTAATTCATATGGTTAGCATCGTGAGAGTATAAGGAACAATTTTCCATGATCAATTTCAAACGAACTTACCTCTAAGTATCTGAACTCAAGGTCGATTTTTGGCAGCCATAGCAGCGTCTGTTCTTCCTCAATTCGACACGATTTCTTCTCGTTTTTGTTGCAAAGCTTTTAGTTTTGATCCTAGCAACTTAGTGAAATCCTCAATTGCTCTTCTCCTGGCTCCCAAATCCGAATTCGATTTTCCCCCAATTTTCCAGAATTTTCGAAGCAAAATTCTCTCAGTTCTCTAAACCTCTCGAGTCCCTCTCTCTCAGTTATGCTACTTAGACGTTCAATTGCATAATGACGATGAGTTTGGGGTTTATCACGGGCCAATTGAACATAATCATGGTTCAAGCCTTAATTTGGGGAAAAGTTGTCAAAAGGGGATATCATTGTGTTTCCCTTAAGACCCGATTCTGTGTTTCCTGAGGTGAGTATCAGACAAAAGACAAGTCTGATCAAGGCCAAAAGACCATTTTTCCCTTGGTTGGACAAATTACCATTTTGCCCCTAGCCTTCCGTGACCCGTAACGTTCGTAACCGAACTTCGTTTTCGACGTGCCGCCTGTCGTTGTACTCCGGGCATCGAGACCTACCTAACGGTCTTCGAATCGTGTGAAAATTAGTTAGCAAAAAAAAAGTCAACATTTTCCCCCCTTTTTGCCCAAATTACGAAAATGCCCTTGGGCTTCCGAACGTCATAACTTTTTCCCAGATTGTCGGAATTGGGCGTGCCACCTGTCTATGGACTCGTGACGTCCCGAACTACGTCACGGTCATCGGTCAACATCCGTTTGATTCACCAATCAAAAAGTCAACAATTTGACCATACTATTCACAAGGGTAAAAACGTCATTTATTCATTATGTTACAAAATTACATTTTCTAAATTTCCGGGGCGTTACAATGATGGGTGACCCACTGAGAAGTTGCATTGTGAGCTCCTGGGGACAAAACCCTACGGGCTGGGCTGGTTCGGCCAGTGAGTCTAGAGGGGACAATATCGTGTTAGATAGAGTGGGCCGCTGTGCAACTCTGATCTAAATGAGGCTTTTTGGGAGCTCAAGTGGCTTTGGGGGGGATTGGAACCCCAAAGTTAAGCGAGTTGAGGCTGGTGCAATTCCATGATGGGTGACCCCCTAGGAAGTTGCGCCGTAAGCTCCCCGAAAACAAAACCGTGAGGGCAAGGGCAAGGAGGCACAAAGCGGACAATATCATGCTAGATGAGTCGGGTCTTGACCGAGGAGGGTCGGGTCCTAACAACAACGACCACTCATCACCTTAGGTAACTTCTTGATATCTAACCTATGTCAATGGCTTCGTCTCGTGAAGAGGAACGTAATCGTGTGTTTGCATGTCTGTTTTCGGTGACGGTGTGGTGGCGACGATGGCGAAGGGTCACCGAAAACTTGGAACCCGTTGAAGACTGCGACCACTCAGCCCTTTTTTATCCTTGTTTGTTGAAATCTGAAGCCCATTTTGATCGTGTTAGGTATACCCTCGACCCATTGATCTTGGATTATGTTTCTAAAAGTTGAGTAGAGAAGGTTTGACATAGTGCATGTCGAATTGGGGCTAGAATTGAAGAATTGGGACTTTCCCAGAATATGGAAATTTTCTAGCTAAAAACCTAGATTCTGGCCAACGTCGACGACGATGACGGTGGTGGTCTGATCACCGTCTCCAGTGAAGCACCAGCAATGGAATGTCAACAATCAACATTAATGGACGTTAGTCAAACGTTAGGGACAATGTCAGTTCTAATGATCAAATTGACAGAATATTATCTAGAATATTTCATGGAATATTCACACACGTGTACAGTGCACACGTGGCACTATAGCAAATTTCATAGAGAACTTGACGCATATGTGCCAATGCATGAAGGTGCGTAGGAGGGTTTTTCTACCCTCCATTGGTGCGTGGCGGTGCGTGGAGGCCTTTTCTAGCACACGACTGCATGTGGGCATATTTTTAGGATGGGTCTGAGTGTATTTTCAGCACATCCTAGTGCATTAAGTAACGTTTTGGGCTACCCTAATGGACTTTTCTTCGAGTTTTGAGTAAGGCCTGATTGGTAACTTATAGCCTTGACCTTGGTAGAGTTTTTCAGGCATGGACCTTGTGCTAGAGTGGTAGGTCGGGTGATTTCGACTCCTCGACAAGTGTGCGAGTGGACTCCTTTCCTTAAACGCGTTTTATTATACTATAAACTCGCACATTTTACGGTGTCTATGCTATATATATATATATTCATTGAGCATGCTTGATTGCCTAATTTGGAGCAATTAATGATGATGATGAATATGCCCACTTATTGACATGCCCTCGAATATGGTTATGCCATGATGTGTGACATATTTATCTATCAGAGTGTATGATGGGGTATGAAATGCTAGTAGGCGCTATGGTAAGTGATATGCTATATGGGCTATGATGGGTGATATGCTAGATGTGCTAAAAGGTGAGATGCACTAATATGTAATGTGATGTGATAGTGTTACCCGAGTATGTATAGTTTAGATATTTACCGCATTTGCATGTTGTTTGGAATTATTGGTATTTGTGCATATTGAGTCTCGGGACATTGTTGAGTTATTACCTTAGAATTACTTAGGAGTCGCTGATATCTCCGTATCCGTCTGAGTGGCCATGGACTAGCTTCCATGTGATTTTTTACCCGCGTAGCTCGTATGTTAGGACCCGACCCTCATCGGTCAGGACCCGACTTTAGCACGATATTGTCCGCTTTAGGCCTCCTCGTCATCACGGTTTTGTTTTCGGGAGCTCACGGTGCAACTTCCCAAGGGGTCACCTATCATGGAATTGCACCAGCGTCAACTCGCTTAAATTTGGAGTTCCAATCGAACCCAAAGCCACTGAGCTCCCAAAAGGCCTCGTGCTAGATAGGTGTGTGCCTACACATTTAAGGCACACCACCATTCCTCTCCCAGACCATTCCCCTAGTAGGAATGTGTGATCGTTCACCGTTCCCTCTAGGACACGGGCTTTTACATCGTAATACTAGCTAAATATGTGCCAACTTGTCCCCGAGCTCTAGGGTATATGAGGTTATTGTGCTTAACACCCACCTTTCACGTGGATGAGGTAGACGAGCATATAGATACCCCAGCCTTGCATATGTGTATGCCTCATGTGATTCACGAGCACTTAGCTTGTGGTTTATGCATGATGTTTCATACTTTGGGGTGTTTACTGTGATTTATTTTTATTTGAATATTATTATTATTCTCATAGAACGTGCAAGTCTAAATTACTGTTTTGGTTCCGGGAAAGCTGACGGGTTAAAGTAGTTTTCCTATTACTAGTTTTACACTGAAATAAAGTATTGGAACCACTCATCCTTTATTTTTGAAACCCCTCAAGTACCGCTGGTGTGCATGCACTTTGAGGAGGCTTAATAACTTCTTTGACATCCGCTCCTAAGTCTTGGAGTGACGTAGCAACAATCAGGTATTTCAGGTAGTAAGGTAGCGGTATGATCATCAAACTAGTGTCTTCGCTCTATATTTTTGCCGGGGAGTGAAGTGTAATCAGTTTTGAGTTGTTATGTTTCACTTGAGTCATTAAAACATATCAATTTACTTAATTGTCTTTCATCATCTGGATGTCTCTATCCAGATGTCGGCGAACACACCTCGATCTGCTTACATTAAGTGGACTTTTCAGGTCGAGGTGTGTTAATTTGGTATCAGAGCGGTGGGTTTAGAACCTAGTCATGAGTTTCTATGAATGGAATTGGAGGTAATGTTAGTCTTTGAAACTCCGTTGTCGTGAATAGTTAGATTATCTTTTCGTCGAATTTCGTGTTCGGGTGGTGCTTACGAGCTTGGGGCTCGTATGAGTAGTGTGAATGAGTTATTCAACGATGTGTGTGAAAAAAGTGTTTTTTACATTGGGTTTATTTTTGTTATATCGAGGGAGACGGGATCTCCAGAACCGCCTTGGAAACTCTAGCTTAATTTGTTGATCGAATCTTTTGGGAAACAGATACGTCTAATGTGACTAGCGAAGCCATCCTTCTCAAGACTTTGGAATTATCTCTAGGAATTATGCGAGTTCTTACATGTAATTTAGTCCTTGGGTAAATGATTCTTTGATGATATTTTCGGTTTTACGTGTTAATTAGACTTTTACATCGGGATTGAGGACGTACAACCTATCGTAGGTTTCTTACTGCATAATCGTCGTGGTACTCCAAGCAATATAGGAAGAAAAATCGCTTCATGGTGCTTTCTTCGTCTTTGAGAACTTTTGATCATTATGACTACAATACGAGTACCATATCCTCGTTTTATAGTTTTTATTACTCAGACCTTTCTTGTACTCGCTTGAGGAGCCATTCTCGTCCCGTATTCCTTGTGTTGTTGTTTATTTGACACATTTTCGGTTCTACGTGCTGTTTTAAATATGGGTTATGCCTAGCTTGGCATTAAAAATGAATTCACAATTTTCTGCAAACGATTCTACCTTGTTATAGAGTTTCTTACAACTTTTGTTTGACCTTATGAATTTCCTTATTGTGTTGATTCAACCTTTCTACACTAAAACAAGTTTTAGCGGTGTCAAAATCGTGGCATGTATCATGACGTGTTACATTTTGATGCTAGTCTCATTCATTCACTAAACCTATATGTTAAATCCTCTTTTACGAGTTGGTTTTCTATTATACCAAATCACACATTTTAAAACCGAGAGTTATATCCCCTATTTTTCACTTTCATCTCAAAGATTTTAAACAAAGATTTTGAGAATCCCTTCCATATACTACTTGCACCCTTGAGTGCATTTTGGTTTTGACTGATTTCATCTTCCTCAAGATTTAGTAAATTCTTTAAAGTCCCTCAATTTTACTTCACCTTTTGACAATTGTGCTTAGTCTTATGTACTCGACTTATTTCTAAAATTTTCTTCACTCTTTCTGGTGATTTACGTGTCCTCGAGGTTTGGACGAATTTATGATTTATTCACTCTTTTAATTATCAAATATTTTCATAAATGAAAATTTTGGGATCAAAGTGACTTGAATCTTATTTAAAATAATCACTTTCAAATTGATGATTTTTAAAATTGGGGGTCATCTGTAAGCTTTGTGTTTTAATTACTAGATTTTGTTCGTGCTTTCGAACCTCTTCCCTGTGTGCAAGGCTTCTGATGAACCATAATATTTTGTTATGATTGAAGATATTCTATATATTGATCCAATACTATCACCACTCTTCATGGCACCTTATACCTCATATTTTAATGAAGTGCTCGTCACCCACTTGATTTGCCAACCTAAGTATTAAAATTAATTTGCCTAAGTTTCAGGTTAGGCCTTGTTTTTGACGACTTGAGTTGTTGACGACGAGATTACGAGATTAATTACCAGTACTTATTGACGATCATTTTTTATCTGTACAAACTTCCCCCTTACTAGACTTTGATGTTCTTTATCATGCTATATTAGGGGATTGTCGATTTCATACTCATGTTTTAGTCAAATGCTAACTGCGAATTTGTATTGAAACAACCTTTTTGGGAACTAGATCTAACCACGACGTGTCACCTATTTTGGTGAGCTTACTACTCTTTTGCAACCCATAGTATATTTCCAGGTTCTACACCTAATGACTGCATGGATGCGCTGGCTAGTAGACACCCTAAATTTTCTTTACATTTGTGCATCTCTGAGCGTATGAACTATAATGGTTCTGGTTGATGAGAACCGTTAGTATGTGACTAATTGAATTCTTTCTCTAGACCCCGTTGTTGGATTCTAGACTCCTGCTTATCAAGGTTTACCTTGCACTAGACCACTCCAAATGGACTTAGCGCAGGTTTATCTTCGTCAACCCGTACAACTTAAACAAGAACTTGTGGGACCACAAAAAGTTTTGTGGGATCCTAAGCAGGGAATTATCCACTTGGAATTGTATTATCCTTGGGTCTATTAGGTATATGCTTAGGTTCAGCCATGATTCTAGCCCCCAACCTTTCCCTTTTCGGATCTATTCACGAGTAGCAACTCTTATACACTCAAGTATTCCTCAATTCTGGAATTAGGCAAGAATAGTTCTACTCCATGTGTGAGTATTAACTTCACCTCCAATTGATTTGAGCCAAGTGTTTGATCGATGACCTTTTGACCGGTGTTGATTATCGTTGGAATTACCCCTGCATGGGTTAAACTAGTTTGGATGTAAGGAACTTTGACCACGACTAGGAGAACTTCAGGGCTAATTGACATACGAGGGAATCACTATGGCCCTTTCCCGTGGTCGACTAATGTAACGCGTTAGAGCTGATTGAGGTCGCAAGCTTATGACCAAATAGTAACCTTGGGTAATATTGTTTTGTTGAAAATCTGAAGGGAAAGTTGGAATAACCGACCGGAACTTGTAACCCAGTTAACTAAGATCCAATTATGGAGAATTTTGGTCACTACCCACACTTGTAGCTTAGACCTTTTTCTGATGTACCTCTTCTAGTCAAGTTGTGGTGAATTTCTTTTCCCGATTAAGATTGTAATCCTTACTCAAGGGTTGGCCTAGGTACTCGGCCATTGAAAGTGTATGACTTGTTCTTTAACCCTGTGTCATAGGACTCCACTTCCAAATTTAACTTTCCCTAGCAATTGGATAAGTTTTCTTTTAGATAATTTCTTTCATATGATCATTTTTCTTGACGCCATTCGAGGAGTGGAGTGACGTCCGTAACCCTTCGATCTCTCAACTTTTCCAACTCATAAGGACCGAATCTCAAACATTCGTTAAACGTGTCGAATCGAAAATTTGAGGTTTTGGCTATCCTGGTTCTGTTGGAAGTTGTGAACCTTGAGATTGCCTTACGAAAGGACCTCACCACTTATTCATTCCCAAGAGTCGTGCTATATTCCGAGTTGTGGTTGTTGAAAGCCTTAAACCAATTTTGGACGTTTGGGTTAAGAGGAAACTTCAAGAAAATCGTTATCTCATTGTTGAGATGACTGTTCAAGCTCGTTGACCTTTAGGAGGACTCCGAGGAACCGTTAGATATGAATTATCGACTTGAGGTGTGTTACATTACACATCTTGTTTTCTGAATATTGAGTTGAACCAGACTTGGTATTTAGTGTTCCCCTATACACATACTAAACACAAGAACTAAAAGGATCACGTAGTTGAGATAACTACTTGAAGAACCCGTAGGGCTAATGATTCAAGATGGTATCAGAGCACGGTTTGCTCTTGTGGTACGCGCGGATCGAGGATGTGATGTCTCTACGTGGTCATCCCGTTATCAACCTGATAATTAGTGGGAATGAATTGTGGATAGAGCATGATTAGCCTGATACACTGTGCGTCAGTGTGATTTGACCCAAGTAGGGTGTATATGACGAACTGGTAATGTGGAACCATTGGATGGTCATGCGATGTTAGATTGTTATGCTGCTGGGAGCAACTGGGTTCGGGGAACCCTAGTTGAGTTGATGGTAGGATTGGAATTGACGTCCATGCGATGTCAGGATCGTGGGGTCAGTCAGATTGTGTATTATACTCCAGAGGGCAGTTGGGTTCAGAGGAACCCTAGGGCGTGATTGTGGAACCCTAAATTATGATGGATGGTCTGGATAGGTGAATCTAGACAAACTCTAGTTGCTAGTTGAGAGGTCCTAGGGCACGAGTGATGGTCCGGAAAGGCGAACCTTAGTTGTGATTGATGAATTGGAAATGTGAGTATGAATTACTTTATGAGACAATTAGAACGCGGAAGTGTTGGGAGTTTCTTAGCCTACATGAATTTGTTAGTACATAAGACTTTTCTTTTCATGGTTTTGGTCTCCCATTAAGAAGGACTTGTCGTTGACCGAGAAAGCATTATCAGACATACAAAAAACTGTTCAGGAAGCATTTGATTTGTTTTATCATTTGAGGGGCAACGTTTGTCAAGTTACTTGTTGTTACCAAAGAGACACACCAGTAACTTGTTGATAAGGAACTGACAAATCTCTTTGATGGGGAACCTATATGGCGAACTTTGCGAGGGAGCTGAATTTTTGGTTGTACAGACAATTTAGGGGTAACTGTTGGGATTTGTACCTTTGATTGACGTTGATTATATTCCAGGGAGGAAATTTCTCAAGGGGGGGGGGGGGGGTTTAAAATGTTACATCTCGTACTAGAAATTAGAAACCAACAATACAAAATTACCAAAAATACCTCCCCCTCACGAGTGTTGTTGGGTCTCGTTAGGAATGTGGGTGACAAGACCCATCCCAATCCCCCCGGGATTACCCTGGAATGTGCCCTGCTCCCGTCCAACAAGGGGTGTCAGACAAAGGATGACCAAGAGCCACTGCCCAAACAGGGCATCCAGAGTGCGCAAGGATCGATGGAGGAGGTGTACAATGTCCCAGTCTCTGCTGCAATCGCATCCGTGATCAACCTGAAGGGCATTAAAACCAAAAGCTGTGAGTGGACAAAAACCAGTAAGTTCATCAAATACATTTATAAGACATTTATGCCCTCCAATAAAAACGTATGCATGCCACGAAAACCAGTAACCAAAACGTTTACTCAACCGAGCCATTAGGGCCTTAGCCCAAAAACCGTCAACCAAAAACCAAGTGTGGGAACTCAGCCCAAAACTGTGAAATACCATAACTATACATAAACAACCATGTGGGTCACCACCCACGACCATAAATGAACATCAATTCATTAAAATCACACAATCATAAATCCACCCGGAAAGCCATTTCATTAATTCGTATTTTACCATTACCATCACCAGCATCCCTGATGCTAGACGTCCCTGACGTCATATCTCACGGTTTCACAAGCTACGCGTGCTGCCCGGGGTCTCTCCGGGTCCATATATCTGACATCCCTGATGTCTGACGTCCCAGACGTCAATCATAGCAATCCTGCTCCTGAGTCATCATACGGTCCGGCTGCTCCGTATGGTGACCCTTCACAGGCAATGCACCGTGACTTCCCCAGTGTCCCAGACATCTGGAGGAGACCATCATATATCCATGTGTACAGATGGTATATGGAAAAACAGTTTTATTAACTCATTTCACAACATCACAATGGGCCCTGCCCGAATTTTCCATAAAACAACACATTTCCATTTAGGGTCCCTGACCCGAAAACACATTTATTAAATATAGGGCCCCTGACCCGAAATCATCATTTTAATCCAACTGGGCCCCATGCCCGACTTTATGAACCACTGGGCCCACGACCCAATTTATAAACCAACTGGGCCCGCAGCCCGATTACGTACTCAAATGGACTCCAAGTCCGAGATTTCCAAAACAAGTGGGCCTCAAGCCCGAATTCATCTTTCCACTATAAAAACCGTTTTATCATAATATTTATTTAACCACAAGCATGCAAAACCACAAATAAACCGTTAATCCCGATACACGTGAAATACGGAAAATACCTCGAAATACGTGCAACATACCCAAAATCAATATTCACAAATACCATCATAGAAATCATGTATATAAACCATATAACACATTTAAGCATGCATAGGATTTATAAAACCAAAGTCCACTCACAGACCGTTTTAACCGTGTGCCTCGATACGCGTGCCACCGGCCCTCCCGGGCCACACCACTATCACCGGGACTCCCAATCCTATCCAAATCACATTAGAGGGTTACTAACCTCATTGTTAACATCCTATCAAAGTCCCGTAATTTTCCCGAATTTTTACTTATTTTTAAACTTAATTTAAAACCTTTGGACATCCCGAACACTATCGAGATGGTGTCCGATCGACACGAAACCAATCCCAAAATGTTCGTTACATTAAATAGGACAGAAGTCATGTTGACCTCACCTCGAGATTCGTGCCCACGCGCCGTCATGCACCGCCGTGAGTGGCTGCGCGTGAAACTGACGCGCCGTGAACAGTGTCACCGTTCTGACCCGGTTGTCTGATGAACGGGTCACCGTGACCCGCGGCCCAACCCTACTGGTTCTCAGCCATTACTCGATCATTTTCAATTCCGTTTGTTCCTACAAGATCGTCTCATCAATTCCAGTTGATCCATGCTTTAAAAACTGAGAAACCAATACGTTTGACTACCTGTTCGTGGAGGTGTGCAGACCGGCCACCTGCAACCGTCGTGCCTGCACGATCCCGGCCACCATTCCTTTCGAAAACGATCCCCAAAGGCTCGTCTCAACCCCTAGATCATCATCCTGGTCACTAAATCGATTGTAATACGTTAAAACCCATCCTACCATTTTTGTACCCGAAAACAAGCTCACGGGTTCGAGGCTTATCTCGCCGCCGTGGCTACCGCTGTGGCCACCAGCATGCCCAGTTCGACTCCAGGAACTCCTTTCACCCCTCAAACACGATCAAAACCAGTCCACACTGATTTTCCAATTTCTGAGTTTTCGGACCTCTCTGTTTTTCCTCTCCGCCGCCAACCTCGCCGTCTCCCGTCGCCTCCCGTCGTGCCCAGTTCACAGCAGTCGACTCACAATCCTCTGCACAGCCTCATGGTTATAGTTATGGTGGTGATGTGAAATGGGGAGCTGTGTGCGGGTGTGTATGTGCACGGGTTCTGTTTTCCGGTCACCACCGCCACCCACGGTGGTCCTGCCGCCGCATGCGACTCCAACTCCTCTCAGTCTCCCTGTGTTCTCTCACGGTTCCAAAAACAGAGAAGGGGTTGTGTGTGTATGTGTTTCGGGTGGGAGAAAACAGAGTGAGAGAGAGATGAGTGTGATCAGAGATAAAGGAAGGGAAGAGATGAGATCAAGGGCCCAGATTTGATCTGAGGTTTGAATGGATGGTGAAGATTTAAGGGGAGAAAATGGATTAAATAATCCAATGGCCAACAAGGATCCAGATTTTAGGGAAGGTGGGGATGAGTGACACGTGGCCTACATCCAAGGGTCCAGATTCGTCAGTTACTGTTCACCTATTTAAATATTATTATTTTATTCCGAGTCTCGGTTAATCGCGATTACGTCCGTGACCATAACTTCGTCGTCGAATCTCCGATTTCGGCATGCCGCCTGTCGTTGGATTCGTATCGACGAGACCTACGTAACGGTCCTTAGCCCTCGTCCATCGGACCTCCCGGTCAAAAAGTCAACATTTGGCCCCTAATAAGCCAAATTACCAAAATACCCCTCAACTTCCGAACATCATAACTTTCTCTACGAATGTCGGAATCGAACGTGCCACCTGTCTATGAACTCGTGACATCCCGAACTACGTCACGGTCATCGGTCAAAGTCCGTTTGACCGCCCGATCAAAAAGTCAATATTTTGCCCACGACCAGGGGCAAAACGGTCATTTTGCACACTTTGTCCGATTTCGACCTACTAAGCACCGTTCAACCTCACTAATCGAGATTAGTCACTAACCTAATCCCGGAATTCGGGACGGGTCATTACAATCTTCCCTCCTTAATTAATTTCGTCCTCGAAATTCCAACCGCTCTAATCTCAACGTACTTCCCTCCTTAATTAGTTTCGCTCTCGAAACTCGAGTACCCTGATTCCACAAACACCCCGTGGAAAGTGGAATCGACCACGCAACACGTGTACACCCGTACACCAACTACTTAGACAAAACCTGTCTACACCCAAACGTACCACTAGTACTCAAAACGCAACGACTACATTCGACCCCGTCGAATGACTGAAACTACTTGTTTCGAATTTGACACCACTAGTCAAATCAACCCTCTCGTTGACGCAACAACTCGACGGTTCCTTTCCCACTCCCACTAGGAGTCAGCTGACCCCACTCAACAATCTATGTTGACACATCCTGACAAACTGTCACCACACAGTTGTTGTCAGTCGAAAACTAACACTAGACTCACTCGTGGTTACACATGCCACCAACATACTTGACTTAGTAAACATTTACCGACCTTTCACACGACCTGTGTGTAATTAAACACATCGGAATTACCATGACCCATTGCATAGTAATGTCCGGTCCACAACCAATCCCATGGTATCGGAACCAATCCGACTACCAACACGTTCACCGACACACCTCGGGTATATCCCGTATACCGTAACTAGACATCACAAGTCTACAAGGTATTGTACCTCGAACCATGTACGAAGTACACACATCTACCTAATAACCAGACTACAACCACCTAGGTCATAGTCGAACGCGTTCCAATAATGGAGTACGTTTGCCCAATCCAGCATGAGACAAATCGAAACTCCACCCAACATCTAGTTCCACTTCCGAATCTGAATCCGCAACTTCGTAAGAAATCCCGAATCCAAACCCAGATATCCCATTTTAATTCATATCCAAATCCGAATCCGAAATCATTATTCCGTAAGCTAGCATTTGGAATAATCATTCCGTACCCAAATCCGGAAATATACTTTCAAGTTTCAAAATCGAATCCTGAATCGTCACCCAGAAATTCGATTCCGAATCCCGAAATCTCGTTCACATTTACCAAGACACACCAAAACCGAACCTATCGGTTACCCGTTGAATACACTTGATTGACTTCATAGGGAAGCCAATCCAACCTCCACACGTCTAAGGTTGACAAAATTCAACTACCTTGAAAACCTACTCACCCGAGTAGAATACCATACGGGCCCCACTTCGAAAAGAAGTTCAATCCCGTCGTTTACGACTCACACACCCAAGTTCGTATCGATCCTTGTCATTCCACCTAGGAAAAACCAAGGAGGATCCAAAATGATGACGCTAATACTCATCCTACGTGGATGCAACAAAACTCACTGCACTCACCACGCCATGTAACCCAACATCGTCTGCCACCAAGCAGAAAATGAAAAATCTCGTTTACCTAATTTCGAATACGTAGCTCCTCCTGATGACCTCGCAACACACAAGAGCTCACCAACCAATACACGCTCAACGTACTGGTAACTACAGTCAATGTCTGTCAGGGCAGAAAGCAAGAAGTCAACCCCAATGACTTCGAAATACCAATCACCAAAAACGAGCACCACTCTCGTTCCCCAATCACAACTTTCCTCAAAACTAAGGTTCCAACCACCAGACTTCCTACCTCCTCAATTCACTTGGACAACCACGTGTCCACAATCGATCCGTTATTGTTCCGTTCGCAAATCCCAACCTTTACAGGTTCAGCACTCGGTTTTCTAAGTTCTCACTTACAAATTTCCACATCTATACCACTAATAGTTTTCCTTGTCTTTTCCAGTTTTAATCATTTCCGTGTACATTTTAGGGATATTTAAAAACATAAAATCACACAAATTTTGGAGTTGCCAACAACTCCCCCAAATCCACCAATTATCATGACGTAGGGGACGTCATCCCAAGATTACTCAAGTCTCAATTATACCATTTTAATCCACTCCTTACTGGTTATCTCACCACTATTGGAACTTATCCCAACACATTACGATCTTAACTGGAACCCATCCAGTCCATCACTCAGCCACTACCAATTTCAAAGACCGAACATATGTTCATTATGACGGAGTCACACCCCAACTTGTGGCTCATCGTCAACACCATTACCGACACTAGCACCAGCACTAGTACCGGCACCAACACACTAGCTACAACACTAGTATCAGCACACAGGCATCCATACTAGCATCGACACAAAAGTGCTAACATACAAACATTCATACTTGCACACCGTGTGCAAATATGACAACTCTAGATCTCCGTTCATACCGAACAACGATCCCGCACCACACAACTATGGGTACCACTATTCTGGCAACCTACATCAGGATAATGAACATTCCCTGAACGTCCCCAAGTATTATAACCACACTAATTACCCTCGATAGCCAGTCATCACCATATGACTACCGACTAACTGTCATTGCTATCGAGATCCGCATTCACACATCACACCAATACCCGATACAACACGGGATTCCATAATTTATCTCAGAACCGTATCCGTAGATCGGATCTCATAATTCTGACAAGACTCACTAGAGTTATCCACATGGTCATCCATGACCTCAACCGCTCGTCGCAGCACAAGTTCTCATCCACTAATCATTATTAAGGTTTATCTTTTTAATCCAGCATACACTAGGGTTACACAATTATATCCTATGGTTCCACCGAACCCAACCGCTCTCCGTAATATAAAATTCACAACCTGACCGACCTCGCGGTCCTGACATCGAATAGACGTCAGATCCAATCCTACCATCCCATCAACGTGGGTTCCACCACTAGGTCATCGGCCAACTCCGATGAACCAACATCCCTCACACTAGAAACCACCACAAGGGTTCACATTTTAAACCATTACTCACATGAGGTTCCCCGAACCTGACTGCACCTAGTAGCACAACAATCCAATATTACATGACCGAACCGACGGTCCCACAATACCAGTTCACCACAATCAACCCCACTTGGGTCGAATCACATTAATGCACGGCGTATCGGGCCAATCACACTCCATCCACTATCCAAACCCAAAAACTATCTATCAGGTTGATAACGAATTGCAGCCCAAAGAGACATCACACCCTCGACCTGCGCACACAAAAGAGCAACCGTGCTCTGATACCAAGTTGACAGGACCCATCCCAATCCCCCCGGGATTACCATGGAATGTGCCCTGCTCCCGTCCAACAAGGGGTGTCAGACAAAGGATGACCAAGAGCCACTGCCCAAACAGGGCATCCAGAGTGCGCAAGGATCGATGGAGGAGGTGTGCAATGTCCCAGTCTCTGCTGCAATCGCATCCGTGATCAACCTGAAGGGCATTAAAACCAAAAGCTGTGAGTGGACAAAAACCAGTAAGTTCATCAAATACATTTATAAGACATTTATGCCCTCCAATAAAAACGTATGCATGCCACGAAAACCAGTAACCAAAACGTTTGCTCAACCGAGCCATTAGGGCCTTAGCCCAAAAACCGTCAACCAAAAACCAAGTGTGGGAACTCAGCCCAAAACTGTGAAATACCATAACTATACATAAACAACCATGTGGGTCACCACCCACGACCATAAATGAACATCAATTCATTAAAATCACACAATCATAAATCCACCCGGAAAGCCATTTCATTAATTCGTATTTTACCATTACCATCACCAGCATCCCTGATGCTAGACGTCCCTGACGTCATATCTCACGGTTTCACAAGCTACGCGTGCTGCACGGGGTCTCTCCGGGTCCATATATTTGACATCCCTGATGTCTGACGTCCCAGACGTCAATCATAGCAATCCTGCTCCTGAGTCATCATACGGTCCGGCTGCTCCGTATGGTGACCCTTCACAGGCAATGCACCGTGACTTCCCCAGTGTCCCAGACATCTGGAGGAGACCATCATATATCCATGTGTACAGATGGTATATGGAAAAACAGTTTTATTAACTCATTTCACAACATCACAATGGGCCCTGCCCGAATTTTCCATAAAACAACACATTTCCATTTAGGGTCCCTGACCCGAAAACACATTTATTAAATATAGGGCCCCTGACCCGAAATCATCATTTTAATCCAACTGGGCCCCATGCCCGACTTTATGAACCACTGGGCCCACGACCCGATTTATAAACCAACTGGGCCCGCAGCCCGATTACGTACTCAAATGGACTCCAAGTCCGAGATTTCCAAAACAAGTGGGCCTCAAGCCCGAATTCATCTTTCCACTATAAAAACCATTTTATCATAATATTTATTTAACCACAAGCATGCAAAACCACAAATAAACCGTTAATCCCGATACACGTGAAATACGGAAAACACCTCGAAATACGTGCAACATACCCAAAATCAATACTCACAAATACCATCATAGAAATCATGTATATAAACCATATAACACATTTAAGCATGCATAGGATTTATAAAACCAAAGTCCACTCACATACCGTTTTAACCGTGTGCCTCGATACGCGTGCCACCGGCCCTCCCGGGCCACACCACTATCACCGGGACTCCCAATCCTATCCAAATCACATTAGAGGGTTACTAACCTCATTGTTAACATCCTATCAAAGTCCCGTAATTTTCCCGAATTTTTACTTATTTTTAAACTTAATTTAAAACCTTCGGACATCCCGAACACTATCGAGACGGTGTCCGATCGACACGAAACCAATCCCAAAATGTTCGTTACATTAAATCGGACAGAAGTCATTTTGACCTCACCTCGAGATTCGTGCCCACGCGCCGTCACGCGCCGCCGTGAGTGGCTGCGCATGAAACTGACGTGCCGTGAACAGTGTCACCGTTCTGACCCGGTTGTCTGATAAACGGGTCACCGTGACCCGCGGCCCAACCCGACTGGTTCTCAGCCATTACTCGATCATTTTCAATTCCGTTTGTTCCTACAAGATCGTCTCATCAATTCCAGTTGATCCATGCTTTAAAAACTGAGAAACCAATACGTTTGACTACCTGTTCGTGGAGGTGTGCAGACCGGCCACCTGCAACCGTCGTGCCTGCACGATCCCGGCCACCATTCCTTTCGAAAACGATCCCCAAAGGCTCGTCTCAACCCCTAGATCATCATCCTGGTCACTAAATCGATTGTAATACGTTAAAACCCATCCTACCATTTTTGTACCCGAAAACAAGCTCACGGGTTCGAGGCTTACCTCGCCGCCGTGGCTACCGCCGTGGCCACCAGCATGCCCAGTTCGACTCCAGGAACTCCTTTCACCCCTCAAACACGATCAAAACCAGTCCACACTGATTTTCCAATTTCTGAGTTTTCGGACCTCTCTGTTTTTCCTCTCCGCCGCCAACCTCGCCGTCTCCCGTCGCCTCCCGTCGTGCCCAGTTCACAGCAGTCGACTCACAATCCTCTGCACAGCCTCATGGTTATAGTTATGGTGGTGATGTGAAATGGGGAGCTGTGTGCGGGTGTGTATGTGCACGGGTTCTGTTTTCCGGTCACCACCGCCACCCACGGTGGTCCTGCCACCGCATGCGACTCCAACTCCTCTCAGTCTCCCTGTGTTCTCTCACGGTTCCAAAAACAGAGAAGGGGTTGTGTGTGTATGTGTTTCGGGTGGGAGAAAACAGAGTGAGAGAGAGATGAGTGTGATCAGAGATAAAGGAAGGGAAGAGATGAGATCAAGGGCCCAGATTTGATCTGAGGTTTGAATGGATGGTGAGGATTTAAGGGGAGAAAATGGATTAAATAATCCAATGGCCAACAAGGATCCAGATTTTAGGGAAGGTGGGGATGAGTGACACGTTGCCTACATCCAAGGGTCCAGATTCGTCAATTACTGTTCGCCTATTTAAATATTATTATTTTATTCCGAGTCTCGGTTAATCGCGATTACGTCCGTGACCATAACTTCGTCGTCGAATCTCCGATTTCGGCATGCCGCCTGTCGTTGGATTCGTATCGACGAGACCTACGTAACGGTCCTTGGCCCTCGTCCATCGGACCTCCCGGTCAAAAAGTCAACATTTGGCCCCTAATAAGCCAAATTACCAAAATACCCCTCAACTTCCGAACATCATAACTTTCTCTACGAATGTCGGAATCGAACGTGCCACCTGTCTATGAACTCGTGACATCCCGAACTACGTCACGGTCATCGGTCAAAGTCTGTTTGACCGCCCGATCAAAAAGTCAACATTTTGCCCACGACCAGGGGCAAAACGGTCATTTTGCACACTTTGTCCGATTTCGACCTACTAAGCACCGTTCAACCTCACTAATCGAGATTAGTCACTAACCTAATCCCGGAATTTGGGACGGGTCGTTACAGTGGGGTTGGATCATTTGTTTGATGGCGAAAAATTAATCTCCAAGCCCAAGCACATCAATGTATGGCTTAGGTTCCTTTTGGAAATAAAGTTTGACCCAGGCCCAATGTTAAGCCCAAACCCAATTCCTCACTTTTGTGATTTACCACTGATGCTACCCACAACCTTATAGAAAAAACCCATACTCTGTGCAAAGACCATACACATACACTTCGTCCTTATGTAACTAGTGAGCATCCCACCATTCAAATGATAAACCCACAACCCATCAAATAGCCACTCTAGGCGTCGTCCCCTTAAGCTCAGGCAGGCAGCTTGTCACCATCTTTTCCATCCCATGCCATCGATCTAACCCTCGTTTATCGTGAAGGATTATGGCTGTGGCATGGAAGCAGGGTCATGAGTAAGAACCATCAACTCAGACGACTCAAACCAAGCCCTGGAGACACCACGCCTTCACCGCGGCCTCTCTCGACGGACAAACCCGCCGGGGAAACCCAGAGATCATTGTAACCCAAACTGGAGTACCTAGACCGTATTGGGCCCGAAGATGACCCACGACGTCCAAGCTTGAAAAAGGTATTAATCGAACCCTCTGAGTGTGGATTGTTGATCTACTCATTGAGTGCTTCACACTACTGTAATTGCATGTTTTTTTCATGCATGTTGGGACATCGGATAGCTCGCTGAAGGCGGAGATTACGGCGGAGAGTCCCGGAAACCTGGAACCCGTGGAAGGCTATGACCATTCAGTCCTTTTTATGTCCTTGTTAGGTCAAATCCAAAGTCTAATCTCCTTTTTTATCATTCCCTTAACTTGCATGATTAAGGACCTACTCTGTGTTCAGAACCAGGGGATGTGGAGCATTGCCAGATTGAGAACTTAATGAAACCTGGAACTCCCAACAATTTTCTTATCGTGTTAGGTATAACTGCGACCCATTGAGCCTGGATTCTGTTTCTACAAGTTAAGTAAAGTTGGTTTAATATATTGCATGTCGAATTTGGGCTAGAATCGAAGAATTGGGATCTCGCTGGAGTTTGGGAATTTTTCAGGAAAAAACCCAAATTTCGGCTACCGTCAATGGCAGCGATGGTGACGACAGTCTGATCACCATCTATGGTGAAGCTTTGGTGATGGTGGGTCAACAGTCAACGTTAACAAACGTTAGTTAAATGTTAGGGTCAATGTCAGTTCTAATGATCAAATTGATGGATTATTCTCTAGAATATTCAAGAAATATTCCCACACGTGTATAGTGCATGTGTGGCACTGTAGCAACACGAACATAGAGCTTGATGCATGCATGGGGGCGTGTGAACGCACGTGGGTACAAGTGGCGGGGGCGTGAGGCCCCATTCCAATGAATGGAGAGGTATGTGATGGTTTTTCGACCCTCTGCCAACGTATGGAGGTCTTTTCTAGCCCACGACGATGCGTGCGCATATTTTCAGGTCATTTAGGACAGTTTTGAGTGCATTTCCGGCCCATCCTAGTGCTTTAATTGACATTTTGGGCTACCCTAACAGAGTTTTCTTTGGGGTTTGAGTATGTCTTGATTGGTAACTTATAGCCTTGACCTTGGTAGGGTTGTTCGAGCATGGAGCTTGTGCGAGCATGGTAGGTCGGGTGATTTTGACTCCCCAATAAGTGTGTGAGTGGACCCTTTTCCCTAAACTTTTTTTTATTAAACTATATACTGGCATGTTTTACGATGTCTATGCTATATATATATATATATTCCCTGAGCATGCTTGATTTCCTATTTTGGAGTAATTAATGATGATAAATATGCCCACTTAATGATATGTGCTCGAATATGCTTGTGTGTGCCATGACGTGTGACATGTTTATATAGCTATGTACGATGGGGTACGAAATGCTAGTAGGCACTATGTTAAGTGATGTGCTATATGGGCCACGTTGGGTGATATGCTATATGTGCTGAAAGGTGAGATACACTAATATGTGATGTGAAGTGATAGTGTTACCTGAGTATTTCTAGTTTAGATATTTACCGCCTTTGCATTTTGTTTGTTATTCTTGGTATTTGTACTTATTGAGTCCCGAGGCATTGTTGAGTTATCACCTTAGAACCACTTAGGAGTCACAGGTATCTCTGAACCCGTCTAAGTGGCTGCAAACTAGCTTCCACAAGATTGTTCACCCGCATAGCTCGTAATACTAGTTAAATATACACCAGCTTGTCCCCAAGCTATAGAGGACATGAGGTGACTATGCTTAGCACCCAACTTTCACGTGGATGAGGTACACGAGCATATAGATACCCCAGCGTGGCATATGCGTATGCCTCGTGCAACTTTTGAGCAATTAGCTTGTGGTTTAGGCATGTTGTTTCATACTTTGAGTTGTTTACTGTGATTAATGATTGTTATTTGATTATTATTATTATTATTATTTCTCGTTTAACATGTAAGTACAAATTACTATTTTGGTTTTGGGAAAACAGAGGGGTTGAAGTTGTTTTACCATTACTGGTTTTACACTTAAATAAAGTATTGGATCCACTCACCCTTTGTTTTTTAGGAGGCTTAGTAACTGCTCTAACATCCGCTCTCGAGTCTTGGAGTGACATAGCGACGATTAGGTATTTAAGGTTGTAAGGTAACAGTATGATCATAAAACTTGTGTCCCTGCACTATACTTCCTCTGTGGAGTGAAATGTTATCAGTTTGGACTGATCATGTTTCACTCGACTCACTAAACGTATCGTTTTACTTAATTGGATTTCTTCATCTAGACGTCTCCATCCAGATGTTAGCCAACACACCTCAATCTTCGTGCCTTAAGTGGACTTTGCGGGTCGGGTGTGTCAATCGTTCATCAAGTTTTCCTTTCAATCCTCACGATTTTGCATGGTTAGGACACAACGATCCGTTCAATTATCTGAAGCTGCTGCTTTAACCTCTACAGCTCAAACTGGAAATGGAGCACACATTGTGACTTCAGATGAACATCAAAGCGATTTCCTCCACATGACTATCATGGTAACTATTAGGATGCAGGGACCGATTCCAACTTTTGGTTTTGGAACTTTTCTTGTCCAAACAAATTCCTACACCTGCATTAGGATAGGAATGAAACCCTTTCAACAAATTGAGGGGTAATTGGTGGGAGAAATGTCTAGCCAGAATTGGCCCCATGAAAATAGAGATCTACAAGTATTCCTGGATGGACTTCATAATGTATCAGGACAAAATCAAGCATGAAAGGGGCTTGAATAGACAACTAACTCGTAAACAAGAGGTGAGGGTCTCGACATGATATGTGTCATGTAACGACCCGTCCCAAATTCCTAGATTAGATTAGTGACTAATCACGATTAGTGAGGTTAATCGGTGATTAGCTAGGATAAATCGGACGAACGATGCGAAATGACCGTTTTGCCACCACTAGTGGTGGCAAAACGTTGACTTTTCAATCAGACAGTCAAACGGACTTTGACCGATGACCGTGACGTAGTTCGTGACATCACGAGTTCCTAGACAGGTGGCATGTTCAATTCCGACGTTCGTAGTAGAAGTTATGACGTTGGGAAGTTTAGGGGCATTTTGGTAATTTTGGTTAAAAGGCAAAATAGTTGACTTTTTGACCGGGATGTCCGATGGCCGAGGACTATTACGTAGATAAGGACGATACGAATCCATAGAAAGGCGGCAGGCTGAAATCGGACTTCGAACCGAAGAGTTATAGGTCACGGAAGTTCGATTTCACTATGCACGTACTTCGAGGCGGGGATGATTTGGCAAAATCTGATTAGGCAGATATTTTTAGTGGGTCCCATGGATGAGTGACAAGTGTCACTCATCCCATTGGACAATCCCCTAAATTGTGGATCTAATTAATTAAATAACATTATAATTATTATTATATAATTAATTTTAACAACTTAAAATCCTAACCATCCATTCCTTCTAATCTCTCAAATCCTCACCACTCATCTAATCATCTAATCCTCACTTCTCTCATCAGCCATCAATATCATCACCTTCATTTCTTCTATTTTCTTCATCAAACCCGCACCCCCCTATGTTCTTCATTCTTCCTTTTTCTTCAAAACACACAACCCACACATACCACCATGAACCCATATGCCGTGTGTGTGACCGTGAGAGGGTGATGAGAGACGAAGGACGGCGAGCCACGACTGGGGAGGGTGGTGGCTCACGGTGGTGGACGGCGGAGCTCGGCCGTGAGGTAAGAAAACTTTGAAAATTCGAATTTGAGTTTTAATGGTTTTTACTACATTTCGTTTATTGGGTAAGGTTTCTGGGGACCTTAGTAGTAGAATGGGATTAGTTTTGGGGCTTGGGATGGCCGGACATGGCCGTGAACGGCCGGAGAAAACCCGGACACCATTGATGGCGGATGTAAGCTCGGTTTCAGGTGGTTTTTCTTAGTTTTAGGGATTGGGTTAGATAGGAAATGAAGAAATAGGAATTTAGGGATTAAAATGGGACCAAACGGACCCCGAATCAGTCCGAAAACCCGAGAAAACCGTGCGGTGAACAGTGCCCATGAATAGTAATTGGTTCAGTTCCGAGGAGGATGACGATGAACAGTGCTTTCGACTTTCTAGGGTCTCGTGAGGGCCCCTGGGCCATAATTTGGGAAAGTGTTCAACACGAGAAATCTTCTATTCAATGTAACGAAGATTTTGGGACTGGTCTCGTGTCAATCGGATATCGTTTCGATAGTTTTCGGGGTGCCGAAAGGTTTAGGGTCGGTTTAAAAATAGTTAAAAATTCGGAAAAATTACGGGGCTTTGATGGGAGGTTAATTAAGTAGTTATTAACCTTCTATTAAAATTTGGACAGGTTTGGGAGTCCCGGTGACAGTGATCGGCTCGGGAGAGCCTATTGCACGCAAATCGAGGCGGCAGCTCGGACAGTCTGTGAGTGGACCTTTAATTGGTGCATGCATAAATGTTTATTATATGTTTTAAATACTTGTTTGTGATGCCATGAGTGCATTTGGATGTGTGGTTACGTATAGGCACGTATTTCGAGGTTTCGGCCCTATACGGTGCCTATATGGGGCTGTATGTCTTTACCGGTCTAAATGAAATGGTTTTGGATTTACAAATGGATTATGAATATGATTTTATGATGTTGATTTGGATGCTTGTGATTTATATGGTTTCACGTATTTCGAAGCGATTTACGTGCTTGCACGTAAATCGAGATTCCAGTTTTACTCTGATTTTCCATTCTTATGGTTTTGGAAATAGTTTAATGAAATGGTTTTGGATTTGAAAAGGTAAACTCGGGTTTGAGACCCATTTGCTTTACGGAATCGGGCCGGAGGCCCAGTTGGTTTACGATTCGGACCGGAGGTCCAGTTTCTATGAGGATTCGGGCCTAGCGCCCAATTATGTGTTACCAATGGTTTTTATGGTTCATGACGGTTTATGGGAACTGGCATGAATCCTTAAAATGGATTTACGGGTCATGACGGTTTATGGGAACCGGCATGAACCCATAAAAGGATTTTATGGTTCATGACGGCTTATGGGGGTCGGGCAGGAATTCTTGAAAGATTTAAATAATGATTTCAAAAGGTTTTTCATATGCCATCCTATATATATGATTGTCTCCTCTGGGGAGGGTCGTTGGCCTGGGTGGACCCCGGAGTAGTCACGGAGCACTGACTGAGTGGAGTCGCCCCCAGTTGGGTTCCTTACTCTCAGGATGGGCATGGTTCGTTACCTCCAGGGAGGGTCATTGATCTACGGACATTGACCTAGGTGGACCCTGGAGAGACTTGGGTTTGAGACCCCGGTTAGCACGCGTGTAGCTTTATTTTACCGTGACAGGTTCTGAATATGAATATAATGGATAAACATGATTTCAATTGGTTTTGGAAAATTGTGTTTATAATGATAAATGGATTTGGGCTGAGATCCCTCATATGTTCACTGTGTTATGGTTTTCTGTAAATGGTTTTGGGCAGGAGCCCGTATAACTTGTATTTACAGAATTTTGGGGCTGAGACCCTAATTGTGGATGTTTTAACATATGTGTTTGGATAAATGGTTATACTATGCATGCATGCTTTTTAGTGGAGGGTATAAAGGTCTTCTTATGGAAATGTTTTTATAAATTCTTTATTTTTGTCCACTCACAGTCTTTCTGTTTTTAATACCCTTCAGGTTGGATACGGTGGGGACTGTAGCAGAGATCGAGATATCACATACCTCCTCCGGATCCTGGCGTACTCTGATAGCCCGGGAGGGCAAAGGTCGAAAATATCCCTTGTCTGACACTCCGTGTCAGACGGAAGCAGGGTCATCCCACGTTAATCCCGGGGGGATTGGGATGGCTCCTGTCATGTCATAGGCGAACACCTCGGCATCTAGCCCCTTAAGACAACCTATCACAACAAGTAGAAATGTTGAGCAATCAAGTCCAAATGCAGTAAGAGCTTCTACCAAAAAATTTGACAAAATGAACGACAACTCAAGTTACCGAGAGACACACCACATCATGGGGAAGGCAAGAGGATGTTCTAAGACGTCATAAAAATGATAATGTTTGATTCCAAACAATATCACATGATACTTCGCTAATTGACTCTAGTAAGGAAAGTCAAACTAGATGAACAAAGATCCAACAACGTCCAAGGATGACAGTGCATGAGCGACTTGGAGAACGTGTAAGGCATCCTCGTGAATTGAAAATTTGCATAGGAGCTGGAGTCAACACATAGCTTCCCGAGACATTCCAGGATGCATTAATTATCAAAGCGAGGAGAAGGATGTGACAAACTCACCCACACGTTGTCATAAATAAAAAATTGATATTTGGGGAAGTTAGAGACGATTGGCTCGTAATGACTCCCTAACTCGCCGGGGAGCTCTACAAGCTGATAATATCCAAAGAAAGTTAGATCAACACCTATGAGACTTATAATGTGATGATGATCTAGAAGATGATCTACGTCATCAAATTCAGTCATCGTCATCTTCACCATTTTTATGAGACATCAAGAAGAAACTGTTCCCTCAAAGGTTTGCAACTCCAAAATTTAATCAGATAAAGGGAACTTCTAACTCGGTAAAACATATTGATTATTATCGACGAGTCATGATGCCTCATAGAAACAATGATGCACTCATGTGCAAAGTGTTCCAAGCCTCTCTATAAGGCCAAGCCATGACATGGTTCAACCATCTCCCCTGGAGGTCGATCACTTCTTTAGAAGAACAAGCTCTAGCTTTTTTGAAGGAATACTTGCAACTGTACGTAGTTGAATTGAAAGATGATCATCTCTTTACCATCAGAAAGATATCAAAAGAGACCTTCTAACAATACATTTGGAGAGACTATGGAGAAAATTATTCCATTGTTGGAAACATCAACCTTGTTGTTGCAATGGAATTCAAATAGGGGCGTTCCTAGGATAACCAGCTTTATCGCGACATAGTCATGGGCACTGCACAAAGTCGAACTAAGGTGCTTTTTCTGGTAGAGTGAAATGCATGTTGGGAATATGAGAAGTATGCCACCCATGCACTAGATTATGCTAGGGCAAGTGTAAAGGCCTTCAAAACCACAAAAAATGATGAACCCCATAGAAAATTCGCACACAGGAAGTTTATCAAATGCAAGGAGAGTTTAGCTTTCCATGCCCTAGCCAGAGGAAAGCCCAACTTAAAATTATCTTTCCTAGTCCATCAGATTCACAGTGAAATTAAGGACAAGCCTTGGTTCAAGAAACCAGAACCTATCAAAGGCAATCAGGAGTAGGCTGATAAGACAAAATGGTGTGCCTATCACAAATGGTATGGGTACAACTTTTGCAAATGTATATCCTTTAAGAATTATCTTTGGAGTCTCATCAAGGAAGGAAATTATACTGATTACATCAAGGTGAAGACCATATATCGACCCAAAAACATAGGAACCAAGCAGCATGCGACAAAGTGATTCGCATCAACATAACCATATGAGAATTAGAATTTCTAGGAACCACTTCCAAGCGAAAAAGAGGAAGATTCGTGACACTTTGGCTGTCTCTCAAGTCTTCCATGTTTCTACCCCCTGGGTGGACAACGACCTCGTCATTTGTTTCTCTCTAAAGAAAAGATAAGACTTGATTGGTCGTGTGGCGGTGCTCTAGTCATATTGATTCATATTGTGCATGCACAAATTGATCGGATCAATGTCGATGAAGGAAGTATAGAAAATATCCTTTTCCTTGATGTTGTGCTCGAATGGGTTTTGGAGAGCCTCACTACGAAAAGGGTCATCCCACTTTGAGGCTTTAACGGATCAACAAGTATGATCGTTGGCACCCTCCAGCTATATGTGCACTCATCTCGCATTGTCACATCCCAGATTTCTACACCATGGATGAGTATTCGCCATACATCATCACCGAAGGGCTAAAGGAGGTTAAAAAGACTGATATTCCCCAGATTCGCCATCTACTGGGGAAAAATCTTCTTCTTCATCTCCTAACCAAATGTTGGTCAGGATCCTGACATATATGAAAAACCTCTAGCTCCAAAAGAATGGTAACTTGACGATGACGTCGCCCTTATCCAACTTGGTCCTCAGTATGCGGAGCGACATGCTCGTATTGGCTCAAGCTTAGACGCCAAAGAAAAAAAAGAACTCACTGCATTCATGCATGAGGAAAAAGTCATTTTTTCTTGGTCTCCATCTGACATACTTGGAATTGACCCTACCACTACCATCACTTGCCACAAGCTGCATGTTAATCCAAACCAAAATGAAGCCAAACAAAAGTGATGCAATTTGTCCCTCGAGAAAATTGCTATAATCTAGGAAGAAATTGAAAAGCTACTTGTTGCTGGTTTCATTGAAGAAGTTCCGCACTCTGAATAGCTTGCAAATGTCGTACAATTCAAGAAGAAGGAAGCGGGACGATGGCAAGTTTATGTTGACTACATCAACCTCAACCTCACATGACCAAAAGAAAATTATCCCTTTCCAAGGATATCTCTTCCCAAGGATCGACTTCTTAGTAGACTGAACAGGCAAAAATGAGCTCCTTAGTTTGCTGGATGCATATTCTAGCTATAATCAGAATTTCATGCAAGAGAAAAACAAAGATAGATGGCCTTCTTCTTCAAACGAGGTGTATAGTACTGCTACAAGATCATGTCCCATTGGCATGAAGAATGCAGGAGCAATGTATTAAAGACTTGTCAATCAAATGTTCAAGGACTTCATTGGAAAATCGATGGAGGTCTATGTTGATGACATCATGGTCAAAAGAAAAACACGAGAGGACCATAATGTCAACCTATGTGAGACTTTCAATTTGCTGAAGAAAAAAAAATTACAAGATGAAGCTTAATCCTCTAAAGTGCACTTTTAGAGCATCAACATAGAAGTTCTTAGGTTACTTCGTGACTCAACGATTCTTACTAGCAGAGTGGCAGCTCTGAATTGATTTTTGTCCAAGGTAAAAGATTTATGTCGACCTTTCCTCTAAGCAATGAAGAAAACATCAAGAAAGAAGTGGGAGGAGAGATGTGAGAAGGCATTTCAAGATCTCACACTATGCCATTTTTGTCCTTAGACGACAGTGAAAAACTGTCGTCTAATTGCAAAAAAAGTATTGTCTATATGAGTGTCATCTATTTCAATCATATCAGACAACACTTATTAATTGTCGTCTAATGTACCATCAGACAAATTTTTTTTTCTTCAGAAAAACTGTCGTTTGTTAAAAAAAAACTAACCCAGAAAAAATGTCATCTATTAAGCCAATTAGACGACGATTTTACTAAAAAACCATCGTCTAATGCACCATCAGATGACAGTTTTTTAGTAAAATCGTTGTTTGAAAGCTTAATAGACAACACCTTATACGCATGAAAACGTTGTCTATGTTAATATAGACAACATTTTTCTTTTAATGAGATGTTGTGTGATATACATTTAGACGACAGTTTTTTTGTAATTAAGATAACATTAATTCAATGTTGTATGAAATTTTTTAATTTTATTAGAAAATGACTTTTGTGTGTCATTTCCTCGGACACCTGTGATCCATTAGAAGACAATTATACTCTGTTTTAGCAGACTATGACAACAAAAATCACATGTCATCTCAAAATCCAAAATGATGTTTAAATCCATTAAGTAATTTTGATGACAAATTTACAACAACAATCACATCTCAAAATCCCAGGTACTCTCAAAGGTTAACTTCAGCACCTTTTGATGTCCTTGCTTTTCTTGTTCTTGTCGTACTTCTCCTGTACCTTTTGATGATTGAAGCTCTCCTCCATCACTTCAATAGCAATAGCAATAGCAAAAGCATGTGCAAGGTATACCATAGTTGGTGAAAATAGAAGCTGAAAACTGTAAAAATTTCTTGTTTCTACAACTTGAACTAATCAAAGACCAATTTGGAAACGAATATGAATACTCATTCTGAAATCCAGTAAACCCATCTTTAATCTAGCAAACCCATCTTTAATTGAAACCCAGCAAACCCATCTTTAATCCAGCATGCCTCAATTTTTGTGTCCTTTCAGACTTTCCGGATTGGGGTGTGTGACATGGTACACACACACACACACCTGATGCCTTTACTTACTCCATCCCACTGCCTGCAGATTCCTCACAATGATGTCCTTTTCTCACTTTTACAAAATAATCCAATCTTACATTTCATCTCAATCATCTGCATGCTTTCTGTTGATGCATGAAATGTGCCAACCTAGGGACCAAATGCTGCTCTGCCACGTGCCCTGTATGAACCTGAAAATGAAGGAAACTGGTCGGTCGGTATAAGTTTAGGGGGTAGCAGAAAGTATACTGTAAAAACAATAGTAAACAGTAAATTGCTTGGTTACCTTTGTACGATAAGTGGACCCCTTTTGTATGGGTGCGGCGAATATAATATTTGTATTTTCTCGATGTGGGACAAATATCAATTCGCTGTGGGACTGACACGTGGAGGTGCCATCTAGACCGAGTGGGACTTGTCCGTGTGAGTGGGCATGGGCCCCTTGGGCTTGTGCTAGGCAGTGGCACTGGGCCAACCGGTCGGTCTGGGCTGACACACCGACCGACAGGAGATGGTCCTCTAGAGTCGGCCGGTGGCATGGTGTCTAGAAGAGGGTTGGGCCTCTAGGTCGGTCTGGGTCGACACGCGGAGCCAGGTAGAGGGCTGGGCCTAAAAGATTGGTCCGGACTGGTGCAATTTCGGCAATGGGCTGGGCCAGTAGTCAGTATGGGCTTCAAGCTCGGTCTGGGCCGATATGGTATGAACACTTTCCTTCAAAAAAACAAAAATAAGAAAACAAATAAAATAATTCACCTTACCGCCATAGTTCTTTGTAGTCCTTTTTCCTCTCCAACAACAAACATGCCTTTTTCTTACAGCAACCACACCCTTTTTTTTCCTTTTCACCAAAACAGAGTGAAAGCTAGGGTTTAGACTTTTCCTTTTTGAAGTTATCCACCCTTTAAATAGAAAATATAACCTCACACCATTTATAACGGAATTAATTTCAAAATAAATGAAATTAATTACCATCAATGAGAGGTTTAATTCCTTAAGGATTTGGGTAAAAAATGACGTTTACTTTCATGTCACATATCAAGTCCAATACAGATATATGTCAACTTTGATTCTGTGCTTAACAATTTTTATAAACATGGAGATAGAGCAAGGCAAAAAATTCAAACACCGACAAGCATGTTTGCATAGTAATCCAAAAAATGTAATCCCTTAAGATTCCCTAAATTCCAAAATGATGTGGGGGCATTTGTGGAACCCAAAATTTTCCAAAAAATGTGGAGATAGACATGGCCAATAATTCACACAACGTCCAAATTTCCCCTGATAATGACATTAATAGCTCACAGATACTTACACATTAAATAATATATTTATCAGTTGAATGCATTTTTTGATCAGATTAGATCCTCAATAATAATAATATTGTAAGACCCGTGTCCTGGAGGGAACGGTGAACAATCCCACATTCCTGCGAGGGGGGAATGGTCTGGGAAGAGGATGGTGGTGTGCCTTAAAGGTGTAGGCACACACCTATCTAGCATGAGGCCTTTTGGGAGCTCAGTGGCTTTGGGGGGGATTGGAACCCCAAAGTTAAGCGAGTTGAGGCCGGTGCAATTCCAGATGGGTGACCCCCTGGGAAGTTGCACCGTGAGCTCCCGAAAACAAAACCGTGAGGGCGAGGCCCAAAGCGGACAATATCGTGCTAGATGAATCGGGACCTGACAGAAGAGGGTCGGGTCCTGACAAATATTGTTTGCGAGGATTAATTGCCATTATTATTCATTTAATAATAAACCATTATTATTAATATTAAATTATTAAATGATATACTTTATTAAAAATTATTATTTATTAATTAGAGTATCAATCGACTAATCAGAACACTTTGCAACTCCCAAAGCTTTTTGATAAATAGTGGAACTCATTTCACTTTCAAGGTAGCTCGTTCTTCGTTTCTAGAGTTATTTTTTATTCCTCTCTCAAAGCTTACTTAAGCATCATAGTGTTCTTGGTTGAAGAACCCACTGGGGCTTCAATCTTGACTTTGATCGCCTCATATTTGTTGTTTGTAGGATTTGTGAAGACTTTTTCAAGCGAGTACAATTTCTACTTCAGCACTCGGCAAAATATTATGCCAAGTGTTAGGGAATATCCTAACAGAATCAGAATATTCCATTAACATTAACGGCTTTAGGGTTTGTTATAATTTCGTTAGTATTTAACTAATATGCTAACCACGTTAGCATATTCTTTCAACTGTTGGTGGCGTTAGTGATTAGACGATTGATTGGGAAGTTGACTGTGTTGCCAAGTTCCTCTATGTTGTACCATGTGGCTCCATGTGGCACCACATCTCACCACGTGACAGGTGATGCATCTACCACATTAGCACCCTACAACACATAGACCACTGGAAATTATTGGAGAAGACGATCAGACAACCTTTATCGTCGATGGCCGAAATCTGGAAAAGCCGTCAGAATTCGCCATTTTCGGAGAGATTCCAAATCCTTCAAAATATTTACATGTAGATCCATCTATAGATCACCATGATTTTCAATATGAACTCAAAACTTCAAATTTGGCTGGAAAATAGCCGAGTAGATTCAGACAAAACCTCCCTGCGATCCGCCACATAGAGTGATGCTTACATGGGGTAGGATTCGACCTAAACTTGGTTTGGTTTGATTCGACCTAAACTTGGTCAATGTTGGTGAGGGTTTCAGTGTCACATGGGGTAGGACATATTGCGGGAGGGAGGGAGGGAGAGAGAGAAAGAGAGGGAAGACACAGAGAGAGAGAGAGAGAGAAAGAGAGAGAGAGAGAGAGAGAAAGAGAAAAGGTTCCATGATAGGACCCATCCCTAAATCTAGTGATTATCGGACTGGGCCTACTCCCGTTTGACTATTCCTATCAGACAAGGGATCTCACAAATTCTAACTCGGTTCAACTCTTAAATAGACCAAATTAATTCTACCTTACTGGGTTACCTCCCACGTCTGACCTAATAACTCCGACAAGTGGCGGAATTTATCTATTTAAACAATTTTACTTATCTTATGTTTGTTTAATACTCTCAAATTTTAAACATATACCATATAACTATAAATAATAAATTTAAATATATCATTTCTTTATAAATGTATATAACCTTTTAATGTCATCAATAAAAATCCCTTTTTCACATCAACCAAATAACTCCTTGTAGAACTACTCATTTAAGTATTCCATAATTTATTATTTAAATGATGTTTAAATTATAACACAAAACTTGAACAAGCATAACTTCCTCATGTGATGTCCAATTAACTCAAATTCAATACCATTAGAACCATAAGACAGAGAGGAACCTTTTTCGTGTTGACAACTTCCCTAGAAGACCCCTTCACGTGCCCCCACGTGTAGCTACAATGCAAAACACTGTTCATCACCACCTTCACTTGTTTATCTGATATTCGGGTCGCCAGACCCGGATTTCCGACCCAGCTTTTCCTCACTCATTACACGTCCAAATCCAACATTATAAACATCCAACTTCATCTAATCAAGCTAAGAAGACAATCTATGTCAGGACCCACCCCGGTTTCACCCCGAAACCCGAGGTAAATCCCGCTCCCGTCTGACTCCCCGACATAACACCTAAGGAACACTCACGCAACCCAGTCAAACGCAGGAGTAATTAAACAAAATATTCCGACTATATGATCAGAAGAAAGAAATACTTACTAGATCTCACCGTGCGACCTCACCAGCGCTACGGCCATGGCTGCCCCGAGCAGCTCTTCCGCTATTCCTTGTTCAAAAACACTCCCTCTTAACTCAAGAGAGTCGTAACACCATCAAAAGCTCCCTAGTGCAAATGCTGGTTCGTTTCTTGGTCCTAAACTATAAGCCCAATATGGGGACCTCATGGGTTCCTTTGTAACTCATACGGTGTTCCCTTTCTTTCACCAACTAAACCTCACCAAACTTTTCCATTTTTCATCTTTCTCACCTTCCCTCTCATCCTTCCTATGTTTTCCCATGGTCAACTCATTATGTCTGAGTTTTGTGGTTTTTTATGGTCTTCGGCCTATGCCCCTATGAACCACACCAACACACACCATACACACTGATTTATAGGGATCTATGTCGGCGACAAATGGGAGGGAAAATATTTCCAGAATTTTTGGAGTTTCCCCACATGTTTCACACGCTAATTCACAAAATTATCAAATTACCCTTTGTCAAATATTACCATAATGCCCTTAACTATTTTTGACCCATAACCGTGGAGACTGCCGATTTTAGTGTGCTACCTTTCTATGGTCTCAAGATCTCGAGACCTTCCTAACGGTCCTCTCGACACGTCCACAAGATATACTGGACAAAAATTCAACATTTGAGTTTTTGGGTCAAAAGTCAACCCTTTGACTTTTTGGGGATGAAATGGTCATTTTTATTTTCTTGAATATCTGGGGTGTTACATTCCATATATTTTGTGTCTTTCTCGAGATTACCATTTTTCCCTCAACGATCTAGACCGTAATCGTCTCATACAAACTTCGATTCTTGTGTGCCGCCTGTCCACCTGCTCAGAAGCTCGAGATGGACATAATGGTACAACCAAAGCTGCTGGAAGTGTTCCCGATCAAAAAGTGACTATCAAGCACATTAATAATTCAAGGGTAAAATGGTCATTTCATGACATATTCTTTTAATTCTCTAGCCACCGAAACATTAAGCCTTCACAAGTGATCCAAAACTCGATTCGTTTGACCTCGCTTAACGAATTCCAAAGCATATTCAATAATTTCTCTACATTATGCGGAACTGGTCATATCAAAGAGCACATTCTCACACCTCACATTTAGGCCCTCCTAAAATCAAGTTATTTTAGAAGTTGAATCACATTGTATGGTTGGAGTTGAACTTTTGAATACTCTTTTTATAATTTGACTTAAAGCTTGTTTAACTAGTTGCTCGAAAATATTCTTATTACAGGAATTAAATAAAGAATTGGAAAATGGCTATATGAGCATCATGAAATCACTAAAAATGCAATTTCCTAATTAAAAAATAAGGCAAATTACACGTTATTACCTTATAGTTTACATCAGATAACAACATTACATATGTACTTTAAAATGTTTTACTTTACTACCCATGCTTTTTAGAACGTTAGACTCTAAACCCTCAATTTTTTTCTTCCATTTTCTCTTCAACTTTGTGCTAATGTAAAATGTATGAGTCCCATCAAATAATATTTTTTTTTAATTCAGTTTAAGGTTGTAATTGTCAATTACATCAAATAGTTACATTTTAAAATAATAGTCACTAAAAAATTAAAACTCTTATCCTAAATATCTAACACTTTGACGTTTTTAGATACATTTTAGAAACACAAATCCTTACACTTTAGCATAAATTTTTAAAAATAGTTAATTGGCGTGACCCACACATTCCACATCAGCACCTAATTAAAGAGAAAACGGAAAATGTGACGAAAGATTTCGAAGTCTAACGCTTTTAAAAGTATAGTATAGTAAATGAAAATATTTTAAAATACATGTTTAATTTTGTTATATGGTGTAAACTATAGGGTAATAAAGTGTAATTTGCGCTAAAAACATCTCATCTAAAAGAAAAAAAAATTCTCAATGTAATACATAATACAATTCTATTTTTTTAAAACTAAATTTCTATTATAAACAAATTATTACACAAAATTAAGCAAAACACAACTATTGGAATTTAAATTAATTTTCAGATTGTCAACATAAATTTTAATCTATTTGATGTAACGAACATTTTGGTACTAGTTTCGTGTCGATCGGACACCGTCTCGATATTGTTCGGGACATCCGAAGGTTTAGGATCGAATTTAAAAATAGTTAAAAATTCGAGAAAATTACAGGGCTTCAATGAGAGGTTAATAAGGTAGTTAGTAACCCTCTAGATTGATTTGGACAAGTTTGGGAGTCCCGGTGACAGTGATTAGCCCAATGAGGCTTACGACATGAAAACCGAGGCGGCAACTTAGGACGGTCTGTGAGTGGACCTTGATTTCTAAACTGTGATGCATGCATAAATGTTTTATATGGTTTATAGTTGTGATTCTATGATGATGATTTGGATGTTAATGATTTTACGATTTCACGCATTCAAGGCGATTTACGTGTTTGCACTTAAATCGAGGTTTACAGTTTTGCACTGATTGCACGTGTTTATGGTTTTGGAAATGATTTAATGTAATGGTTTTGGATTTGAAAAGGTAAACTTGAGCATGAGACCCATTTGTTTTGGAAACCCCTGGACACGAAGTCCATTTAGTTACATTACCAAGCTAGGGGCCCAATTGGTTCGTGATTTGATTTTGGAGTTGAAAATATGGAATTGGGCACGAGACCTATTTGATTTACGAACTCTCGGACTTGAAGTCGATTTGATTTAACAAGGAATCGGGCGAGAGGCCCAGTGGGTTTACGTATCGGGCTCGAGGCCCAATTGGTTTGCATATCAGGCTCGAGGTCCAGTTCACTTACGTATCGGGCACGAGGCCCATTTGGTTTACTTATTGGGCACGAGGCCCATTTGGTTTACGTATCGGGCACGAGGCCGAGTTGTTATCTGAATTCGGGATTAGGGCCCAGTTATGGTTTACGGTTGTGATTTCGGGTCGGGGACCATAAATGGATTTCTGGTTTATGACTGTTTATGGGGACCGGGCATGAACCCTTGAAAGGTTTTGAGAATGTTTTGGAATGGTTTGTCGTATACCATCTTTTATTTATATATTGTCTCCTCTGGGGAGGATCGTTGGCTTGGGTGGATCCCGGAGTAGTCACAGAGCACTAACTCAGTGGAGTCACCCCCGTTGGGTACCTTACTCTCAGGAAGGCTATGGATTATAACCCCCACAGAGGGTCATTGATCTACGGACATTGACCTAGGTGGACCTTGGGGAGACTTGGGATTTGTGACCTTAGGTAGCACGCGCGTAGCTCTAGATACCGTGAAAGGACTGGTTATATGTTATGGATAAAAATGATTTCTTGGTTTTACTAGATTGTGTTTATTAATGATAAATGGATTTGGGCTGAGATCCCACATATGTTTACTATGTTATGGATTTATATAAATGGTTTTGGGCAGGGGCCCTTCTGACTTGAATTTACGGAACTTGGGGCTGAGACCCTAAATATGGTTGTTTAAACATATGTGGTTTGATAAATGGTTTTACTATGCATGCATGCTTTTTAGTGAAGGGCATAAAGGTATTTTATAAAATGTGTTTTATGAACTATTGTTTTTCGTCCACTCACAGTCTTTTTGTTTTCAATGCCCTTCAGGTTGAATACGGTGCGGACTGAAGCAGAGACTGAGACATCACACTGCTCCACCGGATCCTAGCATACTCTGGAAGTCGGTCGGGCTAAAGATTCAAATTTTCCCTGGTCTAACACTCCTTGTAACGACCCGTCCCGAATTCCGGGATTAGGTTAGTGACTAATCTCGATTAGTGAGGTTGAACGGTGCTTAGTAGGGCGGAATCGGACAAATGTGCAAAATGACCGTTTTGCCCCTAGTCGTGGGCAAAATGTTGACTTTTTGATCGGGCGGTCAAACGGACTTTGACCGATGACCGTGACGTAGTTCGGGACGTCACGAGTTCATAGACAGGTGACACGTTCGATTCCGACATTCGTAGAGAAAGTTGTGGTGTGCGGAAGTTGAGGGGTATTTTGGTAATTTGGCATACTAGGGGCCAAATGTTGACTTTTTGACTGGGAGGTCCGATGGACGAGGGCCAAGGACCGTTACGTAGGTATCGTCGATACGAATCCAACGACAGGCGGCATGCCGAAATCGGAGATTCGACGACGAAGTTATGGTCAAGGACGTAAAACGCGATTAACCGAGACTCGGAATAAAATAATAATATAATAATAAAATCTGACTACTTTAATCCAAACCAATCTGGACCCTTGATGAGTGACACATGTCATCATCCCCTTCATTCCCTAATTCAGGGATCTTTGCTGGCCATTTGGGTTAATTAATTATTCCCTCTCCTCAAATCCTCACCCTTCATTTTATATGGAGATTGAATCTGGGCCGTTAGATCTCATTCCTTCTCTCTTTATTTGATCAGACCACACATCCTCTCATTTTCATTCTCCCTCAAAACCGTGAGCACGGTTTCCTTCCAAGAACAAACACATCACCACATCTCAGCCTCAACCCATGCACCAGACACGTCCAGACGAACCCCAGCCACCTTCAGACGACGGCCACCGCCTCACGGCCGCCCTGCACGGCCGGAAACCTCCCAGACCCGAGAGGAAACCAAACAACCCGATCAACCCAAAATCGTCCAACCGTCCAAACCTTGACATCTGGGCTCGAACAAACTTAGGGTTAGGACCACTGGAACCTTAGGACAACTCAGACCACGACTGGACGAGCCACGGCGGCGCCACGGCGGCGATATGCCCAGAAACCCGAGAAGGTTTGATTTTCTTCCCTGTTTCGAAACACTGGTTTTTGACGTTGGGATTGCTTGCTTACTTCTGAAACATGTCCTAGGAACCTAGACGACCATTTTGGACTATGAACCACGGCTGGAAGATCGACGACTCGCCGGAGAAGACAAACCAGAGCTGGCAGCCAACTTTCCCGTCGAGTTCAGGTGGTTACTTCAACCTAAAAATGAGTTTGGATGTCACAAAACCGTAGAGGAGGTTGTGAAGAGTCCATAGGATCAAACCGCATCAAAAATGGTGGTCTGGAACTCGATCTGTGATCGGGTCAAGCCGCGGGTCGACGGCGACCCGGTTACAGACCCGGTTTCAGAACCCGGTTACTGTAGCATGACGTCATCATTGTTGACCTGAATGTTGACCTGGCGCGTGGGGGCGCATGAAGGGTATTTTGGGGAAACTTCCAACATGACTTTTAATCTATTCGATGTAACGGACATTTTGGGATTGGTTTCGTGTCGATCGGACACCGTCTCGATAGTGTTCGGGATGTCCGAAGGTTTTAAATTAAGTTTAAAAATAAGTAAAAATTCGGGAAAATTACGGGACTTTGATAGGATGTTAATAATGAGGTTAGTAACCCTCTAATGTGATTTGGACAGGATTGGGAGTCCCGGTGATAGTGGTGTGGCCCGGGAGGGCCGGTGGCACGCGTATCGAGGCACACGGTTAAAACGGTCTGTGAGTGGACTTTGGTTTTATAAATCCTATGCATGCTTAAATGTGTTATATGGTTTATATACATGATTTCTATGATGGTATTTGTGAGCATTGATTTCGGGTATGTTGCACGTATTTCGCGGTGTTTTCCGTATTTCACGTATATCGAGATTAACGGTTTATTTGTGGTTTTGCGTGCTTGTGGTTAAATAAATATTATGATAAAACGGTTTTTATATTGGAAAGATGAATTCGGGCTTGAGGCCCACTTGTTTTGGAAATCTCGGACTTGGAGTCCATTTGAGTACGTAATCGGGCTGCGGGTCCAGTTGGTTTATAAATCGGGCCGTGGGCCCAGTGGTTCATAAAGTCGGGCATGAGGCCCAGTTGGATTAAAATGATGATTTCGGGTCAGGGGCCCTATAAGTAATAAATGTGATTTCGGGTCAGGGACCCTAAATGGAAATGTGTTGTTTTATGGAAAATTCGGGCAGGGCCCATTGTGATGTTGTGAAATGAATTAATAAAAACTGTTTTCCATATACCATCTTGATACAAGGATATATGATGGTCTCCTCCAGATGTCTGGGACACTGGGGAAGTCACGGTGCATTGCCTGTGAAGGGTCACCATACGGAGCAGCCGGACCGTATGATGACTCAGGAGCAGGATTGCTATCATTGACGTCTGGGACGTCAAACATCAGGGATGTCAGATTTATGGACCCGGAGAGACCCCGGGCAGCACGCGTAGCTTATGAAACCATGAGACATGACGTTAGGGACGTCTAGCATCAGGGATGCTGGTGATGGTAATGGTAAAATACGAATTAATGAAATGGCTTTCCGGGTGGATTTATGATTGTGTGATTTTAATGAATGGATGTTCATTTATGGTCGTGGGTGGTGACCCACATGGTTGTTTATGTATAGTTATGGTATTTCACAGTTTTGGGCTGAGTTCCCACACTTGGTTTTTGGTTAACGGTTTTTGGGCTAAGGCCTTAATGGCTCGGTTGAGCAAACGTTTTGGTTACTAGTTTTCGTGGCATGCATACGTTTTTATTGGAGGGCATAAATGTCTTATAAATGTATTTGATGAACCTACTGGTTTTTGTCCACTCACAGCTTTTGGTTTTAATGCCCTTCAGGTTGATCACGGATGCGATTGCAGTAGAGACTGGGACATTGCACCCCTCCTCCATCGATCCTTGCGCACTCTGGATGCCCTGTTTGGGCAGTGGCTCTTGGTCATCCTTTGTCTGACACCCCTTGTTGGAAGGGAGCAGGGCACATTCCATGGTAATCCCGGGGGGATTGGGATGGGTCCTGTCAACTTGGTATAAGAGCACGGTTGCTCTTTTGTGTGCGCAGGTCGAGGGTGTGATGTCTCTTTGGGCTGCAATTCGTTATCAACCTGATAGATAGTTTTTGGGTTTGGATAGTGGATGGAGTGTGATTGGCCCGATACGCCGTGCATTAAGGTGATTCGACCCAAGTGGGGTTAATTGTGATGAACTGGTATTGTGGGACCGTCGGTTCGGTCATGTGATATTGGATTGTTTTTGCTGCTAGGTGCAGCCAGGTTCGGGGAACCTCATGTGAGTAATGGTCTAAAATGTGAACCCTAGTGGTGGTTGTTGGTGTGAGAGATGTTGGTTCATCGGAGTTGGCCGGTGACCTTAGTGGTGGAACCCACATTGAGTTGATGGTAGGATTGGATCTGACGTCTATTCGATGTCTAGACCGCGGGGTCGGTCAGGTTGTGGATTTTAGATTACGGAGAGCTGTTTGGTTCGGTTGAACCATAGGGTGTGATTGTGGAACCCTAAGATTAAAAAGGTAAACCTTAATTGTGACTAGTGGATGAGAACTTGTGCTGCGACGAGCGGCTGAGGTCATGGATGACCATGTGGATGGCTCTGGTGAGTCTATTCAGAACTATGGGATTCGATCTACGGATACGGTTCTGAGATAAATTATGGAATCCCGTGTTGGATCGGGTATTGGTGTGATGTGTGGATGCGGATCTCGATAGCAATGACAGTTAGTCGGAAGTCATATAGAGATGACTGGCTATCGAGGGTAATTAGGTGGTTATAATACTTGGGGATCAGGGGACGTTCAGGGAACGTTCGTTTTCCTGATGTGGATTGTCAGAATAGTGGTACCCATAGTCGTGAGGTACGGGATCGTCGTTCTGTATGAACGGAGATCCAGGGTTGTCGTATTTGCACACGGTGTGCAGTATGGATGTTTGCGGGTTGGTACTTTTGTGCTGATGCTAGTATGGATGCCTGTGCGCTGATACTAGTGTTGTTGATAGTGTGTTGGTGCTGGTACTAGCGCTGGTGCTAGTGTCGGTGATGGTGTTGACGATGAGCCACAAGTTGGGGTGTGACTCCGTCATGATGAACATATGTTCGGTCTTTGAGATTCGATAGTGGTTGAGTGATGGACTGGATGGGATCCAGATAAGATCGTGATGTGTTGGGATAAGTCCCAATAGTGGTGAGATAACCAGCGATGAGTGGATAAAAAGGGTATAATTGAGAACTTGGGAAACCGAGTGTTGAACCTGTAAAGGTTGGGATTTGCGAACGGAACAATAACGGATTGATTGTGGACACGGGGTTGTCCAAGTGAATTGAGGAGGTAGGAAGTCTAGTGGTTAGACTTGATGTCTTGTTGGGAGCATGTCTGTTTCCAACATGGTTGGAACCTTAGTGTCGAGGAGAGTTGTGATTGGGGAACGAGAGTGGTGTTCGTTTTTGGTGATTGGTATTCCGAAGTCATTGGGGTTGACTTCTTGCTTTCTGCCCTGGCAGACATTGACTGTAGTTACCAGTACGTTGAGCGTGTATTGGTTGGTGAACCCATGTGTGTTGTGAGGTCATTAGGAGGAGCTACGTATTTGAAATTAGGTAAACGAGATTGCTCATTTTCTGCTTGGTGGCAGAGGATGTTGTGAGTGCAGCGAGTTTTGTTTGCATCCACGTAGGATGAGTTTTGGCGTCATTGTGTTGGATCATCCTTGGTTTTTCCTAGGTGGAATGACAAGGATCGATACGAACTTGGGTATGTGAGTCGAAATGACGGGATTGAACTTCTTTTCGAAGTGGGGCCCGTAGGGTATTCTACTCGGGTGAGTAGGTTTTCAAGGTAGTTGAATTTTGTCAACCTTAGACGTGTGGAGGTTGGATTGGCTTCCCTATGAAGTCAATCAAGTGTATTGAACGGGTAACCGATAGGTTCGGTTTTGGTGTGTCTTGGTAAATGTGAACGAGATTTCGGGATTTGAAATCGAATTTCTGGGTGACGATTCAGGATTCGATTTTGGAACTTGAAAGTATATTTCTGGATTTGGGTACGGAATGATTATTCCAAATGCTAGCTTACGGAATAATGATTTCGGATTCGGATTTGGATAAGAATTAAAATTTGATGTCTGGGCTTGGATCCGGGATTTCTTACGAAATTGCGGATTCAGATTCGGAATTGGAACTAGATGTTGGGTGGAGTTTCGATTTGTCTCATGCTGGATTGGGCAAACGTACTCCATTATTGGAACGCGTTCGGCTATGACCTAGGTGGTTGTAGTCTGGTTATTAGGTAGATGTGTGTACTTCGTACATGGTTCGAGGTACAATACCTTGTCGACTTGTGATGTCTCGTTATGGTATACAGGTTATACCCGAGGTGTGTCGGTGAACGTGTTGGTGGTCGGATTGGTTCCGATATCATGGGATTAGTTGGGGGCGGGACATTACTATGCAATGGGTCATGGTATTTCCGATGTGTTTAATTACACACAGATCGTGTGAAAGGTCGGTAAATGTTTATTTAAGTCCAGTAAGTTGGTGGCTTGTGTGGCCACGAGTGAGTCTAGTGTCAGTTTTCGACTGACAACAACTGTGTGGTGACAGATTGTCAGGATGTGTCAACATAGATTGTTGAGTGGGGTCAGCTGACTCCTAGTGGGAGTGGGAAAGGAACCGTCGAGTTGTTGCGTTAACGAGAGGGTCGATTTGACAAGTGGTGTCAAATTCGAAACAAGTAGTTTCAGTCATTCGACGGGGTCGAATGTAATCGTTGCGTTTTGAGTATTAGTAGTGCGTTTGGGTGTAGACAAGTTTTGTCTAAGTAGTTGGTGTACGGGTGTACACGTGTTGCGTGGTCGATTCCACTTTCCACGGGGTGTTTGTGGAATCAGGGTAGTCGAGTTTCGAGAGCGAAACTAATTAAGGAGGGAAGAACGTTTGAGTTTAGAGCGGTTGGAATTTCGAGGACGAAATTAATTAAGGAGGGAAGATTGTAACGACCCGTCCCGAATTCCGGGATTAGGTTAGTGACTAATCTCGATTAGTGAGGTTGAACGGTGCTTAGTAGGGCGGAATCGGACAAATGTGCAAAATGACCGTTTGCCCCTGGTCGTGGGCAAAATGTTGACTTTTTGATCGGGCGGTCAAACGGACTTTGACCGATGACCGTGGTGTAGTTCGGGACGTCACGAGTTCATAGACAGGTGGCACGTTTGATTCCGACATTCGTAGAGAAAGTTGTGGTGTGCGGAAGTTGAGGGGTATTTTGGTAATTTGGCATACTAGGGGCCAAATGTTGACTTTTTGACCGGGAGGTCCGATGGACGAGGGCCAAGGACCGTTACGTAGGTATCGTCGATACGAATCCAACGACAGGCGGCATGCCGAAATCGGAGATTCGACGACGAAGTTATGGTCAAGGACGTAAAAAGCGATTAACCGAAACTCGGAATAAAATAATAATATAATAATAAAATCTGACTACTTTAATCCAAACCAATCTGGACCCTTGATGAGTGACACATGTCATCATCCCCTTCATTCCCTAATTCAGGGATCTTTGCTGGCCATTTGGGTTAATTAATTATTCCCTCTCCTCAAATCCTCACCCTTCATTTTATATGGAGATTGAATCTGGGCCGTTAGATCTCATTCCTTCTCTCTTTATTTGATCAGACCACACATCCTCTCATTTTCATTCTCCCTCAAAACCGTGAGCACGGTTTCCTTCCAAGAACAAACACATCACCACATCTCAGCCTCAACCCATGCACCAGACACGTCCAGACGAACCCCAGCCACCTTCAGACGACGGCCACCGCCTCACGGCCGCCCTGCACGGCCGGAAACCTCCCAGACCCGAGAGGAAACCAAACAACCCGATCAACCCAAAATCGTCCAACCGTCCAAACCTTGACATCTGGGCTCGAACAAACTTAGGGTTAGGACCACTGGAACCTTAGGACAACTCAGACCACGACTGGACGAGCCACGGCGGCGCCACGGCGGCGATATGCCCAGAAACCCGAGAAGGTTTGATTTTCTTCCCTGTTTCGAAACACTGGTTTTTGACGTTGGGATTGCTTGCTTACTTCTGAAACATGTCCTAGGAACCTAGACGACCATTTTGGACCATGAACCACGGCTGGAAGATCGACGACTCGCCGGAGAAGACAAACCAGAGCTGGCAGCCAACTTTCCCGTCGAGTTCAAGTGGTTACTTCAACCTAAAAATGAGTTTGGATGTCACAAAACCGTAGAGGAGGTTGTGAAGAGTCCATAGGATCAAACCGCATCAAAAATGGTGGTCTGGAACTCGATCTGTGATCGGGTCAAGCCGCGGGTCGACGGCGACCCGGTTACAGACCCGGTTTCAGAACCCGGTTACTGTAGCATGACGTCATCATTGTTGACCTGAATGTTGACCTGGCGCGTGGGGGCGCATGAAGGGTATTTTGGCGAAACTTCCAACATGACTTTTAATCTATTCGATGTAACGGACATTTTGGGATTGGTTTCGTGTCGATCGGACACCGTCTCGATAGTGTTCGGGATGTCCGAAGGTTTTAAATTAAGTTTAAAAATAAGTAAAAATTCGGGAAAATTACGGGACTTTGATAGGATGTTAATAATGAGGTTAGTAACCCTCTAATGTGATTTGGACAGGATTGGGAGTCCCGGTGATAGTGGTGTGGCCCGGGAGGGCCGGTGGCACGCGTATCGAGGCACACGGTTAAAACGGTCTGTGAGTGGACTTTGGTTTTATAAATCCTATGCATGCTTAAATGTGTTATATGGTTTATATACATGATTTCTATGATGGTATTTGTGAGCATTGATTTCGGGTATGTTGCACGTATTTCGCGGTGTTTTCCGTATTTCACGTATATCGAGATTAACGGTTTATTTGTGGTTTTGCGTGCTTGTGGTTAAATAAATATTATGATAAAACGGTTTTTATATTGGAAAGATGAATTCGGGCTTGAGGCCCACTTGTTTTGGAAATCTCGGACTTGGAGTCCATTTGAGTACGTAATCGGGCTGCGGGTCCAGTTGGTTTATAAATCGGGCCGTGGGCCCAGTGGTTCATAAAGTCGGGCATGAGGCCCAGTTGGATTAAAATGATGATTTCGGGTCAGGGGCCCTATAAGTAATAAATGTGATTTCGGGTCAGGGACCCTAAATGGAAATGTGTTGTTTTATGGAAAATTCGGGCAGGGCCCATTGTGATGTTGTGAAATGAATTAATAAAAACTGTTTTCCATATACCATCTTGATACAAGGATATATGATGGTCTCCTCCAGATGTCTGGGACACTGGGGAAGTCACGGTGCATTGCCTGTGAAGGGTCACCATACGGAGCAGCCGGACCGTATGATGACTCAGGAGCAGGATTGCTATCATTGACGTCTGGGACGTCAAACATCAGGGATGTCAGATTTATGGACCCGGAGAGACCCCGGGCAGCACGCGTAGCTTATGAAACCATGAGACATGACGTTAGGGACGTCTAGCATCAGGGATGCTGGTGATGGTAATGGTAAAATACGAATTAATGAAATGGCTTTCCGGGTGGATTTATGATTGTGTGATTTTAATGAATGGATGTTCATTTATGGTCGTGGGTGGTGACCCACATGGTTGTTTATGTATAGTTATGGTATTTCACAGTTTTGGGCTGAGTTCCCACACTTGGTTTTTGGTTAACGGTTTTTGGGCTAAGGCCTTAATGGCTCGGTTGAGCAAACGTTTTGGTTACTAGTTTTCGTGGCATGCATACGTTTTTATTGGAGGGCATAAATGTCTTATAAATGTATTTGATGAACCTACTGGTTTTTGTCCACTCACAGCTTTTGGTTTTAATGCCCTTCAGGTTGATCACGGATGCGATTGCAGTAGAGACTGGGACATTGCACCCCTCCTCCATCGATCCTTGCGCACTCTGGATGCCCTGTTTGGGCAGTGGCTCTTGGTCATCCTTTGTCTGACACCCCTTGTTGGAAGGGAGCAGGGCACATTCCATGGTAATCCTGGGGGGATTGGGATGGGTCCTGTCAACTTGGTATCAGAGCACGGTTGCTCTTTTGTGTGCGCAGGTCGAGGGTGTGATGTCTCTTTGGGCTGCAATTCGTTATCAACCTGATAGATAGTTTTTGGGTTTGGATAGTGGATGGAGTGTGATTGGCCCGATACGCCGTGCATTAAGGTGATTCGACCCAAGTGGGGTTAATTGTGATGAACTGGTATTGTGGGACCGTCGGTTCGGTCATGTGATATTGGATTGTTTTTGCTGCTAGGTGCAGCCAGGTTCGGGGAACCTCATGTGAGTAATGGTCTAAAATGTGAACCCTAGTGGTGGTTGTTGGTGTGAGAGATGTTGGTTCATCGGAGTTGGCCGGTGACCTTAGTGGTGGAACCCACATTGAGTTGATGGTAGGATTGGATCTGACGTCTATTCGATGTCTAGACCGCGGGGTCGGTCAGGTTGTGGATTTTAGATTACGGAGAGCTGTTTGGTTCGGTTGAACCATAGGGTGTGATTGTGGAACCCTAAGATTAAAAAGGTAAACCTTAATTGTGACTAGTGGATGAGAACTTGTGCTGCGACGAGCGGCTGAGGTCATGGATGACCATGTGGATGGCTCTGGTGAGTCTATTCAGAACTATGGGATTCGATCTACGGATACGGTTCTGAGATAAATTATGGAATCCCGTGTTGGATCGGGTATTGGTGTGATGTGTGGATGCGGATCTCGATAGCAATGACAGTTAGTCGGAAGTCATATGGAGATGACTGGCTATCGAGGGTAATTAGGTGGTTATAATACTTGGGGATCAGGGGACGTTCAGGGAACGTTCGTTTTCCTGATGTGGATTGTCAGAATAGTGGTACCCATAGTCGTGAGGTACGGGATCGTCGTTCTGTATGAACGGAGATCCAGGGTTGTCGTATTTGCACACGGTGTGCAGTATGGATGTTTGCGGGTTGGTACTTTTGTGCTGATGCTAGTATGGATGCCTGTGCGCTGATACTAGTGTTGTTGATAGTGTGTTGGTGCTGGTACTAGCGCTGGTGCTAGTGTCGGTGATGGTGTTGACGATGAGCCACAAGTTGGGGTGTGACTCCGTCATGATGAACATATGTTCGGTCTTTGAGATTCGATAGTGGTTGAGTGATGGACTGGATGGGATCCAGATAAGATCGTGATGTGTTGGGATAAGTCCCAATAGTGGTGAGATAACCAGCGATGAGTGGATAAAAAGGGTATAATTGAGAACTTGGGAAACCGAGTGTTGAACCTGTAAAGGTTGGGATTTGCGAACGGAACAATAACGGATTGATTGTGGACACGGGGTTGTCCAAGTGAATTGAGGAGGTAGGAAGTCTAGTGGTTAGACTTGATGTCTTGTTGGGAGCATGTCTGTTTCCAACATGGTTGGAACCTTAGTGTCGAGGAGAGTTGTGATTGGGGAACGAGAGTGGTGTTCGTTTTTGGTGATTGGTATTCCGAAGTCATTGGGGTTGACTTCTTGCTTTCTGCCCTGGCAGACATTGACTGTAGTTACCAGTACGTTGAGCGTGTATTGGTTGGTGAACCCATGTGTGTTGTGAGGTCATTAGGAGGAGCTACGTATTTGAAATTAGGTAAACGAGATTGCTCATTTTCTGCTTGGTGGCAGAGGATGTTGTGAGTGCAGCGAGTTTTGTTTGCATCCACGTAGGATGAGTTTTGGCGTCATTGTGTTGGATCATCCTTGGTTTTTCCTAGGTGGAATGACAAGGATCGATACGAACTTGGGTATGTGAGTCGAAATGACGGGATTGAACTTCTTTTCGAAGTGGGGCCCGTAGGGTATTCTACTCGGGTGAGTAGGTTTTCAAGGTAGTTGAATTTTGTCAACCTTAGACGTGTGGAGGTTGGATTGGCTTCCCTATGAAGTCAATCAAGTGTATTGAACGGGTAACCGATAGGTTCGGTTTTGGTGTGTCTTGGTAAATGTGAACGAGATTTCGGGATTTGAAATCGAATTTCTGGGTGACGATTCAGGATTCGATTTTGGAACTTGAAAGTATATTTCTGGATTTGGGTACGGAATGATTATTCCAAATGCTAGCTTACGGAATAATGATTTCGGATTCGGATTTGGATAAGAATTAAAATTTGATGTCTGGGCTTGGATCCGGGATTTCTTACGAAATTGCGGATTCAGATTCGGAATTGGAACTAGATGTTGGGTGGAGTTTCGATTTGTCTCATGCTGGATTGGGCAAACGTACTCCATTATTGGAACGCGTTCGGCTATGACCTAGGTGGTTGTAGTCTGGTTATTAGGTAGATGTGTGTACTTCGTACATGGTTCGAGGTACAATACCTTGTCGACTTGTGATGTCTCGTTATGGTATACAGGTTATACCCGAGGTGTGTCGGTGAACGTGTTGGTGGTCGGATTGGTTCCGATATCATGGGATTAGTTGGGGGCGGGACATTACTATGCAATGGGTCATGGTATTTCCGATGTGTTTAATTACACACAGATCGTGTGAAAGGTCGGTAAATGTTTATTTAAGTCCAGTAAGTTGGTGGCTTGTGTGGCCACGAGTGAGTCTAGTGTCAGTTTTCGACTGACAACAACTGTGTGGTGACAGATTGTCAGGATGTGTCAACATAGATTGTTGAGTGGGGTCAGCTGACTCCTAGTGGGAGTGGGAAAGGAACCGTCGAGTTGTTGCGTTAACGAGAGGGTCGATTTGACAAGTGGTGTCAAATTCGAAACAAGTAGTTTCAGTCATTCGACGGGGTCGAATGTAATCGTTGCGTTTTGAGTATTAGTAGTGCGTTTGGGTGTAGACAAGTTTTGTCTAAGTAGTTGGTGTACGGGTGTACACGTGTTGCGTGGTCGATTCCACTTTCCACGGGGTGTTTGTGGAATCAGGGTAGTCGAGTTTCGAGAGCGAAACTAATTAAGGAGGGAAGAACGTTTGAGTTTAGAGCGGTTGGAATTTCGAGGACGAAATTAATTAAGGAGGGAAGATTGTAACGACCCGTCCCGAATTCCGGGATTAGGTTAGTGACTAATCTCGATTAGTGAGGTTGAACGGTGCTTAGTAGGGCGGAATCAGACAAATGTGCAAAATGACCGTTTTGCCCCTGGTCGTGGGCAAAATGTTGACTTTTTGATCGGGCGGTCAAACGGACTTTGACCGATGACCGTGGTGTAGTTCGGGACGTCACGAGTTCATAGACAGGTGGCACGTTCGATTCCGACATTCGTAGAGAAAGTTGTGGTGTGCGGAAGTTGAGGGGTATTTTGGTAATTTGGCATACTAGGGGCCAAATGTTGACTTTTTGACCGGGAGGTCCGATGGACGAGGGCCAAGGACCGTTACGTAGGTATCGTCGATACGAATCCAACGACAGGCGGCATGCCGAAATCGGAGATTCGACGACGAAGTTATGGTCAAGGACGTAAAACGCGATTAACCGAGACTCGGAATAAAATAATAATATAATAATAAAATCTGACTACTTTAATCCAAACCAATCTGGACCCTTGATGAGTGACACATGTCATCATCCCCTTCATTCCCTAATTCAGGGATCTTTGCTGGCCATTTGGGTTAATTAATTATTCCCTCTCCTCAAATCCTCACCCTTCATTTTATATGGAGATTGAATCTGGGCCGTTAGATCTCATTCCTTCTCTCTTTATTTGATCAGACCACACATCCTCTCATTTTCATTCTCCCTCAAAACCGTGAGCACGGTTTCCTTCCAAGAACAAACACATCACCACATCTCAGCCTCAACCCATGCACCAGACACGTCCAGACGAACCCCAGCCACCTTCAGACGACGGCCACCGCCTCACGGCCGCCCTGCACGGCCGGAAACCTCCCAGACCCGAGAGGAAACCAAACAACCCGATCAACCCAAAATCGTCCAACCGTCCAAACCTTGACATCTGGGCTCGAACAAACTTAGGGTTAGGACCACTGGAACCTTAGGACAACTCAGACCACGACTGGACGAGCCACGGCGGCGCCACGGCGGCGATATGCCCAGAAACCCGAGAAGGTTTGATTTTCTTCCCTGTTTCGAAACACTGGTTTTTGACGTTGGGATTGCTTGCTTACTTCTGAAACATGTCCTAGGAACCTAGACGACCATTTTGGACTATGAACCACGGCTGGAAGATCGACGACTCGCCGGAGAAGACAAACCAGAGCTGGCAGCCAACTTTCCCGTCGAGTTCAGGTGGTTACTTCAACCTAAAAATGAGTTTGGATGTCACAAAACCGTAGAGGAGGTTGTGAAGAGTCCATAGGATCAAACCGCATCAAAAATGGTGGTCTGGAACTCGATCTGTGATCGGGTCAAGCCGCGGGTCGACGGCGACCCGGTTACTGTAGCATGACGTCATCATTGTTGACCTGAATGTTGACCTGGCGCGTGGGGGCGCATGAAGGGTATTTTGGGGAAACTTCCAACATGACTTTTAATCTATTCGATGTAACGGACATTTTGGGATTGGTTTCGTGTCGATCGGACACCGTCTCGATAGTGTTCGGGATGTCCGAAGGTTTTAAATTAAGTTTAAAAATAAGTAAAAATTCGGGAAAATTACGGGACTTTGATAGGATGTTAATAATGAGGTTAGTAACCCTCTAATGTGATTTGGACAGGATTGGGAGTCCCGGTGATAGTGGTGTGGCCCGGGAGGGCCGGTGGCACGCGTATCGAGGCACACGGTTAAAACGGTCTGTGAGTGGACTTTGGTTTTATAAATCCTATGCATGCTTAAATGTGTTATATGGTTTATATACATGATTTCTATGATGGTATTTGTGAGCATTGATTTCGGGTATGTTGCACGTATTTCGCGGTGTTTTCCGTATTTCACGTATATCGAGATTAACGGTTTATTTGTGGTTTTGCGTGCTTGTGGTTAAATAAATATTATGATAAAACGGTTTTTATATTGGAAAGATGAATTCGGGCTTGAGGCCCACTTGTTTTGGAAATCTCGGACTTGGAGTCCATTTGAGTACGTAATCGGGCTGCGGGTCCAGTTGGTTTATAAATCGGGCCGTGGGCCCAGTGGTTCATAAAGTCGGGCATGAGGCCCAGTTGGATTAAAATGATGATTTCGGGTCAGGGGCCCTATAAGTAATAAATGTGATTTCGGGTCAGGGACCCTAAATGGAAATGTGTTGTTTTATGGAAAATTCGGGCAGGGCCCATTGTGATGTTGTGAAATGAATTAATAAAAACTGTTTTCCATATACCATCTTGATACAAGGATATATGATGGTCTCCTCCAGATGTCTGGGACACTGGGGAAGTCACGGTGCATTGCCTGTGAAGGGTCACCATACGGAGCAGCCGGACCGTATGATGACTCAGGAGCAGGATTGCTATCATTGACGTCTGGGACGTCAAACATCAGGGATGTCAGATTTATGGACCCGGAGAGACCCCGGGCAGCACGCGTAGCTTATGAAACCATGAGACATGACGTTAGGGACGTCTAGCATCAGGGATGCTGGTGATGGTAATGGTAAAATACGAATTAATGAAATGGCTTTCCGGGTGGATTTATGATTGTGTGATTTTAATGAATGGATGTTCATTTATGGTCGTGGGTGGTGACCCACATGGTTGTTTATGTATAGTTATGGTATTTCACAGTTTTGGGCTGAGTTCCCACACTTGGTTTTTGGTTAACGGTTTTTGGGCTAAGGCCTTAATGGCTCGGTTGAGCAAACGTTTTGGTTACTAGTTTTCGTGGCATGCATACGTTTTTATTGGAGGGCATAAATGTCTTATAAATGTATTTGATGAACCTACTGGTTTTTGTCCACTCACAGCTTTTGGTTTTAATGCCCTTCAGGTTGATCACGGATGCGATTGCAGTAGAGACTGGGACATTGCACCCCTCCTCCATCGATCCTTGCGCACTCTGGATGCCCTGTTTGGGCAGTGGCTCTTGGTCATCCTTTGTCTGACACCCCTTGTTGGAAGGGAGCAGGGCACATTCCATGGTAATCCCGGGGGGATTGGGATGGGTCCTGTCACTCCTTGTCAGACGGTATTAGGAGGGTCCCTCATTAATGCCGGGGGGATTGGGACGGGTCCTGACAAGTAGTATCAGAGTAGGTTTGTTCATTTTACTCTGAGTTCCAGAGCGAGGTTGTCGATGCGCATCACAAGAGAAACACACAGGTTGAGGATGTGATGTCTCGATGGGTTGCAGTTCGTTGTCAACCTGATAGTTAGGATGTCAGTATGTTAGTTAGTAGGATTAAACCGTGGATCGTTTTGGTTTGGCACTTGATGTTGGGGTTACCATAGTTCTGTCGTGGTTGGCAGTGTGGGATCCTACTGAGGGATAAACGTAATAGTACTTTAGAGTTTGGATCTTGGGACGGTTAGATTGGGATCATTTTTCACGATGTTGTAGGATCGATTTTGACGATAAATAGGAGTTGTGACCATTAGATGGTTGAATTTTGTTGAGTTAGATGGCTATGCTGCTGGGAGCAGCCGGGTTTTCTTGAACCCCAATGGAGTGTTGGAACCTCTTTTTGCGCGATGGTCAGGAAATGCGAACCCTAGTTGAGTTGACAGTAAAATTAGATTGACATCTTTACGATGTCAGGACCGCGTTGTCGGTTAGATTGTGGATTTTACCGCTGAGGACAGTTGGGTTCAGAGGAACCTTAGGGTATGATCGTGGAACCTTAAGGTAGGATGTATGGTTCAGAAAATTGAGTTGGCGAGTGGTTTGACTTTGACGACTTTTCGGAGTCGAGACTGTTGGTCACTCTAGTCATGTCAGCTTTAGTGATGGGACTGCACTCCGCAGTTGAGGTTGTAGTAATCGGTTAAACCTAGTTGGTTGTCATGCTACTTAGTTGTGATGGATTTTTGGTGCAACTAAGGTCATGGGTGACCTAGTAGACTACATTGGTTGAGTCGAGTTACGACTGGTTAGAGTTTGGTTGGACAGGTTACCAGGGTTGGTACTTGTCGATGGAATCCTGGAGTGGGGATACGGAGTAGTTAGTACAGGCAATTGATTCCGTTGGATGCGGAGTCTCGTTAATAATGTCTAGTGATTGGGTCTGCACGAGTTGTGGCAGACACTATTATCGAGAGTGGTTGTAGATGTAGTTATTGTAGATCAGGGGACATTCATGGAACGTTCCATTTTCTTCGTTGAGTTGTTAGAGTGACTGTACTCAGAGTTGTTGGGTACGTGGGAGACAGAGTTTCTCCAACTTGAGTAGAGGTACGGGATCGTTGCTCGGTATGAGCAAAGATCCAGGGTTGTCTGATTCATGTAGTGTGTATTGATACTGATGCTGATGCTGATGCAGATGTGCTGGTGCTGGTGCGAGTGATTGTGATGACGATGAATTGTCAGAGTGACAGTACTCAGAATTGTTGGGTACGTGGGAGACAGAGTTTCTCCAACTTGAGTAGAGGTACGGGATCGTTGCTTGGTATGAGCAAAGATCCAGGGTTGTCTGATTCATGTAGTGTGTATTGATGCTGATGCAGATGTGCTGGTACTGGTGCCAGTGATTGTGATGACGATGAGTCACGAGTCGGGATGTGACTCCGTCGAGATGGACATGTGTTCGGTATCTATGGTTCGGGAGTGGATCACAGATAGAGTTGGACTGGACGAGATCCAGCAGGGATTGAGACGTAAGGATCAAGTAGTAATGGTCTACATCCTTTTGGATGTACATAAACGGTATAAGCCGATAGACGAATTTGGTAGTGAATTAGACTAGTTATGGACACGTGGTTGATGTCCGAGTGTGTTGGTTCCGACATGGTTGGAACTTCGGAATCGAGAGAGGTTGTGTTTGAGGTGACGAGAGGAGTGCTTGATTCCACCATGGTAATGAGTATTTCAAAGTCCTTCAGGGTGACTTCTCACGTTTTGCAATGGCAGACGATGGTTGTGTCACAGTATTGGTCGGTGGACCCACGATTGTTTTGGGTCATCAGGGGGAGTTGAGTATTTTGAAGTTAGGTGAATGAGATTTCTCATCTTCTGCTCAGTGGAAGACGGTGATGGGTTACAAGGTGTGGTGAGTGCAGTGAGTCTTGTTGCATTCACGTAGGATGAATGTTGATGTCATCGTCTTGGATCATCCTTGATTTTCCTAGTTGGAATGATAAGGATCGATACAAGGTAATATAAGAAAACCCACAGTCTCGACGTGTCTCGTCGTTGACTGATCTGTTTAGATGTGGGAAATGGTTGAGGAGTGATATGACTGACGAAGGAGTCATGAGGGTGTAAGACCCTATGAACATATTTCAGGTGGATTGTTAATTGAGTGAACATGTGTGGATCCTAGGTGGATCGGGATTGTGAGGTTATTGGTCGGGTGATGTGGAGATGGATCTGGATCGTGATCTCGATGATCAGGTTAGGTGGAGAGTTTATTGCCCTGTCTTGAACTTTTGGATACGAGAATGTTGGGACGACTTCCTTTCGAAGTCAATCCAGTATGAGACGGTGGTGGAGTAAATTGAGGCGTATACGTTTTGCCTTGGACATTTGAGGATGTAGATGTTGGGACTGAACTTCTTTTCCAGGTTAATCCCGTATGGTGTATTAATCGAACAAGTAGGTGTCCGACAGGGTCGGATTTGGTCAGCCTTTGATGTGTAAATGGTGGGATTGGCTTCCCTATGAAGTCAATCGAATGTAATGAACAGGTAACCGATAGGTTCAGAGTTGGTACGTCTCGGTAGACGTGGGTAAGGTTGGATGCTCTTTTGGCATTAATGGGTACGCCTTCGTGGGCGTGAGTCGGATTGGTACTTGTTGGATTACGTGATTAGGAGTAGACATTGTGTTGCTGGTCAGGTGACCATGGGACTCGAAATGGATGATGGGTTGGAGTTTTGTTCAGTTTAGTACTAGATTGGACAGATGGAGTCTAGAATTGAAACGTGTTTCGCTACGATTTAGATTGTAGGATGGTTGATGGATAGATGTACGTACCCTGTACGTTGTTCAAGGAATGATACAAGGCAGGCTTGTGGTGCCTGGTGGCTGTATATGGGATATACCAGGGGTACGTTGGTGAGCGTGTTGGTAGTCGGCTTAGTCCCGATACCATTGGATTAGTTGAGGACGTAAACTGGACATTGGATATTGTGCACTGGGTCAGGGTATTTCTGATGTGTCCAGTTACACGTGGGTTGAATGAGTTGTTGGTGCGTACACCGGTTGAGTGAGCTGTGGTTAGTGTAACCACAAGTGAGTATAGTGTCAGTGTTCGACTGGCGACTGTTAAGTGGTGACAGTTTGGCGGGATGTTTCAACGTGGATCGATGAGTGAGTTTTGGTGACTCCCAGTGGGAGCAGACGTCAGGATAAATTTGGGATTGAGAAAGGAACCGTGAAGTTGATTGTGCCAGCGAAATGGTTGAATTGTCGGGTGGTATCAACTCGGAACGTATGATTACTGTCACTGGAGGTGGTCGAGTGTGGTCGATGCGACGTGAGTGTTGGTGGAACGTCTAGTTTCAGACAAGTATCGTGTTGGTTAGTGGATGTACAAGTGTACATTTGAAGTGAGGTCGATTTTGCTTTCCACGAGGTGGTTGTGGAATCAGGATAGTTGGAATTTCGAGGACGAAATTAATTAAGGAGGGAAAGTTGTAACGACCTGTCCTGATTTCCAGGATTAGATTAGTGGTTAATAAAGGATTAGTAAGGTTAATCGGTGATTAGTTGAGCGAAATCGGACGAACAGTGTAAAATGACCGTTTTGCCCCTAGTCGTGGACAAAATGTTGACTTTTGACCCGAGAGATCCGATGGCCAAGGGCCAAGGACAGTTATGTAGATCAGGTCGACAGGAATACGTAGACAGGCAGCACGCCGAAATCGGACATCAAACGGAAAAGTTATGGTCTCAGGAAGTTCGATTGTACTATGCACGTATTACGAGGAAAGGATTAGGTGGCAATATCTGATTGGGCAGATATTTAAGTGGGACCCATGGATGAGTGACAAGTGTCACTCATCCCATTGGTCACTTCCCTAAAAAGTGGATCTAACTAATTAAATATTATTATCCTTAATTATTTTATAATTTAATTTCACCCACCTCCCATTATAGCGCTTCATCTCATCTAATCTCTCATCCTGACCGTCCATATCTCCCTCTCTCTCAGCTGATCACCATCATCAGCCATCCTCTCTGTTTTCATTCACAATACCCGAACCCCCCTCCATTCTCCATTTTCCATTGAGCAAAAAAAGACACGACACACCACCCCACAACTATACATACATCCATACGTCCGTGTAAGGTTTAGATTGAGAATGACGAAGACGGCGGTCCATGACGGAGGTAAGTGACCCGAGAACCCATTTTAATTCAAAAATTGGAAACTGAGTTTTAGGGATTATTAGTTAATGTCAAGGTTATAAATAGCTTTCTGGTGATATTTTAGGAAGGTTTAGATTGGATTCGAGGGCTGGGACAGCCGGAGACGACGGCAGCAGGTGGTTGCAGGTTGTCGGTTCATCCTTCAATCATGGAGGTAGTTTTTCGATTCGTTTTTCCTGTTTTAAATGGCTAGATCGATTGGGTTTGTTGTTAGAAACCTTTAGGAATGAAAATGGAACAAAATGGTTCAAAAATGAATGAAATAGAGCCTTGGACCAGTCCCGACCGGTCCAGTTCGGTTCAGACTAGTGAACATGGCCTATCGCGAGATTAGGGGTAATGAACAGTGGTGCGTGGCTTTCATGTCAGGATCGGCCCCGAATCCCCTGGGATTAACGTAGGACTCGCCTGATCCCGTCTGACACGAAGTGTCAGACCAGGGAAATTCCATCTCTAGCCCTCGTCGGGGCTGTCAGAGTGTGTCAGGATCGTAGGAGGAGGGGAGTGATGTCTTGTCTCTGCTACAGCCCGCATCCGCGTTCAACCTGAAGGGCATTAAAACACAAAAACTGTGAGTGGAAAAAATAATAATTTATTAAAAACATTTCATTAAAAACATTTTCATACCAAGACATTTATGCCCTTCAATAAAAGCATACGCATGCATTCCAAAAACCGTTTAGTAAAACATTCATAAAATCAATCAATTCATCAAACACATTTTTGAAATCATTCAAGGGTTCATGTCCGGCCCCATAAACCGTCATGACCCCTAAAAACCATTCAAGGGTTGGTGCCGGTTCCCATAAACCGTCATGACCCATAACAACCTTTCAAGGATTCATGCTGGTTCCCATAAACCGTCATGAACCGTAAATCCATTTGGGTCCCCGACCCGAAATCACAACTCAAAACCCGTAAATCCATACATGTGGGAACTCGGCCTAAATCATTCTCAGTGAAATACTAAAACATCAAGTAAATCATTTCTAAAACATCGAATACGGGGTCTCCGCCCCAAAACCACTTTCCATCAGAACCACATACGTACCGACATACGTATGACCCATCCGAGGCACTTCCGAGAAGATGCCAACTCGGGGCACACAGCCCCTAGGGAACACATCCCCGAAATAGTCACGATGTCAAATCTATCCTAGTGTGCACACTACTAGGGGTCTCACTCCGAGTCTTCTCCCAGGAATCTCCATCTGGGAGGCTCAATCACTGGATCTAGTCCGAGCTCTCTCTCTGGATCTAGTCCACACATCTCTCCGGAATCTAGTCTGGGACCACATCATAATAAGTAACCACCACTCCTGGAATGGGATCCCTATGGGGATACCCACTCTGGTCTGTGGATCGTGACTCTCCAGGTCGACGCTGGAGGAGACCATATAAGCAAATGGAGGGTTCAATCACATTTTCAATTACTCTGTTCTTTCTTTCTCAAATCACTTTCAATTGGGTCTCATACCCGAATCATCTCAATAGGATTCCGCAAATCCGATTCAAATCCATTTCACAGGCCTCGGCCTAAATCCACAGTTCAACTGGGTCTCATGCCCGAATTCTCATTTCACAAACTGAACTGGGACACAAGCCCGATAACACGAATAACTGGGCCCTAAGCCCGAACCACAACTCAACCGGACCTCAAGTCCGATTTTACAACCAATAGGGCCCTAAGCCCGTTATCTCAACTAAATGGGTCTCAGGCCCAATATCATAAATCAACGGGGCCTCAAGCCCGATAGTACACCTAACTGGGCCTCAAACCCGAATCGTAAACCAACTGGGCCCTCAGCCCGATCGTATAACACAAATAGACCCTAGGTCCGATTCCTCGTCAAATCAAATGGACTCCAAGTCCTAGAGTTTATAAATCAATTGGGTCTCACGCCCGAGTTCATGTTTCTAAATCCGAAATCTGTTTAGTAAACGCTCGTTGAAAACCTATAACGTATAAGCTTCGTATAAAACTGGAAATCTCGAAATACGTGCAAATACGTAAAACCTAGGTTACCACAAACAAATGCACTCATGGCATCACAAAACATATCATAAAACACTTATAAAACATTTATGCATGCATCAAGCTCGAAAGAAAGGTCCACTCACAGACCGTCCGAAGCCGCGTCTCCATACGCGTGCCATAACCGTCTCCCGGGTCAAACGTCACCTCCGGGATTCCCGAACCTGTCCAAATTAATTTAAAGGGTTACTAACTACTTATCTAACCCCTCACTAAAGCCTCGTAATTTTCTGGAATTTCTAACTATTTTTAAACGTGAACCTAAACCTTCCGACAACCCGAACTATATCGAAACGATGTCCAATTGACTCGAAATCAGTCCCAAAATGTTCGTTACATCGAATAGATAATTTCGTATGTTGGAACCATGCCCAAAATCTCCCCCACGTGCCTGCACGTGCCGCCTGAAGTGGCTGCGTGTGGGAGCCACGCGCCTGTGAACAGTGTCACCCCTAACCTCGCGTCGACCGGTCCGGTCTGGTTCGCCTGCAACTTGGACCGGCATGACCGGCTCAAGCCCATAACCGGTCCAGTTTTCACCCGTTTCACTCCTAATCGATCCCAATCTTCATCATTTAATCCTAGGATCCTAACGTAATTAATTTGAAGCCCTAAAACCCACGAAAACTACCCGGTTCGATTTTTGGTTCCCACGGTTCAATTTTCAAAATCCACCCCAGGGGTTCTCGACGTCTCACCACTCCCAAAACCTTCCTAAAAACCCCTTAGCAATCTAATTAGTTCAATAGAAACAATAAAAACGGCCCATAATCAATAGAATCAAGAAAAGGATTAAAACGGTAAAAACCGATTACCCGATCAATTTTTCCTCCTTCGCCGTGCACGGTGGCCCTTCTTGGCCGGTCACCACTTCCAGCCAGTCCTCCTCACTTCTCTGGCCTCTCTCAAATGGTCAAATAGGGTTGGGTTGGATTTGGGTGAAGGTTGGGTGAGATTGTGTTTGGACGGGTTTGGTTGCACGAACAAGGAAAGGGAGATGATATGCAAGAATGTAAAGGAAGGGCCAGTGGATGGGTCACACTTGTCACTCATCCATTGGTCCCTGACAATTCCCTGGGCCCCACCTAGGACAAAACTCACGCCGTCTCGTAAAACGCGCAATAGTACTTTCGTACTTCCGTGAACCATAACTTCGTCGTCGAACGTCCGAATTCGACGTGCTGCCTGTCTACAGATTGGTATCATCCTCATCTACGTAACGGTTCTCGGCCCTCGGCCATCGGACTTGCCGGGTCAAAAGTTAACTTTTTGCCTAAATTACCAAAATGCCCTTCGACTTCCGAACGTCATAACTTTTTCCTCGGACGTCGGAATCGAGCGTGCCACCTGTCTATGAACTCGTGACGTCACGAACTACGCCACGGTCATCGGTCAAAGTCCATTTGACCTCCTGAATGAAAATTCAACGATTTGCCCATTCTAGGGGCAAAATCATCATTCCGCCCGAACGTCCGCTAATCCTCGTCTAATCTCCGATTAGTCTCGCTAATCCGTCATTAACTCTTAATTAATCCCGCTAATTCGGGACGAGTCTTCACATTTCACGCGCAGCCCCTTTGGGTGGCACGTGAGGGCGCGTGGGGGGTAATTTGGGGATGTTGTCAACATGGCTTTTAATCTATTCGATGTAACCAACATTTTGAAACTGGTTTCGTGTCGATCAGACACCGTCTCGATATTGTTCGGGACATCCAAAGGTTTAGGATTGAATTTAAAAATAGTTAAAAATTTGGGAAAATTACGGGGCTTCAATGAGAAGTTTTATTGTAACACCCCGGAAATTCGAGGATTTCAATATTGTAATTTATTGTGTGATTTGACGCTTTTACCCTTGTTATGGGTATGGTCAATTGTTGACTTTTTGATTGATGAATTAAACGGACTTTGACATATGATCGTGACGTAGTTCGGGACGTCACGAGTTCATAGACAGGTGGCACGTCCAATTCGGACGATCAGGGAAAAAGTTATGACTACCGGAAGTTCAGGGGTATTACCGTAATTTGGGCATTTGGGGGTGAAAATGTTGACTTTTCTTTTGGCAACTAATTTTCAGTTGACTCAAGGACCATTAGGTAGGTCTCGACGTCCTGAGTCCGTAGACAGGCGGCACGCCGAAATCGGACTTCGTACGAGGAGGTTATGGTCAGAAACGTGGAATCGGGAGGTTCGTGTCTCGGTTTTCGTGCCAAATATTTTATTCTGGAAATCTGATTGGAGGACACCTGGTGAGTGACAAGTGTCACTCACCCATTGGCTAGATTGGATCAGATCCACTATGGGTTTAAATACCATTAAAACCCACTTTTAATCACAGCCCTTGATCTGATACACCCCTGATCTAATCTCAGCCTTTGATCTCATTTCAAGATCTAATCTGGACCGTTCATTTCATTGTGCAGCTTTCCCTCCATTTCTATATATTTCCTAACCCGACACACTCACATACTGCCCATTCCAAACCATCACACCATTGCATCTGACCCTTGCTCTGAGTGACGCTGGACTGGACGGGTGAGGCGGCAGACGGTAGGGATCACGGTGGAAGACGGCGGCGAGGTAGGGAAACCGGGAAAACCCGAAACGGTTTTAAAACCCAGAATTTGGTAACTTGAATTCCAACGTTTGGTTTTGGTTTTTATTTACCCTAATCAACTCTAGGAACTGTTAGGAACCTATTGGGATCAATTGCGTGACCGGAGGTAGCCTGAACGGAGTGCAAACGGCGACGGGAACCCGGGTCTGTTCATCGAGGTGAGTCTTCGATTCAGCCCTTGTTTATTGATTTTAAATAGCTAGAACTGTTTCTGGGATTAAGACGAGTAGTTAGGAACAAACCTGAACGAAAATGATTGAGAAATGGTGAAATGGTGACCGGGTCTTGATCGCGGGTCTGATCGACCCGAGTTGCAGAGATACGGGTCAACCCGTCTGAGGACAGAGGTGATGATGTGGCACCCTGTCAGACTGTCAGGTGACGTGGACCAACCGTGAGCCGACACGTGTCACATGTCAGTGCACAGTCAGTACTGACATGTCAGTGACGTGGCCCAATCAGGGACTGCCACGTGTCACTGACATGTCAGTGACGTGGACCAGTGCCGTGCTGACACGTGGCACATGTCAGATCTGACACGTGGCCTGACAGATCAGTGAGGTGGACCAATCGGATGTCGACATGTGGCACCTGTCAGAGTCTGACATGTCAGACCTGACAGCTGTCAAATGACGTCAGCATGACGTCATGCTGACGTCAGCAGTGACGTCAGCGATGACGTCAGCAGGGACTGTTCCTGCGTTGACCGACGTGTTGACTGGCGCGTGTGGGCGCGTGTGAACAGTACTTTTGGTGGGACCACCACCATTCTTTAGGTTTCGACGATCCGGATCCAATGGCGGTGGTTTCGGGTCGATCGGAGATCATTAAGTTGGTCAAATTAAGGTTTATTGCATTGGGAAGCGCGTTCGGGCGGCTTTCCCGGGCCGGTTTCGGCCTAGGCTTTCATGGTTGAATGTTGGGGGTTTAAATTGACCTTTACGAATACTTTGGACTTGACAGGGATTGTACATTTGTACCAGGACGAGGGTATACGTTCGGTTTCTAGCAGGATTGTACTGTGAGTAGGCCCGTTTTCATTAAACCCTTGCATGCTTAAATGTTTTCTGATTTACTTATATGTTCACATGCTGGAATCTATAAATGGTTTTGATGATATTGAGATTTCGGTTATGGCACGTTTCACGATATTTGGGTATGAGACCCGTTTGATGAAACGTAACAATCGGTTCAGATTTTACCTATGTATACATATATGTTTGCATGTGGATATCAATAAAATGTATTTGGTGCTGCACTGTATAGATCCTTCCATATTATATTGTCTCCTCCGGATGAGGTACCCCGGAGAGGTCACGGACGTCTAGAACGTCCAGCGTCTATGACGCTAAGCATCGGGGATGCTGTAACCGAACAGGGTTCGGGGATTGAACTCGGAATTGAGACCCGAGTGGCACGCGTAGCCTTGTGATTGTGACCTTATTGGACGTCAGGGACGTCAGACATCAGGGATGTCGGATTGGAGTGTATAGTGCAGTGGCTAAAATTATGGTTCTGGTTTTATTACATGCCTTATGATTCATATTATATTATTTATGATTTTAAAGGATGCTGCATGCATGTTTGGAAAACGGAGGGGTAAATTATATGTTTTACTTATCAAATGATTTTATAAACTTGAGTTCGGTCCACTCACCCTTAATGTTTTTGGTAACCCCTCCAGGTCGTGATACTGAGGTAGTGGAGGAACCTGAGGCTGAGGCATAGATCTACTTCTGCGTACCTGAACCCCTGTTGGGTGGTGTACCCGCAGGTTTACTAGAGTCGTGCTCGCAACTTGTAATTTTGGATTTCATCCCTTGTCTGACATTCGTTTAATTCGGATTTGATGTATGACTTTAATTTGGTTATTTATGCATTTGATGTTTTGAGGTTAAAATTGGTATGAATTATTGGGTGTCAGACGGGAGCAGGGCACGTCCCCTTGTGGTCCCTGTGGGATCGGGGCGGGTCCTGTCAGCTTGGTATCAGAGCACTAGGTTATGGTCAGTACTAGGGTATGGTCAGCATGCTAGACTAGCGATTAGTACTAGTTACTTTTCGACTTTTAATAACATCGTTATCTGATCTATGCCTCTTGACAGTTGGTTATGCCTCCTAGGACAATTCCTCATACACGAACTGACGAGGATCTGGAAAGGGAGATGGAATGCGCGAGCATTGAAAGGGCTCAACGGTTGGGAGCCACTCCTTTCTGTGGGGGATCAAACCCCGAGGATGCTCATGATTGGATCACCAAGTGGGAGAGGATCTTCTCGGTGATGCACTTCCCTCCGGGCGAACGGGTAACTCTGGCGGCCTTCTTGCTGGAAGGAGGAGCCTACCAGTGGTGGCACGGACTCGAAATGTCTGGGTGGTCTGTCCATACCACTACTTGGGAAGCTTTCCGTTCCAGATTTCTGGACCAGTACTACCCGCGATCCTTTCGCGCGGCGCGGGAGGCGGAATTCCTGCGGCTGGAGCAGGGTGACATGTCCGTTGCAGACTACGAGCAAACTTTCGGAAAACTATCCCGGTTCGCTACATCATTCGTGAGCACGGAGGAGGACAAATGCCAAAGGTTTGAGCTTGGACTCGAGGGGAGATCCGGGTAAGTGTGACTGCTGCTACTCATGCTTCACTGAGAGATTTGGTCGACGCTACGGTGCGTGTCGAGGCCAGTCTGGTGGCACACCAGACACGACAACCTTCGGGCGAGGGGCGACGTCAGGATCGCCCACACCGTGGGCCATCAGGCCAGAAGAACAACAAGGGAGGGGGCTACAGGGGAGCGCCCTCATCCTTCAAGGGTCGTGGCTGGTCAGGTCGACGCGGAGGCTCTCAGGGCAGAGGATCTGGATACAACTCTGGGCTACGCTCATCTTGGAGCGGTGCTTCTGGCGGGCATTCGGACAGGCCAAGGCCAGTAACTTGTTTTGCTTGCGGAGAGGAGGGCCACTATGCCTGTGATTGCCCGCAGTTGTCCAAGAACAACGACGTTGGGGGCTCTAGTGTGGTGCAGAGCACGGCTTCCCACACTAATGGAGGTCGCGGTCAGGGAGGTGACCGTGGTGCTGGGCGTGGCGCGCGCGGGCGCGGACGGAACGGAGGGCCGAGGGTCCAAGTGTTTGCAATGACCCACCAACAGGCGAGGACTGCCCCACGCGTGGTCACATGTACACTACATATCTTTAACCTTCTTGTACGTGTATTGATGGATGCGGGGGCTACACATTCTTTTATTTCGAAAAGTTGTGCTGGTATGCTTGATTGTGTGGTATCAGCTTTAGATTGCGAAATGGGTGTTGGCACCCCGATGGGCATCGTGTACCTTGTGAATCAGGTGATTCGGAGGTGCCCGGTAAGAATTAAGGATGTGGATTTACCAGCAGACTTAATTATTCTGGATATCCACGACTTCGATATAATCCTAGGGATGGATTGGCTATCGGAGCACGGATCGCTCATCGACTGCTGTAGCAAGCAAGTGATTCTGCAGAGCCCGGGTTTGCCGGAAGTTATCTTTCAGGGGGAACGTGACGGTTCGCCTCCTGAAGTGATCTCTTCACTTACTGCTACCAAACTTCTACGGAAGGGATGCCAGGGTTATCTAGCGCATGTCGTGTCGGAGCAGGTTGATACTCCGGGTATCGACGAGATACCGGTGGTATGTGAGTTTCCGGATGTGTTCCCGGAAGACTTACCTGGATTACCGCCATCGCGGGAGATTGAGTTTACTATTGAACTACTTCCGGGTACCCGACCTATATCCCAGGCACCATACCGGATGGCGCCGGTCGAGTTACGAGAACTCAAGACTCAATTGCAGGAGTTGGTGGATTTGGGATATGTCCGACCGAGTACTTCACCGTGGGGAGCACCGGTGTTGTTCGTAAAGAAGAAGGAGGGAAGTCTCCGTTTATGTATTGATTATCGACAACTCAACAAGGTGACGCTGAGGAACCAGTATCCTCTACCCAGGATCGATGACCTTTTTGACCAGTTGCGGGGAGCTCAGTGCTTCTCGAAAATTGATTTGCGGTCTGGGTATCACCAACTGAGGATTTCGGAGGAGGATATTCCGAAAACTGCTTTTCGAACCCGTTACGGACACTACGAATTCCTTGTTATGCCATTTGGTTTGACGAATGCTCCGGCAGCATTCATGGATCTGATGAACCGGGTCTTCCGACCCTACCTGGATAAGTTCGTGATTGTGTTCATCGATGACATTTTGGTGTACTCGAGGAGTGCCCGTGCACATGAGGAACATCTACGGTTGGTCTTGGAGAGGCTGAAACAAGAACAATTGTACGCCAAACTGAGCAAGTGTCAGCTTTGGCTGAGCAGTATTGGTTTTCTGGGACACGTGATATCGACGGATGGGATTTGCGTGGATCCCCAGAAACCAGAAGTGGTGACCAACTGGGCTAAACCGACAACCGTGACCGAGGTGCGGAGTTTCGTCGGATTAGCAGGTTACTACCGGAGATTCGTGGAGGGTTTCTCCAAAATTGCTGCACCATTGACTCGTTTGACTCGGAAGGGAGTGAAGTTTATCTGGGACGAGCAGTGCGATCGGAGCTTTCAAGAGTTGAAAGATCGATTGACCACTGCACCTGTCCTTGCATTACCGGATGACAGTGGAGAGTTTGTGGTCTTCAGTGATGCATCGCTGCAAAGTCTGGGCTGCGTGTTGATGCAAACTGGCAAGGTTATCGCCTATGCATCCCGGCAGCTGAAGACCCACGAGTTGAACTACCCTACCCATGATTTGGAGTTGGCAGCGGTGGTTCATGCCCTGAAAATCTGGAGACATTATCTATTCGGTGCAACGTGTCGGATATACACCGACCACCAGAGTCTTAAATACTTATTCACTCAGAAGGAGCTTAACATGAGACAACGGAGATGGTTGGAGCTGCTGAAGGACTATGACTGTACGATCGAGTACCATCCGGGTAAGGCCAATGTGGTGGCTGATGCACTCACAGGAAGTCAGCAGGATCCGTTGCACACCTAGGGATGGTGTATCTTCCTTTGCTAGTGGAACTTCGGAAGGCGGGAGTTATTTTGGGTACGGATGCGCATGGAGCTTTGTTGGCCAGCTTCCATGTACGACCAGTACTGATTGATCGGATCATCGAGGCACAACTTCAGGATTCGATACTCTGTATTTACAGAATTGAGGTCGATGCGGATGGGAGACAGGATTTTACCATCCGGGACGATGGAGCACTTGTGAAGTTGGGCCGTTTGTGTGTACCTGCAGTGGCAGAGTTACGGGCCGAGATTCTGGAGGAGGCCCATAGTTCGGCCTATGCTATGCATCCGGGAGGTACAAAGATGTACCGTACCCTCCGGAACCATTATTGGTGGCCAGGAATGAAGAAGGATATTGCTGAATTCGTGAGCAAATGCTTAACCTGTCAGCAGGTTAAGGCGGAACGGCAGAGACCTTATGGGGCTATGCAGCCACTTCCGATTCCCGAGTGGAAGTGGGATCACATCACCATGGACTTCGTCTTTAAGTTACCGAGAACTCAGAGCGGAGTGGACGGAGTATGGGTGATCGTGGATCGGTTAACCAAATCAGCCCATTTTCTGCCTGTTCAGGAGACCTATAAACCTAATCGACTGGCTCAATTGTTTGTGAAGGAAATCATACGATTGCATGGTACGCCGGAATCGATCGTGTCCGATCGTGATCCGCGTTTCACTTCCAGGTTCTGGCGGGGTTTGTAAGCTACTCTGGGAACAACCCTACGTTTCAGCACTGCTTTCCATCCACAGACCGATGGACAGTCTGAAAGAACCATTCAGACCCTGGAGGACATGATGAGGTCATGTGTACTACAGTTTCAGGACTCTTGGGATACTCATTTACCATTGATGGAATTCGCTTACAACAACAGCTATCAAGCAAGCATCGGGATGGCACCTTACGAGGCACTGTATGGTCGACAGTGCAGGACACCTATCTGCTGGACGGAGATAGGAGAGCGAGCGGCAGTAGGGCCGGAATTGATGGACTTAACCATGGAAACTATTCGTGTTATCAAGGAGAGATTGAAGGCGGCACAGGATCGCCAGAAGAGTTATGGCGATCGACGGATTCGAGACTTGGAATTTGAAGTGGGAGATTTCGTCTTCCTGAAGTTATCACCGTGGAAGGGGATTATCCGATTCGGTCGACGAGGGAAACTGAGTCCGCGTTTTATCGGACCATATGAGATCGTGGAGAGAATCGGCAGAGTTGCTTACAGATTGGCACTACCTCCAGAACTATCTAGAGTTCACGATGTTTTCCACATATCGATGCTGCGGAAGTACGTACGTGATGCTTCTCATGTACTTGGGGAACAACCTGTCGAACTACGGGAGGATTTGAGCTTTGATGAACAACCAATACAGATCTTGGATCGGAAGGATAAGGTACTACGTCGGAAGACGATCCCTCTCGTGAAGATTCTCTGGAGAAACCAGAATGTGGAAGAAGCCACATGGGAGCCTGAGGCTCAAATGCGAGAACAATTTCCTCATTTGTTTCTTTGAAATTTCGGGACAAAATTTCTTAAGGGGGGAAGGTTGTAACACCCCGGAAATTCGAGGATTTCAATATTGTAATTTATTGTGTGATTTGACGCTTTTACCCTTGTTATGGTTATGGCCAATTGTTGACTTTTTGATTGATGAATTAAACGGACTTTGACATATGACCGTGACGTAGTTCGGGACGTCACGAGTTCATAGACAGGTGGCACGTCCAATTCGGACGATCAGGGAAAAAGTTATGACTACCGGAAGTTCAGGGGTATTACCGTAATTTGGACATTTGGGGGTGAAAATGTTGACTTTTCTTTTGGCAACTAATTTTCAGTTGACTCAAGGACCATTAGGTAGGTCTCGACGTCCTGAGTCCGTAGACAGGCGGCACGCCAAAATCGGACTTCGTACGAGGAGGTTATGGTCAGAAACGTGGAATCGGGAGGTTCGTGTCTCGGTTTTCGTGCCAAATATTTTATTCTGGAAATCTGATTGGAGGACACCTGGTGAGTGACAAGTGTCACTCACCCATTGGCTAGATTGGATCAGATCCACTATGGGTTTAAATACCATTAAAACCCACTTTTAATCACAGCCCTTGATCTGATACACCCCTGATCTAATCTCAACCTTTGATCTCATTTCAAGATCTAATCTGGACCGTTCATTTCATTGTGCAGCTTTCCCTCCATTTCTATATATTTCCTAACCCGACACACTCACATACTGCCCATTCCAAACCATCACACCATTGCATCTGACCCTTGCTCTGAGTGACGCTGGACTGGACGGGTGAGGCGGCAGACGGTAGGGATCACGGCGGAAGACGGCGGCGAGGTAGGGAAACCGGGAAAACCCGAAACGGTTTTAAAACCCAGAATTTGGTAACTTGAATTCCAACGTTTGGTTTTGGTTTTTATTTACCCTAATCAACTCTAGGAACTGTTAGGAACCTATTGGGATCAATTGCGTGACCGGAGGTAGCCTGAACGGAGTGCAAACGGCGACGGGAACCCGGGTCTGTTCATCGAGGTGAGTCTTCGATTCAGCCCTTGTTTATTGATTTTAATTAGTTAGAACTGTTTCTGGGATTAAGACGAGTAGTTAGGAACAAACCTGAACGAAAATGATTGAGAAATGGTGAAATGGTGACCGGGTCTTGATCGCGGGTCTGATCGACCCGAGTTGCAGAGATACGGGTCAACCTGTCTGAGGACAGAGGTGATGATGTGGCACCCTGTCAGACTGTCAGGTGACGTGGACCAACCGTGAGCCGACACGTGTCACATGTCAGTGCACAGTCAGCACTGACATGTCAGTGACGTGGCCCAATCAGGGACTGCCACGTGTCACTGACATGTCAGTGACGTGGACTAGTGCCGTGCTGACACGTGGCACATGTCAGATCTGACACGTGGCCTGACAGATCAGTGAGGTGGACCAATCGGATGTCGACACGTGGCACCTGTCAGAGTCTGACATGTCAGACCTGACAGCTGTCAGATGACGTCAGCATGAAGTCAGCAGGGACTGTTCCTGCGTTGACCGATGCGTCGACGATCCAGATCCAATGGCGGTGGTTTCGGGTCGATCGGAGATCATTAAGTTGGTCAAATTAAGGTTTATTGCATTGGGAAGCGCGTTCGGCGGCTTTCCCGGGCCGGTTTCGGCCTAGGCTTTCATGGTTGAATGTTGGGGGTTTAAATTGACCTTTACGAATACTTTGGACTTGACAGGGATTGTACATTTGTACCAGGAAGAGGGTATACGTTCGGTTTCTAGCAGGATTGTACTGTGAGTGGGCCCGTTTTCATTAAACCCTTGCATGCTTAAATGTTTTCTGATTTACTTATATGTTCACATGCTGGAATCTATAAATGGTTTTGATGATATTGAGATTTCGGTTATGGCACGTTTCACGGTATTTGGGCATGAGACCCGTTTGATGAAACGTAACAATCGGTTCAGATTTTACCTATGTATACATATATGTTTGCATGTGGATATCAATAAAATGTATTTGGTGCTGCACTGTATAGATCCTTCCATATTATATTGTCTCCTCCGGATGAGGTACCCCGGAGAGGTCACGGACGTCTAGAACGTCCAACGTCTATGACGCTAAGCATCGGGGATGCTGTAACCGAACAGGATTCGGGGATTGAACTCGGAATTGAGACCCGAGTGGCACGCGTAGCCTTGTGATTGTGACCTTATTGGACGTCAGGGACGTCAGACATCAGGGATGTCGGATTGGAGTATATAATTCAGTGGCTAAAATTATGGTTATGGTTTTATTACATGCCTTATGATTCATATTATATTATTTATGATTTTAAAGGATGCTGCATGCATGTTTGGAAAACGGAGGGGTAAATTATATGTTTTACTTAACAAATGATTTTATAAACTTGAGTTCGGTCCACTCACCCTTAATGTTTTTGGTAACCCCTCCAGGTCGTGATACTGAGGTAGAGGAGGAACCTGAGGCTGAGGCATAGATCTACTTCTGCGTACCTGAACCCCTGTTGGGTGGTGTACCCGCAGGTTTACTAGAGTCGTGCTCGCAACTTGTAATTTTGGATTTCAACCCTTGTCTGACATTCGTTTAATTCGGATTTGATGTATGACTTTAATTTGGTTATTTATTCATTTGATGTTTTGAGGTTAAAATTGGTATGAATTATTGGGTGTCAGACGGGAGCAGGGCACGTCCCCTTGTGGTCCCTGTGGGATCGGGGCGGGTCCTGTCAAATAAGGTAGTTAGTAACCCTCTAGATTGATTTGGACAGGTTTGGGAGTCCCGGTGACGGTGATTAGCCAGGTGAGGCTTACAACACGTAAACCGAGGCGGCAGCTTAGGACGGTCTGTGAGTGGACCTTGATTTCTAAACTGTGATGCATGCATAAATTTTTTATATGGTTTATAGATGTGATTCTATGATGATGATTCAGATGTTAATGATTTATATGATTTCACGCATTTCAAGGCTATTTACGTGTTTGCACGTAAATCGAGGTTTACGGTTTTGCACTGATTATACGTGTTTATGGTTTTGGAAATGATTTAATGAAATGGTTTTGGATTTGAAAAGGTAAACTCGAGCACGAGACCCATTTGTTTTGGAAACCCTTGGACACGAAGTCCATTTAGTTACATTACCGGGTCAGGGGCCCAATTGGTTGGTGATTTGATTTCGGATTTGAAAATGTGGAATCGGGCACGAGACCCATTTGATTTACGAACCCTCCGACTTGAAGTCCATTTGATTTAACAAGGCATCGAGCCAGAGGCCCAGTTGGTTTACGTATCGGACTCGAGGCCCAGTTGGTTTGCATATCTGGCTCGAGGCCCATTTGGTTTACGTATTGGACACGAGGCTCATTTGGTTTACGAAATCGGGCACGAGGCTCAGCTGGTTACGAATCGGGCCGGAGGCCCATTTGGTATATTAATTCGGGTTTAGGGCCCAGTTATGGTTTACGGGGATGAACCCTTGAAAGGTTTTGAGAATTTGTTCGAATGGTTTTTCGTATACCATCCTTTATTTATGGGTTGTCTCCTCCGGGGAGGGTCGTTGGCCTAGGTGGACCCCGGAGTAGTCATGGAGCACTAACTGAGTGGAGTCTCCCCCGTTGGGTACCTTATTCTCAGGAAGGCTATGGATTATAACCCCCAGGGAGGGTCAATGAGCTATGGACATTGACCTGGGTGGACACTAGGGAGACTTGGGATTTGAGACCCCGGTAGCACGCGCGTAGCTCTAGATACCGTGACAGGATTGGTTATATGATATGGATAAACGTGATTTCTTGGTTTTGCGAAATTTTGTTTTATTAAAGATAAATGGATTTGGGTTGAGATCCCACATATGTTTACTATGTTATGGATTTATATAAATGGTTTTGGGCAGGGCCCCGTGTGACTTGAATTTACGGAACTTGGGGCTGAGACCCTAAATATGGTTGTTTAAACATATGTGGTTTGATAAATGGTTTTACTATGCATGCATGCTTTTTAGTGAAGGGCATAAGGGTCTTTTATAAAATGTGTTTAATGAACTATTGTTTTTCATCCACTCACGGTCTTTCTGTTTTCAATGCCCTTCAGGTTGAATACGGTGCGGACTGTAGCAGAGACCGAGACATCACTCCTCCACCGGATCCTGGCATACTCTGGAAGATGGTCGGGCTAAAGGTTCAAATTTTCCCTGGTCTGACACTCCGTGTCAGACAGTATCAGGAGCGTCCCTCGTTAATCCCGGGGGGATTAGGACAGGTCCTGACATCACGTGTCCCTAGGCACTAATTAGTCGTTCGAAACTCAATCGAGATTCAACCATTCATTCAGAAAAATCAAGCAAGTAAGGTTTGGAAAAATTCAATTCACAAGTAAAACCCAAACAACGAGCAATCATTCACTTAGATGGAAAAAAAATACAACCATGGATACGACCAAAATATTTGTTCAAATTACAAGTACATGGGGCATCCCCAGGAAAATCAACAAATTATTCAAGTTTGAGCCACTCAGCACCTGCTCGGTCTTTTATTTCAATCCGCTCTTCCTACCACCTTTTCTTACCTCTTGGCTTGCTCGGAATGGGTGACTTCAGGATCCTTGGGAGGCTCACTGGTTGGCCTTTCGACCTCAGATGATAACCCCTCAGGGCCTTCTGCGAGGATCTATCCAGAACTCTGCTTTTCCTTATCCTCTAGAAAATTGAAGCTTCTTGTTAGCACTATAGGCTCATCCAACCAAGGAAATTGGATCGGTAGGGATGGATTGTAGTACATGAATTTTTGTAAGACTTAATTCTTCGCATCACCTAGCTCAACATCCATGTAATCCTCAAAATCCTTGGACCCCATGAACTTGCTTATCACATTCTACCGAGTGACAGCCAGGTTGCTACGCATGCACTTAATCTCCTCCTCATGGCCGACTAGAACTCTAGCCAATCGTCTCGCTCGATAACCTCATCCTGCAACTTCTGAACGATAGTTTCTTTCTCTGCAACGGTCTTCTCAGTAGCCTCAACATTCTATTTTAGCCGTTGAACCTCTTGTTCAAGATCGGCCAACCATTTGAGGGCTTGGTCTGTCTCTTGCTCCTTACCCTTTAGCTTTTCCTCGTGCGGCTAAAGCGCTTTCCTCTTGGCTTCTAGTCGCTTAGCTTGCTTCACTGATTTCTCGAGGGCAATGAAGACCTCACCAAAGCATTGGTAATTCAATAAAACTTGGTCAAAAATTCAAATTCAACAATATAAAACAAGCCAATCGGCAACAACATCAAGCAGGCCTATCAGCAATACAACTCAACCGGAGAATGGGCACTTACATGGGAGTTCTTGGTAATCACCTTAGCACACCGATTGGGAAGGGTGGTTGAGCTCATCTTCTCTATCTCTGAGAGCTCCTTCTGCGAGATGAGCACTAGGGTGTTCACGATCGAAACAATAGTTGGATGCATACACTCGCTAATCTGCATCCATCTATTGTCCATATGGACGAATGAACTACGTCAGAAGCCTCCCCTAGCTCGGCAAAGCATGACCGAAGGCCATTATTAAAGATTGATTTCTTTAGGGGCTTCGGCTTATCCCTTAGTGGCTGATTCAGCCTTGGCTCCATGGAAACCTTGTCCTTAGCATATTCTATTGCACTCATCTTAGCCTCATTTCGTTGCTAACCTCTTTTAACTCAGCAGAAGACCCCCTTCGACCCACCGGTCGAACCCTCTCCACTCAGCTGCATCTCTAGCCAACTGGCCTTTGTAATTTTTGGCTAATTAGTTGTGGTCTTCTTTTTCAACACTTTTTGTAGCGATCCATTCTCTTTGGGTTTCTGAGCCTTCTCACTGGCGAACTGGTACTTCTCTATTGTCTTCTGCATTTTCTTAGCACAAGCTATCTCAATTTTTGGATGCACTACAAAATCAACAAAAGGCCAAGTCAATGTCAATCGAAACATACAAAACCAAACTGCCAATTGGCAGAACGAGTCAATCGGCACTTCCGAGGTGGGGAGATCAGGCTAACCTTGAGCAAGTTGTCAGGCAACCTTAGCGCATAATGGCTACACTCGAGATCGCTAGGTGCCTGCGGTATAAACTCACATGCTTGCTTTTCCTCGGTATAACAAGCTCCTTTGAATGCACTTGCAAGCAAAACAATCAATCATCATATTCTGACTCAGCTTGCAACAAACAACATATACATACAACCTAAATGGTCAATCGGCACTACCACTTTCTGATCCGAAGTTGTGCTCAATCCTATCTCTGTCCTAACTTGCATCCCTTTCCTAAGGACCAGACACCCAGTAGAATCGGTGCCTCCAAATTTTCTGTGAGGTCGGAATGTAATTGGTAAATGCCCACGTGCACAAACTTAACCACGCATTCAATCTCCACCCACCTTGGCCCGGTCATGTACCGTTTGAGTTTGTACTGGAGCGGACCCTAGTATGGCTCCAGAAGTCCATATTTTCGGAAGGCTCTATAAACACTTATCAATGTAATCCATCTGTTTACATTGAGATAACCGAGCGTAGTCTTGGCCCTAGACATGATGGGGTGAAGCTAGAGATGCAACAACAATCGAATCCCATGCTCAAAACAATCCACATAAAACAGAGTCGATCCCTCAGAAGGCTCACTCAGCCTTGCCCTAGTTGGCGACAGAGCCATTTTAAATCTCGGGTGGAACATTGTACAACTCTCTAAACTTCAGCACATCGGTTTTCTTTATTGTGTTGATTTCAAAATACACCATGTTAGGGGATCAATTGATAGGAATTGCCAACGGCAAATCCTGTTTGGCATCTGATGCTGTCTCGAAACTATGTTCCATTTCACCGCCTTCTGTTTGCTAACCAATTCAACTACGGGAAGATGGGACAACAACTTTCCTCTTTCACTTTCTCAGAATTTTTTCCCTTCTCAGTTCTCTTTACCTGATCAGCACTCTTCCTCTACTTCGTACCCTTCCCCTGCTCGACATCATTTTCCTTTGAGTCCCTTAAAGCTATATCAAAACTGTCAATGGATGTAGAAGATGCATAACTACTTCCGGTCGATGCGGACCTAATAGTGGATGATGAAATGCTCCTCTCACTCGACCTATCACTTGCCAAGTGAAAAACGGTTTCATTACCAAACGTATGCGGGGATTTATCCCTAGATCCACTAGTTGACTCAGACTCTGACATCTACAAATATAAAACAAAAATGAAACTACCACTAAGCACAAAACTAATGCTAATGCTAAAGACGAATTCAAAAGTAAAGGAAGAGATATTTACCTTAAAACTCTCCTGATCGACAAGATTAATCGGAAGATAGGTTTCGAGTCAAATTCAATTGGCAGCCTCAGAAACCAATCGGTAGCAAGGCAGAGCTCTGATGAATCTTTGTGCAAAAGTGTACAAATGAGAGAATACCAACCCCTTTTATAGGCACTGAGGTGCCTCAAGATACAGACCAACCATCTGACGGGATCATGCGACTACAACACTATTTCGACATACGGATTTCAAATACGAATACCTCCATATTTAAATATTTAAAAAATTCAATTTTTCGAAACCTCTAAATCAAAAAGTAACAAACCATGAAGTTTACTTCGATTGACAAGCATGAACATTGCGACTGATCATAAGCATCATTTGAGGTGCTATCGCAACTTTGAATTACAAGCAGGAACATTGCGACCTATCGAAAACTTCATTTGAAGCACCCTTTCATAATGATGCCCTGATCGACAAGCATAAACATTCTGACGGATCGTAAGCATCATTCGAAACGCTCTCGTAGCTCTAATCAGCAAGTAGTAACATTGCAATCGATCAGAAGCTTCATTTGAAGTACCTTCTTAGATTTATGCTTCAATCGACAAGTAGGAACATTACGGCGGATCGAAAGCTTCATTTTCAAGGTGCTATTGCAATTCCAATCGGCAAGCAGGAACAATGTGACCGATCAGAAGTTTCATTCGAAAGTAACCTCTCATATTTATGTTACGATCAGTAAGCAAGAACATAGCGACCGATCAGAAGCTTCATTAGTAGTACCCACTTATATTTATGCTCTGATCAACAAGTAGTAACATTGCGACTGATAAGAAGCATCATTCGAGGTGCTCTCGCAGCTATGACCAGCAAGCACGACCATTGCGACTGATCAGATTCTTTAATCAAAGTACCTCACTCGGCATGCAAGAACCTTGCAAACGAATCTAAACTGGGGACTGGTGCGATGGAATTTAACCGAGGCACGCTTCCTTCATCAAGCACTTGGGGGATTAGTGGGTATGCCCCTCAGGTCGGTCAACATGTATCGGCTTGAGTTACAAGTTCTCGATCGAAGAAATCTACCTCATTCAACGACTTAGGGGATTTATGTTAATTCCGTATCAACCAACCAGGTTATGTACAACCAAAAACACCACAAACACCTGATCCACCGCTAGGCGATCGGTACCTGCCAATTGGCAGGACCGTGTCCACTCAGTATGCAATTCCAACAAGCAATGTCAGACATGGCCCAAGTTATGGTCAGTCGGTAGGTTTACTCGGCAGGCATGGATTGGCACTCCTGGTTCAATCCACCGAAAAATGTCAATAACAACTCCCTGACATGACATGAAATCTACCGTCATCTAGTGCACATCCCGGATCTACGGGACATGTGGCAGCATCTCTTGAGATTGCTTGAGGCCTACATCAACATTGGACAGCCACCACATTCATTGCTATTATAAATACCCCTTCAAATGCTCTCATAAAGGTACTTACTTCTCTCTAAACACACAAATCTGACTCTTTATCTTTGTGTTGTTGATTTACCTATTGAATCTCTACCTCGCTTATTGACTTAAGTATTAGACCCTCTTAGGGTGACATCCCATTAGTGTCTAGTATTTTTCTCTCTACCTTGTAAGTCACTCGGTAGGCTTATCAGAAAGCGAACTAGCACCCTCAAAGGTCTCATCACGTTAAGTCCAATTTCAGATCAAACATCATTATTGGCTTCAAATATAAAAAAGAAAGAAAGAATATATATATATATATAGGTGTGTGTGTGGGTGGTGGTTTAGTAACAACCACGGATGAAAATATCGACGAAATCGCTGATATATCGCTCGATATATCTGTTTTTTTGGTTGATGGCAGGCAAGGCGGGGGTGAAGGTATTTCTTCCCCCAATATCGGTGATTCAGGCGATAGTGACCGAAATTATCGATACTGCATGGAAACTCCGATTTTGGACCAAGCCATCGAACCCACAAGTGAAGTTTGATAGTGAAGTACCGAAATAAAAAAAAAAAGCAAATCGTACACAGAAAAGGACCGAAACGATTCACGGATTGAACAAAGGAAGGGCTTCAATTTCAATCAATCATTCACACAACACAAGGAATCAAAAATTGAAAAAGCAATGATTCAATACTCTCACGGACGAACATAATGATTGAAAAAAAAACAAAAATTAATCACGAACTCACCACCTTCGCTTGAGAGGAAAAACATAAATTGGGGAGGAAAGGAGGGGGGGGGGGGGGGGGGGGGGCAACCGAAGAAAACCTCGAACCCAGCCCACCCCTGATCTGTCAACGTCGACGCCGAAGAAAGAAAGAGCTAGTCGAACCAACTCTGCATCCCTAGTTCTCCGCTTCGCTCTACTCCTCCTCAACGACTGACTCGACCTTCAACGGCAGCTCTACCCCTCTCGTCTCGTCCGTCGTCGCTGTGGCTCGCACCATCTCGCCCTCATCGTCACGGTCGCCTCACCCAGTCGCCGCCTCGTCCAATCGCCCCTCTGATTTTCCCCAATTGCTTATTTGATCGTATTGATTGAAGAGAAATCGATCCCTGTTGAGTAAAGAATAAAATGGAACGAAACGCTGTGTTTTGTTTCATTTAATTTGTTAACGCTTTATTTTTAATTATTTACATATTTTATTTAATTAATTATTTTTCATAATAAATTATATCATTTATTATTAATTTTGTTTTTTTAACCCCAAATAGAAAAAATAGATCAAGCCTTAATTGTTTTTTTTCAAAATTCAACATTTATTATTAGGTAAAATGTGTTTTAGTAATGTATGTTTTAATATAAAATATGGCTTAATTCATATATTTGGTCATATTTGTTTTAATTTAGAATATGTATTAAAATTATGAATTTATGTGTTTTTGTTCCTTAATTATGAATATGTATTAAAAAAATGAAGCCTTAAACTTTTCTTTTTTTTTCAAAATTCAAAATGTATTATTAGGTAAAATATGTTTTAATAATGTATGTTTTAATATGAAATAAGGGGCAATTCATATATTTGGTAATGTTTGTTTTAATTTATAATATATGTTTTATTTTAGAATATATATTAAAATTATGAATATATGTGATTTTACTCCTTAATTTTTTATCATCATCAAAGTCTAACTTATAATATATGTTCTAATTGAAATAATTTTATTATTATTTGTATTTTTATTATTATTATTTGTCATTATCAAATTCTAATTATTTTTTACATATTTGGTACTCATTTATTATTAATAAATTTATCATTTATTACTAAAATATGTTTTAGTAATGTATGTTTTAATATGAAATATGGGGTAATTGATATATTTGGTAATATTTGTTTTAATTTATAATATATGTTTTATTTTAGAATATATATTAAAATTATGAATATATGTGTTTTTGCTCCTTAATTTTTTTATCATCATCAAAGTCTAACTTAGAATATATGTTCTAATTGAAATAATTTTATTATTATTTGTATTTTAATTATTATTATTTGTCATTATCAAATTCTAATTATTTTTCATGTAACTTAGATTTCATAAAATGGCTAGTGAAAGTGCAAGTGCAAGTGAAAGCCACCCAACACCTGGACGAATTGACCCAGCATGGAAATATGCCATTGCGATTCCTGGAAATAAAAACGGTGTCATATGTTCGTTTTGTCAATATTAGTTCCATAGTGGAGACATAATGCGATTAAAGTTTCATCTAGCCGGTTTTGATCCGAAAATAAATGTTCAAAAATGCAAAGATGTACCTAAGGCTATTAGGGATGAGGTCAGATCATGGATCAAAAGTAAAGATACTGCTAGACAGAATAAGAATATGATTGGTGAGAATATACGAGCTGACTTGAGAGGAGATTCTCTAGACACTCGACAGAGCATTCAGATTAATGATAGCGATGATGAAGAGGATGATAGTGGATTCGCTTATCCACCAGATTTGCATAGATCTGAGAGCAGCATATCGCTTTGTTGTAAATGCATCGAGGGATGAGACAAGGCGAAGTGTTGACACTTATGGAGTTGGTACCATGCGTGATGCTCAAGGAGGTAGTATCAGTCGTCAACAACCTCAACAGATGCGTCGATCACAAAGTTTGCGTGATCCATTTTCCTCCAGAACCAAAACTCTATAAAACCCCACGAAGTCAACAGAAGACTGGAAAATCTTTGTGGAAAGGGACGAAAGAGAAGTTGGGTCGATACATAAGCAAATTTTTTATATATGAAGGTGTGGCTCCAAAAAAAAAGCCAACTCTCATCATTTTAAGAATATGATTATTGAAGCCCAACGAGAAGGTATTTAATAAATTTATTTATGATATATTTTTATTTAGCTTATGAAATAACATTAAATGCTAACTTATGTTTTGGTTTAAAGGTGAAGGCGTGTCCACTCCTTCTCCAAATGAAGTGAAAAATAAATATCTTCCTATGGAGTATGAAGATATGACGGCATATGTGGAGCAAAAAAAGCGACATTGGGAAACTTATGGATCTACCATAATGTGTGATGGTTGGACCGGTCCAACGAATTATCCATAATCAACTTCATGGTATATAGTAAGGTTTCAACTGTATTTCTCAGGTCAGTTGATTGTTCCAAAAGCCATAAAGACTATTTGTACATACAAAATTTGTTGAAGGAAGTTGTTCAGGAGGTTGGAGTACAAAATGTTGTATAGATCGTTATTAATAATGGGTCGAACTTTAAGAAGGCTGGAAAAGAAATGATGAACACGTATCCAATCTATTGGACTCCTTGTGCAGCCCATAGTATAGACCTAATATTTGAAGATATTGGGAAGAATGAGACAATGTCGACCATCATAAAAAATGCTAGGCAGGTAACTAACTACATTTATAATCATCTATGGTTACTAGCCCATATGCATGAATTCTTTCAAGGAGACTTGGTTCGTCCTGTTGCAACAAGGTTCGCAACCAACTATATTTGTATAAATAGTATAGTTAAGCATAAAGTTGACCTTAGAAGATTGTTTACCAGTGATCAATGGCATGGTAGCCCACTCAGTAGGAAAGTGGAAAGGAAAAGGGTTGAGGCTCATATCCTCGACCAAAGTTTATGGGAGTCCTTGGAGATGATGCAGTCAATATATGAACCTTTATACAACATCCTTCGAATTGTTGATACAGAGATAATCTCAACCATACCAATCATGTATGATATGTTCAATTGAATGAAAGAAAAGATAACCCGTCTTAAAGGAAAGAAGTGGGTTCTCAAAATCATACAGGAGCGATGGGAAAAAAACATTAGTGCATCCTTTACATGCCGCTGGTATATTTCTATTTTATTGAACTTGTTAATATTTTATTTTATTGTTGTTTACTACGAAAATTTCATTCATGATTTGAAGCTTATTACTTGAATCCCCGATATCAATATCAAGCAGGTCTTGGGCATGACTCCTACCTCGTCCAATTAGTTCAACAAGTATTCCTCAAACTGAATCCAAATGGGCAATTGGGTTTACAAAATTTTGGAATAGACGTAAGTTCACTACCATATATGTACCTTGATATTTTGGAATCTGTACATCTATGACATGATATTAACACAATTCTTAATTTAGTTGATCAACTTTAGAGATGGTCGGAAAACATTTCGTCCACCGATGGTTGTACAATCACGAACGACTATACCCCCAGGTATATGCTTGCATTTAACTTGATATTGTATGAATTAGCACTTTATAATGCCTCTTACATTAAACTTGATATTGACAGTGGAGTGGTGGGAACTATATGGCCAAGCTTCTCCAGTCTTGCAAAAAATTGCGGTTCGTATATTATGTCAGGACCCGTCCCAAATCCCCCGGGATTAACGTGGGACGTGCCAGATCCCGTCTGAAGCAAAGTGTCAGACCAAGGAAAATTCCTACTGCAGCCCACTCGGGGCTTCTAGAATGCACCAGGATCCGGAGGAGGAGTGTGATGTCTCAGTCTCTGCAAAAGCGCGTATCCGCGATCAACCTGAAGGGCATTAAAAACATTGAAAGCTGTGAGTGGACAAAACAACAGTTTATAAAAACATTTTCACAAAAAGACGTTTATGCCCTTAACTAAAAAGCATACATGCATTCGAAAACCATTTATCAAAACATTCACAAAACCATTAGGGCCTTGGCCCAAAACCGTAAATCAAGCACATGGGAACTCAGCCCAAAACCCATCCATAGGGACTCAGCTCAAATCCAATTCATGTGGGTCTCAGTCCAAAACCAGTTTCTGTGAAACATCGTAAATATATATATATATATATATATATAACCCATCATCGGCATCTCACATGCCCAATCAATAATCGTCACGATTTCTCTATAAGTGTGCACACTACTCGAGGTCTCACTCCGAGTCTACCCCCAGGATCTACAACGTCTGGGAGGAATCATCCAAAATCCAAGATCTACGACGTTTGGAAGACGGTCTACGGACCCAGTCCGAGACTATACCATATCTCACACTCCAGGGAATGTGTTCTCTCTTGGAGTCACTCATCCCAGGCAGTGGATCGTGACACTCCAGGATCTACGACGTCTGGAAGAGACCAATACGCTAATATAAGAGGGTATATACATTTTTAAAATGCTTTCTTTCTAATCATAATTCAACTGGGTCTCATACCCGAACATTTCAATAGGATTCCTCGAATCCGATTCAAATCCAAATCTCATAGGCCTCAGCCTAAATCCACAGTTCAATAAGGTCTCGAACCTGAATTCTCATTTCATAAACCAAAACTGGGACTTAAGCCTGATTTCACTATCCAACGAGGCCTCAAGCCCCATTTCATTGCCAACTAGACCTCAAGCCCGATACCATAAATCAATGGGGCCTCAAGCCCAATATCACAACTAACTGGACCTTAAGCTCGATATTACAACCAATTGGGCCTTAAGCCCGAGTTCGTAAACCAACGGGGCCCCCGGCCCGATCGTATAACTCAAATGAGCCTTCGGCCCGATTTCTCATCAAGTCAAATGGACTCCAAATCCAAGAGTTCGTAAATCAAATTGGTCTCATGCCCGATTCCATATTTCCAAATTCGAAATCATTTCATTTAAACCATCCTAGAAATGCTAGCACGTATAAGCACCGTATAAAATCGAAACCTCGAAATACATGAAAATACGTAAATACTAATCTACCACAAACAAATGCACTCATGGCATCACAAAACATGTATTTAAACTCATATAAAACATTTATGCATGCATCAACTTAAAAGACAAGGTCCACTTATAGACCGTCTGAAGCCGTGTCTCGATACGCGTGCCATACGCCCTTCCCGGGCCAATCACCGTCTCCGGGGCTCCCAAACCTGTCCAAATCATTTTAGACGGTTACTAACTACTTCATTAACCCCTCATTGAAGCCCCGTAATTTTTCCGAATTTTTAACTATTTTTAACTTCGATCCTAATCCTTCAAACATCCCGAACTATATCGAAACGATGTCTGATCGACTCGAAACTTATCCCAAAATGTTCGTTACATCGAATAAATGAAATTACATGTTGGAACCATCCCAAAAATCCTTTCCTTGCCCCGCCACGCACCGTCTAAAGGCCCTGCGCGTGGGCTTCACACGCTTGTACGGTCATCCCCTGTCCTCCAGCCGACTGGCTAGTCCGGTCTAGCCTGCAACTCCGGTCCAACTAGACCAGCGTGACCAGCCGAGGGTCATTCCTCCTTCAATTTTTGTCCGTTTCCTTCCATTTTGTTTCCATTCTTCTTTTCTCAACCCTAGCAATCTATTTATATGTTTAGAACTAAGAGAAATCACCTAAAACCTATTCGTCCAGAACTCCCCCTCACGGTCCAAACACCCCGTCGTTCCCCCTCGACGTTCGACCACCTTGCATCGTCCAAACCATTCCCTAGACGTCTTTAGTGACCCAACAAACACCATTCAAATCACCAAAAAACACCCCTAACGTTCAATTCGAAAAACTGGAAATTTTGAATTCCAAACTCACCTGCACGGGTCTACCTTCCCTCCGCCGTCCACGGTGGTCCCTGGCACCCACTCATCATCATTGTCTCATTCTCAGCATCCCTCTCACTCTCAGTCCCCTCAGTAATCACGGTAGGGGGTGATACAGGGTGGTGTTTGTGCGAGATCGGGTTGTTTGGGTCAAATGAATAGATGGGGATGAAAATGGGGTAATATGCATGTATGGGTAAATGGTGGGCAATGGATAGGTGACACTTGTCACTCATCCATGGGCCTGTCCCAAATATCTAGGCCCACTTAATGACAAATGGCACTCATCTCAAAATTCATGAAATAGTTCCCTCGAACTTCCGTGAATCGTAACTTTTCCGTCGAAACGTCTGATTTCGACGTGCTACTTGTTCTACGGACTCGTATCAACCCACTATACATCACGGTCATCGGTTCTCGGCCATCGGACCTCCCGGGTCAAAAGTCAAGTTTTTACCCTCGTTCAAGGGCAAAATCGTAATTACGCCCTGAACGTACGTTAATCCTCGGCTAATCCCCGGTTAGCCTTGCAAATCCGTCATTAATTCGTAATTAATTCCGATAATTCGGGACGGGTCATTACATATTATCACAAACGGCTTCAGCTTCGGCATATGAGAGAAATTGGAGTACATTTTCTTTAATTCATACAAAGCAAAGAAATCGTCTCGCATATTCAAAGTTAAAACAACTTATTTTCTGTTATTATAACATGAAACTCAAGTTAAGAGATGAAGAAGCTGAATGTAGCAAAGTTGTGGAAGAAGACTACGTTGACCTTTTGGAAATTACTGATCAACACGTGGAAGGTAATGAAGTTGATCCACTTCAAGCATGGATTATGCCAGGTCACTTGAATGATGATAGAGGATGGCCTGATCTTCGCGTAGCCCATCTTGCTAGTGAACACGGTGTTAATGTCGATAGAGTGCTATATGAAGAAATGGGGAGTGAGGAAGCATGAAGTGAGCAAGAGATGTCTTCATAGGAGAGATCAATGCTTGCTTCTACCGCTGGACGTGACTTGAGAGCTGATACTACTAGTAAGGGACTACATCACAATAAATCTACAGATGATGATGACGATGATGAAGACGATGATGGAGAAGATGATGTTGAAACAAACGAGAAGACAAGGATGACGGAGGGGATGATGACGGGGGAAATGAACATGTATCTGAAACATATGCACCCTTGAGCCCATTTACTGGAGAGGAAGATTTCACTCATGCCACTCAAGATTATGATCATGGCTGTAGAGAATGAGGAGTAGGAATCAGTGGTGTTGGGAAATATTACACTCGGACACGCAACATATATGAAGGTTATGGAAACCCATCTTTTGAGGATTCCATGGCAATTAGTTTTGAGTCAATAAGTTTGGGCACTGATCCTAATAACAAATCAAATGGTCCATATGCTTATGGTCCATATGGTTACCACCAGTTAGACAACCATCTCCCTCAAATGCCACATGGTTATGGAGGTTATGAAGATCCTCATCTCAATGAAGATTATGGAGAAGTTAGTTGTGTAAATCCAAACTACCCCATCTATGGAGGAAAAGTAGGTCATTCAAAGGAGGTATACGAATACTATGTCCAACAATACATTTCCGTTTGATCACGTAGCATCACTTGGAAAAACTTTTGTGTCTTGGTAGATGAAGATCAATCTAATTTTCAATATGGTAGACACTCTACTTATTTTTAATGAAGTTCAATGTGTAAAGTATTCTTAGTGCAATATTATCAATACAATTATGTTTTAATTTAAGTTTATCTTTAAGATTTTATATTGTTAGTTATCGACAGACATATAATCTATCATATGATTCATCATATATTTATTATATCAAGTCATTTTATAGTTTTTATTAGTCCTATATAATCATTATTGGTACTTAAGTTTTTTCCAAAGTTTTACTCTAAATTTCCAACTTTTGGACTCAATTTCCGTCATTTTTGTTGACCGTAAACTATATCGATATTTGGGCGAGATATCTGTAAATTCGACTAGCGATATATCCGTCGATATTGATATTTCAATCATTAGTAACAACTCAGCATGTGAATATAAAAGCATGCGAATGTAATGTTGCTGGTTAAACACAACCCAAATATTGGAATTGAAAACAACTCAGCAAATCAAATCCCGAATTTTTTTTTTAATTAAAGAAGTTATATGACTCATGTATGTCCATGTAGATTCAGATCATAGGCCACTTCGTATGAGGGCTTTATTGTCGGATGGACGCGTGCACAGGCTGCAATATCTCCTTTCTGTGCGTAAAGTAAGATTCAGGCTTTAATTCATTAAACCGACTAGGGGTGGGCATATTGTCCCGAAATACCGAAACCATCCCGTCCTGTATCATACCAAATCGGAAAAAAACCGAATAGTAAAACCGAAAGGATGATCGGTACCGTACCGATTGAAATCGGTACGGGATCGGTTTCGATGTTATGGAATACCGTCCCATACCGAAACGGAACCGGTTTTAATTTTTTAATTAATTTAAAATTAAATTAAATTCAACTATAAAAACCCCCTAATAATCTAATAGCTAATAATTGATTTAATTGTATATTAATTTAGTTGATATATTTAGTTGTATATTAATTTAGTTTATAGATTTAATTTTATTTTAAGAGTTTTTTAGTTGATGGATTTAATTGTTTGTTAAGGTTTTTTAGTTAATGTTGTTAATTTTAGTTGATGTATTGAAATTGATTGGGTTATGAATTTTCTATACATTTTGAACAATATTTGTTACCCAACAAGAGTCCTAATTTGTGAATTTTATCAAAATATTGCTTTTAGACATTGAATCAAGTAATAAATAAATTAAATTATAAATTTGGATTCAAAACCGAAACCGAACCGAAACCGTACCGAATATAATTGGTACGGTACGGTACGGTATCAATTTTATATTTAGAAATATCATACCGTACCGAACCGGTTAAAATTATTTGGTACGGTTCCGGTATCACCTACATACCGAACCATGCCCAGGGCTAAAACCGACCGGTCTCATATTCTACAGATTTTTTTTTGGATAAATGGTTTTATAATATATATTTTTTTTAATCTGAAAATGGTCATGCTAATTGTTACAGAGGCAAGGGCATTGCAATGGGTATGTGATAGTGCAAGAACTTCCTAATAAAATAAATATAATATATGTCCTTATATTATTTAATATGTCCATATAACGATTTTTAGGTAAAATAAAACATTGGTAAAGATTATAAAACCATTTATCCAAAAAAAAAATCTGCAGAATATGAGACCGGTCGGTTTAATTAATTAAAGCCTGAATCTTACTTTACGCACTGAAAGGAGATATTGCAGCCTGTGCACGCGTCCATCCGACAATAAAGCCCTCATACGAAGCGGCCTATGATCTGGAATCTACGTGGACATACATGAGTCATATAACTTCTTTAATAAAAAAAATTTCGGGATTTGATTTGCTGAGTTGTTTTCAATTCCAATATTTGGGTTGTGTTTGGACGAGCTTCTAAATCTCTGCAACGATCCGCCATGGCCAAACCCAAGGCTCCCAGACGAACACTCGACTCATACACTGTCAAGCCCATCAACAAAACCATCAGAGGTAGAATTACTCAAATTCAAACTCAATTCGCTCAAATTTCACTGTAAATTTGATTTCTCACTTGCTTGAGCAGCTGGGGACTGCGTGCTGATTCGGCCGTCGGAGCCCGGCAAGCCGTCGTACGTGGCCAAGATCGAGCGTATCGAGGCGGACAGCCGCGGCTTCAACGTGAAGGTGCACTTGCGGTGGTACTATCGGCCCGAGGAGTCGATCGGTGGCCGGAGGCAGTTTCACGGCTCCAAAGAGGTCTTTCTCTCCGATCACTATGATGTTCAGAGCGCCGACACCATCGAGGCTAAGTGTACGGTCCATACCTTTAAGAGCTATACGAAGCTTGACGCTGTTGGGAGCGACGACTTCTTCTGTCGTTTCGAGTATAATTCCACTACTGGAGCTTTCAATCCGGACCGAGTCGCCGTGTATGTTTGTCTGTTTCCCTTTCCATGTTCTCTTGTTGTTTTTCCGGAAATGGTAAAATTAAAATTGCATAGATTCCTTTTTTCTCCAAAAAATCAAATTGCATAGATTTACTTGATTTTTTATGTTGTTCATTGATTTTGTGGTGCAGTTGGTAATTGATATGCTTTGTTTGGCTTTCTGTTATGTTTAAAGTAAAAGCATGGAACTCCCCATAGTGTATTCCATACTTTCACTTCAAGTGAACAAGACGAGGGACAATAGAAATGAGAAAGAACAAAGCTCAGTACTTGTTCAATATTGTGTTTAGTTTTTGTTTTTATATGTTTTGAGCCATGCTGTATATTAATACAATATGTATATTGTTTTTGCCACAGTCTTAACCTTTGAGTTCACACCTTTCTCTCATTTTTTTTTTTCTCTGTTAAGCAGTTTAGCTTGATGTCCGAGATTTCATTTATACTCGTTCTCATATATTTCTATCTGTACTTCCTATTTCAGTTTGCTCACACTATGACTTAAATATATTCGAGCCTTGAATACAAGTTCCCATAATTTCATTGGTCATATAAGTTTCCCAGAGTTTTTTTTTCCCGTTCATGAGAATAACTAATTAGCTATTTTCTTTTACACTTTTAAGAATAATTAGCTGAAATTTGTGCAACATTAGGGTTTGCGATCACTGATGTTGAAATGCTTCCTTTTTTGGTTTTTTACTTGAATTCACTATACTAGTTCCTGCTGTTCACTGTCACTGGTGTTATGTGGCAGGTATTGCAAGTGTGAAATGCCTTACAACCCTGATGACCTCATGGTTCAATGTGAAGGTTGTAGTGATTGGTAAGTAGAGGGTTAGATTTTCAACCTCATGTGGTGGATTCAATCTTTATGATAAAGTTTGAAAGTTGATTCTTCTGACTATTTTGTACGCCTCTTGTTTGTTATCTATTAGCTTTTAGTTTAGGCAGCATGCGGTTGACATCCATGTGCACAGTTAAACTTCACTCTTTCGTTTTACTAGTTCACTACGATTACTTTGTACTTTCCAATTTCTATGCATTTTCCAGAGGAACCTTTCTGAATTTTCCGTCATTTCTTTTTTCATCATGTTACTTTCTATACACTACTATTACATTTTTGTACATTAGTATTGTACACTGAGGGTTTTGTATGTAGCCGTTTGGCTGATATTCAAAGGCAGGGGTTGTACTGTGGCTATACAACTGTTGGTGGTTGTTGATGAGAAGTTATTTTTGGAGAGGAAAAAATTCATATATGCTTAATTATGACAAAAGTAAATTCAGAGGCATGAATGCAGTTATTTTATATGATATTAGATGTCAGAAATAAGTTATTAAATTTTGAAATTTCTATTAAGATTTGAAAAACTAGGTTGGGGTAGCATCACAGAATCTAGGTGACCTCTAAGCCTCTAAACTGTGCATCCAGTTCACAAACGTGGACATATTTAAACTCATTGTTCCATTTGGAAGCTATTGCTTGTTAATGAAAGTTTCTTTTGACGCTTGTATCTTATTGCTTGAGAAATTCTCAAGAAAAGTCATTTGGTAAGACAATGCTTAATAGACATGAATGCAGAGGAAGCTAAAAGACTTGATCACTTCTTCTGTGATTCAGGTTTCATCCTGCTTGTATAGACATGAATGCAGAGGAAGCTAAAAGACTTGATCACTTCTTCTGTGAAGGATGTTCTTCTGAGGGTCAAAAGAAGTTGCAGAACTCTCATACTGCTTCCAGAGAGACTCATACAAAGGTACTCTTCTTTTCTTAATTGTTGGATAAATTTGAACTAGCCTTGTCATTACGATTCTTAGTTGCTAGTGTGCTTGACCTGTATGTCATCTAGACAGGTTATTTGAGATGTTTTATTTCTGTACCTGCCAATTAAAATGATATAACCTCTCCTACATTGTGATTACTTACATTCTATCTATTAATGATTGATCACAAGTCACTTAGGGGGGTCTGTGGTGCATATTCATTATTAGTTGAGAAATCAGTTTTTTTTAGTGCCGTGCTATCTCAGTCTCCAAGATAATGGGAAAGGGGTAAAAGAACACAATATTGAAAAGAAATAACTCATTATAAATATAGACACTGAGGAAATTAAATGCAAAGGAAAGAGTCTGAAGTGTTTGCACGTTCATTAATTTCTTTTAGAATTAGTTTATTTTATATAAAACTTTATATATATATAAAAGAAAAGAAGCAATGTGGTGGTAATGATCATTGATCTTTGTCCGACTCTAGCATCGCATGTAAGCAAAAAGGTGAGAGACTGATAGGGGATGAGTCTAGTTTGTACATAAAGTGAAAATGAAATCAGTGCCCTTAGTTACTAGTATTCTATTATTGTCTTTCAGGTGGAGACGAAACGGCGTCGGAGGTGATAGTGTATATAGTCAATCCGATAAACTAGAGTTTCTCGCATTGCTAGCTTTAGTAGAGTTAAAGCAAACACGGAAGCGTATGTGCATTCAGAATTTGTGTATTTATGAGTTAATGGGAAGACGAAAACCAGCTTGAAAATATTTATGGTGTCTATTTGGTCACTCCCTGGTTTATGTTAAAGGTCGAGGGCGTATTTGATTGGTATGTAATTATGTAATTTAGAAGTTCGCTCGGATTCTCTCCCGTCCCCGTAGGATTGTGAATATTCCGAAAGACTTGCCAGCTTCCAAAATAGCAATAGATAGAGGTTTTTCACATATTTGATCCACTTTGGTATATGCAACGTCAAGAAATTGTTGGGTTGCAGAAAATCAACTCAGTTGCAATTGTATATAGGAATGGCTTCTGAGATTGGTCCTTCATGTGTTTTCCCTTTTCCTTTTCCTTCTTTCTTTTAATTGAGTAATCTAGGGGACTTGAGCTTTCCCATTTTTTTCGGCCTGAATGAAAGCAAAACCAAGGCTCAAATGCATACTGTTTATATAAAAAAATATCCATTACAGGCCGAAAGCAAGGAACTTGCCAAATTAAAAATCCAAATTATTTGAAGGCTTAGCCTAACTTATTTACTTGGGATCATTGGGAAATGGGAGTGATTTAGGAGCGTGATTGAAGTAATAACATTGATAAGTGCCGAAACCATCAGATAGTAAAAAAGAGGTATGCGATGAAGTCATCGCGAGTAAGTTTACAAAAGGATCTGTGTTGAGTAAGTTCACTCTCAAGTTGTCTATAAAAGGAGGATAAACTCTTTTCTCAAAGGATAGTCAATTAATCAATCAAACAAACACACAAATTGATGAAACTTAATCAATTTCAATGAACTGCAAATCCTTAAAAGTTTACTTGTTCTAAAAGTTGTCTTTGGCAAAACCTGTTTCTTTCTATTTAAATTAAAATTCACTTCTCTTTTCATCTTTTCACAGTTTTTACACCAAGAATAAACTAGCTCTCCTTCATTCTGACATCCATCCTAGGTTCAGCTTTGAAGACATCTCGACCATCCAACTTCATTCCAACTTGCTTTCACAACTAGTTTTGAAGACCACCTAACGCCTAACTCTATTTGACTGCCCACAAATTAGTCTTTTAGAGATCTGTACACCCACATTTCGACGTCGCATCGTTGTCTGATTACTCTCGCAAATTATGACATGATTTCAACTAATGTTCTTGCAGTTGTTGGTTTCTCGACTAACCTGCCTGCTTAAGGCTCATTTGCAAAAGAAATAGATTACTTCCAGCACTTGTAATTTACCACTCAAGTTTAGTATTTAAATGTTTACTTTCTAAGTGTTTGTAGTTCACCTTTTTCTCAATACAATGGATTTCTTTAAGTCTGATTAAGATATTCGGGATATACTAACCATTGTGTTTTATGGCTGATTCTATGTGATAGAACCAGCTTCGAGTTTTGGTCTGATATCATCATTCCAATTTGAAAGAATTTGTTTTTTCTAACTACCATCTAACTTAATCACAAGTTGCTAATATGAACATGCTAAAACTAGACTTGGAGTGGGCACAAAAGAAAGTTTATTAAATTCCTTGGATACATTAAGAAGAAGGTATAGAAAATAACAGCGAAAGCATGATGCCAGCTTGTTCCACCAGTCACTTGATTATAAGGAAGGTTCTTAGCTGCAAACAGAACCCATTCTATACTGACTAGTGGTACGCCTACTTTGAAGACAACGAAAAGGCCTATTTACTGTGATACAGATCCACCAGAATCAAAGGAGATTGAGGATAAATCTCCTTGATTCTTTGGTATCCTTAGTAAATGGAATCATTCTGATTCCTTCCAAAAATTGTACATAAATCTCTATAGATACTTAGCTCGTTTAGGCCCACGATTTCTTTCCTAGCCTAAAGATGTAATTCCTACTTAGTCTCTACTAGAAACAGTACATATAGGAATTCTCTGATGTAAAGTATTAGGAAATCAAATATACAAGAAATTCATTTCATTTTATGGTATCAAGGCACTAAGGCCCCACCGAGAAACAACTCATAATCCTTCTACCCCCTGCTCTTTCAATGGCCGCTCAAACAACCTACTTATTAACCCTATCCCACCACCAAACACTCATACTATCCCCTTTTTTCTTCACTCATCTCCATTAATTCCCTGCTTCCAGTCAAGCTCACAGCAACCAATTTTTTCCCTTGGAAAGCACAGTTTAATGCTCTCCTGCTCGGATATGATGTCATGGGGCGTGTTGATGGTACCCGCCCCCTGCCCACCCCCATTGAAACCGTGCTTCACGCCTTCTGGTTTGGCCAGGATCAGCTAATCCTTCATGATATCCTCGCATATGTTTCACCTTAAGTGATTACCCTAATAGTTGTTACAAATACCTCTGAAGCAGCATGGACCTGCCTCACATGGTTCTATGCTAGCAAAGCACGAGCCCGCGTTCTAGGCCTCATGGAGCGCTTGACTCTTCTTTGTCGTGACAACCATCTTGTCACTGAATACTTGCAGGAGGTTCATATTCTTTTGGACGAACTCGCTGTCATTGATGCCCCTTGTAAGACGATAACCTCCTTATTTACGTCCTCAATAGCGCAGGCTCTGCTTTCAAGGAAATCATAGCCATAGTTCGTTCTCGAGACACCCCAGTCTCGTTTGAGAACTTGCACGACATGATGGTCCAACATGAGTAGCCTCTTCCCGTAAAGCCCTTGCTCCACCCCAACCTGCAATCACTGCCAACGCAGCCCAAGCAGCCCGCAATTCCTCCTCCAACCGCCACAACCGTGGCTTTTCAGACCAAAGGACCTACAACCCATCCTCATACAACCGCGGTGCTTCTTCCTAGTGCTCAGGACAATCCTCCACCAACCCTCATAGGTCCAACAATAACCAAGGAATGGCTACTATGGATTCTGCCAATGGTGTGGCACCCAAGGGCACAATGCCAAGCATTGTCCCTAGCTATAGCACACCTTTTCTGCCAAACCCGTGGCCAACCCCACCAACCTAAGCACCTCCTCCTCCAACTCCCCCTAGCTCCTCGACCAGTCCATCTAGGGCAGGATCATGAAACTAAGGCACCAAGCCCACAACTTTTAACTCATTCTCACTAGTCACCACACTACAACATCACTAAATTTCACAGCGAAGAGATCCCCCCAGTAAGTCTGATCCTTCGGACACGAGCCACCGAACAACGACTCTAGATTTGATGAGACACTTTTGGCACACCCAGTGGGACTTTTTTTGTAGTACATGTCCAAGTTTAGATACTCAGACTGACGACGTGATGCTAAAGAGAGCTTTGTGAAAAGTATACCACATGAAGCAGTTCTAGAGCTTTTTCTATCGGAAGTAGACATGAAAACTCCTCGTGATAGAGAAGTCGAGGAAATCATCCACTAGGAGACAACCAATGAGGAATTGATGAAATTCATCGAGGACTGCTTGTCTTCCATCTACTCACAGATAAAGGCTTTGAACTAATAAGTTCATGAACATTCCAAGAAAGGGAAAGCTAAAGTGAAGGAAGCTAACACCCCACATTTGGAACTTACAAGCCCGAACAAAGGCAAACAAACCATGGGTCTAAGATGTCAGTTTTGGTACCTTTGATCCTGGGGCCATTGTTCTCAAAAGCCTTATGGATTGAAGTTCCAGAGAGAAGTAGGGCCCGTGAGAGCTTATCAAAGGAGGAAGGTGGGATGTCCACCAAGTATCGATCACCTAATTGGGAATAGTCGAAAATTAAGATGGTTAAGAACATCCAGACCAAAAACATAAGTAAGCGAGAGAGATGGAGGAAGTTTGACAATACAAGGTCAAAAGAAGAATTTGGGCCTAACCAAAGGCCACCCCATGTAGTGGAGCATTAAACCATCGTGAACGAGATGGTAGAGATAAGGCATATGATACAAGGACAACTAGTGCCTCTCAGGAGAGCAAATGTCATAACATACACGAAGCCTTATCCAATTTATATGGATAAACACAACCCATTTCCAAAAAAAATTCAAACTACCTGTTTTTTCACTTTTTAGAGGAGATGCTAGTACTTCATCCTTGGAATAGATAGGAAGATGCTCAGCCCGATGTGTAGCTGCCAAGGACAACTCTTACCTCAAGTTGCATTTGTTCAGTATTTCCCTATCTGGGGATGGTTTCTCTTGGTATACTTCGCTGCCAGAAGCGTCCATAAATACTTGGGGGCAGATGAAAGCCAAGTTCCATGAGCAGTTCTATAGGGTTGAGCCTAAGGTCACAATCAGTTATTTAACTGCCACCAGACAAGGAGAACCAAAGACTATAGAGAGTTTCATACCAGGTTTAAGAGATTGAAGATGAGGTTCAAACTCCCCATCAACACGCTTAGATGGAAGATATTGCCTAGAGAGCACTAAGTTTCTCTTTGAGGAAGAATTTTGTTGATATCACTTCCTTAGACTTGTAGGATATATTGGTATCTGCATCCAAATTTAAGAGGTTGTTGGAAGAGAAGCAACGACAAAAGCACAACTCTAAAGTACGTCGTTTCTATTAAAAAAAAGATACATGTACACCAGGTGGAGCACAAAGATGTAGAGGAGGAATCCTCAAAAAATGCGGAAGGGCAAGAAATAGAGGTAGCTACAGCTTTCTAGACTACGAGAAAATGATCTGTGACCATGAAGAAATTAGTCAAGATTTTGTGGGAACAAAGACCTGCTAATCCGACTAGGGGCTACCTTGTTAGTAAGGTCCCAATTTTTACCACATATTCATTCAACCTATCCAAGGTTGGGGAGATTTATGATAAGCTGTTCAAGGAAAAGGTAATCAAACCTGACCCCAAGCAAGAGATGCCTTGACTAAAAGAAATCAAGGGAAAGCAATTCTGCAAATGGCATGTGTCACCATACCATACTACCGCAAATTGTGTCTAGTTCAGAGATACAATCCAAAGCTTGATCATATAAGAACACATCTTCTTGACAAAATACCAAAAACGCCAATAGGAGTGGACACCAATCCCTTCCCGATGGCTTATGTGAACATGATCAGCTTGCAATGGTTACATCCTGACAAAAGAGTTAAACGACCAATGCAGGTCAAACAAAGGCTCCCAAAGAAACTCAGAGGCCTAAGAAGAGCCACAATTTCTGGGGGACTGGACATGTGCAACAAATGTAGGACATAATGCATACTAGAGATCCCTACTCACGCGACTGAGATATACCTGCAAATTAAAAGGCCGAGAGAGAAACTAGATGAGGAGTTCCTCAAAATCCCCAAAACAAGCTTCATACCACACATGCCGAAAAAGAAACTCCCTCATAGTTATGTCTTTCAGAGGATAGGGAATATAAAAAAGAAACAGAAGCAGCCAGCCTGCCAAAAAAGAAACCATAGGCTTGCCAGCATGATTCTGAGGGCCAAAAAGTTATTTGGCCAGGATTAACAAAATCATGATCAATGAAGGCCATCATCCCGAAGGGAAGGTGGTACATGGATGGGAAAAATAGAAAGCCAGTTAAGGAGCTCGAACGGACTTCGAAGTGCAGGATCTAGAGGCAATAAGGAGCCTAATAACGTGCTCATAAGTGCTTGGGGGCAACCCCACAAGTGACCAAGAGGAATTTGACGAGTCCTCTTGAGGAAAACTAGAGAAAAAAGAAGGATGAGGTCAACCAACATAGGACCATATCCCTCCCAAGCTCTATAGCTGAGACTTCTATGGAAACAAGGAGAAAAATCGTGTTTGGTAACTTTAGCAGTGATGAGTTGCTAAGCAAGTAGTCCAAATACGACCACATCCCAACAACAGAAAAAGATTTCGACCTGGACACCCAACAAAAGGATGGTCAAAGTATGATAAAAAAAAAGAGCTGAAAGAATTCAAGATAGACTTACTAAAGGTCATGGAAATGGAAGGCTTTCTTGATGTGAAGCAACAAAAGGTTCACAACGAGGTATGCCTAGTGGTATTGCCACTAGAGCATCTACAACCGACTACCACCAGATGAATTAGAGGAAATGCGATATAATTTTCTATGAGCCATCTCGAGCAATGATCGAGATCCCAAACATTCATGGTGAGAGTAGGGGTTTTATTTTTACAGCCCATATGCTCTAAGAAGAAGATGATCTTCTTAATTCCTACCAAGGAAATGGAAGATCACCTGTGGTCCATCTTCATCACTGCTTACTTGGAAGGAAGCTCGATCAGCAAAGTCATTGGAGGGGCTTCCATCAATATCTTTCCATTTAGAATGCTAAAATGGCTTGGTAGGGAAATCCAAGATTGTTTTCCGACAACAGCAATAATTTCTAACTTCACCAAGACCATTACCAAAAGTCTTGGGGTTTTAGCTTTGGAGATCACGGTTGGCTCTAAGAGGTTAATCCTGACCTTCTTCGTAATTGATAACACTACTATTATTAAGAGATTGGATCCACAAGAGCATGTGGATCTCGTTCATCCTCCACCAAAAAATCGTCATATGGAATCCAGACGAGGCTACCTTTGAAAGGGGTCTTTGGGAGTCATCCAGAAAAATTTAAAGAATTTAATGGCTAATCTAGCGATAGTTGAGGCAAGCTTCTATGATCCCGATTTAGCTAGCATTAGGCTAACTGGGTAGGATGAGAATGACCACCTTATGAAGGTGTCGACCTACAAGCTACTTGAACTAGGGATCCCAATGTGGAAAGGCTAGAAGACACCTATCCTGACATGGGGAATCTATGATAAATAGTACACCGTATGGAGAGACAGAGCAAACAAAGGCGATTAGGTCTATAAAGGAAAGATTGCTGGTGCACGGTCAAGAGCAAGATAGTGTACGATTTTCCCAACCAAGTGGGGGAAGAGAAACTATTTGAAGTCTCTCAGGAGAAAAATATGTAATAGTTCGCCATCAGTGTTGTAGGGTTCATTCATGATAATCGCAAGGAAGGTGAGAAACACGACATCCCCCCAGAAATTATAAAGTTATGGTCTACTGAGGTAAACAAACCTCCTCCTAAAATCTAGGACCCTCTGAAAGAAATTAATTTGGGGACCAAGGATGATCCCCAACTAACCTATATTAGCAGGATCTTGGGAGGAAAAATAAAAGAACAAATGGTCATGCTTCTAGAATAATTTAGAGACTGCTTTGCAAGAGGGTTAGATCAATAGCTTGTTGAACATAGATTACCCATCAAAAAGGTTACAAGCCTGTTTGTCAAGCAAGGAGGAGGATGTCCATGGAAACGGAGCTCAAAGGAAAGTGGGAGATTAACAGGCTCCTCAAAGATGGTTTCATTCGAGCTGCTAAGTATGTCAAGTGGGTATCCAACATCGTCCATGTTATCAAAGTAAAAATTGGGCAAATCAGGATCTATGTGGGACTATCGAGATTTGAATGAAGCCACGCCAAATGATGAGTATCATATGTCAATGGCAGACATGCTTATTGATATAGCTTCTCAAAAATAGTTCCTATCCTTCATAGACAATATCACAGGAAATAACTAGATCATCTTGGCTGATGAACATATCACAAAACAGCATTTAGGTGCTTTGGACATTGTCATGCCTTTTGGATTGAAGAATCCCAGTGCCACATATCAACGAGCAATGAATGTCATCTTCCATAAAATTATTGGTAAGAACATGGAGGTATACATTAATGTTGTCGTGGTGAAGTCTCGTGACAAGGAAAGGCATATAGAAGACTTGAGGCTAGCCTTCTTAAAGATGAGATCGCATAAACTGAAAATGAATCCTAATAAATGTGAATTTGGGGTCCAAGCAGGAAACTTCATGGAATTTCTGGTTCATCAGAGAGGGATAGATGTGGATAAAACAAAAGCCAAGGCAATCATGGATCACCTCCACCCAAGAATGAAAAAACAACTTCAGAGTCTTCTCGAGAAAGTTAATTTCCTCAGAAGATTCATAGCTAACTTGTCAGGGAAAGTTCAACCTTTTTCTTCATTGATCAAAATCAAGGACACAAAAGTATTCAAGCAGAAAGAAAAGCATCAGATGGATTTCAAGGAACTCAAGTGTTACCTAGTCCAGCCATTATTCTTGATGCCACCAAAGAAAGGGAGATCTTTAAAGTTGTATATATCAGTGTCCCTCAATACCTTTGGAAGCTTACTAGCCCAAGACAATGAAGAAGGAAAGAAGCAAGCAATCTACTACCTAAGTAGAACACTAGCAACTGTAGAGGAAAGGTACACGGTAATGCAAAAATTGTGTCTTTCAATATATTTCACAGCCATCAAACTAAGACATTACATATTACCTTTCAATGTCTGAATAATTACCCAAATGGACTTGTTGAAATAAATGTTATTCCGACCTATTCTGGGAGATCGAATAGGAAAATGGGCCCTAACTCTGGGCTCTGCCAGAGTTTAATTTCGAATATGTACCGTAGAAGGAGGTTAAAGCTAAAGCCATTGCTGATTATTTGGATAGAATACCTCATTTTAGAGATCGAAGAGGTAACACATTCAGTCAACATGTTATCCATTTTTGGCAGAATACCCCGATTTAGACCCCTCGTACTTCAAGGGGTCTAAAACCAAGGAATCGGAAGGAGCTGGGATATGCTTGGTTGATCCCGAAAGGATTCATTATCAGTTCTCTTTGAAGTTAGATTGGAAGAACATAACAAACAATCAAGAAGAATAGGAGGCTTTGAACATGGGGATGGAGATCCTAATTGACATGAGAGCTTCCCAACTAGAGATTTACGGGGATTCATAGTTGGTGGTTAACCAAATAACAGGGACATACACATGCATAAATCTTTGTCTAGAAAGTTACTTCATGGCAGTTGCTGCATTGTTGTTAAAATTCATCACTTCAACTATTGAACACATCTCACGAGAAGAAAACTTGGCGACCAACGAAATAGCCAAGTGGATCAGAAGCTCTATTACAAAAGGGACATGCACAAAATGGATCAAGGTCCAAATAAATCCATGCCTTCCATCTTGGAAAGAGATGTCACGGTTGAAATCTTGGATGTTGAAGTAGAGCCAAATGATTAGACAACCCCTTTCATAAAGTATCTGAGATATTTGTGCAATGAGGACCAGAGTTTTAGGAATAAAGCGTGTCACTACACACTCTGTGGACCAGACATAGTGAGGAAAAATTATGACGGGATAATATCCCGATGTATTGGTTCGAAATAGGCAATGGTCTTGATTTGAGAAATGTATGAAGAAGTGTGTGAGGCACACCAAGTAGGTTTGAAAATGGAATGGATTGTATGTAGACATGGATATTACTGGCTAGATACCCGATCAGATTGTTATGCGTATGCTAAGGGATGCGATAAATGTTAGAGACATGCCCTGTTTCAACATGCCTCGTGGTGCTAATCAATCCAGTGGTAAAACCATGGCCTTTCCGAGGATGTGCCATAAATTTCATTGGGAAGATATCCTCGAAATTGTCAAAGAAAACATGGCTTTATCTTGGTAGCCACTGACAATTTCACCAAATGGGTTGAAGCCAAAGCAATGAAACAAATCACGGTCCCCGAGCAGATCAAATTCTTAAAAGAGAATATCTTAATCTGGTTAGGGGTACCTGAAATGTTTTTCAGTGATCGTGGGTCATCATTGACATTCTAAGAGCTACATGAATTTGGTGCCTAGTTCTCAGTGATGTTCGTACAATCTAGCCCTTACTATTCTTAAGAAAATGGCTGGGCAGAGGCTAGCAATAAGAGTATCCTTAACATCTTGAAAAAGATTTTAGGTAACTATCCTATAGATTAGCACAAACAATTTATATATACCCTTTGGTCCTTTTGAACATAAAAATTGGAGCAATCAGAACTTCTTTAGTAGTCCTAGTCTATAGCCGGTATCTTTTGCTGCTCGTGGATGTAAATGTCAACTCACTCAGATTACGATATCAATATGATCTAGAAACCGACGAATACATGCAAGCTATGTGTTATGAGTTGGAAGAACTAGACCAAAAAAGGATGGATGCTCTAAATAAAATCATTTCCATCAAAGCAGTGGTCTCATGTGCCTACAACAAAAATGGTTAAAGGCAGATTTTTCCAGAAAGATGATCTAGTTTGGAAAATAAGTTTACCATTAGGATCATCTGTGCTTGGAAGAGGAAAGTGGAGACCAACTTGGCATGGGCCATATTTAACAATAAAGTAAAAGGGAAATGATCTTACTACTTGATGTCTAAACTATTGTGTGACTACACTTTATGTTATACGACATAGTTTGTCGGGGTTAGTGGGACAGTACCACGCAAGAATGGGCACATTTTGGTTCATTAAATAAAACTTGGACTTGTTTTAAGTTAGCAATATCCCTTGTTTGTCAGGAGTTGATAGATGGGAGCAAGACCATCCGGTTTTCCTATAATTTGGGGGACGGGTTCGGTAAGAAGGTCCATACATATTTTAACTAGCAACACTGTCACTTTGAACATATTAAACTACCTTGAAACAATATCCAATATCCTTGAAAATTGTACCGATGGATCCATAATTCCAAAAGAGTAAACTTTCATGGGTACAGGGACCGGAGAGGAGGCTCCACGCATCGGTCACCGCACGTGCTTGAAGCCTTGACTGTAGGTGTGTATGCCTTCGACCTCTTACAAGTCGACCCAAAAGTCTGAAATCGGGTCCCGACCTAAAAACCATACCCGACGAGTTCCTACTTCCATTTCTCCTTCATTTCTTAACCAAATTGAGTGTTCTAATAGTCAAAATTTATCTATTTAGCTCCAGGAACATAGTTATGTTATTAAAACAGGAGAATATTACATGAGTCGATCAAAAAACAAGCTTGAAGTTTCAGGTTTCCTTGTTTCCTTCATCTCACCATCTGTGACAAGGTTTCTACTTTTGGTAACTTCAAGGTGACTCAGAAAGGTTTAAGCAAGTTATTTCAATCCTTAAGCTGAGCCAGGAAGGTTTGGGCATGAGATTAGTGAGATGGCTTTTCGGTGCCCGTCCATAGAGCTAGAGTTCTCTATACAAGCCTCGTCCATTTCCCCTTTTCAATCTTATGAGAGGACTAAGTTTTTTCCAGCCATAAGACTCTCTCATTTCCCAAGGATATCCCAAACTACCCAAATAGAGACCCAAGGAGGAGGTCATCTTCTCCTCCTTCCTAGTTCCACAATATATATAAGAAAAAAGGGAGATGCTAACTCTCATCTCACCTCTTCAGCAGGGGACAAGTGTTACCCAAGCATGGACTCAAGGCTAAGTTATGACATGAACAATTATGCAATTGACTAAAATGACCCCACTTGTAGAAATTTCTAGAATATCCTTGGATGTTTAGACCTAGAATTTCTCCATACAATCTTCGTTTCTGCGTGCCACATGTCTATAAACTCATGAGATCGAGACTCACGCAATGGTCCAATTGAAACTCCTAGAAGTTTCCCAAGTTTAAATTGAATTTTGGGCCTTTAATAAAGACAGGAGTAAATCCATCCATTCCCAATTTATTTTCCAAAAATTCCATAAGTTTCCTAGACAGGCCATTACAACGTTGGTTTTTTTGGAGTCCTAGTAAACCATTTTGGAGTAAGACTCCATCATATCTTGTATTGTTCTTGTATCAAAAATATTCCACCGGACTTTGAACGTAACATCAAAATGATTCAAGTAGGCATTGGGCTTGAGCTTGTGCGATGGATTTAGTTTGCAGCCTATCTGTGATCCTCTCATTGATGATAGGAAGTTTCATGTTCTTTTTAATAGTATTTTGTAACCTCCATTTCAAGAAACCAAAACCCTCTCCCTTATTTGTCGTTTGATGTGGAAGATAAGTGAAAGATTGAAGAGAGTCCACCAATAATTAATTCACCTTTTAATGTCTTGGGGAAAAAAGTAAGAGTGGATGGATTTTGGTAAGACCACACTGCAAAAGAGAGAAGGCCGAAGTGGCCAGCGCAAAGAAAAGAGAGATCGGTTAGGTGAGTGGAGGCGTGCACTTGTCGACTTGGCATGGTAAAAACTCGGCTCACGGGCTAATTGCTAGCTAGCCCGCTAGTGCATATTGAAGTGGTATGTGCAACTAGAAAACTGGGTGAGGCACTAGGCACGAGTGAAAGCCACCGGTGAAAGCTGGGCTCATATATGGCTTGCATCAACTCATTATCTTTCTCCCTTTCCACTCGGTTCGTGGCTATCAGAAGAAGAAATTGAGGTTATGCACCTCTTTAAACTTCTTATAATTTTCTTTTTCATGCAATTTGACAAATTCTTACTTTCTCTATTTTTATTTAAGTTGGCAGAAGGTAATGGGTAAATTGGCTTGCAGTTGGGCTTGCAGTTGGAGCATGACGCTTGCCTTCAGAGCATAATTCGCGACATGGCTTTGAGACTTGCAACATGAAGCAAGGACTTTTCATCTTCAATATCTTTGAGAGAAAGCTGAAAAGCTTTAACTTCAGTGAAGCTGAAAAGCAATACTATCTTTTAAATTTTTTTAGAAACTAATAATTAATTTTTTCTATTTTTAGTTTCATAGTTTTGACGATTCTGGAAGATGTGGAAGTCCAATTGGAATGATTTGATTGGCGATGTGCTCTATCTTTAGTGATGATTATTTTAAGATGCATTAAGTCATACTATCAATTAATTCTCAAAGAAATCACTTTGTGAGAGTGTAGCCTTGTGGTTTGCATTTCTTCATCTTAGGGCATGTACTACTCCATCCAAGGCCATGCACGGCTCCATCTTGGGAATGGATTGGATTTTTCTGGAACATTTTCCTCAATATGAGGTTGGACTCCCTCAAACATTTTCCTCCAGCATTAGATGAGACTTGACCTTGAAATCCCATTGAGCTTGAGACAGGGTGGTACTTGATATTGGATGATTGGGCATGCGCCATATCAAGCTTGTGATGTCGGACTTCATTATCCTAGCCCTCAAGTGCAAGTGAGTGCCAAAAAGACTTCTATGAAGTTCATTGTAAAATTTCTGGAGTGGCTAACCAGTTGAAGAAAGATATCTTGGATGTTCCATCTATATAGGCGCAATTGACGCACCCAACAAAAATGGCGATGCCACCTCTATTGGGAGAAACAAGGGAAATAGTCCTTGATTTCAAGGCGAGCGATGTTAAGACACGGAGTCATCATTTAGGATGATGACGAAGCTATCTTGGAAAATCCTATTGATGTCGAAGTGGATCAAGCTCATGAAGCTTGAAATAAGTTGTGTCAATGTTGAACTCGAAAATTTGAAATTTGAGTCATATTTGTTGAAATGCACCCTATGAACTTCGCATCGAATTGAAGGCTAGGATCCTACAACAAGTGTTGAAACTTGAAGACTCCATGGGAGATTTGAGGAAAAAGTTTCTCATTGAAAACTACAAGGAATTAGGAATTGACATCTCCTGCGTTGAAATCTTATGGCTAACTTGCTCCTTCCAACTAAGTAATCCTTGAGATTTCTTTCTAAGTGCAGGAACTTTGGTTTTGCTTATTCTATGTTTTATCGAAAACAAGAGTTCTTGGGTATTCAAATGCCCATCGTGTAGTACCATTAGGTCCACGTATAGCATTTTGACTCTAGTTGCTTCTCAAATGAGGGCTTCACTTTTCCTTCTAGAGAAAGGCTTTGCATTGCTTTCAATGATGGGCTCTTAAACTTTTCAACTACCCATATAGTTGCTTTGGATGTTGATATTGGGGCTTTGATTCAACTTGACTCTCCTAAGAGGGCTTCACTTTTCCTTCGAGGAAAGAGTTTTGCTTCTCAGAAGAAATCTTGGAGCGCTTCGTAGAGGAAGGCTTGGATCATTCTACAGGGGAAAGCTTGGAGCGCTTCACAGGGTGCAGCCTTTGATGCTTCACAGGACAGGATCCATCTCTAATCCCTCGGGATTTACGAGGGATATCCTTCTCCTCCCGGACATCGCGTGTCACACAAGGGATAAAACCGTAACCCACTCGGGGTTCCAGAGTATGCAGCGTTGTGTGATGTCTCGATCTTTACTATAGCCCGCGTCCGCGACCAATTTGAAGGGTCCCAAAACAACAAAACGTGTGAGTGGACAAAAATAAGCAGTTTGGGAAAACAAATTTTCGAAATCATAATTTAACCCTCCGTTTTACAAAACATGCATGCATATCAACTTAAAACCTTTACTTTCCGATAAAACAGTATCGTATGAAAAACAAGTACTTTCATTGTAAAACTGACACATGTAAAAACCTCTAGACACAAATCAATAAATCAAAATCCTTGGGACCCTATCTCATGTCCGACATCTGTCTCATACAATCACATCATCATCATCAGTCACAATATCCAAGCAACGCGTGCACATAGCTCCAGGACTGCTCAAGTTCGATCACGTCGCCGTGAACACATTAACGGCCGACGTTCAACATATCGTAGTGAACATATCATCGATCGATCCCATATAATATAAGCACTCCTGAGTTGAACCTCCCACGCCTGCTCGTCAATAGGCAGTGCATCGTGGCCGGGGGGGGGGGGGGGGGGGGGGGGGGGGGGGGGGGTGGTGGGGAGGGGACACAGCACATCCCAAAGGCGACATCATATTATAGGGTCCTCTCCGGGGAAACATATTCACAATCGGAGGCCCTCTTCGGAGAAACACATTCCTACCAGAGTCATCTCAATCATCAAACCATAGGGTCTTATTCGGGAGAAACATATTCACAACCGAAAACCCTCTCATAATTACAGAGAATGGTCAATTTGAAAACAGTGAAAACATTTTAATAAACAGTTGTATCTCAAATCAAAATAGTTGTTTGCATAGGGTCTCAACCCGAAATATGGTTTCCACAAAAACTCATAAAATTAGTGTCCAGTCCTCATTTCACAATCTCAAATCAAATCACCGTTCAATTTCACGTTTGACTAAAAATTGAGTCAAATCATTATTCGTAAAATCGTCTGTTTTCAACCATGATCAAACCAACATATAAATCTTTATGCAATTATCATTCAAAGCAATATGCAAACCTTGCATTTCAAACCATATTCATAAAACATTAAAACATATATGCATGCATCATTATAAGCCAAAGTCCACTCACATCGAGTCCACGTTGCGCGCTCCAAAACCGGCGTCGTAAGTCAATCTGAAGCTAACTCACAGTCTCTGGGATGTCCGAGTCTGTCCAAACCACATTCAAGTGTCACAATAAAAAATACAAGTCTATATCAAAAATCCCTAACTATCTTGAAACCGAGAACACGTCCCTAACACGGTTCTAGAGGCTAAAAACCTCCAAATGACCTATCAATTGATCTCTGATCGACTTCAAACCACTATCATTGGATTCAGATCATCGAAACCTTTCGAACGAGACCAGTCTTACATTGAAATTCGTGCCCACGTGTCCACACGCACCGGTCAAAGTTTGGTCAACCAAAGTCAATTCTGACGTCATGTTGACGGCAGCTGTTGACGTCATCTGCCGACATCAGCCTGACACCTGACATCTGATAGCCTACCACGTGTCACCCCATGATTGGTACGATGTGTCACCCTCTGACACGTGCGACATCATATGATGACGTCACTTGCTGACGTCATCACTACTACGTGTGCTGCCACGTCAGCTCTAACAATCTGACAATTTCCTAACACATTACCACGTGGCACCACCTCACTGGTCCACGTGGTCGAACATCGCTGACGTGGACTTACCACATTAGTAGCCACATCACCTAACACTATCTCACATTTCGCCATGCGGCACCAACTAGACTTGGCCACGTGGATTGACATGATGATGTGGCTTGCCACGTCATTGTCGCCTACCTCCAGCGAGTCGACCCGCGACTCTACAATCGGGTCATTCGACCCGTATTCCCAATTCGGTCCTAACTTCACCTATACTCCACCAAATTCCGCTATTTTTCTCCCAATCCACTCGTCCTTCTCCCAGAAACCGATCTACGGTCCTAAAACTGCAAAAATGTACATGAACATGGCTGGCCAACCTCGATTCTCCACGGCCACCATTCGAACCTCCTTCCAGGGAAATTCCAACATCATTTATGTCTGGTTCTTGGCCCATCGCATAACCACAGAGAAGAGGTCCACGGTGTTAGGTATTATAAAAGATGTCCAAAAAACGAAAAACCTGAAACTCACACACGGGTTCAATGGGTTACGTCAGTTTTATGGGTTTCCTAGCCACCGTCGTGGCTCCCCCGTCCCTTCGCCGTCTTTGTCTCTCTCTTAATCTCACCCTCTCACTCTATCTCTTTCTCAAGCAGTAACAGATGAAGATGGAAGGAAGAAAATGGGGGAGGGGTTTGGATTTGCTTGAAACAAAGGAAGGGGAGGATGATGCATGATGATGGGCCAATAGGATGACTGACACTTGCTACTCATCCATTGGTCTAGGCCAGATCTTTTGGTCGACTAGCGAACAACCTAAAATTCAACCATCTCGTAAAATATGCAATTGTAATAGTTTGTACAATTGTTCTAGATCCGTAACTTTCTCTTACGACTTTCAATTTCGGTGTGTTGTTTGTCTACGTACTTGTAACATCTCGATCTACGACCTCGGTCCACGTGCACTTGACCTCCCAAGTTAAAAGTCAACATTTTACACTTCTAGGGGAAAAATCGTCATTTCACCTCAAAATTCGTAATTTCGGGATGGGTCGTTACAATCGACCCTCCTTAAAGAATTTCATCCTCGAAATTCAGATTACTCCAAATCCACACTGCGGAGAACCAATCCTGCCTCTAATTCGAGGCTCCCACGTGTCCACGTACATGTCCAACATCTATCCACAGTATGCATACTGAACTTGAACTTCACTCGACGTCAACTACAATCCAACAGTCAATGCTGAAGCTCTGCCCATCCTCAGCAACCTTATCCGACAAGCGAGTGACCCAATTGTCACTAGAATCTCCACTACTCAATTCTCGAAGACCCTCGTCGATCTCACCTGTCACCTACACGGGTGTACTTAGAACCCAGTTTGACCATTTTGCTCTTTTTGAGCAATGCCAAGTCCTCCGCCTCACCAGACGGTCTCTCAACATCAATCAGACTCACGACGCACCGTCGTGACCAGCCGGTAACTCACGGCTAGAGTCCTGTCATGGTACCTCGTCTCTTAAAGAGACCAATTCTGTGATCCTGATTCCTCTCGAGTCCCAAATCGGCATCTCATTCACCAGAATGGATGTTGACCCCATCAAATACTTGCTCTAGCTAAGATAATCATAATCACAATCATTAGGGCTCATCAGGCCCACAACTATGGCCCTGAGCTCCAAGATCGCACAATAACCGAACCCTCTAAAAGTCTCTTGCCTCTAGAACACAGTACTCGTCATCTGGTCCAAGTGTCTCAATGAAAAGCCAACGTCGGATCCAATCCGATTACCATGCCAATCATGGCCCAACACTAAACCATGTATGTCCCATCCCAGACTTGGACAAATCGCATACTAACTCAAAATCTTCTAGGAGTTCTCCCGATCACTCGACCAACACTTGAGACCTGTTTAACCAGTTCACTAACCAATCCAATTTCTTGGTTAACTGCAAAGGTCAACCGACTTAGGCCTACCAAGACGTACCAATCCTGATTGACAACTTCTATCGGTTACTTACCTTGACCACCGTCTTGATGATGTGACGGGTCAGGTCCTAAAACTACTCTGTATCTAAGCCAGCCTTTCTGCCTTGAGTGCAACTCTCATGTACATGTTCCACCGCATCAAACTCCCACTAATGTCAAAGATAGTCAAACTAGAGCAGTAATCAACATTCTGCTCACTCAATTATCATTTCACACCAGATTGACTCTATAACGACCCGTCCCGAATTTTGGGATTAGATTAGTGACTAATCGAGGATTCGTAAGGTTAATTGGTGATTAATTGAGTGAAATAGGACGAACGACGCAAAATGACCATTTTGCCCCTGGTCATGGGTAAAATGTTGACTTTTAACCCGGGAGGTCCGATGGTCGAGGGCTAAGGACCGTTAAGTAGATCGGGTCGATACGAATCCATAGACAGGTGGCACGCCAAAATCGGACTTCAGACGGAAAAGTTATGCGTCACGGAAGTTCGATTTCACTATGTACGCATTAAGAGGCGATGATTAGGTGGGGATATCTGATTGGTTGACTTTTTAAGTGGGACCCATGGATGAGTGACAAGTGTCACTCATCCTATTGGCGGCTACCCTAAAAAGTGGATCTAACTAATTAAATAATATTATCCTAATTATTTTATTATTAATCCTACCCACTTTTCATCCCCACCATTCATCTCTACCTCTTCCTTTCATCTCCACCATCCATTTCATCTCATCTGACCACCAACATCAAATCTCTCTCTCTCTCTCTCTCTTCTTTTTCCCCCGCGCATCAAACATCATCTTCTTCATTTTCTCTGTAAAACCCGAACCCCAACCCAACCATTACGCCTCCAAAACTCATCCATTGCTTCTGGGATATGATTGAACGTGCGAGAATGAGGGGAGACGAGTCTAGTGGTGGCACGGGCGTCGGTCGTCGTGCACGGTGGCACGATTCAGCGGTAAGCAACTGAGAGAGGTAAGTTTTGGGTTTTGAACTTGAATGTTTGTTTTCACTACTGGTCGATCGATTCCATTAATTAAATAAGGTTCCTGGTGGTCTTAGGGACGATTTGAGATTGGAAGCATGGCTGGGAATGGTCTGAAATGTGTGGACCGTGGGGAGGAGCTGGTCGTGAGTTTTCTTAATCGGGAAGGTATGTTCTTGACGGTTTCCCTCAGTTTTATTCATTCAAATAAGTTGCTAAGGACTAGACATGAGGATAGGAATTGAAAGGAAGGGAAAAGGACTGAAAATGAGGGAGATTGGATGCTGGACCGGTCCAGACCGGTCCGGTCCGGTACGAACTAGAGGACCCAGTTCGATAAAGGTTAGGGGTGACACTGTTCACTGGCGCGTGGGCTTCACGCGCAAACCCTTTGGGCGGCGCGTGGGGGCGTATGAAGTATCCTTTGGGGATGACTTCAACATGACTTTTAATCTATTTTATGTAATGAACATTTTGGGACTGGTTTCGTGTCGATCGGACACCGTCTCGATAATGTTCGGGACATCCGAAGGTTTAGGATCGAGTTTTAAAATAGTTAAAAATTCGGGAAAATTACGGGTCTTCAATGAGAGGTTAATAAGGTAGTTAGTAACCCTCTAGATTGATTTGGACAGGTTTGGGAGTCCCGGTGATGGTGATTAGCCCGGTGAGGCTTACGGCATGCAAATCGAGGCAGCATCTTAGGACGGTCTGTGAGTAGTACTTGATTTCTAAACTATGATGCATATAAATGTTTTATATGCTTTATAGATGTGATTCTGTGATGATGATTTGGATGGTTGTGATTTATATGATTTCACGTATTTCGAGGCGATTTACGTTCTTGTACGTAAATCGAGGTTTACGGTTTTGCACTGATTTTCCGTGCTTATAGTTTTGGAAATGATTTCATGAAATGGTTTTGGATTTGAAAAGGTAAACTTGGGTTTGAGACCCATTTGTTTTGGAAACCCTCGAACTCGAAGTCCTTTTAGTGATGTTCTCGGGCCAGAGGCCCAATTGGTTCTTGAATCGATTTCGTATTTGAAAATATAGATCGGGCACGAGACCCATTTGATTTATGAACTCTCCAATCTGAAGTCCATTTGATTTAACAAGACATCGGGCCGGAGGCCCAGTTGGTTTATGTATCAGGCTCGAGGCCCAATTGGTTTACGAATCAGGCTCGAAGCCTAGTTGGTTTACGTATCAGGCTCGAGGACCAATTGGTTTACGAATCGGGCTCGGAGCCTAGTTGACTTACGTATCGGGCACAAGGCCCATTTGGTTTATGATATCGGGCACGAGGCCCATTTGGTTTACAAAATCGGGCACGAGGCCCAACTGGTTTACAATTCGGGCCGGAGGCCCAGCTCGTATGTGGAGTCGGGCTTAGGGCCCAGTTATGTTTTAAGATTGTGATTTCGGGTCGGGGACCCATAAATGGATTTATGGTTCATGACGATTTATGGGGACCGCCATGAACCCTTAAAAGGTTTTTATGGTTCATGACAGTTTATGGGGACCGGGCATAAACCCTTGAAAGGTTTTAAGTATGATTTCAAATGGTTTTTCGTATACCATCCTTTATATATGGATTTTCTCCTCCGGGGAGGGTCGTTGGCTTAGGTGGACCCCGGAGTAGTCACGGAGTACTAACTGAGTGGAGTCCCCCCTATTGGGTTCCTTACTCTAAGAAAGGCTATGGATTATAACCTCTAGGGAGGGTCATTGATCTACGGAAATTGACCTGGGTGGACCCTGGGGAGACTTGGGCTTTGTTACCCCGGGTAGCACGCTCGTAGCTCTAGATACCGTGACAGGATTGGTTATATGATATATATTGAAAAACATGATTTCTTGGTTTTACGAAATTGTGTTCTATGATGATAAATGGATTTGGGCTAAGATCCCACATATGTTTATTATGTTCTAGTTTTCTGTAAATGGATTTGGGCAGGGGCCCGTATGGTTTTGGTTATTTAACCATATGTGGTTTGATAAATGGTTTTACTATGCATGCATGCTTTTTAGTGAAGGGCATAAAGGTCTTTTATGAAATATGTTTTTATGAACTCTTTTATTTTAGTCCACTCACAATCTTTCTGTTTTCAATGACCTTCAGGTTGAATACGATACGGACTGTAGTAGAGACCGAGACATCACATACCTCCTCCGGATCCTGGCGTACTCTAGAAGCCGGTCGGTCTAAATGTTCAAATTTTCCCTGGTCTGACTTTCGGTGTCAGACGGGATCAGGAGCATCCCTCGTTAATCCAGGGGGGATTGGGATGGGTCCTGACAGACTCCCTTCTGATTCGATCCTATCTCAGGCTACAATCCCAGAGGAAAACCTCTACCTGAAAGTCGATAACAATCATCCAGTACAGGTGAATCCAATCTCAGTCACCGTGATTAATTGATGTTAATCCAAAGCTACACCGGTCCTCCGAGTGTCCACCATAATCACTCAAAGATGATATCATAACCAGGAAATCAACACGGGTCCACATTTCTCGAATCATGGATCGGATTACACAATCAGGATCACATCACACAATAGTAGAATCCACCATTCATATAGGGAATCAAACATCTGGGGTCCATATTGCCCGAAATCCATTTTCATCTCAACAAGTATGAATCCTTGGTATAACATAACAATATCACTATAGTACTAATCATAAGCCATCTCGAGGAATTTCACTTCTGAAGTCAATTTGGGAATCACACATCCGAGCATACCATACATGCATCCAAAGCATGCCTTTCAACCAAATTCCTGACTTCGAGTAAAGTCAAACCATTTTCAACAGGATACATGTGCTACATCCTTAAGTTTATCGGTGGGCTACAAAATAGGTTGAGTACCCGGAAGAAACTCAATCGTAACTCAACCTTCCTCTGAGGTAGCAACCTCGGTAAATCCTATGAGGAACACCACCAGAAATGTCGACACAACCGACAACTTCCTCAGCTTATTGAGCTATCTGGGGACTTCACAACACGTGTCCCATATCCCAAACAGCCATTCTATAAGAACTTCCAGGCTTCCAAGCCGTAACTTCCGAATAAAGTATTCTCTGGCTAGTCATTAGTAAGAATCTTATGAAAATCTGAATACTCTTCCTTAGTGATCTCCTCTAGTCCCACCAAAAGACGAAACGTGACAAATCAAGACTACCAAATACACCTGGTTCCTCCAACCCTCAACAAAAGAGTAACGGGTAGTCGACTAATCCATCCTTAGGATCACGTCCCAATCACAACCACCTAAGGAAGTCCAATATGTCTTATTGTTAAAACCTTCTACTCGAATCCAATAGGTGATTCCATCACCTCACTAGTCAGAGTACTGGCTCGCATGTCCCAACCCAATGGGATCAGCTTCTGAGTACAACCTGTAATTCTTCTAAGAATGTGTGGGTCTAAACTCCATCAACACTCGTGCATACTCACCAAAGTAAGACAAAACACTTGTATCTACTTCAGGTGTAGTACGTGTGTCTGAAAGTCCTACCAGACTGGAACGATAACTATAATCTTAACCGACCCTCTCGGGATCCTCTCTATCCCGCCCATCAATCACTACGACTCACAAGTCGGCCACTCGACAAATCAGAGCTAGAAGTACCTCTCAAAAAGCTCCCTGAGTACACAAATCCTCATGACGTCATCCACGTCGTTCAGAACCACTCGACCGTTGTTGGGATTCCGACTGGCTCATCTCCACTTGAGATGCCACATCCGTTAGAGTCTGGAGTATGGTAAATCATCAAACTAGCACCATCGCTCAAATATTACTCCAAATTCCCTACTCAAATCGATGAATCCTCATTGTCTAATTCGCTGTTGCACTCAGTGTAAACCGAACCAAAACCAGAAATCTCTGTTCATACTGAGCAACCGTCAAATCTACTGTTCATGTCGGGGGAACTCCGCCTCCTTCATATCTTGATAAGACTGCAGCGAAAATAACGTTAGAAACGTTCTTCGAATGTCGCCTAAATCTCGTTAGTCTCATCCACGCATCGATAACAATGCCTGCCACTAACGCCGCTATCGAAATCAGGTACTCAAGTGGGCAACCCATCATCCATACAATCAGCTCAAAGCGTGAGATCCACTGATCGGTCCATCCTGAGATTCGATCCACAATTAACACTTTCCTGGTAACTTGTTCAACCGTCCCCAATAAGGGTCATCAACAACCTCGGCTTCTCCTAGCAGCACATCCATCTTGACCAATCATCGGTCATAACTCTGGATGATCACTATACTGGAATCCAATCAACTAGTAACTACTATTCGAGGATCCCATCCACCCGTAACTCTACGGTTCCCAGCCGCTGGGTTACGCAAGAAACTCAGCCCGCCTCGGGGGTCCAACACTGCTAAAACACGACATCTAATGCCAAATAGAACCTATCCGAGGTTCGTTCCCACTTAATCTTCCTATCCTTACCCTCATTTTCTAGGCTAATGACTGGTTGTCGATGTAGAGACATCATATCCGAAGCAAAACTATTGTGCATCCTCAGTGGATGACACTACACGAGAAAATCAGTGCTCTAATACCTAGCTGATAGGACCCATTCCTAGTCCCTTGGGATTTACGCGGGATATCCTTCTTCCGTCTGAAACCGAGTGTCTGGCCAGACATCAAACCGTAACCCACTCGGGGTTTCCAGAATATGCAGCGTTGTGTGATGTCTCGGTTTCTACTACATCCCTCATCTGCGATAAACCTGAAGGGTGCCAAAACAACAAAACGTAAGTGGAGAAAAATAAGCAGTTTCGGAAAACAAATTTTTGAAGTCATAATTTAACCCTTCGTTCTACAAAACATGCATGCATATCAACTTAAAACCTTTACTTTCTGATAAAATAGTATCGTATGAAAAACAAGTACTTTCATCGTAAAATTGACACATGTAAAAACCTCTGGACACAAATAAATAAATCAAAATCCTCGGGACCTTTTCTCATATCCGACATCTATCTCATACCATCACATCATCATCATTAGTCATGATATCACCGTGAACACATCACCGACTGACGTTCAACATATCGTCGTGAACATATCAACGATCGATCTCACATAACATAAGCACTCCTAAGTCAATCATCCCACGACTGCTCAACAAGAAGTAGTACATCATGGCCTTTTTGCGAGCATCATATCCTAGGGTCTTCTTTGGGGAAACATATTCACAACCGGAGGCCCTCTCCGGGAAAACACATTTCTACCAGAGTCATCTCAATCATCATACCATAGGGTCCTCTCTGGGGAAACATATTCACAACTGAAGGCCCTCTCATAATTACGGAGAATGGTCAATTTGAAAATAGTGAAAACATTTTCATAAACAGTTGTATCTCAAATCAAAACAGTTGATTGCATAGGGTCTCAACTCGAAATATGGTTTCCAAAAAAACTCATAAAATTAGTATCCAGTCCTCATTTCAAAATCTCAAATCAAATCACCGTTTAATTTCACGTTTGCCTAAAAATTGAGTCAAATCGTTATCAAACTAGGACTCAACCCCGATAAGCCATTTTCACGAAAATCCGTAAAATCGTCTATTTTCAACTATGATCAACCCAACATATAAAGATTTAAGCAATTATCATTCAAAAAAAAATATGCAAACCTTGTATTTCCAATCATAATCATCAAACATTATAACATATATGCATGTATCATTTATAAACCAAAGTCCACTCCTAGACGGTCCACGTTGCGCGCTCCAAAACCTGCGCTGTAGGTCAATATGAAGCCAATCCACAGTCTATTTGGCATCAAGGCATGTCCAAACCACATCCAAGTGTCAATATCAACCTATACAAGTCCATATCAAAAATCCATAACTATCTCGGAACCGAGAACGCATCGCAAACACAAGTTTCGAGGCTAAAAACCTCCAAATAACCTATCAATCAATCTTAGATCGACTTGAAACCAACACCATTGGATTCAGATCGTCGAAACCTTTTGAACAAGATTGATTTAACCTCAAAATTCGTGCCCACAAGCGTCGGTCAAAGTTTGTTCAACCAAAGTCAACACTGACGTCATCTGCTTCTGACAGCCTGACATCTGACAGCCTACCACAAGTCACCCCTTGATTGGTGGTACATGTCACCCACTGACACGTGTCACATTATATGATGGTGTCATCTGTTGACGTCATCACTGCCACTTAAGCTATGGCAATCTAACAACTCTCTCACGTTGCCACGTGGCACCATCTCACTGGTGCACGTGTTCTGACGCTGCTAACGTGGACCGCCATGTCAACTCTAACATCTCTAACACACTACCATGTGGCACCACCTCACTAGCCCACGTGGTAGACATCGCTGACGTGGAATTACCACGTCAGCTGCCACGTCACCTGACACTATTAGACATCTCGCTACGTGTCACCAACCAGACTTGGCCACGTGGACTCTCATGATGACGTGGCTTGCCACGTTATCGTCGTCTTCTTCTAGCTGGTCGACCTGCGACCCCACAACCGGGTCATTCGAACTGTATTCCCCTCCGAGTCTTAGCTTCGCCTATACTCCATCAAATTCCGCCATTTTTCTCTCAATCCACTCGTCCTTCTACCAGAAGCCGAACTACGGTCCTAAAACTGTAAAAATGTACCTGAACATGGCTGGCCAACCTCGATTCTCCATAGCCACCATTCGAACCTCCTTGTTGGACGGTTCTTGACACGACCCATCTCCAATCCCCCTGGATTAAGGGATAAGCCATTCTCCCGTCTAACCCACGTGCAACATGAAGGCTAAACACCCGTTTAACCCCCATGTAACATGCATACCAGATAAGGGATACCGAACCATCCAAACCTAACTTCTGACTTCCCAGAGTGCGCAGAAATCACTGTGGATTATGTGAGTGATGTCTCAGTCTCACCAACAACAGCCCGCACCGCATCAACCTGGATGGCATTGTAAAACAGAAAAGGCTGTGAGTGGACAAAAATAAATAATAAGTTTATAAAACATTTAGAAAGAAAGATATTTATACCCTCCATGTAAAACCAATGCATGTATTCGAAAACCATTTCTTTTCCAAAATAAGAAAACCGTTTATGAAAACCATAAATCAAAATCAAAGTATGGGAACTCAACCCAAAAATCCACAAAATCCAAATCATCCAGGCCACATCCCAAAACATCTAAAATCCATTTGAAAACCAACAGTAAATCACATGTCAATCAATATGCTAGATGTCATATCAACGAGTCTTTAAACTCAAAACACAAATCAGGCCTTCCCGGGATATCAACGAATTTTTAAACTCAAAACACAAACAACAGGCCTCGGGGATATCACAATAACGAGTCTTTAAACTCACGAGTCTTTAAACTCAAATCACATCAATCAAGGGCCCTCCCCCGCACATCAATCAACGGGTCTTTAAACCCAAAATCAGATCCAACAACGGGTCTTCAAACCCAAAACCATTTTAAAATTGCTTCATATTTCAAATCCAAATCCGCAAATCCATTTCAAAATCCGAATTCAAAATCATCATTTTGAAATCCGAATCCAAATCCAGAAATCACATTAAAACCGAAAACCGAAAGCATTAGAAATTGGGCCTCAGGCCCGAAGTTACTTTCCGAAATCCATTTATAAATCCTTGAATTCAAATCATAATTCAAATCCCAAAAGAAAGTTATCGAAACCATCATCAAATCGGTGCATAAATGATAATCTCGTAAAACGTGCAAATACACAAATTATCACGAAATATGTGCAAATCATAAATCATCTATATCAAAATCGCAATCATAAACGTAGAAATCACATATAGAAAAACATATAAAACATTTATGCTTGCATCATAATTTAAAAAACAAAGTCCACTCACCGTCTTCGTTGTCGCCTCCATATGCATGTAAGAAGCCTTTACCAGCAAATCCACTATCATCGGACTTCCCGAACCTATCCATATCACATTCTAAGGTCACTAACCACTTCAATATGCTTCTCTTAACTCCTTGTAATTTTCCAGAATTTTTAACTATTTTTAAAATAGCCCTTAAACATTCGGACATCCCGAATCATATCGAAATGATGTTCGATCGACTCGAAACCAAATCCAAAATGTTCGTTACATCGAATACATTAAATCACATGTTGAACACTTCTCCAGGAACAATGCCACGCGCCCCCACGCGCCGGTACTGTTTGTCTTCAACCTCGGGCAAACTAGGTTCAGACCGGCATGGTCCAACTGAACCAGCGAGGTCGGTTCAACGTCCTAATTCAATCATTTTTTTTTATCCTTTTTCACTCCTTCCAAGCTCTATAGGTTTGTCTCGTCGTTTCCTATCGATCTATGTGAGGAAAACATGGAAAACAGGGCTGGATCATACCTCCCCAATCAATGAAGTATACAACCAGTTTCCTCCTCTCTGTTCTCATGACTCAGGTCACCTCCTTCCTTGGGTTTAGTCTTAAACGGTCTCTGGATCATCACAATTGATCAACAATCAACAAATCACGATTTACCATTTTTGAGTTCAAGCTTACCAATTCTCGGGTTCCACGACCACCGTCCATAGCATGCCTCGAAATTGGTCCCGATCAACTTTTCTGAACCTCCAGATCATCATCCTAGCAACCAATACGATCATCCCGTCCCCAAAACACAAATTGCCATTTTGAATGAAAACTGGGCAGTTCACAAGACTTGTCACCTACCACTACCGTCGTGCCTCGCCATGACCACCAGGAGACTCGCCTTGACCTTCTCTCCATCTTTCATTCACACTTCACGGCCAAGGGTTGAGTTTTGAGGGTTGTATGGGATCTATTTCTCCCGGTTGCATTCACACACTCTGTTTTCTCCTTCACGGCCAAAATCGTGTAGCCTTCACAATTTTAAAACATGTGAGACGATGAGGGACCTTCCATAGTTATCCAGAGAGGGCTAGGTGTCCAAATTCCTGTGGACACAAATTCTAAGGCAAGCTAAGTGTCACAATCCTACTGGCACAGATCCCAAGGTAGCAAAATGACCAAACTACCCTTCCTACCAAATTACCAAAATGCCCCTCAACTTCCGAACATCATAACTTGCACGTCGTATGTCAGAATCGGATGTGTCGCATGTCTATGGACTCGTGACATCCCGAAATACATCACAGTCATCAGCCAATGTCTATTTGACCACATGAACTAAAACTCAACAGTTTTCCTATTTCAAGGGAAAAACGGTCATTTCGCACCTTCCGTCTGCAATCACTGAACTAATCACTGATTAATCTCACAAATCCTTCATTAAACACTCATCTAATCCCGATTTTCGGGATGGGTCGTTACATTCTTCCCCCTTAAAATAATTTCGTCCTCGAAATTCCGCATCTCGTACGTCCTACTATCACTTGGGGGAAATCCAACTTATCTCACACCTGGGTCTTTTACCCGATGTACATCACCTGCCAATCCGATTCTTCTCTTGGCACACCTTCAAAACATCACCACAACCGTCATCACATCTCTGCCAAGCGGACGAACTCATGCCAACTTTCGGTCCATCTGGCAATCATTTCATTCTTACCGAGGTTTACCAAGCGTATCTCATACCAATTTCTTCAGTATAACGTAATAGTTTTCCGTCAACAGGCACGAATGTCACCTCATAACACCAACCTCAAGACGACATCTAACAGCCTCGGTACTCTTATCAATCAACATTCACTTGATACATACTGACTCTGTATCTCACGGTTCCAAAACCACCAACACAATCAACCGGTGGGAACACCATCCACGTCCCACTCCAACTGTCTGCAACTAGACCCTATCGAATACATGTCTCACTATGATCACACATCTCAGCGTCAGAGTCCCACCAGCCAATCATGGCTCTGAGCATCCAGCTCAAACATCGTCACAACATCCTGCAATGACCAACCTAAGTACTTTGGATCACTCTGATCCAATCCACATTCCCAGTCAATCAATCATCTCAGACTTACTTCGATCATCAATACATCCGACAACATACCTCGGCACTAAGCCAGTCATTAATAGCTCCGTCAGAACATCACGATGTACGTCCAATCGCATCGGAATGATTCCGACCACTAATATAACTACTAACACAGATCTCAAATACACGCACCAATCACATCCAACGATAACCACGATGCATACCACCAAAACTTCACAAGGTACATAGCAATCACATCCATCGTACAGTATATCCTCAATCACATCGGCATTAGCCGATCACTCAAACACTCATGTCTTCACAATATATCCCAATTCCATCCAACAACATCATAAAGCATCCTTCCGTTCCAACATCATAGTGTTTCCAGACTAACTACCGCTTGACTACGAGTCAATCACACTTCACCTTTGAAGTCCATCGGTCCAATTCTACACTAGACCAACATTCCAGGTCCAACACATCTTCCAAGGCATACCAACTGAAGTCCATTCCGAATCTCTTGGGTCTCCTAACCAGCATCCAAAACATCTACTCCAATCACATCATAGGGCAGACCCAGCACTAGATCCAAGACCATATACCCTGGGGTATGTAAGACAGGCCACACTCGTCCTGCACATCCAACATCTTCAACGCATCCAATCTATTCAACCATATCCAATCCCTATCTTGTCATCTACTATCATAGTTAGTTTTTGTCTTACAATACGATTCTCCTGATTACAACTACCTTATCCTAATCTTGGAACATAACCACTCGATCCCGATCCACTCGCTCCTATCTGTCAGTTATAGTCACTCCTTCTCATTCTTCCTTATCATCTTCCTTCCTTCATCCTACCACGGAATTCAAGAAAATCCACAACCATGACATCACAATTCGCCCTTTATTTATCCAAAGTAAACACAATCCCGCCACACATACCAACGTGGCGTCACCAAGTACTCTCCCTACTCTTTAACGCATCCACACGTATCCACAATCAAAGGGGGTTCACAGCTCCTGCAGTTCCGTCATACCTACAATGAGTTTCCCCTACCGACTCCAGAGTATCCATCACTCAATACTCAACATCTAACACCAACTCGGAATCAAACACAACTCCACATCATCTCAATTACAACATCTCTTGATTTCGAGATTCCAACCATGTTGGAAGTGTATCCACCTTTTCCAACCGTGGGACTCAATCCTCAACAAGTATGCCACCACCAGACTAACCGTCCAAACGTCAAATCCTCTACTGGACTTAGGAAAATCCACAACTCACCTAGAAAACCTTCTCGTCCGTAAACAATCCAACTCACCGACCAAATCACCTGTCTGTTACTACCTTCTACGTAGGGACATTCAATCTTATTCTCACTTCTAACCTTTCCGAGGGTTAACTTCCGAGGACCATTAATGTATCAGTTACCAACCCTCTAGATCCTCAGCCATCAGTCATCAATCACTGGCTTCGGAATCACCAAGTACTAGCCTCGACATCACCCAATACTACCCTTGGCATATGTCGACACATCCGACACACTCAGACACATCCAACATCTACTGACTTATCCTTTGGTTTAGACCGGCCCGGTCAAACCAAACCGGAGAGGTCGGTTCAACGTCCTAATTCACTCATTTTTTTTTATCCTTTTTCACTCCTTCCAAGCTCTATCGGTTTTTCTAGTCGTTTCTTATCGATCTATGTGAGGAAAAGATGGAAAACAAGGCTGGATCATACCTCCCCGATCGATGAAGCATACATCCAGTGTCCTCCTCTCTATTCTCATGACTCAAGCCACCTCATTCCTTGGTTTCAATCTTAAACGGTCTTTGGAACGTTTATAAACATGTTTCAATCATCACAATTGATCAACAATCAACAAATCACGATTTACCATTTTTGAGTTCAAGCTTACCAATTCTCGGGTTCCACGGCCACCGTCCACAACAGGCCTCGAAATTGGTCCCAATCAACTTGTCTGAACCTCCAGATCATCATCCTAGCAACCAATACGGTCATCTCGTGTCTAAAACACAAATTTCCATTTTAATGAAAATAGGGAGTTCATGGGACTTATCACCTACCGCCGATGTCGTTCCTCGCCATGACCACCAGGAGACTCGCCTTGATCTTCTCTCCATCTTTCATTCACACTTCATGGCCAAGGGTTGAGGTTTGAGGGTTATATGGGATTGATTTCTCACGGTTGCACTCACACACTGTTTTCTCCTTCACGGCCAAAATCGTGCAGCTTTCACAATTTTAAAACATGTGAGACGGTGAGAGACCTTCCACAACCATCCAAAGAGGGCCAGGTGTCCAAATTCCTGTGGACACAAATTCCAAGGCAAGCCCAAGTGTCACAATCCTACTGGCACAGATCCCAAGGCAGCAAAATGACCAAACTACCCTTCCTACCAAATTACCAAAATTCCCCTCAACTTTCGAACATCATAATTTTCACTTCATATGTTGGAATCGGACGTGCCGCCTGTCTATAGACTCGTGACATCCCAAACTACGTCACAGTCATCAATCAAAGTCCATTTGACCACCCAAACTAAAAGTCAACAGTTAGCCTATTCTAGGGGTAAAATGGTCATTTTGCACCGTCCGTTCGTAATCACTCAACTAATCACCGATTAACCTCACAAATCCTTCATTAAACACTCGTCTAATCCCGGTTTTCGAGACGGGTCGTTACAGTTCCAACATCATTTCTTTCTGGTTCTTGGCTCGTCTCACTTGCACAACCACAAGAAAGAGGCATACGATGTTAGTTATTATAAAAAACGTCTAAAAATTGAAAACCTGAAACTCACACACACGAGTTCACTGGTTACCTGGGTTTTCTGGGTTTCCCGGCCACTGTCATGGCTCCTCTATCCCTTTGCCGTCTCTGTCTCTCTCTCAGTCTCACCCTCTCACTCTGTCTCTTTCTCAAGCAGTAACATGTGAAGATGGAAGGAAGAAAATAGGGGAGGGGTTCGGGTTTGTTCGAAACAAGGGAAGAGGAGGATGATGCATGAATGTGGGATGATGGGCCAATGGGATGAGTGACACTTGTCACTCATCCATTAGTCCAGGCCAGATCTTTTAGCCCACTAGCATGAATGTAGGATGATGGGCCAATGGGAGGATGATGCATGAATGTGGGATGATGGGCAAATGGGATGAGTGGCACTTGTAACATCTCGATCTATGTAATGGACCTCTGTCCACGTGCATTTGACTTCCTGGGTCAAAAGTCAACAGTTTACCCTTCTAGGGGTAAAATCGTCATTTCACCTCGACTAATCCCGATTAGTCTTTATAATCCTCAATTAATCCTTAATTAGCCTCGATAATCCCGTAATTTCGAGTAGGGTCTTTACATCACATGGCAAAGGCTTAGATGATTCACTAGGGCGAAGGCTTTGATGCTCCTTGGGCGAAGGCTTAGATGATTCATCGTGGTGAAGAATTGGAAGCTTTGCAAGGTAACGAAGGCACTGACACTTTGTGAGGTGAAGGCTTTGATGTTTAGGCAAAGACATGGAAGCTTAACAAGGCAAAGGTTGCTTGTTTTCTGTGTAAATAATTGGAGGTTTCGCTGGGCAAAGGCTTAGAGACTTCACGGTACGAAGGCTTGGACACTTCATGAGGCCAAGGCATGGATGCTTCATGTGGCAAACGGATTGACACTTTTCTTAGTGAAGATATGAATGCCTTGCAACGCAAAAGGATTGACACTTCGTGGAGAGAAGGCTCGAATGCTTTATGAGGTGAAGGAATGGAAGTTTTGTGTGGAAAAGGCATGGACGCTCACATGGTGAAGGCATGGATGCTTTGCATGGAGAAGGCATGGATGCTTTGCATGGCGAAGGCATGGATGCTTCACATGGCGAAGGCATGGATGCTTTGCCATGTGAAACATGGACACTATGCATGGCAAAGGCATGGACGCTTCACATGGCGAAGGCTTAGATACTTTTTAGTGCGAAAGCTAGGACGCTTCGCGGGGTAGAGGCTCAAACACTCTACAATGGGAAGGCTCGGACATGTCGTTGGCCTAAGGCCTGGATACTTGGATGCTTAGCTAGCGAAGGCTTGAATGCTTAGATGTTTCGTGAAGCGTAGGCTTTGATGATTCATATGGTGAATGGCATAGCTGTTCATCCTAGTTCTCAGCATGTGTTCCGCTCCTAATCTAAGCTATAGAGATGGAAGTAGCAGCTCTAGAGGTATGAACTGATTTTTATGTTCTTATAATGATATGAATGATGATTGACGTTGATGATCATCGAACATGATCTGATGACCGATGAACGAAATCCTCAAGAACGATGAATGTTGTCTAACAATAACGAATTTAGTTAAAAAATGATGATCGAAGTTCAATAATGGTGAAGGAAGTTCAAGACCAACAAATGAGGTTCAAGAACCATAACCCAAAGTTTGAACTTTTGAGAAGGAATTAGGGAGAACTCGTTGAATATTTTTCAAATAGGCTCTCAATTAAAGCGCCAATTGTTGAAGAAAATATCATGCATGCTAGAAAAGTCCCACAATCCCTACAAAAAAAAAAACTATTGAAGACAAAGTTGAAGCTCCGAGGGGGTTGTTCAACCAAAAATGCTCTGATGCTTAAGTCATCTTTTAGAGTAAGATTAAAAGAGTTTTAGAAGCAAGGAATGACTTACTTTACAAGTGAGGTGAGGACCTCTATTTATTTTGTAGCCTTGAGAATCACGATGCATTCTGATTGGTTGATAAGCTTTGTAATTATTTAAATAATATAAAATATTATTTATTAATTGAGTTTCAATAATAATTAATTTGCAAGAAGAATTTTTTTATTATTATTATTGAGATTTTAACTGGATTAAATAATACATTTAGTTGATAAATATATTTTCCAATATTTAGGTGTCTGTGAGGCGTTAATGTCATTACTTGCAATAAGTTAGACATTATAGGAATTATGAGCCATATAGTAGCTCCACAATTTTTGGATGTTTTTATGTAAACAATTAGGTGTTTGATAGTTTACTTTTCTAGGAGGGGAATGAATCTAAATCTGCATCCCATTAATATTTTTAGTCACCTCGACTTCAAGGCTCTTAATTAGTAACATCCAATTTCAAATAATCCAAAAGTGTATGTCATTAAGCAACCATGACATATGTAATTAGGGCTGTTAATTGGTTCAAACTGATTCAGTCCTTTTCATTATTTCATGAAGATTCTTCACTGTTTGTGAAAGAATCGTCTTTTCCTTTTGCCGTGTTTCAGCTTCACACTTCTCTTCTTATTTTTTTCTTTCTGCTCTGGTGTCAATTTTCTTCGGCTCTAGCATAGATTGATTGGAGAAGTCATTTTCTTTGACTTTCTACTGTTTGATTATCCACGCTGGTCCTGTAGCAATCATGTAGCAACTAATTAATTATGGTAGCAGGCATTGATGTAAATATCGCCAGATTTCCGCGATATTTCGCTAAATCCGGCGACCGGCACGTAAGAGAGGGGGGGGGGGGGGGGGGGGGGGGGGGGGGGAGGGGTAAGGTTAAATTTCCCGGAAAATGGATTCTATCGACGATAAATGGAGAATGTCGCCAATATTGGTCGATATCGGCGATATTGATTCACGGATGAACATCGGATAAAATTGGAAAAATGAAAACCACTCAACAGATCTACAAATTGGTGTCCAAATTCGAATTCAAAAACTCACAAACAAGTAAACCAACTCACAAGAACATTCAGAGAATAGAGAAAAGAAAAAGATTTGAGAGAAAACCAAAATTAGGGCAAACCTCCCTCGACGGCACAATCCTCCTTGAAACTTCCGTCGACGGCCAAACGGCTAGTGGTCTCTCCTCTCTCAGTCTCGCCGTCTCTTTCGACGACCACCTCTGAGGTCTCACCGTCTCACCGTCGCACAGGTCCAGTGCCTGTCTTGTTTTCCTCTTTCTTCCACACAAAAACGAGATCAATCGATCTCTCTGAAACCAACCCAACCCACCTTTAAGCAAGTGAAACAAAATGCTTCGTTTTTTTTTAATTTTAGTTTTCTTTTTGGGTCAAAATGGGATTTTTGTTTTCCTTTTTAATTTCCTATTTAACCTTTTTTTTATCATAATTTTAAATAGGAAGTAAAATATATTTTAGTAATATATGTTGTATTTTAGAATATATATTTTAATATAGGACATCTATTTAATTTAGAATACATATTTAATTTGAAAAAAGGTTTAACTCACATATTTAGAATATATGTTTTAATTTAGAATTTATATGTCAATTTAGAACATATATTTTAATTTATAATACCTTGTTTAATCCAAAAAAGGTTAAACCTTAAATATCTTTTTTTTTTGTCAAAATTCCAAATTTATTATTCGCCTCAATATATTTAGTTATATATGTTTTAATATAAAATATGGCTTAGGATTCAATATTTGGTAAAACATGTTTTAATTTAGAATATATGTTGTATTTTAGAATATATATTTTAATATGGAACATATATTTAATTTAGAATACATATTTAATTTGAAAAGAGGCTTTAACTCACATATTTAGAATATATGTTTTAATTTAGAATTTATATTTCAATTTAGAACATATATTTTAATTTATAATACCTTGTTTAATCCAAAAAAAGGTTAAGCCTTAAATATCCTTTTTTTTTGGTCAAAATTCCAAATTTATTATTCGCCTCAATATATTTAGTTATATATGTTTTAGTATAAAATATGGCTTAGGATTCAATATTTGGTAAAGAATTTTTTAATTTAGAATATATGTTGTATTTTAGAATATATATTTTAATATATAACATATATTTAATTTAGAATACATATTTAATTTGAAAAAAAGGCTTAACTCACATATTTAGAATATATGTTTTAATTTAGAATTTATATGTCAATTTAGAACATATATTTTAATTTATAATACCTTGTTTAATCCAAAAAAAGGTTAAGCCTTAAATATCCTTTTTAATTTGTCAAAATTCCAAATTTATTATTCGCCTCATTATATTTAGTTATATATGTTTTAGTATAAAATATGGCTTAGGATTCAATATTGGGTAAAGCATGTTTTAATTTAGAATATATGTTGTATTTTACAATATATATTTTAATATGGAACATATATTTAATTTAGAATACATATTTAATTTGAAAAAAAAGGCTTAACTCACATATTTAGAATATATGTTTTAATTTAGAATTTATACGTTAATTTAGAACATATATTTTAATTCATAATACCTTGTTTAATCCAAAAAAAGGTTAAGCCTTAAATATCTTTTTTTTTTTTGTCAAAATTCCAAATGTATTATACGCCTCAATATATTTAGTTATATATGTTTTAGTATAAAATATGGCTCAGGATTCAATATTTGGTAAAGCATGTTTTAATTTAGAATATATGTTGTATTTTAGAATATATATTTTAATATATAACATATATTTAATTTAGAATACATATTTAATTTGAAAAAAGGTTTAACTCACATATTTAGAATATATGTTTTAATTTAGAATTTATATGTCAATTTAGAACATATATTTTAATTTATAATACCTTGTTTAATCCAAAAAAAGGTTAAGCCTTAAATATCTTTTTTTTGTCAAAATTCCAAATTTATTATTCGCCTTAATATATTTAGTTATATATGTTTTAGTATAAAATATGGCTTAGGATTCAATATTTAGTAAAGCATGTTTTAATTTAGAATATATGTTGTATTTTAGAATATATATTTTAATTTAGAACATATATTTTAATTTATAATACCTTGCTTAAATATTTTTAATGTAATATTATCAATAGAATTATGTTTTAATTTAAGTTTATCTTTAAGATTTTATACTGTTAGTGGTCGGCAGATCTATATTGTATCATATGATTCATCATATATTTATTATATCAAAATCATTTTATAGTTTTTATTAGTCATATATAGCCATTATTGGGTACTTAAGTTTTTCTCAAAGTTTCATTCCAAATTTCTGTCATTTGGACCCAATTTCCGTCATTTTTGTTGACCGTACACGATATCGATATTTGGGGCGAGATATCCGTAAATTCGGTAAGCGATATATCCGTCGATATCGATATTTCAATCCTTGGTAGTAGGTAGTAGCTTTAACATTGCATGTGTTTGCAATGATATTTACAATAGTATTTCTATATATTATTTACAACTTTTAAAAGTCAATTATGTTTTTGACAAGATTTTGGGTCAACTACGCTTCCATCATATTGCTAATGTTAGCATATTCCACACCATCTTCTTCATCGAAACTCATTGCCATCAGATTATTATTTTGTTGATGGTCTTACTTTTCTTCTACGGCAACTTCAAGTTTGATTAGAAGCCTAACATGGCTCGTTGAATGCCCAATTTTCTTATCAAGTCCATTGCTTTTTTTTTATTCTTCTAAAAATAAATAACTGGAAGGTACACTTGTGATAAAAATTCTTCTCTAATCTGTGACTTTTACCAGATTATAGGAGTCTACAAATTATTTGGCAATGTCTGAAACGTGGATTAAGCTATTAATCCAAGTTCTTCTGGGATTTAGGCATATTGGTACTTATTTTGATCCAACAAGAGGTTCTTCTGAAACATCTTGTTCAATAGTTTGTGACAACATCCATTCATATGGCTGGTAGAATTTTTCTCTTTCTCTCCATTCCAATGTGCTAGATATGGAGAATGTGAGATATTTATTCTATTTAAAATTTCTAGTTACTTCATAAACCATAGCCTTAATAAAACATGAAAAAATTTTAAATTCATGAAAATTAAAACTTTGGAATATTACTTTGTTAGTAACACCCCATTGAATTTCCTCTAATATTTCATCCTTTTGTTCATTGTTTAGAACAAAATAAAGTTTAGAATTCTCGTGGTTTCGAGAATATTTATCTTCCAATTTTTCTTGATAGTCATGAACTTTTGATTTTATATCTTTGATAATATGACCAAGTAAAATGGCTTTTTCTTTTTCAAAAACACAAATCCTTTTGATTCTTTTAAAAACTGCATCATAATGAGTTGTTCCCATTATATCCGTTAATTGAATAAAATTATTAATTTTTTTCAAAACTGACATCTTCATCTCAATTCATTTGTTGAATGATTTTGAGACAAAGTTGTTTAATCAAAATATTTTTTGTTCTAATAGAAGAAATTTATTTTTCGTTTTTAGAAATATTTTTTTCAAACATGGTTGTTTCTTCAACTAGTTTGAGAGAAAGTTGTATCATGTGTTTACGCAAACCTTTATTTTCTTTTTGGATATGGGTTTTCCATATTCCATTTATGTCTTCGTAAATATGTCCTTTTAATCTAGGATAAAAAAAAACTTCTGAACCACTAGATTCTTCTATCATTTTTTTTATGCATAAACATATTCATTGAAAGCGTATGTTGCGTCCTAAATTCTGTCAAAGGCTTGATAGGATGCTCCACGGTATTTTTATACCTGAGCATGGCAAAGTGCCCAATTTTTGTAGATTTCTGGTTGGAACCCTTCAAACACAGCATAAATTGTTTGCTTCGGAGGGTTTTTTTCACGACTGATGTCTAGGGTTGTTTATCCTTGTCTGTTGAGGGATGTTTACCCTTATCCATTTCCTACACCATATAAATCACTTGTTTTAGTGATCTTCTCTACTAAAAAAATTTGCAATGAAATTGTTAGTTCCCTTCACATGTTCGACATTAAAAGTATACTGGAAAATAACATGATACCATTTTAATCTGCGACCATCAGTTATGGTTTTTTTATTAATCAAGAAATCACGAACGACTTGGTCGTCAGTTCTGAGAATAAAAACCTCCTAGCGCCAAATAAATATGAATTTTTTTTATGGCAAGCTTAATAGGCAAAAGTTTTTTTTTTCAAAAGTAATGTATTTTATTTCATTTGGATTAAAATTTTTCAGAATTATAACCACAAATTAATTCTTCTTTTTGAAGCCCTTTTGGGTATGGTGGCTTTTGACGGCTTAATACCATTTTCTTTTAATGATATATCTCTATCATTTTAATGTTCTTTTGGAATGGCTTTTAGAATACAACCCCCAACATAAATCTGAAACATCTGTTTCTAAAATTAGTTTAGCACCTGTTTTAGGAAAATAAACTTGTTGAAACTTTGTTAGATTGTTTATCATCTGAAGCTTCTTGACCATAACTTTAATAGGTCTTCACTAAAGTTTTCTTCAAGAATTTTATATATCCAGTGATTTTTTTTCTGATTGGAAATTTTCTTCTTCTACTTGTTGTAGGATTGGTGTTGGGTCACCACGCTAGACTGGCGCAAATCTAAATGTACATTTATATTTATGCTATTGAAGCAATGGAATTTTGATAAACTCTTTGTTTAGAGTGAGAGACATAGCGTTATGATTGACAATCATAAGAAAATATGTAGAGAGACTGATTGCCAATCATAAGGAAATATGTAGAGAGAAAATTATTTTGTAGAATAAAATCTTCATGCATATTTGGGAAACATAAGATTTTTGGTATAATGAATTTTTTATCATCTAACCAAATTGCTATATTTTTAGCTTTAAATTGTATTAATGAGCTATTTCCATGAATTACTGTAACCTATATTGGGTTTTTCATATGAATCAATTTTTCTGCAGGAATTGCATTTGGTTGACATGAGCATGTTGTTGCTCCAGGGTAAATCAAAGTACAAAGACTAAAGGTTTATAGCCTACAAAATTAAATGATCCTAACACATAGGTAAATTTCTTTTTAACATGATGTGGTGAAAATATTATTTCATGGTGTCCTACCTTAAGGTGATAAAGATGAACTGCTTTTGTTTCATCCTGCGGTTCTTTAATTTTTATATAACGAGAACTTGATCCTAGCAGAATAGGTTCTTGCACATTTTTTAATGCTATCTCTTTCCCTTTAGTACTACATAAGTTTGGTTCATTAGAATCAGCTTTATAAGGTTTTGGTTCAAAAATTCTATAAGATTTTTATTTCTTTCTTTCATTGAAGTTTTTGAAAATTTTGTTAATTCATGGAAATGAAATAATTTGGCTTAACATTAAACCAAACAACTCGATTTAGGATTGTATTCCTCCAATAATAGCCTGAAATTGATTACTAGTCTATTATTGAATACTACTATTGGTGTACCCAATCCTTGTCTAAATAAAGATATTATTTGGATTTGTCCAATATGAACATATTTTATTTCATCATATTTTTTCTTCCATCTTCTAATTTTTTTTCTTTAGTAAACAAAGGGATTTCTGCTGTACCTTCCTCAGTACATTTAGCAGTGGTGTTACCGCTAGATTGTTCAAACACTCTGGTAGAAAACATTTGAAATTTTGACAATTTATAAATATCTTCTTTTTTAATTAAATGCTTAGTTTTTTTTCTAAGTTTTCAAGTTGATCTTCAGAAAAAACTACACTTTCTCCTATTACATCTCGAAGAGTTACATTTTGGTTTTCTTCCTCTGAATTATGTTGTTCTACAAAATTTTGTAACTCATTCATCATGGAAACTTGTTCATCTTCATCTGAATTTTCTTCTTCAGATAAGACCTCATATAAAATTTCTTCTATATCAGAGATTTCTTCTCCGTATAGAGTTCTTCAAGAGTTTTAATCATATTTTTAGCACATTTTCCCTTTTTTGGGCATTGAGGTGCTATATGACTTTCTTCATTATAGATAAAACATCTGCATTTCCTTTTTGGATTTTTAGAAAAAGTATTTTTATTAAATTTCTTCTTTTTTACATATTTTTTATTTTTGGAAAATTTTGATTGTTTTTTCATAGATTTCCACCTAAATATTTTCTTTTTATAAAATTTTCTACGAGTATAACAACCTATTTTCCAATTTTCTTTCAAAATTTTATCACAACATTTTCTACCAATGTTTCTATTGGCCTGATTTTTGACTTGCTTCTTGGCTTTTAAAGATAAGCAATGCTTTGTAATTAATCTTAGCACATAGTTTATTCTAAATCTCAAAGTATGTATTTGATTGGCTTTGTTTAACCATTCAAGATAACCTTTTATTGCTAATTCATCCCATGGTGGGGAAAATTTATGAAAGAACTGATCTAACTAGTGTTTACTAGCTGATGGTTCTAACATAAAGTGATAATTTTTGATGATTTTTGTATAATCTTCAAAATGACAAATAATACACAACTCTACTTTAGAGAATATAAAATTTGCATCTTCCAGGATTATGGTTTTTCCAGTAGTTCCACATAAATGTTCTTTAATTATATGTGCAAAAAATTTCAGTATATCTTCTTTTGATTGGAAAATATTTAATAAACTAATTTTTTGGATTTTTCCCTCGTCAGACTTTTCCCAATATTTTAACCATTGCAATAGAGAAACCATAATCCAAGAATGCTCAGGATTTTCCCAATATCTTCTCTAGAAACTTCTCTGGTGAAGCTATAGGAGAGATTGGAGAACCTATATATGTCAAAATATTTGACAAATAGGTTGTACCTAAAGAAAGAGTTTTTAAGTTGAAAATGCAGAAACGCTTAGACGTCTCTACCACATCAAAAGGTTCAACAAATTCATCACTCAACTTATGAGCATTGAGATTGAAATTGAAAAAGATGATCAAGCCATTATTTTTTTGGCCTATTTGCCAAAATTGTATGATACTTTAGTGACCATGTCACTTGTTGGAAAGCAAACTCTGATAGTGGATGAAGTGACAACAACCCTTATGGAGACGAAGAAGATCAAACAACCAAAAAGTTCTTTCATGCCAAAAGTCTTTTTGTAGATAATAACAAGACAAAACCAAGACGTGGCTGAAGTAAACCTTGTGGAAGAAATGCCAAAATTATTATTCCAAGTCGCATCCAAGGACAGATGTGGAGGGTCATTACTGCCACAAGAAGGGACATATCCAGTGATTCTATCGCGATTTGAAAATCGACTTTAAAGATAGGAAAAATCAAAATCTAAGTCAACAACAAAGTCGATGATAGTTATGTTGCTGTTGTTGGCATCAACGAATGAAGCATCTCTGGAAAATTTGTGGATAGTTGATTCGGATTGCACATATCATATGTGCCCTCATAAGGAATTATTCTGTACCTACCAACCATGTGATACTGGTATAGTTTTGATGGGTAATGATGCAAGTTGCAAGGTCATTGGAATAAAAAAAGTAAAGATCAAGATACATGATGGAATTGCTAGAACACTAGGAAATGTTCGACATATTCCAAAATTGAAGAAGAATTTGATCTGCATGGGAACATTAGATTATAAAGGCTACGATTTTTTAGCTAAAGGCGGATTGCTAAAATTCTGCAAAGGAGCTCTTGTTGTAATTGAGGGAGAGAAAGTTGGAAACCTGTACAAGCTACTTGGAGATAGTATTTTAGGTAGATATGTTGTTTCCATTCACACAGAATTCGGAAATGGCAACACTGGTTTATGGCACATTCTTTTAGGCCATCTCAATGAGCCCGAGATGAACAAGTTGCATGAGAGGAATCTATTAAAAGACGTGAAAGGATGCAAACTAGAACTCTGCAAATATTGTGTTATGGGAAAGCAGAAAAGGGTTAGCTTCAGTACCTTGTCTCATGCTAGTAAAGAAGTTCTGGACTATGTTTATACTGATGTGTGGGGACCCTCTTCGATTGCAAGACATGGAGGTTCTATTTATTTTGTCAGTTTTATCGATGATTGTTTCAGAAAGGTCCGAGTGTAGTTCGTGAAGTACAAATTTGAGGTGTATAATGTTATCAGACAATGGAAAGCTGAGGTCAAAAACCATACTGGCAGAAGGTTTAAGTACATCAGAAGTGACAATGGGACCAATTTTAAAGAAAGCACCTTTCTAGAATTCTATAAAAATAAAGGCATTGCTAGACACCTCACAATTAAGAAGACTAATCAACAGAATAGAGTTTCTGATAGAATGAACATGACGTTGCTAGAAATAATTTGGTGTATGAGGCTTAATGTATGATTGCCAAAGAATTGTTAGGCATGGCCTGTCAACACTGTCATTTACTTGATAAATTGGTCTCCATGCTCGGTAATAAATTTCAAAGTCCCTGAAGATGTTTGTACTGGAAAGCCAGTCGACTATTCAAATGTGTGCATTTTTTAGTGTCCAGCCTACTTGCATGTACTAGGTGATGAGTGAACGAAGTTAGACAGAAAGTCAAAGAAGTGCATCTTCCTCGGCTTTCCCAAAGGTTTTTAAAGGGTATATGATTTGGGATCTAGAATCAAAGAAGAAGGTTATCATTAGATATGGCCTCTTTGATGAAGCCAACATGTTGAAGGAAGAAGATAATGAGCAGACTTTCACATAAGAATAAGCAGAGAAGTCTACCATTAAGGTGGAGTTTGAAAAGAAGCATACTCCAATAATAGGTCAAACTTAGAATGAGGAAGAGCACCAAGAAGAACCTTACTCAATTGCCACTAGTAGAGAAAGACATTATTAAAGCACCTAAGAGATATTATAACATGATTTCTTTTGCTTTAATCACTGATGAGCAAACTCCGTCCAATTTTGAAGAAGTTGTCTAATCAATGATTCTAACATGTGGACAGTATCCATGGAAGAAGATATGGAATCATTCAAGAAGAATCTAGTATCAAAAGAAGGAAGTGGTTACAACAGATGAAGAATAGAAGTTTGAAGCTCGATTAGTTGCCAAAGGATACTGGCAAAAAGAAGGTATAGAAGACAATCATATTTTCTCATTTGTTGTCAAACATTCCTCGATATGAGTGCTATTATCGATTGTAGTAATGCACAGTCTAGTATTGGAGTAACTAGACGTCAAGAGAGCTTTCTTACATGGGTAACTAGATGAACAGGTTACATGCAGTAACAATAAGGATGCAAAGAACTAGGGAAAGAAAGACTAATGTGTAGATTGAAAAAGTCCTTGTATGGCTAGAAGCAGTTACCTAGACAATGGTACAAGCGGTTCGATACATTCACTATGTCTTGAGGATACACCTTCTATGAAATTGGATGATGGTTCTTTCATTTATTCAACTATTTATGTTGACCATATGTTGATTATTGCCGAAAGTAAATCTCACCTCTTTGAGCTTAAGAATGTGTTGAGTAGTGAATTTGAGATGAAGGATCTTGGAGCTGCTAAAAATATCCTTCGTATAGAGATCTACAAAGATCGAAAAGCCATCAAGTTGTGGTTCACTCAATAAAGCTACGTGAAGAAAGTTTTGGAGAGGTTTAGTATGCTCAAATCTAAACCTGTAAAGATTATGTTAGCATCACATTTTCGTTTGTCTTCAGCACTTTTCTCAACAACATAAGATGAGGTTGAGTGCGTGGCTCGAGTTCCTTATTCAAATGCTATATGATGCCTCTTGTATGCCATGGTGTGCACACCGCTAGATATTTCTCATGCATACAATGTAGTTAGCCGATACATGGTGAATGTAGGGATGGAGCATTAGAATGTGGTATAGTGGATTTCCATATATCTTTCTGGAATAGTTAATTATGGGTTACCATATGACCAAAAGACAGCTTCATGCATGGTAGCCGGATACGTTGATTCGGACCATGGACGATCTTGATAAAAGAAGGTCTACGACTGGTTATGCTTTCACATTCAGTGGAGGGTTGATTTCATGGAAATCAGTCCTACAGGAAACTGTTGCATTGTCCAATGCAGAAACGAAGTACATGGCAACCATTGAAGCAGTAAAAGAAACTCTCTAGTTAAAAGTCTAGTCAAAGACCTTGGTTTTAAACAATATGTTGTTCAACTGTAGTATGATAGTCAAAGTGCTACGTTTTTTTTCCAAGAATCAAGTATTTCATGTGAGGTAAAAACATATAGATATTCAATATCAAAAGATTAGAGAATGGATCAACGCTGGTAAAATTTGTTTATCGAAAGTCGAAACAGAAGAGAATGCAATTTCCATAATGACCAAAACAATTTCTACAGAGAAGTTTAGGAATTGCTTAAACTTGTTGCAAATCACATCATATTGAGAAGTGATACGGTGCGGCGTGTTCATACCCGATAAAAGAGGTGCAAGAAGGGTATTGGAAGAAGTACCCTAAGGAGATGTGACGCAGCACGAAGTAAAATAGGGTAAACAAGCGTAAAACCCTGAAGAACAAACACTGGAATCCACCAGAAGATAACCGAGAAAACTCTCGAATTTGGTTGAATAAAAATATATGATGATAACAAATACAACACTTAAAGGTTGTTTAAATACCTAGGAAACCCTAAAGTGAAACCTAAATCAAAAAGGAAAAGAAAACTCTAATTAATTAAAATTCCGAAAATACTAGGAAAACTTTAAAACTACTTTTTGAGGCCCTAAACGACGATATTCGGCTAAAAAGACCCATATGTCACGGCATAAGCAGTGAGTTTGATTTGTCTCGTCGTTCCCTTTCCGGAAAGGTATCATAAGCCCCATTCTGAGCTCGGACGCCAAATCTGTAAATTCCGCTTACGTCCTTTTTGCAGTTTTCGCTCCATCTCTTCCTCAATCCATTCCGCCATTTGTTCTACATCAGTCCCCTCCACTTCAGAAGAACTCGACCCCGAGTTATCATCAGGATAGAGAGCTACATCTTCACGGAACTCATACATGTCAGCCACATTGAAAGTATTAGAAATTCCCATGGATTCTGGCAAGTCTAACACATAAGCATTGTCGTTGATTCTCTTCAGCACTTTGAATGGCCCATACTTTTTCTGTTTCAACTTACTGTAGGTACCCGCAGGAACTCTTTCTTTCCTCAAAAACACCATAACAGAATCACCCTCTTGGAACACCTTAACTCGCCTATGTTTGTCGGCTGCTGCTTTATACTTGGCATTGGTCTGCTCCAACTTCTGTCTAACTTTATCCCAAACAGCCACTACGCCTTCAGCCATATTTTCTGCAGCAACACTTACTCCATGACCATTAGGCAACTTCACGAGGTCCACCACATGACTAGGTACAGCAGTATAAACAATGGCAAACGGCGACTTCCCCGTGGCACTATGAACTGCACTATTGTAAGCGAACTCCACCTGTGGAAGGGCATAGTCCCACTGCTTCGGCTTATCACCACAAATGCTACGCACCATGTTTCCCAAAGTTCTGTTTGTCACCTCAGTCTGACCATCAGTTTGAGGATGGGCAGTGCTACTACGATTCAAAACAGTCCCGAACATCCGCCACAAAGTAATCCAGAAATGGCTAAGGAACTTGGTGTCACGATCAGAAGTTATAGACTTAGGCACCCCATGCAGTCGAACAACCTCCCTGAAATATAGTTTGGCTATGTTGGACGCATCCGCTGTCTTCTTACAAGCTATGAAGTGCGCCATCTTGGAGAATCTATCAACCACAACAAAGACAGAATCCACTCCTCTTTGTGTTCTAGGTAATCCGAGCACAAAATCCATAGCTACATTGACAGGACCCATCCCAATCCCCCAGGGATTAGTGTGGGATGACCCTGCTCCCGTCTGACACGAAGTGTCAGACAAGGGATATTTCCGACCTTTGCCCTCCCGGGCTATCAGAGTACGCCAGGATCTGGAGGAGGCATGTGATATCTCGGTCTCTGCTACAGTCCACATCCGATGTCAACCTGAAGGGCAGTCAAAACATTAAAAACTGTGAGTGGACAAAACAAAGAGTTTATAAAAACATTTAATAAGGAAGACATTTGTACCCTCCACTAAAAAGCATGCATGCATTCGAAAACCATTTATCCAAAACAACCATATGTGGGACTAAGCCCAAAGCAGATATAAACTAAGGTCGAAAGGACCACAATAAAAACGACCATATGGGCCACTGCCCAAATCCTGTGCACACCTGTACACACCACATATCATATATCATATATACATCACATACATATATATAAGTCACACAACCAATCCTGTCACGGTATCCAAAGCTACGCGCGCGCTACCCGGGTCTCAATCCGAGTCATCTCAAAGTCAAGGTCAATGTCCGTAGACCACTGACCCTACCCGAGGTAATAGTAATCATAGCCTTCCTGAGAGTAAGGAACCCAACTGGGGGGTGACTCCACTCAGTCGGTGCTCCGTGACTACTCCGGGGTCCACCCAGGCCAACGACCCTCCCCGGAGGAGATAGTAGAACATGTAAAGGAAGGTAGACGAACATATATATACATAACACAAACATTCATGACCGGTTCCCTTGAACCGTCATGAATCCATAATATCCATAATCAGGTAACATGCCGGTTCCCATAAACCGTCATGTACCGTAATAACCAACAAGGGTTCATGCCGGTTCCCATAAACCGTCATGAACCATAATACCATAACAAGGGTTCATGCCGGTTCCCATAAACCATCATGAACCTGGGAATCCATTTAAGGTTCCCTGACCTGAAATCAAAACCGTAAAGTGACTGGGTCTCGTACCCGAACATAGGACGCCAACTGGGCACCGTGCCCGGAATCTGAGGTCATATGCCCGAGACAAAACCAAATGGGTCTCATACCCGAGTTTATCATTTTGAAATCCAAATTCAGTTCATTTAAATCAATAAAGAAATACAGACCCGTATAAGCACTGTATAAGGCCGAAACCTCGAAATACGTGCTTATACGTAACCACATACAAATACACCCATGGCATCATCAAACAAGTAATAAAACATATAATAAACATTTATGCATGCACCAATTTAGAAAACAAGGTCCACTCACAGACCGTCCGAGCTGCCGCCTCGATTTGCGTGCCATACGGCTCCCCGAGCCGATCACCGTCACCGGGACTCCCAAACCTGTCCAAATTAATTTAGAGGGTTACTAACTACTTAATTAACCTCCTACCAAAGCCCCGTAATTTTCCCGAACTTTTAACTATTTTTAAACCTACCCTAAACCTTCCGATGTCCCGAAACATATCGAGACGGTGTCCGATCGACACGAAACCAGTCCCAAAATGTTCGTTACATCGAATAGAAGATTTCCCGTGTTGAACACTTCCCCAAATTATGGACCACGTGCCCTCACGGGCCCCTAGAAGACCCTGGTTACTGTTCATCACCAGCATCCTCAGGAAAACCGGTTTTTTCCTGGTTTTCCGGTCCAGGCACTGTGCTGAACCGGCGGAACCGGTTCAGCGTTCCTACTCCCTCAAATCTCGTCCGATTTCCTCCATTCCAATTCCTAAATTCCTATTTTCTCATTTCTAATCTTTCCTAATCAAGAAAACTAGGAAAAACGCCACAAAACCCGTCCGTCCAATTCTCCCATAATCGGTCCAATTTTTCCGATCGCACCCAGGGCTGCTCAGCCCTTCACCGCCGTCCAAACCACCCACTACACCTTCCTACAACCTCAATAAACTCATCCTAATCAACTAATAACAACCATAATGTCTAAATCGAAAAATAGAAGAAAAATGGGTTTATTGGGCTTACCGGGTACCCGCTCGGGTTCTGGGCTCCAGCCACCGCCCACGGCGGTTCCAGCCGTCCAGCCACCTCCATCCGGTCTTCTTCCCCCTCTCTGCCTCTCAGTCTTGGTCCTAGGGTCATGGGTTTGGATTTGGGTGAGAATGGTGGATCGGTTTCGGTTTAGGAAAAACGAAGGAAATGATCGATGAAGAGGAAATGGAAGATGCATGAATGAAATTGGTGTCCATTGGATGGGTGACACTTGTCACTCATCCATTGGGCCTCCAACAAATATCTGGGCCCACTAGAGACAAAACTGCACTTTTGTCTCGTAAAACGTGCCGTCGTGAATAGTAACTGGGAACTTCCGTGAACCGTAACTTCGCCGTCGAACGTCCGAATTCGACGTGCCGCCTGTCTACGGATTCGTATCGTCCTTATCTACGTAACGGTCTTCGGCCCTCGGCCATCGGACCTCCTGGTCAAAAAGTCAACTTTTGACCTACTATTCACCCAAATTACCAAAATGCCCCTAAACTTCCGAACGTCATAACTTCTTCCTCGAACGTCGGAATTGAACGTGCCACCTGTCTATGAACTCGTGACATCACGAACTACGTCACGGTCATCGGTTAAAGTCCGTTTGACCGTCCGATTGAAAAGTCAACGTTTTGCCACCACCAGAGGCAAAACGGTCATTTCGCATCGTTCGTCCGCTCTCGCTCTACTGATCACGGATTAGCCTCACTAATCGTGATTAGTCACTAATCTAATCATGGAATTTGGGACGGGTCGTTACAACCTTCCCTCCTTAATTAATTTCGTCCTCGAAATTCCAACCGATCTAATCTAATCGTTCTTCCCTCCTTAATTAGTTTCGTTCTCGAAACTCCAACTATCCTGATTCCACCTCCACCTTGTGGAAATAATTCGATCTACCTCGCAACACGCGTACACTCGCACACCAACTAACCAGAATAATACTTACTCGTCTGCCGCCAGACGTACCACTAACACTCACGTCGTATCGACTACATTCGACCACATCGAAGAACAGTAGTCATACGCTCCGAACTGACACCACTTGTCAGATCTACCATTTCGTTGACACAACAACTCTACGGTTCCTTCCTCAATCTCCAACCTATCCTGACGTCTGCTCCCACTGGGAGTCACCAACCCGCACTCAACGATTCACGTTAACACCTCCTACAAACTGTCAGTACTTGACAGTTGTCAGTCGCAACTGATATGACACACACTCGTGGTTACACTAACCATAAGCATTCCACTCGACCTGTGTGCAACTAGACCCATTAGAAATACCATGACCCAATGCACAGTATCCAATGTCCAGTCCACGTCCTCAACTAATCTGATGGTATCAGAACCAATCTGACTACCAATACTCTCTCCAACGCACCACCGGTATAACCTATATACCGTCACCAGACATCCCAAGTCTGCCCGGTGTCGTACCTCGAACAACGAACCAGGTACGTACATCTACCCATCAATCAGCCTACAACCACCTAGGTTGTAGTCAATCACGTTTCAATTATGGAGTCCATCTGTCCGATCTAGACAAATCAAAACTCCAACCCATTATCTATTTCCAAATCCGAATCCGAATCCGCAATTTCGTAAGAAATCCCGAATCCAAACCCAGAAATCATATCCATAATCATGTCCAAATTCAAATCCGAAATCATCATTCTGTAAACTAGTATTAGGAATAACCATTCCGAACCCAAATCCATAAAAGAAAATCCACAGTCAGGCTCTAGAATCAAATCCTGAATCGTCACCCAGAATCCGATTCCAAAACCCAAATACAGAAATCCTCTTTCAAGTTCCAAAATCAAATCCTGAATCGTCATCCAGAAATCTGATTCCAAAACCTGAAATATCGTTCACGTCTACCTAGACGCACCATATCCGAACCTATCGGATACCTGTTCAACCGATCACGACCACACTATCGATTGACTTCATAGGGAAGCCAATCACAACACTCACCCATCCAGGGCTGACCCAAATCCGACCACGTCGGAAAACTACTCAGGCGAGTAATAAGCCATATGGGATTTACCTCGAACAGAAGTTCAGTCCCATCATGCTCCACTCAACATCCAAGTAAGAGTAATAAACTCTCCACCTATCTGGATTCCCAAATCACGATCCAGATCCAACACTACGTCAACCGACCATAGACGTCACGATCGAGGATCGTCACGCCAACCAAAGTCCTTGACCATTTCCCACATCTTAAATAGGTTAGTCTACAACAAGACACGCCGAGACCGTGGGTTCTCACTGATTACCTCGTATCGATCCTTGTCATTCCACCAAGGCAAAACAAGAATGATCGAATAATCCATCATACGTGAATGCAAACAACACTCGATGCACTCACCACGTCAGGTAACCTGACATCGTCTGCCACCAAGCAGAAAATGAGAAATCTCAGTCACCCAATACACGAGCAGTGTACTAGTGACAACTAACAACATCAATAACATCTACATCCTCTACCACCATCAATTATGGTAGAACCTGAGAATTCACCCAAAATGACTTCGACATACCCATTACAAATGCGGAAAACCCGCATTCCATTCGTCACCTCAATCGCAACCTCTCGCGATTTCGAAGTTCCAACAAGATTGGAAACAACATACCCGGACATCAACCACGTGTCCCCTAACCACTTTAACCTTATCTGAGTTCCACTCTGGAACCACAGATACCCAACATATGCCCATCTCGACGGAGTCACATCCTGACTCGTAACTCAACGTCATCACAATCACCAGCACTAGCACCAGCACTAGTACCAGTACCAATATCATCACCTGTCAGCATCAACACACAAGCATCCACACTAGCATCAGTACTAACACTAGCACACCATGTGCAAACTGACAACCCTGGATCTCCGCTCACACCGAGCGACGACCCCGTACCTCTGTTCGAATAGGAGAAACTCTGTCTCCCTCGTACCCAACAATTATGAGTACAGTCATCCTGACAACTCATGCGAGAAAAGGAAAACGTTCCCCGAACGTCCCCGATCCCCAACAATCGTAACTATAACCACTCTCGGTAGTAGCGCCTGCCCCACACTCGTGCAGACCTAACTACCAGACATCGCTATATCCAGACTCCGTATCCAACGGAATCAATCGCCCGTACCAACTACTCTGTATCCCACTCAGGGATTCCATCGACAAGTACCAACCCTGGTAACTTGTCCAACAATCTCTATCCTATCGTAACTCGACTAAACCATTGTCGTCTACCAGGTCATCCACGACCATAGTTGTACCAACAATCCATCACAACGAATGTAGCACGACAACCTACTAGGTCTAACCGATAAGTACAACCTCGACTGTGAAGTGCAGTCCCCACACAAGCTGACATGACTAGACCGACTAACGAATCCAAATCCGAATAGTCGTCAAAGTCACACCACTCGCCAACTTGCCTTTCGGAACCATACACATCCGGTAGGGTTCCACGATCACACCTAGAGTTCCTCTGAACCCACCTGCGAAAAGCAGTAAAATCAACAATCTGACCGACCCCGCGGTCTTGACATCGTAATGACGTCAATCCAATCCTACCGTCAATCAACTAGGATTCTCCGAATCCGGCTGCTAACTGCCGACTGCAGTAAATCCATTTAACTCAACATAATCTGACCATCTAATGGTCACAACATCGAGCCAGTCGTCGGAACCGATCCTACGACATCGTGAAGACGATCCCAACTAACCGTCTCACGATCACACTCCCGAATACGAACACGTTAATCCTTCCGTAGGGTCCCACACTGTCAACCTGGACAGAACTATGGCAACCCCGGCATCGAGTGCCGAACCAAGAAATCCATGATTCCATCCTACTAACTATCGTACTGGCACCCCGACAATCAGGTTGACCACGAACTGCAGCCCCTTGAGATATCACATCCTCGACCTGCGTACATACTCCAGGAGCTCCGCGGTTGCTCGAATAGAGTCAACCCCGCTCTGATACCACGTTCACAGGACCCATCCCAATCCCCCAGGGATTAGTGCGGGATGACCCTGCTCCCGTCTGACACGAAGTGTCAGACAAGGGATATTTCCGACCTTTGCCCTCCCGGGCTATCAGAGTACGCTAGGATCTGGAGGAGGCATGTGATATCTCGGTCTCTGCTATAGTCCACATCCGATGTCAACCTGAAGGGCAGTCAAAACATTAAAAACTGTGAGTGGACAAAACAAAGAGTTTATAAAAACATTTAATAAGGAAGACATTTGTACCCTCCACTAAAAAGCATGCATGCATTCGAAAACCATTTATCCAAAACAACCATATGTGGGACTAAGCCCAAAGCAGATATAAACTAAGGTCGAAAGGACCACAATAAAAACGACCATATGGGCCACTGCCCAAATCCTGTGCACACCTGTACACACCACATATCATATATCATATATACATCACATACATATATATAAGTCACACAACCAATACTGTCACGGTATCCAAAGCTACGCGCGCGCTACCCGGGTCTCAATCCGAGTCATCTCAAAGTCAAGGTCAATGTCCGTAGACCACTGACCCTACCCGAGGTAATAGTAATCATAGCCTTCCTGAGAGTAAGGAACCCAACTGGGGGGTGACTCCACTCAGTCGGTGCTCCGTGACTACTCCGGGGTCCACCCAGGCCAACGACCCTCCCCGGAGGAGATAGTAGAACATGTAAAGGAAGGTAGACGAACATATATATACATAACACAAACATTCATGACCGGTTCCCTTGAACCGTCATGAATCCATAATATCCATAATCAGGTAACATGCCGGTTCCCATAAACCGTCATGTACCGTAATAACCAACAAGGGTTCATGCCGGTTCCCATAAACCGTCATGAACCATAATACCATAACAAGGGTTCATGCCGGTTCCCATAAACCGTCATGAACCTGGGAATCCATTTAAGGTTCCCTGACCTGAAATCAAAACCGTAAAGTGACTGGGTCTCGTACCCGAACATAGGACGCCAACTGGGCACCGTGCCCGAAATCTGAGGTCATATGCCCGAGACAAAACCAAATGGGTCTCATACCCGAGTTTATCATTTTGAAATCCAAATTCAGTTCATTTAAATCAATAAAGAAATACAGACCCGTATAAGCACTGTATAAGGCCGAAACCTCGAAATACGTGCTTATACGTAACCACATACAAATACACCCATGGCATCATCAAACAAGTAATAAAACATATAATAAACATTTATGCATGCACCAATTTAGAAAACAAGGTCCACTCACAGACCGTCCGAGCTCCCGCCTCGATTTGCGTGCCATACGGCTCCCCGAGCCGATCACCGTCACTGGGACTCCCAAACCTGTCCAAATTAATTTAGAGGGTTACTAACTACTTAATTAACCTCCTACCAAAGCCCCGTAATTTTCCCGAACTTTTAACTATTTTTAAACCTACCCTAAACCTTCCGATGTCCCGAAACATATCGAGACGGTGTCCGATCGACACGAAACCAGTCCCAAAATGTTCGTTACATCGAATAGAAGATTTCCTGTGTTGAACACTTCCCCAAATTATGGACCACGTGCCCTCACGGACCCCTAGAAGACCCTGGTTACTGTTCATCACTAGCATCCTCAGGAAAACCGGTTTTTTCCTGGTTTTCCGGTCCAGGCACTGTGCTGAACCGGCGGAACCGGTTCAGCGTTCCTACTCCCTCAAATCTCGTCCGATTTCCTCCATTCCAATTCCTAAATTCCTATTTTCTCATTTCTAATCTTTCCTAATCAAGAAAACTAGGAAAAACGCCACAAAACCCGTCCGTCCAATTCTCCCATAATCGGTCCAATTTTTCCGATCGCACCCAGGGCTGCTCAACCCTTCACCGCCGTCCAAACCACCCACTACACCTTCCTACAACCTCAATAAACTCATCCTAATCAACTAATAACAACCATAATGTCTAAATCGAAAAATAGAAGAAAAATGGGTTTATCGGGCTTACCGGGTACCCGCTCGGGTTCTGGGCTCCAGCCACCGCCCACGGCGGTTCCAGCCGTCCAGCCACCTCCATCCGGTCTTCTTCCCCCTCTCTGCCTCTCAGTCTTGGTCCTAGGGTCATGGGTTTGGATTTGGGTGAGAATGGTGGATCGGTTTCGGTTTAGGAAAAACGAAGGAAATGATCGATGAAGAGGAAATGGAAGATGCATGAATGAAATTGGTGTCCATTGGATGGGTGACACTTGTCACTCATCCATTGGACCTCCAACAAATATCTGGGCCCACTAGAGACAAAACTGCACTTTTGTCTCGTAAAACGTGCCGTCGTGAATAGTAACTGGGAACTTCCGTGAACCGTAACTTCGCCGTCGAACGTCCGAATTCGACGTGCCGCCTGTCTACGGATTCGTATCGTCCTTATCTACGTAACGGTCTTCGGCCCTCGGCCATCGGACCTCCTGGTCAAAAAGTCAACTTTTGACCTACTATTCACCCAAATTACCAAAATGCCCCTAAACTTCCGAACGTCATAACTTCTTCCTCGAACGTCGGAATTGAACGTGCCACCTGTCTATGAACTCGTGACGTCACGAACTACGTCACGGTCATCGGTCAAAGTCCATTTGACCGCCCGATTGAAAAGTCAACGTTTTGCCACCACCAGAGGCAAAACGGTCATTTCGCATCGTTCGTCCGCTCTCGCTCTACTGATCACGGATTAGCCTCACTAATCGTGATTAGTCACTAATCTAATCATGGAATTTGGGACGGGTCGTTACATACATCCTGCCAAATATCTTTAGGAACAGGTAAAGGCATATACAACTCAGTATTTTGAACTTGACCCTTTGAAGTTTGGCACGTATAACACTTTGACACGATAGCTCCAACATCCCGTTTCAACTGTGGCCAATAGTATCTCTCCTCCAAGCTTGCAATGGTTTTATCTCGACCCAAATGGCCACTCAATCCTCCTCCATGTAAATCCCGAATCAGCTTCTCCCGCAAGGATCAGATAGGGATACACAACTGGTTACCCTTGAACAAATACCCCTCATTAAGAAAGTAATCCGTTGTTGGTTCAAGATTAACACACTTTTGCAATAATTCTTTGAAGTCCTCGTCATTTTCATACAACTCCTTCATAAATTCGAACCCCACAATTTCTTGAGAAAGTGTAACCAGCAAGATAGCTCGTCTACTTAGAGCATCAGCCACACGATTTAGGGTCCCTGATTTATGTTTGATAACAAATGGAAACTTTTGCAGAAAATTCACCCACCTGACATGCATCTTATCAACGTGTTTTTGGCTATTAATGAACTTCAAGGCTTGGTGGTCGGTAAACAGTACGAACTCCTTTTGAACGAGGTAGTGCTCCCATTGTTTCAAAGCCCTCACGACCGCATAAAATTCCTGGTCATAAGTACTCGACTTCTGCCGTGCTTCACTCAACTTTTCCGAAAAGAACGCTATTGGTTTCTTTTCTTGTGACAATACAGCCCCCACTCCTACTCCACTAGCATCACATTCGACCTCGAATACTCTCTCAAAGTTCGGAAGAGCGAGAACTGGGGCGGTGCAAAGCTTTTCTTTGATGAGGGCAAAGCTCTTCTCTTGCTCATCCCCCCACTGGAATTTTCCCTTTTTCAAACATTCGGTGATAGGTGCCGTAATGGTGCTAAAGTTCCTTACAAACCTCCTGTAGAATGTGGCCAACTCGTGGAAACTTCTCACTTCAGTCACCGACCTTGGAGCCGGCCAATCACGGATTGCCCGAATTTTCTCATCATCCACCTGAATGCCATCCTCACCAACCACAAATCCCAAAAACAACAACTTATTTGTACAGAAAGTACATTTTTTCAGGTTCACATACAACTTATTTTCTTGCAGAACCCCTAAAACTTGCCTCAAATGCACCATATGTTCTTCTTTTGTTTGACTATACATTAAAATATCATCAAAGTAAACCACAACGAAAGAGCCAAGGAATGGACGAAGAACCTGATTCATAAGTCTCATGAAAGTGCTAGGTGCGTTTGACAACCCGAAAGGCATGACCAACCATTCGTATAATCCATCCTTGCTTTTAAACGCCGTCTTCCACTCATCACCCGGTCTGATTCGAATCTGGTGGTAGCCACTTCGCAAGTCTAACTTCGTGAACACCTTAGAACCCTCAAGTTCATCCAACATGTCTTCCAATCGTGGTATGGGAAATCTGTATTTTACTGTTATTTTGTTGATTGCTCGGCTGTCAACACACATACACCAAGCATTCTCCTTCTTAGGAACTAGAAGGACAGGAACCACACAAGGACTCAAACTCTCTCTGATAAATCCCTTCTTCATCAACTCCTCAATCTGCTCCCTCAAAATCTCATTCTCCTTAGGACTCATACGGTAATGAGGCAGATTTGGTAGGCTAGCTCCAGGTACTAAATCAATTTGATGCTGGATGTCCCGCATAGGTGGCAGATCGTTAGGCAATTCCTCAGCCACGAGCTCCTTGAATTCCCTCAACATCTGCTTCACATCAGTGGGAATTTCGACCTTTTCTTTGCTTGTGGTCATTAATCCCTTCAGCACCACGGGATAAAAAGAATCTACTTCTTTGATTGCCTCATTTATCTCCCGCTCATTGCTAGTCAAAGTCAGGAAACTCGAACTCTCCTTTCTTGGGACACTCATCTTTCCCGAATGTGTAATAGGAGCCATAGCAATTTTGTGATTATTCCAAGTAAACAAGATAACATTGTCTCGACCCTTAAAGGTAGGATCCACATCAAACTGCCAAGGTCGTCCCAATAAAATATGACAAGCATCCATATCAATTATGTCACATAATATTTCATTACTGTAGTGCTTACCAAAGGAGAGTGGTACACGACATGTTTCAGAGACTCGAACTGAAGGTCCTTTCTTCACCCAACCCAGCGAATAAAGAGTGCTATGTGGCTCCGTTGGTAGCTGCAAATGCTCCACCAGTTTCTTCGACACAAAATTCTCACAGCTGCCATTATCTACAATCACATCACATATTTTTTTTTAATGGAACAGTGAGAACGAAATATACTATTACGCTGGCCTTCCTCTTTTGGAGCTAAAAGAACTCGTTGCATCACCAAAGTAACTCGTTCTAAGCCCTCTTCAATTGCAAACTCGGCTCCTTCATAGTCATCCTCAAAACTTTCTCCCCCTTCTTCTTGACCATCATCATCCACGTCTACTAAATTGGCATGTCTCCGGTCAGGGCAAACATTAGAACGATGCCCTTGTTTGCCACAACGATAACAAATATCCCCCGTGGGTCTAGCATACGGATTCGGATTCTGCTTCTGGGGCTGATTTCGAATCTGCCCCCTATCAAAATTTCGGCTACTCCCCTCATTACCTCCTCTCGGCTGGAAATTTGAAGATTTTGAAGTGCCTTGCTGCACGGACTTTCCCTTATCAGTAGGGAAAACTGAATTATTTTCAGATAAATCCGGCATATTCCTCCGGTAAGGCAATGTGCGTTTTTCTTTTTCCATCAACTCGGCCTTCATCGCCATGTTAATTGCCTCTTGCAAGGACCACAAATTCTGCAAGCCAATCTTCTCTTGAATGGCAGGTTTCAGCCCGTTCATATACCTCGCCACCTTCTGATTCTCGGTCTCTCTTAGGCTATTTCGTTCAGCCAATCGCATGAACTCATCAGTATATTCAGTCACTGTTTTGATGCCTTGAACACATCCCATGAACATCCGATACAAAATTTGCTCGTGGTCAGCTGGTAAAAATCTCTCCATCATAAGTTGTTTCATCTTTCGCCATGTCCGAACCCTATTTTTCCCTTGCCTTTGTCGGGTATTCTGGAGTTGATCCCACCAAACAGCCGCTGTACTTTTCAAACGAAAAGCAATCATCTTTACCATCTTGGCCTCGGGAATCTCCATGAGCTCGAAAAATCTCTCTACGTCCACCAACCAATCTAAGAAATCTTCAATTTTTAAATTTCCCGAAAAGTTGGGAATATCAGCTTTAATCCGATAATCATCATAATGGTTGCGGTTATGGTTATTGTGACGTGGCTCTTCGGGTTCCTCTTCAGAATCGGAACCACCTTCTTCCTCACGAAATCTCCTAGGGTTTCCCCTATCATTACCCGCCCGATTGTTGCCTTGGTTGCCTCTTCGATTATTCTCCAGCAACAACGCTCGCAGCTCCCCAAATTGAGCAGTTAATTCCCCAAATTGAGTAGTTAATTCAGTGAGACTACGGTTTTGGGCATCGATACGACGGGTTTGGGCATCCAAATCCGCTCGAGTAGCAGAGACATCGTCTACACGATCAGCCATGGATAAAAATCAACGATAACTAGAGGGGAGAAACCCGCTCTGATACCACTTGACGCAACACGAAGTAAAATAGGGTATACAAGCGTAAAACCCTGAAGAACAAACACTAGAATCCACCAGAAGATAACCGAGAAAACTCTCGAATTTGGTTGAATAAAAATATATGATGATAACAAATACAACACTTAAAGGTTGTTTAAATACCTAGGAAACCCTAAAGTGAAACCTAAATCAAAAAGGAAAAGAAAACTCTAATTAATTAAAATTCTGAAAATACTAGGAAAACTTTAAAACTACTTTTTGAGGCCCTAAACGACGATATTCGGCTAAAAAGACCCATATGTCACGGCATAAGCCGTGAGTTTGATTTGTTTCGTCGTTCCCTTTCCGGAAAGGTATCATAAGCCCCATTCTGAGCTCGGACGCCAAATCTGTAAATTCCTCTTACGTCCTTTTTGCAGTTTTCGCTCCATCTCTTCCTCAATCCATTCCGCCATTTGTTCTACATCAAGATGGCATAATCTGAAGCCATGGTGGAGCTTGTTGGAATGTGGCTTAAGCATTATAACTACACATGGATTGTGACTTACATGGATTGTGAGTCACATGGATTGATACTCACAGGTTATTGTGATACACGTGTGCTTGTGATACACACGTGATGAATGGGTAGGTGCACTGATAACTTTCTCTCCATCCATCCTTATATAAAAAGGAGGAAGGAGCACTCCTAAATCATCCCACAAGTTGAGAGCTCAAAGTAGTTAGAAGAAAATACTTCTCTAGATTTCTTTCTCTAAGTGTTTCCTTAAAAAAAAATAAGAGTGAGGCTTTGATTGTGAAGTTTGGTTTTGTACTCTTTTTTGTTGAGTAAAACCAAGAAGGGTATTTGGAGATGTTATTGGGAAGTGAGGTTGAGAGTTAAAGGGTTAATAGAAAGTGTGATCTCCCTCCCGTAGATGTAGGCGAATTTTCGAACCATGTAAATTCCTTCTGGTTATTTTCTTTGCTTACTCTTCTTTAAATTTCCAAATCCACACTCAAGCATATAGCTTGCGAACTCGATTTCATTAGACCCAGCGGAATTCATTAGGATTACCTTGGTAAGTTGATGAATGAAAGTAGGATCCACATCTGGTCAGATTGTTTTTTTGTCGAGGTTGGGAATATTATTCTTAATAAGAAACTAGCCATATTTTTTTCTCAAGGTTATTGTATGTACACGAAAAATTAAAAAATCTTTTGGATTTACTACCAACGTCATTATGTTGTATATATATATATATATATATTGTGAATATATCCTCCTCATTTTGTAAGTGGGATGTGGGTGGTTGTCAGAAGTTAGAAGTATCATGGTTTTTGAAATAGGCTTATTAGGCTAAGTGCACTAGAAACAAGCCCTAATGTCTCAAATTGCACCAAGAATTGAAATTTTTCTCAGTGTGCACAAGGAACGGTTACACCGTCACAACTGTTGCATCATTTAATGGATTTTTTATTTAACACTGTTTAGAATAGTTAGATAGAAGGATATTTTAGTCATTTGGTCATATTTGTATCTTCTTCATGTCACGACCCGGCCCATCTAACACAATATTGTCCGCTTTGGGCCCAACCCTCACGGTTTTGTTTTCAGGAGCTCACGTGCAACTTCCCAGTAGGTCACCCATCATGGGATTGCACCAGCCTCAACTCGCTTAACTTTGGGGTTCCAATCCCCCCCAAAGCCACTGAGCTCCCAAAAGGCCTTGTGTTAGATAGGTACGTGCCCACACATATAAGGTATTTCACCTTTCCCTCCCCGAGCGATGTGGGATCGTTCACCGATCTTACCTTTCCAAGCTCACGGGTCTTGCTCACCGTTCTTGCTTCTCAAGCTCACGGGTCTTGCTCACCGTTCTTGCTTTCAAGATCGGGTCTTACAACCCACCCCCCTTGGGGCCCAGCGTCCTCGTTGGCACATTTCCGGTCAGGGTCCGGCTCTGATATCATTCTGTCACGACCCGGCCCATCTAACACAATATTGTCCGCTTTGGGCCTAGCCCTCAAGGTTTTGTTTTTGAGAGCTCAAGTGCAACTTCCCAGTAGGTCACCCATCATGGGATTGCACCAGCCTCAACTCGCTTAACTTTGGGGTTCCAATCCCCCCCAAAGCCACTGAGCTCCCAAAAGGCCTTGTGTTAGATAGATACGTGCCCACACATATAAGGTACTTCACCTTTCCCTCCCCGAGCGATGTGGGATCGTTCACCGATCTTACCTTTCCAAGCTCACGGGTCTTGCTCACCGTTCTTGTTTCTCAAGCTCACGGCTCTTGCTCACCGTTCTTGCTTCCAAGACCGGGTCTTACACTTCATCTTCTTCCTCCATCTTTTTCCTCCATCCTCCATCTTTCATGTTTTAAAATTTCAATTTAGATTTGAGATTCAAAATTAAATTAGAAATTAGAAAGAAAAAAATTCCAGTTTCAAAGCTATAATCTACATTTTCTTAACCTTTTTTCTGTTTTTTTCCCAAGAAAATCAGAAAAAGAAAGAAACCACAAGTCTAGCTCCATGCTCCGCCATCAGCTTATCCGTGAGTGCCGAATTCTCTCCAACATCAATGGGGTTAGTGTTATGGTGAAGAAGGTCAGGCCCAGCTAGAACTTGCCTTGTAGACTCTTCAAAATCAAACACAGCAGCCCTGCCTCCTTCTCCATTTCCATATATGATTCGAAGTCCATTTTCCACCAAAAAACAGGCCATAAAAGAAGCATTTTGGGGAAAATAAAAGTGGGTGCTTTGAGAAATACAAAAAAAATTCGAACTTTGAAGAAAGTTGCTACCTTTGTGACAGGGCCCATCCCGATCCCTCAGGGACCATGTGGGGATGTGCCCTACTCTCGTCTGACATCACCCTTGAAAATGACCAAAATACCCATAACATGTTAAATAATTCTCAATAAACATTTTAAACATTAGATACATCCGAGAATGGGACCAACAGTGCCAGACAAGGGATAGAGATCACTACAAAAATATAAGCACGAATAGCGGTTTTACAAAATGGTGCTCGACCTACCCAACTAGGGTATCAGGTACGAAGCAGTAATGTGACTATGTCTCAGCCTTGGGGCCTACCTGTAATGACCCGTCCCAAATTCACGGGATTAATTAAGAAGTAATTGAGGATTAGCGAGACTAATTGGGAATTAGTCGAGGATTATAGGACGTTTGGGGTGAAATTACGATTTTGCTCCTAGATAAGGTTAAAAAGTTAATTTTTGACTCGGGAGGTCCAATACACGTGGATCGAGGACTGTTACATAGATCAAGGCTACACGAGTCCGTAGACAGGCGACACGTCGAAATCAGACATCATACGGGAAAGATACGGGTCACAGAAGATTTTGGGAACTATTTACGGTGGCACATTTTACGAGACAAAGTTAACTTTTTCCTTTTAGTGGGCCACAAATATTTTGTTCAGGCCCAATGAATGAGTGACAAGTGTCACTCATCCATTGCCTGTAATGACCCGTCCCGAATATCGGGATTGAATATTAATTAATTATGAATTAGAATGACTAATCGAGGATTAGTTGAGTGAAATCGGACGAAACGTGCAAAATGACCGTTTTGCCCCTAGCGTGGGCAAAATGTTGACTTTTAGTTCGGGCGGTCAAATGGACTTTGGCCGATGACTGTGACGTAGTTCGGGACGTCACGAGTTCATAGACAGGTGGCACGTTCAATTTCGACATTCGTAGAGAAAGTTATGATGTTCGGAAGTTGAGGGGTATTTTGGTAATTTGGCATGTTAGGGGCCAAATGTTGACTTTTTGATTGGGAGGTCCGATGGACGAGGGCCAAGGACCGTTACGTAGGTCTCGTCGATGCGAATCCAATGACAGGCGGCATGCCGAAATCGGAGATTCGACGACGAAGTTATGGTCACGGAATCGAGCTCGATTAACCGAACGAACCGGGATTAAAATAATATTTTAATGTGAACAGTACCCGGTGACTGAACACACTTGGATGAGTGACAAGTGTCACTCATCCCTTAAAATCAGGCACAAAACATGGATCCATGATTTTGGGGGAGACCTAATTATTATGTTTTATTATATTAAATTACTTAATTAATCTTAATTTCCATTAAACCCCCATTTTCTCTTCTGTGTTTTCTTAACCCGTGCACCACCAAAATTCAAAATCCTTCCACCCTTAATCTCCTCCCTATCCACTAAACTTGTGAACGGAAATTGGAGAGAATTCAGAGACTAATTGAGTGAGGAAAACACGAGGGATTGAGGGTAACAATCGAACTGGAATTTCGGATTTTGAGTTTTGGGAGGGAAAATCAAATTGGAAGAATTGAGCTGTGATGGTCGAATTGGAGATTGGAAATAGCTTCCTGAGGTTGAGACGAGTTGTTTCAAATAAAAAACGAGAGGAATTCATGCCCAATTGGCTCTGAACGGGTTTGGTAACACTGAGAGATATCGAGCTTGAGTCGTGATCAATGTGTGATCAAACGACGAAATTGAGGTGGGGAAACAATTCCACATGGTCCATTGATGCTTCTGGGTTCATCAATTGGGAGGAATCAGTGGCCAAGGTGGAAACTCCATGGTTGCACAGTGTACGGATGTTCGAGTTTGAGTCGTGAAAATTGAGCAATGGATTGATGCAATTGAGTTGGGGGGAAATGTTTAACGGAGTCCACTGATGCTTCTGGTTGCATCAATTGAAGGAAATCGATTGAGATTGAAGGTGTTCGAATGATGAACAGTGTTCGGAGTGTTCTTCGAGTGTTCATCTTCGATCGTGAGGTTTGATGCAAGTAATCGTGTAATTCTGATTGCAGACCTTTAATTGAACTCAAAATGAAACTAACTGGATGATCAATTGATGTAATCAGTGTCGAATTGATAGGATTGGAACTGGATCGTGTCGCGGGTTAAAGGACCCGTTTACCAGACAAACGGGTTGAGACGACAGCACTGTAGCTAGCGCGTGGGTTTCACGCGCAGCCACTCACGGCGGCGCGTGAGGGCGCGTCCGGCCTAGTCTCAAGGTGAGGCCAACATGACTTTTGATCCTCTCAGTGTAACGAAAATTTTGACGTTGATTTCGGTGAAATCGGATATTGTTTCGATAATGTTCAGCGTATCCGAAGTTTTGTTTTACTAGTTAAATACGTATTTAAATTCCGGAAAAATTGGAGAAAATTATATGATGTATTTTGAGATGTTAGTAACCCTCTATAATGATTTTGGGCAGGAGTTGTGATTTCCAGAATTTACGGAAAAACGTGCAGCTCGGAAACGAACCGTTTTGAACGGTGTGTGTGAGTGGACTTTGTTTTCTAACCGTGATGCATGCATATATGATTTAAAATGCTTTATTATATGATTTGATATGCTTTGGCATGATTGGTATTTCAATTCGGTGATTTCTCGGTTTTGTGATTATTATATTATTATATTCTGGCACGATTTTCGAGAAATCATGAAATTGGTTAAAATTGATATTGTGGGCGTGAGAACCCAAGTAAATAATGATTTTGACTCGGATTTGGAGTTACATGTGAATTTGATGATTTTTGGTATTCTCGTGATTTTGTGATTATTTTAATCAGTCTTTCGGGCACGTTTTACGAGGAACGTGCAAATGAGGTTTTGGGCTAAGCCCGGATTGAAAATGATGTTTGGACTCGGATTATGAGTCAGTGATTGATTTCATGGATTTACGTGATCGTGGCAACTCGGATTTACGGTTGCACGGATTTACGTGATATTGATATTTTGGGCTTGAGACCCAATGGAATTGTGATTTTGGTTGGAATTGTATTTCCATGTGATGACATGATGATTTTCGGATTTATAAAGTAAATCGGGACTTGGGGCTGAGACCTTGTGTTGATATATGATTTGGTTTTTAATGCAACTGTTTTTCACTTGTTTTTGTGATGGTGATATGTTGCGGATATTTAGGGCTTTCGGGAGAAAATATGTTTTTCCCCGGAGTGCACCCTGGAGATAACGCTCGCCTTCGGGATGGAAGTGTTTACCCCGAAGAGGTCACGTAGCACGATCTTTGTCTTGCAGCCCAGGGGAGGCTTGACTCAGATCAGATGTGCTGGATTATATGGATCGGTAAGTGATGTGTTCACGAGATCCGGATCGTCGGCTGGTGAGGTTTTTCCCAGCGACGGATTGCTGACTGATGATGTGTTCACAGCAGCGGATGCTCGGATTTTGAGCGGTCCTTGAGCCTATTGATATGCACGCGTTGCAGGGATAAACGTGACTCTAAGCAACAGGATATGGAAATAAGTCCCGTGGATTATGGAAAATGATTTTGAGGAAACCGTGGTTTAGCGGTTAAAATGATTTAAAGAAACTGTGAACTTTTTGAGATGTTAAACTGATTTGGTGAACATGAGTTTTTGTGGACCATGGGAAAATATGTTTTGATTTTATCGGTCCACTGTTCATGCTTGAATGATTTCATACTATTACTCATGTTTTACGATATGCATGCAAGTTTGTGAAAACTGGAGGGTAAGAATGTATTTTGGTAAATGTTTTTATAAGAGGTCATTTTTTTCCACTCACACCTTTTCTGTTTTGTTAACCCTTCAGGTCGTGGCGCGTTAATCGAGGCTATTCCAGAGGTGGAGGTATGTTCGGGCACAAGCGCAAAAATTCCCTTGTCTGGCAGGTACTGAAGGGTAGTTTCGGACTTTCAGTTGACTTGTCAGACGGGAGCAGGACCGGGTACGGTTTTTGACGTCCAGTTGGGACAGGTCCTGTCATTGCCCCTTCCCTTCATTCATGCATATCTCTCCCATTCCCCTCATTTTGTGCATCTAACCCGTACCCACTCCCAAAACCTATTTCAATCTTCTTGCTTCTGGACCAGAGGGTGAGAGACAGAATGTTGGAGAGGCTGAGAGAAGGCCAGGGATGGAAGGGTCACCGTGGACGGCGGAGGGACCAACGAGAACTGTAAACCCAAACCCTTTTTAATTCAAAATTCGAGTTTCAGTTTTGGACATTTGGGGATTGTTACTCATGATGAGGTTACATTATTGGGATCTATGTGAGGCTCTAGGGATCGAAAGGAAAGAGAATGGATGGCGTAGCTGTCAGGGCCCACCCCTAATCCCCCAGGATTAGGGACTAAACCCTGCTCCCGACTTTCCAGAGTGCACAAAGTCTACTGTTTAGCGTGCGTGTGCCGCCTCCGTCTCTCTCATTCAACAGCCTGTGCCGCAACAACCTCGAGGGTATCGAAAACACGAAAAGACTGTGAGTGGACAAAAATAAAGTTTAAGTTAAAAAACATTTCATAAAAAAATGGCAATTATACCCTCTGTTTCAAAACCAATGCATCCATATTAATTTCATGTCATAAAACACGTATGAAAACCAAACACATTTTCCTTTTTCTCAAATCCCGGGCCTCAGCCCAAAATCACCGAAAACCATTTCATCCGGGCCACTACTCAAAACCTCAGAAAACCATTATCATCGAATCTTAAAGAAAACCAAAGAATATTGAACCACATTTCCATCCATCAAACCTGCTGGATCTATCCGAGTCTTTAAACTTCCGAGTCTTTAAACTTAATAACCAGGCCTCAATAATCCGAGTCTTTAAGCACCCGAGTCTTTAAACTCAACAGGCCTACATGGGAAATATCAATATATCTGAGTCTTTAAACTCCGAGTCCTTAAACTCAATCCGGGTCTTTAAACCCAATCCTGGCCCGTCCCCCATCAATCACAATCCGAGTCTTTAAACCCAATAACCAAATCCAGAAAATCCAATCCAAAACCTTTTGAAAACCCATTTCAAAATCCACATCCAAACCCGAATCCGAAACCACTGGTCCGAAGCCCTTCCGGCATCCAGAACCGTCATTCCGAATCCAAATCCAGAATCATATCCATCACATTTCCAGATCCGAGTCCGCAACCATCATTCCGTAAGCTAGCATCCGGAATAACCATTCCGAACCCAAACCCGGAATCCACTTCAAGTCCCTAATCGAATCCCGAATCGTCATCCAGAATTCCGATTCCAAAACCTGAAATCACGTTTCTCAAAACCACTTTTTGAACTGGGCTTCAAGCCCAAAATCATTTTCCAAAATCATTTTACTTCCTTTGAAACCAAATCGTATTTCAAATCCCGAAATCAAATCATAAACCAGGGTCAAATCACGATATTTATCAAAACCTCGTAAATCGTGAAAAACCGTCATTTCCTCGAAAAACGTGCAAATATCGTAAACCATCGCAACCATAAATCCAATCATAGAATTAAGTATAGAAAACATATAAAAACATATATGCATGCATCAAGAGTTAGAAAGCAAAGTCCACTCACAGACCAATTCGACGTCGCCTCGATACGCGCGCACTTAAGCCATTTCTGGCCAGTTCGCTAATCTCGGCTTCCCCGAACCTGTCCAAATCGCAATATAATGTTACTAACTACTTCACGATACTCATACTAAAGCCCCATAATTTTCCCGTACTTTTAACTATTTTTAACCGAGCCCTATAATCTTCGGACATCCCGAAACATATCGAGACGATGTCCGATTAACCCGAAACTAGCGCCAAAATGTTCGTTACAACAAATACTTTAAAAGTCATGTTGCAAACTTCCCCAAAATAGGCCCCACGTGCCCCCACACGCGTCTGGAAGGTTTTGCGCGTGAAACCCACGCGCGTGAACAGTGTCACCCTCTTCCTCTCGCCGACCCGGTTCAGACCGGTTTGAACCAGTCTGGTTCGACCAAGCCGGCGTGACCGGTTTTGTCCCATTTTCATCCATTTTAAAACCTGATTAGTCCATTAGTTTCGTCCTTCTCCTCTCAATCTACTAACCTACTCTATTTGTAACAAAAACCACAAAATCTTACATTCCCGTTCAAACGTTCAACCCGCACTCTGCACCCTCACCGTCCAAGGTTTTCCAGCTTCCTCCAGCCTCCAATTTTGTCCCAAACGACCTGTTTTCCTTCCCACATCACGTTTGAGTCATTAATAGTTATCAACAAGGGCTACAAATCCATAATCGATTTTGAAATCCAAAACATACCGTATCGGGTTCGCCGGCCACCGTCCACGGCGAGCCACCCAGTCGTGTTCATTCAAGTCCCAGACACCTCAGAGTCATACTTAAATCCTCAATTATGCTCCTAAACCCTTCTCTTCATTGTCCACATTGAGACTCAAAACAGAGGAGGTACAAGGTTTTCTCCCTTTCGCCGCCGTCCTCCTCTGTCGAACGTCGCCGTGACCACCATCCATCTCAGAACAACCCTTCTTACAACTTTCCTTCACAAACCATCAGCATCTGATCAGGTTTTGAGGAGGTTGGGGTCCCTGATCATCCTGGCCTCTGTCTTTTCACAGTTAACAACCACCGCCCACGGTGGCCCTTGTGACGGCACCAACACCAGCTCACCGTCTGTTCTAACTCTGCACTCTCACACCTCTCATCTTAGGTTGAGGATTTAGAGAACTAGCCTCCTCCTCTCAGTCTCCCCTGTTTTCTGCTCTACACGGTGCACACACAAAACGTTTAAACGGGTTCAAGGCGGTGATCGATGTTTCTCAAACCATCCAAAGGGAGCCACGTGTCACAATCCCCTGGGCACCAATCCAAGTTAACAGCCAAGTGTCCTTATCTGATTGGCACACTTCCCAATGCACCAAAAAGACCAAATTGCCCCTCTTGTTCAATTTTTACGGTTTTACCCCTCACGTTCTAGACCGGTAACTTGCCGTCCAATGTCCGATGAACGCATGTCGCCTGTTGTTGAACTTAGGACGGTGAGATCTACCTAACGGTCCTCGGTTTACGTGTCAAAACCTCGGCACACGAAAAGTCAACTTTTTCCCCCTGTTAACCCAAATTACGGTAATGCCCTCAACCTTCTGAACATCATAACTTCATCCTTGGATGTCGGAATTGGGCGTGCCACCTGTCTACGGACTCGTGACGTCCCGAACTACGTCACGGTCATCAGTCAATGTCCAATTGACCACCCAAACTCAAAGTCAACATTTTGCCCAAACCTAGGGGCAAAATCGTCATTCTGCGCCCAAGGTCCAAAAGTAACCCACTAACTACCGATTAAACGTACTAATCCGTCACTAATCACTTTGCTAATCCCAACTCCCAGGACGGGTTGTTACAGTAGCAGCTCAAGTAGGGAGCTGGAAAACTGGTCGTGTACGGTGGGCTTGAAATAGGTAATTTCAGACCCCGTATTCGTATTTTGAGGTCAAAGACCCCTTCTTGGGATCCAGCTGATAATGTAGCATCAAACGACATTGAAAACAGACCGAAAATGAGGGATTTAGAACTGGGTCAGGGTCGCGGGTCTGCACGACCCAGTTTAGTCATCCGGGTCGACCTAGCTCAGCAAGGACTATGATGACGTGGCAGGGCGACATCATCATCTGTCAGTTGTCAACCCACGTGGATAATGGGAGGCTACCACGTGGTAGTTTTCAGTGCCCAGTCAGCCTGACATGTTAGTGACGTGGACCAATCAGTTGGTGCCACGTGTCACTAGCATGTCCAACACGTGGACTAGTGAGCTACTTACATGTGGTGTTGTCAAATCTGATAGCTGACATGTGGCGCTATCAGATTTGAAAGCTGACAAGTGTCAGATGTCAGATGTCAAAGATGATGTCATGCTAACATCAGCAGTGACGTGAGCGTTGACTTTGACCATTGACTTTTGATTTTTGCTTTGACCCGCATGTGGGGGATCTTGGGCATGTATTTCGAAGTCGAACAAGGACAATTTTAAAGGTCTCGATGATACGAATCCAATAGTGGTGGTTTCGAGTCCATCAGAGATTGTTAGGTTAGTCAAATTGAGGTATAAAGACTAGGGAAGAGTGTCCGGGACACGTTGACTTTTTCAGAAATGTTGGGGGTTCTTGATTAGGACTTGTATAGGTTAGTAGTAACCTTTGAGTATGTTTTGGATAAGTTTGAATGACCCGGATAGGTTGGATTAACCGGGAGAGGCTTATGGCACGAGTATCGAGATGCATCTCAGATGGTCGGTGAGTGGACATTGTTTTATGAATATGATGCATGCATAAATGATTTATATGTGTTATGAACGTGATTTGAGATGTCATAAGTGCATGTGTTTTAAATATGAATTTTTGGCATTTTCATAGGAAAATGCGTTATTGCACGTAGTTCGAGATTTCAATTTTAGATGATGTTTGGGCTTCGACCGAGTATACTACGTGCTTGTGTTTTATGTGATTTTGAAGGTTTCACGAAGAGGTGTGAAATCGAGGAACTGATTTACGATTTTAGAAGAATTCATGGAGATGCGTGAAATTGAGATTTGGGCATGAGTCCCAATTGAACGATACCAAGGATGATTTGGAAGGTGTTTTGAAAATGAGAAATGGTTTTCAGCTTTGGAAATATCTTTTGGGCGTACGACCCAGTTGATTTGAGGTTTGACATAGAGTATAGTTAAACGTGAGATAAGTCGGGCTATGATCCAGTTATGAGTTTTATGAAAGATATTTCGGGCATGAGACCCAGTTGTGGATTTTATAGGATTCGAGGAATCCTGGGATATGAAGTGTCGTTGGACACTGGATTTTGGAGCTATGACCCATTTGGTGATATTTCGGGCTTATGGCCCTATTGATGATTTACGGGTTAGAGTTCCTGTCGATCGGGTTAGAGTCCCAGTCGATGATGATGACATTTGGGTTCCAGTACCGAGTGATATGACGCTAGCCTCCGAACTACAAATGTGTTCTTTCCGGAGAGGTCACGATGCACTGCCTGTTGTCGAGTAGCCAATGGAGGCTATGGTCGAGAGAGGCTCGACTTAGGAGTGCTGATATTATTCTCTGAGATCGATCAGTGATGTGTTCAAGATGATCTAGAGATGATCGCGTCGGGTGATTTATTCACAGCGACATGCTAGGATTATGAGCTGTCCTGAGCTATTTGCACATGTGCTAGGATTGGAATCGTGACTAATATTGAGATGTGGATGGGATGAGTTCCCATGTGTTCTATGATTTGGGCTGAGGCCCTGTACGTATTTTTTGGTCTGGGCTAAGACCCTATTTGATTTGGTTTTGGGCTAACACCCTACTCAGATACTGGCTTCGATTGAGAAGCATTTTTCACTAGATTTTACTTGGGAAGCAATACGTCTTGCTTTTGAGAAAGTATTTGAAATGTTGTTTTAAGATGTATGCATGCTTTTACGTGAAGGGTATAAATGTGATTTCAATAAATTATTGTTATAAACTGTTGTTTGTCCACTCACAGCTTTTATGGTTTTTAATACCTTTCAGGTTGATTGTGAATGCGGGCTGTAGCATAGACTGAGACATCACATGCCACCACCGATCCTGGCGTACTCTGGATAACCCCAAGCGGGTGACGAGTTTATCCTTGGTCTGACACGCGGTGTCAAACGGGAGCAGGCACATCCCACGATAATCTAGGGGGATTGTGATATGTCATGTCAAAGTGGTATCAGAGCAAGTTTAACATGTAGTACTCTGATACCAACGTGGTATCAGCACGTGAGATTGCTCTTAGAGTCACCCGTAGGTGCTGGATGTGATGTCTTTGCAGTGGTAACAGCCCGTCATTAACCTGATAGTTAGGGTGAAAGTATGAGGATTCAGTGGAATTGAACCCTGGTTAGGTTACGTTTGGCATGTGATGCGATGGTTTAGGGTTTGATTGGTATAAGATGCAGTGTTTTACTAAGGTTTGATCCCGAGTGGGATTGATGTCCGTGTGAATCCAACTGCTTAGAGCTGTGGTGTTACTGGTGGATGGAACCTAGTCGACCAGTTATCCCAGTATGACGACTTTAAGAGTCGGGACCGTTGGGCCGTCATGTTAGATAGGGGATTGTGTCATAGAGTACAGTGCAGGTCGTGGACGACCCTAGTTGAGGCTGTTGACAATTGGATGGGAACGTTAAGAGGGAATGAAACCTCAATAGATCCTATTGTGCATGAGATGCCATGTTTCAGTATGTCGAATCCCGAATGGGTGTTGATTGGCATGAGATGCCACGATATAGATGTTGTGTGGCATGGTATGCCGTGATTGTGACATGTAGTGGTTGTATAGTGTTAGACATTGAGTAGGGCCATGTTCTTGTGGCCCAACGGTTGGAGGCTGTAGAGTACGAGAGGATGGGATCTTCATATCGTTGTTACTAGTTGGTTGAGTACCAGTTAACCCTATATGACGACTTTTTGGAGTTGAGAGGGATGGATCGGTCAGGATGGACGTGCTGTAGTGAGCAGCCGGGTTCGTGATAACCCTAGTTTGAAATTGATTGGACAAGTTACCAAGAAAATGGTACTTGTGGGCCTTGAGAGGATATTACGCATTGAGCGGCTGGTACCTGCGGTGAGTTGATCGCATGAGTACGGAGTCTCGATAGCGGAGTGTTTTTGGGATTGGTCTACACATGGTTGTGACAGACGCTGCTATCGATGGACATGGACGAGTCTTATCGATCTGGATAGGCTCATGTTACCGTGACAACTGGGACAATGGAGATTCGCCAGTTGTGACGATGATACAGAGGTGTTTTGAGTGTCGTTCAGTATGAGCAAAGCCTTGAGTTAGATTCGGTCAGCATTGAGTGCGATCATAGAAAGAGACGTTGAGCTTTGGGTGTTGGCGAGTGTGCCGCACTACCTCAATGAAGGTGACTGCGAAAAGTTGAATGGAATCCATTAGTGATCGGATGGTTCTGAATGGTAGTGAGGCTGTCTAAGTGATGTAATGCCAATGAGGGCCTGGATTATGACTAGTATGGTAGACGTGCCTAGAGTGGTAAACATGTGAGTTCGGTGGGCACTGAGCGGGACATAGAGGATCCCGAGTGGCTCAGTTCGAGGCACGGGCTATACCTAGTTTGGTGATCAGTTCCCTAGTGATGTGAGACTTGAGACACGAGGGTGTGCTCAAGGGTTGTAATCATAAAGGTTGAAATGTAAAAATCAGGTAGTAATGATTGACATCCTTTTGGATGTGCATAAACGGTATAAAATGGACAGGTGAATTGGGTGCTTTCGCCAGATTATTTACGGACACGTGGATGGATGTCTGAATGAGTTGATGACTTGAGAGTCCAGCGAGAATTGGTTTTGGTCGACTGCGGGTGACCATACCTCCTGAGTTTCACATAAGCTTATTTGAGGAGAAATATGATTGATGAGACTGTATCATCAGAGTGAGTATGCTTCCAAAATCATTACAAATTCTCTTGATTCCGAAGTCGATGAGGGAGACTTCTCATTTTCTACTCTTCAGCAGATGGTGGTTGGTGTCATCAGACGGGGTGAGTGTAGCGAGATTGGTGTGTACACTCACGTAGGATGAATTTTGATGTCATCATCTTTGACTTTCTTTATATGGGTCAATAAGGAATGATATGACAGATAAAGGGTTTAAAGAGGGTATAAGACCCTATTCTCATATTTCGAATCATTAGCTAAAAGAGGGTTAATGTGGACCCACCGTGGATTGAGGTGAGTTTGGATTGAGAGAGATTATGGTGAGACGTTGAATATCATTCAGGAAACGATGAATAGTCGATGCCTCGAGTAGGATGTTGGCAAGTTCGTTACCCTGATGGAGCGATTGTATGGAGTGTTGTTGGATGGTGACAGGTAACCGACAGGTTCGCTTCTGGTACATCTTAGTGACGTGAGTCGATTGACCTTTGGAACGAACTAAGGAATAAGATTGGTTAGTGAACTGGCTAGATTATCCCTGGAGTTGGTCAGGTGACCATAATGACTTCGAGAGGACGTTAAGTATAGTAAGGTTGGGCCAGGATAGATGATTGGAACATGGACGGTAATATGTGGTTGGATGTTGCCAAAGTGCAGTCCTTGAGCATGCCTGGGTAGCGCCTTGATGATTGTCATGATGTGGGTGCACCTGTGAGTAGTGCACGTTGGACGATGGGGTTGACCTAGTCTGACTGATATGGTAGGATCGTCAGATGGAGTCCTAGATGGACATGAGATGGTAATCGGACGAGGTCCAATGTTGTTTGTACATTGAGTACAGGGATCAGACATTGAATACTATGCCCTAGAGTAGAGTGGATTGAGAGGGTTCAATGATTATGTGAGCCGCGAGCTCAGGGAAATGTGGGCCACAGGAACCCTAGTGATTATGCATGTGACTATCCCTGATAAGGCAAGTATTCGATGGGGTTCAGATACACCCAAGATGGGTGAGATGTCGATTGGTGTATCGACATAATGAGTGATGTGTCAGTTTGAGACTCAAGAGGAGTTGGGATTTCAGCATAGGTCACTGAGTGACAAGAGATACGATGTAGGGACTCGAGAGCGAGTCGTGATCAGAGTAGCGCAACGAAAGCACAGTGGAGCCGGGAGTTCCCGGCTGGTCACGATAGTTGTCAATGGGATTTGCTTCCTTACGAAGTCAATCTGGTATATTATGGTAATTGAATAAATTGGTATCCGACAGGTTCAGATTGGTATGTAGTGATGGGACTCGAGTGAAAGTCAACATGAGTATGGGAAAACGGGGGAGTTGAGTGATATGAGTACCAAGGCCGATAAATGCCGCATATTTGAGTATGGCCCGCGAGGTGAGATTCGTGCCATTGTGATCGCAGGATCTAGAGGATGTTCGTCTGATCGGATGCTGAGCAGAATGTCAGCTTGGATGTGATAGCCCTCAGTGCATGCATAAATGTTTTATATATGTTATGAACATGATTTGAGATGCCATGAGTGCATGTGTTTTAAATATGAATTGTTTGGCATTTTCGTAGAAAAATGCGTTATTGCACGTAGTTTGAGATTTCGGTTTTCGATGATGTTTTGGATGTGACCGAGTATACTACGTTATTCTGTTTTATGTGATTCCGAAGGTTTCAAAGAGAGGCGTGAAATCGAGGAACTGATTTACGATTTTAGAGGATTTCACGGAGATGGGTGAAATTGAGATTCATGCATGAGTCCCAATTGAATGATCTTGACTTGGGTGAAAGTCAAGGACAATTTGGAAGGTGTTTTTGAAAACGGGAAATTGTTTTCAGCTTTGGAAATATCTTTTAGGCGTACGACCCAGTTGAATTGAGGTTTCACTTAGAGTATAGTCAAACGTGAGATAAGTCGGGTTGTGACCCAGTTATGAGTTTTATGAAAGATATTTCGAGCATGAGACCCAGTTGTGGATTTTATAGGATTCGAGGAATCATGGGATATGAAGTGTCATTGGACACTGGATTTTCGGGCTATGACCCATTTGGTGATATTTCGGGCTTGTGGCCTTATTGATGATTTACAGGTTAGAGTCCCGGTCAATTGGGTTAGAGTCCCAATCGATGATGATGTAATTAGGGTTCGTGTCCCTGGTGATATGACGCTCGCTTCTAAACTGCGGATGTGTTCCTTCCAGGGAGGTCATGATGCGCTACCTGTTGTCAAGCAGCCGATGGAGGCTATGGTCGAGGGAGGCTTGACTTAGGAGTGCTAATATTATTCTCTGAGGTTGATCGGTGATGTGTTCACGATGAACTAAAGACGGTCGTGGCTGGTGATTTTTTCACCACGACATGTTAGGATTGTGAGCGGTCCTGAGCTATTTGTACATGTGCTAGGATTGAAATCATGACTGACACTGAGATGAGGATGGGATGAGTTCCCATGTGTTCTATGATTTGCGCTGAGGCCCTATACATGTTTTCTGGTTTGGGCTGAGACCCTATTTGTTTGGTTTTGGGCTGAGTCCCTACTGAGATACTAGCTTCGATTGAGAAGCATTTTTCACTGGATTTTATTTGGGAAGCAATACGTCTTACTTCCTAGAAAGTATTTGAAATGCTATTTTAAGATGCATGCATGCTTTTACATGAATGGTGTAAATGTGATTGATTTTTATAAACTTTTTTTTGTCTACTCACAAATTTTATGGTTTTTAATACACGCAAGTTGATCGTGGATGCGGGTTGTACCAGAGATCGAGACATCACATGCCACCACCGATCCTGGCGTACTCTAGATAACCCCAAGTGGGTGATGAGTTTATCCCTGATCTGTCATGCAGTGTCAGATGGGAGCAGGCACATCCCACGATAATCCAAGGGGATTGAGATGGGTCCTGCCACTGCCTCTACCTCTGGGTCACGTCCTGGACGGGTCAAGAAAACAATGAAAGTGTGAGTGGGCCAAAAATAAAGGATATTTCAAAACCGTTCATAATACATAGTAAAAATACTATTTTACCCCTCCGTTTTCAAATCATGCATTCATTTGAGTCAAAATGTGTATATATATAGTAAAATTGATACATATCACATATCATCAATGATATATCATATCATCACACACAATAATATAATAATAATGCATCCATCATAATCATATTGCATCGTATATCCAAACTCTGACATCCCAGATGTCGGACCTCTTAGACGTCTAATAAGGTCATGGTCCTAAGGCTACACGTGCCACCCGGCTCTCAATCCTGAGTCCTATCCCCGAACCCAATCCGGGTATGACATCCTAGATGCCTGACGTCCCAGACGTCTAATCATAGCAATCCTGCTCTTGAGCCACCCTACGGTTTGGTTGCTCCGTAGCATGACCCCTTGTAGGCAATGAGTCGTGACCGCTCCGAGGTACAAATAACTGGAGGAGACATTAATCCATTTGGTCAATATATCTGGTGCAATAGTATGAACATGTGACATCCCTGTATGATTCCACAACTCACATAATAACTAGACGGGTCACATCCCAAACAAACTTAACCCCTTTCGGGCCAATCGGGTCTTCATGTGTCTCAACCACATGCGCTAATTATCCCTGACAACCCTTCTATAAGTGCGAAAATTACCTCCGGTGGTGAAACTCCACACTCCCCCTGAAAAGTCACCTCCAATAGACCCGGACTCCACAAGGTCACTAATTTACATCAAAATCATGCATGTCCATGATAATCAGGTCGGCTAACAGCTCCAAGTCCCCAACTCTCACTGGGAAATCTTTCATCAGATAATTCACAATGGATATAACTCCCATCAGGGTACCTACACCGATCTCCTGATCTAGCACTGACACCTCACGGCCTAACATCGCCGCACAACTCCTCAAGATGAATGAATGTGTAGCACCAGGATCCATTAGAACATGAACATGAAGGTCAGATATAGTGAGTGTACCTATGACAACTCCTGGTGCCGTTCTCGCCTGCTGCTGGGTCACCACAAAAACCCGAGCATGTGGTTCCGCTTGTCCACCATGACGTCATCCTCGTGCTCCCCCTTGAGCTCCGCCTCCAGTGGCATCTGATGTAGTGGTTGCATGATGGGCTGGTCCTACTGAGCTTTGGCCGACCCCACTGCTATCAGCCAGGAGTAAAAGGCACTCCCTAGCGAAATGTTTTGTCCGCAAGCAAGAAAAGTATGACAAATTCCTCGATCCTAACGACCCCACAGATGCACCACTCGTCGCAGTCTGCTATGGCCAAAATCTCAATCTCTATCCCGATCTCTGAGAACTCCTAAACCTGCCGGATCGTCCATTGGTAGGAGAGAATGACCTTCCACCAGAGTGTCCTCCCTTCGAACCCCTGTGGCTCGAAGGTCCAAGATGCAGACGGTCCCGACGACATCCATCACTATGGGATTGCTGCTGATGCAGCTGTACTACCAAGCTAGCCTTCACAAGCACTGTAGCGTCAGTCAAATCCCTCAAGGTGACGTAGTTGTATGCCTTCAGAATGGCCCAGATGTCCCCCCCGAAGTCCCTGCTTGAAGCGGCGACACTTTTCCACTTCAGTCCTCACATATGCCAAGGTAAACCGAGATAGTGCTAGGAAGCTATGCTCGTACTTTGCAACCGTCCGGCTCCTCTACTGGAGCTGTAAAAAATTTGCCTCCCGAGCATCTCGAAATGAACGGGGGTAGTACTGGTTCAAAAACCTCTCTTGGAACACCTCCCAGGGTGTAGTGGCTGCACTCTAGCCGGTTATCTCTAGTGCATACCACCACTAGTAAGCACCCCTCTTAAGCGCTTGGAGGGGTCAAGAAAACAATGAAAGTGTGAGTGGGACGAAAATAAAGGATATTTCAAAATCGTTCATAATACATAGTAAAAATACTGTTTTACCCCTCCGTTTTCAAACCATGCATGCATTTGAGTCAAAAGGTGTATATTTATAGTAAAACTGAAACATATCACTTATCATCAATCATATATCATATCACCACACACAATAATATAATAATAATGCATCCACCATAATCGTATTGCACCGTATATGTAACCCTGAAATCCCAGATGTCGGACGTCCCAAACGTCTAATAAGGTCATAGTCCTAAGGCTACGCGTGCCGCCCGGGATCTCAATCCCGAGTCATATCCCTGAACCCAGTCTTGGTATGACATCCCAGATGCTTGTCATCCAAGACGTCTAATCATAGGAATCCTGCTCCTGAGCCACCCTATGGTTCAGTCTCTCTATAGCATGTCCCCTCGCAGGAAATGCATCGTGACCGCTCCAGGGTACCAATAACTGGAGGAGACAGTAATCCATATGGTCAATATATCTGGTGCAATAGTATGAACTTGTGACATCCCAGTATGATTCCACAACTCACATAATAACCAGACGGGTCACATTCCCACATAGTATAATATATCGGTACACAGTCCATAACTAAGACCCAACATACTCATACACACAATCATATAATAGTATAATGAAAATAGTTATGCATTCATTGAGTTAGAAACCAAAAGACCCACTAACAGTACTATCTTGCTGCTTAATCAACGTCTAAAACCTATCTTGAAACTATATCACAGTCTCTGACCTGTCCAAACATATACAAGGATCACTAGTGATCTCTACAAACTCATATCTAAAACCTAGGAACAATGTCGGCCTAGAAACGCGTCCCAAACACATTTCACGATGTTATAAAACCTATTTTGACCCATCAAATGATCTCCGATCCACCCAAAACCACCACCATTGGATCCGGATCATCAAAACCATTAAAATGGCACTAGTCCCACCTCAAAAAATATGCCCACGCGCCCCCACGTACTGGTCAAATTCGCAGTCAACTTGACCAAAAAGTCAACGCTGGCGTCACTACTGACGTCAGCCGCTGACGTCATTTGATAGTGTCAGACTGACAGGTGCCACATGTCAGCTGCTGGTTGGTCCACGTCACTAACATGTCAGTGACACGTGGTAGCCACTGATTGGGCCACGTCACAAACATGACAGTGCTGACTGTGCACTGACATGTGACACGTGTCCTTGTCCTATAGGCCACGTCATCTGACAGTCTAACAGGATGATGACGTCAGCTGATGACATCATCATCCATGTCTTCTCGACGGGTCTGCAAACTGGGTCGCCCAGACACGCGACCCGACCTAGTTCCAAAATCCATATTTCTCAACCTTTTTCGATGCTGTTTGTAACTATGTGATCGTTTCAACCTAACTAGTAGATCTGTATGATCAATACTAGAAAACATGAACTAAAAGCTACCTGAGATTGGATGAACAGTGAAACATAAACTTCCACCATCGATAACTCACGATTCCAGCCACCCCCTGCTTCGAAAATTGGTCCTCTGTGATCGCCTTGGTCTCTAGAACGGTTTTAGTGCCCACCAAAACCTTCAACACACGTCTAAAACTGAGTTTCCAAAATTGGGTCAAAATGGTTGTTTCGGGTTCTCGGGTTTTCTCATCTTCTACCGTGATCTCTGTCGTGTACAACCTCGTCGCCAGCTCTTATGTCTTCTCCTATATCCCTCACAGAATCAGTGATGCTCAGTTAAGTGAAGGTATAGTATAGAGGTGGTGGTGTGGTGTCTTGGTGTTTCACGGTTTAGAGAGAGTAGTGCGTTGATAAAGATGATAATAAGTGAAAATGAGAGAAAATGATGAAGATGGAACCCTAAACTGATCCAATTTCATAGGAAACCCCACCAGCACTTGTCACTCATTCAAGGGTCCCACCAGATTGTCCTTATCCAATTATAACCAGCCAAGTGTGACATTCCTGGGATTTCATAAATAGTGATATTTTCATGTTCTTGACCATAACTTTCTCGTTCGGACTCAGATTCCGGTGTGCCACCTATCTACGGACTCGTGACATCGTGAAGTCGCGATCTACATCACGGTCATAGGTCAAAGTCCAAAATACAATCCAAGACAAAAGTCAACAAATCCTCCCAACTAGGGGCAAAATGGTCAGTTTACATTAAAATTTCAACTTTACCAAATCACAAAAGTCCGAGGTGTTACATTTGTGTTTGGATTTTCTTCCACAACTAGTGTTCTTACTTAGGGACCAAGAAAAAAGTGAAATTGGCGTCAAAATAAAATAGCTCTCACAGAGCCCCATAGAGAGAGAAAGGGAGAGAGAGAGAAAGAAAGAGAGAGAGAGAGAGAGAGAGAGAGAGAGAGAGAGAGAGAGAGAGAGAGAGAGAAAAAAAGAAAGAGTTATGAGAAGAATGAGCCATTGGTATTGAGGCCACCATTAGAATGAGTATGAAGGTTGAAAGGCCAGCTGGTTGGAGAGCTTTTTTGTTGTCCTCCACTTTTTATCCGATGATGTCAATGTTGAGCTGACATCAGTGTTGAGCTGGTGAAACTCGCCGTCCCAGGGACGAGAGCCGTAAGATGCAATGACGACGATTTTTCCAGAGGAAGAAACGGTTGGACTGTATTCTTCCAAGTCAGAAGGAGTCAATCGAGTTGTTTTGGTAATTCTGTTATGGTTTTTTTGATGGATGAGTGTGGAGTAAAGGACTTGAAGGGTAGATCGGATTGTTGGTGGGCTAAGATGAAGTAAAAGGTGTATTTTTTTACTATGGGTTGACCGTGGAAGAGGCTTCCGAGTTCAGAGTGCAAGAATTAAGGGTTGGGGAATCCGAGGCGAGTTACATAAATGGTAGAAAACCCAGTTATTTCAGAGAAGAAAACGACAAATTGGTTGTCGTCGTTAGCGAATTAAGTATTGAAATTGACGGAACGATCGTCGGTGAAGCGTTGTTGTAGGAGTGGACGGAGAGGCAGAAAACATCGAAGCTATAATGGGTTCTGCCAACAATAGAGAAAACGACACTGCCTTTTGGGTTGTTCATTGTAGCTTGTGAGAGTAAGTGTTGTGTGGGAGAATTGAACATGTTACTGAAGAATGAAGATGAGGGCTTTAAGCCTCTAAGCTTTGTTTTATTTCGTGGAGAAGAAGCCAGTGACGAAATGTATGCTACTTCGTCTTCAGATATGTTTGAAATGCAGATTTGTCTTCGGATATGTTTTGAAATTTTGTCTGTTTGAGCTGATGTAACATTTTCGTCTCTTTTTGACATTACCATACTCTGGGTGGGCGAAGAAGATGGATCGGATGGAGGAAGAAGATGGAGGATGGAGGATAAAGTTAAAGAAGATACAACTATGACCAAATCTAGATTGAACTTTTAATACCTGAAGAAGACGGAGGATGGAGGAAGAAGATGAAAAAGATACGGATATGACTAAATGACTAAAATATCCTTCTATATAATTATTCTAAACGGTGTTAAATAAAAAATCTATTAAATGGTGCAATGGTTCAGACGGTGTAACCGTTCCTGATGCACACTGAGGCAAATTTCAGTCCATGATGCATTTTGAGACAAGGTGACTTATTCCTGATGTACTTAGCCTAATAAGCCTTTAAAATAATGTAGTGTGTTGATTCTTTTAATGATTTTATTATATGTATGCAAGTAAATATGTAATATCTAATAAAGAAGAGAAAAATTAAAGGCGCAATCTCATTTACTAGTTATAAAAGATTATTTCTAATCTTAGGGATACAAACAATCCTAGAATATCTACTCTTGTTCATACCCTCACTGCCACCTAAATTGGTGCATAGATGTCATCGATGAGCTCAGCTTACGAACTATATTATTTTGTTTTTAGAATTTCAAGTATTAATTATATAATTTTTTCAAGCCTTCGTATATACATGCATGAGAGAAATATATATGTTGAATATCCATTTTCTTACTGGTTGGAATTCAATATGTAATACATATATATATATATAATATTCAATTTAGGCATTCTACCAAATAAAAAAAGAGACCATTGCAGAAACAAGATCATCATTCAAGCTTGCACAATCCACCCTCAATTTATGAACATGATCTAATATTGGTACTTCCATACAATTTTCCTTGAAATTCAAACAGTGAAATTCATTGGATGGTTGTGGTTATGTTTTGAGTTAAAAGCTTATTTGAAACTTACTATCTTCCATAAACTTTTGTGTATGTGAATATGTTTGTGAGCTCCGATGATTGGATGTGGAGAATTATATACGTTGAATGCTCCAATATTGTTCCTGATAATGGATAGCTTTTAGGTACTGAAAAATTACACTCTAGCATGTCTTTTTTATTGTTGTTGTTGATTTTAAGGTTGGATTTTAATGTTTTCTTTTTTTTATTGTAGGTGTTGATTAAATGCTGCTTTGTTGTGCAATTTATGAAAATCCAAACAATTTTAACACTGTCTGGAAGTTTTCCCTTAGAGTTTGCTAATTAGCCTGACTTATTTTTGTTTGGTATTATGTACTAAATGAGCAATTATGATGTTTGCTTTCTTTTGGAACTTAGAATTACATAACAGATTAAAACGGGTTAAATAGATTAAATAAGTTAAATAGGTTATTCAACATGACTCGATTAATAAACGGATTAAACATGTCATGTCGAATTACATGTTTAATAAATAGTTCGAGTTTGTGTTTAGATAACTCGGCACAATTAAAAAATAGGTTGGTTTCGAGTTGAGCCTAAATGGGTAAAATTATAAATTAGAATACATTTTTTTATCTGAAAATTAGAATATATTAGACGACACGAATCCGACACGACATGACTCATTGACCCTTTTAACCATAATATTTCAAGTTGGAGACAAAGTCAAGATATCCCTTCATTCTTAGGATTTCATTAGATGGATACTTTGATCCAATCATTTTTGTAAACATTACGTAACTTGTAATGTGACGTGTTGATGCACAAAATGTGCCAACTTAGGGAACGAATGATACTCTGCCACGTGCCCTGTGTGAACCTGAAAAGGAAGGAAACTGGTCGGTTGGTCAAAGTATAGGCACCGGTGTGGTACCGTCCCAAAGGTACTCCGATGCTCAAGTCAGTTGTCAGTCTAAGGTTTAGAGGGTAGCAGAGAGTATACAGTAAAAGTAATAGTAAACAGTAAATTGCTTAGTTACCTTTGTACGACAAGTGGACCCCTTTTGTATGGGTGCGACGAATATAATATTTGTATTTTCCCAATGTGGGACAAATATCAATGCGCTGTGGGACTGACACGTGGAGGTGGCATCCAGACCCGACCAGGACTTGTTCGCGTGAGTGGGCCTGGACCCTTTGGGCTTGCACTAGGCGGTAGTACTGGGCCGACCGGTCTGTCTGGGCCGAAGCACCGACCGACAGGAGCTGGTCCTCTGGAGTCGGCCGGTGGCATGGTGTTGAAAGAGGATTGGGCCTCTAGGTCGGTCTGGACCGACACACCGAGCCAGGTGGCTGGCTGAGCCTCCGAGATGGGGCCGGATTGGTGTTGTCTCAGTAAATGAGTGGGTCTGCAGTCAGCATGGGCTTCATGTGCGGTCTGGGCCGATATGGTATAAACATGACGTATCATCACTGTCTTTCACTTAAAAAAAAACTGAAAACTGTATGAAAAAAAATGGAAAAATCTGAAGATTTATTTCTGTATTGATAAAGAAATTACTTTCTAAACGCAGTCTGTCCTGTCAAACAATGAATTTTTCCCTTTTATATCCAGACTGCAAGCTATGCTTTTCACTCATTTCTCCGCCGACTCCAAGTCCAAACTCAACTTTCTTATCCCATATTTATTTCCCCAAAATTTATTCCGCTTTATTAATTCGCAGAGCGATACGCAATTGCAAGGAAAATGCAGGCAATCTCATTTCCACCTTCATCGGCTATAAAACAGCTGACCTCCAATCTCCAATATCCGCATACACCCAAATGAATATTCCCCGCATTTTATGACAATCATTTTTTTCCTCATTAGTCATTCTATTTCTTGCGTATATAAACAAAATGTGTGTCCTACGCTCTATAGAGTGTCCCTGGGTTTGCTGACTTTCAGGTTGCTCTGCATAATCTGAATAAAGATGGGTTTATTAAGTTTAGTTTCTTCTTCTTCTTCAAGAGCAGCATCCATTTTTGTAGTTCTGAGCTTGGTTTTGAGCTTGGCAGTGGTTTCCATTGGAGGCAAAACAAGCCACTTCGTTAGGAAAGTTGAGAAGACTGTGGACATGCCTCTTGACAGTGATGTCTTCAAAGTCCCTCCTGGCTATAATGCACCTCAACAAGTATCTCACTTTCTCCTTTTCTCTCTAATTTGTACTAAAGAATGAATTTTTCATGAAATTTTGTTTCGCTTTTTTGAAATTTTATGGTTTTGTTCATAATTTTCTTTTCTTCTTGATGTGATTGATTAAAATGTGTACTTTACAATTTTTAATTAGTACCTTTGCTTAATTGGATGATATGTGTGGATTTATTTTATTTTAATTTATTTATATTTAGAAATTGAACTGCTTTGGTCATAAGTTGCGGTTCTGCTTGATCTGATTGAATAAAAGGTGTGACTTACAATTTTTTATTAGTAATTCTTGTTAATTGGACGATGTGTGTTTGCATATAAGGTTCATATAACACAGGGAGACCAGGTGGGAAAGGCAGTGATTGTATCATGGGTTACTGTGAATGAACCAGGTACCAGTGAAGTGCTTTACTGGAGTGCTAATAGTAAGAAAATGAAGGCCAAAGGCAGATGGACAACTTATGATTATTTCAATTACACTTCTGGCTACATTCATCATGTCACCATCAGAAATTTAGAGGTAAACATGTGCTTCTGTTTCATATAATTTCTTTATGCTCCAATTGCGTAGTTTGTGGAGTGTTTGAGAATTCGCTTTTGGGATTTGCTGATTGAAATGATAAATTGTATGTGTTGTTCTGCAGTTCAATACCAAATACTACTATGTTGTTGGCATTGGCCACACTGAAAGACAGTTCTGGTTTACAACTCCTCCTGAAGTCGGGCCAGACGTCCCTTACACATTTGGCCTCATAGGTGAGTTTTCGTATCAGAATAAGAATCAACTCAATTAATAAATTGATGTAGCAAGTTAGATTCTGGTTCAACTTTTGGGAATTTGGATTCATAGTAAATATCATGCTATTAACTAGTTTAGACTTTAAAGGAAAAATGCAAAACCAAATTATGGTTGTTTATCTTATGAAACTCCCGCCTTAGTGTGGAATTCTCTCATTTGAAATAGTTTTCCTTGATAGATTCTGTGGTTGTGCAATGTAAATGTTGCAGATCATTTATCATTTGGGTCTCATTTTCAGGGGATCTGGGTCAGAGCTTTGATTCAAATAGGACGCTTACTCATTACGAGCAAAACCCACAGAAAGGACAAGCTGTATTGTTTGTTGGGGACCTCTCTTATGCAGATAATTACCCCAATCATGATAATGAAAGGTGGGATACATGGGGAAGGTTCAACGAGAGAAGTGCTGCTTATCAACCTTGGATTTGGACTGCAGGGAATCATGAAATTGATTTTGCCCCAGAAATCGTAAGCATCTCAAAATGCATTAGATTACTTAGAAAGTCCTTGTGGTTTCTTGACTTGTGTATGTTTTTGTGAAGTTCTCTTTTGTATGTTATAAAATTTAACCTATCCTTTCAGTTAATAATGTGTATGAATTTTCCGAGTCACATCAGTCAGTGGATAAGTATTTTTCTAAAAGGAAATTGGCACCTCCGTTGCAGGGTGAAACAAAACCTTTTAAGCCTTACACTCACCGGTATCATGTCCCATATAAAGCATCAGGGAGTACTGCTCCCTTTTGGTACTCAATCAAGAGAGCTTCGGCATACATCATAGTCTTGTCTTCTTATTCAGCATATGGTAAGCATATACATTTGACCTAATTTTTGCTTTATATATTGACATTGTGCGCAGGACTTATGCGCAGATGCAGTAGAAGATAAGGAAAGGCTAGCAGTTTCAAAATATTCTTTTTTCTAAATGTCAAATACATAACTATGGAATCTGTATTTATCAGAGTTTTCATCACAAAATAAATACGTCAAGACAAATTCGATTTTCCTTGCATTTGTTACATCAGCTCTTGTCCTTGTTCTACTGTATGTTTCGGTGTTTTTGGGTTCAAATTCCCCATAAACATGAAATTGTTGCCTCCTTTGGTTTCGTGGATTAGTGTAAATCAAAGTGCATTCATCTCTGCAAATGACCATGTAAATTGTTTTGAAGATTACCCCTAAAAGCTCAATCTTGCAAACATAAAGTGATTTTTTGATCACTTAAACAATCCCATTTTAACACATCATGTTCTTTTTTCTCAAGGTAAATACACTCCTCAGTACAAATGGCTCGAGTTGGAGCTACCAAAGGTTAACAGAAGTGAGACACCGTGGTTGATTGTTTTAGTGCATTCCCCATGGTATAATAGCTATAACTACCACTATATGGAAGGAGAAACCATGAGAGTCATGTATGAGCCCTGGTTTGTCAAGTTCAAAGTTGACGTGGTGTTTGCTGGTCATGTCCATGCCTATGAACGATCTGTAAGTTCTTCCTGTACATTTCCACATTTATCAAAAATCTGGTTTTCCAGTTTTGTAACTGATTTCTATAAACGACAGGAACGTGTATCCAATGTTGCTTATAACGTTGTGAATGGCATTTGCACACCTGTGAAAGATCAATCTGCACCGATCTACATTACCATTGGCGATGGAGGAAATCTTGAAGGCTTAGCAACTAAGTGAGTTTCGCGATTTCTGATTTGATGACTTTTTATCTGTTAGCGTTGCATGCTTAAATCTATGAGTGTTTTCTTTTGTGGTGCAGCATGACAGAACCACAACCAGATTACTCAGCTTATAGAGAGGCCAGTTTTGGTCATGCTACTTTGGACATCAAGAACCGAACACATGCTTTCTTTGGTTGGCACCGGAACCAAGATGGATATGCTGTAACAGCGGATTCGATGTGGCTTTCTAACAGATACCATCATCCTGTGGATGATTCTACAAGTGCACAATCATGACGGAGAAATGTATAAACATTCTGTCATCAGTGTTCTGTTGAATAAGTACCCAAATGCATTAGCTTGAATCATCTTCACCCTGTGGATAAAGGCTTAAAGTTGAAATATGTTTCTCCTATTTTCAGGCCAATAGAACTTTTTACTTTTTCTGAGTTTCTCCCAATTTGTATGAATTGTGATCTTTTTACTTCTTTTCCTTTTTATTGAAGACATTAGTTTGACAATGGATGGTCCATTTCCATTGTCAGGCTCAAGAAGGCTTTTGAACTTGTTAATGGAAAAAAGAAGACTCAAGTTTTGAGGCGATTTAAATTTCGATAATAGGAAGCATTTGGAAATGATCCCCTGCAAATACTTTGGTGATTTGTTCTCCTCAAAGGCCCCCGTTCACAGGTTCGTCCTTGCACCTAGTGATCATAAGAGCTCTTTAGAAGAATCACTAAACAGCTCATTAAAGATTTTATTAGACAGTTGGTAATACATGGTCAGCAGCCAACACGAAGGATTTCTAATTTAATGAGAATTTACAAATTTCATAATTTGTAATTCCGTATTTATAATTTCTATAATTTGCAAATTTTAGTGTTTGGATATCATGATGTAGAATTTTAAAAATCATGAAAATTATAATTTCACGTGTTTGGATAATCATTGGATTTAAACATATGCAAATGAAAGTTTCATTTTTAAACAAAAACAATACACAAACATCAAATTTGAATACAAAGAACTCAAACACATTATGTAAAAGCTAAAAACTCCAAAATCCCTTCTTATCTATCGCTATCTCTAATGTAATTTTGGAAATCAAATTAAAATTCCAACTAAATCTGCTAAACAATAAGCAACGTTGCAAATCAACTCTCCTAAAATAGAGCAACAAATCAAAGCTCACGTTTAGAACAAGTATAAAATATGATTAATGTTCAAAATATCTCATCTTAAATTAAACTCTAAAGAAAATATAATAATAACTAACAAATAAAATGTTCCAAAGTGTATATGAATAAACACGAAAATCCTAACATGGTAAAAACATATTCTATTTTGTTGTTGAAAGAAACATGAACACCATGCTATGTTTTTCGTCAACCGGAAGCCCCTTGAACATAGAAAAGTGTTTCGGATTTTCTACAAACCAAGAGTATGCCTTCAGTCGATCATTTCTACTAAGATCAAGAATTGCAGTAAGTTCGCCATATAATTCTGCTAGATCAAGGCTTAGTGTTGTTGCAGCGATAAGTTGATCAAAAGACAAAGCCATTTTAGCTACTGAATCTGCAAGGACATTAGGCATACCTCGTCTCTTTGATGGGGGAAAACTAGCAGACATTTGATTGCTTCTCTTCGGATGAACATAGGTGGGTAAAACATCATCAATGTGAGAATTTTCAAAGCCTTCAACATCAGCATCCAAATCAATGGCATCGGTAGGAGAACTCTCTTGGTTCATAGCATTAGCAGCTTCTGCATATGTTTCAGCACCCTCCCTAGAAGCTCTGTCTTTGCTACATAAGTCCACTAAGTCATCCTAATTGGTAATCACTTTCCACCGGTAAGTTTTAGCATCATCATGTGACTATAAAACAAAGAACAAAAGTAAACTAATCTATATTTACGGTTAAATAAAAAGGAAAATAAATCAATCAAATAAGAGCGTATGCATTTGATCAATCTTTGTTCACTGTTAACAATAGTAAACTATATCTATATTCACGATTAATTTTTATTGCTGAAAGTCAGCAAGAAAATTAATAAAATAAGAGTGTGTATGCATTTGAATTACCTTCACATATTCTGCCCAAACACTTTCTTCATCAACTGTGATCATCTTCTTTGTTGCATCCCAATTGAATTCACTTTGACTCAATATGTCACTCACTATTCCATAATGCTTTCTCCATGTCTTACCACGATTTCGTATGTTATCAGCAGTAACACTAATATCAAACTGTGTAGAAATTATACATACAGCGTTGTTGTAAGCAACTGGTTTCCAGCCTGCGTCTCCTTTGTTACCTAGTTGGCGTTCTTGTCTCGGAATATCACATAGTGAACTATCCATTTGTGAACTCCAGCGAAAACCGTCCATATTTTGCTTCTGATTTTTTTTCCTTGCCTTTAATTTTGTTGGCTTCTCTGTCATCTTTGTATGTACAAGGAAAGGAAACAATATGAGAATGCTAATAATTTTCTACTTAGACTAGAAAGGCAGCAACATTAGTCAACATACTATGTATACTATCAAGACACAAAACATGTAAATCAAACAAACCCAGAAAACATGGGCATATTTCATGGATTCAACCTCAAGATTAACCATAATCTATCTATTATCAAGGCAGCAAGTTAGACTAATAATTTGTTACTTAGACTAAAAACGCAACAGCAAATTAGATGGAGTAGACATGCATAAAACCCATAAAACCCATTTATTTATCAAACCTAAAGAAACACAGCAAACATTAAGGGAAGAGAAACTCAGAACATTCAACCAATTGAATCATTATGGAAAAAAAAAAAAAATACTGAATCAGAGATTGAACAAACCAAATACATGTTTATATGTAAATAAACAGAATAAAATAGGACCAGAGATTGTAGGTCTTACCTTTGATTTGCAATTTTCGCGGACTGACCCAAGTAAGGGCAACGCAGGAAGCTTGGAAATTGACCCAAGTAAGGGCAAAGACAATAAAAAATGAATGGTCTTGGCAGCTTGTGGGTTCTCCAGGGTTCTGTGTTACTAAAAACTTAAAATGGGTCACAAAATAGATTTTGGAGTGGAAAAAGAAAGCGGGAGGAAGTGCTCAGAGAGCTATTTTCAAGCTAAAGGAGGAATTGAAAGATTGTTGTCATATGCTGATGTTTGATGGGGCATGATCAGTTCTGAGCTTAAGGATGTAGTACGAGAAAATGAAATTTATTAGAAATTACAACCCCGGGTCCAGTGACTAAATGAAGGGATAGAAACACTAAATACTTTCATTTGAAGAAGATGAAGAGGCAAAGGCACAATAAATGCCGGGGGTTATATGATGAGCTTGGGGCGTGGCATGATGGTGAAGAGGAGATGGGTGCAATTGCTCAGCGGTGTTTTTCAGGATCTTTTTGCAACGTCTCACCCTTCCCATATTAGGGAGGTCACAGCCTGCATGCCTCCAAGTATCTTGAAAGTGAACGATGTGAGGCTACTGTGCAGGAAGAGGAAGTTCGTTAGGCGGCGATGCAAATCAACCCTTTGAAGTCGTTTGGCTATGATGGCTAACATTGGGGACTGGTTGGACATGAGGTTATAAGAGCAATGACTCACTTCTTCCACACTGGTCGATTTCTAAGAAAGGTTAATTTCACTCATCTTAGTTCTCACCATTTGATCCAGAAGCCCACGGGCTTGTGTGGTACCCAGTAGGCCCGATGACAAAAAGCCCGACCCGGCCCACTATGGGTCGTGGGCCGACCCAACTCGCATGTTGACGGGCTGAACTTGGGCTTAGGGTATTCAAACATATTGGCCTAAGCCCGATAAGGCCCTGTAAGCCTAACCCGACTCACCCATGTAAACTTGATCCATAAGTCTGAATATATAAAATAATTATAAATTAAGAATTAATACCTAGTCAAATCTTATTACTACTATTTCAACCCAAACCCAAAACTCCAACCCAAGTTCAACCTAGTTTTTATAGAATTGCATGTTTTTATATACATCTCCATATCCCACTGTTCCTTCTTTACCAAAAAGGTTACTTGGGTCATTACAATTTGATATAGGGAATTCACCAAATTCACTATTTTTTACTCATTTTGATTCTGATACCTTTACTACACTGAGTGACAGTTAGGAGTAGCATAGCTCCACAAAAAAAATCTCTTAAAAGTTAGCCCTTCGGGTAACTCTTCAAGTAGGTTTGTGATGAAAGGGCCCGTCCGCGAAGGACATAGATAACCGTGTCCGATTCTGCTCTCTTCTAACAAGTCAACTGAAGTTCCGAAATTACTCTCAGCACTTGCCAAACAAGGGATAACCACACCTGTGCCCACTCATGCCTCCACCTCCCGATCAGCCTCGATCATCGCGCCACGACCTGGAAGGTCAATAAAACAGAAAAGGTGTGAGTGCACAAAATAAAGTTTTAGAAATACATTTATCAAAATACATTCTTACCCTCCAGTTTCACAAACATGCATGCATATCATAAAACATGAGTCATAGTATGAAATAAATCAAGTATGAACAGTGGACCAATAAAATCAAAACATGTTTTCCCATGGTCCATAAAAGTCATGTTCATCAAATCAGTGCACGATATAAAGTATCTGGACACAAATATCAATAAATCATAATACCACCAATCCTCAATATCCAATCTCAATATCCAAGTAACCCGTCACGATATCAATGCAACGAGTGCAAACTCGGGTGTCTCATGTCCGAGTACCTCCCTAGGATCTACGACGTCTGGGGTGATATCTTCTCCAGGATCTACGACGTCTGGAGGGTATCATCATATCTCAGACTCTTGAGACTGAGCCTCCCTCGGAGCCACTCATCTCCAAGCAGTGGATCGTGACTACTCTAGGATCTACGACGTCTGGAGGAGACTATCAAATCACAGAGGATGGTATATGTGGAACAGTCACCAAATCCAGTAATCTCATTTTAAAATCATTTAAATCTCAAATCAAATAAAAAACGTTTCAACAGGGCCTCAACCCGAAACATAGTTTTCACAAAGCAAGTTCCACAAATCCATCATAAAAACAGTTTCCAGAATCTACTTTATAAATCAAAATCATCAAGTTCATCATATTCATATGTGACTCCAAATCCGAGTCAAAATCACTATCCAATTGGGTCTCAAGCCCCAAAATATCATTTTCACACAAATCCGTGCAATCGCAACCTCAGTTGCCAATTTCACATAAATCCATAAAAGATAGCCAAAAAGCATTACAAATCCATCAAATCATTTTCTGACTCATAATCCGAGTCAAAACCAATCACAAATCCCGGGCCTTCGCCCAAAACAATAGTTTCACAGTTTTCTCGAAAATCGTGCCCAAAATTATATAAAATAATATAATATTCCCAAAATCCGGAAATCATCACATCGAAACATCAATCATACCAAAGTATTTCAAATCATATCATAAAGCATTTAAAACATATATGCATGCATTCAGGGTAGAAAACAAAAGTCCACTCACACACCGTCCATATCGCTCGCTTTCCGAGTTGCACGTTTTTTCATAAATTCCGGAAGTCATCATTCCTGTCCAAAATCATTATTGAGGGTTACTAACATCTCAATACACCTCATATAATTTTCCCCAATTTTTTCGGGATTTAAATACATATTTTAAACATAACATAAACCTTCAGACCCTCGAAACAATATCGAAACGGTATCTGATTTCCTCGAAACCAAAGCCAAAATGTTCGTTACATTAAGTGGAACAAGTTTCATGTTGAACTCACATCGGGATTCCCACTCACGCACCTTCATGCGCTAACGTGAGTGGCTGCGCGTGAGTCCACGCGCCTGCTACAGTAACAAAGTATTGTTCATCTTCTCGACCCGGATACCTGTAAAACGGGTCCTTTAGCCCGCGAGACGACCCGACTAGTTCTCTGTCAATTCTCGATTGAATTTCAAAATTGATCAAGCCAATAACATCGTTTTAGGTCCAATTAAAGTTATGTAAACTTAATTTCAATGGAACTTACCGTAATCCAGTCTACTTCGAGTTCGAAATATCGAAGAACATGTAACCACTATTCATCTTCGAACTTCATCAATTTCAATCGAATTCGTGCAATTGATTCACTCAGAAACTTCGCAGGGTCCATATAAACGTAATTCCAAGCTCGATTTCATCCTTCTAACCCTTCAATTGCATGACTCAATCCTCAAATTCCTTTTCTGTCACTAGGTCCGTTCAGAGCCAAAACAACATCAATTTTCTTCATTCTTGAGGTGGTCCTGATCGAGGCACTCCCAGAAAGCTCAAACAAATCTCAATTTGGAGTATCAGGACCTACAAATTCAAATTCTATTTTTTTGTTCATTTTGAAAGTTCGAAGGGTTTGGGTCTCGGGTTCCTGGGTTTTTCTGTCAAAATTTACATCCCCTTTTCTCTCAACCGTTCTCATTCTTCCTCTCTAATGATTTCTTTCATTAATCCTCTCACAGGTTGATCAGACAGGGAGATTGAGCATACTGCTCTGTTTTGTCCTTCACAAAATACACCTGCACGATTTGTTTCTTAATTCAAATCCACACCGCCCAATCTTCATTGCCACTAATCTCTCTTAGCCACTAAGCCACAATCTGCCCGTGACAGATGTCACTCAACAACCAAAGTGAGTCACAATTGTACTGACTCATCACAAAGCCTAGTCAAATTACTATTTTACCCTTCTTTGATAAATTACCAAATTGCCCTTTACTGTTTGAGGCTCATAACTTTCACATCTGATCTCCGATCAACGCATGCCGCCTGTCTACGGATTCAGCGTCTCGAGACCTACCCAATAGTACTTACGGAAAGTCCAAACACGATCCCCATCAAAAAGTCAACAAATGGCCCCTTTTTAACCAATTTACCAAATTACCCTTAAACTTCTGAACATCATAACTTTCTCCTCGAATGTCGGAATTGGGTGTGCCACCTGTCTATGAACTCGTGACGTCCCGAACTACGCCATAGTCATTGGTCAAAGTCCGTTTGACCGCTCGAACCAAAAGTCAACCATTTACCCAATTCCAGGGGCAAAATCGTCGTTTCCTTCAACTTTTTCCAAATTTTCCTTTTTCGAATTTCCTGGTCGTTACATGTGCTTAGTGACCATCTTACCCTCTCTCAATTTTATGGTTGAAATGTTAAGTCAATTCTCCAAACAAAATAAGTCTCCTCCTTACCTTGTCTCAATATTCAATAATGATATTTAAGCTCAACTCACACTTTTATAATTAGGAAGGTAGAAGTGGGCTTAGTAGGTCCGACCCATAAAGTTCGATAAAAACCCGGCCTAAACCTGACCCAACAAAGGGCATGGGCTTTCATATTTATGATTAAGCTCGCCCGACCCGGCTCGGTATTTTTTAAATTATGAAATAGGCTCGGCCCAGCCCTGCTCAGGCCCAAAAATTTTGGGCTGGGTTTGCCCAACCCATCCCAATGATGAGGGCTAACTCATTTAGCTCTTTGTCGTAAAGTTTCATGCCCATTAAACATGTCACAATTTTGTCCTTTTTTATTTTTTTTGTAATGTACTATAATGTATTATATAAGATTATTGTGAAAATGATCACAAACAGACTAAAGGGGGTGATGGGAAAGGTGATTAGTAGATCCCAATCAGATTTTGTGGCGAGAAGGAAAATATTTGATAATGTTTTGGTTGTGCATGTACTCCTACACACCATTAAGAAGAAACGTGGGATGGAGGGGTAGAGAAGATGTTAAAATTGGATATGTCTAAGGCTTATGATTGGGTTGAATGAAATTTCTTACTGGCAGTTATGAGGTTATTGGGGTTACATGAGGTCTTTTGTAATTGGATTATGGAGTGTATTTCTGCAACCTCAATTAGTGTGCTAATGGATGGAAACCCTACAACATCTCCTGGGGCCTTAAGCAAAGAGATCCACTCTCTCTTTTCTTATTTGTGTTATGTGCAAAAGGCTTATCTGCACTACTTCGAAGAAAAACAGAAATTGGGGCGTTGAGGGGCATTCTTGTTGCACAAGGAGCTTTCAGTTTGACTCATATGTTCTTTATTGATGTCTCAATCCTTTTTTTCCAAGGCTATTATGAATGATGTAGTTCTCTTAAAATAGACTCTAAAGAGTCTAGTCAAATGATTAATCCGGAAAAGAGCTCTGTTGTATTTAGTGTGGATTGCCTCCAACAACTCCAGAACCATATTGTTGTCGTGTTGGGGGTGAGTAAGAAACATGCCATTGGATAGTAATTGGGGTTATAAACTGATTTTAGAGGCTCTAAAAGGGTTGTATTTGAAGATATCCGGAATCATGTGGAAGTGAAAGCAGCAGAGCGGTTGGAGCAGTTTCTCTCTATGGTAAGGAAGGAGGTTTTGGTGAAGTCTACTGCTATTGCCTTGCCAAATTATGCATTGTCTTGCTTCCAGGTTTCGGTGGGTGTTTACAAGGATATAGAACATGCCTTAGCTAGATTTTGGTGGGGGTAAAAAGAAGATGAAGTGAAGGATTCATTCGGCTTCGTTGGACAAGGTGACAATACCAAAATACAAGGGTGGCCTAGGTTTCCACAACCTCCGATGTTTCAACCTAGCTATGCTAGCAAAGATTTGGTGGAGGCTACTTACTGAACCATCGTCTTTACTAGCAAATATTCTAAGAGTAAAATGCCACGAGGACACCTCTTTTTTAGAAGAAAAATTTAGACCTGATTCATCTTGGGGATGGAAAGGGATCCTAGAAGGCTACAAGATTTAACAAGCTGGAATTCGATGGCAAGTGGAGGATAGCAGTCGAATTAAGATGGCTGAGGATCTGTGGCTTTTTTCCTATATGCCTTTCTGGGTAAGGCCTGTGACTACTCAATTTCATGTTCTAGTTTAAGATGCACTAATGCTAGGACTTGAAATGCGGAGGTTGTTGAAAATATATGTTCTATGGATGATTCTCGTATTATTCTTGCTATGCCATTGAGTAGGTTTGGATGTCAAGATAATTTAATATGACAGTTTTCCAAATCGGGAGTATATAATGTGCATTCTCGATACATCCTAGCTTTGGAGATGAATTGAAATAGGTAATTATCAGATCGTGGAGGGGAGGACAGAGTGATGGAGGGACTAATGATCAGTTATGGACTCAAATTTAGAAGCTTAATGTTCCTAATAAAATTCGACATCTTATTTGGAGGTGTCGTCGGGGCTTCCTTGCTCTTAGAGGAAATCCAGTATGCCACCAGGTCTAAGTGCAAAACAGTTTCCCTCTTCGTGAGGAGGAGGCATCTGTAGGCCACCTATTCTTTCGTTGTAAGTTTGCAAGTGTTTTCTAGTTTGGTGGACCATTGTAGATGGACATGTTGCAGTTCAGAGGGCTTACTTTTAGGGATTTCTGGTTGGTCATGGAGGATTTGTTCTAGACGGTGGATGATCCTGCATCCATATTTTAGCTGATTAGTTTTGGATGTTGGAGAATCTAGAAAACTAGAAATGCAAGATGCTTTTAGGAGGAGGTGCAACAACCAACCTTGGCTATTGAGCTACTACTGCAGCAGCTTGAAAAGTTTGAGGATGCCAAGAGAGAGTCAGGACGAATTGGACAAGTGGAGATGGGGAATGGTAGTGTAGTGGCAGAGGGGGAGTCACTGGGTCATTGGCAATGATTGGCAATGGATACCCTAAAGTTGAATTGTGATGGAGCGTGGTCTGAGGTCACATAGAGATGAGAGGCTAGGTGGGTGGTCCAGTCGTGGCTGTGTGGTTTTGAGGTGGATGGGGGGAGGTGAAAACTTCTGATGTTCCTCTGCCCTTCAAGCGGAGACAATGGTTGTGAGGGCCAATTTGGAGGCTTGTTATAATGCAGGACACATAACGCTAATTGTGGAATTGTATTCCAATGGTTTGGTTTAGTGATTATGCTGGAAGGGTACGAGAACATCCTTTGCTAATATCCTTTTTGACATGTGTGCACTTTGTGAGTCCATTGGGTTCATTTGTTTCTATTTTATTCGTAGAATTTATAAGAAGGTTACCTATAAAGTGGAAGCCTACGTCAAAAGGATGGGTTGTTGTTTTGGGGGTTATTTTTTTGGGGAGTCAGATCTTGAACCAAACTAGTTTAATCTTGGTGCCCTGAATGTTGATATTTCAGTTCGTATTTAAGTTAATAAAGTTAAATTTCAGCAACAAGAAAAAAATAAGAAAATAAAAACACTTGACAACCATTGGAAATTTTTTATTATCAACATTGTTGTTATATGTTGAAGCGTTAAATGTTCCAACTGTCGATCACTCGTTGCCCAATCACCAAATGATGCGTGTCCCTCCTGTGACCTGTCAACTCAAGCGGATCGCGGGTTTCCGTTAGTACGAGCACCGGTGTGGTGCCGGCCTAAGGCTCTCCGACGATCAAGTCAGGTACGTTGTTCATAAGAGGAAATAGTAAATGGTAAGTTTGGCAGAGTAATTGTGAATAGTAAATATTAGTTACCTTTATTGGGAAATGTGTACCCCTTATGTATGGGTAGGTGGGATGTTCAATTCCCAAATTTCCGATGTGGGACAAAACGCTCCTCGATTTATATGCTGACACGTGTTACATAGATCGATGGTGGATACGCTTCCACGTGACATCCCGCATTGGGCCCGGTGTTGGGGTTGTTGTAAGTTCGGTAGTTTTGGGCCTTGAACGGAGTTTGGGCTTTAAGTATACGGCCCAGTGGGTCTGGTCAGATATGGTGTCAACAGAAGTTCCCCAAGTCGTTGACTGAGGTGGAATTTCTCGGTCGGGGACTTGTTTCATTTTTCCTAGACCCTAGTGGGAAGTATACATGTAGTCCCCCAAGTCCCCTGGTGGGAGAGTCCGCCGAGACAATCTCGGTCAAGAATAATGTAGACATAAGTCGGTCTGTAGGGAACTCCTCTCGGTGAATTGGAGAGTGGTCGGTCACGGAAGAGCGTACCATAGCCGGGAAGGATGAACACCGAGCGGTGCGAATGGGTCGGTGTAGGCGCACGGCATCCGTGGGGATGTAGGACACCGAGCGGTGTACCCGAGTCGGTCTAGGTGTACGGCATCCGCAGGAGTGAACGGGGGATACCAAGCGGTGTACCTGAGTCGGTCCAAGTGTACGGTATCAGCAGGAGTGAACGGGGGACACCGAGCGGTGTACCCGAGTCGGTCCAAGTGTGCGGCATCCGCAGGAGTGAACGGTGGGCACCGAGCGGTGTACCTGAGTCAATAGCTAGGGCCATCGGTTGCAAGGGGGTGAGAGCACCGAGTGGTGCACATGAGTTCTGTAAGGCAGTCCAGGGCACCGAGCGGTGTACGGTAGTCGGTGTCGAGGTGAGGGAAGACGGTTGGGCTTCCTTAGACAAATGGTTGACACGTGTTCGGTCAGAGTGAATGGTTGCAACACGTGTCTGCCTCTGGGAGGGGCGACGCCTTGTAGTCTGTGCATCAACCTCTATAAATATGAGGAGTTTCCACCGATTGTCTCACCGATTGTCTCACTTTGTGTTTTTGAGAAAGTGAGGAAATTCTGTCCAACTAGGAAGGAGATTTCTGAGCAGCTCTCAGCGGTGGTGCATACGGTGGTTGCGATTTCCAACGAGCCCTCCTCCGTGAAAAAACATAATAAGTATGGCTTAACCTGAATTTGTTCGATTGAAGTGGGTGTTGGTGAGGAACTGGTCATGAACTTGGTGAAGTTTGTGGTCAGATCGTCGTAGGTCCGAGTCGATCCGCTAAGTTATGTTGTTTTTATTTTCTTTCTTTTGTAGATGTCCGTTGATAGTGACTCGGTATCCGAGGGTAAGTGTTACGACTCACAGGGCGGTGAGTCGTCGGATAGTAGTGTGCAGGTTCTCAGTCCCGTCTCCGGGAGTCAGGACGAGGCCGACTCGGTCCAGGTACAAGATAGGGCACAGTCGGTGCATAGTACGACCGAGTCATCCGGTAGGATAATGGAGACTTGTGCTGAGGCGGAGCTGACAGGTAGGCCGGGTAGTGGCAATCTCTTGGTGGACGTCGAGATGATAGTCAAAGCTGGTGTTCACCGAGCATTGAAGCTGACCCACGGCCGAGATAGGGGCGCAGTTCGGCTTAATAAGGTGAAACCGACCGGGAATGAGTCGATCCCGGAGGCCGTTCCGATTGAACATGCTGCCTTCACTGTGGATGAAATGGTCAATAAGGAGACCGAGAAGGGCCTAATGAAGATGAGGATCGAGTTTGGCGTTCCCGACTCGGTGACGACGAGGCTGCCCACAAGAGAGGAAAGACCGAGTAACCCCTCGGCTGGTATGGCGTTGTTCTATACCGAGCTGATGCACCATGGGGTAAGGCTTCCCCTGCATCCCTGTCTGCGGAAGATGGTGAAGAAGATGGGAGTGGCACTCGGTCAGCTCAATCCGAACGTGTGGATTGTGCTCTGCTCCCTCTACACGGCCTTCAAGTGGGCTGACCAACCGGAGCCGACCTACGCCCAACTCGTGTACTTGTACGAGTTTGGGTTTCAACAGCAGAGTACCGGGTGGGTCTTCGTCCGTCATCGCAAGAAGAGCAAACGAGGGGAGTTCATCCTGGACATACCGACCTCCCAAAAGTCGTATAAGACGAAGTTCTGCCTGGTCAGTGGGAACTGGGAAGGGGACACCGACGAACCACCCATATCGTCCAAGTTTTAGACCACACGTGGATAGTTGTAGCATAGGCCGACCATTTTGATGTAATTGTTTATAGTTGGTATATTCCCAAGTATGGCTATGTTGGCTGACCAATTCTCGGTGTGCAGGGTTGTTCCCAGAAGAAGAAATCTCACCAGCGGAGAAGGAAGTCGTCCACCGAGTAAGGGAGATCTTGGACGAGCTTAACCGAAACCGATGGATCCTTCGGCTGCCTGGGTTCCAGTACAAAGTCGGCCTCATCGACACCGACGAGGGTAAGTGTGTATGTTGCTATGTTTGTTGTTTTGTGTTAGTTTTTTTTTGTGACTGACCGGGTGCTCGGTGTTGCAGTTCCGTATCATCTCAGGAGTCGAATATACAAAAACTGTGAGCGGCTAAGAATGAAGGCTGACAAGAGTTCTGGAGAATCGGCGTCCCTGTCCAAAGCGGCTGAGCGCCTGGAGATGCTCCTCAAAAGGAAGAAGGAGCGAGCCAAGAAAGTGCAGCCCGATCGGTTCGATCGTGCTAAACAGGGGCAGTCATCCCAGCCGAGACAACCAAGTCCGCCGGCTCGGTCTCCCAAACGAAAACAGAGAAACGTGGGGGGAGACCGAACCCATTCCCCGGAGCCTAGGCGGACGAAGGTTAGAAGGGAGGCCGAGACGATCCTATCGGCGCAGGAGCAGATAGGGGGCAAGAGAACAATGTCGACCCCAGAGTTCAACCCTCCGTCGTCCCCCCCTCGGCTAGACGTGAGGATCCTGGAGATGCTCCAGAGGAGGGGGGGATGTAAATCTAGGTGTGTTCACCAATGGGGAGGCGATCAGTGAGGGGTCGAGTGCCGAGGCCACTCTCTGCTACCCTAGGCAGATGGTTCCATTGCTGAACGGGGTCTGTCAAGGGACCTCGACGCCCCTGGATGAACTGGCCGAGGTGCAATGCCGGTCGGCGGACCATAGGATGGAGAAAGCCATGCTGCTGCTGAGCAATGTAAGTGTTTGTCGTTTTATTTTTCAAGTGTAGTGTTGTCGGACGAGTGATTGTCTAAGCTCTTTTTTGTGCAGGCCCTCGGTGAAGTCTACTGCCAATTTGGGAATGCCCAGAGAAAGGTGGCTGGTGCTCGCCGGGAGAAGGACCGGCTGAGGAAGAAGCAGGAGGAGCTCACTCCGAAACTCCAGGAGGCCGATAGGGCGATGAAGGAAGTGGCCGACCTCAACCGCAAGTTGGAAGCAGAGAGGTGGAAGACGCAGGAGGCCCTGGCTGCCAGAGACCAAATGAAGGCTGAGGTTGAGGCCAAAGAGAAGGACCGCCTGAAGCACTGGAAGGAGTTGTGTCGGATGAAGGCGGCTAGGGAGGCCGAGCTGGAAGAGGCGAGAAAAACTACGGTGGCCGAGTTCAAAGCCTCCGAGGAGTTCGAGAAGCTGAAGAACGAGTACGCTGCCGATTGTGAGCAGGAGTTCTTCCGCAATTTCTTCTTGCACAACCTTGGTCTGACCGTGAAGACCCCCTGGCTCGGCCAGGATATCACCGCTGAAATGTTTGAGGACGAGTCGGGGGAGGAGGAAGAAGAGGGTGCCCAGCCGAGTGACCAACCGGAAGCCGACCAGGTGGAGCCTCAAAATGAGCCGGAGCCAGAGGTGGAGGGAGCATCGCAAGCCGAGCCGCAGGTGGAGGAGTTAGTGTAGGACACTTGTATTTTTCCTTTATTGTGTAGAAATAGTTGGCACGGCCAAGAGGTCAAAGTTTTGTAATGCTCATGCAGATCGAGCATAATAGGTCTGCACATTTTGAATGAATTTGGACTTTCTCCGAACACAAACGGTATACCGAGTTAGCCTTTCGATTTCTGTTTGTTGAAGTGTACATGTAAGCCGAGTAGGACGTTACACCGACGCGTTGTTTTGAGTTTTAATTGCAAGTGTTGGGTTGTAGGCCGAGTGAGACCGAAACCCGACTCGTATGTTGGAGTCAAAATTTTAGTGCAAGCCGAGTAGGGCCGTACACCGACTCGATAGTTTGAGTCAAAATAGCAAGTGTTGGGGTGTAGGCCGAGTAAGACCGAACCCTGACTCGTGTGTTTGAGTCAAAATATTAGTGCAAGCCGAGTAGGGTCGTACACCAACTCGATAGTTTGAGTCAAAATAGCAAGTGTTTGGGTGTAGGCCGAATAAGACCGAACCCCGACTCGTATGTTTGAGTCAAAATATTAGTGCAAGCCGAGTAGGGCCGTACACCGACTCGATAGTTTTAGTCAAAATAGCAAGTGTTGGGGTGTAGGCCGAGTAAGACAGAACCCCAACTCGTATGTTTGAGTCAAAATGTTAGTGCAAGCCGAGTAGGGCCGTACACCGACTCGATAGTTTGAGTCAAAATAGCAAGTGTTGGGGTGTAGGCTGAGTAAGACCGAACACTGACTCGTATGTTTGAGTCAAAATGTTAGTGCAAGGCGAGTAGGGCCGTACACCGACTCGATAGTTTGAGTCAAAATAGCAAATGTTGGGGTGTAGGCCTAGTAAGACCGAACCCCGACTCGTATGTTTGAGTCAAAGTATTGGTGCAAGCCGAGTGGGGCTGTATACCGACTCGAATGTTGGAGTCAAAATGTTTGGTTACAAAAGCTACGTAAATGGAAGAGTTTATAAATAACGGGCGCGAATAACCGGCAAATTACAGCAAGAGATAAGATGAAGGAAAAAAATACAAAGTTGTTAAATGAAGTATTTCTTCAAGTGGTCGGCATACCATGGGTGGCCTAGCTTTCGCCCGTTTGAGTCTTCTAATTCATAGGTGCCAGGCCGGCAAATCTTTGTAACCCGATAACGACCTTCCCAATTTGGGCCGAGGGTGCCGGCTGAGCTGTCCTTGGTGGCGAGGCTGACCTTCCGAAGGACCCAATCCGCTTCCTGAAAACCCCGGTGCTTGACTCTGGCATTATGGTAATTGCATAGCCGCTGTTTGCAGGCAATGTTTCGGAGGTTAGCCTGCTCTCTGTGCTCCTCGATGAGGTCTAGACTGAGTGCAAGCTGATGGTTGTTTTGTTCGGGTTCATAGGTCGACACTCGGTAAGAAGCTTCGTTCAGTTCAGCAGGGATGACGGCTTCTGTTCCGAAGGTCAGTGAGAAGGGGGTTTCATTTGTCGATGTGTGGTACGAAGTCCGATATGACCAGAGTGCGTTGGGGAGGATTTCAGACCACTTGCCCTTGGCCTCATCCAGCTGCGTTTTCAGTGTGTTCTTGATGATTTTGTTGATGGCCTCCACTTGTCCATTGGACTGAGGGTGAGCTGGTGAGGCGAAGCAGAGACGGATGTTGTGTCTGTCACAAAAGGCACGAAAGCGTGCGTTGTCGAATTGCTTCCCGTTGTCCGTGACAATGGTGTGGGGGAGACTGAAACGGCAGATGATGTTCTGGAAGACGAACGTTTCAATCTGGCCCGTGGTGATGGAAGCCAAGGCTTTTGCCTCTACCCACTTGGTGAAGTAGTCCACTGCTACTACTGCATATTCTGTCTTACCTTTCCCCGCTGGCATCCCGATCAAGTCAAGTCCCCACTGTGAGAAGGGCCAGGGGCTGATCATGGGTGTGAGGTTCTCTGGACGCAAGTGAAGGAGAGGGGCGAACTGTTGACACTTGTCGCATCGTTTAGTCAGCTCTGCCACATCTCCATGCATAGTAGGCCAGTAGAAACCTTGTCGGAAAGCTTTATAGGCCAATGACCGTGGTCCAGAGTGATTTTCACAAATGCCACCATGTATATCTTCTAGAATGGCCCTGCCTGCCTCTGGGACGAGACACTTCAGGAGAGGTAGAGTAAAACCCCGCTTGTAGAGTTGGCCATTGAGGAGTGTATACCGGGCTGCCTGTCTCCGGACCTTTTTGGCCTCCATCTTATCGGACGGGAGAGTTCCATTTGTGAGGAATCCGAGCAGCGGGGTCATCCACATGCCGTTAATGTTGATTGCGCAAACTGTCGGGCCCTGTGTGCTGGGTTGATCAAGAATTTCGACCAGGACATTGCGACTCTGTTTTCCATCGAGGGAGGATGCAAACCGGGCTAGAGGATCCGCATGGCTATTTTCGGAGGGTGGAATCCGAGTGATAGCATAATTGTGGAAACTCCTAAGAAGAGACTTTGCCAATGCTCTGTACGCTGCCATGTAAGAGTCTTTGGCCTCGTACTCGTTGGTGATCTGGTTGACGATAAGCTGCGAATCGCTGAAGATTTGGATCTGTTTTGCCTCCATGGTCTTGGCGAGGCGGAGTCCTGCGAGGAGGGCCTTATATTCTGCGGCATTGTTAGAGGCCTTGAACTGGAAACGAAGGGCGTATTCCATTCGGATTTTGTCCGGTCTGGTGATGACAAGGCCGGTGCCGGATCCAGTGTGGCAGGCCGATCCGTCGACATAGAGGAGCCACGTCGGCTGAGCAGGGTCAAGCTGGGGACTTTCCTCATCCAATATATGTGTTATGGATGGGGGAGCAGATGGTGCGACCTCATGTGTGGCCACTGCTGGGACGTAGGAAAATTCAGAAATGAAGTCCGCTATGGCCTGCCCCTTCTCGGCGGTGCGGGGAGTGAAGGTGATGTCGAACTCGCTGAGTTCTATTGCCCACTTGAGTAAACGGCCTGATGTTTTGGACTTCTGCAGTACTTGCCGGAGTGGTCTGTCGGTCATCACAGTTACGGAATGAGCTTGGAAGTATGGCTTGAGCTTTCTAGAAGACATAATGAGGGCGAAGGCGAGCTTCTCTAGGTCAGAGTATCTCGTCTCGGCGTCCTGTAGAGCCTTGCTGACATAATACACCGGGTGCTCAGCGCCATCCTTGCATTTGACTAGCACCGAACTGACGGCAGAGGCGGAGACAGATAGGTACATGTAAAGGGTTTCCCCAGTGTCTGGTCTCGCCAACAACGGTGCCCTGCCCATGTAATCCTTGAGCTCCGTGAAAGCCTTAGTGCACTCCTCCGTCCAGGTGATGTGCTTGGACTTTCCCTTCAAGGCTTTGAAAAAAGTTACGCACTTGTCGGTGGCTTTGGAGATGAAGCGTGTAAGGGCTGTGACTCGGCCCGTTAGACTTTGCACTTCTTTCTGGGTTCGTGGGGGCTCCATATCGACCAGGGCCTTGATTTTTTCCGGATTGGCCTCAATACCTCTCTAATTAATCATGAAGCCCAGGAATTTCCCAGAGCCGACTCCGAAGACGCATTTTGCCCGGTTCAATCTCATCCGGTATTGTTTTAGGACGTCGAACATCCGCGACAGATTGGGGATATGCAAGTCAGCTGATTTACTCTTAACGAGCATGTCATCAACGTAAACCACCATTGTTTTCCCAATCTGGTCGGCAAACATGAAGTTCAATAGGCGCTGGTAAGTGGCTCCGGCGTTCTTGAGTCCGAAAGGCATGACATTGTAGCAGTATAACCCATGATCCGTCCTGAAGGTTGTGTGGATCTGATCTGCCGGATGCATAAAGATTTGGTTGTAGCCCGAGTACGCATCCATAAAGCTCAGGAGTTCATGTCCTGCCGTGGCGTCGACCAGTTGGTCTATCTTTGGCGAAGGAAAACTATCCTTGGGGCAAGCCTTGTTCAGGTCAGTAAAATCAATGCACATTCGCCACGTCCCAGAGGGTTTCTTGAAGAGTACCACGTTAGCTACCCAGGTGGTGTAGACGGCCTTTTGGACAAAGTGAATGGTGCTGAGCTTGATGATTTCTGCCTTCATAGCCTCGGTCCTCTCCGCGTCGTAGAGGCGACGTTTCTTTTCGACATGCTTGTAGGCAGGATCGATACTGAGTCGGTGACAGATAACGTCGGTGGAGATGTCGGGCATGTCGGCATAGGACCAGGCGAAGACCTCAAAGTTGTCCTTTAAGAAACGAATCAGCTGTGAGCGTAGGTCGGGCGAAGGAGTTGTCCCAATCTTTACCTTTCGATCCGCAAAGTTGTGGGAGAGTACTATCTCTTTGACATCCTCAATAGGCTGCGGGTGTAGTGTTGTTGAATGGTCCCGAGGATCTTCAATCGGCCCATCCTGTATTCTCCGCGCATCCTGAGGGCTGACGGGGTCAGCCTCGAACGCGGACTCTGTTACTGCCATGGTTTCCTTTGGTGGCTGGATCGGGGTAACAGAGTTGCACGCTCTTGCAGCCATTTGCTCCCCTCTGACTTGGCCAATCCCCATAGGAGTTGGCAATTTTACCAGAAGCAGGTGGGTGGAGACGACTTCCTTCATCTGATTAAGTATTCCCCTTCCGAGAATGGCGTTGTAAGCCGCAGGGCAGTCTATTACCAATAAAGGTGCTAGCACGGTTGCCCTCCGGGGATGTGTTCCGAGGGAGAGAGGGAGGGTGACAGTGTCGTGCGGGACGATGGAGTCCCTAGTGAAACCGAAGAGAGGTGTAGGGGAGCGGTCCAGACTCGCTTCTGGGATGCCCAATTGCCTGAAAGCTTGCATAAAGAGGACGTTGACCGAGCTTCCAATGTCGACCATTACCCGTTGTACGTCGAAGTTGGATATTTCAGCCATAACGACAATGGGGTCGTCGTGAGGATAGACGATCCCGCGCTCTTCCTCTTCGGAAAACGTGATGGGTTTCCAACCGAGTCGGTTTGTTTTCTTGGCTCTTAATTCTTCAATACTGAAGAGCTGCTGATTCTGTTTGGTGGCCCGTAGAAAGTTCTTCTTTTCCCTGTTGGAAGTGAGCGGGCAAGAAATTGATGGTCCTCCGGAGATCGTGTTGATCTGTGGGTTGCGAGGTGGTGGTGGTGCGTGTTGGAGAAATTGGTTGATCTTCCCATCTAGGGCTAGAGCCTCCACCAGATCCCGGAATGTGACACATGGTCAATGCTTTGGCCGTTGTATTTGTGGTATTGGCAATAAATTCGTGTGTCTTTGCCAAGCTTGCCCTTTGCCGGCGCCCAAGTGGACTTCGGGATCATATGCTCCATGTTCAAGAGAACGTTCTCGTAGGGAGTGTTGAGGATGGTATAGGTCTCGTACTTGGAGCGAGGAACCGTTTTTCCCCGTTGTTTGACCGCTCCCCCTGCTGTCTTTCCTGGTGATTCAGGTTCTTACCCTTCTTCCTAGGGCTGTACAGATTATTGCTGTGGGGGTAGTCTTTCCATTTTCCCCCATAGCTCTGTTGCCCCTACTCCTGTGGGCGCTGCGCTGAGCCTTGCTGTTCCGGGACGCTCTGTGCGTATGTTTTCACCGAGTCGGCCCGGGGAGGTTGATACGCATTAGCAGCGTTGGACTTTTGGCTCAGCGTTTCAGCTTTGGCGTAGACCACCTCCTGTTTCATAATTTCATTATAAGGTGTCCAGCCTTAGGTGTGAGATGCGTACCTGAAGGGGGAGTCTCGGAGGCCACCCTTGAAGGCCGTGAAGGCTGCTCGGTCGTCCGTCTCCGTGCATCGGGAGTATTTGCGACTGAACCTTGCTGCGTACCGCTGCAGTGATTCATGTTCACCCTGTTTGAGCTGGAAGAGATCTTCAGCCGAAGACAGGTGATCAGTCTGTATCATGAACTGGTTCATGAAGGTAGAGGTGAGCTGCTCAAAAGAGTCGACGGACCCAGACTCCAGCTTGTAAAACCAATTTATCGCCGCCTCAGTCAGTGTGGAACTGAAAATGAGGCATTGTTCCTCATCCGCGAGGTTTTTGAGAGTAATGGTCGAGTAAAAGTTGTTCAGGTGATTCCATGGGTCGTCATTCCTAGTGTAAAGGGGGATTTTTAGGGGCTTTATCTCGTGATTGATCCTGAACTGGTTGATTCGTTCTGTAAAAGGGCCCGGGCTGGTTTTCGACCAGGCTGGTCTTGCAGTCCGGGCTGTCCCGGCTTCGAGTGTCCGGACTCGGTCTATTAGATGTTGGACGAGCGAGTCAGTTCTGGATTGCTGTGTGGCCCCTCGGTCTATTTGCTCTGCCCACCGATTATCTCTTGGTGCATGGTCACGCCCGATCAGGCATGACTGGTTGGCATCCCTCCCACTTGGCGGGCGCTGATAGCTACTTGTCCGGTGGCCGAATGGGCTTGACCGATCGGTGTCCCTCCGGTCGGGTGGATTCCGGGAGCTGGTTCCCCTGTGACAGACCGGTCTTGATCGCTCAGTGCTCCTCCAGTGGATTGGTTCAGGTGGACGGTGAGCAAGGCCGAGTCGGGTAGACCGCTCGGTGTCATCGCGGGAGGCCCTTGATGTTTGCTTCTCTTGGTGTGATCGATCAGCCTTGTTGCCAGGCTGCCGAGCTGATTAGGCCGTACTCTTGGTCTCCTGGGATGAGTCGGTGACGGGGATTGGATAGCTTGTCGAGAAAGTTACGCGGATGTTGCCTGGGCAGGACCACTGAGCGGTGTTGTTTCCTCGGTGGTCATGCCTTGTTTTTTCAGTCGGCCGAGGGTCAGGTCGGTGCGGACGGTGGTCATTGACCGACTGGTTCCGTCCTGCCCCCTCGCTTAGGGCGTCCCTTACATCTCGGTATATCCTGGTGTCGCCAAGCTGGTTACCGGGGATCATCAACATCCGCGTATGTTTCTTGCTTGGCTCGGCGTCCAAAGGACTCGTGTTGGGCGGTTCAGCGACCGTGTGCTCCTTCTCTTTCCCCGTAGCTCGGAGATTTCTTTCGGCGCACTCGGCAACGACCCTGTCGGCCTCATTCTTACCGAGGCGAGCTCGGTGAGAAGCGAGTTCCGCCTGTGCAACCCGCAGCTGTTCTGCTACCTCGGTGTATCGATCGTCGAGCATCTGACATCTCGACTCGGCCTGGGTACCTTTAGTTTTGACCTCGGCCATGTCGCTCTGGAGTCTCTCGATTATTTGTAAAAAGTTAGGAGAGGGGTCTCTCATTGTTCTGGGGCCTTTCCCGGGTGTGATCTCACCGAGATCGTGCTCGCCCTGCATGTTCAGTGTCGACGAGTCCTTTCTCGGTTCAATGGGTGGATGAGTCGTAACTCGGTCTGGTTGAGCGTGGGCAACCTTAGTCAGACTTCCCACAGACGGCGCCAAACTGTTGAAGCGTTAAATGTTCCAACTGTCGATTACTCGTTGCCCAATCACCAAATGACGCGTGTCCCTCCTGTGACCTGTCAACTCAAGCGGATCGCGGGTTTCCGTTAGTACGGGCACCGGTGTGGTGCCAGCCTAAGGCTCTCCGATGATCAAGTCAGTTACGTTGTTCGTAAGAGGAAACAGTAAATGGTAAGTTTGGTAGAGTAATTGTGAATAGTAAATATTAGTTACCTTTATTGGGAAATGTGTACCCCTTATGTATAGGTAAGAGGGATGTTCAATTCTCAAAGTTCCGATGTGAGACAAAAGGCTCCTCGATTTACGTGCTGACACGTGTTACGTAGATCGAGGATGGATACGCTTCCACATGGCATCCCGCATTGGGCCCGGTGTTGGGGCTGTTGTAAGTACGGTAGTTTTGGGCCTTTAATGGATTTTGGGCTTTAAGTATACGACCCAGTGGGTCTGGTCAGATATGGTGTCAACATTATATATAATTAAATTTTGGCCATGTCTACTATCTAGCCAAATGTGTACTTAAAATAAATATAAAAAAAGAATGAATAATTCAAGAAAGGCATAAAAACATGAGCAAATTGTATTGTAGTTACACGTGCAATTGGTATTACACTATAATTATAACGGCTATGAACTTAGAAGGCCTTGGAAAGGCTTAAATGGAATGAAAAATCCTCATAGTTACTATTCGAAATTTTAGGTATTTCATTAACTTTTCAACTCAGAACCCATAACAAATGCAAATGCTAAAAACTGTATTTACTTTGTCGATCTGCCACTTCCCAATTCTTCATTTACGTCACTACTTGTCACTATGGCAATATATTACCCATTCTCACAGATTGGAGCTATAGCAAAAGATAAAGTCGTTATTGGCGACCTACAAGTTTCTTATTTTTCATAATAAGTTTTAACATGGATATATATATATATAATAATGGTTGCTTCGAACACCCAGAAATACCCTCAAACGATGTCTGATTGACATAAACTCGGCGCCATGACATCCGTATCATTGAGAACTTGAAAATACTCATCACTGTGGGCCTTGGGATTGTCCCATGATGTGCTGCCACATGCCCTTAAGCACTATCGCATGGACCCTACGCGCTTGGAATATTCGACCCTGATGGAACATTCTTCCATGTCAGCCAAACATCATATTCCATCCGTTTTTTACGGAATATTTTGACGGTAGGAGAATATTTTGCCGCTAGAAGAATATTACGTTGCCGGAGGAATATTTCATTGTAGAAGGAATATTCCATCTCTGGAAGAATATTTTGTCACTGGTGGAATATTCACTCACATGAATATTAGCCAGAGAAGACAACCAGCTTCACCATCCGCCACTGTCACCGATGCCAAAATCTAGGTTTTCTCGCCGATAAACTCCATTTTCAACCTAAACTTCAAACCTTCCTTACTCTGTCATTTCTCAACCATTTTCGAAATTCTAATCATGAAAACTATCTACTTGAAACAAGAAATTCAAATATCAAAACTATGCAATCGTATATGTAGTGGCTAGAAATCGAGTTCGAAACTTCGACTAGACTTCTTAACCTCACCCCATCCACCGAAACCCTAGCGACCCAAGGAAGGCATGGATCAGTTCTTGAGACCAAGGAGAAGTTCACGGTTCCTTTAATTTGGGTCCAAATGGCCTCCATCGAGAGCAAAAATAAGGAGAAGGAAGAAACCTCCCCAAAATTCAGGAGAAATCCAGTACACGTTAGACCACAAAATATCTAACCCACCAAATGACCAAATTACCCCTTTGAACTTCTAGATCCATAACTATTTTATTCGGATTCTGTTTCCTACATGCCAATTGTATACGGACCGGTGAGTTTGAGACCCATGCATTGGTCCAATAAAAACTCCCAAAAGTGTCACGATGACAATACATTATGCATTCTCACAATTTGGAGCTATAGCAAATGATAAAGTCATTATTGATGGCCTACAAGTTTCTTATTTTTTATAATAACTTTTATGATTTTGCTTAGGTCCGGATCGACCTTTATGCAGACCAAGCTCCACGAATTGATCTGAGCCCTTCAATATTGACCTTCGGCTAACATGGAACTGTGAGGAAAATGACGACTTGTAGAGAATTAAAATTCTCAGACCTAGAGGCAACCGAACCTAAATGGGTGGGCTTACGCCTGTTAATCGGTTTTTTGGTTCAGTTTTTTTGCCAAAATTGAAATCGAATCGAGTTGAGAATCGGTTCTGATTCAATCCGGTTCTCAGCCTCAAAACCTATTGAACCGAAAATTGTTTAAACCGGTTCGGTTTGATTTTGAACCGATTTTGGACCGGTTTAACCGTTTGTTTAAGTTCCAAAAACGGCAGTAAACGAACAACGTAAAAGCACAAGAAGATCAAAAACCTGATAGATATACAAAATTCTCAATCTCAATTTCAGAATGTATACAATTTAAACTAATTAATAAAAAACCTAATATAAATACAAAAATCAAATACCCATCATATACCCATCAAATACCCATCATACATAAATCAAATACCCATTAAAAAAAATCAAATACCCATCAAGCGATGCGATGCAAGTTTGCAAGGCAAGGCTGCAAGGCGAGGTCGCTAGGCCGCGAAGCGAGGCGAGGTCGTGAGGCCACAACTCGCGAGGCTCGGTGAGTGAGGTTTGAGATTTGAGAGGTCCAAAAGAGAGAGATGAGGAAGAGATGAGTGAGCCATGGAAAGTTGGAAACCGACCGAAAGGTCCAAAAAGGAGACGAGAGATCAGAGATGAGGGTGAGTGAGGTTTGAGATTTGAGAGATCTTTTTGTTTTGGGGTTAAAGGGCTTCGGTTATTACTTAATAGGCTAAAGGATTTTTCTGTTTTTGGGCTAAAGGGACTTTAGAGTTCAAACCATCAGACCTCAGTTATGGGTTGGACTTCGGTTTTTCGGTTAGGTTCGGGCCTTCAAAGTTCGTAGTTTCAACTCGGTTTTCTTTCGGTTCGATTTTTTAATGTTAGGTTTCGGTTCGGTCCGATTTTTCGGTCGGTTTTTTGAATAGGTGGGTTGAGTGCACAATGCGAAAGCCAATGAAGGGCAGAAAAATTGAGGAGCGAAGCTCACATCGAAGCTTGATACTTGTACTTACATGGGGACAATACCTCAAGGGGAAACAACAGAGTTGGGTAATACCCAAAAGATGAAAAATCTTGAGGGATTGCAGGATTAATCATAGAGTTGGAGTTGGAGGCAGAACTGCATCGTCAACCAACAGTGTTGTGCTATAGGAGGAGTTGGGAAATTGAGGATGCAGTGTTAAACCAAGAAGAGAAGTAGAATTGATAATCACATTGATCTAGAGGTGGTTTCGTCGAATGAAAGGTAAGACGAAGTGTTAATTGAGTTAATTATAGTGGAAAAGTGAATGTCTATTTGGTTTGTGAATTTCTTGAAAAAATGATGCAGAAACCCATAATGTTGGTTATGTTTTAGAACAGTGGGATTGAAACATTTCTATTATTGTTGGTTATGTTTAGGGAACGAATACCCAAGAACAAATGGAGGAGTGATTGGATGTAGAGAATGCCGGTGCAAGTGAGAGAGTAGAGTGTATGCCCTTCAATGGTCAATATTTTGATTTGATTGATGAAGCTTACGAGTTCTACAATAGATATGCGAGGAAAGCGGGGCTTAGTGTTCGAATTCATTCTAGTAAGGTGAGTCCAAACAAAGAGATTACAAGAAAAAGGATTTGTTTGTTATAAACAAGGAATGAGGAGTCCAAGAAAGAAGGAAAGCCCCAATCGTAGTAGGATTGGGAGTGTAGAGGAAGAATGCAAGGCTAAGATGTGCATTATTTGGGAGAGGAAGAACTCAAAGTTCGTAGTTTCTAAGTTTGATGTTGAACACAACCATGTATGTGCATCATTTGATGTCATGCATTTATTTCCCTTGCATAGGGTTGTTACGAAACCTAAGAAGGCAATTACAAAGCAATTGGATTTTGCAAATATGCCTATGCATCAACAGTTCAATTGATTTGGAGTGCAAGCTAGAGGGATAAAAAATATAGGATGCATACAGAAAGACATGTATAACTATAAGGGGAGGATGCGGGAACAGATGAAGAGCCACGATACGGAAATGGTCAGGGAGCATTTTTCTTCCGAGTTGGAAAAAAATCCCTGTTTTTACTATAAGATAGAATCAGACAGTGAACAAGAGCTTGTGCATATCTTTTGGGCAAATGATAGAAGCAGGGGAGAATGTAATATATTTGGGGATGTAATCATGTTTGGCACTACCTTCAACACCAATCGGTATGGTATAATATTTGCACCTATTATAGGTGACTTGGTTCAGCTTTATTAGGAAACGAGACAACAAGTTCTTTCATTTGGATGTTTGAGGATCTGAAGAAATCCATGGTGGAGTTCACACCTACTATTATTATAACTGATGAAGGTGGAGCAATTGTTAAAGCCATTAGAGAAATCTTTCCAAATAATTTTCACAGATTATGTATTTTGCATATATTCAACAAGTTGTCCAGCAATGTTCATGAAGAAGAAAGCAGAAAAGATCTAGGAAGCTGTATATGGAATAACGTTAATCAAGAAGAGTTTAATTCCAGATGGGATTGTATTATTTGGAGTGGGGGTTTACAAAAGAATATATGGCTGTAAAAAATGTTCGGAATGCGGACAAAATGGGTTCTGGCGTACGTAAATCATGTTTTTGCATCTGCTAGCCAACGGGTGGAAAGCTCGCATTCCTTTTTCAAGATGCATATTACAAAAAACAATTCTCTTTTTGATTTTATGACACAGTATGAGAGAGCTTCGAGAAGGCAGCGACACAACCATTTGATGGCTAATCATGTTGATAGCAAAGAAGAAGTGGTATTGAAAATACCTCTGGCCATGGGGAAGCAAATTTCTAGGATATATACTAGTAAAATGTTCTACAAGTTTGAGGATGAACTTTAGGCATCCTTGACCTTTTATATGAGGACACATTTGATGTTTATGGGGCAGTTGATAAGTCAGAAAATGGAAAATTAGTATTCAATGAGGTAGTGGATAAGAAATGGTTGGGCTATGTATTATGTAGTTGTAGGAAGTTTGAATTTGAAGGGATCCCTTATAGGCACATGTTGACGTTTTGGAAAAACAAATAAGTAATGGTTTTGCGTGATCAGTACATAATAAAGACGTGGTGTAAGGGCGCATTATCACGGATAGTGTTTAAAAAGAATGGGAAGTTGATTGAAGGGTGTGGTGATAATAGAATTCCCACTAGCAAGGTGAGCCGCGCGATGCTGCGGTATGGTATAATTTAATATTTAAAAACAATTTCTACTTTTCTACTTTTCTACTTTTCTCAGTAAATTCATGGGAAGTTGATTGAAGGGTGTGGTGATAATAGAATTCCCACTAGCAAGGTGAGCCGCGCGATGCTGCGGTATGGTATAATTTAATATTTAAAAACAATTTCTACTTTTCTCCGTAAATTCATGAATAGAAAGACTATTTGAAAATTGCTTGGAAATCAAACAAAATGTGCATAGAAATGAAGTTAAAGAAAGAGCAAAGAAAATTCAAGTCTTATATGCTCTTAATTCACTAATAAATTAGCTAATTGAGCAAAACAAACTCATCAAAAATCGAATGAAATCATAATTCATGTGGAATTAGATCGAGAATGAAAAATGATATTGAAAATTAGAAATTGGTGTACTTGAGGCTGAGAGGAAATTGATAAAGAGGAATCATAATTCTCCGGCAACCTCTTGCATTTGGCTTGCATTTATCACTCAGTAGAGGAAGCCAAGATCCCTGCCAAGGCAAGTTATGAGAAAAGTGCCCTAAATATTGAGACAAAATACAAAGTCGTAGATGCAAGTGATGGAGGACTATAGCATACCCTTTATTTTGGCAGTAAACACTTTTTGTGTGTTAGAAAGTAAACATTTAAACCTTTAGCGATCCACAAAGATGTAGAAACATGATCATATAAGAGATTGTAGTATTAAGCAACTGGACCAATACATGGTTCATGATACAGAATTTGATGACTTGAATTATAGAGAAATTGGAGACAATAAACTTGGACTGGATTTGATGGTTGAGTAATATCTATTAGGCACAAATCATCATAAATACTAACCTGGACACGGATAGAAATTTGATGCAAAATTTACTCGAAGTATATTTAACATTGTCATAAACATAAGCACAAATCTAATAAAATCATTTCAGAACCATGAAACTTAGCTAAATATAATAGCAATTTAAAAAAGCCACAAACCTTGATTTTCTTCGAGTGGAAAAAAAAATAGTTTAAACTATTATTATCACATCATCTTTCTTAAATTGCATATCATCATTCCATCTCATCTTTCTTAAATTACATATCATTCCATCTCAAATAGGTGTGCAGAAAATTTTAAGCATCATTGTGATTCACTTGTGAATCATCAAATCTAGTCATATAAAGTGAATAAAAATGTTCATATCCAAACGAAATATATCCATGGACATAGAACTATTTGTGAAATAATTTTCAAATTAAGAACCTAAATCAAATATCAACAAAATCATCATGTAATTAATGGAAACACAATCTGTCAATTCAAAGGAATCAAACAATTTATGCGACATAGGTAGAAGATAGAAAACTCAGACCTGAAAATGGTCATACAACACACCAACTACTTTGAATGCACTATTTCCTCTTTGTGGAAGAAAATTTACATAGAACCAACATTGAAGATGAAATGAAATTGAAACAACAAATCCAAACCAAATATATCCATGGACGTAGAACTATTTGTGAAACCATTTTCAAACGATGAACCTAAATCAAATATCAACGAACATAAATCAAATATAAACAAAATAATCACGTAATTGATGAAAAACAATCAATTATTTGAACTATCTCCATTCAAACATCAATAAATTCATTATCAAAACCGGAAATCTTCATGTATCCTATTATTTACTGCCTAAGTTTTGGATTTTCTGAGGTTGTATTCTCTTTTGCAAGTTATCAAATGTAGAGTTTTGGGGTTATTTATTGAAGCATCAACGTTATGATTGAGATCCTTTGTAGTTGTTCATATCCATCTAGGTTATGAACACCTTTATTAGGCGGCCAAGAGCCTAGAAAATAAATGAAAAAAGCCAATTCAAATATCCAATTAGAGCAACAGGAAATTTTGAAAGCAAAAGTGAACCACCTTAATAACCCGATATTGCAGTTTTCAAAATAAACATGAATATCCAAATAGACAATTGGGAAAAAAAAAAAAGTAGCAGATAACCGCAAGAGTAAGAAGTTCAAAAATAATATATCTATACTGTTATAATCATCTGATGGTTTTATCTCAGTTTAAATAAAACTGCTACTATATATATCTAGCATTTTTTCCATCAATTTAACACCACCACCATATTTATGGAATTGTACATGGATTTACGCGATACTATATTCTCTCTAAGACATTGCATATAAAACTTAAGGACAAGGAATAGATAATTTTTCATTAAGAATTGGAGTGTTACCTCAAGCTTGTTCTGAGTTGCTGGTCTTTATTTCCCACAATTTTTTCACGGTAATCCTCAAATCTTTCAATCTCATAACCATTGCTCTGAATGCCATCTTCCTAAAATTCAGTCAATCATTGACAAAATAATTGCAACCAACCAAACCAAAAAATAAAAGAAATCAATAATATCAGTAAAAAAAATTAACAGAAAAATGAAGACAACCCCATATCTTCCAAGATCTTTTATTTGCTCGAAATGCAAATACCTACGCATCAAAATCATTCCATAAAGCATATATGAAAATAAGGTTGAAACTTGAACTTTCCTTTTCCACAGACATTTCTCCTGGGCACAACATAGTCAAATAACTTAGCTGCCGATGCATATAAGAACAAACAAAATAACCAAATTGTAATAATTGGGAGATAAATAAGTCCATTAAAAACAATAGGTAAGGTCATCAGATAAGTAAAACTGAAAGCTTTACCTACACATTTATCTAATCTCTCCAAAGATTCAATAGCCTCTTCCCTCAATCATTCCAGAAAAAGGAACGTGCAAATTAATCAATAGAAAATACAAAACCAAACATGCAGGTAATACAAAACCAAGCATGTCTGAACAACCAAAGTGGAAAAACAAAGAACATAAATATTAATTGACTTCATCAAATTAAAAAAAAAAAAATTGAAAACCACACATGTACCTGAAAATTTCTCCAAATCCAAAGAACTTCTTCAATCCTTACGAAAAATACAGGTAATTACATAAATAAATTGATATGTTTATAGTCTAGGAGTATATGTAGGCCAAAATAAAAAAACATAATCAATAACATATGAGCCTAAATACAAATCAATATACAATTAGCAATAAGAACGATCTTATTCAACTATGAATTAATTAGCTAAACTTATTTAAACCATGAAATTAGTTTAGAAACCCAAGTTAGTTTAGAAACCCAAAACAAAATTTAAACCCATATTAGAATTTCAAATTTGCCATCACACTCACCTTCGCTTTGCAGAATTGATAGCACAAACTTAGCCAGCGTTGTCTTCAATTGGTAGAAGTGGAAAAACCCAGATACGACTCGACTCGACTCGACTCATCACCATCGTCGACGACACCATCATCACGTTGAAGACGTGAGTTTGGATGACAACAGGCAAGCGTCATCACTTATTGAAAATCAGAGGTGTGTTCGGGATTGGATACGGCTTCCGGTAGACATTGAAGAAACGAACAGACGGCAACCTGAAGACTGAATTTGTGAAAGAGAAAAAAAAATGAGAGAAAGGAGGATAGCGACACTGACCCAAAAGAAAAAGAAAATTAATCTGAATATCAGTATCCAGGATTGAAGAAGTCTGAAGAAGATCAAGTATGGAGACTCGAAGCAGCAAGAATCGTATAACTTCAATAGCACCAATTCTAGGTCAAAATCGAGTCTCTTTTGAATCTTCAAGTCGATCGATTCTTATGAAGGGGTGATATAAATAAATTATGAAGAGAAAACAGGACGAAAGAAGACTCGCGAAGAACGCATCGTGAAGACTCGTGAAGAATGCAAGAAAAATATGAGGAAAAACAAATTATGAAGAGAAAAAAAAATGACTCGGCTTAACAAAGAAAAAAGGGTAAAATGGGAAACACATTGTCCATGAACAGTGCAAGGCTGCTTGCCTTTTGGTGTATATAGAATAGAATGTCAAACACTGTGTTCTCCACTAAAGCGTCTACATTAATTGATCGGGCACTAATGTCGAAAGTGGTATTTGAGAATTTAGAGATTAATTTCGACTGCTTGGGCACAGTAATGAAACGTGGAGAAGCGGGTTTAGCTAGGGAACAAGTGTCTGAAAAGGGTGGAGGGGTAAACAATGATAATGGTAATTGTTTGAATAGGCATAAATGTCTAAAGGATCCTCCAAAAGCAAAGGTTAAAGGTAGAGAGGAAAACGATTTGTGGGTGGCAAAGAACAATCTATGGGTAAAAGAACGAGGCGTTGTAGAGGATCCGGTAAAACTGATCATACTATACGAACATGTCTTACAACGAAGAGAAAGTAAGAGATTTGCTTATAATAATCTGTTGTAATAATACTGGAATGTACAATGATATATTGAGGAAGATCATTTTGGCTGTGTAGGTGTGCAAATTCAGGCAAAGGAGCATAAGGGGTAACATGTGTGGATCTTCTCATTTACCAAGAAAGGTACACATCGAACCATAATTTGAAATTAGTGATGCATGATGTTGTGAATGTTGTGGTTCAAATGAGATTATACTTTGTAAGAGTGCCTAGGAAGGATACCTTTTGAACTGAATGCTGCCATTAATTTTATCGTGGTTAATGAAGATGGTCATTGGAAGACTCGACAGTTATGTTTGTATTATAAGTCATGGTTGGAACCTAGCATTATGTAACTTTTTTTTACAGTTGGATAGATTTAATAAATCATGCAATGTTTAAGTATATGTTAATTTACGTTTGTTTGGAGACTTAGTTCTTGTTACTTGTCTCATATGGAATTTAAATATGTAACTTGGGTAACAAACTTGTGGGAATGAAAGGTACATTTGTTTAAGGCTTATTACTTAAAATGCACCCATAATAAACCAGGGATTCTTAAATTGCATCCAGAATTGAAATTTGCCTCAAAATGCACCTAAAACAGAAGCAACGTCAAAACTGTTGCACCAAATAACTAACTCCATTTTAAACTTCATGAAGTGTGCATATGTGGAATCTATATAGCAGTTTTAAAGTGAGTATTTTAGTCATTTTGTGAAGGAGGAGTTGAGACTTGAAGATTGCACCCAATCTAGTTCGTCTTCCCCAATTCCACCACCATTTTCTCGTTCCCTCTTCCATAATTTTTCTCCTTGTATGCATTCTCAACAGGCCAAAGTTCTGCTGCACATCAGAAAATCAGAAATCCATATTCAATTCAAACATGTGAGTGCAATCAGAAGGTCAAATTATATGTAATTTCATTCAAAGTTCAAACCTTTTCGTCTTTGGCCAATGCATCCAACAACATATTGTAGCTAAAAATGTCAAGCTTATAGCCCCGATGCAGCAATTGAATATAAGTCTTGAACGCTTTTGTGGAATCGAGAGAGCGCAAGAAGGCTTGAAGCAAGCACTTGTAGGTGTAGCTGTTCATGTTGAGACTCCATTTCTTCACCAACCCTAAACACATTTCCAAATCTTCAGTGTACCTGAATACGGCTATGAGGATGTTGACGGTGGAGATGTTGCCACATATGTTGGAGCAATCCATATTGTGAAGGACCGAACGGACAAGGTCCTCTGACTTGGAGAGTATGAGGAGGATACAGTTGCAAGTGAAGGGGTCATGGCGCAAATTCAGAGAAAGCGAAGGGCATAAGCGGAAGAATTTGATAGCGAGATCAGGGAAGTTGACGGATTTCACGATTTCGGAGGATTCACAAGCGGTAAGTTGGACGGAGAGGGAACTAAGATAGTCTGAGAGGTCCGAGAAAGGGTTCGATAACATGGGGGAATTGGATTTGCGGAGGAGGATTTGTGTGGCTTTGCAGACGAGGTCGCGTCGCGAGAGAGCGTAGCCACAAATGTCGGTGAGGAAGGGCGATGGTGGGTTCACCTCGGTCGAGACGGAAATACCAGTTGGGGAGGTAGAGGTTATCTTTGTTGTATACTTTGTGGTGTAGTGGCGGCACATAGAGTGAACGGGGGTGGTCGAGGTTGTAAGGTTGGTGAGGTTGAGGAGTTTCAGATGGTGGCGTCGTCTCATGGTGTGTGGCGGTTAGTGTTAGTTTGGAACTTTGGATACGCAAAGAACTCTGGGTGCAGCAGAACGTTGGCAGGTTGAGAATGCATACAAAGAGAAATTGTGGAAGAGGGAATGAGAAAATGGTGGTGGAATTGGGGAAGACGAACCACCAGATTGGGTGCAATCTTCAAGCCCCAACTAATGAGAAAATAGTGGTGGAATTGGGGAAGACGAACCAGATTTGGTGCAATCCTCAAGCCCTAACTCCTCCTTCACAAAATGACTAAAATACCCACCTTAAAACTGCTATATAGATGCCACATATGCACACTTCATGGAGTTTAAAACGGATTTAGTTATTTGGTGCAACAGTTTTAACGTTGGTACTGTTCTAGGTGCATTTTGAGACAAATTTCAATTCTGGATGCAATTTGAAAATCACTGACTTGTTCTGAGTGCATTTTAAGTAATACGTCTTTGTTTAATTTATGTGGTGAAATGACCAAGGATGAAAATATCAATATCGACGGATATATCGCTCGCCGAATTTACGGATATCTCGCCCCAAATATCGATATCGATATCGATATCGTTTACGGTCAACAAAAATGACGGAAATTGGATCCAAATGACGGAAATTTGGAATGAAACTTTGGCAAACACTTAAGTACCCAATAATGGTTATATAGGACTAATAAAAACTATAAAATGACTTTGATATGATAAATATATGATGAATCATATGATAGAATATAGATCTGCCGACCACTAACAGTATAAAATCTTAAAGATAAACTTAAATTAAAACATAATTTCATTGATAATATTGCATTAACAATATTGTACACATTGAACTTGATCAAAAACAAGTAGAGTGTCGACCAGCTTGAAAATTAGATTGGTCTTGAATCTCTTGATCTACCAAGACACAAAAGTTTTGCCAACTGATGCTATTTGACCAAAAGGAAATGTATTGTTGGACATAGTATTCGTATATCTCCTTTGAATGGCCTACTTTTCCTCCATAGATAGGGTAGTTCGGATTTACCCAACTAACTTCTCCATAATCTTCATGTGACATTTGAGGGAGATGGTTGTCTAACAGGGGGTGACGATATGGACCATAAGCATATGGATCATTTGAGTTGTTACTAGGATCGGTGCCTAAACTCATTGACTCAAAACTAATTGCCATGGAATCCGAAGAAGATGGGTTTCCATAACCTTCATATATGTTTCGTGTCCGAGTGTAATCTTTTCCGACACCACCGATTCCTACTCCTCCTTCTCTACACCCATGATCATAATCTTGTGTGGCATGAGTGAAATCCGCCTCTTCAGTAAATGGGCTCAAGGGTGCATATGTATCGGTTACATGTTCATTTCCCCCGTCATCATCCCCTCCGTCATCCTTGTCTTCATCGTTTGTCTCAACATCATCTCCTCCATCATCATCATCATCATCATCATCTGGAGATTTATTTTGATGAAGTCCCTTACTAGTAGCATCAGCTCGTAAGTCACGTCTACCGGTAGAACCAAGCATTGATCTCTCCCATGAAGACATTGACAGCTCACTTCCTACGTCCTCACTCCCCACTTCTTCAGATAGCACTCTATCGACATTAACACCGTGTTCACTAGCAAGATGTGCTACTCGAGGGTCAGGCCTTCCACTATCATCATCCAAGTGAGCTGGCATAATCCATGCTTAAAGTGGATCAGCCTCATTACCTTCCACATGTTGACCTGCAATTTCCAACAGGTCAACGTAGTCTTCTTCCACAACTTTACCGGCTTCGGCTTCTTCATCTCTTAACTTGAGTTTCATGTTGTAATAACAGAAAACAAGTTGTTCTAACTTAGAATATGCGAGACGATTTCGTTGCTTTGTATGAATTAAAGCAAATGTACTCCAATTTCTCTCACATGCCGAAGATGAAGCTTGGCCATATAGTTCCCACCACTCAGCTGTCAATATCAAGTTTAATGTAAGAGGCATTATAAAGTGCTAAGTCATAGAATATCAAGTTAAATGCAAGTAATATACCTGGGGGCATTTTCGTTCGTGATTGTACAGCCATAGGTGAACGAAATGTTTTCCGACCATCTCTAAAGTTGATCAACTACATTAAGGCTGATGTTAATATAATGCCATAGATGTACAGATTCGAAATAACTCATCAAGATTCAAAATAACTCATCAAGATTCATATATGGTAGTGAACTTACGTCTACTCCAAAATTTTGTAAACCCACTTGTCCATTTGGATTCAGTTTGAGGAATACTTGTTGAACTGATTGGACAAGGAAGGAGTCATGCCCAATACCTGCTTGATATTGATATCGGGGATTCAAGTAATAAGCTGCAAATCATGAATGAACTTTTCTTAGTAAACAACAATAAAATAAAATATTAACAATTTCAATAAGATAGAAATATACCAGCAGCATGTAAAGGATGTACTAATGTTTTTTCCCATCGCTCCTGTATGATTTTAAGAACCCACTTCTTCCCTTTAAGACGGGTTATCTTTTCTTTCATTCGATTGAACATATCATACAGGATTGGCATGGTTGGGACTACCTCTGTATCAACAATTCAGAGGATGCAATATAATGGTTCATATATTGATTGCATCATCTCCAAGGACTCCCAGAATTTTTGGTCGAGGATATGAGCCTCAACCCTCTTGCCTTCCACTTTCCTACTCAATGGGCTACTATGCCATTGATCACTGGTAAACAACATTCTAAGGCCAACTTTATGCTTAACTATACTATTTATACAAATATAGTTGGTTGCGAACCGAGTTGCGCCAGGACGAACCAAGTCTCCTTGACAGAATTCATGCATCTGAGCAAGTAACCATAGATGATTATAAATGTAGTTAGTTACTTGCCTAGCATTTTTTATGATGAGCGCCATTGTCTCATTCTTCCCAATATCTTCAAATATTAGGTCGATACAATGGGCTGCACAAGGAGTCCAATAGAGTGGATAAGTCTTCATCAGTTCTTTTCCAGCCTTTTTGAAGGTCGACCCATTATCAGTAACGATCTGTACAACATTTTGTACTCCAACCTCCTGAACAACTTCCTTCAACAAATTTCCTATGTACACATAGTCTTTATGAAATTTGGAAGAATCAACTGACCTGAGAAATACAGTTGAACCCTTACTATATACCATGAAGTTAATTATGGATAACTTCGTTGGACCGGTCCAACCATCGCACATGATGGTACATCCATAAGTTTCCCAGTGTTGCTTTTGTTGCTCCACATACGCCGTCATTTCTTCATACTCCATAGGAAGATATTTATTTTTCACTTCATATGGAGAAGGAGTGGACACGCCTTCACCTGCAAACCAAAACATAAGTTACCATTTAATGCTATTTCATAAGCTAAATAAACATGTATCATAAATAAATAAATTTATTAAATACCTGCTCGTTGGGCTTCAATGATCATATTCTTAAAATGATGAGAGTTGGCTTTATTTGGAGCCACGCCTTCATATATAAAAAATTTGCTTATGTATCGACCCAACTTCTCTTTCGTCCCTTTCCACATCGATTTTACAGTCTTCTGTTGACTTCGTGCGGTTTTGTAGAGTTCTGGTTCGGGAGGAATTGAAAGTGGATCACGCAAACTTTGTGATCGACGCATCTGTTGCGGTGGTTGACGACTGCTACTGCCTCCTTGAGCACCACGCATGGACCCAACTCCATAATTGTCGACACTTCGCCGTGCCTCATCTCTCGATGCATTTACAGCAAAGCGATATGCTGCTCTCTCAGACTATGCACATCTGGTGGATAAGTGAATCCATCATCATCCTCTTCATCATCGCTATCGTTAATCTGAATGCTTTGTTGAGTGTCCAGTGGATCTCCTCTCAAGCCAGCTCGTATATTCTCCCCAATCATATTCTTAGTCTGTTTAGCAGTATCTTTACTTTTGATCCATGCTCTGACCTCATCCCTAATAGCTTTAGGTTCGTCTTTGCATTTTTGAACATTTTTTTTCGGATCAAAACCTGCTAAATGAAACTTTAATCGCGTTATGCCTCCACTCTGAAACTGATGTTGACAAAACGAACATATAGCACCGTTTTTATTTCCAGGAATTGCAATGGCGTATTTCCATGCTGGGTCAACTCGTCCAGGTCTTGGGTGGCTATCACTTGCACTTCCACTAGCCATTTTATGAAATCTAAGATACATGAAAAATAATGAGAATTTGATAATGACAAATAATAATAATAATGAAAATACAAATAATAATAAAATTATTTCAATTAGAACATATATTCTAAGTTAGACTTTGATGATGATAAAAAATTAAGGAACAAACACACACATATTCATAATTTTAATATATATTCTAAAATAAAACATATATTAAAAATTAAAACAAATATTACCAAATATATGAATTATCCCATATTTCATATTAAAACATACATTACTAAAATAGATTTTAGTAATAAATGATAAATTTATTAATAATAAATGATTACCAAATATATTACCAAATATATGAATTAAGCCATATTATTTGCATGAAAAATACTTAGAATTTGATAATGACAATTAATAATAATAAAAACACAAATAATAATAAAATTATTTCAATTAGAACATATATTCTAAGTTAGACTTTGATGATGATTAAAAAATTAAGGAACAAACACACATATATTCATAATTTTAATATATATTCTAAAATAAAACATAAATTAAAAATTAAAACAAATATTACCAAATATATGAATTACCCCATATTTTATATTAAAACATACATTACTAAAATATATTTTAGTAATAAATGATAAATTTATTATTAATAAATGATTACTAAATATATTACCAAATATATGAATTAAGCCATATTATTTGCATGAAAAATAATTAGAATTTGATAATGACAAATAATAATAATAAAAAAACACAAATAATAATAAAATTATTTCAATTAGAACATATATTCTAAGTTAGATTTTGATGATGATAAAAAATTAAGCAGCAAAAATACATATATTCATAATTTTAATATATATTCTAAAATAAAACATATATTAAAAATTAAAACAAATATTACCAAATATATGAATTACCTCATATTTTATATTAAAATATACATTACTAAAACATATTTTTAGTAATAAATGATCAATTTAGTATTAATAAATGATTACCAAATATATTACCAAATATATGAATTAAGCCATATTATTTACCTAATAATAAATTTTGAATTTTGAATTTTTGAATTTTGTTAAAAAACAAGTTTAAGGCTTATTGTTTACCTAATACCAAATATATGAATATATGAATTTGACAATATTTATGATATTAGGTAAATAATTATTTATTTGACAAATATTTATACCAAATAATAAATGACATATGTAATTAAAACATGATATTTATACCAAATAATTATTTATTTGACAAATATTTATACCCGGATAATTATTTAAATAAATATTTAAAAAATAATTAAATAATATATGTAATTAAAAAAAAAGAAGGTAAGAAATGAAATGAACGAAACGCAGCGTTTCGTTCCATTTCTTAATTAATCAACGAATTGGGCTGTCTCACTCTCAGTCTTCTCGAAGGCTTGAGAATGTGCGATGCTTTCTTTGGGGAAATCGATCGATCGATCGTGAGGGTGAGGGCCGTGAGTGAGGGTCAGGGGCGGCGTGAGGGTGAGGATCAAGGGCGGCGTGAGGACCGACTTCGATGGAGGTTCGAGCGACGGACGACGGGACGAGACGAGACAAGTCCAGAGGTGGTTCGTTCGAGGGAGGTTCGACCGTTCGAGATCCCTGGCGACGGTGGTGAGGACTGACGAAAGGGGTTTCGAGTTCGACCGTTCGAGACTTCGAGCAGAAGTGGTTGCCTGAGACTTGGGTCGACCGTTCGAGGTTCTTGCGAAATCACAAGCCCCTATTTATGCTCTGCCCCAAATCGAACGAGGTGAGTCCGTGAATTCCTTTTTTTTTTGTTTTCTTCCCAATTGTTCGTCCGTGAATGTTTGAATTATTGGATGGGTCCGTGAATGTTTGAATAATTGTACGATTGGAAAGTCGATTCTCTGTTCAATCTGTGCTCTTCATTTGCATGTTTGATTTCGGTGGCTTCCTTTCGATTTTCGTTAACTTGTTCGGTTGTTTGCTCCTTCGGCCCAAAATCGACGATATCGAACAATATCGTCGAATATCGCCGATATTCGACGATATTGTTCGATATCGTCGATTTTGGGGGAAGAAACAGGTTCACCCCTCCGTATATGCCGGTGGCCGGAATTAGCGATATATCGTCTGATATATCGCCGATTCCGGCGATATTTTCATCAGTGGAAATGACAAGGAAATTTCAGGGTAGTTGGGTTATTTTGAAATGTTCAAATTGTACATAGTTAGGCTATTAAGATTGTGAAATGGTGATTGGATTTATACAGAAAATAAAAAATGTCAGTTGAGCCAACATTTTTTAAGGCCCCAAAAATTAAGTTTTTTAGGTTAAATGCACTATGAATGGAAAAAACGATCTTAAAATGCATAATGAACATAGATTTGTCTCAATGTGCTACAAGAACAGGAACAACGTCAAAAACGTGGCACTATCCGTCAGTCAAAATTAGTAACACCATTAATTTTGATGATGTGGCAGTAAGATTACATAATTAGTAAGGATAATTTAGACATTTATTTTATTATATTATATTTTCTATTAAAATTATTTTTAAAAAATTAAAACAAATTTTAAAATCTCCCTTCTCTCCCCACACCCATCTTAACTGTAGCCTTTTCTGCATCTCCCTTCCCATGGCTGCCACTGCCACCACCACCACCACCACCACCACCACCGAGCCCTCTCCTTTCTCTTCCTCCTTCGCCCTCCCCATAAACTCGGATGTTTCCACAAACATCATCTCCCCTTCCTCTTCCTTGTCATTTTGCTCTTGGTAGAAATCTCCTGTTTACTTTTTCTCTAGTTTTCCATGTCAATATTTGGCTTAACACTAAGTGCATAACTTCTTTATGAAGGGAGAAATAGAAATCATCAAGGATTGGCATCTGCTACAACATGCATCCACTCAAGTGATCAATCTGCATAAGAATTTGAATCTAGTGATACCTATGGAAGAAGCAATGGAGTGAGGCGGGAGCAAAGCCTTGTCGGAGAGATCAGGAATCTGCTTCCAAGCGTCTATCACCTGATTCATAACCTCCCTAACACCCTTCCCCTATTACACCATTCCAAAATCACCACATTGCAAAATAACCAAAACGAAAATTACGCTGAAGATTAGAATATAACAAAGATAAAATTTACCTTGCCTAATTTCTGATTCTCCAGAGTTTTCAAAAAGCCTCTACTTTGAACTCGGACAACGAGTCTCTCTACGAACGCCAACATGCCCACTTCATCAAACCCATGTGTGGGTCCTGACCCATATCCATACCCGGAAAGCGCCAAGAACAGAGGTGGCGGAGCACTGATGGGTCCTGACAATTCAACAGGGAAGTAAAACCCCCAATTCCCTCGACGTTCTCGATTAGATCCCCGAGTCAGGCTGCGATTTGTGCGTTGATGATGAAAACTCCGAACTATGTTGAACGGAAGGCATGAACTGGATTGGAGGGCCCGAAATTTTATCAATTTGTTGGACAGTTTCGAGTATCAGACCTAGTGCCTCATCGATGTTGCTCTCAGTTCCCAAAATGATCTTGTAGAATCGATGTTTTACAAAAGTGATGTGGATTTGGATGACTGGTGGCCGAAGAGAGTTCTGAGTTTGAAAATGGGGTTGGATTTGGATGAGTGGTGGCCGGAGCAGGCGAGATGAGTTGGGCTGGGTCGGGGAAGATGAGTTTTTATTTGTTTTATTTTTTATAAAGAGTTTTAATAGAAAAAAATAATAAAATAAAATAAATGTCTAAATTATCCTTATTAATTTTGTAATATTACTGTCACGTCATCAAAATTAACCGCGTTATTAACTTTAACTGACGAAAGGTATAATGTTTTTAACGTTGTACGTGTTTCTGAAGCACATTTTGAGATCATTTTTTCTATTTCTGCTGCATTTAGCCTAAAAAAATCAAAAATTAAAGCAAAAAAAGTATGATTATTTAGAAAAATAATGGGCTTGGGGACAAACTGGATTGAGTTTTAAGGTTCTTAGTGGGAAGAGTGAAAACGTTTTTAATGATCAAGCTCACCTTCTATCGTTAGGTGTGAGTCAAGTAACTCCGTACAATTTAAGTTTACAAAACCTAATGTGTGAGAAGGTTAATAACCCGGGTGTTAACAAATTTGTGGAGTATTTCCCTCATTTCACCCCTCATTCCAGCAAACACAGTAAATAACACCACCACCAGAGTATTGGGTCTTAGTATAAAGTTGTAGGGGTCTAGTGCGATGTATGGAATGTATGACAAAGGTGGGCAAGACTTACTATATCCAAGTGAATTATGTCAATTATTCAATTATTATTCACTAATAAATAATAGTGGAATCACTGGTGCATCTCCGAGCAAAGTTCTTCACATCGTAAATGCATATTGTATCGTCTTGACTTTTCATAAGTGGAGCCCGAATAAAGCGTCCATAATAAAGACATTTACTGTCTGCTCTTAATTCAACACACTTCTATTGTAGTGTCCGGGTGGATACTGTTACGTTACTAAATTAGAAATAAAACTATATTACCTTTCTCATTTTCTAATGAGACCTTTTCATATTATTTATTGTAGTGTTTGATTATTGATTTGTTACACACACAAAAAATTGAACTCCATGGTTATATTTCTCAATCTTTCTGACTTGCTCCTGCAGAACCAAGGTAAAAAATATTAAGAAAAATCAGTCATTCACAGCCACTGATGAATGATTCCTCGAAAAGTTAAGGATTAGTAATCTTTTTTTTTTCGAAATCGAATGGATTCGGTCTTATACATACGCGAGGAAGGTTATCAAAAAAGAAAGAAGATGAGTTCTTCTTTCTTTTATCACTTAGGAGCCGTGCGAGATGAAAGTCTTATGTACAGTTTTGTATGAGAGAAATAAGTGAGGGATCCTCTTTTCGACTCTGACTCTCCACTCCAGTTGTTGCTTTTCTTTCTGTTTCTTCGAAATTAGCTGGTCCAGCGTTAGCCCCTCGAATTTTTGATAATGCACTTTTCAGACTGAGAAAGCAGAACTGCTTAGCGTTGCATATTAGAACTCATTAAAGCCTGATTCGAGGAAGAATATACATTCTCGTGATTTGTATCCAAGAATATATTAAAAATTGAAAATTTGTATTCTGAAATTATGAAACATAATTTTTATTAATTGGATGAATACTTCGAATTGAATGAGTATAAATAAAGAATCCATGGATAAAGATAGAAAGTGTATTTCTAATTGTAACTCATTAATTTTGAATTTGTATTAGGGAAACTGAAGCAAAGTAGCTATTAAACAATGACTTTGGTTTACTAAAGATGTCGAAAATTTTTTATAGCTCGATGGAAACAAAATCCTTTTCCTACGGATTCTTTCAAATAGAAATAGAAAACGAAGTACCTAGAAAGATTGATTCCATTAGTAATGAGGATTCAGAATATCACTCATTGATAAATCAAAGAGAGATTCAACAACTAAAAGAAAGATCGATTCTTTGAGATCCTTCTTTTCTTCAAACAGAACGAACAAAGATAGAATGAAACTGATTCCCTAAATGCTTTTCTGGATATTCGTCAAAAACAAAAAAAAACTAGGGAAAACATATAATAACGGATTCTAAATTGTAACCAAGCATATCACATTGGTTCTATTCTCGATTCATAACTAGAAAGTTTTTCTGGTCTAATGAATTAAGTAGATATCAACATTTTTCTATTCATTATTAGGATTGATGAACTAAATAAAATAGTTATATGAGTGAAAAAAAAATAGCTTATATATAAATATAAAGTCACATTAAAAAGATTGAATCTCATTTTCAATGTATAAGAATTGTAAAGTTAAGCGGAAATAAACAGAAGAGACTATTGCTTCTACTCCAAGAACAAAAGACTGTGTCGGGTGGAAGAGATGTGAATCCGCCTGTCCTAAAGATTTCTTGAGTGTTCGAGTGTATTTATGGTAGGAAACAACTCGAAGTATGTCATCGTATCGGTTGAGATTGGTGAAACTTCTTATCGGGTGCTCTCCTACGACCATCACATGAACAATGAACTCTTCCTTCTCAACCCTGGCCTTCTAGAAGAGCATTGCAAACAGGGCAAGCTACACAACATGGCTCACAAACAATGTATTGCATGCTACTACTACTCTCAGGTCAGAATTAGAAGCTTCAAGACTGGAGACTAGGTCCTCGGAAAAATCATAAGCTTCCATCTGATTACTCTTTTTACGATTTAGGCCGGTTGGTAGTCGAATTCTGCCTATAACCCCATGTTGGGCCAACCCGCCATCTTTTGACTTCGAGACTTTGTCCTTCTTGGTAAGCTGACAATATTTCTTAATCGTCTCATTCATCTTCCTTGCAGACGCCTTCTCTACTAAGGGATGAACTGTCAAACAAAACCAACAAAATCAAAATTCGGTGCCAATTCACAAGCAAAACACTAGCTAGTCGACAATCGGGAAAACGACACTTACTAGGGGGTTTGATCAAGCCAACCTTGATCAAGTTTTTCGGTAGTCTCAAGACACAATGGCTTCGCTGTAGATCACTTAGGTCCTACCGAATAAGATCAAAGGCTCTCCCTTCCTCGAAACTACGCCCACATTTGAAAGCACCTGCACAACAAACCGCTCATTAGTTTCCAACTCGGCATGAAATCAATCTGCAAAAAAAAGTTATCTCAATCAACATGCATCACAATCTCCCGATTGAAAATGTGTTGGTAGTTTATCCCTGACTCGACTCACATCCCCTTCCCAAAGACCAGAAACCCAATAGAATCTATGCCTCCAACTCTTTTGTGAGGTTGGAATGTCTGTAATGAAGGCCCCACAGACCGATTTTGTCACACATTCAATCTACACCTACCCTGGTTCATTCGTTTGGCTCTTAAATCTATACAGATAGTAGAGCTGGCCTCAATTCGGTTCAGGCAGACACACGATTGGAAGGAAATATACACGCTGATTAGAGTTATCCATCTATTCATGTTTAGCTGCCTGATGACAATCTTGGCCCAAGCTAGGATGTCTTGCAACTATGGGTGCAACAAAATCAGTATACCATGCTCGAAAAACTTGACTTAGAACAACATCGACCCTTCTAGTGGCTTACTTGGCCTCACCTATAACGCCTTGGATATTCAAGGAAACAAAAATGACCATTTTACCCCTATTAAGTCAAATGTTGACTCTTTTTGTTATGGACCTTGTTTGAGAATTCTAAGAAGACTACTATAGAGTTCTCGAGCTCCTGAAAAACATAGAAAAACGGCACGTCAAATTCAGAGATCGAAGGAGAAAGTTACGGATCCAAATAGATGAACGGTAAAAGGTAATTTGGCCACCAAAGGCATTTTGGTCATTCTATGAAGGTCTAGAGTTTTCTAGAAAAACCTTCATTCTTCCTTCTCCTTCCATTCTGCCAACTTAGTACATGTGTGTGTGTGTGTGTGTGTGTGTGTGTGTGTGTGTGTGTGTGTGTGTGTGTGTGTGTGTGTGTGTGTGTGTGTGTGTGTGTGTGTGTGTGTGTGTGTGTGTGTGTGTGTGTGTGTGTGTGTGTGTGTGTGTGTGTGTGTGTGTGTGTGTGTGTGTGTGTGTGTGTGTGTGTGTGTGCGTGTGTGCGTGTCTGTGTGTGTGTGTATGTGTGTGTGTGTGTGTATGAGATGTTGGGAGAAGAAGGAAAAAAGAAAGATACGGTGTTGGGTAACTGACAGGACCCATCCTAATCCCCCTGGAGTATCGTGGGATGTGCCCTGCTCCTTTCTAATACCATGTGCCAGACCATGGATAAAATCGTAACCCACTCGGGGTTACATGAGTGCACAGTGACTTGTGGAGTTCGTAGCGGCATGTGATGTCTCGACCTCTGCTACAGCCCGCATCCACGATTAACCTGAAGGGTATCAAAAACATAAAAACCGTGAGTAGACAAAAATAAACAATTCGAAAACAATTTCCGAAATTGACATTTATACCCTTTTTTTTACAAAGCATGCATGCATATCAATTTAAAAACCATTTCTTTTTAAATAAAACAGTATGTGATAAAAAAAAACCGATGCAATCATCGTAAAACCATCACATGTTTAAAAACATCTGGACACAAATAAGTAAGTCAAAAACCTCGGGATCCATTCTCATATCCAACATCTATCTATTACCGTCAAATCATTATATCATCATCATCAGTTACGATATCCAAGCAACGCGTGCACATATGCTCCAGGATTGCTCACGTCCAACCACGTCGTCGTGAACACATCATTGGTCGACGTTCCACATATCGTTGTGAACATATCAATGATCGATCTCATATAACATCAGCACACCTGATTCGAGCCTCCCTCGCTGCACAACAATAGGCAGTGCATCGTGATCTCTCCAGGATCACACATCACATAGGATGGTCGACTTCTAGAGGCGAGCATCAATCATCGGGACCACTCCGAGGAAACATATTCACACCAGAGTCCCTCTCTGTGGAAACACATTCCTAAGAGTCTTATCCATCATCTCGGAGAATGGTCATAATAAAAACAATGGAAACACGTTTTCAAACTGTTGTTTCTCAAATCAAAATAGTTTTTTTGCATAGGGTCTCGGCCTAAAATCAGTTTCCACAAATCTCATAAAAACGGTGTCCAGTTCCCACTTCACAATCTCAAATAATTTTCAATTGGGTCAAAAGCCCAAAATCATTAGCCAACTGAGTCACAAGCCCAAAATCATTTATCCAATTAGGTCACAAGCCCAAAATGCCATTTTCACGTAAATCCGTAGAAACATTGTCATTTTCACGTAAATTCGTAGAAACATTGTCATTTTCACGTAAATCCGTAGAAACATTCCAAAATCGACATTCAACTTCACAAGGCATTTCATTTTCAAATCATGATCAAATCCACATAATATGCACACTAGGGTGTCAAGCCCGGAATACTGATTTCACGCATCTCCGTGAAATCATTCACGTCGATAATTAAAACATCATTCAAATCATATAAAATATGAATCGAGCATGTCAAACCATATTTATAAATCATTAAAACATAGATATGCATGCATCATTTAGAAATCAAAGTCCACTCATAGATCGTTCGTGTTGCGCGCTCAAATCCAGCGCCGTAAGCTAGTCCGAAGCCAATCCACAATCTCCGGGACATCTGTGCATGTCCAAACCATACCCAAAGGTTACTATCAACCTATAAAAGTCCAGACCAAAAATCCCTAACTAACCTGGAACCGACAAAGCATCCCGAACACGTTTCATGAGGCTAAAAACCTCCAAAACACCAACTAGATGATCTATGATCGACCTAAAACCACCACCATTGGATTCAGATCGTTGAAACCTCTCAAACAGGACCATTTTGATCTCAAAATTTGTGCCCATGCGCCCTTACGCACCGGTCAAAGTCCAGTCAACGCTGACATCAGCCTTTGCTAACATCACTGTTGACGTCAGCTTGACAAGTTTGACACCTGTCAGGTCTTACAGCCAGCCACGTGGAACACCTTAACTGGTGCCACGTGTCACCCTATGACACTGCCACATCACGTCAAAATGTCACCTTCTAACGACATCATTGCCATGTGTCATTGACACGTCAATTCTGATAACCTAACACATTGCCACATGGCATCATCTCATTGGTCCATGTGGTCTAACATGGCTGGCGTGGACCTGCCACATCAGCTGCCACGTCATCTGACACACTTTGACACACTCTGATAGCTCGCCACGTGGCACCACCTCACAGGTCCACGAGGACGGTCAACGCTAACGTGAACCTGCCACGTCATCTGCCACGTAGTATGACACCTTTAACAACCCCTACACTTGGCAGCAACCATCCCCTGCTATGTGGTCTAACATGATGACGTAGCTTGCCACATCATCATCATCAACCTTTCGTGGGTAGACCTTGTAACGACCCTTCCTGTAAACTGGGATTAGATTAGTGGTTAATGATAGGTTAGAAAAGTTAATCGGTGATTAGTTGGCTGAATTCGGACAGACGGTGCGAAATGACGGTTTTGCCACTAGATTTAGGTAAACAGTTGACTTTTAGTTCGGACAGTCAAATGGACTTTGACGGATGACCGTGACGTAGTTCGGGACGTCACGAGTTCATAGACAGGTGGCACGTCCGATTCTGACATTCGAGGAAAAAGTTATGATGTTCGGAAGTTCGAGGGTAATTTGGTTAAAAAGAGGCAATTTGTTGACTTTTCATACGACATGAGCTTTTCACGTGTTTCGAGAACCGTTAGGTAGGTCTCGAGCCCCTGAGTACAACGACAGGCGGTACGCAGTCATCGGGTTTCGAATGATTCGGATTTGGGTCAAGATATGGTAAGGGCAAAATGGTAATTTGCCATAAAAAGGGCATGTTGGTAATTGTTGCCTTAGGATTTGTGTCTAGTGACACTTGGTTGTCTTGGGCTAGTTGCCTCATCAGATGTGGACACTAGGCTGAGCTCTAGAGGCTTGTGGAACCTCTTAAGCCGCCTGTCCAAATTTAAAGAAAGGGATGACGATATTTGGTTGCACGGGCTGGGAACACAGAATGGGAAACAGAGAGAAAGGGTGCAGTGAGTGTGTAATCGTGAAACCCATGCCCATTTGATCTCCTTATGTCAGTAAAATATGATGAGGGAAGGAGAAGTACGTGGTGGAGCGGCCACGAGAACCGTCGTGGACGGTGGGTGGTTTTCGAACCATGAGAAACAGAGAGTGACGTGTGGCCTTGAATCCAATCTCCTTAAATCCTCATCAACAGCCTAATTTCTGTAAACAAAAAATGGAAAGGATGATGAGACAAACTCCTTGGACTCGAATTCAAGGCATAATAGGGACGGTAAGTGAAGAACCCGTCGAAGTCTCTTTTGAATTCAAAAAATGGCAAAGTGTGTTTTAGTGATTGTTAATCCAATTGATTGTTTGGACAAGGTTCTGGAGGTCAAAAGAGGAAGTGTGGACTTGAAATCACGGCTTGAGGTGGCATGTGGTGGCAGAAACCATAGGAGAAAAATGGAAGGATTTTCTTCGAGTTGAAAGGTATAATTTAGATTGAACTTTCATGTTTTTAAGTCATGGATATGTAGGGTATTACTGGACAAAGCTATAGGTTCAAATAGGAATGAAAATGGATCAAAATTGGACAGTTTATGAAGTTGAACCGCCTGCGTCAGTTCGGTCGAATCGGGTCGGTTCGAACCGGCCTGAACCGGGTGGGCGAGAGCTTGAAGATAATGAATAGTGTCGCGCGTGAGGCCCACACGGAGCCCATTTGGGGGGGCTCCTGAGGGCGCGTGGTGCCTCTGATGGGGAAGTTTTCAACATGTGAAATGATGTAATCGATGTAACGAACATTTTGGCAATGGTTTCGAGACAATCAGACATTGTCTCGATATGTTTCGGGATGTCCGAAGGTTTTAGGGCTCGGTTAAAAATAGTTAAAAATTCAGAAAAATTACGGGGCTTTAGTAGAAGCTTAATGAAGTAGTTAGTCACCTTATTATGGGATTTGGATAGGTTCGGGAAAGCCGGTGATAGTGGATAGGCCGGGAACGGCGTAAATGCACGCGTATCGAGGCAGCGACGCAAATGGTCTATGAGTGGACTTTGCTTTCAAACTTATGATGCATGCATAAATGTTTTATATATGTTCTATACGTGATTTCTATGATTATAATTATGAACTTGATGATTTATGGTTTTGCACGTATTTCGAGATATTTACGAAAGTGCACGTTTTACGAGATATGGTTTTCTGTTGTGATTTGATGAAGGTTTTGATGATTTGATTTTGGAATTTGAAATATGATTTGATTTCAATGATTTCAAATGGATTTTTGGAAAATGATTTCGGGTTTGAAGCCCAGTTCATAAAAGTGGTTTTGATGAACGTGATTTCGGGTTTTGGAATTAGATTTCAGGATGACGATTCGGGATTCGATTTTGGAACTTGAAAGTGGATTTCCGGATTTGGGTTTGGAATGGTTATTCCGGATGCTAGCATACGGAATGATGGTTTCAGATTCGGATTTGGAAATGGATGATGGATATGATTTTGGATTTGGATTCGGGATGCTGATTTCATATTCTACTTGGAATTCGAAATGGTGATTTTGAATTCAGATTTTGACATGGATTTGGAAATGGTTTTAAAATGATTTTGGATTGGATTTTCAGAATTTGTTTATTGGGTTTAAAGACCCGAATATGATTATGACGGGGGGCGGGCCCGGATTGGGTTTAAAGACCCGGATTGAGTTTAAAGACTTGGGAGTTTAAAGAATCAGATATTGTGATTTCCCCCGTAGGCCTAATGAGTTTAAAGAATCGGGAGTTTAAAGATTCGAATTATATTGAGGCCTAGATTGAGTTTAAAGACTCGGGAGTTTAAAGACTCGGATAGATCCAGTAGGTTAGATTGGTTGAAATGGATTTCAAATGTGTTTTGGATTTCGATGAAAACTTGATGGTTTCCAATAAGGATGATTTTCAAATAATGGTTTTCCGTTGTTTTGAGCTACGTCCTAGGTGAAACGGATTTTGATGGTTTTGGGTTGAGGCCTGGGATTTGAGGAAAGGCAATGATTTCGGTTTCCTTAAACAGTTTGAATAGCTTGAATATAGAATGGTTTTATGACATGGATTTTGATATGCATGCATTGGTTTTAAATGGGGGGTATGAATGTACTTTTCTTATAAGCGGTTTTCTAAACTTATCCTTTATTTTTGTCCACTCACAGTCTTTTATGTTTTCGATACCATCCAGGTTGTTGCGGTGTGGGCTGTTGGCCGAGAGATATGGAGACATCACACACGAGATCCACAGTAAAGTCTGTGCGCTCTGGGAAGTTCAGAAGTTCTGAACTGTTCGTTTGGAAATCCCTTGTCCGACTAACGTGTCACGTGGAGGTTGGACGTCGGTTTAGCCTTCGTGTCACGCGTACGTCAGACGGGAGCATGACTTGGCCCTTAACCAATGACCGTGACGTATTTTGGGACGTCACGAGTTCGTAGACAGGCGGCACGTTTGATTCCGACGTTCGTGGTGAAAGTTATGACGTTTGGAAGTCTAGGGGCGTTTACGTAATTTGGACGAAATAAGGGAAACTGTTGACTTTTTGATCGGGAGGTCCGATGGCCGAGGGCCAAGGACCGTTAGGAAGGTCTCGATGCCCTGAGTTCGTAGACAAGCGGCACACATCAATCGGAGTCCGGATGACCGAGTTACGGGCCTGGATGCGTGAGGGGCATTATGGTAATTTTTGCACTGAGGGAAAAATGGTAATTTGGGCCATGTACTGTTCACTCACGGTGGAACATGGTGGGAAACAGGGACAGAGCACTATGTCGTGAGTGGACTGAATCCTACATTATTTAATCTATAGTGGAAGGTCAGAACGGATTGTTAATTAGGATTGAGGAAGTGGAAACATGGCTGAGTGGAACTGGGAGGATCAGTCGTGCACAGTGCACGGGTGGTTTTAATTTCTGGTGGGGTTCTGTTTACAGGAAGCAAATTCCCAGTGAGTCTGAGAATCTCCCCACGAGTTGTCTTCCTCATTGTGTGATTAGTTGAGTTGTGAGTTGAGGGGATTCATTTTGGGTAAGGACTGAGTGAAAGAATTAGAGTGATGGTTGCCTGTGTCTGAACTGAAAAACAGAGAGATGGGAACCGTGAGAAATTGATCGTCCTTGTGTGTGTGAGAGTTCTGTGAGGTTCTGTGATCAAATGTGAGTGATCAGACAGACTGCTGAGTGATTTTGGGCTGAGAATCGTGTGAGGGCAAACCTCTGTGTGAGTGAGTTCTCAGGAAAAACAGAGAAGTGTTGACAGGGTGGTGCAGCCAGGAGTAATCAAGTTGAACCAATTTGGTTCGAGGGGAGGCTAGGACGGCTCTGGGAACCCAGCAGAATGCGGCGGAGAGCACGGTGGTGGACGGCAACAGGTAATTTCTCACTTCCCTCTGGGTACTCTGTTTTGACGTTTGGTTCAAACGTAAAGTCGTGAAGTTTTGGAGTGAGTCGAAGGTTTTTGTTAGTCTTGTTAGACTCATTAGGTCCCTAGGAACCTTATGGTTGTGGAGCCGTGGCGGGGGGAACCTCTGGTGACCGGGGGTCGAAACAGGGCTTTGACTGGTTTTAAATTCGAAGTTTGGAAGGGTTGAAACGTGCTCAATCTTCGTGATTCAATTAGATAAATCAATAAATTGTGATTGGACGAATCTAAAGGACTAATTAGGACTGAAAACCACCTAGATTAACCAGAGAACCGTGAACGCCGGTCTGAACCTAGTGAACCGGGGTCACCCGAGGTAGACGATGACACTGTAGTAGCGCGTGGGCTTCACGCGCAGCCGCTTGCGGCGGCGCATGGGGCGCGTGGTGGGTCCAGTGGGGAAGTGTCCAACATGGGAAATAATCTAAACAATGTAATGAACATTTTAGCGTTGGTTTCGTGTCAATCGGACCCCGTTACGACATTGTTCGGGATGTCCGAAGGTTTTAAGTCGGGTTTAAAAAGTGTTAAAAATTTGGGAAAATTACGGGACTCAAATAGGATGTTGTTGATGAGGTTAGTAACCCTCTATTGTGATATGAACAGGTTCAGGAGTCCCGGTGTTAGTAACGAGGCCCGGGAAGGCTGGTGGCAGCGTATCGAGGTGCTCGGCTAAACGGTCTGTGAGTGGACATTTGGTTTTTATAAATTCTATGCATGCATTACTGTTTCATGATTGTTTATCGGTGATTTTATATGATTTCACGCATTTCGAGACGATCTACGGGTTTGCGTATAAATCGATATTTTCTGGATTTGCACTGATTTCCATAATTGTGGTTGGATATGATTTTATGAAACAGTTACGGAATTGTTTAAGTGAATTTGGGCCAGGGGCCCAGTTGACTGATGAAATCGGGCCAGGGTCCCAGTTGTTTTATATATGTGATTTCGGAATGCTTTTCGGAAAACGGATCGTGATGGATCCTAATTGATTGTGTCTTATAAAATAGTTTTGGGTTTAAATACCCGGGTGCTATTGCTGGAGCACATTTTGAGTTTAAAGACTCGGTTAATTGATGACGGGGGCGGGCCCGGAAAATTGGGTTTAAAGACCCGGATTGAGTTTAAAGACTCGTGAGTTTAGAGACTCGGTTATTGTGATACCCCCGAGGCCTATTGATTATGTTTTGAGTTTAAAGACTCGTTGATATCCTGGGAAGGCCTGGTTATGCACATGGTTTTGAGTTTAAAGACTCGGGCGCACTTAATCCAGCAAACGTGTATGATTACAGTTTTTCACTAGTTTTGGGAAGTGACCCGGATGAACTGGATTTGATGAGTTTTGGGATTGAGTTCCCGTGTTTAAGAATTGTTTATGAAGTATTGTTGATTTCTGATCGTTTCAAATGTGTTAGGGCAGTGGCCCGGTTTATGAGACTTGATGAACTGGGGTTATGATGTGTTTCCGGATTTAATTTATGGTTCCGGGCTAAGACCCTAATGGTTATTTCTAATAAATGTTTGATTACCGGTTTTTGATGCATGCATACTTTTTTACTGAGGGGCATAAATGTCTTATAAAATGTTTTAATGAACTTGTTTATTTTTGTCCACTCACAGCTTTTGGTTTTTCATGCCCTTCAGGTTGATCTCGGATGCAACTGCAGCAGGGGACCGGGACATCACATGCCTCCTCCATCGATCCTTGCTCACACTGGATGCCCGTAGGGGCAATGGCGTCGGGTTATCCCTTGTCTGACACTTCGTGTCAGAAGGGAGCACGTCACATCCCGTGGTAATCCCGGGGGGATTGGGATGGGTCGTGTCATGTTAGGCCGAATTTTGATAGTATGAACTTGTGACCATTTGGTCAGATTGTTGGAGCTTGGACTTGTGCGGCTACGAGTAGCCGGATGCCTCGAATAATGCGGATGAGTTGAGGAACCTTGTGGAATGACTAGTCTGGAAACCGTGAGTTTGGGGTTTGTGGTTAGGTAGTTATTGTGGTTGGGCTGATTTACGACTGGATTAGAGATGTTGCTTCTAGGTGCAACCGAGGTAGTGGATGATTGGTGGATTACTCTAGACGAGTCCAGTGAGATTGCGGCGTTGGTTGCTCAGAGTTATGAATGACGAAGGATGCCAGTTCCATCACCCGAGCATAGATTGAGGGTTTTGGCTCAGTAAGAGCGGAGGTTCGGGACTGGTGTGCTATGAGCACGAGATAGAGGATGATGTGTCACGAGCCGGGAGGTTTGTAAAGGTACGATGGGCACATCGTGAGTGAGGTTGTGAACAGGCGTGAGATGCCTGTGTTTGGGAGGAACTATGAATATAGCTGGGAGATGTGATGACCATGGGTAGGTCATGTTTGGGATGAACGGTCAGGATATCGTTAGTTTGATCAGAGTAGCGCAGTGGAAGTGCGGTGGACCTATGCTTCGTGTTGGAGCGGGCTAGGTTGGTATGGTTATGTTTACCATGAGTGAGGTTGATTTTCGTGGACTTGTTCTGTTGTGTTAGAGATGTCGAGTATGTTGGACTGTGTCGGCACATGCCGAGGTTGGCATTTGGGTGATGTCGAGGCCAACACTCAGTGACTCCCTGAGTTTAGTAAGGGACAACTTCGAGGATAGTGACTAAGGAGTCCGAGGTGAGTGATTGTTGATTGTGATCCCGAAAGTTGGTGACCTGGCTTGGAACCTCGGAAGGACTGGGACGTGACGATTGACATCCTTTTGGATGTGTATTATAATGACCTGTCCCTAATTAGCGGGATTAATTAAGGATTAATGACGGATTAGCGAGGCTAATCGGGGATTAGACAAGGATTAGGGGACGTTTATGTTGACTTTTTGTTCGGACGGTCAAATGGACTTTGGCCGATGACTGTGACATAGTTCGAGACGTCACGAGTTCATAGATAGGTGGCACGTTCGATTCCGACATCCGTGGAAAAAGTTGTGACGATCGGAAGTTCAATGACATTTTGGTAATTTGGTGGAAAAAGGGCCAATAGTTGACTTTTGACCTGGGAGTTTAGATGGCTAAGGACCGAGGACCATTACGTAGATCGGTACGATACGAATCCGTAGACAGGCGACACGTCGAATTCGGACGTTCGATGACGAAGTTACGGTTTACGGAAGTTCGAGTGCACTATTGCACGTTTTATGAGATGGGGACTATTTGGCAGCAAGTGGTGCCCAGCTTTTTGGACAGGCCCAATAGATGAGTGACAATTGTCACCCATCCATTGCCCAGCCTAAACACGGTCATGCATATCCCTTCCCCTTTCATTGTTCGATCATTTTCCCCATCCATCAAACCCGATCAAATATCCACCCCATATCTAAACCCTTAACCCTTTGATCATGACTGAGAGGCCCAAGAGGGAAGTGAGGACCAGATGGAGGTGGTGGCCGGCCAAGGGAGCACTGCCGTGGACGGCGGAGGACACCTCGAACCCAAGGTATCGATTTTAACCAATTTAATCCATTTTTCGATTTCAATAATTAAGGACCGTTTTTTAATGATTATATTCAGTTAAATAGGTTGCTAGTGATGTGTTAAGATGGTTTTGAGGAAGGTTAGAGGTTGAAGAACCTTTGGGATAGTTTTAGAAAACTTGAACCGTGGAAGGATTGTTGGACTGGCTAGATTTTAGAGGTTTTAGGAGTTTTGATTAATAGATTTTGGTTCCTAAAATCAAAATAGGAAGAAAGGAATCAAAAAGGAGAAGATTGGACGTAAAATATGGAAAATATAGGCCTGGACTGGTCACACCGGTCCAGTTACAAGGCTGAACCAAACCGGCCTGGTCGGACCGGTCAGCTGGAGGACAGGGATGACCCTGTGCAGTGGCACGTTAGGCCCACGCGTAGGGCCATCTCGAGGTACGTTCGGGCGCGTGTTGAGGAATCTGGGGAAGGTTCCAACATGTCAAATCATTTATTCGATGTAACGAACAATTTGGGACTGGTTTCGATTCGATCGGACATCGTCTCGATATAGTTCGGACTGTCCGAAGATTTCGGCGCGCGTATAAAAATAGTTAAAAATCCTGGAAAATTAGGGGGCTTTAGTGAGGGGTTAATTAAGTAGTTAGTAACCCTCTAAAGTGATTTGGATAAGTTTGGGAAGCCCGGAGATGACGGTTGACCCGGAAAGGCGTACGACACTCATATCGAGGCCGCCATGTGGACGATCTGTGAGTGAACATTATTTCTGAAATCGATGAATGCATAAATGTTTTATATATGTTTTAATATGTGTTTTGGGATGCCTTGAGTGCATGTTGGTGTGTGTTTACGTATGGGCACATACTTCGAGGTTTTCGAGTTTATACGTGCTTAACACGCTTACGCTTTCGGTTTTCATGAAATGGTTTTGAAAAGGTAAAACCGAGCATGAGACCCAATTGGATTTGGTTTTGACTCGGGAATGAGGCCCTATTGACGACCTGTAGGTCTGAGTCGTGGTCGCGACCGGTGCTGTGTGCACGCCAACGGACGACGTGACGCCCGTCTCCAGATTGGGATGCGTTCCTTTCGGAGAGGTCATAATGCACGTCCCGTTGTTAAGCAGCCACTGGAGGCATGACTTCGGAGTGCTGACGGTTTATAGGATCGATTGCGTGTGCACCATGGTCTCGAGATGGTCGCGACAGTGATGTGTTCACGGCGAAATACCAAGATTGAGAGCAGTTCTGGATTGATGGTTGCACGCATCGCTATGATCGGGATCGTGACTGACCCTGAGATATCGAGCTCGATGCCCAGTTGATTTACGAGTTCGGGCTCGATGCCCAGTTAGTGTGAAATCGGGCTAGAGGCCCTGTTGAGTTTATGTTCGAGCTGGAGGCCCATTTGCTTTGCGTTATTGGGTGTGAGTCCTATTTTATGGTTTTGTATACTGGTATGTATATACCCTCCTTATGAGCTTATTGATTGGTCTCCTCTAGACGTCGACCTGGAGAGTCACGATCCACATACTAGAGTGGGTATCCCCATAGGGATCTCGTTCCAGGAGTGGGCATTATGATGTGGTCTCGGACCAGATTCCAGAGAGATGATCGGACTAGGTCCGAAGATGAGCCTCCCAGATGGAGAATTCCTGGGAGAAGACTCGGAGTGAGACCCCGAGCAGTATGCATACTTATATATATTGAGACATCGTGACTATATCGGGGATGTGTTCCCTAGGGGTTGTGTGCCCCGATTTGGCATCTTTTCCGGAAGTGCCTAGGATGGGTTATATATGTATATATGTATATGTGTACGAGTTTTCACTGAGACGGCGTTGGGCTGAGACCCGCGCGTATTGGTTTTAGGCTGAGACCCTTATGAGATGGTTTTGGGACGAGTTCCCACGTGTTTTTGTTTTGGACGGAGGTCCCAAGTATTGATTGACGGATTTCGGGCCAAGGCCCAAATGGTTTGATGGTTCATGACGGTTTATGGGAACTGGGTATGAACCCTAGAAATGGTTTTTGAATGCATGCATATGTTTTTCATGAAGGGCATAAAGATCTTTTATGAAATGTTTTTATAAAATGTTTGTTTTGTACACTCATAGCTTTTGTGTTTTCAATGCCCTTCAGGTTGATCGCGGATACGGCTGTAGCAGAGACGAGACATTACATTCCTCCTTCGGATCCTGGCGTACTCTGATAGCCCCGGTTGGGCAAAAGATGGAAATACCCCTTGTCAGACACTTCGTGTCAGACGAGAGCAGGAACGTCCCACGCTAATCCCGAGGGATTTGGGACGGGTCCTGTCAACTTGGTATCAGAGCGTGTTTTGCTCTCAGAGTGTGCGTAGATCGAGGATGTGATGTCTCTCCAATCGTAACAGCTCATCATCAACCTGATAGTTATGGTACTAGTCCGAGGATTCGGTCGAATCGACCCTAGTTCGTGTACGTTTGACATGAGGTGCGATCATGTGAGGTCAGTTTGGCCTCCTCTGCCGTGCATGCCGTGTTTTTCGAGAGGTCAGAATCTTGAGTAGGATCGTTATTTGTGCGAATCTGACGGCTTAGAGCCGCATATTTATTGGGATAGGATCCAGTGAATCAGTAGACTCAGTAGGACGACCTGAGAGTCAAGATCGCCGACGCGTCAGGAAGGACATAGAACAGAGCTTAGTGAAATTCGTGGAGGTCGGACGTTGGGATCGTCCATGATAAAACCGCAAGGATCGAGATTGTGCTGCTCAGAGAAGTCAGTCGCGCGAGAACCTTAGTTGAGGCTGGTTGGAGTAGGACGTTGATCCTATTTGGCATGAGAGGCCATCTTTATAAGTGTCGAATCCCGGAAGGATGTCGACTGATAGGAGATGCCGGAGTAGTTGTGGTGTGACGTGACAGGATACGATTGCGACGTCTAGTCGTTGTGCAGTGTTAGGCACGAAGTTTGGCCAAGTTCTTGTGGAGGCCAGTGGATGAGAGTCGTAGAGTTACGAGAGGACGAGGTCCTCAGGTTGTGGTTACTGGTTGTTGGGATGCCAGTATCGGAGTACGATGATCCTTCGGAGTCGAGGCGAGGGATTACTTGAAATGGACATGCTGCAGCGAGCAACCGGGTTGTGTTAACCCTAGTCGGTGATTGGTTAGACGAGTTACCAGGAGTGTGGTGCTTGTCCATCGGATTTCGAGGTTGGCCGATTGGTGGATGTTGTGTGTTGAGCAATTAGTACCAGCGGTGAGTTGACCGCGTAGTTTTTAAGTCTCGATAGCAGTGTTTCTGAGTTCGGTCTGCAGGAGGTTGTGACAGACGCTGCTGTCGATGGACGTAGTTGAGTCTTATCGAGTTGGATAGGCTCAGGTTGCTGTGATGATTGTGACGATGGGATTCGTCAGTCGTGACGAGGATACGAGGATGCATGGGTGACGCACAGTACGAGCAGTGGTTTGGGGAGTTGGCTCGGTCAAGACTAAGTATGATTGCAGAAGAAGAGGAGCTTCAGAGCTGGTAAGTGTGCCACGCTTCCTTGTGAGGTAGCAGAGAGAAGTGGTGATGCTCAGGTTGAGCAGGGTCATCGGATTGATTTGATTTGCACTCCGTGTGGCGGTGATGCGGTGAGTTAACGAGAGTAGACGACGAGCCACGAGCTGAGGATAGCTCAATCGTGATGTGCTCATGGTAAGGTTCTACCATTACTTGATGAGAAGGATTCGTCAGATAATATAGATTTTTCTTGGCAATTGGTGATGGTTGGTTGGCTACAGTTGACCATACCTCCTGAGTGTCGTGTACACTAGTTCGAGGAGAATTTGATAGTGAGAAATAGAATAGGTCACTACAGTAGTGATTGACAGTTGTCGTTGGTCGGAAAGATTGGACGAAGTAAGTATTGCCATGGAGACGAACTGGGTGGAACCCAGTAGTGGTTGAACTGGCGGGGATTTTGTCCCAATAGTGACTGAGATGAGTGCGAGTTGTCAGAAACGTGTTGATGGCCATTTATGCGCATCCAACAACAGTATATGGGAGACATAGGTTTAACCTATATATACGGTCATAAACGGAAAAACAAATTGGATTGTTTGCGGACATGCGGATGATGTCCGAGTGAGTTGAGGTGACCAGGTTAGTAGTCGTGCCCTAGCGTGGAAATTGTGTGAGTTCAACGGGCACTGAGCGGGACAGAAAGGATTCTGAGTGGCTTAGTACGAGGTATACCCAATACCTGGTTTGGCGAGGTATGAGCTGTACCTAGTTTTAGGGTACATGTCTCTAGATCGTTGTGAACGGACGGTAGGAGTGTTAGGTGCTGGATTTGGATCCCATAAGGATTGGGATAGGGTTTGATGTAAGTTCGGATTCATTTTGATTGTGGGAGGATTGATTCTCATGTGACAACGATTTGGATCCCATAAGGATTGGGATATGGTTTGATGTAAGTTTGGATTCATTTTGATTTTGGGAGGATTGATTCTCATGTGACAACGAAGTATGGACGAACCAAGACTTATGTTGATTCTTGGGTATCTTGGATTTGTCATTTTCAAGTGATAAATTGGATGAAATGTTGAATCTTTAGGTCATTTATGGTCCAAACATCCAGGTTGTGGGACAAATTTGGTTGAGTTGAGGAGAAAAGAGTGTTTGGTGTTGCATGACGTTGATGTGTGCAACATGTATTCTCATCCACACCTGACTTAGATGACTTTGATGTCATCATCTTCAACTTTCCTCATGTGGATTGATGAGGAAGGAGACGACAGTGATGTCAATTGGATAGACTTGGAGATCAAATGATTCGTGGTGTCACGTCTAGTGATGTGACATGAGAGTACCCAAGACGAGACAGATTGAGTAACGTGAGGATGGTCGAGATGACGAAAGCAATTGTGACGACCGTGAGGTGTTCAAACCGAGGTCTGGTCACCATTGGAATGAATCGCCTTGCTGATTATGCTAAGCTAGGAACAGAAGAGAACTTCTTAGGATCCCTTATCATAATTGGTGAGATGACAGAGTTTGGAAGTGGGAACCAAGGTGAGATGAGGATGATAAGTAGGTATCAATCAGGAAGAGATGAATAGCCGATGCCTCGAGATGGAATTGAGAATAGAGATTGTGTTGGATTGAGGCTAGCTCGTGATGCACGATGGAACATCAGACCGATGAGTACTATGATCGGATGTGGTCCGACATATTGGTATAGTGACCAGACGTCGAATGTTGTGTGCTTGAGCAGAGTTAACAGAGAGGGTTCGGATAGTTGGTGAGCCGAGAGCTCAGGGCCGTGCGGACCGGTGGAACCCTAGTGCCTGTTTGTGTTTTCTGCTGAGACAAGTATTCGATTGGAGTTTTGTGTACACCCGAAGGGGGTGAGACGTCGATTGTTTATCGACAGGATGAGTAGTGTGATGGTTAGGACTCGAGGTGAGTCTAGTTGGCAGTGGAGAACGCTGAGTGATGTGAGATACGAAGCACGAGGACTCGAGAACGAGTCGAGATCAGAGTGTGCAGCGGGAGCACAGTGGAGCCGAGCGTACTAGTGGACTTAGTGACAATAACGGAGGTTGAGTATCGCTCCGTGGGAACAGTGAAGATAGTTGTTGAAACGAATGCGGATTAGAACATCAGTTCCGATTGTCAGATGAGAAGAACCATCAGACTGAAAAGTCAACGTAATGGCTCTCGAGATTCAATGTTCGAAACGCAGCTAAGGAGAGTTGAGATGGAGCTTGGGAGCTTCGGTGACGGTGCGTACTGAGGAGTACGGTATAGTGACGGACGTGTACTTGTACACGAGAGCGGCCGTGTATGGAGACACGATTGAATTTCCACAGTTGGTTGCGAAAATCGGGTTAGTTTGAATTTCGAGGATGAAATTCTTTAAGGGGAGAAGATTATAATGACCCGTCCCGAATTAGCGTGATTAATTAAGGATTAATGACAGATTAACAAGGCTAATCGGGGATTAGATGATGATTAGCAGACGTTTAGGACGAAATGATAATTTTGCCCTTGGAATGGGCAAAATGTTGATTTTCCGTTCGGACGGTCAAATGGACTTTGTCCGATTAGTGTGACGTAGTTTGGGACGTCACAAGTACATAGACAGGTGGTACGTTCGATTCGAACATCCTTGGAAGAAGTTCTGACGATCGGAAGTTAGGGCATTTTGGTAATTTGGTGGAATAAGGGCCAATAGTTGACTTTAACCTGGGAGGTCAGATGGCCGAGGACTGAGGAACATTACGTAGATCGGGATGATAAGAATCCGTAGAAAGGGGGCACGTCGAATTCGGACGTTCGACGGTGAAGTTACGGTTCACGGAAGTTCGAGTGCACTATTGCACGTTTTACGAGACTGTGACTATTTGGCATCAAGTGGGGCCCAGCTTTTTGGACAAGCCCAATGGATGAATGACAAGTGTCACCCATCCATTGCCCAGCCTAAACACGGTCATGCATATCCCTTCCCCTTCCATTGTTCGATCATTTTCCTCATCCATCAAACCTGATCAAATATCAACCCAAAATCCAAACCCTTGACCCTTTGATCATGACTGAGAGGCCAGAGACGGAAGTGAGGACCAGATGGAGGTGGTGGCCGGCCAAGGGACCACTACCGTGGACGGCGGAGGACACCTCGAACACAAGGTATCGGTTTTAACCGATTTAATCCATTTTTGGATTTCAATCATTATGGACCGTTTTTAATGATTGTATTCAGTTAAATAGGTTGCTAGGAGTGTGTTAAGACGATTTTGAGGAAGGTTAGAGGTTGAAGAACCCCTGAGATAGTTTTAGAAAACTTGAACTGTGGAAGGATTGTTGGACCGGCTAGATTTTAGGGGTTTTAGGAGTTTTGATTGATAGATTTAGGTTCCTAAGATCAAAATAGGAAGAAAGGAATCAAAAAGGAGAAGATTGGACGAAAAATATGGAACCGCCCCGGTCGGGTTGGACCGGTCGGCTGGAGGACATGGATGACCCTGTACAGTGGCGCATGAGGCCCACGCGTAGGGCCATCTTGAGGCACGTGCGAGCACGTGTTGAGGAATCTGGGGAAGGTTCCAACATGTCAAATCATTTATTCAATGTAACGAACAATTTGGGACTGGTTTCGAGTCGATCGGACATCGTCTCAATATAGTTCGGACTGTCCGAAGGTTTCAGTGCGCGTTTAAAAATAGTTAAAAATCCCAGAAAATTAGGGGGCTTTAGTAAGGGGTTAATTAAGTGGTTAGTAACCCTCTAAAGTAATTTGGCCAAGTTTGTGAACCCCGGAGAGGACGGTTGACCCGAAAAGGCGTATGGCTCACATATCGAGTCGACAGAGCGGACGGTTTGTGAGTGGACTTTATTTCTGAAATCGATGCATGCATAAATGCTTTATATATGTTTTAATATGTGTTTTGGGATGCCTTGAGAGAATTTTGGTGTGTGTTTACGTATGGGCACGTACTTCGAGGTTTTCGGGTTTTATACGTGCTTATATGGGCTTACACTTTCGGTTTTCTTGAAATGGTTTTGAAAAGGTAAAATCGGGCATGAGACCCAATTGGATTTGGTTTTGACTCGGGCATGAGACCCTATTGCCAACCCATAGGTCTGAGTCGTGGTCGGGGTGTTGTGTGCACGGTGACGGACGATATGATGCTCGCCTCCGGATTGGGATGCGTTCCTTTTGGAGAAGTCACGATGCACGTCCCGTTGTTGAGCAGCCACTGGAGGCTCGACTTCGGAGTGCTGTTGGTTTATAGGATAGATCGGCGACGTGTGCACCATGGTCTCGAGATGGTCGCGACAGTAATGTGTTCACGGTGACATGCCAGGATTGAGAGCGGTTTTGGATTGATGGTTGCACGCATCGCTATGATCGGGATCGTGACTGAACCTGAGATATCAGGCTCGATGCCCAATTGATTTACGAGTTCGGGCTCGATGCCCAGTTACTGTGAAATCGGGCTAGAGGCCCTGTTGAGTTTATGTTCGAGCTGGAGGCCCATTTGCTTTGCGTTATTGGGCGTGAGTCCCGTTTTATGGTTTTGTATATGGGTATGTATATACCCTCCTTATGAGCTTATTGATTGGTCTCCTCCAGACGTCGACCTAAAGAGTCACGATCCACAGACCAGAGTGGGAATCCCCAAAGGGATCCAGTTCCAGGAGTGGGCGTTATGATGTGGTCCCGGACCAGATTCCGGAGTGATGATCGGACTAGGTCTGAAGATGAGCCTCCCAGATGAAGAATTCCTGGGAGAAGACTCGGAGTGAGACCCCGAGTAGTATGCATACTTATATATATTGAGACATCGTGATTATATCGGGGATGTGTTCCCTAGGGGCTGTGTACCCCAAGTTGGCATCTTCTCCAGAAGTGCCTAGGATGGGTTATATATGTATATATGTATATGTGTACGAGTTTTCACTGAGACGGCGTTGGGCTGAAACCCACGCGTATTGGTTTTGGGCTGAAACCCTTATGAAATGGTTTTGGGACGAGTTCCCACGTGTTTTTAGTTTGGGCAGATGTCCCAAGTATTGATTGACGGATTTTGGGCCAAGGCCCAAATGGTTTGATGGTTCATGACAGTTTATGGGAACCAGGCATGAACCCTAGAAATGGTTTTTGAATGCATGCATATGTTTTAATGAAGTGCATAAAGGTCTTTTATGAAATGTTTTTATAAAATATTTATTTTGTCCACTCACAGCTTTTGTGTTTTGAATTCCCTTCAAGTTGATCGAGGATTCGGCTGTTGTAGAGACGAGACATTACATTCTTCCTTCGTGTCAGACTGGAGCAGGGATAACCGACAGGTGAGTGGTCGGTGAGTTGATTTGGCTACGGACACGTGATTGTGATCCGTATGAGTTGTTTCTTCAGTGTAGCAAAAGGAAGTGATGATTGGACAGTTAGTCCGAAGATGGCATACTTAAGAATGAAGTCCCATAGCCGGAATCTCGGAATCATGAAATGTTGAGATTGAGACGATGAGAGGCTGTGTTCAGTTCCGAGTTGGTGCTTAGGTTGTGTAGTGGATACTCTGGAGTAAATTTGAGAGACTTGTTGTTGGGACGTCAGTATTTGTGACCCCCCTTGGTCGTGGACACGGGCGAATGTTTTCGGGAGTAGAAAGAGTACTTGGTGACGTCGGGAGTGGCCTGTGTGGAGAGTGCCATAGGATTGTGTTAAGTTGGAATAAGGAAGGATAACTTTTGATGTCATAGTTTTGGACCATTGTGAATTCCGTTGTAGGATGATGGAAGGCAGCTGAGAAGGAGTGATTATAACTGATCGATATGAGGTTATTGAAGAGAACCCATATTCTAGACGTGTGGTATTTTGGATTGATTTAAGTCGATGTGATGGTCTGATGGTAAGAGTTGTATGGACGCGAAGTGGGATCCACTTAGGAGTGAGTGGATCGGGATTGGATCGTTTCTAGCTCAAGATTGAGTTGTTGTGGATTAGGAGGATTGTATGTGAGACACAAGTTGGATATCTTGATCATCTTGGAGTTGTGCAGGACGCGTGTGGTCTGTCTCGTATACGTGTGGTATGGGACTTGGAACGGGTACTAGGTCTGCTCTGTATTTGTAGGTGAGATGCAATTGGATTTCATATTGGTCGGGAGACCCAAGAGATCGGGAGGAATTTGAGTTGGACTTTCCCGAAAGAAGTGTAGTTCCGCCTAATGGTTGGCTTGAACCGACGGGCTGCAAACGTGAAGCGTGATTAGCTGGTCAACAAGTGGTAATCAGTACGGTTATGAGGATGTTTGTGTGCCCTGGAGACACATTGTGAGGGTGACGGGTACACTATGGTATTGTTGGATGGACTTTGGGTATAGTAGAGCTCGGCTGATGCCGATGTGGTTGAATGGTGGACTTACCGTAATATGTTGTTGGAAGTCCCTGAGGGTGTACTCTACGAGCTGTGTTTGAGGTATTCTACAATATCTTTGTTTTATTCAAAGTTCGTAAGTTTGTTGTTGTGTGTGTTTGGTGGTATGCACCGTGCTTTTGGTTGGTTGTGATTGGTGCATGTGTTTGAGATGTGTCTCGATGCGATTTGATGTACATTGTAATGTTCTGGTAAGAAGTTTGTGATCAGATTAGTGCCAAGGTATGTTGTGATTATCTTAATGAATCGGCGGAAGTCTGAGATTCTTGTTGGACTGAGCATGTGGACTGGCTCAGAGTGATCTGACTAGTTGGTAGGATTCAATACTGATATGAGATGGATGCTCAGAGCCATGAATGGCTGGTGGGACCCTGACATTGAGATGTGTGATCATGGGTTGGCAAGTATGTACTAGGGTCCAGTTGCAGATAGGTGGTGTCGGATGTGGATAGTGTTTCCACAGGATGACCGTATTGGTGTTTAGGGGAATCACTAGTGAGATGATTTGTTGTGTAGTCGTTGAGAGCAGGACGTTGTGACTCCGGTGAGGTCAGCCCGGGTTGCTGACAGAAATCGGAAAATTGAGTGAATATTGATGGATACGAGTATCGTGGTTGTTAGGAGCATACGGGGCGAGACTCGTGCCTACTGACGGCAGACTCGCATGATGTACTGAGATGTTGGTACTAGGTATGCACGACTCGAGACTGAGTCGAGGTTGATGTGACTGGTAATGCATCACGACCGAGTGTTGGTTGAGCTTTGAGTGTCGGCTGGTACACTGTTCGAGGTACCACGGGTACATGTTAGCAAAATGTTAACCTCGGTAGAAATCAATGGATTACTAGATGGACTGGAAGGAGGTTGAGTTGGTTCACTTAGCCGAGTTGGGGTGACAGTTTGGAAACTGTGAGGATAAGTTGGATTGGCAGGTGCTGGACACCGGGTAGAAGACCCAAGTGTGAGATTAGTTGGATTCCCCCAATTAGTTACGAAAGTACGAGATGCGGAATTTTGAGGACGAAATTCTTTAAGAGGGGGAGATTGTAACGACCCGTCCCTTAAACTGAGATTAGATTAGTGGTTAATGACAGATTAGTGAAGTTAATCGGTGATTAGTTGGCTGAGTTCGGACGGACGGTGCGAAATGACAGTTTTGCCCTGGATTTGGGCAAACAGTTGAATTTTCGTTCGGACGGTCAAATGGATTTTGACCGATGACCGTGACATAGTTCGGAACGTCATCAGTTCATAGACAGGTGGCACGTCCGATTCCGACATTCGAGGAAAAAGTTATGATGTTCGGAAGTTCGAGGGTAATTTGGTTAAAACGGGCAATTTGTTGACTTTTCATACGACATGAGCTTTTCACTTGTTTCGAGGACCGTTAGGTAGGTCTCGAGCCCCTGAGTACAACGATAGACGGTACGCTGTCATTGGGTTTCGAATGATTCGGATTTGGGTCAAGATATGGTAAGGGCAAAATGGTAATTTGCCATAAAAAGGGCATGTTGGTAATTGTTGCCTTGGGATTTGTGTCTAGTGACACTTGGCTGTCTTGGGCTGGTTGCCTCATTAGATGTGGACACTTGGCTGAGCTCTAAAGGCTTGTGGAACCTCCTAAGCCACCTGTCCAAATTTAAAGAGAGGGACGATGATATTTGGTTGCACGGGCTGGGAACACAGAGTGGAAAACAGAGAGAAAGGGTGCAGTGAGTGTGTAATCGTGAAACCCATGCCCATTTGATCTCCCTATGTTAGTAAAATATGATGAGGGAAGGAGAAGTACGTAGTGGAGCGGTCGCGAGAACCGTCGTGGACGGTGGGTGGTTTTCGAACCATGAGAAACAGAGAGGGACGTGTGGCCTTGAATCCAATCTCCTCAAATCCTCATCAACATCGTAAGTTATGTAAACAAAAAATGGAAAGGATGATGAGACAAACTCCTTGGACTTGAATTCAAGGCATAATAGGGACGGTAAGTGAAGAACCCGTCGAAGTCTCTTTTGAATTCTAAAAATGCCAAAGTGTGTTTTAGTGATTGTTAATCCAATTGATTGTTTGGATGAGGTTCTGGAGGTCAAAAGAGGAAGTGTGGACTTGAAATCACGGCTTGAGGTGGCCTGTGGTGGCCGAAACCAGGGGAAAAATTGGAAGGATTTTCTTCGAGTTGGAAGGTATGATTTAGATTGACTTTCATGTTTTAAAGTCATGGATGTGTAGGGTATTACTGGACAAAGCTATAGGTTCAAACAGGAATGAAAATGGATCAAAATTGGACAGTTTATGAGGTTGAACCACCTATGCCGGTTCGAACCGGCCTGAACTGGGTCGGCGAGAGCTTGAAGATAATGAATAGTGCCACGCATGAGGCCCACGCGCAGCCCCTTTAGGCGGCGCGTGAGGGCCCGTGGTGCCTTTGAAGGGAATTTTTCAACATATGAAATGATGTAATCGATGTAACGAACATTTTGGCACTGGTTTAGAGACAATCGGACATCGTCTCGATATGTTTCGGGATGTTCGAAGGCTTTAGGGCTCAGTTAAAAATAGTAAAAAATTCGGAAAAATTACGGAGTTTTAGTAGAAGCTTAATGAAGTAGTTAGTCACCTTATTATGGGATTTGGACAGGTTTGGGAAATCCGGTGATAGTGGATTGGCCGGGAACGTCGTATATGCACACGTATCGAGGCAGCGACGCTAATGGTCTGTGAGTGGACTTTGCTTTCAAACTTATGATGCATGCATAAATGTTTTATATGTTTTCTATACGTGATTTCTATGATTATGATTATGAACTTGATGATTTCTGGTTTTGCACGTATTTCAAGATATTTACGAAAGTGTACGTTTTACGAGATACGATTTTCTACTGTGATTTGATGAAGGTTTTGATGATTTGATTTTGGGATTTGAAATATGATTTGATTTCAATGATTTCAAATGGATTTCGGGAAAGTGATTTTGGGCTTGAAGCCCAGTTCATAAATGTGGTTTTGATGAACGTAATTTCGGGGTTTTGGAATCGAATTTCACGATGACGATTCGGGATTCGATTTTGGAACTTGAAAGTGGATTTCTAGATTTGGGTTTGGAATGGTTATTCCAGATGCTAGCTTACGGAATGATGGTTTTGGATTCTGATTTGGAAATGGATGATGGATATGATTCTGGATTTGGATTTGGGATGCTGATTTCAGATTCGACTTGGAATTTGAAATGGTGATTTTGAATTCGGATTTGGACATGGATTTGGAAATGGTTTTAAAAAGGTTTTGGATTGGATTTTCTGGATTTGGTTATTGGGTTTAAAGACCCGAATATGATTATGACGGGGGCGGGCCCGGATTGAGTTTAAAGACCCGGACTGAGTTTAAGGACTCGGGAATTTAATGAATCAGATATTGTGATTTCCCCCGTAGGCCTATTAAGTTTAAAGACTCGGGAGTTTAAAGACTCGAATTATATTAAGGTCTGGATTGAGTTTAAAGACTCGGGAGTTTAAAGATTCGGATAGATCCAGCAGGTTCGATTGGTTGAAATGGATTTCAAATTTGTTTTGGATTTTGATGAAAACTTGATGGTTTTCAATAATGATGATTTTCAAATATTGGTTTTCCGATGTTTTGGGCTACGACCTAGGTGAAACGGATTTTGATGGTTTTGTGCTGAGGCCCGGGATTTGAGGAAAGGCAATGATTTCGGTTTCCTTAAACGGTTTGAATAGCTTGAATATAGAATGGTTTTATGACATAGATTTTGATATGCATGCATTGGTTTTTAAATTGGGGGTATGAATGTTCTTTTCTTATAAGCGGTTTTCTAAACTTATCCTTTATTTTTGTCCACTCACAGTCTTTTATGTTTCAATACCCTCCAGGTTGTCGCGGTGCGTGTTGTTGGTCGAGAGAGACAGTGACATCACACACGAGATGCACAGTAGAGTCAGCGCGCTCTGGGAAGTCCGTAAGTTCTGAACTGTTCATTTGGAAATCCCTTGTTCGCCTTACGTGTCACATGGAGGTTAGACGTCGGTTTAGCTTTCTTGTCACGTGTACGTCAGAAAGGAACATGACTTAGCCCTTAATCCCGGGGGATTAAGGGTGGGTCGTGTCAGACCCTGACCTCTATAACGGGTCATTTTAACCCGCAACTCGACCCGGTTCGTTTTCAACCGTCCGACCAACATTCCTCAACTTTCTCTCCCAATCTCATCGTCTCACTCCCAGAAACATTTCTATCTACTCAAAACTAGAAAAAAGGCTAGGAATTTACCTATCAAGCTTGAAACCACATGACCAGTTTTCCACCTTGTCCCATAGCCAATTCACGGGTCCATTTCCCTTGATTTTTTATCCTATGACCTCGTCCAAACACAGAAAGCATAGCCCAATAATCAAACCACTTCCCTAAGGCCTCAAACCAAAAATCCAAAAATCAAACCAAAAAGGGTATTCGAGTTGGATTCCTGGCTAGCTATTCCACTGTCTCCTCCACTTTCCCTTTGTCTCTCAACCTCACCCTCTCAGTCTCTCTGTGACCTCAAAATGAAATGGAGTGGAGAAGGGTATAGGTTTGGGTTTTCGGGTGTAATGGAAATGAAGGGAATGAGAGGTGCATGTATGTAAGATAATGATCAATGGACGAGGGCGGAACCCCACAAGAGAAGGGTTTTATTTTGATTAATGTGGGAAGATGGAAGCAGGACCAGCTCGTTTTTTTTTTTTTGGAAATTAGGGATGGGTCCAGTCATTGCCCTGCTCAACAAAATCATCATTCTAATCTCCATCGACACATTGTATAGTTCTCAAAACCTATCACGATCAGACTTCCGAATGGTGTTTACTTCGTAGTCCACCGTATAGTCTTACTTGATGATTAGAATAGCATCTTGTTAGGTCCTCATATAAGCATTATTTTATATTATTTTATACCCTTTATACTTGATTTTTAATATTAAAATAATAAATAATTAGATAAAATAATTTATTTTGTGGTATTTTTGTATAAATAAATAAAGTTTTTAATTTTGAGTGTTTTGGCGAAACAATCGTCTCGATTGGAATTATAACAAAAAAATTATGGACGAAATTTGGTTGGATTATATTAATTAATTAATTTTAATTTTTGCAAAGCCCAAATTCATTTCAGCCCATTTTCTTGTCTCAGTTGCAATCCCAAGACCAAATTAGAACCGGCCCAAATCGCAAGAAGTCCAGCCAAAAGCGCAGTCCAGAGTCAATTGTTTGCAGCCCAAGACAAAATTAAGCCCAGGCCTAGCCTTTCCAAGCCGCCAGGCCCAAAACTTCCTGCCCAGGAGCGCTTGCAGCCCCATACCGAAGCCCCTGCCCTTCCTTCGGCGCACGTGTCCCGAAAGTCATCGCCCATCCCAGCTCGCGCCTCCCGATTTGCTTAACTGTTCCACCTGCACGCCCTGCCGAAGCCACCAACTCCTGTCAGCCTGCACATGCCGAGTCCCATCCTTCCAATTCAGCAACCAGCCAACAACTCCTCAATTGCTCCATTTTTCAGTCTCTTTTCAGATTTTCTGCATTTTTTTGCCTTTTTCCAGCCATCAAATATGTTCCAACCATCTCTAAAATCATCATTATTCATCATTTCACTTTTATTTATTTTTTTTTGTAATTTTTATTTTATTTTTGGTAGCTTTTTCTTCCTATAAATAAGGAGGCCATTTCACTTGTAAAGGGTCCCCATTTTTCCCATTTTGTTTCTCTTTTTAGTTTAGGTTCTTTTATTTTCTCTCTATTTCTTCTCTTCTTTTAGTTCATCTTCTTTATTTTTGTTCTTTATTTTTGGTGACCATTTCAACTTCGTGTAGATTTTTTTATTTAATTAGATTTCTTTTAATTCTTGTTCTTAATTTATGTTATTTCTTAATTTCATTTCTTCTTTACTTTGTTCTTGTGATTTTTATTTGAGATCTCTTAAACACGTTTTTATGCTTTCCTTAAGAAATACCTAGGCCAAGTATTTCCGAAATAATTCTAGAATTTAAGTCTGCATTCTTATGTTTTATCCTCCATCTTCATAAGGTTCTAGTCGCTGTTCAGTGTTCATTATGAATAACATTCCATTATTTCCATCCACTTTCGGAATCACAAGCTGTTCTTGGGTTCCGAAAGTGTAACTTTATTCCCTTTACTTAAATTCTTGTTATTGTTTTGGTTTTACTTATAATTCAATATATGTATTGGTATTTTCTTTTTAACATTTGTAAGTAAGAATGCAATCTCCATGTGTTTTACATTTTGAATTTCATCTACTTCATATGTTTTAGTGTTTAACCTTCAATTTAACGCTAAGTGTTTATGACCGCTGTTCGGTGCACTTAGAATAGGGTTGAAGAGATTTAAATGTTTGACACACATTGAAATCAATAACGTAAGGTGAATCGTATTATAAGTGTTTATGACCGCTGTTCGATACATTTATAATATTGAAAAATGTATGCATGTATTTGAGATGATTAAGGTAGGATTTCGTGATTGGTTCAATATGAGCATGATGTTAGAGTGTTGGTAAAAATATGTGTTTGAAGAAAGTTCACTTGCACAAAAATTAAAGTAGAAGTAGAATTAAGCTCTTAATTATTTTTACTTGTTTTCTTTATTCTATAATTACAATCTTTCAAACCCCTCATTTAATTCTTTATTCTTTTATTCTTTAATTCATTTATTCTTTAATTCTTTATTCTTTATTATTTAATTACTTAATTATCTAATTCTTTAATTCATTATTCTTTGATTATTCATTATTTTGTTTAACTAACATATTATTAATGTTTCCTAATTTCCCCGGTTAAGAACGATCCCTATTTACCAATACTACAACTACACAAAAAGGGTTTAAATTGCATAATACCTGAATTATGTGTTTAATTTAATGCGTAGTTTGAGCTTTATCACATCTTAAGGGCCTTGCTCGGCATCTTACTTAGTCTTCGAGCTACTTCCTTTTTCACCCTTCTACCGATCACTTTCACGCTCAATCAAGGGGGGCTGAGACATTGAGGCTTCTTGATCGGCACCCTACTAGGCGCCCTGCTCGGTATCTTGGACTCTGCTCTACACTTTGCCTTTGATCGGCACTACCACTCTGCTTGTCTACATTCCCCTTTTGGATCCTTTAATGCTACATCTAAACTATAAATTGCGGTAGATGAGGCAGATCGACTTCCAATCGATGAGGACCCATTAGTGGTTGACGAAACACTCATCTCACTCGACTCATCACTTACCGAGTGAAAAGTTGTTTCATCACCAAAAGTTTGCGAGGATCTACCCCCAGATCTACTAATTGACTCAGACTCTGACATCTATAAATGCAAGCAGAAAGGAAACTACGACTAAGCACACCACAAGTCCTACCGACAAAGGAAATTCTCAAGAATCGGCGGTAGAGAAATGTGATCATATGTCGACTTCTGACACAATTTTAATCAGAAGTGGAAAAATAAGGAATTCCAGCCCTTTTTATAGGCGCATGAGGCACCTCGAGATGCAAACTAGCAAGCTGAATGGTGCCACTTGTCTACAATACTATTCCTACATACGAGGTACAATTACAAATACGTACACCTTATGTATTAAAAATATGGATGGATTCTCGAAAACTCTAAATTACCCAGAACCTCTGAAGTTTTTTTCAATCGAAAAGCAAGAACATTGCGCCCGACTGGACACTTCATGCAAAGTACTCTCTCATGTCAATATTTCGATTGGTAAGCAGCAATATTACGACCGATCGGTAGCATTTAGAGAGGTGAACTTGCGGCCCTAATCGGCAAGCAGGCTGGTCGGGAGCCACTTACAAAGTACCTTCACATGCCAAGGCTCCAATTAGTAAGCATGAACAATGTGACCGATCGGCAGCTTCTGGCGAAGTACTATCGAGGCTCCACTCGACAAGCAGGAACATTGAGACCAAGTGGTAGCCTTTGCAAAGTACCTTATCATGTCAATGTATCGATCGGCAAGCAGGAACATTACGACTGTTTGGAAGCATTTGGCGAGGTGCTCTCACGATCCTAATTGGAAAGTAGGAACATTGCGGCTTATCAGGAGGCTATTAGTATATCCTCTCACAATCATTCGACATGCAGGAACCATCCTAACCAACCCAACACTAGGGACTAGTGCAACACCGGTTGACTGAGATAAACTTCCTCCATCAAACACTTAAGGGACTAGAGATGACAAGACTTGACTCCGAAAACATGTAAAACCACGTTCGGGGCTTGCTCCCGTCAGACAGGTAGCCTAATATACCAAAAGTATCCTCAAAACCCTATTAGACAAGGGATAATTGTATAATCGCGAGCTTATGCCTCCGCTCCGTGAGTAGTCTCGATTATCGTGCAAAGGACCTAGAGGGTTTCAAAAACTAAGGAAAATGTGTGAATGGATGAAAATGAAGGGTTCCAAAGACATTGTTCGAAAATATACTAATTTCCCTACATTTTAATAGACTATGCATGCACCACGTTTACGAATAAAACATCAATCTTGAAACATGTGTAGTAACTAAAACCAGTAATTTCATAAACCTGTCCGACATGAAATCAAACGTAGAAAATCAGCCATGTGAATAAACCAACACATACATGACCACACTAATGTATAAGCATACCAATCACTCAAAACCAGCCATCTTGAATGCATCAACATACTGAACCAACCAATCATATCAACTAAGCCATCCTCAATGTTTGTTGTTGAATCATCATATCAAGGTGCATTACCGATAGGCTAATATCACTCAGGAATTACGGAGTCCCAGACTCGACGCCCGAGTGTGGACATGCTCAGGAATTACGGAGTCCCAGACTCGACATCTGGGTTACGGTCCTAATCTAAGAAATTACGGAGTCCAAGACTCGACATCTGAGACAAGTCTCGGGAATGACAGAACCCAGATCGACGTCCGAGACTATGCATCACAATCAGCATCTCAAGGAGGGTCATCAACCATATCAAAACATATCACGGTCACATCAAATGTAGTAACATAACCAAAACCAACAACACTTTAATCATAACCCAATACCTTAGGCCTAAGCCCAAAACCAGAGCTCAATCAAGACTTCGTAAAATGAGCTATTAAAATATTCCAGAAAATCACATAAAATCACAATTCATCAATCATCACCAAATCATCTAAGCATAACAAAATAAGTATAAAACCATTTCCAAAAACTCAGAAATGATCCCAAGTACAATAAACCCAATTTCCTCACAAAACATTCTAATGACATTTTTCTTAAATATTCATCAAAATTCCAAAAATTCGTATAAATCGTACGTAAATAATCACCAATAAATTTTCATAGTAAATCATACAAAAACCATAAAAAAAAATGCATGCATAGGGTTTAGGAAAAACAAAGGTCCACTCACATGTACCTTTTTCGTGGTCGAATTGAACTACACGCCTTTTCGTAAAATCCAAGAACATAAAATCCTGCCAAAATCACTTCTAAATGGTAACTAATCATCCCAATTGACTCACATATTAGTCCCATAATTTTTTGGGATTTTTAAACGAATTAAAACGGACTCTAAACATTCGGACAGTCAAAATTACCAAGAGACGATGTTTGATTGCCTTGAAAATTGTACCGTTGGACTCGAATGGTAGAATAATTTAAAAACTATGTTGACAACACCTCGAAATTCCCTCTCACGCGCCTCCACGTGCCTCCCAAAGTGGCTGCGCGTGGGAGCCACGCACCTGCTACAGTGTCACCCCTAACCTCTGGTCAGACCCGCCTGACCCGGGTAGAAAACTGCCATTTCACCATCATTTTTCATGTTTCAAGGGCTAGAATTCATGTCTACACTACCAGAAAGGGATCCACGAGCTGAAGATGGAGAAAACTCATTTCGACAGCATGGTTCGAATCCATGAACTTCGGCCTTGGTTCGTAGTTCCTTACTAGAACTTTCAGCATGAAAAGCTCCAGTATCTCGAGCTTAAAAGGACCCCCAAAGACTCCAAAAGAGCATAAGAACACTCAGTTATGATGTCCATGTCTCTGAGTCAAAGACCAGAAAACCTAGCTCACGGGTTCCCTGTTTGCTCATGGTTCCTGATTTCACTCCCCACAGTTTTCAAGTCACTCTCATCCTCTAACCTCTTTTTCTCCCTCTCTTTCTCCTCCTCTCCATCATTTTCTGGTCATCTCCCTCTCATCTCCATGTTTTTCTCTTATGAGTCAGCCATCCATGATTTCGGCCCATGGCCACTGAAGCCACACTCAGCACCCACGCTCACTTATATCAGCATAAGGGTAAGTCAATGAGAGGGGAGAAAATATCAGAGGATTCTAAAGAGAGACACGTGGCAATCTCCAAGTGGTCATTGTGACAAAATACCCCAAGGGTTTCTAACCCGAATCGACCTCATACGATCTCCGATTTTGGCGGGCCACTTGTCAACAAAATCATAATTTTGAGATCTTTGTAATGATATTCTCGAAATTCCCAAAAGATATTCGAATAAAAAAGTCAACATTTTGACTTTCCTCAAGGGCAAAATCATCATTTTACGTAATTTTCCAAATTCACTTTTCTCTCAAAGGTCTGGGTCGTTACAAGGGAGTACATTCCTCTAGTCGTATCACCCTTGGTTACAAGTCCTCGATCGAGGAAATCCACCTCACTCAACGACGTAGGGGACTTATGTTGATATTATGTCGACTAACCAGATCCTTACAAGCAGCACCACCATAAGCATCTGATGTAATGACCCATCCTGAATTATCGGGATTAATTAAGAATTAATGACGGATTAGCTAGGCTAATCAGGGATTAGACGAGAATTAACATACGTTCAGGGAAAAATAACGATTTTACCCCTAGAATGGGCGAAACATTGACTCTTTGTTCAGGCGGTCAAATGGACTTTGGCCGATGACTGTGACGTAGTTCGGGATATCATGATTTCATAGACAGGTGGCACGCCCGATTCTAACGTTCGAGGAAGAAGTTATGATTTTCAGAAGTTGTTATGATTTTAGGAAGTTCGGGGGTACTTTGGTAATTTGGTTGAAAATGGGCAAACAGTTGACTTTTGACCCGGGAGATCCGATGGCCGAGGGCCAAAGACCTTTACATAGATTTGGTCGATACGAATCCGTAGACAGGTGGCACGTCGAATTCGGACGTTCGACGGAAAAGTTACGGTTCACGGAAGTTCGAGGGAACTATTGCACGAAGTACGAGACGAAAGTTATTTGTCAGCAAGTGGGGACCAGATATTTTGGAGTAGGCCCAATGGATGAATGGCACTTGTCATCCATCCATTGCCCACCCAAATTGGTTCATGCATATTAGTTCACCTTCTTTGTTTTCTTCATTCAAAACTGATCGACCATTCCAAACCAATCCATCCCTTCCCCACCTGATCATGCTTGTGAGGACCAGAGAGTGATGGGAGGACATGTGGATGCTGGTGGCCGGCTAGGAGCAACGCCGCCGTGGACAGCGGAGGACCCTGTGCAAGGTAACCTGTTTACATTCAAATCTCCTTATTTTTAATTTCAAACATTGGGGACGGTTTTAAGGTGCTCTTGGTGGTGGTTCGCGGCTGAGAAGGCCCTGGGTGCAATCGGGAAAAGTCGAACCTTGAAGGGAAGGATTGAACGGATCGGTTTAAGGGTTTTTTCTTGGTTTTCTTCATACCAATAGACTTCTAGGGATTAGATAAGAAGAATGGGAGCAATTAGGTAGAGATTGGACGAAAAATGAAGGAAGGAGAACATACCGGTCACGCCGGTTGACAGGACCCGCCCCGATCCCACAGGGACCACAAGGGGACGTGCCCTGCTCCCGTCCGACACCCAATAATTCATACCAATTTTAACCTCAAAACATCAAATGCATAAATAACCAAATTAAAGTCATACATCAAATCCGAATTAAACGAATGTCAGACAAGGGATGAAATCCAAAATTACAAGTTGCGAGCACGAGTCTATAGTAAACCTGCGGGTACACCACCCAACAGGGGTTCAGGTACGCAGAAGTAGATCTATGCCTCAGCCTCAGGTTCCTCATCTACCTCAGTATCACGACCTGGAGGGGTTACCGAAAACATTAAGGGTGAGTGGACCGAAACTCAAGTTTATAAAATCATTCGATAAGTAAAACATATAATTTACCCCTCCGTTTTCCAAACATGCATGCAACCGTATTTAAAACCATCAATCGAATAGTATGAACCATAAGGCATAATATAAAACCATAAGTATAATTTTAGTTGCGGCAATATACACTCCAATCCCGACATCCCTGATGTCTGACGTCCCTGACGTCCAATAAGGTCACAATCACAAGGCTACGCGTGCCACTCGGGTCTCAATTTCCGAGTTCAATCCCCGAACCCCGTTTGGGTACTGCATCCCCGATGCTTAGCGTCATAGACGCTGGACGTACTAGACGTCCGTGACCTCTCCGGGGTACCTCATCCGGAGGAGACAATATAATATGAAAGGATCTATACAGTGCAGTACTAAATACATTTTATTGATATCCACATGCAAAGCATATATATACATAGATAAAATCCGAACCAATCATTAAGTTTCAACAGACGGGTCTCAAGCCCAAATACCGTGAAACGTGCCATAACCATTTTTCCATATCATCAAAACCATTATTGTTTTTAGCATGTGAATAAGTATAATAAACCAGAAAACATTTATGCACGCAAGGGTTTAAGAAAATGGCCCACTCACAGTACAATCCTGCTGAAAACCGAGCGTATACCCTCGATCTGGTACAATTATACAATCCCTGTCATATCCAAAGTATACGTAAGGGTCCATACAAACCCTAAACATTTAACCATGAAACCCTAGACCGAAATCGGCCCGGGAAAGCCGCTTGAACGCTCTTCCTAAAGCAATAAACCTCATTTTGACCAATCTAATGATCTCCGATCGACCCGAAACCACCGCCATTGGATCCGGATCGTCGAAACCTAAAGAATGGTGGTGGTCCCACCAAAAGTACTGTTCTCACGCGCCCACACGCGCCAGTCAATGCGTCGGTCAACGCAGGAACAGTCCCTGCTGACGTTATCGCTGATGTCACTACTGACGTCAGCATGACGTCATGCTGACGTCATCTGACAGCTGTCAGGTCTGACATGTCAGACTCTGACAGTGCCACGTGTCAACACTCGATTGGTCCACCTCACTGATCTGTCAGGCCACGTGTCAGATCTGACATGTGCCACGTGTCAGCACGGCACTGGTCCATGTCACTGACATGTTAGTGACACGTGGCAGTCCCTGACTGGTCCACGTCACTGACAAGTCAGTGCTGACTGTGCACTAACATGTGACACGTGTCGGCTCACGGTTAGTCCACGTCACCTGACAGTCTGACAGGGTGCCACGTCATCACCTCTGTCCTTAGACGGGTTGACCCGTATTTCTGCAACTCGGGTCGATCAGACCCGCGATCATGACCCGGTCACCATTTCTTCCACACTCAACCATTTTCACTCTGGTTTGTTCCTAGATGTTCGTCTTAAACCCAGAAAGGGTTCTACCTATTTAAAATCAATCAACAAGGACTGAATCGAAGACTTACCTCGATTGCACAGCCCTTGTTCCCGTCGCCGGTTGTCCTCTGTTCAGGCCACCTCAGACCACGAAAACGAGCCTTCTAGGTTCCTAACCGTCCATAGAACTGATTAGGGTCAAATTAACACAAAACTAAACGTGGGAGTTCGAGTTACCAAAATCTGAGTTTTAAAACCGTTTCGGGTTTTCCGGTTTCCCTACCTCGCCGCCGTCCTCCGCCGTGATCCCTGCCGTCTGCCGCCTCACCCGTCCAGTCCAGTGTTACTCAGAGCAAGGGTCAGATGCAATGTGGTGTGATGGTTTGGAATGGGCAGTACGTGAGTGTGTCGGCTTAGGAAATATATAGAAATGGAGGGAAATGGATGGACGGCCCAGATTGAATCTCAGGAATGAGATCAAGGGCTGAGATCAGATCTGAAGGTTTCAGATCAATGGCTGGAATTAAAAGTTGGTTTTAATGGTATTTAAACCCATAGTGGATCTGATCCAATCTAGCCAATGGGTGAGTGACACTTGTCACTTACCAGGTGTCCTCCAATCAGATTTCCAGAATAAAATATTTGGCACGCAAACCGAGACACGAACCTCCCGATTTCACGTCTCTGACCATAACTTCCTCGTACGGAGTCCGATTTCGGCGTGCCGCCTGTCTACGGACTCAGGACGTCGAGACCTACCTAACGGTCCTTGAGTCAACTGAAAATTAGTTGTTAAACAAAAAGTCAACATTTCCACCCCAAATGTCCAAATTACGGTAATACCCCTGAACTTCCGATAGTCATAACTTTCTCCCTGATCGTCCGAATTGGACGTGCCACCTTTCTATGAACTCGTGACGTCCCGAACTACGTCACGGTCATAGGTCAAAGTCCGTTTAATTCATCAATCGAAAATTCAACAATTTGTCCATACCAATCGCAAGGGTAAAAGCGTCAAATCACACATTAAATTACAATATTGAAATCCTCGAATTTCCGGGGTGTTACACCGGTCCAGTTGCAGAGCTGAACCGGACTGGCCAGTTCAGACAGGTCTAACCGATTTTGAAGACGTTGGAACAATAGAAGAAATCATCTATTCGATGTAACAAACATTTTGGGACTGTTTTGTGTCGATCGGACATCGTCTCGATATAGTTCGAGATGTCCGAAGGTTTAGGTTTGCGTTTAAAAATAGTTAAAAATTACGAAAAATTACGGGGCTTTAGTGAGGGGTTATTTAAGTAGTTAGTAATCCTCTAAATTAATTTGGACAGGTTCGGGAATCCCGGAGGCGACGATTGGCCCGGGAGGGGCTTATGGCGCGCATATCGAGGCGCTGCTTCGGACGGTCTGTGAGTGAACCTTTCTTTCAAAATTGATGTATGCATAAATGTTTTATAATTGTTTTAGAATATGTGTTGTGATTCCATGAGTGCATTTGTTTGTGGTAGCTTAGGATAGACATATTTGCACTTTTTTCAAGGTTTTCGGCTTTATGTCGTACCTTTGCGTACTGCGTTTTCAATGATGATTTAATGAACGGATTTTGGATTTGGAAATATGAACTCGAGCATGAGACCTATTTGATTTACTAACTCTCAGACTTGGAGTCCATTTGATTTGAAGAGGAATCAGACCGAGGGTCCATTTGAGTTATACGATCCGGGCGAGGGCCCCGTTGCTTTACGAATCCCAGCTTGAGGTCCATTTGGTTGTAATATCGGGCTTGAGGCCCCATTGACTGTAGTATTGGGCTTGAGGCCCTATTGGTTGTGAAATCGGGTTTGAGGCCCCGTTGATTTATGGTTTCGGGCTTAGGGCCCAGTTAGTCGTGATATCGGGCTAGAGGCCTAGTTGATGGTGGAATCAGGCTTGAGTCCCAGTTCGATTTATGAAATGAGAATTCGAGCATGAGACCCTATTGAACTGTGGATTTAGGCTGAGGCCTGTAAAAGTGGATTTGATTCGGATTCGAGGAATCCCATTGAGATGAATCTGGTATGAGACCTAGTTGAAATGTATTTTGAGAAAGAAATTATTTGAAATATATGAACCCTCCATATGATTGATTTGGTCTCCTCCAGACATCGACCTGGAGAGTCACGATCCACAGACTAGAATGGGTATCCTCATAGGGATCCCGTTCCAGGAGTGGAGTTATGATGTGGTCCCGGACCAGATTCCGGAGAAATGATCGGACTAGGTCCAAAGATAGAGCCTCCCAGATGGAGAATTCCTAGGGGTAGACTCGGAATGAGACCCCAAGTAGTGTGCACACTAGTATAGAGATGAATTGTGACATATATCGGGGATGTGTTCCCTAGGGGCTGTGTGCCCCGAGTTGGCATCTTCTCGGAAGTACCGCAGATGGGTTATACGTATGTGTACGTATGAGATTTACGGAAAGTGATTTGGGGGCAGAGACCCCATGTTCCATGTTTTAGAAAGTGATTTGGGGCGGAAACCCCGTATTTGATATTTTGGAAATGGTTTGGGGCGGAGACCCCGTATTCGATGTTTTAGTATTTCACTGAGAACAGTTTTGGGTTGAGACCCACATTTACTGGATTTGGGCAGAGTCCCACTTATGTCTAATTTAGGTTGAGTTCCCATGTATTGATCTATGAGTTTTTGTGATTTCGGGTCGGCGACCCATAAATGGATTTATGGTTACGGTAAATGGGGACCGGCACGAACCCTTGAAAGGTTTTGAGAATGTTTTCAAATGGTTTTATGAACGTTTTGGTAAACAGTTTTTGAATGCATGCATATGCTTTTAGTGAAGGGCATAAATTATATTTGTGAAAATATTTTTATTTAAATGATTGATTTTTGTCCACTCACGACTTTTAATGTTTTGAATGCCTTTCAGGTTGATCGTGGATGCGGGCTGTAGCAGAGATCGAGACATCACATTCCTCCTCCTACGATCCTGGCGTACTCTAGAAGCCCCGGTGAGGGCTAAAGATGGAAATATCCCTTGTCTGACACTTCGTGTCAGACGGGAGCAGGCACGTCCCACGTTAATCCTAAGGGATTTGGGACGGGTCCTGACATCTGATCTACCAACAGGTGTTTGGCAAACATGTTAATCAGCATGCATTTCCAGTATCATCCATCGGCAGACAACGCTAGTGGTGCCAATTAGTAGGCCTAACTAGGAATGCCACTCGTTAGAATCTACCAACAGCATGCGCCCCACAAAGGCCCAACTCTAAGCCACTGGACAGAAGTACTCACCTGTATGATCAGTACCTTCAGTCCGATTAGCTAGATGTCTGTACCTACTCCTTGACATGCCAAGAGATCCATAACCACATGGAACACATCCCGAACTTGCAGGACAAGTGGCTACATCTCCCATTGGATCTTGAAACTTACTTCAACATTGTTCAACCACCACATTCATTGCCATTATAAATACACTTAAAACCCTATCATAAATGTACTCTCACTTATCTACTTCTCTCTCTAATCACACACAACCTTGACCTTTCAATTTTTGTGCTGTAATCTGCCTATTTGGTTCTCCATTACTCTTACTGACTTAAGCATCGGTGCCTCTTAGGACGGCACCCCACCAGTGTTTAGTATTTTTTCTTTGCCTCGCAGACCATTCAACAGGCTTAAGCGGGATTTGAACTAGCACCCCCAGTGGGTCCAGACACCCCAAATGGGGTCCTAGATCCCTTAGTGTGTCTCATCACGTTAGGTCCAATTTCGGATCAAACAAGCAAGATAGGCTTAGCTCTACACAATGCAATTGCCATGTTAAAATGCTTTCGACAGGTTGTTCAGAAGAATGCTACATTTAATATCAGTTTCGAAATGGGACCTGCACCACTACCTTGCATCTCTTTCGTTAAGCCATTTGACTACACCAGGACTAAGCTCTTCTATAATGACCCGAACTTTTTAATTGAAGTTTTACCGAGATTTTTCGGGGTTTTTGGTGGGTTTGGGCTACTTTTCCCTTATTTAAGCTAGTTACTATTTAAGGAAGGGTAGTTTGGCAAGATTGAAAATGTTAAATTTTTGGGAGATAAGTGACATGTGGCAGTTGGGGGCCACTCCTTAACCTCCCATTGTATTATTTTAGACCCACACTTGGAACCCACACCCACTCCCTTACTCTCTCTCTCTCTCTCCCGTGCAACCAAGAATCCATAAATCACAAAATTCTCAAACTTCCATTTCTGGCTAGTTTTAGCTCAAACCAAGGCGTGGATCCTGATGCTTGGGCCTCACGATCAAGAAAGACCCAAGTTTAGAGCAAGGAAGACGTGAAACCAGCAGGAACTTGACCAAGAAGGAAACCCTAAACTTTTGAGCTTCATATCATAAAATCCAAGTAATTTCTCACAATTTTAGGCTTGGATTTGAGTTCTTGGGATCGAGTAGTCAAATTTTGACTATTAGAACGTTAACTTTGGTTAAGTTTTGAGGAAGATGGTAGGTTTGTGTTTCTGGGCAACAATGGTGGATTCCAGCCAGCCGACAGCAGGTGCCACGACGGCATGGTCATCTTCTCCAATGAGGGGTGACGTAAGCATGATGTCATGGTAATGTCACTAGGTGACATCAGCATGATGTCATGGTGACATCAGTATGATGTCATGGTGACATCAGTATGATGTCATGGTGACGTCAACATTACACATGGCAGGTGCCACATTATCTTAGGTGCCATATGGCAGGTGTCAGAGGGTGCCACATGGCACATGGTGTTGGATGTCAGGTCCACGTGGCAGTGACACATCAACTTCGGTTGACGTCAGCGGGTGATATCAGCAGTTGATGCCACACGTGTAGTAGCACGTGAGGTTTATCGCCGGACTTTGAGCGGCGCAAGAGGGCACGTGGGCATGAATCTCGAGGTGAGGCTGGACTTGTTTGAAAGGTTTCAACAAGCTAAATCCAATGGTAGTGGTTTCAAGCCAATCAGAGTTTATTTAGTGGTAGTTTTGGGCATTTTTCTCTTTTGGAAATGTGTTCGGGATGTGTTTACTGTTCCGGGGTTTTGGGATGTTTACATATGGACTTACATGGATAATTGGTAACCCCTGGGTATTACTTTGACAGGTGAGAACGCTCGGGACTTCCGAGGAGCACCCAGCTCAGGATTGAGCCACTGGTTCCACTGTGAGTGGACATTTGATTGCATACTTTTGGTGCATGCATATTTAACTATTTATTTTATTTTCATGCCATGATTTGGATTACTATTATTTGGTTAAATAATGGTAAATGATTTATGGAATACTGTTGGTTTTTGTATATATATTTATGGATTATTGGACACAAGTTTTGATGAATATTTGGGAGACCAATGGATTTTGGGCTAGTGCCCGAGTTATGAATCTTTCAGACTTTTACTCATATTGCGTAGCAGGATAAATGGTATTTTATATAATAATTTTTTTGAATACGTCATCCTCATGCGATTGGATCCCTAATTCGGAGTTGCACTCCGAGTAAGCCCAAAGACGGGCTTGGACGTGATCGGAGTTGAACTCCACACGAGACAACGGGGTTGGAATCCGCATGATCCGTATGTGTCTATGTGTAGTACAATAGGAATGCTAGTTGGATCAGCATGGAGAGTTTGACTATTCTTGGTGGTTGGGCCGAGGATTATGTGTGTTACATGACTTTTGTTGAAACCCAGATTTATACATAACTGGCATTTTTTTACTCACCATTTATGTCTCCGTAGTTATGCATGCATGCTTTCATAGAACAGAGGGAATATTTATGATTTTGAAAAATGGTTTTTCAAAGGCTTTTTCCACCCACGGTTTGAATGGTTTTTCTTACCCTCCAGACTGCTTTTGTGACAAGGGCTGATCTGAGGTTGAGGCTTACAGTTTTTGGACTGCACACTCATTTTGAACCAGAGTTAGATTCTGATGTTTCTTAATTTTATTTATAGTGCTCTATATAACCGTATCGAACTCTGTTATCATTTGACTTGTGAATTTATCCCTTGTCTAACATTTATTTTGCATGTTTATTTTAGACTTTAGGGTGATAGGTCATAATTTATGCATGTTTTATCCATGATTTAATACCCTTTTACTTATGTTTTGTTAATATTTCATTCTATACAATTGGAGAAAATAATATATTTTGTGAGAAATGTGTAGATCAAATATAGCTTGGAATTATGAGAATTTAAGCAAAAGAATCACCTAAATCGGAGTTGAAACGAAGAAGTTATGAAGGAAAGAAGATTCCATAGGAAATTCGGTGGATAACCACCGAATGAAGGATTTGCTTTGCGGTTACTGTAGCTTTGGACCGATTCGGCCCGCACCTACTGAACGACCGGCCTGCTCCTTGGTGCGCGTGACACGACCCATCCCAATCCCCCCGGGATTACCATGGAATGTGTCATGCTCCCGTCTGACAAGAGGTGTCAGACAAGGGATAACCTGTTGCCATTGCCCAACCGGGCTTCCAGAGTGCGTAAGGATCGATGGAGGAGGTGTATGATGTCCCAGTCTCTGCTGCAGTCGCATCCGGAATCAACCTGAAGGGCATTAAAAACAAAAGCTGTGAGTGGACGAAAATAAACAAGTCTGTTTAAAACATTTATAAGACATTTATGCCCCTCAGTAAAAACATATGCATGCGCCAAAATCCAATGATCACACATTTATTTAGAAATAACCATTAGGGCCTTAGCCCGGAAACCAAAGCATAGTTTTAATTTCCAAAAGTCAATCCAAGAGTTATTTCATCAATCCAGTAATATTCATTTATTATTTTTCCATCTCCGGCATCCCCGATGCCTAGCGTCCTAGACGCTTGACATTCCTAACGTCATATCTCATGGTATTAAGCAACGCGTGCTGCCCGGGGTCTCACCGGGTCCATATCTCTGACATCCCCGATGTCTGACGTCTCTGACGTCTAGCAATCCTGCTCCTGGATCACTATACGGTCCGGTAGCTCCGTACAATGAGCCCTCGCAGGCAATGCACCGTGACTTCTCCAGTGTTCCCGACACTTGTAGGAGACCAGGATATATATATATCCTCATATCGAGATGGTTTTATGGAACACATTTTATTATTCATTTCCAAAATATCACAAGGGCCCTGCCCCGAATTTCCATAAAACCGTCATAAGTCCAAATAGTTGAATCAAATCCGAAATAGTTTATTCAATTCCATTTTAGGGTCCCCGACCTGAAATCACATATATAAATCAACTGGGCCCCTGACCCGATTTCATAAGTCAACTGGGCCCCTGGCCTGATTCATAAGTTAACTGGGCCCCTGGCCCGATTTCATAATTCAATTGGGCCCCTGGCCCGATTAACAAGTTAACTAGGCCCCTGGCCCGATTCAACAAATTAACTGGGCCCCTGGCCCGATTTTACTTTATCAAGTCCGTAACCGTTTCATAAAATCATATCCAACCACATTTATGGAAATCGGTGCAAATCCAGAAAACCTCGGTTTACGTGCAAATACGTAAATCACCTCGAAATGCGTGAAATCATTTAAATTCACCGATATCCAAAGTAAATCATTTAATCATAATTATAACAATCATGAAACAGTTATGCATGCATCGAATCTATGAAACCAATGTCCACTCACAGACTGTTTAACCGAGCACCTCGATACGCGTGGCATAGGCCTTCCCGGGCCACACCACTATCACCGGGACTCCCAATCCTGTCCAAATCACATTAGAGGATTACTAACCTCATCATTAACATCCTATTCAAGTCCCGTAATTTTCCCGAATTTTTAAGTATTTTTAAACTGGATTTAAAACCTTCGGACATCCCGAACAATAACGAAACGGGATCCGATCGACACGAAACCAATCCCAAAATGTTCGTTACATTGTATAGGACAAAAGTCATGTTGACCTCACCTCGAGATTCGTGCCCACGCGCCGTCACGCGCCGCCGTGAGTGGCTGCGCGTGAAAACCACGCGCCTGCTACAGTGACTGCTACAGTCACCACCTTCACCCGAATGACTGGTAAACGGGTCTGATTACCCGTGATAGGATCCGGTTCAATCACACCCAATTCGACATCAATTTGATCCGTTCTTGATCCTATAACAATCATCAACCAACCAATTTCAGTTATGTGTCAATGATCAACATCAACCATCGATTAATCGTGTCAACAACCCGTGATCACCCAAAACGGGTCAATCACCAAAACTCCATCAATCCTCAACCATTGTCAAATTAACTTCACAGCAAGCTTATAAGGATTAATACGAACCAATTCACATGATTAATTTAACACGACGTTACCTCAATAACCACGACTCAAGCTTGAGTTTTCCGGCCATCCACCTCGTCCGTCCACGGCCCTAGGAGCCCCAAAGCTTGCCCCATTTGATCTGGTTCGACTCGTTGAAGTTCCAGGAAGCTCACTCAACCATCAATTAGGCTTGGGCTGGCCTAAAACTAGAAGTTTGCATTTGAATTTCCCAGAAACCAGTTTCGGGTTTTCAGAGAAATCCAACACCAATTTCCCTCATTTCCTTTCATTCTCAATCCCAGAGTAACCCACTCGACATATATTCCATTCCTTTAATCCAATTTAGCCGTTAAAGGCACCCAAAACCGTCCTCAAACGACTGTGCAAAGTTCCCCTACACTGACCCGAAACCATTAAACAAACCAATGCCCATGTCGTGCAATCGATTGCCAGCACAATACATGTGCAATCACACCTCACACTGTCCCAATTCAGCCATTAAATTGATAAACAAATCATGGGATCGATCGCACAAAGCATCCACTTCACGGCCAGTTCAATGAAACAGTGTCCCGTGTGAAATTACAATTCTGCCCTTGTGTAGAAAATTACCAAAATGCCCCTCACGCATCCTGACCCGTAACTCGGTCATACGGACTCCAATTGATGCGTGCCGCCTGTCTACGAACTCAGGGCATCGAGACCTTCCTAACGGTCCTCGGTCCTCGGCCATCGGACCCCCCCGATCAAAAAGTCAACATTTCCCCTTATATCGTCCAAATTACAAAAATGCCCTTGCACTTCCGTACATCATCACTTTCACCACGAACGTCGGAATCGAACGTGCCACCTGTCTATGAACTCGTGACGTCCCGAACTACGTCACGGTCATCGGTCAAAGTCCATTTGACCATCCGAAATAAAAGTCAACGTTTTGCCCACGCCCAGGGGCAAAACGGTCATTTTGCACAATTCGTCCGAAATCACCCAACTAATCCCAGATTAGTAAATCATAATTAAATATTATTAAATCCCGATATTCGGGATGGGTCGTTACAACTTTCCCTCCTTAAAGAATTTCGTCCTCGAAATTACCAACAACCTTATTCCACAAACACCTCGTGGAAAACAATTCGATCACACATCTGTGTACACTTGTACACCCACATACTGGGACAACACCAGCCTCGTCTATACCCGGACATCCCATCATAGTCATACGTCATAATCAACAACACTCGACCACCTCGAGTGGACATAATCACCTGATCCGCAATAAGATCGCTCAACCATTAAGCTGACTCCTTCAGCTAGATGGTTCCCTTCCATTGTCAATATATCCTTACATTTGCTCCCATTGGGAGTCACCAAATCTCATTTGTCAGTCTATGCTGACACCATCAGTCAAACTGTCACCACTAAACTTTACCGCCCTGGTAAAGCCCCAACCATCAGCTAGTCAGTGACACACCACGCACTACATCACCCTCGATGTAGCGTAAGATCAACCACATGATCTCAATTCGCAGGGCAAGCCCAATCCTGCGACACAAATTAATCTCAACGTCCATAATCGCCGACTCCCTCAGCGAACCAAGACGCTGGGAAATCACGGTGTGATCAAGTCACACAAGGCTACTCGTGGTTACTCTGACCACTAATTCACTCATCCTGAGTGTACGTATACCGTCAACTTACTCCATCAAGTGGTGTAACTGGAACACATTGAATACCAGCCCAGCAGTAATCACACATCTCGAAGCTAGGGTTCAACAAGCCAACCATGGCTAAGAGCACCTTCTCATCAAATCACTGAACCCGACCAAATCACTCTGCCCAGCGCACAGTATCCAATGTCCAGTCCACAACACAGCCAAACAAATGATATCGGAACCAAGCCGTTTACCAACACATTTAGTTACACACCACTGGTACATCCCATGTACCGCCATTAGGCACCACTCAGCCTAACCAGTATCAATCCTCGCACAACGTACCCTGTACGTACATCAATCCATCAATCCGCCTACAACCACCTAGGTCATCTCCAAACACGTTCCAATAATGGAGTACATTTGCCCAAACCATCACGAGACAAATCGAACTCCACCCATTATCTAGTTCCAATTCCGAATCCGAATCCGCAATTTCGTGAGAAATCCCGTATCCGAACCCAGACATCACATTTTTATTTCATTTCCAAATCCGAATCCGAAATCATTATTCCGTAAGCTAGCATTGGAATAATCATTCCGCACCCAAATCCAGTAATCCATTTTTGAGCTTCGCAATCGAATCCTGAATCGTCACCCAGAGATTCGATTCCCAAAACCCAAAATCTCGTTTACGTCCATCAAGACGTAACATAACCGATCTTATCGGTTACCAGTCCATAACACTCGATTGACTTCATAGGGAAGCCAATCCCAATATCCACACGTCAAAGGTTGACGAAATCCGACCACTTCGGAAACCTACTTACCCGAGTAACAAACCATATGGACTTCACTCCGAAAAAAAAGGTTCAGTCTCGTCATTTACGACTCACATACCAAGGTAAGAGTGATAAACTCTCCACCCATCTGGATCATCAAGATCACAATCCAGATCCATCGCTACGTTATCCGACAAGTAACATCACGATCCTTGATCGTCACCATGCCCAAAGTCGACAACATCACAAATCAGATCCACCTAGGATCCACACATGCTCGCATAGCTAACAATCCATCTGAAAGCCGATCGTAGGGTCTTACACCCTCATTGAATCATTCGCCAAATTTCCCTTGGTGGAAAGATGACCTCGCATTTCACCACCAAATCCAAAATCGTACACAACTTCTTGGGTCCAATGACCCCAAGCCAAACATGGGTCCACCAACCAATACACGCTCAACGTACTGGTAGCAACAATCATCATCTGCCACGGCAGAAATAAGAAGTCAACCCCAATGACTTCGTAATACCAATTACCAATGCGGAAACGAGCACTCCTCTCGTCTCCCAATCACAACTCTCCCTAAATCGGGAGTTCCAACCATGTTGGAAACAGACATGCTCCCAATGAGATGTCAAGTCCAACCACTGGACTGCCCATGTCCATACCTCACTTGGACCATCATGTGTCCAAGATCAATTCATTACTCGGACCTCACGTCCACCATGTATGCACACACCACGATTCCGAACGGGATATCCCCAATTTTGCATGGATGTGCATACCATACTGCCTCCGTCTCACATCTCAACCTAAACAGGTTCAATCCTCAGGTTCCAAGTGATTCACAATCACAAAATCTCACATCAATACTACGAACGGTTTCCCCGACCTTTCCAATTTCAATAATTTCCTTGTACTTTCTGGGGATATAAGAAGTGTACCATCATACCAATCTCGGAGTTGACAACAACTCCCCAAATCCACCAATTCTCATGACGTAGGGAACATCGTCCCTAGATTCCTCAAGCCTCAAACATACCTTAATATCCATTCCTCACATGTCATCATATACCTGTTGGGACTTATCCCAACACGTCACAACCTCCACTAGATCCCATCCAGTCCAAGACTCAACCACCACTGAGTCGCAGATACCGATCACATGCCCATCATGACAGAGTCACACCCCAACCGGTGGCTCATCGTCATCGCAATTTCTGACACCGCACCAACGCTAGTACCAGGACCAACTCACCATTATCAACACTAGTATCAACACACAGGCATCCATACTAGTATTGGCATAAGGGTACCACCATACCAACATCCATACATAGCACACGAACATCCACACTAGCACACGAACATCCATGCTAGCACACTGTGTGCAAAGTTGTTACCCTGGATCTCCGTTCATTTCGAACGACGATCCCGTAACACCACTCGTACACCACGACTATGGGTACCTCCAGTTTTTGCCATCCACACATCAGGATAATGAACGTTCCCTGAACATCCCCAAGTGTCAAAACCACACTAAATACCCTCGATAGCCAGTTATCTCGACACAACTGTCGACCAACAGTCATCGTTGTCAAGATCCGTATCCACACATCACACTAATATTCGATCCAACACGGGATTCCATATTTTCTCATAACCGTATCCGTAGATCGAAACCCATAAGACTCACTAGAGTCATCCACATGGTCATCCATGACCTCAGCCGCACGTCGCAGCACAAGTTCTCATTTAAAGTTCACTTTTCCGGTCCATCAATTATAAATTAGGGTTCCAAAATCACACCCTAGGGTTCCATCGAACCCAACTGCCTTCTGCAGTAAAATCCACAACCTGACCGACCTCGCGGTCCTGACATCGTATAGACGTCCAATCCAATCCAATCGTCAACTCAACGTGGGTTCCATCGTGGGTTCCACCACGAAGGTCATCGGCTAACTCCGATGCACCAACACCCCGTACACTAGCCAACACTACCAGGGTCCATAATTTAGACCATTACTCAACTGAGTTTCGCATTTCCAATACATTATTCCAATGGGGTTCCCTGAACCCGGCTGTGCCCAGTGGCACAACAATCCATCATCACGTGACCGAACCGACGGTCCCACATTACCCGTTAATCGTATACAACCCCACTTGGGTTGTATCGCGTCATTGCACGGCGTATCGGGCCAAACACACCCAATCCACTACTCAAATCCAAAACTATCTATCAGGTTGACAACGGAACTGCAGCCCAAAAAGACATCACACCCTCGACCTTCGCGCACAAAAGAGCAAAACCTGCTCTGATACCACTTGACACGACCCATCCCAATCCCCCCGGGATTACTATGGAATGTGTCATGCTCCCGTCTGACAAGAGGTGTCAGACAAGGGATAACCTGTTTCCATTGCCCAACCGGGCTTCCAGAGTGCGTAAGGATCGATGAAGGAGGTGTATGATGTCCCAGTCTCTGCTGCAGTCGCATCCGGAATCAACTTGAAGGGCATTAAAAACAAAAGCTGTGAGTGGACGAAAATAAACAAGTCTGTTTAAAACATTTATAAGACATTTATGCCCCTCAGTAAAAACATATGCATGCGCCAAAATCCAATGATCACACATTTATTTAGAAATAACCATTAGGGCCTTAGCCCGGAAACCAAAGCATAGTTTCAATTTCCAAAAGTCAATCCAAGAGTTATTTCATCAATCCAGTAATATTCATTTATTATTTTTCCATCTCCGGCATCCCCGATGCCTAGCATTCTAGACGCTTGACGTTCCTGACGTCATATCTCACGGTATTAAGCAACGCGTGCTGCCCGGGGTCTCACCGGGTCCATATCTCTGACATCCCCGATGTCTGACGTCTCTGACGTCTAGCAATCCTGCTCCTGGATCACTATACGGTCCGGTAGCTCCGTACAATGAGCCCTCGCAGGCAATGCACCGTGACTTCTCCAGTGTCCCCGACACTTGGAGGAGACCAGGATATATATATATATATATATATATATATATATCCTCATATCGAGATGGTTTTATGGAACACATTTTATTATTCATTTCCAAAATATCACAAGGGCCCTAGCCCGAATTTCCATAAAACCGTCATAAGTCCAAATAGTTGAATCAAATCCGAAATAGTTTATTCAATTCCATTTTAGGGTCCCCGACCCGAAATCACATATATAAATCAACTGGGCCCCTGACCCGATTTCATAAGTCAACTGGGCCCCTGGCCCGATTCATAAGTTAACTGGGCCCCTGGCCCGATTTCATAATTCAATTGGGCCCCTGGCCCGATTAACAAGTTAACTGGGCCCCTGGCCCGATTAACAAGTTAACTGGGCCCCTGGCCCGATTCAACAAATTAACTGGGCCCCTGGCCCGATTTTACTTTATCAAGTTTGTAACCGTTTCATAAAATCATATCCAACCACATTTATGGAAATCGGTCCAAATCCAGAAAACCTCGGTTTACGTGCAAATACATAAATCACCTCGAAATGCGTGAAATCATTTAAATTCACCGATATCCAAAGTAAATCATTTAATCATAATTATAACAATCATGAAACAGTTATGCATGCATCGAATCTATGAAACCAATGTCCACTCACAGACCGTTTAACCAAGCGCCTCGATACGCGTGGCATAGGCCTTCCCGGGCCACACCACTATCACCGGGACTCCCAATCCTATCCAAATCACATTAGAGGATTACTAACCTCATCATTAACATCCTATTCAAGTCCCGTAATTTTTCTGAATTTTTAAGTATTTTTAAACTGGATTTAAAACCTTCGGACATCCCGAACAATAACGAAACGGGATCCGATCGACACGAAACCAATCCCAAAATGTTCGTTACATTGTATAGGACAAAAGTCATGTTGACCTCACCTCGAGATTCGTGCCCACGCGCCGTCACGCGCCGACGTGAGTGGCTGCGCGTGAAAGCCACGCGCCTGCTACAGTGACTGCTACAGTCACCACCTTCACCCGAATGACTGGTAAACGGGTCTGATTACCCGCGATAGGATCCGGTTCAATCACACCCAATTCGACATCAATTTGATCCGTTCTTGATCCTATAACAATCATCAACCAACCAATTTCAGTTATGTGTCAATGATCAACATCAACCATCGATTAATCGTGTCAACAACCCGTGATCACCCAAACGGGTCAATCACCAAAACTCCATCAATCCTCAACCATTGTCAAATTAACTTCACATGAAGCTTATAAGGATTAATACGAACCAATTCACATGATTAATAAAACACGACGTTACCTCAATCACCACGACTCAAGCTTGAGTTTTCCGGCCATCCACCTCGTTCGTCCACGGCCCTAGGAGCCCCAAAGCTGCCCCATTTGATCTGGTTCGACTCGTTGAAGTTCCAGGAAGCTCACTCAACCATCAATTAGGCTTGGGCTGGCCTAAAACTAGAAGTTTGCAATTGAATTTCCCAGAAACCAGTTTCGGGTTTTCAGAGAAATCCAACACCAATTTCCCTCATTTCCTTTCATTCTCAATCCCAGAGTAACCCACTCGACATATATTCCATTCCTTTAATCCAATTTAGCCGTTAAAGGCACCCAAAACCGTCCTCAAACGACTGTGCAAAGTTCCCCTGCACTGACCCGAAACCATTAAACAAACCAATGCCCATGTCGTGCAATCGATTGCCAGCACAATACATGTGCAATCACACCTCACACTGTCCCAATTCAGCCATTAAATTGATAAACAAATCATGGGATCGATCGCACAAAGCATCCACTTCACGGCCAGTTCAATGAAACAGTGTCCCGTGTGAAATTACATTTCTGCCCTTGTGCATAAAATTACCAAAATGCCCCTCACGCATCCTGACCCGTAACTCGGTCATACGGACTCCGATTGATGCGTGCCGCCTGTCTACGAACTCAGGGCATCGAGACCTTCCTAACGGTCCTCGGTCCTCGGCCATCGGACCCCCCGATCAAAAAAGTCAACATTTCCCCTTATATCGTCCAAATTACAAAAATGCCCTTGCACTTCTGTACATCATAACTTTCACCACGAATGTCAGAATCGAACGTGCCACCTGTCTATGAACTCGTGACGTCCCGAACTATGTCACAGTCATCGGTCAAAGTCCATTTGACCATCCGAAATAAAAGTCAATGTTTTGCCCACGCCCAGGGGCAAAACCGTCATTTTGCACAATTCGTCCGAAATCACCCAACTAATCCCAGATTAGTAAATCATAATTAAATATTATTAAATCCCGATATGCGGGACGGGTCGTTACAGCGCGTGTCCTGATTCCTCTTCCTTCGGTTCGGTGGACTGCCACCGAAAACGGCTCTGTAGCTTTAATTCCGGATTTTCCTCATTTTTTAGGTTAATTTCAAGTTCCTTCCACATTTATTCTCCATATTGTATAGGGAATTTAGTCCTATTTTCTTTTGTATTCTTATTTTTAATTTCTTTACTGGTAGGAAAGGTTTTAATTAGATTTCTTAATTAATTAGGAAGCTTTTTCCTTATAGAATTTAATTATTTCTTTACTTGTAGGAAAGGTTTTAATTAGATTTCTTAATTAATTAGGAAGCTTTTTCCTTATAGAATTTAATTAAAAACTCATATTTTTAAGAGGATTACTTATTCTCTTATAAATAGGGGCATTAGGGTTTATCGTAGGGTGGCCGAATTTACCTCTTGAAGGTCCCCAAAACTCTGTCAAAATTCATACTCAATTTATATACATAGTTTAGCCGTATTTTATTTGTTTTATGCTTTTGGATTCAAGCTTGTGCTAAGGAGGACGTAAGGCTTGGGAGAAGAAGTGTGTTTGAGCCTCGTTTCCTACTCCTTGCTATTCTTTAGTATTTGTGTTTATTCATTCTTTTACCATTTTATGTTTCTTATGCATTTAATTATGTTATTCGTTTCTTCAATAATGTTTTAGTAGTGTAATTAGGGCTAGGGTTACTTGAAGCCCTAGCCATGTTAGTCCGTGTTTGATTTCTGGCTCTTGATTATGATTGTTAGGTATGCCTGGATTAGTTGGATTACTGCGCTTCATGAACTCAATTTATGCTTATAAGCTTAGCTACCTTATTTGTGTATAATTGTTGATGTAATTGCTTGACGGATCACCTCGATGTTTGTGTTCACCCTGCAATTTATGGCATCACGTTTAAGAGGGGGAATCTGATTCGTAATCTAAACTCATGACTTCCTAGGTCTGCACATCACTTTTCTAGGGATAGTGTAGTGTCATTAAATCTTCTTTATGTTTCATGCATTATCACGCACCATCGGTAATAGTTGTTTAAAGGCGGGTACATCACGCTTAAACATGCAATCTAAGAAAAGATAATATGTGTGGGGTGAACCTTAGCCGGACCCCTGCACGGGCACTTAATTCAGATACATGCATAGTAATCTAATCAAGGAAATCTAACAGAACTATAATCGGTAAAGGTGGATAGAAACCCTAGCTTAACTTAGTTAGTTAATCTTAGTTAATTTACTTACATTCATTCAACGCGACAATCCCCCCATATTTGCATTTTAATTACTCTACTTAAGTCAATTGAGTTAAACGGAATTGGATATCATAGAGCAAGTCTTCGTGGGATCGACCTTTGCTTGCATCTGTACTATCTACACGTCTTGTGCGCTTGTAAAGTTTATTACACGTAGAGGTTTTTCCTAGTACATATTTTGTGCTTGGTAAAATCTCTATCAAAGAGTATTTTCAGTATTCTAAATTGTTGTGTCAGATAGGAGTATGATCTTTCTTGATTATCGAGGTATTCTCGCAGAGGTTTTTTTCAATTTGGTATCAGAATGCTAGGTTAATTTCTTATGGATCACACACTCGTTGTGCAGAGACGTTGTGTTGCTAATGTGTGCCTCTTTTCTAACGTCATTCCTCCACGAAAATAGTCCCTTCCATAGCCAGATAACGATGATGAGGGTCAAGAGTCTGGGGGAAGAACCAGGGGCCAGATATTGAGAGGGCCTAACAGCTTGGAGCCATTGAGTTTATTGGTACTGCAGATCCGGTGGCAGTTAAGGCGTGGATTGCATGCTTTGATCGGATTTTTTGGGTGATGTATTACATTTCAGAATTCAGGGTTGTGATGGCTACCTTATACCTGGCTAACTACGATGAGAGGTGGTGGCAGACCACATTATTGACCAGGTTAGATGAGGCAACAATGACGTGGGAGTTGTTTAGGGAACTCTTCATGAAACAGTTTCACCCTCAATCTTACCGCCATCAGAGGGAGGCAGAGTTCCTCCAACTTGATGAGGGAGATATGACTATTGTTCAGTACGAGCATAGATTTGTTGACTTGTCATGGTATGCTCATGATTCGGGGACGATTGAGACGATTAGGCTTCATCGGTTTATGTATGGTCTTAGGATCAAGCTTCGAGCTGTTGTGCTTTCTGGGGGCATATACTTCTTTTTAGGCTTTATCAAATGGGGTTGTACAAGTTAAGTTAACCTTAGTACTATCATAGTATTAGCAACAACAACAGTATAGAGGCTCGGAGCGATGCTGTGATCAACAGTATGTTGAGTCCTACACTCAGGAAGCTTTGAAGAGGGGCGCTTCTAGCTTCGGTTCTAGCCAGTAGTTAGCGAGTCATGTCTTTGCTGAGATTTGACTCATGTTGCAGCAAGTAGAGCTTTATTTGATTTTATTCTCCAATTTATGTGACCTAGGCATGATGGGATATTAAACTTGTCTAATTTGATCAACAAGTTGATATTCTTATGTTTTTGTTTGTAGACCAGATCAATCAATTTATCATCTCTATTGTTATTGACATTGATTTACGCTTTTATTTGTCCGTAGAATCTACGAATAAAGTTAGGTGTGCCTCTGAGGTAATTGTGTAAACTTTCTTTCTTCATCTGATGATTTCTCTCATGATCACGGTCATATGTTTTGATTTTTCTGGTAGTTGAACCCTATTTAATCCCTAGTCATGGATGATGGGTAATATGAAAAGGAAAACAGAGAAAATGGAGAAAAAGTTATCTAACCAAGGAATTCTTCTATTATTCCTTCTCTTTAGTTTAAAATTAGTCGAATACGTTAAAATTTTCTATTAGTTATCGCTTCAAATATTCACTGCTTGCAGTTAGACATTGGATATGCCATCCTGGTCAACATTTTATTATGGAAACTTATTTATGGACAGAAGTTCCCCTTTGGATGAAACTAGCTTGTATAAGAATGCAATTTGTCATTTGTAGTTACAATGTATTAGGCTTGGCAACCACGGTTTGGGACTCATTTTACAAATGTTTGGATAGTCAATCTATTGACGAGTTTACAAGTTTACATTTGCATATCATGTAGTTGTAGCTATTGTTGTGATTAGGTAACTTCTGTTATGTTGTTGATCTTAGAGATTCAAATTTTACTATTTATCCTAAGTCTTGTCCAAGAATGTACATCAGGTTGAATTGATGCGACTGGATACTCTTTTGGTTCTATTTGTTACTTAGGATAGTAAATGATTTGTTGATGGAAGTTAAACACTATATGGCTTTTAAACCTTTCTTATCGTGGGCATTTGAAGCCTAAGGTTCATATAGGACTTGGCCCCCGTTTATGCTAGTAGATTTTGAATATTTTGCCTAAAATCCGTTGAGTATTAGGATGGAATGATCTACATTCTATCTTTATCAACTTAAAAAATGATAGTTATATTGGTTCTGATTATTCATATTCACTATCATTTCATATTTTTTAGATTTGAATGCTAAACGGGTAAGGTAGTCTTGTGCACTTTGACCACAAAACACAGGAATCCTTTAATCTTTGATTTTGGGTCGGCATGATAATCTTTTTAACCTTCTAGGCATCATTTCTGCAAGTTTCTTGTTTTTCTTCAGTTTGAGTCTTTTCAGGTTTTATGGTGAACTCTTCTCAATCACTTTTCATGCATAGAAAGGATAAATGCTCATCCATTGAGCTGGAACACACGCTTAGTGAGGATGATGAGGTTAGATTTCTTCGTGTAACAAATATTTATGTATGTCTTCCTTGATAAAGATCCATCGGAATCAAAGGAGATCGAAGATCAATCACCTTGTTTCTCCAGTGTCAAAAATCAACGGAATCTTCTAGATTCCTTCCTAAACTATACATAGTAACAGTGTAGATACCTACGTAGTTAGGTTCACGATTTCCTTCCTAGTTTCAGTGTACTTCCTACTTAGTCTCTACTAGAACTAGTACATATAGGCAACTATATTGTAAGTAACTTAAGTTTTGAATAACACGGAATATTCATACAATTTTATTCCCCTCAATAATTTTTCTCGCTTCTTCCAGGAATTATCGAATTTTTCTACATCACCAAAGCACCCTGTGCCAACTGAGTGTGACATTATTGATGTTCCGGACAGTGAACCTAGGGATTTCAATATTTTGGATGTTGAGGATAAGATTGGGAAGCCACGGGTAAAGCTATTAGCATTCTCTCACTTTCTTTGTTTTCTGTTTTCTGTTATCTCTTTGCATAGGCCGATCTACTAATCGTTTAGTCCCATATAGATGTTGGTATTGGTTGAGAGTATGTTTGGATGAGAAACTGCAAAATTCCAAGAAATTAAAACTAGGAGCTTAAAAATTAAGGGATTTCCAATATTATAGGATATTTTGACAACGTGTAGGATTTTTGCTTTGTTGGAGCTTATGTTTGATTCAATTTCTTTTTAATATTACAGTGGGAGAAGAGAACGCCTAGTACTTACACGCAAAAGGAGATAGATGAAGTGCGTGGTGAGTGGGCAGATTTTTTAGGAAATTATGTAATGTAGGTTTATGTAGCATATGACATGACTCCATACAATTGAATAGTACGACCTAAACAATGTACTTTTATGTTAATTTTGTCTTTTTGTTTTGGTTTTATCTTGAGAGACATGCACTTAGCTACATAGCTAATTCTTGTACTTATTTTGGGATCGTAATATACAGCTATCTTTTTAACTTTCAGTTGATTTAATATAAGAATGAAAAGTTGATGGATTTTTTATTATTAATTGAAAAATTTTATATGAACCAACAACAGGTGCCCAAGAAATTGACACACAAATGTCATGTTCTAATAAAATTAAAAAGCTTCTTCCAACATTAAATTAGTGTTGTCTTAATTATAAAAAACTGTCGTCTAAAAGTATATTACACGACATCACATTTAAAAAAATGTTGTCTATGTTTTCATAGACGACGCACTTTCTAAAAAAGTGTTGTCAGATAGCGCATCAAACGACACTTTTTTACAAAAAAATGTTGTCTGATACACTATCAGACGACAGTTTCTTGAACTTAAGGTGTCGTTTCTATTAAGCATAGACGACAGTTTTTCTGGTTGAGTATTTTTTTCAATAGACGACGATTTTTCTGAAAAAACTACCGTCTGATGCTATCTTAGATGACAGTTAAAAAGTGTCATCTGATATATTTCAAATAAATGACACTCACATAGAAAACACTTTTTTTTACAATCAGAAGACATTTTTTTGTTGTCGTCTAAGGGAAAAAATGACATAGTGGAAAGACAAGGTGCTTCGTGGGAAGACTATTCCACTGGTTAAGATTTTATGGTATTCTAATGTGGAAAAGGCCACATGGGAACTCGAGATGTTGATGCGGGACCACTATCCATATCTTTGCCAATGACAGGTATGAATTTCGAGGACGAAATTTCTTTAAAGAGAGTATATTGTAACGACTGGAACTTTTTAATTTAAGTTTCACGGTAATTTTTCGGGGTTTTCAGTGGGTTTGGAATATTTTGCCCTTAGGGTTTTAAGCTTGTTACTATTTAAGGAAGACGTAGTTTGGGAAGATTGAAAATGTGATATTTTGGGAGATGAGTGACTTATGGCAGCTAGGAGGCCACTTCTTAACCTCCCATTGGATCAGTTTAGACCTACACTTGGAACTCACTCCTACTCCTTTACTCTCTCCCTCTCCCGTGCAACCAAGAATCCATAAATCACAAAATTCTCAAACTTCCATTTCTGACTTGTTTTAGCTCAAGCCAAGGCATGGATCGTGATCCTTGGACCTTCATGATCAAGAAGGACCCAAGTTTGAAAGAAGGAAGCTGTGAAACCAGTAAGAACTCGATCAAGAAGGAAACCCAAAACATTCGAGGTTCATATCATAAAATCAAGGTAATTTCTCACAATTCTGGGCTTGTATTTGAGTTCCTAAGATCAAGTAGTTGTATTTTGACTATTAGAACATTAAATTTGGTTGAGTTTTAAGGAAGTTAGGAATGCTAGAGTTTCTGGGAAACAATGGCGGATTCTGACCAGCCGACAGCGGCGGCCACAACTGTCAGGACCCACCCCGGTTTCACCTCGAAACCCGAGGTAAATCCTGCTCCCGTCTGACACCCCGACACCAAACCAAAAGTAAAATCATGGAAATCACCAAAATAGCACTGTCAGACACATGAGAATTTAAATACGACACTGAAATCATACTTTACAGAGCATAGTACGAACTACAAAGAAATCAAAACCGACAATAAATACACGCACGCGGAAAAAAATTAAAACCCTCCGGAGTCCCTCACGTGACTTCTATGCCTCAGACGCTGCCTCGACGCTGGAACCCCGCGCTAGCTCCACAACCTGGAGGGCAGTTAAAAATAAAAGTTGTGAGTGGACCGTAAATAAAATAAAAGTTCTAAAACCATTTTATAAGAAAACCGAGTTTTACCCTCCGTTTTGAAAACCACATGCATAACCCAGTTATTAAAACAGTTAGAGATCGATCATCATAAAACATCATAAGAAACAGAAACACTATAAAATAGTTATAGAAATCATAGCATATGAATCATAAAACCGTATCAGAAACCATGAACATCAAATCATTATTTTTTCCGATCAAACCTGCTGGACCTATCCGAGTCTTTAAACTCCCGAGTCTTTAAACTCAACAGGTGTAACGACCCGTCCCGAATATCGGGATTTAATAATATTTAATTGTGATTCACTAATCTGGGATTAGTTGAGTGATTCCGGACGAATTGTGCAAAATGACCGTTTTGCCCCTAGGCGTGGGCAAAACGTTAACTTTTAATTCGGATGGTCAAATGGACTTTGATCGATGACCGTGATGTAGTTCGGGACGTCACGAGTTCATAGACAGGTGGCACGTTCGATTCCGACGTCCGTGGTGAAAGTTATGATGTACGGAAGTTCAAGGGCATTTTCGTAATTTGGACGTAATAAGGGGAAATGTTGACTTTTTGATCGGGAAGTCCGATGACCGAGGACCGAGGACCGTTAGGAAGGTCTCGATACCCTGAGTCCGTAGACAGGCGGCACGCATCAATCGGAGTCCGTATGACCGAGTTACGGGTCAGGACGCGTGAGGAGCATTTTGGTAATCTTCTGCACAAGGGCAGAATTGTAATTTCACACGGGGGCACTGTTTCATTGAATGGCCGTGAGGTGGAATGTTTGTACGATCGATCCCATGGTTTGTTTATCAATTTTATGACTGAATTGGGACAGTGTGAGGTGGGATTGCACATGTATTGTGTTGGCAATCGATCACAAGGACATGGGCACTGGTTTGTTTAATGGTTTCGGGTCAGTGCAGGGGAACATTGCACAGACGATTGAGGACGTTTTTGGGTGCTTTTAAGGACTGTTTTGGATTGTTAGAATGGAGAGGGTGTCGAGAGGTTTTCTCTGTGATTGAGAATTAAAGGAATGAGTGAGATTGGTGTTGGATTTCTCTGAAAACCCGAAACTGGTTTCTGAGAAATTCAAATTTGAACTTCTAGTTTTAGGCCAGCCCAAGCCTAATTGATGATGGATTGAGCTTTCTAGAACCTCAACGAGTCGAACCAGATCAAATGGGGCAAGCTTTGGGGCTCCTAGGGCCGTGGACGGACGAGGTGGATGGTCGGAAAACTCAAGCTTGAGTCGTGATGATTGAGGTAATGTCGTGTTCAATTAATCATGCGAATTGGTTCGTATTAATCCTAGTATACTTCCTGTGAAGTTAATTTGGGAATGGACGTGAGTTGGGTGAATTACTAAGGATGACCCGTTTTGCTGTTCGAGCTTGGATTGGTTGATTTGATCCCTGTCGATGTTGATTATTGACACAGAACTAAAATTTATTGGATATTGATAGTTTTAGAATCAAGAACGGATGGAATCAAGGTTGAATTGATGGTTATCTAGCCGGGTCAGATCGCGGGTAATCAGACCCGTTTACCAGTCATTCGGGTGAAGGTGGTGACTGTAGCAGTCACTATAGCAGGCGCGTGGCTTTCACGCGCAGCCACTCACGGTGGCGCGTGGAGGCACGTGGGCGCAAATCTCGAGGTGAGGTCAACATGACTTTTATCCTATACAATGTAACGAACATTTTAGCGTTGGTTTCGTGTCGATCGGATCCCGTTTCGATATTGTTCGGGATGTCCGAAGGTTTTAAATCCAGTTTAAAAATACTTAAAAATTCGGGAAAATTACGGGACTTTAATGGGATGTTAATGTGGAGGTTAGTGACCCTCTAATGTGATTTGGACAGGATTGGGAGTCCCGGTGTTAGTGGTGTGACGAGGGAAGGCCTATGGCACGCGTATCGAGGCGCTCGGTTAAACGGTCTGTGAGTGGACATTGGTTTTATAAATTCGATGCATGCATAACTGTTTCATGATTGTTATAATTGTGATTATATGATTTATTTTGGATATCAGTGAATTTATATGTTTTCACGCATTTCGAGGCGATTTACGTGTTTGCACGTGAATCGAGGTTTTTTGGATTTGCACTGATTTCCATAAATATGGATGGATATGATTTCATGAAACGGTTACGGATTTGATAAAGTAAAATCGGGCCAGGGGTCCAGTTAACTTGTGAAATCGGGCCAAGGGCCCAGTTGACTTACGAAATCGGGCCAAGGGCCTAGTTGATTTATATATGCGATTTCGGGTCGGGGACCCTAAAATGGAATTGAATAAATGATTTTGGATTTAAATCAACTATTTGGACTTATGACGGTTTTATGGAAATTCGGGGCAGGGCCCTTGTGATATTTTGGAAATGAATAATAAAATGTGTTCCATAAAACCATCTCGATATGAGGATATATATATATATCCTGGTCTCCTCCAAGTGTCGGGGACACTGGAGAAGTCACGGTGCATTGCCTGCGAGGGCTCATTGTACGGAGCTACCGGACCGTATAGTGATCCAGGAGCAGGATTGCTAGACGTCATGGACGTCAGACATCGGGGATGTCAGAGATATGGACCCGGTGAGACCCCGGGCAGCATGTGTTGCTTAATACCGTGAGATATGACGTCTGGAACGTTAAGCGTCTAGGACGCTAGGCATCGGGGATGCCGGAGATGGAAAAATAATAAATGAATATTACTGGATTGATGAAATAACTCTTGGATTGACTTTTGGAAATTGGAACTATGCTTTGGTTTCCGGACTAAGGCCCTAATGGTTATTTCTAAATAAATGTGTGATCATTGGTTTTTGGCGCATGCATATGTTTTTACTGGGGGGCATAAATGTCTTATAAATATTTTAAACAGACTTGTTTATTTTCGTCCACTCACAGCTTTTGTTTTTAATGCCCTTCAGGATTGATTCCGGATGCGACTGCAGCAGAGACTTGAGCATCGCACACCTCCTCCATCGATCCTTACGCACTCTGGAAGCCCGTTTGGGCAGTGGCAATAGGTTATCCCTTGTCCGACACCTCTTGTCAGACGGGAGCATGGCACATCCCATGGTAATCCCGGGGGGGATTGGGATGGGTCGTGTCAAGTGGTATCAGAGCAGGTTTTGCTCTTTTGTGCGCGAAGGTCGAGGGTGTGGTGTCTCTTTGGGCTGCAGTTCCGTTGTCAACCTGATAGATAGTGTTGGGTTTGAATAGTGGATTGGGTGTGTTTGACCCGATACGCCGTGCATTGATGCGATTCAACCCAAGTGGGTTGTATGCGATTAACTGGTAATGTGGGACCGTCGGTTCGGTCACGTGATGATGGATTGTTGTGATGCTGGGCACAGTCGGGTTCAGGGAACCCGATTTGAATAATGTATTGGAAATACGAAACTCAGTTGAGTAATGGTCTAAATTATGGACCCTGGTAGTGTTGGCTAGTGTACGGGGTGTTGGTGCATCGGAGTTAGCCGATGACCTTCGTGGTGGAACCCACGATGGAACCCACGCTGAGTTGATGATTGGATTGGATTTGACGTCTATATGATGTCAGGACCGCGGGGTCGGTCAGGTTGTGGATTTTACTGCAGAAGGCAGTTGGGTTCGGTGGAACCCTAGGGTGTGATATTGGAACCCTAATTTATAATCGATGGACCGGAAAAGTAAACTTTAAATAAGAATTGGTGCTGCGACGAGCGTCTGAGGTCGTGGATGACCATGTGGATGACTCTAGTGAGTCTTATGGGTTTCGATCTATGGATACGGTTACGAGATAAAATATGGAATCCCGTGTTGGATCGAATACTGGTGTGATGTGTGGATACGGATCTTGACATCGATGACTGTTGGTCGACAGTTGTGTCGAGATAACTGACTATCGAGGGTATTTAGTGTGGTTTTGACACTTGGGGATTAGGGGATGTTCAGGGAAAGTCCATTATCCTGATGTGCCAGTAGGCAAATTGGAGGTACCCATAGTCGTGGGGTACGAGTGGTTTTACGGGATCGTCGTTCGGAATGAACGGAGATCCAGGGTAACAACTTTGCACACAGTGTGCTAGCATGGATGTTCGTGTGCTAGTGTGGATGTTCGTGTGCTATGTATGGATGTTGGTATGTTGGTACTTTTGTGCCAATACTAGTATGGATGCCAGTGTGCTGATACTTGTGTTGATGATGGTGCGTTAGTACTGGTACTAGCACTGGTGCTGGTGTCAGTGATTGTGATGACGATAAGCCACGAGTTGGGGTATGACTCTGTCATGACAGACATATGATCGGTATCTGCGACTCAGTGGTGGTTAAGTCTTGGACTGGATGGGATCCAGTGGAGGTTGTGTCGTGTTGGGATGAGTCCCAACCGGTATATGATGACATGTGAGGAATGGATATTAAGTTATGTTTGAGACTTGAGGAATCTAGGGGCGATGTTCCCTACGTCATGAGAATTGGTGGATTTGGGGAGTTGTTGTCAACTCCGAGATTGGTATGATGGTACACTTCTTATATCCCCAGAAAGTACAAGGAAATTATTGAAATTGGAAAAGTCGGGGAAACCATTCGTGGTATTGATGTGTGGTTTTGTGATTGTGAATCACTTGGAACCTGAGGATTGAACCTGTAAAGGTTGAGATGTGAGACATGGCAGTATGGTATGCACATTCAGGCAAAATTGTAGATATCCCGTTCGGAGTCGGGGTGTGTGCATACATGAGTATTGGCGGACGTGAGGTCCGAGTGATGAAATGATTTTGGACACGCGGTGGTCCAAGTGAGGTATGGACGTGTGCAGTCCAGTGGTTGGACTTGACATCTCATTGGGAGCATGTCTGTTTCCAACATGGTTGGAACTCCCGATTCGGGGAGAGTTGTGATTGGGAGACGAGAGGAGTGCTCGTTTCCACATCGGTGATTGGTATTCCGAAGTCTTTGGGGTTGACTTCTTATTTCCTGCCGTGGCAGATGATGATTGTTGCTACCAGTACGTTGAGCGTGTATTGGTAGGTGGAACCATGTTTGGCCTTGGGTCATTGGACACAAGGGGTTGTGCACGATTTTGGATTTGGTGGGGAAATGCGAGGTCATCTTTCCACCAAGGGAAATTTGGCGAATGATTCAATGAGGGTGTAAGACCTTACGATCAGCTTTCAGATGGATTGCTTGCTATGTGAGCATGTGTGGATCCTAGGTGGATCTGATTTGTGATGTTGTCGACTTTGGGCATGGTGACGATCTAGGATCGTGATGTTACTTGTCGGATGACGTAGTGATGGATCTGGGTTGTGATCGTGATGATCCAGATTGGATGAGAGTTTATCACTCTTACCTTGGTATATGAGTCGTAGATGACTGGACTGAACTTCTTTTCGGAGTGGAGTCCATATGGTTGTTACTCGGTTGGGCAAGTTTCCGATGTGGTCGGATTTCGTCAACCTTTGACGTGGGGATATTGGGATTGGCTTCCCTATGAAGTCAATCGAGTGTTTTGAACAGGCAACCGATAGGTTCGGTTTTGTTACGTCTTGGTGGACGTAAACGAAATTTTGGGTTTTGGAATCGAATTTCTGGGTGACGATTCAGGATTCGATTGCGAAGCTCGAAAATGGATTACTGGATTTGGGTGCGGAATGATTATTCCAATGCTAGCTTACGGAATAATGATTTCGGATTCGGATTTGGACATGGATTGAAAATATGATGTTTGGGTTCGGATTCGGGATTTCTTACGAAATTGCGGATTCAGATTCGGAATTGGAACTAGATGATGGGTGGAGTTCGTTTTGTCTGATGTTGGTTTGGGCAAAGGTATTTCATTATTGGAACGTGTTTGGCTATGACCTGAGTGGTTATAGGTAGATTGATGGATTGTGGTGCGTACAGGGTACGTTGTACGAGGATTGATACTGGTTAGGATGAGTGGTGCCTAATGGCGGTACATGGGATGTACCCGAGGTATGTGATTAAACGTGTTGGTAATCAGCTTGGTTCCGATATCATTGGTTTGGCTGTGTTGTGGACTGGACATTGGATACTGTGCGATGTGCAGAGTGATTTTGTCGGGTTCAGTGATTGTATGAGCAGGTGCTCTTAGCCATGGTTGGCTAGTGGAACCCCAGTTTTGAGATGTGTGTTCACTGCTGGGCTGGTATTCAATGTGTTCCAGTTACACCACTTGATTGTGTAAGTTGACGGTATACGTACACTCAGGATGAGTGAGTTGGTGGTCTGAGTAACCATGAGTAGCCTTGTGTGACTTGATCACACCGTGATTTCCCAGCGTCTTGGTTCGCTGAGGGAGTCGGCGATTATGGATATTGAGACGGATATGTGTCGTAGGTTTGGGCTTGCCCTGCGAATTGAGATCATGTGGTTGATCTTACGCTACATCGAGAGTGATGTAGTGCATGGTGTTGCCACTGACTGGTAGATGATTAGGGGCTTTATCAGGGTGGTAAAGCTTAGCGGTGACAGTTTGACTGGTGGTGTCAGCGTGGACTGACAAATGAGATTTGGTGACTCCCAATGGGAGCAAATGTAAGGATATTTTGGCAATGGAAGGGAACCATCTAGCTGTAGGAGTCAGCTAAATGGTTAGGCGATTTTATCGCGGATCAGGTGATCAATTCCACTCGAGGTGGTCGAGTGTTGTTGTTAAGACGTATGACTGTGATGGGATGTCTGGGTACAGACGAGACTGGTGTTGTTCCAGTAAGTGCGTGTACAGGTGTACACAGATGTGAGGTCGGAATGTTTTCCACGTGGTGGTTGTGGAATAAGGTTGTTGGTAATTTCGAGGACGAAATTATTTAAGGAGGGAAGATTGTAACGACCCATCCCGAATATCGGGATTTATAATATTTAATTGCGATTCACTAATCTGGGATTAGTTGAGTGATTCCGGACGAATTGTGCAAAATGACTGTTTTGCCCCTGGGAGTGGGCAAAACGTTGACTTTTAATTCGGATGGTCAAATGGACTTTGACCGATGACCGTGACGTAGTTCGGGACGTCACGAGTTCATAGACAGGTGGCACGTTCGATTCCGACGTCCGTGGTGAAAGTTATGATGTACGGAAGTTCAAGGGCATTTTCGTATTTTGGACGTAATAAGGAGAAATGTTGACTTTTTGATCGGGAGGTCCGATGGCCGAGGACCGAGGACCGTTAGGAAGGTCTCGATACCCTGAGTCCGTAGACAGGCGGCACACATCAATCAGAGTCGGTATGACCGAGTTACGGGTCAGGACGCGTGAGGAGCATTTTGGTAATTTTCTGCACAAGGGCAGAATTGTAATTTCACACGGGGGGGCACTGTTTCATTGAATGACCGTGAGGTGGAATGTTTGTGCGATCGATCCCATGGTTTGTTTATCAATTTTATGACTGAATTGGGACAGTGTGAGGTGGGATTGCACATGTATTGTGCTGGCAATCGATCACAAGGACATGGGCACTGGTTTGTTTAATGGTTTCGGGTCAGTGCAGGGGAACATTGCACAGACGATTGAGGACGGTTTTGAGTGCTTTTAAGGACTGTTTTGGATTGTTAGAATGGAGAGGGTGTCGAGAGGTTTACTCTGTTATTGAGAATTAAAGGAATGAGTGAGATTGGTGTTGGATTTCTCTGGAAACCCGAAACTGGTTTCTGAGAAATTCAAATTCGAACTTCTAGTTTAAGCCAGCCCAAGCCTAATTGATGATGGATTGAGCTTTCTGGAACCTCAACGAGTCGAACCAGATCAAATGGGGCAAGCTTTGGGGCTCCTAGGGCCGTGGACGGACGAGGTGGATGGCCGGAAAACTCAAGCTTGAGTCGTGATGATTGAGGTAATGTCGTGTTCAATTAATCATGCGAATTGGTTCGTATTAATCCTAGTATACTTCCTGTGAAGTTAATTTGGGAATGGACTTGAGTTGGGTGAATTACTAAGGATGACACGTTTTGCTGTTCGGGCTTGGATTGGTTGATTTAATCCCTGTCGATGTTGATTATTGACACAGAACTGAAATTTATTGGATATTGATTGTTTTAGGATCAAGAACGGATGGAATCAAGGTTGAATTGATGGTTATCTGGGCGGGTCAGATCGCGGGTAATCAGACCCGTTTACCAGTCATTCAGGTGAAGGTGGTGACTGTAGCAGTCACTGTAGCAGGCGCGTGGCTTTCACGCGCATCCACTCACGGCGGCGCGTGGAGGCACGTGGGCACGAATCTCGAGGTGAGGTCAACATGACTTTTATACTATACAATGTAACGAATATTTTAGCGTTGGTTTCGTGTCGATCGGATCCCGTTTCGATATTGTTCGGGATTTCCGAAGGTTTTTAATCCAGTTTAAAAATACTTAAAAATTCGGAAAAATTACGGGACTTTAATGGGATGTTAATGTGGAGGTTAGTGACCCTCTAATGTGATTTGGACATGATTGGGAGTCCCGGTGTTAGTGGTGTGGCCCGGGAAGGCCTATGGCACGCGTATCGAGGCGCTCGGTTAAACGGTCTGTGAGTGGACATTGGTTTTATAAATTCGATGCATGCATAACTGTTTCATGATTGTTATAATTGTGATTATATGATTTATTTTGGATATCAGTGAATTTATATGTTTTCACGCATTTCGAGGCGATTTACGTGTTTGCACGTGAATCGAGATTTTATGGATTTGCACTGATTTCCATAAATATGGATGGATATGATTTCATGAAACGGTTACGGATTTGATAAAGTAAAATTGGGCCAGGGGTCCAGTTAACTTGTGAAATCGGGCCAGGGGCCCAGTTGACTTACGAAATCGGGCAAGGGGCCCAGTTGATTTATATATGCGATTTCGGGTCGGGGACCCTAAAATGGAATTGAATAAATGATTTTGGATTTAAATCAACTATTTGGACTTATGACGGTTTTATGGAAATTCGGGGCAGGGCCCTTGTGATATTTTGGAAATGAATAATAAAATGTGTTCCATAAAACCATCTCGATATGAGGATATATATATATATATATATATATCCTGGTCTCCTCCAAGTGTCGGGGACACTGGAGAAGTCACGGTGCATTGCCTGCGAGGGCTCATTGTACGGAGCTACCAGACCGTATAGTGATCCAGGAGCAGGATTGCTAGACGTCATGGACGTCAGACATCGGGGAGGTCAGAGATATGGACCCGGTGAGACCCCGGCCAGCACGCGTTGCTTAATACCGTGAGATATGACGTTTGGAACGTCAAGCGTCTAGGACGCTAGGCATCGGGGATGCCGGAGATGGAAAAATAATAAATGAATATTACTGGATTGATGAAATAACTCTTGGATTGACTTTTGGAAATTGGAACTATGCTTTGGTTTCCAGGCTAAGGCCCTAATGGTTATTTCTAAATAAATGTGTGGTCATTGGTTTTTGGCGCATGCATATGTTTTTACTGAGGGGCATAAATGTTTTATAAATGTTTTAAACAGACTTGTTTATTTTCGTCCACTCACAGCTTTTGTTTTTAATGCCCTTCAGGATTGATTCCGGATGCGACTGCAGCAGAGACTTGAGCATCGCACACCTCCTTCATCGATCCTTACGCACTCTGGAAGCCCGTTTGGGCAGTGGCAATAGGATATCCCTTGTCCGACACCTCTTGTCAGACGGGAGCATGGCACATCCCATGGTAATCCCGGGGGGGATTGGGATGGGTCGTGTCAACAGGCCTCAATAATATCCGAGTCTTTAAACTCAACAGGCCTACGGGGGAAATATCAATATATCCGAGTCTTTAAACTCCCGAGTCTTTAAACTCAATCCGGGCCCATCCCTCGTCATATGAATATCCGGGTCTTTAAACCCAATAACCAGATCCAGCAAATCCAATCCAAAACCATTTGAAAACCATTTCCGAATTCACATCCAAACCCGAATCCGAAATCACCGGTCCGATGCCCTTACAGCATCCCGAACCGTCATTCCGAACCCAAATCCGGAATCCACTTTTCAATCTAAAAACCAACTCTCGATTCTCGAGATCCGATTTCAAAACCAAAAACCTCAAGTATCAAAATTACGTTTCAAACTCCCGTTATCATCTTCAGAAATCAGTTATCATTTGAAAACCCCAAATTCATAGCTTTATTTTCAAAATCACCCTTTTCTCGTAAAACGTGCCAATTACTTTACTTCCTCGAAAACCGTGCAAGTATATAAAACCGCATCATAAATCCAACATTCATGTAATCACATATATAAAACAATTTAGAAAAGCAGTTATGCATGCTCGAGTATAAGGAAAGGGTCCACTCACAGTACCGAGCCCTCAATCGTGTCCCGAACGTCCTGCGCGTTCCTCGGCTTCCTCGGGAAATCCTGATCCTGTCAACCACCGCCAAATTACGTCACTAACACGTCCACGAGTATCCACCTAAATTCCCTCAAAAATCCCCGGGTCCTGCCCATAGTTGTATCCAGATCCTCTGCCCTGAGAGCCTCCACGTCGACCTGACCAGCCACGACCCTTGAAGGATGAGTGTGCTCCCCTGTAGCCCCCTCCCTTGTTGTTCTTATGGCCCGATGGCCCACGATGTGGGCGATCCTGACGTCGCCCCTCGCCCGAAGGTTGTCGTGTCTGGTGTGCCGCCAAACTGGCCTCGACACGCACCGCAATGTCGACCAAATCTCTCAGTGAAGCATGAGTAGCAGCAGTCACACTTGCCCTGACAGGACCCGCCCCGATCCCACAGGGACCACAAGGGGACGTGCCCTGCTCCCGTCTGACACCCAATAATTCATACCAATTTTAACCTCAAAACATTTAAAAGCATAAATAACCAAATTAAAGTCATACATCAAATCCGAATTAAACGAATGTCAGACAAGGGATGAAATCCAAAATTACAAATTTGCGAGCACGACTCTAAAGTAAACCTGCGGGTACACCGCCCAGCAGGGGTTCAGGTACGCAGAAGTAGATCTATGCCTCAGCCTCTGGTTCCTCCTCTACCTCAGTTTCCCGACCTGGAGGGGTTATCAAAACATTAAGGGTGAGTGGACCGAAACTCAAGTTTATGAAATCGTTTGATAAGTAAAACATATAATTTACCCCTCCGTTTTCCAAACATGCGTGCATCATAATTCAAAATCATAAACCATATAATATGAACCATAAGGCATATAATAAAACCATAACCATAATTTTAGCCACTGCACTATACACTCCAATCCCGACATCCCTGATGTCTGACGTCCCTGACGTCCAATAAGGTCACAATCACAAGGCTACGCGTGCCACTCGGGTCTCAATTTCCGAGTTCATTCCCCGAACCCCGTTCGGGTACAGCATCCCCGATGCTTAGCGTCATAGACGCTGGACGTTCTAGACGTCCGTGACCTCTCCGGGGTACCTCATCCGGAGGAGACAATATAATATGGAAGGATCTATACAGTGCAGTAACAATACATTTTATTGATATCCACATGCAAACATATATATACATAGATAGAATCCGAACCAATCATTCAGTTTCATCGGACGGGTCTCAAGCCCAAATACCGTGAAACGTGCCATAACCATATTTTCCATATCCTTAAAACCATTGTTGTTTTAGCATGTGAATAAGTATAATAAAACCAGAAAACATTTATGCACACAAGGGTTTAAGAAAATGGCCCACTCACAGTACAGTCCTGCCGAAAACCGAACGTATACCCTCGTTCTGGTATGATTATACAACCCCTGTCATATCCAAAGTATATGCAAAGGTCAATTTAAACCCCTAACATTCAACCATGAAGCCCTAGACCGAAACCGGTCCGGAAAAGCCGCCCGAACGCGCTTTCCAAGGCAATAAACCTTATTTTGACCAACCTAATGATCTCCGATCGACCCCAAACCACCGCCATTGGATCCGGATCGTCGAAACCTAAAGAATGGTGGTGGTCCCACCAGAAACACTGTTCACACGCGCCCCCACGCGGCCGTCAACGCAGGAACAGTTCCTGCTGACGTCATCGTTGACGTCACTGCTGACGTCAGCATGACGTCATGCTGACGTCATCTGACAGCTGTCAGGTCTGACATGTCAGACTCTGACAGGTGCCACGTGTCAACATCTGATTGGTCCACCAAACTGATCTGTCAGGCCACGTGTCGGATCTGACATGTGCCACGTGTCAGCACGGCACTGGTCCACGTCACTGACATGTTAGTGACACGTGGCAGTCCCTGACTGGTCCACGTCACTGACATGTCAGTGCTGACTGTGCACTGACATGTGACACGTGTCAGCTCGCGGTTGGTCCATGTCATCTGACAGACTGACAGGGTGCCACGTCAGCACCGCTGTCCTCAGACGGGTTGACCCGTGTTCCTGTAACTCGGGTCGATCAGACCCGCGATCATGACCCGGTTACCATTTCATCAGCTCTTGACCATTTTCGTTCCTTTTAATTCGTATTTACTCGTCTTAAACCCTAGAATGGTTCTGTGTGACTAGAATTAGGTTTTAGGTCTAAGAGGTTACCTGAAAATCGACGGAAAGCTTGGTTGCCGGTTCTGGTAATCCTCTCCGGCGAGTCGACGGTTGTTCAGTCCCGGTCCTGGGTCCAAATTGGTCGTCAAGGTCTCCTAGACGAGTCCTAACAAAAACCAAATGATGTCAACATCACAAATAGGAGTTTCGAAGCCGGGAAGGAAAACGGTTACCTACGGGTTTATCGTCCAATCGCCGTCGTGTCGCCGCCGTACACCGTCAGGATCAGTTCCTTGCCGTTCTGTCGTCACGGTGGTTCCAACCGTACGCTGGTTCAAGTTCCAGATTGAAGGTTTGGATGATTTGGTGACTTGGGCCGCTCGGGTTTTCTTCACGGGTTTGAGAGAATGCCGCCGTGCAGGGTGGCCGTGGAGCGGTGGCCGGCGTCAGGAATGTGGCTGCTGGTTGGCTGAGGTGTGGGGTTGAGTGGTGATGGCTGATGAGCTGGTTCCAGGGAGAAATCGCACACACACGGTTGAGAGAATGAACACATGGGTGCATGATCTCATGAGGTTTAATACTGAATAGGAGTATGAATCAAGGGCCAGGATTGAATCTCAGAATGAGATCAAAGGCTGAGATCAGATCAAGGGATTTCAGATCTAAGGGCTGGAATTTAAAGCTGATTTAAATGCTAATTAATCCAATAGTGGATCTGATCCAATCTAGCCAATGGGTGAGTGACACTTGTCACTCACCAGGTGTCCTCCAATCAGATTTCCTGAATTTAATACTCGACACGAAAACCGAGACACGAACTTCCCGAATTCACGTTTCTGACCATAACTTCCTCGTACGAAGTCCGATTTCGGCGTGCCGCCTGTCTACGGACTCAGGACGTCGAGGCCTACCCAACGGTCCTTGAGTCAACTGAAAATTAGTTGCCAAAAGAAAAGTCAACATTTTCCCCCGAGAGTCCAAATTACGGTAATGCCCCTGAACTTCCGATAGTCATAACTTTTACCCTGATCGTCCGAATTAGACGTGCCACCTGTCTATGAACTCGTGACGTCCCGAACTACGTCACGGTCATAGGTCAAAGTTCATTTAGTTCACCAATCAAAAAGTCATCAATTGACCATACCATTCACAAGGGTAAAATCGTCAAATCACACATTAAATTACAATATGGGAAACCTCGAATTTCCGGGGTGTTACAACCTTCCCCCCTTAAGAAATTTCGTCCCGAAATTTCAAAGAAACAAATGAGGAAATTGTTCTCGCATCTGAGCCTCAGGCTCCCATGTGGCTTCTTCCACATTCTGGTTTCTCCAGAGAATCTTCACGAGAGGGATCGTCTTTCGTCGTAGTACCTTGTCCTTCCGATCCAAGATCTGTACTGGTTGTTCTTCAAAGCTCAAATCCTCCCGTAGTTCAACAGGTTGTTCCCCAAGTACATGAGAAGCATCACGTACGTACATCCGTAACATCGATACGTGGAAAACATCGTGAACTCTAGATAGTTCTGGAGGTAGCGCCAATCTGTATGCAACTCTGCCAATTCTCTCCACGATTTCATAAGGTCCGATAAAACGCGGACTCAGTTTCCCCCGTCGGCCAAAACGGATAATCCCTTTCCACGGAGACAACTTCAGGAAGACAAAATCTCCCACTTCAAACTCCAAGTCTCGAATCCGTCGGTCGGCATAACTCTTCTGGCGATCCTGTGCCACTTTCAATCTCTCCTTGATCACGCGAACAATTTCCATGGTTAAGTCCATCATCTCCGGCCCTAAAGCCGATCGCTCTCCTATCTCCGTCCAGCAGATAGGTGTCCTGCACTGTCGGTCATACAGTGCCTCATAAGGTGCCATCCCGATGCTTGCCTGATAGCTGTTGTTGTAAGCGAATTCCATCAATGGCAAATGAGTATCCCAAGAGTCTTGAAACTGTAGTACACATGACCTCATCATGTCCTCCAGGGTTTGAATGGTTCTCTCCGACTGTCCATCGGTCTGTGGATGGAAAGCAGTACTGAAACGTAAGGTTGTTCCCAAAGTAGCTTGCAAACTTCGCCAGAACCTGGAAGTGAAACGCGGATCACGATCGGACACGATCGATTCCGGCGTACCATGAAGTCGTATGATTTCCTTCACAAACAACTGAGCCAGTCGGTTAGGTTTATAGGTTTCCTGAACTGGCAGAAAATGGGCTGATTTGGTTAACCGATCTACGATCACCCATACTCCGTCCACTCTGCTCTGAGCCCTCGGTAACTTAAAGACGAAGTCCATGGTGATGTGATCCCACTTCCACTCAGGAATCGGAAGTGGCTGCATAGCCCCATACGGTCTCTGCCGTTCCGCCTTAACCTGCTGACAGGTTAAGCATTTGCTCACGAACTCAGCAATATCCTTCTTCATTCCTGGCCACCAATAATGGTTCCGGAGGGTACGGTACATCTTTGTACCTCCCGGATGCATGGCATAGGCCGAACTATGGGCCTCCTCAAGAATCTCGGCCCGTAACTCTGCCACTGCAGGTACGCACAAACGGCCCAATTTCACCAGTGCTCCATCGTCCCGGATGGTAAAATCCTGTCTCCCATCCGCATCGACCTCAATTCTGTAAATACAGAGTATCGGATCCTGAAGTTGTGCCTCGATGATCCGATCAATCAGTACTGGTCGCACATGGAAGCTGGCCAACAAAGCTCCATGCTCATCCGTACCCAAAATAACTCCCGCCTTCCGGAGTTCCACCAGCAAGGGAAGATACACCATCCCCAGGTGTGCAATAGTTCCCGCTGATTTCCTGCTGAGTGCATCCGCCACTACATTGGCCTTACCCGGATGGTACTCGATCGTACAGTCATAGTCCTTCAGCAGCTCCAACCATCTCCGTTGTCTCATGTTAAGCTCCTTCTGAGTGAATAGGTATTTAAGACTCTGGTGGTCGGTGTATATCCGACACGTTGCGCCGAACAGATAATGTCTCCAGATCTTGAGAGCATGAACCACCGCCGCCAACTCCAAATCATGGGTAGGGTAGTTCAACTCATGAGTCTTCAGCTGCCGGGATGCATATGCGATAACCTTGCCAGTTTGCATCAACACGCAGCCCAGACCTTGCAGCGATGCATCACTGAAGACCACAAACTCCCCACTGTCATCCGGCAATGCAAGGACAGGTGCAGTGGTCAATCGATCTTTCAACTCTTGAAAGCTCCGATCGCACTGCTCGTCCCAGATAAACTTTACTCCCTTCCGAGTCAAACGAGTCAATGGTGCAGCAATTTTGGAGAAGCCCTCCACGAATCTCCGGTAGTAACCTGCTAATCCGACGAAACTCCGCACCTCGGTCACTGTTGTCGGTTTAGCCCAGTTGGTCACCGCTTCTGTTTTCTGGGGATCCACGCAAATCCCATCCGTCGATATCACGTGTCCCAGAAAACCAATACTGCTCAGCCAAAACTGACACTTGCTCAGCTTGGCATACAATTGTTCTTGTCTCAGTCTCTCCAAGACCAACCGTAGATGTTCTTCATGCGCACGGGCACTCCTCGAGTATACCAAAATATCATCGATGAACACAATCACGAACTTATCCAGGTAGGGTCGGAAGACCCGGTTCATCAGATCCATGAATGCTGCTGGAGCATTCGTCAAACCAAATGGCATAACAAGGAACTCATAATGCCCGTAACGGGTTCGAAAAGCAGTTTTCGGAATATCCTCCTCCGAAATCCTCAGTTGGTGATACCCAGACCGTAAATCAATTTTCGAGAAGCACTGAGCTCCCCGCAACTGGTCGAAAAGGTCATCGATCCTGGGTAGAGGATACTGATTCCTAAGCGTCACCCTGTTGAGTTGTCGATAGTCAATACATAAACGGAGACTTCCTTCCTTCTTCTTTACGAACAATACCGGTGCTCCCCACGGTGAAGTACTCGGTCGGACATATCCCAAATCTACCAACTCCTGCAATTGAGTCTTGAGTTCTCGTAACTCGGCCGGCGCCATCCGGTATGGTGCCTGGGATATGGGTCGGGTACCCGGGAGTAGTTCAATAGTAAACTCAATCTCCCGCGATGGTGGCAATCCAGGTAAGTCTTCCGGGAATACATCCGGACATTTCAAGTCCGTGCCACCACTGGTAGGCTCCTCCTTCCAGCAAGAAGGCCGCCAAGGTCACTCGTTCGCCTGGAGGGCAGTGCATCACCGAGAAGATCCTCTCCCACTTGGTGATCCAATCATGAGCATCCTCGGGGTTTGATCCCCCGCAGAAAGGAGTGGCTCCCAAACGTTGAGCCCTTTCAATGCTCGCACATTCCATCTCCCTTTCCAGATCCTCGTCAGTTCGTGTATGAGGAATTCTCCTAGGAGGCATAACCAACTGTCAAGAAGCATAGATCAGATAACAATATTCTTAAAGGTCGAAAAGTAACTAGTACTAATCGCTAGTCTAGCATGCTGACCATACCCTAGTACTGACCACAACCTAGTGCTCTGATACCAAGCTGACAGGACCCGCCCCGATCCTCTCTGGAAACATATGGGGACGTGCCCTGCTCCCGTCTGACACCCAATAATTCATACCAATTTTGACCTCAAAACCTCAAATGCATAAATAATCAAATTAAAGTCATACAACAAATCCGAATTAAACAGATGTCAGACAAGGGATGAAATCCAAAATTACAAGTTTGCGAGCACGACTCTAAAGTAAACCTGCGGGTACACTACCCAACAGGGGTTCAGGTACGCAGAAGTAGATCTATGCCTCAGCCTCAGGTTCCTCCTCTACCTCAGTATCACAACCTGGAGGGGTTACCAAAAACATTAAGGGTGAGTGGACCGAAACTCAAGTTTATAAAATCGTTTGATAAGTAAAACATATAATTTACCCCTCCTTTTTCCAAACATGCATGCAGCATCATTTAAAATCATAAATAATATAATATGAATCATAAGGCATGTAATAAAACCATAACCATAATTTTAGCCACTGCACTATACACTCCAATCCGACATCCCTGATGTCTGACGTCCCTGACGTCCAATAAGGTCACAATCACAAGGCTACGCGTGCCACTCGGGTCTCAATTCCGAGTTCAATCCCCTAACCCTGTTCGGTTACAGCATCCCCGATGCTTAGCGTCGTAGACGCTGGACGTTCTAGACGTCCGTGACCTCTCTGGGGTACCTCATCCGAAGGAGACAATATAATATGGAAGGATCTATACAGTGCAGTACCAAATACATTTTGTTGATATCCACATGCAAGCATATATGTATACATAGGTAAAATCTGAACCGATCGTTACGTTTCATCAAACGGGTCTCATGCCCAAATACCGTGAAACGTGCCATAACCGAAATCTCAATATCATAAAAACCATTTATAGATTCCAGCATGTGAACATATAAGTAAATCAGAAAACATTTAAGCATGCAAGGGTAAAAACGTCAATTGATACATTAAATTACAATATTAAAGTCCTCGAATGTCCGGGGTGTTACAACCTTCCCCCCTTAAGAAATTTCGTCCCGAAATTTCAAAGAAACAAATGAGGAAATTGTTCTCGCATCTGAGCCTCAGACTCCCATGTGGCTTCTTCCACATTCTGGTTTCTCCAGAGAATCTTCACGAGAGGGATCGTCTTTCGTCGTAGTACCTTGTCCTTCCGATCCAAGATCTGTACTGGTTGTTCTTCAAAGCTCAAATCCTCCCGTAGTTCGACAGGTTGTTCCCCAAGTACATGAGAAGCATCATGTACGTACTTCCGTAGCATCGATATGTGGAAAACATCGTGAACTCTAGATAGTTCTGGAGGTAGTGCCAATCTGTAAGCAACACTGCCAATCCTTTCCACAATTTCGTAAGGTCCGATAAAACGCGGACTCAGTTTCCCCCGTCGACCAAATCGGATAATCCCTTTCCACGGTGATAACTTCAGGAAGACGAAATCTCCCACTTCAAATTCCAAGTCCCTCATCCGTCGATCGTCATAACTCTTCTGGCGATCCTGCGCCGCCTTCAATCTCTCCTTGATAACACGAACAGTTTCCAAGGTCAAGTCCATCAATTCCGGCCCTACAGCCGTTCGCTCTCCTATCTCCGTCCAGCAGATAGGTGTCCTGCACTGTCGACCATACAGTGCCTCATAAGGTGCCATCCCGATGCTTGCCAGATAGCTGTTGTTGTAAGCGAATTCCATCAATGGCAAATGAGTATCCCAAGAGTCCTGAAACTGTAGTACACATGACCTCATCATGTCCTCCAGGGCCTGAATGGTTCTTTCAGACTGCCCATCGGTCTGTGGATGGAACGCAGTACTGAAACGTAGGGTTGTTCCCAAGGTAGCTTGCAAACTTCGCCAGAACCTGGAAGTGAAACGCGGATCACGATCGGACACGATCGATTCCGGCGTACCATGCAATCGTATGATTTCCTTCACAAACAACTGAGCCAATCGATTAGGTTTATAGATCTCCTGAACTGGCAGAAAATGGGCTGATTTGGTTAACCGATCCACGATCACCCATACTCCTTCCACTCCACTCCGAGTTCTCGGTAACTTAAAGACGAAGTCCATGGTGATGTGATCCCACTTCCACTCGGGAATCGGAAGTGGCTGCATAGCCCCTTAAGGTCTCTGCCGTTCCGCCTTAACCTGCTGACAGGTTAAGCAATTGCTCACGAACTCAGCAATATCCTTCTTCATTCCTGGCCACCAATAATGGTTCCGGAGGGTACGGTACATCTTTGTACCTCCCGGATGCATAGCATAGGCCGAACTATGGGCCTCCTAAACGGCCCAATTTCACAAGTACCCCATCGTCCCGGATGGTAAAATCCTGTCTCCCATCCGCATCGACCTCAATTCTGTAAATACAGAGTATCGGATCCTGAAGTTGTGCTTCGATAATCCGACCAATCAGTATAGGTCGTACATGAAAGCTGGCCAACAAAGCTCCACGTTCATCCGTACCCAAGATAACTCCCGCCTTCCGGAGTTCCACTAGCAAAGGAAGATACACCATCCCTAGGTGTGCAACGGATCCTGCTGACTTCCTGCTGACTACATCAGCCACCACATTGGCCTTACCCGGATGGTACTCGATCGTACAGCCATAGTCCTTCAGCAGCTCCAACCATCTCCGTTGTCTCATGTTAAGCTCCTTCTGAGTGAATAAGTATTTAAGACTCTAGTGGTCGGTGTATATCCGACACGTTGCGCCGAACAGATAATGCCTCCAGATTTTCAGGGCATGAACCACCGCTGCCAACTCCAAATCATGGGTAGGGTAGTTCAACTCATGAGTCTTCAGCTGCCGGGATGCGTAGGCGATAACCTTGCCAGTCTGCATCAACACGCAGCCCAAACCTTGCAGTGAAGCGTCACTAAAGACCACGAATTCTCCACTGTCATCCGGCAATGCAAGGACAGGTGCAGTGGTCAATCGATCCTTCAACTCTTGAAAACTCCGATCGCACTGCTCGTCCCAGATAAACTTCACTCCTTTCCGAGTCAAACGAGTCAATGGTGCAGCAATTTTGGAGAAACCTTCCACGAATCTCCGGTAGTAACCTGCTAATCCGACGAAACTCCGCACCTCGGTCACCGTTGTCGGTCTAGCCCAGTTGGTCACCGCTTCTGTTTTCTGGGGATCCAGGCAAATCCCATCCGTCGATATCACGTGTCCCAGAAAACCAATACTGCTCAGCCAAAACTGGCACTTGCTCAGCTTGGCGTACAATTGATCTTGTCTCAGCCTCTCCAAGACCAACCGTAGATGTTCCTCATGTGCACGGGCACTCCTCGAGTACACCAAAATATCATCGATGAACACAATCACGAACTTATCCAGGTAGGGTCGGAAGACCCGATTCATCAGATCCTTGAATGCTGCTGGAGCATTCGTCAAACCAAATGGCATAACAAGGAACTCGTAGTGTCCGTAACGGGTTCGAAAAGCAGTTTTCGGAATATCCTCCTCCGAAATCCTCAGTTGGTGATACCCAGACCACAAATCAATTTTCGAGAAGCACTGAGCTCCCCGCAACTGGTCAAAAAGGTCATCGATCCTGGGTAGAGGATACTGGTTCCTCAGCGTCACCTTGTTGAGTTGTCGATAATCAATACACAAACGGAGACTTCCCTCCTTCTTCTTTACGAACAACACCAGTGCTCCCCACGGTGAAGTACTCGGTCGGACATATCCCAAATCCACCAACTCCTGCAATTGAGTCTTGAGTTCTCGTAACTCGGCCGGCGCCATCCGGTATGGTGCCTGGGATATAGGTCGGGTACCAGGGAGTAGTTCAATAGTAAACTCGATCTCCCGTGAGGGTGGCAATCCAGGTAAGTCTTCCGAGAATACATCCGGAAACTCGTATACCACCGGTATTTCGTCGATACCCGGAGTATCAAACCGTTCCGACACGACATGCGCCAGATAAGCCTGGCATCCCTTCCGTAGAAGTTTGGTAGCAGTAAGTGACGAAATCACTTCAGGAGGCGAACCATCACGTTCCCCCTGAAAGATAACCTCCGGCAAACCCGGGCTTCGCAGAATCACTTGCTTGCTACAGCAATCGATGAGCGATCCGTGCTCCGATAGCCAATCCATCCCTAGGATCATATCGAAGTCGTGGATATCCAGAATAATTAAGTCTGCTGGTAAATCCACCTCCTCAATTCTTACCGGGCACCTCCGAATCACCTGATTCACAAGGTACACGATGCCCATCGGGGTGCCAACACCCATTTCGCAATCTAAAACTGATACCACACAATCAAGCATACCAGCACAACTCTTCGAAATAAAAGAATGTGTAGCCCCCGCATCCATCAATACACGTACAAGAAGGTTTAAGATATGTAGTGTACCTGTGACCACGCCTGGGGCAGTCCTCGCCTGCTGCTGGGTCATTGCAAACACTTGGGCCCTCAGCCGTCCGTTCCGTCCGCGCCCGCGCGCGCCACGCCCAACACCACGGTCACCTCCCTGACCGCGACCTCCATTAGTGTGGGAAGCCGTGCTCTGCACCACACTAGATCCCCCAGCGTCGTTGTTCTTGGACAACTGCGGGCAATTACTGGCATAGTGGCCCTCCTCTCCGCAAGCAAAACAAGTTACTGGCCTCGGCCTGTCTGAATGCCCGCCAGAAGCACCGCTCCAAGATGAGCACTGCCCATAGTTGTATCCAGATCCTCTGCCCTGAGAGCCTCCACGTCGACCTGACCAGCCACGACCCTTGAAGGATGAGGGTGCTCCCCTGTAGCCCCCTCCCTTGTTGTTCTTATGGCCCGATGGCCCACGATGTGGGCGATCCTGACATCGCCCCTCGCCCGAAGGTTGTCGTGTCTGGTGTGCCGCCAGACTGGCCTCGACACGCACCGCAACGTCGACCAAATCTCTCAGTGAAGCATGAGTAGCAGCAGTCACACTTGCCCGGATCTCCCCCCGGAGTCCAAGCTCGAACCTTTGACATTTGTCCTCTTCCGTGCTCACGAATGATGAAGCGAACCGGGAAAGTTTCCCGAAAGTTTGCTCGTAGTCCGCAACGGACATATCACCCTGCTCCAGCCGCAGGAACTCAGCCTCCCTTGCCGCGCGGAACGATCGCGGGTAGTACTGGTCCAGAAATCTGGAACGGAAAGCTTCCCAAGTAGTGGTATGGACAAACCACCCAGACATTTCGAGTCCGTGCCACCACTGGTAGGCTCCTCCTTCCAGCAAGAAGGCCGCCAAGGTCACTCGTTCGCCTGGAGGGCAGTGCATCACCGAGAAGATCCTCTCCCACTTGGTGATCCAATCATGAGCATCCTCGGGGTTTGATCCCCCGCAGAAAGGAGTGGCTCCCAAACGTTGAGCCCTATCAATGCTCGCGCATTCCATCTCCCTTTCCAGATCCTCGTCAGTTCATGTATGAGGAATTCTCCTAGGAGGCATAACCAACTGTCAAGAGGCATAGATCAGATAACAATATTCTTAAAGGTCGAAAAGTAACTAGTACTAATCGCTAGTCTAGCATGCTGACCATACCCTAGTACTGACCACAACCTAGTGCTCTGATACCAAGCTGACAGGACCCGCCCCGATCCTCTCTAGAAACATATGGGGACGTGCCCTGCTCCCGTCTGACACCCAATAATTCATACCAATTTTGACCTCAAAACCTCACATGCATAAATAATCAAATTAAAGTCATACAACAAATCCGAATTAAACAGATGTCAGACAAGGGATGAAATCCAAAATTACAAGTTTGCGAGCACGACTCTAAAGTAAACCTGCGGGTACACTACCCAACAGGGGTTCAGGTACGCAGAAGTAGATCTATGCCTCAGCCTCAGGTTCCTCCTCTACCTCAGTATCACGACCTGGAGGGGTTACCAAAAACATTAAGGGTGAGTGGACCGAAACTCAAGTTTATAAAATCGTTTGATAAGTAAAACATATAATTTACCCCTCCTTTTTCCAAACATGCATGCAGCATCATTTAAAATCATAAATAATATAATATGAATCATAAGGCATGTAATAAAACCATAACCATAATTTTAGCCACTACACTATACACTCCAATCCGACATCCTTGATGTCTGACGTCCCTGACGTCCAATAAGGTCACTATCACAAGGCTACGCGTGCCACTCGGGTCTCAATTCCGAGTTCAATCCCCGAACCCTGTTCGGTTACAGCATCCCCGATGCTTAGCGTCGTAGATGCTGGACGTTCTAGACGTCCGTGACCTCTCCGGGGTACCTCATCCGAAGGAGACAATATAATATGGAAGGATCTATACAGTGCAGTACCAAATACATTTTGTTGATATCCACATGCAAGCATATATGTATACATAGGTAAAATCTGAACCGATCGTTACGTTTCATCAAACGGGTCTCATGCCCAAATACCGTGAAACGTGCCATAACCGAAATCTCAATATCATCAAAACCATTTATAGATTCCAGCATGTGAACATATAAGTAAATCAGAAAACATTTAAGCATGCAAGGGTAAAAACGTCAATTGATACATTAAATTACAATATTAAAGTCCTCGAATGTCCGGGGTGTTACATAGGACCTCACTGAACCTAACCCAACTCCCTAAACCGTCGACTCAATCCCTAGGTCCACAACTCACCGTCTGAAACTCACGGCAAAAACAGAGCACATAGAACCCCTCCGTCGTGCCAACCGCCACCGTGCACCTCCCGTCACGGCAGCACAACCAGTGACCTCCTAGGACTCCCTTGAGTCCCCTAGACCTCCCTCTATGCTTCGATTCAACCCCGTGACTCACGACTTCCGAATCAAAACTCGACGGAAAACAGGGAAAATTTACAAGGATGAGGGATTACCTGCAACCGCCCACGACCGTGCTCGCTGCCGCATTCCCTGGAGTCCACCGCGTTGCCTCAGCCTCCTCTCGAGGTCAATCGCACCCGCACACGGCCACAGTACCACCACAAGCCCTCAGTCTTCTCTGTTTTCTCTTGTTGTCCTCGTGATCTCTCAACTCACACACATCACGATTCATCACCTCCCAACCTTCTCACTAGCTCCCTCTCACTCTCCGATCACCCTCACACTCTCACAACTCATCAGCACACACCATCACCCTCGATCACCCCTCAATTTCCCTCACAATCTCCCTCTGTTTCTTTCTGGTGCAAGAAACCATCACGAACACACGAACACGGTTGCACCCCAATTATTTGGGCCGTGCACACACTTGAACTCACCAGAATCCACTAGCCCTCTTGCACGTAACACCAATCCTCCCCATTCTCTCACCAAATGGCTCCATCCCAGCCGTCCATCTGCCTTCTCTGTGCACAATTCCCCAGACAACTAAAAGACCAAACTGCCCCTCCTTTTAACCCAATTTTACACTTTTGCCACTAACTTCCTAGACCCGTAACTCCCACATCGTAAGTCCGATGACTACGTGCCGCCTGTCAGCGAACTCAGGACAACGAGATCTACGTAACCATCCTCGGTCAACGTACCAAACCCCGATCGTCCAAAAAGTCAACTTTCCCCCCCTATTTTAACCAAATTACGGTTAGGCCCTCAACCTTCCGAACATCATAACTTCCTCCTCGGATGTCGGAATCGGGCATGCCACCTGCCTACGGATTCGTGACGTCCTAAACTACGTCCTAGTCACTGGTCAACACCCATTTGACCCCCCGAACTAAAGTCAACATTTTTGCCTGAACTAGGGGCAAAATCGTCATTCTAAGCTTACGGACCTATCAGAACCACCTAACCACCAATTATCCTCACTGATCCCACCTTAATCAATATCTTAATCCCAGCTCTCGGGACGGGTTGTTACAACAACAGTTGCCAAAATGGCACAGTCATCTTCTCTAACGAGGGGTGGCGTCAACATGATGTCATGGTGATGTAACCAAGTGATTTCAGCATGAAGTCGTGATGGCATCAATATAACACGTGGCAGGCGCCACGTCAGCTTAGTTGTCAAATGGAAGATGGTAGGTGGTGCCACATGGCTATTGTTAGAGGGTGCCATGTGGCACAAGGTGTCGGATGTCAGGTCCACGTAGCAGTCACACACCAACTAAGGCTAACGTCAGATGTGCGTGAGGTTGACCACCAAACTTTGACCGACAAGTGAGGACACCTGGGCATGAATCTCGAGGTGTGGCTGGGTTTGCTTGAAATGTTTTGACGATCTAAATCCAATGGTGGTGGTTTTAGGCCAACGGAAGTTCGTTTAGGAGTAGTTCTGGGCATTTTTCTCCTCGGGAAATGTGTCCGGACATGTTTATTATTCCGAGTTTTAGGAGGTGTTTACTATACTAAGGTTTATGGGGTGTTTATGTAATTTCCCGGACCTTTAATGAGGGTAGAATTAGAAAAGTCGAATGAAATGGGCCAATTTACCTCTGAAAGTCAAAGGTTGACTTTTTGGTCAAAGTCAGAGGGTTGCTTTGGACTACGGTCAAAATGTTGACTTTTTGATCGGGATGATTTTTGGCAATTCTAAAAATACTGATACGAATGTCCTGATTTCCCGAGTACGTTGACAAGTGGCATGCTGGAAACGGAGTTTAGATGGTTTCATTTTGGGTATGCAATGTGTAGGGGCAATTTGGTAAATTGTTCAATGAAGGGCATTTTCTTACTTTCACTTGTGAGATATTTGTGTGAATGATTTGGAGTATGACAAGTGTCCTTATCTCCTACGACGATGTGCCACCGACTAGGGGTGTCTGAGCGATTATTTTAAGTGTTGTTATTGTTGTTTCAGCCAAGGGAGAAAAACGAATAAGAAAGGGGAAAACAGAAGAATTGAGGGAGAAATAGAAGAAGGGGATAAAGAGAAGAGAAAGAGGAGAGTGGGACGAAGAGACAAGAGAGAGAAAAGAAGGGTGGTTGGAAGCTTCTGAACCAAGAATCCATGGTGACCCGAGAAGGAAGTTTCGGGCTAGGAGTTGCTCAACCCAGTTTTTGACTGGGAACTTGGGAAATAGGTTTGGAGACGTCGTCCCTGAGGTTATACGATCATAATGAGCTGTTCAGGTGAGTTTCCGGGTTACTTATGTTTTCATCGCGTTTTGTATACGTAGATCATGTCTTAGGTTGTTTTAGAACATACTGGTCAAAACAAGAATGAAAAAGGATGAGAAATTGTGATTATAAGATCGGGTCGGTTCGTCGGGTCAGGCGACTCGAATACTAGTAAAACGGGTGAGGAAGAAGGACTGTAGCAATCTACTGTAGCTGGTGCATGGGCTCACATGCAGCCACTTCAGGCGGTGCGTGGGGGCATGTTCCAACATATATGAGGGTACGTCCAACATAATGTTCAATGTTCTCGTTGTTATGAACATTTTGGCATAGGTTTCGAGTCAATCTAACACCATTTTGAGTGTCCGAACTTTTAGTGTTCATTTTTAAATCCGTTAACAATTTTCAAAAATTATAGGATTAAAATAAAAGATATTTGGAATGGTTTATGACCTTTAGATGTGAATTTTATCAGGTTTTGAGATTCCCGAAAATTACGGAAGTGCATGCAAAGGTGAATTCGACAAATTGGAGGTGTGTGAGTGAACTTTCTTTCCTTAAACTTTTTTGCATGCATACTCACATAAATTATATGTTTTTTTATGTTATTTTGGTGATATTGAAGTGATGGATCTTTTATATGGATTTTTAGTGATTTTATGAATATTTTATTATGCGTTTTTCGAGGATTTCCGTATATTTCGTTTGATTTCTAATTCAAATGTGACTTTTGGGGACATGGCATGAGATGTGATTTGAAAGACTATGGTGTTGGTTTTCCAATGATTTGATATGATTTGGATGGTTTTTACTGAAGTTACTTGAGGGCTCGTTTTACGAGGTTTTCTTTGAGCATATGTTCCGAACTTTGGTTTTAAGTATAGATTTGGGCTGAACAAGGTTTGAACTATGGAATAAAGTGGGGTTTTCTATATTTATGATGATCTTATGATTTTCATGAAAAAAATTTATTTATGTCCGTTTTACGAGATACGACATATAACTTGGTTTTGGGCTTAGGCCCGAGGTTTGAATATGGATTTGGTTGTGATGTTGAAATTTGTTATTGATACATGGTTTCTCTGTATTGGTGATGTGTATTCTTGGTAGTTGTGATGTGTGAAACATTGTTTTGATTGTGTTGATTGAATGTAAGTCTCAAACGTCGAGCCCAGGGCTCTAGTTCCTGAGACTGTGCTGTGATGACTCGGACGTCGAGCCTGGGGCTCCGGTTCCCGAGCGAGTGTATGTGATGGCCTACCGATAGTGCCCTTGTGAGTTGATGATTGATGTTTTGTTTGTGCAGTGATGTTGAGTTGACTTTGTATGAGTTCTGTGACAACGTTGGCTATGCATTGATTGTGTATTACTATTATGCATTGTGGTAACTTCCTCGAGATGCTTGTTGATGGGTTTGGTAATCTCAGAAGTTGAATTGGGCTCTGGTTCCCGAATGAATTTGTGATGTTCCTACCTATAGGGCAGTAGTTGATTCTTGGCATTGTGATGATAGTAGGTCGATTGGTTGGAGTTGATGTGTTGCCCATGTGTTGGTGGTTGTGATCTTGTATACATGATTTATATACGTTTTCATGTACTTCAAAAATAATAAACCGTGTTTTGTTCTCATTGAAATGAAACGGTTTTGAAATGGTTTTCGTATGCATGCATGGTTTTGGAAAACAGAGGGTAAATGATGGATGATTTCAAATTATGTTTTAAAACTGTTTCTTTTTGTCCACTCACACCTTTACTTGGTTTTTATGATCCTCCAGGGCTTCTGAACGGAAACCGAGGCTCGAGAGGTGGAGGCATGAACTAGCAAGTTGTGCATTTATCCCTTATTTGATAAGATTTCTGTCAATTGGGAGGATGGCCCATGTGTACTATTTGAGGGTATTCGAGTGGGGTCCTGTCAGTTTACATATGGACTTATATGGATTGTTGGTATCACCAGGGTATTACTTTGATAGGCGCGAACGCTCTCGGGACTTCTGAGGAGCACCAAGCTCAAGACTGAGCTATCGGTTCGACTGTAAATGGACATTTACTTTCATACTTTTGATGCATGCATATATAACTATTTATATCATTTTCATGCCATGATTTGGATTGTTATGATTTGGTTAAATAATGGTAAATGATTTCTGGAATACGGGTGGTTCTGGTATATATATATATATATATATATATGGGTTATTGGACACAGGTTTTGGTGAATATTTAGGAAACCACTGGATTTTGGACGTTGACCGGGTTATGAATCTTCTGAATTTTACTCATACTGCGTAGTACGATAAATGGTATTTTATATGATAACTATTTTCTGATACGCCATCCTCATACAATTGGATCGCTAGTTCAAAGATGGACTCTGAGGATTCCCATAAACGAGCTCGAACATGATCGGAGTTGGACTCCACACGTGCCGATGGAGTTGGACTCCACGTGATTCGTATGTGTCTACATATAGTATAATGTGAATGCTGGTTGGACCAGCGGGGCGAGGTTGACTATTCTTGGTGGTTGGATCCAAGATTATGTGTGTTGCATGACTTTTGTTGAATCCTGGATTTATACATAAATGACATTATTTTACTCACCCTTTCTATCTCCTTAGTTATGCATGCATACTTTCATAAAATGGAGGGAATAGTTTTATTTTTGTCCACTCATGGTTTTAATGGTTTTTCTCACCCTCTACGCTGCTTTTGTGACGAAGGCTAATCTGAGGCTGAGGCTTACTATTCTTGGACTGTACACTCATTTTGAACCAGAGTAGGATTTTGGTTTTTCTTTATTGTCTTTCCAGCGCTCTGTATAACCGTATCGAACTCTGTTATCATTTGACCTGTGAATTTATCCATTCTCTAAGTTTTCTTTTGCATGTTTATTTTGGACTAAAGGTATTTTTGGTATTTTAAGTTGTTGTGTCAGACGGGAGCATGCCTTTTCTCGATTATTGAGGTATTCTCAGGGAGGGTCCTGTCATCTTCCATCTTTTTCATCTTTGCTTCAAACGAATGAATAGTGGTGGTCCCTGCAATTGCATTCATTTGCTTTCTGAGTGACAGCCACTTGTGGATCGGTTGAAGTTCTCAGATAGATGCCTCAAGCAATGGCGGTGCTCTACGTCAGGGAGGCTTTGAGAAACTGCCTCAATCAAACCCTTCTGCTCGTCTGCCATAACCAACATTCCGCTACTATTTTTCAAATATAAATCTTGCTACAAAATCTCCAAAAACCATCTCCAACGGCTCAAATTTTCTACTTCACATACATTATATGCCATGGGAAACATCCCATTATTTGCTTCCACTCCAACTGCTGATAAAGCCTAGGTGAATTCTTTTGATGTGGCACACATCTAAGCCTATGAATCGTCTACTTCCAGCTATCCATACTTTTTTACAAGCCTTGAAGCAAACATAAACCCTTTTAAATCTAGCAATCTCATCAACATCCAAGTCATACTTTATCCCCACAGTAGAACTATGATTTATCTTCAAGAGTTGTAGATAGTATTCTCTAAGAATTTCATACTGTATTTTGTAAGAACCTTCTACATATCAAGAATAATAGACCTTGTCATGTAGCAACTAGCCTTTGATGGTCAATGACTGGTGTCAATGCAGTCTTGTTCTTGAAATTCTACAAAATCCGACTTGCTACTTTTTAGGTACCTAGCATACTCTTTCACCATCCACTTCATATTTGCATGAATGTTGGAATTCCCTGTACCACACACATGGTCATCATTTAACTCTCTCATCTGCAGACAGTTGCCACTTATAGCCCATGAGGCTAATATCACAAATGAACAATCATCACAACACTTAACCTTAACACGAACTGGTTGATTTCTGAAGAACTTCAATTGTCTGTCTTACACCACAGAATACCTTCTCAGTGCTTATCTAAAAGTGGATGCATCTTGAAACTTAAGTTCTATCTCAAACCTTGGCTTTTGCATATCCACATTTGGAATAAACCCTCTACATTTATGCTTCGGTTTCTTCCTACTACTCCTTTTAGGAACTCCATCTTCATCACTGAGGTCATTCAAACTTCCTATTCTAGGTGAAAAAGGGACATTCTCATTGTCCTCTACTTGTGGCCTTATGTCCTCATCAACAAATTCACCAAATTCCCTAAACAACTCATTATCACTCACCATTATGGGATCCCTGTCACCCTAATTATAGTCTTCCTCTTCAAATCCTACATAGTTTTCATCATGACTACCACTAGGTTCCACACTAGCATTGTCATCATTTACATCATCTTCAACAACAACCTTAACTTTTCCATTATGTTGCCTAGTAATTCTTGATGGCCTCTCTGTATGTATTTGATCAAGTACAACCTTAGTTATGCCTTTATGATGCCCAATAACTCTTACTGGCCTCTTCGTATGTACTTGATTAACGACAAGCTTATCTTTCCCTTCAGTATGACTAGTAACTCTTGCTTGCCTCTATGTATGTACTAGATCAACTACAACCTTATCTTTCCCTTTATTTTGCATAGTAACTATTGTTGGCCTCTCTACATTAACATCTTCAACAATAACCCTTGATTTTCCTTTCTTATGCCTAGTAACACGAGCTGACCTCTTTTCAAGATGGACATGTTCTTCAAAAACTAATTCTTCATGGATAGGCTCTTGAACCAGCAAACACCGCAGTTACCCAAAAAATTTAAATGCTTTTTCGGATTTTTAAGAGACAAGTCGACACACTTCACTCTACCCACATACCACCCACTGACATTTTGAACATTATTCAATTCACATCCACACCACAAGCTTTCAAAATCAACACAACGCAAAGTGACACTAAGATAAGATAAAAGACGACAAGTAAACACACACCAATTAACATCAATATTAGTAAACAATTACTATCTCTATAACAGCAAAACACAAGTAAAGTCATAGCCCAAACACGACAAGTAAACAATTACAATCATATTCAATTACTACGTCTCTAACCACACCAAAAATGTGAAATTTGGCTTCCAAACTTACCATAATCAGGTGGCACTCCATCAGGTTCTCTACAAATCGGCATCTTCCAACTCCAGCCTTTTTAAGAGCGCCTTACTATCCGATTGAAGCCCCTAAAAGTCCCTAAAATAATCACGTTGATTTCTGTCTTTCCTCAAATTTCCCAGAAACCCTAGCAGCCCAGAATTTGCCTAATTGAATTCCCTCTCGAGCTCGCAATTTCGAATTCGACCTCACTACACGTCCGCTACAAATGGGTCCCACATACGCCACATTGGTGCCTCGTCTATAATTTTAGACAAAAATACTTTTATCGTAAACTTCGTTAGTATATTTATCAGTTAAATGGTGCAATGAACTTAACGTTGTATATATTCCTACTGCAAAATTGAATAAATTCACATTTTTTGTGCATTTTGAAATACGTTGCCGCATTCTTGATACATTTACAATAAAAAAAAAAACCTTATAATTAAACTCAAAACACTTTTTTAATTCCAATATAGAAATCTCCGTTATCTTTCGTAGACGTCCCTTTCCCTGAATTTCTCCAACAAAACAATCCCATTCCGAAAAAAAAAAACCAAAACAACAAATAAACAAGAACAAAACAATATCCAAACCCAATAAAAATTGAAAACAAACGAGCAATGGCATACTGGCATCACCAACTACCATTCAACGACAACCCTCCACTCGCTACACGCGTCCACACGGCATTGGCTTCTCATTAACCACTCCCGTAAGCAAACGGCTTAGTCTATTCCCTACACGAAACCTTACCTTATCTCTGTTCTCAAACCAATCTATAGCGTCCATACCATCCAATCCACAGTGGGACCCATTTACAGACCATGAAAATTTCTGATTATCTAAGCCCGACTGCAGACTATCACTCACCTCCAAGGTCCTCCTCAACTTTATAAAGAAACCAAAACTTTTCAGCTACCAATCCATAGCAGTTAACAATGGAACGCATTCTCTCCCTCGTAGTAATTTTCTCTCTCGTGTTCGTGTCCCTTGCGGAATCGGACGGCAGCGATCCGCTGATCAGGCAAGTGGTGGGCGGCGCAGATGAGGCCCAACACGATCATCGGCTCGGAGCCGAACATCACTTCTCCCTCTTCAAACACCGCTTTGGGAAGTCGTACGCGAGCCAGGAGGAGCACGACTTCAGGTTCGAGATTTTCAAGGCGAACCTGCGCCGAGCCGAGCGACACCAGTTGCTCGACCCCTCGGCTCAACACGGTGTGACTCGTTTTTCCGATATGACCCCGGGCGAGTTCCGAAAGAGTCAACTCGGACTCAGAGGTCTGAGGCTGCCAGCCGATGCAACCAAAGCTCCGATTCTCCCGACTGAGAATCTCCCGGAGGATTTTGATTGGAGGGAGCGTGGTGCTGTCACCCCCGTTAAAAACCAGGTATTTTATTGTTAAAAAATAGAATTTCATTTGTTTTTATTTTAGTTATTGGGTTAATTGGATACTTTTTGGGAAATTAGGGTTCGTGTGGATCATGCTGGAGTTTCAGTACTACAGGAGCGTTGGAAGGTGCGCACTTTCTCGCTACTGGAGATCTTGTGAGCCTCAGCGAGCAGCAGCTGGTGGATTGCGATCATGAGGTTCGACTTTTCTTTTGCTGAAAATATTTATTCTTTGTGGTTCTGCTTTGTGAGGATCATCTGTTGGGCTTTCAGTAAATTAAATTTACTTAGAATTACCCTGTGCTTTCAGAATATTTATTACAATTGTTTTGTTAAGAGTATCCTCACTGGTGTCTCAATGTGAGACCCACATAGAATCTGAATGACGAAGAATGGCTACTGTCATCTTTCTCTTTTTTTCTTATTGGCTCTGTCAGTGAAAGACTCGAGCTTTAACTTTTGCTCGCATTCATAATTAACCCTTGCTACATTTCTCTGAATCTCAACACATGGCACAATGTCAATGGAAAAGGTAGAAATTGTAGAGATGTCGCTAAAATTTTGGGGTTGGGTTTTCTAAATTGCAGTAGACATGGTTTGTTACTCTGTATTGTAAATGTTGTTTCTTCTGTTGTGGTTATTACCTTATTTGATGATGATTAGCGTTGTTTTATCAACATGTGTACTGTCATCTTTCTCTTTTTTTCTTATTGGCTCTGTCAGTGAAAGACTCGAGCTTTAACTTTTGCTCGCATTCATAACAAACCCTTGCTGCATTTTCTGAATCTCAACACATGGCACAATGTGAATGGAAAAGGTAGAAATTGTAGAGATGTCGCTAAAATTTTGGTGTTGGGTTTTCTAAATTGCAGTAAAAATGGTTTATTACTTTTTATTGTAAATGTTGTTTCTTCTGTTGTGGTTATTACCTTATTTGACGATGATTAGCGTTGTTTTATCAACATGTGTGCATTTGGGTAAAAGATTGAATGATTTCATATTCGTTCATTGTGTTAGAAGGATTTGGGAAACAGAACTGGCTTCTTGTGATTGAAGTTTAAATAGTGGCTCCGAAATGTCTGAGCGACCTTTCTGTATGTACCTCTATTGATGACGCGTAATAGATGTGCTAGCGCTTTTACATCATTAGATATACATTAAATTGTGCTTTTTCCCATTACAATAAAACCATTTATAGATCATTCGACGATGAAAGTTCCTGTTCCTAGAATTTCTTTTTCTTATGCGTTCTTTCCTAATACTTTGCAGTGTGATCCAGAGGAGGCCGGTTCATGTGACTCGGGATGCAGTGGTGGACTCATGAACAGTGCTTTTGAGTACACACTCAAAGCTGGTGGACTGATGAAAGAAGAAGACTATCCATACACTGGGACTGATCGTGGAACCTGCAAATTCGACAAGAGCAAGATTGCCGCAAAGGTTTCTAATTTCAGTGTTGTCTCCTTCGATGAAGAACAAATTGCTGCAAACCTAGTTAAAAATGGCCCTCTTGCAGGTGCCTTAAATTTAAATTTGGGATTTTTAATTATTTTCCTTGGAACAACATACAATACTGGAAAAAGCTCCAATGCTCTGGTGTGAACTAATTTGCATTATAAATGCAGTGGCTATTAACGCGGTGTTCATGCAAACATACGTTGGTGGAGTGTCATGCCCCTTCATTTGCTCAAAGAGGTTGGATCATGGGGTATTACTGGTGGGTTATGGTGCGGCTGGCTATTCTCCCATCAGATTGAAGGAAAAGCCGTACTGGATCATAAAGAACTCATGGGGAGAGAATTGGGGAGAGAATGGATTCTACAAAATCTGCAGGGGCCGAAACATCTGTGGGGTGGACTCTATGGTCTCAACTGTCGCTGCAGTATCTGTCAAGACCGGCTTGGAGTAGGGTGCTCGACCTTGGCTCAACTTATATTTATTTACAGTTGTGTGTCATGTATATACAAGTTGTGAGATATTTATTTGGGCAATTCCAACTATTGACACTGCCGTCTTTCAACTTTCCAAAACATATGATTAAACATAGCAAAACGCGTGTATCTTATAATTCTTGGGACTTCCCTGAACAGTTTAAATGTCCCTTTTTATGTGTTGGTAATGTCAAACTTAATTACATGGTAAGATTATTAGTAATGACTTCGTCTCTTGGTTATCTTGGAGGAAGGGAATCGAACGCTTCATCTATTCTAATCCCATTACCCCGCTTCCCTAACCACTAGAGCAAACTTCAAGGGTTGATACTTCATAGTCATAAGATTTACTTCTTAGCATGAGCCATGGTTATTTCACCGAGGAAAATGATAGAAAGACCATTTGGTTTGTAAACCACGCTTAAACACGACAATAAAAACTGTGGATTCCGGTGCTCGCGGTCGCAGATGCCTTACTCAACTCGGGAGGGTATGGCGGTGAGAAAATGGGTGAGTCAGATGTCCTACTCGATTGGCGAGGGTATGGAGGTGAGGAGTTGGGTATGGGCCTAATGCCCTACTCGATTGACGAGGGTATGGATTGGTATGGCATTACAGTGTGTGCTATAATAATATATGACCTCCAATAGATTCATACATGAAGTTTCCAAATTTATCAATTTCCATCATAAATCCCTCAAAATGTTACAACTTAACCCATCGGTTAAAAATTCTGTTATTTGCTAACCATGTCATCGTTGAGTCACACATAACAACCTATTGAGAAGCACTATAAGAGTGAATAAAGGTCACCACTCACCATTGTCGCGTGAAATCCTCGAACAGTGTCGTCCACCTGAAATTGAAGCAGCGAATAGGATGCAGAGAGAGAGATGGGCTTGGATGAGTTAGTCTGAGGATTTTGTTCTTGAACTTTCAACCGTTTAGTCTAGGTATGGGTCTCGAACCCACCCAATTTACCCTAGCTTTCACAAAGGTCCTGATAGGTTTCAACTGCTTTTCTATTCAGATATCATAATTGACCAAAGCCCATATTAGAAACAACTCGCACAAAATTATACAAATCAAAGTAAAGGAAGCATGACACCAAACTGTGGAATATGACTGAAATATAGGACTCAGGTTCCTGCCTAACACTAAATTAATCTCACAAAAAGATAAGAAATAAGTCAAGTTGGGAATTAAATAGCACCAGTATTCCAAAATCCAAACCATAATTTCCCATACTTAAATCACAATCCAAACCTTGAATTCTAATCTGCAAATTTTTACACTAATCTCTAGTAATTAACCTTATCTGAAAATTAATTAAACCCCAGTCCTAAAGGAGCTTACCGTAATTCAAAGAAACTTCACCATCACCTCAAGGCGCCCACTCCATTTCTTCTACTCGATTTCTCCCTTAGAAACCATCGATGAAGTCCAACATGGAGAAAGTGAGAGGGAATAAAATGGAGAAAATGTGTACGAGAGTGAGGAACCGAGGATGAATATTTTCTACTGCTCAAGCTGCTTGATATTAGAGCGAGAAGACATGGACAATAAGGTAACTTGGCTTTTCAATAAGTTGTGATGCCTGTAAAAATGGGATCTAGTGATGATACATAAGAAGATAACGGGTTTTTAATACAGGGTTAAGTTGTAATATTTTAAAGAATTTATGTTGAAAATTAATATATTTAAAAATTCAGGTATGAATCTGTTGAAAAGTACAAAGTACATGGTAGTAAATTGTAATTTTCCCTAATAATATTGGAGAAATGAATTACAATATATACTAGATATTGACCACAACATTTATGAGATCCAAACTCGAGATTTTCCACTTCATGTGTGAAAAGAAATATCATTAAGTCAGAGCCTAAGTGACCATTTTGTTTAATTTGAACTTACGCCAAGTAAAAAAAATTGAACTAGAACTTATGTACATAAAAAAAATTAATTATTAAGCGAGTTTTGGAAAGGGTATGAGGATGCTGATACCCGATGGATGCGGGTATGGGTAGTACCCGGGTGGAGTAATTGGATAGGAATGCTGGCGTTGGGGTTAAAAGTTGTAGAAGGTATAGGTACGAATGTACTAGCATTCTAATTGTACTAGGGGGTGGGGGATGGGGAATTTGCTATTTATTCTTCCAAACAGAAGAAAAAAGTGAGATATTGATAGACAAAAAGCTATATTCTCCCGTAATTTCTCTAAATTTATAATTTATGATTATATTGCATGTTTTATCTCTCATTAATTATATATAATAATTTACATAAAAACCCCTCAAATTGGCCTAGTGGATAAATAAATAAAAAATCAAGAAATAAGAAAGTTACGTCCAAAATAAGATTTGAAATATTTTCTAAAAGTTTTTCAGATTTGACAATTTGAAGTTTTTGGTCTTTGAAATATTCTTATATACAACCACCATAAGAACAATGTACAAACATCCCTAGAACGGTAACGACCCAACCTAAAACACCAAGGAAATTTTGGAAATTAAATTAAAAATTGACATATTTACCCTTATCTTTATTCAAGTGTCAAAAGTTGATTTTTATTCCAGAATTTTTTTTATGAATTTCTCTTCGACTGTTTATTGGATTTCGAACTCACAAGTTAGTAGATAGACGACAAGTGGAAAATGGAGACCGTACGAAAATGCTATTGTTCCAAAACGATTTTAGGGGGTATATTGATATCATATTGACCGATCAGATTAAACTCGGAAGATCTTGGACCAACCTTGGTCAGGGCCCATCACGACATGGAAGGCCAAGTACCAAGTCCAAGCCGATCATCAAAGCCCATCAATATGGCCCATGCCTAAAACCCACCATTATGGCTCACAACCTAAAGTTAGAGATATTATCTATAAATAGGGAGTTTCTTCTCTCATTTAGGAGGATCCACTCTCTCTCTAGAGACACACTCTCTCTAAACATATACAAGCTCTCCCTTATCTTTACATTCTCATTCTCTCTCCAAAGGCTCATGGCCTCTTGCATCATGTACAAATACTTATATTATTAATGAAAATAAAGCAACATCGTTGACGTAGCCCGATTTAGGTGAACTACATAAATAATTGTGGCATGGGAGCATGCGTGTCTTCTCGGTCTAAGTCGGTCTATTTATTGCATTAACAATGTGATGTCACATGTGGTAATCAATGTAAAAAGTTATGTTGATTCTATTTTATACTCACACTCGTTGAAACACCACAAACTTTCAAGAGCCCCAACCATATTCAGCTACTCTAGCTATTCATGTTGTCAATAAGCTTAAAGGCCGAATGAGAGAAGAAAAATCATGGCCTATACCACTTATTTCTAAGTCAAATTACAGATTTGGGCTTAGGAAATATATGTGCAACACACTTCGAGTCTATGGTATATTTACATATTACATATGATACCTTGGCCGACCAAGGAGAAGATGATAGCCTGAGTCATTATCATAAGAATAATGTTATTTGGACACACTAAATTGACCACATTTAGTAACCATATTGATGTGGCAATCAATGAATGTTTTTATTTTAATAAGTTCAATTATTTTATATTTGTTGAAGCGTTAAATGTTCCAATTGTCAATTACTCATTGTCCAATCATCAAGTGACGCGTGTCCTTCCTCGGAACTTGTCAACTAGGAGAGTAGCAAGTCTTATGTTGGTACGGGCACTAGTGTGGTGCCAGCCTAAGGCTCTTTGATGGTCAATTTAGTAACTTTATTCGTAAGAGGAAACGGTAAATGATAAGTTTGGCAGAGTAATAGGGAATAGTAGATATTAGTTACCTTTATTGGGAAATGTGTACCACTTATATATGAGTAAGTGGGATGTTCGATTTCCATAGTTTCGATGTGGGACAAATGTTCCTCTATTTACGTGTTGACACGTATTACGCAGATCGAAGGTGGATAGGATTCCACATGTCATCCTGCATCGGACCCAGTGTTGGGGCTATGTAAGTACTGTGGGCTTGGGCCTTGTTCGGTGCTTGGGCTTAGGTATACGTTCCAGTAGGTCTGGTCAAATATGTTGTCAACAAAAGTCTCTCAAGTTCTTGGCGAGATAGTCTGTCGAGCTTGTCTCGGTCACATCTGAGAAAGGGCATGTGGTCGGCCACAAGAGAAGGTGGCTCTGTAGAGCTAGGTTGGTCGGCGACAAGGGAAGGTGGCTCGGTGGAGGTATCCTATATGACAGTCTAAAATTATCTCGGTGCGGTCGATGCTGGAAGGTGCGGTCGATGAGGAGTGTCCCAAGGCTTGGGCAGGTAGTGGATACCGAGTGGTGTACTCCGCTCGGTGGAAGCACCACGAAGGCTTGGTTGGGGGGGGTGTCCCAGGGCCTTGGGTAGGTGATGAAGACCGAGCGGTGTACCTGGCTCGGTGGGATCCGTATAGGTTGGTAGTGGATGTGGGAAGGACGGTTGGCCTCCCTCAGTTGGATGGGTGACACGTGTCAGTCGAATTTATGTTTATCGCGACACGTGTCGGCAATGGAGCTTGGTGATGCCTCATAGTTCACGTCGAGCTCTTTAAATAGGAGAAGTCTTCCACCGATTTCCTCACTTGCATTTTTTGAGAAATTGGGAAAATGAAGTGAATAGGCGATTTCCGACCAGCTCTCAGCGACGGTGGTGCAATTTCCGACGGACAACTCCTCTGCGAAAAAACACGTTAAGCCCTTATTTTCCGAATTGTGTAGATTAAAGTAGGGGTTGGTGAAGAACTGGTTATGAATTTGGTGAAGTTTGCGATCAGATCTTCCTAGGTCGAAGTCGGTCTCTGAGTTTTATTTCTCTTTTTTTTTTCTTGTAGATGTCCGGGGATAGTAGCTCGGTGGACGGAGGGGAAGTACTACGACTCACAGGGCAGTGAGTTGTCAGTAGTGTGAAGGTTCTCATTCCCGTGTCTGGGAGTGAGGAGGAGGTCATCTCGGTCGAAGTAAGAAATAGGATCCACTCGGCACAAGAGATGGCCGAGACCTCTGGCCGAAAGACTGAGACGGCTCCGGGGGTTGAAGCGGTCGACTGCTCAGGTGGTGGCAATCTCTTGGTGGACGCCAAGACAATAGTGAAGGTAGGGGTGCACAAGGCACTAAAGCTAACCCACAGTCGGGAGAAGGGCTCAGTGCGGTTGAGCAAGGGAAAACCGACCAGTGACTAGTCGGTATTGGATGCAGTCCCAATAGAGCGGGCCGCCTTTACCGTGGATGATATGGTGAACAAGGAGACCGAGAAGGGTCTGATGAAGATGCGCTTGGAGTTTCAGGTGCCAAAATTGGTGATCACTCGGTTACCGAAGAGGGACGAGTTACCGAGCATTCTGTAGATCAGTATGGCTATGTTCTATACCGAGCTGATGCACCATGGGGTGAGGCTGTTGTTGCACCCGTGGCTGCGGCAGATGGTGAAGAGAATGGAAGTGGTGCTCGGTCAGCTCAACCCAAACGACTAGATAGTGCTCTGCTCGTTGTACACGACCTTTAGCTAGGCCGAGCAGCCAGAGCCGACCTACACCCAACTCATGAATCTATACGAGTTTAGGTTCCAACAGCAGAGCACAAGGTGGATCTCCGTGCGGCATCGCAAGAAGTGCAAGAGAGGAGAGTTCATACTCGGCCTACTGACCTCCCAGAAGTCATAGAAGACAAAGTTCTGTCAGATTGGTGGGGATTATGAGGGGACTACCGAGGGGGGGTCCTATACCGAGCAAGTTTAAGACCAAAGGTGTGGGGCCGTAGGACAGACCTTGACTTCTGTGTTTTGTATATCTTTTTTTTTATCAAGTGTCCTTACATAAACTGACCGTAGTCTCGGGGTGCAGGTTTGTTTCCCCCCGAGGAAATTTCGACCGAGGAGAAGAAGATCATCCAGGTAATCAGGGTGAGCTTGGACGAGTTGGAAAGGAACCGACATGTACTTCGACTTCCCAATTTTCAACACAAAGACGGCTTAATCGACACCGAAGAGAGTAAGTATGTGTTACCGAGTGACGTGCCTATTTTTTGTGTTGTTTTTCTTTTTAACTTACGTGTGTTTTGGTGTAGTTCCTCGGCATCTCGGTATGAGGATCTACAACAATTGCCTGTCGCTCAAAATGAAGGCCGACCAGAATGCTGAAGAGTCAGAGTCACTCGGTAGGACTACTCGGCATCTTAATCAGATGCTAAAGAAAAAAGGCAATTAAGGAAAAACAGACTGAGCATACCGAGCGGTCCAAGCAGGGTCAATATTCGAAGCCAAAACTGAGGAGTCCCCTCGGTCCCCCCTCCCCCGAGAAAGAGGAAAGAGCCCAAGAAGGATCAAGTGATGTCGCGTGATCCTAGACGGATGAAGGCGAAGTAGGAGGCTGAGGTGGTTCTGTTGGCCCAAGAGACCCATGTTGGGAAGAAGACCATACCAACCCCTAACTTCAACCCTCTTCCATCCCCTCCTTGTCTTGACATGAGGATAATGGACATGTTGAGGAGGCACATGGATGTGAACTTGGGCATCATCAGCGAGGGTGAGCCAGTGGGTGAGTCCCTCAACCCCCAGGCCACCCTCTTCTATCTGAGGAAAATGGTACCAATGATAAACGAGGTCTATTAGGGGGCCTACATCCCCCTAGACAAGCTGGCGGAGGTGCGGTGCAAGTCGGCCAACCAGAAGATGGAGAAAGCCCTCATGCTCCTAAGCAACGTGAATAAATTATATAAGTGTAGTTTGTATGCCGAGTTGATTTGATGCTAACCGTTGTCATATGATGCCCTTAGAGATGTCTATTTACAATTCAGCACTGCTCAAAGAAGAGTGGCCGCTGCTCGGAGGGACAAAGAGAAGCTCAAGAAAAAGCAAGAAGAGTTGACTTCGAAGCTGCAAGAGGTCGAGAAGGCAATCAAACAGTCCACCGACCTAACTCGAAAACTCAAAGCCGAGAGGTGGAAGGTGCAAGAGGCGTTGGCTACCAAGGATGAAGTCAAGGCCGAGTTGGAGGCAAAGGAAAAAGACCAACTGAGGCAATGGAAGGACATGTGCCGTGTCAAATCAGACAGGGAGGCCCACTTGGAGCAGGCCCGAGAGCAGGCGGTGGCGGACATCAAGAAGTCAACAGAGCTCAAGCAGATAAAGGATGACTACGCGGCCGACTACTAGCAGGAGTTCTTCAAAAACCTGTTCCTTCACAACCTTGGCTTGTCCATTCGAACACCCTAGCTCGGTCAAGATATAACGGTCGACATGTTTGAAGACGAGTAGGGGGATGAGGAGGAACACCATGAGGATGCTTTGTAAGACCAAGGGGTGGCGCATCCGAGTGCCCAGCCAGAGGCCGCCCCGACAAGTCCTCCCAAAGAGCTGGAGTCGCAGGTGGAGGCAATGCCATAAGCCGAGGAGCAGCATATGGAAGAGCAAGTTTAGGACAGGCCTCCATGCCTTGTAACTTTTTGTTATCCTTGTTGATTAGCTGGAAGGACAACAAAGGGATGATTTTTGTAATGCTCTAGCAAACCGAGCACAATAGGTCTGCACAATTAATGAAATATCTTTGTTTCAACGAATGAAAGTATCATTGAGTAATTGCAATATTTGTTAACCGATCCATAGATGTAGGCCAACTATTGGGGTAAGCCAGGTAAGATTGTAGAATGAGTAGGACCATACACTGACTCAAAAGCTTAAGTCAAAATTGCAAGTGTGGGGGTGTAGGCCGAGTAAAACCATACCCCAACTCGTATGTTTTAGTCTAAGTGTTAGTGTAAGCCGAGTAGGGGTATATACCAACTCGAATGTTTGAGTCAAAATAGCAAGTGTTGAGGTGTAGGCCGAGTAAGACCATTCCTTTACATGTATGTTTGAGTCTAAGTGTTGGTGTAAGCCGAGTAGGGCTGTACACCGACTCGAAAGGTTGAGTAAAAATAACAAGTGTTGGGGTGTAGGCCGAGTAAGACAATACCCCGACTCGTATGTTTGAGTATAATTGTTGGTGTAAGCCGAATAGGGCTGTACACCGACTCGTAAGGTTGAGTCAAAATAGCAAGTGTTGGGATATAGGAAGAGTAAGATCATACCCCGAACCGTATGTTTGAGTCTAAATGTTGGTGTAAGCCGAATATGGCTGTACACCGACACGAAAGGTTGAGTCAAAATAGCAAGTGTTGGGGTGTAGGCCGAGTAAGATTATACCTCGACTTGTATGTTTGAGTATAAGTGTTGGTATAATCTGAATAGGGCTGTACACCGACTCGAAAGGTTGAGTCAAAATAGCAAGTGTTGGGGTGTAGGCTGAGTAAGACCATACCCCGACTCATATGTTTGACGCGAAGTGTTGGTGTAAGCCGAATAGGGCAATACACCGAATCGAAAGGTTGAGTCAAAATAGCAAGTGTTGGGGTGAAGGGCGAGTAAGACCATACCCCAACCCGTATGTTTGAGTCTCAGTGTTGGTGTAAGCTGAATAGGGCTCTACACCGACTCGAAAGGTTGAGTCAAAATAACATGTGTTGCAGTGAAAGCCGAGTAAGGCTATACCCCGACCCATATGTTTGAGTCGAAGTGTTGGTGTAAGCCGAATAGTGATGTACACTTACTCAAAAGTTTGAGTTAAAAATAGAAAATGTTGGGGTGTAGGCCGAGTAAGACCATACCTCGACTCGTATGTTTGACTCTAAGTGTTGGTGTAAGTCGAATAAGGTTGTACATTGACTCAATAGTTTGAGTCAAAAATAGCAAATGTTGGGGTGTAGGCCGAGTAAGACCATACCCCGATTCGTATGTTTGACTCTAAGTGTTGGTGTAAGCCGAATAGGGTTGTACAATGACTCAAAAGTTTGAGTCAAAAATAGCAAATATTGGGGTGTAGGCCGAGTAAGAGCATACCTCGACTCGTATGTTTTAGTCTAAGTGTTGGTGTAAGCGGGGTAGGGCTGTACATCGGATTGAAAGGTTGAGTCAAAATAACAAGTGTTAGGGTGTAGGCCGAGTAAGACGATACCCCAACTCATATGTTTCAGTCTAAGTGTTGGTGTAAGCCGAATAGGGATGTACACTGACTTGAATGTATGAGCCAAAAATAGTAAGTGTTGGGGTGTAGGCCGAGTAAGACCATACGCCGACTCGGGGTGTAGGCCGAGTAAGACCATACGCCGACTCGTATGTTTGAGTCTAAGTGTTGGTGTAAGCCGAATAGGGCTATACACCGACTCGAAAGGTTGAATCAAAATAGCAAGTGTTGGGATGTAGGCTGAGTAAGACAATTCCCCAACTCGTATGTTTGAGTCTAAGTGTTGTTGTAAGCCGAATAAGGTTGTACACCGACTCGAAAGGTTGAGTGAAAATAGCAAGTGTTGGAGTGAAGGTCGAGTAAGACCATACCCTTACCCGTATGTTTGAGTCTACGTGTTGGTGTAACTGAATAGGGCTTCACACCGACTCTTAAGGTTGAGTCAAAATAGCAAGTGTTGGGGTGAAGGCCGAGTAAGATCATACCCTGACTCGTATGTTTGAGTATAAGTAGTGGTGTAAGCCAAATAAGGATATACACCGACTCGAAAGGTTTCGTCAAAATAGCAAGTGTTGGGGTGTAGGCCGAGTAAGGCCATACCCCCACTCGTATGTTTGAGTCTATGTGTTGGTGTATGCCGAATAGAGCTGTACACTGACTCGAAAGTTTGAGTAAAAAATAGCAAGTGTTGGGGTGTAGGCCGAGTAAGACCATAACCCGACTCGTATGTTTGAGTCTAGTGTTGGTGGAAGCGGAGTAGAACTTTACTCCGACTCGAAATGTTGAGTCAAAAAAACAAGTGTTGGGTTGTAGGCCGAGTAGGACCATACCCCGACTTGTATGTTTGAGTCTAAGTGTTGGTGTAAGCAGAATAGGGTTGTACACCGACTTGAAAGTTTGAGTCAAAATAGCAAGTGTTGCGATGTAGGCCGAGTAAGACCATACCCCGACTCGTATGTTTAAGTCTAAGTGTTGGTGTAAGCCAAGTAGGGATGTACACCGACTCGAAAGATTGAGTGAAAATAGTAAGTGTTGGGGTGTATGTCGAGTAAAACCACACCCGACTCGTATGTTTGAGTATAAATGTCGGTGTAAGCAGAATATGATGTACACCGACTCGTAAAGTTGAGTCAAAATAGCAATTGTTGGGGTGTAGGCCGAGTAAGACCATACCCTAACTCGTATGTTTCAGTCTACGTGTTGGTGTAAGCCGAATAGGGATGTACACCGACTCAAAAGGTTGAGTCAAAATAGAAAGTGTTAGAGTGAATGTCGAGTAAGACCATACCCCGACTAGTATGTTTGAGTCTAATTGTTGGTGTAAGTGGAGTAGGGCTGTACACCGACTCGAAAGGTTGAGTCAAAATAGCAAGTGTTGGGGTGTAGGCTCAGTAAAACCATACCTCGACTCGTATGTTTGACTCTAAGTGTTGGTGTAAGCCGAATAGGGCTATGCACTAACTGGAAAGGTTGAGTCAAAATAACAAGTGTTGGGGTATAGGCAGAGTGAGACCATACCCTTACCTGTATGTTTGAGTCTTAGTGTTGGTGTCAGAAAAATTGGTTGTACACCGACTCGAAAGGTTGAGTCAAAATAGCAAGTGTTAGGGTGTAGGCCAAGTAAGACCATACCTCGACTCGTATGTTTGAATCTAAATGTTGGTTTAAGCCAAATAGGGCTATACACCAACTCGAAAGTTTGAGTTAAAATAGAAAGTGTTGGGGTGTAGGCTGAGTAAGATCATACCCCAACTCGTATGTTTGAGTCCAAGAGTTGGTATAAGCCGAGTAGGGATGTACACTGACTCAAAAGGTTGAGTCATAAATAGATAGTGTTGGGGTGTTGGCCGAGTAAGACCATACCCCAACTCGAATGTTTGAGATCAAGTGTTGGTTTAAGCTGAGTAGGGCTGTACACTGACTAGAAAGGTTGAGTCAAAATTGGCACATGTTGGGGTGTAGGTCGAGTAAGACCATATCCCGACTCGTATGTTTGACTCTAAGTGTTGGTGTAAGCCGAATAGGGCTATACAATGACTCAAAAGTTTGAGTAAAAAATAACAAGCGTTGGGGTGTAGGCCGAGTAAGACCAAACCTCGACTCGTATGTTTGAGTCTAAGTGGTTGTGTAAGTCGAATAGGGTTGTACACCGACTCGAAAGGTTGAGTAAAAATAGCAAGTGTTGGGGTGTAGGACGAGTAAGACCATACCCAGACTCATATGTTTGAGTCTAAGTGTTGGTGTAAGCCGATGAGGGTCAAAATAGCAAGTGTTGGGGTGTAGGACGAGTAAAACCATACCCCGACTCGTATATTTGAGTCAAAGTGTTTTTTTTTTCAGACTACAAGAATTGTGTAAATGGAAAGATACTCTTTGCTAATGTGTACCAAAGTTGGCAAATTACAGCAAGTGTAAGATGAAGAAAATACAAAGTTAAAATAAGTATTTCTTAAGGTGGTCGGCATGCCAAGGGTGGCCGAGTCATCTGTCCTCCGTGTCTTCCAGTTTATAAGTGCCTAGCTGGTAGATACTTTTCATCCAGTAGGGGTCTTCCTAGTTGGGGCCGAGAGTGCCAGCTGACCGATCCTTGGTGGCGAGGTTGACCTTCTGAATGACCCAGTCTCCTTCCTGAAAACCCTGGGGTTTGACTCTGGTATTGTGATAATTGCAGAGCCGCTGCTTGCAAGCAATGTTTCTGAGGTTAGCTCGTTCCCTGTATTCCTTAATGAGGTCCAAGCTGAGTGCAAGGTGCTGGTCCTTTTGCTCGGGTTCGTAGGTTGGCACCCGGTAATATGTTTTATTTAGCTCAGCAGGGATGACCTCCTCGGTTCCAAAGGTCATTGAAAATGGAGTTTCATTTGTGAACGTTCAGTAGGAGGTCCTATATGACCAGAGTGTGTTGGGGAGGATCTCGGACCACATGCCCTTTCCCTCATCGAGCTGGGTTTTCAGCATGTGCTTGATGATTTTTGTTTATGGATTCTACATGACCATTGGATTGGGGTGTGTAACGACCCGAACTTTCGTAATTCTTATTTTATTGTAAAATGACCGTTTTGCCCCTGAGGGGGGAAAAGTTGACTTTTACTTCGGGAAGTATTTAGGACTTTTACCCATTACCGTGACGTAGTTTAGGACGTCACGAGTTCATAGGCAGGTGGCACGTCCGATTCAGACGTTCGAGGAAGAAGTTGTGACGTTCGGAAGTCGAGGGGTATTTTGGTAATTTGGCCATTTGGGGGCCAAATGTTGACTTTTGACCCGGGAAGTCCAACGGACGAGGGCCAATGACCGTTACGTAGGTCTCATCGATACGAATCCGTAGACAGGCGGCACGCCGAAATCGGACTTACGACGAAAAAGTTATGGTCAAGAACGTAACCGTACTAACCGAGACTCGGAACTTAAAATAATAATAAAATATTAGAATCTGATTTACTTTAACCCAATCAATCTGGACCCTTGATGAGTGACACATGTCACTCATCTACCTCATCCACATCATCCCCTAAAACCAGGATCTATGTCTGCCTTTAGATTAATTAATTAATTAAACTTCCTTAAATCCTCACCCTTCATCCTTAAGTCAGACTCAATCCTAGCCGTTGGTTTCTAATGCCTATGCTGTTTTAAACTCATCAAACCATACTCCCACACTTTCATTCTCTTAACCGTGTACTCTCACCCTTCAAACAATCACACCAGCAGCTCACCACCCAGCCTTCCTCACCAGGCAGCACCAGACGGTCCACCACCTCCACCTGACACCGGCCAACACCACCACGGCCACCCTGCACGGCCGGAAAACCCACAAACCCGAGAAGGAACCCGTGCAGCCCAAACTGTCCAAACCGTCCAAACCATGACTTCTGGGCTCGAACCAACCTAGGGCTAGGACCGTTGTGACGGCTGGACGACTTAGGATTGGACTGGGCAGCCCACGGCGGCGACACGGCGGCGGTAAGCCCATAAACCCGAGAAGACTGATTTTCCTTCCCTGTTTCGAAACTTCCGTTTTTAACGTTAGAAATGTTTGGTTGCTTTTGAGACATAACCTAGGGGACTAGACGACCATTTCAGACCTAAGTACGCGGCTGGAAGCTCGACGACTCGCCGGAGAAGACGAACCAGAGCCGGCAGCCAGTTCCCCGTCGATTTTCAGGTGGTTTCTCGAACTTAAAAACCTGTTTTAATCCCACAGAACCATAGAACATGTTTAGACGAGTTTATAGGAACAAATCCCATCGATTTTGGTGGTCGGGTTGATGAGAACTGGTCGGGTCGAACCGTGGGTCTGCGGTGACCCGGTTCTCAGACCCGGTTACTGTAGCTGATGACGTCATCATACTGACGTCAGCAGTGACATCATGATGACGTCATCATGTCAGAATATTGTCAGACCAGGGACCAATGGGCTGTTGACACGTGTCCTCTGACACTGTCAGTGATGACGTCATGCTGACGTCAGCATCACTGTAGCACTGTTGACCAGAGGGTTGACCGGCGCGTGGGGGGCTCGTGTGAATAGTATTTTGTGTGGGACCAGTGCCATTTTCAAGGTTTCGACGATACGGATCCAATGGCGGTGGTTTCGTGTCGATCGGAGATCGTTAAGTTGGTCAAATTAGGGTTTGACGCCTTGGGAAGCGTGGTCGGACGGCTTTCCCGGGCCGGTTTCAGTCTAGGGTTTCTTAGTTGTTTAGTAGGGACTTAAAGTGACCTTTACGTATGTTTTGGGCATGACAGGAATTGTACTTTAACCCTTGGACGGGGCTTTAAGCTCGGGATTGCAGCAGGATTGTACTGTGAGTGGGCCTTTGATTTCACTAAACTTCGACATGCATAACTGTTTTACTTTCTACTATATCTATATGTGATTCAAGTAAAAGTATCTGTTTATCTTGAGTATGATTTATGGCACGTATTACGATGTTTGGGCATGAGACCCGTCTGGTTGTTTATGAATGGTTTTGAGTCATGTATATGTATAATGGATCTCGATATTATCTGTGGTACTGCACTGTATAGATCTACCCTAGGATTCTATCTCCTCCGGATGTAGGTACACCGGAGTGGTCACGGCGCATTGCCTGTGAGGAGTCATTCTACGGAGGGACCGGACCGTAGAGTGACTTAGGAGCAGGATTGCTACTATTGGGCGTCTGGGACGTCAGGCATCTAGAATTCCATGCTCGGACTAGGTTCGGGATTTGGACTCGGGATTGAGACCCCGGGTGGCACGCGTAGCCTTGAGACTGTGACCTTATTGGGCGTCTGGGACGTCGGGCATCTGGGATGTCAGGGTTGGGATGTATAGTGCAGTGACTAAGATTATATTATGTTGATATTATTCTGCTTATGATTATATGGTTTTGTGGTTTATGATACTAATGCATGTCTTTTCGAAAAACGGAGGGGAAAAGCTATATGTTTTCGAAATGGTAAACTACTTTGTAAACCTTGAGTTTCGGCCCACTCACCTTTGTTGTTTTACTACCCCTCCAGGTAGTGCTATTGAGGAGGAGGATCCCGAGGAGGAGGAGGAGGAGGAGGATCCCGAGGAGGAAGAGGCATAGGTTTACGTTGCATACCTGAACCCTACTGCTGGGTAGGTTGGCACGTAGTGTGTCTAGAGTCGTGCTCAATAAACTGTATTCGGGAACTATCCCTTGTCTGACACTATTTGTATTCGAGTATTTGTGTGGCATGCTATGTATGACTTAACTATGGATTTTCTTTATGCATTTTATTTTCAATAAGGGTATTCTTGGTATTTTAATGTCGGGTGTCAGACGGGAGCAGGGCACGTCCCGGGTGGTCCCAGGGGGATCGGGGCAAGTCCTGTCAGGGTGAGCTGGGGAGACGAAGAAGAGGCGGATGTAATGTCTGTCACGGATTTCACAAAAGCGCGCGTTATCGAACAGTTTTCCATTGTTCGTGACAATGGTGTGCGGAAGCCTGAAACAGAAGATAATGTTCTGGAAGATAAAAGTTTCGATTTTGGCAGTGGTGACGGAGGCCAGAACTTTGGCTTCTACCCACTTTGTAAAGTAATCTATGGCCATGACTACGTACTCTTTCTTTCCCTTCCCGTTTGGGATTTTTCCAATCAAGTCAAGTCCCTACTGCGAAAACGGCCAAGGGCTGAGTATGTGTGTGAGGCTTTTCGAAGGTAAGTGGAGGAAAAGGGCGAACCGTTGGCATTTGTCATCACACCTGATCTGCTCAGCTACATCCCCATGCATGGTTGGCTAGTAGAAACCTTGGTAGAAAGCCTTATGGGCCAACGAACGTGGACCAGAGTGGTTCCCACAAATGTCTGCATGTATCTCTTCCAAGACGGTTCTCCCTTCCTCCGGGACGAGGCATTTTAACAGGGGAAGAGTGAAACCCCGCTTGTAGAGTTGACTGTTGATGAGTGTATGTCGTGTTGCCTATCGTCAGACCTTTTTGGCTTCGATCTTGTCATAGAGGAGAATTCCGCTGGTGAGGAAACCAACAAGTGGGGTCATCCATGTAGGGTTTGTGTTTATTGTGCAGACTGCGGAGCACTGAGTGCTAGGTTGATTAAGTACCTCCACGAGGATGTTTCGGCTTGTCCTTTCGTCGAGAGAAGATGCAAGTAGAGCCAGGGCATCGGCGTGGCTGTTTTTAGAACGAGGGATCGGTGTGATGGTGTAATTGTGGAAACCGCCAAGGAGAGATTTTTCCATTGCCCTGTATGCTGCCAGGGAAGAGTCTTTGGCTTCATACTCATTGTTGATCTGGTTGACGATGAGCTAAGAGTCACTATATATTCTGATTTGTTTTTCATCCATGGTTTTTGCGAGATGGAGTCTCGCGAGAAGAGCCTCGTACTCAGCGGCATTGTTTGATGCCTTGAACAGGAAATAAAAGGCGTACTTGATTCTGACCTTGTCTGGTGTGGTGAGGACGAGCCCTTCCCCGGAGCCATTATGGAAGGCTAACTGATCGACGTATAAGAGTCAAATCGACAGAGCGGGATCTAGCTGAGGGCTCTCTTCATCCAAGGTATGTGTTGTGGATGAGGGAAGATCGAGAGGAATAGTCTCCCTAGCGGGTGCCACCGAGACATAAGAAAATTCGAAAATAAAGTCTGTGATGGCCTGCCCCTTCTCAGCTATAAGGGGAGCGAAACTGATGTCGAACTCGTTGAGTTCGATTGCCCATTTAAGTAACCTTCCCGACATTTCTAGCTTCTAGAGCACCTGCCAAAGTGGTATGTCGGTCATGACGATGATGGAATGAGCCTGGAAGTAAGGTCTGAGTTTCCTGGAGGACATGATGAGAGCGAAGGAGGGTTTTTCCAAGTTGGTGTACCTTGTCTCGGCATCTTGCAAAGTCTTTCTTGCGTAGTACACCCGGTGTTCAGTGTCGTCCTTACGTTTAACAAGCACTGAACTGGTGGCAGAGGTGGAGACAGAGAGATACATGTAGAGGGGCTCTCTAGTCTCGGGTCTTGCCAACAACGGCGCTCTTCCCATGTACTTCTTAAGCTGAGTGAAAGCCTTGGTGCATTCTTCTATCCAGGTAATATGTTTGGACTTGCTTTTGAGGGCTTTGAAGAAAGGCGCGCATTTGTCTGTGGTTTTGGAGATGAATCGTGTAAGAGCCGCCACTCAGCTGGTGAGGCTTTGTACTTCCTTTTGGGTCCGCATGGGTTCCATATCGACTAGGGCCTTGATCTTTTCTAGTTTGGCCTCGATACCTCTCTAACTGATCATGAACCTCGAAAAATTTCCAGAGCCGACTCCAAAGACGCACTTGGCAGGGTTTAGTCTCATCTTGTATTGTTGGAGGACGCTAAGCATCATGGAGAGGTTGTGGATGTGTAGGTCAGCCATTTTACTATTTTACTCTTAACGAGCATGTCATCGACATATACCTCCATCGTCTTCTCAATCTGGTCCACGAACATGAAGTTCACAAGGCTAATAGGTGGTTCCTACGTTCTTGAGTCCGTACGGAATATTATTATAGCAGTAGAGCCCCTATTTTGTTCGGAATGTTATGTGTATTTGGTCCGCTGGGTGCAAGAAAATCTGGTTATAGCCCGAGTAGGAGTCCATGAAGCTAAGGAGTTCGTGCCCAACCGTGGCGTCGATCAGTTGGTCTATCTTGGGCAAGGGGAAGCTATCCTTGGGGCATGCCTTTTTGAGGTCAGTGATGTCTATGAACATTCTCCACGCTCCCGCGGGATTTCTAACCAAGACAACGTTGACCACCCAGGCAGCGTAGACGGCCTTTCTGACAAAGTGAATAGTACTGAGTTTGATGATTTTAGTCTTGATAGCTTCTGTTCTCTTTATGTCGTGGAGGCGTCGCTTTTGCTCGACCAGCTTGTAGGATGGGTCAATGCTCAGTCGGTGATAGATTACGTCAGTGGATATGCCAGGCATGTTGGCATAGGACCATGCAAAGACCTCAGAATTTTCCTTCAAAAAACTTATTAGTTGTAAGCGTGAATCTGGGGAAAGGGTGGTTCCGATCTTCACCTTTCGGTATGCAAAATTATGAGAAAAAAATGTCTCCTCCACCTCCTCGATTGGCTGTGGATGTGGTGTTGCCGAATGATCTCTGGGGTCTTTAATCGGTCCATCCTATATTTTTTGTGCCTCTCGAGGGTCGATATGGTCTGCCTCGAAAGCTGACTCGGTGACAGTCATGGTCTCCTTTGACAGCTTGATTGGGGTGACAGAGTTGCATGCCGTTGCTGTCATTTGATCTTCGCAAACCTAACCAATTCCCATGGGAGTGGGGAATTGAATTAGGAGCAAGTGCGTGGATACCACTGCCTTCAGCTGGTTGAGTATCCCCCGTCCGAGGATGACGTTGTAAGCCATATGGCAGTCTACCACCAGGAAAGGTGTGAGTGCCGTCACCCTCCGCAGATCTGACCCGAGGGAGAGTGGGAGAGTGATAGTACCTTGCAGAACTATGGAGTCCCCGGTGAAGCCAAAAAGTGGTGTCGCGGAACGGTCCAAGCTAGACTCTGGTATCCCCAGTTGTTTAAATGCCTTCATGAAGAGGACATTAACAGAGCTACCAGTGTCAATCATGACCCCCTAGGTGTCGAAGTTGGATATTTCTGCCATGATGACGATTAAGTCATCATGGGGGTAGGCGATTCCCACTCTTCCTCCTTGGAAAAGGTAATAGGCTCCCATCCGAGCCAGCTGGTCTTCTTATCCCGTCCATCCTCGATGCTAAAGAGCTGGTGATTCAGTTTTATGGTTCGCAGGAAATTTTTCTTTGCTCGGTTGGAGGCGAGTGGGTAAGAGATGGACGACCATCCCGTGATTGTGTTGATTTGTGGGTTGAGGGCGGAGGTGGTGCATGTTGAAGGAGTTGGTTGATATTTTCATCCCGAGCCAGAGCCTCCACTAGGCCTCGGAACGCCACACATTGATCGATGTTGTGGCTGTTATACTTGTAGTACTGGCAGTATGTCCATGTATCTTTGCCGAGTTTGCCTTTGCTAGCGTCTAGGTGGATTTTGGGATCATGTGTTCTAAATTGAGCAAAACATTACCCTTATCATAATGGACAAGGTGGGCACACCCCACGCGAGGTTATATAATATATATTACATATATATTATAATATGAGATACACATAGGGAAAAGAGCAAAAGACGAGGAGCCAGATTTCTCTCTTTACTAAACATATGACATGCATGATTGTCTAAAGAAACACAAAGGAGGATTTCACAAAATAATGGCTGTTCGGTTGCCTCAACTGATCATCAACTCTGTTTTGATGCCAGAAACAAACCTCCCGTATGAATATTTATGAAAAAACCCAGATCGCGGTCGACCTCAACTTAGCCTGGCGATCCCAGAGAGACCTCGCACATTGACTCGCCCAATCAGGCCAAGAGTTCAAAAGTCAAGAATTCATTACACAAGGGCATAAATGCATCAACTCATCAGTCCAAGGTGTCTTTTCTCAGCAACTACTCCTTATTCAGCCGACCTGATCCTATCAAGTACTCAGCAACTATGAGTTCGTGGTGCTGTTGGTCCAACCCGCCTATCGAGGGACTCACCATTGTCCTGCCATACCCTTCTACATGAGTACCATAAATAAGGGCACATGACAACTCTTACATATGGCATGGGATTTGCTAACCGATAGTGCAAGATAATTATAAGCCGTGGAACAATAACCTTCTTGTAAGGTTTTATTTTAGATTATGGAATAGGGACTTTTTGGAAGAGAGGCCGCCTTGCTTCATTATTCCTGCAAAAACCAAAGAGCATAGATATGAAAATCAACTCTTTATTAAACTGAAAGTTTACATTTCTTTGCCTTGGAAAAAGAACAAACAACATGACAATTGACAAATGCATGCTAATTAAAAATACAAAGAAAATGATTATCGGATCAAAGCAGAACTCATAATGAAGATTCGTCCACAAGCACATCAGATCTGGCATCGATATCTCCGGCCACCATCTCTTTCTGAGGTAGCCACAGGTATGGATTTTCTCCGTTGCCAAAACGGAGCTTGAAAATTAATCGAAATTGTCAAACCTCCCTCCCATGAAATCAAGGTGAAGTTTTTTTTATTTTGGATTCATATTCGCGTTTCTGACTTTGATTAAAGTAGTTTAATGGATTGAATGTAAAAATTGGACGAAAATTGGATGTTTGAAGCGTTCGATAAGGATGTCACTATAATTTTATCACGTCAAAATTAAATTGTTGAATAAATAACAATTTGAAACGGATCGATTAACGATTTTAATGGATTCGTGTTTACCTATATATTAGACATGTGGAGAAGTACACTTAGAGTAGGTGGATAAATGTCTCTAGGACTACGTTTGGTATGCCATATAAGGGACTGGATAGGATGACATAGTATGAAACTATGTTTGATACCTCTCGTATTAATTAGTCATCATATAAGTTAATTCGATTGAGTGCCTTTATACGGTCCAGATACGCTAAATAATATTCTCCAAGTTGTCCTTATTAAATAGTCGGATAACTAACAATCTTGAGAAGTATAATAATAATTGTAATAATAATAATAATAATAATATAAATATAAATAATAATATAAAAATAATTAATAAAAAATAAAAATAAAATAATAATGTACAAAACTGATATTTACGATATTAATATTTCTTATCAAATTCTACAATATATATCGTCCAGTATAATATAGTCGACATTTTAATGTAGTTGAGCATCAAACGTCTAACTAAACAGTCAGTTTATCCGATGGACAAATTTTTCTATCCAACTAAAATAATCAGTACAATACAGCATACCAAATGAGACCTAAAAGTGTTATTTTAGCACTATTATTGACATGACCCATCCTAATCCCCCTAGGATTATCGTAGGATGTACCCTGCTCCCGTCTGACAATCATACTCAAAAAACTGAAAAAGACCCTTTATGGGTTTAAAAGTAAACAGGGTTCAACTACAACATTGTCAGACAAGGGATAGTATCTATATACATAACCGATCATATATGTCAGTACAATAAAAGTACCAAAACCTACCCCAAAGGGTATTCAAGTGCGCAACGGTACTAGTTATGCCTCGGCCTCAGTGTCAGCCCCTGCCTCAGTGTCAGCCCTTGCCTCTGTGTGACAGCCTGGGGGTTAATAAAACAATCAAAGTGTGAGTGGACCAAAAATAAACATTTTCGAAATACGATTTAAAGACAATACATTTCCCCCTCCGTTTTACTAACATGCACGCATTTAAATCAAATCGTACGAAAAACAGTTCAAATCATACATATATATATATATATATGAACACACATATCAGTAAAACACAATATAACCAATCCTCGACATCTGTGATGTCTATAACTAATACCAGTCACGATTTCCAATGCTACGCTTGCAACTCGGGGTCTCATCTCCGAGTACCTCCCTAGAATCCAACTCAACGACATCATGGGTGATACCATCATGTCCCAGGATCGACCACGTCCGGGGTGATATCATAATCTCGCACTCATGGGCCTGAGCCTTTGCACCGTGACTACTTCAAGATTCCCAACGTCTGTAGGAGACTATCCAACTCACACAAGCTGGTATACGTGGAACAAACACCAAATACATTTGAAATCATTTTTAAACCGTTTATGTCTCAAATCGAGTCAAAATACTATTCAATTGGGCCTATGCCAGAGACATAACTCTCACAAGTCTTTTCCACAAAACCATTAGAAAACCGTGTCCAGAACTCATTTATAAATTCTAATTTATCCAAACCGATCATACCAGATCTCCATTCAATCCATTTAAAATGCAATCTTTCTTTCAAATTCCCATTTGACTCTATATCTAAGTCAAACCATTATTTAATCGGTTCTCAAGCCAAAAACATCATTTTCACGTAAATCCGTAATACCTTTTGTAAACCGATGATTAAATCCACAACATCATCAAATAATGATATCAAATCATTTCAACTTAAATCATATAATAAGGCATTTAAAATAGTTATGCATGCATTTTAGTTATAAAAAAAAAGTCCACTCACGCTCAGTCTACGTTGCGCGCTCAATATCTGCACCGTAATCTTACACCGAGCTAGTCCAAGGTCTCCGTGTAAGGACCCGTTCCGAATTTCGTGATTAACAAGAATTAATTAAGAATTGAGTAAGAATTAATAGGGATTAATCGATGATTATCAGACGATTGGAGTAAAATTACAATTTTCCCCTAGAAAGGGTGAAAGAGTTGACTTTTGACCCGAGAGGTCCAATGTACGAGGACCGAGACGATACGAGTCCGTAGACAGACGGCACGTTGAAATTGGATATCGTACGAGAAAGTTACAGGTCTAGGATAGTTTCAGAAACTATTCACCGTGGCATATTTTACGAGTTGACTTTTGGGTTTGTCTTTAGTTGGCCCAAAATATCTGACCTCGACCAATAGATGAGTGACAAGTGTCACTCATCTTTTGGCCCAAACCCACACATACATACATCATCCCATTTTCCCTTTCTTTGTTTCAAACTTATCCGAAAAACCTCCTCCCCATTTCCTTCCTTTTGAACCAACAACTAGGCTGCTTAAGAGAGATTGAGAGTGAGAATGAGAGACGACATGGGATCCGACAGAGCGAGAAACCCAGTGTAACAACCCGTCCCAAATCTACGCATTAATTAAGGATTAATTAAGGAAATCCTCGACTAATTGGGATTAGTCGGCGTGAAATGATGACTTTACCCCTGGAAGGGGTGAAATGTTAACTTTTGACCCAGGAGGTCAAATGCACGAGGACCATTACGTAGATCAAGATGATACGAGTTCGTATATAGGCGGCAAGTTAAAATTAGACATTCAACGAGAAAGTTATGATTCACGAAAGGAATCGGGAACTATTCACGCTTACCGTGAAATTATACAAATGGCATATTTAGATTGGGTAAAATATCTAGGTGGACCAATTGATGAGTGACAAGTGTCACTTATTTGATTGGCCCATTACCCCAAATATTTTGAGATCCAATATTTCATCTTCATTGTTTCCTTTGTGTGTGTTTACCCGAAACCCATACAACCCAAACACCCACACACCATCACCAATCTTCATCTTCTATTGCTAGTGTGAGAAGGGAAGTGAGAGAGTGAGAGGAGATGATCAGAACGGAGGCAACGATTTGGACAATCGTGGACGGTGGCTGGAAACCCGTGAAGGTAAGGTTTTAAGTTCAAAATTTTGAAATCAAGTTAGGGTGTTTGTTGAACTATTTGGTTTATCAGAGAGTGTTCCCAAGACCCAGAAGAACTGAGAGGAACGATTTGGAAGGTCTGAGGTGGTCGGAATTGACCTGGGGAAGGCCTGGAAATTCAACCAAAATCCATGGGCTTGAGAGGTAATCTCTGGTCTTTTCTTATGTTTTTGAGGTCATAGATCACTTCTAGGGATCAAGACGAGTAGATAGGAGCAAATGGGGTAAAAAATGGTTGTGTTTTGGCAGAGTTAGGATCGGGTCGGGTCGTAAGTATGGGTGACCCAATATAGTGGAGTGGGGCCGGATTTGAGGGACATGACCCAGGAAACGGTCTGAATCATCAAGGAAAGATTGAAAGCGGCACAGGATTGCCAAAAGAGTTATGGTCACGGGAGTAAAATCGATTAAACGTACGAACCAAGGGTTTAATTAAAATAATAATATAATATTGTAATCTAACCTAAAAGCTGGAATTAATCTGGACCCTTGGATGAGTGACTCCCCACACTCACTTTCCCTAATTCATGGATCTTGCCCCCATTGGCTAATTATTTTATATTTTATTTCTCTCATGCAATCCCAGCCGTCCCTTTTGATTCACAGATTGCATCTGCACCATTCACCAATCTTTCTTTTCCCTTTTATATTGATAAGTCATCACTCTCTCTCTCACACTCTCTTTTGTTACCCTTGAAAGAAAGGAACCCTCCCCATTTCGATCAGACACCCAGACGACCACCATCCTCACTGCTTTGCTCCACCCCATCCAACAGCTAGACCTCACCAACCACCATCTTCATCATCAGCTACCACCATCTCCTCCTTCCCCTGTCTGCAAAACCCGAAAGCCCAGACCCATGAAGGAAGAAAGGACCCAAGAAACCAAACCGTCCAACCCCCAACTCCAAATCTCAAACCAAGCCTAGTCTAGGACCGTTGGGACGTCAGGAGAACGAAGGAGTGGACGAGGCGGCCCACGATTGCGACACGGCTGCGGTAAGCTGGAAAACATGATGGCGACCGGAGTTGGCTGTCGGTTTCCTTCTAGTTACAAGTAGAGTTTTTGATCTTGTTTTTATTTTTTGAGGCCACAGAACTCTAGTGTAGGATTAAACAAACCCCTAGGGCCAAATATTGTAGAAAATAGTGGCCGAAAACAGAAGATATTGTCGGATCTTGGTCGTGGGTCACGGTGGCCTGGTCACTGTACTTCGGTAGGAACCGGTCGACGTCCAGTTATGGGTTTCGGTTGGTATCAACCGAAGAACAGCACAGGTTTCGGTAGGGCCAGACCGAATGTCAGGGGTGATGATGTCATCATGTCAGATATGTCATATCTGTGACCAGTCAGAGTGTGACACGTGTCATCTGACACTGTTAGGTCTAACATCAGCAGGTACTGCAGCAGCGTTGACCAGACTTTGACCAGGTGCGTGGAGGCGCGTGTGAACAGTAATTTTGGTGGAACCAGTACCATTTTCAAGGTTTCGACGATACGAATCCAATGGCGGTGGTTTCGTGTCAATTGAAGATCGTTAAGTTGGTTAAATAAGGGTTTGAAGTCTCGGGAAGCTTGTTCGGACGGCTTTCCTGGGCTGGTTTCATTCTAGGGCTTCATATTTGAGTTTTAGGAACCTATAATGACCTTTATGTGTACTTTGGACTTGAAAGGAATTGTACGTAGGCACCAGGACAGGTTTATACTTTCATTTAACGGTGGGACCGGACTGTGAGTGGGTCTTTGATTTCGTTAAACCGTTGCATGCATAACTATTTTCCTTCTATATATATATTTATGATTCAAGCAAAAGCTTATGATTATCTTGAGCTATGATTATGGCACGTATTACAATGTTTGGGGATGAGACTCGTCTGGTTAGTTATACACTATGTTGAGTTATATATATGTATATGGATTTCGATGATTATCTTTAGTCTTGCACTGTATAGATCTACCCTAGTGATACTGTCTCCTCCGGATGTGGGAACCCCAGAGTGGTCACGGCGCAATGCCTGCGAGGGGTCATTCTACAGAGGGACTGGACTGTAGGGTGACTCAGGAGCAGGATTGCTATGACCGGACGTTTGGGAAGTCAAACATCTAGGAGGCCATACTCGGACTGGGTTCGGGATTTGAGCTCAGGATTGAGACCCCGAGTGGCACGCGTAGCCTTGCGAATGTGACCTTATTGGACGTTTGGGACGTCAGATATCTAGGATGTCAGGGTTGGGATGTATAGTGTAGTGGGTGAAGTCATGATTTTGATTATACTGTTCTGTTATGCTATATGATGTGCTATAATGGTTTTCGATTTTGATGCATGCATGTTTTGGAAAACAGAGGGGTAAAACCGTATGTTTACTTTATGGATTAAACTGTTTTATAAATGTTATGTTTCTGGCCCACTCACCCTTATGTGTTTTATTGACCCCTCCAGGCCGTGCTACCCCACTTCTGGGTAGGTCGGCACGTGAGGAGATCTTAAGAAATTGTGCTCATTTTGCGTTTAAGCTTTCCCTTGTCTGACACTATTTTATTTTTGGACTATTTGTATGACTAAATTTGGATATTTATGCATTTGAGCTTCCGTGAAAGGTAAAATTGGTATTCTAAGGTCGTGTGTTTGACGGGAGTAGGGCGCGTCCTCGGATGGTCCTAGGGGGATCGGGGCGGGTCCTGTCAACTTAGTATCAGAGCACTAGGTTGTGGTTAGCATGCTAGATTAGTGGTCAGTACTTAGTACTTTTGACGTTTAAAGATGTTGTTGTCTAATCTATGCCTCTTAACAGTTGGTTATGCCTCCAAGAAGAATTCCTCAAGCATGAAATGACGAGGAAGTAGCTAGAGAGATGGAGTGTGAGAGTATCGAACGGTCTCAACGTTTGGGAGCCACACATTTCAGTGGGGGATCAAACCCCGAGGAAGGTCAAGAATGGATAGCTAGATGGGAGAGGATCTTTACTATGATTCACTACCCGTCGGGCAAGCGTGTGAATTTGGCGACCTTCCTATTGGAAGGCAAGGCCTACCAGTGGTGGTATGGCCTAGAGATGTCGGGTTGGTCCATTCACACTACTACTTGGGAGGGCTTTCGGGCGAGATTCTTGGACCAGTACTACCCGCGATCCTTTCGTACTGCTCGTGAGCCAGATTTTCTACGGCTTGAGCAGGGTGATATGTCAGTGACGGAGTATGAGCAAACCTTTGTGAAGCTATCTCGGTTCGCAGCAGCCTTTGTGAGCACAGAAGAGGATAAGTGTCAGCGGTTTGAGCTTGGACTCCGAGGAGATATCCTGGTAGCTGTGACAGCTACCAACTATGCTACTTTGAGGACATGGTTGATGCAGCGGTTCGTGTCGAGGCCAGTCTGGCGGCACACCAAGCACGACAGCCTTCAGGTAAGGGGCGACGTCGGGATCGCCCATATCTTGGACCCATGGGCCATCGGGGCTCGAAAGGAGGACATTATAGAGGGTCACTATATTCTTTACGGGGTCGTGGCTGGTCTGTTAGACATAGGAGCTCTCAGAGATCCGAATCGAGGTCTGGCTCAAGATAGCATTCATCATGGAGTGGTGCATCTAGTGGATCTTCGGACAGACCAAGGATAGTTAACTATTTTTCTTGCGGAGGATCGGACCATTATGCCCTTGATTGCCCAACTTTGTCCAGGGGCAACATTGCAGGAGGCACCAATGCAGTACAGATTTCGGCTTCCAACACTATCGGGGGCCAAGGACAGGGAGGTGATCGCAGTACTGAGCGTGGCGCCTGTGGGCGCTGTCAGACTTCTGGACCCAGGGCTCGAGTATTTGTAGTGACCCAATAGCAGGCTAGGTCAGCCCCAGGTGTGGTTACAGGTACTCTTCATATCTCTAATCTTGTTGTACGTGTGTTGATGGATGTTGGGGCTACTCATTCCTTTATTTCGAGGAGTTGTTCGGGTATGTTAGATTGTGAGGTATCAGCTTTGGATAGTGAGATGGGTGTTGGGACATTGATGGGAGTTGTGTACTTATTGAATCAAGTGATTCAGAGATGCCCGTTGAGAGTAGAGGATGTGGATTTACTAGCCAATCTAATCATTATGGATATTCATGACTTCGATGTTATCTTGGGGATGGATTGGTTGTCGGAGCACGGTTCGTTCATTGATTGTGGTAGTAGACGAGTAATTATGCGGAGTTCGGGTATACCGGAGGTTACTTTTCAGGGAGAGCTTGATGGTTCGCTACCTGAAGTGATTTCTTCACTTGCCGCTACCAAGCTTTTACGGAAAGGATGCCAGGGTTACCTGGCGCATGTTATGGAGACGCAGGTTGTTACTCCGAGGGCCGATGATATACCTCTGGTGCGAGAGTTTCCGGATGTGTTCCTGGAAGATTTGCCTTGATTACCACCACATCGGGAGATCGAGTTCACGATTGAACTACTCCCCGGTACACGACCTATATCACAGGCACCATATCGAATGGCACCGACTGAGTTGAGGGAGCTGAAAACTCAATTGCAGTAGTTGGTGGATTTGGGATTCATCCGACCAAGTACATCACCGTGGGGAGCACCGGTGTTATTTTTGAAGAAGAAGGAGGGGAGCCTCCACTTGTGCGTTGATTATCGAAAACTCAACAAGGCAACGGTAAGGAACTAGTACCCCTTACCCAAGATTGATGATCTTTTCGATCAACTGCAGGGAGCACGGTACTTCTCAAAGATTGATTTACGATCGGGTTATCACCAGTTGAGGATTGCTGAGGAGGATATTCCAAAGACGGCATTTTGGACCAGATATGGACACTATGAGTTCCTGGTGATGCCCTTTGGGTTGAAGAATGCACCAGCGGCGTTCATGGATTTGATGAACATGGTCTTTCAATCTTACCTGTACAAATTTTTGATCGTGTTCATTGATGATATCTTAGTGTACTCGAGGAGTGCTAGGGCACATGAGAAGCATTTACTGTTGGTTCTAGGGAAACTGAGGTAGAAACCGGTATACGCCAACCTAAGTAAGTGCCAGTTTTAGCTGAACAACATTAGTTTTCTGAGACATGTGATATCAGCGGACGGGATTAGTGTGAATCCTCAGAAGACCGAAGCTGTGAAAAATTGGGCTAGACTAACGACAGTAACTGAAGTACGGAGTTTCATTGGTTTGGCAGGATACCACCGAAGATTTGTTGAGGGCTTCTCTAGTATCGCCGCATCGTTGACTCATTTGACCAGGAAAGGAGTAAAATTTGTTTGGGATGAACAGTGCGAGTAGAGTTTTTAGGAACTAAAACATCGGTTGACTATCGCGTCTGTTCTTGTATTACCTGATAACAGCGGAGAGTTTGAAGTCTACAGTGACGCATCATTGCAGGGTTTGGGTTGCGTGCTGATGCAGAATGGCAGAGTTATCACTTATGCATCGAGACAGCTAAAGACACATGAACTGAACCACCTTACGCACAATTTGGAGTTGGCAGCGGTGGTCCATGCTTTAAAGATCTGGAGCCATTATCTGTACGGTGTGACTTGCAGGATATTCACCGATCATCAGAGTCTAAAGCATTTGTTCACTCAGAGGGAGCTGAACATGAGGCAGGGACTGTGGTTAGAACTGATCAATGACTATGATTGTACAATTGAGTATCATCCAGGAAGAGCGAATGTCGTGGCGAATGCATTTAGCAGAAAGTCAGCAAGATCAGTTGCAAACCTGAGGATGGTGTATCTTCCTTTGCTGGTGGAACTCCGAAGGACTGGAGTTATGCTTGAGATGGATGAGTAAGGAGCTTTGTTAGCCAGTTTTCACGTACGACCTGTGCTGGTCAATCGGATCATCGAGGCACAATTTCAGGATCCGACACTTTGTATTTACATGATAGAGGTCGAAACGGGTGAGAGGCAGGATTTTACCATCCGAGGTGATGGAGCTCTAGTAAAACTGGGCTGTTTGTGTGTACCTGCAGTGGCAGAGTTACGGGCATAGATTCTTGACGAAACCCATAATTCAGCTTATGTCATGCATCCAGGAGGTACAAAGATGTATCGTACCCTCTGGAACCATTAATGGTGGGCAGGAATGAAAAAGGAGATTGCGGAGTTTGTTAGCAGATGTTTGACCTGTCAGTAGGTCAAGGCTGAGCGGCAGAGACCGTATGGAGCTATGCAACCACTTCCGATTCCCGAGTGGAAGTGGGACCATATTACAATGAATTTTGTCTTCAAGTTGCCGAGGACTCAGAGTGGCTTCGATGGAGTTTGGGTGATTGTAGACCGATTAACCAAGTCAGCTCATTTCTTGCCGATACAAGAGACATATAAGCCAAACTAACTGGCTCAGCTGTTCGTGAAAGAGATCATTCGACTTCATGGTACGCCGGAGTCAGTAGTGTCTGATCGAGATCTACGTTTCACTTCCAGGTTCTGGCAGAGCCTACATAATACTTTGGGTACAAATCTGCATTTCAGTACAGCTTTCCACCCACAGACCGATGGATAGTCCAAGAGGACTATTCAGACCTTGGAGGACATGATGAGGTCTTGTGTGCTGCAATTTCAGAATTCGTGGGATACTCATTTTCTTTTGATGGAGTTCACATACAATAATAGTTATCAGGCGAGTATCGGGATGGCACCCTACGAGGCACTGTATGGTCGGCAGTGCAGGACACCTATCTGCTGGATGGAGGTAGCAGAGCGAGTGGCAGTGGGGCCGGATTTTATGGACATGATCAAGGAGACGGTCCGAACCATCAAGGAAAGATTGAAAGCGTCGCAGGATCGCCAAAAGAGCTATGCAGATCGACGGATTAGTGACTTGGAATTTAAGGTCGGAGATTTTGTGTTCCTAAAGTTATCTCCATTGAAAGGAATTATCCGTTTTAACCGACGTGGGAAGTTGAGTCTGCGTTATATTGGACCATACGAGATCATAGAGAGGATTGGGTTTGTGGCATATCGGTTGGCATTACCTCCAGAACTTGCTAGAGTGCACGATGTTGTCCATGTGTCCGTGCTACGGAAGTACCTATGGGACGATTCACATACTTGGTCAGAGCAACCATTGGAATTGATGACCGACCTGAGTTTTGAAGAGAAACTAGTGCAGCTTTTGGATTGGAAGGACAAGGTCCTGAGAAACAAGACAATTTAGTTGGTAAAAATGATGTAGAGGAACCATGATGTCGAGGAAGCAACGTGGGAACCTGAAGACTTAATGAGGGAACAGTACCCCTATTTGTTTGAGTAAATTTCGAGGACGAAATTTTTTAAAGGAGGGTAGGTTGTAACGACCCGAACTTTCGTAATTATTATTTTATTATAAAATGACCATTTTGCCCCTAGAGAGGGGAAAAAGTTGACTTTTACCCCGGGAAATATTTATGACTTTGACCCATGACCGTGTTGTAGATTGGGACATCACGAGTCTATAGACAAACGGCACGTCGAAAACGGACGTACAATGAAAACGTTATTGTCACGGGAGTAAAATCGATTAAATGTACAAACCGAGGGTTTAATCAAAATAATAATATAATATTGTAATCTGACCTAAAAGCTGGAATTAATCTGGACCCTTGGATGAGTGACAAGACACTCACTTTCCCTAATTCATCGATCTTGTCCACATTGGCTAATTATTTTATATTTTATTTCTCTCATGCAATCCCAACTGTCCCTTTTGATTCACAGATTGCATTGGCACCATTCATCCATCTTTCTTTTCCTTTTTATATTGATCAGTCATCACCCTCTCTCTCTCTCACTCTCTTCTGTTACCCGTGAAAGAAAGGAACCCTCCCCATTTCGAACAGACACCCATACGACCACCACCCTCACTGCTTTTCTCCACCCCAGCCAATAGCTAGACCTCACCAACCACCATCTTCATCATCAGCTACCACCATCTCCTCCTTCCTCTGTCTGCAAAACCCGAAAGCCCAGACCCGTGAAGGAAGAAAGGACCCAAGAAACCAAACCGTCCAAACCCCACCTCCACAACTCAAACCAATCATAGTCTAGGACCGTTGGGACGTTAGGAGAACGAAGGAGTGGACGAGGTGGCCCACGACGGCGACATGGCGGTGGTAAGCTGGAAAACCTGAGAGGACCTTATTTTCTTCCCTATATCGAACAGGCGGTTTAACATGTGTGTTTCATCTCTTGTTATGGGGACTTGTTCTAAGGACAGAGACGACCTAGAAGGATTGGTTTCAAGACAGCAGGAAGAGTGAGTCGACGGGGAAGACGACCAGATTTGATTGTCGGTTTCCTTTGAGTTACAGGTAGAGTTTTCGATCTTTCTTCTAGTTTTTGAGGCCACGGAACTCTAGTATAGGATTAAACAAACCCCTAGGGCCAAATATTATTGAAAATGGTGGCTGGAAACAGAAGATATTGTCAGGTCTTGGTCGTGGGTCACGGTGGCCCGGTCACTGTACTTTGGTAGGAACCGGCCGACGTCCAGTTATGGGTTTCGGTGGGTATCGACTGAAGAACAGCACAGGTTTCTGTAGGGCCAGACCGAATGTCAGGGGTGATGACATCAACACGTCAGATATGTCAGATCTGTGACCAGCCAAAGTGTGACATGTGTCATCTGACACTGTTAGGGCTGACGTCATGCTGACGTCAGCAGGTACTGCAGCAGCATTGACTAGACTTTGACCAGGTACGTGGGGACGCATGTGAACAGTAATTTTGGTGGGATCCGTGGCATTTTCAAGGTTTCGACGATATGAATCCAATGGCGGTGGTTTCGTGTCAATCGGAGATCGTTAAGGTGGTCAAATTAGGGTTTGAAGCCTCAGGAAGCTTGTTCGGATAGCTTTCCTGGGCCGGTTTCATTCTAGGGCTTCATATTTGAGTTGTAGAAACCTTTAGTGACCTTTATGTGTACTTTGGACTTGGTAGGAATTGTACGTTGGCACCAGGACATGTTTATACGTTCAGTTAGCGGTGGGATTATACTTTTTTACAAACGTTATGTTTGATGTCATGATTATGATTATGATTATACTGTTCTGTTATGCTATATGATATGCTATTATGGTTTTCGATTTTGATGTATGCATGTTTTGGAAAACGGAGGGGTAAAACCGTATGTTTACTATATGGATTCAACTTTTTTACAAACGTTATGTTTCTGGCCAACAAACGTTATGGATCACGAGGCAGATGCATAGGTTAACGTTGCGCACCTGAACCCCACTTCTGGATAGGTCGGCACGTGAGGAGGTCTTAGGAACTCGTGTTCATTTTGTGTTTAAGCTTTCCCTTGTCTGACACTATTTTTAGTTCCGGACGATTTGTATGACTAAATTTGGATATTTATGCATTTGAGTTTCCGTTAAAGGTAAAATTGGTATTCTAAGGTTGTGTGTCATACGGGAGCAGGGCACATCCCCGGGTGGTCCTAGGGAGATCGGGGCGGGTCCTGTCAACTATTGTAAGACCCGTGTCCTGGAGGGAACAGTGAACAATCCCACATTCCTGCGAGGGGGGAATGGTCTAGGAGAGGATGGTGGTGTGCCTTAAAGGTGTAGACACACACCTATCTAGCATAAGGCCTTATGGGAGCTCACTGGCTTTGGATTCCTTGGGAACTCCAAAGTTAAGCAAGTTGAGGCTAGTGCAATCCTAAGATGGGTGACCTACTGGGAAGTTTCACGTGAGCTCCCGAAAATAAAACGGTGATGTAACGACCCGTCCCGAAAATTAGGGTTAAGACAGTGATTAAGATGGGATTAGTGAGTTAATTGGTGTTTAGTTGGTTACTTTTGGTCGGTTAGCGTAGCATGACGATGTTGCCCCTGGTCTGGGCCAATAGTTGACTTTTAGTTCGAGCGATCAATTGGATAATGACCGATGACTATGACGTAGTTTGGGACGTCACGAGTCCGTAGACAGGTTGTACGCCCGATTCCGACATCCGAGGAGGAAGTTATGATGTTCGGAAGGTTGAGGGCATTACCGTAATTTGGTTAAAATAGGGGGAAAAGTTGACTTTTCGTACGATCGGGTTTTGACATGTTGACCTAAGACCGTTAGGTAGATCTTGTCGTCCTGAGTTCAACGACAGGCGGCACGTGTTCATCGGACCTAAGATGTGTACGTTACGGGTCTAGAAAGGTAGTGGCAAAATGGTAATTTGGACTTAAAAGGAAGGGTAGTTTGGTCTTTTGTACTTTCGGCTTGGTGCAGCCGGATTTGAACAAGTGTCCAGGGCAGAGAGGAGATTTTTGTGTGAGGCTTGAGGGGATGGTGACACGTGGGGCTTGGCTAGAGGGTTCTAGTGAGTGCACGGGTGTTTCAAATCGTGCAGGTGTGTGTGTGTGTGTGCCCGTGTGTCTGTTCGAACCAGAGAGAAACAGAGACTGAGATATTAGGAGAATTGATCAGTGACTGTGTGTGTTTGTGCGAATTGGTGAGTGTGTAAGTGACTAAGGGAAGCTGAGAGTGTGAGGATTGAGTGGTGAGGACTGCTCATGTACGGGAACTGGTGTGAGAAGGGGGAGAGTTCACGGGAAAAACAAAGAGAACAGAGAGGAGTTTGGGTGGTGGTGTGGCCGTGTGCTGTTCGTTTGGGCTCGACAGGGGGCGAGGACGACTCTGTGGACTCCGGGGAGTGCGGCGGTGAGCACGGCGACGATCGACGACAGGTAATTTGTAACGACCCGTCCCAAATTCCTAGATTAGATTAGTGACTAATCACGATTAATGAGGTTAAACGGTGATTAGTAGAGCGAAATCGGACGAACGGTGCGAAATGACCGTTTTGCCCCTGGTGGTGGCAAAACATTGACTTTTTAATCGGGCGGTCAAATGGACTTTGACCGATGACCGTGACGTAGTTCGTGACGTCACGAGTTCATAGACGGGTGGCACGTTCAATTCCGACGTTCGGGGAGGAAGTTATGACGTTCGGAAGTTTATGGGCATTTTGGTAATTTTGGTTAAAAGGGGAAAATAGTTGACTTTTTGATCGAGAGGTCCGATGGCCGAGGGCCGAAGACCGTTACGTAGATAAGGACTATACGAATCCGTAGACAGGCGGCACGTCGAATTCGGACGTTCGACGGCGAAGTTACGGTTCACGGAAGTTCGAGTGCACTATTGCACGAATTACGAAACGAGTTAACTTTTGGACTTTAGTGGGGCCCAGATATTTAAGGGAGGCCTAATGGATGAGTGACAAGTGCCACCCATCCACAGGCCACCTATATTGATTCATGCACCGTGCAAACCATTCCATTTTCTCCATTTCAAACACACACAAAACACAACCCGATCTCGCCCATTTTCCTCCCATCCGTGCAACCCCAAACCCATCCACTCTTCACCCATGACCAGGCAGAGGACCAGGGAGACTGAGGAGGTTGCTGGGCGGCCAGAACCGCCGTCCAAGGCGGCGAGAGGAGGAGGAACCCGTGAGGTTCACGGTTAGTCCATTTTGACCCCTTTTTCCATTTTCGTTGTTATGGTTGGTTTTTAATGGTTTTAATGAGTCCATTAGGTTGCTAGGGACATGTTAGGAAGGTTTAAGGAAGCTTGGGATGGCTGGGCAGCCATGGGTACAGTTTTGGAAACTTGAACCGTTTGGTTCAAAATCGAACCATAGGATTTAGACGTTTTCAGTTGCGTTTAAGGATTGGAATGGATAGAAAACATCAAAATAGGATGAAAGGAACCAAAAAGGAAGAACTAGGATGAAAAATGGGGTGTCTAGGGCTGTGAACCGGTCACGCCGGTCCAGTTGGACCGGCCAAACCAGGTGAACCGGCCATGAACAGTAAAACCGGTCTGCTGGAGGTTAGTGCCAATGAACAGTGTTTTCGACTTTTTAGGGGCTCGTGAGGACGCGTGGGCCATAATTTGGGAAAGTGTTCAACACGGGAAATCTTCTATTCGATGTAACGAAGATTTTGGGACTGGTCTCGCGTCAATCGGACATCGTTTCGATAGTTTTCGGGGTGTCGGAAGGTTTAGGGTCGGTTTAAAAATAGTTAAAAGTTCGGAAAAATTACGGGGCTTTGATGGGAGGTTAATTAAGTAGTTATTAACCTTCTATTAAAATTTGGACAGGTTTGGGAGTCCCGGTAATGGTGATCGGCTCGGGGAGCCGAATGGCACGCAAATCTAGGCGGTAGCTCGGACGGTCTGTGAGTGGACCTTGTTTTCTAAATTGGTGCATGCATAAATGTTTATTATATGTTTTAAATACTTGTTTGTGATGCCATGAGTGCATTTGGATGTGCAGTTACGTATAGGCACGTATTTCGAGGTTTCGGCCCTATACGGGGCTGTATGTCTTTATTGGTCTAAATGAAATGGTTTTGGATTTCCAAATGGATTATGAATATGATTTTATGATGTTGATTTGGATGCTTGTGAATTATATGGTTTCACGTATTTCGAGGCGATTTACGTGCTTGCACGTAAATCGAGGTTTTCCGATTTTATACTGATTTTCCGTACTTATGGTTTTGGATATGATTTCATGAAATGATTTTGGATTTGAAAAGGTAACTCTCGGACTTGAGGTCCATTTGATTTACGGAATCGGGCCGGAGGCCCAGTTGGTTTACGATTCGGACTTGAGGTCCAGTTTCTATGTGGATTCGGGCCTAGGGCCCAGTTATGTATTACAAATGGTTTTTATGGTTCATAACGGTTTATGGGAACTGGCATGAACCCTTGAAATGGTTTTTACAGGTCATGACGGTTTATGGGAACCGGCATGAACCCATGAAAGGTTTTATGGTTCATGACGGCTTATGGGGGCCGGACATGAATCCTGGAAAAGTTTAAAGAATGATTTCAAAAGGTTTTTCATATTCCATCCTATATATATGATTGTCTCCTCCGGGGAGGGTCGTTGGCCTGGGTGGACCCCGGAGTAGTCACGGAGCACTGACTGAGTGGAGTCGCCCCCCAGTTGGGTTCCTTACTCTCAGGATGGGCATGGTTCGTTACCTCCAGGGAGGGTCATTGATCTACGGACATTGACCTGGGTGGACCCTGGAGAGACTTGGGTTTGAGACCCCGGTTAGCACATGTGTAGCTCTATTATACCGTGACAGGTTCTGGATATGAAATATAATGGATAAACATGATTTCAATTGATTTTGGGAAATTGTGTTTATAATGATAAATGGTTTTGGGCTGAGATCCCACATATGTTTACTATGTTATGGTTTTCTGTAAATGGTTTTGGGCAGGAGCCCGTAGAACTTGTATTTATAGAATTTGGGGCTGAGACCCTAATTATGGTTGTTTAAACTTATGTGTTTGGATAAATGGTTTTACTATGCATGCATGCTTTTTAGTGAAGGGTATAAAGGTCTTTTATGGAAATGTTTTTATAAACTCCTTATTTTTGTCCACTCACAATCTTTCTGTTTTTAATACCCTTCAGGTTGGATACGATGTGGACTGTAGCAGAGACTGAGATATCACATGCCTCCTCCGGATCCTGGCGTACTCTGATAGCCCGGGAGGGCAAAGGTTGGAAATATCCCTTGTCTGACACTTCGTGTGAGACGGGAGCAGGGTCATCCCACGTTAATCCCGGGGGGATTGGGATGGGTCCTGTCATAATTTCTTCTTCCCGTTCTTTTGCTCTGTTTTGGCCGTGAACTTCAAACCAAAAGTCGTGGCTTTTGGGGTTGAGTCGATGGTTTTGGTGAGTTGGGTGAGACTCAGGGAGGTCCTAGGAAACGTCTAGTGTTGCCACCGTGACGGGGGAGGACGTAGGTGGTCGGATCGTGAAACATGGGACAGTTTGGGTTTTGGCTTCGAGCTTGAGTCGACAGGTTAGGGATGGTGTTGTGGTGTTTGAGTGAGGGGGATAGGTTCCTTAGGACGAGACGATGAAGATGGTGAAGAGAGGGAGGAAAACGGAGACGGGATGGCGGAGAACCGGGAACGCCGGTTTAGACCGGTTCACGCGAGGTAGACGACGGTGAACAGTACCCTGTGTGCAGGCGCGTGAGGCCACGCGCAGCCACTTTGGGCGGCGCGTGGGGGCACGTGCGGCGGTGTTTGGGAAAACGATCAACTGAGTTTTTGTTCTACATGTCATAAGGAATCCATTGGAATTGGTTTCGGGTTAACTGGATGTCGATTCGGAGTAGTTCTGCGAGGTTGAAGGTTTAGGGTTCCGGTTCGTTACGTGTAGGACCCGGGGATTTTTGGGGAAAATTAGGTGGATCTTCGTAGATGTGTTAGTAACGTCCTTTGGTGATTATTCACAGGATCGGGATTTCTCGATGAAGCTGAGGAACCTACGGGCCGTACGGGGCCCGAGTAACGTGCCGGTATCTGTGAGTGGACCTCTTCTCTAAACTCAAGCATGCGTAACTGTTTTTCATACTTGTTTTATGGTTTTACATGTGATTTCATGATTGTTAAATGCGTGGTGTTGGTTTTCTACAATTGCACGTTTTTCGAGAAAATAACGTATTTGGCACGTTTTACGATAAAAGGTTAATTTCTGCTTATGACGTTATAGTTTCGGGATTTCAAATGATAAATGGTTTTTAATGATTATAAATGGCTTTGAGACATGGTTTGATGATCAAAGTTTCGGTTTTAGAATCGGATTTCGGTAAACGAGATTTGGTTTTAAAGTTGAAAAGTGGAATTCCGGATTTGGGTTCGAAATGACGGTTCTGGATGCCGGAATGGCGTCAGACCAGTGGTTTCGGATTCGGGTTTGGATGTGGATTTGGATTTGGTTTTCAAATGGTTTTGGATTGGATTTGATGGATCTGGTTAATGGGTTTAAAGACCCGGATATTGTGATTGACGGGGGACGGGCCCGGATTGGGTTTAAAGACCCGGATTGAGTTTAAAGACTCGGGAGTTTAAAGACTCGGATATATTGATATTTCCCCCATAGGCCTAAGACTCGGATATTATTGAGGCCTGGATTGAGTTTAAAGACTCGGGAGTTTAAAGACTCGGATAGATCCAGCAGGTTTGATCGGATAATGATGGTTTGATATTTATGTTTTGTGATACGGTTTTATGATGTTTATGATATGATTTCTATAACTGTTTTTATAATGATTCAGCAAATGTTTTATGACGATCCTTCTAGGATTTCTAACCGTTTTCAATAACTAGGTTATGCATGTGATTTCAAAACGGAGGGCAAAAACCATGGTTTTATTATTGAAATGGTTTTCGGAAAGTATTTTATTATTTATGGTCCACTCACACCTTTTGTTTTAAATTGCCCTCCAGGTCGTGGAGCTAGCGCGGGGTTTTGGCATCGAGGCAGCGTCGGAGGCATAGAATTTTCGAGAGTGACCCCGGAGTGCTTAAACCCTTTCGTTGTGCGTGTACCTTGTTTATCAGATATCTTTCCTTTGTTTTTGGTACTATGCTCTGTAAAACTTAACTTCGGGATGTTTAGAGTTTCTCCTGCGTCTGACTGTGTATTTTGGTGGTTTTCGTGAGTTTATTTCGGTTTAGTATCGGGGTGTCAGACGGGAGCAGGATTTACCTCGGTTTTCGGGGTGAAATCGGGGTGGGTCCTGACACGTGAGGGCTGGGTCCAAAGCGGACAATATTGTACTAGATGAGTAGGATCCTAACTGAGGAGGTTCGGGTCCTGACATAATGGTATCAGATCCAAACCCCAACAGGGAAGTGTTCCTACGAGGACGCTGGGCCCTAAGGGGGGTGGATTGTAAGACCCGTGTCCTAGAGGGAACGGTGAACAATCCCACATTCCTGCGAGGGTGGAATGGTCTGGGAGAGGATGGTGGTGTGCCTTAAAAGTGTAGGCACACACCTATCTAGCACAAGGCCTTTTGGGAGCACATTGCAAATCATAAAACTCAATCAAAGAAAACAGTACCGGTCTCAGTCCAAATCATAAAACACGTGGGAACACATCCCATCCTCGTTTCAGTGTCGCCATGAACACATCACTCATCGCGACCAGCTCTAGATCGTCTCTGATCGATCTCGTTGATGTACACATAACACTCGTCATGACCATCTCTAGATCATCGGGAACACATCACCAATCGATCGCATTGTCGCTCACATAGCATTCGTCGCAACCATCTCTAGATCATTGAAAACACATCAACGATCGATCTCGTCGCCGCACACGTAGCACTCATCGCAAATATCTCTGGATCATGAGGAACACATCGCCGATGAATCTCTTCGCCACTCACATAGCACTCATCGCGAATATCTCTAGATCATTGGGAACACATCGCCGATCGATCTCGTCGCCGCACGCGTAGCACTCGTCGCAACTATCTCTAGATCATGAGGAACACATCGCCGATGAACCTCTTCGCCACACATATAGCATTCATCGCGAATATCTCTAGATCATTGAGAACACATCGCTGATCAATCTCATCACCGTGCACATAGCACTCGTCGCGGCTACGACTCTGACCCGAAAGTCAGGAATAGGGCCATATGCCCAAAATACCACCAAATGGGTCATAGCCCAAAAACCAATGTCCAACGACACTTCATATTCCAAGATTCCTTGAATCCTATCAAATCCACAACTGGGTCTCATGCCCGAAATACCTTTCGTAAAGCTCATAACTGGGTCTCTGCCCGACTTATCTCGTTTTGATTGTACTCTAAGGCAAACCTTAAACCAACTAGGCCATACGCTCGAAAGATATTTCAAAAGATGAAAACCAGTTCTCATCTCCAAAACACTTTCAAATCATAGTTCAACTAGGACTCATGCCCGAGTCTCAATTTCACACATCTCCGCGAAATCGTCCAAAATCGTAAATCAGTTCCTCAGTTTCACGCATCTCCGTGAAACCTTCGGAATCACATATCACTCATGTACGTAGTATACTTGGTCGAAGCCCAAAAAATAGATAAAATAGAAATCTCGAACTATGTGCACTAATGCATTTTTCTCCGAAAATGCCCAACAATTCATATTTAAATCATATGCACTCATGGAATCTCAAGATATGTTCATAAGTACATATAAATCATTTATGAATGCATTATATTTAGAAAGTAAGGTTCACTCACATACCGTCCATTTTGTGCCTCAATACGCATGCCATACGTTTCTCTGGGCCAATCACTATCACCGGGACTTCCAAACCTGTCCAAATCATACTAGAGGGTTACTAACTACTTCAATAACCTTCCATTAAATCCCCGTAAATTTCCTGGATTTTTAAACGTATTTAAACTTGATCCTAAACCTTCGGACATCTCGAACTATAACGAACGATGTCTGATCGACTCGAAACCTATCCCAAAATGTTCGTTACATTGAATAGATGATTTCACATGTTAAACTCTTCCTCAAAAATACCCCCACGTGAGCGCTACCCAAAGGCGTTGCGTGTGGGCTTCACGCGCCACCCAAAGGCGCTGCGCTTGGGCTTCACGCGCCTGCTACATGACCGTCTTCTTCCACTCGCAGACCGGTCCACTAGTCCGGCTGGTCCAAGTGAACCGGCGTGACCGGTTTACCCTCATATCTTCCTATTTTTTCATCCTTTTTCTTCCTTCTTTCCACCAATCCTCTCTAATCTATCTTAGGAGTTGTTTTATGCAATTAAATCCATGAAAACAATCCTAAAACTCATTAGTTCAATATTCCATTTTAAGCCCAAAGTTCCATTCCATGTTCTGAGCCCAGCTTACCTGGCTGGAAACCGAATTCGGTGGCCAGCCACCAAAAATCCACACGGCCGTTTGTCTGGCTGCTCAACCATCCTCAGCCACCGTTCCTGATTCCTCTCGACTTGTACAACCCCCACAACCATCATCCAATCATTAGAACAACCCTTAAACGTCCAAAACAAAATTTCAACAATTGAAATGAAAGGGGGGTTCGGGTTACCTTTGTCGTGAACTTCACCGCCGCCTACGGCGGTCCTGTAGCCTGCCACCCTCTCTCTTAGTCCATCACTCACCCTCAACTCCTCTCTTGGCCTCACAAATATTCAAATGGGGGGAGGAGTTTGGTTTTGGGTTCATCGGGCTAGGATGATCGAATGGGAATAAGGGAAAACAGATGCATGTATCTGTGTAATGGGAGTAATGGATGAGTGACACTTGTCACTCATCCATTGGGCCTGCGAAAAATATCTGGGCCCACATGAGGACAAATGCCACCTCGCCTCGTAATTCGTGCAATAGTACTCTGGACCTTTCGTGAACCATAACTTTCTCGTCGAATGTCCTATTTTGAAGTGCCACCTGTCTACGGACTCGTATTGACTTGATTTACGTAATGGTCCTCGGCCCTCGTGTATCAGACCTCTCGGGTCAAAAGTTAACTTTTTACCCTCATTCAGGGGTAAAAATCATAATTTCGCCTTGAACGTCCGATAATCCTCGATTAATCTCCGATTAGTTTTGCTAATCCATAATTAAGTCTTAATTTATCCCAAAGAGTTGGGACGGGTCGTTACAATATGATTGTGGTGTTTTGGTATTTTGGTATTTTCATACAATGTAGTATTGCACATATTTTGAGATTTATGCTTTACATTGTACCTTGGGTTTAGGCCATGTTTTTATGCGTGCTTATGGTTTCAAATGATTTGAATAATAAAATGATTTTGGATTTGGAAATATGACATCGGGCTGGAGTCCCTGTTGTGGTTTATGAAATGAGATTTCGAGTTTGAGACCCTATTGAGATGGATTTGGGCAGAGTCCCTATGATATTTGGATTGGATTGGATTTGGGGAATCCTGATTTTGTGGAAATGGTTTTGTGGAAACTATACCTTGGGCTGAGACTGTTGGAATGTTTAAACTTGATTTGAAGTATAAATGGTTTACAATGATTTTCCACTGGTTTTTAATATACCATCCTTATGTGTGGATTGTCTCCTCCAGACGTCTCGTAGTATCTTGAAGTAGTCACGATGCATTGCCTGGGAGGGGCCGCTCCAAGGAAAGGCTAAGCACCAGGAGTGTGAGCATTGCTTGAGAGGGGCCGCTCTACGGAGAGTCTTAGGATCAGGATCGCTAGATATGGATATCACCTAGGACAGTGTCCGGTGATATTGTTCGGATACTGGTGGATCCTAGGGAGTACTCAAACTTGAGACCCCGAGTGGAATGCATAGCCTTAGAGACCCTAACATTATTGATTAGACATCTGAGATGTCGGGGATTGGTTATACTGTATTTTCTTGGATTTTATGTAGAGACCCCATGCGTTTTGGTTTTGGGCTGAGACCCAACTGTGCAAATGGCTTTGATTGATAAAATTTTTCATTGGGTGTTGATTTGGAAAGCTATATGATTTTATTTAAAAGAAAATTGTGGTTATAACTGGTTTTCCAATTCATGCATACTTTTTAGTGAATGGTATAAATGTCTTTTCGTGAAATTATTTTATAAACAGTTTATATTCTTCCACTCACAGCTTTTCCTGTTTTTAATACCTTTCAGGTTGATCGTGGATGTGGGATATTAAAGAGACCTAGACATCACATACCTTCACAGATGCTTGCGTACTCTAGAAGCCCCGAGAGGGTTAGGTGTATCCCTGGTCTAGCACGGGGTGTCAGACGGGAGCATGGTACATCACGTGTTAATCCAGGGAGGATTAGGATGGGTCGTTTCACCCAAAACCCAGGTAAAGCCTGAAACCCATATATGTTTAAATTTTTGAAATTGGATTTTGGATGTTTGGGGTGTATTCTGATGATTGTGTTGTGTTTTCTGAGGTTGGACGAGTTTGTAGGCTCAAAAATCGAGGAGAATTGACAACAGAATCGCCCTAGGAGGAGGCTGGAAGTTGACCGTGGGATTTCGAGATTGACCGGGTAAATTCTAAGCCTTTTCTTCCTGTTTTGAGGCCATGGATCTCTTCCTGTGATGAAGACGATCACCTGGGTGGAAAATGGTTGAGAAATGAAGAAGATAGGATCGGGTCAGAGTCATGGGTCAAACGACCCGTTATAGTCAAATGGGCCAACCCAGCCAGAAGTAGGGGATAATGACATGGCAATCCACAGACCTGTAAGACGACGTGGCAATCCACAGACCTGTAAGGCCACGAGGCCAGTCAGAAAACAACACGTGGCAATCTGTCAGAGGTTGTTAGGTCTAGTCAGAAGTGATGTGGCAGTTCCACGTCAGACCTTATCAGACCACGTGGACCAGTAGGATGGTGCCACGTGGCAACATATCAAAAGGTGTTAGGTGATGTGGCAGGTCCACGTTAGCATTGTCAGACCACGTGGACCAAAGGGGTGGTGCCACGTGGCAATGTGTCAGAGGTGTCAAGGACATGTGGCACCAATCAGAGAGTTCCACGTGGCAGGTTGTATGACTTGACAGGTGTCAGACCTATCAGGCTGACGTCAGCATGACGTTAGCGTTGACCGACGCGTGTGAACTTTAACAGGTGTGTGAGGGCGCATGGGCACAAATTTTGAGTTGAAATCGGTCTTGTTTGAAAGTTTTCAACATTCTAAATCCAATAGTGGTGGTTTCAGGTCGATCAGAGGTCGTTTGATTGGTCATTTGGAGGTTTTTAGCCTTGAAAAATGTGTTCGGGACATCCAGGAGTTTTGAGGGTTTATGATTAGGACTTGTATAGGTTGGTAGTAACCTTTGAGTATGATTTTGACAGTTCTCGACGTCCCGATGATTGCGGATTAGCCCCGGAGTGGCTTACAGCACGGGTTCAGGCTTGCGGACATGGACGGTCTGTGAGTGGACGTTTGATTATAAATATGATGCATGCATAAATGTTTTGTATGTTTTATGAACATGATTTGAGATTCATAGATTGCATATAATTTAAATATGATTTGTTTGGCATTTTCGTAAAATGCGATATTGCACGTATTTCGAGATTTACTGTTTTATATGATACTTGGGGTTCGACCAAGTTTTATACGTGCATGTGATTTATATTATTTGACCGATTTCATGAAGATGCATGTAATCGAGGATTTGATTATCGATTTTGAAGGATTTCACGGAGATGCTTGAATTCGATATTCGGGCATGAGTCCCGATTGGATGTTGACTTTGACTTGGATGATAGTCAATGAAGATTTGAAAAATGATTTGAAATAACGAAATGGTTTTTCGAATTTGGAAATATGTTTCAGGCTTGAGTCCCAGTTGATTTACGGTTTGACTTAGAGTATAGTCAAACACGAGGAAATGATACCGGGTTGTGATCCTGTTTTGATTTATGAAAGATATTTCTAGCATGAGACCCTGTTATGGATTTGATAGGATTCAACGAATCCTGGATTTATGAAGTGTCTTTGAACACTGTTTTTATGATGGTTTATGGAAACAAATTTGATGAAATTATATTCGAGCGTAAACCCCTTTGAGATGATTTGATATGATTTGGGAGATGTTTTCCACATGACCATCCTCTATGATGTGATGATAGCCTTCAGACGTCGACCATTTAGTAAGATGTGTGATCCTGGAGAGGTCACGGGGACACTACCTATAGGAGTGTCGGAGATGAACATTTTGCAGACGTCGACCATCCTGTGTGATGTGTGATCTTGTAGATGCCATCACTCAAACGTCGACCATCCGATGTGATGTGCGATCCTGAGTTAGAGCACCTAGACGTCAAGCCACGGGCTACGAACCTGGTGTATGTTCGGATGTTTAACCCTGAGTGGCACGCGTGGCGCTGATATCGTGACTAGTGATGATGATATGATGATATAAGATAAAGAGGATTGGTAATGAAACATACGACTCCTGACGTGAGTCTATGTATCGGGCAGAGGCCCTATTGAGGTGTTTTACACGGTTTTGATCTGGGCTGAGACCCATGTGTGTTGGATTTGGGCTGAGACCCACGTGCTTTGGTTTTGGGCTGAGACCCTACTGAGGAAATGACTTTGATTGAGCCGTGCTTTCACTGTGTTTTGATTTGAAAAACAATATGATTTTCTTTTAAGAAAATATTTGAAAGACTTGTTTTCTGATGCACGCATACTTTTACGTGAAAGGTATAAATATCTTTTCGATAAATTGTTTTTATAAACTGTTATTTTTGTGCACTCACAGCTTTTATGGTTTTTGATACCCGTCAGGGGTTGCGGATGCGGCCTGTAGCAGAGACCGAGACATCACATGCCGCTGCGGACTCCACAGATCTTTGCCCACATTGAGTAACCCCGAGCGGGTTATGGTTTTATCCCTAGCCTGGCACGTGCTGTCAGACGAGAGCATGGCACATCCCACAATAATATAGGGGGATTGGGATGGGTCGTGTCACTCCAGACTTGTCCAAATGACATCTAAGGGTCACTAATGTTCTATACAAGTTCATACACTAAACCCTCACAAAGCCCGATACCAGAAACGCGTCTCGAGGCTAAAAACCCTTAAATGACCTATCAAACGGTCTCCTATCGACCTGAAACCACAACCATTGGATTCAGTTCGTCAAAACCTTTTGAACAACATCGGTCCCCTAAATTACCTATCAAGCGGTCTCATGTTCACGCGCCCTCACGCGCGGTCAAAGTTCGGTCAACTTCGGTCATCGCCGGTCAATGGCGGTTAACGATGGTCAACACTTGTTAACGGAAGTCAATGGATGACATCATGTTGACGTCAACCTGACATCTGACAAGTCTGACACCTCTGACAGCCTGCCATGTGGCACCACCCCATTGGTTCACGTGGTCTGACAATGCTGACGTGGACCTGACACATTAGCTACTGATTGGGCCTAACAACCTGCAACGTGGCATCACCTGATTTTCCGCATGGACTGATAGGTCTAATAGATGATGTGGATTGCCACATAATCATCCTCAATCTCTAGCTGAGTCAACCCGTTTGACTGTAACGGGTCATTCGACCCGCGACCCTGTAATGACCCGTCCCGAATTCTAGGATTAGATTAGTGACTAATCGAGAATTAGTGAGGTTAATCGGCGATTAGTCAAGCGAAATCGGATGAACGATGAAAAATGACCATTTTACCCCTGGTCGGGGGTAAAATGTTGAATTTTTTACCGGGTGGTCCGATGGCCGAGGGCTGAGGACCGTTACAAAGATCGGGTCGATACGAATTCATAGACAGGCGGCACATCAAATTCAGACGTTCGAAGAAGAAGTTACGGTTCACGGAAGTTTTGCGGCACTATTTTGCATTTTACGAAACGGGGAGCTTTTGTACTCAAGTGGACCAGATATTTTGGGAAGGCCCAATGGATGAGTGACAAGTGCCACTCATCCATTGCCTATTGAAATTGTATTCATGCATCTCATTCCCTTTTCCTTATTCGACCATGTCCCCAAACCAAACCCGATCAATCCCTCAACCCCAATCCAACCCTTACCCCTTTGAGCATGGTTATGAGACCGAGAGAGTGATGGGAGGACATGAGGATGATAGTGGCTGGCAGGAGACGGCGTCGCCGTGGGCGGCGGAGGCAAACTCGAACCACTGTATCGGTTAGGCCCTTTTTCATTTTATTTTCGATTCTGACGTTAGGGATGGTTTTAATCAATTGTAATGAGTTATTTAGGTTGCTAGGGGAGTAATAAGAAGGTTTTAGTGGTGGTTAACAGCCGAGGAGGCCCTAGGGAGGTTTTGAAAATATTGAACTGTGAGCAAGCTTTCGAACCGATGGGTTTTTATGGGTTTTTGGGTGATTTGATTTCATATTTAGGTTTCTAGGATCAAAATAGGTAGAATGGAATCAATTAGGAAGAAAAAAGACGAAAAACAATGAGGGAATAGGGCTGGACCGGTCACGCCGGTCCAGGAGAATCAGATTGCAGTGCATTTGTGTATCGTTACGTATTGGCATATATTATATTGGTGCATGCATAAATGTTTATTATATGTTTTAATACTTGTTTTGTGATTCCATGAGTGCATTTTTGTGTGGTTACGTATTGGCACATATTTCGAGGTTTCAGCCTTATACAGTGCCTATACGGGTTTGTATTTCTACGATGGTTTCAATGAAATGGTTTTGGATTTAAAAAGGATAAACTCGAGCATGAGACCCATTTGGTTTTGTCTTGGGAATATAGCCCTATTGGGGACCTACTGGTCTGAATCGTGATCGCGGCGAGTGCTATGTGCAGGGCGACGGACGATACGACGCTCACCTCCAGACTGGGATGTGTTCCTTCCGGAGAGGTCACGATGCACGATCTGTTGTCGGGCAACTGATGAAGGCTCGACTTCGGAGTGCTGAAGGTTCGGGATATCAATCAGTGATGAGTGCACCATAATCTCGCGGTGGTCGCGTCGGTTGATTCGTTCATGGCGACATACCGGGATTGAGAGCGGTCCTGGACGGATGGTTGCACGTATCACTACGATTGAAGTCGTGACTGACCCTAAGATATCGGACACGATGCCCAGTTGAGTCATGTGTTCAGGCACGAGGCCCAGTTACTTTACATTTATGATTTCGAGTTGGGGACCCTAAATGGATTTCCAGGTTCATGACAGTTTATGGGGACCGTTATGAACCCTTGAATGGTTTTTATGGTTCATGACGGTTTATGGGGACCGAGCATGAATCCATTGAAAGGTTTTTAAGGATTTTTTCGATATATATATATATATATATATTCATATACCTTCCTTTATTTGGATTGTCTCCTCTGGGGAAGGTCGTTGGCCTAGGTGGACCCCGGAGTAGTCACGGAGCACTAACTGAGTTGAGTCGCCCCCGTTGGGTACCTTACTCTCAGGAAGTCTTGGATTATAACCTCAGGGAGGGTCATTGATCTACGAGCATTGACCTGGGTGGACCCTGGGAGACTTGGGCTTTGAGACCCCAGGTAGAACGCGCGTAGCTTTAGATACCGTGACAGGACGGTTATGTGATTTATATGTATATGTTATATGTTATGTGATGTATACAAGTTTTGGGCTGAGTCCCACATGGATTTAGGCAATGGCCCGTGTACTTAGTTTCATTTAAGGTTTTGGGCTAAGGCCCTAATGGTTTGATAAATTGGTTTTCGAATGCATGCATACTTTTTAGTGAAGGGTACAAATGTCTTTCGATAAATGTTTTTATAAATTATTGTTTTGTCCACTCACAGCTTTTAAATGTTTTGACTGCCCTTCAGGTTGATCGCGGATGTGGACTGTAGCAGAGACCGAGATATCACATACCTCCTCTGGATCCTGGCGTACTCTGAAAGCCCGAGCGGGCTAATGTCGGAATTTTACCTTGTCTGATACTCCGTGTCAGATGGGATCAGGGTAGTCTTGCGTTAATCCTGGGGGGATTGGGACGGGTCCTGACACAGACCCGATCAGAACTCACTCATTTCTCAACCTTGTTTCCATCATTTTTCTTCCTACATGCTCGTAATGAACCCAACAATGGATCTATGGACTGAAAAACATCAAACAATGGCTAAATATACATGCTCAAGCTTGATGTTTTTCGGTTGGATTTCAAACTTGCACCAAGTCGATTCTAGTGCCCCCTTTTTCCTCTATTCTTCGATCCTGTGGACTCATCCAATGCCAAAAAACCATTTTTTTAATCATTAAAATAGTCCAACATGCCCTATAACTTGAATTTGAATTTCAACCCACACGGCTTACCTTCTAGGTTTTTCGGCCATCGTACGCGGTTGTCCTTGTCGTTGGTACCTTCCTTCTCGTATCAACTCACTCTCTCAGTCTCCCTTTCACTCAGACAACAAAGATGATGGATAGGGTGGTGTGTGTGTGTGGGTTTTGGTTTCAGGTAACAATGAGAAATAAAGAAGATGAAGACGAAAAAAAGGTGCATAAATTTGGGTTACTGGGCAAATGGGATGAGTGACACTTGTCACTCATCCATTGGTCCAAGTAGGATATTTGACCAATGAAAAATCAGCCAACTGCTCATACCTAGTAAAACATGCATAGTATGTATTTTCTTCCATGACCCGTAACTTTTCCGTCCGACGTCAGATTTCGACGTGTCGTTTGTCTACGGACTTGTGACGTCTCTATCTACGTAATGGGTTTTGGTCAAAGTCCAAATAGTATTTTGGGTCAAAAGTCAACATTTTCCCTTCTCATGGGCAAAATGGTCATTTCACATTTAATTTTCCGAATTTACGTTTATTAAAAGTTCGGGTTATTACTATTATACGTGTTTATTTTTTCATTTCACCCTATAAAGTCATATCATAAAATGTAAAATGATAATATTATGTTCACATGTATAATTGTGATATGATTTTTAAAACAATTTTACAGTTTATTATTTATTAAAAATTAATTATTTCTTAATTATTTCTAAAATTATTTAAAAGCTAATGGTGAGAAAATAATAGGAAAAAAGAAATTGATAGGATAAAAATAAAAATAAAATTATAGTGCATAAGCCAGTTGTTGATACCTGCAGGGGTTTGCAGGATTGGCAATTGGCAAGGATCTTGCCTTGGTTGGAACCCTCATCTAAGGTTCGAGCCCGCCCCAACAATTTTAATAAATCCCTTATAGGGAGGTTGCTGAGTACCGAGTGCTAGCGAGATACATGTGAACGCTAGTGATTGTGTCCGCTCTCGAAAGTCTAGGTTCAAAAGTGACCCGACTGCCAATGCTTGTGGGGCCTGCAAGGTGGAAAACCTTGGACCACGTAGGATCTGTTTATCCATGTGAACACTGGTGATTGTGTCAGCTTCCTAGTGTTTGGATTCAAAAATGACCCGACTGCCAATGCTTACGGGGCCTGTAAGGTGGAAAACCTTGGGTCACGTATGATCTATCTACTCTCGCTAATATGGTGCATGATTCAAATATTAGTTAGATTTTTGCAAACCTTGGACATTTCAGAATGTTTTCCGATTGAGCGAGCTACCTACCCCCTCTTCAAATATGGCTGATAAAAAAAATATATATATATATAGGCAGATCGGGCAGGTAGAGCGGTGCAGAGACCTATGAATAAAACAAAATCAAAAGATGTCCTTTGTTCTGTTTAATATAGGCTTCACCATTTGGCCCAAAAACCCATGGGCTTATAGGGGCCCGATAAGCCCGATGGACAAAAGTCCGGCCCAACCCGCTATGGGTTGTGGGCCAGCTCGGCCCGAGAGTTAGCGGGCTGGACTTGGGCTTATGGTGTTCAAACCTGATAGGCCCGATAGACCCGATAAACCCAGCCCGACCCGCCTGTATAAACCCGGCCCATAAGCCCGAAAGTATAAAATATTTATTATTTAAAAATTAACACTCAACCCATTCTGAATACTAATATTTCAACCCAAACCCAAATCTCAGCCCCAAGTCCACCTAATTTATTTTTAAAAACCCAATACTCAATACTCAATACTCAATACCCAATACAAACCCTAACTACTCATCCACCTACTTAATAAGCCCAACGTTTTTGGACCCTTGAGTATTTTATTTTAACGAGACCACATGTTTGCACCCTTGTGTATTCTTTTTCATTATTAATATTTTTTTGTAATTTTAAAATTTGAGACATAATTTATTGCAAAAGACCACGTAAGCCCGATCCAAGTGGGCTTAATAGGCCCGAACCGAAAAGCCCGATATAAACTTGGCCCGATAAAAGCCCGTGGGCTCTTTTTTATGTCATTAAGCTCGTCCGGCCAGGTCCACAAATTTAAAAATTATTTAATAAGCTCGGCCCGGCCCAGCCCAAACTCAAAAAAGCCCGGCCCGGCCCAATGCCGAAGCCTAGTTTAATATATCCATATCATAATTTTTAGGTAAATTAAAACGATATCAAGGATTATTGGGTCATTCTTCCTTATGTTAGAGGTTTTCTGTTAATTAAAACAGCCGGGAAGAGAGGAAAAAACAAAAGAAGAGAAAAGATGGTGGTGCTGCTGGGTTCTCTTAGCCAAATCAAGGCTTCTCCTATACCAATTATCTCTTCTTCTTCCGCAGCCCTTTCTCAGAATGCGAAGGCTCTTCTCACCAGAAGAAGAGCCATAGCACTTGGACCAAGTGCTCTGGTTGTTTCTTTACTCCATTTCTATAATCCCATTTCCTCACAACCTTCACATGCTCTTGCTCAACAACAACAACAAGATGAGCTTCAGCAAGAGGAGGACCGTGCTGTGAATCTCTTCCAGGTTTCACTCTAGTTCTTTCTCTAAATTAGTCAATTGTTATGCTTTATGTTACTTCTTCCCGCCCAAATTGAATTTTGGGTTGGGTTTCGGAATTGAAGCTAGATTATAGTGTTTTGCTTGCTTGTTTGTTTGACCCAATTAGCTTGGTTGGTTGAAAAAATTGGAATGGAAACAGTTAGTTTCTCAGCAGAATTGTTAATATTGATGAAGAATTTGAAATTGGGTTGATGATGAATTTGCAATTGGGTCACAGAGGCCTGCGTTGTTTTTGACCCATTCGAAGAACTTGAATCTGCTCCTCAAAATTCATAGTTAATTAGTCGTTCTAAATTTTATTTAATACACTAAGTGCGCCATTTAAACAATGACGGCATAGCTATACAATCATTGGACCCAAAATTTGTTCCACGCACATGTTGCTTCTAGTGCTAATAATTGGAAGTGTTTAATAATGCCTACATTTCCTACATCATTTCTATTGAAAAGATTGTTCGAACTAGTTTGAAAGACTTATGGCTATGTTTGGATGAGGAACTTCAATATACCAAGGGATTTAGGGTATATTTCTAAGAAAATGCACTACAAACAATGAATAGAGGGAGTTGTAAGTAGCGACTTGAGCAATAGCAAGGGAGCATATGCACCCCATGAGCATAACAAAACCATTACCAACCAGTTATTTACAATGACCTCTAAATGACGGCATGATAACTGTTACGTACAACCAGTTACTTACAGTTACTTGTCAACCATATGATACTAAGTCATCCTACATCGAAGCGTCAAAATTGCATGATAACTGTTTGTATTTTTCTTTTCAGTGACCTGGTGGTATCAGATATATGTTTATATTCATTCTTCAGCATGCGTATAATGTTTTGCAGGAAAATTCTCCATCAGTTGTTTATATTAAAGACCTGGAAATTGACAAAAGTCTCAAGGCCTCTCCTGCCTCGGTCTTCTTAATTGAGGATGAAAATACTAAAGTTGAAGGAACAGGTTCAGGCTTCATTTGGGATAAGTTTGGCCACATTGTAAGGACACCCGACTTCTACCTATCCATGTGAACTTTAACTTCAGATGCTATGTGCAACCAAGTGTTTTTAGTTTTTTTCATTTTATATTATATTTTTTTATCATTTTTCTTACAATCTGACAATCTTTCGTAATATTTCTTTACAAAAATGATTCTATTACTTGCCTCAATTTGAAGTCTTTTTTTCTTCTTGGCCCGAATTATAGTTTGAAGTCAGAATGCTTGTATTTTTATTTTATGATTTAATAAGGAAGCAAACATCATTCAATTTTTGAAGGCTTTACTTGCCCTCTCTTCCCCTTTCCCTGAAAAAAAATCATGTAATATGTGGCTTGTATTGCTGGTGTAATTGTTTCCATAAACTCAAAATAATTGTATAGTATAGATAGTTTGGCTAAGGTCATTCCAGCAATGTTCTAACAGTTTAAATTTGAAGACATCTGCACCAGTACTTTAATTTGGACTTGGATATCTAAAAGACAGATTATGTTGTAAGTTTGGATTATCTGGTGGGCATATTCCTGTAATTTATGGATCTTTACATCCGTGGTACTGAAATAGTCAATCCTCGGTGTCTCCAGGTCACCAATTACCATGTTGTGGCAAAATTGGCTACAGACCAAAGTGGATTACAGCGTTGTAAGGTTTTGTGCTTTAATTCAATTTGAAATCTTTGTCATTGTTTAAACTTCTTGTTCTGACTGATATTGAATTTTCTAATTTGTAGTGTCATTTGTTTTGATCATAGTTTATCTGGTGCCTTTCTTTATAGGTTTATCTTGTAGATTCAAGAGGCAATGGATTTTACAGTGAAGGCAAGATTGTTGGTGTAGATCCAACCTATGATCTGGCTGTTCTTAAGGTATTAGTAAAACATAACATTCTAGTCTCTTGGTGTTCTCCTTAGTTCCTTTTCCCTGTATGCAGAATAAACTTTCAGCCACTGTTTTGCAACCAAGTCATTTTTCAGAAAGTTAAATGAGGTAAGTTATGGTTTAAGCGACTATGCCATAAGCTGGAATAGTGATGGTTAACTTGAACAGTATACTTCAAAGACATTGAACGAGATGTGATAAATTATTGTTTATTCATATAAGCATTGGAAAATTAGTCGAGGATTTTTTTGAACAAGGAAGATGTGCTTCTATAATGTAATTTGTGACCAACATGTGTTAATGTAGGTGGAGAAATGGGACTGGCTGGGGAAACCTGATAGACTGAACTATAAAATTTTCCATTATTCGTGAGAATATATGTAGTGGGATTCAAAAGTTATCATAACTTGAACTCTGGCTTTGTTGGCTCTGTTTCCTTATATACCAAAGAGTTTCTGCATATTACTGGAACCATGTAATATGCATGGTAGTGAGATGCCATAGTATTGACCTCAATCACCTTTCTTCATATAGTAAAAAAAGGCACTATGTCAGTGTCTCTTGATATTTGCATGAAGAGCGATTTAAAATTAGACTGGCAAGGTTTCATCTTTCTTACTGCATTTGATTTAACCATCAAGTACATGTGAGTCTTTATTTATTACTATTTTTGCAATGCGGTTACTGTTGAAGATTTTTGGCCTAATACTGTGTGCAGGTTGATGTTGAAGGACATGAGGTAAAACCTATTGTTGTTGGTACTTCTAGTGATCTACATGTGGGTCAGAGCTGCTATGCCATTGGGAATCCTTATGGATATGAGAACACTCTAACTATAGGGGTAACTTTCCTACTATCACTATTTCACTCTTTTTGTGCTATTTACAGCTTTGATCAATTCCTGATGATATAATAGCATTAAGATTAGAAAGAGGGTGTAAAATGTCAACTATAATACGATTTACATCCAACTAGTTGTGTTTCCTACTATAGAATGAAAATCTTAAAACTTTATTTCGTTGCTAGGAACAAGATTATTCACTGCATCTGTATACTACGGTAGAGTAAGGACCATTCAAGTCTATTTGTTGATTGTATTATGGCCTGATAGCCGATACCCTCTGGAATCTGGATATTGCAGGTGGTGAGTGGATTAGGCAGGGAGATACCCTCACAGGATGGAAAGGCAATTAGAGGAGCTATTCAAACAGATGCTGCTATTAACTCCGGTAAAGTTATCATTTTGCACCCACTCTTGTTACAATAATTGCGTGCTGTCTAATAATAAATGCAAGAGCACTCAATTTGGTTTACTGATATACACCCAGATCTAGTTATGCACCCATCAAGTTCGTTTCAGTTGCCTGATATTGAAGCAGGTTGCTATAACCTAATACCTGTGAGTTCTATTTAGCCTAGCTGAGCCCATCCCCGAAGCTTTATAACTTTGATAACTTGTATCTTGGTTCTTAGAAGATAACTTATAATTGATAAATTGTGTTTCGTTTTTTCTGTTTGATTGGTTGGTTTTCCTTGAATCCTTGGTGGTGGAAATTATGTTACACGTAAACTCGAAGTGTTTACAGCAAGCTTCCATGGCGGAATTTGTGCAGGGAATTCAGGTGGACCATTGATTGATTCACATGGCCATACTATTGGAGTTAACACGGCAACATTCACTCGCAAAGGTAAACCATTTTCCTTCGTTCGGATCATAAAAACCCACTTTACAAAGATCTCTTCCCACTCTACACAGAATGATCGGAGAGCATTTTGGAAGAGCGAGCATGGGGCTAGGGATTTCAATTTGAAATGCCTGGATATGAGTTTTGAAGTCCTTTTTATTATATTTTGGTTGCAGGGACAGGAGCATCATCTGGTGTTAACTTTGCAATACCAATTGACACTGTTGTACGAACTGTACCTTTCCTTATTATATATGGAACACCATACCGTGACAGATTTTGAATCCTACATTGTATTCTTCCACATTTCTCATATAATATGGTGTTGTTTTGAACGAAATCAATCTATCTGGATTCTGTTTCTGTAAACAACTAAACATACATTTCAGAGAAATGATCAGATTTCTGAACAAATACTGATTTTGATGGACAAACAATCTGCATTGCAATTGATTTTCATGGAAATGGAAATCTTTCATGAAGCATTAAGATTGCAAAAAGTAATAATATTATTCATAAAGTAGATAGATGAAACCAAGCCTAAAACATGTCATCGACGTATTTATGAATTAGAATGAAAGCAGAGACAATTGTTCTTCAACAAAGCAACCCACATGGCAAGAGGCACGACAGGAAGAAGGGATTAGAATGAGGCCAAGGCAGCGCTGCTCCATCGGAGAAGGCGAAGAATGGCGAGTGCTACGATACTCCACCGCATCTTGAAGAATGATGTTTCCTTGTTTGTCAATGCAGTGAAATGTCCCTAAGAAAAACCGGCCATCTCTTATCCCAACTAGCATCCGCCGGAACAGCAATTTCCTCGCACGGTTCACAGCTTTCGACTCCGAGTCTGAGCGCACCGCCGCCGCCTGAGTCAGTGTTTCAGCTGCTTCTTGTTCCATGTTCGTGCTTTGGGTTTGAATGATTGGATTCGATTCTGCCATTGCTGCGCTGCTGTAAAACAAAGAACGAGCAAATTGAACAAACCCAAAACGATGTCGGTGGTTCAATGTAATCCAAAGGCACAAGCCCAGGAAATTGAACAAACCCAGATTCGAATGGATCGACGGATGGAACAACTCAGGCCGAAAGCTTCATACTCGAAGGCTTTCACTGAGGGTTTCAGGCTCGGTGCTCAAAGGTGGCGGTGAGAGTCTGACTGTCTGAGAGATGTGAGAGAGAAGCCACGGCAGGGAAAGGATTGGGTTTTCTAAAATATTTAGGTGTATTCAATTGGAGGAAATTGATTCCATTTGATTTTAAGTGATTTAAATAAATTTTAATGGGTTTTAAATCCACTAAATTTTAAAAAAAATTATTGATTTCAACGTGTTTTAATGTAAATTTTAAATAATTTGTTATGATTTTAAAAGATTTGTTATTATTATACTTCTTTAACTATCCATTGAAGTGTTATTAGCGACATCAAAATGATTGATTTTAATACTTTAACGAGACAAAAAAAACGAGCCCTTTCGAATAAAAAAGCAAGAAGACCAGTTGCTAGGGTTCCGAAAGCATGTCCATAAACCACAAGCACATAAGGACTCATGCCTTTGTCAAGAGAGTTCTTGGACACCATATTGAACCCTGCAATGCAAATACTGGAAAATGGACAAAGAAGATATGGTTTCGACTCTTCGACGACTTTCTCCCTCTTGCTGTGTCTCGTAACTCCCTCCGCTTCTTGTTCTTCCCTATTTAACATTTTAATTTTTTGCAGATTGATTAAACCATGCCTTCCCTTTAAAAGATCAATTTACTTATGTTGATTCCACGTATTTTGAGAAAGAAAAAAAAAAAAAAAAAAGTGGTTTCCAACTTTGATAACTATTGGCACCTCAAGTTCTTTGCTGCATAGTCTGTATTATTAGCCGGATCTACCATAAGTTCCCATTGCTGCATTAAGCAAATTCATTATGCTTATTATCTTTCTAATTAAAATAAGGCTTTTTATATTCTCATTTAACTCACAAATTCGAAATTTTAAGATATTACCCTGAAACTAGTAGATGGGTAGATATGCTTTCATATAACCTGTGTAGATATTAAAAGCATGATCTAACATTTACTTACTATTTTCGTCGTCGTATCGGATGCCTAAATAATGTGGAGGGCGGGGTGCAAAATCTGCACAAAGACATTTGCATGATTTTTTATTTTTGATCAAGTCCAACCTATATAATGTGGAGGGTGATGTGCAAAATTTGCACAGAGAAAGAAGGAAGATGCCATTTTGATTTTTGTTCATGTCCAACCTAAAGGAGAAAAAGTGAAAATTCATAGATTTCTGAGAGTAAAAGTGTATGCTACATAACTTATCTGCAGAGCTCCCACCCTCCCACAGTACTGAAAATGTTCAAGAGTGGAAGAATATGGTATCCCAATTTTGGGGTTAATTTGAAATACTCAATCCTTATTTTTTTTTTTCTTCACTAGGAAAGTGATGCATGAAAAGATATACAAACTACAAAGGAAGGAAATTGAATCTGTGTTTTTCATTTGATATACTAGCTCAGTATAATCATATAAATTTACACAGTTGAGCAAAGTTGCTAACAAACTGCCTCTAGAAAAAAAAATGAATCTATGACTTTTTTGAATTCTCTGTGTCGTGCAGATGAATTGAATTATCTGAATGAGATCTATAAATTAGATCACTCACAATGATAATATCAAGCAATAGAGATGAAGGTTTCAATAGGATCAGATTCTTCAAGCTTGGAAGCTGCCTGGAAGTCGTCTATGGCGTCTGCTATTCGACCATCATCTCTGTGAATCATCCCCAAGTGATACCAAGCCTTTTGATTGTTGGGATCGATCCTTAATGCGTCAGACAGTATGCTTTTTGCCACAGGCAATTCCATTGGTCTCATCTTTGACAGAAGGGCAACAATTAAAATCTTGTAGGGAACATAATAGGGTTATAGCAGAAGAGCATCAATATAAGAATCAATGGGACTGGCTTGGGACTAGCTTCTCTGCAATTAGAAGTCTTTTACCCAAGCCCTAAGAATCAATGTTCCTTACTAGTTGTGAAAAGACGCAGTGAGTGAGTGAGGAATTTTTGCTTCCTTGCTGTTTGTGAAAAAGAAGCAGAGAGAGACGAGGGGGAGGGGGGGAAAAAAAAAGGAGAAAACTTCAAAATCTTTGGGGGTGAGGTTGGATTTGTGTTTAAGTTTTGATATTTATATCATCCATCCAAAAATCCTTTCAAATCCAATATTTGCTAAAATCATCTAAAATATACGAATTTTTGAATACATATGTATTTTAAAGTATTCTTAAATAATTCGTTTTGAATACACTCTGATTTGAACGTATTTTAAATTAATCCATTAAAACACAAATTGAATACACTGCGATTTTTACTAAATCATTTAAAATCCCGATTGAATACATCTAAATTTCGATCTCTATAAAAATCACTTAAAACCACCAATTGAATACACCCTACTAAAGTTGTATAAAACAATTTTGAAAAAAAAATGGAGGAAATTGCCTAAAAGTTCCCCTTCTTTCTTATCTAAAGTTTTTCAATTTTTCAATTTTTAAACTCTAACGTTTGATGTTGTAAAATAGAAAAAGAATTTTGGTATTTTTCATTTTTTTTTCTATTTTGAGTTTATTTTTTCAATATAATAGCTTTATCTATAACTATATGATATTGGGATTTCGAAGTTCAAATTTTGTTTCTCAAAATTTTGAGTTTGGATGTTGAAATTGTAAAATTTATATGAATTTTAGTATTTGATATTGCATATTCGATTTTTTTTTTAATTCAACTTTGAGTTTGGTTTTTCAATAGAAATGTTGATGTGAACTCTAACAATCGTATGCTTCAAATTTTTGAGTTAAGATTTTGAAAGTATAAAATTTGTATGAACTTTAGCATTTTATATCATAGAATGAAAAAAAGAACTTTGATATTACTCTATTTTAAGTGTGGATTTTCCAATTGAAAGGTTTAAGAGAACGCTGATAAAATATGATTGGGTTTCAAAAGTGAAAAGAAATATTCTTCAGATTTTTGAGTTTGAATCGTTGAATTATAAAGTTTATATAAACTCTATTGTTTGTTATGTCGGATTGGAAAAATAATTCGGCATTTTTCCTTTTTAAATTTGGTTTTTGTTGGTAAAATTAAAGCACACAATTAAGGACTCTAAATTCAACAATTAAAACCTTGCAAGCATACAAAACAAAGATAGTTTAACGATTTAGCAAGGATCAATCCCACAAGGACTTTGTATCAACGTTTTATCCAATTAAATTACTTTTAAATTAGCTTATTAGACACACACGCAAAGAGGGAGGCATGGGAGGGTCTCAATATGTTTTTTGTAAACGAAATTTAAAGATGAAAATCATATGAAACAAACAAATAATGCAAAAAATGAAGATGATTGGTTTAATTTATAACTAAGGCGAATCAAGTCTTACTATCCTCCCTAACTGATTATGACCATTAGCTAGATTTTCTTGGCAAGTTTTGAATTAAGTGCTTACGCAAAGGACCTGATGTTGGTTCACGACACAATTTCTTAATTTCTTAATTGGCATGTCCTAGCATGATGCTTACATAGAACTTCAATCACCTGTCATTTAAGATGATGCCTTAAGTGTTAATAGAATTTAATGACACCACACTAGCCTATGAGAATGATGTGCATTTTCAGGTTGTCATGAGTTCCAATTACAAGATTATTTCTTAACCTCAACCACTTGATGCTACAAATTTCAAGATGATATAGTGGTCTATCAAGCAATTCCATCATTAATTTATGCAAACAAGATAGCTAATATTATAGGCACACAAAAAAAAAGTAGTAGTTAAAGTAAGAGTCAGAACCAATTCAGCATGCAAAGCCATCAAAACCAAGAGCCAAAATCATAATAATCATATATCACGGCTAGGGCTTCAAGCAACCCTAATTCTAGGAGAACTACTCACATGTTATTGAACTAAACGACATAGTATTGAATTGTATTAAAGATTACAAGGAAATTAAAGTAAATGGTAAAGAAGGAAGAGTGAATACCGAGGCACGGCAGAGACACATAAGTTTGCTTCTCTCCAAGCTTCACTACCAAGTCTCCTTTCGATTACAGAAAAAAAATGAAACTGTCTTTGTCAAAGTAAAAACTGTGCTTTGCAACTAAACTTCAAATTAAGCTAAAGAGAGGAACCTTGAAACTTAGACTTAAGGGTCGTATAAATAAGGGTGTAAATGTGACGACCTGGAAATTTTGGAAAACTTGAAGAAAATGACGATTTTGCCCATAAAATTGGGTGAATAGTTGACTTTTGGTTCGAGCGGTCAAACGGACTTTGACCAATGACTGTGACGTAGTTTGGGACGTCACGAGTTCATAGACAGGTGGCACGTCTAATTCCGACATTCGAGGAGAAAGTTATGATGTTCGGAAGTTCAAGGGTAATTTGGTCATTTGATTAAAAAAGGAGCAATTTATTGACTTTTCAAACGACATGGAATTTTCACGTAATTCGAAGATCGTTGGGTAGGTCTTGAGACGTTGAGTCCGTAGACAGACAGCACGCGTCAATCGGAGTTCGGACGACAAAGTTACGGGCCTAGGAGTGTGAAGGGCATTTTGGTAATTTGTAAAAGCAGGGGAAAATGGTAATTTGGATTGGACGGTTGAATGGATGATTCAGCCATGATTATGCCACTAAGTGACATCTGTCACTCTCTAAGTAAGATTGGTGGCAAACGAATATGTGTGGCGGTGGAATGAATTGGAGAGTTTAAACTTTGTGTGTGTGTTTGAAAAACAGAGACCAGCTCACAACCTTGCTTGATTGACCTCCCCAACAACTAATTGAGAGAAAAGAAGAACTGGAGAATAATTGAGAGGGTGAGATTGTGAGATAAAAATAAAGAAAAAGGGGAAGGAAAACCCAGAGAACCTGAGACCCAAACCCTTCGAAAATTGGAATTGATCAAAAACCAAATTTGGAATTTTGAGCCATAAGCAATGAAATTGAGATGGGATTGAATTTCCTCAGATCAATTCGAGTCGACCCACTTCAAAAACTAAGGTAATCGAGGAGGTATTGGCCAAAAACAGGACTTGCGAACTGTTGGAATTTTCGAGCTTAAGTTGAGTAATTGGGGGTAAGTTTTTGTGAAATTGATTTCAGAATCATTGTTCAAATGAGTCTGTGATGCTCCCTAACTAATTAATTGAAGTAATCGATGAATACTTGCTGAACTTGGAAGACGAACACCCTTCGAAAATTTGAATGCAGTTGAATTGGTTTCAAGTAATTAAGATTAAAATTGATGGAACAGACCCAAAATTATGATGATTACGATGCTATGTAATGGATCAATTGAGGAATTCAAGTTGAAATTGGCAGGGATTGAACCGGGTTAACACGCAGGCTGAAAACAGGCAGTCGGGTGAAAACGATGAACAGTGCATGCACTGTAGCAGCGTGTGGGCTTCACGCAGAGCCACTCACGGCGGCTCGTGGGGGTGTGTGAGACCGAATCTCGAGGCGAGTTCAACATGAAACTTGCTCATTTTAATGTAACGAACATTTTGGTACTAGTTTCGAGGGAATCGGATATCGTTTCTATAGTGTCCAGTGTATCCGAAGTTTTCGTATACGTTTAAAATACGTATTTAAATCCTGAAAAAATTGGGAAAAATTATGTGAGATATATTGAAGTGTTAATGACCCTCAATATTGATTTTGGACAGGAATTATGATTTCTAGAATTTACGGAAAAACGTGCAGCTCGAAAGCGAGCCATTTGAACGATGTGTGAGTGGACTTTGCTTTCTAAATTTCAATGCATGCATAATTGTTTTTGACGCTTTATATTTATGATTTCTATGCTTATGCTTATGGTAATTACGATTTCCGTATTTACACGTATTTCGATATGCAATACATAATTGCACGTATTTTGAGACTATGGTTTCTCCTATGCTTTGATGATGGTTTGATGGATGATTTTATATGATTTGTGCATATCATGTTTTGATGATGTTTTGATTATAATTTGTGAGTATGATTTGGGATTTGAACGTGAAATACGGACATGAGTCCCATTTCGATAAAATGTGATTTCGGATTTGGTTTTGGAATTTGGATTACGATGGATTCTGGATTTGCTATGAATTACACATGGTTTTGGGTTTAAAGACCCGGTACTATTGTTGGATCTGACTTTGCGTTTAAAGACCCAGTTGATTGATGTGACGAGGGAGGGCCCCTGATTGATATGTTTTGAGTTTAAAGACTCGGTTATTGTGATATCCCCCGAGGCCTATTGATTGTGTTTTGAGTTTAAAGACTCGTTGATATCCTGGGAAGGCCTGATATATATGAGTTTAAAGACTCGGTGATTGCGATCTAGCAGATTGATTAACTTGTGATTTATTGTTGATTTCCGATGTTTTCGGATGTGTTGGGCAGTGGTCCGGTTTATATGGATTTATGGATTTTTGGGCTATGTTCTCGTACTTGGATTTTGATTCATGATTTTGGGTTGAGGCCCCGTATTTATGGTTTCGGGCTAAGGCCCGAGGTTTGAGAAAAGGAAATGATTTTGATTTTCATACACGGTTTTCTTATATTGGAAGTGAAATGGATTATGAAATGATTTTCGAATGCATGCATTGATTTGACGTGGAGGGTAGAAATGTCTTTTCTGCAACATGTTTTATAAACTGATTTATTTTCGTCCACTCACACCTTTTATGTTTTATTGACCCTCCAGGTCGTGGTGCGAAAATCGAGACTGATAGAGCGGTGGAGGCATGAGTGGGCACAGGTGCGGTTATCCCTTGTTTGAAAGTACTGAGGGTAATTTTGGAACTTCGGTTGACTTGTCAGAGGGAGTAGGACTAGGCATGGTTATCTATGTCCTTCGGGGACGGTTCCTGTTAGTAAATCCTCTAGAATTTAGGAGAAAAATCTGTATAGGAACCCCCCTTGATTTTTGAACTTGCATTCATATTCCAGGCTGAAGATATATTTGCAAATAGTAATCATTGTAGGATTAGGAGTCCTTTTTGCAGCAAAAATTAAGTTAGAATCTTCTTGGTCTTTCTTGCACGCCAAGGAAGCTTCTAGTGTCTTCTAAGGTTGCTTGGGCGTCACATAATGAGTGGAAAACTGCCTTAGATATTGAGAACATAGCTTGACCAATCATGGGCGTCAAAACCTCCATATTTTAGCTTTTTGAGAATACTCTGGACTGGGCACGTCACAGACCTTAGCCACCGAGCCAAACCTCAGATTGGGCTTATTAATGTCATACTTTGAAGGTTTGAGGTTCAAGGGACACTTTGGTACAGGGCGAGATATTAGATCCTAAATCCAAGCCCAATCTGGGCCTAAATCATGGACCAGACACTCTCAGGACGTCCTTTGGCCATTTTTGGAACATACTCCAAAACAAACCCTGAGAGTGTTTTTGAATAGAGTATTCAAGGAATGTTTCTAGTGCCCAATTGGTGAAGAATGCATACTTAGAAGATCGCAGGCATATAAGTGACAAAATCATGTACCACTGGCTCACAACATGTCCATGCACATGGTCTTGGCTGGTGCTTAGCTAAGCCATGTCCAAGACATCATAAGGGACACCATCTTGGCTTAGGACTTGGACATTGGCACTTAGTTGGTCCTCAAACACAAGTCTTGGACCCGAAAAGGCAAGTTCTTGGTACTTCAAAGTGGCACCCCAGCAGGTCCTTAGACGTGTCCAATGGCATATCCATGACTCAATTTAGGGCTCAGTTTTCATCCTGAGATAACTTCTTCATTTTAACTCTTATTTGAGAAATTCTCGCAAGATTGATCAATTTCTCCTATTGTTGGCATGAAATCACTCAAAAAAAGTGTAAAAAAGGTATTAGATGACATCAAAATAATGCTTAAATAATGATTGAATGAATACCCCCAAACATAATTTTTGTTAGCCACTTAGCAAAACAAAGAAAAAAACAAAAGACTCGATATTAGTTAAGATAGAACATTTAAACCTATAGGTTCACCTAGTAGGAGGAGTTTTCTCTCCTGAGAGTTGTAAAGGCATGATACCCACAAACGTTTTATTTAAACAACTACAATGCTTGAAACAATACACTGAACAATCTAATAGGAATCAAAATCAGTAGACATGTGTTGTAGAACTAACAGATATGCAATAATTGTGAGTGTCATGTGCCAATTGTGAATGCCAACATTTTAAGTGATCATGCTTAAAAATAACTTCATCTAAGAAACTTAGAAAGATTTCGCATTGCCTCTAGTCTTCACTAGGCATCTCTCAATTCACACAAGAATCCTAGGCTTACACTCGTTCAAGCATATGTGATGAGTTCATGGTATGGGATTCAAGTTTAATCACATATGAATAACAATGAAAAATTGTACTTTTATGGAAATAACGATCTCATGAAAAGAATTAATGTTTACGAAAATCGATACATACCTTAATCATTGCATGATTTTCCACAAGATCAGTAGGTTTTCCATCAATGGTTGTAACGAGGCTAAGCTTTGGGGGTTCAGAAAGGAAGGATAGCATTCAAAGAACCCGAGTTATGCCAAGGCATGAAAAGTCACGATTTTAACTTTGAATTTCTAAATTGAATCTTTGCTTAAGGCCTACAGAATTATGCCTTCTTGATGGCTGATTGTGAGGTTCTTGGCTCACTTCGCTCAAATCACATTATTTTCACTTTTTTTGGTTTCTTTCTTTCAATGTTTTCATTTTCTTGAAAATATTTTTTTTTTGTTTTTCTTTTGAACTGAAACAAGATCATGCAATGCTTCCACACACTTCAATATGGCTCATTACTTCTTGAAACTTTGAACTTTGAGCAAACGCCAATCTCATGGAGTTGGATACCACTTTTTTATACTTCTCATTCTCACCATGATTCTCATTTAATGCAACTTCAACACAAGCTAAGATTATAGGGTATGCCTTAATGAGGCTAAGTACTTGGGTATGTTGTAACTTGGGTGATGAAAGAAAGGCTGAGTGTTTGGCTTAGAAGTTCGCTTAGGGAGCATGCAATTGGGAAGGAAGAAGCCTTCAGAGGTTAAGTACACATAGATTACATTACTTCTTATGGAAAACCATACATTAAATCAAGAGTATCTATATCATGTTAGTTCTTTAAAAATCAATGCAAAGTGATGTAATGAGATCATCAATTGTGAACAAAAGTGATGAGTGTTTAAGAGTGGAAAGAAGTATATCATTCAGAAAGAATGACATTTAGGCTCAAAGATATTAAAACCCTTAGTACATCCGTCTCCATACTAATTTTCTATGGTTCCCTCAAATTCAGTTGCATTGTTCACTTAAGCATTTAAAACATGGTATTTGTGAAGTGTTGATTATGAACCTCTTGACCATGGCATGCCTCTTAACAAAGCAAAGATAGTTAACTTAGCATGTATATTCCTATTAGCAAGTTAAAATGCTAAAACTCGCAAAAAAAACTATAAAACAAAAAATTGAAAAAGTATGGTCGCGTACGCCCCCAAACCTATTGGTTTCTATGTGTAAAGTTCAATCCCACACCCCCAAAACTAAACTAGACATTATCCTCAAATTTTGAATAATAATCAGAGCATGGAAATATGTACATTAAGTGAGGTATAAAATTGCATAAACAAAGGGATGAGAGAGGGGTACAAACTAGGGCTAGGTTACCTCATCCTAGGAGTCCTTTATTTAACTTCTGGGTAAGACCGTGTGACATTCTATGTATGAAGCAGATACTGAGCATTTGGTGCATGTGGTGCTAGTGGTAGAGTACCTGTTTCTATGGATGGATAGTGAATGGCAGTGAAGTAAGGTTTTAGGCGATGGGCATTGACATTGAATGACACCTTCTAAGATGTACTATAGGCCCACAATGCATCATTCAATCTGTTGGACTAGTCCTTGTGGGTGGAACTAACAGTATTTTCCAAGATCTCCTTCACTTCTTAATTAGAGATTTTAGCTTGATCGCTTGTCTAATGGTTGTAAGGCATAGAGATTCTATGAGTGATACCATATCTCTTCATTAGAGCTTTGAAGGAGTGAGTACAAAAGTGTGTGCCCCTGTCACTGATGATGGCCATTGTGCGCCGAACCTAGCCAAGATGTGACTATGTACAAAACTTATAATAGCTTTTGAATCATTAGTTTTTGTGGGTATGGCTTCCACCCACTTAGAGACATATTCCACAACTAATAGAATGTACAATTAGCCAAAAGAGTTCAAGAAGTGGCCCATGAAATCAATTCCCCATACATCAAAGATTTCAACATGAAGTATGGGATTAAGGGGAGTTTGATTCCTAGGGCCAATTATACCTTGTCATTGGCACTTGTCACATGTCCGAACAAACTCATGTGCATATTTTAACAGGTTAGGCAAGTAGAATCCAATCTGAAGGATTTTAAGGGCAGTATTCTTGGCACCAAAGTGCTGGCCACATTCTAGGCCAGCGCGAAAATGTAGCACGAACTCCATTTCATCTTCTGGAATGCAGCGATGGATGAGATGGTCTAGGAAATGCTTCTAGATGTAAGGGTCATCCCAAACATAGTACTTAGACTACTTAATCAGTTTGTACCTCTAAAATCTGCTAAAAGAAGGTGGAAGGGGTTTAATGACAAAATAGTTAGGCAAATCAACATACTAGGGCTCGAAAACATGTAGGGAAAAATTTTGTTCATCCGAGAACGTCTCATAGAAGGGTAGATAATCAGCTTCTTCAGTGGACCCGTGGGTTAGCCTGCACATGTGGTCTGCCATTACGTTTTCATTGCCCTTCTTGTCTCTGGTTTCAAGATCAAATTTCTGGAGGAGGAGCATCCAATCCAGCAGTCAAGGGTTAGCATCCTTCTTTGAGAGTAGGCACTTCAAAGCTGCATCAGTATAAACAATCACTTTAGTTTGAATTAGATATGATCTAATTTTTTCTAAATAAAAATTAGCAGCTAAAAGCTCCTTCTTTGTTGTGCAATAGTTGACTTGTGTCTCATTGAGTGTCTGACTCACATAATAGTTGACATGAAGCATCTTGTTCACTCGTTGCCCTAGGACAGCTCCTATTGCATAATCAAATACATCATATATTAGCTTTAAAAGGTAAGTTCCAGTCAAGAGGCATGATAATGGGTGAGGCCATTAGCTTGGCCTTGATTGCATTAAATGCCTCACGGAATTCCTTGCTGAAATCATACACGGCCCCCTTATCTAAGAGGTTGCACAGTGGTCTTGTCATCTTGGAGAAATCTTAAATGAACTGTTTGTAGAAACTAGCGTGTCCAAGGAATGATCAAACCTCATTCACGATTGTGAGGAAAGGTAGCCACTCCACAACATCTACCTTTGCCTTGTCCATGGCAATGCCTTAGGGTGAGATCAAATCACCCAAGATAATCCTCTGGTATACCATGAAATGGCACTTCTCCCAATTTAGCACCAAATTAGTCTCCATGTATCTTTCAAAGATTCGAAACACATTAGATAAACATAATATACATGAATGTCCAAAAACAGAAAAATCATCCATAAACACTTCAATAATATCCTTAACCATGTCCGAGAAAATACTCATCATACAATGCTGGAAAGTAGTAGGGGCATTGCAAAGCCCAAAATCATATGCCTATATTTTAACGTGCCAAAGAGGCACCTTTTTCTAATCTTCTGGGGTAATCACAATCTAGTTATATCCCGAACCATCTAGAAAACGGTGATGAGAGTGCCCTGCAAGTCGCTCAAGCATTTGATCAATGAAGGATAATGGAAAATGATCTTTCGAATATTAGAGTTTAACCCTCTTATAGTCAATACATACTCTCCACCATGTTTGCACACATTGGGGCAATAGTTCATTGTACTCATTTTTTACCACCGTGATCCCAATTTTCTTGGGAACTACCTTAATAGGACTTAACTAATAGGAATCTGAGATAGGATATAACTCCAATGTCGAGGATTTACCACTTCCTTCATTAGTGGGTTGAGCCTCCTTTGTCCTTCACAAGATGGCTTTGTGTCTTTTTCCAATAAGATGTGTTGCATACATTTGGTGGGGTTGATGCCCTTGATGTCTGCAATGGTCCATCCTACGGATGTTTGATTGGCTTTGAGGACCTACACCAACTCACTATCTTCCACAATACTCAATTTAGAAGCAATAATGGCCAAGAGAGTTTGATCCTTACCAAAATATGCATATCTAAGATGCTTGAGTAGGGGCTTTAGGTTGAGTTTAGAAGCTTGAATATGGGACAACACAGATTGTTGATGGGTCGTGATGTGCAATTCCTCAAAGAGAGGATGCTTGGTCCATGGATGCACATGTATGACATTTAGGAATAGAACCTCTTTCGTCACGTGAAGTGAGGTGTCCGTGATGGCATTTTTAAGTGGATCTGAAGTGCAAGAGTTACCAATTGTTTTTTGCAATAATACATCCATAAATTCAGAGGAAAATCAATAATTGGTTTGGCAGGATATTGAATAGAATCATGAATAGAAAATGTTCGCAATTGATCCGATACTTTATTTGAAACCTGTATGTGCTTAACATCAATTAGAAATTCAGGCGTGGCCAAGTGAGGCCTGCCAAATGCATCAATTAGAAAATTAGAAATGGCTCGTCTTGTTGTTCAATCTTATCTAGTTTTAGAATATAAAAATTAGTGGAAATACATGTATCACCAATTTGGGCAAGTACATCTTCCAACACACTCATGACATTTGTGACAGATGTATTAACTAAGCGTACACATAAGTGATTTAGTTTGAGCTATCCTAAATTGAGAGATTGATAAATATGGAAAGGCATAATACTTACTGAAGTATCTGTATGACATAAGAAATGATCAAACCTTTTTTTATTGATTCACACACGCAGTGATGGGAGTTTGAGGTCTTCACTCTTCAGAGGCCTTTGCAAGAAGACATCAGAGCAAAATTTAGGCAAGTATATGATGTCATTTAGGTGAATGCCACTCTTACATGTAACCAAGTCCTTGATGAGCTTGGTGAAAATTGGCATATGTTGGACCAATTAGGGGGAATGCTAGTGTGATTTGCAGCTTCGGGGGCAAGTTTATGATCTCATCCTCAAACTCCTCCTCCTTGTTTTTAGGCTCCAACATATGAGGAAATGTATAATTACATTGTCATTCAACTCAAATTGTACTCATTTAGTTCAAGAAACTATTGCAGAATTTAAGAATTTAGGATTAGAAAGAAGGTCATGTGTTGGCCTCACAACTGAGGACTGGCCATTCATTGAGGACCAGGATGTAAGTGGGGAAACACATTATGCTACTGGTTGGGTCTCAGGATGTGCCATTACAAGTCGTGGTCCTGAGGTGTGCCCTATTGCCGTGCCGTAGGTTGGGTCTCAGGATGTGCCGTTAGCGGGGACCCACATTATGCTAATGGTTGGGACTCTAGTTATGCTGCTAGCTATTGGTGTGCTCCGTGAGTGTCTTGAACTTGGGTGCCACTTAGGGTGATGCATTAGATGTGGGGTGCTAAGGTCCCCTAGGGTTAACCATGACTTCGTTTGAGAACCTTCCCCGCTCTCGTCGACTAAGCTGATTGGAAATGTGGCCTAAATGATTCTCCATGGTTGTTAAACGACTCTTTACATGAATTTTTGATGGCTCTGGTTAAAGGCAACCGTGTTCTGGGCTAATGTGACCACTAAGTCTTCCAAATTCGTGGCCCCAGAGTTGGAATTTGATGAGGCACCCTATTGGTGCATTGGAGGGGACACAGCTTATTGTTGGAATCTAGGTGATAACATCGGATTTTGAGTGTCCTGATTATTACTCCAACAGAAGTTAGGGTTATCCCTCCACCCAGGGTTATAATTGTTGGAGTATGGATCATTCTGAGGTTATGATCTCACCAAATCTACCAACCATGTTGGCTTCTTCCACCATAGGGTAGTCTTGAGAATCGCACCCTTGGATAGAGCATATGTCACATACTATCACGCCCTTGGAATTTTTGTCACATAGCTTCTTAACCATTCTTGTGAGTTGGCCAATGGTATCATCCTTGTCCTTAGACACACTCCCTAGAGACCATTTTATGTTTGGCAATGTTATTAAACTGCTGCCCTAGCTTCTTCAGGAGTGCTTTCCAAGACTCATTTTGACTAGGAGCTCACCATCACTCCATCACTATTCGTTAGACCACCATAGAAGCACAACATCAAGCGATACCCATCGATGTTGTGGTATGGACATGATTGAATTAGCTGATTGAGCCACTTTTAAGACTCATAGAAGGACTCATCTTCAGCTTATCATGGGTTTATTATCTCACTTTTCGGCTTGTTATTCTTGGATACTAGATAGTAATGCATAAAAAACTTGGAGGACAAGTCTCTCCAAGTCATGATAGAAGCGAGGGCCAAGGAATGAAACCATGCCTTAGCACACTTCTTGAAACTAAAATGAAATAATCTCAGTTGGATTTCTGCTTCTTTCATTCCATTGATTCTCAACGTAGATCATACCTCTACGAACTCCTTGATACGTAGATGATGGTCCTCTTCGCATAATCTATGAAACTTGGGGAGCATGTGTGTGATAACGGACTTAAGCTCAAAGTTCTCCACAATAAAGGCAGGGAAAACTATTGAGAATTGATCCTCAGAGACATGAGGTGACAGGACCCATCCCAATCTCCCTGGATTATCAAGGGATGTGCCTGCTCCCATCTGACACTGCGTGTCAGACAAGGGATAACAACTATATCCCGCTCGGGGTTACCCAGAGTGTACCAGGATCTATGGCGACATGTGATATGTCTCGATCTCTGTTACAGCCCACATCCGCGATCAACCTGAAGGGTATCAAAACATAAAAGCCGTGAGTGGACAAAAATAACAGTTTATCAAAAAAAATTATCGCAAATACATGTATACCTTTCACATAAAAGCATGCATGCATTATAAAACAATATTTTCAAATACTTTTCCAAAAAGAAAGTCGTATTGCTTTTCAAATCAAATCCAATAAAAACATAGCTCAATCAAAGTCATTTCCTCAGTAAGGTCTTAACCCAAAACCAAATCATATAGGGTCTCAGCCCTAATCAAATCACATAGGGTCTCAACCCAAATATAAAACACCTGGGACCTCAGCCCAACTATAAAACCATGTGGGATCTTAGCCCATCATCATCAATATCATCAGTCACGATTCCAATCCCAACAACGTGTGCCCATAAGCTTAAGGACTGCTCTGATCATAAGCATGTCATTGTGAACACATCACCGGCCAACAATCTCCATATCGTCGTGAACATATCAATGACTGATCTCATATACGGCACTCCTGAGTAGAGCCTCCCTCGGCTACCGCCTCTTTCGGCTGCTTGACAGCAGGCATATCATGACCTCTCCGTACCTCGGAGGCGAGGGCCTAATGTTGGTTCACGATAGGATTTTAATCTCTCTTAATTGGAATGTCTTGGAATTATGTTTACCTAAAACTTCTATCACCTACTATCTATGATGATGCTTTAAGTACTAAGAAGATTTAACGACATTAAACTAGCCTAGGAGAGTGATGTGCATTCCTAAGTTGTCATCAGTTCCGATTACAACATTATTTCTTAACATCAACCTCTTGATGCTATGAATTACAGGATGATATAATGGTCTGTCAAGCAATTACTTCAATAATTGATGCAAACAAGGTAGCTAATCTTATAGGTACAAAAGAGTAGTAGTTAAAGTAGTGTTCAATACCAATTCAGCATGCATAGCGATCAAAAGCAAGAGCCAAAATCATACAAATCATACATCACAGATAAGGCTTCAAAAATCCCTAATTCAAAGAGAAATCCTCACACATTATTGAATAAACGACATAGCATTGAATTGCACTAAATATTACAATGAAATTAAAACAAAAGGTAAAGAAGGAAAAGTGAACACTGAGGAACGAAAGAGACACATAATTCTGCTTCTTCCCAAGCTCCACTCTCAAGTCTTCTTCCAATTACAGAGAAAAACAAAATAGTCTTCGTCAAAGTAAAAATTGTGTTGTGGGGCTAAACTTGAAATTAATCTAAATAGAGGAACCTTGAGCCATGGACTTAAGGCTCCTATAAAGAAAGATGTGAATTCGCTAGAATTTAGAACAATCTGTATAGGAATCCCCTTAATTTTTGGACTTGAATTCCTATTCCCCGCTGGAGTTTGATTCGCAAATAGAAATCCTTGTAGGATTGGGAGTCCTTTTGTGGCAAGAATTAAGTTAGAATCTTCTGTTCTTTCTTGCACACCAAGGTAGTGTCTAGGGTCTCCTAAGGTTTCATGGACATCACATAATGAGCTGGAAATGCCTTGGATATTGAGAACACAATTGGACAGATCTTGGCCCTAAAACCTCCATATTTGGGCTTTTTAAGATCTTTTTGGACTCAATGCGCTAAGCCAAACCACTCCTTGGGCTTACTAATGTTATACTTTGAAGGTTTAAGGTCATAGGAACCTTAGAAATAGGTCAAGACATTATATCCTAGATACGGGCCCAAATCTTAGCCTAGACAAGTCCCGGGGCAACATTTGGTCATTTCTAGAACATGCTCCAAAACAGGCCTTGAAAGTGTTTTTGGATAATGTATTCAATGAATTTTTCAAGTGTTCAATTAGTGAAGAAATGTAACAACCCGTCCCGAGAGTCGGGCTTAAGATAGTGATTAAGGTGTGATTAGTAAGGTTAATCAAGGGTTAGGTGGTTCCGATGGGGTCACTAGTGGAGAATGACGATTTTGCCCCCTGCTTTGGGCAAAAATGTTGACTTTTATTTTGGGTGGTCAATTGGGGGTTGACCAGTGACAGGGACGTAGTTTAGGACGTCACGAATCCATAGGCAGGTGGCACGCCTGATTCCGACATCCGAGGAGGAAGTTGTGATGTTCGGAAGGTTGAGGGCATGACCGTAATTTTGGTAAAATAGGGGGAAAAGTTGACTTTTTGTATAATCGAGTTTTGGTAGGTTGACCTAGGATGGTTAGATAGTTCTTGTCGTCCTGAGTTCGATGACAGGCGGCACGTGTTCATCGGACTTACGAGGCGAGAGTTACGGGTCTAGGAAGTTTCGGTAAAACCGTAAAAAATGTGTTAAACAGAAGGGTATTTTGGTCTTTTTGGCTTCTGGGGATTTGTGTAGAGAGAAAGGAATGGACGGCTGGGATTAGGCCATGTGGGAGTGTGTGGAGTGGATGGTGACACATGGCATGTGTGTAGAGGATTCTGGTGGAATCCTGTGCATTCACGGCCCAATTAATTGGGGTGCACCCGTGCTATGCATTCTGGTGCTTCGACACACAGAGGGAAACAGAGGGAGGAAATTGAGAGAATTGGAAGGCTGATTGTGGCGGCTGGTGAGTTTGCGAGTGTGTGAGGGAGATTAGAGAGTGGGAGAGAGCAGTTGAGACGGTTGGGAGGTGAGAAATCGTGGTGTGTGCGAGTGGGGAGCCACGGGAACCAGGGAGGAACTCAGGGGGGAAAACGGAGAAGATTGAGGGCTTGTGGTGGTGCGGTGGCCGTGCACGGTGCAACGAAGATCGCGGTGGTGTCGTGAGGGCTGTGGGGAGTCGACCAGCCCAGGAGGAGCTCACGGCGGCAGCAGGAGGCAGGTAATTCCCTCATCCCCGTTTCGGTACTCTGTTTTCCGTTGAGGTTCAACGTGGAAGTCGTGGGTCTAGGGTGAGAGTCGAGGGAATTGGAGGTCAGGGCGAGGTTCAGGAGAGTCCTAGGCGTCGACTAGGTTGGTCGCCGTGACGGGGAGGTACACGGCGGAGCTCAGACGACGGCAGACACTCTGGTGCTCTGTTTTGTTGTGATGTTTGAACCCAAAGTCGTGACGATTGGGGTTGAGTCGAAGGTCTAGGAGAGTTGGTTTAGGTTCAGTGAGGTTCAGGGAAGAGTTTGGTGAAGCCACCATGAAGGGTGGTGAGCTGGGTGGCTGGATCGTGAAACAGGGGTTGTGGGCCGTCTGGTTTCGAGCTTCAGTCGACGGGATTGAGGCGGTGTCGAGGTCTGAGGAGCTGTGGAATGGATATATTGGAACTGGACGAAGCTTTAGGTGAAGAAAGGGAAGGAAATCGTGCAAGCACGGCGGTGAACCGCTGACGCCGGTCTGAGTTGCAGACCACTGTGGCGAACCGGGTTTGTCTGAGGAAGACGGTGCACTGTAGCAGGCGCGTGAGGGCCACGCGTAGCCACTTTGGGCGGCGCGTGGGGGCGCGTGCGGCGGCGATGGGGAAAACGGTCAACTTGACTTTTGGTCTAGGAGTTGTGTTGAGTTCAATGGAGTTGGTTTCGGGTCAATCGGAAGTCGTTTGAGTTTAGTTCCGCGAGGGTGAATGTTTAGGGTCCCGGGGTTTTAAGTCTTTGGTTCGGGGATTTTTGAGGGAATTTAGGTGAACCTTCGTAGATGTGTTAGTGACGTATTTTGACGGTGTTTGACAGGATCGGGATTTCCCGAGGAAGCCGAGGAACGGGCTGGACGTTCGGGACGCGAGTAGGGCTCAGTACTGTGAGTGGATCCCTTTCTTTAAACTCGAGCATGCATAACTGTTTTCTATAACTGTTTTATGGTTTGATTATGATTTTATGTTTATCGAATATGTTTGGTTGGTTTTACATTATTACACGTCTTTCGAAGAAATTGGTTTTTAGCACGTTTTTCGAGAAACGGTTGGTTTCTGGAATATATGTTATGGTTTTGGGATTTCAATTGATAAGTGGTTTTCAATGGTTTTAAGTGGGTTTTGGAACATGATTTCGATGATCAAGGTTTTTGGTTTTAGAATCGGATTTCAGAAAGCAGAATTGGTTTTAAAGTTGGAAAGTGGATTCCGGATTTGGGTTCGGAATGACGGTTCTGGATGCCGGAAGGGTATCGGACCAGTAATTTCGAATTCGGGTTTGGATGTGGATTGGTAAATGGTTTTCAAATGGTTTTAGGATTGGATTTGCTGGATCTGGATATTGGGTTTAAAGACCCGGATATATGTGACGGGGGACCGGCCGGATTGGGTTTAAAGACCCGGATTGAGTTTAAAGACTCGGGAGTTTAAAGACTCGGATATATATATATATATTGATTTTCCCCCGTAGGCCTTGAGTTTAAAGACTCGGATATGATTAAGGCCTGGATTGAGTTTAAAGACTCGGGAGTTTAAAGACTCGGATAGATCCAGCAGGTTTGATCGGGACATTTATAAGTTAACGTTCATGGTTTATGATACAGTTTTCTGATACTCATGTTATGGTTTCTTATGATATTTTATAGTGTTCCTGTTTCTTATGATGTTTAAGAATGATTCTTTTATTAATGTGTTTATAACTGTTGGTTATGCATGTGGTTTCAAAACGGAGGGTTAAACTCGGTTTTCATATAAAGTGGTTTTGAACTTTTTGTACTTTCTGGTCCACTCACATTTTCTGTTTTAAATTGCCCTCCAGGTTGTGGAGCTAGCGCGGGGTCTTGACGTCGAGGCAGTGTCCAAGGCATAGAAGTGACGTGAGGGATCCTAGGAGAATTAAAGGCTTCTGTGTGCGTGTACTTTATCGGTTTTCATTTGTAATTTAGTACTATGCTCTGTAAACGATAAGGTTGGGATATTTTGTAATTACTCCTGCGTTTGACTGGGTTAGAGTGAGTTTTATTTGAGTATTGCGTCGGGGAGTCAGACGGGAGCGGGATTTACCTCGGGTTTCGGGGTGAAACCGGGGTGGGTCCTGACAAGAAAGCACACTCAGAAGATCATTAGCATATAAGTGAAAACACCATCTATCGTTGGCCAAGGACATGTCCGGGACATGTGGAGGGACAAGATGTTGGTTGATCCTCGGCTAGGACATGTCCAAGACATCATCAGGGACACCATCTTGGAATAGGACTTGGACATTGGGACTTGGCTAGTCCTAATATACTAGTCATGGGCTTTAAAAAGCAGGTTTTTGGTACTTTGAAGTGAAACCCCAGCAGGTCCTCAAACGTGTCCAGATAAATGTTCAGGACTCAATTTAGGGCCTAATTTTCATCATGAGATGACTTCTTCATTTTAACTCTCATTTGGGCCATTCTTTTTGTATTCTTTTTAGAATCAACCTATCTTTCCAATCTTTACAATTCTCTCAAGATTGATTATTTTCTCCTATTGATGGCATGAAATCAGTCAAAAGATGTCTAAAATGGCATTGGATGACATCAAAATTATGCTTAAACAATGATTGTGACACGACCCATCCCAATCCCCCCCGGGATTACCACAGGACGTGACGTGCTCCTGTCCGACACGAAGTGTCAGACAAGGGATAACCCAACGAACTGCCCCTACGGGCATCCAGAGTGCGCCAGGATCGATGGAGGAGGCATGCAATGTCCCGGTCCCCTGCTGCAGTCGCGTCTGAGGTCAACCTGAAGGGCATGAAAAACCAAAAGCTGTGAGTGGACGAAAATAATCAAGTTCATTAAAAACATTTTACAAGACATTTATGCCCCTCAGTAAAAACGTATGCATGCATCAAAAACCGGTAATCAAACATTTATTAGAAATAACTATTAGGGCCTTAGCCCGAAAGTCATCAATCAAATCCGGAAACCCATCATAACTCCAGTTCATCAAGTCTCATAAACCGGGCCACTGCCCCAACACGTTCCAAACGATCAGAAATCAACAATACTTCATAAACAAATCTTAAACACGGAAACTCAATCCCATAACTCATCAAATCCGGTTCATCTGGGTCACTGCCCAAAATCAGTGAAAAACTGTAATCACACACGGTTGCTGGATTAAGTGCGCCCGAGTCTTTAAACTCAAAACCATGCGCATAAACAGGCCTTCCTGGGATATCAACGAGTCTTTAAACTCAAAACATAATCAATAGGCCTCGGGGGTATCACAATAACTGAGTCATTAAACTCACGAGTCTTTAAACTCAATCCGGGTCTTTAAACCCAATTTTCCGGGCCCGCCCCCGTCATCAGTTAACCGAGTCTTTAAACTCAAAATGTGCTCCAACAATGGCACCCGGGTCTTTAAACCCGAGCTATTTCTATAAGACACAATCAATCAGGATCCCTCACGATCCGTTTTCAGAAAAGCATCCCGAAATCACAAATATAAAACAACTGTGCCCCTGGCCCGAATTCACTTAATCAATTCCGTAACTATCTCATAAAATCGTATCCAACCACAATTATGGAAATTAATACAAATTCAGAAAATCTCGATTTACGCGCATATCCGTAAATCGCCTCGAAATGCGTGAAATCATATAAATTCACTGACATCCAAAATAAATCATATAATCACAACTATAAAAATCATGAAATAGTTATGCATGCATAGAATTTATAAAAACCAAATGTCCACTCACAGACCGTTTTACCGAGCTCCTCGATACGCGTGCCATCAGCTTTCCCGAGCATCGTCACTAACACCGGGACTCCCGAACCTGTTCATAACACATTAGAGGGTTACTAACCTCCCCAATAACATCCTATTCAAGTCCCGTAATTTTTCCGAATTTTTAAGTATTTTTAAACCCGACTTAAAACCTTTGGACATTCCGAACAATGTCGAAACGGGGTCCGATTGACACGAAACCAACGCTAAAATGTCCGTTACACTGCGTAGATTATTTCCCATGTTGGACACTTCCCCATTGGACTCCCCACGCGCCGCCGCAAGCGGCTACGCGTGAAGCCCACGCGCCGCTACAGTGTCATCGTCTATCTCTGGTGAACCCGGTTCACCAGGTTCAGACCGGCATTCACGGTTCTCTGGTTATTCTAGGTGGTTTTCAGTCCTAATTAGTCCATTACATTCGTCCAATCATAACCTATTGATTTAGCTAATTGAATCACGAAGATTGAGCCCGTTTCTACCCTTCCAAACTTCGAATTTACAGCCCGTCAAAGCCCTGTTTCGACTCTCAGCCACCAGAGGTTCCCCCCATCACGGCGTCACAACCACAAGGTTCCTAGGGACCCAAGGAGTCCAACCGAACCGACAGAAACCTTCGACTTACGCCCAAACCTCACGACTTAACGATTGAACCAAAACGGTAAAACAGAGCACCCAGAGGGAAATGAGGATTACCTGCCTGCCGTCCGCCACCGTGCTCTCCGTCGCATCCTACTGGGTTCCAGAGCCATCCTAGCCTCTCCTCGGACCAATTTGGTTCCACTCGATTACTCCTGGCTGCACCACCCAGTCAACACCTCTCGGTTTTTCCTGAGAGCATACTCACACGCAGAGGCTTGCCCTCACACGATACTCAGCCAACATCACTCACCAGTCTGCCTGGCCGCTCACCCTTGATCGCAGAATCACACAGAACTCTCACAGACACGCAAGGACGATCAATTGCTCACGGTTCCCATCTCTCTGTTTTTCAGTTCAGACACAGTCCGCCAATGCTCCAAATCTCTCACTCAGTCCTTACCCAAAGTGAAACCCCTCAGCTCACAACTCAGCTAAACACACAATGAGGACGACAACTCGTGGGAACATTCTCAGACCCACTGGGAATTTGCTTCCCGCAAACTGAACCTCACCGGAATTTGAAACCACCCGTGCACTGTGCACGACTGATCCTCCCAGTTCCACTCAACCACGATTCCACTTCCTCAATCCTATTTAACAATTAATGGACACATTAAACCATACCCCACTCCAATTTCAAGGTTAAACAATGCCCCCGTGCACTGGTCGTGTTTCCCCATTCACGGTGCTACAGTGCCCGTGCAAGCAGCCCCCGTGAAATTACCATTCTGCCCTTGTGCAGAAAATTACCAAAATGCCCCTCACGCATCAAGACCCGTAACTCGGTCATACGGACTCCGATTGGTGCGTGCCGCCTGTCTACGAACTCAGGGCATCGAGACCTTCCTAACGGTCCTCGGTCCTCGGCCATCGGACCACCCGATCAAAAAGTCAACATTTCCCCTTATTTCGTCCAAATTACGAAAGTGCCCTTGAACTTCCGAACGTCATAACTTTCACCACAAACGTCGGAATCGAACGTGCCGCCTGTATATGAACTCGTGACGTCCCAAACTACGTCACGGGCATTGGTCAAAGTCCATTTGACCGTCCGAATAAAAAGTCAACGTTTTGCCCACGACCAGGAGCAAAACGGTCATTTCGCACCGTTCGTCCGAGTTCGCCCAACTAATCACCGATTAACCCTGCTAATCATGATTAGTCCGTAATCTAATCCCGAATTCCGGGACGGGTCGTTACAGATTGACCAGTTTTCAATAGAAAGGTTCATATGAACTCTAAAAATATATGATTTTAGAATTATAAAATTTATATGAATTCTAACGTTTGATTTGTCAGATTGGAAAAATAATTTAACATTTTTCCATTTTTAATTTGGTTTTCAGTAGAAAGAAGGTTCATGTGAGATAGGGGTTTCCATTTCAAAGTTCAAATTTTGTTTCTCAAACTTTCGAATTTGGATTTTGGAATTGTAAAGTTTATATGAACTCTAGCATTTACTATAGCGGATTGAAAAAAAAAAAAAGAAATTTGACTTATTTCTTCTATTTTTTGTTATAAAATTATGGGGAGAAGGGAATTATGTTATATTTTACAACCTTCCCGTAAACAAGAAATTATAATTTTTAAATTACCAAAATTCCCATATGATTGTCTTATGTTCAGGCAAACACTTGAACTGTATGATCATCAAAATAGTGTACTATGCTATGTACTTTTACCGTCTTAGTAAAATGCTAATTGGTTTTCACTAATTACGATTCACACGACCTTCTAAAATGCATTGTTTTAATCTTATGATTTTTCGTCATCTGTACATTACAGTTCAACTGTCGACGAGCATCCCTCAATTTTGGCATCCTTCTGGACTTTCTGAGTTGTGGTGTGTCATTATACATATTGGGTATCAGCCTCACCCTTTAGGAGAGTCAAACCTGAGACCTCTCATATACCCAATAGAGAAGAAAATACTAGTGTAAGACTAAGAGGGATTGAATATTATGACTTCTATTTTTCAGTTTTGAGTTTGGATATTGATATTATATGATTTATATAAACTCTTAACATTTATATTGTTGATTGTAGAAAGAATTTTGATTTTTTTTTTTCCATTTTGAGTTCGATTTTTCAATAAAAAGGGTTATGTGAACTCTAACATTATGATTGGGATTTATAAGTTCAATTTTTTTACTTTAAGAATTTTGAGTTTGGATTTTGGTATTATAAAGTTTATTGAACTCTAATGTTTGATATACCCTATTGGAAAAAGAATTTTGGATTTTTCCCATTTTGAGTTCGTATTTTTCAGGAAAAGATTTATATGAACTGTAACAATATGAGATTGGAGTTTCGAGTCTTTAGACCAATAATTATTTTGGGACTGACTATTTCAATCGAATAGACTTATTATATAGCCAGTCACTTGGTTTTTTACTCATTCAAAGATTATAATATGACTAATTTTTTTCTGTTAAGTAAACATAAGCAAAATTAGACAATATATATATAATGAACCGAGGGTAAGTGATTAGCTTTAAGGGCATGAAAGGGATGATTAATATTGGGTTACCGCTCTCTTGGCATGAAGCCATTTGGATCGGAAATAGGTGCCAATAATTGCACTAAACTTGAGAAGTGGTGCCATGTTGTCATAAAAGTTAAGAGACCTCTTTTCTTTGTAGAATTGTTACATCTATTCGTTTTCTCTTACGTAAATGGTATCTTTTTATATGTGTTCATCATTCAATTATTTAACGACAATACTTGTATCTCATTCTGGTGATACCACCTTTTGGAATTATCGAATTATGTTTGTACATATATCATAATCAAAACCGTTCATTCTCTAAATTATCATGTCAATATCATCTTCATAAAAATCAACAATATTGGAAATCGTTTTGACACTCATATATATCAATTCAATACACCATGAAGATTTTAATTCTTACTAATACTGTTAATTTATTTAGTACATATGAATAATTAATGTTTTGTAAAGATAATCTTGATATGATGATTTAGAGAATAAACGAATTCAGAATTATGATATGTGTTTAAAGACTATTCAATAAATTGAAAACATGAAATACAAGTATTATCCATTAATTAAATACGAATAGTTTGCGAGATTATTTTTTTTTAGTAAGTGTTGAACATATTAATATGATCAACTAATTTATCAAGTTACTAAATGTGGAACCATAAAATACTGGAAAATTGTGAAGCTGCCACGTGACCCATAATTCCTGAAATGACCAAATTCCCCCTGGCAATAATACAAATTACTTATAGACACTCACACATTAAATAATATATTTACCAGCTAAATACGTTATTTAATCGAGTTAAAAGTCTCTGTAATATTAATATTCTCCCCGAGAGTTAATTGTCATTATTGTTAATAACAGACAATTAAATATTGATATTAAATCACAATAATTGTCATTATTATCATAATGAGCCATTATAATAATTATTAAACAATATATTTTATTATAAATATATTATTTATTAATTACAAATTCAACCGATCAATCAGGACGCTCCGAGGCTCCCAAGGATTTCTTATAAATAGCGGAGCTCATTTCACTTTTCAGGTAATTCTGTTCAACGCTACTTAAACTCTTGAGATTTCTCTTTCGAAGCTGACTTAAACATTGGAGCGTTCTTGGTCGAATACCCCCCGGGTCTCAATCATTGAACGAACGATAGCTTACTGTTTGCTTTTTTGCAGTGATCCTTGAGTCTTATGAGTTTAAATGATGAATTCAGCTTCTACAATTGGTGCTTTCATTGAGAGCTTGAAGATATTCAAGAAGAAGCTTTCACGATTGTTCATAGTTCATCCTACTTCATTCACCGTGCTTAACGTTGATTCGAAGATCTTGAACGTGTTCATCGTTCGAAAAATTTTCATTCAAGATTCGCTGATCAAGCATGGCCAGAGTTCGACGATCCGTTCGTTCAGCTGGAGAAGGTGTTTCTGCCTCAACTGTCCAGACGAGGAATGAAGCACGCATTGAGACTCTAGAGGAACGCCCAACTCGACCCCATCGAGTGTCCATAGAAGCGCCCATGGAGACGCAAGGAAGGATGCCGACCTTCAGCTTTGGAGCGTTTCCTTCTCCAACAACCCAAGTGCCCGCACTAGGGGAAGGAACTTCAACCTTGCAGCAAGCAAGCGGGCGGTTGATGAGAGGAATATCAAAGCAAGGTCAGCCCACAACAAGCATGGATTTGCGGGACTTCTTACCCACCACCCCAAGACAACTTGGCGCACCAAGTTGAAAGGTTGAGCAGCCAAGTTCAACTCCAGTCAGAGCTCTTGCAGCGACTCCTAGCAGAAAGAACAGCCTGAGAAACAGAGAGACATCCCACTTCGCGTGGAGGGCAAGAGAGTGTTCCAAGACGTCCGGGGAAGGAAAAGGTCTGATGCCAAACAATATCATGGGACACTTCACTAAGCGACTCTGGTGAAGAAAGTCACACTTGTCGAGCAAAGAGCCCACAACGCCCAAGATCATCTGCACATGAGCGGCTTGGAAATAGGATCCGGACAACTTCACGGGTGGAGCGCTCACATGGGAGCAAGGGGCAGCACCAGATTCCGCATAAAACTCCAAGACAATCTGCCCATGGCGGTGAGGGGGAGGATGAAGCTTACTGACAGGACCCACCACCAATCCCCTGGGATTAAGAGCTAAGTTCTGTTCCCGTCTAACTTACGCATGACACGAAGGTTAAACCGACGTCCAACCTCCATGTGACACGTAAATCGGACAAGGGATCTTCGATCTGACCCTCCAAAAAGCATCCGGACTTTCCCGAGTGCGCAGAATCTACTGTGGATCGCGGGTGTGATGTCTCCGTCTCTCTTAACCAACAGCCTGCACGGCGACAACCTGAAGGGTATCAAAAACATGAAGAGACTGTGAGTGGACAAAAATAAAGTATAGTTCAAAAATAGTTATCAGAAAACACAATTTCATTTATACCCTCCATTTAAAAACCAATGCATGCATATCCAAATCCACGTCATAAAACCATTCTATATTCAAGTTATTCAAACCATTTAAGAAAAACCGAACTCATTTTCCTTTTTCAGTTCCCGGACCTCAGCCCAAAACCATCAAAATCAGTATCTTCCGGGCATAGCCCAAAACATCAGAAAACCATTATTATCAAGTCTCAGTGAAATCTCAAAATATATTTGAAACCACATGTCCATCCATCGAACCTGCTGGATCTATCCGAGTCTTTAAACTCAATCAAAGCCTCAATATAATCTGAGTCTTTAAACTCAATAGGCCTACGGGGAAAATATCAATATTCGAGTCCTTAAACTCCCGAGTCTTTAAACTCAATCCGGGTCTTTCAACCCAATCCGGGCCCGCCCCCCGTCATATCATATCCGGGTCTTTAAACCCAATAACCAGATCCAGCAAATCCAATCCAAAACCGTTTGAAAAATATTTTCCATTTCCGAATCCGAATCTGCAATCTCATCAGGATCCCGAATCCAAACCCAGAACTCATATCCATATCCATTTCCAAATTCGAGTCTGAAACCATGATTCCGTAAGCCGGCATCCGGAATAACCATTCTGAACCCAAACCCGGAAATCCATTTTCAAGTTTCCAAAATCGAATCCAAAATCTTCATTTTGAAATCCGATTCAAAAACCCGAAATCACATTCTTTAAAACCACTTTTATGAATTGGGCTTCAATCCCGAAATCACTTCCCGGAATCCATTTCAAATCATTGAAATCAAATCATATTTCAATTCCTGAAATCAAATCATCTAAATCATAGTCAAATCACAACATCGATCGAAATCTCGTAAAACTTGAAATTTCGTAAATATCTCGAAAACCGTGCAAAACCGTAAACCATCAAGATCATAAATCAAATCATAGAATCACGTATAGAAAAAATACAAAACATATATGCATGCATCAAGATTTAGAAAGAAAAGTTCACTCACAGACCATTTCGTCGCTGCCTCGATACGCGTGCAATTATGCCGTTTCTGGCCAATCCGCTATCACGGGCTTTCCCGAACCTTTCAAAGTCGAAGAAAAACCGAGAAACCGTCCTCCTCTGTTCCCGGCCATTCACAGGCCTTCTCCAGCCCCTGTGTCCAGTCTCAAAGGTCTCTGGCACGACTAAAAGCACTGGTCCATTAGCAATATCGATCAACAAACAAGAAACCATGTCTTACCATTTTGGGTTCGAAAATACCCTTTCATTGAGTTCACGACCACCATCCCTGTTACACCTCACGGTTGGGTCCATCGAGCTTATGTCACTCCCCAGAACTTCATACACACCACCAAACTTATCAGCACGTAGTATAACCTAGGATACGATCATCGAATGTCAAAAACAGAGGCATTCATCTTACCTCCCAACTCCTGCCACCGCTCACGGTGGCCCTCCATAGTAGCACTGTCTCTTTCCTCTATCAAGCTCCTTGAGATAGGGCAAGAAATGAGGGACGTAGGGAGGTGTTCCAGCCATAGTTCCTCACGGTGTCCACTTCCTTTGTTTCCCCTTGTTTTTAAACTACACACACACACACACCGTGCACGAATTAAAACAGTTGTAGGCGGTGGGAGAGTTCCACGGCCTTCCAAAGGGGGCCATGTGTCCAAATTCATGTGGTCAACCCTCCCTGAGGCAGCCACATGTCTATTAGTCACTAGGTACAAATCCCAATGCAAAAAATGACCAATTTACCCTTAATCGAACAAATTACCCTTTTACCCCTCGTAATCCTAGACCCATAATTCTCTCTCTCGACCTCTGAATGACATATGCCGCCTGTCGTTGTAATCAGGAGATTGAGATCTACTTAACGGTCATCAAAACACTTGAAATTGACTTGTCGACCAAAAAGTCAACCATTTACCCCTATTCCATCAAAATTACCAAAGTACCCTCGAACGTCTGAACATCATAACTTCCTCCTCGGATGTCAGAATCGGACGTGCCACCTGTCTACGAACTTGTGACGTCCCGAACTATCTCACAGTCATCGGTCAAAGTCCATTTGACCGCCCGAATCAAAAGTCAACATTTTTGCGCATTCTAGGGGCAAAATCGTCATTTCACACCGTCCGTCCGAAAGCAGCCAACTAATCACTGATTAACTTCACTAATCTGTCATTAACCATTAATCTGATCCCGATTTACGGGACGAGTTATTACACTTACTCCCCTACGCGACCCCAGAGGTCAAGGGGAGAGGCACGAGAAGGTTCCCGACGATCGGCTCATAATGACTCTCCACTTCAACGAGGTCCGTTGCAAGCTAACGATGTCCAAAGGATGTTGGATTGGCACCTTCGTGTTCAACGATACGGTGATCTAGAGGACGATCTATGTCGCCAGATTCAGCTATCCACGCCTTTCGTAAGGGAAATTGAGGAGGAGTCGTTCCCTCAAAGGTTCGCAACCCCGAACTTCACTCCATTCAAAGAAACTTCTAACCCAGTAAAATACATCGATTACTATCGTGGAGTCATGGTCCCCCACAGACATAACGATGCGCTCATGTGCAAAGTTTTTCAAGCTTCTCTCAAGGCCAAGCCATGACTTGGTTCAATCATCTCTTCCGAAGATCGATTGCGTCTTTTGAAAAATTGGCTCTGGCATTTGTGAAGGAGTACGCACAACTTTGAACAATTTTGGTGAAAGATGACCATCTTTTCTCTGTCTGAAAAAGAGCAAAAGAGACTCTATGACAATACATACGGAGATTTTGCGAGAAGAAGTCTCGAATTGTCGGTTGTAGCGACCTTGTTGCGGCAATGGCATTCAAACAAGTGCTTCCTCGGGACAGTCAGCTCTACGGAGACATTGTCATGGCCAATGCACGAAGTCTCACCAAGATAATCTCTCTAGTAGCGCGTCATGCATGATGGGAGGATGAAAAGTGTGTTGCACATGTGCCAGATCATACCGAGACGAGCGAGAAAGACTCCAAACTGTCATCACCTCGCAAAGGGGATGCTAGTGGCAAACTCTCCAATGGGGGGTTCAGCAAACGCAAGGCGAGCCAAACTCCCAACGACTCAACCATCGGAAACCTAATATGCAGTTCTCAATGTCAGTCCACCAGATTCATAATGAGATCAAGGAAAAATCATGGTTCAAGAAGCCAGAGCCGGTCAAAGGCGATCAAGAGAAAGCCAATAAGACAAAGTGGTGTGTCTACCATGAGTGTTATGGACATAACATCGGAAAATTCATATCCTTCGAGAGATATCTCTGGAATCTCGTCAAGGAAGGACATTGCACCGAGTATGTTAAAGCAAAGGTGATCCGCATTAAAGAGCTGAAACTTCATATCCACAGATCGACACGCTGACAAAGGACCAAAGGAACCTGTAGCAAAGGTGATCCGCATCAACTAGCTGCATGTCAAAATTAGAGAAACGTAGAAGTATATAAGGCTTCAAGTTTTCTTTTCAAGTTGTCTTCTAAATTTAAGTACCATGCATTCGAATTATCAATAAGATTGAAAAAATTGTTATGAATTCATACAAACCAATTTTTTCATCATATACAATTTTCAAAGATTATATCCTCTAGCGCCAAAAGCCTTCGTCATCGAAGCAACCAAACCTTCGCCATGCGAAACACCTAAGCCTTCACCTTGCAAAACATCCAAGCCTTCGCCCTGCGAAGCACCTAAGCCTTCGCCTTGCGGGGCATTCAAGCCTTTGCCTTACAAAGCATCTAAGCCTTCGCCATGCGAAGCACCTAAGCCTTCGCCCTGCGAAGCGTCCAAGCCTTCGCCATACGAAGCAACCAAGACTTCGCCATACGAAGCGACCAAGATTTTTCCCTGCAAAGGACCCATGCTTTCGCCATGCAATGCATCTAAACCTATGCATTCAAAGCCTTCCACTTGGAAGCGCTCAAAGCCTTCCACCAGGAAGCACTCAAAACCTTCCACCAGGAAGCACTCAAAGTCGTCCTCTAGGGAGCATTTCAAGCCTTCTAATGAAAAGCAAAAACCCTTCCTTGAAGGAAACACCAAAACAAACGCCAAGTTAGCTAAAACCCAAAGTTGGACGCCCATGGCTACAACGGGGGCATCTAATGCATGTGTTAGTTTGGACTCAATCAAAGCACATAGTAGAATTTTTCAAAGAGACTAGACGATGAGATCTCAAAATTCTTCATAAGTACTGTTTTCATTTATTTGAAGGATGGTTGGCTAATCACATATCGATTAGTCAGCTTTCACATATTGATTGCTCAAACCAATTATTGACTACAAGAAATGTAAATACAATCATTGGCATAACAAAGCAAAAGCCACTAAGGATGCACGTTTTCACAACCCATCGTTTTTGAAACTCTGCACACTCTTCTGTTAAAGGCTTAGACTCTATCTCTAGTACAAGCTCCAACTCTTGGTGGCGATCCCGCTCCAGCTCTCTGTTTCCAAACTTTTGCTTCGTTTTCCTTAAACCACAAAGTTGTGGGGGCATGTGGTGGTAGCGAGCAGTCATCTTTCAATTTCAACTTCAGTCTTCAACGTCGGATTAGGCTTCTGGAAAGTCGCTTTGAGTTTGTTAGAACTTCAGTCTTCAGCGAACAGTCAGCTTTCTTAGCCTTCCCATCAGGCTCAAGTTCAGGCTCAAGATCCATGTTTAGTTCAAGTTTCAGCTCTTTGGTGGTAATCCCTCTCCGACTCTCTGTATCCAACTTTTGCGCTTCATCTTCCTTGAAGCACAAAGTTATGGGGGCATGTGATGATAACAAGCAGCTAGCTCCCGAATTTTGGGATTCAACATCCAATCGTTTGACTTTCTCTTTGGAATCATGCAAGCGTCCGCACAGCTGGAAACGTGCCTCCTACTAGGTTGTGACATGCCTCACATCAACTGATGAGACTCCTCACCTCCCTTGCTAAAAGCTTCGATGTTGGCTCCACCAGCACTTGAAGATGACAAGACTGTAAATGCAGCGAGCTCTTTTATCTGCCAGGCACCACGTGCATGGTCATTGGAAGCCCTTATATCTTCCAAACACCACATGCATGGTCCTCCTCCAAGCTTCTTCCTTCAATTACGCAATGGCGTACACCATTTGGAGCTTCACAGGAGGCATGATCGGTCCTCCATCTTTATGCTCCACCTTGAAACCACTCCATTTCAAGCTCAACAGGGCCTGGAATGTCAAGTCTCCAGAAGGTCCTCCGCTGGTCAAACAATTCCTCGCAAAGCTTCATTCACTTTATTGCTCTACATGCACTTCGCCTCGCGTCATAGGATACCTTGCCTCGCCTTGCACTGTGACACGTATCCTCTTGCATTGCGACGTGCCTAACTTCAAGTCATGGGTTGCCTCACCTCTTGTGGATGAAAAGTCTAGACAGGTCATGGTGCACCCATCTCCCCATGTGTCGAAATCTTCTATCCACCAAGCAACAAGTGAATGGTCACTGGGCAGAACACTTCATGTCGTTTCAGCGTATCACCTCCTGCTCCAACCTTGCCTTGTGTTTTGGTACATCAAGCCTTGGATGAAGAACATCTCGCATCGCACTTGCAGCATGCTTCGTCTTGTAGTTGCACCATGCCTCACTTCGCAGTTGTAAACGTGCCCCGCCTTACATCCTGCTGCACCTCGCCTTGCTATGCCTCGCACTGCACCATAGCATGACCTTCATTGCAGCATAGCGCGCCTTGCTCTGAAGCAGGAACACACCTTGCCTTGTGACACGTCTGTTGAAAGCAGGAGCACACTTCGAGCGATGAAACTCTTTGACTTTCCCTGTTGAAAACCTTGGTGATTCATGACATATTGCTCCCAATGCGCCGAGCTCTTCAATCCGTGAAACTCCACCCTCTCCTCACTAGAAGTCGGAAGCTCCCACAAAATGAATTCTTCAAGGCTTCACTAGAAATATATCTTCATGCATATTGAAATGATCATCTCTGAATATAGAGTGCATCGGCATTTGAAGTATCGCGATCGAACTCCCATATCTCCAAAATCTTCAAAAGAATGAAATTGAAAAAAAAAATTAATATTAAATTAGTTTCAAAAAATAATATTAATGTATAACCAAAGTTGGACAAAAAGGCAAAATGAGCATCAGGAGCGCTTTATGTATGCATATACATATATATCTCTACATAAGCAAAAGACAAAAAAAGCAACAATGTGTTGCAAGGTTACTAACACCTTCATGCTAAATGCACCCATCTAGCGCGCAAGCTCCAGCCAAAGGCTAAGCCAATTCACATATACTTGCCCATGGATCTCACTCGTCCGACAGGATTCTACGCTTGCTATCAATATGAACGCATTAAATTTGTTTGATCAATCATTCACCATTTCATCAGGAAAAAAGGTGGAGAAAGAGATAGGAAAAATACTGAAATATTTTAAGTATTACACCTGCAATCAAGGTAGAAGAGTGGGAAATAAGAAAAAAAAAAACAACACAAGAAAAAGGAGCCTCCTAGTCACTTACAAAAAATTTATCAGACTTCCCAAAAGAAATATGATCAGGAGAGAAGCTTCCTCGCACAGCCGAGTCACCTACATGCTGCAACATGCACTTCAACCAATCCAATCTTCGTTGGTTGACAACAAAGAAATAATGGAAATAATTTCCTCTTCTCTCACCTTTCCCAGAGTCAAGAAAAGAAAAAAACATTTTCTTCTTTCAAAATTGCAGACTCCACATACCATCACTTTCTTCTTACCAGCTTCAAGATATGATCTCAGAATGCTTGATAACGTTCATCCGCTTAAATATTTTTTTTTACCCACTAGGTAAATTAATTGGATAATTAAGTGCGGAAGTTTTATTTTGTGAAATGGCGGTTACAAACTCCTAGAGTTTATTGTTGGAAGGTCAAACCATTTTTCCTCCACACAAGGAGCTTTCTAAAGTCAATGAGAGGTTTTGGTTTCTTGAAATGGAGGTTATAAGTGCCCCAAATCAATTGGAGTTATCAATGAACGTTTTCAATGAAACAAAAGAAATCCACAACCCTCAGTGAGCAACAAAGGGAGTCACAAATCCCATTGGAGAAAAATCAATATTTATCAATGAGGAGTCAATTGCAAACATTTCCTACGCTAATGGCTACTCAAGAAGGAAGTTGTGATGTTGCAAAATTCATGAAATAAAATTAAATTCATACATATTAACTAATTTTAAACCAACCATTAACCAAAGGCAACCGAGAAAGCACATGTCAATCCTATACCATGCTTCGAGCTCAATACCTAAATACAATGCAATATTCCGAACTCAACGGAATTTTTCTGACACAAGAACAATACAAGACAAAATGAAGTCCTACTTCAAAAATGATTTATTGGAACTATGAAGAACCTACACCCCTTAAGATTCCCTGAATTCCTAAGCGATGTGGGGGCATTTGTGAAACCATAAAATACTGGAAAATTGTGAAGCTTCCACGTGGCCCATAATTCCTGAAATGACCAAATTGCCCCTGACAATAATACAAATTACTTATAGACACCCACACATTAAATAATCTATTTACCAGCTAAATACGTTATTTAATCGGGTTAAAAATCTCTGTAATATTAATATTCTCCCTGAGAGTTAATTGTCATTATTCTTAATAACGGACAATTAAATATTGATATTAAATTACAATAATTGTCATTATTATCATAATGAGCCATTATAATAATTATTAAATAATATATTTTATTATAAATATATTATTTATTAATTACAAATTCAACCAACCAATCAAGACGCTCCGAGGCTCTCAAGGATTTCCTATAAATAGCAGAACTCATTTCACTTTTCAGGTAATTCTGTTCAACGCTACTTAAACTTTTGAGATTTCTCTTTCGAAGCTGACTTAAGCATTGGAGCGTTCTTGGTCGAACACCCCCGGGTATCGATCATTGAACGAACGATAGCTTACTATTTGTTTGTTTGCAGTGATCCTTGAGTTTTTTGAATTTAAAGGACGAATTCAGTTTCAACACTAAATAATACACGTAGGATCCAATACTGATTTTGTATTACAATATTATATCCAATGCTTTATATACCGCACCAAACGTCGCTTAAAAGTTGTACATGAGACGGAGAGTTAATAAACAGAGCATAGGATGGTCAACCAACTCACCCCTTCTCTCCCTTCGAATGCTCTTCGCCCCCACTCTTCGAACTCAGCGCAGACTAAACCCTAGCTACCGTTCCCCCTCTGGGGATGGCGGCAACCCGCCTTCCTTGTCCTCCTCTCCTCTTACCCCTATTCCTTTTACTCCATTTTTGTTTTAGCTCTACCTATTCCTTCATCCCCCTCGTTTTTGCTTTGTCTTCACTGTTTGGTTCAGATGGAAGTTGAAGCGACGGAGGGTGAGTTCTGGTAAGCTTCTATGGCGGCTCACCTTGCTTCTCCGTTCTAGGACATGTGCCTTGTGTTCCTATCGGAGAGGTGGAAGTGGAAGCTCAATGGTGCCTTTGGATTTGATGGTCAACGAGAACTCACTTCGACATTGATTGGTTGCTCATCGAGCGCCTGGTCTTACAATGGTGTTGGCGGCTTCACTGCGTCGAGATGGGCCAGATCTGTGACATCGGCAAAACGAGGAGCTTGCAGCGACTATGGTGCTGCCTTGGGGATGGCGGTGATGCGGCTGCAACCACGCATTAGGCCGGTGTTGGTTGCAGTTGCGGCTGCACGGTCTTTTCCTTTGCGATCAGGGTATGTGCTCTGGGTTTCTGGTTCTCTTCTTTGTGCTCTCATCTATTTTTGTGTTTGTGGTTGATCTGGACTGTGGCAATGATGGCTGCTATAGGGAGGGCCACGGCGGTGGCTCTGGGCTTGCTACTTCTATAAAGGCGATGCAAGTATGGGTCGAGGGTGCAGTCATCTAGAGCAGGTTGTGAGTCTTGTGAGCTTTCTAATGTCTATTGGGCCTACTGGTGTCTTAGGTCAGGCTGTTGGTTCAACCTTTGGGCTGGGCCTGGTATCACATTCATCCTAATATTTGGACTAGAATGCTGGTTGCTTAGCCCAGTATTGGGATGGTCTTGTGTGTATTTAGGCTTTTGGGCCTCTTATGGGCTCCTATTGGCTTTAAACTTTGTTTTCGATGAGGGGATTCCTTGTTCTGTGTTGCCATGTTCTTGTCATGCGCTATGTTCGCAAGGTTATTTGGGATGTTAACTAGGTTAATATTCCTGAAAATTGCCCCTTGTAAACTTGTAATATATATATTTTTTAATGATACTTTAGACCTATCAAAAAAAAAAAGTGTACGTGAGAAGAGGAAGGAATTCAACAAATTAACTTTTGTTAGATGAGAAATTCAGCTAGTACCATTCAATAACTTCATCATTGACAGCAAGCATATGGCCTCTTACAAATAGGTGTTTTCCTTAATAAATTATATGAATAAAAGGATGATTAACATATTGTGATTATTACACACGGCCATAATTACTAGTGCATACTAAAAAGCTGGCCTAAAACTCTGCTTATTCCTCCCAATAACAATATAAATTATAAAACATACTGACTGCTGACGGGATAGGGGGTGATGCTCAATCATAAAAACAAACCAGTAACTCCCCTTACATCATAATTGCCTCTTGTACTGACCAAATGAAAGAATCAAATTGGGTTCATAGCGCATCTATTCACACTCAAATCCATCCCTGGCTTAACACAGACTGGATCTAGGAGACTTCGTTTTAGGACATCACTCGTCTTCATCATCAAGCAATGCAAATGAGTAAGGATAGAACTTGTACCCATCTCCCTCATAAAACTTGTTCTGGAATTCCACCCAGTGAAGACGCAAAGCATGAAGGAAAGCACTCAAAGTTTCCATCAATAGTAGAACACCAACAGTCGCGCAAACAAAGACGATGAAACCAACAATGAGTATAATCCAATTGTTGAACCTACGAGACATACAGAAAAATAAATTGTTTAATTTATTTCCTTTGCAGATATCAGGTAAGACTGCCTAATTCCTAAGTTCGTTCTTTTCGACTTCTTTGGTGTATAATACTCCCAGATGAGTAGCTAGCCTATTATCTATATCACAAGAGTCGACAAAGAATTTGAATTTGAGGCCAATTTTACGGAGTATTAAACAAAAGCAGCAGAATCATAATTGAGACAAACGTACCCCCAAGCCATGAGGAGAACCTTGTCATAGAACACACTGGACAATTCTGAGTGAGCAAGACTGACCAAAGTTCAAGAAAAAACAAGGGGCAAATGAACAACATTAGTGTTTATTTCACAAAAAAAAAATATTAACAAATGCAGACATGAACCTGCATGTGCATAGTCAAAAACAAATGCATTTGATTTATTGCGAACAGATGGCTAACATATATGGACATCAACACATTGCCAAGAATGACAGATAAAAGTTCCAGGAAACTACCTTAGAGCCCATAGACGAAGGTAAGAAGCTGTATTTGAAACTGCTCCAAGTACAAATTCTATCGTGTGTATCATTTGATGTACGAAAACTTCACTAAATTCAAACTCATCATGAACATGGGCATCATGGTTTGAAGGCACTTGCAAGCTCTCTTCTGTGTTCTCAAGTAGAGCGTAGGATTGTCCTTGGTGCCGCTGAAGTAAGATAACGATCAGAAGCAGTGGAATTATATAAAGATGCAGAATAAGTGATAATCAAAATGAGGGACTTAAATGAAAGGAGGTCTACAAAAAACATACATCTTGATGTTGCTTCTTCAAGAGGAAGGGTTTTGGAAACAGCATCCATGGTACAGCGACAAGAGCCAACAATAACAGCACAAGCTGGTAAAAAAACAAATGAAACATGGGTCAGCATGTTTTTTTTTTTTTACACAAAAATTGATGTAAAAACACTGATAGAAGGGGATACCTGAACTGTTTTCTGACCGCTGAAAAGCTGATTTTCACCTAGTTCATCTGTAGGACTTAGAAACATGTATATCATTACATGGTATAGATCAGCTTTTGAACCAGTCCACCACTTCATAACAATAAGAATGGATAGGTAGCCAAATAGACTGTTCAAAAATATCATCTGGGGTATAAACTGGAACCTGGGTCAAAGCAGTATAGGAATGAATACTAGTTATGCAGAGAGTGAGAAGCAACTAATGATGCTACTATAACTATAGATGGAAGTATTCTTTTAATTATTCACATTTACAGCATATACATTATCTGCCTTCAGAAGTCGAAATCAAAGATCCACTGAAAAAATAACAAAATAAAGAACAGCACAGCTTACCAAACATTCAAACCACTTCGAAAGAACCTGGCATTGAAATAACTTAGAATAATTCCAAGATTCATTTGGACCACGCCAAGAAGAATTGACATTTTCATCTTCAATGAGTTTAGAAACGGAAGCTCACTGCGGGATCCATGCCACACGGGATCCAGGCCAAATGGGTAAGTGGGGCGCACCTTAATCAAGCCAGCTGTTGTAGCATCTCTGCAAACAAAAAATTTCCAGCTATTATAAATATTCCAATATTTAGGATACAGCAGACACAACCAAAGTTTTAGCATATACCTGCAAGAAAAATCACGGCATGCATATGCTGAGCGACCAAAGAGTTCAAATGGGACAGAGAAAAACTCATTATAGACTAAACCTGTGTAGATTGAGAAAATGGCCATCAACAAAATAACATAACGACCACCAAAGGCCATCTCCATGATGTCTCCAAGCTTCTGTAAAAACATAATATATGCTATTAGGTTCTCCCAGAGAGACAAAAACGAGAAGAAAAATGCTTCCTACAAATAACCAGCATCAGATAGGAAACATGCTAAGAACCCACATATTTGGATGTGAAGTAACAAAGTGAAAAGGAAGGTTCTCACAAAAACTGAAAATCAAAGGAAAAGTACACCAGAGAAGCATGCTCATGAAGAAAACCACAGAATTTGAAGAGTTTAGGGAATCGGCACTTTCTAATACCCCACAAATTTAGATGTGAAGTAACGAAGTGAAAAGAGGAAAGTACTCGCAACAAGTGAATTCCAAAGACAATTAAACTGAGGAAGCATGCTCATGAAGAAGAAAAACCACAGAATTTTCGGAGTTCAAGGAATTAACATTTTCTAAGACACCCATGTATAAGAAAATATCATATGTTCATAAGCTGACAAACTGAATCTTCTAAAGCCAAGAATACCACCAGGCTGGGGACAGAGGAGGGGTTGAGGGACAAAATTAAGAAAGATCTTCCTATAATTACAAGGTATATTGTTCACATTTTTCGACTCATTCATCGAACTTATTGTGCACAAGCTATAATCACACAAGGAGCTTTGAATTAGTGACAACCGGAAAAGTAGAAGTGAACTCACAATCACTATCAGCTATATTCAACAATAATTAACAGAAAATTAAAATTGAAGAAAATTGGCAAACATTCCACCAAAGAGGCTAAGAGAGCAAAATTATGAACATAAAAGAGACATTCACTTGTAACATACTTGGGCCAATAAGCAGCATACAGTTGTGTGATAATAGTTCGTGGTTCACATTTTTCTTCATATCAGAATATTATAAAATAATATCTATAAAAAGAATCATGTGAAAATTCATCTGATTTTTATTAAACTAAGAAGATGCAATGCCAAACTACTAATAATAAAAATAAAAAAATAAGTTTTACATCAACATTTGATTTACTAGACGACCTATCAAGCCACAATATTATTGTTAGGATAGAACATATAAACATAATAAGTGATTACAAAGCATTTTAATAGTACCTGACTAGAAAGCTTCCTTTCTCTGGCTATTAAATATAATGCCCCCAGTAACAAACATATTCCATGTCCCCAATCACCAAACATGACAGCAAAAAGAAATGGGAATGTCACGATAGTATATACAGCAGGATTGGCTTCTTGATACTTCGCCACCCTGCAATTGCATTGAACCAAAACATTTTACAATCATGTGAATATATCTGATGGAAACAGTAAAAATATCATCGCAATTTATGATTTCAAATTCCAAGATTCACATCAGTGTAATGTAGGGCTGCTGTTTTCCTAGTCATTAATGTTTCATTGTTTTTACACAAAAAATAAAGCAGGAGATGATTGAGCGGCAAATAAAACAAAAAAGAAAAGTCACTATCTAGCTCAAGTGATAATGGTAAAGCAGTGGTCAAGATGGGCAGAGTACAACAATCACAACACAAATAAGGCAGAAAAAATAAAAATGATTTTTTTGCTAGAGATGGCAGGGTAAAAATAATGGTAAAGAAAATATGCAGTAAATTTATCTTTTTCGCTTCTCAAATTAAAAAAGAAAAAACCTTTTCCAAAGTATCTAAGGAGCACATAAGAGGATATTTTAGTGGAACTCACCCATATGCATCGACAATTTCTTGAAAAGAATAAGTGAACTTGTTTGTGCGGAAATAAGTAGGTGGTGCCTCCTTTGTATGCAAAACCTGGAAAATAGCTCCAACTTGGGAGTTAGAGTCAAACGATGCCCGCTGCAATGCATCTTGGATCTGCAGAAGTCAATTAAAAATAAGAAATTTAATAACACATTTCACGTGTACATCATTGTTCAAACCTTTTGATTCAAACTGGGTAAGAAAAGGATCATTGCACTAAAGATACATTATTTATTATTTAGGCTAAATGGTTGCAACCGTCCATGAACTTTACCATAATTTTAGCAACTGTCCCTATTACTTCAATATTAGTATCCCCTATCCCTGAATTTTACCCTACTGTTTCCACTAGTCCCTCTGTCTATTTTTCAAACAAATTCCATTAAAAAAAGGTCACGTGCAATGCACCTAAATTGACAATTTTGCCCTTTTTAAACGGAATTTTTTTGAAAAATATATGGAGGGACTAACGGAAACTTTGGGGTAAAGTTCAGGCAGGGGGGACACTAATATTCAAGTATAGGGATGGGTTGCTAGATTATGGTAAAGTCCAGGAACGGTTTCAACCATTAACCTTATTATTTATAACTGAAGGATACCTGTTTTGATGCAAAAATAGGACTCCACCCCTCACCCACAAGACATTTTTTTGTCACATCAAGGCTAAGCATGTTAAGATGATGGTATATGGACTTCTCCTTCCTCACCTTCATGCATACAAGAAACACAGTCAACAGTTTGATATTTTTCAATTACACAACACTGAATGTTTTTTGTTAATTTTAGACTCATAGTCGTACTCGACATATATAATGAGCGAACTTCATTAAGTATATAGTTTCAAATGTACCAGAAGGTTCCACTGGTCAAAATGCTCCCCAATAGTCTGTAACAAACTTCCCTGTTGCAGCACTCCAACATCTATAGTAGTCTTTAGCTCTGAAAGTCTTCCTGATACCTGATATTGAAACATTCGGTTATATCAAATGTAGGTTCTAACTCCCACGATACCTCAAAACCAGAGAGTGAAAACGTAAATCTAAGCTGCAAACGATGATTATACACAACAAAATAATCAACATTAACAAAATGGGGATAAAAATGGATAGAAAAAGGTGTCTAAAACATCCTATGGCTACTGAGGCCCAGAAGATAACTTCATAATGTGTTGATCAATTGGCTAACAAATGCAAAAGGCTAGCTTGCATTTCCATCTAAGCATGGTCGTTATAGAAGCTAACAAACTAACCATACAGATTCAATAACAAGTTGAAAGTATAAATAAAGTTAGCATCGGAATTACTTCATGCTGAAAAAAAAAATATCACTGAGAAAGAGATGAATGCACATTCAAAACAAAAGAAATATACTAAGAATGGATGAAGCTACAGGATGGCTTAGGTCTTCATATTTTCTTCTCCTTTTCTTTTTATTGAAATGGAATATTAAAACATTAGAGAAGAAAAGGAGCAGATATCTTCTCATTTTAAATAAAACAATAAAAACAATAAAAACAATAAAAACAATAGTACATACCTCAGTAATCACTTGAGCTTGTCTACCTAGCTCCTCAGGAAAAGAGTAACGATTGGCTCCAAAAGCTTCACATATTTTGAGAATTTTGCTCTTTGCTCTTTCTCCAGAGTAGAATACCACAAAAACATTTTTCTCAATCTGCAGATCATCAATCAAAGTTAATGACAAACTGGGGAACAACAAAAAAGAACAGATGGCCAAGTAACAGTGCCATATTATATAACAGATTAATCATTTTTCCAGTATCCATACATAAAGGTTGATTCTTAGTAAGATGCCCAAGGAAAAGAACATGTTTTCTCATAGGTAGAGGTAAGGGTTAACAAATAAGAACAAACAAAAAAGATCTCAGGTATCCTCACCCCATATTTTACTCCTATTAGAAGAGAACAACAGTGTGTTAAAAGTGTGTCCTATATTAGCCCTACACTTCTGAAATGCTTTCCAATATATATGAGACATATTTGTTGAGATTTGGTCACATTCTTGAAGGCAATTCAGAGAACCTAACATTCTTAATGCTTTTTATTTGTCAAGGGAACAACTGTAACTTAACTACTGAAGTGAGTGATACAAGTGAATACCACCTCCAGTGCTCCCTAAGACTTATGCAAAGATGCAGAAGGTGACAAATGCAAAGATGCAGAAGATATCAAATGCAACAATGCAGAAGGTAGCGAATGCATAAGATGGATTCAATTTGAAGTTTTTGGACAAATAAAAATCACAAGCCTTCTCAATACAAATTACAATTATAATAGTGAAAGACCACCCTTTGCTATTTATCATTGTTCAGTACTATTTCTCCAAGAAGGCTACTTGTTGGTAACATGGCGATAGACCACCCTTTGTTGTTTTTTTTTTTTTAAGAAAAGAATTTATTACTGTGAAACCATACAGAAGGGTGAAAAGTTGTCCACTTCGAGATGGAATAAAAAAGAAAACATTATATTTGACATGACTAACCTAAATTCACAACAGCCTTCCTATGTACAAAAACACCCGTTAAAATCAATTGAAATAGATGGCCGTGACAAGGACCAAAATCTAACCCTTTCCAAAAATCCTTCAGGCCATGATCCTTGTGGACTATTTGGTTGAAAAGCAAAGAATAAATTTTTTTATCAAAGTGGAAACAAAGAGCTTTAGATAACTAGCCTCTCTAGTGAGCTTCTTTGTTGAAACCTTTTATGCATATCCCGTTATCCTTATATTATAAAGTGTGAACAGTAAAAGGAACCACAAGAAAAACAAAAACCTCCCGATATCATTCCAAGAATGTAAAAATGCAGGAAAATCCATGTCAATACCTTCTCTCCCGAAACAGGATCAGTGACAGGATTCTCAACAGCAGCCTGTCTCAGAAAAACATTACCCCTAGTAGCTCGAAATAGAATCCTCTCAAATGCCAAAGCCTTTTCCCTAGGGACAAGACCAGTGATAAAGCCCAACTTAACTTGCTTGGATGGGTCACTTGATATTTCCTACACAACCGCCAGACAAAAAGAATTGAACTCAGTACAAGCAGATGGCCGTGGATAATCAAAATACAATAAAACCAAAATTGAAATCTTTACTTGCTCCATTAATAAAGGCGTGTCCAGGGATTCTCCACCGATGTCACGGGATTCGTTTTCTCTCTGCTGCAACACAGCACTGCTTTGAGCTGAGTGAAAAAATTCACCGGCCTGAAAGGAAGAGACTAGTCAAGCGACAACTCAGCAAAATAAATAGACATTAAAATAGCGACACAAGAACAAATGAGACCAAACTCTATTCAAATTCTAGCTCGTTGGCATAAGTAGATAATTGATTCTCTAAATGATCAATGAAAATCTCCTATGACTATCCAAGATTGAGAACCCTCTAAACGAACTCACTTATCTCACAAAAGGGTTGTAGAAATTATCTTTTACCTATTTTTCCAATTAATCTCATTTAATGATACTATTAGATGTATTATCTATGATGTGTCAACTAATGATCCTTACATGGACCTCAATATGTAAATCGTGAGTGCTATAGAAAAATCACTGGTCAATGAAGTTAGTAGTCCGAAGTATCTTAATTTTTTTGGCTCTGTTTTACTCAATTAATTTTCTTTTCTTTATATTATATCCCTTCGTTCTCCATCATCACTCTCTTAGCATGACAGTCCTGTACATCCTGTGGCCTTGGAGGGGTGTGTCAAATTCCTCCTAACACAAATGCCTCAACAGTCTCATTATGTGATTAAAATGGGATCATTCATTTCTCTCAACTTTAATTTATTATTACCTGGCCTACTTTTTGTGTACTTCCTTACAACCTAATTAAATTCATGAGTAATCCATGGTGGATTCTCATCACATTCTGTATGCTGTTATGCACTGATTTAACCTTTATTTATTTATTTATATTTATAAATTCAAGGATTCTCATTATTTCTTTTCTAAGTGCTCTGTGGTGTGAGATATGTGAAGTTTTCTTCTATCTTTGTTCGGGGTCTATTGGTTGCCTCCTTATACAGTAGCATTATCATTCAAGAGATTTACAGATTGAACTGCATAATCTATTTGTACTGAAGGTTCAAAAAAAGCAAAATCTGTTTTCTACTTGTGCAAAAAAAAATCTAATCATACTATTCTTTATCCTTTCTTTTATACTGAAATTTTTATTTCCAGTGGAAAGGTTAACACTACGTATAAACATAGTATATCATTCGAGGATAGAGTCTGAACTGGTATCCTAATAACACACATGCACTGTAATAGAGCTGTAATGATTTGTTCAAGGACCAAACAAATAAAAAGGGCCCTTACCTTTTGCAGAACAAGCTTATATTCTAAGAGTTCACTATATGAACGTTGCAACTTTTCACCATTTGAATTAATTTCAATCAGCTCTGCCTCAAGTTCTCCAAGTTTTATCTAGCATACACACAAACATAACATTAGTACATGCAATATAAAGGATCTTTATGCTATGCAGAAAACACCTTATTATACCTCCACGTCATCCACATTAGCGCCAACTTGTCTTGCAGACTTTGAAGGAGGTAGATCCGCCTTTAACATTTGCTCCTTGAAGAAACGCAATTTGCGTGCCATCTCTGCACATCTTTTAATCTTCATAGAAAAGTGAATTGTTGAAATTACCAACCAAAAACTCATTTGGAAACATAAAACTTCGGTACTAAAACAATTATGAAGAGAGCATATAACAAATATTTTGTAACCATCTTACAAGTAATATATACAGTATAAAGTACAAGAATCTTCTTAGTTTGGCAACAATTCACTAGATAAGTTACAAAGGAAATGAAAAGGAAAAAAAGATCAATACGCAATATGATGTTTAACCACTTGAACAACTAATTTGACAAGCTTCAATATTATATATCAGAAAAAGACTATCAACAAGGATGCCATTCAATTAGAATGAGCATAGAAAAACCCTTAGAATTTATATGCATGTAAACATGCAAGGGCTGTTGGGATGTGAGGATAAGAGTCCCACATCGGAAAAGAGGAAATAGAATGTGTGTCTTATATAGCCTTGGGCAACTCCCCCTATCACCAATTGGTTTTAGGGTCGAACTCCCGAGTTTATATAATGGCCGGAATCCCGATCTCTAACATGGTATCAGAGCGGGTTATCCCACGTGGATGGCTTAACCGCCACACGTGCCACACGTTGCCCAGTCACTCGCTTCGTGGAGGCGTAGTGACCACAACCTGCTAGTGGTTGAAAAAAAAAAAAAGAGTTGAGAGAGGTATGAGACAATGGGCTCATACGAATGTGGGACAATGGGCTCACATCGTCACGTGTTGGCTGGAAGAGCCCCCACACGTGAGGGGGCTTGTTGGGATGTGAGGATAAGAGTCCCACATCGGAAAAGAGGAAATAGAATGTGTGTCTTATATAGCCTTGGGCAACTCCCCCTATCACCAATTGGTTTTAGGGTCGAACTCCCGAGTTTATATAATGGCCGGAATCCCGATCTCTAACAAGGGCCTCTCTCTTCACACACACCAAGGGTGGTGGAAAAGCTAAAGATGCAGTTCAACTCCATGTTTCGATAAATTAAGTCAACTATTAACGCAAAATAGGTCACATTAAGGAGGACATGCAACAACAGATGACTGAGCCAAGTGCTTCCCTTTTTTAATATTTGGCTGTTCCTAAACCAATTTTATATATCAGAAAAAGACTATCAACAAGGATGCCATCCAATTAGAATGAGCATAGAAAAACCCTTAGAATTTATATGCATGTAAACATGCAAGGGCCTCTCTCTTCACACACACCAAGGGTGGTGGAAAAGCCAAAGATGCAGTTCAACTCCATGTTTTGATTAATTAAGTCAACTATTAACGCAAAATAGGTCACATTAAGGAGGACATGCAACAACAGATGACTGAGCCAAGTGCTTCCCTTTTTTAATATTTTGTCTGTTCCTAAACCAATTTTATAAAGTATATCTGTGCTATTCCATAGTCACCATAAACTTTAAAGATATGCTATCGATCCGAAAGTAATTTCCAAATGCCAAGAATCATGGACACAATTGAAAATTCTATCTCTTGAAATCCATCACCCCTGGAGGAGGTAATACATGTTACATACTTCACTAGGAACAACTGAACATGGAAAATCTAAGAAGGCCTTTTTAAGTTAATTAATGATAAAGTACAGCTCCAAAGATATGTGTTAATAATTTGAAAAGCTCTGAGAGAACATAAACCATTGGAAAGTTAATTAACGATAAAGTACAGATTTTTCCTTCCTTTTCCTTCTAATCTTACTACTACGTTTTAATGAATTGTTTTTCTTTTAATAAGAAATACCATATCCACAACCGAACAAAATAATGAGTATACACAACTAGAAATGCTAAAGTGGTTTCTGAATAAGCTAAGGAACACAAACAACCTGAGCAGCATAAGTCCTCTGAAATGGGCTCTTCTCTGCATTGAGCTGGGAAAAAGAGACATCCAAAAGATTAGTTGCTAGATAAAACTTTAAGAAAATCCTCAAAATAACATAATAGATTAAGGATGACTAACAACAAAGCAGCATAGATGATCATGATAAATGAAAGTTTTGCAACAACTAGAATGTCAAACCAATGAATTTCAAACATGTTTCTTCATAATTTGTGATGCTTAAACAAGGAAAAGTACTAAAGTCTCAATCAATTATGCAATAAGTGAAACCCTTGCACGCTCATTTGGTTTCTTATCCACTGACCCATGCATTCTTTATCCATTTCAGGAAGATACTGTACCTCACCATCTTCATATTCATCCACCTAAACCAGGACTTTTGCACTTCATTATCAACTTTAGTTTACACCAATCAAGACCCTCAATAGTGAGCCACCTTCTTACTACCCACCATACAAATACCACTCCTTGGTAAGCAGAGCAATACCAAAAGTTTAACCCACTGGTTTTGGCTTGTTGTGTTTATTATAAAAAAGTATGGCACTCTCGACTTTGTTAGCTCTGTCGCAATATTCATGCTGGTATGCTTTATGAGTTACGTTAGTCTGCAATTAGAAGCTTTTTAGAAATCCTTTAGTAGACAGAATAACCATTTCATGGGGGATGTAAATTTCCAAGAAAACCAAAATTTGAGAATGTCATGTATATTTATTAGGTTCTCATGAAGATAAATACTTTCATAATAAATTTTATTTTTATGAGGACGATAAAATATGTTATGTATCTGGGAAACATCAGAAGCTTGAACTATGTGCACTTAAATGGAAATGACTCAACTGATAAACTGTTCACTTTAGAAATAAATCTCAACTTGAGTCCCTTGGAAGCTAAAGAATCAAACATTATTTACTGATCATACAATTGAATAGGATATATGTTTATATAGATGTATATGCAAATAATATAACCAGATGAAGCCTTATTAAGAAATAGCTTAAAGGAAAAATACTTGCACAAATCAAATCCAATTGCGAATTTCCAATCAGAAACAGTATGAAGCTAGGGTTATTCTGTTTCTCGGAACCAAAACCAATCGAAAAGGAGAGAGAAAGCATAATAGACTATAGAGAGCGAAATTGAGAATTAGGGAGAGGGTAAGGACGTACGTCTTTGAACTGGAGAAGGCCGAGGTCGCCAAGATAAGAGACAGTGAGGTGAGCAGACTCGATGGGGATGATGACTTGGACGAGCTGCATAGGCTCCGACCTCATCAGATCCATCGGAGGACAGCACTCTCCCATTCTCGCTCAATCTCTGTGAGTCCTTCTCTCAGACTCTCTGGTTTTCTTGTGAAATTGTGTAACAGAGACAGTAAAAAACACAGAGAGAGATGAGAAGAGAGAAATAATGGAGGGATGAAATCAATGAATCAGTGATTCACTGTGTCTGCTTCGCTGATTGTTTGCTCTCTCTCTCCTCCTTAGCCCTGCGCTGCGCCACAAGGATATTCCACGTCACCAGGTCCCTCTCCTCTAATTAATTTGGTTGTTGGGGTAAAAGATTTTGTAGGATATTCTCAAGCTTTTGGGATTTTTGTCCCATTTCTAATTATTTATTTATTTATTTTTGCCTCCTTTAATGTAAGAAAAATGAGCCAAGCTCGAATATAACAAAATATTAGACTGATTAGAATTCGAATCACACATTTCATAAGTGACGCATATATCTGTATGAGATAATTTGAACGGAAAATGCGAGAGGTATCATTTAAATTCTCATTTTTTATTTTTCGTCATATGTGGCGTCTAACATAGTATATGATGTGGCATTCCATATCATAATCTTCAATTATATATCTCAAAATAAAAATTAAAAGAAATTTAAATCGAACATTAAAAAAATTAAATTAAAATACAAAATAAGTAAAATATCAATGAAATTGATTGTTTCCTTGATACTGCTCATGTGGTCTTTGTGGGCTCAGCGACAATTGCTAACGAGGGTGGTGGCCAGAGCTCGATTGTACCTGATTTACGCAGCCTTCATACTAGGGTGGGAGGGGGAAAGGTAGCTCTCGCGGTTTCACCTCCAATTGTGATGGGAGGTGGGTCAAAGATCGGTTAGTCGCTTCCTCACATTGATGACTTCTCTAGCCCTAATTCTTTTGGTGCGCTTGGTGGTTTGGTGGATGACTTGGATTTAGTGGAGGATGAAATCAATTCCTCCGAGACGGATCAGGCCACTAATGATTTTCTAGTGAGTGTGACTGCTAATTTGGGTATCACTAAGAAGAAGAAGGGTAAGGGCAAGAAAAAAGATAAAGTAGAATTGGTAGGGAAATTATACCGGGTTCTCTCTATCCCCCATTCTCATGATTAGTGCTGGTTTTTGGAATGTTCATGGGCTGAATGCTACTTCTCGACAGCTTGAGGTTAGAAAGTTTATTCTTGCTAATAATTTATGTATTGTTGGTTTGTTGGAAACTAGAGTTAAGATTTCGAGTTTTGCTGGCATCTCCTCCTCTATTCTTCGTAATTGGAATTTCTGCAATAACTACTCTCATCACTTCAATGGGAGAATTTGGTTAGGTTGGGATCCTAATGTGGTTATGTTGTCTGTCCTATGGTCTACGGGTCAAATGTTGACTCTACTAATCTAATGTTGTGGGAAAGTCTTAGTTTATTTGCTGATAGTTTGGGTGAGGCTCCTTGGGCTGTTTTGGGGGACTTTAATATTACCAAATGCCTTAATGATAGTACTGGGAGTATTGATGGTCGTAGAGGGGCTATCTCTGCTTTCAATGATTGTTTAAGGGATGTGGGTCTTAATGATTTGGGGTATAGTGGTAATCACTTACCTGGTGCAACCTTCAATTTGGTAGGTCTCTTATTTGGCGAAAACTTGATCGGATCTTGGCCAATGAGGCATGGCTATCTTTTTTGTCAGGACCCGACTTTCCTCGGTCAAGACCCGACTCATCTAGCACCATATTGTCCGCTTTGGGCCTCACCCTCACGGTTTTGTTTTCCGGAGCTCATGGTGCAACTTCCCGGAGGGTCACCCATCATGGAATTGCACCAGTCTCAACTCTCTTAACTTCGGGGTTCCAATCCCCCCTAAAGCCACTTGAGCTCCCAAAAGGCCTAGTGCTAGATAGGTGTGTGCCTACACCTTTAAGGCACACCACCATTGTAACACCTCGAAAATTCGAAGATTTGAATATTGTAATTTAATTGACGTTTTTACCCTTGTGAATGGTATGGCCAAATCGTTGACTTTTTGATTGGTGGGTCAAATGGACTTTGACCAGTGACCGTGACGTAATTCGGGAAGTCACGAGTTCATAGACAGGTGGCACGTCCAATTCGGACGATCAGGAAAAAAGTTATGACTATCGGAAGTTCAGGGACATTACTGTAATTTGGACTTTCGGGGCGAAAATGTTGACTTTTCTTTTGGCAACAAATTTTTGCATGACTCAAGGACCGTTAGGTAGGTCTCGATGTCCTGAGTCCATAGACAGGCGGCACGCCGAAATCGGACTTCGTATGGCTGAGTTACGGGTCTAGGAAGTGAGGGGCATTTTGGTAATTATTGAACCAGGGGCATTTTGGTCATTTTTCCCTGGTTACTGTAGCAACCGCGGGGGACACGGGCAGAACCACCATGTGCGGTGGCTCTGAGTGCGATTTGATTACTGCTGTGTGTGCTGGAAAGTATTGATTGTTTAAACCTTTTTGAAGCATCAAACGTGGTCTGATTCATCCAGCTACACGATCAAATTGTTCATTGAAATTCGAAGCTTTCGGGGGACAAATTTCAGTGGACAGATTGGACACCCACGAGCCTCTGGGACGGTTCAATTGTTTTAAAACTGAATAGGAATTGTGTAAGCTTCATTCTGCTGTTGAAGGAACTGAGAATAGGTGAGGAAACCAGAGAAACCATTTCGGGAAAAATTGGAGGGAAAATCGGGTTTTGATTACTGGTGAGTGTTGGACCAAACTAAGGCCTGGTTTAGTCTTTTGGGAGTGTTTGGAACTCAACCACATCGAAATCGAAGGCTATCAGCCACGGTTGAGCTGGGACTGAGGCTGCCGTTTTCAGAGAAGTTGCAGAGCTTGGGACGACAATCTTCAGGTACTCTCAGACCCAATTGATCGTTCATATTAGTTTGTTTTGATCCTATTAAGCTGCCTGTGAAGTGAATTGAAGTTTGAATTAGAAACCAGGAAGTTCTGGTGATTGACCCGATTGGTTGATCACGGGTCGATGGGTCGTTTGGGGATGTGTCGAGGTTGATTTTTGTCACAGAACCTAAATTGGATAGTTATTTAACATGTTAGGATCAAATGGGATCGAAATCGAGTAGGAATTGATGGGTAATCAACCGGGTCTGGACGCGGGTTGAAGACCCGAATAGCAGGGCTATCGGGTGAAGAAGGTGACACTGTAGCAGCTACAGTGTCAGGCGCGTGACTTCCACGCGCAGCCACTTTGGGCGGCGCGTGAGGGCGCGTTGGACCTTATCTCAGATCACGATCAACATGACTTTTGTTCCTCTCATCATTTTGAACATTTTTGGTGATTTAACCATGTTGATCTGAGATAGTTAGGAGGGTCAGTTTAGGGCCGGTTGTCTCGGGATACGTGTTGGACGGTTTTCCCGAGCCGGTTTCTGTTTCGGGCTTTTCGGTTAAATGTTTAAGACTTGTGGTGACCCTTGCATGTGATTTGGACTGACAGGAATTGTACGATAATCCCAGTACAAGTTCGTACGCGCAGTTTCACCGCGGGATCGTACTGTGAGTGGGCCCGATTTCATTAAACCCTTGCATGCTTAAATGTTTTCTGATTTACTTATATGTTCACATGCTGGAATCGATAAATGGTTTTGATGATATTGAAATTTCGGTTATGGCACGTTTCACGGTATTTGGGCATGAGACCCGTTTGATGAAACGTAACGATCGTTTCGGATTTTACCTATGTATACATATATGTTTTGCATGTGGATATCAATAAAATGTATTTGGTACTGCACTGTATAGATCCTTCCATATTATATTGTCTCCTCCAGATGAGGTACCCCGGAGAGGTCACGGACGTCTAGGACGTCCAGCGTCTATGACGCTAAGCATCGGGGATGCTGTAACCGAACAGGGTTCGGGGATTGAACTCGGAATTGAGACCCGAGTGGCACGCATAGCCTTGTGATTGTGACCTTATTGGACGTCAGGGACGTCAAACATTAGGGATGTCGGGATTGGAGCGTATAGTGCAGTGGCTAAAATTATGTTTATGGTTTTATTATATGCCTTATGGTTTATATTATATGATTGATGGTTTTAAATTCGGTTGCATGCATGTTTGGAAAACGGAGGGGTAAATTATATGTTTTACTTATCAAATGATTTTATAAACTTGAGTTTCGATCCACTCAGCCTTAATGTTTTGGTAACCCCTCCAGGCCGTGCTACTGAGGTAGAGGAGGATCTTGAGGCTGAGGCATAGATCTACTTCCGCGCACCTGAATCCCTGTCGGGTGGTTTACCCGCAGGTTTATTTTTAGAGTCGTGCTCGCAATTTGTAATTTTGGTTTTCATCCCTTGTCTGACATCTGTTTAATTCGGATTTATGTATAACTTTAATTTGGATATTTATGCAATTGAACTTTTTAAGGTTAAAATTGGTATGATATTTTGGGTGTCAGACGAAAGCAGGGCACGTCCCCTTGTGGTCCCGGTGGGATCGGGGCGGGTCCTGTCAACCATCCTCTCCCAGACCATTCCCCCTCGCAGAAATGTGGGATTGTTCACCGTTCCCTCCAGGACACGGGTCTTACAATCCACCCCCCTTAGGGCCCAGCGTCCTCGCTGGCACACTTCCCGGTCGGGGTTTGGCTCTGATACCAAGCTGAAAGGACCCGTCTCAATCCCACTGGGACCACCCGGGGACGTGCCCCGCTCCCGTCCGACAACGACTCCAAACATACCAAAATTACCCTTAAACAAAAACTAAATACTCAAATTAAATAAATAATGTGTAACAACATTGTTCAGAATGATAGCTGTCTGACAAGGGATAGTACAATAACAAAATGTGAGCACAATAGTCAGAGTACATTATTTGGTGCTCAACCTACCCACTAGGGTGTACAGGTGCACATCGAATAAACTAAGCCTCTTCCTCCTCCTCAAGATCCTCCTCTAATTCCGTGTCACGGCTTGGAGGGGTTAGTAAAACATTTAAAGAGTGAGTGGACCGAAAAGAAATAGTTTATAAATCAATTTCATAATAAAGTAAATCATAAGGTTTTATCCCTCCGTTTTCCAAATCTTGCATGCATTGAAAACATAGTATCATAATGAAATCACAACCACAGAATCATAGTAATAATCGAAAGGAAAAACTAACATATTAGTGCACTGTAAAACCCAACCCAACCCAAATGATGTCACGGTTCTAAAGCTACGCGTTGCCACTCACGGTCTCACACCCAAGACTCCCTTAGGTACATCAGTGCCCGGTATCCCGGTCACTGCCCAAGGTATATGAACATGTCTTCCTGAGAGTAAGTAACCCAACTAGGGTTAACTCCACTCAGTTAGTGCCCCGTGACTACTCCAAGGTCCACCCGGGCCAACGACCCTCCCTAGAAGAGACGAGATAGACAGGCAGGAAAGTACAGTACAATAACAGTATATTTTACCTTATGTCCCCCGGACATCCCTGAACACGGTCCACATATAATCCAGACGGGTCTCATGCCCAAAATATTATAATAAGAGAAATAAACAGTTCATATAGTACTCATCTAAATCATAAGTGGAAATAGTAAAACAGTTATGCATGCGAGCCTTTTATAAATCAAACAGCCCACTCACACTCGGTCCTCGCTACTCAACGACCGCTAAAACCTGTATTAATATATCTGAGAGTCACTAAAGGACTCTACTACTTCAATACTTAAACCCTAGAACAGATCCGTCCCGAAAACATAGCCTGGGCATTATTCTCGAGGCTTCAAACCTCATTTTGACTATCATAACGATCTCCAATCGACACGAAACCAGCACCATTGGATTCGTATCGTCGAAACCTTGAAAATGGTACCAGTCCCACCAAAAATACTGTTCACACGCGCCCCCACGCGCCTGGTCAACGTGTTGGCCAACGCTACTACAGTGTCGCTGGAGTCAGCATGACGTCATCTCTGACACATGTCAGATGACATGTGGCATGCTCTGGTTGGCCCCTGATCTGACAATCTCTGACATGATGACGCCAACAATGCTACAGTGTTGGGTCAACCCATTTCCTGAAACCGGGTCGCCGTTTGACCCGTGGCTTGACCCGTTTCCACAGTCCATTTACGGCCACCATTTTCGACAGGGTTTGATCCTAATGAGTCGTCTAGGTCTGTTCTATGGATCTAGACCCTCAATGTCAGGGCCCACCCCTAATCCCCCGGGATTAAGGGCTAAACCCCGCTCCCGTCTAACGTACGCATGACACGAGGGCTAAACAACCGCCTAACCTCCGTGTGACACGTAAGTCGGACAAGGGAGTTCCAGACCAACCACCTCAACAACCTCAAACTTCCCAGAGTGCGCAGAGTCTACTGTGGATTGTGCAAGTGATGTCTCCATCTCTCTCAACCGACAGCCCGCACTACAGCAACCTGGAGGGTATCGAAAACACGAAAAGACTGTGAGTGGACAAAAATAAAGTTTAAATTCAAAACAGTTATCAGAAAACACAAACAGTTATACCCTCCGTGTAAAAACCAATGCATGCATATTAATTACGTCATAAAAAAATATACGAAAACCAAACACATTTTCCTTTTTCCAATCCCGGGCCTCAGCCCAAAATCACCGAAAACCATTTTATCCGGGCCACTGCCCAAAACATCATCATCAAGTCTTAGTGAAACTCAAAACACATTTAAAGCCACATTCTTATCCATCGAACCTGCTGGATCTATCCGAGTCTTTAAACTCCCGAGTCTTTAAACTCAATCCAGGCCTCAATAATATCCGAGTCTTTAAACTCCCGAGTCTTTAAACTCAAAGGCCTACGGGGGAAATATCCATATATCCGAGTCTTTAAACTCAATCCGGGCCCGTCCCCAGTCAAATATAATTCGGGTCTTTAAACCCAATAACCAGATCCAACAAATCCAATCAAAACCATGTGAAAACCTTTTTGCAATTCCAATTCCATATCCAAACCCGAATCCGAAACCACTGGTCTGATGCCCTCCCGGCATCCCTAACCGTCGTTCCAGACCCAGAACTCATTTCCTTCTCATTTCCCGGTCCGAGTCCGCAATCATCATTCCGTAAGCCGGCATCCGGAATAACCATTCCGAACCCAAACCCTATCCCGAATCGAATCCCGAATCGTCACCCGGAATTCCGATTCCGAAACCCGAGATCTCATTTCTGAAAACACCTTTGAATTGGGCCTCAGGCCCGGAAATACTTTTCAAAATCCTTTTACTTTCCTTGAAATCCAGCCGTATTTCATATCCCGAAATCAACCAGTAAAACCAGGTTCAGATTACAATAGTTATCAAAATCTCGTAAAACGTGAAAACCGTCATTTTCCTCGAAAAACGTGCATAAACCATCACAACCATAAAGCAAATCATAGAATCTAGTATAGAAATCATATAAAACATATATGCATGCATCAAGAGTTAGAAAGCAAAGTCCACTCACAGACTAGTTCAGCGTCGCCTCGATACGCGCGCACTTACGCCGTCCCAGGCCAGTTTGCTATCCTCGGCTTTCCCAAACCTGTCCAAATTCCATAACGAGGTTACTAACTACTTCACGCTATTCATACTAAAACCCCATAGCTTTCCCGAACTTCTAACGTACTTAAAACGGGACCCTAAACCTTCAACCCCGCAGAACTATCCCGAAACAACGTCCGAATAACCCGAAACTTAATCCATTGGATTCGTTATAACATTTAGAACAAAAACTTAGTTGGACGCTTCACCGGAAACCGCTGCACGTGCCCCCACGCGCCGCCCAAAGTGGCTGCGCGTGGGCCTCACGCGCCAGCTACAGTGTCACCCGCAACCTCGAGTGCACTGTGCTGAACCGGCTGCTGCAACTGGACCGGCGAGAACCATTCTCCGCCGTCCGGCCACCGTTCTCCTCCCTTTCCTCACCATTCTCATCGTCCAGACCCACTCTATCCACCCCCATCCTCCAATCACCTCGACACGGCCCCATACTTGTCGACTCAAGCTCGAAACCAGACGGCCCGTAATCCCCTGTTCCACACTCCGGCCACCCAGGTCATCCCCCGTCACGGTGACGATACCAGAACACTTCTAGGACCCCACTAAGTCTCACACAACTCACCAAAAACCCCGACTCGTACTTAAAACTCACGACTTTCAAATTGAAACAAAACAGAAAAACAGAGGAATTGGAAATTACCTCTCCTGCCGCTCACCGCCGTGGACTCCGCCGCGTCCCTAGGTATCCACACGCCTCCTCCGTCCTCTGCGCAACACCTGCCGCTTCACTTGATTGATTACACGACCTCACCACCGCACCACCACCCCAAACTCCTCTCTGTTTCTCTGGTTTTCCCCCGTGAGTTCTCACTTCACACACATGAGCACTGCATCTCCCAAGCTCCTCAACACCACCCTGCACTCTCAACCTCCCTCTGATCACACTCCCCTACTCACAAGCTCACACTTGCCCGGCCATCGATCGATTTCACCCCTCAGCCTCACTCTCTGTTTTTTCCTCTTCGAAGAACACGGCTGCACATTTTTAAAATACCCGTGCACACTTGTGTAGAAACCACTACACACCCACCACGCGTCACAATCCTCTCATCTCTCTCATAAAAATCTCACTCTGCTCTGGACACTTGTCCAAATCTGGTTGCACCATGCCCAAACAGTCAAAAGACCAACATGCCCCTCTTTAGCTCCACAATTACGATTATGCCATCGACGTTCTAGACCCGTAATTTACTCATCAGAAGTCCGATGAATACGTGCCGCCTGTCATCGAACTCAGGACAACAAGATCTATCTAACCATCCTAGGTCAACGTACTAAAACCCGATTCTACAAAAAGTCAACTCTTCCCCCTAATTTACCCAAATTACGGTTAAGCCCTCAACCTTCCGAACATCACAACTTCCTCCTCGAAGGTCGGAATCGGGCGTGCCACCTGCCTATGGATTCGTGACGTCCTAAACTACGTCCTGGTCACTAGTCAACACCCATTTGACCACCCGAACTAAAAGTCAACATTTTGCCCGAACTAGGGGCAAAATCGTCATTCTAGGCTCAAGGACCTATCGGGACCAACTAACCACCGATTAGCCTCGCTAATCCCACCTTAATCACCCTACTAATCCCGGCTCTTGGGACGGGTCGTTACACTCAAAACTGGAAGAACAACGGTGAAAACATACCTGGGCTTCGAAGAAGTTCACGGCCAAACTCCGGTCGTCTTCTCCGGCTGTCCCCTCCGTCTCAGTCGTCCAAACCAGTTCCTCTGAGCTCGTCACTGTCCCTAAAGTATGTCCTAACCCAAAAAGTCGAGCCCTAGACGTTAAAATGGATCCTTTCGAAATTGGGAAGGAAAACGGTGCTCTCGGGTTTTGGGAGTTACCTCCGCCGTGTCGCTGTCGTGGCCTGCGTCGATCGTCCTGTCGTCTTCCTGGGTTCCTCACGGTGTTAACTAGAGCTCCGTTCAAGTTGAGAGGACGAGGGGAGGTGGTGCAGGCTTCCTGGATCCGGTTTCCTCTATTTTCGGGTCTGGGGATTTCGGGGTTGTTCAGGTAGGGAGGAAGGGAGATGGGTGTTGGTGGTGCACAGTGGAGCTAGAGAAGATGATGGTGGTGCAGATCACGGTCGTCTGGTGGTGTGGGGGTGGTCGGTCTGGTCGTTTGGGTAGAGAGAAAATCGAAGGGTTTGTTCACGGTGATGGGAGAATATGTGTGTATGTGTGTTTATGAGAGAGATGAGATGAGATCGTGCATGAGAAGGAAAAAGCAGATGAAACGGATGGCTTGGATGGGTTTGAGCAGAAAAATCAGTGGCTGGGATTAAATGAAAGAAAAATAACTATTAAAGAATGGACCAATAGGCTTATAGGTCTACTTTATTGGAATAGTGCACACTTGGATGAGTGACACTTGTCACTTATCCGCTGTCTCAGTTTAGAATTAGGGTTTGCACGGATTCCAATAATAAATTAATATTTAATCGTTTTGTTCTCGTTTCGTAAATTCCGCTAAAACGCTTCCGTGACCATAACTTTTTCATACGAACTTCGATTTTGGCGTGTCTCCTGTCTACAGATTCATGACTTCTCGATCTATGTCATAGTCATGGGTCAAAGTCTAAATTATTTCCCGGGTCAAAAGTCAAAGTTTTCCCCCCTCAAGGGCAAAATAGTCATTTCACATTAAAATATTAATAATCATGGTTCGGGTCATTACAACCTACCCACCATACAAAAATTTCGTCCTCGAAATTTACTCAAATAAATGTGGGTACTGCCCTCTCATCAAATCCTCGAGTTCCCATGTCGCTTCCTCCACATCGTGGTTCCTCCACAACACTTTAACTAATGGAATCGTCTTGTTCCTTAGGACCTTTTCCTTCCAATCCAGAATCTGCACTGGTCGCTCCTCGAAGCTCAAATCTGACATCAATTCCAGTGGTTGTTCCGTTAGTGCATGAGAGTCATCCCGAAGATATTTCCGTAGCATAGACACATGGAATACATCATGTACTCGGGAAAGCTCTGAAGGTAGTGCCAAACGATAAGCCACCAGACCAATCCTCTCAACTATCTCATAGGGTCCAATGTAACGGGGACTCAACCTCCCACATCGTCCGAATCAGATGATCCCTTTCCATGGTGATAGCTTCAAGAAAATTAAGTCACCAACCTCAAACTCCAAATCTCGGATCCGTCGATCAGCATAACTCTTTTGACGATCATGGGCCGCCTTCAATCTCTCCCTGATAACCTGGACTATCTCCTGGGTTAAATCCAACAAGTCTGGCCCCATTTCGGTTTTTTCCCCGATTTCCATCCAGCATACAGGTGTTCTGCACTGTCGACTATACAGTTCCTCATAGGGGCCATCCCAATACTCGCATGATAGCTGTTGTTGTAAGCAAATTCCATCAATGGTAACCGATCAACCCATGAATCCTAGAATTGCAACACATAGGCTCTCATCATGTCCTCTAGAGTCTGTATTGTCCTTTCAAACTGTCCGTCAGTCTGTGGGTGGAATGCCGTACTGAAATGCAAGTTCGTACCCAATGCAGTCTGCAGACTCCTCCAAAATCTAGAAGTGAAACGCGAGTCCCGGTCCGACACTATCGACTCTGGGGTACCGTGTAGTCGGATAATCTCATTAATAAACAGTTGGGCCAAACGATTGGGCTTGTACGTCTCATGTACAGGCAGAAAATGTGATGATTTGGTCAACCGGTCCATAATTACCCAAATCTCATCAAATTCACCCCGTGTTTTCGGTAACTTGAAAACAAAATCCATCGTAATATGATCCCATTTCCATTCCGGGATCGGGAGTGGCTGCATAGCCCCATACGGACGCTGCCGTTCTACCTTGACCTACTGGCAGATCAAACACTTGCTGACGAACTCAGTTATTTCCCTCTTCATCCCTGGCCACCAATAGTGGTCCTAGAGAGTACGATACATATTCGTCCCCCCTAGATGTATAGCATACGCTGGACTGTGTGCCTCATCTAAAATCTCTCTCCGCAACTCTGGTACCGCAGGCTCACACAACCGTACAAGTTTCACAAATGCTCTGTCACCCCGGACGGAGAAATCCTGTCTCTGTCCCATCTCAACCTCGCTTCTGTAGTCACAGAATATCCGGTCCTGGAGTTGAGCCTCAATAATCCTGTCGACCAACACCGGTCATACATGGAAGCTAGCCAATAAGGCTCCCTGCTCGTCCATCTCCAACATAACTTCGCTCTTCCGGAGTTCAACTAACAAGGGAAGATACACCATTCTCAGGTGTGCAATTGATCCCGCTGATTTCCTACTAAGCGCATCTGCCACCACATTTGCCTCGCAGGGATGGTACTCGATTGTACAATCATAATCCTTTATTAGTTCAAACCATCTCCGCTGCCTCATGTTAAGTTCCTTCTGGGTGAATAGATGCTTAAGACTCTGGTGGTCAGTGTATATCCTGCATGTCACAACAAATAGGTAATGCCTCCAGATTTTTAGGGCATGAAACACCGCTGCCAACTCCAAATCATGAGTAAGGTAGTTCAATTCATGAGCCTTCAGCTACCGAGATGCGTAGGCAACAACTCTCCCATTTTGCATCAACACGCAACCCAAACCTTGCAGCGATGCATCACTATAGACCACGAACTCCCCACTGTTATCCAGTAATGCAAGGACAGGTGCAGTGGTCAAACGGTACTTCAATTCCTGGAAACTCTGTTCACACTACTCGTCCCATACGAACTTCACCCCTTTTCCGAGTTAATCGAGTCAATGGTGCAGCAATCTTGGAGAAACCCTCCACCAATCACCGATAGTAACCCGCTAATCCAACAAAACTCCGTACTTCCATTGATGTTATCGGTATGGGCCAATTAGTCACTACTTCCGTTTTCTGGGGATCCACGCTAATCCCATCGGGTGATATGATGTGTGACAGGACACCGTCCCAACTGGACGCCAAAAACCGTGCCCGGTCCTGCTCCCGTCTGACAAGTCAACCAAAGGACCAAAAGTACCCTTCAGTGCTTGCCAGACAAGGGATGTTTGCGCTGATTTCTGCTGCTGCCACTGCCTCACGATCAGTCCCAAACGTCGTACCACGGCCAGGAGGGTCACAAAACAGAAAAGGTGTGAGTGGACAAAAATGACCTCTTATAAAAACATTTGCCAAAATACATTCTTACCCTCCAGTTTTCACGAACTTGCATACATATCGTAAAACATGAGTAATAGTATGAAATCATTCAAGTATAAACAGTGGACCGATAAAATCAAAACATATTTTCCCATGGTCCGTAAAACTCATGTTCACCAAATAAGTTCATGTTATAAAACATCAAATCCCGGCTCTCAGGCCAAAACATATGAAAACATAATCACCTGGCCACAAGGACCAAAAACCCGTACTCAATATTGGTACGTCATCAAACAACAGAAATCAGCACTAATCACAAGTGCACAATAAATATATCAATCCAATCCATCCGCACTACTCACAAGTGCACAAACTATCACAATCACATCTGCACTACTCACAAGTGCACAATCAAACCATCACTGCACTACGCGTAGGCCAAAATCCAGCCACTCTCTCGGGAACAGACACCTCTGGGCTCAACCCTCGGGCTCAGTCACATCTGGGCGAACACATCCCCAGGCTCAGACCCATCCGAGTTGTACATCCAGGCTCAGTCACTTCCGAGAAGCTGACTACCATAGGATCAACTCCCGATCCTACAATCACATCCCCCAAGCTCCGGTCGTCTGGGTAATCCCCCCCAAGCTCCGACCGTCTGGGCATTTCACAATAACAATGAATACCATCTCGGAAATTACATCCCAAAACATTTCAATCAAATCTTGACTTCATACAAAGTCAAGATCATTCCTGACTGGGTCTCAAGCCCTAAAATAACATTTATACGTAAATCTTTAAAATCACATTTAAACCAATAAAATAATCCAGAAATCATCATTGACTTACCAACTAAGTCAAAATATCATTTTAGAAATCATTTAAACTCTGGGCCTAGCCCAAAACATCATTTGCACGTTCCTCGTAAAACGTGCCCGAAAGACTGATTAAAATAATCATAAAATCATAATAAATCATACAAAATCATCAAATTCACAAGTGACTCCAATCCGAGTTAAAATCATTATCCAGTTGGGTCTCATGCCCAAAATATCATTTTCACGCAAATCCATGCGTTCGCAACCTCAGTTGCCATTTTCACGTAAATCCATGAAACCGATCCTTGACTCATTCCAGAGTCAATACATCATTTTTCAATCCATGACTCATAATTCGAGTCCAAACTTCATTTTCAATTTCCTGACTCAAAACCCGAGTCAAAACATCATTTTTAACCAATTTCACAATTTCTGGAAAATCGTGCCAAAATATAATATAATAATCATAAAACAGAGAAATCACCGGATTGAAACATAAATTATGCCAAAGCATATAAAATCATATAATAAAGCATTTAAATCATATATGCATGCATCACGGTTAGAAAACCAAAACTCCACTCACACACACTGTCCAAAACGGTCTGTTTCCGAGCTGCACGTTTTTCCGTAAATTCTAGAAATCACAACTCCTGTCCAAAATCATTATAGAGAGTTACTAACATCTCAAAATACTTCATATAATTTTCTCCAATTTTTTCGGAATTTAAATACGTATTTTTAACATAAAACAAAACTTCAGATACGCGGAACATTAACGAAACGATATCCGATTTCCTCGAAACCAGCGTCAAAATGTTCGTTACACTGAGAGGATTCAAAATCATGTTGACCTCACCTTGAAACTAGGCCGTACGCGCCCTCACGCGCCGCCGTGAGTGGCTGCGCGTGAACCCACGCGCCTGCTACAATAACCGTCTTCCTCACCCGTTTAACTGATAAACGGGTCCTGCAACCCGCAAGACGACCCGATTCAAATCCTATCAATTCGATACCAATTTCAACAATTGAACAATCAGTTAGCTTCGGTTCATGTCTAATTAGAGTTCTGAAACATCAATTACATGAAACCTTACCTTAAACCTTAAGATCAAAGATGATCATGCGAAGAACATTCGAACCCTGTTCATCATTCGAAGTCCTTCAATGTCACACGATTTCCTTCAATTGATGCAACCAGAAGCTTCAATGGACTCAGTTAAACACTTTCCCCAACTCAATTGCATCAATCCAAGCCTCAAATCCCACGGCTCAAGCTCGAAATTTCAGTAACCTCAGTCCTTCAGTTCTACCTCAAATGGACCTCAATTCTCTTCTTTTTTGATATGAAACAACTCATCACAACCTCAGGAAGCTAAATGAAGCTTCAATTTCGATCCTCACGGCTCAATTCTCAACATTCGAATTTCCCCCCAAATTTTCTAAAATCCGAATTCCAGTTCCTCAGCTTCCCTCAATCCCTCGTGTTTCCCACACTAATTCAGTCTCTGAATTCTCTCCAATTTTTCACTCTTTAGTTCAGTTGATAGGGAGGAGATTAAGGGTGGAAGAAAATTGAAGTTTGGTTGTACACGGGTTGAAGAAGACTGAAGAGATTAATGGAGGAATTAAAAATAATTAAGTTTAATTAATAATAAAACATCATAATTATGTCTTCCCCAAAACATGGATCTGTGTTTAAGCCTTAATTTAAGGGATGAGTGACACTTTTCACTCATCCAGGTGTGTTCAGTCACCGGGTATTGTTCATAATAAAATAATATTTTAATCCCGATTCGTTCGGTTAATCGAGTCCGTTCCCGAGTCTATAACTTCGTCGTCGAATCTCCGATTTTGGCATGCCGCCTGTCGTTGGATTCGTATCGACGAGACCTACGTAACGGTCCTTGGCCCTCGTCCATTGGACTTCCCCGGTCAAAAGTCAACATTTGGCCCCTTCTTAGCCAAATTACCAAAATACCCCTCAACTTCCGAACGTCATAACTTTCTCCTCGAATGTCGGAATCGAACGTGCCACCTGTCTATGAACTCGTGACGTCCCGAACTACGTCACAGTCACCGGTCAAAGTCTGTTTGACTGCCCGAACTAAAAGTCAACATTTTGCCCATGCTAGGGGCAAAACGGTCATTTTGCACAATTCGTCCGGTTTCACTCAACTAATCCCAGATTAGTCATTCTAAACCATAATTAATTAATATTGAATCCCGACACTCTGGACGGGTCATTACAACCTTCCCCCCTTAAAGAATTTCGTCCCCGAAATTCCAACTATCCGTATTCCACATCCACCTCGTGGAAAACAAATGGGCCTCACAACATGTGTACACCTGTACACCCACTAGCCAACGCAGAACTCGTATACACTCAGACGTCACATCACAGACTCACGTCGTACTGTCTACACTCGACCACCTCGAGTGAAATTGATCACCGAAATTGGCAATGTCGCCATTAAGCTGACTCCTTCAGCTTGACGGTTCCTTTAATTCACTAATGTGCCCTGACCTCCGCTCTCATCGAGAGTAACCAAAACTCACTTGTCAGTCCACGCCGACACTACTAGCCAATCTGTCACTACTAAGCTTTACCGCCCTTGTAAAGCTCCAATCAGTAACAAATCAGTGACAACACATCGTACTACAACGTCCGTCAATGTAGCATAAGATCAACAACATGATCTCATCTCGCAGGGTGAACTCAATCCTGCGACAAATACCAACCTCAGTATCCACAACTGTCACCCCCTCAACGATCCATGATGCTGGTAAGGTCACGGCAAGATAACATCTCGCAAAGCAAATCGTGGTCACACTAACCACCAACTCACTCAATCTGATGGTATAACTGGAACACATTGAACACCAGCCTAGCAGTGATCACACAATTCATCACTAGAGTTACACTAGCCAACCATGGCTAAGAGCACCTACTCAAACAATCACTGAAATCATCAGAATCACTCTGCCCAGTGCATCGTGTTCAATGTCCAGTTCACGTTCACAACCAAAAACCAATGGTATCGGAACTAAGCCAAATACCAACACGTTCATCGACACATTACTGGTACAACCCATGTACCATCACTAAGTATCAAGTACCATCATCCATACGATACAGCAAATCGTACACCAAGCATGATCCTACAGCTGGACCCCAGTAGTCCATATGATCAAATGTCAAGTATTACTCCAATCCCATGGAGTTCCATTAATAACAGGATTCCACTGATCCTCACGTTATCAAAAATTTTAACTCTCTCAGCTTAGTATATCGGCTACCTCACTAGCCGTACACCCGACCCGACTACAAGATCAAAATCTCAAAGTCTTCTGACTATCACCGTAACACACAATAGGCCGTTCTGTTTATCATCCATACTATTCCTGATAGTCGCCCTTTCCCGAAGTATGACCTCAGCATACTCGACCCATAGATCAATATGGTCGATCCCAAACCACGTAGGGAAAAGTAAAACTCCTAAGGGTTTAGCTAGCATCGACAATCCTTGTCCTATGCTACCCAAAAACACCTCGCCAAATCACAACTCTCAAAATGACACATCAACGTGTCCACAGGAAAGAACGTCTAGTTCTCCCGGGATTCACACCAACCCTGGCCACTACTAACACTTATGTCACAAGTCTACTCTGGTCGACTAAACCTAACACCACGAATTTTCTCTTAGGATAGTCAACACATCCATCGAGCACATCACTTGCCCATCCGTAGATGAAGGCACACCAACACATTATCATGACCAACCCAACTGTGGTCAGAAAACCTACCTCATCTACTCACAGTCATACCCGGCTCATCCGGAGCCCTCAAATCACACCAGGACTCATCCCGAATCCTAAACCAACTCCTGACTCCTACTGAGTCCAAGTTCAATCTCGACTGACGTCAATGCCACCACTGGCATATCCGGTCACCTAGCAAAAACCCCTAGGTAAACCACATCCTTTCCAAAGCACAAAACCATTTCCAGACTCCCTCTGAGTCCAATCCAAAATCCAAGGGTCACTCATCCGATTACTCATCCTCGGGTCAAGTTTATTCTGGGCCCAACATGCCCATCCACAAACCAAACCGTTAACAAAAACAACCATCCGGACCCACACTAGTCCGACACAATCAAAACACAAGATACAATATTACAACACAAGTGTACAATACAAACTATTTACAAAGTAGCACGAAACCAAGTATCAATACATTTATTTTGAACTACTGTCAAGTTGATCGGGGCAGTTCCTTCGCAAATGTCCAAGTTTCCTACAGAAGTGACAAGTGACAAGTGGCAGTGCTAAGGCGACTTGCCCCACCACGCCGCTTACCTGTCGACTGGGTTGAAGTTCCACTCGAATGAACACCCACCGGGGGTTGCGACACAAGAGTATGAAGGCTAACTCGCTTCGATGTTTCATGACTTATCTGTTCAGTATCATGACGCTCTCGGCGTCGTCCAGAGCTCAAAGATTGTTCTTGCACAGGTAAAATAGTAGCCTCCACTCGGATAGCAGTATCTGATAATTCCCTCAGGGTAGAATACGAGCCCACAGTCACAGCACCTCGTATCACATTCCCCAATCCATGCTCAAACCTTCGACACTTATCCTCCTCAGTAGCCACATACAGAGGAGCGAAACTAGATAAGTGCAAAAATTGTTGTTCATAATCGACCACTGATAGATTCCCTTGCTGCAATTGGAGAAACTCAACCTCCTTAGCGTTCCGAAATGAGCGAGGGTAAAACTGATCTAAAAATCGCTCTCGGAATGCATCCCATGCCAACGTACGGGCATCCCAACCAGTCAACTGTAAACTACGCCACCACCTGTAAGCATAGCCATCCAAAAGAAAAGTGGCTAAGGGCACCATGTCCTCCGAGGGACATATCATGACCTCAAAAATCCTTTCCAATCGAGTAATCCAATCTTCGGCCCCATCCGGGCCCGAATCACCACGAAACACAGTGGCTCCTAACCGTCGAGCTCTCTAAATATCTGGACCTTCTCTAACACTATTCTCGTCTCTCCCATCTTCAGACCGTGTACGGGACGCACGACTTGGAGGCATGACGTAACAACAGAAATCAATAACCAAATGCTCTAATACCACTTTGACTGGACCCCGTCCAAACTGGACGTCAAAAACCGTGCCCAGTCCTGCTCCCGTCTGACAAGTCAACCAAAGGACCGAAACTACCCTTCAGTGTTTGCCAGACAAGGGATGTTTGCGCTGATTTCTGCTGCTGCCATGCCTCACGATCAGTCCCAAACGTCGTACCACGGCCAGGAGGGTCACAAAATAGAAAAGGTGTGAGTGGACAAAAATGACCTCTTATAAAAACATTTGCCAAAATACATTCTTACCCTCCAGTTTTCACAAACTTGCATGCATATCGTAAAACATGAGTAATAATATGAAATCATTCAAGTATAAACAGTGGACCAATAAAATCAAAACATATTTTCCCATGGTCCGTAAAACTCATGTTCACCAAATCAGTTCATGTTATAAAACATCAAATCCCGGCTCTCAGGCCAAAACATGTGAAAACCTAATCACCTGGCCACAAGGACCAAAAACCCGTACTCAATATTGGTACGTCATCAAACAACAACAATCAGCACTAATCACAAGTGCACAATAAATATATCAATCCAACCAATCCGCACTACTCACAAGTGCACAAACTATCACAATCACATCTGCACTACTCACAAGTGCACAATCAAACCATCAACTGCACTACGCGTAGGCCAATATCCAGCCACTCTCTCGGGAACAGACACCTCTGGGCTCAACCCTCGGGCTCAGTCACATCTGGGCGAACACATCCCCAGGCTCAGACCCATCCGAGTTGTACATCCAGGCTCAGTCACTTCCGAGAAGCTGACTACCATAGGATCAACTCCCGATCCTACAATCACATCCCCCAAGCTCCGGTCGTCTGGGTAATCCCCCCCCAAGCTCCGACCGTCTGGGCATTTCACAATAACAATGAAAACCATCTCGGGAATTACATCCCAAAACATTTCAATCAAATCTTGACTTCATACAAAGTCAAGATCATTCCCGACTGGGTCTCAAGCCCTAAAATAACATTTATACGTAAATCTTTAAAATCACATTTAAACCAATAAAATAATCCAGAAATCATCATTGACTTACCAACTAAGTCAAAATATCATTTTAGAAATTATTTAAACTTCGGGCCTAGCCCAAAACATCATTTGCACGTTCCTCGTAAAATGTCCCGAAAGACTGATTAAAATAATCATAAAATCATAATAAATCATACAAAATCATCAAATTCACAAGTGACTCCAATCCGAGTCAAAATCATTATCTAGTTGGGTCTCATGCCCAAAATATCATTTTCACGCAAATCCATGCGTTCGCAACCTCAGTTGCCATTTTCACGTAAATCCAAGAAACCGATCCTTGACTCATTCCCGAGTCAATACATCATTTTTCAATCCATGACTCATAATCCGAGTCCAAACTTCATTTTCAATTTCCTGACTCAAAACCCGAGTCAAAACATCATTTTTAACCAATTTCACAATTTCTGGAAAATCGTGCCAAAATATAATATAATAATCATAAAACCGAGAAATCACCGGATTGAAACATAAATCATGCCAAAGCATTTAAATCATATATGCATGCATCACGGTTAGAAAACCAAAACTCCACTCACACACACTGTCCAAAATGGTCCGTTTCCGAGCTGCACGTTTTTCCGTAAATTCTAGAAATCACAACTCCTGTCCAAAATCATTATAGAGGGTTACTAACATCTCAAAATACTTCATATAATTTTCCCCAATTTTTTCGGAATTTAAATACGTATTTTTAACGTAAAACAAAACTTCGGATACGCGGAACATTAACGAAACGATATCCGATTTCCTCGAAACCAGCGTCAAAATGTTCGTTACACTGAGAGGATTCAAAGTCATGTTGACCTCACCTTGAAACTAGGCCGTACGGGCCCTCACGCGCCGCCGTGAGTGGCTGCACGTGAAACCCACGCGCCTGTTACAATAACCGTCTTCCTCACCCGTTTAACTGATAAACGGGTCCTGCAACTCCCGAGACGACCCGGTTCAAATCCTATCAATTCGATACCAATTTCAACAATTGAACAATCAGTTAGCTTCGGTTCATGTCTAATTAGAGTTCTGAAACATCAATTACAAGAAACCTTACCTTAAACCTTTATATCAAAGATGATAATTCGAAGAACATTCGAACCCTGTTCATCATTCGAAGTCCTTCAATGTCACACGATTTCTTTCAATTGATGCAACCAGAAGCTTCAATGGACTCAGTTAAACACTTTCCCCAACTCAATTGCATCAATCCAAGCCTCAAATCCCACGACTCAAGCTCGAAATTTCAGTAACCTCAGTCCTTCAGTTCTACCTCAAATGGACCTCAATTCTCTTCGTTTTTGATCTGAAACAGCTCGTCACAACCTCAGGAAGCTAAATGAAGCTTTAATTTCGATCCTCATTGCTCAATTCTCAACATTCGAATTTCCCCCCAAATTTTCTAAAATCCGAATTCCAGTTCCTCAGCTTCCCTCAATCCCTCGTGTTTCCCACACTAATTCAGTCTCTGAATTCTCTCCAATTTTTCACTCTTTAGTTCAGTTGATAGGGAGGAGATTAAGGGTGGAAGAAAATTGAAGTTTGGTTGTACACGGGTTGAAGAAGACTGAAGAGATTAATGGAGGAATTAAAAATAATTAAGTTTAATTAATAATAAAACATCATAATTATGTCTTCCCCAAAACATGGATCTGTGTTTAAGCCTTAATTTAAGGGATGAGTGACACTTGTCACTCATCCAGGTGTGTTCAGTCACCGGGTACTGTTCATAATAAAATAATATTTTAATCCCGGTTCGTTCGGTTAATCGAGTCCGTTCTAGAGTCCATAACTTCGTCGTCGAATCTCCGATTTTGGCATGCCGCCTGTCGTTGGATTCATATCAACGGGACCTACGTAATGGTCCTTGGCCCTCGTCCATTGGACTTCCCGGGGTCAAAAGTCAACATTTGGCCCCTTCTTAGCCAAATTACCAAAATACCCCTCAACTTCCGAACGTCATAACTTTCTCCTCGAATGTCGGAATCGAACGTGCCATATGTCTATGAACTCGTGACATCCCGAACTACGTCACAGTCACCGCTCAAAGTCCGTTTGACCGCCGAACTAAAAGTCAACATTTCGCCCACGCTAGGGGCAAAACGATCATTTTGCACAATTCGTCCGGTTTCACTCAACTAATCCCAGATTAGTCATTCTAAACCATAATTAATTAATATTGAATCCCGACACTCGGGACGGGTCATTACAATGTGACCTAAGAATCCACTACTGTTCAGCTAGAATTGACATTTGCTCAATTTGGCATATAGTTGTTCTTGTCGTAGTTTTCCCAAAACCAGCCGTAGATGTTTCTCATGAGCCCTGACATTCTTGGAATACACCAAAATGTCGTCGAAAAACACGATCAAAAATTTATCCAAATACGATCGAAATACTCAGTTCTTCAAGTCCATGAATGCAGCTGGTGCATTCGTCAATCCGAAGGGCATCACCAAGAACTCGTAATGCCCGTACCTCGTCCGAAAAGCTATTTTTTGAACGTTCCCTTCGGCTATTCTCAACTGATGATACCATGACCGTATATCTATCTTCGAGAAGTACCTCGCTCCTCGTAATTGATCAAACAGGTCGTCGATCCTGGGTAAGGGATACTGATTCCTTACCGTGGCCTTGTTTAATTGCCGATAATCCACACACAACCGCAAGCTGCCCTCTTTCTTTTTCACAAATAAAACCTGGGTCGGATAAACCTTAGATCCACCAGTTCTTGGAGTTGGATTTTCAATTCTCGTAATTCGGCCGATGTCATACGATACGGCGCTTGCGAAATCGGTCGTGTCTCGGGGAGTAATTCGATCGTGAAGTTGATCTCCCTGGGTGGTGGTAATCCAGGTAAGTCTTTTGGAAATACATCAGGAAATTCCCGCACAATTGGGATATCCTCGATCCTCAAAGATTCATCCGTTGATTCTACCACATAAGCAAGATAACCCTAACACCCCTTCTGTAAAAGTTTTGTAGCTGTAAGTGCAGATATTACCTTGGGTGACGAGTCTCCACACTCTCCCTGGAATATCACCTCCGGTAAACTCGGACCCCTCAAAGTCACCCGTTTGTTGCAGCAGTCGATGATCGAATTGTATTCTAACACCCAGTCAACTCCAAGTATCACATCGAAGTCGTACAAATCCATAAGGATCAAATCTGCTGGAAACTCCACGCCTTCCACTTCCACTGATCAAGCCCATAACTCTTGGTTCACTCGATAGGTCACCCCCATCGGTGTACCCACACCCATCTCGTACTCGAGTGCGGATACCTCACGACCCAAAAGACGCGCACAACGCGGTGAAATAATTGAATGAGTCACTCCCGAATCCATCAATGCACGAACGGAAATATCATAAATGTATACAGTATCTGTCACAACTCCCGTAATAGATCTGGCCTGCTGATGGGTGACTGCATAGACAAGGGCCAAAGACTCGACGGGTCGTCCTCGTCCTCTAGCTCCTCTATCACGGCCACGCACAACACCGCGTGCCCGGTTGCTGGCAGTCTGGGATGCTGAGCTCTATGTTGGCATGGCGCTACCTCGAACTATCGGACACTCAGAAGCATAGTATCTCGGCTCACCACAAGCGAAACATGTGACATCTCTCGGTCGACCCGAGTATCCTCCTGGTGAGGTGCTCATAATTGAGTACTGCTGCTGCCAAGCACCAGATCGCTGTCCAGACCTCTGAGGACTCTTGAAATAACTAGAATGTCCTCGACTGCCCGAAGATGAAGATCCGCCAGAATGTCCTCCCTTCGAGCCCCGACGGCCTGAGAATCCCAAGTGTGGGCGATCACGTCGCCGTGGCTCCCCTGCAGCTCGCTACCGTGCTAGAAGGCTGTTCTCAACTCTGGTTGCAGCATCAGTCAGATCCCTCATAGTAGCAAAGGGAGTCGAAGTCACCATCGCATGTATCTCTGGTCGCAAGCCCCACTTAAATCTGCGACAACGGTCATCCTCGGTGATCACGAAGTTCTCGGAAAAGCGAGACAACATCAGGAAGGTCTCCTCATACTCTGCCACAGTCTGGTCTCCCTGCTGGAGATGCAAGAACTCTGCCTCCCGGGCGTTGCTAAAAGACCTCGGATAGAACTGATTGAGAAATCGCTCCTGGAAGGTCTCCCAAGGAATGGTGTGAAAGGTCCAGCCGGCCAATACAAGGTTGTGCCATCATCGGTAGGCGCTCCCATCCAGTAGGAATGTCGCTAGTACCACACACTCATCGGGTAGGCAGTGCATGACCTCAAAGATCCTCTCCCAGTGATCGATCCACTGGTGTGCTTCCTCGGGGTCGGTCCCCCCGCTAAAGATCGTGGCACCCAAGCGCTGGGCTCGCTCAATGCTCACAGTGTCCCCATTCCGTCCATCTTCCTCATCAGCATGTGCACGGTGATCACGTCTGGGAGGCATATCAAAACTGTTAAGAGGCAAACAAGTTAAAAGACGTCGAAAGCGACAATGTACAAAGTACAAACCGCTAACCTAGTACACTGACTACTAATCCTAGTGCTCTGATACCAAGCTGACACGACCCGACCCTCTTCGGTCAAGACTCGACTCATCTAGCACCATATTATCCGCTTTGGGTCTCGACCTCACAGTTTTGTTTTCGGGAGCTCATGGTGCAACTTCCTAGGGGGTCACCCATCATGGAATTGCACCAGCCTCAACTCCCTTAACTTTGGGGTTCTAATCCCCCCCAAAGCCACTTGAGCTCCCAAAAGGCCTTGTGCTAGATAGGTGTGTGCCTACACCTTTAAGGCACACGACCATCCTCTCCCAGACCATTCCCTCTCGCAGGAATGTGGGATTGTTCACCGTTCCCTCCAGGACACGGGTCTTACATTTTTTTTCCTAATTGCTCTGTGAAGTTCCTTAACCGTGGGTCTTCGGACCACTGCCTTGGTTGTATTGATTTTGGTCTTCCTAGCTTTAACCGTCGAGCCCCTTTTAAGTTCTTTGATTGTTGACCTAATTTTCTTGATATTGTTCAGCAAGCTTTTGATTCCTCGTGCCATGGTACTCACCGATATCGTTTGGTTCGGAGGTTAAAGATCTTAAAGGAGGCTTTGAAGCGTATTAATCGAGGGCCTAATTCTGACTTCTCCGAGCAGGTTTTGAAATCTATGGTGGATCTTGATGATTGTCATACCTTATTAAGAGTTTATCCTCTTGATAATGACTTGCTATGTAGGGAGAAATATTTTCTTCAGGCTTATATTGCCTGTTTATTAGGGGAAGAAAGTTTCTTCCAGCAAAAGTCGAGGCTTAAGTGGATGGCTGATGGTGATCTCAACACTGCTTACTTTCATAGTTCGGTCAAGAAACGTTCCAATAGGAACCGGATTTCTTCTATTGAGTTACCGGATGGTAGTGTGACCTCTAATGAGTCAAAGATCAAGACTGAGGCAGTTTCTTTCTTTCATAATCTTCTGAGTGTTCCCTCTCCGGTGGTTAATTGTAATTTCAGCGGGTTAATTGAGGATACTATTGGGGATATGGAGGCTTTGGACATGGTGCGTGAGTTTTCAGCGGAGGAGATTTGTAATGTGTGTTTTTAGCTCAAGCCTAATAAGGCCCCGGGGCCTGATGGGTTCAATGGCCTCTTCTTCTAGAAATCATGGGGTGTGGTGGGAAGTCATGTCATTGCGGCGGTTAGTGAATTCTTCTCTACTAGTAGTTTACTTGGTGAGGTTAATGCCATTATTATTACCTTAGTTCCTAAAGTCTCTAATCCCTCTACCATGGCTAATTTTCGTCCTATTTCTTGTTGTAATACCCTGTATAAGATTATTTCCAAGCTGATTACTAATCGGATTATGGGGATTCTCCCTTCTATCATTCGTGTGAATCAGTCGGCTTTTGTGGGGGGCCGTTAGATTCGAGATAATATTTTTTTGGTTCAGGAGCTCATGCATCTGAATAAGGGAGTGCCTAGGTGCATGGCCAAGGTTGACATTTTAAAAGCTTATGATTCTCTAAACTGGGGGTTTCTCTTACAGGCTATGAGAGCGTTTAACTTCCACCCTAAACTAATTGCTTGGGTGGAAAAATGCATATCCACACCTAGATTTTGGTTGCTGTAAATGGGGAATTGGTGGGATTCTTTACCGAAAAGTGGGGGTTATGTCAGGACCCGTCCTAATCCCCCTCCCCCCGGATTAACGAGGGACACTCCGTGTCAGACCAGGGAAAATTAAAACCGTTAGCCCGACCGGCTACCAGAGCAAGCCAGGATCCGAATGAGGAGTGTGATGTCTCGGTCTCTGCCACAGTCTGCACCAGTAATCAACTTGAAGGGCAGTGAAAACAGAAAAGACTGTGAGTGGACAAAAAACAATAAGTTTAGTAAAACACATTTCATAAAAGATATTTGTGCCCTTCACTAAAAAGCATGCATGCATAGGAAAACCATTTACCAAACCACATATATTCAAAAAAAAACATTTATAGGGTCTCAGCCCCAAATTCCGTAAATTCAAGTCACACGGGCCCCTGCCCAAAATCATTTACAGAAATCCATAACATAGTAAACATATGTGGGAACTCAGCCCAAATCCATTTATTATCCATAAAACACAATTTTTCAAAACCAAGAAATCATGTTTATCATAAATCATATAACCAATCCTGTCACGGTATCTAGAGCTACGCGCGTGCTACCCGAGGTCTCAAATCCCAAGTCTCCCCAGGGTCCACACAGGTCAATGTTCGCAGATCATTGACCCTCCCTAGGGGTTATAATCCATAATAGCCTTCCTGAAAGTAAGGAACCTAACGGGGGCGACTCCACTCAGTTAGTGCTCCGTGACTACTCCCCGGTCCATTTAGGCCAACGACCCTCCCCAGAGGAGACAATCCATAAAATATAAGGATGGTATATGAAACACCATTTGAAAAAATTCTCAAAACCTTTCAAGGGTTCATGCCCAGCCCCCATAAATCGTCATGAACCATAAATCCATTTATGGGTCCCCAACCCGAAATCACCGTAGTAAACCATAAATGGGCCCTAAGCCAGCATTTATAAACCAACTGGGTCTCGTGCCCGATTTTGTAAACTAAATGGGCCTCGTGCCCGATTTCGTAAACCAAATGGGCCTAGTTCCCGATACGTAAGTTAACTGGGCCTTGAGCCCGATACGCAAACCAATTGGGCCTCGAGCCCAGTACGTAAACCAATTGGGCCTCGAGCCCAATACGTAAACCAAATGGGTTCCGGCCCGATGCCTTGTTAAATCAAATGCACTTCAGATCCGAGAGTTCGTAAATCAAGTGGGTCTCGTGCCCGATTCCATATTTTCAAATCCGAAAACGATTCAAGAACCAATTGGGCCTCTAGCCCGAGAACGTAACTAAATGGACTTCGAGTCCGAGGGTTCCAAAACAAATGGGTCTCGTACCCGAGTTCACCTTTTCAAATCCAAAACCATTTCATGAAATCCTTTCCAAAACCATAAGCATGTATAATCAGTGCAAAAGTGTAAACCTCGATTTACGTGTAAGCACATAAATTGCCTCGAAATGTGTGAAACTATGTAATTCACCAATATCCAAAATCAACATCATAGAATCATATCCATAAAACATATAAAACGTTTATGCATGCATCACAGTTTAGAAATCAAGGTCCACTCACAGATCGTCCTAAGCTGCCACCTCGATTTGTGTGACGTAAGCCTCTCCTGGTTAATCACCTTCATCAGAACTCCCAAACCTGTCCAAATCAATCTACAGGGTTACTAACTACCTTATTAACCTCTCATTGAAGCCTCGTAATTTTTTTGAATTTTTAACTATTTTTAAACTCGATCCTAAACCTTCGAATGTCCCGAACAAGATCGAGACGGAGTCTGATCGACACGAAACCAGTCCCAAAATGTTCGTTACATCGAATAGGGTATTTCACATGTTGAACACTTCCTCAAAAGACCCACCACGCTTGTAACGACCCGGACCATGATTATTAATATTTTAATCTGAAATGACTATTTTGCCCCTGAGGGGGGAAAACTTTGACTTTTGACCCGGGAAATAAGTTAGACTTTGACCCATGACTATGACGTAGATCGGGACGTCATGAATCCGTAGACAGGCGGCACGTCGAAATCGGAGTTCGTATGAAAAAGTTATGGTCACGAAAGCGTTTTAGCGGAATTTACGAAACGAGAAAAAAATGATTAAATATTAATTTATTATTGGAATCTGTGCAAACCCTAATTCTAAACTGAGCCAGCGGATGAGTGACAAGTCCAAGTGTGCACTATTCCAATAAAGTAGACCTATAAGCCTATTGGTCCATTCTTTAATAATTAATTTTCTTTCATTTAATCCCAGCTAGTGATTTTTCTGCTCAAACCCATCCAAGCCATCCATTTCATCTGCTTTTTCCTTCTCATGTACGATCTCATCTCACCTCTCTCATAAAAAAAAAAACACACACACACACACACACACACACACACACACATATACACACACACACACATATTCTCCCTTCACCGTGAACAAACCCTTCGATTTTCTCTCTATCCAAACGACTAGACCGACTACCCCCACACCACCAGATGACCGTCATCTGCACCACCATCATCTTCTCCAGCTCTACTGTGCACCACCAACACTTATCTCCCTTCCTCCTTGCCTGAACAACCCCGAAATACCCAGACTCAAAAACAGAGGAAACCGGATCCAGGAAGCCCGCACCACCTCCCATCGTCCTCTCAACTTGAACAGAGCTCCAGATAGAACCATGAGGAACCCAGGAAGACGACAGGACGGTCGAAGGCGGCGACACGGCGGAGGTAACTCCCAAAACCCGAGAGCACCGTTTTCCTTCCCAATTTCGAAAGGATTTGTTTTAACGTCTAGGGCTCGAGTTTTTGGGTTAGGACATAATCTAGGGACACGGATGAGCTCAGAGGAACTGGTTTGGACGACTGAGACGGAGGGGACAGCCGGAGAAGATGACCAGAGTTTGGTCGTGAACTTCTTCGAAGCCCAGGTATGTTTTCACTGTTGTTTTTCCATTTTTGAGGGTCTAGATCCATAGAACAGACCTAGATGACTCATTAGGATCAAACCCTGTAAAAAATGGTGGCCGAAAATGGACTGTTGAAATGGGTCAAGCCGCGGGTCAAACAGTGACCCGGTTTCAGGAAATAGGTTGACCCGACACTGTAGCATTGATGACGTCATCATGCTGACATCACTACTGACGTCATAATGTCAGAGATTTTCATATCAGGGGCCAACCAGAGCATGCCACTTGTCATCTGACATGTGTCAGAAATGACGTCAGCGACACTGTAGCAGCGTTGACCAGGCGCGTGGGGGCACATGTGAACAGTATTTTTGGTGGGATCGGTGCCCTTTTCCAGGTTTCGACAATACAATTCCAATGGTGCTGGTTTCGTGTCGATCGAAGATCGTTAGGATAGTCAAAATGGGGTTTGAAGCCTCGAGAATAGTGTCCGGGCTATGTTTTCGGGACGGATCTGTTCTAGGGTTTTAGTATTGAAGTAGTAGGGTCCTTTAGTGACTCTCGGATATGTTAATACAGGTTTTAGCGATCCTTGAGCAGCGAGGACCGAGTGTGAGTGAGCTATTTGATTTACAAAAGGCTCGCATGCATAAACTGTTTTACTATTTCCACTTATGATTTAGATGAGTACTATATGAACTGTTTATATCTCTTATTATAATGTTTTGGGCATGAGACTCGTCTGGATTATATGTGGACCATGTTCAGGGATGTCCGGGGGACATAGGGTAAACTATACTGTTATTGTACTGTACTTTCCTACATGTCTATCTCGTCTCCTCTAGGGAGGGTCGTTGGCCCGGGTGGACCCTGGAGTAGTCACGGGGCACTGACTGAGTGGAGTTAACCCCCGTTGGGTTGCTTACTCTCAGGAAGGCATGTTCGTATACCTCGGGCAGTGACCGGGATACCGGGCACTGATGTACCTAGGGGAGTCTTGGGTGTGAGACCGTGAGTGGCAATGCGTAGCCTTAGAACCGTGACATCATTTGGGTTGGGTTTTACAGTGCACTAATATGTTAGTTTTTCCTTTCAATTATTACTATGATTCTGTGGTTGTGATTTCATTATGATAATATGTTTTCAATGCATGCAAGATTTGGAAAACGGAGGGGTAAAACCTTATGATTTACTTTATTATGAAATTGATTTATAAACTGTTTATTTTCGGCCCACTCACTCTTTAAATGTTTTACTGACCCCTCCAAGTCGTGACATGGAATTAGAGGAGGATCCGGAGGAGGAGGAAGAGGCTTAGTTTATTCGCTGTGCACTTGTACACCCCTAGTGGGTAGGTTTAGCACCAAATAATGTACTCTAACTATTGTGCTCACATTTTGTTATTGTACTATCCCTTGTCTGACAACTATCACTCTGAACAATGTTGTTACACGTTATTTATTTAATTTGAGTATTTAGTTTTCGTTTAAGGGTAATTTTGGTATGTTTGGAGTCGTTGTCAGACGGGAGCGGGGCACGTCCCCGGGTGGTCCGAGTGGGATTGGGACGGGTTCTGTCAACGCGCCCTCACGCGCCGCCCAAAAGGGCTGCACGTGAAAGCCACGCGCCTGCTACAATGTTATCCCCTACCTCCAGCAAACCGAGTTCGCCTAGTTCGAATCGGACTGGATTGGTCTGGACCGGCGTGGCCAGTTCAGTGTCCAATCTCACTCATTTTCAATCCAATCTTTCCCTTTTCAATTCCTAAACCTCTGTCTACTCATTTCCAATCAACCTACGGATTTAAAACACATAAAAAGGACCCAGAAACTACCTGTGAAGATTGACCTCACGACCCTTGTTTTCCTCTTCCTCTGCCTAGGCTGCTCAGCCATCCCCCGTCCATGATTTTGATCCCAAACGGCAAATATGACCACTGAAAACATTAACCAATCCTTAGAACCTACCCAAAACCTTCAAACCCAAATATTCAAGTTTGAACGTAAGCTTACCTCGTAGATTCTCGGTCACCGTGCGTGTCGGCCCTCGCCGTCAACGCCACCATCACGCCTCACTCATCATCGCCTCACATCTCTCACACATTCCCTTTCACCAACCAAGTCCTACTAATGATGTTTGGAGGGGTTGTAGGGGAGGGGATGGTTGTTCGGGTTTTTGAAGGAAAACAAAGAAGATGATAGTCGATGATTAGGTGAGAGGAAGGAAAGAGGGACGGTGGAGATAAGAGGTTAGATGAGATGAATGGTTAGGATGAGAAGTGGGTAGAAATATATATAAAATAATACAAGTGGACCAATCACATTGTAGATCCACAAAATGGGGTTATGGGCCAATGGGATGAGTGACACTTGTCACTCATCCATTGGGGAGGAATTAAATATCTGGGCCCACCAGGATACAAAAGTAATTCGTCTTGTAAATCGTGCAATAATTTTCTCCGACATCCGTGAACCATAACTTTCTCGTCCGAAGTCTGATTTCGACGTGTCGCCTGTCTACGGATTCATATCAATCCGATCTACGTAACGATCCTCGGCCCTCGGCCATCAAACCTCCCGGGTCGAAAGTCAACATTTTGCCCACGATAAAGGGCAAAATGGTCATTTTGCATCGTTCGTCCGATTTCTCCCAACTAATCACCGATTAACCTCACTAATCCTTGATTAGTCACTAATCTAATTCCGGAATTTGGGATGGGTCGTTACAGGTTACGGCAAGGGGACCGTCTTTCGTCGTATCTCTTTATCATCACTATGGAAATCCTATCTCGGATGTTGAAGGCTAGGATTGCTTTATGCCATCGGTTCAGATAACACTAGAGGTTTGGCAAAGTGGGCCTCACTCATTTGGCTTTTGGGGAAGATTTGTTGGTTTTTTGTCATGGTGATAGGTATTCTGCAAAGGTTATTAATGATACCTTAGCGGTGTTTTCCAGGGCCTCGGGGTTGGTCCCTAATCTGGCCAAGAGTAATGTCTTTATGGTAAGAGGGTCTAATCATCTTATGGGTCAAGTTATGAGGATTTTTGGGTTTGGTGAAGGGTCCCTGCCTATCCGTTATTTAGGCATCCCTCTGATTTCTTCCAAACTTTGGTTCTATGCTTGTCGTCCTCTTTTGGAGCGTATGGATGGCCGGATTAGTAGTTGGGAGCACTGTAAGCTTTCTTTCGCTAGTTGATTGCATCTAATTAAGTCTGTGTTGTCGAGTGTGCAGGTTTTTTGGTCCTCTCATCTCTTCCTCTCGAAGAAAATTTTTCATGACTTAGAGCTTAAGTGCCGAAGATTCTAGTGGTCTGGCAATGTTTGTGGGAAGTACTATGCTAAAGTTGAGTGGAACCAAATTTGCAAGCCGAAGGTGGAAGGTGGTTTGCGGTTGCAGCGCCTTTACTTGTGGAATGTGGCTCTTATAGCTCATCATATATGGTCCATGTTTGATGTTGAGAAGACCAGTTTTTGGTGTAGGTGGGTTAAGACCTATTTTATTTGTGGAAATTGTTTTTGGTGTCTTACCCCTCCTACCAGTGTTCTTGGAATTTGAGGAAGTTGCTTAAGGCGAGATCTCTTGTTAGGCCTTTCATTAAGGCGGTGATTGGGAATGGGGTTGATGTGTTTCTATGGTGTGATTATTGGCTAGATGTAGGTCCGTTATGAGTTTTGGTGGGTAATGAGATGGTTGGAGATTCTGGGTTGGATGCTCATGTTAGGGTCAGTTCTGTGATCAATGGCTCGAGCTGGTGTTGGCCTTCTCCTCTTTCTCTGGTGATTAGTTTGATTAGTGCTGCTATTGGGAGGATGTGCCCTAATGGTTATGTTTCTCGATTCTTATCGCTGGGTTGCTAATCCTTCTAGGAGATTTTCTACTTCGTCCTTGTGGAATAGTTTGTCTCCTTCGGATCCTAGTGTCTCTCGGCATCATTTGGTGTGGTTCTCTGGTCATATTCCTAGGGCGAGCTTTATGTTGTGGCTTGCTATTTAGTGCAGGTTGTCTACGTTGGATAGATTGAGGAACTTGACTGCACATGGTAATGGTATGTGTTTTCTTTGCAATGTTGATGCTGAGTCTTATTCTCATCTATTCTTTGAGTGTCAGTTCTCTGCTTATGTGTGAGAGCATGTTTTATTTCGATGTGGGATTTTGTGGCAGCTTTCTTCGTGGAACTATCTTATCCCCCTACTTACCAGCTGGTGGGGTGGTAAGTCTTTCAGATCTATTACTTGCAAATTTGCTCTTGCTGCTTCTGTTTATGGGATCTAGCTGGAACATAACCATCGTATGTTTGGGCATCCCCCAAGGTCTCCAGATGCTGTCTTTCTTTCTATTTGTAATATGGTTAGGTCCCATTTAAGTACTTTGATTATTAGGGCTTCAAACATAAATGTGTTGGAAGCTCTGAGATGGAACATTAGCCTTTAAGTAGGGTTGTTGTGGGGGTCCTTTGTGACCTTCTATGGTTTTCTTTGCTGGGTTTGCTCCAGCTCTGTGTTCGTTGTTGAGTTGTTTCTTTGTTCCCGTTAGGGTCAGTTTTGCTAGTGTTATATAATCTTTTTGTTTAACAAAAAAAAAAACTAAATACTAATAATTTCAAAGTATCAAATCGCTTCCATCTAAAAAATCATAAACCCTAATGCCTTGTTTGGTATGTCGTACTGTACTGACTATTTTAGTCGGATAGACTAATCTGTTCACCGGATAGACTAACTATTTAATAAGATGTTTAGTACTTTACTGGATTAAAATGTCAACTATATTATATTGGCCAGATTATATTATAATAATTGATATGAAATACTTATATCTTAAATATGAATTATGTATATTATTATTATTATTATTATTATTATTATTATTATTATTATTTATTACATTTTTATTAATTATTAATTATTTATTTTTATCTATTTAGTAAATTACCATTGATATTAAATATTATTTTATCATTATTAGTATTTATTAAATTATATTTTTAATTATTATTATTTATTAAATTATTACTAATTGTTATTTTGTTTTCATTATATTATTATTATTATTATTATTTTCAAGATTGCTAGTCATCTAACTATTTAATACGGATAATTTCCAGGGTATTATTTTAGCGTGTGTGGATCATATAAAGATATTCGACCGTATTAACTTATACGAGAATTAATTAATATGACTAGTACCAAACACTTGTTTCATACTATATTATCCTATCTAATCTCTTATACGGCGTACTAAACGTTACCTAAAACTTTAAACCTATTGAGCCTCCACTTTCACATAATCATATTAGAGCCATTTTGACATGTCAAGAAAGCCCCAATAAAAATACCCATGTTGCTTGACCGAGAAAAAGGCCACTAAGAGCGCATCACAATTGCAAGTCCGAGAAGTAAACAAGAAAACAACCTCACTATTTGGAGCAACAGTTGATGAATATCAAAAATCATGGCTGCAATCTCAATCGAGGTGATTGGGATCCTTACAGAATCTCCACTATACTCTTCGTAACAGACTCAATTTTAGTCTCAAGTATCCTTTCATGAAGATCGGATTAGAGAGCACCTGATCGTATTGCCTTGTCTTTAACAATCAAAACTGAGCCAAAGTGAAGCCCCTTAAAGTATTCAATTGCATTCTCTTAACAAGAACTTCCAAATGGAGCAGAAATCTTCAACTATCTTTGCAGTAGTGACAGATTAAAAGGACAAGAATAAAACATTTGGGCTATAATTTTATGGAAATGAGATGATTTGATATTATAACATCCTTAAAGTTTTTGCTTTTTAGGAATGAGGAGTGGATCTTTTGTGATATTTTATTTATTTGTTATTTTAATTTATAATTTTTAATGGTTGGTATTTTTTTTTTATTTTTTTAAAGATATATAATTGAAAATAATAGTATGAAACGCCATGTCAATAACCACATGTGTGGTGGGATATAAAAAGTGGGATTTTAGGTGGTACCCATAGCATTTTCCAAATTGAAATTTCTTTTAACTCAACTCATTAAAAGTTAGATTTGGATTTAGAAAGGGAAAGAATCTAAATTCAATATTAAGACAATTAGCTCTAAAAGTTAGTTTTTATATGTGATGCAATTAAAAATATATATTTTTTATTTATAATAAAACAGAAAAAAAAAGTTATGTGGGTAGTTTCATATACTGATATATGTATGAAGTTTGTGTGAGTAATTTCTTGCAAGTTAGAATTTTTCTTTTTTTTCTTCCTTTTAAATTTTAGAGTTTTACAATAGTTTTAGAGCCTGTTTGGGAACAAAGATTTGGATTTGGATTTCAAAATTCTTTTATTTGAAATTCTCTTGTTTGGTAACCTAAATATTGTTTGAAGATTTGAATTTTTTTAATTTAAAATCCATTATTTGGAAAAATGTTTATTTGTAAGGATTTGAATTGAGGATTTCAAGTAAGTAGCTTTATTATGCACATTGAAAATAATAATGTCAAAATGACTCATTAATAAAAAAAATGATGAAAAAACATTAAAAAAATTGAAGAAAAAAAATCAAAATGATGAAAAAAAATTGAAAATAAAGATGTTTTTGGTCGAGATATGCTAGAAAGGAAAAAGGATGAACACAAAAAGATGCAATAAAGATTTTTTTTTTCATGCAATAGAATCAAATCCACTCAAATAACTAGTTTCAAAATCATTTCAAATTCCCATATTTGAGTTTATGAAATCCCCTATGGATTTGGATCATCAAATCCAAACCCAAAAAGTCATCAAAAGATAAGAATTTGAATTTAAAGAGCTCAAATCCAAATTAAAAAAAGTCATCCAAAGATAAGAATTTGAATTTAAAGAGCTCAAATTCAAATCTAAATTATTGAGTATGCAACCGGAAAATTACTATTGCACCTTTAAATGTATAATTGTTGTCTTTATGCATCTTAAATGTTTAGGGACATTTGTTGGGTTTTTTTTAAATTTTTTTTTAACTAAATGTATCTTCTCTCTTTATATGTTTAATTGTTGTTCTTTTACATATTAAAATTTCTCATCCAAACGTACTATAATAATGGCTAAACGAGAAAAATCAAAATTTATAGCCTTATTTTGTTAAAGTGTATTGTGTATTTTATAAACAGGTTTTATTTGAACGCAAAAAAAATGAAAAAATATTTGAAAAAAGTTAAAAACCTAGCTTATTTTAAAGCAATGGATTCTCTCCATCACCAACACCACCACCATTATCACTTCCTTTTTCACCACCTCCTCCACCACATATTCCACCCTAACCTCCACCTACACTCCTCCATCACCACCATTATTATCTCCACCACCTCTTTCACTCTTACTTCCACCTCTTTCACCTGAACCTCCACCTATTCCATCCTGCATCCTCTACTTGTACCCAAGGATGAAAATATTCATATTGACCGCAAATATTGACAGTCAAATTTATGGAAATATCAATTAATATTTCGATATCGATATCATTTACGCTCAATAAAAAATATGAAAATTTAATCCAAAAGTTGTAAATTTTTAATTAAATCTTGGAAAAAGCTTAAAAAACCTAATATATATAATTGAGATATCGAGAAAATGCGTAGGTCATAAAGGGTTTGTTGATACCATATCGACCGACCACCCTAGCACAGGTCCCACCAGGACAGGAAGGCCGCCGACCGATCGCCTGATCGGCACCCTCACGGCCCACGACCCGCCGACCGGCACCGCACTGCAGACCCGCCATTCGGCACCTGACAGTGAACAGACGACAGCTGGCTGCGACAGTCACCTAACCAACTCTGCCACACCAACTCCCTGACGGAGGCAGGTTGGGACTCCAGCTGGCGCCTCCTCCGGATATCCAGGGCTTGTCAGACGGCTCCCAGCCACCAAGCACCACCTGCTCCCGTAACAGTAGCCCACCTACCGCAGTTATGGCTACTATAAATACCCCGAAACCCTTCACAAAGGTAAGACACTAAGAACCGATCCAGAGCACTGTATTTATTTGCCTCTCGGCACTCAGATACTAACTTAGGCATCGGAGCCCCTTCGGCCGGCACCACACCGGTGTCTAGTCCTTGCAGGATACTCGCCGAACGGCCACGCCCCAGCGGACCCGAAACACCACGCGGCTGGTCCCAGAACCCCCAGCGGGTCTCATCGTGTTGGCCATTTCAGGATCAAACATTGGCGTCGTCTGTGGGAAAGAATTGTAAACACCCACTCACTCACATACCGTTGCTCAACCTGCTGCCGACGAACAATGTCTGCCGAACGGGATGACGGTGAGCTCAACAACACACCCCAGGGAGATCGCAACCGAACCCAAGCCGGCCTACCTTCCTATGACATGCTCGAGATGCTGAGAACCCTCCGGTCGGAGGTTGCCGAACTCAGGAAGAGCAATGCTGCCATCGAGAGCAGGAATGTCAGGACCCACCCCGGTTCCACCCCGAAACCCGAGGTCAATCCCGCTCCCGTCTGACTCCCCGACACGCAACACCCCAGTAAAACTCACTCAAACCCAGTCAGACGCAGGAGTAATTAACAAAAGGTCCCAAAGTTAAAGTTTACAGAGCATAGTAGAAAACACAAGGAACATAAAAAAAACGATAAAGTACACGCACACAAAAGCCTGTACACTATTCCGGAATCCCTCACGTCACTTCTATGCCTCGGACACTGCCTCGACGTCAAGACCCCGCGCTCGCTCCACAACCTGGAGGGCAATTTAAAACACAAAGTGTGAGTGGACCAGAAAGTACAAAAGAGAAGTTCTAAAAACCATTTATCAAAAACCGAGTTTAACCCTCCGTTTTGAAAACCACATGCATAACCACAGTTATTACTACAGTTATAATCCGATCATCAAAACATCATAAGAAATAGAAACACTATAAAATACCATAAGAAACAGATACACTATCAAGCGGATAGAGAAATCATAGTTCAGTATCAAATCATCATTTTCCGATCAAACCTGCTGGACCTATCCGAGTCTTTAAACTCCCGAGTCTTTAAACTCAATCCAGGCCTTAATCATATCCGAGTCTTTAAACTCCCGAGTCTTTAAACTCAAGGCCTACGGGGGAAAATCAATATATCCGAGTCTTTAAACTCCCGAGTCTTTAAACTCAATCCGGGTCTTTAAACCCAATCCGGCCGGTCCCCCGTCACATATATCCGGGTCTTTAAACCCAATATCCAGATCCAGCAAATCCAATCCCAAAACCATTTGAAAACCATTTACCAATCCACATCCAAACCCGAATCCGAAATCACTGGTCTGATGCCCTTCCGGCATCCAGAACCGTCATTCCGAACCCAAATCCGGAATCCACTTTCCAACTTTAAAATCAAATTCTGCTTTCCGAAATCCGATTCGAAAACCGAAAACCTTGATCATCGAAATCACGTTCCAAAATCCCTTTATAATCACTGAAAACCACTTAACATTTGGAATCCCAAAGCCATAGCATCAATTTCAGAAACCAACCATTCCTCGTAAAACGTACTAAAAACCGATTTCCTCGAAAAACGTGTAATAATGTAAAACCAACCAAAATATATTCGATAAACATAGAATCATAATCAAAACCATAAAACAGTTATAGAAAACAGTTATGCATGCTCGAGTTTAAAGAAAGGGGTCCACTCACTGTACTGAGCCCTACTCGCGTCCCGAACGTCCAGCACGTTCCTCGGCTTCCTCGGGAAATCCCGATCCTGTCAAACACCAACAAATTACGTCACTAATACGTCTACGAAACAACTACCTAATTTTCCTCAAAAATCCCCGAATCGAAAACCTAAACCCGGGACCCGAAACCTTCACCCTCGCGGACCTAACCTCAAACGACGTCTGATTGCCCCGAAACCAACTCCATTGAACTCACCACAACTCCTAGACCAAAAGTCATGTTGATCAATTTTCCAACCGCCGCCGCACGCGCCCCCACGCGCCGCCCAAAGTGGCTGCGCGTGGCCCTCACGCGCCAGCTACAGTGCCATCTTCAACCTCCCGCACTGTACTGAACCAGCCGCCGTGGCTTGGACCGGCGAGAAGCATTCTCCACCGTCCGGCCACCATTTCAGCCCCTTCTTTCACCTGCAGCTTCGTCCAGATCAACCCTATCGATTCCCCAACTCCGTTCACCTCGACACTGTCCCTAGCCCATCGACTAAACTCAAAACCAGACGGCTAAATGTCCCCCTGTTTCACGACTCCTCAACTCTGGTCACCTCCCGTCACGGTGGTGACACCAGACGGTCCCTAAGACCTCACTGAACCTAGACCAAACCTCTGTTACCCTCGACTCACCCCCAAGCTCGTCGACTCACCGTTTGAATTCCACGGCCAAACAGAGCATCAGAGTGCTCATCATTGCCCGAGCTCCGCCGTGGACACCCCCGTCACGGCGACCATCCCAGTCGACACCTAGGACCTCCCTGAAAACTACCCCGACCTCCAATCCTTTTGACTCTCAGCCCAGACCCACGACTTTCCAACTGAAGTTTCACGGCAAAACAGAGCAAAGAAGCCTTACCCTTCGATTGCAGCTCCGCCGTGCGCACCGCCGCCTACCACTGTGGTCGTTGGACTCCTTGCAGTCTCCTCAGCCTCCCCTTGCCTTGGTTTGCCTCGCCTCACGGCGTAGCCATCACCTCAACCTCACAAACTCCCTGTTTCCCCCAAAATTTCTCCACACCTCCGCCGTGCCGCCGTGCACGATTGCACCACCAATTCACGGCCACCAGCTCCGCCTTGCCTCACTATCACTCTCACAACTCCCTATTTACTCACCCTTGCACCCAGATCGATCAATTGATCTCAAACTCTCACCCTCTGTTCTCTGTGTTTGTCGAAGAACCACACACACACACGGGCTCACCCAATTATTTAGGACCGCACACACACAGAAGAACCCCCCAGAACCCACTACACCTTTGCCATGTGTCACAATCCAGGCCATCCTTATCCCACCTGCTTAAACCCCAGCCGTCCATCTTGCTTCTCTCTGCACAGATCCCCAGAAACCAAAAAGACCAAAATACCCTCATGTTTTACACATTTTTACGGTTTTACCGAAACTTCCTAGACCCGTAACTTTCGCCTCGTAAGTCCGATAAATACGTGCCGCCTGTCAACGAACTCAGGACGACGAAATCTATCTAACCATCCTAGGTCAACCTACCCAAAACTCGATTCTTCAAAAAGTCAACTATTTGCCCGAACCAGGGCAAAATCGTCATTCTACGCCAATGACCCATCGGGACCACCTACCCACTGCTTAACCTCAATAATCACACCTTAATCACTATCTTAATCCCGGCTCTCGGGACGGGTTGTTACAAGGAACCACGTGTGGGGGGAGCAGCACGGAAGCACCCTGGCCATCCTGCAATCTACACGCGAGGAATTGGAGGAACAGCGGGAGGCAACCAAACGGGCCTTGGCCGCTGCGTCGCGTCGGCGGGGTTTCGACGCCTGCCGGGTCGAGATCAGTGACACCTGCCGGCCAGAGGCCTCCGGGCGCTTGCTCTTCCACCAGACCGACCTGCCTGGCCCCTCGGGAACGCAGATCTACCGTGACGCTCGCGAACTGCTCGACAAGAGACAAACACAGGCCCCGGCTAATCGCCTGACTTACCCGACTCACGACCCCCGCATCCAGGCGCAACCGCCCCTTCCCGTGCTGTCCCAGGGTGCCCGGTCACGATCTGGATCGGCACGCCGACCCACGCAGCCCCCGCCGCTCTCCCCTCAGCCCCAGGGTAATCCCTCCTCGCCGATCGGCAGGCACCAGCCGGAGGACAACGCCAGCTCAACCACGGCCTCGTCCGGGCGGCGACCGGTACAACCCGAGAAGCCCAGAGGCGACAGCGCAAATCATCCAATTGGCGACCACCCGATTGGGGCAGATCGACCCGACCAATCAAACGAGGTGATTCGGGAACTCCTCCAGCGCGTGCGGGAATTGGAGGCCGCCAGACCCAAGGTTGGGACACTGCCCAGACCCCGGCCCAACATTGGTCCCTTCACGGACCGCATCATGCGGTACCGCCATGAGACGGAGGTCAAGCCCCTGAAAATTGCTCCATATAATGGACAAGGCGACCCAGACACCCATATCAACAATTACAACTCAGCGCTCGCCTTCAGGAATCTCTCTGACGAGGCGCAGTGCTTGATTTTTAGCTCTACCCTCACTGGGGCCGCACTCAATTGGTTCTATCGCCTGGAACCACAGTCTATCGACTCGTTCGACCGCCTACACACGGTCTTCCTGAACCAGTTCATGATCTAGACGGATCGACTGCTCACAACCGAAGACTTGGGAACCCTCCGGCAGGGAGATAGCGAGCCCCTGCGCCAATACGCCGCTCGTTTCAACCTGGAATACTCCAAATGCCACGAGACGGACGACAAGGCCGCCTACCGCGCTTTCCGCAACGGGCTGCGGGAATCCACCTTCAAGTACCATGCCTTCACCCAGGGCTGGGACGATTACAACGAACTCATGCGACATGCAGCAATACACGCCAAAGCGGAGCACTTCAACTCTCCCCAGGTCGCATCCCGGCCTGACGTAAATGGCTCGCGCCCTTCACCTCCCAGTAACCGGCAGGCACGGTCGCCTCCGCCGACCAATAACGCACATACAGATCACCAATCTGACTCACACTCCGGTAAGCGGAAAGGGACGTACAACAATGACCATCGTGGGAGGGACAAGTACCACAACAAGGGGCAGGGATCAGGCCACCACCAAGCAGGCAAACCCTACACGGGGCCAGCCTCAAAGTATGAAACCTATTCAATCCTGAACACCTCCCTCGAGAACGTCTTGATGAGCATCGAGGGCACCATCCCCAAGCCACGGGCACGACCACCCGGCCCGCGCCCGGGCGTCCAATCCAACTTGTACTGCCAGTACCACAAGTTCAATGGCCATACCATCGACGAGTGCGTGGCTTTCCGCGACATTGTGGAAGCACTCGTAAGGGAGGGGAAGATCAACCAGTTCCTCCAACACGCACGCCCCGGACAGGGACTGCCACAGATCAACACGATCAGCGGGGGCCCTACCATCTCTTCCTCCTGCACCTCCAATCGGGCTAAGAAGAACTTCTTGCGCGCCACGACGTCCAACCACCAGATATTCAACATCACGGATGGACGCGCGGCCAAGATCGCCCGGGCAGGATGGACGCCCATCACTTTCTCCGAGGAAGAAGAGCGGGGAGTTATCATTCCCCACGATGACCCATTGATCATCCGCGCTCAGATTGCCAATTTCGATGTTGGGCGGATCCTGGTGGACACGGGTAGCTCTGTGAACGTCCTCTTCATGGACACTTTCAACCAGTTGGGCATAAACTCCACGGACCTCACCCATGCTGGTTCCCCGCTACTCGGCTTCTCGGGCGATTCCGTCAAGCCCCTTGGCACCATCTCCCTGCCTATCTCCCTGGGGAGCGCGCCCAAGATCGCAACCGCCATCACCACCTTCCTGGTAGTCGACTGCCCCACTGCTTATAACGTCATTTTGGGAAGAGGACTCCTCAACCAGCTCAGTGCCGTCATCTCCACCTGGGCCCTTCTCATGAAGTTTCCGACCGTCATGGGCTCTGGCCAAGTCCGCGGTAACCAACAATCTGCCTGCTCCTGCTATCAGACCGCCCTGACAAAGCTCAACCCATACAACAAGCGGGAGACCATGACCGTCGCCGAGGCTGCTTACGAGGCCGACCCGGTCGACTCCGAGCTCCTTGAACAAATGCGGGCAGGTCCCCCCGAGGACCCGCGCGACCTCTCCACTGTCTCGCAGCCGCAACCCGTGGAGGATACGGAGCTGATCACCCTTTGCCCGCATAACCCCGAGCGGCAAGTGAAGATTGGAAGCACCCTCGCTCCTGAAATCAGGACACAACTCATCCAATTCCTCCGGGACAACAGCGAGGTCTTTGCTTGGTCCTACGCCGACATGCCTGGCATCTCCACGGATGTCATCTGCCACAGGCTTAACATCAGCCCCTCCTTCAAACCAGTCACCCAGAAGCAGCGGACTTATGACGCAGAACGACAGCTGGCCATGCAAGAAGAAATCGTTCGGCTCAGCACCATTCACTTCGTGCGCAAGGCCATTTACGCCACATGGGTCGCAAACATCGTACTCGTCAAGAAACCCTCCGGAGCCTGGCGGATGTACATCGACTTCACGGATCTCAACAAAGCCTGCCCGAAGGATAGCTTCCCGCTTTCTAAGATCGATCTTTTGGTCGACGCCACAGCTGGCCATGAACTTCTCAGCTTCATGGATGCGTACTCTGGCTACAACCAAATCCGGATGCACCCCGACAACCAGATCCACACCAGTTTCCGCACCAATCTAGGAGTCTACTGCTACAATGTTATGCCCTTCGGGCTCAAGAACGCCGGTGCCACCTACCAACGGCTTGTCAACTTCATGTTCGCGGATCAGTTTGGCAAAACCATGGAGGTGTACGTAGATGATATGCTCGTCAAGAGCCAGACAGCCGACCAGCACGTACCTAACCTCCACAGGATGTTCCAGGTCCTGAAGCAATACAAGATGCGGCTCAACCCCGCCAAGTGTGTCTTCGGTGTCCGCTCTGGAAAATTCCTCGGCTACATGATCAGCCAGCGGGGAATCGAGGCTAACCCCGAAAAAATCAAGGCCATCCTGGACATGAAGCCCCCGCGCACACTCAAGGAAGTCCAAACCCTTACTGGCCGGATCGCCGCTCTCACCCGGTTCATCTCTCGGGCGACAGACAAGTGTCTACCATTCTTCAAGGTCATGAAGACCCAGGGCCGGCACATCAACTGGGACGCGACGTGCGACGCTGCCTTCGAAGCTCTCAAAACTTACATGAGCACCGCGCCCCTACTTACCCGACCTACCACCGGGGAACGGCTCACCGTCTATCTTTCTGTCTCCACATCCGCTGTCAGCTCCGTCCTCGTCACCAGTCGGGACGGCGCGGAGTTCCCAGTGTACTATGTCAGCAAGGCGTTCCAGGACGCAGAAACCCGGTACAACGACCTGGAGAAGTTGGCCTTTGCCCTCATTGTGACGGCCCGGCGCCTCTGCCCATACTTTCAAGCACATCTCATGTTAGTCCTCACCAACAAACCCCTTCGCCAGGTGCTCCAAAAGCCAGACACTTCGGGGCGGCTCATCAAGTGGGCGGTAGAGCTTAGTGAGTTCGATATCACTTTCGCCCCGCGACCGGCTGTCAAAGGACAGGTCATCGCCGACTTCCTTTCCGAGTTCACTTACAACACAACGCAACACATGCCTGGCACTTCGGACCCCAACATCGCGGCACCCGCCGCTCCTATCTGCAAGTCGTCAACCCCGTCCACTTTGGACCCCGCCAAACCAATATGGACTCTCTACGTGGACGGGTCCTCCTGCCATACCGGCTCCGGCGCCGGCCTCGTCCTCAGCACGCATACCCACGGACGGCTGGAGTACGCGTTGCGTTTTGGGTTCCAGGCCTCCAACAACGAAGCTGAGTACGAAGCCCTCCTTGCTGGCCTCCGTTTGGCCACCGACCTCCAAGCACAACAGCTGCAGATTTACAGCGACTCCCAGCTCGTTGTCCGGCAGATCAACAGCCTCTATGATGCCAAAGACGCCTCCATGACCCGATACTTGGCAAAAGTGCGGTCCCTACTCCGCCACTTCCGCGGCTACGAGATCATCCAAGTACCACGGTCGGAAAACAGCCACGCCGATGCCCTGGCCCGCCTGGCCTCCTCCATCGACGACAAGATAGGCCGCCGTGTTCCCGTCGAATTTTTGGCATCCCCAAGCACAAACGAGCAACCAGTCCTGGCCGCAACACAGGAAGCCTCTTGGATGGACCCCATTGTCCGGTACCTCACCATGGCCGAACTCCCGCCCAACCGCAACGAGGCCCGACGCATCCAACGCCAGTCCGCACGATACACCATGGCGCATGGCCACCTATACCGACGGGGATTCGACACCCCCCTCCTCAAGTGCCTCCCTACGGACCGGGGCATTGCGGTGCTCCGAGAAATTCACCAGGGAATCTGCGGTAACCACTCCGGACCCAGGTCCCTCGCACATAAAGCCTTCCGGCAGGGATACTATTGGCCCACAATGCGCGCCGACTCTATAGCCATCACCCAACGGTGCGTCCCATGCCAACGGTGCGCCCCTGTACCTCATTCTCCTGCTGAGCGCCTTACTCCCATGCTCAGCCCCTGGCCCTTCTCTCAATGGGGTCTGGATCTCATCGGCCCCATGCCGCGAGGAAAGGGCGGCGTCGAACACGCAATCGTTGCAGTGGATTATTTCACTAAATGGGCCGAGGCAAAGCCCCTCAAAACAATCACGGCCGCCCAGGTCGAGAGCTTTGTTTACCAGAACATCATATGTCACTTTGGTATCCCCCACACGATCGTCACGGACAACGGCACTCAGTTCGACTCTGCCCGTTTCCGACACTTTTGCGACACCTATGGCATCCAGCTCTGCTTCGCCTCGGTGGCACATCCACAGGCTAACGAACAGGTGGAAGCCGTAAACAAGCTCATCAAACACAACCTCAAGGCTCGACTCCATGACACCCCGAAAGGCCAATGGTCCGACCTCCTATCCGATGTTCTCTGGTCCTACCGGACATCCTACAGGACATCGACACAGGAGACACCCTTCGCCTTGACTTTCGGGACGGAAGCCGTCGTCCCCGTGGAAATCGGAGAGACCTCTTATCGAGTCCTATCCTATGATCCACAGGAGAATGCGGAGCTCCTCACACAAAATCTCAACTTTATTGAGGAAAGCCGCGACCAAGCCAACCTCCGCAACCTGGCACACAAACAGCGAGTTGCTCGCTACTACAACTCTCGCGTTCACGAACGCAGTTTCCAGGTCGGTGACTGGGTCCTTCGCAAGGTCAGCTTGGCCACTAGGGAGCGTGCTGACGGGACACTCGGGCCCACATGGGAGGGCCCCTACCTCGTGACCCGAATTTGTCGACCAGGCACCTATGAGCTTCAGACTGCAGATGGACGTCTGCTTACACACCTGTGGCACGCGGATCATCTCAAGTTATTTCATATTTAGAACACACCCCATGTACATTACGTTATGCTTTACTGTAATTCGACTTGGCTATCTCCAGTCGAACTTGCCTTTCCGGCACAATGTTCTTTTATAAATCCAAGTGTTAGCCTCATACTCAACTACAACGTGGCCTATTCACCATTGCCGATCGGCACTCCCGGTGACCAACGCGGCACCTACTTTGCATACCGCCGCAAAACATTCATTACAATTTTATTCGGTGGTTACGACTAGTACGGTCTGGGTTTATGGTCATGACCGTGGATCGGCATGCCTACACATATGCCAAAAATGCCAAAGTACTCGCCTATCGGCAGTCCTCATTTCAAAAAAAAAATGCCAAGTGTGATACATATCAACTTCGCCAAGAACAATTTTATTACTCTTTAAACATCCGAACTACATGCTACACGGGGCATCCCCCGGATTACAACAAAAAAAAAAAACCATACAAAACCTATCTACACGGCCCTCGGCCTCACACCACCACCACCACCTCCTCGTCTGCCGCCTCAGCCTGGTCGGCAGTGGACGCCTCTGCCGCTTTCTCCGAGCCGGCCGGCCGCTCGCCCTCGGCATTCGACGGTTGCCCGTCCAGCGAGAAAGTCTTGGTCAGCACGGGGGGCTCATCCAGCCATGGGAAGTTGAGCGGGACCTCTGGATTGAAGTATAACACCCGCTGTACGCAATCATCTTCCACCTCGGCAAGCGCCAGGTCGAGATGATTCGCATACACCGGGTCCGCCATGAAGTCCTCCAGGGTCTTCTGCCGATCGGCAGATAGCAGCACGCGCAGCCACTCCACTTCCCCCTGCAGCTCCCCCATGGTTTTCTCCTGCTCGTTCAGCTGCTGGGAGAAGGCGTGCACCGTTTCCTCCCGGTCAGCAATTCCCCTCTCGGCCGCCTCTGCCCGGTCCTTCTCCCGCTGGAGTTCCTTCTCCAGCTCTGCAACCCGCCTCCGCGCAGCATGACCCTCCTTCTCCCGGGCACGCAGCCTCTCCTCCCTCTGCCGCGCGACGTCCAGCTCCGCCTTCATCCTCTGCATGTGCCGGGAGGCCCTCTGCAGGGCCACGTAGGTCTGCCCAAAGCACTGCCGAACCGTGCACACTTGTCAGCAAACATATATCCAATCAATACAAATCAAAACCAAAGCCAACTCACACAACTACTCACATGGGCTTGCTCGGCGAGCAGGGCCGCGAACCGACCCGGGTGGGAGCCGGTACCGATCTGCTCCATCTCTGCCGGCGTCACCTGGGAGCCGAGCACAAAAGCATTGACAACCGGCGCCAATGACCTGTGCACCTGCTGTGTGACCGGCACCCACGCCTCCCCGGGCCTTGCCGACCTCACAACCTCCCCCGTCTCCACGGGATCCATGAAGACGGCCGCAATGCCGGGTACGCTGTTCGGCACCCTTTCCTTGGCCGGCGGCGGCATCTCCACCCTGCCCTCCTTGGTTTTTTCCATCGGCGCCTCGGGAGCCTTGAGGGCCGCCTCCCTCTTGCGTCGACGGTCGGAGCCCTCCCCCTCCGACACCCCTGCCGCCGGAGGAGACTGCCTAAGCCGCGCCGCCTTCAGCTTCCTCTGGCGCTCCCGGGCTTGGTCCAGTCCGCCGATGAGGGGCCGCTTCAGTCCCAGGACGGGACTCTTCGCCTGCTCGGCACCTTGCCGCGGATCAGGCCTCGTCGGCTTCGGCGGCCCATTTGGCCGAACACCCATACTGGACCCCGACGGGGGCTCCTCTCGGCCAGCACCCCTGGGCTTCAACGCCACGGTCTTTTGCCTCCGCGGCTGTGGGGGGGTTGCCTCCGGCTCCTTGCCCTTTCCCTCGGCAGCCGAGCCATGCTTCGCCGCGACCTCACTCATCTTCTTCTGAGCGGCTTGTTCAACTTGCGGGTGCGCTGCAAAACTAAACTGTTAGTGCCCCGGCATGCCTACACACTATAACTTCCGCACTACTTGCTTACCAGGTGGCGAGATGAGACCCACGGCAACCAGTTTCGACGGCAGCTTCAGGACGCACCGGCTGCGTTCCAGGTCAGACAGCTTCTCCCACACCAGGTTACACGCCTCCCAATCCTCTGCTGTTACCGTTGCCTTGGACGGACCTGCACACACAACAACACCATCAGTCTCCGCCTCGGTAGCCACAATTGACGCCTTACGCCTACTAGCCGAACGATAGACCAACAACCTCCGGACTGGAAGTAACTGGGAATCCTCGCGCGGACCCCACTGATGTCCCCTTCCCACGACCCCGCTACCCAGCAGAACCGATGCCTCCAGCTCTTCTGCGACGTCGGCACATCAGTGATGAACGCCCCCCGCGCACTCTTGTGCAGGCACTCCATCTGGTACCACCCCGACCCGTAGGTCTGCCGCTTGAAGCGGTACAGGGCGCACAGTTGCCCCCAGGTCGGCTCCGGCAGTCCCGCCAATCGGAATGCCGTGTACAGGCTGATCAGAATGATCCAGCCGTTGGCGTTCAGTTGCCCCAAGGCCAGGTTTGCCCTCGCCATCATGTCCTGAAGCCACGGGTGCAGAGGCAGCCTCACGCCGTGTTCAAAGCAATCGACGAAAAATAATGTCGACCCTTCCGGCGGACTGCTCGGCTTCTTGCTGTGCGGGGGTACCGTCATCTTAATCTCCGCCGGCACGTTGTACAGCTCCCGGAACCGGTCCAGGTCGGACTGCCGAATGGTGTTCATCTCGTAGTCCACGGCATACTCCACCTTCACCACGCCATCGGCATCTAGTTCCATCGGCGAGCTCGTCTCCGTACCGCTACCTTCCGCCTCGGAATCGACGGTGACGACGGGGGGCGTACGGGGAGACGTCCTCCTCTCGCTTGGCCGATCGGCACCCGACGTGCTGCACCCGCCCTGCTGCCTCACCTCCTTCCGCGGCAACCTGAGAGCCTCATCCAGGCTGTCACCACTTCTGAACGACGACGTGCCGCTAGTGGACCCACTAGTGGACGTTGACCCACTGCGCCCGCTCGGCCCGTCGGTTGCCGAACTGGATGGTGTTTCCCCGCCAAAAGCTTGAGGGGACCTAACCCCAGATCCACTGTTTGACTCTGACTCTGACATCTACAAATTACCAAAAGAAAAGAAGCTACAACTAAGCACCTACGCTACGGAACACATGCTGAGCATAGATGCCGAACGGCAAGAATTATACCTTTCAACGTTTTGCTCGGTCGAATTGATTCCACGTGCGTCCTCTTCTTGATCGGCAGTCTCCAATTCAGTCGGCACTCGCAATTATTCCACTGATGCTCTGAGTCAAAAAGTGAAAAAGACAGAAAGCTTTCGCCCCTTTTATAGGCCCCTGGCCCGCCTCGAGATGCGCGCTTCCGATCTGACGGTCACCAGGCCGATACGGCCACCTTTCGGCTACGAATACCTTGTACTATATACCCATCGGTATCGTACATTTTCAACTACATACGTACATACGTACGTCGCTCACCGGTATGCATTCATACCGCCTGCCGACCGGAGCCTCTCGGCCTCTTTCCCGACGGCACGCCTCCCCTCCTCGTCGGCACGCACACTGCTACCGACGTCTCCCCGCCATTCCCCACGGCCGCCTCTCCACGATCTTTCGGTCTTTACGGTGGGCCGCTTCCGGAACTCGGCAACGGGGCTCCTTTGCTAATCGAACATACGGTGCACTTCCTCGCTCCATGACTTGGGGGGCTACTAGGGATACAGGGCGCACCGCCCAGGTCGGTCGACAGGTACCGGCCGTCATATCAAGTCCTCGACCGAGGAACCCCACCTCAGTCAAAGACTTAGGGGACTTATGTTGATACCATATCGACCGACCACCCTAGCACAGGTCCCACCAGGACAGGAAGGCCGCCGACCGATCGCCTGATCGGCACCCTCACGGCCCACGGCCCGCCGACCGGCACCGCACTGCAGACCCGCCATTCGGCACCTGACAGTGAACAGACGACAGCTGGCTGCGACAGTCACCTAACCAACTCTGCCACACCAATTCCCTGACGGAGGCAGGTTGGGACTCCAGCTGGCGCCTCCTCCGGATATCCAGGGCTTGTCAGACGGCTCCCAGCCACCAAGCACCACCTGCTCCCGTAACAGTAGCCCACCTACTGCAGTTATGGCTACTATAAATACCCCGAAACCCTTCACAAAGGTAAGACACTAAGAACCGATTCAGAGCACTGTATTTATTTGCCTCTCGGCACTCAGATACTAACTTAGGCATCGGAGCCCCTTCGACCGGCACCACACCGGTGTCTAGTCCTTGCAGGATACTCGCCGAACGGCCACGCCCCAGCGGACCCGAAACACCACGCGGCTGGTCCCAGAACCCCCAGCGGGTCTCATCGTGTTGGTCATTTCAGGATCAAACAGGGTTCAACAAAAAAAAGCACGCATATATATAAGATTAATAGGAATTATAAAATGACTTTAATACAATAAGTATGTGATATATAATATGATAAAATATAATCTGATAATAACTAACAATGAATTATATAAATTAATTAGATTTAATTATTACAACTGCTCCAAAAATTTAAATCAAAATTATTAAATTACCAAATTATCCTTTTATCGTATGAATCAAGTTTTTATGAAAGTTAATGCGTCAGAAGAAGGAGCTAATTTGAGAGTTAGACTCATAATTTTTAACTTACATTAAAATTTTGGTAGAAAATTTTCGAAGGTAAAATTCAAAATGCAGAACCGAGTTCCTTAGAATTTTTGTTTCATAAATAAACCATTTAGGAGAATTAGATAATATTTATCTTTATTTACTATTAATTATCTTTATTATTATTATTATTATTATTATTATTATTATTATTATTGTGTCCCTAAAAACCCTCCACCAATCAGTCAATTACAAAACATCGTTTTTTTTCCTTTCTCTCTCCTTGGATAGTGTCTTCTTCTTCCTTCCTCTCTGTGACCGCGACACCAACTAGCATTACCGCCCTCAAATCTGGCCACCAACGACACCAAACGAATCCCTTCCTCGAGATAGACCCTTCATGCATTCACTCGCAATTGACCCTCGCCTTAGAAGATGAGACACAACCGAGAAAACCCATAACCCTCGCTTGTCTCTGTTGATGTTCTCGGACAACCCAGGCCGTGAGAGCATTTCCATTCACTGCGTCTGTACAAGGCGAAGCTGGAGCTGCCCTTCGCCATGACTGTCATTGCCATAGCTCAAGAATCAATTTAGATGTCAGTGGATGTCAGCAAATTTCGATCGATTTTGCCAATATCTTTTAATATTTCACGAAATTGTAAATATCGTGGGAAGAAGATTTCTTCCTCTATTTTGATGCCAACCCCCAAAAGTAAGTATACTTAAATGGAAATATCGGTATATGGATTGATATTTACAACCATGCCTGTACTTCCACCAACAACCATGCCTGTACTTCCACCAACAAAGACCTATGAGTAAATTTCCCTGACTTTAAATTGATGTTAATTAATTAACGTATGCCAAAAGAAGTAAACTAGGCTGTCCAAAACATTGAAGACAACAATCACGTGTTGCACAAAACTAAAACAACAATCACGTGGGTCACAAAACAAAAACATCAATCACGTGAGCTTGCAAGTGTAACACATGATAGTTCATTTATTAGAAATAATTATATAGTAATAATTATAGAGTAAATTATTGATACACCATATGCCCCTTCAAATTAATTAACATATGTCCCTTCAAACAATTAAGAGTAATATGATAGTTAATAATTATATAGTAATAATTATAGAGTAACTTTTATTTTTATTTAAAATCTCTATCAGTTTATTTTTGTCGAAAAACCCTTCAAACAATTAAAAACAATATTATCTTTTTAATTTGACTCTCTTTGCCCCATATGCCCCTTGGGCCCTTTATTATATTATACATAAAATAATATTACATATTACATATGAATAAAAATATATATTATATTTAGTTACAATTGAATTTTTTTTCTATGAAATAAAAAATAAAGTCTGTATTTTCTGAAGTTCAAGAGTAGAGTATAGAAAGTTTTTCGGTGGAGGTGAGATGGTGGTGGAAAATCGTACGATGTATGGTTTAATCATGAATTTTAAGCACAAAATTCAAGAATTAAATCCTAAACCATACACAATTAACCATCGGATGATAAATAATTTTTGAATTTTAAAGTATTTTTGAAGAATTGTTATTTTTAATTATCTTATTTTAAGTTGAATTTGATACTCATATTACTCTTAAAATGAACAAGTGAAAAAAAAATTATAAATAAGAGTTTTATAATCCTCAATATTTAATTATCTTGTTTTCAAAGTATTTTTTGAAGAAAATAGTCAAATTTATTGTTTGACTAATTATTATGATGGTTAAGAACTAGAAAGTTTAAGAAATATGATTAATGAGTTTTGAATAATGTTGATGTTGTTAAAGACTAACCATTCGATAACCCATAATTATATATTCCATTTGAAAGTAACCTAAATAAGGAGGCTGGAATTTGCTTACAGGCTATTACTTTGCTATTAGATCCAAGAAATAACCTTTGAATATTGTTAACTTGTTACAGAATGTAAAGGACTAGCTATACTGCTACTTTGTGGATCATTCGACTGCTTGGGTGGCATGCATACCAACAGTGAAAACGACTATAAATTCAACAAACACCTCTGAAAAATAAGAAATATGAGTATACGTTGAGTTGCCTTGAGCTCTCACTTGTGGCAATTCAATAAACCAATTCATTCGCATGTGAATATGTGAGAACTCCTTTCGTCACATTCTTTTGACACTGTCACCGTGAACAAACACAACAAATCCCTCACTTGCAAGCGTAGTGATTGCGGTCCTCAGCTGAAACACCAATAAAAGTATACCCATGAGCATCAAAGTCTGTTTGTAGAGAGAGAGAGAGAGAGAGAGAGAGAGAGAGATACGGACATCGTTGAGGTGGACTTCGCTGCCAGAGCTCTGCTGCTTCAGCTCCTCCAGCAACTGCACGTAAGACATATTTATGCAGATTAAGATATTAGTTTTTGACAAGTTTTTTATTCAATTTATATCTTTCTACATTTTGTAGATAAGCACACCTCCAACAAGCGCATCGATGGTCCCCCAATTTGCATCTTCTCCATGATTATGTTGCGAGCAGCTGATACCAGACTTTCCCGTCTCATTCTTTCACTTGCCGAAATTCCAGTAGTGATAAGATCCATATCGATTGTTCCTGAAGTACAAGTAAAGCATGATGTTTATATTTGTGCTTGTCTTCATTGAAAGTAGAATTAGCAAAGGTGGACTTGAGTAGTGTAAATACCAGTGGAGTGATCTGTTGCTGATTGCTGCATTGCAACTTCCAGAAGCCGAAATGCCTCAATAACATCATGCTTTTCAACCTGCATGCATCACACCATAATTTACTGATTTTAGTCCTGAATCCTGATGAATCTATTTTAACTGTTGAGACACAGGACAGTCTTTGCTAACCACTTCTGAGAAACGGATCCGGGCTAGAGCTTCACTAAGTCGTATCAAACTCTCAATCTGCCTGGGAGTTGCTGTTATCACCTGTCAACATAATAGATTTATTGAACATAAAATATACATCCCAATTTTTTTCTTTTAAGAAACCAGTAATTGATTCTAATCACAACCGAAGAATTTATTAAGAGATCCTAGGTCTAAAGCACTTCAAAATGACCACATTAGTCGTATTTTTCAAATGAAGCAAAGAAAATGCAAAACACACATTTCGCACCAACAATAAAAGGGAATAAAAGAAAAGAAGTTGCAAATGAAACTGCAACAGGAATCCTCCCTTGATGGGAAAAAGGATATAATGTGGTAACAATCTTTGATTTACTGTTAAAAAAAAAGTATACATGAACAGAACATTGTAGGAAGATTTAAACTTTTACCTTTTTGCTGCTTCCTGGAAAATTCCCTTTCCTCCTCAGTTCCACATAACCTCTAGTCAACTCTTCAGCAGCTTCATCAGATAATTCCGGATCAATATGTTTTCGGGCATAGCCCACATAAGCAGTCAATGTTGCAAGGTCTAAGACATCCTGCTGTATGGTCTGCATGTGGAGAAGTTAAATCCCAAAATGAACAAGATATATGAGAAAAATTAGCCCTAAAATAAGATAAATCACAAATTCACCAGACCTCAGGATTTTCAAAGTGTAATGCAACAATATGCTTTGCAAGGCGCCTGTCTGTGTGTTCATCAGCCTTGTCAAGAAGCAAGTATATAAGATCGAACCTGGGAAAATTTAAACAGAGGGCAGCTCAAAATCAGTAATGAACTGTAGTAGTGTCAATAACTGCATACTTTTCAGGTACTATTGGGCTTCGACAACCACATCAGGAACCTTCACAAACTATGCAATAAACCAATTTCACAATTTTATACAGATAACTCAATCAGATAACATACACCGTATTAGGCCTCTTTGAGTTTTTGAAACTCCATATGGCCATACGAATATCCATGTGCTTGTGTATTCTTACCTGGATAATAAGGTAGGAGGAAGGTGTATGTTATCAATTACTGATAAGCGAGGATTATAGCGTGAACCACTTGGATTTGCACAAGCTAAGACTGAAGTCCTAGCATTAAGGGAAGCAATGATCCCTGCCTTTGCTATTGAAACAGTTTGCTGTTCCATTACCTGGGGAAAAAAGTATTATTAGTGTAGAATTCTGTGAAATCTGATGATTTCATTGATCTGCCGATAGGTCTTGGGACTGAGATAACTACAAACAGTTATCTCTCCCTTATCTGAATCTAAATCATAACTGTCTAGTAACTGCTTAGGTAACTGTCTAGTAACTGCTTAGGTAACTGTCTAGGGACATCTGTCCAATAAATGTTGCCGTCTAATCTATACTGTACTAGGTATACAATGAGAGTATACTAAATACAGTGTACTAAATAGCTACAGATGTTCACTATTCTACAATTAGAACCAAAGCGAATGAAGGAGTACTAGAATGCAGTTTCTGAAATTGTACAAAGCAGCAAACATAATGCCAGTTAGCATACTGTTCTAGTAGAGTCACTTATATGACAAAAACACTATCAGACTTTAAACGAACTATTTAGATTTTCATCTATCAATCAGCAACACGTAGAATAAGAAGTTCGCAAAATAATAAAAATGCACATTTCTCCCAGAATATTTTATGCAAGTGATGAAATAACTAACCTCATGTAACATGCTTCTAGCGCTGTCCGACATTTTGTCAAATTCATCAATGCAACAAATGCCTCTGTCACTCAAAACTAAGGCTCCACTCTCCAAAACCTGAATGGTCATAAATTATCCACTCAAGTTCATATGTTTAGATAAAAAATACATGGAGAGGAATTTTTTTTTTTAAGAAAGAATCATAGAATCATACTGTTTCCCCTGTTTCGGGATCTTTGGCAACATAGGCAGTCAAGCCAACAGCAGAACTCCCTCTTCCACTAGTGTATATTCCACGTGGAGCTAGCTTGTGTATGTACTGGAGCAACTGGGACTTGCTGGTTCCAGGATCACCAACAAGAAGAATATTAATATCACCACGGAAGCGAGCACCAGAATGCAATTTCAAAGCTCTCCCACCAAAAAGCTGCATTTAGGAAATTAAGAATACGCGTCAGTTCAGCAAATAATGAAGACAAACTATTTGTGTAAAAAATCAACAAAACACTAAACGTATAAAAAAGTTAAACATTTAAGCACCTGGCAAAGAAGGCCTTTTTTAACATCATCCAACTCCCAGATGTTTGGTGCTAAAGACCTGGTTAGCCGATCATATATATCTGGCTGTTTTGCAAGCTCTTTCAATTGTTTCACCTGAAATTCCAGCAAGGATATGATCAATACAGGCAATTAGAGCAAACCAGATGCAATTGTAAGCAAAGAAGTATAACTTGATGCACCTTTTTTTCATCAAAAAGAATCTCATCTGAGTTTCCAGCCAAGGAATTGTTAACTTCCATAGGATTTTGATCCTCTGCCTCTGCCAGCATTCTTGACTTGTCAGATTTTTTTATATGCAGGCAATCAATGTAAGTCTGCATTTAACCGAAAAGATTATTAGATCCAGACATCATTGAAATTTCTTGAAATTTAACAAAATAAAATAAAATATAAACATGCCTTGAACAATGATTTTACAGTTCTTTGGGTCGGCCCAACTCTAATGGTCATAGCCCTGTATATCCCAGTAACCTGTTGGAAAGGAACACATTAAATGTAAACAACAAAGATATGTATCTTTCTTAGTGTCAAACAATTACAATTTGGACTTACCTCAATTCGATCACCAGGTTTGCCAGCATCAACCAGTTTGTCATGCATCAACAAGCTGACCGTATGTGGTGTCCCTCCTTCAGGGATCTCGTCAGGAGTCTCCTGGAGCCTAACAATCTGTTTATCTGTAAATCTGATTCAGAAAGTAGGACCCATTAAAACTACATTCATTGTAATAATCTATTTTCACTGTCATAGACCCTTTATCAAATCTGTTGTTAGATAAAACATTACTTCATAAGTATTGATTCCTCAAGATCTCCCCTTTTTCAGTTCTATTTTATGAGATCTAGTCAGTCAATATCATAAGTCTGAACCTACTGACATTTTATAGAATGTCTGCCCTTTTTAGATTTGAATGTTTGCCTGTTTCGGCTATAGTATGAATACATCAATCTTCTGAACATGGCTTCAGTTTAAACAAATTATAGCCCTTGCGATTTTATATTGAAATTTAGGGTATGTCTGGATGAGGAAATTCGAAGCACCAGGGGATTTTACACTATAATAGTAAGAAATGCACTACTAACAATTGAATAGAGTGATCTTTAGTAACTTGTCATAACTAGGAAGGAAGCACATGCACCACATGAGCATAACAAAACCACTAGACGAGGGATTTCCAAAGCAAGCTGTTACTCACAAATCCATCTAAATATGTTGCATCTAATCATTTTGAAATCCTTGTTATTTTAAAGTTCCTCATCTTTAACTAATTAGCCTAAATATTTTTATTTTGAATCCCCTCGCATAGCCTTGATGTCAATACGTTACTATAAGCATTCAAAAGCTTGATTTTTATACAGGAGCCAATGAAAAGCATCTCAAATCCACCAGCAGTTTACGCAAAATTGCAAAAGAAAGGAGATCACTAGATTGAAAGGACATCGCTAGATAGAAAGGTGAAATTACATGGGATAAGAGTAAGAGTACAAACACATTAGTGAAAGAATAAACCGCTTTCTCCTTATGTGCAAGGCTGCAAGCAATACTTCTAGAAAGAAACCATAAAAAAATAAACAAAAACCAAATGATATTCTAATCATCAAACCATCATAACAAGCTCATAGATATATCACATTATAACCTCCAAAATTATGCCATCAATTACCTGCATCGGTTGTGAACAAGTGTCATAGAATTCCTGGCTTGGCACTCTTCCTTCAAGCATATTGTGGGTTCAGTTATTCTTCCTGATGGCACTCAAAATTTGACATACAAATACAATTGAGAAAGACATCTAAATCAAAACTAAATCAATAAAAAGAAGAGGGATCGGGATGAGGTTACCTTTCTCTACAGGAAGAGGGTCGGAGTAGTAGCCACATACAAGGCATCTAAATATTGCTTCCCTTATCTCAGGTATTATCGAACTAGACCGAATAATCATTCCCTTCAATGAAACCATCCTCTCAATGTCTAGTAATACACATACTCAAGTCAGTCCATAATTTCACAGCCAACGGATCAACAACAAACCAAGGAAAATTGGACTGAAATACAATCAGGCGAAGAAAACTCACCAGATGGGTTGAGATTTCTCATTGATGTGGATGTTCTAAGGTTATAAATCCGTGTTTGAATGTGCTTTTCGAACATGGGTTTTATGATGGGCAGCATTTCCATCAAAACAATATCGAAAATAGCAAGAACTTCAAGTGGATACCTGACCATCTTCGCATACAAGTCGGGATCATAATCAAACACGTTGCGTGCATCAACATCAAGCGAATCTTCTTCCATGTCAATAACTCTGTTGATGGCCTCAATGTACTTCCCTTCAGTAAGGTACTCACTCTCCGTATTCCACTGCGACTCATCCCGAAAATTCTTCAGGAACCTAACAATCGCAACTTTTACGTCGTTCACGCTGATATTCGTGCCCCATACAAATGTTGGTCGGTCCTCGTCCATTCCGTAGCCGTCGCCGCCGTCCGAAGATGGCGGGACGTCACCGTCAGTAGACGAGGGGGTCGGGGCAGCGCCGCCGCTCTCCACGTTGGGGCGCCGAGTGCGAGATGGAGTTGGGATTGTTTCGGATGCGGCGAACCGTGACCGTTGGGCCCGCGGGGTATCAAATTCCGACGGTGTAGTAGATCGGCGCCGCCGTCTGCGGCCGCTTCCATCCGCCGGAGAAGTGAATGTGTTGCCGATTGGGCTCGAGAAGGATTCATCGGGAGAAGAAGGTCCTATTAGGATTGGCATAAAAAAACAACAGAAATGAAATTGGGATTTAAAAACACATTTCAACGATCAATTATCAAAAGAACAAGAGAGAGGAAGGGACTTACCGTTGTTGATATTGGCCGGAGAAGAATCGGAAGCCATGGCGAGAGAGAGAGAGAGAGAGAGAGAGCGCGAGAGAGCGAGAGACGGATTGGGGTTTGGAGGGTTTAGAAACCGCAAAGTGCTTGCTAGTCTACTGGGTCAGGTCTTGGCGCGAAGAGGTTGTGATTTTCCCGCCAGATGTCTTGATGGCTTTGATTTGTTATTACTTGCAGGCCTTTTACTGAGAATACACCTGAATTTTTACATTTATTTCAATATGTACTCTAAATTCGGTTTGTCTCAAAATACTTCATGAAATTATATTTTCATTCCAAATTAGTCGATTATCGTTAACTCCATCAATTTATTATCAAATATTAAAACATATAGTCAATTTAGATTAAAAAAATTTAAAAAAACTAAATCTTTTAAAAAACCCACCACCAGGCACGGATCGAGAGCTTTTTTGGGTGGGCTCCAGCCCACCTCAAATGTAAAAAAATATGCAAAATTCAAAGATTTTTTTACTAAATTCCTAGTAAATGCTATTTTACTAAACTAATTGGTTATAAATTAGTCATATTCTATTCTTAATTATAGATTCAGCACACCTCTATTTTCAATCCCGGATTCGTGCCTGCCCACCACCCAAGACTATCCAATTCGAGCATGGATGTCGAAGGATGAAGCTCGCCCCCTCAGGGTTGAGATTTTCTGGAAAACCAAAAGAGCTATTGTCTTTCTTTGATATTTTGTTTGTGTATTGTGCAAAGCTATTTTGGAGATGAAGTTTTCTCTCGTCTGCACTGAATTTTGTCCAACTTGAAGAAGTATCCACATCCGAAATCAAGTTTCAAAATGGCATCGGGCGATAGAGGTCTAACGCCTAAACGACTAGGCAAGGCCTAGGCGGAGACCTGGGTGGTTTTATTTAAAGACAAGATTTAACAAATTAATAATATATGAATACTATGAAATAATTTCAAAACAAAAATTAATTATCTAGATAAATAAATTGAGTTGAGAATCATAAATATTGAAAATGTAAGTTTTTATTAATTTTATTATACAACATTCTAATTTTTTATTTATTATCTTTATTTTATTTAATACTTATATTATTAACTAAGTATTTAATAAATAAGATAACTTATATAACTAAATATATATATATATATATATATATGTAATAACTTATATAAATAAATATATATATGTAATAACTTATATAACTAAATATATTAAGGATGTGCACGCAAATTCACGTAGGCGAGTTAGGGGGCTGCCGTTTTGAACAGTGCCCGCAATAGCTTTGTGTATCCATTTTCATTCGTTGCCTGGTGTGGTAGGGTACCACTCTCTTGACTTCGTGATAACCTTGAATTTCACAAAATAACAACTTTGCAAACAAACCCAATTCATCTAGCAAAGAAAAATAGGAAGAAGACCATGGTTGCCCTCTACTTCAGCGACGGCCCTTTCTTTTGGTTTTCCAACAAACAGCAACCCCTGAGGCGGCAAGCATCATCGTTTTTATCGTCTTCATCCTTGGTCATTTCCTTTTATAAGTGAATATGTTTCATCTAATTGTTGTTCTTTCTTTCTATTTTCAGCCAAGGCTTATTAAAAGCATGCTTCAGAGAAACTTCGAACTCAAGCCAAGTGTATGTATATTGTACCTCTCTTCTAGTCACTGTTTAAAACGGCGGTCGTCTAGTCTTCCTATGCGGCGCTTTGACGTTCGAATGTGAGAAACCGTCTCGCATAATGGCTAAGCGCCTAGGTAGATTTGCATGTACATCCTTATATATATATATATTTAGTTATATAAGTTTATATATATATATATATTAAGTTATATAAGTTATTTTATTTTATTAAATACTTAGTTAACAATATCAGTATTAAATAAAACAAAGATAATAAATTTTAAAAATAGAATGTTGTATAATAAAATTGATAAAAAAAACTTACATTTTCAACATTTTTGATTCCTAACTCAATTTATTTGTCTAGATAATTAATTTTATTCTTGAATTATTTAATAGTATTCAAATATTATTAATTTGTTGAATTTTGTTTTTTTTTAAAAAACCACCTAGGCCCCCCCGCCTAGGCCCTACCTAACTGCTAGACCCTTATCGACCGCGCTAAAAGCATCTAGCGCCGTTTTGAAACTTATTTTTAGTGCTCAAAAAATATGTGAGTAGTCCCATATTAGGTTAATAGCCAAACATCACAGATTTAAAAAATTAATTGTGGATTCTTTTGGGAAATTTTTGTCCCTATATCCAACATATTATGTTATAATACACCACAAGCTGATACATTATGTTTATTGTATTTTCTCGAGCCTTAAATGGTTCAATACTTAGCAGTCTGATTCATTTGATTGATTACATCTTTGTAATACATTTATGTACTAAGATGCATTATATTTGAAACATGTTCAATACATATTATCCATTCAGTATTCCTAGACTGATTTGGCTCCACATAATCTATATGCAAATGCAATGTCCTATAGAGGCTGTGAGCTTCATTGTCTTCATCCTTGGACATTCTAGGAGTTAACTTGGATTGGGAAGACTTGAGTGGTAGTGGGTTTTTAAAAAGATTTAGTTTTTTTTTTTAATCCAAAGTGACCATATTGTCCATATATTTGACAGTAAGTTAATAAGGTTAATGAAAAATGACTAACTTGGAACGAAAATGGGATTTCATGAGGCATCCTAGCACAAAGTGACCATATTGTCCATATATTTGACAATAAATTAATAGAGTTGATGTAAAATGACTAGCTTCGAACGAAAATGGGATTTCTAGAGGCATCCTAGTACAAAATCCAATTTATGGTGCATTTTGAGACAAAAGTAAGAGTTTATGGTGCATCTTGAGTAAGAAGCTTTATTTTTAACTCGTGTTAGATGTAGACACAAATCCAGGATTTGAAATTATGGTACATTAAAATTTAATGTTAAATATTATTAAAAATTGAAATCGGGACGCAACTTTAAAATGCACTTATATATACAAACTTTATTAAAAATCACAAATAACATACAATAACAAAATATAAAACTACACAAATTCTATCTACATGTCCTCAAGTGATTAAATTTGTTAATTATTAAATTTATATAGATATTGTCAATATGTTTTCTTTTTATTTGGACCATATACAGTTTAAGAAAAAGTCACACTCCATCTTATTTGAGTGTAGAACAAATTAGTGGAGTGAGGTATATAAGCTAATATTACATCAAATTTTCTTTTAAATCATCAAATTCGGGTGGGCTGAAGCCCACTCTAACCCTAAGATTAGGTATGTGCTTGATTAGAAAGGTCATGGGTCTTAAGCCTAGGAATTAGAACGAAAACTATTTATTTGTTTCTTGGGCCTAAGACCCGTGACTCATCTAACTCAAGCCCACAAACAGAAAAAAAAATGACCAATCAAAGCCATCAAGATATCTGATGGAAAACTTTTTATTCGCTATAGACCTAAGTATGCATAAGAAAAATAATCATTTGTCAACCATGCTCCTTAAATTTATAAACTATTGTCAATTTCTTCCGTACTTCAACCAATTTTCCATAGGAACTCTTATGAATGGCCAATGACTCCCTGACTCCATATCATTATGCTTACTCACAATTATCCCACAATTATCCAATTGTTTTGTAAAAAAAAAAAAACTTATGTTGGTTATTAAATATGATACGTATGAGTAATGTTTCCTTTGTCAATGTTATGTGACACATTTATTACTTGAAATGTGATAAATTTAATGAAAGTTTGAGACATGACATGGCCAAAAGGGAGCAACTAGCCATAAATAAGAGTTCAAGGGACAAATTGGTGTAAATAAAAGACCATGAGAAAAAATAGCAAGGGGTACAAATTTTGGGAGCACATTGGGTACATAGCCTAAAGAAAACATGGTTTACAAATGAGGTCTCCCTAACATTTTTTAGTGCATAAAAGTTCGGACATAAAGGGCAGTCTTAACGAAACCACATTTATAGATCATATTTGTAAACATGCATTAATACAAGTAGGAATCATTAATAAAGTAAGGCCCACTTGAATTGAACATTGACTTTATGGTTCTTTCTTACAAAGATATGGGGGATATGAGGAGGAAGATTACATTATAAACACAATTATTGATATTTCCCTTTATGAGAGTCGATCCCATGACCTTCCAAATAATGTGTAGAGAGGAATACCACTTGTTGATACCATACTGGATCAGCCTTGATAGGCTTAATACCTCAAACCCAAGACCCACTTATAAGCTCAAGGAACTCATGGGCTTAAGCCCACATTACCAAACAACCATATCAAAGGCTATTCATTAGATGACACGTGCGTAAATTCCCACCATCCATCCAAGAGGTTACGTGTTATTCCCACAGATGTTCTCCCACATCGAAATGATCCATTATTCCCCCTTGAACATCCATATAAAAAGAAGCACATTTCCCAATAAAGGTAACTAAGTTTTACTATTTACTTTACAAATTACTATTCACCACATACCTCCTATATACACTGACTTACACTAATTTGGGCATCAGAGTACCTTTAGGTCGGCACCATACCAGTGCTTACCTTTGACCGACGACCAATCTACCCTCTCTTGACAGGTCAGACCAATAACACGTGACTGAGTAGAATTCCATATCTTAGTTGGTACATTTTGTGCATCAACAGTTTGACGCCGTCTATGGGAATTCTAACTAAGTTTGCCTACCACCATACCAAGCCGAGCACTACTCCTATAACTGATCAACAAGCATGCAGGCTGACACAGGAGATGGTGAAATCACACCGAGACAAGGGAATCAGATATCGAGAGACACTTATCCCGAGATAACCCAAGCACTAGATAAGTTACAATGGGACATGGTTGAGATCAAGGGTCAATGGTACCCAGGCCGAAGGTACGGTACCTGTAACAACCCGTACCTTCGGGAAGGGTATAAATGTAATTTTGTAAAAGTTTTGTATATAAAGGACGATTTTGCCCTTGTGAATAGTAGGTCAAAAGTTGACTTTTCAATTTACCAGTTGGATGAGTGTTGACTATTGACTGTGACGTAGTTTAGGATGTCACGAGTCCGTAGACAGGTGGCAGGTTCGATTCGGACAATCGGAGAAAAAGTTATGACGTTCGGAAGATTGAGGGCGTTACCGTAAATTCGATTAATTGTGGAAAATGTTGACTTTTTGGAGGACTTGTGATTTTCACATAGACCGAAAACCGTTAGATAGGTCTCGATGTCCTGAGTACAACGACAGGCGGCACGCTGTCATCGGACATCGGACGGAATATTTACGGGTCTGGAAAGTACGAGGGTAAAATGGTAATTTGTGCATGAGGGGTATTTTAGTCTTTTCCCTCAGCCCAATCAGATAAGGGCAAGTGGCAGGGATATTTTGGGCTGAACCATGGGGTGATGACACGTGGGGGACACTAGATGGTTCCAGGAATGACTAAAGTGTGCACGGCCACACTTTGCACGATTTCAAACCGTGCAATCGTGCTTGAACACACAGAGAAACAGAGAGAAGCAATTGGAGAGACAGCGATCGATTCCGTGCAAGGGTGAGTGAAGAGTGGACTGAGAGAGTGACAAAGAGGCAAGGCGGAGCTGGTGATCGTGTTTTGGTGAAGGAATCGTGCCTGGAGACAAGGTGGTGGTGCGGCGGAGTTCTGAGGAAAACAGGGAGGTTGTGAGTCAGGGGTGGCAGTTGTGCCGTGTGGTGGATCAAACCAAGGTGGTAGGAGGTTCAGGAGGCTGCAGGGAGTCCAACGAGCACCGTGGTACACGGCGGTGCATACGGCGGAGATGGAATCGAAGGGACGGGAGGTGCCCGAGACGGTCGAGGAGCGCACGGAGCGCGATTGACTCGTTCCGAGCTGTGAGTGGACCCTTTCCTTAAACCCGAGCATGCATAACTGTTTTTCTATAATTTTTTATGGTTTTAATCATGATTCTATGTTTATCGAATATGCTTTGTTGGTTTTACATTGTTGCACGTTTTTCGAGGAAGTACGGTATTTGACACGTTTTACGAGAAACGTCGATTTCTGAGAAAAATGCCATGGTTTTGGGGTTTTCAAAGGATAACTGGTTTAAATGCTTATAATGGGATTTTGAAACATGATTTGGAGATTAAAGGATTTTCGGTTTTAGAAACGAAATTTGGTTTTAAAGTTGAACAGTGAATTTCCGGATTTGGGTTCGAAATGACGGTTCGGGGAGCCGGAAGGGCTTCAGACAAGGGATTTCGAATTCGAGTTTGGCTATGGATCTAGAAATGGTTTTACAATGAATTAGGATTGGATTTGCTGGATCTGGATATTGGGTTTAAAGACCCGGATTCTGATTATCGGGGGACGGGCCCGGATTGAGTTTAAAGACTCGGGAGTTTAAAGACTCGGACATTTATGATATTACCCCCGTAGGCCTATTGAGTTTAAAGACTCGGGAGTTTAAAGACTCAGAATTTGATTTGAGGCCTGGTTGAGTTTAAAGACTCGGATAGGTCCAGCAGGTTTGATCGGATGTTCATGGTTTATGCTATGGTTTTCTGATATACATACCATGATTTCTATATCTGTTCTATAGTGTTTCTGTTTCTTATGATGTTTCATGTTATGATTTTCTAATACTTAGTTAGGCATGCCTGTTTTTAAAACGGAGGGAGCAAATGTTCTTATTGTTTTTCCTTAACTTTGATATGATGATCCACTGTTTTTGAATCTTTCATTTATTCTAGTCCACTCACACTTTTGGTTTTAAATTTTCCCTCCAGGTCGTGGTGATAGCGCTGGGGTGAACGTTGAGGCAGATATCGAGGCATAGAGCTTACGCCGTTCTTCCGTTGCGAGACTAGCATTGTAGGATTTTTGTGCCCATTTTGTAGAACTATGCTATGACTTATAGTTGTATATATTTACTCCTTCGTCTGATAGTATGCTTATTGTAGTGTGGAGGTTATTTTGGTACTTTAGGTGTGATTGTCAGACGAGAGCAGGGTTCGTCCCGGGTATCGAGGCGATATTTGGGACGGGTCCTGACAATTGGTATCAGAGCATAGGTTTGTCGGTTTGTGTCGTATCTAGGTTGTTTTACTGACTCTATGCCTCTTTCAGCGTACGTTCGATCATGCCTCCGAGACGTGAACCCCCTCCACGACCTGAAGATGAAGTGGCGAGAGGGACTGAGAGCGCTTCGATTGAGAGAGCCCAGCGGCTTGGGGCTACTACGTTCAGCGGTGGGGCCGATCCAGAGGAAGCTCACCGATGGATCACCCGGCTTGAGCGTATTTTCGGGGTGATGCATTGTCCTCCAGAGGACCGGGTCTTGTTGGCTACGTTTCTGTTGGATGGAGCAGCGTATGAGTGGTGGTATACGCTGGAGTTGTCCGGCTGGGATGCACATACGGTGACGTGGGAGACTTTCCGGGAGCGGTTTCTAGACCAGTATTATCCCCGCTTTTTCCGGGATGCTAAAGAGGCAGAATTTCTTCAGTTGAAGCAAGGGAACATGACAGTCGCCGAGTATGGGCAGAGATTCCAGATGCTATCCCGATTCGCTCCTGCATTTGTGGCAACAGAGGCTGAAAAGTGCCGTCGGTTTGAGTTGGGTCTTCGAGGAGAGATTAGAGCCATTGTGACAGCCAGCTCTTTTGCTACATTCCGGGAGTTGTCTGATGCTGCTGTCAGGGTGGAGGCTAGTTTGCCTACTAGGCCACAGTACTCGGGCAGTGTACGGCGCCGAGAGCATTCATTTCCTGGAGCATCGAGTCAGAGGACCCCGAAGCGGGGTAATTTTGGTGGTTCTTCATCGGCGGGTGGATCCCGGTTTGGCAGACCAGGCAGCATCAGTATGTGATCGAAACTGTCTCATCCCGTATCATACCAAATAAAAAAATCGAATAGATGACTAGTACAATACCGATACCAAACTGGTTCAAACTAGTATGTGATCGATTTTAATGTTGGAGAATACCGTCCCGTACTGAAAACAAACTGGTTTGATTTTTTTTAAAGGTGTACCATCTACATCGGAAGGATTACCATATCTACATATGAAGGATTACCATCTCTTTTGCAGGAGTGGCTAGAAGAGGTTTATCCTCCATATGTCAAAGGCTCTGGATATGTCATTACCATTGATATTACTAAATTTATCATTTCTCAGCATGGGAGTTGAAGCCTAAGAGTTAGTTAACTAGTTCAACTTATTACCTACTATTTAGGAATTTCCAACATCACCCAGTTGCATATTGTCATCACATTGTTATTGAAATTGTTGTGTTTGCTTACATCCAACTTTTCAAAATGGAAGATGTGAGCATGGAAATGTGGTTTGAATCGTTCAACACTTCCATGGTAGCCGTCCAATACTCCCATAACTGGAAGTTTTTTCAGTACTGGTGCATGGATCCTAGATTTGCAAGTATATAGATTAGATTCTATGAATTATGGATTGTATGAATTATGGACTATGAACTATGCATTATGGACTGTATAAATTAGGTTTGAATTGGTACAAATTTAGAACTCCAAATAGTCAATTCTATATGAGATGATTATACATATGATTATACACATGAGCAGGTTATACATTTAAAGGCCTTCGTATAAAAAAAGTTTTCTTTGAATAGATTATTTAGATTTTTTGTATAATTTTTAGCTCAATTTTTTGCTGAGCAATTTTGGCTAAAAAACGAAACCGTACCGAATACAATTGGTACAGTACGATCAAGTATCAATTTCTTATTTTGAAATACCGTACTGTACCGAACCGATTAAAATTAAGTGTTATGATTCCAGTATCACCTCGATATCGAACCTATCGAAGCATGCCCAGGGTTAGCTCAAGTGGAGCTGGCTTCCCATCGCTCTCATGAGGAAGACCGCATGGCTGAGCAGGTCATTATCGACTACACTGAGCGCGTACGCCTCACAGTTGGAAAGGAGAAGAGCTCTGTTATAGCCGAGCCAACCAATAAAGCCTCCCAACTCATAATCGTACCAGGAAAGGGCCAACAAGGAACTAGGAACTAGCGCAATGCTCGCGAAACCCTGAGTGTAATTTCCCACCGAGACCTTAGACAACTCAGTCTAGTCTGCCTCACTTTCCTCTTGTAGAATAAGTCACCACCAAGGGAGTAGACCGGTTAGATGCCTCTCGAGACAGATCTACGGCAACCCCCTCGTAACATGTGGCACAAAGGATACAAGGGGGCTTCTTTACGACGAGAGGCAAACTGACCTATTCACAACATTAACCATGGGGGTCGAGGCAAGGGCCCTAGTGCCGACCCGTTCGCCAACTGCTCCTAGACAGAGTAAAGACCCTCGAGATTGAGAAAGGGCCACCCTAGACACCGAATTGGGACAAAGCAGATCTAGGCCCGTTCACCGACAGGATATAGCAATACCAGCACGATCATAAGATCAAACCTCTCAAGATCCCCCTCTACACATGCAAGGGAGACCCCATGAAAAACCTCAACAATTTCCGATCAACATGGGCCTTCAAAAACTTGTTCGACAAAGCTCAGTGCCTCATCTTCAACTCCACCCTCACCGAGGTCGCAATCAATATGTTCTACCGACTGGAGCACGATATAATCATCTCTTTCGAGCAAATCCAGTTGGTTTTCCTCAATCAGTTCATGAAATAGGCTAACCACCTTTTCTCAACGGAGGACCTGTTCTTGTTAAAATAAAGTGAACCGAGCCACTGCAGAAGTACGTAGCTTGGTTTAGCCACGAGTACCCTCAATGCGCCGAGGTAGATGACAAAGTAGCCTTCACCACTTTCAAGGGTAGCCTCTGAGAATCCCATTTCAGGTATGTCCACATACCCAAGGTTGGTCTACCTAAAATGAACTCATGAAACAGGTCGCGATTCACGCTAAGGTTGAGCTACTGACTAATAAGGGGGACGCTGCACTAGCCAACACCTACTAGCTCAGTATTGGGAACTCAGTCAACACATACTAACCAATCAATCCTAACACACAACCCTCGGCTCAGCAGCCGACCTCGACTGGAACCACAACAACACTGTCCGAGTGGGAAGAGGAATGACTACTTTAGCTCATACCATCCCGAAAAGAAGGGGAAGAACCAAGGCCACGACAACAACCTCCACTAGGGACAACACCGACAAGATTACCAGCCCAACGACAACAATGCTAATCGACCGCCTCCTCGGTTGAAGTAAGAGATGTACACCATCCTGAATATGTCCTATGAGAACGTGCTTATGAGCATAAAAAATATGATTCCAAGCTTTCTTGGGAACCAGCAGTAGGCCGACTGGCCAAGAATACTAGCACCTACTCCTATTACCACAAGTACAATGGCCACAACATCGACCAGTGCGTCGCTTTCAGGGACTTGGTGGAAGCATTCGTAAGGGATGGCAATATCAACCAGTTGTTATAGAACGCCCCTAGCAACCCCATCATCCTCATATCAACATGATTAGTAGAGGCCCATCCCTCTCTTTATTAGGGCCATCCCCAAGTGAGCCACCTTTCTAGCTTCTTTCTTGGTCGTCGACTGTCCGACTGTATACAACATGATTCTGGGTCAAGGTCTGATCAACCAGCTCTGCGCAGTCATCTCCACCCACCTGTTGCTGCCAAAGTTCCTGATATTCATGGGTATCGGACAAGTCCGAGGAGATCGGATGGCATTTGGGAAAACCATCACTCAATCAAAGGAAACAATGAAGGTCACCAAGTCTACCTTTGAGGCCGACCCTATCGACCCTCAGACCACATGACATATTCATGAAGGATCAATCGAGTATCCACGAGATCACTCAGCAACACCACATCCTTAGCCCATTGAAGAAGTAGAGGAAGTCATCATCTCTCACAACTTTACTGATTGGAAAATCAAGATCGGCACTACACGTATTCATGCACTCTACACCAACCTGATAAAATTCCTAGGTGGCAATTCTGAGGTCTTCACATGGTCCTATGACGATATGACTAGCAAATTGATCAATGTCATATGTCACCGACTTAGCATCAATATGGTTTTCAAGTCCGTTGAGTAGTAAAAGCGCATCTACAACGCCAAACAAACTGAGGCAATGAAGGCAGAAATTTTCAAGCTCAATGCCATCGACTTTGTTCGGAAGGTTGCCTATGCAGTTTGGGTAGCCAACGTGGTCCTCGTGAAGAAGCCCTTTGGTTTTTGGCACATGTGCATCAACTTTACCTACCTGAAGAAACCATGCTCAAGAATAGCTTTCCCCTGCAGAAGATTGACCAACTAGTCGATGCCACAGCTTGGCACGAGCTATTGAGCTTCATGAATACCTACTCCGGGTACAACTATATATTCATACACCCAACTGATCAGATCAACACCATCGTCTACAACGATCAAGGTCTCTATTGCTACAACGTAATGCCATTCGATATAAAGAATGCTGGGGGAACCTACCAACGTCTCGTTAATGACATATTCGCCGACGAAATCGGCAAGACAATGAAGGTCTACATGGATGATATGCTGATCAAAAGTAAGACGGCTGACCAGCACATCAGCAATCTTGCTGGGATATTTACAGTCTCGAAGAAGTTCAGAATGCGCTTGAACCCATCCAAGTGTGTCTTATGGGTCAGCTCAAGCATTCTAGGCTTTATGATTAGCCAACGGCGAATTGAAGCAATCTCCGAGAAGATCAAGGTACTCATGGACATAGAGCCGCCTCGAATGCAAAAAGACATCTAGAGCCTCACAAGTAGAGTGGCAATACTGACCCGTTTCATCTCTAAGGCACCGAAAACTGCATACCCTTTTTCAAGGCCTCAAGCGCAAGTCCAAACACATGACATGGACCAAAAAATGCACCAAAACCTTCACCCAACTGCAGAGATACATGAGTAGAGCACCATTACTTGCCCGACCCGAGACTGGAAAACCCTTAATCATGTACTTGTCTGTCTCCATCTTCGTGGTCATCTTGGTAATAATGAAGAAAAGGACGGTGTCGAGCAACATGTGTACTATGTAAGCTGAGCATTGCAAGACTTTGAGACAAGGTACACTGACCTCGAAAAACATTCCTCCGTTCTAATAATTTCATCCAAGAAACTCCGACCATACTCCCAAGCTCATGCCATCATAGTCCTGACCAACATGCCACTATGCCAAGTGTTACAAAAGCCTAACGCCTCATGTCGGCTCCTCAAATGGGTCGTCGAGGCTAGTGAATTTGATATCAAATTCGCCCCCAGACCCGTCGAGAAGGGACAAGCCAGTGGATCAAACCACCTCCAAGCTCCTGTCTACATCCATAACACCTACCTTGGATGTTGACCGATCCACATAGCTCTTGCACATGGACTACTCTGCTTGCCACATTGGCTTAAGCGTAGGGCTTATCCTCACCACTCCAGATAAGCATCGATTAGAATGTGCCCTCCGCTTCATGTTCAAAGCCTCTAATAATGATGCCGAGTATGAAGCCCTACTTTCTAGTTAGCGCCTGGCCAAGCATTTGGAGGCCGATAAGATTAACGTATACAACGGCTCTGAACTCATGGTCAACCAAGTCAACGATGAGTTCGAAGCCAAAGATAACTTTACGACTCTCTACAAGAGGACGACTCAGTCACTCTTAGGCGGTTTCAATGCCTATTCCATTACAAGGATCCCCCGATCCGAGGATAGCCATGTCGATGCATTTCGCTTCATCGCCTGATGAGAAAATGGGTTGGAATATTCTGATCGAGATACTCCAGTGGCTAAGCACCACCAGCTCGGTACTCTACTTCATTAACACTAACTCACATGGAGGGGCCTTTTATCATTTTCCTAACTGACGAGACACTACTGACTGACAAGGTCAAAGCTAGGAAATTCCGCCGATAGGCAACTTGATATACTCTCATCACCAGTCAGGTCTACTAGTGAGGCTGTACTCTCCCTTTGCTCAAATGCCTCGACTTGTAGGTCGGGAAGATTCTCCTCGAGGAGATACACGCATGCATCTGCGGAAACCATTTGGGCCTTTGATTCTTGACACACAAGGCCTTCCGTCAAGGTTCTATTGGCCAAGAATGCACCCCAACACAACTGAATTCACTACACATTACGACAAGTTCCAATGTTTCACCCTATTCATCCTACTTCCACGGGAGAATCTGACACCCATGCTCAATCCATAGCCCTTCACCCAATAGGGATTTGACCCAAAAATGTCACTTGGATTTGCCGCCCAGGCACTTATGAACTCTCTGACATTGATGGCCACACCCTTAGACACCCTTGGAATGTCGACCACCTCAAAAGGCACTACATTTAGCTCGGCCTATGCTCACAATTGATGAACTGACCCAAAATATTGTAAGCCTCACTTAGGCCCTCATTGTACAGGTCCTAGCTGACCCAAAGAACAAACTATCAATGACAAGATTTCCTTTTTCCTACTCTCTCTTTCTCAACACACATCGAACTGCCCTCTAAACATTTACATGGAGGGCACACCTACCACTTGGTACCACACTTATGACGTGGTCAGATCACACTTAGAACTTGTACCTTCCACAAGGACAAGTCCACAATCCACTAGGTCTACCGACCACCGTTGACCAGCCACAAAGGCCATGTCTTAACACTTACATCAGTCAACATAATAGACGAACATGCCAAGCACGCCAATGCTCACACTACAACCTTTCAATACTCCAATTTTTTCATGAAAAATAACAAGTATAACATTTTAATTTTTTCACTTTCGCTCCCTTATTGGCATCCTACCTCGCCCGAGCACTTGGGGAACTGAGGGATATACATTGAATTCCAAAACTCGAGAGGTCTGTACAACACAAGTCCCCTACTGAGGAAAATGCTGAAACACTTGGAACGCTTCCTAAGAAAAGAACTCAAAACAATACCGAGTTCTAAGGCTACTTTGCAGACACACATGCATACATTTATTAACTTAAATACATGCCTACTAAATGAATCTTGGCCCTTTTCTTCTTAACCAGTAGAGCCATTCACTTCGAATCCCTCGAGTTGACGACTGAGGACCCTTGCCTTTGGGATGCTCCACTGGTGGTCGGCGCTGTTGAAGCAAAATTCGTCTGTAGCCTCAAAAGTGTCCTGGATCCCTGCAAAGAGCAAATAGTAAGCTATCGTTCGCTCTTGATAGAGGCCCCGGGGGGTTGTTCGACCAAAAACGCTTCAATGCTTAAGTTAGCTTTAAAAGAGAAATCTCAAGAGCTTAAGTAGCGTTGAATCAAAATACCTTGAAAGTGAAATGATCATCTCTATTTTTAGAGAACCAATGGGAGTCACGGAGCGTTATGATTGGTCGGTTGATTTGTAATTAATAAATAATATATTTTTATTTAAATATATTATTTAATAATTGCTCATTATTATGATAATTATTATATTAGGAATAATGAAAATTAATTCTCAAGAAGAATATTAATATTATTGAGGCTTAACCCGATTAAATAATATATTTAGCTTGAAATATAGTAGCTAACGTGTAGGTGTTTATGAGCCGTTTAATGTCATTGTTAAGGACAATTTGGATATTTTTAGTTTTATGGGTCACGTGGCAGCTCCACAATTTTCTGGTGATTTTGGATTCCACAAATACCCCCACATCGCTTACAAATTCAGGGAATCCTAAGGGATAAATGTATAAGCTTTGGTATATTTCCTAGAAATTTCCTTGGACTCGGAACTGTGGATCAAGGGAAAATTGGTTAAGAGTTGTAGCTTTCAAACTTGCAAAGTCAGGCTTGTTGCTTGAAGGAACTTGGGCTTGTATTTGGATTTTATATGTGACATAAAAAGATATATCTGTTTTTTGTCCAAGTCTTTATGGAATTCAAATTCTCAATTTATGGTAATTAATTTCATTTTTTTTGCAATTAATTTTATTAGAAATGGCTTGAGGCTTATTCTTCCTATTTAAAGTGTATGTCTTGCTGCTGTTTTGAAGCAGAAGGCTAAACATCAAAGGTTGTAGAGGTAAGGTGAAACCTTTCCTGTTTACTTTTTTGTTGTTGGAGTTTTCCCTTTTTTCTTATTTTGTTAGCAATGAAATTGCAGGTAATGTTGGTTGAAAATTGCAAGAAAAACGGTGCATAGGTTCACATGACATCTAAAGATGCGGCAATGAGAGCGGATGAGGCAAGGAGCACAACAATAGGCATGCCCATTCTGAAAAAACCAAAGGAGGACACTTGGTGCAGTGTTTTACACTAGAATCGAGTTACGTGAGTGGCATGTTCCACACGTGGAAACAATGTGGTGTGGACCGAGAGTCGGGGCTGGCAGCTTTATAGTCTACACTACCACACGGTAGGACCCGATTGGGTGGCATTGGAGCTTGATGTGCACACGTGACACTTTGGGGAGTTCGTCTGATATGCTTGTTGGAAAAATCTGCAGGGCAATCAACACTTAACACGTGGAAGGCTCACAATCATCTTTGATGATCCCTTGCCTTGCGAGTGCGCTAGGAAGTGAACTTTTAAATGGTGGACTCCATGCATTTTGGAGAAAAATGTAGCGCTTTGTCTACTTGCAAGATTCATCATATGTACATATACATATTTATTACTAAGGTAGATACACAATATATATATTATTTAGAATCTAGTTGAAGGCTGTTGGGCATTCAGATGGCTCCATGTGTGCGCAACATGGGCATCCTAGCTGATGGTAACTTGGACATTTTTATGGATATATTATATATATATATGTTTATATAACATTAATATTTAAATTATAAATCTAATTAAATATTTCCTTAATGGCAGCTCTGAGTGTTTGGATCTTCCGAGAGTTTGGGATATTCGATGGCAACGGTTTGAGTGTTGACTTGTCTAATTTTTTGAAGGCGGCCATTTTAAAATGCGACAAGATGCACTTCCAAAATGATTTGGAAATCTAGCATTATTGGTGCGTGGCGGTTCGCATAGTCAGGGTCTATTCCGAGGGAAGGATATAGAGTCTGAGGAACATGAAGATTTTAAGATATAGAAATCTTGCGCTTGAAGTGCCTTTTCGGATGGTGTCTTTCCGGAGCTTGGGAAAATGTGCTCTTCCGTGTGGACTCTTAGACATTTGCAAGGGAAAAAATCCAGTTAGTGGTTGATAGGAGAAAGTTCATCCTTTGATCATCAGCTGGTATTTGAAACTTTCATTCTTATAAAGTTTGGACAGTAGAAGGACTTTCAAAAGTTTAATCAAGTAGTGGTTGAGCGCTCCACTGCGTTTGACAATTGTTGCTATCCCGAAGAAGAACAACAAACAGAGACTTGACTCGCCTCTCGTGAATAAGTCAAGTCCTGAAATGCCTTCCAAGTATGTTCAGAGGTATTGTTCCTGATTGCTCTAGTCCAGCTAGGTTGTCTAGCAAGTGTGAATTTTTCGTTCATCCTTCCGAGTAATTGGTCAAGCTCTTGGAGGTGGAAATCCAACAAGGGTGGAAATCTAACAAGGGTGGAAATCCAACAATTTAGTCTTGGGCGGCTTTTGCCATCATATGCCTCCACAACTTTTCTCCAAAAAAAAAATGAAGAGCTAAAGTTGGGTATGATGAGTTGTAGTGGATTCCCTACTGAAAAGCTGGTGTTGGAGCCAAAGAAAGAGCATGGGCGTGATCCTGAATTCGAGCTTGAGGTTAGGACAAATAGACTTCTTAGTGTGGATGTCTCATTCTTGGATGATGCCCCTCTGCTTTCTGTTGAAGAATGGACTGTTTCCCAAAGGATGATAGGCATTAATGCCTTGACCCCAGAATTCTTATAGATTAGTTGCTCCTTGTCCAGGATTATACTTTCATTTTAATATTGAATAACTGGTTTGTACAATCGACATGTGATTTCCCATCCATTTTCGAAATAGAGAAATGAAAATTTTGAATTTTGAATTCACGTGTGAAGCTTCCTCTACAAACTTTTTATTTGTTTGAATTAGCTTCCAAACTTGTAGGTTTGTCAAATGCTCCCAAATGCCCCCATTTCGACTCCAATTTTCCTAGAGTCATTCTCGGATAGTCCCGGACTGCTTCTAGGACGTAGACTTGGACTGCTTCCTGGAGGAAGGCTTGAGGTGCTTCCAGAGAGGAAGGTTTAAGATGCTTCCCGGAGGAAGACCTTGATGCTTCGCATGGCGAAGTCTTGGGTGCTTCGAAGGAGCAAAGGCTTGGAAACTTCGCATGGAGAAAGCTTGGATGCTTCACATGGTGAAGACTTGGGTACTTTGCATGACGAAGCCTTGGGTGCTTCGCATGATGAAGGCTTGGATGATTCGCAAGGCGAAGGTTTGGATGCTTCGTATGGCGAAGGCTTGGATGCTTCGTATGGCGAACTCTTTGATGCCTTGCATGTCGAAGGTTTGGATGCTTGGTTAGGAAAAGGCTTGGATGCTTTGCATGACGAAAAATTGGGTGCTTTTCATGACGAAGGCTTGGATACTTCGCATGGCGAAGGTTTTTTTCCAGAAGGAATTTTTAGTTGCTCCCTGAAGGAAGACTTGAATTCTTTCGAGTGAAAGGCTTAAAGTGCCTCCTAGTGGGATGCTTTTAGGTACTTCTCAGAGGAAGGCTTTCAATTTCCTTGGATTCTTCTTGGAAGAAGTTTTGAAAATTGTATATGATGTACAAATATGTTTGTATAAATTCAGAACAGTTTGTCAATCTTATTGATAACTCAAATGCATGGTACTTGAATTTAGAAGACAACATAAAAAGTAAAATTGTAATTTTCATAGACTTCTATGTCTCTTCAATTTTGACATGCAGCTTGTGGCAAGAGATGACTAGAACAATTCCATTGACATTCAGCTAATTGATGCAGATCACCTTTGATGCAGGCTCTTTGGGTTCTTTGTTCTCCAGATGATCTGCAACATTCTTTTTTATGTAGTTCGTACAATGTCCTTCATTTACAAGATTTTGGAGATATCTTTCGAAAGATATGCATGTGCTGATATTGTGCCCGTAGCATTCATGATAGGCATACAATTTGGTTTTATCAACTTTCTCCTTATCACCTTTGATGGGTCCCCGTTTTTTGAACCAGGCCTTGTCCTTGATCTTATAATGAATCTAGTGGACTGGTATCGAGAAATGCAGACTAGGCTTCTCGATGGTTGAGGCACTGGGTGGCATTTTGAACCAAGCCTTGTCCTTGTCGCTCGTCTCGACATAATCTTAAGCATGGGTGGCATTTTTTCATCCTCCCAACATGCGTGCTGCTCTGCCAGAGAAAGCATCTTGGTAAGACTTCGTGCATTTCCCACGACTATGTCTTCATAGATCTGGCTATCCTGGGGAGCCCCTATTTGAATGCCATTGCTGCAACAAGATCATTGCAACTAACAATTCAAGACTTTTCCTTGCAGTATCTCTTAATGTATTTTTGGAGAGTCTCTTTGGCTCTCTTTTAGATGGTGAAGAGATGATCATCCTTCACTTCGACTATTTGAAACTGCGAGTACTCCTTCACAAATGCTTAAGTCAACTCTTCAAAAGAAGCGATTGATCTCCAGAGGAGATGGTTGAACCACGTCATTGCTTGGCCTTGAAGAGAGGCTTGAAACACTTTTCACATGAGTGTGTCATTGTGTCTATGGGGAGCCATGACTCCTCGATAGTAATCTATGTGCTTTGCAGGATCGGAAGTTCCTTTTAAACTAATTGAAGTTCAGCGTCATGAATCTCTGAGGGAATGACTCCTTCTCAATATCTTTCACAAAGGGTGAGGATGACTGAATTTGGCGACGTAGGTCGTCTTCTAGATTGCCATTGCGCTGGACATGAATGTGTCGATCCAACATCTTTTGGACATCGTCAGCTTGCAACATACCTCGCTGAGGTGGTGAGTTTTTATATGCTAACTGTCGGGAACCTCCCCGAGTCTCAACCTTTGATTTCTGAGATCGTACTGATGATTAAGCCTCATCCTTCTCCTCATTGTGATGAGCAGATCGCCTTGGAGTATTATGAGAAGCCATGTACTGCCTTCTGCTTCCATAGAGTGCTCCACTCAAGATGATGCCCCCTCATGCACTGATGGCCTTGGGCATTGTGGGCTTTTTGCTCCACGAGGTAAAGTGTCTCTTAGGTTCTATAGTTGTTCTCTCCGTCAAGATCCATTGCAAAAGCTCTGACTCCATTTGAACTTGGCTTCTCAACCTTTCGACTTGTTGAGCCAAGTCATCTTGAGGACGTTAGTGGTGGTTCCTCTCTGTGATGTCATGGCTTATGTCTAGGAAATCCCGCATATCCACGTTTGCATAAGGCTGACTCTGCCTTGATGTTCCTCATATCGACCGTATGCTTGCTTGATGTAAGGCTGAAGTTCATTCCCCTAACGTAGGCACTTGAGTTGTTGGAGAGGGTAAGGTTTCGAAGCTGAAAGTTGGAAACTGCCCTTGCGTCTCCATAGGAGCTTCAATGGACACACGTCAGGGGTGAATTGGGCATAGCTCCAGCGTATCTATGTGAGCTCTATTCTTCGTCTGTGTTGTTGAAGCTGAAACTCCATCTTCGGCTGATTGAATGGATCGACGAACCCTAGCCATGTTGAATTGTGAGGATTGAATGAAGAGTTTTTGTAGAACGATGAACAACATTCAAGATCTTCGAACAACGTCGATGAATGACGAGCGAAGTAAGATGAACGATGAACAAAGTATGAAGAACGATCGTGATAGCTCTTCTTGAATATTTCTCAATTGGCTCTCAATGAAAGTCCAAATTGTTGAAGCAAATTCATCCGTCAAAAGTCTCCTAGATCCCTACAAACAGCAAACAGTAAGCTATCGTTCTCTCTTGATCGAGGCCCCGGGGGGTTGTTCTACCAAGAACGCTCCAATACTTAAGTCAGCCTTGAAAGAGAAATCTCAAGAGCTTAAGTAGGCATTGAATCGAATTACCTTGAAAGTGAAATGATCGTCTCTATTTATAGAGAATCTTTGGGAGCCACGTAGCGTTCTGATTAGTCGGTTGATTTGTATTTAATAAATAATATATTTGTATTTAAATCTATTATTTAATAATTGTAATAATTGCTTATGATGATGATAATTATTATAATTTAATATTAATAATAATTTTCCATTATTAGGAATAATGACAATTAATTCTCGAAGAGAATATTAATATTATTGAGGCTTAACCCGATTAAATAATATATTTAGCTAGAAATATATTATCTAATGTGTAGGTGTTTCTGAGCCGTTTAATGTCATTGCCAAGGAAAATTTGGACATTTTTGAGAATTATGGGCCATGTGGCAGCTCCACAATTTTCGGGTGATTTTGGATTCCACATGCGCCTCTTTCCTCTTATGGCCAACTTTCAACACCTTAAGAGGAGGAGTCATAACAGGGTCTACCATCAGGCCACCCTCCATCAGAGTAAAACATCCTTTGTTTTCTCGCCGCTAACACCTCGTCGGTGGACTGCCCAATATGCTTCTTAGCATCCTTCGGTACAACTATAACAAACACAATGGTAGTCAGCGCACCGACTCCTAGCACTTGCAAAAATTTTACCAAGGAGGAATTAGGCATACCTGAGGAAGGAATGAGGCCGACCTCCTAGAGAGTCCTCGACAGACGCAAGTTGAATCGATCTCGCTTGATTGGCCAAAGCGTCTTCTTCACCTGCTCACAGATCTAGATACGCTCGTCTAACACGGCCACCAAAGGAAGGAAACCTGCAGAAAAGCCAATTCAGGTTAACCACACGACCACGTGAACATTCAAAAAAAACATCGTAGACCGACTGGGGTCATCCAAATTCAGAAAGTTGGAAAGAATGCCCTCCACTCCCTAGTCCCAATTGACGAAGGAAAACTCCATCTTGTAAGTCTTTTGGGACAACGACAAGCTATGGATGAACTCCCCTTGGACACATTTTTCTTGGCACCAAGCATGCACACATCATGATAATAATGACTTTACTAATCTACAAGTGTTGCACCTGCCCGTAGGTTGGGTCAGTTTGTCCCGCCTTTTGGAACAAGACATACAAGCTAATTAACACAATCCAAACATTGGAATTGAGGTGATCAAGTTCCGCTCCCATCTTCCGAATCATCTTCCGCAGCCAAAGGTGCAGTGGAAACCTCGCACCGTGCATGAACAGCTCTGGGTAAAAGAGTGCATAGCCTGGGGAGGGTTGATCAGTACGTTAAACAAACCAACTTCACCTCAACGGGAAAAGGGACATCCTAAGCAGCACACCACTTCTTCAAACTTGCCTCCCCTCACCAGCTCATCCACTATGAACTTGGACTGCACCATTGGTCGAGCTATCTAGATAACCTCTCGGAGCCTTACCAATTGGCACTCCAATAATCTTCACCAACCCCTTCTTCTGACTGGAGGTGATCTTCATAGCACGTCCTTCTGATAGGTCATAATTTATGCATGTTTTATCCATGATTTAATGCCCTTTTACTTATGTTTTGTTAATATTTTATTCTATGCAATTGGAGAAAATAATATATTTTGTGAGAAATGTGTAGATCAAATAGAGTTTGGAATTACGAGAATTTGGGCGAAAGAATCACCTAAATCGGAGTTGAAACGAAGAAGTTATGAAGGAAAGAAAATGGCACAAGAATTCGGTGGGCATCCACCGAAATCAGCATCAGGGGTCCTTGCCCATGCACTGTAGTGCTGCCTCCCATTCGGTGTGCGCCTACCGAATAAGCTGCCCAACTATCCAGCGCGCGCATGCTGATGCGCTTCTTCCTGATTCGGTGGCCTTCCACCGACACCTCCAAATAGCAGCCTGCGCCATTGACTAGCGTTGATCACGTCCTTTGACCGCCCAAATTCGGTAGCGGACCACCGAAAATGGTCCCTGATGCTTTAATTTCTATTTTGGCCTATTCTAGGTTAATTTCAAGTTCCTTTCACACTCAATCTTCATATTGTATAAGTATTTTAGTCATACTTCCTTTTATATTCTTATTTTCAATTCCTTTACTTGTAGGAAATGTTTTAATTAGATTTCTTAATTATATAGGAATCCTTTTCCTTATAGAATTTACTTCTAAACTCCTATTTTTAAAAGGATAAATTATTCTCTTATAAATAGAGGTATAAGGGTTTATGAAAGGGATGCTGAATTTACCTCTTGAAGGTCCCTAAAACTCTATCAAAATTCGTACATCAATTCATGTTGTTAGTTTAAAGTTTTGTAATCTTAATTCAAGCACTCTTTACAATTCAAGCATCTTAATTTCAGCACGTCTACCTTGAGGGAGTTTTCCTTCATTCCTTTTATTATTTATTGCTTTATTTATGTTTATGCACCTTTTAATTATGCCCTTGTTTTATTCAATAATGTTTTAGTAGTGTAATTTGGGCTAGGGTTACTTGAAGCCCTAGCCATGTTAGTTCTTACTTAAGATTTTTGGCTCTTGATTATGATTGTTATGCATGCCGGGATTTGTTGGATTACTGCGCTTCATGAACTCAATTTATGCTTATAAGCTTAGCTACCTTATTTGTGTATAATTGTTTATGTAATTACTTGACGGATCACCTCGATGTTTGTGTTCACCCTGCAATTTGTAGCATCACGTTTAAGGGAAGGGGGACTCTTATTCGTAATCTAAACTCATGACTCACTAGAATTGTACATCACTTTTTTAGGGATAGTGTAGTGTCATTAAATCTTCTTCATGTTCCATGCATTATCACACACCATCGGTAATAGACGTTTAAGGGCGGGCACATCACGCTTAAACACGCAATCTAAGAGAAGATACTATGTGTGGGGTAAGCCTTAGCCGGACCCTTGCACGGGTACTTAATTCAGAAAACATGCATAGTAATCTAATCAAGGAAATCGGAGGAGAACTATAATTGGTAAAGGTGGATAGAAACCCTAGCTCGACTTAGTTAGTTAATCTTAGTTAATATACTTACATTCATTCAACGTGACAACCCCCATATTTGCATTTTAATTACTCCACTTAAGTCAATTGAGTTAAATAGAATTGGATATCATTGAGCAAGTCTTCGTGGGATCGACCTTTGCTTGCATCTATACTATCTACACGTCTTGTGCGCTTGCAAAGTTTGTTACACATAGAGGTTTTTCCTAGTACAATTTTTGTGCGTAGTAAAATCTCTATCACCATCCACCAGTTGCTCACCCCGACTTCCCCTCCTCTTCCTCTTCCTCGCCCCGATCGGACGTCCCAACATTGGTCTAGTCACTTTTCGCGCACTTCCTTATCATCGTCCCATCGTCAGTAATCTCTACCAAGCTTAGTTTTCCCCATGAGTCTGACAAATAAAAATGGGAGGGTGCATTCGATAGGTCGTCCTTAGCATACTCTCAAACAATGTTGGTTTTGCTACCACAGTCTCATCCGAAAGATCTAGAACAAAACAAGAAAAACAGAGCTCTATCATCGACCACTATGCTCCATGGATCCAACCACCATCCGACCCCTAATTCATCATCAGTTCAGGCAAAAAAAGGAGCTTTGATTCAAAAGGGAAGGGGAAAAATGAACATACCTTGTGAAGACCCGAAAATTCGAAAAAGGGAATTTTGGAAAATTTTAAGAAAATGACGATTTTGCCCTTGGTTATAAGGGCTGAAAGTTGAATTTTTGCTCGGGGACACTTTTTGGATCATCCGTAAAGATCGTTGGGTAGGTCTTGAGACGCTGAGTCTGTAGACAGGCAGCATGCGTCAATTGGAGTTCGGACGACCAAGTTACGGGTCCAGGAGTGTGAAGCGCATTTTGGTAATTTGTTAAGGGAGGGGCAAAATGGTAATTTGGGTTGAACGGTTAAATGGCTGATTCAACTATGTTGAGGTTATGTTAACCCAATGATGGACCCCAGGCACTAGGATTGAATGGCTGAGTGTCCTTACACCGCTAATTCAATTGTTAATTCAAAAAGATAAAGGATAAAAACAACAAAGAAAACAGGGGACTGGATTCAATTTCATTCTGATTCGAACCAATTAACAACCATTCGACAGACCGTAAGGAAACTGATGAGTTTGAGAGGATTAAGAGACTGAGATAGAAAGAAAACATGAGGGATAGAGAGAAAACCCGAAGAGAAACCCGAAACCTGTTCTTTGACAATTGAAATTTAAATTCGAGTTGTAGGACAACCCAAGTCGAATTAAGGTTAGATTATGACTTCTGGGACCTTTATTAGTCGATCCAAATCGAGAAACACAAACTTCGAAGCTCTTGGAGCTATGAACAGACATGGCAGAATTCGAGAAATCCGAGCTTGTGTTTGTGTAATTGGGGGTAAGTTTTTGTGAAATTGATTTCAAAATCATCTTTAAAGTAAGTCTATGATGCTCCCTAACTAATTAATTGAAGAAATTGGTGACTATTTGATGAACTGGGACGATGAGCATTCGTTGGAAACTTGAATTCAATTGAATTGGTTTGAGGCAGTGACGATTGAAATTAATGTTACAGACCCTTAATTAAGTTGGTTACGATGCTACATGATGGATCAATTAATGGAATTGATGTTGAATTGAAGGATTTACAACTGGGTTATGTCGCGGGCTAATGTGTTCGAGTTGCAAGAAACGGGTGACAGGGACTAGTATTGTAGCTGGCGCGTGAGCTTCACGCGCAGCTGCTTGCGGCAGCGCGTGGGAGCCAAACTCGAGGTGAAATCAACATGAAACTTACTCATTTTGATCTAATGAACATTTTGGCACTAGTTTCGAGGAAATCAGATATCGTTTCGATAGTGTTAAGTGTATCCGAGGTTTTCGTATACGTTTAAAATATATATTTAAATCCCAGAAAATTGGGGAAAATTATATAAGGTATATTGAAGTGTTAGTGACCCTCGATAATGATTTTGGACAAGAATTGTGATTTCCGGAATTTACGAAAAAACGTGCGTGAGTGGACTTTGCTTTCTAAATTTTAATGCATGCATAATTGTTTTCTATGCTTTCTATCTATGATTTCTATGCTTATGATTATGGTATTTACGATTTCCGTATTTACCCGCATTTCGGTATGCAATACATAATTGCACGTATTTTGAGAATATAGTTTATGTTTTACTTTGAGGATGGTTTGATGGATGATTTTATATGGTTTACACATATCATGTTTTGATGATGATTTGCTGATGTGACATTGGATTTGCATGTGAATTCGGGCACGAGACCCATTTCGATAAAATATGATTTCGGAGTTGGTTTTGGAATTTGGATTTCGATGGATTCTGGATATTCTATGATTTACACATGGTTTTGGGTTTAAAGACCCGGTACTATTGCTGGATTTGGTTTTGGGTTTAAAGACCCGATTGATTGATGTGACGGGGGAGGGCCCTTGATTGATATGTTTTGAGTTTAAAGACTCGGTTATTGTGATATCCCCTCAGGCCTATTGATTGTGTTTTGAGTTTAAAGACTCGTTGATATCTCCGAAAGGCCTGATATGTGTGAGTTTAAAAACTCGGTGATTGAGATCCAGCAGATTGATTGACTTGTGATTTACTGTTGATTTCCGATGTTTTCGGATGTGTTGGGCAATGGCCTGGTTTATATGGCTCTATAGATTTTTGGGCTATGTTCTCGTACTTGGATTTTGATTCATGATTTTGGGCTGAGACCCCATATTTATGGTTTCCGGCTAAGGCCCGAGGTTTGAGAAAAGGAAATGATTTTGGTTTTCATACACGGTTTTCTTCTATTGGAAATGAAATGGATTATGAAATGATTTTCGAATGCATGCATTGGTTTTACGTGGAGGGTAGAAATGTCTTTTCTATAGCATGTTTTATAAACTGATTTATTTTCGTCCAGTCACACCTTTTATGTTTTTATTGACCCTCCAGGTCGTGACGCGACAATCGAGGCTGATTGGGAGGTGGAGGTATGAATGGGCACATGTACGATTTTCCCTTGTTTGGAAAGTGCTGAGGGTAATTTTGGAACTTCAGTTGACTTGTCAGACGGGAGCAGGACCGGGCACGGTTATCTATGTTCTTCGGGAACGGGTCTTGTCAACTTGGTATCTGAGTACTAGGTTGCTGATTCTGTTGCCACATCATGCCTCCGATACGTAAGCCTCATGCGCGACCTGGTAGCGAGACGGGAATACGAGGGTAGATGAGCCTCGTGATAGATCTTGGATGAGATTGACCCGGGATTGGGGGCCAGATGTTAATCAGTGTACACTATGAACTACTAAATGTTAAACACGGAATTGTGTGGGTCCCAGGGATGAATAAGCCCATAGGCTAGGAAGGTAGCACAATTGGGCAAGTTGCACTCGTGATAAGATTATTCTCAGTGGATTCCTTAAGTGCAATGTGTGTCTAAAGAGTCTTGAATGTGATGGGATATCCCTTAGGCCTTATAGGTCGTATAAAATGTGGTTCACCATCGGTATTTTCTCGGTGACCGGGTATGCCAATGATGACATGGCTGATTGGTATGAGATTGGACTCAAGAGGAGTCGAGATATGGTTACGGGACACAAAATGAGTAAGGATATTGGTTAGGACTTGAGATGAGTCATAGTAATGTATCTGGGCTCAGGAGGAGCCGGAAGAGTTGAATATAACTATGGTTGCTGCCACGACCGACCCTTGATTGAGGAATGTTTGACACTTAGGATGCCAAGGACTGGTATAAGGTCATATACTGATGGGTTATGACTTTATGGATTAGTTTTGTTTAACTTTGTTTACTGGACTTATGGGTCGCGTCAGTTTTATTTAGTGACTGAAGGTTCGGGCAGAGACCTGAGATATACAGGGATTTGGACTTAGGAGATAGTCCAGTTCAGTGGGATGCTAATTGGGTCCACTGGGAGATAAAGTGATAAGGTTAATTATGCAGTAATAGTTATGATTGTGGGTCATCTGGTCACGTCATAAAGAAATGGTTATATAGCTTGATTGATATAGTGAGATGGCTCAGTTGGGATGCAATGGAGCATGGATTGGCTCCTGCATTGACTGCTGATGTGACAGGCAAATGAAGAGTTGGTGGGGCCCATGGTGGACCGTAGAGGCGTGGTACGTTGGGACCACATGCCCAGGGATTTGCAATTCCTTCGCAGGAAGCCTGAGTAGCCCCTGGAGTGTTGACTTGGATATATATTACTTGTGGTCATGAATATGTATTTGGTAGGTCCCGGGCTATCCACTCTTCTATGTCTTGAGATTGTATATTGGACGGATATGGAGTGTCCGTGATTGGTTATGATATGGAAGTCGGTGAACCGACTGGAGTTACATGTGTGATAATTTTGATGATATTAATGTGGTAACCTTGGTAATTATATATCGTGAAATTGGTGAGACATAAGGGGGGTAGACCTATCGATGTGAGGCTACCTAGGATGACTGGTATTATTCGCCTAGTGGCTGAATTGGGGTCTTCCTGGACTTGGATGATTTAGAAGTAATCCTTGGGATGGATTGGTTGATGACTTATGATACCTCTATCGAGTATGTCGATTAGAGAGCGATATGTGGAGTCCAGGATTTCCAGAGGTTATATTTCAGGGAGACTCGAGGGTGTTACCCTCTAGAATGATTTTGACCCTCACAATCAATGGACTGTTGGTAAGAGGTAATCAAAGTCTGCTGGTCATATGTGTGGCATATGTGCTTCGTGTATGAGATGCCCAGTGAGGGCTGGGGATGTACAGATTTCTCAATACATATTTCCTGAGATTTTGCTAGGATGAAAGGTTGAGTTTATGATGGAGATCATGTCGAGTATAGGAGTTGTTTCTCGGACGCCCTGGTATGTGGCACCTATGGAGTCATAAGGACTGAAGGTGCAGGTACAGAACTTGGTAGATACGGGTTCATTTGGCTCAGTGTTGCCATGGGGAATCCAGTATTCCTTATGCGGTAAGAGGAAAAAGGGATGATGGTCTGAGCTTACATGTTGATTATGGATAGCTTAATAAGGTAACGGTATGGGATAAGTATCCCGTATCACGAGCTAATGATTTGTGGTTCTGTTGGAAGGTTGTGATTATTGAGCCTATTGAGAGAGGCCAACATGGTGACGACTATTGGTTATGAGTAAAAGAGAAAAAGATAATGTTCGGATTTGATATGGCTAAGGTTAGTTGATGGTGATACCCTTGGGTGACCAAATGGATCGGTTCTATTTGTGAGATGATGAGTTAGGTATTCTGACCACATTTGGATGGTGTATGGTACCATGATTGATGATTTGTTGGTGTACTCACATGTACAGATGAGCGTGTGATATACTGAACAGATGTAGTGAATGTCCTCAGGGAGAAAAATATATGGTTGAATAAGTGTTAGGTATGGTCGATCAGAGTAGGTTTGTCGAACATATAAGAATAATGGTCGGGATTAGTGTGAATCCCAGGAGAAACAGATGTATTAGTCAATGGAAAATAATTAAAGACTGTCACGGGGAGCATGAGTTGTTTTGAGATTTGATAGATACCATAGAGGATTGTAGAGGGGTTATCTATAATTGACCCTGAAGGAGGTCAGAGTTATTGGAAATGAGAACTGAGATAGAATGGTTACAAGTGGAGAAACAGTGACTTATGTTCCATATTGTTCCTTTCTGTGTGTATAATGAGATGTCACTATGAGATTTGGGATTTGGTGAGGTGTGTGTCAATGTTAGCTGAACCCTTAGGAGTTTTACTTTCCTTGCATGATTTGGGAACGACCCAGGTAGTCGAGTATGCAGAGGTCATACCTCTGGGAAGGAATGTACAAGTATTGTATTGACTATCAGGATTGGTAATGATTGATAAAAAGAAAGGCTTAAGGTCTGATAAGGCGATGGTCGGGATACATTGAGATTACGACCGCATTGTCGGATCAGGTATTATTTGGGGAGAGAATTGTCATGTTTGATAACTTAAGGATAGGTGAAATCCTGTTATTGATGGAACTCCATAGGATTGGAGTAATACATGCTTTTTGATCATTTGGACTATTGGGGTCTAACTGCAGGATCATACTTGGGGTATGATGTTAGATGGAGTCGAGGTTAAGGAATGGATATGATTTGCGATATAGTCTGGATGATTGTACTGAGTGCCAGTTATTGGCAGGAGGTAGATATCAGTGAAGCCTGTGATGATAAACACAACAGAAAGAGAGGTTAAATTCATTATACATAGTGACCCTGGCAAAGAGGTATGGTGTGATTGACCTAGCGAAGGGAATAAGTTCCCGAGTTATTAAACCTTATGAGTTTATTAGCTAGGTGGCCTGGTGGCATATGCATAGGGATTTAAGCCATTGTACCATGTCATGAGTGGATGCCATGAATACTAATACTTGTGATTTCTGGATTGTGTAGACTCGGAAGTTGAGCGAAGCTCTATACCCTGAGTGAGTTATAGTATGACTGCCCATGGGGAAGGGATGTACTGGCAAATTCTGTCTAGATATTGAACAATGGTGGAGACTGGTTGTATGATTATTATAAGTTTGGTTATGACTTATATCCGGTTGAACTAGAAGGGTATGGGGTTGATTATGTTTCGGGTTCAGATGAGACATATTCCCTCAGGAGAAATATCATGGCACCTACTGATTGGAATTTTGAGGATGAAATTCTTTAAGAGGGGTATGTTGTGACGATCCGGAAATTCGAAAAAAGGAATTTTGGAAAATTTAACGAAAATGACGATTTTGCCACTGGTTATAAGGGCTGAAAGTTGACTTTTTGCTCGGGACAATTTTTGGATCATCCGTAAAGACCGTTGGGTAGGTCTCAAGGCACTGAGTCCGTATACAGGCGACATGCGTCAATTGGAGTTCGGACGACCAAGTTACGGGTCTAGGAGTGTGAAGGGCATTTTGCTAATTTGTTAAGGCAGGGGCAAAATGGTAATTTGGGTTGGACGATTAAATGGCTGATTCAACTATGTTGAGGTTATGTTAACCCAATGATGGACACCTGGCACTAGGATTGAATGGCTGAGTGTCTTTACACTGCCAATTCAATTGTTAATTTAAAAGGATAAAGGATAAAAACAACAAAGGAAACATGGGACTGGATTCAAATGCATTCTGATTCGAACCAATTAACAACCATTCGACAGATTGTAAGGAAACTGATAAGTTTGATAGGATTAAGAGACTAAGATAGATAGAAAACACGAGGGACAGAGAGAAAACCCGAAGAGAAACCCGAAACCTGTTCTTGGATAATTGAAATTCGAATTCGAGTTGTAGGACAGCCCAAGCCGAATTAAGGTTAGATTATGACTTATGGGACCTTTATTAGTCGATCCAAATCGAGAAACTCAAGGTTCGAAGCTCTTAGAGCCATGAACAGACATGGCAGAATTCGAGAAATCGCAAGCTTGTGTTCGTGTAATTGGGGGTAAGTTTTTGTGAAATTGATTTCAAAATCATCTTTAAAGTAAGTCTATGATGCACCCTAATTAATTAATTGAAGAAATCGGTGACTATTTGATGAACTGGGACGATGAGCATTCGTTGGAAACTTGAATTCAATTGAATTGGTTTGAGGCAGTGACGATTGAAATTAATGTTACAGACCTCTAATTAAGTTGGTTGCGATGCTACATGATGGATCAATTAATGGAACTGATGTTGAATTGAAGGATTTACAACCGGGTTATGTCGTGGGCTAATGGGTTCGAATTGCAGGAAACGGGTGACAAGGACGAGTACTGTAGCTGGCGCGTGAGAGGGGGGGGGGGGTGCGTGAGACCCAATCTCAAGGTGAGTTCAACATGAAACTTACTCCTTTTGATCTAATGAACATTTTAGCACTAGTTTCGAGGAAATCGGATATTGTTTCGATAGTGTTTAGTGTATCCGAGGCTTTCGTATACGTTTAAAATAGGTATTTAAATCCCGAAAAAATTGGGGAAAATTATATGAGGTATATTGAAATGTTAGTGACCCTCGATAACGATTTTGGACAAGAATTGTGATTTCTGGAATTTACGGAAAAATGTGCAGCTCGAAAGCGGGCCGTTTGAACGGTGTGTGAGTGGACTTTGCTTTCTAAATTTCAATGCATGCATAATTGTTTTCTATACTTTCTATCTATGATTTCTATGCTTATGATTATGGTACTTACGATTTCCGTATTTACCCGCATTTTGGTATGTAATACGTAATTGCACGTATTTCGAGAATACAGTTTATGTTATACTTTGAGGATGGTTTGATGGATGATTTTATATGGTTTACACGTATCATATTTTGATGATGATTTGATGATGTGAAATTGGATTTGCATGTTAATTCGGGCACGAGACCCATTTCGATAAAATATGATTTCGGAGTTGGTTTTGGAATTTGGATTTCGATGGATTCTGGATATTCTATGATTTACACATGATTTTGGGTTTAAAGACCCGGTACTATTGCTGGATCTGGTTTTGGGTTTAAAGACTCGATTGATTGATGTGACGGGGGAGGGCCCTTGATTGATATGTTTTGAGTTTAAAGACTCGGTTATTGTGATTTCCTCCGAGGCTTATTGATTGTATTTTGAGTTTAAAGACCCGTTGATATCCCGGGAAGGCCTGATATGTGTGAGTTTAAAGACTTGGTGATTGAGATCCAGCATATTGATTGACTTGTGATTTACTGTTGATTTCCGATGTTTTCGGATGTGTTGGGCAATGACCCATTTATATGGCTCTATTGATTTTTGGGCTATGTTCTTGTACTTGGATTTTGATTCATGATTTTGGGCTGAGGCCCGACGTTTGAGTAAAGGAAATGATTTTGGTTTTCATACACGGTTTTCTTATATTTGAAATGAAATGGATTATGAAATGATTTTTGAATACATGCATTGGTTTTACGTGGAGGGTAGAAATGTCTTTTCTATAACATGTTTTATAAACTGATTTATTTTTGTCCAGTCACACCTTTTATGTTTTTATTGACCCTCCAGGTCGTGATGCCAAAGGACACGTGGAGGGTAAAAATTGATTTTTCACAACCTACCCCCTTCTATTTATAAAGGCCTAGTCAGCATACGAAATGACACCTAGGTAAAAGCAAACAATTTATTACAATCAGCCACATAACACAAGCCCACTAGCCGCACGCGTCCTGACATGCACACGATGGAAACCCAGCGACCGCATATCGAGCCTCACAAATTGCAACCCTTGCACTAGCCCACCAAACCTTCAACATCAATCCCATCTTCTCTCCAAACTCGAAGTGGCATGTAAACAATATATATATATATATGTATATATATATATATATATATATAAATGAATAAAAATAGGGTGGTGCACCTTGCAGCGTTTGCAATTGAGGAGCAGAGTGATGTCTCCGTCTTTCTAATTCCCGCACGACACTTACAAGAGTGAAAGAAACAAAACAAGAGAAGAATTTAAGCTTGGGTAGCGAGGGACACAAGCTTTTATTTTCCGGGTTCTTGTGCGACACCTACAAGAAGGAAAAAAAAATAAAAGAAGGCTTGTATTAGTTTATGGTATGGGGAAAAGAGTGAATTACATGCTCAATTTTGGGTAGAGGGTGACCTTTGCTCAAGACTGCAGAAGGAGGTCTCAGACTTTTGCAAGGTAGAGCGCTGCCTTGATATGGGATGAAGGACACCCATGGGTTCGGTCCTTTTTTAAATCATCAATCACAAGTCCATACTAGACATGAATTGGTCCTTTCGGGTTTCCTGTTTAAATCGGAGTTGAGGCTCTTAAAGACTTTGAATGCAATACAAAGACCTCAACTTCCTCATTCAGGTGAAGTTCGGAAATTAATCTTCGATATTGCTGGGTCATCAGAGTTCAGGCCTAATGAATCTGGGTTGTAAGAAACCTAGAATCAATTATTAATTAGATTAGGTCGCCTCAAGGTTTAAAGGCTATTTCCAAGAAAGCGAGAAAACGCATCTCACAAGTGGGAAAAGAGGAGGAAAAAAAAGAAAGAAAAAGAGAGGCATGAAAAGCCTCCAATTGTCCCACACCAATTTCTCAAGACATGGGCATTCAATTTGAAGGTACAGCCAAGATATGAAAGTTTCTCGGAACAAATCAACTACGGGATGACTCATAGAAAAGGGAAAAAAATGACACCTTGAGGCCTTGGGGTCTTATTGTCTACCAAAAGCCCTAAAGAAAAAAGGGTTAATCAACGTTGCATGCATCAAGGAACTAAGCACCTGTGCAATTTGAAAGACCAGGACATTATGACTCACGGCTTTAAGCCCAAAAGAAAATAAAGGTCTAGGCATCCTCAAATCAGCATTTCCAAGTTCAACAACCTGGGACTCATGTTACTTAATTCATTTGATTGACTAAGCCAAGCAAAAATGCATGTTAATTGGTGAATTTTTCAAAGTGGTACAAAAAATCCACTCATTAAAAAACCATATGAACTATGCCGGTTAGATTCTCGCAAAAGGATACTTAGGCAATCTAAAATTTTAGATGCAACCACATTCCCCAAATCGAATCCCTGGTTTCTCTAACCAAATTCAATCAAACACTCATACACTAAATCAAACACTTTTTTCCTTTTTTTTTCATTCAGTCATCCACTCGTTCGAAAGTTCAATGAACTACAACGGTTTGATTCCCGCAAAAGGGATACGTAGGCAATCTAAAATTTTAGACACAACCGCAAGTTCAAACAGAATGCCTAGTTTAATTAACCTAACCAAATTTGCTCCAAAATTTTTGTTTCTAAATTCAATTCAAATAGAACCACGACCAATTAAGCCTCAAATACTACAACTACCACCCAAATTCTCTCACCAAAAAATCCCATTTGGAACTACGTTGGTTTGATTCCCGTTAAGGGATACGCAGGTAGTCTAGAATCAAATCTAGATGCAATTGCCATCTCAAATAAATTTCATACTTATATTGAATAGAATCCATGGTTCATTTTCAACCAAATTCTCCCAAACACATATCCAAACACATTCATTCCAAATTCTTCTTTGAATGAGTTATTCACTCATTAAAAAATCCTAGAGCTACGAGTGGCTTGATTCCGGTGACGGATACATATGCAACCTAAGGTTCAACTTAGGTTCAGCTGCAAAAATTTAAGAAGACATCATGTCTTTTTGTTATTTCCTTTGAAGTTAGAATCAAAGGATTTCTTCCGACGACAAGGAAGTATAATTAAGAGGCAATTATGCTTTGGATGGGTCGTACCTTAAATATTATTGCTTAGATAGTGGTAGTGAGGTTATGTTGCGAAACAAAATTTTCCCCAGCCATAAGATTAATTTGGATTCTTTTCAAAATGAATCACCATGTTTTGCTTTTCTCAATTTATTCTTTAAATTCTTTAAAACACATCAACTTACACTAGTTAATTTGATTGGTCATTTTTAGTGAAATTTTCATGACATCTACATAACTTGATATTTTATTATATGCTAGGTTATCTGCCATTATTTTGCAACATATATGAGTTTTATTATTTAGTACTAAGCTTGCAATCAACTTATTGGTAAATACTTAGAATTTGGATGAAAAAATTGGGGTGTATTAATTAAATGAGTAACTAAAAAAACCGAAGAATAAAGATCACACACACACACACACATGTCATTTTAGAAAGACCTATAATTTATAATGTTCTTTTGGGAGTGGTTTAATTAATCTAGTGTGTGCATGGTTCATGACACATGATAGGACCCTCCCCGTAAGCCTTCTCGATTAGCGTGAGAGGACCTGCTCCCATCTGACACATTTGCAAAGCCACTAAAGTACCCTCGAGATTTAAATATGTATACTTACTACGTGTCAGACAAGGGACATGGCTACTATCTAAACATGATATCCGTAGTACACAAATTTACGTGATGCATCAACCTTCATACAGCCCGCGTCCGTCATCAACCCAAAACCAATAAAAAATGTTAATGGATGAAAACAAAGGAATGAAAAAAAAACCATTTACCGAAATGAAACATTAAACCTTATGTTTAGTAAAGTTATGCATGCATCGAATTTATGAATAAAATATCAATCTCAAAATACATGCAGTAACTAGAAAATCAGAAATTCCATAACCCGCCCCACAGAAAGTCAAACCAAAGCCACACCAAAGCAAACTTGTTAACTCAACCATATCAACGGACCTACCCTCGGTGTCTGCCAGTTGTATCGTCATGTCAATGTGCACTACTGGTAGGCGAATATCACTCGGGAAAGATGGAGTCCCAGACTCGACGTCTGAGTGTGGACCGGCTCAGGAATAATGAAGTTCCAGACTCGACGTCTGAGGAACGATCACCGGCTCAGGAATTATAGAGCCCCACGCTCGATATCTGAGTCAAGTCTTGGGAATAATAGAGCCCAGCACGATGCCCAAGACTTTGCATTACTATATCAGTCTCGGGAAAGACGAAGCCCAGCTCGACGTTCGAGACTGTCTCGAGGAGGTTCATCAATCACATCACTTAATATCATAGTCACGTCATCACAATCATCACACATCATCTCGAAATCACAATCGTCATGAATACCGAGGAACCACATGTCTATATCAATAACAATTCAAACCATAATTCCATATCCTGGGCCTAAACCCAAAACCACAGTTCAATTAAACCTCGTAAAATGAGCCATTAAAATAGTTATAAAATCATTTCAAATCCCATTTTACCAAACACCGTCAAAATCATCTAAACATGACATCACAAGTATAAAACCATTCCCTATAACTCGTTGAGGATCCAAGGTTTAATAAACCCAATTTCTTGGCAAAATTTTTTAATATTATTTTTCTTAAATATTCATAAAAAATCCCAAGAAATCCACATGAACCATACGTAACCAATCATCAAGCAATTCTCATTATAAATCAACAAAAAATCATTTAAAAATGTATGCATAGAAAAACAAAAGTCCACTCACATGCACCACCACTTGCTCAAAACACGAGCTGTAAGCGAATCCGAAGCCTCCAAGACGTCCGGGCCAATCAAAGTCATACCCGAGGGTCACTAACAATTCATATAAGTCCATACAATAAAGAAGCGATCTCCGATCGACCTGAAACCACCACCATTGGATTCAGGACGTCAAAACCTTTTAAATAAGAGCAGTTTGACCTCGAAATTTTTTTCCATGCTCCTACACATACCAGTTAAAGTTTGGTCAACGCTGGTCAACGCCAGTCAACACTAACGTCACTACTGACGTCAACCTGACAACCTGACATCTGACAACTTAAGATAAACTGCCATGTCGTACCACTAGACATGTGCCACATGTCACCACCCAACAGGTGCCACGTGTCACAGTTGACGTCATGCTAACGTCAACCTCTACCACATCGTCATTGACAACCACCTAACAAGTTGCCACGTGGCATCACCAGATTTTCCACGTGTCATCACCTGATTTCCATGTGGCCTGATAGCAATGATGTGGACTGCCATGTCATCATCTCCTACCTCTTGTGGGTTAACCCGCAGCCTTGCAACCGGGTCATTTGACCCGAATCGAAACTCAGTTCTAAATCGTTCATTTCTCAACCAAACTTCGCCATTCTTTCACCAATAGAATTCTAGCCTACCCAGAAACCGGTCTACGACCTCAAATTAGAGAAAACACACCTAAAATCCTTGAGCCAAGCTCGAACCTTCACGGCCATCCTTCGAGCTTCCATCTGAGCTCGTCTTTATGTCCTTTTTGTCTCATTTTATACCTACGAGCTCGTACGAATGTAACCATGTCTTTAGCTTCACGTTCTAGCATCTGAAATCCAAAACCCAAATTCAAGACTCACGGTTTCATACCTGGTTTTTGGGTTCCAGCCACCCTTCGCAGCTGCTTTTCCTTCCACCGTCATCCTTTTCCCTCTCAGACACTCTCTTCCTCACACAAAAACCACAGATGCTAGGTGAATGAAGAAGGTGAGGTGGGGTGGTGTGGTTTCGAATGTGTGGGTGTTTTAAAACCAAAGAGAACGGTGAAAGAATTTAAGGAATAAGGATCAGTGAGAGAGCAACAGAGAGAGACAAGTGTCACTCATCCATTGAAACTGGAGACAAATATCTAGGCCCACAAAATAAAAAAAGTCAACTTGCCTCGTAATCGTGTAATCGTAAAATTGGACAAATTGGTCCCTGATCCGTAAAAACACCATACGATGCTCAAAATTGACCTGCCGCTTGTCTACGTAATCACAATCCCATGAGCTGCGCAATAGACCTCGGTAACCTTGCAAATAACTTCCTAGGTCAGAAGTCAATATTTTTCCCGTGATTACAGGTCGAGTCATTACAATCCACCCCTTAAAGAATTTCGTCTCCAAAATTCACAATACCCTAAGTTCAAAACTATGGAAAGCCAATACCGCCGCCAACCTGAGGTTCCCATGTGTAGGTCCACGTCCCAAAATCCATCCACACTACACACGAGAACATAACTTCCCCCAATGTCAACTATAAGCCAACGATCAATGCCGAATCTCAGCTCATCCTCAACGTCCGTACCCGATAATTAAGGGGTCAAACTGTCAAACTGTCACAGAAACTCCAAAACTCAAATCCCAAGATTTGTTCGAGGCATCGACACTCGTAGACCTCACCTGCCACTACACAGGTGCACTTCATAACCCAGTCTTACGTCTCTGCTCCCTCTAAGAAATCATAAGGCATCTTCCATTAGGAAATCTTACCGTCCATAATACCATGGCGAACCGTCGTGACCAGCCAATAACCTATTGACTTCATTATTTCCATCCTAGTTCTTTAGCAAAATCTGACTCGCACCAGAGTCTTTTTACGGTACTTCGACTCACCAAGAGACCAACTCTGTGATCCTAACTCCTCTTGAGTCCCAGTCCGGAATCTTACTCATCTAGAGTGTATTTTGACCACATCGAATACTTTCTCTAGCCGAGATAATCATGAATAAGTTTTACTAGGGTTCATTTGCCAACAACCATGGCTCAGGGCTCCAAGCTCGTATAACAACAAAACCCTAGATAGCCTCTTTCCTCTAGAGCACAGTATTCGACACTTGGTCCAAATATCTCAACTGAACCCTCGGGTCCAATCTGATTACCATATGGCTACCATGCCAATCATGGCCTGACACTAGACCCTATCCGTCTAATCCCAGATCCGGACAAATCACATACTAAACTCAAAATCCTTTCTGAGTTCTCCTGGTCACCCGAATAACACTAGAGACATGTCCAACATGTACTCAACGAGAACTCCAAAGACAAACCATCCAGTTCACTCACCAATCTGAACTCTTGGTTAACCCCAAAGGTCAGCTGACTTATGTCTACCAAGATGTAACAATCCTAAGTAAAAAGTTATGTCGTTTACTTACCTCAACCCCTATGCTGACAATGCGAAGGGTCAGATCCCAAAGCTATGCAGTAAACATCTAATCCAGCAATATACATCTCACAAAACACTACTCAATAACACTCGACAGTCATCTACCACCATCCAGCACAATCTCTCAATCCGGAGCTCTAATATCGAAGGTAGATAAACAGTACACAAAAAGAGATAACGAGCTTGTAACTCTCCTACTTAAGGCATCGGCTACTATATCCACCTATCTGAATGATACTCAAATGTACAGTCATAATCTTTAACCAACTTTAGGCAACTCCTTTGCCTTGAGTTCAACTCCCTCGGACCACCGATACATAAGGCTCGGATGCTCTCCCCAAGAGATAATGGGTCCAACTCTTCTGTACATATGCCACCGCGGAAAGCTCCCAAACATGGGTAAAATAGTTCATCTCAAGACATCTCAACCACCTAGCTGCATAATCAAAAACCTTCACGTGCAGCACAAGTGCTCAAACTAAACCAATTTGACTCCCTCCCGAGTCAACCACGTCAACGGGCTGCAATCACGGGGAAATCCTCTACCAACTACCATGGATCCAACTAGTCCTCTCAATAGATCATATGGCTCTTAACACGGACACAGGTCCACCAAACTAATACTCACTCAACTTGGTATTTCACTGCTTCCCTTGAGGGTCTTCAAGAATAGGCTTAAGTATCCCTCATGTGCCTTCACACTTCTCCTGCACGCCAAGATATAGCAGAAAGAAATTAAATTGTAAGCTATAGAACTTATCACCACATAAAATATGAATTATCGATTTCCTTTACTTAGCCCATGATAATGTCCAACAGGAAGAAAGTCAAAGATGATGACATCAAAGTTCGTCCGACGCACGTGTGAATAAGAATCCATACTGCACACATCAACATCAAACAACTTAGCATCTGCTGCTCCTCAACTGATTCAAATTTAGCCCACAGTTTATGTGTTTAAACGGCCTTCGAAACCAAGAGCAATTGCAACCAAGTTGCAAGCATCCTAGAAGTTTTGCCAAAAAAGCATAAAAGGAGAAGTCTCCTTGACCAAGAAATAATATCTGTTGGTAGCTACTGTAGGGATCCACACTATTTCCCACGATCAAAGCACTCCTTAAACCAGCTCAACTTTTACAAGCTTATACATCCATGAGAACTCAGAAATGCCGAACAAATGAAGAAACTTCAGTAAAGGCTTCAACGATAAGGATTATTAGTTTCACACGATCATCTCGTTCAATCACTAATGGTTAACTCAAATCTTAGGGTGCGATCCACCTTTCACACAAATGACACTAGGGCTTCCCCAAGGTGACATAACAAGTCAAACGAACCCCGTAAAACCTCCGGACTCGCATCCAAAAATGCCGCACAATCGGTGTCTTCCCTAAGCTCACTGTTCCATCCGGAGACATCACAACACATGCCTAATATTCTTCACGGCCATTCTATAGCAACTGCCTAGCTTTCAAGTCGTAACTTTAAAAGGAAAAATTTGCTGATCCCCACAAACGAGAAAACGTGGCAAGTCAGGACTACCAAGATAAATGGGTAACGAGTAGTCTACCAATCCATCACTAGAATCTAGTCCCCATCATAACGTTCAGGGAAATCCAATCCATCCCTAGGCCCACCTTATATCCAAACTGAATAATCTTGGACAAGTAACTAGCACACTACCGATCGGAGTACTACCAATGTCCCAACCCAGTGGGATCAACTCCCGATCAACAAAAATGTAAATCTTCTGGAGCTAAATGGTGTGGGTCTGTAAACCATCAACCATCGTGCATTCCAACCAGGCTAGATAAGGTACTTGACTCCACTCCAGGTATAACACATGCCTCCAAAAATACAACTGAACTGGGAGGATGACCAAATCTCAACCAACTCCCTAGGGACCCTCTTCGTCCCCCTTGTCACCCACTGTGACTTACACGATTGTCACTAAAGCCTCGAAGCTAGAAGTGTCCCTCTTCAAAGCTCCTTGTATAACCGAATCCTTTTGACGCCCTCGGTGCCATCCAGAACCATCTAATCACTGTAGGAATTCTGTCAAACTCATCTCCCTCCGAGATGCCACATTAACCAGAGTCTGAAATATGGTAAGTCTTCAAACCAGCAGCATCGCTCGAGCCTTACTCTCAAGACCTGACGCAAACCGACGAAGCCACATTACCTTAATCGTCGTCTCACCCAATGCGAACCGAGCCAAATCCAGAAATCTCTGCTCATATCGAGCAATAATCTTATACATCTACATGGAAGGCAGGATCTCTACCTCTCAGGATTCTCGATAAAATTGGGGGAAAATGTGATGCATAAAAGTCTCGGTAGTCACATCCAAATCAGTAAAGAGCAATGCCTGCCACCAACCCTATGTAGACCAATTTGAGAAGCACATTGATATCAGTACCGTACGCTCACAAGGGCAACCCATCGCCTGTACTATCCATTCAAGCATTAGATCCACTGATCGATCACCATGGGGTCCAATCCACAAGTGCCACTTTCTTGGTAATTTAGTTCAACTGTTCTTGAACCAGGGTCATCAACAACCCTAGTTACTCCTCGCAGCACATCCATCCTGACCGACCATCGATCACAACTCTAAAAAGTCACCATCCTAGAAGTCCATGGCTCCAAGCCACTGGACCCACACAAAAATTGGCCCTTCTCGGGGTCTAACCCCGCTGAACCACGACATCCAATGCCTAACAGAACCAATACGAGGTCCTTTCCCGTTTAACTCTTTTCACTTTCTTATCCTTCTTTCCTCGCTACCAAGCTGATGATGGGGTTGTCCTCAAGGAGGCATCACGTCCATAATGAAACTATCGTACACACCCGATGTGCGATACCCAAAGAGAGCAACCTAGTTCTCTGATGCCAAGTTGACATGACCCTTCCTGTAAGTCCCCTCGATTAGCGTGAGAGGACCTGGTCTCGTCTGACACATCATGCAAAGCCACTAAAGTACCCTCGAGATTTAAATATGTATACTTACTAAGTGTCATACAAGGGATATGGCTACTTTCTAAATAGGATATTTAGAGTACACAAATTTACGTGATGCCTCAGCCTTCATACAACTAGCGTCCTCGATCAACCTGGAGGGTGGCAAACCCAATAAAAAGTGTGAGTGGGCAAAAACAAAGGATTGAAAAAAAAAACCATTTATCGAAATCAAAGATTAAACCCTCTGTTTAATGAAGTTACGCATGCATTGAATTTATGAATAAAACATCAATCTCAAAATACATGCAGTAACTAGAAAATAAGAAATTCCAAAACCTGCCCCCATAGAAAGTAAAACCAAAGCCACACCAAAGCAAACCTACCAACACATGCATATCAACAGACCCATCATCGATGTCTGCAAGTTGTATCGTCATGTCAATGTGCACTGCCGGTAGGCGAATATCACTCGGGAAAGATGGAGTCCTAGGCTCGACGTCCGAGTGTGGACCAGCTTAGGAATGATGTTGTCCCAGACTCGACGTCTGAGGAGCGATCCTAGTATCACGAATTACGGAGCCCCATGCTCGTTGTCTGAGATGAGTCTCGGGAATAACGTAACCCAATTCGACGTCCGAAACTATGCATCACAATATCGGTCTCAGGAAAGATGGAACCCAGCTTGAAGTCCGAAACTATCTCTGGTAGGGTTATCAATCACATCACATCATATCATAGTCACATCATCACAATCATCACACATCATGTCTGTAATGTCAGGACCCACCCCTAATCCCCCGAGATTAAGGGTTAAATCCTGCTCTCGTCTAACTTACACATGACACAAAGGTTAAACCAACGTCCAACCTCCATGTGACACGTAAGTCGGACAAGGGATTCTCGATTCGACCGTCCAACAGAAACCGGACTTCCTAGAGTGCACCGAATCTACAATGGATTGTACGTGTGATGTCTCCGTCCCTCTCGACCAACAGCCCGCACTGCAACAACCTGGAGGGTATCGAAAACATGAAAAGACTGTGAGTGGACAAAAATAAAGAATAAGTTCAAAAACAGTTAAATAAAACAATCACATTTTTACCCTTCATGTAAAAAAAAACCAATGCATGCATATCAATTCATGTTATGAAACCAATCATATCAAAACCATCAATGAAAACCATTTGAAAACCCGAATCAAATCCGCTATTCAAATCCAGGCCTCTGTCTCAAATCACAAATCAAATCTCAAATACGGGAACTCAGTCCCAAAACTCCTCAAATCCATATCATCGAGGCCACTACCCAAAATAACGGAAAACCAGTGAAAAACCAGTGAAAACATCAATCATGCAAGTTTGCTGGATCTCAAGTGCGCCCGAGTCTTTAAACTCAAAAACATGCGCAATAATTAGGCCTTCCCGGGATATCAACGAGTCTTTAAACTCAAAACACAATCACAGGCCTCAGGGGGTATCACAATCACCGAGTCTTTAAACTCAAAACATATACGGAGTCTTTAAACTCAAAACATTTCAATCCAGGGCCATCCACCCGTCAATCATCCGAGTCTTTAAACTCAAAACCAGATCTAGCGATTTTTCTTTTCTTTTTCCGGGTCTTTAAACCCAAAACCATTTTTCCAATCAACAGTGAAAACCATCAAAAATTCTTATTCGAATTCGCAACAATGATTCCGTAAGCTGGCATCCGGAACCACTGTCCCGAACCCAAATCTAGATTTCCTTTCCGAAAACTCGTTTATCGAAATCTCAGAAACAGGGCTTCAAGCCCGAAATCACTTTTCCGAAATCCATTTCAAATCCTTGAAATCAAATTATATGTCAAGTCTCAAAAGTAAATCATCGAAACCCTTGTCAAATCATAAGATAAACTGAAATCTCGTAAAACGTGCACTTACGCCAAAATCTCGAAATCCGTGCAAAACCGTAAACATAAAGATCATAAATCAAATCATAGAATCATGTATAGAAAACATATAAAAACATATATGCATGCATCATAAGTTAGAAAGAAAAGTCCACTCACAGACCATAGCGTCGTCGCCTCGATACGCGTGCACATATGCCGTTCCCGGCCTATCCACTATCACCGGCTTTCTCGAACCTGTTCAAATCCGATAGCAAGGTCACTAACTACCTCATAATACTCATACTAAAGCCTCGAAATTTTCCCGAATTTTAAACTATTTTTAAACGAGCCCTAAAACCTTCGATCATCTGAAAACTATCGAGACGATGCCCGATTGACTCGAAACCTTTGAGTTTCCTTCCTTAAAAAATACTCCTTTCTGTTTCCATGGTTCCAGCCAGTATTGTCCTTCATTCCACTTCCATTTGCTTTCTTGTATCGTCCAAAACCTTACCTAAAGAACCAATTGTCACTAAATTACACTTTACCATTTTCGAATTCACAGGTACCGTTCACAAGCTTTCCACTTACAGTCCATAAGAGGGCTCGAAACTGGGCGGGATCGACTCCTAGTGACGTCTAGATCGTCATTTGATCAATCAATTGGGCATATTCGTCCTTCACTTGATTCCATTATCTTCGAATTCGAACAGGGGACTCACGGGTCTTCTCTGTTTTCTCGATTTTCTCACCTCTCATCGCCCCTCTTCACTCAGTCTTTCCCTTAGACACAAACACACAAGGCACAAGCACGACTCTGATCAATCACTCCCTAACACCACTTGATCTCACTCGACTCTCACACAGAATATGGACAACCAATTGATCACTCTGTCCATGTTTCCTCAGTTGATCGATTTAAACCAAACGTTTAAAACTTAAAATGCACGACCGATTAGGCTAGAAGCCTCTAGGAATAGGCTAGGTGTCCTCCAACCTGTAGTCCAGCTCTCACAAATATCCAATTACCTCTGCCCAGGTGTCCTTATCCGGTTGCACACAAATCCCAATGTGCTAAAAGACCTAATTGCCCCTAAATGTCGAAATTACCATTTTACCTTTCACTTTCTAGACCCATAACTTAACCGTCCGACGTCCGATGACGGCGTGCCACTTGTCGTTGTACTCATGACATCAAAACCTACCTAACGGTCTTCGAATTGCGTGAAGAATACTTGTCGTGCAAAAATTCAACGAATTGCCCCTTTTTAACCTAATTACAAAAATGCCCTCGACCTTCCGAACATCATAACTTCCTCCTCGGATGTCGAAATCGGACGTGCCAACTATCTACGGACTTGTGTCGTCTCGAACTACGTCACGGTCATCGGTCAAAGTCCATTTGACTGCCCGAACTAAAAGTCAACATTTTGCCCATTCTAGGGGCAAAATCGTCATTCTGCACCGTCCGTCCAAAAGTATCCAACTAATCACCGATTATCTTCGCTAATCCGTCATTAACCTCTAATCTAATCCCAACTTCCAGGATGGGTCGTTACATGTAATGACCCAGAAGATGGAGAGTTTTATTTTAATAATGTTTTAATGGAAAATGATGATTTTGCCCCTAGTAGTGATTTTTAATAACGGTTTTTATTCGTTTGACCTATGAAATTTTCGGGACCGTGGTTACGTACGGTTTGGAATGAGAATTTCATAGATGGTTAGTATGTGTTCATCGGACCTTGTGAGTTGTCGTTTTGATCAAGCATGGGTGAGGGGTATTTTGGTCAATTACCACCCAAGGAGCAATTGGAGGTTGCCACATGTCTTAGATCTTTTAGAGAGTTGTGCCACTACCTCACCTTGCGTCAAAATGTTTGTGTGTGTGTTTAATTTGGGAGTTCGGTCGAGATCAAGAAGGAGAGAAAACATAGAGATAAAGATGAGAGGAAAGAAAGGAAGAAATAGAGAAAGTTTGAGCTGGAACTAAAGAAGGTCTGGCTATGAGGAAAGAAGAAGAACTCGAGAGACAGTGAATTTTTCCAATCAAGGAGGTCCTTGCTCCTGGGTTTGTTGTGGAAGAAACTCATAAAAAAGGTTCTGGAAACATTCCTTAAACTCGTAGGTAGCTTCATAGAGGTTGGAAAGAGGAGCTGGAAGTGGAATTTGTTTAGAAATAGAGGCCAAAATCTGGAAAGAATTTTTGAAGACCCAAGTATGAAATCGTGATGTTTTCATTCGTTTTTGAGCCAGTAGAGTTGATCTAGAGAGTGTTTAGAGTAGTTTGGTCGAAGAATAGTTAAAAATGGGTGAGGAAAATGAGTTTTGGAACCGGGTCCACCCGCTGGGTCGAAAAATTCGAAACCAGTTCTGGTCGACTTGTTGAGGTCTTGACGACAAAGATAACATGGCCGCACTGATGTGGCAGTCCATGTGGAAGGCCACGTGACAGAGTAGTTCTGACAACCGTTGATGTGTCATCCGATGTGGCGGGTGACGTGGCAGACACGTGGCAACCACGTGGAGCTCATGTCAGAGCTGTTAGCTTGCATGGCAGCAGCGTTCGCAGCATTGTAGTCGAGTGTGCGTGCGCGTGGGACTATGCGTGTGAGCGCATGGGGCCGTGCGTGCGCTGGTTGTCATACTTCTACCAGCACGTGGCGGCGCGTGGGCATGAGTCCCGAGACACGGCGGCGCTTGTCCATTAGTTTTCTATCTTCTGAATCCAATGGTGATGATTTCGAGGCTATGAGACACCGTCTTGTGGGGTTTCTAAGGGTGTTTAGTGTATTCTTGTGTTCTAAAATTAATAAAAATTCGTGTGTATAGCCCGGGACTTAGTGTTTCTTTGAGTACTTGTCTAAGACTTTTATGAGTTATGTTTAGTATGGATTGACAGGCGATACAACCTCAGGAGCAGTAGGGGTGCAACCAAACTGTGGTTGAGCAGCGTTCTTACACTTGTGAGTGGACTTTTCTTTAATTATATTTAGTGCATGCATACCCTATTATTTTAACTGGTTTCCTACATGTTTTCTTGATGTGCGACTGAGTGACTCCCCGCATGAATTTGATGATTTTATGGATATTTAAATAGTAATTCTTAATGCACATCTTCCTAGGCTTGTGATTTGGGCATAGGCCTTTTGTTTGATTTTGGGTGTTTTTTTGCTATACTTGTGGTATGATTGTGATTTCTGAATTCGTATAACTATGATGTGATGTGGTTGATGACCCTCCTCGAGATATTGATTGTGATGCATAGTCTCGGACGTCAAGTTAGGCTCCGTCATTCCCGAGACTTGTCTCAGACATCGAGCCTAGAGCTTCATAATTCCTGTGACTAGGACCGTGACTCAGACATTGAGCAGGGCTCCGTAATCCCTGAGCTGGTCCACACTCAGACGTCGAGCCGGGCTCTATAATTCCCGAGTGATATAGCCTACCGGTAGCGCATATTTGTTGTTATATTTGTCTTATAGGCATTGAGGATGGGTTCACTGAGGGTATATGGTTGTGTGCTTAGTTCTGCCATATTTTATATGTTCACTTGCTTTTTAGAGTGTTAGTTTCGGTATGCATTCTTTTTTTTTATTAAACGGAGGGTGATTTATTTGGTTATAATGATTGTTTGCAAATATTTTATCATATACTTATTTTCTTTTGTCCATTCACAATTTCGTGTTTTTTTTTAAATTACCCTCTAGGCCGTGATAAGATTTCCGAGGTCATTTTGTTTACTGTTGGAGGCATATAAATAAATCGGACATTGCACACTCAGCAGATGGTTAGGGTAGAACTAGACTTTCCCTTACGTGTGTATCTTAATCGTATTTATGCTCTGTAAACACTTATGATATCCCTTGTCTGACAAAAATATTCGGGTTATTGCTTTTATCTTGAGTTAAATATCGTTGCGTTGATTTATCAGTCAGACAGGAGCAAGACCTCCTCGGTTATCCGAGAGGGGTCCTTTCAATCTCAGCATCACACTCATCATGAATACCGAGGAACCACATGTCTATATCAATAACAATTCAAACCATAATTCCATATCTCGGGCCTAAGCCCAAAACCACAGTTCAATCAAACCTCGTAAAATGAGCCATTAAAATAGTCATAAAATCATGTCAAATCCCGTTTTACCAAGCACCGTCAAAATCATCTAAACATGACATCACAAGTATAAAACCATTCCCTATAACTCATTGAGGATCCGAGGTTTAATAAACCCAATTTCCTCACAAAATGTTTTAATATCATTTTTCTTAACTATTCATAAAAATTCCCAAGAAATCCACATGAATCATATGTAACCAATCATCAAGCATTTCTCATTATAAATAAATAAAAAAACCCATATAAAAATGAATGCATAAAATTAGGAAAATAAAAGTCCACTCACACGTACCACTGCTTGCTCAAAACACGAGCTGTAAGCTAATCTGAAGCCTTCGGGACGTTCGCCATTCTTTCATCAGAAGAATTCTAGCCTACCCAAAAACTAGTCTACGACCTCAAAATAAGAGAAAACGCACCTGAAATCCTTGAGCCAAGTTCGAACCTTCACGGCCGTCCTTCAAGCTTCCATCCGAGCTCGTCACAGAACGTAACCATGGCCTTAGTTTCACGTTCTAGCATCCAAAATCCAAAACCCAAATTCAAGACTCACGATTTCATATCTGGTTTGTGGGTTCCAGCCACCCCTCGCAGCTGCTTGTTCTTCCACCGTCATACTTTTCCCTCTCAGTCACTCTCGTCCTCGTATAGAAACGACAGATGATGGATGAATGAAGAATGTGAGGTGGGGTGGTGTGTTGTGGTTTTGGGTGTGTGGGTGTTTTAAAACCAAAGAAAACGTTGCAAGAATTTAATGGATAAGGATCAGTGGGTGAGTGGCAAGTGTCACTCATCCATTAAAATTGGAGACAAATATCTAGGCTCACAAAATAACAAAAGTCAACCTGCCTCGTAAATTGTGTAACCGTAAAATTGACTAATCGGTACCTGATCCGTAAAAACACCATACGATGTCTAAAATTGACCTGTCACCTTTCTACGTAATCACAATCCTGTGATCTATGTAATGGGCCTCGGTAAACGTGTAAATAACCTCCCGGGTCAAGTCAACATTTTTCTCTCTCTAGGGGCAAACTCGTCATTTTACCTCGAAAAATCCCGATTATTCTCGATAATCTCCTGTAATCCCGTGATTACGGGTCAAGTCGTTACAACACATCTTTATCTAAATGAAGATTTCATTAATAGGAAAAAGAAAATACATTTCTTTGGGTGACACCAGGATGTTTGAGGCCTTATTAAAACCCTCAACATAAAATGCAGCTAATCTAGGATAAATTCGGTGAGGGAAAAATGTATCTCCCTAACAACAAAAAAAAAAAGGCAAAAATCAAAGAATTATATTATAAAATGATGTTCGACCAGCTGATGGAGCCAGGGGGGGCAAGGGGCACCCTTGTGGCCTGTGCTTGTGATTGCAAACCCTCTTGGGCAAGACCATGAGCCACTCGGTTTGTCAATCATGATGAGTAGGCAAGAGAATCATGTGATATCTGTAAAGACATCCATGAGTCTATTTTCTGGGCTAAAAGCCTAGTGTCGCTCCAGTCATGGTGCACACCTCGAATGGAAGCAATATCTTCCTTAGAACCAGTTTCAATCACACCCTGGTTAATTCCCAAAAATTGTATCATTTAGACCTCATCCCTTAGTGCTTCAAGTTCAATTGTAAGGGCTGAGGCACTCGGAGAGCCCGGACCCGAGAAGTCACCAGAAGGACTCTAGAATCATCCTGAAAAACACCCCTAATACCTCTTATTCTTCCCTCCCTTTGAGTATATCCATCACAGTTGAGTTTAAAGCAGCTAATGGCAGGTTTTGTTCATCTAACCTGTCGTACAACACATGACAGGACCCACCCCCAATCCCTCGTGATTAAGGGCTAAGTCCTGCTCCCGTCCGACTTCCGCATGACATGAAGGCTAAACTGACATCCAACCTCCGTGTGACACGTAAGTCGGACAAGGGATTCTCTATCCGACCGTCCAAAATCTTCCGGACTTCCCAGAGTGTGCAGACTCTACTGTGGATCGCGTGTGTGATGTCTCCGTCTCTCTCCACTAACAGCCCGTACCGCAACAACCTGGAGGGTATCGAAACACCAAAAAGACTGTGAGTGGGCAAAATAAAGTATACGTTTAAAAACAGTTCATAAAACAAGTACATTTATACCTTCCAATTAAAAACATATGCATGTATGCATGCATATCAAATCCATGTCATAAAACCATTCAATATTTAGTTTAAGCAAACCATGTAAGAAAAACCAAACACAAGTTCCTTTTCTCACATCTCGGGCCTCAGCCCAAAACCATCGAAAACCATTTCATCCGGGCATAGCCCAAAACATCGGAAAACCATGATCGAAAACCGTGATCATCAAGTCTCAGTGAAAACCAAAACACACTTGGCATCCATTTCATCCATCGAACCTGCTAGATCTATCCGAGTCTTTAAACTCAATCTAGGTCTCAATATAATCCGAGTCTTTAAACTCCCGAGTCTTTAAACTCAATAGGCCTACGGGGGAAATATCAATATCCGAGTCTTTAAACTCAATAGGCCTACGGGGGAAATATCAATATCCGAGTCTTTAAACTCCCGAGTCTTTAAACTCAATTCGGGTCTTTAAACCCAATCTGGGCCCGCCCCCATCATAATCATAATCCGGGTCTTTAAACCCAATAACCAGATCTAGCAAATCCAATCCGTAAACCATTTGAAAAACATTTTCCATTTCCGAATCCGAATCCGCAATCTCATCAGGATTTCGAATCCAAACCCAGAACTCATATCCTTAACCGTTTCCCAATCCGAATCCGGAACCATCATTCCGTAAGCTAGCACCCAGAATAATCATTCCGTAAGCTAGCATCCAGAATAATCATTCCGAACCCAAACCCGAAAATCCACTTTCAAGTTCCAGAACTGAATCTCGGATCTTCATCCGAAAATCCGATTCTAAAACCCGAAATTACGTTCTTTAAAATCATTTTTCTGAACTGGGCTTCAAGCCCGAAAATCACTTTCCAAAATCCCTTTTTAAATCTTTGAAATCAAATCGTATTTCAAATCCAAACATCAAATCATTAAAACCATGTGCAAATCACAACACCATTCGGAATCTCGTAAAACATGCAAAACCGTAAATACCTCGAAATCCGTGCAAAATCGTAAACTATCAAGATCATAAATCAAATCATAGAATCACGTATAGAAAACATATAAAAACATATATGCATGCATCATAAGTTAGAAAACAAGGTCCACTCACAGACCATAGCGTCATCGCCTCGATACGCGCGCACTTATACCGTTCTCAGCTAAACCGTTATCACCGGCTTTCCCGAACCTGTCCAAATCGCATAATAAGGTCACTAACTACTTCACAAAGTTCATACTAAAACCCCGTAATATTCCCGAATTTTTAACTACTTTTAAATGAGCTCTAAAACCTTCGGATAGCCCGAAACATGTCGAGACGATGTTCGATCGACTCAAAACCAATGCCAAAATGTTCGTTACATCGAATACTTTAAAATTCGTGTTGGAATCTTCCCCAAAAGGAGCCCCACGCACCCTCACGCACCGCCTAAAGGGGCTGCGCGTGAGGCCCACACGCCACACTATTCATTGTCTTCAACCTCTCGTTGGACCGGTTCAGACCGGTTCGAACCGGCCCGGTCCAACCGAACCGATAAGGACGGTTTTGTGTCCATTTTCAGTTCAATTCTAACCATTTTAATCCTGGTAGCTTCGTCCTAATCTGACAAATTGTTTTAACAATTGAAAACATGGAAAACCAGGTAGAAAGGTACCTCTTAGATCAACCAACATTCCTTCAATTTAATCCCTCTCTGTTTCCAAGTTCCAGGCCACCTTTGCTCGTGGTTTCAAGTCCAAATAGTCCCTTTTGATTTCAAAAACCACTCCAAAAGCAACAAGTTAAGCATTAGCCATTAAATTCCAACTTGCCATGATCGAGTTCATATCATGAAGTTACTGGTTTTGGCCTTACCGTCCATCTCAGGTCCTGAACTCCATTCCAATGAGTTTGTCTCATCATCCTTCCCATATTTTGTTCACAAGTCAGCATCACTTGATGGGGATTTGAAGAGATTGAATCCAAAGCCATTTTGCCCTCTGTTTCTCCTAGCTCGAAACCCACCGTCCACGACGGCTTCACAGCCGCTCCACCACATTTTCGACTTCCCTCACCATACTGATCACTCACTCACCATCACAAAGAACTCACATATGATTCACTCACTGAGAAATGGTCGATTGTGCTCACCGTCTCTGTTTTTCCCAATTGATCGATAACAATCCATTTTTAAACTTTAAATTAACCGTGAGAGAAGGCTGGAAGCCTCTAGGAATTGGCCAGGTGTGTATCACCCTGTGGACTCAGTCCAAAAATATCTAATCCAATCCTCCCAGATGTCCCTATCCGATTAGTCCCAATTCCCTAGGTGGTAAAAGACCAAACTACCCCTGAAAGTCCAAATTACCATTTTACCTCTCACAAACTCATACTCGTAACTTAACCGTCCAACGTCCGATGACGGCGTGCCGCCTGTCGTTGTACTCAGGACATCGAGACCTATCTAACGGTCCTCGCTTTACGTGAAAAGTCCATCTTGTTTGAAGAGTCAACAAATTGCCCCTTTTCTATCAAAATTACCAAAGTGCCCTCGAACTTTCGAACGTCATAACTTTCTCCTCGAATGTCTGAATCAGACGTGCCACCTGTCTATGAACTTGTGACGTCCCGAACTACGTCACGGTCACCGGTCAAAGTCCATTTGACCACCCAAACAAAAAGTCAACATTTTTGCCCATTCTAGGGGCAAAATCTTTATTTTGCACCGTTCGTCCGAAATCAACCAATTAACCACCGATTAACTTTAATAATCCGTCATTAACGAATAATCTAATCCCGATTTCCGAGACGGGTCGTTACAACACATGCCCTTAGGAACCTGGCTGGTTGACTGGAGAATTTGGAATGAGCGACTAAGGCCCTGTCCGCCACCATACTAGCCTCAATTTAGCCCAGATTATGCACAATCTGATTCCTCCCATGCCAAATCTGCCAAGATAGGAAAACAAAACATTCCAGATCACAAATAGAAATTTTAGAAATAACATATTCTAGGATATCAATGAAGTGACCCAAAGGTGGGAAAGCCTCTAGAGCAAGCTGCGAGGCTGCCCAAACTTTTTGACTATGCTTGCATCCCCATATTACATCTAGCACATCCTCGGCCATTTTCCCACAATGACAGCACACCCTATAGTTTCTTGTTGCATAAGTACACTGTTGTCGGAGGATCTCCAAGCAAGCTCTCCAACAGAATAACTTCAATTTGTTTGGTACTTTAAGCTTCCACAAATGCTTCCAGAAAGATTCAGACCGCTCCCCATTTGAACAATAAATCAAATCCCGGATATCCTCGCAGATATAAGTTAAGGGAACATGGTAACTAGATTTCACCGAGGACTTTTCATTTTTTGAATAGAACCAAAACCTGCCATCAATGAACTTCAGTAGAGAAGGTAGTACAATGGATGTGTGATAAGTCACAAATTAAGCATCATTTCAACGTTATTTCTTATCTCTTTTACTTATCTTTTGATTATAATCATTCAAAAAATAGGAGAAAATGATATCTTTTGTGAAGCTGTGCAGATTGCTTAGTTGAGGTTTAAATCATGTTTTGCAATGAAATGTGATCTTTCCAAGGCTAAATCTTCAAGGACTCATAAAGGCCCTCATTATCTCCCATTTATATGACCAAGATTCACCAAGACCCTAAAAGTCACGCCCTACCACTAGAAGCCCACAAAATGTGGCTAAGGGTTGTTTAGTGTGATTACTTGTGGATCAAACAACTTTGGACGAATTTGCCTTCCCTTCTCAATGAGGAATGCCGTGGATCAACTTGGATAAGGAAGCTTAATGATGTCCTAATCAGATCTTGAAGTTAAAGAGGCAAGAAACAAGGAAAAATAAGTTTCTAGGAAATCAAGAAACTCAAAACTCAAGGCTAGGGTTAAGAAAGCTTCCCTAGCCACATTTTATCATGTTTCCTTTATTTTAGGGCAATATAATCTGATTTAGGATAGAATTAAATGAATTCCTAGTCAAAGATGAAGTCAAGAAGTGGAAAGGAGAAAGGAAAGGGAGTCCTTGTACAACAAGGATCTAACAAATGAGGCTAACTCAAAATTCACGGCTAAAGGAGTTTTCCTCCTTGTTTTGCGGGCTGTTTTCCCTTTCTTTTAGGGAGATGTTAGGGCAGGTGTCAGGGGTTATAAATAGATGTTTTCTCATTATTTTTGGACGTCTAATTTACCTCCTAAGGTCCCAAAACTCTGCAAAAATTTTTGCTTAAAGTTTATACACAAAGTAGCCGCAATTTACCTATTGTTCATGCTTTTGGATCGAAGTCTTGCATCTTCTTTGTGACGTGAAGCTTGGGAGAAGAAGAAGTGTTTGTGCCACTTCTCTCTCGCATCATTCATGTTAGTATTTGTGTTTCTTAATCCCTAATCTCTTTAAGTTTATATGCATTCAATGATGATGTTTGTTAACTTAGTTATGCGTGAGTAGTTTCCTTTAGGATTAGGGCTGTTTGAAGCCCTAGCCATGTTAGTTTATAAATAGATTTCTGTTTGTTGATTATGGTTGTTATGTATGGCTGGATTTGTTGGATTACTATGTTTTATGAACTCAATTTATGCTTGTAAGGTTGATCACCTTATTTGCGTATAATTGTCGATGTAATTGCTTGACGGATCACCTCGATGTTTGTGTTCACCCTACAATTTGTAGCATCACGTTTAAGAGGGGGAATCTTATTCGTAATCTAAACTCATGACTTCCTAGGATTGCATATCACTTTACTAGGGATAGTGTAGTGTCATTAAATCTTCTTCATGTTTCATGCATTATCACACACCATCGGTAATAGTTGTTTAAGGGCGGGTACATCACGCTTAAACATGCTATCTAAGAGAGGATAAATGTGTAGGGTGAGCCTTAATCGGACCCTTGCATGGGCACTTAATTCAGATACATGCATAATTAATCTAATCAACGAAATCTAAGGAGAACTTTAATTGGTAAAGGTGGATAACATGTCTTAATTCGTCCTAATCATCCAATCAACTTTCAAATCAAGTTTTTCATCATTTTGCACTTGTTTTCATCATTCAATTTCGTTCTAATCTTCACTCAAACCACCCCCCCCCCCCCCAAACGTTTTTGTACTTTTTATCAAGTTGTTTCATTCCAAACTAAGTGGATTCACATTGAACAAGTTCTCGAGGGATCAACCTTTGTAAACCTATTATACTCGTCATAAGATTTTGTCGACTTACAAAGTATTACATTATGAGTTATCATTCATAATTTCTTGGTTGATAAATCTTCTATCAAGTTTTTGGTGCCATTTCTAGGGACTTGTCCCTCACTGGTGTCCATATAGTTTGGAATTATTTAACTTGGTTGGTTTATTTGTTTTTCAGGTACTAGTTCATGTCACGCAGCTCCTCAGTGGAGGGAACAACTCACGACCCTACTTGGTCCTCTCAGAACTCTTCAATTCACGGCAGCCCCCACCAAGCCCTCATGCCATGGACAACCCAAAAGAACGTGCTCTTGTCCCTCCTCCTGGCCCTAGGCTCCTTCGGGAGTTCGCAGTCCCTCATGTGCCCGAAGATCACTTCCCCATTGTCTTTCCTGCAAGCACCGTTGAGAACTTTGAGCTTAAGTCTGGGACCATTCACATGTTGCCTACGTTTGATGGACTCTTTGGAGCAAATCCTCACCTTCATATCCAGGTCTTTCTCCAGGTTTGTTCTACTCTTCTTATCAATGGGATGACTGAGAATGAAATTAGGTTGAGGTTGTTTAACTTTTCACTTAAGGATAGGGCTAAAGCTTGGTTTCATTCACTTGCACCCTCCTCTATTCATACATGGACAAAATTGTCTACTTTATTCCTCACCCAATACTACCTCATTGAGAAAACTAATGAGTTTAAGGCTAAGATTATGAACCTTAGACAGCTCCAAGATGAAGCCTTTTATGAGTATTGGGAAAGGTTTAATGAGATGCTTCGTGCTTATCCCCGTCACAACATTGAGGATCATCACCTCATGATGTGGTTTTATGGAGGTCTTAGTTATGGGGATCGTACTATGGTGAATTCCCTATCTCAAGGTAGCTTAGATGGCATGAAAACCGAGGCCTGAATTGCATTTAAGAAGATAGCTCAAAGAGAGAAACAGTTTAGCTACCGAGGCCACTCATCTAGGTCCATGGCCGAGCCTAGGGATAAAGATGGATCCATTGCTGAACTCACGGCTTTGGTACAACAATTGTGCAAGGATAAGGTTAAGAATACCCTAGTTTGTGAGGTGTGTTCAGTCCAAGGACACTCTTCAGCTGAGTGCACACAAGTGGGTGAAGCCAACTATGTTGGCGGGTACAATGCTTCAAGGCCCCGTAATGATCCTTTTTCGAACTCTTACAATCCGGGATGGAAGAACCATCCAAATTTCAGGTGGAACAACAACCAATCCATGGCTAACCCCTTGACACCCCTTGGATTCTAGAGACCTCACGTTGCTGCCCCTTCTATGCAGCCCCAAGGTACATCCTCAACTCAAGGTTCAACCGGTAAGTCATGGGAGGATACACTTGCAACTATGGCACAACACACTAATGCCTTCATGAATGAATCTCGGACTCACCAAGCAGCAAATAATGCCTTGATGAATGAGTCTAAACATGCCATTACTAAGTTGGAGAGGCAACTTGGGAAAACTTCCAATCAACTCAACCAAAGAGAGCCCGGTAAGTTCCCTAGTCAAGTTATGGTGAATCCGAAGGGTCTCCATGGACCAACAGCAAATTCCATCACCCTCCGGAGTGGCATTGAACTTCCTAGCCCAGAGTACACCCCAAGGAATCATAATTCAAGACCCCAGGTCCCTGCTGTCCAAAATTCACAGGCATACACTCAAAATCCAGCAAGCTACCCGAGTACTCAGTGCTGGAACCATCAGGAAATTCGAGCACCCTATGACGTGCAATCTGCCCCCTCTTTGGCCTCGGATGAGCCCACCCACGTGGCACCACCTCAAGCTCACTTTCAAGATGAAGAACCACAGGTTAAGGTCCCTAGAACCCAAGGCCCAAGCACCCAACAGCAGCCCTTGAACTCGAAAGACAAAGCATTGGAACATGATGCATCCATTTCGGCTACCCCTACAGTACCCCAGCAACATGCTGGACTTTCTAACCCTAAAAATCCTTCTAAGTCCAATAAATTGTCTAATAAGGTGTCTTTTGACTTATCCAATAATGTCTCATATCCATTCCCTCGCAGCTTTCAAAATCAAAACAAAAACAAGCATTCGAGGACGAGATCATCAAGATGCTGCAGAAACTTCAAATCACACTTCTTTTTTCCAAAATCCTAGAGCACATGCCCATCTTCGCCAAGCTTATCAAGGATCTAGTTTCTGGAAAAAGAGGATTTGAAGCCCCCAATGTCGTGGACCTGCCCCAAGCTTGCAAGGCAGCCCTTGTTTCCATGCCCCCGAAAGTCAATGATCCTGGGGCCCTTCACTTCCTTGTGTCATTAAATCTAAACGTTTTGAACATTGTTTATGTGATACGGGAGCTTCAATTAACATTATTCCTTTCCATATTTATATGTCTTTGAACCTAGGAGATCTTAAACCTACTCATCTTTGTGTGCGATTGGCTAATGCGTCGGTTTCTAACCTTGTAGGTGTGTTGGAGGATGTTGTGGTTCAGATTGGGGATACGTGCATTCCCGCTGATTTCTATGTCTTGAAGATGGATAAATTGACAAGAATGGGGAGCCCCCATTGATCTTTGGACGTCCTTTTTTGGCTACAGCTGAATACCTCATTGATGTCAAGAATGGACAGGTATCTATTTGGGTTTTAGGCAAGTTTTGTACTTTCTCTATACATGATACCATGCAATATCCAGTGGAACCTATTGATGATTTCCCTTTGAATATTATGGATATGCTTCTTAATGAGAATTTTAAGCTATCATGTGTGAGAGATGACCTAGAAAAACCCCTCACCTTCCCTAAACCCGAAACCACAATGGATCCAAACACCATGGCCAAATTGCTCTCCCTAAATGCCTTTCCATACATGCACTTCTCCAAGGCCCCCTATGAAGCCTTGCCCCTCACCACCACATTTGCCCTCTCATGTCTCTCCTCCTATCATTGAGCTTAAACCCCTTCCAGAAAATCTCAAGTATACTTAGGCAGCAACCAACTCTCCTAGTCATCATTACCGCGAACCTTACTTCCGAGGAAGACTTGCTTTGTCATGTCCTTTGCACTCATCAAAAGGCCATTGGGTGGACTATTGCTGACATTAAGGGCATTAGTCCAGCCAAGTGCATGCATTGGATTCTCCTTGAAGAAAATTCGAATCCCTCCCGAGAGGCACAAAGAAGGTTGAACCCACCAATGAAGGAAGTTGTCAGAAAAGAGGTGCTAAAGCTTTTGGATGTGGGCATCATCTATCCAATAAGTGATTCTAAGTGGGTAAGTCCAGTGCAAGTAGTGCCTAAAAAGAGTGGAATCACTGTGGTTAAGAATGAAAGGATAAGCTTGTACCCCAAAGGATACACACGGGTTGGAGAGTATGCATTGATTACCGAAGGCTCAACACTACCACTCGTAAGGATCACTTTCCCTTGCCTTTTCTTGATCAAATGTTGGAACGATTGGCAATGCATTCTCATTATTGTTTCCTAGATGGATATTCTGGGTATAACCAGATTCCAATTTCCTCAGAATATCAAGAGAAAACGACATTCACCTGCCCCTATGGAACATTCGCTTACCGGCGCATGCCCGTTGGTTTATGCAACGCACCGGCCACTTTTCAAAGGTGTATGATGAGTATCTTTTTGGATATGGTTGAGGATATCATTGAGGTATTTATGGATGATTTTTCGGTGTTTGGGAATTCATTTGAGTTGTGTTTGATTAATCTTTCCCGGGTACTTGAACGCTGCGAAGAAAGTAACCTAGTGCTGAATTGGGAAAAGTGTCACTTCATGGCTCAACAAGGTATTGTCTTGGGCCAGGTGATTTCTAGCAAGGGTATTGAGATGGACAAGGCTAAGTTGGATGTTTTTGAGAGATTACCATACTGGTGCGAAATATATAAGCACACAAATTAAACCCTCTTGTGACAATTGTAGTAAAGCATGTAAGTGGGGATCGTTCTAGACCGGGGATTAGGAGGGATTGCTAAACACTTGACAACTGACTTAAAAATGTAAAAACAAAGTTTAAAACACTAATCTTGACTCAAAGAATGCAAAACTAAAGTTTAAAACACTAAAACAAACCAAAAAAATCAAAACAGCAACCAAAAGACTCAAAACTGCCTTAAAAACACTTTCTGGGCAGTTCTGAGCACCTAACACTAATTTGGATGAAATTGGGTTATAAATTGAATCAAAACACTTAAAAACACAAACTAAAACACTTTCTAACTAATATGACACTTCAAAATAAAGGGGGACTTGTTTTTGACGAATTTGAAAACAAAGAAAACAGATTGTAATTAAAACAGATTGTAAAACGAATTTGGATGAAACTACGGATGAAAGGTTAGCTAGAGGGTTCTTCTCCACACATGACATACTTGCACATAAACCAATTCTCAGTTTTTCTTTCGATAAATCATGGAACTCAACACCCCAGGTTAATTAGGTCCGCTTAAATTAACCTTCAAGTTCTCCTTAAGTTATTGAATTGGATGGGAAAGCGCATACAACAATTCAACACATTCTTCAAAAGTCCTTTACGTGAAAAGCACAATAAAGATACAATCAAAGATCATTAAGCAATATGAGAACTATTAGTATTGACGAGGAATTCGTACTATGATGAGCATGAAACTCGTGCCAAGAATTCATTTAACACGATCGTTTATAAGCAACCTCCACTACTTGTGAATATAAGATTGTAACTATTAGGTGAAACTCCCTTATACTCTAGCATCATATTCATGCATGAAAACTAAGCGTGCACTCTTAATAAACATACACGAATAAGTTATCAATCAAGCAGTTAAACGAATTGAATTCACAACTTATGAAATCACAACTAAAGGTAATCAATTCATATTGCAAGTATGTACATGGTTTCGAATCACCCCCTAACTAAGAGGGGTTTAGTTCCTCATACTCACAACACAGAGATTATTGAATTGAAACATTGAGAATAAAAGAAAGAAAACACCTAAACGTTCCAGCAATCCTCAATTGAATAGCAAGCACATTCAAGGCACTCCTCCTTTCTCTTTGCTGCGACACAAGGGATGGTGGTGAATTGTGGTGGTTATGGATGATGTAGAATGGTGGAAAAGTGTCTAGGATGGGTGTATGGCACAGAAAGGAAGGTTTAGGGTCAGAAAATATGGAGATTGGTGAAGGATGGTGGCTGCAGAGAATGGGTGAAGGTTTTTGACGTCAATAGTGAGAGAATGGTTGAGTCTGAATGAGTCCCCCTAGGGTGCGGCCAAATAGATTTTATTTAAAGGGGAAGTAATCTCAGTCCTCTTAATTTCTGGAACAATTTAGGAAAACAAATCAGGAGAGAAAAAGGCAATTAAAATCAGAAATTAAGTCAAAGATTCTAGAAAAAGGAAAACAAAACAGGAAATTAAAGGAAATAGGTTAGGTGGCTTAGGATCAGGAATTAGGAAAGATGGGCCTCCCTTGCACGGCTAGGATTTAAAGTAGAATAGGAATGAATTTTTGTGGCTGAAAATAGACAACAACCATCCCCCTTGTGCGGCAAGAACTTTAGGACAGGTTTAGGCTTCTAGAACAACCAATTAAGTGTCCTAAAATGTTTTGGAATCCTTTTGTGGCTGGAACTTAGGTGAATGAGGATTAGGAAAGTTTAGAGCCAAAAATAGAAACTCCCAAGAATGGAACCCTCCAAGAATAGAAACCTTCAAGAATAGAAACTTGGTTTCTAAATCTGAACTCTTTGTTCTTCATTTCATTTCTTCACTCACTCCTAGCCTCCTTTGGTCTTCATTTTTGTCCATTCCTTTTGCTCCAAGCATGTGATATCCATTCCAAGCCCAATTATGCTCCAAAAGACTCCAAAATGCACCTTTTTGCACACTTTGCCCATAGAACCTGAAAACACATGAAATTGGCTTAAAAGACTAAAATAACTAAGAACTAACAACGTAAATGCATAAGAACAAGCTAACTAAGTCACATAAATATGCTCCTATCACATACCCAACCACGGTCAAAGAGGTTAAATCTTTCTTGGGACACGCTGGATTTTACAGGAGGTTCATTCAGGATTTCAGCAAGGTATCTCAGCCTATGTGTGCTTTGCTTGCTAAGGATGTTGTGTTTAACTTTGATAGAGAATGTAGGGAGGCTTTTGACACTTTAAAGGAGAAGCTCACAAGCTCCCATATCATTATGCCCCTCAATTGGGACTTTCCATTCGAACTTATGTGCGATGCTTGAGATTTTGCGGTAGGTGTTGTTTTGGGACAGCGATGCGATAAACTTCCTCATGTCAGATGCTATGAAAGCCGAACCCTTAATGATGCCCAATTGAAATATTCTACAACTGAAAAGGAGCTTCTTCTTATCATCTTTACCCTGGTAAAATTTTGGAGTTACTTGATTCAAACAAAGGTTATAGTTTACACCGATCACGCAGCGTTGAAATATTTGTTGAGCAAAAAGGATGCAAAGCCTAGATTGTTGCGATATATGCTTTTCCTTCAAGAGTTTGACTTGAAAATTCGGGACAAGAAGGAGAGTGAGAATGTAGATGCTGATAGGACGGCTTTCAAGACACCTCTAGGTATGTCCCCTTTTCGATTAGTCTTTGGTAAAGGTTGTCATCTACCTGTAGAGCTCGAACACAAGGCTTTTTGGGCGGTTAAGCGCATGAACATGGACCTAGACGCTACTGGAATTCACCGAAGGTTGCAACTGAATGAGCTTGATGAACTTCGCAATGAGACATATGAAAGCTCACAAATTTACAAGGAGAAGACCAAGGCCTTTCATGACAAGAACATTCCATGGATGGTCCTTCAAGTTGGCCAACAAGTCTTGCTTTTCAACTCCCTACTCAAGTTGTTTCCCAGTAAGTTACGTTCTCGCTGGTCTGGTCCATTCATTATCACTAATGTTTTCCCTCATAGTGCAATTGAAATTCAACATCCGGTTAAGCGAGAACCCTTCAAGGTGAATGGCCATAGATTCAAGCACTTCTATGGGACGTCTCCCATCCCCCTTGAGGGCCCCGAGGCCCCTGCACCTACTCTCTCATGAGTTACTATCCACGTCTCACCTAGACGTTAAATCAAGCGCTCTTAGGAGGCAACCTAGTCATGGTTTGTTTCCTTTTTATTATGGATGTTTTTCACCTTCTAACTAATGAATTTGTCTTCATTTTATGCTCAAAACATTGAGGACAGTGTTTCATTTAGGTTTGGACGTTTTTCACCTTCCTTGCTGTTTTTTATTTTCTGCTCTTAATTCCTTGCTGTTTTTTGTTTTTTGTTTTGTTTTCTTTGTTTTTGTTTTGTTTTCTTTGTTTTTGTTTTGTTTTGTGATGCTAGTTTTTATGCCTAAACAAGTTAATATGAATGTATAGAACATGAGAATTGCTTGTACTTACTAAGAATCGTTGTCGTTGCCATTGCCATTGAATTCACACTTGCATTTCACAATACCATAATCAAGTGATTAAGCAACCAAAACAATTGAATTTAAGCATACTTAGAAAATTAGTGGAGACTACCATTGTGAGATCTTTGAGCTTGATTTCCTTTCTTTCTGAGTGATCTACTTGTTTCTACTCTTAAACACTCATCACTTTGTTCTTAATTGCATGATCTCTTTCTATTTGCATTGATGTTTAAAGAACCATATCTATTGGATGCCCTTGATTTAATGTGTAATTTTTTATGAGATGTGATATAGGCTATGTGTGTTTCAGCTCCTAAAGGCCTTTCTTTTTCGTGTCCCAATTGCATGCTCCCTAAGCCCCTTTGAAGCCAAACACTTAGCTGTTTCGTTCTTCACCTACAATATGACCTAACCAAGTTTTGAACCATTCATAATGGCTACACCCTATAATCTAAACTTGTGTCAAGGTTGCATCAAATGAGATTCATGGTGAGGAGGAAATATGTTGATGTATTGTGCTACTCATACTCATGTGATGGAAGTATGTTTAAATGGAAGAGATCGTTCGTTTATTTGTAAAGTGAGGAAGTTATTGCATGATCTTGGCTCAGCTCATATAAACAAAAATCTATCAAGTTCATTAGTGAAAAGAAAAGAATAGAACCTTAAAAAAAAGAGAAAAAAAAATTGTGAAAAAAAAAGAAGAAAACAAAACAAAAGGATAATGAACTTTGAGTTGAGTCAAGTGAGCCAAGTACCTCAATTAGAGCATGTTTGTGAGCTTAAGCTCGGTTTCATCTAAAATCAAGGTCCGAGTCATGACTTCTCATGCCTTGATGCGGTTTAGGTTCTTTGAATTCCAACTTTCCTTTCTAAACCCAAGAACCTAGCCCTATTACAACCCTTGAATGAAGACCTATTGATCTTGTGAATGGTTATGCAAAGGATTAAGGTACGTATCTCTATTCTTAAACTTCAATTCCTTCGTGAGATCATTACTTACATATAAAGTAATTTTCTTCATTGAAATCCATATGTGATTAACTTGATTTTCTTTACGTAAACTCTTCACATATGCTTGCTGAGTGAAAACCTTAGGATTCTTGAGCATATTGAGTGATACCTAGTGAGGATTAGAGTCGAGGTGAAATCTTTCTAGGTTGTTTAGATGACGTTGTTTTCTAGTTTGATCATTTGAGATGTTGGTATAAACACTTAACACTTGAGTTCACGGTTATTGCATGTTTCTTGGTTTGTGTGAGTTTATTTTCTATTCTTGATTCTTATTAACTTGTTGATGCATGACTTCTAGCATCCTTTGTGTTAAGTAAAACGTTTGTGGGTATCGTGTTGTTATAACCCTCAGGAGAAAAACTCCTACTAGGTGAACCTAGAGGTTTAAAAGCTTTTCATAACTAGATCGAGTCTTTTATTTTGTTGTTTTACTAAGGGACTAACAAAAGATAGGTTTGGGGGTATTTGATAAGTCACAAATTAAGCATCATTTAAACATTATTTCTTATCCCTTTTACTTATCTTTTGATTATAATCATTTAAACAATAGGAGAAAATGATCTCTTTTGTGAAGTTTGTGCAGATTGCTTAGTTGAGGTTTAAATCATGTTTTACAATGAAATGTGATCTTTCCAAAGGTAAATCTTCAAGGACTCATAAAGGGCCTCATCATCTCCCATTTACATGACCAAGGTCCACCAAGACCCTAAAAGTCAAGGCCTAGTCCCTAGAAGCCCACAAAATGCTGCTAAGGGTTGTTTAGTGTGATTACTTGTGGATCAAGTAACTTTGGACGAATTTTCCTTCCTTTCTCAATGAGGAATGACGTGGATCAACTTGGATAAGGAAGCTTAATGATGTCCTAATCAGATCTTGAAGTTAAAGAGGAAAGAAACAAGGAAAAGGAAGTTTCATGGAAATCAAGAAACTCAAAACTCACGGCTAGGGTTAAGGAAGCTTCCTTAGCCGCATTTTATCATGATTCCTTTATTTTAGGGCAATGTAATCTGATTTAGGATATCATTAAATGAATTCCTAGTCAAAGATGAAGTCAAGAAATGTAAAAGAGGAAGGAAAGGGAGTCCTTGTACAACAAGGATCTCAAAAATGCGGCTAACTCAAAACTCACGGCTAAAGGAATTTTCCTCCTTGTTTTAGGGGTGGTTTTCCCTTTCTTTAAGCGAGATGTTAGGGCAGGTGTTAGGGGTTATAAATAGATGTTTTCTCATTGTTTTTGGATGTCTAATTTACCTCCTAAGGTCCCAAAACTCTGCAAAAATGTCTGCTTAAAGTTTATACACAAAGTAGCCGTAATTTACCTATTGTTCATGCTTTTGGATTCAAGTCTTGCATCTTCTTTGTGACATGAAGCTTGGGAGAAGAAGAAGTGTTTGTGCCACTTCTCTCACGCATCATTCATCTTAGTATTTGTGTTTCTTAATCCCTAATCTCTTTAAGTTTATATGCATTCAATTATGATGTTTGTTAACTTAGTTATGCGTGAGTAGTTTCCTTTAGGATTAGGGCTGTTTGAAGCCCAAGCCATATTAGTTTATAATTAGATTTCTGGCTGTTGATTATGGTTGTTATTTATTCCTGGATTTTTTGGATTACTATGCTTCATGAACTCAATTTATGTTTGTAAGTTTGATCACCTTATTTGCGTATAATTGTCGATGTAATTGCTTGACGTATCACCTCGATATTTGTGTTCACCCTACAATTTGTAGGATCACGTTTAAGAGGGGGAATCTTATTCGTAATCTAAACTCATGACTTCCTAGGATTGCATATCACTTTACTAGGGATAGTGTAGTGTCATTAAATCTTCTTCATGTTTCATGCATTATCACACGTCGGTAATAGTTGTATAAGGGCGGGTACATCACGCTTAAACATGCTATCTAAGAGAAGATAAATGTGTGGGGTGAGCCTTAGCCGGACCCTTGCATGGGCACTTAATTCAGATACATGCATAATTAATCTAATTAACGAAATCTAAGGAGAACTTTAATTGGTAAAGGTGGATAACATGTCCTAATTCGTCCTAATCATCCAATCAACTTTCAAATCAAGTTTTTCATCATTTTGCACTTGTTTTCATCATTCAATTTCATTCTAATCATCACTCAAAACCCCTCAACGTTTTTGTACTTTTTTTCAAGTTGTTTCATTCCAAACTAAGTGGATTCACGTTGAACAAGTCCTCGAGGGATCGACCTTTGCAAACCTATTATACTTGTGATACGATTTTGTGCACTTGCAAAGTATTACATTTGGTGTTACCATTCATAATTTCTTGGTTGATAAATCTTCTATCAATGTGATAGCAGAGACGTCCTTGGGACAGAACACCAGATCAAGAAGGTCCAGTTTCCACCTGCTATTAGAGATTATGAGGTCCAAAAACTAAGGAGTCAGTTGGATGTCCCAAATTCATGATTAGTTTGAAGGTGAACGACTTGGGAATCCAATAGTCACCAAAAACATGGATTGATGCCCCGATTCCTACTCGGTAGATCATACCCATTTCTCGGATCCCCTGGCCCCAGAGGATCCATCGCCAAACCAACGAAGGAGAAACTTCTGATTCAGCCTGCACGAAGTCTGTTGTCTTAAAATACCGTGCCTTAAGCATACAAGACACCAAGGACTGCGGGTGTCAAGTAGTCGCCATGCTTTCTTTGCCACCATAGCTTTGTTAACAGCTTCAAAATCCTTGAAACCAAGCCTCCATTCTTTTTAGGGTTGCAGAGTTGTTGCCATTATATCTAGTGAATCCCATGTCATCCATTCTCTCCCCACCAAAATCGTTCAATTTCAACAAACAACTCCAGACACAAGCTATGTGGAAGCTAAAAACCACTCATAGAATATGTTGGCAGAGCCTGAACCACTTTTTGACAAGTGCTTCCTTGCCTACTTCTGATCATACTTAGCATTCCACACATTGAGTTTGCATCGAAGGGCAGAACGTACCTTAGTGAACATCTGTCGTTTATTCCTGGAAGTAACTGTGGGTAACCATAAGTGTTTCTCATGCAATTCTACCACCCGGAACCACAACATGTTAATAATCATGCAAATCATGATATGATCTATGTTTGGGCTAAAACAGGCAGGTGATTTTTTGCAAATAATAAGTTGGCCAGACACCCGTTCATACACCTTGAAAACGCGTAGCAAATTCTGGAAACCACGCAGTTGGGGCATTATAGAATAAGAGACTATCATTTGTAAAAGAAGAGATGGGACAACTCTAGCACCCCCGGGGCCACCCGAATACCATGTATCCTCCTATCCCGTTGCGCTTGGTACAAGAGAGCAGAGAAACCTTCTGCACAAATCAAGAACAAGTAGAGAGAGTGTGGGTCACCTTGCCACAACACCCGAGTTTGTAATGACCCGTCCCGTAAATTGGGATTAGTTTAGTGATTAATGATGGATTAGTGAAGTTGATCGGTGATTAGTTGGACATTTTCGGACGAAGGGTGCCGAAAGATGATTTTGCCCCTGAAATTGGGCCAACAGTTGACTTTTTGTTTAGGCAGACAAATGGACTTTACCAATGATCGTAACGTAGTTCGGGACGTCACGAGTTCATAGACAGGTGGTACGTCCGATTCCGGCATCCGAGGAGAAAGTTATGACGTTCGGAAGTTTGAGGGTAATTTGGTAATTTAGGTAAAAAGGGGCAAATTGTTGACTTTTCATACGACATGAAATTTTCACGAACTTCGAGGACCATTAGGAAGGTCTCGATGCCCCGAGTACAACAACAGGCGGCATGTCCTTATCATACCTCGGGTGAACTAGTTACGGGTCTAAACGTGCGAAGTGCATTTTGGTAATTTTACCTAATAAGGGCATTCTGGTCATTTGGTCGCATTGGGAAGTGTGCCCAGTTTGATTTGGACATGTGGCTGCCTAGGGATGGTTGCCCACCAGATGTAGGACACTTGTCCCATAACTGGAAGGTCGTGGAACCCTGTGGCGTGGCCGCCTCAAAAATGGTTTAATTGGATTTAATGGTTTAAACGGGTTTTGGGTTGAATAGAGTACAACAGAATCGTGAAACCGTGAACCAATCCATCACAGCTCCTCACACCGTTATCCTTTGCTCGTATTCTGTGAACATGAAAGAAGAAGGGTGTTGAGACGTGGAGAAGGGTGGTGGCACGGCGGCCCACGACGGCGCAGGAAAGAAGGAGAACCGTGGGTGCTCTGTTTTCTTTCAAAATTGGCAATTGATCATGTGAGGTTTGATGATCGGATTAGAGGCTACGAGGAGGTTCCGGAGGTTGCTGGGATCGGATAAAGGTTGGTTTCGAGGCGTGCCGTGGGCGTTGGCCGTGGAACCCGTGACCTGGGAAGATGAAGTCGAAAATGGTGGATGACGATTTCGTGATTGTTGATCAACAGTGGCGTTGGAAAACGGATTTGGAGGCTGCAAGGAACTCATAGGGACTGACTTTGAGACCTGTGGCGGCCGGGGACGTGAAACCTGGATGTTGGAGTTTTTCGATCAAACTGGATTTAATCGTCGATCGGTAAGGTGAGATATTAACTTGGTTTTCATGTTTTAGGTGCTAAATGAATTATAAACACTGAGACAAAACTATAGGAATTAAAAGGAGTGGAAACGGATCCAAAATCAGGGAGTTATAGCAGTTAACCGTGACCGCCGGTTTAGTTGAACCAGCTGAACATTGGACCGAACCGGACCCGGTTCATGCGAGGAAGAAGATGAACAGGAACCGGCACGTGGCTCCCACGCGCAGCCCCTTTGGGCAGCGCGTGTGGGCATGTAGCACAATTTTTGAGGATAGTTCCAACATGACTTTTAAAGTATTCGATGTAACGAACATTTTGGCGCTAGTTTCGAGTCAATCGGACATCGTCTCGATATGTTTCGGGATGTCCGAAGGTTTTAGGCCTCGGTTAAAAATAGTTAAAAATTCGAGAAAATTACGGGGCTTTAGTATAAGCTTTATGAAGTAGTTAGTGACCTTATTATGAAATTTGAACAGGTTCGAGAAAATCGGTGATAGTGGATTGGCCGGGAACGGTGTAAGTGCACGCGTATCGAGGTAGTAGCGAAAGGGTCTGTGAGTGGACTTTGCTTTCTAACTCTTGATGCATGCATATATGTTTTATATGTTTTCTATACATGATTCTATGATTTTGATTATGATCTCGATGATTTACTGTTTTGCACGTATTTCGAGATTATTACGTATTTGCACATTTTACGAGGTTTCGATTTCTATCGTGATTTGAGCATGGTTTTGATGATTTGACTTCTGGATTTGAAATATGATTTGATTTCAAGGATTTGAAATGGATTTCGGAAAGATGATTTCGGGCTTAGAGCCCTGTTCATGTGATTCCCGAAATGAGATTTCGATTTTGGAACTGGATTTTGGAACTGGATTTTGGAAACGATATTTCGGATTTGGTTTTGAAACTTGGAAAGGAAATCTGGATTTGGGTTCGGGATGATGGTTCCGGATGCTAGCTTACGGAATCATTGTTGTGAATTCGGAGAAGGATTTTCTATGGTTTTCACTGTTGGTTGAAAAATGGTTTTGGGTTTAAAAATTAGGAAAAAGAAAAAGAAAAAGAAAAAGAAAAACCGCTGGATCTGGTTTTGAGTTTAAAGACTCGGTTGATTGACGGGGAGAGGGCCCTGGAATGATATGTTTTGAGTTTAAAGACTTGGTATATGTTTTGAGTTTAAAGACTCGGTTATGATACCCTCCGAGGCCTGTGATTGTGTTTTGAGTTTAAAGACTCGTTGATATCCCGGGAAGGCCTGATTATGCACATGGTTTTGAGTTTAAAGACTCGGGCGCACTTGAGATATAGCAAACTCGCATGATTGATGTTTTTCACTATTTTTCAGAATGTTTTGGGCAGTGTCCCGGATGATTTGGATTTGACGAGTTTTGGGACCGAGTTCCCCTACTTTGCGATTGATTTGTGATTTTGGGCCGAGGCCCTGGATTTGAATGATGGATTTGATTCGGATTTTCAATAATGGTTTTTCATTAATGGTTTTTGATGTGAAATAGTTTCGTGACATGGACGTTATATGCATGCATTGATTTTTGCGTGGAGGGTATAAATTGTATTTTCTGATAAACTGTTTTATGAAATTATTATTTATTTTTGTCCACTCACAGTCTTTTCATGTTTTCGATACCCTCCAGATTGATACGGTGCGGGCTGTTGATAGAGAGAGACAGAGACATCACACACGCGGTCCACAGTAGAGTCTACGTGCTCTGGGAAGTCCGGAAGTTTGGAACGGTGCATTGGAGAATCCCTTGTCCGACTTACGTGTCATATTGAGGTTGGCATTCGGATTAGCCTTCATGTCATGCGTAAGTTAGACGGGAGCAGGATTTAGCCCTTAATCCCGGGGGATTGGGGGTCGGTCCTGTCAGAGTTGGTGTGATATTGCCCACAACCCTGCCTCTAATTTGAACTTAATAACTTAAGGTGGTAACACAATTCATAATCGAGTGCACAAACCTGTCTGCGAAACCCAACTTACTCAAAATACTAGCCAATACCCGTACTTAACTCTATCATAAGCTTTAGACATATCCAACGTTAGAACGATCATTGTCCCTATACCTTTGCATAGCATGGACACTTTCAAAGGCCACAATAACATTATCATAAATTAGTTTAGAGGGAACAAAGGGACTATGAAATTCTGAAATTACTCTTGGCATAAACATCATTAACCTGTTTACAATAAATTTTGAGATAATCTTATATAAAACATGACAAATAACGATAAGGCGAAAATCTGTTACCTTGGAGGGGTGATCAACCTTTGGGATCAATGTGATCAGAATGTGGTTGATATCCTACACTTCCACACCATCATTAAGTACCGAGAGGCAGAAAGTAGTCACATAATCCCCCACAACGTCCCAAAACCTTTGATGAAACAGAGCAAGCATCCCATCGAGCCCTCATACCTTTGTAGGAAACATACAAAAAAATGCCTCTTCAATCTCCACTTGGCCAAAGGGCCTGCAAAGCAGCTCATTATCCTGGGCCCCCAATAGTGGCTGAATGTTACCAATGACCTCATCAGAACACACCCCACCCGTCGAAGAGAAAAGACTAGCAAAATAGTCAATGAAGGTTGTGGGAGCCTCACCATCAGACTAGCACCACTTATGTTCCATGTCAAAATACGCCCTTGATGAAGTTTCTTTTACTCCTCTCTTTAGCAAATTGGTGGAAAAACTTTGTATTTCAATCCCCCATCTCGAAGCCACGGCACACGAGAATGTTGGCGCCATAACAGTTCTTCCTTAGCCCTAAAACTATTCAATTTCAGGTCCAACTGTTGCTGATACTAGAGGTCCTGAGTGCTCTGGTTGGGAGCCAAAAACTCATCAGGTTAAGCCTGTAAAAGTTTGATCTGCCTCGAGATGCTACCAACAGAAGTATGGAACCATTGCTTCAACGAAGTCTCAACCTGAGCAAGCTTTTCCACCAAAGTCCGCCCCTCCCTCATCCCATACTTTTGCAACCACTTCCTTGCAACCTTCTGTATTGGTCCAAGCTTCCTCAGAAAAAAGCGTCATTTTCTTTGAAAGTTTCCCCTCCTTCGTGATATACGGATCCAAATGGGAAAATGTTAGACGCCCAAGAGTTGAGATGATAGGTCAAGACATCAACATAAACCTGAGAGAATTCCTCGTTAACCAGGGCTCTATCCAAACGAACATGAATCAATCCATCCCTCTCCACTTATTACTCCAGGTGAACTCGAAACCTAAAAAAGGAATAGACTTTTGACCACAGTCCTCGAGAACCTCACAAACCCCCTGATCTAAACCATAGGTCGCAGTCGACGACCCTATTGTTCTGAGCTCGACTCAATCTCATTAAAATCACCACATACCATCCATGGGCCACTACCACAAGAATACAATCGCCGAAGAAGGTCCCAAGAAGTGGGATACATTTGAATCTCAGGATGTCCATAAAAATCTGTAAAACGAAATGGACTACCTCAAATCCCTGAGAGTATAGCATTAATATGTCCAATTGAATAAGATTTAATAGATATATCAACACCATGAGCCCAAAGTAAAGCAAGCCTTCCACCTATACCAATTCTATCCACATAAAAACCACTCATAACACCTAAAGCAAGTTTCACATAATCCATATGTTATACAGTTTTATGAGTTTCCATTAAAAATAAGATACCTGGTTGTTCGGCCTTGAGGAAAGGCTGGGTTGACCGATGAACATCCCAACCCACGAACGTTCAAGCACATCACACTCATTGCACGTGATAGGCTTTTTCTCTAGGCCCAATCACGGTTGTGGATTGCAGCGCCACCTATTTTCTATAAAAACACTAGACTTCGAAGAAGTAGATTTCTGGAAAATTTCTGGCTTGTTTGCCTTCATTTTGGAGGGCTTAACCTGAACTGAGAGCCCCCCAAGATAACCTTTTCTATCCCTTCCATTTCCTGCACACACCTTGTCCCCAAACATTGGGGGTGCACCTACAGATGTGGACTGGGTCGATAGGGTAGGCTATCCAAGTGAGGATGAGAGGTCCCCATGTTATCTTTAGGATATACGGTCCACCTGTCATACCTTTGGTCCGCCCCAAACAAATTCACGTGGGCTGTTCCCTTAATGAAACCACGAAACAAAGAAGCCTGAAAAAGAACATCAGCCTCACAACTCCCACTTATGGGGTCCCCTTGCAGCAATGTCTCCAAAAATTCAACCTGGGTCGAAGAGTCTCAAGGTCTATTTTGCTGTCCACACGCCCAACTGCGCCTAAGTTTCACCCACACCAAGGCTCGCTGGCAGAGCCCTATAGAGGCCCAACCTCCACACGGCCCAGGGATCTAGCTCCTTTCCCAACACCTGGAGAAACAACACCCAGCCCACAAACACTCTCCAGTTCCCCTGCGGCCACATGACACAAAAAATGTTGTTTTTTTCAGTTTCCCTTCTGCTATACTCTGCTCACCCAACACATCTTCCCCAACTGTATCCCTAAAAGCCTCCCCAAAGGACCTGGTATTGCCACTCTCTGCAGCTCGCTCCACCATATCCCCATGAACTCATTTTTCCCGTGATGTAAGCCAAAACATAGGGGCGGTGAATCCATTGGTGGGCTGAATGCAATACACATCTCTTTCCAAAGTTTACCATCTACCAAATGATGCACTCGTGTCCTCAGGAATCGACCCAACACACCAAACACCCAAATGGTTTAAACGACCACACTTGAGGCAAACGAAAGGTAGTATCTTATACTCTGTCTTATCTCTTGGATGGTTCATGAGGGACCAACTTCAATGTCATACATCTTCTTAATGGATCACAAATTCAAAGCTCCACCAGAGTCCTCAAGAAACTTCTTAAGTAGTCGCCTTTTTATCCCTTGTCCACACCCAGAAAATATTTCAAGTGATTTCCTAAATGCTCCGCCAGAGTTGGGGTTAGGAACACGGGGTATCCTCCTTACTCAGACCTAGAAATCTTGTCTATCAATTGGGACCTTCTCTAGCGCCGAAAGGCCCATCAATGGTGGCCGACACGAATAGGGATCAAACGAAAGTCCATGGAGCCCCCAATAGGACTCTTCTACGATCCATTTATGTATCAAAGACAAACAAAAAACGGCCCATGTCCCATAGTTGAACTCCAGAGAATGGGTTATTGACATGACTCATCCTTAATCCCTCAGGATTTACCCGAGATGTCCTACTCCCGTCTGACACCACGTGTCAGTCCAGGGATAATACCGTGACCCAAATAGGATTTTCAGAGTACGCAGTTGCATGTGATGTCTCGATCCCTACTGTAGTCCGCATCTGCAATCAACTTGAAGGGTATAAAAAATCATTTAAAATTGTGAGTGGACAAAAATAAACAGTTTACAAAACCATTTAACTAAAATGACATTTATACCCTTCAATTAAAAGCATGCATGTATCAGAAAACCCGTAATCTTAACTGCTTTCTTAAAATCAAATCATATTGCTTTTCAAATCAATAACTAGTGAAAACATCTGTACATAAAGCAATAATAAAAAATATGACCAATCCTCATATCCCACATCTGTCTATCATATCATCGTATCATTATCATCATCAGTCACGATATCCAAACAACCGTGAATACATCACTAGCCGACCTTCAACACATCATCGTGAAAATATCAACGATCGATCTCATATAACATAAGTATTCCTGAGTCGAGCCTCCCTCGACTTCTCAACAATAGGAAGTGCATCGTGACCTTTCCAGGAGCGGGGGACACATCGCATTCTGGAGGAGAGCAACAATCATCGGGACCTCCTCAGGGAAACATATTCACAACTGGAGTCTCTCTCCAGGGAAACACATTCACACCAGAGTCATATTAATCTCAAGAGGATGGTCTTAGTGAAAGAAGTTATCAAATCAAATCTCGCAGGGTCTCAACCCAAAATCAATCTCATAAGGGCTCGGCCCAAAATCAAATCACATAGGGTCTCCGTCCAAAACATAGATGTCAAATACACATGGACTCACACATGGAGTCCATATCTTTCCAACATGTCATAAGCCCGAAATATCATATCATAAATCAAAACTGGGTCACAAGCCCGATATATCATTTGCACATAAAAACATTGTTCAATTTCACGTTTGACTATACTCTAAGTCAAACCATAAATCAACTAGGACACAAGCTCGACTATTATTTCCAAATTTTTTCTCTACTGAAATCTTTATTCAAAATCACCCTTGACTATAATCCAAGTCAAGGTCAAGGTCTAACTGGGTCTCAAGCCCGAAATATCATTTCACCCATCTCCGTGAAATCATTCAAAATCGAATATCAAATTCTTAATTTCACGCCTCTCCGTGAAACCGTTAAAATCACATAACTCACATGCACGTAGAATGCCCAGTCTAAGTCCAAGTATCATATAAAAACACAAATCTCGAAGTACGTGTAATATCACATTTTCAACGAAAATGCCAAATCATCAACACAAATCATAATTAAATAATATGCGACTAGTGCATCTAAAATCATGTTAATAAAACATATAAAATAGTTATGCATGCATCATTTTATAAAGAAGGTGTCCACTCACAGACCGTCCATGCTGCAAGTTCACAATCCGCGTCGTAAGCCACTCCGAAGCTAATCCGCAGTCTCTGGGATGTTCGGGCCTATCCAAACCATACCCAAATGTCACTAACCATCTATACCAATCTATAACAGAAACCCTCAAAAGTTTCGGAACCGTAAACGTGTCTCGAACACAATTCCCGTGGCTAAAAACCTCTAAATGACCTATCAAACGAACTCCGATCAATCTGAAACCACCACCATTGCATTCAGATCGTTGAAACCTTTGAACAAGACTAGTTTACTTCAAAATTTGTACCCACACGCCCTCATGTGTCGATCAAAGTCTGGTCAATGGCAGTTAACGCTAACTTGACGCTAGTCAACACTAACATCAGCTGCTGACGCCTCTGACATCTAACAACCTGACAAGTTGCCACGTGGCACACCCTGATTGGTGCCACGTGTCCTGCCATGTGTCACTAACAAGTCTGACATCTCTCTGACACAATTCCATGTGGCACCACCCCACTGGTCCACGTGGCTTGACAATGCTGACGTGGACCTGCTACGTCAGCTGCCACATCACCTGACAGATCCTGACACCCTACCACGTGGCACTTTCTCACTGGTCCATGTGGTCTGACATGGCTGACTGGAGTGACATCTAGCCACGTGTCACACTCTGGTTGGACATGTGGCCTGACAAGGATGATGTGGATCACCACGTCATCACCTTCAACCTCTTGCTGGGTCAACCTGAACCTCTATAACGGGTCGTTTGGCCCGCAATCCTAACCCGGCCATATCTCCATCGTCCAGACACCATTTTCCTCCTTTTTTCACCCAAAATTCTCGTCTCTCTCCTAGACACAGTTCTACGGCCTTAAAAACGAGAAACAAGAACTGGAATTACCTGTTCCAGATCAATCTTCCACGGCCATACTTCTAGCCTCCTTCTAGGGTTGTCTAGTGGTCTTCCGCTGTCCAAACTCATCCCTACAAGCTAGTATGAGCTTTCTCTATGTTTCCTCAGCCATCCACGGCGGCTCAGCCTCTCACCACCGTCTTCCTCAGTCTCTCCAGCCTTCTCTCACTCTCAGTCTCTCTCAAGTAGCCCAGAAGATGAAGCAAGAAGATGGGAAAATGGTGAGGGTGGGTTTCGGGTTTGGATGAATGAAGGAAATATGAGAGATGGTTGCATGAATTAAATAAAAGGGGCCATAGGGTGGGTGACAAGTGTCATTCATCATATGATCCCAAAACAGATATTTTGGGTCCCATTTCAAACACCAAAGGCAACTCTTCTCGATTGCAATCGGGAATAGTATGAAAAACTATCCTTGACCCGTAACTTTCACGTACAATGTCCGATTTCGACATGTTGCCTGTCTACGGACTCATATCATCTTGATCTATGTAATGGACCTCGGTCCACGTGAATTTGACTTCCTGGGTCAAAAGTCAATATTTTCACCCTTCTAAGGGTAAACTCGTCATTTTATCCTGATCATCCGATAATCCTCAACTAATTCCTGATTAATCTCGATAATTCTCAATTAATTCTCGATAATCCCATAAATTCAGTACGGGTTGTTACCGTTACGCACCCTCCATATTTTCCGCAGCATGCCTAGCAAGGCATCATAATGGGAGGGACAAGTGACCCACTAACAAGTATCGTTCTGTCGTGAATGAGGCCTCTATGAGGCTCAGGTCCAACTCCTTGCCCTCTATCTATGTGATGACCAGTGAGGCAGCCATGCGATCCTCAAGCGAAGACATCGCACACCACGCGTCGAACCACGTCCACAACAATTTTTAGCAAGAACTGTAGTTTCAAACTACCACCAACAGCCGCACGCATGAATGTGCGAGCAAAAAAAAAAGTGGAAATCTTGTGCACTGGCCAACAAAACCCGAAGCGGTTGCATAACCCTAACCCTAGTGTGGAACTCAAAATCATCCAAAAATTGTAGAGCTGCCATGTGGCCCATAATTCCCAAAATGACCAAATTGCCCCTGGCAATAACGCTAGTCATTTGAAAACACCCACACATTAAATAATTTATTTACCAGCTAAATACGTTATTTAATCGGGTTAAAATCTCCGTAATATTAATATTCTCCCCGAGGGTTAATTGTCATTATTCTTAGTAACGGACAATTAATATTAATATTAAATCACAATAATTATCATTATTATCATAATGAGTCATTATTATAATTATTAAATAATATATTTAATTAATAATATATTATTTATTAATTACAAATTTCACCGACCAATCAGAACGCTCCGAGGCTTCCAAGATTTTCCTATAAATAGCGGAACATATTTCATTTCCAAGGTACGTCGATTCTTCGCTTCGAAGTATATCGTTTTCCTCTCTCAAAGCTAACTTAGGCATCGGAGTGTTCTTGGTCGAACAACCCCTCGAGTAAATCGATCGAGACAACGATAGCTAATTGTTTTCTGTTTGCAGGAATTGTGAGGACTTTTCGCGGGTGGTTCGATTTTTGATTTAGCAATTGGTGCGTTCATTGAGAGCGATTGAGGAATAATCAGAAGAAGCTCTCTCGGTTGTTGATCGTTCTTCAACGGTGTTCATCGTTCTTCAGGAATTTGTTCATCGTTCATCTTTCTTCGTTCGTCTTTCATCGACATTGTTCGAAGATTTTGAACGTTGTTCAAATCATCCATCAACAAGCTTTCCAGCTAAAGATTCTTTGTTTCGACATGGCTAGGGTTCGTCGATCCGTTCGCTCAGCTGGAGAAGGTGTTTCTGCCTCAACTGCTCAGACGAGGAATGAGGCTCGCATAGAGACACCAGAGGAGCGTCCAATTCGACCCAGGCGGGTGTCCATAGAAGCACCCATGGAGATGCTAGGAGGGAGGCCAACCTTCAGCTTCGGTGAATTCTCCTCACCAGCTAACCAAGTGCCCGCACTAGGGGAAAGAACTTCGGATTTGCAACAGGCAGGAGGTCAGTTGATAGGAAGTACATCACGACGTGATCAGCCCACAACAAATATGGACTTAAGGGACTTTCTAGATGGGCGACACGACATCTCAGGGAGAAGTCACCACTAACCTGCCCAGGACAACTTGGCGCAGCAAGTTTAGAGGTTGAGCAGCCAAGTTCAACTTCAGTCAGAGCTCTTGCAGTGACTCCTGGAAGAAAGACCAGTCCAAGAGCCAGATAGGCATTCCACGTCACGAGGAAGACAAGAGAGAGCTCCAAGGCGACCTGGGAAAGAACCGGTCCACTGCCGAGCAATGTCACGAGACACTTCGCTAAGCGACTCCGGTCAAGAAAGTCATGCTCGCCGAGCAAAGAGCCCACAACGCCTAAGGCCATCAGCACATGAGCGGCTAGGAAGTAGGATTGGGGCAACTTCACGGATGGAGTGCTCACAACGTTCACATGGGAGTAGGGGGCAACCTCAGGCTCAACACAAAGACCCAAGACGATCTGCCCATGGAAGTGAGAGGGAAGATGAAGCCTACTCCCCTGCACGGTCCCGGAGATCAAGGGGAGAAGCTCAAGGAGGTTCTCGGCGATTAGCACGAAATGACTCACCACCTAAGAAAGGAGCGTTGCGGGCTAATGATGTTCAAAGAATGTTGGACAGGCACCTTCGTGTTCAACGAGATGGCGATCTAGAGGACGATCTACGTCGCCAGATACATCTATCCATGCCCTTTGTAAGGGATATTGAGGAGGAGCCATTCCTTCAGTCCATTCAAATGAGCCTCCGACCCGGTAAAGCGCATAGATTATTACCGGGGAGTCATGGTCCCTCACAGGCATAACTATGCGCTCATGTACAAAATTTTTCAAGCTTCTCTTCAAGGCCAAGCCATGACTTGGTTCAATCATCTCCCCCGGAGGTCGATTGCATCCTTTGAAGTGTTGGCTCTAGCATTTGTGAAGGAATACGCACAACTTCGGACAATCGAGGTGAAGGATGACCATCTTTTCTCTGTCCGAAAGAGAGCAAAAGAAACTCTACGACAATACATACGAAGGTTTTGCGAAGAGAAGTCTCGGATTTTCGGCTGTAGCGACCTTGTTGCGGCAATGACATTTAAACAAGGACTCTCTCGGGACAGCTAGCTTTACGGGGACATCGTCATGAGTAATGAGCGAAGTCTCACCAAAATGCTTTTGCTAGCAGAGTGGCATGCAAGTTGGGAGGACGAGTAGAACACCACCCATACTCAAGACCATGCAGGGGGTAGCGAAAAGGCCTCCAATAAAGATGAGTCCCATGCAAAGTTTATGGCTGGAAAGTCCAACAAGCGCAAGGCGGGACAACCTTCCCAAACGCCAGCGATGGGGAAGCCTAACTTGCAGCTATCTTTGCCAGTCCATCAGATCCACAATGAAATTAAGGATAAGCCATGGTTTAAGAAACCGGAACCAGTCAAAAGTGATCAAGAGAAGGCTGATAAAACAAAGTGGTGTGCCTTTCACGAGTGCTATGGGCATAATATCGGAAAATGCATATCGTTCGAGAGATATCTCCGGAATCTCATCAAAAAGGGACATTGCACTGAGTACGTCAAAGGGAAGACTGTGGATCAACCCGCTGACAAAGGACCGAAGGAACCTGCAGCAAAGATGATTCGCATCAATACCATCATAGCTTAATCGGAGTTGCTAGGAACCACCTCCAAGCAAAAGAAAAGAAAGATCCGAGATGCACTGGCCGTCTCTCAGGTCTCCCATGTTTCCACCCCGGGGTGGCCAACGACCTTGTCGTTGGTTTCTCTTTGAAGGACAAGGTAGGACTTGACTAGCCGCATTACGATGCTTTAGTCGTGTCAATCTAGATCGCTCATGCTCAAGTTGATCGGATTCACGTTGATGAAGGGAGCGCAGAAAATATCCTCAGCCTGGATGCAGTGCGCAAGATGGGGTTAGAAAGCCTCACACCAAAAAGGGTTGTCCCGCTGCGAGGTTTCAATGGGTAGACCAGCATGACCGTAGGCACTCTCTAGCTGGATGTACATTCTAATCCTGTAGTCACGTCCCAGACTTTCTACATCATGGACGAGTACTCTCCATACAATGGAATTTTGGGAAGGCCATGGCTTCAAAAGATCCTCACAACCATGTCAAGACTTTACCAGAAGATTCGGTTCCCTATTCCCTGTGGTGGAATCAGGGAGATTAAAGGCGATCAGGTGATGGCTCGGCGGTGCCTCAATGAAAGGCTAAAGGAGGTCAAGGAGGCAGAGTTTGTTCCCCAGGCAGGATCATCCACTGGGGGCAAGCTTTCTTCTTCGTCTACCAAATAGAAACTAATCACGGGTCAAGATCCAGATATTCACGAGGAACCACCAACTCCGGAAGGATGGCAGCTGGAGGATGACGTCACCCTCATCCAACTTGACCCTCAATATCCTGAGCGAGAAGCCCGCATTGGTGCTCGATTGAGCGAGAAGGAAAAAGAAGAACTCATAGCTTTCCTGCGTGAGGAGAAAGAAGTTTTTGCTTGGTCTCCGTCTGACATGCCGAGGATTGAGCCTACCATCGCTTGCCACAAGCTGCACGTCAATCCCAACCACAAGCCAGTCAAGCGGAAAAGACACAGTTTTTCCCCCGAGAAAATTTCTATCATCCAAGAGGAGATTGACAAGTTACTCGTTACTGGATCCATTGAAGAAGTTCCACACTCTGAATGGCTAGCAAACGTCGTACTTGTCAAGAAAAAGAAAGCAGGCCGATGGAGAGTTTGTGTTGATTACACCGATCTCAATCTTGGGTGCCCAAAGGATAACTACCCTCTACCCAGGATCGATCTCTCAGTGGACTCAACTGCAGGAAATGAGCTCCTAAGCTTTCTGGATGCATACTCAGGCTATAATAATATTTTCATGTATGAAAAAGACAAGGACAAAACTGCCTTCGTCTTCGACCAAGGTGTGTACTTCTACAAGGTCATGCCATTTGGCCTCAAAATGTAGGTGCAACGTACCAGAGGCTCGTCAATCGGATGTTCAAAGATCTCATCGGCAAAACCATGGAGGTCTATGTGGATGACATCATGGTCAAAGGAGAAAAATGAGGGGATCATATCACCAACTTGCGAAAGACCTTCAACTTGCTGAAGAAGTACAAAATGAAGCTCAACCGTCTGAAGTGTACATTCGGGGTATCAGCAGGAAAGTTCTTAGGATACCTTGTGACTCAGCGTGGGATCGAAGAAAATCCAAAGTAAATCAAGGAAATTCTCGAGATGAAGTCCCCATCAAGTCTGAAGGAGATTCAAAGTCTCACTGGACGAGCAGTGGCATTGAATAGGTTCCTGTCCAAGTCAACTGACCGGTGTCGAGCTTTCTTCCAAGAAGTAAAGAAGGCATCCAGAGATAAGTGGGATGAAGGTTGTGAGAAAGCATTTCAAGATCTCAAGGCCTACTTGACGTCTCCACCACTACTATCAAAACCCAAAGATAACGAGGACCTGTTCCTATATCTGGGGGTCTCTGATGTTGCAGTAAGCTCTGCACTTATCCGGGAGGAGAATGGGATTGTGTTCTACACATCCAAAGCCCTTCTTGATGCTGAGACGCGGTATCCGAAATTCGAAAAGCTGATTCTGGCATTGCTGGTTACCACAAAGAAGTTGAGGCTTACTTTCAAGCTCATCGAGTAATCGCCATGACGGACTATCCAATCCGTTCATTACTTCATGCACCTGATGCATCGGCACAGGTAATGAAATGGGCCATAGAGTTGAGTCAGCATGATTTGCTCTATCGTCCACGAACAACTGTCAAAGGCCAAGCCTTAGCGGATTTTGTTGTGGAGTTCACTCCAGCGTCACTGGAAGGAAGCAATGGCAATAAGCTTGGCAATGCCCCTAGGGCCGCCGACACATCCTTGTCACAAGATCATGGCCACAGTTCCTCTTCTCTGCAACCCTCAACTTCCAATCATCTATGGAAGCTTTTTGTTGATGGTTCCTCGAACCAGAAGAGGGCAGGAGCGGGGATTGTCCTTATCACTCCTGAGGGCTCAATAATGGAGCAGGCAGTACAGTTTGGATTCAAAGCTTCTAACAATGAAGCGGAGTACAAAGCTTTGATTTGTGGGCTCGCACTTGCCAAGGAGTTGGGAGTTAAAAAACTTGCTATTCATTCGGATTCGCAACTGATCACTAACCAATCGATCGGTGAATATGCTGCGCGTGATGCAAGGATGCTCAGATATAATAACAAGGTCCAGGAAATGCTTGCTTTTTTCTCGGTTTTCACTTTTCATCAACTTTCTCGAGCTGAAAATACACAAGCTGATGCGTTGGCCAATCTAGCGTCATCACTTGACTTTCGTTTCAAGTGCTCAATTCCGATTGAGTATCTCGAGCGGAGGAGTATTGATGTGAAGGAGATTGAAGTAAGACAAATTGATTCATCTCCAAGCTGGCAAAATCCTTTTATCAACTATCTGGAACATGGAATATTGTCTGGTGAACGATTAGAAGCCCGCAAAGTCCAGATGAAGGCTGCACGATACTATGTTGACAAGGGCCGACTCTTTCGAAAGAGCTTCACAGGGCCAAACTTGTTATGCTTGAAGCATCCTGAAACATTGAAAGTCTTGGCTGAGATTCATGAAGGACATTGTGGAAATCATTCTGGTGGAAGATCGCTTGCCCAAAATTCGCTTAGTGCAGGATTTTACTGGCCTACTCTACGCCAGGAAGCTCTGCAGTATGCCCAGAAATGCGACAAATGTCAAAGGTTCAAGCCTAACCAATTGGCACCGCCGGAAGAGCTGCATGCACAGACGAGCCCTTGGCCATTCATGCAATGGGGAATTGACATCGTAGGACCACTTCCAAGCACTCCAGTTCCAAGCAAGAAGTATTTGATTGTTGCCACTGATGTAATGACCCGTCCCGAATATCGGGATTGAATATTAATTAATTATGATTTAGAATGACTAATCGGGGATTAGTTGAGTGAAATCGGACGAAACGTGCAAAATGACCATTTTGCCCCTAGCGTGGGCAAAATGTTGACTTTTAGTTCGGGCGGTCAAACGGACCTTGACCGATGACGGTTACGTAGTTCGGGACGTCACGAGTTCATAGACAGGTGGCACGTTCGATTCCGACATTCGTAGAGAAAGTTATGATGTTCGGAAGTTGAGGGGCATTTTGGTAATTTGGCATATTAGGGGCCAAATGTTGACTTTTTGATCGGGAGGTCATATGGACGAGGACCAAGGACCGTTACGTAGGTCTCGTCGATACGAATCCAACGACAGGCGGCATGCCGAAATCGGAGATTCGACGACGAAGTTATGGTCACGGAATCGGGCTCGGTTAACCGAACGAACCGGGAATTAAATAATATTTTAATATGAACAGTACCCGGTGACTGGACACACTTGGATGAGTGACAAGTGTCACTCATCCCTTAAAATCAGGCACAAAACATGGATCCATGATTTTGGGGAGACCAAATAATTATGTTTTATTATTTTTAATTAATTAATTATCCTCTAATTTCCATTATTTCTCTTCAGTTTCTCCAAACCGTGTACAACCATTATCCAATTTTCTTCCTTCCTTCATTCCTCTCCATCAGCTGAGCTTGAGAGTGCAAATTGTGAGTTAATTGAGAGTGATTCGAACTGGGAAACACGAGAGATTAACTGAGAACTGAGGACTGAGAATTCGGGTTTTAGAAAATTTGGGAGGAAAATCGAATTGGACGAATTGAGCCTTGTTGATCGAAATTGGGTTCAGTTTTAGTCTTCTGGGATTGCTACGATCAATGTTGAAGAAGGAACTAAGTCGAATTGAGGTCGATTTGAGGTAGAACAGAAGTACTGTAGTCGCAGAGAGTTCGAGCTTGAGTCGTGGAGTTTGAGCTGTGATTGGATGCAATTGAGTTGGGGAAAATGCTTACCTGAGCCCCTTGATGCTGCTGGATTAATCAATTTGGGGAAATCGTGTGACGGTGAAGGTTTTGGAATGTTGAACAATGGCCGGAGGACCTTCGATTGATCATCTGTGATCGTGGGGTTATAGGTAATGTTGTTTGTAATTGAGTCCACAGATCTTTAATTGCACTTATTTCGAAACTGACTGAATGTTCAATTGATGGAAACAACGTCGAATTGGTAGGAAATTAACCGGGTTGCCTCGCGGGTTAAATGGCCCGTTTTACAGACAAACGGGTGAGGACGAGGGTACTGTAGCAGGCGCGTGGATTTCACGCGCAGCCACTCACGGCGGCGCGTGGGGGCGCGTCCGGCCTAGTTTCAAGGTGAGGTCAACATGACTTTTGATCCTCTCAGTGTAACGAACATTTTGACGTTGATTTCGATGAAATCGGATATCGTTTCGTTAATGTTCCGCGTATCCGAAGTTTTGTATTACGTTAAAAATACGTATTTAAATCCCGGAAAAATTGGGGAAAATTATATGTTGTATTTTGAGATGTTAGTAACCCTCTATAATGATTTTGGACAGGAGTTGTGATTTCCAGATTTTACGGAAAAACGTGCAGCTCGGAAACGGACCGTTTTGGACGGTGTGTGTGAGTGGACTTTGTTTTCTAACCGTGATGCATGCATATATGATTTTTATGCCTTATTATATGATTTTATATGCTTGGGCATGATTTGTGTTTCAATCCGGTAATTTCTCGGTTTTATGATTATTATATTATTATTTTGGGCGATTTTCGAGAAATTACGAAATTTGGTAAAAATAATGTTTGGACTTGGTTTATGAGTCCGGGATTGAAATTGATTGAAAATAATGGTTGGACTCGGATTATTGAGTCATGGATTGAAAATAATATTTGGACTCGGGTTATGAGTCAGTGATTGACTTTGTGGATTTACGTGAAAATGGCAGCGGAGGTTGCAACGCATGGATTTGCGTGATAATGTTATTTTGGGCATGAGAACCCAAGTGAATAGTGATTTTGACTCGGATTTGGAGTCATTTGTGAAATTGTGAAATTAATGATTTATTGGGATTTTATGATTATTTTAATCAGTCTTTCGGGCACGTGTTACGAGGAATGTGCAGATGATGTTTTGGGCTAGGCCCGGAGTCTAAATGATTTCTAAAATGATGTTTTGACTTGGTTGGTGAGTCAATGATGATTTTCGGATTATTTTATTGATTTAAATGTGATTTTAACGGTTTATGTGTAAAAGGTATTTTGGGCTTGAGACCCAGTTGAGAATGACCTTGACTTGGTATGAAGTCAAGATTTGATTGAAATGTTTTGGGATGTAATTCCCGGGATGGTTTTCATTGTGATTGTGATATTCCCAGACGGTCGGTGCTTGGGGGATTACCCAGACGACCGGAGCTTGGGGGATGTGATTGTAGGATCGGGAGTTGATCCTATGGTAGTCAGCTTCTCGGATGATACTGAGCCTGGATGTACCACTCGGAGGTGTCTGATCCTGGGGATGTGTTCGCCCAGAGGTGACTGAGCCCGAGGGGGTTGAGCCCAGAGGTGTTTATTCCCGAGAGAGTGACTGGATATTGGCCTACGCGTAGTGCAGCACTTGTGAGTAGTGCAGATGTGATTGGTGATATTTTATGCACTCGTGAGTAGTGCGGATTGATTGGATTGATATATTTATTGTGCACTGGTAAGTAATGCTGATTGGTATTGATTGTGATAATGTACTGGTATTGAGTACGGGTTTTTGGTCCTTGTGGCCAGGTGATTATGTTTTCACATGTTTTGGCCTGAGAGCCGGGATTTGATATTTTATAACATGAACTGAATTGGTGATCATGAGTTTTACGGACCATGGGAAAATATGTTTGATTTTATCGGTCACTCATGTTTTACGATATGCATGCAAGTTTGTAAAAACTGGAGGGTAAGATTGTATTTTTGATAAATGTTTTTATAAGAGGTCATTTTTGTCCACTCACACCATTTCTGTTTTGTGACCCTCCAGGCCGTGGTACGACGTTCGGGACTGATCGTGAGGCAGTGACAGCAGCAGAAATCCGCGCAAACATCCCTTGTTTGGCAAGCACTGAAGGGGAGTTTCGGACCTTTAGTTGACTTGTCAGACGGGAGCAGGACCGGGTACGGTTTTTGACGTCCAGTTGGGACGGGTCCTGTCAAATTGGTTTCAGAGCATTTGGTTCTTGATTTCTGATGATACGTCATGCCTCCGAGTCGTGCGTCCCGTACACGGTCTGAAGATGGGAGGGGCGAGAGTAGTGTTAGTAAAGGCCCAGATATTGAGCGAGCTCGACGGTTGGGAGCCACTGTGTTTCGTGGTGATTCGGGACCGGATGGTGCCGAAGATTGGCTTACTCGATTGGAAAGGATTTTTGAGGTTATGATATGTCCCCTGGAGGACATGGTACCCTTAGCCACTTTTCTCTTGGATGGCTATGCTTACAGGTGGTGGCATAGTTTACAGTTGACTGGCTGGGATGCCCGTACCTTGGCATGGGATGCATTCCGAGAGCGATTTTTGGATCAGTTTTATCCTCGCTCATTTCGGAACGCTAAGGAGGTTGAGTTTCTCCAATTGCAGCAAGGGAATCGGTCAGTGGTCGATTATGAACAGCAATTTTTGCACTTATCTAGTTTCGCTCCTCTGTATGTGGCTACAGAGGAGGATAAGTGTCGAAGGTTTGAGCAGGGATTGAGGAATGAGTTACGAGGTGCTGTAACTGTTGGCTCGTATTCTACTCTGAGGGAATTATCGGATGCTGCTGTCCGAGTTGAGGCTACTATTTTACCTGTGCCAGAACAATCTTTGGGCGCTGGACGACGCCGAGAGCGTCAGGATACTGAACAGATGAGTCAGGATACAACGAAACGAGTTAGCCTTCATACTCTTGTGTCACAATCCTCGGTAGGCGTTCATTCGGGTGGAACTTCAACCCAGTCGACAAGTAAGCGGCGTGGTGGGGCAAGTCGCCTCAGCACTGCCACTTGTCACTTTTGTAGGAAACTTGGACATTTGCGAAGGAACTGCCCCGATCGACTTGACCGTAGGTCAGAATAATTGTATTGATACCTTGTAAATGGTTTGTATTGTCCATTTGTGTTGTAATATTGTATCATGTGTTTTGGGTGTGTCGGACTAGTATGGGTCCGGATGGTTGTTTTTGTTCACAGTTTGGTTTGTAGATGGGCGTGTTGGGCCCAGAATAAACTTGACCCGGGGATGAATATTGGTGTTATCGTTTGGGATCATCCTTGGTTTTCCCTAGGTGGGATGGCAAGGGTAGATATAAGGTAATCAGTGAGAACCCACAGTCGCGGCATGTCTCGTCGTTGACTGAACTGTCTAATTGTGGGCGTTAGTTGTCAAACGTTGTGACAGTACGCGAATTAGATGAGGGTGTCAGACCTTATGGTTCCTAGTAGTTAACCGTGTGGATCCTAGGTGGATCGGGTGTGTGATGTCGTGGACATTGGGCATTGTGACGATCTAGGATCGTGATGTTCATGGTCAGCTGACGTCGTGATGGATCTGGACCGTAATCCTGATGATCCAGTTGGGTAGAGAGTTTGTCACTCTTACTCCGGTATGTGAGTCGTAAATGACGGGACCGAACTTCTTTTCGAAGTGGAGCCCTTTGTGGTATATTACAAGAGTGAGTAGGTTTCCGAAGTGGTCGGATTTTGTCAACCTTAACCGTGTGGTTGTTGGATTGGCCTCCTTATGAAGTCAACCGAGTATAATGAATGGGTAACCGATAGGTTCGGTTTTGGTACGTCCGAGTGGACGTGAACGAGATTTCGGGGTTTGGAATCGAATTTCTGGGTGACGATTCAGGATTCGATTTTAGAACTTGAAAGTGGAGTACTGGATTTGGGTGCGGAATGATTATTCCAAATGCTAGCTTACGGAATAATGATTTCGGATTCGGATTTGGACATGAATTAAAAATGTGATATATGGATTTGGATTCGGGATTTCTTACGAAATTGCGGATTTGGATTTGGAATTGGAATTAGATGATGGGTGGAGTTTCGATTTGTCTCTTGCTGGTTTGGGCAAATGGACTCCAATGTTGGAACGTGTTTGGCTATGACCTAGGTGGTTGTAGTCTTGTCAATGGATAGATGTGTGTACCTTGTTTATGGTTTGAGGTACGATACCTTGCAGACTTGTGGTGTCGGGTGACGATATACGGGTTATACCAGTAGTACGTTGGTGAACGTGTTAGTAGCCGGCTTAACCCTGATACCATTGGATGGGTTGTGAACGTGAACTGGACATTGAACACGATGTACTGGGCAGGGTGATTCTGATGATTTCAGTGATTGATTGAGCAGGTGCTCTTAGCCATGGTTGGCTAGTATAACTCTAGTGTTGAGTGTGTGATCACTGCTAGGCTGGTGTTCAATGTGTTCCAGTTACACCGTCTGTTTGAGTGTGATGACGGTATGCATATACTCAGGATGAGTGAGTTGGTGGTTAGTGTGACCGCAAGTTGCTTTGCGGCGAAATGTTACCTTGTCGTGACCTTACCAGCATCTGGGATCGCTGCGGGGGTGACAGTTGTGGATACTGCTGTTGGTATTTGTCGCAGGATTGAGTTTGCCCTGCGAGGGGAGATCATGTTGATGATCATATGCTACATTGACGGACGTTGTAGTATGATGTGTTGTCACTAATTTGTTACTGATTGGCGCTTTACTAGGGTGGTAAAGCTTGGTGGTGACGGTTTGGCTTGTGGTGTCAGCATGGACTGGCAGGTGAGTTTTGGTGACTTTCTATGAGAGCGGATGTCAGGGCACATTAGTGACTACGTGGGGCCATCAGGCTGAAGGAGTCAGCTTAGTGACGACATTGCCAATTTCTGGTGATTCATTTTCACTCGGGGTGGTCGAGTGTAGTTAGTACGACGTGCATCTGTGATGTGACGTCTGAGTGCAGACGAGTTCTGCATTGGCCAGTGGGTGTACAGGTGTACACGTGTTGTTGAGGCTCATTTGTTTTCCACGAGGTAGATGTGGAATACAAGTAGTTGGAATTTCGGGGACGAAATTCTTTAAGGAGGGAAGGTTGTAATGACCCGTCCCGAATATCGGGATTGAATATTAATTAATTATGATTTAGAATGACTAATCGGGGATTAGTTGAGTGAAATCGGACGAAACGTGCAAAATGACCGTTTTGCCCCTAGCGTGGGCAAAATGTTGACTTTTAGTTCGGGCGGTCAAACGGACCTTGACCGATGACGGTTACGTAGTTCGGGACGTCACGAGTTCATAGACAGGTGGCACGTTCGATTCCGACATTCGTAGAGAAAGTTATGATGTTCGGAAGTTGAGGGGCATTTTGGTAATTTGGCATATTAGGGGCCAAATGTTGACTTTTTGATCGGGAGGTCATATGGACGAGGACCAAGGACCGTTACGTAGGTCTCGTCGATACGAATCCAACGACAGGCGGCATGCCGAAATCGGAGATTCGACGACGAAGTTATGGTCACGGAATCGGGCTCGGTTAACCGAACGAACCGGGAATTAAATAATATTTTAATATGAACAGTACCCGGTGACTGGACACACTTGGATGAGTGACAAGTGTCACTCATCCCTTAAAATCAGGCACAAAACATGGATCCATGATTTTGGGGAGACCAAATAATTATGTTTTATTATTTTTAATTAATTAATTATCCTCTAATTTCCATTATTTCTCTTCAGTTTCTCCAAACCGTGTACAACCATTATCCAATTTTCTTCCTTCCTTCATTCCTCTCCATCAGCTGAGCTTGAGAGTGCAAATTGTGAGTTAATTGAGAGTGATTCGAACTGGGAAACACGAGAGATTAACTGAGAACTGAGGACTGAGAATTCGGGTTTTAGAAAATTTGGGAGGAAAATCGAATTGGACGAATTGAGCCTTGTTGATCGAAATTGGGTTCAGTTTTAGTCTTCTGGGATTGCTACGATCAATGTTGAAGAAGGAACTAAGTCGAATTGAGGTCGATTTGAGGTAGAACAGAAGTACTGTAGTCGCAGAGAGTTCGAGCTTGAGTCGTGGAGTTTGAGCTGTGATTGGATGCAATTGAGTTGGGGAAAATGCTTACCTGAGCCCCTTGATGCTGCTGGATTAATCAATTTGGGGAAATCGTGTGACGGTGAAGGTTTTGGAATGTTGAACAATGGCCGGAGGACCTTCGATTGATCATCTGTGATCGTGGGGTTATAGGTAATGTTGTTTGTAATTGAGTCCACAGATCTTTAATTGCACTTATTTCGAAACTGACTGAATGTTCAATTGATGGAAACAACGTCGAATTGGTAGGAAATTAACCGGGTTGCCTCGCGGGTTAAATGGCCCGTTTTACAGACAAACGGGTGAGGACGAGGGTACTGTAGCAGGCGCGTGGATTTCACGCGCAGCCACTCACGGCGGCGCGTGGGGGCGCGTCCGGCCTAGTTTCAAGGTGAGGTCAACATGACTTTTGATCCTCTCAGTGTAACGAACATTTTGACGTTGATTTCGATGAAATCGGATATCGTTTCGTTAATGTTCCGCGTATCCGAAGTTTTGTATTACGTTAAAAATACGTATTTAAATCCCGGAAAAATTGGGGAAAATTATATGTTGTATTTTGAGATGTTAGTAACCCTCTATAATGATTTTGGACAGGAGTTGTGATTTCCAGATTTTACGGAAAAACGTGCAGCTCGGAAACGGACCGTTTTGGACGGTGTGTGTGAGTGGACTTTGTTTTCTAACCGTGATGCATGCATATATGATTTTTATGCCTTATTATATGATTTTATATGCTTGGGCATGATTTGTGTTTCAATCCGGTAATTTCTCGGTTTTATGATTATTATATTATTATTTTGGGCGATTTTCGAGAAATTACGAAATTTGGTAAAAATAATGTTTGGACTTGGTTTATGAGTCCGGGATTGAAATTGATTGAAAATAATGGTTGGACTCGGATTATTGAGTCATGGATTGAAAATAATATTTGGACTCGGGTTATGAGTCAGTGATTGACTTTGTGGATTTACGTGAAAATGGCAGCGGAGGTTGCAACGCATGGATTTGCGTGATAATGTTATTTTGGGCATGAGAACCCAAGTGAATAGTGATTTTGACTCGGATTTGGAGTCATTTGTGAAATTGTGAAATTAATGATTTATTGGGATTTTATGATTATTTTAATCAGTCTTTCGGGCACGTGTTACGAGGAATGTGCAGATGATGTTTTGGGCTAGGCCCGGAGTCTAAATGATTTCTAAAATGATGTTTTGACTTGGTTGGTGAGTCAATGATGATTTTCGGATTATTTTATTGATTTAAATGTGATTTTAACGGTTTATGTGTAAAAGGTATTTTGGGCTTGAGACCCAGTTGAGAATGACCTTGACTTGGTATGAAGTCAAGATTTGATTGAAATGTTTTGGGATGTAATTCCCGGGATGGTTTTCATTGTGATTGTGATATTCCCAGACGGTCGGTGCTTGGGGGATTACCCAGACGACCGGAGCTTGGGGGATGTGATTGTAGGATCGGGAGTTGATCCTATGGTAGTCAGCTTCTCGGATGATACTGAGCCTGGATGTACCACTCGGAGGTGTCTGATCCTGGGGATGTGTTCGCCCAGAGGTGACTGAGCCCGAGGGGGTTGAGCCCAGAGGTGTTTATTCCCGAGAGAGTGACTGGATATTGGCCTACGCGTAGTGCAGCACTTGTGAGTAGTGCAGATGTGATTGGTGATATTTTATGCACTCGTGAGTAGTGCGGATTGATTGGATTGATATATTTATTGTGCACTGGTAAGTAATGCTGATTGGTATTGATTGTGATAATGTACTGGTATTGAGTACGGGTTTTTGGTCCTTGTGGCCAGGTGATTATGTTTTCACATGTTTTGGCCTGAGAGCCGGGATTTGATGTTTTATAACATGAACTGAATTGGTGATCATGAGTTTTACGGACCATGGGAAAATATGTTTGATTTTATCGGTCACTCATGTTTTACGATATGCATGCAAGTTTGTAAAAACTGGAGGGTAAGATTGTATTTTTGATAAATGTTTTTATAAGAGGTCATTTTTGTCCACTCACACCATTTCTGTTTTGTGACCCTCCAGGCCGTGGTACGACGTTCGGGACTGATCGTGAGGCAGTGACAGCAGTAGAAATCCGCGCAAACATCCCTTGTTTGGCAAGCACTGAAGGGGAGTTTCGGACCTTTAGTTGACTTGTCAGACGGGAGCAGGACCGGGTACGGTTTTTGACGTCCAGTTGGGACGGGTCCTGTCAACTGACTACTTCACCAAATGGGTGGAGGCAAAGGCCTTGGCCACCATAACTCAAGCTGATGTTCAAAAAATAATCTGGAGCCAGATTATTTGCCGATTTGGACTTCCTAAGGTCATTCTAACAGACAATGGAACACAGTTCACTGGCGCCATAATCAACGAGTTCTTTGAGTCTTGGAAAATCAAGCATTTCACTTCAACTGCATATTACCCCCAGGGTAATGGCCAGGAAAAAGCTTCAAACAAGACGATCCTTGACTGTATCAAGAAGCGACTCGATGATAAGAAAGGCTTGTGGGAGGAGGAGTTGGATGGCACGCTCTGGGCTTACCGCACCACTCCGCGTCGTGCAACATGAGAGTCTCCATTCACCCTTGCATACGGCACCGACGCAGTCATTCCTCCACATGTTGTTGTTCCAGCGCTCTTTACCGAGATCGATGATCCAGTAGTCAATTCCATCGCTCTAAGAACTTCGCTTGACCTCAGCGAGGAATTAAGAGAGCAAGTGGTAAAGCGCATCTCCAGCTACCAGCAGTAAGTGAGGAGTTCCTACAACAAGAAGGCCCGACTCCGACACTTTCTCCCAGGTGACCTTGTTCTCAAGAAAAAGTTTGCAACACCCAATCGTCCGGGGTCTCAAAAACTCAAGTCCCCATGGGAAAGACCTTACCGAGTCTACCAAGTAGGTGGAAAGGGAAGCTACACCTTAGAGACAATGGACAAAAAATTAGTGAGTGGTTCCATGAATGCTCATCACCTCCGAAAATATTATGTATAATGCAAACTAGAGCTCAAAGCTAAGCTAGTCATTGTTTTTTGCAAAATATAGACTTTATTTTCAAGAATAATGTATTTAAACTTATCAATAAAGCTATCAAGTCATTCCTAGTTCACCTATGTGTTATTGTACAATCGGCAAAGTTCTCAAAGCCTTCTTTCGGGAAGCATCCAAAGCCTTCTCCTGAGAAGCACTCAAGCTTTCTTCCGAGAAGCATCCAAAGCCTTCTTCCTAGAAGCACTCAAGCCTTCCTCTCGGAAGCACTCAAGCCTTCTTCTTGGAAGCACACAAAGCCTTCCTCTTGGAAGCACACAAGGCCTTCCTCTCGGAAGCACTCGAAGCCTTCCTTCAGGAAGCACCTCAAGCCTTCCTCTTAGGAAGCACCCAAAGCCTTCCTCTTGGAAGCACCTTAAGTCTTCCTCATGGAAACACTTCAAGCCTTCTCTTAAGAAGCACAAGCCCTTCCTTGAAGGCAACACCAATGCAAATGCTAACAAAGTTAGTTAAACCCCAACATTGAAAACCCATGGCTACAACGGGGGGCATTTGATGAACAAATAAGTTTGGGATACATCAAATGGTTCAAAAAATTTGACAAAGAGCCGGGAGGACAAAATTATTCATTAATATTGTTTTCATTTATTCATTTGAGGAATGGCTGGCTAATCACATCTCGATTGCTCAAACCAGTTATTCAATAAAAAAATGAAAATTCAATAGTCAACATACACATGCAAAGAAACTACGGATGCAAGTCTTCAAAACCCATTGTTTTTCTAAACTCTTCCCACTCTTCTGCTGACAGTAGGGAAGTGTCGTTAAACAACGACTCAGCAGTCTCAAGGGCAGCTTCCTTTCTGGTCTCCGTCTCAGGCACTGGGTCCAGTTCCGGTGCAGACTCGTATTTTTTCTCTAGCTCTGGTTCCCGCTCTTTGGTGGTGATCCAACTGCAGCTTGCCATGTCCAACTTTTGCGCCTCATTTTCTTTTTGGTGCAAAGTTGTGGGGGCATGTGGTGGCAGTAAATGGTAGTGTCTCGGAAGCCTTCTAGTCTTCAGATTCTGGACTTCCACCTCCAAAAGTTTGATTCTCTTATCTGAGTCCTGCAAATTTTTGCGCAGTAAAATGACCTCGTCTCGGGCAACATCTTGCTCATTCTCTATCAGCATCCTCTCTGCACAGCTTGTGTCCAGCTCGCCCACTTTTCCTTCCAATGTATGGATTCTTCCGACCAACGCTTCGTTGTTCCGTCTAGAGTGATCTCGGGCTTCTCGAAGGTGTTTGCATTCGCTCTTCATTCGCTTGTTTTCATCTTGCAAATTAGCATTTCCACGAAGCATGTCAACCAACTTGTGGGCCCCAGCTTTCGCAATCCTAAGGTCTTGGACTACCTTGTCGTAAGCTCCTTGTGGAACAGTTTTTTCAGTTTCCACTGCTAGGATGGGGGCACCTATCACATCAGGAGTCTTGGATGACGACCGTGCCTCCTCCACTATTCGGTCTGGATCTTCATCTCTCAACGCTTCAATCACTTCAAGGGAAGTAGGAATCGCCTTCAGCTTCTTAAGTTGTTTGGCTGCATCCTCACAAGGACCGTCTGAGGTTTTGCGCTTGCTAGATGACTCTGCAGGACTAGAACGGTCGGGCTTGGAAGGAATCTGATGATCATGCTTACTTTCCAAAGAGCCAATGGGTCCTTGCTTGTTGTTCTTCTTCTGGATAACGGGTTTTTTCAAGCGCAGTGGAGCGCTCAGCCACTCCTTGATTAGGATGTCTGAAGGCCTCCCGCCATTCATGTCTCTGAGTGGAGAGAGTAGCCAGCTCATTTCTTGAAACTCTGGAGGAATTTTTAAGGTCATTTCAACCTTTTTGAGATCAGGATGACCTTCAAACCCGCTATACAGTTCATCGAACATGCGGAAGTGCGAGGAAATCCTCAGGTCCAGGGAGGCAAGTTTGTCCCATCTGCCACCAACTTCGATGCAATTGAATCTGTACGTGTTGTCATCAAACTCCGTCCTAAAAAATAGCTCCACCTTGGGTATGACTCGAGAAAGCTGACCGCCGGTAATTCCGTTGTGCGACACAGAATTGCAATGCTAGAATTCATCTTCAGTGAGTTCCAAGCCAAAGAATTTGTTCAGCTTCTCGAAGCACATGATGTGTCGATAAGCATCGACGTCCAGTTGCGCAAGGCTACATCCCATCCAGCCAATAATCTTGGAGAAGAACTTCGAGAACGAGAACTTAAAACCCCACCCAATGATCAAAGGATGGAATTTAGTCCATCGGCTGCCGACAGGGTTTTTTCCTCTTCCATGCTTAAGAGCCTTCATGGAAGAACATCTGTCGCCGAGCTCCATGAAGACGTCGTCTGGGAAGGAAATCTGATTGCAAGCTTTCCACTCCATGAAGTCTTCAGGCTTCTCAAACTCCATATCTTTCACTCAGAATGGACTTTGGCTACGAGAACCGCCACGCTCCCACAATGCAAGCCTGCTGGGTCTCTCGAGAAGTGCACCTTGACGCATCTTGAAATGACCGCCTCAAACAAATAAAGTAATTGCCGCTTGAACCGTATCCGACGGACGTCCTGAACTCCCGGAACGAGCGAAAGTGTTCACCTACATTAAAAGAACAAAGAATTATTTAGTTCCTAAAAAATATATTCCAAATAAATACATACCAGAATATATACACATATGGAAATTCAAAATACATATGTTATTATCAAATACATATTAATAGCATTAACATATTAATACATATTTAAATATATTAATATGTATATATATATATATATATGTTAATAACGTTAATTATATATAAAGTCATACAAATAACGTTATATATATTAACAATGTTAATTATACATATTAATACCAAGTCAAAACATTTGAATATATATAAATTAATATATAAAAGCATACATGACCCGCTCAGCTGCTGATGAATAAAAAGAAAAGGGCAGTCGAACAGTGCCATGTGGCGGCAGCAGAGCTCTCGCAGGGACTCGATTGAACGCCCTCGTTGTCACCTTCCTATCGTGACAGGCGAATCAACACCCTCCATGCGACCCGCACCAGCGCGCCGCACTGACACAGCCGCGGGGTCCACTTCTGCCCCTCTACTCGGTGCTCTCCAAGCGAAGCCTTCTGCTCGCCACAGCCGACAGCCCCATGGCCCGTGCCTGCGCCTCGAATCATGGCCTGCCGCGTGCCGCGTCCTGGATGCTCCGCTGTCTGGAATGGGGCCCAATCTCCTGCGCAATCAATCGTGGCCTTCCAAGTGTCGCGTCCGGATGGCACTAACAGGGCAGCCGACAGTGGCGGACCCCGCCTGCCTGACGGGCCACAGAGAAGCCGACACACGGCGCCACCTAGGAGGTCTCCCTGACAGCTCATGCAAGTCAAGCCTGAAGCTCCAATTAGCCGGTCACACGTGGTGGTCTGCAGTCCACCATCCAACTCCTGTTGGCGCGTGGCGCGGACGCGCCAAACGCGTCCCATCATCCGTCAGTTGCATTCCTCACTTTCGCGCCACGTGACCCTCTTTCTCCCACTTTTTTTTTTTGACGTTCAGGCTTTTTAAACCAATCCAAGATCTACTAAACATAACAAAGCAAACAAATAAACAAAAAAAGTTAAAGTTAAAAAGAGAAATTACTTTACCCACAATTCTCCTTAGGGAAGACGTGCAGATGCCTTTTTTCTTCCTCAGAGCCTTCTTTTTCTTCTAAAAGCAGTCAAACCAAATGGAGAGGAGAGAATTCTACCCTCCCCAACAGCTATTTAAACAAGTGGAAAATTCACAAAGGCTCAGTTTGAGCCACAAATTCATTTAATTGAAATTAAAATCATTTAATTGGTAAATTTCTTTTAATTGAGATGAATTTCATTTAAATCAAATTAGAGCTATTTAATTGGTACGTTTTTACTTAAAGTTGACTAAAATCTTTAAATCTCATAAAGGTTAGCTCAAAACAAAAATGGAAATAAACCTATTTTCAACACAACAATACGTGTACACATACACATATATATTACTAATTAGGTTATGAGCTCAACACTTTTCTTCAACATGAAGAGAGAGTAAAAACAAAAAGAAAAATCCAAGAATGTACATCCCTTAGAATTCCTCGGATTCCGAAGCGATGTGGGGGCATTTGTGGAACTCAAAATCATTCGAAAATTGTGGAGCTGCCATGTGGCCCATAATTCCAAAAATGACCAAATTGCCCCTGGCAATAACGCTAGTCATTTGAAAACACCCACACATTAAATAATCTATTTACCAGCTAAATACGTTATTTAATTGGGTTAAAATCTCCGTAATATTAATATTCTCCCCGAGGTTTAATTGTCATTATTCTTAGTAACGGACAATTAATATTAATATTAAATCACAATAATTATCATTATTATCGTAATGAGTTATTATTATAATTATTAAATAATATATTATTTATTAATTACAAATTTCACCGACCAATCAGAACGCTCCGAGGTTTCCAAGATTTTCTTATAAATAGCGGAACATATTTCATTTCCAAGATACGTCGATTCTTCGTTTCGAAGTATATCCTTTTCCTCTCTCAAAGCTAACTTAGGCATCAGAGTGTTCTTGGTTGAACAACCCCCTGGGTAAATCGATCGAGGCAACGATCTAATTATTTGTTGTTTGCAGGAATTGTGAGGACTTTTCGCGGCGGGTTCGATTTTTGATTCAACACCTAATAGAGGGCAGAGAGAAGGGACTCGTTGACTTTTTCCTATCTGACACATCATTATCTTATATGCTTAAGCATTGACAAATTTTGTTATAATAATAACTAAAATCAAAATAAACAAATTCCGTTTACCTAAAAGCTAGCTACAAGATTTCCCTAATTCATTCATATTTGTTTTTCTCCCTTCAAATAGCCAATAATGTCCTCCTTTCTTTTTAAGTACAATTTTTCATTGATGAAACAAACAAACGAACAATAATAATAGGGAATAGGAAAAGGCGACAGTGTGTCTTCCTAGTGAAGCCTTTTGCGTAAATTTTCAATTTCATGTGGCTATAATTGGTAAGTCATCTAAAACCTACTCCTAATGAATTATATACAGGATTCTCACACAATGAATAGAACCAATTAATGCAATGATCAAAATGACTTTCCATAATAAATATATTTAGATACACCTGCAATGCCCCTATCTTTTAAGCAGGTACTAAGAAGGATATATTCTAGAGGCAGTGACATTGAGGTATCCATCTTTTCCTATATAGTTAGTGTGTGAAATATGTCTCCTTTTAGCTTAAAAGATAAAAAAAATAAATAAAAAAATAAAAAAATAAAGATGATCAAGGTATGGAGGTTGTTTAAAAAATATTAGTGCTTTCTTATTAAAGTGATCTCCAATACATAATAAGATGCCCCAACCCAGCTAGTCGTTATGGGGGTGCTTAGCTTTATGCATGGTTCTAGGTCTATAGCTATAGGCTTATGATTCTCCTCAATGCATCAACTCATTTCTTAATTAGCTGTGTGAAATAAATAACGCCCTCTTTAATTAATCAGTAAGTATGCTTCTTAGTGCTACACTTGAAATACATAACGCCCACTTTAATTAATTATTAAGTACGCTTTTTAGTGCTACACTTTATGGGAATTATCAAACAAATCTTAAGTCCGCAATGATTGGTAGTTCAAGTGGAAAAAACTTTGTATTCCTTAAGTAAGGTCTCGAGTTCGAGCCTTATGAATGAAGTAATCAACATTAGGAAGAACTCTCCCTGTGTAAGGGTCTTACGCGGCTCGAGGGTTAATCCTCGCCTATGTGCGAGGGATACCTTGGTTTTCACCAAAAAAAAAAGAAAATCTTAAGTCTTTTTATTAGTATCACCAAAAGAAATGTCGACGAAAGGTATTTTTTCTCATTTTATAAGTTAATTTTAGGTTGGATTCATATAGATAATTAAAAAAAATTAAAATTTATGTTTAAATATAAGTTATATATTATGGGTGGTAATTTTTTACACTGACTCAATGCACAACTTGAAACCGGTACAATATTTATCTTGGATAACTCGTACAGTTAAAATTTCGAGTCAACCCGTTATGACACATTTAATAAATGGGTGGGTTTTAGGTTAATCTATAAACTCATATAATCACATATTAACACGCTTAATAAATAGATAGATTTTGGGTTAACTTGTTAACCCGTATATTGAATTATATATTGACCCATTTAATAAACGTGTCATTACTAACTCATATATCTACCTATTTACCTACTCAAATACCTATTAAATCTTATAGTTTAAATAAGTTAAACATATTAAACGGGTCAAAGGTTAATTGGGTTTCGAGTACGAACTGTTTATTAAATGGGTTACAGTAGTTATCTGAGTTATTAACAGGTCGGGTTCGGGTTTGATATCCTTGACAGGATTATTAAACGGATCAGATTCGGATTGTGCATATTTGTGGAAAACAAAATTTATGACACGACACGACACGAACTCGATACGACACGATCTATTGCCAACCCTAAGTTATATAATGACATACATCATAATTGCGCACATATTATATGTCCCAAAGGGACGTTCCAAGCTAAATGGAAGCCCAAGGAAAAATTACAAGTGAGGCTTTTTAGTTTGATATGTTATTATAAATAAATAATATTTTTATAATTAATTTAGTTTAAAATATTATTCATAAAATTACTTTTAGAATGGAAAAGTATCTGTTAATATTTGTACTCTAATTGTTTGCTTGATAATTTTGGAAGAATATCAATTGTTTTTAAAAAATAAAATAAAAACCTTGAGAAGAAAAATAAAATAGAGTAAAATTAACTTAGAAAAATTAAATGCGTCATTATATTTTTTCTCAACAATTATAGCTATAAAAATAATTCTAACAAAATGAGAGGAGATCTCACGCTTAAATTGAAACTATCTTCTATATATAATAAATTATAGAAATTATGTTTAGTTCAGTTGGTTCTAGCATTGACTTATAGATAATTGATCTCAAATTCGAATCCCAATAACATATTGTATGAAAAATTTCCAAAATTCTCCCTTCATTTTTAATAATATATATATATATAATGAACTAGACAAAATTGAAGTCTTTTTTCAAAGTGCGGTCCAAATTACAAGTCTTGTCTGCCTTGGACTTAGTTGAGGCCTATGTCCAGGAGCTAGTTAATCCACGTATTAATTACAATATATAATGAACATTCCTTTATATGATCATAACATACGAGCTGCATGCGAGCGCTAAATAACGCGTAGGTATATAAACATAACACACTGCATGCATACGAGTACTCGTGACAGTATATGAATGTAATTAATAAGGTAAAATCCATATATGTATTCTCTATCAATTATTTTTCTGAATTTTAAACGATATATCTACGTAGGCCTATATATGTGATTGTGTCTGTATATATTTTCTTGGAAAATATTTTGTTTATTATGAATATACTACTTAGTTAATTTGATGCACATGCATATATACCAGCTACTTAGCGAGATTCTTATGATAAAAAAAAAATGAAACAATTAAGCTTCAAATCTTTGTAGGCTTTGTCCAGACTTTGTCCCAAGCCGGCAAAGAAACGGAAATCCTGGAGAAAAGTGGTTTTTCGAAGCTCATAAACAATGCATTTGCAAGTGAAATGAACCTTGAACATGAGAATTCACCATAAAAAATCATACAACAAGACAAATCGCAAAAACCTACCACCTGTACATGACTGTATCTATATGTAGACACAAATTAACATGTAACACACAATTAATATATATGTACATCACATATATATATATATATATGTATATAATTAGAGTTTTAAGCACATACATATATATATATATATATATATTGAAATTTGGACAAGCCATTCATTAATGAGATGGGATTATTACATTATTTATTTATGTTTTTATTCCTTATTTTCTTATTACAAGAAACAATTACAGAGAGCAAATAATAATTATATATATATGTTTTTCCTCATGGGTCATTTTGGGTGAAGGAAAAATGGCGTACCGGGCATGAAAGCATTAAAGGGGTATTGATGAATCGATGGATATGAAGGAGGAAGGTGTTGATGAAGAATATCTGCAGCAGCTGATGCTGAAGTGGAACAAGTATTTGCAGCAGCAGCAGCAGAAGCAGAAGCAGCATTATTATTGAAATTACTATTTTGCCTATTGAGCAGTACATTGGAGCTATTACTTTGCCCCGCCCTTTGTTCATGATTAATCTCCTCATCATCAGGGCCTTGATCGTAAAGAATGCCCTTAAATAACCGCCCTCCGATCACCACACTTGCTTGATATGCGTGCTGATCCACCGCATCCTCCACCGATCTCACTCGGAAACACCGAAATGTTGCCACTGAATTCACCTCCGCTGGAAATTTCCCCTCTTCACCCTCAAGCCCTAAAATATACGCCGCAAAATTAAGATCTAATATATATATATATATATTGTCAAATGATAGATTGGATCGACTCTAAAAGGTGAAAAAAAAAACACTATTAGGGTTTGTTTGTGTACCTTGTGATAGTGATGGAGGAGAGGGGTTGGTGATGGTGTGTCGAGGTTGAGGTGGCCGCCTGCTAGTGGTGGGGTTATGGGGGTCAGGAGCTGGAGGGAGTTGAAGGTGGTGTTGATGATGGCTATGGCTGTGGCTACGGCGTCTTCTGTAAACAGGAACCCAAGTACTTTTGACGTGGGTTTGGCACTGAAACCCTTTGCTCTTACAGCAAGTTCTGCACCTCATGTACTGACACTCTTGCTTTGCTTGATTCCCACACTCTTGGCATCTTGATCCCATTTTTAGTACGGCTCCTCCGCCAGCTCCACCTCGGCCGCCGCCTCCTCCTCCTCTTTGGCTCAGCATCCTATTATTTTCATTTTCGTCATCATCATCATCATCACTTGTGATGAGCCCATGATGTGAGGCAAAGAAGCTTTTTGGCCGGATTCTAAACAAGCTCAAATTGATTCGAGATGATCGAGGTATTCAAAAAATTAATTTAAGTAGAATTAATTTGGATAAATAATAATATAAAGATTGAAGTTGTAGCCGCCACGCCATTGATCCAATTCCAGTTATTTGAAGCTAGCTAGTGAAGTCATGTAGATATATAGCTCACTCTCACACCTTAACAACTGTAGCACTGTAGTACTATAGGATGTTTTTATTATTTTTTCTCAGTCTTATAGACAGAATATAAAGAAATTAGATAGGGATGGGAGAGAGAGAGAGAGAGAGAGAGAGAGAGATAAAAAGGTGATGTTGTCTTTAAACTTAAAGATAATATATTGATCATGATGATAATGCAAAAGCTAGGTAGTATGGTTGTTTTTGGAAGTTTTCCTATCTTCTTCTATACCTTAAATTTTCACTCTTTTTCTCACTCAATTTACCCTATCATCATTTTTCTACCGTGAGGAATTCAGGATATGTCTATAGATATGTGTTGCAGGTGTGGATTTTAAGTTAATTCTTATATATATATATATATATATATATATATATTGTTGGAAAAGAAAAAAAATCTTATATAGTTTTAAGAATGTCTCTTCTAATAAAAACAGGATGTCAAATTAATTACATCATGTGGTTACACCTTATAATATAGTCCTACTTAACTTTTAAAATTTGATAAACACCTCTCTTATATTTTTTAAAACATAAAAATATAGTTTGACCGTTAAAATTTCTATCTAAATTTATGTAAAGCACATAAATCTATATATCAATTTTTCCATTTTAACACCCAAAATCAACAAAACGAAAACAACATACGCCATATATATCCAGATAATTAAAAAAAGCCCCATATATAGTGTGGAACCCAAAATCATCCGAAAATTATGGAACTGCCACGTGTCCCGTAATTCCCAAAAATGACCAAATTGCCCTTGGCAAATAACGCTGATCATTTGAAAAACACCCGCACATTGAATAATCTATTTACCAGTTAAATACGTTATTTGATCGGGTTAAAATCTACGTAATATTGATATTCTCCCCGAGAGTTAATTATCGTTATTCTTAATAATGGATAATTAATATTAATATTAAAACACAACAAATATCATTACTATCATGATGAGCCATCATTACAATTATTAAATAATATATTTAATAATAATATATTATTTACTAATTAAATATTCAACCAACCAATCAGAACGCTCCAAGGCTCCCAAGATTTTCCTATAAATAGCAAGGCACATTTCATTTCCAAGGTATGTTGATTCTTCGTTTCGAAGTATATCATTTTCCTCTCTCAAAGCTAACTTAAGCATCGGAGTGTTCTTGGTCGAACAACCCCCCGGGTAAATCGATCGAGGTGACGATAGCTAATTGTTTGCTGTTTGCAGGAATTGTGAGGACTTTTCGCGACGAGTTCAATCTTTAATTCAACATATAGAACTTAATTGAATATGCATTGTTCAAATGATGTTTATGAAATTGATAATCAATTAAATTTCTCATTTTGTTAGCAAGTAACACTATAAGAAAACATGTCTGGTCCGTCCAAACCTTGTTCGACAGAGAAAATTTTGTCGCTAAAAATGTCTTTTCCCGGCGAAAAACAAAGGCTCGACGGGTAAGACCTTCTTGTGAAGCCGTTGTCGTTGGCGTACGGAAATAGAAATCTTTGCCCAGCAAGTCAACATCATCTGCCAGGAAAAACTGCTTTAGCGATGAGTTCCTTTCGCTGGGAAAAACCTGGAGTTAATTAAAATTGGCGCAGGAACAAAAAAAAAATTTTGGCGTGTGATCCTTGGTCTACGAGGCAGCAACATCTGTCGGGATAAAAATTAATTAGGAAGTTTGCCTAGGTGATCATTAAACTTTTCCTGGTGAACCCCTCCACCATGAAAATTTCTAAATACATTAAAACTCCACCTGCAACTTTCTTCCTTTTCTTCCTCTCAACTCAATCTCACACCTCTCATCACTCTCTCTCACTCACTCTCACCAGCCATATAACATTATTTCATCATCATTTTCACTACCAATAAAATTCTTTTGTCTTTCAAACACCAATGCCAATTTTGAAGGTTTGATGATTTTAATTTTTTATAGTTTTGAGATTTTGATTTTTTATTGGAAGCTAATCAAGTTTTGTGTGGTTAGGAAATTGGTAGTTGATTTGAAAGAATAATTAAAAAAGGTATGTGCGTTTGCCTCTCAGTTTAATTTTTCTAAGAATTTTGGATATAATTATGCTAGGAAATTGTGATTAATTTTGGAGAGTTCGTAGAAAAATTTTAGAATTTTGTCGAAAATGTGTAAGAAATTAGAAAATTTGTTACAAAAATATGAAAATATGTTAGAAAATTAGTGAATATGTTAGGAAATTAGTGAAAATGTTATGAAATTGTTGAAATTATAAAATATGTTAGGAAATTGGAAAATATGTTAGCAAAATAGAAAATTTGTTATCAATTAGAAAAATAGAAATTATCTGTTCATGTGAAGTTAATCGGGTTGATTAAGTTTGTATAATGAAATTTGATGGAAAATCTTAGACTCATTTGAGAGTCAGTGAATCAGATTGATTGATTGATTCTTGAAATGTTCATTTATTTGGATTGTTTTGGGGTGCACAATTATGTGTTGTGTAGTTTGCTGTCTATGAATTTAGGTTTCGATTGTGGAAAATTCGGTTTATATCTCCTCAATATTCTTCGAACGCATACTAGATATTCATTTAAAATATCTAAACTGTGTATTTGGAGAATTGTAGGGTGATGCTACCAAAATTCCCCTCGATCGAAACTTAGCCTCCTAGGTCGCAAACTATACAGCACATAACGTGCATCCTCAAATGGGATAGGGCCAAATTACTAGAGGCATAAGAAGATGAGCAGATTTTGATATTAACTTGTTCCAATTACGGTACAATATTAATGCATTTACTTACGTTGATTCTATTTTATGAAAGCAGGCACAATGGACAGAGGTTGGATGCAAATGTTGGATAGATCTTCTGAACTGTATTTGGATGGGATCGGCAACTTCATTGCCAGATAATAAGAAAAAATTTCCTAAGTGGTTACAAGGTGTGAAATTTCCCGATGGGTATGCAGTCAACATCTTCCGAAATGTTAGCATCGATGGTGGCACCCTATCTAGTATGAAAAGTCATGACTGTCATGTTTTTCTACAATGACTCATTCCGATTAGTGTTTGGTCATACTTGGAGCCTAATGTTATTGAGACGATAGTTTATTTGTCTCAATTCTTCCAGATACTATGTGCCAAGTCGTTGATAAAGGTGGACCTCAAAGAAATTAAAGAGGATATTGTCTACATCATGTGCCGCCTCGAGTAAATATATCCACCAGCATTGTTTGATGTAATGGCGCACCTACTAATACGTCTCCTGAATGAGGCAACGCTCGTTGGTCCTATTCATTATTGTTGTATGTACCCAATCGAGGTATAATTCAAACATACTATGGGTACTATTTCTTTAATATAACGTATATATGTGAATCATAATGTAAATTTTCTTGTAGAATGTTAGGTCCCTACAAGAGGTATGTCCACAACAAGACATGTCCTGAAAGCTCCATGGCGGAGGCATGCATTGAAAAAGAGTCACTTAAGTTTTATGCAATATACGTTCAAAATGTTGAAACTTTTTTCAATAGGGTGCAACGACGACGGTGGTCAATGTGTAATGACCCGCAAATTCGGAAAATGTAATCCTAAAATTTTGAATGTATATGGACTATTTTGCCCTTGTATATGTATTAAGATTAAAAGTATACTTTTACTTGGAGCATTTTTGCACATTTGTCAAGAACCGTTACGTACATCTTGGAATTCAGTGTCCGTAAACAAGCAGCACATTTAAATCGGACTTTGGACGAGTTTGTATGGGTCTAAAATAGTTTCACAGATGTTCAAACGTACAAAAATTTGGTTATGAATTTGCGTGCGAGGGTTGAGTAAGCATTTGGTAACACGTGTCATGTTGAGAACATGTGAGGTGGACTTCACCGCCTCACATTCCTTATCTACTGTTGGACTCGTCCAAAAATAGAACAAAAAATGAAGAAGAAGAGGAAATAGAGCACAAGAAAAAGAAGGGAGAAATGGAGAGGGAAATAGTGAACAAGAAAAGAAGAGAGGGAGACTAAAGAGAGAACAAACTTGGAACACGACCTTAGTCATGGAACACCATCGGAACAAGGTAGGAAACGGTTGACCTATAGTGACCCAAACCACCCTTGAAGAAAATGACCATTTTTTATCGATAGTAGCTTGAAACTAAGCATATTGATATATTTTTAGGTTCTTACGATCCAAATGAGCCAAAAACTTGAAGGCTTGGATGTGGGAAACACTGGAATAGAAAGCGCAACTTTTGATCGAAACTTCAAAATGTTCATTCAAGGGAATTGAGGTGAGTTTTAGGATTTTAAATCCATATACTTGTTTCTGGGGTTGAATATAACAGTTTGGTTGGATTGGACTCGAAGAACAGTGTGAAAATAGAGGAATTAAATTAGGTCTAGTCACTGGGTTGAGTCCGAGTTGCAGACTTGTGGGTCGACCTACCCAAGGTTGAAGGCGAGTACATGTGCAATTGTACCTTCTGGCACATGAAGGCTTCCACTCGGCCATCCATCGGCACGTGGAGGTGTATGTCGGCTGATATTCGGTCCTAGCCAACAAGTGTCATAATGTATTCGATGTTACATACATTTTGGCATAGGTTTCAATTCGATTGGATATCATTTTGGGGAAGTTTTGTGTGTCCATAGTGTGTGTATTTAGATTTTCAATATGTGTGTTATCCCGAGAATTAAGGGATTTGATTGTGAGATTTCTTTCAACTTTAGTGACCCTCAATATAATTCTTGACGGGGTTAACAACTCCCGAGACTTCAGAGGAGCGCCTAGCTCAAAATTGAGCTACTTAGACAAACTGTGAGTGGACATTTGTTTTATAAATTTTGATGCATGCATAATTAAATGTTTTAAATATTTTATCGCATGAGTTTCATTGTAATGGGCTCAATAAATGATTCTAAATGTGATTGATTATTTTTTGGATATAGATTTTACGATTGTTTTGTGGAAAAATTATTTTGAGCTTAGGCCCGGACTTGAAATGTTTTGACTTGATTTTGAGTCAAGGATTTATGTAAAAGAAAGTTTTCTTGGTTTAATAACTGTTTTCCACGGTTAACCATATTTGTGTGATATAGTTCCTTCCGAACGTCAGTTTGGAAACTCGTTCCCAGAGAGGTCAAGATATGACATTGCCTAGATGTGAGTAAATCCTTTGGAGATTTGTTCTCATGGATGTCATGGTTTAGTATCGCTCGGACGTCGACAATTTTCGGGATACCACCCGAAGGTTATTTATTCCTGGGGTTACCACCCAGTTTTCGGGAATACCACCCAAATCCATTTATCAATCATAAAACACAATTTCGCAAATCCAAGAAATCATGTTTATCCATATATCATATAACCAATCCTGTCAAGTTATCTAGAGCTACGTACGTGCTACCCGGGGTCTCAACAACCAAGTCTCCCCAAGGTCCACCCAGGTCAATGTCCGTAGATCAATGACCCTCCCTGGGGTTATAATCCATAGCCTTTCTGAGAGTAAGGAACCCAACGGGGGTGACTCCACTCAGTCAGTGCTCCGTGACTACTCTAGGGTCCACCTCCGGGGCCCACCCAGACCAACGACCCTCCCCGGAGGAGACAATTCATATATAAAGGATGGTATACGAAAAACCTTTTGAAAAAATTCTCAAAACCTTTCAAGGGTTCATGCCCGGTCTCCATAAACCGTCATGAACCATAAAAACTATTCACGGGTTCATGACGGTCCCCATCAATCGTCATGAACCATAAATCCATTTATGGGCCCCCGACCCGAAATTACAATCTTAAAACATAACTGGGCCCTAAGCCCGAATCCACATACAAACTGTGCCTCCAGCCCGAATTGTAAGCCAACTGGGCCTCGTGCCCGATTTCGTAAACCAAATGTGCCTCATGCCCGATATCGTGAATCAAATGGGCCTTGTGCCCAATACGTAAGTCAACTGGGCCTCGAGCCCGATACGTAAACCAATTGGGCCTCAAGCCCGATATGTAAACCAACTGGGCCTTCGGCCCAATGCCTTGTTAAATCAAATGAAATTCAGGTCCGAGAGTTCGTAAATCAATTGGGTCTCCTGCCTGGGCTATATTTCCAAATTCGAAATCGATTCAAGAACCAATTGGTCCTTTGGCCCGAGAACGTAGCTAAAAGGGACTTCGAGTCCGAGGGTTTCCAAAACAAATGGGTCCTGAACCCGAGTTTACCTTTTCAAATCCAAAACCATTTCATGAAATCATTTCCAAAACTATAAGCACGGAAAATCAGTGCAGAACCGTAAACCTCGATTTACGTGCAAGCAAGTAAATTGCCTCGAAATACGTGAAATCATATAAATCACAATCATCCAAATTCATCATCATAGAATTATATCTGTAAACCATATAAAAAATTTATGCATGCATCACAGTTTAGACATCAAGGTTCACTCATAGACCGTCCTAAGCTGCCGCCTTGATTTGCGTGTCGTAAGCCTCACTGGGCTAATCACCGTCATCGAGACTTCCAAACCTGTCCAAATCAATCTAGAGGGTTACTAACTACCTTATTAACCTCTCATTGAAGCCCCATAATTTTCCCGAATTTCTAAGTATTTTTAAAGTCGATCCTAAACCTTTGGATGTCCCGAACAATATCGAGACGGTGTCCGATCGACACAAAACTAGTCCCAAAATGTTTGTTACATCAAATAGATTAATTCAAATGTTGAACACATCCCCAAAAGGCCCAACACGGGCCCTCACGTGCCCAAAGGGGCTGCGCGTGAAAGCCACGCGCCAAACAGTGTCATCCCTAACCTTGGCAACCCGGTCGATTTAGACTAGTCCAGACCGATGGGGTCCAACCGAACCGGCTGGCACGGTTCACAGCTATTTCTCCCCCAATTTCGATCCGTTTCAACTTATTTTCATCCCTAAAGGTTCCTCTAATCATTTCCTATTCATTTATACTTTCAAATCCATGGAAAATATACAAAATCGTACCTCCTCGATCGGCCAAAACTCCTCCATTTTCCACCGCCTTGTCCTCCCTTCTCCTACCACCCTCAGCCTTAGCTCAGGTCCCAAGTCGACTCATTTGACCCTCATAAAACATTTCCCTATGTTAGAATCGTCCAACACAAGCTAGGATTCAAAATGCCATTTTCGAACTAAAACAGGGCACCATACGCGGTTCTTACCTCTCTCGTCGCCGTGGCCACAGTCACGGTCGCCTCGACCTCAGGAGAAACCTCCATAACCCAGAAATGGTCGACAACCCCTCATTCTTGTCTTTCCATTTGAATTCTTCAAAAAGTGGCTGTTCGGTGCCCGGCCTCCGAATCGGGCCACCGTGCACCACTGTCCCAACCACTTGCACCATCGTGCTCGCCATATTCCACTGGTAAACAAAACCCAGTTCATTAAGACATATAGGGGTCATGGTGTGAGGTTTGTGGGGTGATATGTGTGTGTTTGTTCTCTGTTGAAGAAGAATAGAATGAAGGAGATGAAGAAGATATTTGCACGGTTAAAGTGGAAGGAAAAGTGAGGTTTGTTGTGAGGATTCGGATAAGGGAACGGTGAGGATGAGGAAAGTGAGGAAATGAAGGGCTGAGATTGAGAGAGAGATGGGTGAAGATATTATTAAATAATCCAAAACCATTATTTTAATGTTAATCCCACCAATCACCATTTAGATCCTCTTTTTGGGGTTAAAGACTAATAGGATGAGTGACACTTGTCACTCATCCAAGGGTCCCAGAATGAAAGGTCAACCAATCAGATTTCGCCACGTGTCCTCGTCTCGTAATACGTGTATAGTGCAATGGAACTTCCGTGACCCATAACTTCTCCATTCGACGTCTGATTTCGGCGTGCCGCCTGTCTACGGATTCGTATCGACTCGATCTACATAACGATCCTCGACCCTCGGCCATCGGACCTCCCCAGTCAAAAGTCAATATTTTATCCATGATCAAGGGCAAGATGGTCATTTTGCATCGTTCGTCCGATTTCGCTCAACTAATCACTGTTTACCCTCACTAATCCTTGATTAGTCACTAATCTAATCCTGGAATTTGGGACGGGTCGTTACAACCTTCGTTCCTTAATTAATTTCATCCTCGAAATTCCAACTATCCCGATTCTACAACTACCTCATGGAAAGAAAATTGGCTCTCACCTCATGTGTACACTCGTACACCAATTAACCAGAACAATACTTGTCTGCAACCAGACGTTCCACCAATGCTCACGTTTCATCGACTACACTCGACCACATCGAGTGACAGTAATCACACGTTCCGAGTTGATACCACTCAACAAATCTACCATTTCTCCGACACAAACAACTCTACGGTTCCTTGCTCAATCACCAATCTATCCTGACATCTGTTCCCGCTGGGAGTCACCAAATCTCACTTATCGATCGACGCTAACACATCCGACAAACTGTCACCACTTGACAGCCGCCAGTCGAAAACTAGCACTATACTCACTTGTGGTTACACTAACCACCAACTCACTCAACCTGTGTGTAACTGGACCCATCAGAATCACTATGACCTAGTGCACAGTATCTAATGTCCAGTTAGCATCCTCGACTAATCCAATGGTATTGGGTTAAGCCGACTACCAACACGCTCACCAACGTACTCCTGGTATACCCTACATACCACCACTAGGCACCACAAGCCTATCCAATATCATACCTCGAACAACGTACAAGGTACGTACATCTATCTATCAACCAGCCTACAACCAAGGTCGTAGCCAATCACGTTTCAATTCTAGAGTCCATCTGTCCAATCCAGTACCAGAAAGATCAGAACTCCAACCCATCATCCATTTCGAGTCCCACGGTCACCTGACCAGTAACAAAATGTCTACTCCTAACAAGTAATCCAATATGTACCAATCCGACTCACGCCCACCAAGTCGTACCCACTCAAGCCAACTGGTACCCAATCTCACCCACGTCTACGGAGACGCACCAAATCCGAACCTAACGGTTACCTGCTCAGACGATTATCGCGTTACATTCGATTAACTTTATAGGGAAGCCAATCCCATCATTCACACATCTAAGGTTGACCAAATTTGACCCCATCGAACACCTACTCGTTCGATTAATACACCATACGGGATTTACCTCGAAAAGAAGTTTAGTCCCATCATCCCCAACTCAAATATCCAAGTAAGAGCGATAAACTCTCCCCCTATCTGGATCATCAAGATCACGATCTAGATCCATCACTACGTCACCTGAGCATAAACGTCACGATCCTCGGTCGTCACGACGCCCAAAGTCCTCAATATCACAATCCAGATCCACCTAAGATCCACACATGCTCACCTTGCTAACAATCTACCTGAGATTCTATCATAGGGTCTTACACCCTCTTGACTCCTTCGTCAGTCACATCACTCCACCAATTCCCACATCTAAACAGATCAGTCAACGACGAGACACGTCGAGACTGTGGGTCCTCTCCAATTACCTCGTATCGATCCATGTCATTCCACCTAGGAAAATCAAGGATGATCCAAGACGATGACAAAAAAATCCATCCTACGTGAATGCAAACAAAACTCATTGCACTCACCACGCCATGTAAACCAACATCATCTGCCACCAAGCAGAAATTGAGAAATCGCATTCACCTAACTTTGAAATACCCAACTCCTCCTAATGACCCAAAACAATCATGGGTTCTCCAACCAATACACGATCAACGTACTTGTGGCATCAAACATCATCTGCTACGGCATAACCTGAGAAGTCACCTTAATGACTTTGAAATACCCATTACCAATGCGGAAAACCCGCACTCCTCTCATCACCTCAATCATAACCTCTTTCGATTTCGAAGTTCCAACCATGTCGGAACCAACACACTCGGACATCCACTACGTGTCCGTACCCAGTCTAACTCATTACCAGGTTCGCCTACCGGCTTATACTGTTTATGCACATCCAAAAGGATGTGGATCATTACCACCCGATCCACACGTCTCAACCCCTGCTAGATCCCGTCCAATCCAACTCTATATGTGATCCACTCCCTGACCACATATAACGAACACATGCCCATCTCGATGGAGTCACATCCCGACTCATGACTCATCGTCATCACAATCACTGGCACTAGCACCAGCGCTAGTACTAGTACCAACACTAGCACACCGCGTCCAATCAGACAACCCTGGATCTCCACTCATACCGAGCGACGGCCCCATACCTCTGTTAGTATTGGAGAAACTCTACCTCTCTCGTACCTAACAACTCTGGGTACAGTCACCCTAACATCTCACACGAGAAAAGGAAACGTTTCCCTAACGTCCCCGATTCACAAAAACCACTACTACAACCACTCTCGATAATAGTGTATGCCACAACTCGTACAGACCCAACCACCAGACAACGTTATCGTGACTCCGCATCCAATAGAATCAACTGCTTGTACTAACTACTCCGTATCCCCACTCCGGGATTCCATCAATAAGTACCAACCCTAGTAACCTGTCCAACCAAACTCTAACCAATCGTAACTCGAATCAACCAATCGTAACCCGAATCAACCAATGTCGCCTACCAGGTCGTCTATGACCTTAGATGCACCAACAATCCATCACAAATATGGTAGTACGATGACCAACTAGGTCTAACTGTTTAACACAACCTCGACTGCAGAGTGCAGTCCCATCTCTAAAGCTGGCATGACTAGACCGACCGACGGTCTCGACTCCGAAAAGTTGTCAAAGTCAGACTACTCACCAATTCACCTTTCTGAACCATGCATCATACGTTCGGGTTCCACGATCACTAGCTAGGGTTCCTCTGAACCCAATTGCAAAAGGCAGTATAATCCACAATCTGACCGACCTCGTAGTCCCGACATCGTATGGGCGTCAATCCATTCCTACCTTCAGTTCAATTAGGGTTCCTCGAACCTGGCTGCTCCCGGTAGCATAGCCACCTAACTCAACAAAATCCGACCATCTAATGGTCACAACTCCCAACCAGTCGTCATAATCGATCCTACAACATCGTGAAAGACGATCCCAACTAACTGTCCCACGATAAAAAACTCTAAAGTACTATTACGTTTATCCTTCCGTAGGGTCCCACATTGCCAACCACGACAGAACTATGGTAACCCCGGCATCGAGTGCCGAACCAAAACGATCTACGATTCAATCCTACTAACTATCATACTGGCATCCTAACCATCAGGTTGATAATGAACTACAACCCTTAGAGACATCACATCCTCGACCTGTGCGTTGCTCTTATGGTGCGCATCGACAACCCAGCTCTGGAATTCAAAGTAACATGACCAAACCTGCTCTGATACCACTTGTCAGGACCCGTCCCAATCCCCCCGGGATTAACGAGGGATGCTCCTGATCCCGTCTGACACGGAGTGTCAGACCAAGGAAAATTTGCACCTTTAGGCCGACAGGCTTCCAGAGTACGCCAGGATCCGGAGGAGGTATGTGATGTCTCGGTCTCTGCTACAGTCCGCACCGTATTCAACCTGAAGGGCATTGAAAACAGAAAGACTATGAGTGGACAAAAATGAAAGAGTTCATAAAACACATTTTATAAAAGACCTTTATGCCCTTCACTAAAAAGCATGCATGCATAGTAAAACCATTTATCAAACCACATACGTTTTAATAACCAAATCCATACGGGCCCCTGCCCAAAACCATTTATCGAAATCTAGAACATAATAAACATATGTAGGATCTCAACCCAAATCCATTTATCAATCATAAAACACAATTTCGCAAATCCAAGAAATCATGTTTATCCATATATCATAAAACCAATCTTGTCACGGTATCAAGAGCTATGCGCGTGCTACTTGGGGTCTCAAAGCCCAAGTCTCCCTAGGGTCCACCTAGGTCAATGTCCGTAGATCAATGACCCTCCCTGGGGGATATAATCCATAGCCTTTCTAAGAGTAAGGAACCCTACAGGGGCGACTTCACTCAATCGGTGCTCCGTGACTACTCCGGGGTCCACCCAGGCCAACGACCCTCCCCGAAGGAGACAATTCATATATAAAGGATGGTATACGAAAAAGAAAAAATTCTCAAAACCTTTCAAGGGTTCATGCCTGGTCCCCATAAACCGTCATGAACCATAAAAACCTTTCAGGGTTCATGCCGGTCCCCATAAACCGTCATGAACCATAAATCCATTTATGGGTCCCCGACCCGAAATTACAATCTTAAAACATAAATGGGGCCTAAGCCCGAATCCACATACAAACTGGGCCTCCAGCTCGAATTTTAAGCCAACTGGGCCTCGTGCCCTATTTCGTAAACCAAATGGGCATCGTGCCTAATATCGTAAATCAAATGGGCCTTGTGCCCGATACATAAGTCAATTGGGCCTCGAGCCCGATAAGTAAAACAATTGGGCCTCGAACCCGTTACGTAAACCAACTGGGCCTCTGGCCCGATGTCTTGTTAAATCAAATGGAATACAGGTCCGAGATTTCGTAAATCAATTGGGTCTCGTGCCTGGGCTATATTTTCAAATTCGAAATCGATTCAAGAACCAACTGGTCCTTTGGCCCGAGAACGTAGCTAAAAGGGACTTCGAGTCCGAGGGTTACCAAAAAAAAAAGGATCTCGAACCCGAGTTTACCTTTTCAAATCCAAAACCATTTCATGAAATCATTTCCAAAACTATAAGCACGGAAAATCAGTGCAAAACTGTAAACCTCGATTTACGTGCAAGCACGTAAATCGCCTCGAAATACGTGAAATCATATAAATCACAATCATCCAAATTCATCATTATAGAATCATATCTATAAACCATATAAAACATTTATGCATGCATCATAGTTTAGAAATCAAGGTCCACTCACAGACCATCCTAAGCTACCGCCTTGATTTGCATGCCGCAAGCCTCACCGGACTAATCACCGTCACCGGGACTCCTAAACCTGTCCAAATCAATCTAGATGGTTACTAACTACCTTATTAACCTCTCATTGAAGCCCCGTAATTTTTTCGAATTTTGAAGTATTTTTAAACTCGATCCTAAACCTTCGGATGTCCCGAACAATATCGAGACGTTTTCCGATCGACACGAAACTAGTCCCAAAATGTTTGTTACATCAAATAGATTAATTCACATGTTGAACACTTCCCCAAAAGGCCCACCAGGTGCCCTCCCGCGCTGTCCAAAGGGACTGCGCGTGAAAGCCATGTGCCAAACTATGTCATCCCTAACCTTGGCAAACCGGCCGGTTCAGACCGGTCCAACCGAACCGGCGGTCATGGTTCACTACTATTTCTCCCCCAATTTCGATCTTTTTAAACCTATTTTTATCCCTAAAGGTTCCTCTAATCATTACCATGGAAAATATACAAAATCGTACCTCCTCGATCGCCCAAAAATCCTCCATTTTCCACTGCCGTGTCCTCCCTTCTCCGACCACCCTCAGCCTTAGCTCAGGTCCCAAGTCGACTCATTTGACCCTCAGAAAACATTTCCCTATGTTAGAATAGTCCAACACAAGCTAGGATTCAAAATGCAATTTTCGAACTAAAACAGGGCACCATACGCGGTTCTTACTTCTCTCGCTGCCATGGGCCCCGCCGTGGCCACCGTCACTGTCGCCTTGACCCCAAAAGAAACCTCCACTACCCAGAAATGGTCGACAACCCCTCGTTCTTGCCTTTCCATTTGAATTCATCGAAAAATGGGCGTTCGGTGCCCGGCCTCCGAATCAGGCCACCGTGCACCACCGTCCCAACCACTTGCACCGTCGTGCTTACCATATTCCACTGGTCAACAAAACCCAGTTCATTAAGAAAGATAGGGGTCATGGTGTGAGGTTTGTGGGGTGATATCTGTGTGTTTGTTCTCTATTGAAGAAGAATAGAATGAAGAAGATGAAGAAGATATTTACACGGTTGAAGCGGAAGGAAAAGTGAGGTTTGTTGTGAGGATTCAGATAAGGGAACGGTGAGGATGAGGAAAGTGAGGAAATGAAGGGCTGAGATTGAGAGAGAGATGGGTGAAGAAATTATAAAATAATCCAAAACCATTATTTTAATGTTAATCCCACCAATCACCATTTAGGTCCTCTTTTGGGGTTAAAGACTAATAGGATGAGTGACACTTGTCACTCATCCAAAGGTCCCAGACTGAAAGGTCAACCAATCAGATTTCGCCAAGTGTCCCCTTCTCGTAATACGTGTATAGTGCAATCAAACTTCAGTGACCCATAACTTCTCCGTTCGACATCCAATTTCGGCGTGCCGCCTGTCTACAGATTAGTATCGACTTGATCTACATAATGGTCTTTGGCCCTCGACCAAGGGCAAGATGGTCATTTTGCGTTGTTCGTCCGATTTTTCTCAACTAATCACCGATTACCCTCACTAATCCTTGATTAGTCACTAATCTAATCATGGAATTTGGGACGGGTCGTTACATTTTTGACTTGGGACCTCTGATATTCTCTCCTAGTTTCAGATCTCTACACAAGCAAGTGAGTCAGGAATTATGAGCTAACAAATAATGGAGCAGATGCATTAGAATGTACAATACGTATCGAGTCACAATTTTTTTCTAACTTCCGGTTCTCGACCAAGACTGAAATGGCTGGATCAGAATTTATGGCACACTCCAACAATAGAAAGTGGCATATCCATACCTCTCTCGGGGAAAAACGGAAGTTCTCCTTGAAGTAAGAAGCTCACCACGAATCAAAAGCGGATGTACATCTAAAAAAGGGTTCCACGAAAAGTGGGAAGAGCACAGAAACATGGGAGAGAACATCCTGAGAAGTGATTATCAATCTTGAGTTAGAAGCCTCCAAACAAAATGATGTATTGGTCTGCGGACAGCCTGGCAGAAACCAAACTGGCAAGCACAGTAGTTGAGTTGGTAGGCCTTGAAATCGGGGGTCGATCTATTGTTCTTGCCACCATCTTTCATGAGAACTCGAACAAGAATGCAACTCATGAAATCTCTAGCTAGAGACATTAGCAATTGGGCTGCCACTACGTCATCGGGGTATTCGATTGAACAACTTTGTAATTGATGGAATACCCAGTTCAACCACGGGGGGGGGGGGGGGGGGGGGGGGGGCATTCAAAGAAACTAACTTTGCGGGATGCAAAACAATGGAACGTACGACGATGTATATGTGGACCAAGATGAAAGGTCCCAAAGCTATCTTGGAGTGAGATTGTAACAACCCAGACCTTCAACGAGGGTAAAATTAGAAAAGTCAGATGTAATTGATCATTTTGCCCCTGAGAGTCAAGGGTTGACTTTTAGTCAAAGTCAAAATATTGACTTCTGGTCAAAGTCAAAAGATTGACTTTTGGTCAAAGTCAAAAGGTTGACTTTTAAGAAATAAGGTGAAAATATTGAATTTTTAACCGGGATGGTTTTTGGAAATTTCCAAAATGCCGTTAGGAAGGTTTTAGTCTCTTGAGTGCATTGACAGGTAGCACTCTGGAAATGGAGCCCGGATGGTTTCGTTTTGGGTTTAAGATGTAATGACCCATTACGAATCTATGGGATTAATTAAGAATTAATTGAGGATTAGCGAGACTAATCGGGAATTAGTCGAGAATTATCGGACGATCGGGGTAAAATGACGATTTTTCCCATAGAAAGGGAAAAAAGTTGACTTTTGACCAAGGAAGTCAATGGCATGTGGATCGATATCTATTATGTAGATCGAGACCGTATGAGTTCTTAGGTAGGCGACATGTCTAAATTGGACATCGTACGAGAAAGTTATGGGTCACGGACGATTTCAGGAACTATTTACAGTGGCACATTTTACGAGGCAAGTTGACATTTTTCTTTTAGTGGGCCCAGATATTTGGTCCAAGCCAATGGATGAGTGACAAGTGTCACTCATCCATTTCCTATCATGTTTATTAATGCATCTCACCCCTTCCTATTTCATTCCTCTTACTCAAAACCCACAACCCACAACCCAAATCTCATATCCACACCCCCATTCCCTCACCTTTTTCTGTCTGTGTGAAAGAGAGAGTGACAGAGCGAGAAGAGATGGAGAGGACGGTGACAACGGTTGGGACAACCGTGCACGATGGCCGGAAAATCGATGGTAAGCCGATTTGGGTTCAAAATTCAAATTCGAGTTTTAGGGTTTGTTGGGCAATTCTAATGTGTAGAATTGATTCCTAGGGATAAGACGAGCTCACGGGGATCAAAAGGGAGGATTTTGGTTGTTGTGAGTGCCTGGAAACAGAGCTGGAAGTTCATTTAAAATCACCAAGCTTAGAAGGTAATTTTGAGACCCTATTAGTCGATGTTAAATCCATAGAACGGTTACTGGGATCATTGTTATCCTGTAGGAAGAAAAATGGTCAAAAATAGCTGGGGAATGAGTGAGATCTAGTCGGGTCAAGTCGCGGGTCGAATCGACCCGTTACAGAGAAACTGGTCAACCCGTCTCAAGGTTGACAATGTTGACGTGGCATTCCACGTCGTCATCTATCAGAGCTATCAGTCCACGTAGCCAAATAGGTAATGCCACGTGGCATGCTGTCAGGTCCAGTTAGCACGTTAAACACGTGGATCAATCAGGTGGTACCACATGGCAGCTGTCAGACCTTACATTGTCTAACACGTCGACGATGTATATGTGGACCAAGACGAAAGGTCCCAAAGCTATCTTGGAGTGAGATTGTAACAACCCAGACCTTCAACGAGGGTAAAATTAGAAAAGTCAGATGTAATTGACCATTTTGCCCCTGAGAGTCAAGGGTTGACTTTTAGTCAAAGTCAAAAGATTGACTTCTGGTCAAAGTCAAAAGATTGACTTTTGGTCAAAGTTAAAAGGTTGACTTTTAAGAAATAAGGTGAAAATATTGAATTTTTAACCGGGATGGTTTTTGGCAATTTCCAAAATGCCGTTAGGAAGGTTTTAGTCTCTTGAGTGCATTGACAGGTAGCACTCTGGAAATGGAGCCCGGATGGTTTCGTTTTGGGTTTAAGATGTAATGACCCATTACGAATCTATGGGATTAATTAAGAATTAATTGAGGATTAGCGAGACTAATCGGGAATTAGTCGAGAATTATCGAACGATCAGGGTAAAATGACGATTTTTCCCATAGAAAGGGAAAAAAGTTGACTTTTGACCAAGGAAGTCAATGGCATGTGGATCGATATCTATTACGTAGATCGAGACCGTATGAGTCCTTAGGTAGGCGACATGTCTAAATTGGACATCGTACGAGAAAGTTATGGGTCACGGACGATTTCAGGAACTATTTACAGTGGCACATTTTACGAGGCAAGTTGACATTTTTCTTTTAGTGGGCCTAGATATTTGGTCCAAGCCAATGGATGAGTGTCACTCATCCATTTCCTATCATGTTTATTAATGCATCTCATCCCTTCCTATTTCATTCCTCTTATTCAAAATTCAAATTCGAGTTTTAGGGTTTGTTGGGCAATTCTAATGTGTAGAATTGATTCCTAGGGATAAGACGAGCTCACGGGGATCAAAAGGGAGGATTTTGGTTGTTGTGAGTGCCTGGAAACAGAGCTGGAAGTTCATCTAAAATCACCAAGCTTAGAAGGTAATTTTGAGACCCTTTTAGTCGATTTTAAATCCATAGAACGGTTACTGGGATCATTGTAATCCTGTAGGAAGAAAAATGGTCAAAAATAGCTGGGGAATGAGTGAGATCTAGTCGGGTCAAGTCGCGGGTCGAATCCACCCGTTACAGAGAAACTGGTCAACTCGTCTCAAGGTTGACAATGTTGACATGGCATTCCACGTCGTCATGTATCAGAGCTATCAGTCCACGTAGCCAAATAGGTAATGCCACGTGGCATGCTGTCAGGTCCAGTTAGCACGTTAAACACGTGGATCAATCGGGTGGTACCACATGGCAGCTGTCAGACTTGACATTGTCTAACACGTCGACGAATCAGAGAGTGACATGCGGCAGGTTTTAGACCTGACAGCTGTCAGACTTGAAAGTTGTTAGACCTATCCAGTTGACTTCAGCATGACTTGATGATGATGCTAGCCGTTGACTGTTGACCGATGACATCATCGTTGGCTTTTGCTGATGTCAGCATTAATCGATGACTTTTGTTGACCATAATTTTGATAGACGCGTGGGGGCACTTGGGCATGAATTCCGAGGTGAACTCGGTCATGTTCAAAAGGTTTCGACGATCTAAATCCAATGGTGGTGGTTTCAGGTCGATCAGAGGTCGTTTGGTAGGTCATTTAGAGTTTTTAGCCTAGGAAAACGTGTTCGGAACACGTTGACCATACTAGGATTTGTGAGAGTCTATGATTTGAACTTATAGAAGGTATTAGTGACCTTTGGGTATGGTTTGGATAGGTCTGGACGTCCTAGAGAGGATGGATGAACCCTTGAGTGGCTTACAATGTGGTTTTCGGAGCGCGCAGCGTGGACCGACGGTGAATGGACTTTTCTTTCTAAATGATGCATGCATATATGTTTTAATGTTTTATAAACACGGCTTGAAATGCAATGATTGCATAATGATTTGAATGATGATTTATGAATTTGATCATGGTTTGAAAATGAATGATATACAGATTTTTGTGAGAAGGTATATTGGGCTTGAGACCCTATTGAAATGATTTTGGGCTTGTGACCTAGTAGAAAGATAGGAAGACAATGGACTCCGGGAATGTGTCCATTGGAAACCATGTTCCGGGCCAAGGGCCCTATTGGGGCTTTGGACCCCGTTTGATATGAAATTGGACACAAGTTTTATGTGATTTGTGGAAACTGGTTTTTGGCAGAGAATCGGTGGAAAATAACTATTTTGGATTTGGGAATAGATAGTTTTGAAATTGCGTTTCCACGATTTTTAGACCATTCTCTGAGATGATGGATATGACTTTGGAAGGAATGTGTTTCCCCGGAGGGGGACCTCTGGCTTAAATATGTTTCTCCGGAGAGAACCCTGTGAGATGATGGTTATGACTCCGGTAGGGATGCATTTCCTCGGAGAGGTCACGATGACACTACCTGCAGGAGTGTCGGGTTATTGCACTGAGTCGTCGAGTCAGGGACTCCAGGCCTTGTGCCACACCTAGACGTCGAGTCGCAGACTCTATAGCCAAGTGTAGTTCGGTTGTGTAAATCCGAGTCGCACACGTGTCGATATAAAAATCATGACAGTGATAACAATGGATGATTTGACGGTATGAGACCAATGTTGGATATTGACGGATAGAGATGGGTGATTTCCCAGATAGAGACGGTTGATTTCCCAAATAGAGACGGGTGATTTCCCTACTAGAGACAGATGATTCGACGGACATCGACGTATGACAAATATGAGAATGGGTCCCGAGGTTTTTGACTAATAGATTGTGTCTAGTTGTTTATTTTGACATGTGTTGGTTTTACCTTGAAAGTACTGATTTTTAAATTGGTATGCATGCATGCTTTATAAAACGGAGGGTGAAAGCTTTATTTGGTAAAATTGTTTATAAATAAATTATTATTTTTGTCCCGGATGGATTTTGATTGACATAGTATGCCATGGTTGAGCAGTGTTCGACACTGAGTAGGGCCAAGTCTCTTATTGGCCCAGCGACTGAGAGTCGTAGAGTAACTACTATCCGAGAGTTACTAGGTGGTTGGATACCAGTTACCCCAGTGTAGCGACTTTTCACAGTCGAGACTGATAGATCGGTCAGGATAGATGTGCTGCGGTGAGTAGCCGAGGTTGTAAGTGACCTGAGTTGAGATTTGATCGGACAAGTTACCAGGAGAGTGGTACTTTTGGATTGAATCCTGGGGCGGACCGATCAGTGAATTACACACTTATGTGCAGATTGTACTAGTGTTAAGTTACGATCTTGAGGACATAGTTCGAACAATCCTAAGTGATCAGTACGGGCGGTGAGTTATCGTCCAAGTTCGAAGTCTTGATAGTGGAGCGTTTCTTACTATCGATGGATGTGGATGAGACTATTGTGTGCTAGGTGACATTCAAGGAACGTTCTTACATTATATTCGCCCTAGCCTTGTCGAGGTACGAGTAGAGGTTATGATCTTGCTATGGTATGCTCATGTTCCAGCGACGACAGAGATGATGAGGATTCGTCAGTCGTGTCGGCAACTCGACATGTTGCCAAGAGGTAAGGTTCCTCCATTTGGTGTAGAGGTACATGATTTTTGCTCGGTAGGAGCAGAGATTTGGGATTTTAGGTTTGGTTCGCACGGAGTACGATGACGACTGAAGCAGTAAGGCTTCATCGATTTGTGTAGGGTCTCGAGGATAATACTCGAGAGATGATGTGATATCTCAGAGGGAGATGAGTTTGACGGAATCCCAACAACGACAAAGTGGTTATGGACGACACATAGGGGTCAAAGGGATTTGTGTACTTGGGGTGCTTAGACAAGGATTGCCTCAAGCTCCGAGGGTTGTGTGGCAGATGTGAGCATTACGGTGGTAGTGATCGATGAGCGGGACATAGAGGATCCCGAGTGACTTGGTGAGATGAGGTTCGATTGGCTTATGGAAGGCATGGGGTATGCCTAGATGGGTGACATGCACTCTAGTTATCTTGGTTAGTTTTGGTCAGGTGGCCCGATCGTTGTGGAAAAAATGGAACTTGAATGGAACTTGGTACGGAACTTGGATGGAACTTGGTATGTAACTTCGAACTTGAATGGAACTTGGTATGGAACTTGGCACGATCGTTAGTTTTGGTCGGGTATGCCTAGGAAGAGTTGGATTTTGGTACGGAACTTGAATGGAAAAAATGAATCCGATGAGTACCAGCTTGACACGAAGATCTCCAACTGTAAACCGTTTTAATGACAGACGATTTGAGATCGCTTAGGGAGAGAAAAGATGTCATCTTGAGATAGAAATATTATCAGTAGGATGCTAGCTTGGATTCTTAGTGCAGGCGTACTTAGCTTGAAATTAGCCTGCATAGGTGACCGGTGAAATCGACGAGTGTCGATGTCTCATTCGAGACTGGAGAATGAGTGTTGGAATTTTCATTGACAGTTGATCACGCGCTTGTTGGATACGGTCTAGGAAGATGAGCTGAATTTCAGCATTGACCGTTGGATTATGGTTGACGTTAACTGACGTCTGGTTATGGTTGAGTATAGTGGATTGGATTACCGCAGTTTTGGGACAAATTTGAGTTGATCGTAATTTTGAGCACAAAATTTCTTTAAGGAGGGTGGATTGTAACGGCTCGTACCGAATCCACGGGATTAATTAAGAATTAATTAAGGATTAGGGAGACTAATTAGGAATTAGTCGATAATTATCGGACCATCGAGGGAAAATGACAATTTTTCCCTTGGAAAGGGAAAAAAGTTTACTTTTGACCCGTGAGGTCAATGACACATGGGTTGAGGTTCATTATGCAGGTCAAGACAATATGAGTCCGTAGGCAGGAGGCATGTTGAAATCGGACATCGTATGAGAAAGTAACGTGTCACAGATGAATTCAAGAACTATTTACTGTGGCATATTTTACGAGGTAAGTTTTGACATTTGTCTTTTGAAGGGCCTAGATATTTGGTCCAGGCCCAATGGTGTCACTCATCCGTTGCCTATCATCTTCATTCATGCATCTCTCCCCCCCTGTTACTCATCCATTGCCCATCATCTTCATTCATGCATCTCCCCCCCCCCCCCACTTTTCTGTTCCACTCTTCTTACTCGAAACCCACAACACAAATGCCACACCCACACCCCCATTCCCTCACCCTTTGTTGTCTGTAAGAAAGAGAGAGTAACATTGTGAAACGAGATGGAGATGACAGTGACAACGGTTGGGACAACCATGCACGGTGGCCGAAAAACCGATGGTAAGCCGATTTGGGTTCAAAATTTGAATTCGGGTTTTAGGGTTTGTTGGGCGATTCTAATGTCTAGAATCGATTCGTAGGGATAAGATGAGTTCACGAGGATCAAAAGGGAGGATTTTGGTTGCTGGGAGTGCATAGAAACAGAGTTGGAAGTTCATCCGAAATCACCAAGATTGGAAGGTAATTTCGAGACCCTTTTAGTCGATTTTAAATCCATAGAACGGTTACTTGAAACATTGCGATCCTATAGGAAGAAAAATGGTCAAAAATGGTTGAGGAATGAGGTAGATCGAGCTAGGTCAGGTTGCGAGTCAAATCGACTCGTTATAGAGAAATACGTTAACTAGTATCAAGGTTGATGTTGATGACGTGGTAGTCCACGTCATCATCTGTCAGAGTTGTCAGTCCATGTGGCCATTCAGGTGATACCGCATGGCATGCTGGCAGGTCTAGTCAGCATGTCAGACACGTGGACCAAACGAGTAGTGCCACGTGGCAAGTTATCATACCTGACATTGTCAGACACGTGGACTAATCAGAGAGTGACACATGGCAGGTGTTAGACCTGACAACTATCGGACCTGCTAGGCTGACGTCAGGCGTTGACTGTTGACCGATGACGCCAGCGTTGACTTTTGCTGACATCAGCGTTGACCGTTGACTTTTATTGATCGAAACTTTGATCAATACGTGGGGACACGTTGGCACGAATTTCAATGTGAAATTGGTCATGTTCAAAAAGTTTCGACGATCTGAATCCAATGGTGGTGGTTTCAGATCAATCGAAGGTTGTTCGGTAGGTCATTTAGAAGTTTTTAGCTTCGGAACTGTGTTCGGGACACGTTGACCGTACCGGGATCTGTGAGGGTCTATGTTAAGAACTTATAGAAGTTTTTAAAGTCCTTTGGGTATGGTTTGGACAAGTCCGGACATCCCGGAGATGACAGATGAGCCCATAATGGCTTACGGCGCGGGTTTTGGAGCGCGCATCGTGGACCGATGGTGAGTGAACTTTGATTTCTAAATGATGCATAAATATATTTTTTAATGTTTTATAAACATGGTTTGAAATAAAATGATTGCATAGTTATTTGAATGATGATTTGTGAATTTGATCATGGTTTGAAAATGAATGATTTACGGATTTTCGTGAGAAGGTAGATCAGGCTTGAGACCTTATTGAAATGATTTTGGGCTTGTAATCTAATTGAAAGATAGAAAGACAATGGACTCTGGGAGTGAGTCCATTGGAAGCCATGTTTCAGGCCAAGGGCCCTATTGGGGCTTCAGACCCCGTTTGATGTGAAACATGACACTTTTTTTATTTGATTTGTGGAAACTAGTTGTGGGCTGAGACTCGGTGCAAAATAACTGTTTTGGATTTGGGAATCGACAGTTTTGAAAATGTGTTTCCACGGTTTCTAGACCATTCTCTGAGATGATGGATATGACTCAAGCAGGAATGTGTTTTCTTGGAGAGGACCCTTTGAGATGATGGATATGACTCCAACAAGAATGTGTTTCCACGGAGAGGACCTTATGGGATGATAAATATGACTTCGGTAGGAATGTGTTTCCCTGGAGAGGGCCTCTGGCAGGAATGTGTTTTCCTAGAGTGGTCCTTGTGAGAGGATGGTTATGACTCCAATAAGGATGTGTTCCCCGAAGAGGTCACGATGACACTACCTGCAGGAGTGTCAGGTTATTGCACTGAGGCGTCGAGTCAGGGACTCCGAGCCCTGTGCCACACCTAAACGTCTAGTAGAAGAGTCCAGAGTTAGGTGTAGATCAGTTGTGTAAATCCGAGTCGTATGTGTGCCGATATAAAAGTCATGATAGTGATAATAATGGATGATTTGATGGTATGAGACCGATGTCGAATATTGGCGGATTGAGATGGGTGATTTCCCTGATAAAGAAGGATGACTTGACAAACAGGGACAGATGACGGATATGAGAATAGGACCCGAGGTTTTTGAGTAATCGATTGTGTCTAGTTGTTTGTTTTAACCTTTGTTAGCTTTACCCTGAAAGTACTTATTTTTCGTATGTGGTACTTTACTGGAAAGTACTGGTTTTTAAATTGGTATGCATGCATGCTTTTTAAAACGGAGGGTGAAAGCTTTATTTGGTAAAATGGTTTTTTAATAAATGCGTATTTTTGTCCACTCACACGTTTGTCTTTTTGGTACCCTCCAGGTTGATTGAGGATGCGGGGTGTAAGAGAGATCGACACATCACATGCCACCACTGGTCCTTGTGTACTCTGGGTAACCCCGAGCTGGTTACGGTTTTATCCATTGTCTGGCACGTGGTGTCAGATGGGAGTAGGTACATCCCACAATAATTCAGGGGGATTGGGATGGGTCCTGTCAAATTGGTGTGAGAGGACGAGTTGCTCTTAGAGTGCTGCGTATGTGTCAGATGTGATGTCTCTATGGTAAACACAGCCCATCATCAACTTGGTAGTAGGGGTAGGAATATGAAAGTTAGGTGAAAATGAACCTATCTAAGGGTTTTTGTTTGGCATATATTTTGTTGGCATGGAATGTCATGGTTTTTTATTGGCATAGTATGCCATGTTTTAGTTTGTTGGATCTTAGATGGATTTTGATTGACATAGTATGCCGTGGTTGAGCAGTGTTAGACACTGAGTAGGGTCAAGTCTCTTATGGGCCCAGCGGTTGAGAGCCGTAGAGTAACTATTATCTAAGAGTTACTGGGTGGTTGGATACTAGTTACCCCAGTGTGGCGACTTTTCAGAGTCGAGACCGATGGATCGGTCAGGATAGATGTGTTGTGGTGAGAGCAGAGGTCGTGGTTGACTTGAGTTGAGATTTGATTGGACAAGTTACCAGGAGAGTGGTACTTGTGGATTGGATCCCGAGGCGGACCAATCGGTGGTATCACGCTTATGAGCAGATTGTACCAGCGTTGAGTTATGGCTCGAGTGCGGAGTCTCGATAGCGGAGCATTTCTTGGAGCGATCTGCATAAGGATCATAAAAAACATCGCTATTGATGGATGTGGATGAGACTATTGAGAGTTGGGCGACGTTCAAGGAACGTTCTTACGTTATATTCGCCTCAGCCTTGTCATTGTATGAGCAGAGGTTGTGACCTTGCTATGGTATGCTCATGTTTCAGTGACGACAGAGACGATGAGGATTCCTCAGTCGTGTTGACAACCCGACAAGTTGCCGAAAAGTGAGGTTCCTACATTTGGTGCAGAGGTACGGAGTACGATGACGACTGAAGCAGTAAGGCTTCATCGGTTTATGTCCCATTTTTAGGATAAGACTCGAGAGATGATGTGACATCTTGGAGGGAGAAGAGTTTGATGGAATCCCAACAACGACCAAGTGGTTATGGACGACGCAGAGGCGTCAAAAGGATTCATGTACTTGGGGAGCTTGGACGAGGGTTGCCTCAAGCTTCGAACCTTAAGTTGGCAAGGATGTGCGTGTTATAGAGGTAGTGATCGCTGAGCGGGACTGAGAGGATCCCGAGTGGCTCGGTGAGATGGGGTTCGATTGGCTTACGGAAGGCACGTGGTATGCCTAGATGGGTGACAGACACTCTAGTTATCCTGGTTAGTTGTGGTCGGGTTGCACGAGTGTTGTGTGCATGAGTTGATCCCATAGAGTTGGGACATACGAGCTAGTATACCGACGGGTATGATGATGGAATTTCCTATTGGATGTGAGCCCATGGAGTTGGGACATGCGAGCTAGTATGCTGACTGGTATGGTGACAGAATCACCTATTGGATGTGCATAAACGGTCTGATAAAAGGCAGATAAGGCCTTGACCTTAAGATAGATTGAGTTTCAGGACAAGTGGTTGATGTCCGCGTGAGTGACGGCTAGAAGGCCGGGACCACCCCATCTTATGGTCGTTGGGGATGTGGGTCACGTGTTGTGATGTTCCTAGATAGCTCAGGGAGCTAGATGAGTTTTTGGTTATACCAAGTTCCTCCGATGACACATCCAGATTTGAATTAGTTAAAGAACGGAAGGTGACACCATCACCAACCGTGATGTATGAGCACCAGAGTTGGATGAGAGTCATGTGATGTTGACCGAGAGAGCTAGTGTGGATCCTTGGTGGATTGAGAGGATCGAGAAGAATACGGATTGAGGCGATTGAGTATCGCAGTACGTGTGAACCAAGATACTTATGCATCATGTTATTTTGGACCGATTTGGGGTATGGATTGCGATGAGTATGAGTCGTGGGGATTGTGAATCGAGCTAGTTGGGACTAGCATCAGCCAACCGTGACGACTAAGATTGTTCTCACTCAGACTGGATGAGTGACAGTGAAGGTCGGGTAGAGGTTTTTCATGTGGCCAATGAGACGATACATTGAGTATCATTCATGAAAAGATGAATAGTCAATGCCTCAAGTAGGATGTTGGCAAGTTCTTTATAGCTCCAGATGGAGATATTGCATTGGTGGTGAATGACCTTGGAGTGTTGTTGGACGGTGGTAGGTAATCAACAGGTTGAGATTGGTTAGTGAATCAGTTGGGCTATATCTGGGGTTGTTCAGCTGACCATATGGACTCAGAGAGGACGTTGAGTATAGTGTGGTCTGCCTAGAGTAGATATCAGATAGATAGGTTTCAGTATTGAAATATAATTGGCATGGCAGCAATGTGGTAGACGGATTGGATTTGAGTTTGTTGTAGTGTGTGGACTGGAGTGTGGATATTGGTATGTGGTTGGGCGCTGCCTGAGTATAGCCCTTGAGTAGACCAGAGGAATGCCTTGGTGATTATGTGTGGGTGCACTGGTGAGTAGTGCAAGTTGGACAGCGGGATAGTTGAGTTGAGAAATCTGATCGATGTGGTACGAACATCAGATTGAATCCGAGATGGACATGATTTAATCGAACGGGGTCCGATGTTGGTGGTACAGTGAGTACAAGGACCGAACATCGAATACTATGCATTAGTCTAGAGTGGCGAGGGTTCAGTGATTGTGTGAGCTTGGAGCTCAGGGCCATGATGGACCAAAGGCACCCTAGTGATAGTAATTGTTATATCCCTACTAGAGCAAGTGTTCGATGGGGTCCAGATGCATCTTGAGTATGTCGGCTGGATGTGAGATATGACAGTTTGGGACTCGAGAAGAGTCATGACCACAATGTTGGTCACTAAGTGATAAGAGGTATCTTGATAGGACTCTAGAGTAAGTCGAATTCCTCGAGTCAGGATCACAAAAATGGTCACTTGATGAGACGTGGTACAGTAATGGGACTCTAGGAGAAGTTAGATTTTGGTACGAAACTTGAGTGGAAAAAGTGAAGCTAATGAGTACCAGCTTGACACGACGGTCTCCAACTGTAAATCGTTTTAATGACAGACGATTTGAGATCTCTTAGGGATAGCAAAGATGTCAGCTTGAGATAGTAGGATTATCAGCAGGATGCCAGCTTGGATCCTGAGTGCAAGGGTACTCAGCTTGAAATTGGCCTGCGTAGGTTACAAGTGAGATCGACGATTATCGATGTCTCATTCGAGATTGGAGGATTGAGTGTTGAAATTTTCGGTGATAGTTGGTCACGTGCTTGTTTGATACGGTCCAAGAGGATGAGCTGAATTTCAAAATTGACCGTTGGATTATGGTTGACATCAAGTGACGTCTGGTTATGGTTGAGTACCGTGGATTGGATTTCCACAGTTTTGGGACGGATTTGAGTCGATCGAAATTTTGAGGACAAATTTTTATGGAGGGTGGATTGTAACGACCCGGCCCGAATCTACGGGATTAATTAAGAATTAATTGAGGATTAGGGAGACTAATTGGGAATTAGTCGAGAAGTATTGGACGATCGAGGTAAAATGATAATTTTGCCCCTGGAAAGGGTAAAAAGTTAACTTTTGACCTAGTAGGTCAATTGCACGTGGATCGAGGTCTATTACGTAGATCGAGATGATACGAGTCTGTAGGAAAGTGGCATGTCAAAATCGAACATCGTACGAGAAAGTTACAAGTCACATACGATTTCAAGAACTATTTACGAAGACACATTTTACGAGGCAAGTTAACATTTGTCTTTTAGTAGGCTCAGATATTTGGTCTAGGCCCAATGGATGAGTGACAAGTGTCACTCATCCATTGTCCCCATCATCTTCATTCATGCACCTCCCCCCTTTCCTGTTTCATTCCTCTTACCCGAAAACCACAACCCAAATTGCACATCCATACCCCCATTCCCTCACCATTTGTTGTCTGTGTGAAGGGAGAGTGACATAGTAAGAAGAGAAGGAGAGGACGGTGACAACGGTTGGGACAACTGGGCAAGGTGGCCGGAAACAAATGGTAAGCCGATTTGGGTTCAAAATTTGAATTCAAGTTTTAGGGTTTGTTTGACGATTCTAATGTGTAGAATTGATTACTAGGGATAAGATGAGCACACGGGGATCAAAAGGGAGGATTTTGGTTGCTAGGTATGCCTGGAAACAGAGTTGGAAGTGCATCCAAAATCACCAAGCTTGGAAGGTAATTTTGAGACGCTTTTAGTCGATTTTAAATCCATAGAACGGTTATTGGGATCATTGCAATCCTGTAGGAAGAAAAATGGCCGAAAATGGCTGAGGAATGAGTGAGATCGAGTCAGGTCAGGTCGTGGGTTGAATCGACCCGTTATAGAGAAATGGGTCTACCCGTCTCAAGATTGACGATGATGACATGGTAGTCCACATCATCATCTGTCAGAGCTGTAAGTCCACATGGCCAATCAGATGATGCCACGTGGCATGCAGTCAAGTCCAGTCAGCATGTCAGACACATGGACCAATAAGGTGGTGCCACGTGGTAGGTTATCAGACCTGACATTGTCAAACACATGGACTAATCAGAGAGTGACACATGGCAGCTATCAGACTTATCAACATGACGTCACGATGGCGTCAGCCGTTGACCGTTCACTGATGATGTCAGCATTAACTTTTGTTGACATCAGCATTGACCGATGACTTTTATTGATCCGAACTTTGACTTGCAGGTGGGGGCGCATGGGCATGAATTTGGAGGTGAAATCGATTATATTCGATGGTTTCGACGATCTGAATCCAATGGTGGTGGTTTCAGGTTGATTGAAGGTCGTTTGGTAGGTCATTTAGAGGTTTGTATTCTCAAGAAGCATGTTCGGGACACGTTGACCGTATCGGGATTTGTGATGGTCTATAATATGAACTTATAGAAGTTGTTAGTGACTTTTAGGTATGGTTTGGACAGGTCCGGACGTCTCAGAGAGGATGGATGAGGCCCAGGGTGGCTTACGGTCCGGGTTTCCGAGTGCATAGGGTGGACCGACGGTGAGTGGACTTTGCTTTCTAAATGATGTATGCATTTATGTTTTAATGTTTTGTAAGCATGGTTTGAAATGCAATGATTGCATAGTGATTTGAATGATGATTTGGGAATTTGATCACGGTTTGAAAATTAATGATTTACAGATTTTCATGAGAAGGTAGATCATGTGAAAGATAGAAAGACAATGGACTCCAGGAGCGAGTCCATTGGAAACCATGTTTCGGGCCAAGGGCCCTATTGGGGCTTCAGACCCCGTTTGATGTGAAACTGGACACCGTTTTTTATGTGATTTGTGGAAACTAGTTTTGGGCTTAGACCCGGTGCAAAATAACTGTTTTGGATTTGGGAATTGACAGTTTTGAAAGTATGTTTCCCCAGAGAGGACCTTATTAGACGATGGATATGACTCCGTCAGAAATGTGTTTCCCCGGAGAGGAGCCTATGAGAAGATAGATATGACTCTGGCAGGAATGAGTTTCGCCGGAGAGGGCCTCTGGTGGGAATGAGTTTCCTCGGAGAGGGCCTCTGGTGGGAATCAGTTTCCCTGGAGAAGATCTTGTGAAAGGATGGTTATGACTTGGGTAGGGATATGTTTCCTCGGAGAGGTCATGATGACACTACCTACAGGAGTGTCGGGTTATTGCACTGAGTCGCCGAGTTAGGGACTCCGAGCCTAGTGCCGCACCTAGACGTCTAGTCAAGGACTCCAATGCTAGGTGTAGATTGGTTTTGTAAATCCAAGTCGTACACGTGTCGATATAAAAATCGTGACAGTGGTAACAATGGATGATTTGACGGTAAGAGACCGATGGATGAGGCCCAGGGTGGCTTACGGTCCGGGTTTCCGAGTGCATAGGGTGGACCGACGGTGAGTGAACTTTGCTTTCTAAATGATGTATGCATTTATGTTTTAATGTTTTGTAAACATGGTTTGAAATGCAATGATTGCATAGTGATTTGAATGATGATTTGGGAATTTGATCACGGTTTGAAAATTAATGATTTATAGATTTTCATGAGAAGGTAGATCATGTGAAAGATAGAAAGACAATGGACTCCGGGAGCGAGTCCATTGGAGACCATGCTTCGGGCCAAGGGCCCTATTGGGGCTTCAGACCCCGTTTGATGTGAAACTGGACACCGTTTTTTATGTGATTTTTGGAAACTAGTTTTGGGCTTAGACCCGGTGCAAAATAACTGTTTTGGATTTGGGAATTGACAGTTTTGAAAGTACGTTTCCCCAGAGAGGACCTTATTAGACGATGGATATGACTCCGGAAGAAATGCGTTTCCCCGGAGAGGAGCCTATGAGAAGATAGATATGACTCTGGCAGGAATGAGTTTCCTCGGAGAGGGCTTCTAGTGGGAATGAGTTTCCCCGGAGATGGCCTCTGGTGGGAATCAGTTTCCCCGGAGAAGATCTTGTGAAAGAATGGTTATGACTTGGGTAGGGATATGTTTCCTCGGAGAGGTCATGATGACACTACCTACAGGAGTGTCGGGTTATTGCACTGAGACGTCGAGTTAGGCACTCCGAGCCTAGTGTCGCACCTAGACGTCTAGTCAAGGACTCCAATGCTAGGTGTAGATTGGTTTTGTAAATCCAAGTCGTACGCGTGTCGATATAAAAATCGTGACAGTGGTAACAATGGATGATTTGACGGTAAGAGACCGATGTCGGATATTAACAGATAGAGATGGGTGATTTCCCAGATAGAGATGGGTAATTTCCCTGAGAGAGACAGATGATTTGACGAACATGGACGGATGACGGATATGAGAATGGGTCACGAGGTTTTTGACTAATCTATTGTGTCCAGTTGTTTGTTTTGACCTGTCTTGGTTTTACCCTTAAAGTACTTGTTTTTCGTATGTGTTGTTTCACTAGAAAGTACTGGTTTTTGAATTGGTTTGCATGCATGCTTTGTAAAACGGAGTGTGAAAGCTTTATTTGGTGAAATGGTTTTTAAATAAATGTTTATTGTTGTCCACTCACACGTTTTATCTTTTTGGTAGCCTCCAAGTAGATCGCGGATGCGGGATGTAACAAATATCGACACATCACATGCTGCCATAGTCCTTGCGAGCTCTGTGTAACCGCGAGCAGGCTACAGTTTTATCCTTTATCTAGCATTTGGTGTCAGACGGGAGCAGGTGCATCCCACGATAATATAGGGGGATTGCGATGGGTCCTGTCATGAGATGTGTAGGGGAAATTTGGTAAATTGGCAAGAAAGGGTATTTTGGTAAATCTATTGAGAGATTTTTATGGTGGCTTACCTGGATTGGGACAAGTGTCCTTGGTCTGTGTGGGGATTTGTGCCACCGCTTCCCTATAGGATTTGTGTGAGTTGGGTTGTTCCATGGGTTTCTTCCGTGAAAACAAAAATGAAGAGAACGAGAGGAACCCGAAGTGAAGAAGAAGAGAGAGAGGGGAAAGAAAGAAAATTGAGAGACGAAGTAAACTGCGATGAAAGAGAGAAGAAGATAGGTGAAGATAGGAAAACCTGAGAGAGAAGAAAACTAGAAAGTTTGGAGAGGTTGTCTAGTTGGGGTTTTCTAAGGAAGAATGTTAAAGTTAGGATCGTTGGGTTGTTTCAGGAGTATGTGCGAGCATCTACAGCTGTTGAGCGGAAGCTTGGGACATGGGAATAGTTGGAAAAAGCTGGATTCAAGACAGGTTTTTCGAAGGCCTAGGTATGAAATTGTGGTGCTTTCTTCTGGGTTTGAGTTCACAGATTTTTTTTAGAAGTTGATTAGGATTATTTGCTCGAAGAACGGTTGGAAGCAAGCTAAGAACGAAGGTTTTGTAGCCAGGTTGACTCGCTAGTCTAAAAACCCGAAACCAGAGGTTCGAGTCGACCCATCTGAAGCAGGACGATGATGATGTCACTAGTGACATCATCAGATCGACCACGTGGCAGTGACAGGGTAGATCCATGTGGCATCTTGTAAGTGATGACATGGCATGATGACGATAAGATGACGTCAGCAGGTGACACGTGGCACCTATCAGGTGGTGACACATGGCACCTATCAGGTGGTGACACGTGGAACTTATCAGGTGGTGACACATGGCACCTATCAGGTGGTGACACGTGGCACCTATCAGGTGGTGACACGTGGCACCTATTAGGTGGTGACACAAGACACCTATCAGGTGTCGCCACGTGGCAGTTGTCTAGACTGTCAGATCAAGCAGAGATCGTTTGGTTGGTGGTTTAGATGTTTTTATTTTCAAGAAGGTTGTTCGGGGTACGTTTTCGATTTCAGGATTTTTAAGGGTTTGTTGTATGGACTTATATGGATAGTTAGTGACCCCTGGATATGATTTTGATAGGCCTGGATGTCCCGGAGGCTTCAGATTAGCTTACGACTGATGCTTTGAGCGATCAGCGGTACGGTGAGTGGACTTTTGTTTTCTAAAACTCTATGCATGCATTTTTACGTCATTGTATATGATTTATTATGAGAATTCTTGATGTTTGGTTACATACGATTTTTTTATGGATTTCTCGGGAAGTTTTATGAATATTTAAGAAAAGTGTTATTAAAACGTTTTGCGAAGAAATTGGGTTTAATAAATCCCAGATCCTCAACGAGTCATGGGAAATAGTTTTATACATATTAGGTCATATTTATATGAATTGGATTTTATATGATTTTTTCGAATATTTTAGTGGTTCGCTTTACAAGTTTTTGATGGATTTGTGAGTTGGGCTTAGGCTTGGGCTATGAGTTGAGTTATAGTTTTGGAATGTGGTTTGTGTTAAGGGTATATGTTTATTGGATACTTGTGGTTCCTTGGTATTTGTGATGATTGTGATGCATCAGATGGTAATTATGATGATGTGACATGTGTGATGATGTGTGATTGTGATGTGATTTGATGACCCTTCTTTAGATATCGATTGGTTGGATGGCCTCAGACGTCGAGGTAAAGCTCTGTATTTCCCGAGACCCATGAACAGTCTCGGACGTCAAGGTAATGCTCTGTAATTCCCGAGACTTGTCTCAGATGTTGAGCTTGGGGCTCTATAATCCTTGAGACTTGTCTCGGACGTGGGATGTGTGAAGGCTAAGGCATCACGGTGAGTGCGTACTCTGATCATGCTGGTTCGTGTGTAATAGTATCCCTAGTCTGACACGGAGTTAGGATGTTTACTTAATCCCGAGGATAATCTGGTCATTTTATAAGGCCGTGTCAAAGAGGAGCAGGTCCTCCCCGCTAATCATGGGGGATTACTGGGAGGGTCCTGTTAACTTCTTATCAAAGCAATGGGTTGCTCTCTTTAGGAATCGCACACTGGGTGTGCATGATAGTTTCATTATGGACATGATGCCTCCACGACGACAGCCCCATCATTAGCTTGGTAATGAGATTAAGGAAAGGAAAGTGAGAAAATTTAAATAGGAAAGGACCTTAGATTGGTTCTATTAGGCATTAGATGTCGTGTTCTAACGGGGTTGGACCCCAAGAAGGGCCGAGTTTCTTGTGGGCCCAGCGTCTTGGAGTCGTGGAGTTACTGGTTGATTAGATCCCAACAGTAATTGGATGAGTCCAGCTGATGCCGAGGGCGTCTAGTGGATGCATTACTAGGGAGCTTAGACGAGGGACATTTCTAGTTATAATTCTTCAAGAACATGCATGTGTGTCGTAGTGATCGACGAGCAAGACGGAGCATGTCCCGAGAGGATCAGTTGAGATTTCAGTCATCCTCCTAATTCAGTTGATTTCTGGAGGCACATGTTATACCTGGATTGATGACAGGTTGTATGTTTATCTTTGGTCGGATGCACAAGTATTGATGGAATACAGACCTACATTCTTTTATTTCCACCGGAGTTACACTTTGTTAACTGGGAGTTGATTCCACTGGGTTGGGACATGCGTATCTATATTCTGGTCGGTACTATGCCTAGTACTAGTTCGATAATTTGAGATAATTTTTTTGGGATGGAAGGTTTTGACCTTACTACAAATTGGAGTCCCTAGGCATATATGACTTAAACGTGATCCTCGGGATGGATTGTTGGACTACCATCATGCCTCGGTTAAGTGGTTTGAGGAACCATTGCCTTTGGAAGCCGGGAAGTTACTCTAGAATAATTGTTAAGAATATTGGACTTGTGCTATGATGTCCCCAAATGGCTCAGTGAGCTAGGGGAAGATATCGATTGTGCGAGCATTTCTGGATGTGAAGAATGAGGTTCCGGGTACTCAATCCATTTTACAACCACCATGTTGGATGGTACCGACGAAATTGAGAGAATTGAGGGTTCAGCTGCAAGATTTAGCGGATTTGGGGTTCGTTTGACTTATGATGCACCCTTAAGAAGCCCCAATGTTGTTTGGGCGAAAGGTGAATCGTGCCCTGCGATGTTAGATTGATGATCCGCAACTGAATGAGGAAATAATCTGGAACTAGTAATCCTTATGGTGGAAGTGTTTAGTGAACCACACCTCTGGATTGCATGACGTTGATGTGTATAGTATGGATTCGTATTCACCTTCGCATCGGATGAACTTGGATGTCATCAGTTGAGGATCAAGGAATCAGATATTCCTATTATCATTTTTGGACTCGGTATGGACATGTTGAGTTTTGAATTGTACTTTTTGGGTTTACTAACGCCCCAGTGATATTGATGGACTTGATATAACGAGTCTTTCGAAAGTTTCTGGATCAGTTTGGGAATTGTGTTACTAATAATATCTTGATATTCCTAAAGTAGCGAAACACCAAGTGGATTGAGTATTAGTTTTGGTGGACCTATTCTGTTGTTATTGGTCATATCATTTCTGCTGAGAGGACTAACATGGATCCTTGGAGGATCGAGATGGTTTGGATTGGCGTCAACCAACCATGGTAATTGAGATTTGGAGTCTCTCTGATTGGTTGAGTGTCACGGGTGGTTGGTAGAGTTTAAGCATTTGTGCTAAACGTGAATGTTTTTGCTTTTGCAGCTAGACAGTTTAGTTAATCAGAGTAGGGCTCACTATTCTCCTAGGGAGACATACATGATCTTTATTGATCACCCGAGCCTTATGTATCACTACTCCAAGGGAGTTGAACTCGAGGCAGAGGAGACGGCTAGAGTTGCTCGACCGATGATGACTACACATTTGAGTATTATTTGCATGGGTGGATATAGTAGCCAATGCCTGGAGTAGGAGAATTACATGCTCGTAATTTCTTCTGCGTACTATTCATCTACCTTCAATATTAGGCCTTTAGATAGAGGGTTTGTACTGGTAGTAGATGATCGTGGAATGTTATTAGATAATGTTCCTGTGAGACCTTTATTGCTGGGTCGGATGTTTGCAGCATAGCGTCAGGATCCGACCCTTTTCATCATCAGGATGGGGGTAGAGGTAAGTAACTGACGGGATTGTTCACTCAGGATTGGTACGTCTTGGTAGACGTAAGTTGTTTAACCTCTAGAGTTAACCAAGAGTTGAAGTGGTTAGTGAACTGGGTGGTTTGTCTTTGGAGTTCTCGGGAGTACATGTTGGACATATCTCAAGTGTTGGTCGGGGAACCCGAATAACTCGGAAGAGGTTTTGAGTTCAGTATTCGATTTTTTCGGTTCTAAGACTGGACAGACATGGTCCAATGTCGGGCTATGATTGGCATGGTAGCAAGGTGGTAGTCGGATTGGATTCGAGATGGACGCAGTATGGTAATCGAACTGAATCCGAGGATTCAGTTGAGATATTTATATTAGGCGTCGAATACCGTGTTCTAGAGGAAAGAGGCTATAGAGGGTTCAGTTATTGTATGAGCTTGGAGCTTTGAACCATGGTTGTTGGCAAAGGAACCCTAGTGAAACTCAGTTGTGATTATCTCGGCTAGAGCAAGTATTCGATGTGGTCAAAATACACTCTTGATGAGTGAGATGTCAGATTGGGACTCGAGAGGAATCAAGATCACAGACTTTGCCTCTTGGTAATTGAAGTACAGTAAGAAGACTCTGGTACAAGTTGGATTTTGGTAAAGAACTCAGACGGAAATAGTGAAGCCAATGGGTTACCGGCTGGTCATGATGGTTCATCATGGGTATTCTAAACGGTAAGACGTCCTAATGGAAGATGATTTGCTATTTGTCAGAGAGAACAAAGATATTATGATTTTATGAGTTAATTTTATGAGTGTCGATGTCACGAACGAGGCTTGGGAGTTAAGTTTATGAGTTTCAGTGACAGTTTGATCATTCTCTTACTAGGTATGGTCATTGAGGGCGAGCCGGGATTCGGGATCGACCCTTGGATTGTAGTAAATGTCGAATGATGGATTTGTATGATTTTTTCAATTTTATATGAATTCAGGCTTATATGAATTCAATTTTATATGATTTTTTCAAATATTTTAGTGGTTCGCTTTACGAGGTTTTGATGGATTTGTAATTTAGGCTTAGGCCCGAGCTATGAGTTGAGTTTTGGTTTTTGAACGTGGTTTGTGTTAAGGGTATATGCTTATTGGATACTTGTGGTTCTTTGGTATTTTTGATGATTTTGATGCCTACGATGATGATAGTGATGATGTGACATGTGTGATGATGAGTGATTGTGATGTGGTTTGATGACCCTCCTCGAGATATCGATTGACTGGAAAGTCTCGGACATCGAGGAAAAGCTCTATAATTCTTGAGACCCGTGAACAGTCTCAGACGTCGAGGTAATGCTCTATAATTCCTGAGACTTGTCTCAGACATCGAGCCTGGGGCTCCGTAATCCCTGAGACTAGGACTGTGACTCAAACGTCGAGTCTGGAACTCCGCAGTTCCTAAGCCGGTCCACACTCGGACTTCGAGTCTGGGACTCCGTCTTTCCCGAGTGATATTAGCCTACCAGTTGTGCACATGTAACATGATGATTCAGCAGGAGATATCAGGGTTTAGTCGGTTGATGTGATTGGTTAATTTGGTATGTTGGTATAGTTGGTTCTGTGTGATTGATATGCTTGTGTACTGGTGTGGTCATGTTTGTGTGGGTATATTGACAGGGCTGGCTTTTTATATTGTTGAGTCTGTGACTTGTTCTAGTCATCCTTGCAGTGATGTTTTGCAATGGTTTAGCATGGGTACGGTTATGAGGTTACTAACGTTTTTGCCTTACTACACGTATTTTGAAATTCATGTTTTATTTGCAAATTTGATGCATGCATAGCTTTATAAAACAAAGGGTAAACTTGGTGTTTCGAACTATGTTTTTTATAAACCTTGATTTTTATCCACTCACACTTTTTATTGATTTTGGCACCTTCCATGTTGATCTCGGACGTGGGCTGTGTGAACTGTGAAGGCTAAGACATCACGGTGAGTGCGTACTCTGATCATCTTGGTTAGTGTGTAGTAGTATTCTTGGTCTGACATAGAGTTAGGATGTTTACTTAATCCCGGGGGAAATATGGTCATTTTACAACGTTGTGTCAGATAGGAGCAGGTCCTCCCACGCTAATCATGAGGGATTATGGGGAGTGTCCTGTGAACATGGTACGAGAGCACTAGGTTGCTCTATTTGGGAATCACACAACGGGTGCATGATAGTTTCGTTATGGACGTGATGCCTCCACGACGATAGCCCCGTCATCTTCCTGGTAATGAGATTAAGGAAAGGAAAGTGAGAGAAGTAAAATGAGAAAGAACCTTGGATTGGTTCTGTTAGGCATTAGATGTCGTGTTCTAGCGAGGTTGGACCTCGAGAAGGGTCGAGTTTCTTTTGGGGCCAGCGGCTTGGAGCCATGGAGTTACTGGTTGATTAGATCCCAATAGCGATTGGATGAGTCCAGCTGACGCCGAGGGCGTCTAGCGGATGCATTCCCAGGGAGCTTAGACAAGGGACGTTTCTAGCTCTGATTCTTCGGGTACAGGCATGCATGTCGTAGTGATCGACGAGCGGGACGGATCAGGTCCCAAACGCTATCACCATGTCTGAAGGAGAGCCTTTATAGCAGGGGCCAAGAGCAAAAAAACGATCAGAGTCGTTCATGGCATAGGGGTCACGGATAACTTCACCATCATCCTTAAGAAACTCCAAGATATCACGCGATGCTCTTGAATGGGTTTCAAAACCTACACCGCAAACCTAAGGAGTCATGGCGGTGGCTTCAGAGATAGGAAGGTTAAGAGAATCGTCATTATCTTTTCGTTGTGGGATGAGCTTGGGGGTCATATTTTTTCTGAATATGGGGGAAGGCGATGAGTTCACAGAAAAATATGACGGAGCTATGGGAGAATGTAATTCGAATCATCAAATGTACATGTGAAAGTAGAAGATGGGCGAGAAAGTGCGATCGTGTAAATTTGAAACGTTTTATAATTAAAAAATTTCAAATTCAAGGGGCAATATTTACACCCGAAAATTCCCTCTGGGCCAAAGGCAATGGCTCATAAAATTAAAGACCCAAAATAGAAAAGGCAAGCCCAACTCAAGCAGTTTCGAACGTGGGGAAAAAGAAAGCATGGGTGGTGTTGACAGGCGAGGTAAGGGAGAGCATTTCAACGGAAAAAAACGGCAGCATGAGACCCATGCAAGACTTGACTCAGCAAGTTGAGAGTTTCTTCACTGCCTATAAATAGAGAATGACCCAGATTTTCAAAGGACATACAATTAATCAATCAAACTCAGAAAATTAATCTCCATTAATTTTTGAACCTATGAAAACCTTTAACTAAGGTTTCATGGTTTAAAAAGGTTGGTCCTTGTGGAAAAAACTGCTTCTTTCGACCTAGAAAATTAAGATGCAACTTCTCTTCTCACCCATTCTTGGCATTTATGCAACTTTCTAATTGTCTTTCTAACTGCTCTTGCAACAATGTCATAATGGTTGGCTTCACCTCCTTGCATTAAACTTCTTTCTGATTACTCAATGTTATAAGGGTTGCCCTTTTTTCGACTACTAGTTCTTGGATTGTCGATCGAGGTTCATAGAAGATTAACCTCCTTCCTGGCCATTCAGAGTCATAAGGGTTGATTATATCGAGTACCAGCTCACGAAAAGTCATTTTGACTACCTACTCATGGAATGTCATAGACTACTGATTGACGGAAAGGCACTCCGACTATTAATTCACGAAAAGTCATCCCCACTTCCAAGTCATGGCTGGTCACTGAGGAACTCAAACCACCTTTTCGACGTCTTGCCTTTTTTTTTGAGTGCTCTTCCATCTCATGACATGATTTCCGACTGATATTCACTTTAGTTCACGATTTCTGGAATTTCTTGCTTTATATGTGCTTGAATACGGAGGAAATAATTTACTTTTTTGTACTTGTAATTTCTGTTGTTATTCAATTCCAATACTGTTAAACTCTTCTACTTGTACTTCCATTCCCATCTCAATGCAAACCATATTTTCTTAAGTAGTAATTGGTACGTGGAATACACCATCCAAGTGTGGTTTGCGACCTACCATGTCGGGATACCATCTTTGTGCATTGGTCAGAATATTTTGATTCCGACTCGAGAGAACTTAGGACCATTGCCCATCTAACTACTGAAATAATAACATCGCCAAATTGAATATTATGACGAAATAACTTTTTGAACGTGGGTTACGCTGGAGAAATAAATATTTTATGTCCTTGAAAAAGGCATAGAAAAGAACAACACAGGCTAATTCTTGTCCGCTTGCTCCACAATCACTTTGATCAGAAGAAAGGTTCTTGGACCGAAAACATAACCCATTTACACTGTCTAGTAGTTGTTCTCTACTAGTGGCACACCTGCACCTAAATTGTAAAGCCCATTTGCTTCCTATCTGCATATCTAGGAATTGACCGTGGCTAAAGGCCCATCACACTCAGCTCATCCAACATCTATACACCTCACCATTCGCAAGAACGAGATCCCTACGAGTTGTCCGTCTCCCTCGTTCTGCAAATCAGGTTCCGTTCAGAGGGCCAACAAGAGTTACCTCGGGGCATTTGGCTCTTAAAACGAGAAAAACATTTTGGATAGGAACATGTACTCAACCGTATTAATATCTTCGGTGGCTAACTAATATGAGTGATACCATACACCAGTTTCACACTATATTATTTCATCTAATTTCTTATATGGCACCAAACATAGCCTTAATGAATTTTGAGGCCTCTATTTTGCCATCTCCAACTATTTGAATCTAAGGTGTTAGTTACTGTTTCAATATTTTATGAAAAGATATTCAAGTGCACCGTATTAACATGTGATTAAATGTCTAGATTTCTATGAAAAATTGAGAAGGAAATAGAAAATGGAAAATTGAAAGCTTGAATGAAAATAGATAGTAAAGTATGTAGTAACTAGATTGTGTACAAAAATTATTTTGGAATGAGATAGGTATTTATAGACAAAAAGTATTGAAAACTTAACAAAAATAAAAGACAAAATTTAATGGCTAGCTAACGTCAGCATGTCCTCACTTGGAACTCTGAACGTTGCTTATCAACGGGTAGATGAAACCAACGTTCAAAACCAGAAGCAAACAAAGAACATGAAAACTGAAGACCAAATATTATGTGGGCCTAGAAAAAAAAGATAAAAAGGGTAGCGCATGTGCCGGCTTTTACAAAGAAACTGAGGTAGGAAAATAAAAAAAGAAGAATTTAAGCATTGACTAAATAGCCTTCGGCTTGGTATATGAAGGCTACATTTTGTCCAATTTTCTTACAATTAGGATTCTCCTCGTGGTTGAAAATGGCCGTACTTTTGGATATATTTGTCCGCCAATGATTTGAGTCAATCCTCACCCTAGAAAAGCCCATACTCGGTAGCAAGGCGTCCCAACACTCCCCACACTCACTCTCAGCACCTGGGTCACCTCCCCACAAGGGCACTTTACTTTCACTGTACTATGTAGACGGAAGCAGAAATGGTGGTGAAATGCAGTAATGGTGGATAGTTTGAATTCACAAACGTACCAAGGGAATGGAAGTTACTGATTTTGTTTGCAAAAAGCTTCTTAAAAGGACACTCAAACCGTAACCCCAATGCAGTTCCAAAAATAGAGCTAATAGCAATTAACAGAAAATACAAATTAAGTAGACAAGTTGAGAAATGAGAAATCTTCAGTAGAGCTTCCAACTCCGGCAGTGGATCTGCTTGTCTAGGGCGGGTGGACTGCCCACGTTCTAGTGTTTCTCCTTACCTCTCTCTTTGCCCCCTCCCCTTCCCTCCCCTCCTATACTCATTAGGATCAACTCCATATTCTGAAGTGCTCTTCAAGGAAGAGACTTGTTTCTAATAAATTTCAACCATAAAAGATGACAAATGAAAGGCAAATTAAATTCACCCCTTCCCTGTCAATTTGCCTCACTCGTTTTTCAGATGAACATAAGCAAAGAAATTTCAGACAATCCAGAAACAAAAGGCAGCATTGCAACAGACGAGAACAAGTTCAAGGCTGAAATGTTCATAAAATGAATACAAGCAATTGCAATGCACAACCAATTCCAACATGATCAAAACAAAATGGGTTCACATTTTCAACCTAACCCTTCCAATTTCAAGTCTTCATCCCCAATTACCCAAACATCCATCAAATTTTGGCAAAACCACACATTAGTCATCCCCAACCAAATCAAATGATCATAGAAAGAAATAAAAAAAGAAAGAACCCATGTAAACAGTCATAAGTCATCAACTCAGAAACTAGATCCTTATAGACCATGAAGGATAACAAGTCGCAGGGATTCAGGATCAACAACGACAGGATAATTCAAACCCGATATTTACCAGATTAACATAAAACTACGATAACCAATTACAAAGTAAGTACATCTAAAGTCTAAACCCGGTTACGAAAGATACCCAATTCTCCATAGCTCCAATATTTCCCAGAAATGAACTTAAGAAGCCCTCTTAGTGGATGTGCTTCAAACCCAGGCCATGATTTCCACGAACGCAGCCCGGCCTAGCAAGCATGTACGGCGACCGTTTCGAATTGTTCATCTTCGGAAATGTCCTCTTCCCCAATTTCCTCATCCTCTGCCCCCCGAATTTGTCGCTCACTGACCACGGCACGAGCTCGTCATCCAAGCCATAACCGTCGTCGTCATTGTCATGACCCTCATCCTCATCCTCATCGCCATCATCATGATCGAGGCCCACAGCAAGAAAACGAACAAGACGAGGATGGATGGGGAGATGGGCATGGGGTCCGATTGGAACCGTCACAGGTGAAGAGATTGGAGATATCGAAGAGGAAACTGAAGCAGGCCGAATAGTGAGCCCATCAGAGCCCCCATTTGATGCTTCATCTTTATCCTCTTCCTCGGAGTTAGAGTGGTGGTGGTCCGTTTCTTCCGAGTCAGCATCAGAGGCCTCGATGAATTCCCAGTGTGAAAGACTCAAGATTTCCTCTTCTTCAATTCCCAAGAATTCAAATTCTTCTTCGACCATAGAATTTTGCCCTTCAAATTTCCCAAATTCCATTTCCCTCCTTCTGGGTTTTTGCTTTTGATTTTACTTTTTTATTTTCGAAATCAATTATTGGGTTCGTTGAGTAAACTCAGGTCCTCAGTTTTTATACAGAGCGGTTGGCTCTCGGGAAGCAGATGTGCACGAAGAGGTTGATGTGACCCCGAGTCCAAGTCATCTCGTCCAATTGGTGCACGTGACCTTACCCAATTACCTTCTCCCACGTGTCCTATTCGCTTTTCCCAAGTAGAAGATGGATCTTTTTCTTTTTGGCAATAGTAGATTGATTAGAGTCACCGGACCTTTTTATCTTGCATTATATAATTTTTGTAAAATTTGAAATTATCCATTGTAACCAAAACACGCCTCAAAAAAAAAAAAAAAAAAACTAAATAGCTCTTATAATTTGATTTTTTAACACAAATAATTGAAAAATAAATTAACGGAGGACATTTATATTAATTGTTTTAATCCATTTTTAGATTACTTTTGCATGAAATGTGTTTTGAAATTTATTTTCATTCGTCTTTGCAATTGAAACTACTTTTGCGCCAATGGGAGTTGGGAGTTGGGAGTTGGGAGTTGGTTCAGTTGGCAAGGGCGGACATAAGGTGTAAACCCACACAAGTTTGTTCCCCGCTACCAACCATCTCTCATCTACCTAGCCCCGGTAGTATAGAGAAGCCTCCCTCTTACCCAAACTTTTGATTACTAAAAAAATAAAAATAAAACTACTTTTGCAACTATATACGCCCTATTTTACAAACATTGTACCATTTAACATCATTCTCGCCTACATGATCCATCAAACGTTACAATTGCTTACGTGAACCTTGAGTGGTAAGGTAATGGGGGCAAAAAAGTCATTATTTTCACTTTCTCTGAATTTTTTTTTTTAAAATTTCATTTCATGTTTGGAAAGTAAATTAAAAACAAAACTAATATTAACGTGCACCTCAACGGGTGCAAGACGCTAGTGAAATTATAATTGCATCCCGTAGAGAAAATGGCACCGCCTACATTGTTCCCTCAACAGGTTAGATCATTACTTAACATTCTATTCACATCTAAACTTGCCTCCAAATTGTTGGTCTAAAGTCTTTAACTTTGGGAATCAAACAGAATGTTAAGTTCATACTTTCAACTCATGAACATAATATTACTATCGCAGCTTACCCTCAAGTACTTGGACAATCTGCTCTGCTCTTAATTGTATGCCATTCAGATACTCCACGAGAACACGCTGCTGGTATGAACCACCCTCCTGATGAAGCACAAGCATCAACAACTGGAGAATAGAAGCAATCAAAATGAAAATCAACTTAATAGCTTGTCCAAAGACTCACTGTTCGGATCAGAGTCCGCTCAATCCTTTTCTTAATGACAGTATACAGTTCGTCTGGAGAGGTTTCCCCTTTGCCAATTGTTAATCCATCAATCAGCACCTTGTTCCATTCTTCCTCAGGAGCTGCAAAATATGAAATGACAATCTATGAGGCAGATTCACCGGCATGGGATCGAAATAAGTAGAGTTTCCAATAACTGTTGAGAAATATGATGGAAAATGCATCTCACAGGATAAAAAAAAATCAAATCGAAATAAGTAGAGTTTTCAATAAATGTTGAGAAATATGATGGAAAATGTATCTCACAGGATAAAAAAAATCAAATCCAAATAAGTAGAGTTTTCAATAAATGTTGAGAAATATGATGGAAAATGCATCTCACAGGATAAAAAAAACTCAAACAGTAGCCATTACAGAAAAATGAAAAGAGATAGTCATGCTCGTTTCTGTTTTCTGGGTAACATAGATGAGTAGCTTACCCAACTACCCATGGCTCTTAAAAGATTCAAATCAAGAAATCCCAGTCCACGGACTACAAGAGTCATATTATAATGGCAAGTTTTAAGCTTACAACCAATCATCCAAATAATTGACATGAACACAATTCTGATGGGAACTACCCTTAGGCTACTCCAAAGTACCAAGGGATTTAGGTATATTACTATGAAATGCACTACATACCACTAAAAAAGGGATTTCCAAGTAAACCTATCAACTAGTTACTAACAAATCCCTCTTAAGTACATTGCATCTAGTCATTTGAAATCCCTCCATATAATGTTTTCTGGTGCATTGCTGACAGTCTAAAACCTTTGGTACTTTGAAGTTCCTCATCCAAACATATCCTTAGGGTGACCTAAAGGGGTTGATGTGATTCAAAATTAAGATCAAACTTTTTCAGAGTAGGGTCTGGGCCGTTAAACCAACCTATCAGACTTAAGAGTATTTCTCTATCTACAAAAACCCCAATATCCCTAAACTTAAGTCCTATTTGCTTCTCTTATACAGGATTCAACTTTACTCCTTTTGACTTTAAGACACCACATGCAGGTTAGCCGTTCAACATACTCGACGGAAATCACAAAATTTTGCATGACTCTATAGGAAAAAAACATTCTTTTATGAAAACAAATGGAGGCACCCGATTCTTCCAGGGAGCCTCATTAACATGCATTAAGTTGATATGATGAAGAAACCACTACTACAGAAAATAAATGATGTCTACTGTAAACACGGAAGGTTAGGAATTAAAACAAATTCTATTTTTGAAGAAATAGTTAGCTAATTCATCAATTATATCATCTGCAAGATTATATAGATTAATATGAAAAAAGAAGCTTTTATAAATTTGATGGAAGATACCTTTGATTATGGTTTCAAGAAACTTCTCGGCCTTCAGAGTTTCATCCCCTGCAAATAGCACATAGTAACTAAGAAATCCAACGTCTGAGATCAAATAAGCATAATAACGTTACAATGAAACTCAATATAATTATTTTATGGTAAACTTTATTGACAACCAAAGCATTATTCAGAGATATGCAAGTCTAAATCCATATATTTGTAAGACAAGGTGTGTCAAAACCTGCATCCAGATGGTCAGACATTAGAACTATCCCGCCTTATCTATAATATAATGATGAATTCCTGACACAGATTTCATAGTTTTAACAGATATTTAACTACTAAAGATGCTAAACTCACATATTCGGCTCTTCACTTCAATCTCATTGAAGCTTTTCTATAATATATAATATCTCGGGCCTCTCAAACCATTCCCAATTGGTTTTAAGTTGGAAGCTCTAGATCTAACTAGTATAATACAATAGGCTTGCTACCTATGCCAGTGTCACTTAGCTTATATCCAGCCCCTCTTCAGGAGTTAGCCCCCCTCTTTCCCTTTTGTCTTTAAAAATGCGCATAGCAAGTAAATACTATGACAGCCTCACACCACTTCAAACATTGGCCTAGTGTACATAATCCATAACACCACTTTATTTTCTTTTGTACAAGTCGAAAGCAAACAAAATCATGTGTAGAGGCAATGCAGGCACTGGAATTACCTTTCTTTGCATAGCTTCGTTTGGATAGAACTGTAGAAGCATAGAGTTGCAAAACCTTTTGTAACATAGCCTCAAACCCCGGCTTATCCCCATCTTCTTTTGCCTAAAAACAACAAACAAAATGCATTATATTGAATCTTGTATAGTCTCAAAGACCAAAAAAGGAAGTAGCTAAGCAGTATTTCAAAGTTTTGAGCTTTAATTCAGAAGTATTGAAAGGATGTTTATGAATTAGCACGTCTAAAGCATCAAATGGAAGAAGCTGTTCACGCAAACGTAGGCGATGTATAACATTGCAGAGCTTTGTGTATCTAGTAGCCCTCAAATATTAAGGAAGAAAAAGAAAGAAAGAAAAAAAGGAATGCACATGAAAGATAACTTCTTATACAGCATAAAAGATGCAATAAGACCACACAATTCAACTTTCGTAAAGACTCCGGATGTGAGAATGTACTTGCATATGGTTTTTTACTACCAGTACACATATGAAGATCTTATGGTTCCAAGAAAAGACTACTGAGGCAGTAGCAATAAAACTACTAACAGAAACTCACTTGTCTTAGTTGCGCATTAACTTCTGCAAGAAAGCCTTCATCCAGTTTCCCTTCTTGCTCCCTTTGGAAAATCTCCTAATGATAAAAAAACAGGTAAAGACTGAATAAACAATATGATGCAGAAAAAAAATTAATTTTTGCACAGCCAGTCTGTTATAATTCAAGCATCCAACCTAAACCAACTGGCTACCGGTGAGAGATCCATAATTTTAAACAAGATGCAAGGATTAAAGACTGAATGGGGCCTTTTTATTCTCAAAACACCCCTTCACATGTGGCGAGAGAAAGCCAACAGCTCAGATCAATTATACTCGAACAACTGGGTAGACACAAATGTTAAAGTTGCAGTATTCAACACGAAACTTATGGTTATAGCCTTAGAGGTGGAGATGCCCAATATTTTTATATTGAGATGCAATGGAATGCGAAATTTTTTATAGTCCCAATACAATAACGAAGCATGATTTTAAAAATAAATCATTGACCTATCAATAGAAATTTGTAAAAAGCAGCAGGAAAATTTAACAGGCATGGATGGTTTCAAAAGGCTTGATTAGTTCTCAAAACCATCTTCCCACATATGGAAGAAGCGTAAAGTCCCATAAAAGAATGGTGAAACCATAGTAGTAATGCAAGAGAAGCACAACAGGCAAAGGCTAGGGAAAAGGAAAATTGTTAAAGAATTTTCTCCAAAGGAAGTTCAAAGCACGTAAAGTTTCTAAATTCTTCAAACTCAAATTGCATATTCTCGACAGTGAGTACTTTTGCCAACCAAAAATAAAAAAGTGAGTACCAAACATTAAAAGAAAAAAAGGTGTAGTAAACTAACAGAAGAAAGGACTTACTTTCTCCATCAGCTTAAGAGCTTCAGGATCTCTTGGAGGCCAACAAATTTCTTCTACTTCATCAACTAAAGGTTTCAGAACCCCCTTGAGGACATCAGTAGATGATTCTATCTTTTCCTACAGGGACCAGGGAAGCGACAAAAGAATAAAGAAAACTCATTGTATAATCACTTAGGAGGAAAGTTTAATATACCCAGAAAAGTCCCCTTAGATTATGGTTTAGAGACAGAGTGTGTGTGTGTGTGTGTGTGTGTGTGTGTGTGTGTGTGTGAGAGAGAGAGAGAGAGAGAGAGAGAGAGAGAGAGGTACTTTGGTCTTATGAACAAGGCGATCCACTATGCTCATTATGGATCTAGCCAATTCCTCATAGTCTTTCTGAAAGAATGTAAAAGGTTAATCCTTCTCTCACAAACTTGAATTGGAAAGAGGTCAAGAATAAAAGTATCATTATAAAATTAAAATTAACTGAGATGAAAACCGTGCTTTATCATCCTCTGATGTGCATGTATCACTTCTTGCCGCGAGTCGTATCCAAAAACCCTCATTAAAAGCCAAGACATTTTCAAGAACAAGCTTCCGAAGCTGTTCATAAAGCATAAACAGCAATATGGATTACAGAAATAATTTTCCAGGTTGAATTCAAAAAAAGCTTCATCGAAGTCTCAAGTAAAAGAATACATGTTCAACCAAACCAAATATATCCCATGACCCTGTCCTTTCTTTCTCCCACTCCATAAGATTGAAATTTTATATTATGAGACATCAAATTAGAAACTCTAGTGCAACGAAGTTCAAAGGATATTAAAAAAATAATGTAGCACTCAAATGTTTATAATTTTTCGTATCTTATACAAGGAATTTAGTAATTGTTTGTCCTTGGCTTTCAAATTAACTACCATAAGTAAACTATTGAAAGAATTTCTTAGGGTCTTATTTTACTCCAAATTTCAAACAAAAATCCTATTACTACTGCTCTAGTTGTGCTTACGAAAGAAAGAAATTCAAGTTAGTTTCATTATTGCTAAAAGAGAAATTGTCGATAGAAGCAAAGTGAAAACCACACATCTACATACTTCAATGGGATTTGCATCCCTCAGCTTGTCTATCAGTCTATCCAATTCTACAGTCTTTTTGAATGCTTCCTCGGCATCTTGATTGACTGCACAGATCAAAGTTCTCCTGTTTTATTAGATCGAAACACTCAATTTCAAGATTGACAACTCCATCAACCAGATTCATGAATAGTGGAACCATAAAAATGGAACAAAACATGTCAGCATATGGAGACCCCCTGAAAAAAGCAATGACTATGGCAATTGAATTTCCAACTACAAACCAATAATGTTTGACATAACATTTGAAAGAAAAAGGAGAGAGGAAAAAATGCCACACAACCCCCAAAACAAAACTTGGGAGAATAGTTCTTTTATTTTGAAAAACAAAAGATCAATTGCATACACCCATAAATAAGCATTCTTGGTTTTCTTTTCCAATTTTTTTTAACAAAACAAAGTATAAATGAATAACAGCTATATACGATATTACGACCATATTAAAGTCATCTTCCCAACAGAAATACAACAATATAGATAAGTAAATTTAAAGAGTAAAAAAAAAAAAAAAAAAGAATCAGTCATTTCTAGAACACTGCCATTACCAGCTAGTGAAAACACTCATCAAAACTACTTCAATGTCACTCACCTGTTAGATGAATCAACTTTTACCGTTTCTATCTTATCAACCATTTTCTTTCTGATTCCACTAAGAATCAACATAATGTCACACCCCAGGCATCGCGCATTGAAAAAAATAATGGCAGGTGATAGGTAAGTGAGAGCTAACTAAAAGCTAGGAGAGGACTAATACCAAGTTATTGCAACTTCTTGGGTGGTACAAAAGCGTATTCCCAGATCATCTATCAATTGTCCCACATTGAAAAGACAGAATATCCTGATATAGCACTATGAACTATTATGCATCCTTCCTTAGCAAGCCAGTTTTCTAAGGGCAAGGTCTACTAATGGGCCATGACATAATTTTGCACCTAAATAACATTTCCTTTAAGAAGTTGAGTTCAAATAATTTTGCACCTCAAATAACATTTCGATTAAGAAGCTGAGTTCAAATACGTAGAAAATTGTGGGAAAGAAAAAAAAAAACATTAATTACCTACTCATATTGAAGAGACATTAATTACCTCCTCTTGCAATCCATATGATTGGAGGAGCGGAACCTCCACATCCTCGTAACATCCCATTTCTTCAGAAATGAAGTTCTTAATGCAATGCAGCAATATACCTACTCATATTGAAGAGAAGAAAACCCCAAAAATTGTCATCAAGAACGGAAATCTATCCCACACACCAACTAGCATTCAATATTCTACATTAAAAAAAACACACACACACACACAAACATTTTCTCACATGCTCACAGCATCATTTTCTTTTATTTAAGATAGACATGCATAGATTGATATTGAGATTGGGATTGGAATTGGAATTGGAATTGAATGAAGCCGGAAAAAAAAAAACATCAAAGAAGAAATTGTAAAGAAGCACCATGCGGCGGTCAGAAGCTGACGAGGAGCATCGATGAAGTTGTTCGGGCAAAGGGACAGGCATGAATGATAATGTGGAGGCCATTGGAGGGAAGCTTGTACGGAGAGTGGCGGGAGAGAGAGGAGAGGTCACCGAATCACTGATGACCGTTCAAGTTTGTATACCAAGATTTTTCATGTGTTATCGCTTTGTCGATGGTGGGAAAAGATCATCTTTTGATGATGGGGTGATTTGGGCCACTTCATAAAAGAGGCAGGCTTAATGAGCCCGTTAAAATAGCCCATTTTTAAATGGGCCCATATTTACCTACAATTAGCCCTAGAGCCGGGCCGGGTCGGGTCGGATTTATTAAATAATTTTTAAATTTGCGGGCAGGACTGTGTGGGCTTAATGACATAAAAAAGAGCCCACGGGTTTTTATCGGGCAGGATTTATATCGGGCTTTTCGGGTCAGGCCTATTAAGCCCACTTGGATTAGGCTTACGTGGATTTTTGCAATAAATTATGTCTCAAATTTTAAAATTACAAAAAAATATATGCATGAAAAAAAAATACTCAAGGGTACAAAAATATGACCTCGTTAAAATAAAATATTCATGGGTCCAAAAACGTTGGGCCTATTAAGTAGGTGAACGAGTGGTTAGAGTTTGTATTGGGTATTGGGTATTGAGTATTGGGTATTGAATTTTTTAAAATAAATTAGGTGGGTTTGGGGCTGAAATTTGGGTTTGGGTTGAAATATTAGTATTAAGAATGGATTGAGTATTAATTTTAAAATAATAAATATTTTATATTTTTTGGCTTATGTGCCGGGTTTATTACGGGCGAGTCGGGCTGGACTTATCGGACTTTATCGAGCTCGGGCCTATCGGGTTTGAACACCATAAGCCCAAGCATAGCCCGCTAACTCTTTGACCGGGTCGGCCCACTGCCCATAGCGGGTCGGGTCGGGGTTTTGTCCATCGGGCTTATCGGGCCCCCATAAGTCCATGGACTTTTGGGCCAAATGATGAGGGCTACCTACAATGAATTCTAATTTTTTTTTTTTCTCGTGAGGAGATCTTTTAATGAGCATGTTGAAATTATATCGGAAAAAAATACCGAATAGTTAAAGAGTTAGAATACAGATACCATATCAAAACCAAACTGATTAGGATTGCACGATTTCGATATTAAGATTTTGAAAAACAATTTCGTACCAATATCAAACCGAATAATTTAATTTTTAATATATATATTTAAAATCAATTTTCTATTGATCCCACAGCCTGTCCAAATCCAAAATAAGGGCGATATGCATTATGCCCTATGTATGGATCGTGATTCACTTTAGAGCCTTCATCCATTCTCGTTCAACTTTGTCTTCAACCATAGTCATCTTCTTCGACGAAACCCAAAAAAGAAAAACCTTGAAGATCGAATCAAGCAACCCACTTCTCAATCCTCATCACACTCAGTTTCTCAGCCTCTCAAGTGAGATATCAGTCTCTCTGACCCTCACTGTGAGAAATGAAATTAAAACCCAGAAAACCCTAAGTTGTTGAAAATCGATTATTCTCTCTCTCTCTCTCACATATTCTCTCTCTCGTTCAAACTCTCTCTATTAGTCTCTCTTTCCCACTGTGACGGCGAAGCTGTGAAACCAGAAAACTCTAAATGCGAATCGTCCAATACTCTGCTATCCGATGAATCGCTGATGTCTCATATAAGTGAAAATGTTGGAATTTCTTGATATTGTGATTAAACTGGGCTTCTATTTCTTCAAGTTTGAGTTAATTTTGCTGTGGTTGATATGGATTTCTTTGGGTTTTATTTTTTCACATTTTTATTTTTTTTATTTTAATTTTTGAGTTAGAGGCTACAGCCACCCACTCCAACTGCACCAATTACCAGGCCCTTCTTATTTGGCTCAGAAGTCTATGAGTTTGTGGATATCAGTAGGTACGGTGATAAAAAATTTGACCCGGCCCGTTATAGGTCGTAGATCGACACGGCCCGCATGTTGATGGGTTGAATTTGGGTTTAGGATATTCAAACTCGATATATCTGATAGGTCCGAGTCCGATAAGGCCTGGTAAGCCCAGTCCGACCCGTCCATATAAATCCGACTCATAAACTTGAATATATAAAATAATTATAAATTAAAAATTAATATCTAGTCAAATCTTATTAATACTATTTCAGTCCAAACCCAAAACTTCAATGCAAGTTCAACCTAATTTTTATAGAAGTGCATATTTTTATATACAGCTTCACGTCCCACTGTTCCATCTTTATTAAAAAGGTTACTTAGGTCATTGCAATTTGATATAGGGAATTCACCACATTCACTCTTTTTGACCCACTTTGATACTGATACATTTACTATACTGAGTGACAGTTAGGAGCAGTATAACTCCACAAAAAATCTCTCAGGAGCTTGCTACAATTCAAGTAGATTTATAATTAGTGACCACCTTACTATGTCTCGACTTTGTGGTTAATGTTAAGTCGATTCTCCAAACCAATAGATCCCCTCCTTACCTTGTCTCAATATTCAATAATGATATTTAAACACAACTCACTTTTATAATTAGGTAGGTAGAAATAGGCTTAGTAGGCCCAGCCCAATTAGGCTTAGTAGGCACGACCCATAAAACCCAATAAAAGCCCGGCCCAAACTCGGTCTCTACAAAGGGCATGGGTTTTCATATTTATGATCAAGTCCGCCCAACCCAGCCCAGTATTTTTTTAATTATGAAATAAGCCCGACTCAGTCCAGCCCAAGCCCAAACATTTTGGACTAGGCTTGCCCGACCCGGCCCAATGACGAGGGCTACAATTGCCCCACAAAAACGTCAAAGCTAGGCTACAATTTTGGAAAGAGTCTGGTTTCCTTTGGGTTTTAATTTTGCTGTTAGTTTTTATGGTATTGTTTTTACTACTGCAATTTCTCACTCAGAGTTTGATCCTTTGAGCTCTCACGTTGGAGAAAGATTGTTATTGATACCATATTAACCAACCAGACACCGTAAGACAAACAATACCATAGATAAGCGATTTGTCGCCAAGTAATCGGCATACACATTATCCATTAGGTAGGCTATGCCCACATTATCTCAGGAAACGCCCAAGACATGCCTACTAGGCAGTCCCCACTCGACAGGGATACATCGGCACCCCTATTATTACCCCTTGAGAAATGTCAATAGCAGCTCCTTGACATGATAGGAGATTTATCGCCATCTGCCTTCCATCTTAGATCTATTAGAACACGTCGCAACATTTCTAGATGTAGCTTCAACCCTACATCATTAGGGATCAACCAGCACATTCATTACTACTATAAATACCTTTTTAAAACCTCTCATAAAGGTGTATTTATTTACTTTATCTCAATATGCAACTAGGCTCAGTGACTTTGCGCATTTAATCTATCTATTGATTTCCATCTCGCTTACTGACTTAAGCATCAGAGTCCATTAAGCCGACACAGCCTCTATCCCCCGCCCGGTGTCTATTGTTTTTCTCTCTTCCTCACAAGTTACTCGGGAGGCCCAAAAGAAAACGAACTAGCACCCAACAAAGTCTATTTTCGGATTAAACATTTGACGTCGTTCATGGGAATTTTGAGTAAGTCTTTCCACTAGCTCACAAAACCTACTCCATCTACCCGCTGATTTAAATGTCTGCCAAGTAAGATGATGGAGAGCTAAGCAACACTCCTCACATAGAAAAACGAAATAGAAACAGAACTAAGATGCTTTCAAACGTAATGCTCGAAATGATGAGGGCCCTTCGTGAAGAGATAGCTGAACTCTAGAAGAGCAATGCTGCTATTACGTGTGAGGAGGTTAGCATCAAAGCACTCTTGCTATACTCCAATCCACTCAGGAAGAGCTGAAGGAACAACTGGCAGCAACCGAATGTGCACTCGCTTCCCATGTCGAATGAGTGCATTTCGATCCTCATCCACATTGCCAACAAGACCAGATTTCAGAAACAAAACTATTCCGCGATGCTCGTGAACTACTTAATATAAGACCTTTTCTAATTCAACTTACTTGTCTGAGCTATCTGAAAAAAGATCCTAGGATCACGAACCAATCTCCTCTTCTCACCCAATCTCAAGGAGGATGCGCTCTATCAAGGGCAGTCTTGGAAAGAGCAGAGTATACAGCATCAGAAAGGCACATGATATCTAGCAGAAGATCAAATCCTGCGAGTAAACTCGCATCTTTTGGAGGATGTAGCTGACTCCACCACTACAATGTCCGAAAGAAGATCGAGAACAGACATGTGGCTAGGAAGGAGAACCAGCAACGTGACTCGTCGATCCATTACTGAGAGAATTGGAACACAGTCCAACCCCCCAAGTCTGACGATGTCATTCAGGAACTCCTGCAGTGGGTTAACAAACTAGAAGCTGATAAGTAAAAGATCAAATCTCCAACGAAGATCAAAGCCAACATTGGTCCCATCACAAATCACATTATGCGGTATAGCTATGAAACAAAGGTAAAACGTCTCAATATCAGACTATACACTAGGAAGAGAGATCCATTCACACACATGAAAAATTATCAATCTTTCAACGCTTTCAAAAACCTCTCTAACGAGGTGCAATGTCTGATCCTTAGCTCCACCTTCATCGAAGCTACACTCAACAAGTTTTATCGATTAGAACGACAAGCGATCGACTCCTTCGATCAGCTCAACACTGTTTTCCTAAACTAGTTCAAGATCAAGACGAATTGATTACTAACCACAGAAGACCTTGGTTTACTAAGGAAGGGGGAGAACGAATCCTTGCAAAAATGTGCAACATGATTCCGCTTTGAATACTCCAAGTGCAAGGAGAGAAACGACAAGGTAGCCTTCATAGCATTCTGCATTTGCTTGAAGAAATCCATCTTCAAGTACCATGCCCTCAATCAACGATAAGAAGACCACAATGAGCTAATGAGATAAGCTGCAATCCACGCCAAGGATGAATGCCTCGAGCAGAACCCAAGAAAAAAACTGCCCCAACTTACTTTGCCCCTCAAAATAATCAGAATTGGAAGCTTCACAATGACTCCAGCAATCAAAACCAAGGCCATTAGAACAAATTTTACTCAAGTAAGAGAAATGGTTCATATGACAATAATTATAGGGATACAAGAACAACACTCATCTCTAACATGATAAACCCTACGACGGATTAGTCTCCAAGTTCTAATCATATCCACCCTCAACACCTCATTAGAGAACGTTCTAATGAATATTGAGTGAACGATTGAAAGCCACGAGAAAGACCACCTGTCTCCAAACCACTAGTTTCTTGAAACCTATATTTCCAATATCACAAGTTGAATGGTGACACAATTGATGAGTGTGTAGCATTCCGTGATATCATGGAATGCTTAGTCACGAAGGGAAGATCAATCAGTTCCTGCAGAATGCACTACTAGTTTAGAACCATCCTCATATCAACGCCATCAATGTTGGAAGAACAATATCTTCCACCCATACTTCCAACTGAGTGAGAAAGAACTTCATTCAAGCGACCCAGCCCAACCACAAGATTTTCAACATTAAATATGTAGGGCAACAAGTGTCGGAGGAGTAGGATGGATCTCTATCACTTTTTCTCACGAGGAAGAATGAGGAGTAATCTTCCCTCATAATGACCTTTTGATCGTTCGAGGGACAATCTCTAACTTTAACATAGGTCGGATACATATGGACACGGGGAGTTTAATCAACATTCTTTTCATGGAAGCTTCCAGCAAGTTGAGAATTGACGAGAAGGAGCTTAATCGAACTGTTTCTCCATTTTTGAGTTTCTTAAGGGACTCAGTAATGTTGATTAGAACAGTCTCCCTACCAATCTCCCTAGGAACAACACACTGCATCACAACTACAATCATTACCTTTCTCATTGTCGACTATCCTACCGCCTATAACATCATAATCAGCAGAGGACTCTTGAACCAAATCAACTTTTGTAACCTCCACCCATCTACTGCTGATCAAATTCCCAATAGTCATGGGAACAAACTAAGTAAGGGGAGACCAACTATCAATAAGAACGTGTACCAATCCACCCTAACAAAGGCCAATCCAGGTGCAAGTAGGGAGACCATGGCCGTTGTAAAATCAACATACGAGGCTGACCCTATCGAACTAGAGGTTGCCGAGCAAATCTAATCTAGTCCTCCAAATGAACCTAGGGACCTCTCCACTATAGAAAAACCTTAACCAATCGAGGAGACTCAGCTAATCATACTCAGTACCGATCATTTTGATCGACAGGTTAAGTTCGGCTTAACAATTCAGTAGCAGACCAAGGATGCCCTCATCCAATTCCTTGGGGGAAAACAACAAAGTCTTCACGTAGTCTTATGCTAATATGCGAGCATGTTAATCGAAGGAATCTCCCATCGACTAACTATCAATCTTTTTTCAAACTTGTCACACAAAAACAAAGAACATATGACGTCGAGCACTAACTTTTCATGCAAGAAGATATCATAAAGCTGAGCACAATCCACTTCGTACAAAAGCCATCTATGTCGCTTAGGTAGCCAACGTTGTACTGGTGAAAAATTCCTCATGGGCATGGAAAATGTGCATTGACTTTGCTGACCTCAATAAGGCATGCCCGAAGGACAGTTTCTCATTTCCAAAAATTAATCTCCTAGTAGACGCAATGATAGATTACGAACTACTCAGCTTCATGGATACCTACTCCATCTACAATCAGATTTAAATGCACCCAAATGATCAAATCCACACAAGCTTCCACACCGTCCTTAGTGTCTACTATAACAACGTCGTGCCTTTCAGATTGAAGAATGTCAGGGCGATATACCAATGCCTGGTAATATTCAAATTTTCTGATTAGATCGGGAAGACCATGGAAGTATACGCAGATGACATCTTATCAAGAGCAAAATAGTGGCAAATCACTTCTCTAATGTGACGACCCTGAAATTCAAAAAAAGGTAAATTCGAGAATTTGAAAAGGAAATGACGATTTTAACCTTGGTTAATGGGATCAAAAGTTGACTTTTTGACCTGAATATTTTTGGACCTTCCGTAAGGATCGTTGCATAAGTCTTAGAGTCCTGAGTTCGTAGACAGGTGTCACGTTGAAATCAAAGTTCAGATTGAATAGTTACAGGTCTGAGAAGGTCAGGGCATTATGGTAATTATGCAAGAAAGGGCAATTTGGTCATTTGGCTGGGTTTTGCTGAGTCACTGTGTTTTACAGATTGGTGATAGGTGTCACCATGAAAAATGGATTGATGGCACCACGTGGAGGGCTATGTGTGCTGTGTGTGTGCTAAGTCTTAGAGGGAAAAACGGATTGAATAAAACCCAAAATCCACAATTCGACTTGATCATTTTGACAACAATCATTGTGACATAACCGGGAAACTGAAAGCATGATAATTGAGAGAAATTGAGAAAGAAAAACGAGAAGAAAAAGGGAAGAAAAGAGAGAAAAACTGAAAACCTGAAACCCATAATTTAGGAAATTGAGATCTCAAAATCGTGTTTTAAACCTTGATTGTTAAAACGAAACTTGTATTAGGATTCCTGGGATCCAAAGAGTCGAATCGTTCAAGAATTGGAAAGAATTGACAAGGTTTTGGCCTGGAACAGAGACTGCAATTTTCCAGAATTTTGAATTTTAAATTCGATTAGATTGAGGTATGTTTTCTTCAAATTGAGATTACAAATCCTTTTCTGGAATTAGGAGATGAATTTGATGTTTAAAACATAGAAATTGACGTAGAATTGGATGAAATCGAGTTGGGTCATTAAACTAGGTCGAAGGACCTGTTTTGCAGAGAAACGGGCGAGGAAGGAGCTGAACGGTGCTAGGCGCATAGGTCTCACGCGCAGCCACTTGCAGCGGCGCATGAGGACGCGTGGTCACTATTTTTGAGGTACGGTCAACATGTGATTTGATGCTTTTGATGTAACGAACATTTTGGAACAGGTTTCGAGTCGATCAGACATTGTTTTGATATAGTTTCGAGGGTCCGAAGTCTTATGTTATGTTTTTAATATGTAATTAAATTCGAAAATTGGAGATTTTAGTGTGAGATTATTTGGGGTGTTAGTGACCCTCGATAATGATTTTTGACAGGATCAATGATTTCAGAAAATGATCGAAAAGCGTACAGCTCGGATTCGAACCTCGTGGACGGTGTGTGAGTGGACGTTTGTTTTATAAACTGTTATGCATGCATAGTTAAATGTTTTAAATGATATATTGCATGATTTGAGTTGTAATGATTGCATGATGATTTGATATGATGAATTGGTTATTTAATGGATTATTTAATCGGTATTATGGGCACGCTTTACGAGAATGGTGAAAACGATGTTTTGGGTGTAGGCTTGGGTTTGAAAATGGTATTTGACTTGGAATGTGAGTCAAGGATGATTTTATGGATGATTTAATGATTTCTCAACATATTCTTACGGATTTGTGTGAAAATGGTATTTTTGGGCTTGAGACCCTGTTAGAAATGGTTTTGACTTGGTTTTAAGTCAACGATTGTCTTGAAACGTTATGGGAAGTAATCCCCGGATGGTTTGCATTGTGATTGTGATGACTTCCCTGACGGTCGAAGCTAGGGGGTTTCCCATACGACTAGAGCTTGGGGTGATTTTTTCCCAAGCAGCCGAAGCTCGGGGGTTTTTCCTAGACGGCTTATGCTCGGGGTGATATATGTGTGTTCCTAGGCAGCCAAAGCTCGGAGTATTTCCCAGACGATTGATTCTCGGGGTTATCGAATTATTATTATTGTGGCCTATGCATAGTGCCGATGTGATTATGTGATTGATTGTGCACTTGGGAGTAGTGCGGGTATTGTGATCTTGTGACTGATGTCTATGCACTTGTGGAGTAGTGTTATTGGGTATTGTGATTGATATTTGAATACTGGTGATTAGTACTGTTGTTGACAGTCATTGTGATTGGTTTGATTGTGATCGGTTTGATGTTGATGGTTGTGTCCAGATGTTTATGATTTGATGAAATGGATTTCGAGAAATGTAGGCCACATGTTTGATAAATTGTGGGTCCTGCGATTTTCTATGTGATTTGTCTTGAGAGCCTAGTGTTCATTCACTCTATGCATGCCTGTTTTATAACTGGAGGGTAATAAGAGTTCGTTTTGAAATGTTTTTACGAACGATGTTATTTTTTTCCACTCACGCCTTTTATGTTTTGATGACCCTCCAGGTCGTGGCCCGCAAATCGGGACTGATCGAGAGGCGGTGGCATGAGTGGAAATCAGTACAATGATCCCTTATCCTGACAGGTGCTTAGGGTGTTTTTGAAACTTCAGTTGACTTATCAGACTGGAGCAGGACCAGACACGGTTAACAAAGTCCCTTCGGGATGGGTCTTATCATCTAACCTCACCAAGAAGTTCCATGTGCTCAAAAAATGACTTAGCTACATGATTAACCAACAGGAGATAGAAGAAAACCCAAAGAAGATCAAGGCAATCTTCCATATGTAGCTACTGTGCACAATCAAGCAAGTCCAAGCTCTAACGGGAAGAGTGAAAGCCTCGTGAACAAGGCAACCTACAAAACATGGCTCATAAGCAAAGAATTGTACGTGGGTCAAGATCAGAAGTTTAAAAACTAGAGATTGGGTCCTCAAGAAGATCAGCCTAGCAACCAAGGACCGAATAGATGACATACTCGACACAAAATGGGAAGGACCCTACCGGGTCATTAAGGTTTTATGAACTGCGGATAACAGACGACAAACTCCTAACTCATCCTTGGCATGTCAACCACCTCAAGCTCTACTACAAGTGAGACATAACTTATTTCATTCCTACTTAGATCTAGAACAATCTCTTTGTAGTCGATTCGGCTCAGGCCAATCAGACTTATTGGTATTTTGAATGAAACATATTATTTGGATAATTTGTACTTTCAAATTTCCAAGTGTATGTCGATTAGCACCATTGGTTGGCACTAAATGTCATGACCCGACCCATGTAGCACAATATTATCTGCTTTGGGTACGACCTTCATGGTTTTTTTATGGGAACTCACGTGCAACTTCCTAGTAGGTCACCCATCCTGAGATTGCACTAGCCCAAACTCGCTTAACTTTGGAGTTTCCTAGGAATTCAAAGCCAGTGAGCTCCCAAAAGGCCTCATGCTAGATAGATACGTGTCCACACATATAAGGCACTTCACATTTCCCTCTGTGAGTAATGTGGGATTGTTCACCGTTCATCCAAGACACGGGTCTTACAATCTACCCCCTCCCTTTGGGGCCCAGCATCCTCACTTGCACACTTCCGTTTGGGGTCCACCTCTGATACTATTCTGTCACGACCCAACCCATCTAGCACGATGTTGTCCATTTTGAGCCATGCCCTCACGTTTTTGTTTCTGGGAACTCACGTGCAATTTCTTAGTAAGTCACTCATCCTGATATTGCACCAGCCTAAACTCGCTTAGCTTTGGAGTTCCCTAAGAATCCAAAGCCAATGAGCTCTCAAAAGGCCTCATGCTAGATAGATACGTGTCCACCCATATAAGGCACTTCACCTTTCCCTCCCCGAGCGATGTGGGATTATTCATCGTTCTTCCAAGACACGGGTTTTACACTAAAGCATCTCCCATATGTGCTCACTCAGCAACCCACGACCATTTGGAATGTCACGACCACTAGCACTCAGGAACCCTTCACTCCGTACTACCTAACCACTCGACTTTTATTCATGAATCAGAGAACGCCTCACAATGCCTACTCGTCACTCGGCACCCACTTAAGTCGCAATCAGGCCTACAAACAAATCAAACAAAAGCAAGGGTTTGGAAACATGAAGCCATTTTCATTCAGTAGCTAATTATTCAAAATAGAAAATTACAAAAAACTTTTCCACAAATACAAGTACATAGGGCATTCCCTGGAAAACAAAAAAATCACAAATTGACATCATAGCATTTCGGACTTCCCAGAGCACGCAAAATCTACTGTGGATCGCGTGTGTGATGTCTACGTCTCTCTAACAACAGCCCGCACCACATCAAACCTGGAGGATATCGAAAACATAAAAGACTGTGAGTGGACAAAAATAAATAATACGTTTAGAAAACAGTTTATAAGAACTTACATTTATACCTTCTACGCAAAAACCAATGCATGCATATGGAAACCTTTTCATAAAACCATTTCATATCCAAGACAAGAAAACCATCAATGAAAACCAGAATCATTTATTTTTCTCAAATCCGAAATTCAAATCCAGGGCCTCAGCCCAAAATCATAAATCCTCATCAAAGTACGGGAACTCAGTCCAAAATCCACAAAATCCAAATCATCCTGGCCACAGCTCAAAACATCTGAAAACCAATGAAAAACCAAAGTAAAACATCAAGAAATCAAGTTGCTAGATCTCTAGCGCGCCGAGTCTTTAAACTCAAAACACATGCGCATAATAGTCCTTCTCGGGATATCAACGAGTCTTTAAACTCAAAACACAATCAACAGGCATCAGGGGATATCACAATAACCGAGTCTTTAAACTCAAAACATATCAATCCAGGGCCCTCCCCCGTTATCAATCAACTGAGTCTTTAAACTCAAAACTAGATCCAGCCATATCCGGGTCTTTAAACCCAAAACCAGTTTTCAACGGGTCTTTAAACCCAAAATCAAGTGAAAAATCATAGAAAATCCATATCCGAATTCGCAATCATTATTACGTAAGCTAGCATCCGGAATCATCATCCCGAACCCAAATCCAGAAATTCACCTTTCAAAGTCCAAAACTGAATCCGAATCACTTTTCCGAAATTCAATTCCAAAACCGAAATCTCGTTTATCGAAATCACTTTTATGAACAGGGCTCCAAGCCCGAAATTGCTTTTCCAAATCCATTATAAATCATTAAAATCAAATCATAATTCAAATCCCAAAATCATAGTATCGAAACCATTATCAAATCATAGCATGAAACCATAATATCGTAAAACGTGCAATCTCGAAATGCGTGCAAAATCGTAAATCATCAAGATCATAATCATAAACATAGAAATCACATATAGAAAACATATAAAACATTTATGTATGCATCATAAGTTAGAAAGCAAAGTCCATTCACAGACCATTTCCGATGCTACCTCGATACACGTGTAATTACGCTTTCCCGACTAATCCACTATCACCGGCTTTCCTGAACCTGTACAAATCCCATAATAAGGTCACTAACTACTTCACAATGTTTATACTAAAGCCCCGTAATTTTCCCGAATTTTTAACTATTTTTAAACGAGACCTAAAACCTTCGCACATCCCGAAACATATCAAGACGATGTCCGATCGACTCGAAACCAGTTCCAAAATGTCTGTTACATCAAATACTTTAAAATTTGTGTTGTAATCTTCCTCAAAATCCATTCCAAGCGCCCACTTGCTCTGCCCAAAGGGGCTACGCGTGGGAGCCACGTGCCCACTATTCATCGTCTCCTAACTTGAGACAGACCCGGTCTGTACCGGTTCTAACCGGCGTCCACGGTTCAACCTCCTAAACCATCTAATTTTGATCTGTTTTCAAATCTATTTGGTTCTATAGTCTTGTCTCAGTCTTTTCAATTCAATTAAAACCTAAAGCCATGAACTTAACCTTTATACCTTACCTCCTTAATTCAAAGAATGAACCGGCCATGTCTTCCTCTCTGTTTTAACAGCTCTGGCCATCTCAAGCCACAGTTCATTGTCCTCTGCATCTGTTTTGAAGTCCAAAACACAATCCCAAGAACCAAACAAGTCAACACTAGCTAAAATGATCACTACTATTTTCGCCTTTAAACTGAAATTTCACTATCCCTTATCCCATCGTCACTGTCGTGAGCCACCACGACCACTACTGGACTCTCCTCCCTTCCTTGGCCAACTTTGATGAACAAGCTACCACCAAAGAGTCACGTTTGAAGGAGGTTGGATTTTCAATTAATTCCCCTGTTCTCTGTTTTCCGCGGGTCCAACCACCATCTACGGCGGTCATCACGAGCACACCAACATCCTTCCACTGTCCTCAACCTCTCTTTTTCTTAGTTACTCTTCACGGCTTCACAGTCACACACACTAACAAGTCCTCTGTTTCTCTGTTTCTGTCCAAAATCGTGCACAAACACATAAACCCTTTTAAACAGACTTTGAGGCGGCTTGTGTAAGGTTCTACCACCATCCAGAGAAGAACAGGTGTCCAAAATCTGGTGGTCACAACATCCAAAACAGCCAACTGTCCCACTTTCACTGGGCATAGATCCCTAGGCCATCAAATGACCAAAATGCCACTGCCTTCACAATTTACCATTTTGCCCCTCAAGTTCCTAGACCTGTAACCCTGTCATCTGAACTTCAATTGACTCATGTCGTCTGTCATTGTACTCAGGAAATTGAGACCTACCTAACGGTCCTTAAATTACGTGAAAAAGACCTGTCATATGAAAAGTCAACCGTTTGCCCCTTTTAACCAAATTACCAAATTATCCTCGACCTTCCGAACATTGTAACTTTCTCCTCGAATGTCGAAATCCAACGTGCCACCTGTATATGTACTCGTGACATCCCAAACTACGTCACAGTCATCGGCCAATGTCAATTTGACCGCCGGAACTAAAAGTTAACATTTTTGCCCATTCTAGGGGCAAAATCGTCATTTTGCACCGTACGTCCAAATTCGTCCAACCAATTACTAATTAACTTTACTAATCCATCATTAAAAACTAATCTAATCCTGATTTCAGGGACGGGTCATTACAGGGATTCGCGGAATGGTGACTTCCGGCATTTACGGAAAAACGTGCAGCTCGGAAAGCGAGCGATATGGACGGTGTGTGAGTGGACTTTTGTTTTCTACCTAGTATGCATGCATATATGTTTTAAATGATTTATTATATGATTTGAAATGATTGGACATGAATAATGTTTTGATATGATGATTTCTGAATTTTGGGAATATTATATTGTTTTATATTGATTTTGGGCACGATTTTCGAGAAAATTGTAAAATTATTGTTTTGGGCGAAGGCCCGGGATTTGAGATCGGTTTTGACTCGGATTATGAGTCAGGAAATGGTTTGATGGATTTGTAATACTTTTTGGATATATTTTATGGATTTATATGAAATTGGCAACTGAGGTTGCGATTGCACGGATTTGCGTGAAAATGATATTTTTGGCCTTGAGACCCAATTGGATAGTGATTTTGACTCGGATTTGGAGTCACATGTGAATATGATGAAATTGATGATTTTGATTTATAAAGTGAATTCTGGACACTGTTTTATGATGGATTTGTGGAACTTGCTTTGTGAAAGCTATGTCTTTGGCATAGGCCCTATTGAAATGTTTTTGATTTGATTTGAGACAAAAAAGGTTTTAAAATGAGATTACTGGATTTGGTGACTGTTCCACATATAACATCCTCTGTGATTTGATACCCTCCTCCAGATGTCGTAGATCCTGGAGTGGTCACGATCGACTGCCTAGAGATGAGTAGCTCCGAGGGAGGCTCAATCTCAGGAGTGTGAGATTATGATGATATCCTCCAGACGTCGTAGATCCTGGAGATGATATCACCCCAGACGTTGTAGATCCTGGGGAGGTACTCAAACGTGAGACACTCGAGTTTGCACGCGTTGCATTGATATCGTGACGGTTACTTGGATATTGAGGATTTGTGATATTTGTGATTTATTGATAATTGTGTCTAGATACTTTATGAACTGATTTGATGAACATGAGTTCCAGAGAAAATGTGGACCATGGGAAAACATGTTTTGATTTTATCGGTCAACTGTTCATACTTGATTGATTTCACGTTATTACTCATGTTTTATGATATGCATGCATGTTTGTGAAACTAGAGGGTAAGATTGATTTTCCTCAAATGTATTTATAAAAGTTTATTTTTGTCCACTCACACCTTTTCTGTTTTATTGACCCTCCAGGTTGTGGCGCAATAATCGAGGCTAATTGGGAGGTGGAGGCATTAGTAGGCACATGTGCAGTTATCCCTTGTTTGGCAAGTGCTGAGGGTAATTTCGAAACTTCAGTTGACTTGTCTGACGGGAGCAGGACGAGGCACAATTATCTATGTCCTTCGGGGACGGGTCCTGTCACGTTGCTACTCCTTGGCAGCCACCAACCTTTTGCACTGATTCTCTGATCGGTTCATGCTTGCACCGATAGATGTCCCTTTCTGAGAGAACATAATTGGACTCCATTCGACATCAAACCCATTGGTCGAAGCCTCCCCAGTCGGTATTTGACTCTTCGGCCGATTAAGCTTTGTGGGCTTTAACCGATTGGTGGTTGTCTTCTACTTTATTCCTTTGGCGCCAAGCCATATTCTTTGGTCTTTTGGGTCGTCTTGACAGTCAATCAATATTTCTCGAGCATTTCTTGCATCTTTTTGGCACATGAGAGCTCAACCGCAGGATGCACTGCAAAGCCAAAATAAAATATCAATGTTAGCACCAATTACAATAAAGAAATAAATGATGAATCTGTAAACAATTGTAATCAGAACTCACCTGGACTAGATATGAGGCTAACCTTCAGCATGTTATCAGGTAGCCTTAGCAAACAATGACTCATTTCGAGCACATTCAAGGACTGATGAACAAGCTCACACGCTTCTTCCTCCTGGGTAGAGTAGCCTTACTTGAACGCACCTACAAACAAACAAACACAGTCGGTCAAATCCTGATTAGGCATGCACAAAAAACACAAGAAAAATCCTAAGGGCCAATCGGTAGTACAACCTTACAATTGAAAGTCATGTTCGATCCTATCCCTTAATTGACTCATATCCCCTTCTCAAGGACCAGACAACCAACAAAAACGCTGCTTCCAATTTTTATGTGATGTTAAAATATCATTGATGAATGCCCTGTGAATGAACTTAGCGACACACTCAATTTTCACCCCATCTAGGCTAGGTCGTCTACAACCTTAACTAATATAGATGGCTGAGTTTACCCTAGTTCGACTCGAGTAGACCACACAATTGGAAGCTATACAAACAATGATCAATGTGATATATCCGTTTATGTCGAGCTGGTCGACTGCAATCTTCACTCGAGCTAGAATGACTTTGAGGCATGAATGAAGAGGAAATCAAACCCCATGTTCAAGGAAGTCTATGTAGAATAGGATGGACTCCGCTGGTGGCTCACTCAGCCTTGCCTGACACGACCCACCCCCAATCCCCCGGAATTAAGGGATAAGTCATGCTCCCGCCCAACCCACGTGCAACATGAAGGCTAAACACATGTCTAACCACCGAGGAACACATAAGCTAGACAAGGGATACCCAGGTCAACACACCAAAATCAACTTCATACCTTCCAGAGTGCGCAGAATCACTGTGGATCGCGTGCATGATGTCTCTGTCTCATTAACGATAGCCCGCACCGCATCAACCTGGAAGGTATCGAAAACAGAAAAGATTGTGAGTGGACAAAAATAAATAAGTTTATAAAAGACATTTTATCAGAAAAGATATTTATACCCTCCATGTAAAATCAATGCATGTTTTCGAAACCTATTCATAAACCCATTTCAGTACTAAAATAAGAAAATCGTGTATGGAAACCCAAAATCATTTATTTTTCTCAAACCTTGGGCCTTAGTCCGGAATCATAAGTCAAAACCAAGTCTGGGAACTCAGCCCAAAATCCAAGATCCAAATCGTAATTTTGATCAACTGTTCCACTGCCCAAAACATTCGAAAATCATCTGAAATCCTCAGTCAAATATAAATCAATCAACATGCTAGATCCCATATCAACGAGTCTTTAAACTCAAAACACATATCAAGCCTTCTCGGGATATCAACAAGTCTTTAAACTCAAAGCACAATCAACAGGCCTCGGGGGATATCATAATAACGAGTCTTTAAACTCAAAACATATCAATCAAGAGCCCTCCCCTGCACATCAATCAACGAGTCTTTAAACCCAAAACCAGATCCAGCAACAACAACGGGTCTTTAAACCCAAAACCAGGTGAAAATCGTAAGAAATCCATGCCAAAACCAAATATGAAATCCTCATGTGAAATCTCGCGTTAAATCCCGAAATCATATGAAAACCGAAATCCGAAATCAGTGGGGCCTCAAGCCCGAAATCACTTTCCCAAAATCCATTTCACATCCTTGAAATCAAATAATAAATAAACTCTCAAAATCAACGCATCGAGACCAATATCAAATTTCCGCATAAAACAGCATATCATAAAACGTGCAATATGTCACATATCTCGAAAAAAGTGCAAAATGTAAATTATCAAGATCACAACCATAATCATAAAAATCATATCATGAAAACATATAAAAAACATGTATGTATGCATTATAAGTTCGAAAACAAAGTCCACTCACAGACCATTCCCAATGCCGCCTCGATACACGTGAAATAACACGGTCCCGGCCAATCTGCCATCACCGGACTTCCCGAACCTGCCCATATCACATACTAAGGTCACTAACTACTTCATCAAGCTTCTACTAATTCCCCGTAATTTTTCTAAATTTTTAAACAATCCCTTAAATCTTCGGACATCCCAAACTATATCGAAATGATGTCCGATTGTCTCGAAATCTATGCCAAAATGTTAGTTACATAAAAATAAGTAAGTTTCATGTTGACCTCACCTTGGGAGAAAGCACCACGCGCCTTCACGCGCTGCCGTAAGCAGCTGCGCGTGGGAGCCACGCGCTTGCTACAGTGCACCTTCCTCGCCCGTTTCTCTGGTAAACGGATCCTGCAACCCGCGTTCTAACCCGATTCTATTCCTGTTAAATTCAACTCGATTCAATTGATTTAGCTACTTGTATCGTTTTAACCTTAATTAAAGATCTGTAAGGTCAATTACACCATTCCTTACCTCGAAGGCAGTCGACTAACCATGACAATTCAAAGGGTGTTCATCGTTTGATCCTGTCAATTCTCAGCAATTTCTTCAAATTGATTCAGTCAGAAGCTTCACAAGGACTATTTAAATATGTTTACAATCCCAATTTCAACCTTCATTCGCTCTAACCATTCCAACTCAATCTGAGTTTCCTCAACTGAACACAAGTGTCGTCTGGGCTCGTTTCTTCACCATTTCCTTCAATTTCAATCCCACTCGACTCATTTAAGCCTCTAATAGCTCATCCTGATCTCTGTTTCCATCAATTAATCGTCTAATTCAAAATTCAATCCCAAGTCATCAATTCAAGGTTTCGGGAAGGTTTCGGGTGGGTTTCGGGTTTTTTTCTAGGTATTCCTTCCCTTTTTCTTCTCTATTTCCTCACAATTTCACTCTCAATTCTAGTAGAGCCTCACTATTTCAGTTTGGGGGTTAAGGGTCGCCTTGGATCGATCATACCCATCCTCTATTTTGGTTTGTTTTTGTCTGAACTACACAAATCCTCTAATTCATCCACACCCACCATTCACACCTCACACATCTGTTTGTTGCCACTAATTATTCTTTGCCAGGTGACATGCATCACTTAATGAACGAAATGAGTCACTAATGTAATTGACTCAGAAACTCTAGCAAAAAGATAGTTTTGCCCTTGCTTGCACAATTTACCAAATTGCCCCTAACTTTCCTTAATCCATAACTTTTTCATCCGGACTCCGATTTACATGTGCCGCCTGCCGTTGTACTTAGTGAATCGAGACCTACCTAACGGTCCTCGAAATACGTGCAAAAGATATGTCACCAAGAATGTAACGACCCATCCTAGAAGTCAGGATTAGATTAGGGTTTAATGATGAATTAACGAAGAGAATCGGTGAGTAGTTGGATACTTTTGAACGGACGGTGCAGAATGACGATTTTACCCCTGAAATGGGTAAAATGTTGACTTTTAATTCGGACGGTCAATTGGGCATTGACCGATAACCGTGACGTAGTTCGGGACATCACGAGTCCGTAGACAGGTGGCACACCCGATTCCGACATCCGATGAGGAAGTTATGATGTTCAGAAGGTTGAGGGCATTTTCGTAATTTGGTTAAAAAGGAGGAATTTTTTGACTTTTTGCACGACAAGTTTTCTTCACGCAAATCGAGGACTGTTAGATAGGTCTCGACGTCCTGAGTACAACGACAGGCGACACACCTTCATCGAACATCAGACGAGTGAGATATGGGTATAGGAAGTGAAGGGTAAAATCGTAATTTGAACAATTAGGGGTATTTCAGTCTTTTTACACCTTGGGAAGTGTGTCAATCAGATAAGGACATGTGTACAGTGTTTATTGGGTATTTTGGGGCTGGTCCACAAGGTGTTTGACACCTGGCTATTTTCCAGTGGGTTCTAGCCACTTACACGGGTTCCATTTAATTGTTTGGGTTTGTTTAAACCGTGCATTTGAGAGAAATAGAGACCGTGTGACAGGGAAGAAATCGATCGGTTTCAGCGAGTGTGGGAGTCCTTGTGATCAAGTGAGTGTGAGCAGAGAGAAGTTGAGAGACTGGTGAGTGTTTCTGGGCGAGTGTTGAGTGCGTGGGAGACTCAGAGGCCGTGAGGAATTTCAGAAAACAGAGAGGAGTCGAGAGTCGTGGTGCAACCACAATCGATCAATTCGATCCAATCTGGCTCGAGGGATTGCTAGGAAGGATGAGGACCGCCTTTTGAACCCAAAGGAACACGGCGGCGAGCACGGCGGAGGTCAGAACACGGGTGAGTTCCCAATGTCCCCTGTTTTTCCATTTAAGTTCAAATTGAAAATTGTGGGTTTTGGAGCTTAGTCGAGCTGTTCTATTGGTTCTAATAGTTGAAGGACGTTGTATTTGACCTGAGGAGTAGAACTCGTGGCTAGAAGGACGACGGGAGGCCGGAAACCCGTGACTGGGAATTGCAGAGTTTTGCTTCGACTTTGGGAGGTGAGATTTAGACCCTTCTTTCGTGTTTTTATTACTTGAATCGATTGCTAGGAAGAGGATGAAACTAGTGGGTTAAATAGGATTGAAAATGGACTGGAATTGAGTGAGAACCAGCCACGCCGGCTCGGTTCGACTGGACCAGTCTGAACCGGGTGGACAGAGGTTGAATATGATGAATAGTGCAGGCGCGTGAAGCCCACACGCAGCCCCTTTGGGCGGCGCGTGAGGGCGCGTGGGGACTGTTTTGGGGAAACGTTCAACACGATTTTCACTCTAATCGATGTAACGAACATTTTAGGACAAGGTTCGTATCGATTGGACACCGAATCGGGTTAGTTTTAAGTGTTCGAATGTTTAGGGGTTCGTTTAAATTACGTTTCAAATCCGGAAAAATTGGGGAAATTAGGGTAAGCTTATGTGAAGTGTTTGTGACCCGAAATGGTGACTTTTGACAGGTCGGGATATCCCTGAGGCAACCGAAGAACGTACGGGACGCGAGTGACGTGTCTAGGAACTATGAGTGGACTTTTCTTTCTAACCGAGCATGCATAACTGTTTTTATATACTTGTTTTATGTTTTTGAATATGATTTCATGCCATTGCTATTATATAACTATTTTTCATAATTTCACGTTTTTTGAGGCATTTCTTAGAATTATACGTATTTCGGCACGTTTTACAAGATATGTTTTGATTCTGATTCTGATGCCATGATTTTGGGATTTACATATATAAATGAATTGGTATGAGTATAAATGGGTTTTAAAACATGATTTGATAATCAAGGTTTTCGGTTTTAGAATCGGATTTTGGAAATTGAGATTTGGTTTTAAAGCTTGAAAAAAGGATTTCCGGATTTGGGTTCGGAATGACAATTCTGAACGCCGGCATGGCTCCGGAATAGTGATTTCAAATTCGGGTTTGAACTTGGATTTAGAAATGGTTTTCAAACAGTTTTAGATTGGATTTTTTGGATCTGGTTATTGGGTTTAAAGACCTAGATTATGATTATGACAGGGGCGGACCCGGATTGGGTTTAAAGACCTGGATTGAGTTTAAAGACTCGGATATTATGATTTTCCCCCGTAGGCCTGTTGAGTTTAAAGACTTGGGAGTTTAAAGACTCGGATTATATTTGAGGCCTGGATTGAGTTCAAAGACTCGGGAGTTTAAAGACTCGGATAGATCCAGCAGGTTTGATCGGATGATGCTATTTGGTATTTTCATGTTTTGATGATAAGGTTTCCATATGATTTATATTGTTTTTTTTTTTTTTCAGATACTGGGTTATGCATGCATGTTTTTAAAACGGAGGGCAAAATCCTGGTTTGTTTATGAAACGGTTTTTGAAACTCTTATTTATTTTAGTCCACTCACACTTTTCTGGTTTTTAAATACCCTCCAGGTCGTGGTGCTAGTGCTGGGGCTAACGTCGAGGCAGAGGCATAGAGTTTTCCGGAGTTTTCCGTTGTGAAGTTTTCTCGTTGCGCGTGTAGCCAACTCCTAGTATGACTCTTGTTTTATCCTGTACTGTACTATGCTCTGTATGACTGTTGACTAGTTGGTTGACGGTCATCAATTTTGAGGGACCATGTCGGACGATCGGGGGGGACCGAAACCCCGCGCCTGCTTAGTGTTCCACATCCGAGAGAACAAATGGCAAAGTACAGACCAACAAGCTCCTGCAGCTTCCTTTGGGGACTTTCGGGACACCAGCGACAAAGAAAAGTCCCACTCCAACCCCACGAGGGATAGAGACAGGAAAAGGACATCGAGTGGCACCATGCCATTGCATTTTAAATTCTCACTGGTCTACCAATGTATATATTGTGGGTTTTTGTGAGGTTGTTTTGGTCTTTTGAGTTGGGTTGTCAGATAGGAGCAGGGTTCGTCTCAGTTATCAGGGTGGTAATTGGGGTGGGTCCTGTCAAAGAAAGTCAACAAATTGCCCCTTTACAACCAAATTACCAAAATACCCCCAAACTTCCAAACGTCATAACTTCTTCTTCGATCGTCAGAATCGAACGTGCCACCTGTCTACGGACTCGTGACGTCACGAACTACATCACATTCAGTGACCAACGTCCGTTTGACCACCCGAATAAAAAGTTAACAATTTGCCCTGCCTAGGGGCAAAATAGTCATTTTGCACCGTCCTTCCAAAATCACCCAACTAATCACCCATTACTTCCACTAATCCATCATTAACCACTAATCTAATTCTAGTTTTCGGGACGGGCCGTTACATTGCCCTAATTGGCAGAAGGGTTAACTCAATCTCCAGTGACACATTGTACACCACTTTGTACTTCTCCAGGTCAGCAGGTGAGAGTGTCTTGATCCCCTGGTCCATCGAATATGGTGATAGATTAATGGGGATTGTCCTTGGAACTCCCTCTTCGGTACTTTCTGGCTCAACATCTAAATCCCCCTTGGCATTACACTCTTCCTCAACTCCAGTACTATGTTCCACCTCCTCCTCCTATTTCTCAATGTCCAATTCTATGATAGGAGGCTTACACAAAGATACTTCTTTATCACATGTTCGATCAGCACCCCTCACTTGCCTCACTTTCTCGGGACACCTGATTTTCTCGGCACCCTTTATTTTCTTGGAACTCTTTTCCTTCAGGTGTCTTAATGCTATATCTAAGCTATTAATTGATGTAGATGTTAAACTACTTTCGGTCAAAAAGGGACCCTCTTGTGAATTACGAAACACTCCCTTCACTCGACCTATCACTTGTTGAGTGAGAAGGTGTTTCAGTACCAAAAGTTTGCGGGGATCCTACCCCAAGTCAACTAGACTCGGATTCTGACATTTACAAGTCCAAATAGAAGGGAAACTACATCTAAGCATAAAATACCCCTAATTCAAAGGACAAATACACTAAATAAAGCAGAAGGATTTTACCTGAAGTATTTCTCAGTCGGAGACTGCTAAGTTTGAAGTACTAATCAGAGAGGTGAGAAAACTGAAAACCCGAAAGCCCGTTTAACCCTCATTCTTGGAACTTTAGTGTTTAACGTCTAAAAGTCATTTTCATTATTTGGGTGTGATTCTAAGGACCTGGACGAGTTCATTGGACTTGGTTGGAGGAGTTTTGGTGGCCTGGTTCGACTGGGAGTAGGACTGGAACTTCAAGCTCACTGTTCAACAAACTTCAGGTAGCTTTTAGATCATTTTTCCTAGTTTAGATCTTATAGACCTCTTAGTTAGGTTGAGACGAGTGCATGGGAAGAAACGACATCAAAAAAGGTTAAGAAACCAGGGTTTTGTAATCGGGTCGGGTCGCAGTTTTGTGTAACCCGAATCGCAGACCCGTCGAGAGGACAGGGTGGATGACATCATCAGCTAACGTCATTCCCTTATCAGATTGTTAGACATGTGGGTTAGTAGGGACGTGACAGGTGTCACATGTCAGTGATGACTGTGCTCTTACATGTTAGTGACGTGACCCAATCAGTAGCTGCCACGTGTCACTGACATGTTAGTGATGTGGACCTATCAGCAACTAACACGTGGCACTGTCATAGTCTGACAAGTGGCAGTGGCGTGGACCAATCACCTGTTGACACATGGACCCATTAGAGTTTGACACCTGTCAGACATGGCAGCTGTCAGATGACGTCAGCGGTGACGTCAGCTGTGACGTCATGCTGACGTCAGCAGTGACGTCATGAGGATGTCAGCATGCGATGCCCGTTGCCTTCCAGCGTTGACTTTAAGTTGACCCATGTGTGGGGGCGTGTGAGGAAAAGTTTCAAGGTGGGACCAGCACCATTTTCAAGGTTTCAACGATACGAATCCAATTGTGGTGGTTTCTTGTCAATCGGAGATCGTTAAGTTCGTCAAAATTGGGTTTAATGCCTCGAGAAGCGTGTTCGGGCGGTTTTCCCAGGCCGGTACTATTCTAGGGTCTTATGTTGGAACTTGTAGAGCCCATTAGTGACCTTTGGATGTGTTTGGACAGGTTTAGGCATTTCGTTGAGCAACGAGGACTGTGCGTGAGTGGGCTTTTGATTTCGAAATGATTGAATGCATAACTGTTTATACTGTTTTTCTTTACGATTGAGATTGGACGATTCTTGGTATTATATGATAATGCTTTATATGTATTATGATGTTTTAGGCATGAGACTTGTCTGGATATATATATATATATGATTCTGTTTTCGGAATCAATTAGGGATTTCTGTGGAATTAAATAGCATTGCACTGTGTATGCCTACCTTATGATTACTGTCTTCTCCGGACCTCTAGTAGTATCCTGGAATGATCACGACGCACTACTTGAGAGGGGCTGACCCGAGGGGTAGCTCATGATTGGGAATGCAATTATGGATGATACCCCCAGGGAGGGTCATTGACCTAGGTGGACCCTGAGGAGACTCGGGATTGAGACCCCGAGTGGCACGCGTAGCCTTAGGACCGTGACATTATTAGGGATCGGGGGTGCCAGACATCAGGGATGTTGGGGTTGGGGTTTACAATGCACTATTATTATGATTGTGTTCCCTATTCGGTTATATATGATTATATGATTTTATGATACTATTACGATTACCTATGTTTTGACTCAATGCATGCAAGTTTGAAAACGGAGGGGTAAAACCTTATGATTATTATATTATTAAACTGGTTTTGGAAACATTTTTTATTTTCGGCCCACTCACTCTTTATTATTTTATTGACCCCTCTAGGCCGAGCAACTAAGGTAGAGGAGGAGGAGCCAGAGTCCGAGGCATAGATTTCATTGTTGCGCACCTGTACACCCTGTTGGGTAGGTTGAGCACCATTTTGTAACCTGACATTTGTGCTCGTATTTTGTATTTTTATTATCCCTGGTCTGACAGTATTGAACTCTAAACTCGTATGTTTGACTTTATTTATTTTAATTTGAAAAACCTTAAGCCCGTTAAGGGTAATTTCAGTATTTTAGAGTTATTGTCAGACGGGAGCAAGGCACATCCCCGGGTGGTCCCAGGGGGATCGGGATAGGTCTTGTCAGCTTGGTAACAAAGCACTAGGTTAGTGGTCAAGGTACTAAGATACCGGTCTGTACTTTGTACATTGACACTTTAGGTGTTATTTAACTATTATATGCCTTTCGACACTTGGTTATGCCTTCGAGATGCGATCCCCGAGCACAGACTGGGGAAGTGTTTGGGAGAGAAATGGAGAGCTCAAGCATCGAGCGAGCCTAGCGATTGGAGCTATGCCTTTTAGCGGGGAATCAGACCCCGAGGAGGTTTAGTAGTGGATTGAACGATGGGAACAGATCTTTATGATGATACATTGCCCACCTGCGGAGCGTGTTGTATTGGCTACTTTTCTGCTCTATGGTGGTGCGTACCGGTGGTGGCACAGTCTGGTGATGACGAGTTGGACCATCCACACTGTTACTTGGCAGGTCTTCAGGGAGCGGTTCCTCGACTAGTACTATCCGAGATCTTTCCGCCTAATTACCTCAATTAACCTCTCATCAAAACCCCCTAATTTTCCAGAATTTTTAAACCTTTTAAACATAGAACCTAAACCTTTGGACATCTCAAACTACCCCGAAACGGTGTCTGATCGACTCGAAAGTTATCCCAAAATGTTCGTTACATCGAAGAAATGAGATTACATGTTGACCACACTCTCAGTTCTACCCCACACGCCCCTACACGCCGTCCAAAGGGGCTGCGCGGGAAGTCCATGCGCTGATGCACTGTTCATCTTCAACCTCGCGTTGACTAGTTCATACAGTTTCTCTGCAAATCCGGTCCAACCGAGCCGGCGAGACTGGTTCTCCCTTGTTTCTAACCCGTTTTCAATCCTTTCAATTCCTACACCTTCGTCTCCTTATTCCCTATTGATCTACGGTGTCAAGATATGAAAACCAGGTCCATAGTTTGCCTTCCTGATCGATGAACATACGACCAACCTTCCTCTGTCGTGTTCTCACGATCTCGGTCACCTCCAGCCACACTTTCAATCCCAATCGACTTATATGACCTCCAAAAACGTTTTCCAATCATTAGAATTGATCAATAATCACTAAAGCGCGAATTGCCATTTTTGAATTCAAAAACAGAGTTTTCGGTTCCTTACCTCCGAACTGGGCCACCGTGCACGACGGTCGACACTAATGCCACCGTGCACGACGGTCGACACCAATGCCACCATCATCATCGTCTCACCTCACTCTCTCTTTTTCATTCACACACCAAGAACAGATAATGAGCATTGAAATGGCTAGTATAGGGTTGGGGTTCACGGTTTAGAACCTTCACGGGTTTTGGGAAGAAGGATGAAGAAGATGATCGAATCAGATGAGGATAAGGACTCCAATTAATTGGGTTCTGGGGTTTATCAGATGGGTGACACTTGTCACTCATCTAGTTTGTCCTTCCAGAAGCTTCCCAAATCAGAACAGTCTACGTGTTAGTTTTCCTCGATTTTCGTATAGTAGTGCCATTTTCCATTTTATACCCATAAATTTCCCGTCGAACCTCCAATTTCAACGTGCCACCTGTCTACGGACTCTTGACGTCTCGATCTACATCACGATCATTGGTCAATGTCCATTTGACCATCCGGGTTAAAAGTTAACCTTTTACCCAATTCCTTAGGGAAAAATCATCATTTTTCACCGTCTGTCCGTGATCTCTCGACTAATCCCCGATTAGTCCCGCTAATCCACGATTACTCACTAATCTAATCCTGAAATTCGAGACGGGTCGTTACAAATTACCCCTCTTACAAAAATTTCTTCCTCGAAATTTCAAACTTGTCTAATTCCACATCCCTACTGTGGAAATTCACGCTCTACTCAGGAGTCCACAATCGAACACACTTCCCAAGTCGATACCACTTGATAGATATTACTCTACGACGTCGGTAACACACACAGACCCCCCTCGACACCACCTTGACAATCATACCACTTTGACACTCCTGATAATTCTGGGATCCTACGAACACCTCCCAACTCTCACTGCTTAACTATACCACCTTGGTATCAGGGCTCCAACCATCATCCAGTCAATGACATCACCCTGACAACCCACTACTCGAGTCACGACACCAACCGTGACCCGCATTAGAGTCATACCAAGGGTACCTCGTACCAACTCCCTCAATGTAGCGTAAGATCAACGGCAAAATCTCACCACGCAGAGCCAAGCTCAAATCTGGGGCATTTATCGGCCAATCATCCTTCAATTCCGGAGCCCATCTGTCCAATTCCGTACCAGATAGATCACCACTCTAGGCCCACACACATCCTATTAATTTATCGGCTATACATCATTTCCTGATTTCCACCCTAGGTATCATCTCACTTATCAAATCAGTCATAATTCCTATCACAACTGATCGGCTTCGAAAGGAAGCCAGTCCCACTAACACACCTATCCAAGATAGAGCAGTTTTGACACCACAAATCCAAACATGCTCAAGACAGAGCATAAACTCCAACTTACACATATCCAACCTCTGTCTTGTCATCTCACCGACGATCCACAAGATTCTTCAACTGTCTCACAATATGATTATCCTTTGCTCCTAGCTTAACATAATCAGCAAGGCAATTTTTCCCTGCGATTCCCCTCGGTCGTCACCTCACTCCTTAATACCTCGTTCACAACTGAACAACTCAATCTGAGACGAAACACGTCTAAACTGTAGGTTATCTTCAATTACCTCATATCGATCAGTTATAGTCACTCCTTGTTAGCCCTACCTATCGAGACTCCCTCATCATAATTCCCTTATCAGATTAATCCTGACGTCAAGCATCGGGAAATCAAGGATGATCCAAGATTATGAAATTTGATGTCATCGTCGGATAAAATTTGATGTCATCATCTCAATGATAACCTATCATGACCAATGGGCCAAAGCAAATCATGGGTCCACCGACCAATACATGATCACCGTACCGGTGACACCGAACATATTTGGTTGTAGAAAATGACAAATTCACCTTCACCAACCAATAATATATGTTGACAACTCCTCGACATCGATCCCCAATTCGGAATCAAACACCTTCTCGTCTTCTCAATCACAACTTTCCTTGATTCCAAAGTTTCAACCATATTGGAACCAACTCACTCAAACATCAATCACGTGTCCGTAAACCGTCTAACACCCAACTCACCTATCCGTTTAAGACCGTTTATGTACATCCAAAAGGATGTAGTTTGAGTTGACATTCTTTCATCACCTGATGTACCACTCGACTAAAGAGTCACTACAGACTCCTGCTGTGATCTGAAGTTAATTCTCTGCGTACCACCATATCTGACAAATCATCCATGTAATCATCACTATCACATCCATCCTCTCAAACACGGTTGAGAAGGATCCCACCACAACTTACTTACTACTAGTTTCCATCCAATCCATCTCGATTACCATTGCGTCACCACTACGCAGGTGGGAATCAAATAAATCCTGAATCTCTGCTCACACCGAGCAATCAATCACTCGCATCAGCTCAGTTCAGAGAAACTCTGCCTCCCTCGTACCTGTAACTCTGGGTACAACCACTCTGACAATCCCTACCAAGACCTAACGTCCCTCGAACGTCATCAACTCTCAACAATCTCAATTACAACCATCTAACTTACATTTCCCGTACCAAAAACTCTAGTTGCTTCCAACTAGGGTTATCCTCACTAATTTTTTCCCACTAAGTCAACTTGATTCGCCTATCCAGGCCATCCATCACGAATTGCGGTTCATCTAAATCCGACTGCAGAGGGCAGCAAGGTCCACAATCTGACCGACCCCATGGTCCTGGAAATGAAGAGTCGCCCAATCTAATAGGCAGCCAAGTTCGAAGTCCTGGTCAACCCAACAGAAAAGAGAAGTCACCTCTTCCAACTAAGAGTATTCTCTGATAATTACTGTAATGCTTAATCCTTCATTCATCAATTTCCCTTGGTTATTGACCCACACCTGAGCCTGGGTCCACCACACTTCTGCTGCGCTATTCTGATAAAACCAACCCTGACATGTCATGACCGACTAACGGTCTCGACTACAAAGAGTCGCCAAATCCACTCATCAAACCCCAATAGTCCCTGACTAAGGTCATCACAACTAGGGCTCGACTTCAAAAGTCGTCCAATCTAACCCTACTATCTAACATGCATACTCCCCCCATCAACTAGGGTTTCCGCGATCACCTTACCACTTGGGCTCCCTTCACTAAGGTTTCCCACACTCACATTGGAACTAGGGCTCGAGGAACCTAGTTTTCTCTAGTAGCACAATCTTCAATCGGACCGCCCCAAGGGTCCTGCCCTGCCAATTTTTCACATACAACCCTACCCAGGTGGAATCAAACTGACGCACGATGTATCGGCGAATCATCCTCTTTCCACGATTCACTTCTACAAACTATCTTACTCTATCGCCCTAACTTTCAGGTTGATGATGGGTTGTTCCTCGCAAAGACCTCGCATCCTGGGCACATGCGCACACGCTGCACCAATTCCAAATTGACAATCTCGCTCCGAAAGCAATAACGTTGCTCTGATACCACTCTGGTATAAGCGTAACATGAGCTAACCTAGTCTGATACCACTCTGACACGGCCTATCCCAACATCCCCCCCACCCCTCGGGATTAACGCGGGATGAGACATACTCGCTCCTAACACACGTGCCACCCAAGGTAACACGCGGGCCAGACAAGGGATAACCCGAAATCCTGAGCCCAATGGGCCTCCAGAGTGCGCCAGGATTAGCCGAGGAATGTGAAGTATCAGTCTCTTCTACACCCCGCATCCGCTATCAACAACCTGAAAGGCATTAAAAACTATTAAAAGCTGTGAGTGGAAAATAATTAATTTAATAAAACACATTTCATAAAAAGACATTTATGCTCTTCACATAAAACTATGCATGCATTCAGAAAACCAGTTCATTTTCAATATCGTAAAACCGTTTAGACAATCGAAATCATTTCCTTTCTCAAATCATTGGGCCTTAGCCCAAAACCATAAAACACTGAAATCCATAAATCCAAATCATGTGGACCACTGAACAAATTCAAAAACACATAATTATTATTTCATAAATCAAATCAATCATATTTACCAAATACTTTAATGTTTACCAAATACTTTAATGTTTACCAAATACCCATCCTCGGCATCCCAGATGCCTAGCATCCCAGACGCTTGACATCCCTGACGTCATATATATCATGGCTAAGCAACGCATGCTATTCGAGGTCTATCCGGGTCCATATCTCTGACATCCAGACATCTAATCATAGCAATCCTGCTCCGTGTAATGACCCCTCGCAGGCAATTTGCCTTGTCTACTCTGATGTCCCAGACATGGAGTGAGACCTATCCACATATCCTCATCTCAGGATGGTAAATGGGAAACATCCTTTTTAAACCCATTTCAAACATCTCAAAAGATCTCAAAGGGGCCATGCCTGAAATTTCCAAAAATCAAGAATCCAAGTACTCAAATCCAAATTCGTTTAGAGTCCCCGACCCGAAATCACATTTTTAAAACACAATTGGGCCTCATGCCCGATTCATAAACCAACTGGGCCCCTAGCGCGATAGTATAACTCAAATGGGTCTCAGCCCAATTCTTCATTGAATCAAATGGACTCTAAGTCCAATAGTTTTCAAATCAAATGGGTCTCATACCTGAGTTCATCTTTTCAAATCCAAAACTATTTCATCAAACCATCACCGAAACCACAAGCATATACAAATTCGACATAAAATCACCTGCCTCGAAATACGTGCAAATACGTAAATACCAAATACAACTAACATACGTACTCAAGGCATTCACAACATAGAAATAAAACATATAAAACAGTTATGCATGCATCATATTTATAAACACAAGCCTACTCACAGACCGTCCTAGTTGTCGCCTCGATACACGCACCATAAAATTTCCCTAGGCTAATCACCACCACTAGAACCTCCGGACCTGTCCAAACCATACCCAAAGGTCACTAATTACCTCAATTAAACTCTCATTAAATCCCCCTAATGTTTCGGAATTTTTAAACCTTTTAAACATAGAACCTAAACCTTCGGACATCCCGAACTACCCCGAAACAGTGTTCGATCGACACGAAAGTTGTCCCAAAATCTTCGTTACGTCGAAAAGATGAGATTACATGTTGACCGCACTCTCAGTTCTGCCCCACGTGCTCCCACGCGCTCCCAAAGGGGCTGCGCGTGAAGCCCACGCACCGGTGCACTGTTCATCTTCAACCTCGCGTCGACCAGTTCAGACCGATTCCCTACAAATCTGGTCCAACCAAGCCGGCGAGACCGGTTTTCCCTTATTTCTAACCCGTTTTCAATCCTTTCAATTCCTACACCTTTATCTCCTTATTCCCTATCGATCTACAGTGTCAAGATATGAAAACCAGATCTATAGCTTACCTTCCCGATCGATGAACATATGGCCAACCTGCCTCCGTCATGTTCTCACGAACCTGGCAACCTCCAGCCACACTTTCCATCCCAATTGACTTATATGACCTCCAGAAATGTTTTCCAATAAGTAGAATCGATTAATAACCACTAAACCACGAATTTCCAATTTTAAATTCAAAAATAAAGTTTTCGGTTCCTTACCTTCGAACTGGGCCACCATGCACGACGGGCGACACCAATGCTACTATCATCATCGTCTCACCTCACTCTATCTTTTTCATTCACACACCAAGCACAGATAATGAGGATTAAAGAGGCTAGTATAGGGTTGGGGTTCACGGTTTAGAACCTTCACGGGTTTTGGGAAGAAGGATGAAGAAGATGATCGAATCAGATGAGGATAAGGACCCCAATTAATTGGGTTCTGGGCCTATCAGATGGGTGACACTTGTCACTCATTTGGTGGATTCTTCTAGAAGCTTCCCCAATCACAATAGTCCACGTGTCGATTTTCGTCAGTTTTCGTGCAATAGTGCCATTTTCCATTTTAGACCCGTAAGTTTCCCGTCGAACCTTCGATTTTGACGTGCCACCTGTCTACGGGCTTGTGACGTCCCGATCAACATTACGGTCATCCGTCAAAGTCCATTTGACCATCCGGGTCAAAAGTCAATTTTTTGACTAGTTCAAAGGGTAAAATTGTCATTTTCACCGTTCGTTCTCGATCTTTTGACTAATCCCCGATTATTCCTGCTAATCCATGATTACTCACTAATCTAATCCAGAAATTCAGGACGGGTAAACAATTTGGGTGTCGGTACATTGATGGGAGTTGTCTACCGAGTGAACCAAATTGTGAATGATTGTCGAGTGGAAGTGAAAGGCGTGAAATTTCTGGCTAATTTGATTATTATGGATATAAAGGACGTTGGCATCATACTAAGAGATGACTGGCTGTCAGACCACTTTACTATCACGGACTGTTGCAACAAGCGAGTGATCTTGCGGAGTCCGGGTTTGTTGGAGGAGATTTTTCAGGGTGAGCGGGAAGTCTCACCACCTGAGGTAATTTTCGCACTTACAGCTACTAAACTATTACAAAAGGGTTGCCTGGGTTATTTAGCCTATGTTATGGAGACTCGTGATGATTCTTTGAGAGCCAAGGATATTCCGGTGGTACAGGAATTTCCAGATGTGTTTCCAGAAGAATTGCATGGTTTATTACCACATCGTGAGATTGGGTTCACGATTGAACTACTTCCCGAAATATGATCGATATCGTAGGTGCCGTATCGTTTGGCACCGACGGAGTTACGGGAGTTGAAATCTCAACTGTAAGAGATGGTGGATCTAGGATTCATCCAACCCAGTACTTCACCATGGGGAGCACCTGTGTTATTCGTTAAGAAGAAGGAGGGTAGTCTATGGTTGTGTGTGGATTACCGATAGCTTAATAAAGTGACGGTAAGGAACAAGTACCGCTTACCCAGAATTGATGACTTGTTTGACTAGTTGCGGAGACCAAAGTATTTCTCTAAGATTGACCTTCAATCTGGTTACCATCAACTGAATATTGCTAAGGATGACGTTCCGAAGACTGCTTTTTCAGATGAGGTACGGGCATTATGAGTTTTTGGTGATGCCGTTTGGGTTGACGAATGCACTTGCTACATTCATGGACTTGATGAGCCAAGTGTTCCGATCGTATTTGGACAAGTTTGTAAGTGTGTTCATCGATGAAATTTTGATCTATTCGAGGAGTACCAGAGCGCATGAGAAACATCTGCGATTACTGTTGGATAGGCTGAGGCAGAACCAATTATATGCTAAACTTAGCAAGTGTCAGTTCTGGCTGAATAGTATCAGCTTTCTGGGGCATATAATTTCAGCTGAGGTGATTAGTGTGGACCCCCAGAAGACGAAAGCTATGACTAACTGGGAGTGACCAAGGATGGTTATCGAGGTTCGAAGCTTCATAGGTTTAGCTGGCTACTATCGATGGTTGTAGAAGGTTTCTCTGCTATCGCAACTCCTTTGACCTGATTGACCCAGAAAGAGGTTAAGTTTTTTTGGGATGACCAGTGTGAGTAGAGTTTTCAAGAGTTGAAACAATAATTGACTACTGCGCCAGTTCTTGCACTTCCAGATAATAGTGGAGAGTTCGAGGTTTACAGGGACGTATCACGACAGGGACTAGGTTACGTGCTGATGTAGCATGGGAGAGTTATTGCTTACGCTTCACGGCAACTGAAATCTCATGAGCTGAACTATCCCACTCATGATTTGGAGTTGGCGGCAGTGATACATTCTTTGAAGATTTGGAGACACTATCTTTTTGGAGAAACTTGCAGGATCTTTACTGACCACCAGAGTTTAAAACACTTGTTTACACAGAAGGAATTAAATCTGAGATAGAGATGGTGGTTGGAGCTGATTATGGACTACGACCACGATTGAATATCATCCAACAAAAGCAAATGTAGTGGCGGATGCACTTAGTCGGAAGTTGGCGGGTTCGATTGCACACCTGAGGATAATGTATCTTCCTTTGCATGTGGAACTCCGGAAGGATGGGGTCATGCTAGGAATGGATGATCAGAGAGTCTTATTAGCTAGTTTTCATGTATGACCAATTCTGATCGACTGGATCATTGAGGCTTAATTTTAGGATCCTACCTTGTGAGTTTATCAGATTGAGGTTGAGGCAGGTGAGCGGCAGGATTTTGCCATCCGAGGCGATGGAGCTCTAGTGAAACATGGTCGTTTGTGTGTGCCTGCAGTGGTAAAGCTTAGAGTGGAGATTCTAGAAGGGGCCCATAGTTCAGCCTATGCTATGCATCTGGGAGGGACAAACATATACCGCACTCTCCGGGATCAATATTGGTGGGCTGGAATGAAGAGGGATATTGCTGAGTTTGTTAGCAGATGTTTGACCTGTCAGCAGGTTAAGGCGGAACGACAAAGACCGTACGGGGCAATGTAGCCACTTCCAATTCATAAGTGGAAGTGGGATCACATCACTATGGACTTCATGTTCAAGGACACGGAGTGGTTATGAAAAAGTCTGGGTAATAGTGGATAGATTGACGAAGTCGGCGCATTTTCTACCTGCATAAGAGACGTTCAAGCCTAATTGATTGGCTCAGTTGTTCGTGGACAAGATTATCAGACTTCATGGTACGCCGGAGTTGATAGTTTCGGACCGGGATCCAAGCTTTACTTCGAGATTTTAGCGAAGTCTACAGAAGGTTGTGGGTATGAACCTACATTTCAGCACAGCTTTTCATCCGCGGACTGACGATCAATCTGAGACGACTATTCAGACCCTAGAGGATATGATGAGGGCTTGTGCACTGCAGTTTCAGGATTCTTGGGATACGCATTTTCCTCTGATGGAATTTGCATACAACAGTTATCAGGCTAGCATTGGGATGGCACCGTATGATGCACTGTATGGTCGGCAATGCAGAACACCTATTTGTTGGACTGAGGTAGGTGAACGGGCAGCTTCGATGCCAGACTTGATGGATATAACCCAAGAGAAGGTTCAACTTATTAAAGAAAGTTTGAGGGCGGCACAAGATCGCCAGAAGAGTTATGCCGATAGACGGATCTAGGATCTAGAGTTCGAAGTCAGAGATTCGGTATTCATGAAGTTATCACCATGGAAAGGAATTGTGAGATTTGGTCGATGTGGGAAGTTGAGTCCCCGTTATATTGGACCTTATGATATTACTGAGAGGATCGGTTTAGTAGCATACCGGTTAGCCTTGCCTCAGGATCTTTCTAGGGTGCATGACGTGTTTCATGTGTCGATGTTCCGGAAGTACGTGCAGGAGGAATCACATGTCTTGCCGAAACAACCATTGGAGTTGAGGACGGATTTGAGTTTTGAGGAACAACCAATGCAGATTCTGGATCGAAAGGACAAGGCTCTGAGAATCAAGACAATTCCTTTGGTAAAAGTGTTGTGGGGGAATTATGACGTGGAGGAAGCTACGTGGGAGCTAGAAGATCAAATGAGGGAGCAACATCCGCATCTGTTTGAGTAATTTCGAGGATGAAATTTTTATAAGAGGGGTAGATTTTAACAACCCGAACATTATTTTATTGTAATTTCTATTCATTAATGGAAAATGACCATTTTACCTCTAGTGGGGAAAAATTTGACTTTTGAACCGGGATTCTTTTTGGACTTTGACCTATGATCGTGACATAGATCAGGACGTCAACATCATGAGTCCGTAGACAGCTGGCACGTAGAAAGCGGACGTCTGATGGGTAAGTTATGTTCACGGGATCGAAATCGGTTTGTTTTTACGTTATCGGGATTTGAAATTAATCCTAAATTCTGATTGGATGAAGAATTGATCTGGGCCCTTGGATGAGTGACAAGTTTCACTCATCCTATTGGTAGGGTTTCCCTATTTTGTTGATCTATGTCTGATTGGCCCTTTTATTTAATTCATTTTCCTGACATCTCACTCCCTCCCATTATATCATCTTCTTCTATTCTCCCTAAAACATCAACACACATATAAAACTACCCAAACACCATAACCCGGCCACCCTACCTTCATCTATTGCTGTGGTTATCTGAGTGGGGCCAGAGAAATGAGGACAACGTGATGGTGAGGGTGAGCGCAGCGGAGCTACAACGAAGAGGTGAGAAAACCAAAACCTGAAAGCCCATTTAACCCCCATTCTTGGAACTTTAGTGTTTAAAGTATAAAAATCATTTTTGTTGTTTGGGTGTGATTCTAAGGACCTGGACGAGTTCATTGGACTTGGTTGGAGGAGTTTTGGTGGCCTGGTTAGACTGGGAGTAGGACTGGAACTTCAAGCTCACTGTTCAACGAACTTTAGGTAGCTTTTATATCATTTTTCCTAGTTTGGATCTTATAGACCTCTTAGTTAGGTTGAAACGAGTGTATGGGAAGAAACGACATAAAAAATGGTTAGGAAACCAGGTTTTGTAACCGGGTCGGGTCACGGGTCTGTGCGTCTCGAATCGCACACCCATCGAGAGGACAGGGACGATGACGTCATCAGCTGATGTCAACCCCCTGTCAAATTGTCAGACACGTGTGCCACTAGGGATGTTACATGTATCACATGTCAGTGCTGAATGTTCACTGACATGTCAGTGACGTGGCCCAATCAGTGGCTGCCATGTGTCACTAACATGTTAGTGATGTAGACCTATCAGCAGCTGACACGTGGCATATCAGAGTTTGACACATGGCAGTGACATAGACCAATCACATATTGACACGTGGACCTGTCAAAGTCTGACAGCTGTCAGATGACGTCATGCTGATGTTAGTAGTGACGTCATGATGACTTCAGTAGGCATTGACTGTTGACTTCCAACGTTGACTTTCAGTTAACCGGCACATGGGGGCGCATGAGGACGAGTTTCGAGATGGGACAAGCACCATTTTCAAGGCTTCGATGATACGAATCCAATGTTGGTGGTTTCATGTCGATCATAGATCATTAAGTTGATCAAATTTAGGTTTAATGCCTCGGGAAGCGTGTTGGGGTGGCTTTCATGTGCCAGTACTGATCTAGGGTCTTATGTTTGAACTTGTAGAGCCCATTAGTGTCCTTCGGATGTGTTTGGAGAGGTTTAGGCAGTTCGTTGCGCAGCGAGGATTATGCGTGAGTAGGCTTTTGATTTCAAAATGATTGCATGTATAACTGTTTTTACTGTTTTTCTTTACTATTGAGATTGGACGATTCTTGGTATTATATGATAATGCTTTATACGTATTATGATGTTTTGGGCATGAGACCCGTCTGGATATATATGAATCTATTTTCGGAGTCAAGCAGGGATTTGTGTGGAATTAAATAGTATTGCACTGTGTATACCTACCTTATGATTACTGTCTCCTACGAATGTCTCGTAGTATCCTGGAGTAGTCACGACGCATTACCTGAGAGGGGCTGACCTGTGGGGTAGCTCATGATCGGGAATCAATTATGGATGAAACCTTTAGGGAAGGTCATTGACCTGTATGGTCCCTGGGGAGACTCGGGATTGATATCCCGACCGTGACATTATTACGCATCGGGGATGCTAGGCATCAGGGATGTCGTGGTTGAGATTTACAATGCACTATTATTATGATTGTTTTCCCTATTTGGTTATATATGATTATATGATTTTATGATACTATTACGATTACCTATGTTTTGACTCAATGCATGGAAGTTTGAAAACGGAGGGGTAAAACCTTTATTATTATATTATTAAACTGGTTTTGGAAACATTGTTTATTTTCCGACGACTCACTCTTTATTGTTTTATTGACCCCTCCAGGTCATGCAACCGAGGTAGAGGAGGAGGACCCAGAGTCTGAGGCATAGATTTCGTTGTTGCGCACCTGTGCACCCTGTTGGGTAGGTCGAGCACCATTTTGTAACCTGACATTTGTGCTCGTATTTTGTATTTGTACTATCCCTGGTTTGACAGTGTTGAACTCTAAACTCGTATGTTTGACTTTATTTATTTTAATTCGAAAATTTTTAAGTCCATTAAGGGTAATTTCAGTATTTTAGAATTATTGTCAGACGGGAGCAGAGCACATCCCCGGGTGGTCTCAAGAGGATCAAGATGGGTCTTATCAATATACAGATACGAAAACAAGTACGCATGCATTACATGACTCTATAAAAAAAATTCAAAAACTTAAAATCGAAAAAAAATGATTTATGCTCCAATCAGAAAGTAGGCACATTGCAACCGATTGGAAGTATGATTCGAGATACTTTCTCATCTCCAATCTACAAGCAAGCACATTGCGACCGATCGAAAGCACCATTCGAGGTACCCACTCAAATTTATGCTCTGATCGACAAGCAGACACATTCTGAACGATTAGAAGCATCATTTGAAATACTCTCTCAACTTCGATTGGCATGCAGGTACATTGTGACCGATCAAAAGGATAATTCAGGGTACACTCTCAGCTCCGATCGGCAAGCATGCACATTTCGACAATTTGGAAATACTATTAGAGGTAGCCTCTCATATTCATGCTCTGATTAGCAAGCAAGCATACTACAACCGATTGGAAGCATCATTTGAGATAACCAGATTTATGCTCCAATCGGCATGCAGACACATTTCGACTGATCAGAAGCATCATTTGAGGTACTCTCCCAGCGTGCAATCAGACTCTATGTCTTTGAACGGTTAATCTACATATTGATCTCCGGCACGCTGACTGACATAAGTATCAGAGTCCATTAGGCCAACACCCCACTAGTGTCAAGTGTTTTTCTCTCTACCTCGCAGGTTAATTGAAAGGCCTAGAAAAAATTGAACCAGTACCACCCTGTTAGGTCCATTTTCAGATCAAATAATTGTTGAATGAATTTGTAGAATTTAATTTCTTTTGAATTGGAATTTTCTGTAAAAGTGTACTTTAGTCGCAGTGAGGAGAATCTTGTGTTTGGTTGGAGAATTTTGATGGTGGGAATTTTGATTTATTGAAGTTTCGTAATTGTTGGTTGGATACTTTAGAGGCTAGAAATTGGCAACTAGGTTTTGATTCTCTGAAAAAGTGACATTCGTTTGGTGCAGATTATTATTGATTTTCCAACTCTTCTATTCTTGAATAGATTTTCAAGCACTTTAATGTATTATGGGAGATTGCAGATTGAGTGTGCATGAATATAGATTACAAGAAAACTGGGCTTAGTACACCAATAATTATGTGTCTTTTGATTCTATGGACACAATTATTTGTGTCCTATGACAGTGGACACGCTGTAGCTCCTAATGTTTATATGTGTGCAGCACTGGCGTGCCTTTTGATCAAAGGACACAAATAAAATACTTTGTGGCCAATTATCAAAGATCAAAGGCCATTGATGTTTTGTGTCTTTTTTTCTGACAGTGGGTCCACATGTTCTGTTAAACTCATCGGCACAAATATATTATTGTGTCCTCTATTCTAATTTTTAAATAAAAAAAATTTGTTCTATAGTATACAATTACTGTAACACGAATTAGTCTTCTCTCTCGTTGACTCACGTCGTGACAGGATCCATCCCAATCCCCCCGGGATTAACGCGGGATGACCCTGCTCCCGTCTGACACGGAGTGTCAGACAAGGCATATTTCCGACCTTTGCCCTCCCGGGCTATCAGAGTACGCCAGGATCCGGAGGAGGTATGTGATATCTCGTTCTCTGCTACAGTCCACATCCAATGTCAACCTGAAGGGCAGTCAAAACATTAAAAGCTGTGAGTGGACAAAACAAGAGTTTATAAAAACATTTTAACGAGAAGACATTTGTACCCTTCATTCGAAAACCATTTATCCAGAAATCATATGCAGGAACTAAGCCCAAAACCAAGATTGAAAGAACCATAATGAAAACGACCATACGGGCCACCGCCCAAATCCATAAGGAAACCATGTACACGAGCCACTGCTCAAAACCTGTGTAACCACACATCACATATCATATATCATATAGTATACATCATATATACATATAATTCACACAACCAATCCTGTCATGGTTTCCAAAGCTACGCGAGTGCTACCCAGGTCTCAATCCGAGTCTTCTCAAAGTCAAGATCAATGTCCACAGACCACTGACCCTACCCGAGGTAATAGTAATCATAGCCTTCCTGAGAGTAAGGAACCCAACTGAGAGGGGGGGGGGGGGGTGACTCTACTCAGTCGGTGCTCCGTGACTACTCCGGGGTCCACCCAGGCCAACGACCCTCCCCGGAGGAGATAATTGAAGTAAAGGAAGGTATATGAATACATATGTATACATAACATAAACATTCATGCCCGGTTCCCTTGAACCGTCATGACCCATAACATCCATTAACCAGGGTTCATGCCGATCCCCATAATCCGTCATGAACCACGATATCATCACAAGCGTTCATGCCGGTTCCCATAAACCGTCATGAACCGGGAAATCCATTTAAGGTTTCCTGACCTGAAATCAAAATCGTAAAGTACCTGGGTCTCGTGCCCGAACATAGGACATCAGCTGGGCACCGTGCCTGATATCTGAGGTCATATGCCCGAGACAAAACCAAATGGGTCTCATACCCAAGTTTATCCTTTTGAAATCCAAATCCAATCCATTAAAACCAATAAGGAAATACCGACCCGTATAAGCACCGTATAAGGCTGAACCCTCAGAATACGTGCTTATACGTAACCACATACAAATGCACCCATGGCATTACCAAACATGTATTAAAACATATAATAAACATTTATGCATGCACCAATTTAGAAAACCAAGGTCCACTCACAGACCGTCCGAGCTGCCGCCTCGATTTGTGTGACATACAGCTCTCCCGAGCCAATCACCATCACCGGGACTCCCGAACCTGTCCAAATTAATTTAGAGGGTTATTAACTACCTAAATAACCCCTCACTAAAGTCCCGTAATTTTCTGAATTTTCTAACTATTTTTAAACGCGAACCCAAACGTTCGGACATCCCGAACTATATCGAAACGATGTCCGATTGACACGAAACCAGTCCCAAAATGTTCGTTACATCGAATAGAAGATTTCATATGTTGAACACTTCCCCAAAGGACATGTCACGCGCCCCTAGAAGAGACTGCGCGTGGGCCCACGCGCCGGCACTGTAGCATCACCATCAACCTCGAGCGGCCGGTTCAGACCGGCCAGCCCGGTTCAATATCTGCAACTGGACTGGCATGACCGGTCCAGGCCCCTACAACCCGTATTTTTGTCCGATTTCAAGCCAATTCAATCCTATAATTCCTATTTTAATCCTAGGAGTCCAACCTCATTAACTACAACCCCTAAAACCCACGAAACCCGACCGGTCCAACTTGAATCTCACGGTTCAAAGGTTCCAAAACCTTCCCACGGCGTCACAGCCGTCCAACACCCACCAAAACCATCCTAGAAACCTTCTAGAAACTTAAATAACCCATTTAAACCGATACAAACGGCCCATAATTCTTAAATCGACAAATAGAGGGAAAATGGGTTAACCGGGTACCTGTTTGGGTTCATGGCCGCCGTCCACGGCGGCGAGGCTTCCAGCCGTCCACCACCATCCCTCCTTCATTCTCTCAGCCTCTGGGCTTCTGTCATGGTCATGGTTGAAGGTTTGGATTGGTTTAAGGGGGTGGGGTGAGATCGGGTTTAGTTGTGGAGGGAGAAAGGAAAAATGATCGATGCACGGGGAAGATGCATGAATATGTGTGGGCTGTGCAATGGATGGGTGACACTTGTCACTCATCCATTGGGCCCTTGTAAATATCTGGCCCACTTAAGGACAAAAGCTACGATATTTCGTAAAACGTGCAATAGTGCCCCGAAACGTCCGTGAACCGTAACTTCGTCGTCGAACGTCCGAATTCGATGTGCCGCCTGTCTACGGATTCGTATCATCCCGATCTACGTAACAGTCTTCGGCCCTTGGCCATCGAACCTCTTGGTCAAAAAGTCAACATTTGACCCCTTTTAACCAAAATTACCAAAATGCCCATAAACTTCCAAACGTCATAAGTTCCTACTCGAACGTCGGAATTGAACGTGTCACCTGTCTATGAACTCGTGACGTCCTAACCTACATCACGGTCATCGGTTAAAGTCCATTTGACCACCCGAATGAAAAGTCAACGTTTTACCCAAGCTAGGGGCAAAACGGTCATTTCGCATCGTTCGTCCGATTTCGCCTAACTAATCACGGATTAGCCTCACTAATCGTGATTAGTCACTAATCTAATCTAGGAATTTGGGACGGGTCGTTACACGTCGACCATCAAGCTTGCTCTAACCAACCTTATAAGTTATATAACAATGGACAATGTTAGGCAGAGATCAAAATCAATTACTCAAATTCCAAGCATAGTGCTAGAGCTTCTGGAACTTTTTAGATCAAATGAACCTGCCTAGTGAAAGATGTATTCTTCATATATATAATGATCTCTTTCTTCTTTGAAATATTGCTTCCTCTATATATATATATATATATATATCGGAAAAAAAAAAGCAATCGAAGTTAAATATAAATACTTTTACAAAACAAAGCAATCGAAGTAAAAAAATAAATAAATAAATAAAACACTAACACTTATCAAAATTTATGTACTAATTTTCGGAAAAATAGTTCCACGCTATGGTTAAGGTATTCTCACATTGTAGAATTGCTATATCTGCATATATTTCCATGATAAAAAAGAACTATGCATCTTACAAAACATGTTGCAAATATAGTGAGAGAGGGAACTTTAATGAGGAGAATCACCTTCTCTGTGTATACCAATCAATAAAATATAATCCATAATGCCCTCAGTTCCAAGAACTCGCAGTCATGCTTGATTTGTCTATCAGACCAAAAATTAAGAAAAATAAGTAGTTAAGAAGGAAAAAGAAAAGGAATTAATGTGTCAAGATGCAAAAATACTATGCTCCACTTTAACCTCAGTTTTGTATTCTGAGATGCATGTGCATTTGTTTGTGAACATGATAAGTTATTCAATATATTATGTGGATTAAACACCACTAGATTAAGAACCAGGTTTTCTATATGTGATGGAATGAAAAATTGAATAAGGGACGTACGCTAAAAGCCGAGCTCGGACTATTAGATCCAGGTAAAAGTAAAAATCAAACTCCATATTCTCAAGTACTTGTAACTCATCGACAAGTAATTTGCTGCAGGCACGGCCTATCAAAAAGCCTTTGAGATCATAGCACTTATGTATGCGAACTTCCGTCGGCATTATTCTTAGCCAACCAACAAAGTAGACCTGCTTATTAAAAAGTAGCCATTGGTTCTAAGGATCTTAAATATGTCATTGCTAAATTTGAAGATTCAAATAATATATGAACAACAAATATTTAGGGTTGAAGCACTGCATCTTTCTCGAGAATAGATCATTTAAAGACACAAATATTTGTATCTTATAAGTTAAAGTACAACACCTTTTTCGAGGAGGGATCTGAAAATTTTTTGGCGGATTGGAAAAGGAGGGAAAATCAGTACATTTGGTTTATTTATTATAAAGGACACAAATATTTGTGTCTTATAAGTTAAAGCATCGCACCTTTCTCAAGAATGGATAATTTAAAGACACAAATATTTGTCTTATAAGTTAAAGTACGACACATTTTCCGAGGAAAGATTTCAAAAAAAGTTGGCCGATTAGAAAGGGAGGGAAAATCAGTACATATAGTTTATTTATTATAAAAGACACAAATATTTGTATTTTATAAATTAAAACATCGTACCTTTCTCCAGAATGGATAATTTGAAGACACAAATATTTGTGTCTTATAATTGAAGTACAACATCTTTCTCGAGGAGGGATTTCTAAAGGACACAAATAATTGTGTCTTATAAGTTATTTAATATTTTTAGGGTCGTAATAGGGGAAAAAGTTAGAAATTATGATTTCAAAAAATTTTGACAGATTGGAAAAGGAGGGAGAAATCAATACATTTAGTTTATTTATTATAAAAGACACAATGACAGGACCCATCCCAATCCCCCCGGGATTACCATGGAATGTGCCCTGCTCCCGTCCAACAAGGGGTGTCAGACAAAGGATGACTAAGAGCCACTGCCCAAACAGGGCATCCAGAGTGCGCAAGGATCGATGGAGGAGATGTGCAATGTCCTAGTCTCTACTGCAATCGCATCCGTGATCAACCTGAAGGGCATTAAAACCAAAAGCTGTGAGTGGACAAAAACCAGTAAGTTCATCAAATACATTTATAAGACATTTATGCCCTCCAATAAAAACGTATGCATGCCACAAAAACCAGTAACCAAAAGGTTTGCTCAACCGAGCCCTTAGGGCCTTAGCCCAAAAACCGTTAACCAAAAACCAAGTGTGGGAACTCAGCCCAAAACCGTGGAATACCACCACCATACATATACGACCATGTGGGTCACCACCCACTACCATAAATGAACATTAATTCATTAAAATCACACAATCATAAATCCACCCGGAAAGCCATTTCATTAAATCGTATTTTACCATTACCATCACCAGCATCCCTGATGCTAGACGTCCCTGACGTCATGTCTCACGGTTTCATAAGCTACGCGTGCTGCCCGGGGTCTCTCCGGGTCCATATATCTGACATCCCTGATGTCTGACGTCCCAGACGTCAATCATAGCAATCCTGCTCCTGAGTCATCATACGGTCCGGCTGCTCCGTATGGTGACCCTTCACAGGCAATGCACCGTGACTTCCCCAGTGTCCCAGACATCTGGAGGAGACCATCATATATCCATGTGTACAGATGGTATATGGAAAAACAGTTTTTATTAATTCATTTCACAACATCACAATGGGCCCTGCCCGAATTTCCATAAAACAACACATTTCCATTTAGGGTCCCTGACCCGAAACCACATTTATTAAATATAGGGCCCCTGGCCCGAAATCATAATTTAAATCCAACTGGGCCTCATGCCCGACTTTATGAACCACTGGGCCCACGGCCCGATTTGTAAACCAACTGGGCCCGCAGCCCGACTTACGTACTCAAATGGACTCCAAGTCCGAGATTTCCTAAACAAGTGGGCCTCAAGCCCGAATTCATCTTTCCAATATAAAAACCATTTTATCGTATTATTTATTTAACCACAAACACGCAAAACCACAAATAAACCGTTAATCCCGATATACGTGAAATACGGAAAACACCTCGAAATACGTGCAACATACCCAAAACCAATGCTCACAAATACCATCATAGAAATCATGTATATAAACCATATAACACATTCAAGCATGCATAGGATTTATAAAACCAAAGTCCACTCACAGACCGTTTTAACCGTGTGCCTCGATACGCGTGCCACCAGCCCTCCCGGGCCACACCACTATCACCGGGACTCCCAATCCTGTCCAAATCACATTAGAGGGTTACTAACCTCATTGTTAACATCCTATCAAAGTCCCGTAATTTTCCCGAATTTTTACTTATTGTTAAACTTAATTTAAAACCTTCGGACATCCCGAACACTATCGAGACGGTGTCCGATCGACACGAAACCAATCCCAAAATGTCCGTTACATCGAATAGATTAAAAGTCATGTTGGAAGTTTCCCCAAAATACCCTTCACGCGCCCCCACGCGCCAGGTCAAGATTCAGGTCAGCAATGATGACGTCATGCTACAGTAACCGGGTTCTGAAACCGGGTCTGTAACCGGGTCGCCGTCGACCCGCGGCTTGACCCGATCACAGATCGAGTTCCAGACCACCATTTTTGATGCGGTTTGATCCTATGGACTCGTCATAACCTCCTCTACGGTTCTGTGACATCCAAACTCATTTTTAGGTGGATTAAACTACCTGAAAACTGACGGGAAAATCGGCTGAGAACTCAGGTCATCAACTCCGGCGACTCGTCGAGATTCTAGCCGTGGTTCATGGTCCAAAATGGTCGTCTAGGTTCCTAGGACATGTCTCAAAAACAAACAAACATTCATAACGTCAAAAACGGACGTTTTAAGGCAGGGAAGTAAATCGGGTCTTCACGGGTTTCTGGACTTACCGCCGCCGTGTCGCTGCCGTGGGCTGCCCAGTCGTGGTCTGAGTCGTCCTAAGGTTCCAGTGGTCCTATCCCTACGTTGGTTCGAGTCCAGGTATGAAGGTTTGCACGGTTGGATGGTTTTGGGCCGATCGGGTTCCTCTCGGGTCTGGGGGGTTTTCTGGGCTGCGCCGCCGTCCGTGGTGGTGGTGGCCGCACCAGGTGAAGGTGGTGGGTGGTGGTCGTCCTCTGGAGATTACCTGGGTGTGGAGTGATGTTGTGGGGTGATGATGTGCACGATCAAGGAGGGAAACCGTGCTCACGGTTTTGAGAGAAATGAATGTGAGAAATGAGTAGTCTGATGGTTTAAGAAATAAAAGAAGAGGAGATCAAGGGCTGGGATCAGTTTGAGTTTTAAAATCAATGGTGAGGATTTGAGGGGAGAAAATTAATTAATTAAATCAATGGCCAACCAAGATCCATGATTTAAGGATTGAAGGGGATGATGACATGTGTCACTCATCAAGGGTCCAGATTGGTTTGGTTAAAGTAATCAGATTTTATTATTATATTATTATTTTATTCCGAGTCTCGGTTAATCGCGGTTCACGTCCTTGACCATAACGTCGTCGTCGGATCTCCGATTTCGGCATGCCGCCTGTCGTTGGATTCGTATCGACGATACCTACGTAACGGTCCTTGGCCCTCGCCCATCGGACCTCCCGATCAAAAAGTCAACATTTGGCCCCTAATAAGCCAAATTACCAAAATACCCCTCAACTTCCGAACACCATAACTTTCTCTACGAATGTCGGAATCGAACGTGCCGCCTGTCTATGAACTCGTGACGTCCCGAACTACGTCACGGTCATCGGTCAAAGTCCATTTGACCGCCCGAACAAAAAGTCAACATTTTGCCCACGACCAGGGGCAAAACGGTCATTTTGCACATTTTGTCCGATTCCGCCCTACTAACCACCGTTCAACCTCACTAATCAGGATTAATGACTAGTCTAATCCCGGAATTCGGGACGGGTCGTTACAATCTTCCCTCCTTAATAAATTTCGTCCTCGAAATTCCAACCGCTCTAATCTCAACGTACTTCCCTCCTTAATAAGTTTCGCTCTCGAAACTCGACTATCCTGATTCCACAAACACCCCGTGGAAAGTGGAATCGACCACGCAACACGTGTACACCCGTACACGAACTACTTAGACAAAACTTGTCTACACCCAAACGTACCACTAGTACTCAAAACGCAACGACTACATTCGACCCCGTCGAATGACTGAAACTACTTGTTTCGAATTTGACCCCACTTGTCAAATCAACCCTCTCGTTGACGCAACAACTCGACGGTTCCTTTCCCACTCCCACTAGGAGTCAGCTGACCCCATTCAACGATCTATGTTGACACATCCTGACAAACTGTCACCACACAGTTGTTGTCAGTCGAAAACTGACGCTAGACTCACTCGTGGCTACACATGCCACCAACGTACTTAACTTAGTAAACGATTACCGACCTTTCAAACGACCTGTGTGTAATTAAACACATCGGAATTACCATGACCCATTGCATAGTAATGTCCGGTCCACAACCAATCCCATGGTATCGGAACCAATCCGACTACCAACACGTTCACCAACACACCTCGGGTATATCCCGTATACCGTAACTAGACATCACAAGTCTACAAGTATTGTACCTCGAACCATGTACGAAGTACACACATCTATCTAATGACCAGACTACAACCACCTAGGTCATAGCCGAACGCGTTTCAAATAATGGAGTACGTTTGCCCAATCCAGCATGAGACAAAACGAAACTCCACCCAACATCTAGTTCCAATTCCGAATCCAAATCCGCAATTTCGTAAGAAATCCCGGATCCAAACCCAGACATCACAGTTTAACTCATTTCCAAATCCGAATCCGAAATCATTATTCCGTAAGCTAGCATTTGGAACAACCATTCCGTACCCAAATCCGGAAATATACTTTCAAGTTTCAAAATCGAATCCTGAATCGTCACCCAGAAATTCGATTCCAAATCCCGAAATCTCATTCACATTTACCAAGACACACCAAAACCGAACCTATCGGTTACCCGTTCAATACACTTGATTGACTTCATAGGGAAGCCAATCCAACCTCCACACGTCTAAGGTTGACAAAATTCAACTACCTTGAAAACCTACTCACCCGAGTACCATACGGGCCCCACTTCGAAAAGAAGTTCAATCTCGTCATTTACGACTCACACACCCAAATTCGTATCGATCCTTGTCATTTCACCTAGGAAAACCAAGGATGATCCAAAATAATGACACCAATACTCATCCTACGTGGATGCAACAAAACTCACTGCACTCACCACGCCATGTACCCCAACATCGTCTGCCACCAAGCAGAAAATGAAAGAATCTCGTTTACCTAATTTCGAACACGTAGCTCCTCCTAATGACCTCACAACACACATGGGCTCACCAACCAATACACGCTCAACGTACTGGTAACTACAGTCAATGTCTGCCAGGGCAGAAAGCAAGAAGTCAACCCCAATGACTTCGGAATACCAATCACCAAAAACGAGCACCACTCTCGTTCCCCAATCACAACTCTCCTCGACACTAAGGTTCCAACCATGTTGGAAACAGACATGCTCCCAACAAGACGTCAAGTCTAACCACTAGACTTCCTACCTCCTCAATTCACTTGGACAACCCCGTGTCCACAATCAATCCGTTATTGTTCCGTTCGCACATCCCGACCTTTACAGGTTCGACACTCGGTTTCCCAAGTTCTCAATTACAAATTCCTACCTTTATACCACTAATGGTTTTCCTCGTCTTTTCCAGTTTTAGTCATTTCCACGTACATTTTAGGGATATTTAAAAACATAAAATCGCACAAATTTTGGAGTTGCCAACAACTCCCCCAAATCCACCAATTATCATGACGTAGGGGACGTCATCCCAAGATTACTCAAGTCTCAATTATACCCTTTTTAATCCACTCCTTACTGGTTATCTCACCACTATTGGAACTTATCCCAACACAGCACAATCCTAACTGGATCCCATCCAGTCCATCCCTCAACCACTACCGAAACTCAAAGACCGAACATATGTTCATCATGACGGAGTCACACCCCAACTGGTGGCTCATCGTCAACACCACTACCGACACTAGCACCAGCGCTAGTACCAGCACCAACACACTACCAACAACACTAGTATCAGCACACAGGCATCCATACTAGTATCGACGCAAAAGTACCAACACACAACATCCATACTTGCACACCGTATGCAAATACGACAACCTTGGATCTCCGTTCATACCGAACGACGATCCCGTACCTCACGACTATGGGTACCACCACTCTGACAACCTACATCAGAATAATGAACGTTCCCCGAACGTCCCTTGATCCCCAAGTATTATAACCATACTAATTACCCTCGATAGCCAGCCATCTCCATATGACTTCCGACTAACTGTCATTGCTATCGAGATCCGCATCCACACATCACACCAATACCCGATCCAACACGGGATTCCATAACTTATCTCAGAACCGTATCCGTAGATCGGATCTCATAATTCTGACAAGACTCACTAGAGTTATCCACATGGTCATCCATGACCTCAACCGCTCGTCGCAGCACAAGTTCTCATCCACTATTCATTATTAAGGTTTATCCATCATACACTAGGGTTACACGATTATATCCTATGGTTCCACCGAACCCAACCGCTCTCCGTAATATAAAATCCACAACCTGACCGACCCCGTGGTCTAGACATCGAATAGACGTCAAATCCAATCCTACCATCCCATCAACGTGGGTTCCACCACTAGGTCATCGGCCAACTCCGATGAACCAACATCCCTCACACTAGAAACCACCACAAGGGTTCACATTTTAGACCATTACTCACATGAGGTTCCCCGAACCTAGCTGCACCTAGCAGCACAACAATCCAATATCACATGACCGAACCGACGGTCCCACAATACCAGTTCACCACAATCAACCCCACTTGGGTCGAATCACATTAATGCACGGCGTATCGGGCCAATCACACTCCATCCACTATCCAAACCCAAAAACTATCTATCAGGTTGATAACGAATTGCAGCCCAAAGAGACATCACACCCTCGACCTGCGCACACAAAAGAGCAACCGTGCTCTGATACCAAGTTGACAGGACCCATCCCAATCCCCCCGGGATTACCATGGAATGTGCCCTGCTCCCGTCCAACAAGGGGTGTCAGACAAAGGATGACTAAGAGCCACTGCCCAAACAGGGCATCCAGAGTGCGCAAGGATCGATGGAGGAGATGTGCAATGTCCCAGTCTCTGCTGCAATCGCATCCGTGATCAACCTGAAGGGCATTAAAACCAAAAGATGTGAGTGGACAAAAACCAGTAAGTTCATCAAATACATTTATAAGACATTTATGCCCTCCAATAAAAACGTATGCATGCCACAAAAACCAGTAACCAAAACGTTTGCTCAACCGAGCCCTTAGGGCCTTAGCCCAAAAACCGTTAACCAAAAACCAAGTGTGGGAACTCAGCCCAAAACCGTGGAATACCACCACCATACATATACGACCATGTGGGTCACCACCCACTACCATAAATGAACATTAATTCATTAAAATCACACAATCATAAATCCACCCGGAAAGCCATTTCATTAAATCGTATTTTACCATTACCATCACCAGCATCCCTGATGCTAGACGTCCCTGACGTCATGTCTCACGGTTTCATAAGCTACGCGTGCTGCCCGGGGTCTCTCCGGGTCCATATATCTGACATCCCTGATGTCTGACGTCCCAGACGTCAATCATAGCAATCCTGCTCCTGAGTCATCATACGGTCCGGCTGCTCCGTATGGTGACCCTTCACAGGCAATGCACCGTGACTTCCCCAGTGTCCCAGACATCTGGAGGAGACCATCATATATCCATGTGTACAGATGGTATATGGAAAAACAGTTTTTATTAATTCATTTCACAACATCACAATGGGCCCTGCCCGAATTTCCATAAAACAACACATTTCCATTTAGGGTCCCTGACCCGAAACCACATTTATTAAATATAGGGCCCCTGGCCCGAAATCATCATTTAAATCCAACTGGGCCTCATGCCCGACTTTATGAACCACTGGGCCCACGGCCCGATTTGTAAACCAACTGGGCCCGCAGCCCGACTTACGTACTCAAATGGACTCCAAGTCTGAGATTTCCTAAACAAGTGAGCCTCAAGCCCGAATTCATCTTTCCAATATAAAAACCATTTTATCGTATTATTTATTTAACCACAAACACGCAAAACCACAAATAAACCGTTAATCCCGATATACGTGAAATACGGAAAACACCTCGAAATACGTGCAACATACCCAAAACCAATGCTCACAAATACCATCATAGAAATCATGTATATAAACCATATAACACATTCAAGCATGCATAGGATTTATAAAACCAAAGTCCACTCACAGACCGTTTTAACCGTGTGCCTCGATACGCGTGCCACCGGCCCTCCCGGGCCACACCACTATCACCGGGACTCCCAATCCTGTCCAAATCACATTAGAGGGTTACTAATGTGACATCCAAACTCATTTTTAGGTGGATTAAACTACCTGAAAACTGACGGGAAAATCGGCTGAGAACTCAGGTCATCAACTCCGGCAACTCGTCGAGATTCTAGCCGTGGTTCATGGTCCAAAATGGTCGTCTAGGTTCCTAGGACATGTCTCAAAAACAAACAAACATTCATAACGTCAAAAACGGACGTTTTAAGGCAGGGAAGTAAATCGGGTCTTCACGGGTTTCTGGACTTACCGCCGCCGTGGGCTGCCCAGTCGTGGTCTGAGTCGTCCTAAGGTTCCAGTGGTCCTATCCCTACGTTGGTTCGAGTCCAGGTATGAAGGTTTGCACGGTTGGATGGTTTTGGGCCGATCGGGTTCCTCTCGGGTCTGGGGGGTTTTCTGGGCTGCGCCGCCGTCCGTGGTGGTGGTGGCCGCACCAGGTGAAGGTGGTGGGTGGTGGTCGTCCTCTGGAGATTACCTGGGTGTGGAGTGATGTTGTGGGGTGATGATGTGCACGATCAAGGAGGGAAACCGTGCTCACGGTTTTGAGAGAAATGAATGTGAGAAATGAGTAGTCTGATGGTTTAAGAAATAAAAGAAGAGGAGATCAAGGGCTGGGATCAGTTTGAGTTTTAAAATCAATGGTGAGGATTTGAGGGGAGAAAATTAATTAATTAAATCAATGGCCAACCAAGATCCATGATTTAAGGATTGAAGGGGATGATGACATGTGTCACTCATCAAGGGTCCAGATTGGTTTGGTTAAAGTAATCAGATTTTATTATTATATTATTATTTTATTCCGAATCTCGGTTAATCGCGGTTCACGTCCTTGACCATAACGTCGTCGTCGGATCTCCGATTTCGGCATGCCACCTGTCGTTGGATTCGTATCGACGATACCTACGTAACGGTCCTTGGCCCTCGCCCATCGGACCTCCCGATCAAAAAGTCAACATTTGGCCCCTAATAAGCCAAATTACCAAAATACCCCTCAACTTCCGAACACCATAACTTTCTCTACGAATGTCGGAATCGAACGTGCCGCCTGTCTATGAACTCGTGACGTCCCGAACTACGTCACGGTCATCGGTCAAAGTCCATTTGACCGCCCGAACAAAAAGTCAACATTTTGCCCACGACCAGGGGCAAAACGGTCATTTTGCACATTTTGTCCGATTCCGCCCTACTAACCACCGTTCAACCTCACTAATCAGGATTAATGACTAATCTAATCCCGGAATTCGGGACGGGTCGTTACACACAAATATTTGCGTCTTATAAGTTATTTAATATTTTCAGGGTCGTAATGAGGGGAAAAAACTAAAAATTGGGCTTTTAAAGCATTTTAGCATATTGAAAAAGGAGGGGGAAAATATAATACAACCTTAAATAGATGGGAAATAAGACACCAATAAATAAGCGTGGCTTAGTTGTAAAGTAATAGACACCAATAATTGTGTTAAAAAGCGAAAAAGGTTTGACAACTTTCCAGCTAACATGACCTGCCGTGTATTGTACATGGACTCTGTGTCTAGTAGGATGTCAGCGTGCATTAATACAATTATTGGACACAAATAATTGTTTCCTTTTTTAAGTGGAAACAAATATGAAATATTTGTGTTTATTAATTATTAAAGGACACAAAAACAATATTTGTGACTAAAAGACCTGTATCCAATAGCTAGTTTTCTTGTAGTGAATGTTATATGGCACATTGTTTAAAACTTTGTATGTTATGCTTTGTTGAACTTCATGCGGTAAGAATTTAATAAACAAGTTGATGATGGTAGATTTTTAGTGTTGTTGAATTATTCTTTCACAATTCAAAGAAATTTAGGCTAACAATTGAAACCAAACCGAAATCGTACCAAATACAATTGATATAGTACGAGCCGGTCTCAATTTCACATTTTCGAATACTGAATTGTACCGAACCATTTAAAATTAAACGATATAGTTATGGTATTACTCTTATACCGAACCATACCAAACCATGCACATGGATACTTAAGATAATACAATGGATAACTCAAACATGAACATGAGGTGCAATAGCAGAATCTTAAATAGATTTGGAGCCTAAGTATAAACCCATGGGAAAAAAGAAAAAATAAAAACAATACAATACAATAAAATAAATGACAACTATGCTAATTTTGTACTTTGTACAAACTCAAATCTTTAGCCATGAAGACTTAAATAAAAATAATGAAGAATAAAGGTGATTGCACAAGTTGCTGCTTCGTTAAAAAACCTTGCTAGGAAAGATCCAGTGGAACAAAATCTTAGTCCAAGAAAAAAGAGTGCAGCGTGCTTGAGTCAAATGAGATGTATTCGGAGAGGAACGATATACCCACAAATGAACAGAGTCATGGTTCAATGAAATAACTGCTCGAAACAAAATGAATGCATAAATAACTTTCCTTTTTCTTTTTAACTTAAATGATATAGAAATAAAACCAAATAATAAATATTGAAATTTGAACATAGAGGGATAACGGTAAAAAAACCTAAAGGGGAAATGAAACTTATCTTATAAAAATTGAAATTGCTTCAACCTTTCTCTGGAGAACTACTTTTTTTCAAAAGCTAGAGGCAACCGCCTTAGCCTCGAACCCTCACTGTTTTACTAAGAATGACATCATACATCGACATGGAGAACTAAAATATTTTCATGCGTTAGAAAACTCGACACTCTAAACATAAATATGGGAGGCTCCAAACACCGTCCTAATGCTCGATATGTTAGTTTAAAGAAAAAAAAACTTAAATACGGGATATTTCTTACTCAAGAAAGTAACCGCTAGAAGAAACACTCGTATAGCGAATTAATATACATTAACATACCACATGGAAAAAGGCTGAGAATGAGGAACATGAAACATGGAAGAAATTCCAGATCAAGAAAAGCTGTTCAGATTTCTAGGTCTAAATTAGGCAGTTTGTTAGAGTCCTAGTTCTATGAATTCATGTAATTAGTTCAATTCAATTCAATTCAATAAAAAAGAGTTCTTAGCTTCCAAAATTTGTGTGGATCCAATACTCAGACAAAAACCAAGACAAACAAGAGAGAAATTTAGAAAAACTTACCCAACAGCTGGTATCAGAGCCGTGTACGAGCCTGAATAAAAAAAAAACACAACAAGTCAAAGCCTTGTTGCAGCAAAATGTCTACGGAAAATTCCAGCTTTGTCCAACCAGCTATTCCCAGATTCGATGATCATTACGATCACTGGAGTATGCTGATGGGAAATTTCTTAAGATACAATGAATTTTGGGAACTTATAGAAACTAGGATTGGAGAGTTTGGTGAGGAAAGCTCATAGGTTTCTGCACAATAGAAGCAGAAAATTGATGCACTGAGATTGAAGGACCTAAAGGCAAAGAATTACCTGTTTCAGGCAATCGACGGGTCCATTTTGAAGACAATCCTTGAGAAGGACATGGCTAAGGACATTTGGGACTCCATGAAAAAGAAGTACCAGGGCTTCAACAGAGTGAAGTGGGCACAGCTTCAAACTCTCAGAAGAGATTTTGAAACTCTTCAGATGAAGAAAGGAGAATCAGTAACAAATTACTTTAGAAAAGTGATGGCAGTGGCAAACAAGATGCGTACGTGAGAAAACCATAGATAATATTGTGGTTGGAAAAATCCTAAGATCCCTGACTCCTAGGTTCGACTATGTGTCAGCTCAATTAAGGAGTCTAATATAGTTGAAGATATATCAACAAATGAACTGCAGTGTTCCTTGCTCATACATGAGCAAAGAATCAACATGACCAGTGCAGTTGAAGGAAAGGGTGATATTCAAATTAGAAACAAGAATGAGTTCATTGAGGTTATATCTAATGTATTTTACATACCTGACCTAAAAACGAATATGGTAAGTGCTGGCCAATTGGATAAGGGATACATAATCACAATTAAAGGGGGGAGTGGGAGATTTATGATCCCAAACATGGATCAATTGCAGTGGTGCAGATGACAAGAAATAGACGCTTCCATCTCAAAATCAAAACAGTGCAAGCATGTTTGATGGCCAAAGAAATAGTTTCAGTTTGGAGATGGCATGAGAGATATGGGCATCTGCATTTCAACGACCTCATGACCCTAAAATAGAAGCACTTGGTAGAAGGACTACCTGAAATCACAATACCTTCCTCAACTACATGTGAGAACTACATCACAGGGAAATATGACCGTGATATGTTTCCCACAGAAAAATCAACTAGAGCTCACAAGATCATGGAGCTGATTCACTCAGATCTTTGTGGTCCAATGCCCCCTACATATGATGGAGGTAAAATATTCTTCATAACCTTCATAGATTATTACAGAAAAAGTTTTGGGTTTATTTCTTGCAGGAAAAGTCATAAGATTTTGAAGCTTACAAAAACTTCACTGCTCTAGTTGAGACACAGACAGAAATAAGGATCCAATGTCTAAGAATTAATCGAGGAGGAAAATTCTGTTCTAATGAGTTTTCTAAGTTTTGCAATGAGAAGGGAATAAGGAGACATGTGACCACATCTTATAAACCACAAAAAAATGGTGTATGTGATAGGAAGAATCGTACCATAGTTAATAAGGTGAGAAGTTTACAAGCAATAGGAAAGGTTCCCAAAGCCATCTAGCATGAAGCTTTTTTTTTGGGCAGTTCACGTTCTTAACAGAAGTCCAACATTTTCTGTTAAGAACATGACTTCACAAGAAACATGGAATGGAAAGAAGCCCACTATAGATCACTTCAAGGTATTTGGTTGCATAGCATATGCGCATATACCTTATCAGAGACGAAAAAGCTAGATGAAATACGTGTTCCTAGGGGTAAGTAAATTGTCAAAAGCTTATAAGTTATTTAACCTAGTTTCAGGAAAGATAATGATAAGCCATGCCATGGTGTTTGATGAGGAAAGAATATGAAATTGGGGAGAACACCTAGATACACCAAAGAAGTTTCTGATGAACAATGAAGCAGATGATGAAAGGACAACTCATGTGACTGAGACTCATACCTCTCAGCCACCAATATCACCACAAGAGCCTCAAGCTCACACATTAGCTCAAAGTGACGAGGAAGCTGAAGAAGGGAGGGATTACAATCTGAGAAACCCTCAAACACTAAAAAGACCTCACTAGATGATGGACTATGAGACAACTTTCAGTGGTTCAAATGAAGACACTGCCAACTTTACCTTGTTTGTTGGCAGTGATCCAACCAATTTTGATGAAGTAATGACGGAAGACAAATGAAAGGAGGTAATGGACAGTGAGATACTGTCAATTGAGAAAAACAACACTTGGACGCTCACTGATTTACCAAAAGGGTAGAAACAAATAGGGGTGAAGTGGGTGTTCAAAACAAAAGTGAATGAAAAAAGAGAGATCAAAAAATATAAAAGCCAGTTTGATGTCCAAAGGATACAAACAGAAAAGGGCATAGACTATAATGAAGTCTTTACACCTGTAGGAAGGCAAGAAACCATAAGGATACTCATATCCTTGGCTGCCAAGGAATCTTGGAAGATTGTACAGATGGATAAGAAGTATTCTTTTTTCCATGGAGAATTGCAAGAAGAATTTTATGTTGAACAACCTCCTGGTTTTTTTCAAAAGAGAAAAGATGGAAAAGTGTTGAAGTTGAAGAAAGACCTATATGGCCTGAAGCAGGATCCACGAGTATGGTACATTAGAATTGACACCTACTTTGTCAAGCTGGGATTTGAAAAATGTCCCTTAGAACGTACACTGTACACTAAGGCAGGAACTGGAGGTAAACTTCTAATCGTATCACTTTATGTTGATAACCTAATCTATACAGGTAACAATCAGGAAATACTGGATGAGTTCCAAAATTCAATGATGAGTGAATTCAAGATGACAGACCTAGGACTGATGCACTACTTCCTGGGGATAGAGGTAATTCAAAACTCTTTTGGTAATTTCATTTACCAAAAGAAATATGCACAAGATGTGCTTGAAAGATTTCAGGTGGTAGAATGTCGAGCCATTGGGACTCCAGTTGAACTTGTATTTGAAATCAGCAAGGTTGAAGGAGGAAGAGAGGTTGATAACACTTCAAACAAATCGTTTGAAGCCTCATGTATCTTACTTCAACTAGACAAGACATCATGTATAGTGTAAGCTTGATAAGTAGATACATGAAAAATCCAATAGAATTGCACCTGAATACATCAAGAAGAATTCTAAGATACGTGAAAGGGACACTAATCTATGGAGTGTTCTATAAGAAAGGTGACAACTCATATTTCTATGGTTACACTGATAGTGATTATGCAGGTGGCCTAAATGATAGGAAGAGCACTTCAGGCCATGCTTACATGTTAAGCTCAGGAGCTATCTCATGGTCCACAAAGAAGCAACCTATAGTCACACTATCAACAACTAGGCAGAGTATGTGGCAGCAACATCAAGCTCCTGCCAAGGGATCTAGATGAAGAAAATGTTCGAAATCCTAGGAATGAAGCAGGACAACCCTATGATAACATGTCTACTATTAAACTGTCCAAAAATCCAGTAATACATAGTATGAGTAAACATATAGATGTTAGATTTCATTTTCTTCGTGACTTATGTCAAGATGGGGTTATTAAGTTGAGGTATTGCAGGAGTTCTGATAAGTCACAAATTAAGCATTATTCTAACATTATTTCTTATCCCTTTTACTTATCTTTTGATTATAATTGTCAGGACCCGACCCTCCTTTGTCAGGTCTCGACTCATCTAGCATAATATTGTCCGCTTTGGGCGTCCTTGCCCTTGCCCTCACGGTTTTGTTTTCGGGAGATCACGATGCAACTTCCCAGGGGGTCACCCATCATGGAATTGCACCAGCCTCAACTAGCTTAACTTTTGGGTTCCAATCCCCCCAAAGCCACTGAGCTCCCAAAAGGCCTCATGCTAGATAGGTGTGTGCCTACACCTTTAAGGCACACCACCATTCCCTTCCCAGACCATTCCCCCACGCAGGAATATGGGATTGTTCACCGTTCCCTCAAGGACACGGGTCTTACAATAATCATTCAAACAATAGGAGAAAATGATCTCTTTTGTGAAGTTTGTGCAGATTGCTTAGTTGAGGTTTAAATCATGTTTTACAATGAAATGTGATCTTTCCAAGGCTAAATCTTTAAGAACTCATCAAGGACTCATAAAGGGCCTCATCATATCTCATTTACATGACCAAGATCCACCAAGACCCTAAAAGTCACGGCCTAGCCCCTTGAAGCCCACAAAATGCGGTTAAAGGGTGTTTTAGGGGGTTTTCTCATTGTTTTTTGAGGCCGAATTTACCTCTTGAAGGTCCCCAAAACTCTGTCAAAATTCGTACTTCAATCCATGTTCTTAGTTTAGAGTTTTGTAATTTAATTCAAGCATTCTTTATAATTCAAGCATCTTCAAATTCATCACGTCTACCTTGAGGGAGTTTTCCTTCATCTCTTTTAATCATTGTCCTTTTATTATTTCTTACTTTATTTATATTTGTGCACCTTTTAATTATGTGCTTGTTTTATTCAATAATTTTTTAGTAGTGTAATTAGGGCTAGGGTTACTTGAAGCCCTAGCCATGTTAGTTCGTGTTTGATTTCTGGCTCTTGATTATGATTGCTATGCATGCCTGGATTTGTTGGATTACTGCGCTTCATGAACTCAATTTATGCTTATAAGCGTAGCTACCATATTTGTGTATAATTGTCGATGTAATTGCTTGACGGATCACCTTGATGTTTGTGTTCACCCTGCAATTTATGGCATCACGTTTAAGAGGGGCAATCTTATTCGTAATCTAAACTCATGACTTCTTAGGTCTGCACATCACTTTTCTAAGGACATTGTAGTGTCATTAAATCTTCTTTATGTTTCATGCATTATCATGCACCATCGGTAATAGTTTTTTTAAGGGCGGGCACATCACGCTTAAGCATGCAATCTAAGAGAAGATAATATGTGTGGGGTGGACCTAAGCCGGACCCCTGCACGGGCACTTAATTCTGATACATGCATAGTAATCTAATCAAGGAAATCTAACGGAACTATAATTTGTAAAGGTGGATAGAAACCCTAGCTTGACTTAGTTAGTTATTATTAGTTAATTTATTTCATTCATAAAACATAACAAACCCCCCATTGCATTTTAATTACTCCACTTAAGTCAATTGAGTTAAACAGAATTGGATATCATTGAGCAAGTCTTCGTGGGATCGACCTTTGCTTGCATCTGTACTATCTACACGTCTTGTGCACTTGCAAAGTTTATTACACATAAAGATTTTTCCTAGTACATCTTTTGTGCTTGGTAAAATTTCTATCAATTCTATCAAGTTTTTGGCGCCATTGCCGGGGACTTGTCCCCCAACCGTGTCCATATAGTTTGGAATTATTTAACTTGGTTGGTTTATTTGTTTTTCAGGTACTAGTTCATGTCACGCAGTTCCTCAATGGAGGGAACAACTCACGGCCCTACTTGTTCCTCCCGGAACTCTTCAATTCACGGCAGCCCCCCACCAAGCCCTCGTGCCATGGACAACCCATAAAAACGTGCTCTTGTCCCTCCTCCTGCCCCTAGGCTCCTTCGGGAGTTTGCAGCCCCCCATGTGCTCGAAGATCACTTCCCCATTGTCTTTCCTGCAAGCACTGTTGAGAACTTTGAGCTTAAGTCTGGGACCATTCACATGTTGCCTACGTTTGATGGACTCTTTGGAGCAAACCTTCACCTTCATATCCAGGACTTTCTCCAGGTTTGTTCTACTCTTCGTATCAATGGGATGACTGAGAATGAAATTAGGTTGAGGTTGTTTTACTTTTCACTTAAGGATAGGGCTAAAGCTTGGTTTCATTCACTTGCACCCGCCTCTATTCATACATGGTCAGAATTGTCTACTTTATTCCTCACCCAATACTACCCCATGGAGAAAACTAATGAGTTTTTAAGGCTAAGATTATGAACCCTAGACAGCTCCAAGATGAAGCCTTTTATGAGTATTGGGAAAGGTTTAATGAGATGCTACGTGCTTGTCCCCATCACAACATTGAGGATCATCACCTCATGATGTTGTTTTATGGAGGTCTTAGTTATGGGGATTGTACTATGGTTAATTCCCTATCTCAAGGTATCTTAGATGGCACAGCAACTGAGGCCCGAATTTCATTTGAGAAGATTGCTCAAAGAGAGAAACAGTTTAGTTACCGAGGCCACTCATCTAGGTCCATGGTAGAGACTAGGGACAAAGATGGATCCATTGCTGAACTCACGGCTTTGGTAAAGAAATTGTGCAGGGATAAGGTTAAGAATACCCAGGTTTGTGAGGTGTGTTCAGTCCAAGGACACTCTTCGGATGAGTGCACACAAGTGGGTGAAGCCAACTATGTTGGCGGGTACAATGCTTCAAGGCCCCGGAATGATCCTTTTTCGAACTCTTACAATCCGAGATGGAAGTACCATCCAAATTTCAGGTGGAACAACAACCGATCTGTGGCTAACCCCTTGCCACCCCCTAGATTCCACCAACCTCACGTTGCTGCCCCTTCTATGCAGCCCCAAGGTACATCCTCAACTCAAGGTTTAACCAGTAAGTCATGGGAGGATGCACTTGCAACTATGGCACAACACACTAATGCCTTCATGAATAAATCTCGGACTCACCAAGCAGCAACTAATGCCTTCATGAATGAGACTAAACATGCCATTACTAACTTGGAGAGGCAACTTGGGAAAATTTCCAATCAACTCAACCAAAGAGAGCCTGGTAAGTTCCCTAGTCAAGTTATGGTGAATCCGAAAGGTCCCCATGGACCAACAGCAAATTCCATCACCCTCCGGAGTGGGACTGAAATTCCTAGCCCAGAGTACAGCCCAAAGAATCATACTTCAAGACCCCAGGTCCCTGCTGTCCAAAATTCACAGCCATACACTCAAAATCCAGCAAGCTACCCCGAGTACTCAGTGCTGGAACCATCAGGAAATTCCAGCACCCTATGGCGTGCAATCTGCCCCCTCTTTGGCCTCGGATGAGCCCACCCAGGTGGCACCACCTCAAGCTTACTTTCAAGACGAAGAACCACAGGTTAAGGTCCCTGGAACCCAAGGCCCAAGCACCCAACATCAGCCCTTGCACTCGAAAGAGAAAGCATTGGAACATGATGCATCCATTTCGGCTACCCCTGCAGTACCCAAGCAACATGCTGGACTTTCTAACCCTAAAACTCCTTCTAATTCCAATAAAATGTCTAAGAAGGTGTCTTTTGAGTTATCTAATAATGTCTCATATCCATACCCTCGCAGGTTTCAAAATCAAAACAAAAACAAGGAAGCATTCGAGGACGAGATCATCAAGATGTTGCAGAAACTTCAAATCACACTTCCTTTTTCCAAAATCCTGGAGCACATGCCCATCTTTTCCAAGCTTATCAAGAATCTAGTTTCTGGAAAAAGAGGATTTGAAGCCCCAAATTTCGTGGACCTGCCTCAAGCTTGCAAGGCAGCTCTTGTTTCCATGCCCCCGAAAGTCAATGATCCTGGGGCCCCTTCATTTCCTTGTGTCATTCAATCTAAACATTTTGAACATTGTTTATGTGATACGGGAGCTTCAATTAACATTATGCCTTTCCATATTTATAAGTCTTAGAACTTAGGAGATCTTAAACCTACTCATCTTTGTGTTCGATTGGCTAATGCGTCAGTTTCTAACCTTGTAGGTGTGCTGGAGGATGTTGTGGTTCAGATTGGGGATACGTGCATTCCTGCTGATTTCTATGTCTTGAAGATGGATAGAATTTACAAGAATGGGGAGCCTCCATTGATCTTTGGACGTCCTTTGTTTGCTACAGCTGAATGCCTCATTGATGTGAAGAATGGACAAGTATCTATTAGGGTTTTAGGCAAGCTTCGTACTTTCTCTATACATGATACCATGCAATATCCAGCGGAACCTATTGATGATTTCCCTTTAAATACTACGGATATGCTTCTTAATGAGAATCTTAAGCTATCATGTGTGGGAGATGACCTAGAAAAAGCCGTCATTTTCCCTAAACCCAAAACCACAATGGACCCAAACACCATGGCCAAATTGATCTCCTTAAATGCCTCGCCATACATGCACTTGTCCAAGGCCCCCTATGAAGCCTTGCCCCTCACCACCACAGAGACCTTGCCCTCTCATGTCTCTCCTCCTATTCTTGAGCTTAAACCCCTTCCGGAAAATCTCAAGTATGCTTACTTAGGCAGCAGCCAAACTCTCCCAGTTATCATTGCTGCGAACCTTTCTCCATCCGAGGAAGACTTGCTTTGTCACGTCCTTCGCACCCATCAAAAGGCCATTGGGTGGACTATTGCTGAAATTAAGGACATTAGTCCAGCCAAGTTCATGCATAGGATTCTCTTTGAAGAAAATTTGAAGCCCTCCCGAGAGGCACAAAGAAGGTTGAACCCACCAATGAAAGAAGTTGTCAAGAAAGAGGTGCTAAAGCTTTTGGATGTGGGCATCATCTATCCAATAAGTGATTTTAAGTGGGTAAGTCCAGTACAAGTGGTGCCTAAAAAGAGTGGAATCACTGTGGTTAATAATGAAAAGGATGAGCTTATACCCCAAAGGATACACACGGGTTGGAGAGTATGCATCGATTACCGAAGGCTCAACGCTACCACTCGTAATGATCACTTTCCCTTGCCTTTTATTGATCAAATGTTGGAACGATTGGCAGAGAATTATCACTATTGTTTCCTAGATGGATATTTTGGGTATAACCATATTCCAATTGCCCCAGAAGATCAAGAGAAAATGACATTCACCTGCCCCTATGGAACATTCGCTTACCGGCGCATGCCCTTTGGTCTATGCAACGCACCGGCCACTTTTCAAAGGTGTATGATGACTATATTTTCGGATATGGTTGAGGATATCATTGAGGTATTTATGGATGATTTCTCTGTGTTTGGTCATTCATTTGAGTTGTGTTTGATTAATCTTTCCCGGGTAATTGAACGCTGCAAAGAAAGTAACCTAGTGCTGAATTGGGAAAAGTGTCACTTCATGGTTCAACAAGGTATTATCTTGGGCCACGTGATTTCTAGCAAGGGTATTGAGGTGGACAAGGCGAAGTTGGATGTTGTTGAGACATTACCATACCCAACCACAGTCAAAGAGGTTAGATCTTTCTTGGGACACGCTGGATTTTACAGGAGGTTCATTCAGGATTTCAGCAGGGTATCTCGGCCTATGTGTGCTTTGCTTGCTATGGATGTTGTGTTTAACTTTGATAGAGAATGTAGGGAGTGAGAATGTAGTTGCTGATCATATGAGTCGTCTCATCCATGGCTTGAATGAAGAAGAAGATCACTTGCCATTGCATGAGACATTCCCCGACGAACAACTTTTCAGCATTGAAGCAATCGATCCATGGTACCAAAGGAATAAGCTTGCTAAACAAGCAAGGTATTACATTTGGGACTAGCCCTACCTATGGAAACATTGCCCGGATCAAATCATTCGACAATGCATTCCCGATTGTGAGGTACGTTCTATCCTTGACTTTTGTCATTCTTTTGCGTGTGGAGGTCACTTTGGGGCCAAGAAAATAGCGTATAAAGTCCTTCAAAGTGGTTTCTATTGGCCCACACTCTTCAAGGATACTCATGAATTCGTGCTCACATGTGATAGATGCCAAAGGCAAGGTAACATAGGTCCTAGGAATCAAATGCCTTTGAACCCAATTTTAGTTGTTGAGATCTTCGATATTTGGGGCATTGATTTCATGGGGCATTTCCCTAATTCTTTTGGTAATGTTTACATATTGCTTACTGTGGATTATGTATCTAAATGGGTTGAGGCACTTGCCACTAAAACTAATGATGCTAAGATTGTTGTGAGTTTCATTCAAAACCATATTCTAGCTAGGTTTGGTGCACCAAGGGCCATCATAAGCGATGGAGGCTCCCACTTTTGCAATCATTATTTTGAGGCTTTGATGAGCAAGTATGGTGTAAATCACAGAGTATCCACCCCCTAACATCCTCAAACAAGTGGACAAGCCGAAGTGTCCAATAGGGAGATCAAAGCGATACTTGAAAAGACAATTCATCCTAGCCGCAAGGATTGGTCCTTAAGGTTGAACGATGCACTTTGGGCTTATAGGACGGCTTTCAAGACACCTTTAGGTATGTCCCCTTTTCGATTAGTCTTTGGTAAAGGTTGTCATCTACCTGTAGAGCTCAAACACAAGGCTTTTTGGGCGGTTAAGCGCATGAACATGGACCTAGACACTGCTAGAATTCACCGAAGGTTGCAACTAAATGAGCTTGATGAACTTCGCAATGAGGAATATGAAAGCTCACGAATTTACAAGGAAAAGACCAAGGCATTTTATGACAAGAACATTCAAAGGAAGGTCTTTCAGGTTGGCCAACAAGTCTTGCTCTTTAACTCCCGACTCAACTTGTTTTCCGGTAAGTTACGTTCTCGCTGGTCTGGTCCATTCATTATCACTAATGTTTTCCCTCATGGTGCAATTGAAATTCAACATCCGGTTAAGCGCGAACCCTTCAAGGTGAATGGCCATAGACTCAAGCACTATTATGGGACGTCTCCCATCCCCCTTGAGGCCACTGAGGTTCCTGAACCTACTCTCTCATGAACTGCTATCCTCGTCTCGCCTAGACGTTAAATCAAGCGCTCCTAGGAGGCAACCTAGCCCTGGTTTGTTCCCTTTTCCTTATGGACATTTTGCACCTTCTAACTAATGGTTTTGTCTTCCTTTTATGCTCAAAACATTGAGGACAATGTTTCATTTAGGTTTGGGGGTATTAGACTTATGTGTAGGGGTACACAACTCAGTTTCTGTTTTGAAATGCTTGCTGTTTTTTTTTTCTACTCTTATTTCCTTGCTGTTTTTTGTTTTCTGTTTTGAATTCTTTGCTGTTTTTTGTTTTGTGATGCTAGTTTTTATGCCTAAACATGTTAATATGAATGTATAGAACATGAGAATTTCTTGTACTTACTAAGAATCATTGCCATTTCCATTGAACTCACACTTGCACTTCACGATACCATAATCAAGTGATTAAGCAACCAAAACAATTGAATTTGAGCATACTTAGAAAATTAGTGGAGACTACCATTGTGAGATTTTTGTGCTTGATTTCCTTTATTTCTGAGTGATCTACATGTTTCTACTCTCAAACACTCATCACTTTGTTCATAATTGCATGATCTCTTTCTATTTGCATTAATGTTTAAGAAACCATATCTATTGGATGCTCTTGATTTGATGTATGATTGTTTATGAGATGTGATATAGGCTATGTGTGTTTTAGCTCCTAAAGGCCCTTCTTTTCCCCGTCCAAATTGCACGCTCCTTAAGCCCCTTTGAAGCCAAACACTTAGCCGTTTTGTTCTTCACCTACAATATGACATAATCAAGTTTTGAACCGTTAATAATGGCTACACCCTATAATCTAAACTTGTGTCAAGGTTGCATCAAATGAGATTCATGGTGAGGAGGAAATATGTTGATGTTTTGTGCTACTTATACTCATGTGATGGAAGTATGTTTGAATGGAAAAGATTCGTTTATTTGTAAAGTGAGGAAGTTATTGCATGATCTTGGCTCAGCTCATCTACAAAAAATGTATCAAATTCATTAGTGAAAAGAAAAAAAAAATTTGTGATTAGAAAAAAAAGAGAAAAAAAAAAAGAAAAAGAAGCAATGAACTTAGAGTTGAGTCAAGTGAACCATGTACCTCAATTAGAGCATTTTTGTGAGCTTAAGCACGATTTCATCTAGACTCAAGGTCCGAGTCATGACTTCTCATGCCTTGATGCGGTTTAGATTCTTTGAATTCCAACTTTTCTTTCTAAACCCACGAACCTAGCCCCATTACAACCCTTGAATGAAGAACTATTGATCTTGTGAATGGTTATGCAAAGGATTAAGGTACGTATCTCTGTTCTTAAACTTCAATTCCATCGTGAGATCATATTTTCAGATAAAGTGCTTTTCTTCATTGAAATTCATATGTGATTAACTTGATTTTCTTTACATAAACTCTTCACATATGCTTGTTGAGTGAAAGCCTTAGGATTCTTGAGCGTATTGAGTGATGCCTAGTGAGGATTAGAGTCGAGGCGAAATCATTCTAGGGTGTTTAGATGACGTTGTTTTCTAGTTTGATCATTTGGGATATTGGTATAAACACTTGACACCTTGAGTTCATGGTTATGGCATGTTTCTTGGTTTGTATGAGTTTATTTTCTATTCTTGATTCTTATTAACTTGTTGACGCATGATTTCTAGCGTATTTTGTGGGTATCGTGCTACTATAACCCTCAGGAGACAAAACTCCTCCTACTAGGTGAACGTAAAGGTTTAAATGTTTATCTTAACTAGATCGAGTCTTTTATTTTGTTGTTTTGCTAAGGGACTAGCAAAAGATAGGTTTGGGGGTATTTGATAAGTCACAAATTAAGCATTATTTCAACGTTATTTCTTATCCCTTTTACTTATCTTTTGATTATAATCATTCAAACAATAGGAGAAAATGATTTTTTTGTGAAGTTTGTGCAGATTGCTTAGTTGAGGTTTAAATCATGTTTTACAATGAAATGTGATCTTTCCAAGGCTAAATCTTTAAGGACTCATCAAGGACTCATAAAGGGCGTCATCATCTCCCATTTACATGACCAAGATCCACCAAGACCCTAAAAGTCACGGCCTAGCCCCTAGAAGCCCACAAAATGCGGTTAAAGGTGTTTTAGGGGGTTTACTTGTGCATCAAGTAACTTTGGACGAATTTTCCTACCTTTCTCAATCAGGAATGACATGGATTGACTTGGATAAGAAGACTTAATTATATTCATAATCAGATCTTGAAGTTAAAGAGGCAAGAAACAAGGAAAATGAAGTTTCTTGGAAATTAAGAAACCATCTTGTACATGGCTAGGGTTAATTAACTTCCCTAGCCGCAATTTATCATGTTTCCTTTATTTTAGGGCAATGTAATCTGATTTAGGATAGCATTAAATGAATTCCTAGTTAAAGATAAAGTCAAGAAGTGGAAAGAAGGAAGGAAAGGGACTCCTTGTACAAGAGGGATACAAAAAAAAACGGCCAACTATGGTTTTTCACAAAAACAAGGAGGTGAGGGAGATGTTAGGGCAGGTGTTTGGGGTTATAAATAGATGTTTTCTCATTTTTTAAAGGCCGAATTTACCTCTTGAAGGTCCCCAAAACTCTATCAAAATTCGTACTTCAATCCATGTTCTTAGTTTAGATTTTTGTAATTTAATTCAAGCACTCTTTATAATTCAAGCTTCTTCAAATTCATCACGTCTACCATGAGGGAGTTTTCCTTCATCTCTTTTATTTCTTGCTTTATTTATATCTGTGTACCTTTTAATTATGTGCTTGTTTTATTCAATAATGTTTGAGTAGTGTAATTAGGGCTAGGGTTACTTGAAGCCCTAGCCATGTTAGTTCGTGTTTGATTTCTGGCTCTTGATTATGATTGCTATGAATGTCTGGATTTTTTGGATTACTGCGCTTCATGAACTCAATTTATGCTTATAAGCTTAGCTACCATATTTGTGTATAATTTTCGATGTAATTGCTTGACGGATCACCTTGATGTTTGTGTTCACCCTGCAATTTATGAAATCACGTTTAAGAGGGGGAATCTTATTCGTAATCTAAACTCATGACTTCCTAGGTATGTACATCACTTTTCTAGGGACAGTGTAGTGTCATTAAATCTTCTTTATGTTTCATGCATTATCACGCACCATCGGTAATAGTTGTTTAAGGGCGGGCACATCACGCTTAAACATGCAATCTAAGAGAAGATAATATGTGTGGGGTGAACCTAAGCCGGACCCCTGCACAGGCACTTAATTCAGATACATGCATAGTAATCTAATCAAGGAAATCTAACGGAACTATAATTGGTAAAGGTGGATAGAAACCCTAGCTCGACTTAGTTAGTTATTATTAGTTAATTTATTTCATTTATAAAACATAACAAACCCCCCATTGCATTTTAATTACTCCACTTAAGTCAATTGAGTTAAACAGAATTGGATATCATTGAGCAAGTCTTCGTGGGATCGACCTTTGCTTGCTATCTACATGTCTTGTGCACTTGCAAAGTTTATTACACCTAGAGATTTTTCCTAGTACATCTTTTGTGCTTGGTAAAATTTCTATCAAGTTCAGAACAGGTAGCAGATATTCTAACCAAACCTCTCAAGCAACCATGTTTTGAGAAGCTCGGGAAGTTGCTTGGAATGTGCTCAACCCTCAGCCTCGAACAAAGGAGGGTTTCCCGAAGTTGAAGACCAGTCCAGAAAACCCTAAACTATTTTTTAGTAGAAAATCAGTTTATGGGAGGGTGTTGGAAGTAGACATTGCTATTATCAAGGAAGTAGTCGTTCTACTGCTTTAAGTTCAGAGTTTGTTTTAGTCCAAGAAAATAATGACGGTGTCAATGATTCAGTCTTAAGGTGTCCCTAGTCTTCACGGGTGGAGTGAGCATGTTTCCCACTCACTGAAATCGTGTAGAGGCCGGGTTTGCAGCTTGCCTGTGAAAAGATGCTTAGATTTCTATATCTAAATTAGGCCGGTTGTTAGAGTCCTAGTTCTATAAATTCATGTAATATCGGTCCCTAGAATTGGATTAGGGTTATGGGTCGGAGCTCCCAATTTTGGTGGTGTGAATCACTTCGGAACTTCCTCAACACTTCCCAATTCAAAGGTTGTGGCTTGGTATCTTTATTGGTAAGAGAATCTCTAAGGGATTGCACCCTGATTTTGGGAGGAGCCAAGGTTCTAATTCCCCTCACCTGGAGAAGACCTGGGGTTGGACCTGGGGTTATTCTGGCTTTTAGATGATTAAGCGTTATGTGGTTGTGATTTTGATGAAGATGAAGTACTGGCCTAAAAGAGGGGAATAGAGGGAGGGATGGAGGCATGAATTTGGGTGGTATGGCTGCCAAGCGGCGGTTTGGGATGATTTGGTACATTTGCATTCAATAATTATATTATCAAACAAAAACAAAGGAGAAAGATCAGGAACGTCGAGGCAAAGAAGTCAAGATTTTGAGGTAGATAAGTCAGTATATTGGTCTTCTCCAATATGTAGTGTTCTGAGACGAAGAGAGAGAAAGCAGGATCGGAGAGGCTAAGAAGAATAAAAAAAGCATCATTCGTGTGAGAAGTAAGATTTATCACCCCCACTTATGAACAGAAAAATTCAGGGTTCACTCTATTTCTGTTCAAGATTAATTTTCATTCTTATTAGGCAGTTGATCGTGTAAATTCTTGCTCCAAGGTTCAATAAAATCTTCGCAAATCATCTACGTCGGACATTTTTGCCTCTAGATTGGGGTTCTAGGGTTCGGCGAGATCTGTAAATGCTAGCCATGCCTTTCTCGCTGTCTTGTACGCAGGAGAAGCATAAAAATGTGGGAATGAGAAGAAGTGTTCATTGTAGAGATTATAAATCTGTCTCTTTTCTTCCGGAGGAGTTCCATTTTTTAAGGGCAGTTATATTATCATTATTTGGATTTGGATTTGAAATAAAGTTATAGTTATATTTTTTAAACAAAAACAGTCGAGAAAGATCGGGATCGTTGAGGCAAAGAAGTCAGGATTTGAAAGCAGAGAAGTTAGGATTTGGTCTTCCTCCAATCTGTAATGTTCTAAGACGAAGAGAGAAACCACAATCGGTGAGGCAGTGAAGTAGAGAGAATGCATCTTTTTAGCTAGTTGATCGTGTAAATTCTTGCCCAACTTTCGGTTCAATCTTAGCAACTCGTCTAGGTCTGACTTTTGTCGCCAGATTAGGGTTTTAGAGTTTCGGGAGATCTGTAAAACGCTGGCTATGGGTCTCTCATTGTCTCCTACACAGGAGATGCCAAAAAAGTAGGGAATGAGAAGAAGTTTTCATTGTAGAGGTTATATATTGGTGTTCCTTCTCTTCAGGAGAAGCTCAATTCGATTATAGCAGTTACAATTATCATTATTTGGATTTGGATTTTCACCAAAGTTAAAATGTAATTATATTATAATAATATTAAACAAAAACCGTAGAGAAAGATCAGGATCGTCGAGGAAGAGAAGTCAGGATTTAGAGGTAGAGAAGTCAAGATTTGGCGGGTTCCTTTCTTATGTTTTTGGAACCAACATGTTTTTGGCCTTTTGGGAAGAGAATTTTGTGGTTGTTGATGCCAAATAAGACATAACAAACATTCATCTCTTAATATATGTTGTACACATAGACATGTGCATATTATTAGATAGGGCTTGATTCTGCGGCGTCTCCTCCTACTAGGGTTTCGGATACAGGAGTCGGAAGCTGCTTGGAGGTTTTTCAGGTTTAAGTTTCCCAGGGGATCTCTTGGCACCAAGATTTGGGACTCTCTGTCACTCTCAATCACTCACCACCTTCCGATCTCATCTCCGTTCGCCACCTTCCGATCTTGTAAAACTGGATCTCGTACAAAGCTGGAGAAGTTAAGACTTCTTGGCTCCGTCGCGATCAGGCTTCTTGGCTTCCGAGCTCAGTTAACACTACCCGGTTCATGTTTACCCTTCTCCCCTAAACGGTGATGTGCGTCGGAGGACCTATACAGACTCTCTGTCACTCTCAAGCGTTCGCCACCTTCCGATCTCCACTCTGTTCTAATTTCAGTTTCAAATACAGGAGTCCGAAGCTGCTTGGAGGTTTTTCAGGTTTAAAGTTTCCCAGGGGATCTCTTGGCACCAAGATTTGGGGTAAGTGTAGAAGACTTGAGGGAATTTACAGAACAGCGAGAGAACAGTTATGGTGAAGTAGACGACTGTGTGACGGACAGAGAGAGAACATATACGGTGAAGAAGAAGACTATACGACGGACGGTGAAACGGTGCGAGTACGATGGTGACAAGATTGAAGCAGTGATTTTGGGTTCGGCGATTTTTGCCTTCTTATTGTCTCGAATGCTACAGAATCAAGTGTCCCCCCACGTTACCCTTCCGGTTTTCTCCCATGGTGTAGGGGCGCAACCGCTCGTCCTATTAGGCCAGGACATGGCTTCTGATCCTTCCCTTGTTCCTTCCTTTCCCAGTGGTGCCGTTCGGGTGGAACTTGCTTTCATTGCCCTCTCTAAACCTTCCCCTCACCTCTGCAACTTGAAGTATGGCTCTCGGGTGGTGGATGGCCGGGTTTTGAACACCAGTTTTCTCCACGAATCTGATCCTTGTGTTGAAAGCCCCCCTGTGGCTCTATGTCGTGAACCACCTCCTTTGTGCTCCACGGCGGAGATGAGCGTTGTTCCTTTCATTGCAGTAGGGGAGGATGATCATTCTGTGTTCCCCTGTGCTGCCGTGTCGGAGCTGGTGGAATAGGGCGAGGTGATGCCTGTTGTCTTGGGCCCTGCTCCTGGTGCGGCGCCGAAAACCCTAGGGGACAGTGTGGACGAATGTGGGCTTCAGGCAGGTGTGTCTGAAGTTGGAATTGGTGATGCTGCTGCTTTATAGAAAGCACCCATTGGTGGACCCACTAAATTGTCTTACTGTGAAGTGGCTTCTTTTGAAGGAAAGGGATTTGGGTTGCCCCATAAATTGAAATATGTTAAGCCCAAGGTTATTGATGGGCGCATTGTGGTTAGTCCACCTCCTGATGCTGCAGCTGCTACTACTTTAAATTGGGCCAGTTGCTTAGTGAGCTATTTCATTAACAAGCCCCTTCCCTTCAATGTGGTTAGTCGTCTTGCGACTAAACTTTGGTCAAGTTAGGGTTTGGTGGAAGTTTTATCTGATGGAGCTGGATTTTTCTACTTCAAATTCTCGGATATCAAGGCTTGCTTGCGGGTTTTAGAGGGCGGCCTGTGGCATCTTACTGGGCGCTCTTTATTCCTCTCACAATGGAAACAAGGTATGACATTAACTAAAACTACCCATTATGTTGTTCCGATGTGGGTGAGATTTACTAATGTCCCATTGGAACGATGATGGGTTCGGCCATATTGCCAGTGCAGTTGGGAAACCATTGCATGTTGATTCTAATACCTTTAATCGTAAGCGCATTGCTTACATGAGGATATGTATTGAGGTGGATGCCAATAAGCCCTTGATTGACTCCCTAGATATTTGTGGTGAGCCTTCAGAGGAGGGAGAGATGCACCAAGTCGTTGAGGTGAAAATTGAGTATGAGAATTGGCCTAGAGTTTGATCTTATTGTCATACTTTCGGGAATTATGAGTCTAAGTGTGATAAGAAGGTTCCTGAGCTGAATCTAAGGGGTGAGAATACTAGTGGGCTTGCTGCTAAGTCCAGGAAGGAAGTGGACTGTACCAGTGGGCTGGGTAATTTGCCTGTTCGGGAAGTGGGTACTGTACCGAGTGTGCCTTCTAGCCGTGGGCCTGTAAACTCTTCCAGGTGTGATATTGGTGACATGAACGGGCAGGAGATTATCCATAAGTTTGATGGGGGGAGCCGAAGTGTGAGTTTTGACACTGGGGTGGCCAGGACCATCTCTTATGGTCCCATTCCCCCAGTTTGCGAGCAGGATGATTTGGGAGATCCGTTGAGTGAGCCCGCGACTTCTTTGACAGGGTTCGTGCATGCGATTGATCCTCCGCCTAGGGCGTCTGGGGTCCGCTGCGTAGAGGTGAGCTTTCGGATTCCGTCTGGTGTGGAGGAAGGCTTACTTCCTGTGTCTAATTATTTCCAGGCTCTCGATTGTGCAAGTGTTTTGGAGGAGTCAAGGAAGGGCCATGATGGGGACTCTATTGGTGGGCAAGATGGGGCACAAGACACTGGTTGTGCTCGGCCAGGGATGGAGGCTGATCCAACTATTGCTCTTTTGGCTACGGGTAGAGCTCCAGGAAGAAGGAAGAGGAAGAAGACGAGAGTTCCTAAACAGATCGAGGGTTCCAAAACTCGTGGGTTTAACCCTATTATTTCGGATGATGATGATTAGTCTCGCTTGCTGGAATATTCGAGGGGGAAACGTTTTGGCTCGTCAGCTGGAGGTTAGTAAATTTATTTATGATAATCGGCTTTCGGTTCTAGGCCTGGTTGAAACCAGAGTTCATTCTTGCAATGCTACTAGGGTCATAAATGTTATTAATAATCAATGGTCTTGGGTTGATAATTATGAGGAGCACTTGAATGGTAGGATTTGGATTGGCTGGGATTGTTCGTGTGTTCACCTGCAGGTTTTAAAGGTCCACGGGCAGTTTATCCACACTTCGGTGGAGGTTATTGAGTCTGGGGCTAAGTTCCTTACTACGTTTACTTATGGGTCAAATGTTGAAAGAAAACGGTCTGAATTATGGGCTGAGTTGGCTGATTTGGAGTCCTCTTGTAACTCGGGTCAGTGGACAATTTTAGGGGACTTGAATGAGGTGGCTGGGCTGACTGAGCAGAGGGGTGGTTGTGTTCATTGGGACAGTGGGATGAGGGTGCTTGTTTCTTTCATGCAGAGGTGTAAGTTGGTAGATTTGCGGTTCACAGGCGAGTTATTCACTTGGTCTAATCGGCAGTTTTCTGGTCGTTTAATTCAGCGTAAGTTGGACCGTATCTTGGTTAGTGAATAGTGGTTGTCCAGGTTCCCAAATTCGGCTGCTATGTTTTTGAATCCTGGCTCCTCTGACCACTCTCCTTGTCTTTTATCCTTGGGTAACCTTTGTCGTAAACGGAGGATTCCGTTCAAGTTCTTTAATTTGATGGCTGAGCGTGAGCAATTCCTGCCTATTATTGAGCAAGCTTTTAATTCTCCTTGTGATGGCTCTGCTCAATTTCGGTTTGCTTATCGGCTTAAGCGTGTTAAGGCTGCTCTTAAAAGGTTGAACAAGGCCCCTCTGGCTGATGTGTCTGAAGTAGTTGTTGCTGCTAAAGCTGATCTGGATTTGTGCCAAGGTGAGTTGGGTGGGAACCCTTCTGATGTGCACTTGGTGGAGCGTGAAAGATGTTTGTTAAGGAAGTATGCGGGATGTCTGTTGGCTGAAGCTAGTCTGTTTAGGCAAAAAGCCCGTATTCATTGGTTGGATGAGGGCGATAAGAATACTGCTTTCTTTCATAAAGTTATCAAAAAACGTGCCAACCGTAATCGAATTAGCTCTATTGTTCGGACTGATGGGTCTATTGCTTCTGAGGAGGCGGAAATCAAGGATGAGGCCGTTTCGTTTTTTAACAGGTTACTACTTGTCCGGTTGTGGGGATGAACTTTCCGGAGCTAATGACTACCACTGTCTCTACGGAGCAGGCTATGGCTATGGGTGCTCCTATTAGTGAAGGCGAAATCAGGGAGACTTGTTTCAAGCTTAAGCCAAATAAGGCCCCTGGTCCGGATGGGTTCAATGCAAACTTTTACCATCATGCCTGGCCTGTTATTGGCCCTCATGTGATTAGTGCTGTCAAGGAGGTTTTCTCCAACTCCCGTCTTCTGGGTGAAACAAATTCCACCATTGTTACTTTGGTGCCCAAGACTGCCAATCCTTCCTCTTTGGGAGACTTTCGCCTTATCTCTTGCTGCAATACGATTTATAAGATTGTGGCTAAGATTATTGCTAATAGAATTAAGCCGGTGCTCGGGTCTATCTCTCCCCTAATCAGTCAGCTTTTGTTTCGGGTAGAAGAATTGGGGATAATATTCTGCTGGTCCAAGAATTGTTCAAGGGTTACCACCTCAACTATAGTGCTCCACGGTGTGCTGTGAAGGTGGATATTCTCAAGGCCTATGACTCCCTGTCTTGGGATTTTATGATTGATGCTCTGAAGGCTTTTCAGTTTCCCCCTATTGTTGTGGGTTGGATCAGAATGTGTATTTCGAGCCCCGTTACTCTATTGCTATTAATGGGGGAGTTGGCGAGGTTCTTTCCTGGGAAGCGAGGCCTTAGGCAAGGTGATCCCTTATCTCCTTATCTTTTCGTGATTGCTATGGAGATCTTTTCGTTGATTTTGGCTAGGAGCATTGGCAGTAATCCAGAGTTCAGATTCCACTGGAGATGTGATAAGGTAACTTTTTCCCACCTTGCCTTTGCTGATGATCTCTTCGTCTTCTCCTATGGTGATACTAGATCTTTGTCTGTCGTCAAAGATGCCTTAGAGTGCTTCTCTAGTGCTTCTGGGTTATTGCCTAATCTAGGTAAAAGTCATTTGTATGCTGCTGGGGTTACTCAAGGAGTGAAAAGACAACTTCTGCAGTGTTTTGGTGTCCAGGAAGGTTCTTTACCCGTTCGTTATCTTGGGATCCCAATTATCACCACAAAATTATGTTACACAAATTTTACCCCCCTTTTGGAGAGAATTCAGAATCGAGTCAGAGCATGGGAGCATCGCTCTCTCTCCTTTGCTGGAAGGCTTTTGCTTATTCAAGCGGTGCTAAGTAGCATTATGGTGTTTTGGGGTTCTCACCTGTTTCTGCCGAAGTGGATCACGTCAGAGATTGAGCAGATCCTCCGGTGTTTTCTGTGGTCGGGTCATAGTTCTGGGTCGTATAATGCTAAGGTTGCTTGGATGTCAGTGTGTAAACCTAAAAAGGAAGGTGGTCTTGGTTTACGAATGTTACATCCTTGGAATATCTCAATGATGGGGAGGTATATTTGGTACCTTTTCGAGGGAGGTTCCTCTAATTTATGGGCTAACTGGGCCAAGGCGTATTATGTCTGGGATCGCTGCCTCTGGAATTTGAGGATTATTGCCAATTTCTCCTGGAATTGGAGGAAGCTTATGAACTCTCGTGAGCGCATTCGGCCTTTTATCCTGGCCATTGTGGGTACTGGGGAGAGCATCTTTCTTTGGCATGATCTTTGGAATCCCCTGGGGCAGTTGGGGGACTTGGCGAGTTCAGAAAAGAGGGCTAGGTTGGGGAGCCACTCTGATGCTTTGGTTTCTTCTGTCTTTGTTAATGGTAGCTGGCATTGGTCGTGGTCTTCTAGCCCTACTGTTTCCTTAATATGTAACGCTTGCTATTCCATGGTTACGGACCCTGCTCAGGAAGATAGGTTTACTTGGGCTCTTACTTCTAATCGAAGGTTTTCTTCCAATTCGTTGTGGAAGGAGTTCACTGCTGTTGGGAGTGAGGTTCCCTGGGCTCATCTGGTTTGGTCTCGGGCAGCAATTCCTAAGACTTCCTTTATTCTTTGGTTAGCGTTCAAGGGGCGTCTTACAACTATGGATCGGATCTCCAGGTACTCTACTCACCCTACGATCCTCTGTTGTTTCTGTAATAGGACCCTTGAGTCCCACGAGCACTTATTCTTCGACTGCGGAGTTAGTGGATCTATCTGGAGGCATGTCCTTAGCCTTTGTGGAGAACCATGGTTGAGTCCTCCGTGGCCGGATTTTGTGGACTCCATTACCTCTCGTTGGCGGGGTAATTATTTGGATGTTTCTAACAAGAAATTGGCATTGGCTGTCACGGTCTATATGTTATGGAAGGAGAGGAACGATCGGATTTTCTCCAACACTCGATGTCTTCCCAATGTTATCCTTAATCGTATTATTGAGCTGATTCGGCTAAGATTGTGTAAATTTAATTTTAAAATGAGCGTAGGTAATATCCGTCTGGCTAATGTGTGGGGTATCCTTATTGATTAGTTTGTAGATCTGTTTGTTTGTGGTGTGTTGCTTAGGTTGGGTGGTGCCGGTTGGCTTGCTTCCCCTTTGTAGGTGTTGTTGTTTCCTTTTTGGGTTCTTTTGGGCTTGCCCTTTAATTCACTTTTGACTTATCAAAAAAAAAAAAGTCAAGATTTGGTCTTTCTCCAATTTGTAGTGTCTAAGATGAAGAGAAATAAATACCAAGAACGGTGAGGCAGAGAAAGCAGAGATAGAGCAACATTCATGTAAGGTGTGAGATTTATCACCCCAACTTATGAACAGACAAATTCAGGGTTCACTTCATTTCTATTCAAGATTCATTTGCATTTTTTTTAGCTAGTTGATCGTGTAAATTCTTGCTCCAACATTTGGTCCAATCTTAGCAACTCGTATAGGTTGGATAACTTTGCCATTGGATTAGGGTTCTAGGGTTCGGCGAGATCTGTAAATGCTAGCATGACTATCTCACTATCTCGTACGCATAAGTAGCCAAAAAGGGATGGAATGAGGAGAACTATTTGTTGTAGAGGTTATAAATTTGTGTCTCTTCTCTTCAAGAGAATTTCAATTTGTTTATACTAATTCAATGATTCCAAACTGCGCCGTACTAAGTCTCCTGATGTATTGTAAAATTTTCGTAAATAAACATGTTACATCTCATCCAGTAACCGCGAATTTAGAATTTAAGAATTACCAAACTACCGTAATCATCTTTCACTCGGGCCTCATTTAGCGAGTTATTAGAATAGGTGTACCATAAAAGCCCAACATCTTTTAGGCCCAAAAGACTTCGAGAAGTCCATTTGGTATTCTTAACCATAGTTCGCACATTCCCTTAGTACCTACAAGTGAATTTTGATCCCATAAGACCCTTGGGCCATGGTCACTTATGAATTGTGAGAGAATTAGTGTGAACGCACTAGACTTTAAGCCCACGGTAGCTTAAGCCCACAACCCCAAACTGAATTTACCTTGGTCTCACACACTCCCTCAACACACACACACCTCTCTCACTATAGCTTGCTCTCGACAAAGTCACACCCAACAATGGAGAAACCCATTTGCAACCACCACAAATGCAACCATACTTGGAGGCCTCTCTACCTCTTATTCTATCTTGTCACTCCCTTCACTCAAGTCTTTGCCACCAATCTTCCCCTTCGATCTTGCAAAATCGATGAGCCATAAAAAAGAAACAGTATGGTCACCATTGTCTCTCATGCGACCCATGGTTATGCCACCTCTAGATCCACTCTGATCATGCTCATCGGAATGAGATGAAGACAACCATCAAAGTTTTAAACTGCATTGAATGTCAAAAGCTACACGTTGATGAGAGAGCTCAACGAAGACTTTTGATTCCATCGACTTTCGGCCCAAGTAAGAGTAGCCATCTTCTAAACCCCAATGAACTCTCTAGGTTGAGCAGAAAAAAACTGACTCATTGCATGTGGATTTTGGTACGAGGTGCGGCAGCGGAGGACGTCTCCAGAAATTGCAAAAAACTGACACTCTTCATGGCCTTTTTACTACCATTTCAGCTAACCTTTCTACATAAAATGTGTTACTTGTGATCCTCTTTTTAAGTAGTTAGGAATCGAAACTTTGCATGTTGAAATCAGAGTGTGTTTTAGGAAGTTAACCCTCGCTAGAAACTAGGAATTTTCTGGCCAAAACCCAGAATTCGGCCACTATCGACGACGATGACCGCCACAGTTCAGACACCGTCTAACGCCGTTAGAAGTTGACGAAATATGCTATGTCCTAACAGTGCCATAATGGAATATTCTAAGGAATATTCAAGGAAATATTCTAAGGAATATTCAAGGAAATATTCTAAGGAATATTCAAGGAAATATTCCATGGGAATATTCCCGCGGCAATGCGTAAGGGCCCATGACCGTGCATGCCCAACGCTTGGGGGTGCATGACCACTTGTGGCCAGCACATGGGATCTCCAGCCAGCGCGTCGCAGTGCGTGAGATGGTTTTCTGATCTTTGGCCAACGCGTGGCAGTACGTGAGGCCATTTCTCAACGCTCCATAGGTGCATGGGGCTGTTTTCCGGTCCACAACGATGCATGAGCCTAGTTTTAGGGTCTTTCAGACCAATTTAAGCACGTTTTGACCCATTTAAAGTCATTAAAGCACTGTTTTTGGCAACCTTAGTGGGATTTTTCTTAGAATTCGATTTGTAAGTTATTAGTAACCTTTACAAATGGTTTCAATAGGGTTGGATCTACTTGGAGCTCGTGCTAGCTTGATGTCCGATGTAACACCCCGGAAATTTGAGGAAATATGAAATTGGAAAATTTAGGATAAAAAGACGATTTTGCCCCAATTAAGTCAAAAGATTGACTTTTTTATCGGCGACAACTTTTGGGAATTCCGAGAAAGATGTTACGAAGATCTCGAGATCGTGAGAACATACACAGGACGCACACCAAAATTTGTATCCTAATAATTCACTTAAGATTCCCAATAGATTAATGAATCTTCAAGCGCAAGATTTAAAATACATTGCGCGTAAATCAACCAAATTTCAAAACAATCATTCTATAATTCCAATCGAATCGACGTGTTTCCAAAATCACATAACTAAAATGCATGCTCTAATACCAAGTTGACAGGACCTGTCCCTAAATACAAAGAAAATCGGATTGGTCCTGCTCTTGTCTAACAACCTCTTGTTAGACAAGGGATCCTACCATTTTTAACCCGGTTTGAATCATTTCTAAACAAACCAAATTAATTCCACCTTGCGGGGTTACCGCCCACATCCAACCCACTCCCCGACAAAGAGAAGATTTTACCAATTACAACTTGATTCTTATCTTTATACTTCCATTAAACATTGTGTTTAAATTTATTAGTATTCGACCACGATTACAATTGGGTCCACAACCTTTACTCAATATCCTCAAATATCACGTTGCAAATTATTGACCATAAGTAACGAGGTAAAAATATTTGTTATCAACAACACACACGTATTACCAATTGTGACCGATCATCATTACCACCATAAAACCTTAGGCTTAAATTCTCATAATTGCATCCATTTACTATTACATAGCATTCAAATTACCATAATATTCTTATAGTTATTAAATATCCAAATATAATCATAATGAAATCCTTATCATAGGATTTATTCTACTAATTCTATCAATAATTTCCATAATTCTTTTTCATATGGATCATATCTTGTCTAACCATAGTATCATCAAGTTACATGTCCCTTATAGCCACCACCTTCAATATTGACATTGTCATATTCTTAGTAACAAGCAGATCCTCACACATATAAATCATGTGTAAAAGTTGTCATTGGTATACTCATATTCCACAAAACACATGTTTGTCACCCTTACTCACCTTAAGGTCACACTTATCTAACCATTTCCAGGATTATGATGCTCATAAAAACGAACATAATAAGTTAACATTATTAAAGCGTATATTTATTATTTCGTTAAGGCATTTACTAAACTTCAAACAAAATTGTAACTAAACAATTCTTATAGAATTTATATAAAAATAATCTACCTTAACCGCTTCCTAATAACCAGATTAGCCTTAATTAGATTTAATCCTCCTAGATTAATTACTATTTAAAATATAAGCATAATACTTTGGAAATTCAAGAATATAACCAAACTTTGTCCAATTATATAAAACTTTAGACCAATGAACTCAGGATTTTACAAGGATTTTTTTTTGTGTTGGTCGGGCGGCGTGATTCCCCCGCACTCGCTGCCACCCGTCGGGGACACTTTCTACGCTTGGTAGCCACGCGCGTCTCAGATCATCGTCTACCTTCAGACGACCCGTTTATCTGGTAATCGGGTCGCCCGACCCGCGATGGCGGCCTGTTCATTTCTCCATCATTTTACAATCATTTTCAACAATCCAAATATCAATCTTCATCGTCTCAATCACAGGAACAAATCTATGAGGTTAAAAGTGAGAAATACTTACAGAATCATGACATATTACCTCCACCACCTTTCAGCTATAGCTTCCCAGTCGTGCCTTCAACATTTCCAGCGTCCATGTTCTCCTTCCACTTTCATATACCAATCACAGGACCTCCAAGATGCCACTACCACGTCCATCTTTTAGTTCCCTAGCTTGGAACTAGAGACCTGAAAAGGGTACCTCACGGGTTCCACCATGTTCTCATTATTTTTCCCCAGGTTTTCACCTTCGTTTCTCTTAGATTTCTCTCCTTTTCACTCTCCCTTCCTCTGTTTTTTCTCTTTCTCTCTAGTTGGCTCCATTTCTCTCACGTTCTTTCTTTTCCTCACTTTTACTTATTTTCGATGACCCCGCACCGATTCCATCGCCAAAACACACAACAAATTATATGGTGGGGGGTAAGTCGGTGCACAAGTTAGGAGGAAATGATGTAGAATAATTTAGAACATTCTAGACCCTTAAAAAATTACCAATATGCCCTTGGTGGCAAATATACCATCTTACCCTTCACCATCTTAGACCCATAAGTGTTTTGGGAATGGAATCGGAGCAGGGTCACCGAAAATAAGGAAAAATGAGGAAAAGAAATAATACGAGAGAGATCGTGCCAGCCAGAGAGAAAAAAAAATTGAGGAAGACCAGAGGAAGGGAAAGTGAAAAGAAGAGAAATCTGAGAGAAACGAAGGTGAAAACTTGGGGAAAATAGGGAGAACATGGTGGAACCCGTGAGGTAACCTTTTTGGGTCTCTAGTTTCAGGCTAGGAACTCGAAGATGGATGTGGTAGTGGCCTCTTGGAGGTTCTGTGATCGATATAGGACAATGGAGGGAGAATGTGGACGCTGTAAACGTTGAAGGCACTGGGAAGCCATAGTTGAAAGGTGGTGGAGGTTGTATGTCGCAATTCTGTAAGTATTTCTCACTTTTAAACTTACAAGTCTGTTCCTAAGATTGAGACGATGAAGATTGATATTTGGATCATTGAAAATGATCGTAAAATGATGGAGAAACTAACAGGTCGCCATCGCGGTTTGGGTGACCTAGTTACTAGGTAAATGGGTCGTATGAAGGTAGACGATGACCTGAGACGCGCATGGCCACCACGCGCAGAGAGTGTCCCCGGTGCGTGGTGGTGCATGCGGTGAAATCAGACGTCCGACTATTTAATAACTATAAGAATATTATGGTAATTTGAATGTTACGTAAGTAAATGGATGACTTATGAGAATTTAAGCCTAAGGTTTTATGGTGGTAATGATGATCGGTCACAAGTGGTAATACGTTTGTTGTTATAACAATTATTTTTACCTCGTTACTTATGGTCAATAATTTGCAACGAGGTATTTGAGGATATTGAATAAAGATTGTGGACCTGATTGTAATTGTGGTGGAATACTGATAACGCCCAAACTACGCATTAAATTAAACACGTAATTTGAGTATTATGCAATTTAAACCCTTTTTGTGTAATTGTAGTATTGGTAAATAGGGATCGTTCTTAACCGGGGAAATTAGGGAACATTAATAATATGTTAGTTAAAAAGAATAATGAATAATCAAAGAATAAAGAATTAAATAATTAAATAATTAAACAATTAAATAATAAAGAATTAAAGAATAAATGAATTAAAGAATTAATGAATTAATGAATTAATGAAATAAAGAATAAAAGAATAAACGAATAAAGAATTAAATAATAAAAGAATAAAGAATTAGATGGGGGGTTTGAAAGATTGTAATCATATAATAAAGAAAGCAAATAAAAGAAATTAAGAACTTAATTCTACTTCTACTTTAACTTTTATGCAAGTGAACTTTCTTCAAACACATATTTTTACCAACACTCTAACATCATGCTCATAACCAATCACGAAATCCTACCTTAATCATCTCAAATACATGCATACGTTTTTCAATATTATAAATGCACCGAACAGCGGTCATAAACACTTATAATACGATTCACCTTACGTTATTGATTTCAATGTGTGTCAAACATCTAAATCTCTTCAATCCTATTCTAAGTGCACCGAACAGCGGTCATAAACACTTAGTGTTAAATTGAAGGTTAAGCACTAAAACATATGAAGTAGATGAAATTCAAAAAGTAAAACACATGGAGATTGTATTCACATTTACAAATGTTAGAAAGAAAATACCAACACAAATATTGAATTATAAGTAAAACCAAAACAATAACAAGAATTTAAGTAAATGGAGAAAAGTTACACTTTCGGAACCCAAGAACAGCTTGTGATTCCGAAAGTGGATGGAAACAATGGAATGTTATTCATAAGGAACACCGAACAGCGGCAAGAACCTTATGAAGATGGAGGATAAAACATAAGAATACGGACTTAAATTCTAGAATTATTTCGGAAATACTTGGCCTAGGTAATTCTTAAGGAAAGCATAAAAATGTATTTAAGAGATCTCAAAGAAAAATCACAAGAACAAAGTAAAGAAGAAATGAAATTAAGAATTAATATAAATTAAGAACAAGAATTAAAGAAATCTAATTAAATAAATAATCTAAAAGAAGCTAAAATGGTCCCCAAAATTAAAGAAAGGATGAACTAATAGAAGAGAAACTAGAGAGAAAATAATAAAACCTAAACTAAAGAGAGAAACAAAATGGAAAAAATGGGGACCCCTACAAATGAATTTGCCTCCCTATTTATAGAGGGAGGCCACAAAGAACTAAAAATAAAATACAAAATAAAATATAAAAATAGTAATAAAAAAAGTACAAAAAGAAATGATGAAAAATGATGATGAATGATGAAATTAGGTTTGATTTTGGGGAAAATAAGCTTGAAAATCAGCAAGCTACAGCAAAAAAATGATGGGCAATTGGGCTGTAGCAGTGTACGGGCTGAAGAGGAAGTGGGTGGCTGGTGTGCAGTGGGCTGATCCGAGTTAGGTGGGCTGGTGAGGATTGGACTAGACCCAGGCAGCTGATTTGGCTGGGCTGTTGCTTGTTGCAGGCGAGCAGGTGGGCTGGCAGCGCAAGTGGGTTGTACGGGCTGTTGCGATGCAGGCGTTGGGTCAGGAAGTGGGTAGCTGTCATGACTGAGCTGATCGCACGCATGGGCTGGGCTGGCGTGCAGTGCAGGCGGGTAGGTGAAAACGCAGGCGTACGGTGGGATGGACTGGACCGAGCAGGTGCTGGGCTCGCGGGTTGCTGGAGCTGGGGCAGAGAGAGTGCGCGAGTCTGGAGCATGGCGTCTGGGCTGCATTTGTTTTGGATTTGGGCCGGCATTTTGCGAATGGGCTGGAAAATTGCGAGCCGATTCTTTGGGCGAGGGCCTGGGCTTCATTTTCTTGTTTTTGGGCTGGATTATTTTCTTAAATTGGGCTGCAAAATCAAAATAATTAATTAGTATAATTTTACCGAAACTCGTCCATAAATTCTTCGTTATAATTCCGATCGGGACGATTCTTTCGCCAAAATGCTCCAATTTATATGTTTTATTTATTTAACCAAAAATATCACAAAATAAATTATTTTATCTAATTATTTATTATTTTAATATTAAAAGTTAAGTATAAAGGGTATAAAATAACATAGAATAATGCTTATTTGAGGACCTATCAAATACTAATAACTTTAAACACATTGTTTAATGGAAGTATAAAGATCAGAATCGATTTTTAATTGGTAAGTTCTTCTCCTTGTTGGGGGGGTTGGGTGGATTTGGACGGAAACCCTACAAGGTGGAATTAATTTGGTTTGTTTAAAAATGATCTGAACCGGGTTAAAAATTGTTAGATCCCTTGTCTAACAAGAGGTTGTCAGACGGGAGCAGAACCTGTCCGGTTTTCATTGTATTTAGGGATGGGTCCTGTCATCGGAATATTAAGACTCCCTAACCAGTTTATGAGTAGACCTATTTCTCAAACTTAATTTCTATGGAAATATTTTACTTTCACATTTTACGATACTTACTTTTAAGATACTTTTTTTAGCATGCTTTGATTGGTCAATTTAATAACTATAAGAATATTATGGTAATTTGAATGTTATGTAAGTAAATGGATGACTTATGAGAATTTAAGTCTAAGGTTTTATGGTGGTAATGATGATCGGTCACAAGTGGTAATACGTTTGTTGTTATAACAATTATTTTTACCTCGTTACTTATGGTCAATAATTTGCAACGAGGTATTTGAGGATATTGAATAAAGATTGTGGACCTGATTGTAATTGTGGTGGAATACTAATAACTTTAAACACATTGTTTAATGGAAGTATAAAGATAAGAATCGATTTTTAATTGGTAAGTTCTTCTCCTTGTTGGGGGGTTGGGTGGATTTGGACGGCAACCCTGCAAGGTGGAATTAATTTGGTTTGTTTAGAAATGATCTGAACCGGGTTAAAAATTGTTAGATCCCTTGTCTAACAAGAGGTTGTGAGACGGGAACAGAACCTGTCCGATTTTCTTTGTATTTAGGGATGGGTCCTGTCATCGGAATATTAAGACTCCCTAACCAGTTTATGAGTAGACCTATTTCTCAAACTTAATTTCTATAGAAATATTTTACTTGCACATTTTACGATACTTACTTTTAAGATACTTTTTTTAGCATGCTTTGATTGGTCAATTTAAGATATTTTTTCGAAGTTTTTCTTATTTGAGTTAATTATTGCATTTGTATGTTTTGTTAGTTTGTTGATGGTGGTTAGTGCATAGTAATCCTGAGATTTACTTGAGATAGTGATTATAGAACCACCTAGGAGTCACTAGTATCTCAATACCTGTCTATATGGCCACATACTAGGCTCCACGTGATTGTTCACCTATGATACTCATAATACTAGTTAAATAGCGTCAACTTGTCCCCGAGCTCTAAGTGACTTGTGGTGATCGGTGCTTAGCACCCAGCTTTCATGTGTCGTGGTACATGAGCATTATAGATACCCAACCTAGCATGAGTGTATGCCTCGAGCGACTCATGAGCATTAGATTGTGGTTCATGCACGATTTGTTCATATTACGTGATGTTTGATGTGATTTGTGATCATTTTATTATTTTTCTCGTATTACATGCAAGTTAAAGGTTTGATTACATGTTTTCTACAAAACTGAGGGGTTACAGCCTATTTTATAATAATTGGTTTTACATTGAAATAATTATTAGGTCCACTCACCCTACTATTTTTGTAACCCTTAGGTCTCGGTGATACTACCGTGCTTCGAGGAGTTTTTAGTAGCTGCTCTGACATCCACACCCGTGGTTGGACTGATGAAATGGAAATCAGATAACTCGGGTAACCACTTTGACTATATGATCATCATTAGTGTATAATGATCTTTACTTCCGTTGTGGCGGTGATATTTAATTGGATTTTACTAATTATGTTTCAAACGACCTCCTAAAACATAATGTTTTATCTAATTGACTTTTATCGTCTGGATGTCACCGTCCAGATGTCGGCCAGTGTGGCTTGATTGTGGCATCCTAGTGGACTTCCCGGGCTGGAGTGTGTTAATTTGGTATTAGAATCAGTTTTTAGGGTGTGTTGTTAGTTTTTGGACACTTGATGATCATAGTCCCCATTTCCCATATTAGAGTATCTCCTTGAATAGTTAGAATATTTAGTTGATGTTAGACTTTACTTGCTTGCAATCTAACCATGAGTTGTCACAAGTAGATAAGAAGTTTCGAGTTAGCTTAATTTCTCTTTGATTACGAGTTAACTGTATTTTCACTTCCGTCGAATTTCGCATTTGGGTGGTGCCATACGACTTTAGGACTCATATGGGTGGCGTAAACGAGTTACTTGACAATGCACTCGATAGACTTGTTTAGAGGATTATCTCAGAATACAAGATCTCAAAAATCGACTTGGAAGGTGGAATTAAATTTGACCGAAGATTTAGGAAATCACTCCGTTAGATTTTATTGATAAACTCGTTTTCCGAAGAACTTATGATTCTCAGAAGAATATAGAAAGATTTTTGCAAATTAATTTTGTTCTCGGTTAAACTGGAATTTTGGCAGTCACTTCGAAAGGAAGTTCCTATTTTACGTATGTGAGTAAGAAAGATGAACACTTTAGAACCAAGATCATGGAATGTATCATAGTTTCCGTACAACTTACCAAAACAAACCTCCAGGCTGTTTGGGAAGTAGAATAGAGAACCTTCCTTTTATTCGTCTAGTAGGATGTGTAATCATTTGTTCCTTCAGTGTGAGAAGTCCATCAGGGTAGCAAGGAGTTTTTATGGATGACATTTGTGAGGTTAGTAATACCTTTCACTTGGCAAAGAACACATTACTGTTTTTTTTTCCTTTACATGCTATAATCGGTCATTGGATGTCATGTTTGGTTGTGAGGTTAGTTATAACCTTCACTCTTGAATTTCATTTATCAATAGAATGTGTATAGGTTAAAGTGCATATTGAAAACACTAACTACTTGACAGGACCCATCCCAATCCCCCCGGGATTAGTGCGGGATGACCCTGCTCCCGTCTGACACGAAGTGTCAGACAAGGGATATTTTCGTCCTTTGCCCTCCCGGGCTATCAGAGTACGCCAGGATCCGGAGGAGGTATGTGATATCTCGATCTCTGCTACAGTCCACATCCGATGTCAACCTGAAGGGCAGTCAAAACATTAAAAGCTGTGAGTGGACAAAACAAGAATTCATAAAAACATTTAATAAGAAGACATTTGTACCCTTCACTAAAAAGTATGCATGCATTGGAAAACCATTTAACCAAAGAAATCATATGTGGGAACTAAGCCCAAATCAGATATAAACTAAGGTCGAAAAGACCACAATGAAAACGGCCATACAGGCCACTGCCCAAATCCATACGGGACTCAGCCCTAAACCATAAAGAAACCAAGTAAACGAGCCACTGCTCAAATCCTGTGCACACCTGTGCACACCACATATCATATATATACATATAAGTCACACAACCAATCCTGTCACGGTATCCAAAGCTACGCGCGTGCTACCCGGGTCTCAATCCGTGTCTTCTCAAAGTCAAGGTCAATGTCCGCAGACCACTGACCCTACCCGAGGTAATAGTAACCATAGCCTTCCTAAGAGTAAGGAACCCAACTGGGGGATGACTCCACTCAGTCGGTGCTCCGTGACTACTCCGGGGTCCACCCAGGCCAACGACCCTCCCCGGAGGAGCTAATAGAAGTAAAGGAAGGTAGATGAACATATATATACATAACATAATATCCATGCCCGGTTCCCCTGAACCTTCATGATCCATAATATCCATAATCAGGTAACATGCCGGTTCCCATAAACCGTCATGTACCGTAATAACATAACTGAGGTAACATGCCGGTTCCCATAAACCGTCATGTACCGTAATAACCAACAAGGGTTCATGCCGGTTCCCATAAACCGTCATGAACCACGATACCATAACAAGGGTTCATGCCGGTTCCCATAAACCGTCATGAACCTGGGAATCCATTTAAGGTTCCCTGACCTGAAATCAAAACCGTAAAGTGACTGGGTCTCGTGCCCGAACATAGGACATCAACTGGGCACCGTGCCCGAAATCCGAGGTCATATGCCCGAGACAAAACCAAATGGGTCTCATACCCGAGTTTATCCTTTTGAAATTCAAATCCAGTTCATTTAAATCAATACAGAAATACAGACCCGTACAAGGACCGTATAAGGCTGAAACCTTGAAATACGTGTTTATACGTAACCACATACAAATGCACCCATGGCATTACAAACAAGCATTTAAAACATATAATAAACATTTATGCATGCACCAATTTAGAAAACAAGGTCCACTCACAGACCGTCCGAGCTGCCGCCTCGATTTGCGTGCCATACGGCTCCCTGAGCCGATCACCGTCACCAGGACTCCCAAACCTGTCCAAATCGTAATAGAAGGTTACTAACTACTTAATTAACCTCCCACTAAAGCCCCGTAATTTTCCCGTATTTTTAACTATTTTTAAAACCGAACCTAAACCTTCCGATGCCCCGAAACATATCGAGACGGTGCCCGATTGACACGAAACCAGTCCCAAAATGTTCGTTACATCGAATAGATGATTTCGTATGTTGGAACCTTCCCCAGATTCCCTGTCACGCGCCCTCACGCGCCGCCTGAAGTGGCTGCGCGTGGGCTTCACGCGCCAGGTACAGTACCTGCTGACGTCATCGCTGACGTCAGCATGACGTCATCACTGACAGCCCATGACAGTGACACGTGTCACGCTCCCATTGGCCCACTGTCTAACATGATGACATCATCCCTGACATGATGACGTCATCAGTCATCCCTGCCTCCTCGCGGGTTGACCCGAATGACTGCAACCGGGTCGCCGTGACCCGCGGCTTGACCCGGCCGGTTCTCCGCCGTCCGGCCACCAAAATCGTTCCCGTTTGTCCCATTCTCTTCGTCTCTCCCTAACCTAGAGTTCTAGGACCTTAGAATGGAAGGGAAACATCAAAAACTAACCCTTCAAGATTGGCTATGACGGGTGAGTTTTCCCCCGCCGTTCACGGCCGTTCCAGGCCACCCCAAGCCCCAAAACCAATCCTATTGACCTCCTAGGACTACCAGCAACCTAACCCAATCCTTGGAATCAGCTAAAAACCATTAAAACACAATTTAAAATTTTTGAAGTTTTCTTACCTCACGGCTTCGACTCCGCCGTGTCCTCCGCCGCCTGCCACCGTCCAGCATCTCAGCCCTCCGCCTCTCACACTCCTCACGATCATATTATCTCTTAGGGAATGGTGGCATGTGTGTGTGCTGCTTGGAGAAAAATGAAGAAAATGGTGAAGGGGGGGTTTCGGGTTTTAGGAAAAACAAAGAAGAATGAAGTGATGATGAAGATGGTGAAGGATGAAGGATGAAGGCTGATCGGATGTGAGGGAGATGGGATGGAGGGTGTGGATTTAAAAATGAATTTGGAATGGATGGTTAGGATTAATGGTTGTTAGGTTTAATTATAAAATAATTAAAATAATAATATTTTATTATATAGATCCACCAATTGGGGGAGTTAGCCAATAGGATGAGTGACACTTGTCACTCATCCATGGGACCCACTAAAATATCTGCCCAATCACATTTCGCCAAATCATCCCCGTCTCGAAGTTCGTGCATAGTGAAATCGAACTTCCGTGACCCATAACTCTCTCGTTCGAAGTCCGATTTCAGTGTGCCGCCTGTCTATGGATTCGTATCGTCCTTATCTACGTAACGGTCTTCGGCCCTCGGCCATCGGACCTTTTGGTCAAAAAGTCAACATTTGATCCCATTTAACCAAAATTACCAAAATGCCCATAAACTTCCGAATGTCATAACTTCCTCCCCGAACGTCGGAATTGAACGTGCCACCTGTCTATGAACTCGTGACGTCACGAACTACGTCACGGTCATCGGTCAAAGTCCATTTGACCGCCCGAACGAAAAGTCAACATTTTACCCACGTTAGGGGCAAAACGGTCATTTCGCATCGTTCGTCCGATTTAGCCTAACTAATCACCGATTAACCTCACTAATCGTGATTAGTCACTAATCTAATCATGGAATTTGTGACGGGTCGTTACACTACTTCCATTTGATTTATGAAGGGTTCAAAAAAGGTCAGCAAGAGAGATAAGAAACAGAGATTAGTTGTTATTGCAACTGCTATTATTGAAACCAGAAAATGAAACAATGGGGCAATACGAATAACAGACGAACAACCTAATGCAAATGAAATGCCATTCACTGTAGAACCTAATCAGCCAAGAGTTAAAAATGCATCCAACTCAAAAAATTCAAAGAATTCTAGGGGTTAGGAAAAAATGTTGAATATGAACAAAGGAAAAGAAAAAAAGACTCATCTTCTAGTAGAGTTTAATCACAATGGCCAGCCAATTAGGAAAAATGCATCAAATTTGCATGCTTCCTTGGTATCACAACAAGAGAGCTACTGCCCATAAATGTGGAGAGCTGGGGAAAACGTTCAAAGGCTTATCAAAATCAACTATGGGAGCTTGTCTTGGTAATTTATATATAAACTTCACACATAGCCTCAATTATTTATTGCTAATTCTATTCTAACGCAACATTTATTAATTTGCAACAAAAGTTCATTACTGATGAATGTCGCGGGAACTATGTTTTGTGAAAGTTTGGAAAGCATTGGCGAGATTATCGATACAGGTTATTGAAAAACGTTATGGTGAAAGCTAAAGAAATTGGCTTACCACGGGGTTGCTGCCATGTTCAAACCTAACAACATTCATTCTATGGAAGAACGGTTGTCATTTATCAAAAAATGGAACTCACCATCAAATAAGGTATGGTGTTTTGAAATGCAAGTTTAAATTATAACAGTTACAATTTTGAACTGTGTACATTTGTTTCTTTGCATAGGAAAGGTCTAACAAATTCAAAAAGATACGTGGAAAGAAAAATCTCGTGCATAGAACAAGTTGTAAAGGCTTTACTCACTTAGAAGATGAAATGGTATGATTTATTGTTTATCTTAGTTTTGTGATGAAATGAAATGGTATGATATGGTTTATATAGAACAAAAGTTTGAAACTATTAAACTTTTATATTCAAATAAGTGACTCGACTTAGGGAGTATCAAGATCTAATGTTTGGATTGAATGGTACACAACAAAAAAGAAAAGGATGAATAATGATGGTGATGATGTAGAAGCTGAGGAACCGGAGATAGTGGTAAAAATATATGTTGTTTAATTATGTCGTTTGTTTATATTGGATTATTGTAGTGCTTATTCTTACAATTATATATTCCAAAAACAAGTGAAAAAATATAAGACTGAAGGAATATCTCCTCTATTAAAGATGATGATTTTGCAAAGGTATTGGGTCCTTATCCACGTGAATGAGTGAGAGGGCTTGGGTTTGGTGCGACGCCTTCAAAAGTAGATGGCCACAAACATATACGTGGTGCATTCCATGTGTTAGAAAATGAGGTGGTGCACTTGAGATTCATGGTAAGAGATATGATTGCTCAGCTAGACAAAAGGGGGAATGATTCTATAAGTCTTTATCAGGTTTTGATGATTTCATTTGCTTGTTATTAGAAAGATCTATAATTGGTACCGACGTAGAAGGAACACATAATGAAGCTCTATTTTGCTTTTAATTTTTATCAATATTATAGGAAAAAAAATTCATGTTTTCATGGTTCTGCTAATGACAGGGCTTAAAGCAAAGCAAAGAAATCTATAAGTCTATCCTAGTTTGCTAATGCAAGGACACAAAGTAATGGGAATGGTGCAAGTGCTCAGTCTCCTAAGGAGGGAAGAAAGTGTAAATTATTGAATTGGACAAAAACAAATCATGAAGTGGTTGCATTAGGTGAGATTGTATCGACTGGCCCTACTGCATTGACTCATTTTGTGCCTATTGGAAAAAAATGTTGGCAAGTTGCAGTGCACGATGTACTTAATGGTGATGCGATTATGTATCGACCAACACGAGAATTCATTTTTCTTCGTGAAGCATTAGGCAGTACAGTTGCTTGGCCTATTGAAGACATAGAAGTAATTATCTCTTCTTTACTTAATCACTAATAAATACAATTGTATGATCGGTTTACAGAGGTCATTTTCCCTCATTCTGCTATAAATTTTTAATCTTCTCCGACTGCCTTCTTTGTCAAAAACCTACAAAAGAAGGCGTTTTCACATAAGGCAAGTTTAATATTCTAAGAGTTGTATTTTTATATATGTTTTACCATCAACATGCCTTCATCTTCAATATCATGCATCACTTGCACGTTATTAGGATGGGATGATGCTTATGTAACTTTGAATTATAGGATCGGTTGAATTCTTCTGCCCTCTTACACAGAATCACGCAAAATGAATCCTATTCTATTAGCCCATACTCTAAATTGTCATAAACTTCAAATTTTCTTCACATGCATTTGGAACTCATTTTGTGAATGTGAAACTAAGCTTGTTTATTCATAATAATGTTGTAGGAGTTGGCATATGTTTATGGAAGGATTTTGTACGAAAGGGAAGCTGATGCAGAAAACACATGAACGATTAAGATGAAGAACTTGCAACTAGTGATTTGGTATATGTTTATGGAAGAATTTAGTATTTTCTTTTTAACCATCTTCATTGTTTATTAGAATAATTTTTCGTTATTGAAATTTGGGGGTTTTGGAAATTTGGATAAGTGTACGTTGAGATTATGTGATAAGTATAATTTATGCTAATTTTCATTGCCAAGTTCCTATCTATGAATTATTCTCTTTGAGTTTCGATATATTTTCTTTTCTATTGAATACTCAGGTGTAAATTGGTTCTTTATTTCTTATTAAATCTATTATACAATATATGTAATAGGTATTGTGTTTACAAATGGAAATTTAAAAGAATTACTAAATGGATGTTAAAAAAAAAATTACAATAAGGGCGCACAAAGAATGCCTTGAATAAATGGCGCCAAAGTTTTCAAGGCGTGCAATGTGCACCTTCATAAGTTGTATGAAACCCTTTTAAGGTCTGCATTGTGCATCTTAATTTTTTTGTCAAAAAGTGCTTTTACGACGTGCATCTGCGGCTTAAAGTTCGGAAGAATTGTTATTAGGGCGTGCACCGCGTGCCTTAAATAGAGTATTTAGGACGTGCACTACGCACCTTAAAAGAGTATTTAGGGCAGCGTGTGTAACGACCCGTCCCGAAATTCGGGATTAGATTAGTGACTAATTACGATTAGTGAGGTTAATCGGTGATTAGTTGGGCGAAATCCGATGAACGATGCAAAATGACCGTTTTGCCCTTAGAATGGGCAAAACGTTGACTTTTTGTTCAGGCTATCAAATGGACTTTGACCGATAACCGTGACGTAGTTCGTGACGTCACGAGTTCATAGACAGATGACACGTCCAATTCCGACATCTGAGGATAAAGTTATGACATTCGGAAGCTTAAGGGCATTTTGGTAATTTTGGTAAAACGGAAACATAGTTGACTTTTAACCTGGGATGTCTGATGGCCGAGGGCCGAGGACCATTACGTAGATCGGGACGATACGAATCCGGAGACAGGCGGCACGTCGAATTCGGACGTTCGACGGTGAAGTTACGGTTCAAGGAAGTCTCGGGAAACTATTGCACATTTTACGAAACGACTTAACTTTTGGATTCTAGTGGGCCCCAGATATTTAATCCCTGCCCAATGGATGAGTGACAAGTGTCACCCATCCACAGGCCACCCTTATACATTCATGCATCGACCATTTTCTTCATTTCAAACCCAAAGCCCGATCTCATTTCATCCCTCCATCTCTGTGCAACCCAAACCATTCCATTCCATTTGATCCACCGTGAGATGAAGGCATAGGATGACTGAGGACTGAGGAGGCTGCTGGAAGCCTGAACCACCGTCCACGGCGGCGGGGAGGAGGAAGAAACCCGATAGGTATCGGTTTTGCCTCATCTTCCATTTTCTTTTGGTTTAATCATTAGGGATGGTTTTAATCAATTTTAATGAGCTTAATGAGTTATTAGGAAGGTAATAGGATGAATTTGATATTGTTTTGAGGCTGGGGAAGCCTGAGGGATAAACTGGATTTTTGAACCGTGAGAAGGATAATCGGGTTCAATGGTTTTTATAGGTTTTTGATGTTCTAATTTATATATTTAGATTCATATGGATGTAAGGAAGATTATAGGATTAATTAGGGCTTGAATCGGACCAAAATAGGGGAGGAAAACCAGCGGACCGGTCACGCCGATTCAGACCGGTCCAAGAACCAGAGAACTCGGTTCACTGCGGGTTGAAGGTGATGCTATAGTGCCAGCGCGTGGGCTTCACGCGCGTGAGGTTCTTGGGGTACATGCGGGTGCGTGGTCCATAATTTGGGAAAGTGTTCAACACGTGAAATCATCTATTCGATGTAACGAAAATTTTGGGACTGGTTTCGTGTCGATCGGACACCGTCTCGATAATGTTCAGAGCATCGGAAGGTTTAGGATTGACTTTAAAAATAGTTAAAATTTTGGGAAAATTACGAGGCTTCAATGAGAGGTTAATAAGGTATTTAGTAACCCTCTAGATTGATTTGGACAGGCTTGGGAGTCCCGGTGACGACGATTTTCCCGGTGAGGCTTATGGCACGCAAACCGAGGCGGTATCATAGGACGGTTTGTGAGTGGACCTTGATTTCTAAACTGTGATGCATGCATAAATGTTTTATATGGATTATGAATGTGATTCTATGATGTTGATTTGGATGGTTGTGAATTATATGGTTTCACGCTTTACGAGGCGATTTACGTGCTTGCCCGTAAATCAAGGTTTTTCAGTTTTACACTGATTTTCCGTACTTATGGTTTTGGATATGATTTCATGAAATGGTTTTAGAATTGAAAAGGTAAACTCGGGTTCGAGATCCCTTTGTTTCAGAAACCCTCGGACTCGAAGTCCTTTTAGTTACGTTCTCGAACCGGAGGCCCAATTGGTTCTTAAATTGATTTCGAATTTGGAAATATGGAATCGGGCATGAGACCCATTTGATTTACGAAATCGGGCACGAGACCCAGTTGGTTTACGATTCGGACCGGAGGTCCAGTTTGTATGTGGATTCGGGCCTAGGGCCCAACTATGTGTTACAAATGGTTTATATGGTTCATGACGGTTTATGGGAACCGGCATGAACCCTTGAAAGGATTTTATGGTTCATGATGGCTTATGGGGGTCGGTCATGAATCCTTGAAAGGTTTAAAGAATGATTTCAAAAGGCTTTTCATATGCCATCCTTTATATATGATTGTCTCCTCCGGGGAGGGTCGTTGGCCTGGGTGGACCCCGGAGTAGTCACGGAACACTGACTGAGTGAAGTTGCCCCCCAGTTGGGTTCTTTAATCTCAGGAAGGGCATGGTTCGTTACCTCCAGGGAGGGTCATTGATCTACGGACATTTACCTGGGTGGACCTTGGAGAGACTTGGGTTTGAGACCCCGGTTAGCACACGCGTAGCTCTATATACCATGACAGGTTCGGTGATATGACATATAATGGATAAACATGATTTCAATTGGTTTGGGAAATTGTGTTTTATGATGATAAATAGATTTGGGCTGAGATCCCACATATGTTTACTATGTTATGGTTTTCTGTAAATGGTTTTGGGCAGGAGCCCGTGTGACTTGTATTTACGGAACTTGGGGATGAGACCCTAAATATGGTTGTTTAAACATATGTGATTGGATAAATGGTTTTACTATGCATGCATGCTTTTTAGTGAAGGGTATAAAGGTCTTTATAAAATGTATTTACGAACTTATTACTTTTTCTCCACTCACAGTCTTTCTGTTTTTAATACCCTTCAGGTTGGATACGATGCGACTATAGCAGAGATCGAGATATCACATACCTCCTTCGGATCCTTGCGTACTCTGATAGCCCGAGAGGGCAAAAGTTTGAAATTTCTCTTATCTGACACTTCGTGTCAGACGGAATCAGGGGCGTTCCTCGCTAATCCCGGGGGGATTGACGACGGGTCCTGACAGCGTGCACTACGCGCCTTAAAAGAGTATTTAGGGCATGCAATGTACATCTTAAAAGAGTATTGAGGGCGTGGGTCCTGACACGTGCACCATGCGCCTTAAACTTTAGTATTTAAGGCGAAGAATGTGTGCCTCGAATAATAAGCTTCTTTTACGGCATAGCCTTTTAAGGCACGCGTCCGCGCGGCCTAAAAGCTCAATGCACACCCTAAAAGCTCAATGCACACCATAAAAGCCCTGTTTTGGTGTAGTGACAGTTTATACAATAACTTTCCACTCAACGTGTGCTCAAAAAATCACAACCCCATGCTATAGACTTTTCTGAAATCCCCAAGATAGTTATTTGGTTTTCTCTAATACCAAATTGACATGACCCTTCCCAAAACCACTTTGATAGCTATGTAAGGTCCTGCTCCCATCTAACAACTCAACCAATGGACCTAAATGAACCTTAGGTTTGAAAACATAAGATAAGACTTGTCAGACAAGGGATGAGCATTGACCATCTAGAAAATATTGTCTCGTTAAACGAACTAAACATATTTCGTCCTGCTAGGGTCACCGTCCACACCAAATTACTGACCTCGACAATTATGTATCTCAACTTTTTGAGTTTTATCTTGATATCCCAACTCTTATTGAGTCCTAAACTGATATTCTAGCTCATCCCAACCCTTCTCGAGTCCTAAACCAATATTTCGGCTCATATTGGCTTTTCCCGAGCCCTAAATCAATATTACATCATAAAAGGGATCTATATTTAAACTCCCAAGCCCTGAGAGTTCTTAAACGTATTTTAATTAGAAACACTGTCACTTTGGACGGCATCATAGTATTCCTTATGCGCCTACGTCATCTTCAACTTCTCGCAGGTCAACCATGAGCCCTATAAATTGATACTCAATTGTATTTCCTTCGTTCCTTGACCATTTTCCGTGATTTGTACATCAAAATGTATCTAATCAGTACCAGAAACTCGATATATATTTTAAAAGAAAAGATATTACCTAGGATGGTTGGGAAAGGGGCCCCGAAGGTTCTGTTTCACCATCAAGCTTTGGGTACTTCTGGTTGTCCCTTTTTAACCCTAAAACTAGCTCGCTTAGTTGAGGGAAATACTTCTCTATCCATATTAAGCACTGACTCAAACTCTTCGAGGCTAAAATCAATGAGGTGATCTTGGGATGCATATGTGTAACTTTCACTCATCTCATCAAGTATTCTCACCTCAATCTCCCTCTCCTTCTCTTCCTCCGTCCTCCTTCCAGCTTCCAAAGAAGCCGTTTTTTTTATCTCCCTCTAACACACCCTGATCTAGAAAGTCCACTGGGATACGAAGATCATGATATACTGGCCGACATATGGACAGTGACGTCCAGATGACGAAAGTCATTTATTTAAAAACGTTGCATTTTAGGAGGTCGAGTGAAACATAACGAGTAAAAATCAATTACACCTCTTCGCAACAGTAAAAGTATAGAGAATAGATACTAATGATGATCATACAAATAATTAACTACTTGAATTATCCTGATTTTATAGCATCCGAACTACCGGTGTCAGGACCCACCCCGGTTTCACCCCGAAAACCGAGGTAAATCCTGCTCCCGTCCGACACCCTGACACAACACCAACGTAAACTACTAAAGTAACACAGTCAGACGTAGGAGAAACTATACACATCTCGAAGTCAAGTTTAAAAGAGCATAGTTCTAAATACAAAAGAAAGAAAACCGGTAAACTAGATACACACACACGGAATCTTTAAAACACTCCGGGGTCACTCTCGTAACTTCTATGCCTCAGACGCTGAATCAACGCCGGAACCCCGCTCTAGCTCCACGACCTGGAGGACAATTTAAAACCAGAAAAGTGTGAGTGGACCATAAATAAAAGAAAAGTTCCCAAAACCATTTTATAAGAAAACCGAGTTTGGCCCTCCGTTTTGAAATCACATGCATAACCCAGTTACCAAAAAAAATTATAAATCACATGAAGACCATCACAAAAACATTTGCAGAATCAGTATAAAAACAGTTATGGAAATCATGTCATAGGCATCATAAAATCCGTATCATAAAACATAAGTCTCAACCAATCATTATCCGATCAAACCTGCTGGACCTATCCGAGTCTTTAAACTCCCGAGTCTTTAAACTCAATCCAGGCCTCAATAATATCCGAGTCTTTAAACTCCCGAGTCTTTAAACTCAACAGGCCTACGGGGGAAATATCAATATATCCGAGTCTTTAAACTCCCGAGTCGCTAAACTCAATCTGGGCCCGTCCCCCGTCAACTATAATCCGGGTCTTTAAACCCAATAACCAGATCCAGCAAATCCAATCCAAACCGTTTGAAAACCATTTCTAAAGCCATATCCAAACCCGAATCCGAAATCACTGGCCCGAAGCCCTTCCGACATCCAGAACCGTCATTCCGAACTCAAATCCGAAAATCCACTTTTCAACTTTAAAACCAAATTCCGCTTTCTGAAATCCGATTCTAAAATCGAAAACCTTAATCATCAAATCACGTTCCAAAATCCCTTTATAATCATGGAAAACCTTTTATCGTTTGATATCCCAAATTCATAGTATCATAATCAAAAATCAAACATTTCTCGTAAAACGTGCAAAAACCCGTAATTCCTCGAAAAACGTGCAATTAAGTAAACCAGTTATAGCCTATTCAAATAACCATGAAATCACATATAAAACCATAAAACAAGTAATTAAAAGCAGTCATGCATGCTCAGTTATAGAGAAGGGATCCACTCACAGTACCGAGCCCTCAATAGCGTCCCAAACGTCTCGTACGTTCCTCAGCTTCCTCGGGAAATCCTGATCCTGTCAACAATCACTGAAGTACGTTACTAACACATCTACGAAGGTCCACCTAATTTTCCCCAAAAATCCCCGGGTCCTAAACGTAACGAACCGGTACCCTAAACCTTCACCTTCGCGGAACTAATCTCGAACGACGTCCGAACAACCCGAAACCAAGTCCAATAGACTCGTCACAACCCCTAGACCAAAAACCATGTTGACCGTTTCCCCAAAAGCCGCCGCACGCGCCCCCACGCGCCGCCCAAAGTGGCTGCGCGTGGGCCTCACGCGCCTGGTACAGTACCATCGTCTACCTCGAGTCGACCGGTTCGACTGTACTAAACCGGCGTTCCCGGTTCTCCGCCGTCCCGTCTCCGTTTCCTCTCCTTTCTTCACCATCTTCATCGTCCAGTCCTCAGAAATCCATTCCCATCACTCAAACACCTCGACACAGCCCCTATGTCGTCGACTCAAGCTCGAACAAAACCCGAACCAGTCCCCTGTTTTCACCTCCGGCTAACCAGGTCTTCCCCCGTCACGGTGTCGACCTTAAACCAATCCTAGGACCTTCCTAAGTCTCACCCAACTCACCAAAACCGTCGACTCACACCCAAAACCCACGACTATGGGTTTGAAGCAAAACGGAAAAACAGAGTATTTGAACAGGAACGAGGAATTACCTGTGTTCCGGCCGCCGCCGTGAGCTCCGCTGGGGCTAGTCGACTCTTCTCAATCCTCACAACACCACCACGGGTCCAATTTGGTGATGGGAGTACCACACAGCAGCACCACCACCCAACACCTTCTCTGTTTCCCGGAAACTCAACCCCTCACACTCACAAGATTCCTCACACGAGTTGCCCTCACCACTCACTCATTGTCTCTCACTCGATCTCCAGTCTCTCATCCACTCACCAGAACACACAAACACTCCCTTCACTTGATCGATTTTCTCTCCAACTCACCCTCTGTTTCTCTTGTTCGAACACGACTACACACGGCTGCACAAATTAAACACACACCGTGCACGGCCTAGAAGCCACTACACACACTGCACGTGTCACCAATCCCATGGTCCCTTTCCAAAAATATCCCCATCTCACTGTACACTTGTCCTGATCTGGTTGCACAAGGCCCAAACAACCAAAAGACCAAAATGCCCTTCTTTGAACCCAAAATTACCATTTTACCCTTACCGTTTTAGACCCGTAACTTACCCGTCCTAAGTCCGATGAATACGTGCCGCCTGTCGTTAAACTTAGGACGACAAGATCTACCTAACTATCCTAGGTCAATGTGTCAAAACCCGGTCGTACGAAAAGTCAACTTTTCCCCCTAGTTTAACCAAATTACGAAAGTGCCCTCAACCTTCCGAACATCATAACTTCCTCCTCGGATGTCGGAATCGAGCGTGCCACTTGTCTACGGATTTGGTACGTCCTAAACTACGTCACGGTCATTGGTCAAAGTCCATTTGACCTCCCGAACTAAAAGTCAACATTTTTCCCAACCTAGGGGCAAAATCGTCATTCTATGCTAACGACTCTATGGAGACCAACTAACCACCGATTAAGCTCACTAATCCTTCACTAATCACCGTCTTAACCCTGATTCCCGGGATGGGTCGTTACAACCGGTGTAAGTGTCAGAGCTACTACCGAAGGCTCCTCGAAGAATGTAAAATACCAACGGGACCTAAGGGGTTAAAAAAAACAGTTAAGTGGACCCAATAATCTATTTCAGTGCGAAACCATAAAATTTAAAACGTGTTTTACCCCTCAGTTTTAGAAAACTCAAATAGTAGTCTTAGACTTACACGAAGTACGAGAAATAATAATAATTTAATAATGATTAAGCGTGTCATACGCAACGAATGCATATCACATGTCAACCCACTGAAATCTTGCTCATGAGTTGTTCTAGTTATACTCTCATGGAAAAACTGGGTATCTTTGCTTGCATACCACGACCACGTGAAGGGCTGGTTGCCTAACACCATCACCACGAGTCCCCTACAGCCCAGGGACAGGATTGGCGCTATTAACTAGCATTGTGTGCAGTGCGGGTTAATGATCACGTGGAAGAATGGTTTGTGGCCTATAGATAAGTATTAGATACCAGCGACTCCTAAAGTGGGTTTCAACATTTCTATCTCAATAATGCCTCGGGGACTCATATGCACAAGTGTCATGTATGAACTATCAAGATATGCATATGTAACAACGAACTCACCATTCACATACATGGAATTCGTGGTCAAGAAATATCTCATACTAGCAGGCAATGATGGTCTCACAACATAAGCAATCATAATCTAACCAATCAAGGTATAACACATCATAAATCAACCAATCCAGCATCCTCGGAAAGTAATCCAGAACAATCACCATAAAACATGCAAGTAAACCACAATATAAAAAACAAGTTTGAGAAAAGGGGTCCATTCACACTATTCGGGGAGTTGGATCACCCGACAACCAAACTAATATAAGCTCTAAGTTGCTCCAACCCTAGGAAAGCAATTCACAATGGTTACAAATGACCAACAAGCTAACACCTAAGTCAAACCCCTCACGGGTATCCTAAAACGAGGAGTAGACACACTAAATCCAACAAAAATGGGTTAAAAACTATCTGAAACACCTCAAACCACTGCTCACACGCTGCTAGGAGCTAGAAAACAGCCCCACGTGCAGACGAAGGGCCAGAAAATGGCTTCATACACTGCCAACCGCCCCACACACCATCACACACCAGTTGGAGGCCCCACGCGCCCCATGCGTGGCTACGCGTAGGCCATATGCTTGCACATGTGGCCACTCGCCCACACACGCCACACGCGAGCCTCACATGCTCCACACGCGTGGGAATATTATCTGGAATATTCTTGAAATATTCCAGAGAATATTCTATTATAACTTCATTAAGGCTGACTGTTTGAGTAAAGGTATCTAATGTTGACTAACGACAGTTGACCATTGACGGTGGTCGGAATGTTGAATTTTCACCGAAAAAATTCCAGTTTCCAGCGAGGTCCATTTTCTTCAATTTTAATCCAAATTCAACATGAAAATAGTTGATTTCACTCTACTCACTGCAAGGAATTCGAAAATCTAGTTCTTAGATAAATGAGTTACCTACACTACTAGAAAACCGCCACAAATCTTTGGATCTCCAGATTTTGGCGAGCGACCTCCGCCATCGTTCACTGTACAAAGAAACATGCATGCTCAAAAAGTTGAGGCCCTCACGGTGAAGAAATCAATGGCAAGATTTGTCGTTGAGAAACTACCTAGTTTGTTTGATGGGTCACCATGAAGGTCGTGGGTTTGCATTTTCCAGCGAACTTGTCATCACCGATTCTCACATGAAAACAACATGAAGTGAGTCTAGGATGATGCTTAATTAAAACAACAACATAAAAAAGGATCGAATCTACCTTTTTTTTAATCTAAACTCAACGAATCGACGACTTGGGTCCAAACCGGGTATGAAACTAACTCGCGATTGGGTACCTCCTATGGTGCACCATCTAGTCCACTGGAATCATGGAGAGTTAATGAGTGGAAGAATGGTAATAGAGGTTCTATTTCATAGTGTTTTGGTGACAGTTGCGATGATCTTCGATTTCACTGTCGCAAGTATGCTTCAATCCCTCGAACACCCCATATAGTGGTCGACGAGGTGAGGACTAGGGAATGGTGACCACGACCACTGGAAGGTGGTGGTAATTACATTAAGGTGGTTGTGAGGTTTCCTAAGCATGATGGCTCGACGGAGAAAAAAGGCTATTGTGTGTCTGTTTGAATTATCCCTAAGCTTCGGGTCTTCTAACAATGTGAGAGACAGACAAATAATTGATTGGTCATGGGCTCTTGGGCTTTTGGGTCTACTAACACCTAAAAGTCACCAACAACACTAATTAGCTTAAACAATTCTAAAAACACAAGTGGACTTCTTCAAAATGGACTTCAAGTTTGTTTTGGGGTCGATGTAGTAACAATTAAGATCATGAACTAGACATAACATGAGACGGGGCTCAAAATGGGTATTTTGGTAATTTCAACTTTTCAATTTCTATTTTTCTACAAGAGATGTATCACCCTATCTTAGAAAACCCCACAAGAGAGATCCTCCCCCTTCTTCTCGGCTCGATGTAATATAAAAGAGGAGAAAGATATACTCTTCCATCAAGTGAAGCTTGTCACTTAAAAGATGAGCTGAGTCAGTAAGTAAGGGCTGACTCACCATAAGCAGCTCAACCAAAATTACTAAAATTCTCCCATTTTCCAAATTTAACAAAATTCCCTTAGACATTCAGACCCTAACTTTTTTATATGTTCTCCATTTTTTGTGTGCCATTTACCTACGAACTCGTGAGTTCAAGACTCATGTAATGACCCCATCGAAATTCCTGAGAAGTTTCCCAAATTAAAATTAACTTTTGAACCTTTCAAACGGACAATGATAAATACATCCATTTCTAATTTATTTTCTTAAATTTCTATAATTTTTGGGGTGGGTCGTTGAACTGGCTGTACAAGCCTACAAGGTGAATTACAGCTGAGAAACCTAGAAACCTTTACTGCCATTGGCAATGTTTCCAGCTGGCCCAACCTTTGAGACTACCTCCAATAGCTTCATCGAGGCAAGGTGAGCCTAATTTCACCTCCCTTTATGATCGAAGATTACATTCACAATTTTTGAATTCTTTATTTCCATTTTTGACATGGAATTTGTTGATATTATTCGGCTTGAATGTAGGGTTTCCTTGATGTTTCTGTTTTGGCCAGCTTCTCCCTCATTGGGTCAATTTCCTTGATGTTTCTTATTCGGCCAACTTCTCCTCCATTATTTATGTACACTCACGTGGTATGCGAATAGAGGTGGGAAGCAGGAAGAGGGGTTGGGTAATTTTGTTGTCCTTTGGGTTTATGAGTTTTTTGGATTTCTGGATTACGAGGCTTTGAATTTATGGGTTTTGTGTTTAGATCTGAGGTTTCAAAATACATGAGCCTGATAACGATGATGGGTGGTAGGGATGAGGTCGTCTCGATGAGGGAGGAGGTGGAGGGGAAGTGTTTAAGTGTGGTGATGAGGCTAGTTGTGGTCGAGATTAAGTATGATAGTGGTGGCCGATGTTGATATCACCGAGAAGAGGAATAAGGAGGGTTTCTAGGATAAAGAAATGGGTTAGGTAAAGGAAGAGTAAGGTTTTTTATTTTTAAATTTATTATAATTTTTGATATTTTAAAAAATAAATATATTTTATTAATTTTTTTGTCTACATGATGTCCATGTCAGTATAAAAAAGGACTCCACAAATGGCACTTGGGCACTTAAAAGTGAGTACCTAGATGTTGTGTTTTGATAGTTTGGGTATCTAGATGAAAATTTTCATACATTGGATATAAGTTTGTGGCGACACCAATAATTTGTGAATTTTATGTAGTTTGTCCTTATTTTTAACTAATGGTACGAATTCGTACACAAATTCTTTTCAAGATGGGAGACTGATGCAGGGGCATGAACCTAGAATCATACGCCTACCTTAGTTGTGTATGAAGGCCTTTCAATTTCCTTAGACTCCTTTTAATTAGGTTAATGGTAATGCTATCATTTACATTTCTCTATCTTATTATCGTAGTGTCCCCCTATTTAAAGGGTGTCATATTTAAGTTGAAATTAGTGAATGAGTAAATTGTCAAGTTATTTAAGAAGTGAGTGAGTTCTCCTTCTCAAACCGAAATGTTTGGCTTGGTCATGTTGAGTAAATCCACGATTAGAAACATCGAGTGAATTCGTTGCTCCTGATTAAGTGATTATTAGGTTGTTATTTACTTTTTTCACTGGTCATGCATCAAGCGGTATTAGAGCTTATCGGTCATGGTTGGGTGTCGTGGTCACCATCTTCACCCTCAAAGCTATGATGATCGTGAAAATAACGAGTGTGATCTTTGTGAGGGCTCTATATAGGCAATCAAGGCAACCGATTCTAGTAAGTGAACTAATTTCCACACATCCTTACTTTCTGCACTTCATTTTGAAGTAAAAGGGAAAGTGGAGTGCAAAAACAAAAATATGGGGTTTGGAAGTAAGCTCCAATTTATACATACTATATTGCTCTCTGAAAAATATTCACATGATTAAAAATATGCACATGAGATGATGGAGGGCTACATTTTGGTGATTCATCCAAAACCTCTAGACCGAAAGCCGACCATGACATTTTATGGTCCAAGGCTAATTTTACAGGGAGGCCCCACAATTTCAAACTCTCAGAGTGGGGCCTTGAAATTTTTTGAATATATTTGTTAAGGCCTATAAAAAAAAACTACTTTCATATCAAAACTCACAAATTAAAATTCTATATAAAAAGAAAAAAATTACCAAATTATTGTAATCAAGTAGATACGTATGATCTTTAATATCAACTCCATATGAATTAAATTTATTTTCTTTGATTTCTTTAAAATTGACAAGAAGAGAAATGAGCTGGAGTTTAACCAAAGAAAGAAAATAAGTAACGCAAGGAATGCTAATAATTAGAGGGGAGTAGTGTTTAACAAAACACACTACAAATAGTTATTTGGTTTGGTTTAAGGAAAAGAGAAAACAAAAGAACAAGAACAAGAACAAGAACATAGAGGGGACTCATGGGTTTTGAACCAGAGCTTGGTGGCTAGTGGGGAAGAAAAGAACCAACTCGCTTAGGTATTGATTGTATTAATGAATTAACATTGTTCTATACACATATTAACTTATTAATTATACTTAAAAATTATTTTTAAGTCCATCCTCAAAATAGGAGCCCGAGGCAGCCGTCTTGCTGAATTACTCTTGGGATTGACCATGGTAAAATTAACTTCGATTAGGCATATTTAAGGAGCAGATGGTACTGTTTCGCATTATAATAAAAATCTATTTTTACTTCCTACATTTCATTCCTCTTTCTATATTTTATCTTCCTAAAAAAGAAATGCAGTAAATAAAAAATTAGAATGTGAAATCATCTCCTTATTAACTTTAAGTTGTTGATGCATGTAGAACTTTGCAACAAAATGTAAGGTACGTGTGGGAATACTTCCATGAAAAATATGGATGTTTTCGGTCATATTTAGGCTCCTTATTAGATGGTACTGCATTTCTCTGTCTGCTTATAATTATAAGAATTAATTATATATTAGTCCATTTTTAACGAGCAACATTTAAGGTATAGTCCATTAAATTGATTATTATAAATTCAAAACTACATTTATTCTATTTTATTTTTTGCTACCTCTTATACCCTTTTAACACATACTATAATATTTTTTAAATAAAATGCTAAAATATATCTAATTTTTTGGATTAATTATCGTATATTAATTAATCAGTTTTTGAAATTTAAATTATCAATATGATTGAATTAATTCTCTATTAGAAGATAAATGAAGGTCGAGAATTGAAGACGAATCAGAAGAAGAGAGAGTGAGCACTAGCCACAGGGAATGTTAGACAAACTAGCTCTGGTATATGGATATATGGTGCCCTATTAAAGTACACTTTATCTCCTATATATTCGGTAAATAAAAATATTATGTTTTTTTTTACATACAATTCAGGTAAAAATTCTGGATTTTTAGGTACATCACGCCTATATAGTAGGTAAGTAACAGTATATATGTTTTTTAACCTACAACTCAGGTAAAATTCCAAAGTTTTTAGGTACACTACTTTTACCTCCCGCATAGTAAGTAAGTAAAAGAATATATGATTTTTTCTTATAGTACTTATGATAAAATATTTGGAGGAATGAAATAATTACATCTCTTTTGCAGTTACAATAAATTTATTTTAGATGCACTTGTTTTATCTCCTATATAGTAGGTAAATAACAATACATATGCTTTTCCACCTACAGCTCAGGTAAAATTTCAAAGTTTTTAGGTACACTACTTTTATCTCCCGCATAGTAAGTAAATAAAAATATATATGATTTTTGCCTATAGTACTTACGGTAAAATATTTGGAGGAATGAAATAGTTACATCTCTTTTGCAGTCACAATAAATTATTATTTTTCTATGTCATAGGTTATTTTCAAACTGATTATTTGAATATGTATTTTCTTAAATGTTTTTATAATTTTATTTTGTTTAATTAAGACAATCTTAGTTAGAGTAAGATTCCTAATTATAAAATAGAAAGTTTTCAACATTAAAATTTTAAATTTGGGATTAATAATGATGATTTGTCCTTGTTATCTATTTAAAGAATAAAATGGGCATAAAAATAAATAAAACAATTGAAATTAATAAGTGAACTAAATTAAATGATAACTAAATGAAACGCTTGGGCTACGCATTTATTAAACACATAATTCAAGTATATACAATTTAAACCTTTTTTTTGTGTAGATATAATATTGGTAAATAAATATTGTTCTTAACCGGAAAAATTAGGGAACATTAAATAATGTTTAGTGAAAAAGAATAATAGATAATCAAAGAATAAAATAATCAATGAATAAAAGAGTTAAAGAATTAAAAAAATTAAAGAATTAAATGAGGGGTTTTTGAAAAGAGTTGTAGCTGAAACTACATTTTAACAAACTAAGAATTAAAATATGAATGCTCATGCTAACTAGGATTTACAAACCATAGATTGGTTTCATAGACAAAATCGACACTTTATGTAAGTAAACCCGAATTAACAATCACATTATTTAAACTACTCTTATAAAGGACTTTCTTTAAACACAAATTTTATCAACACTCTAACATTATGCTCATATTGAACCAGTCACGAAATCCTACATTCATCATCTCAATTACATACATACATTTTTTCAATATTATAAATGCACCGAACAACGGTCATAAACACATATAATATGATTCACTTTACATTTTTTATTTGAATGCACGTCAAACATTTAAATCTCTTCAATCTTATTCTAAGTGCATCGAACAGCGGTCATAAACACTTAGCGTTAAATTGAAGGTTAAGTGTAACGACCCGGAAATTAGAAAAAATGAAAATTTGGAAAATTTGCAGGAAATGACGATTTTGCCCCTGGTTATAAGGGTCGAAAGTTGACTTTTTTATCAGAATACTTTTTGGACTTTCCGAAGATACTTTTGAGTAGGTCTCGAGACGCTGAATCTGTAAATGACTGCACGTTGAATTCGGACATCGAACGAGAAAGTTATGGTCACAGGACTGAAATCGATTAACCGAACGAATCGGAATTTCGATTAAAATAATATTAAAATAGTGAACAGTGACCGGTGATTGTGGACACTTGGATGAGTGACAAGTGTCACTCATCCCTTGTTTTGAGGCCCTAAACTAAAGACTATGTTTCCCATTAAACATCATCATTATTCCTTATCATCTTTAATCATTCCTTATCATCTCTGATCATCTTTGCCTTCAGTCATCTATTTGTTTTCCTTTAAACCGTGAACAAACACAAGAAACAGAGCAGGAGAGATGAGAGAATTGAGCTTCCTCCCTTAACCAATTCCTTCCACAACTAAACCATCAGAGAATTGAGATTATGAGGAGGAATTAAGAGGGCTGATTTGAGGAGGAAACCTCTAAACCCAAAGCTCAAAACCGTGAGAATTCAAATTCTCCCATAAAATCGAATTTGAATTTATAGGTCTTGAAACTTCAAATTGAGCTCAATTTGAACCTTCTGGGATTGCCACGATCAGAATCACCTAAAGAACGAAGGAAATTGGTGTCTAATTGGCTCTGAACGGACCTGGTGACAGAGAAGGAATTTGAAGGTTGAGTCGTGATCTTGGAGAGATCAAACGATGAAATTGGATTGGGAAATGAGTTTATCATAGTCCACTGAAGCGTTTGGGTGGATCAATTGAAAGAAATCAAGTGGGACTGATGAACTTCGAAGGTTGAACAGTGCCCAGATGTTCTTCGAAAGTTCATCTTCGAATTTAAGGTTTAAGGTAAGAAATCCTATAATTAAGTTTACAGAACTGTAATTGGACCTAAAACGATGCTATTTGAATGTTCAATGGAAAGAATTGATGTCGAATTGACTGAGAATAGATCGGGTCATCTCGCGGGCCAACCGGACCCGTTTTACAGACATACAGGTTGGCACGGAGGTATTGTAGCAGGCGCGTGGGTTTCACGTGCAGCCACTCACGGCGGAGCGTGACGGTACATGGGCACGAATCCCGAGGTGAGTTCAACATGAATTTTGTACCATTTAATGTAACGAATATTTTAGCACTAGTTTCGAGGAAATCGGATACCGTTTCGATAGTGTTCTGAGTATCCGAAGTTTTAATATACGTTTAAAATACGTATTTAAATCCCAGAAAAATTGGGGAAAATTATATGAGATATATTGAAGTGTTAGTGACCCTTGATAATGATTTTGGACAGGAATTGTGATTTCCATAATTTACAGAAAAACGTGCAGCTTGGAAGCGGGCCGTTTGAACGGTGTGTGTGAGTGGACTTTGTTTTCTAACCGTGATGCATGCATATATGTTTTAAATGATTTATTATATGATTTGATATTATTGATGTTTCGATCCGGTGATTTCTCAATTTTTTGGATTATTATATTATTTTTAGCACGATTTTCGAGAAATTATGAAATTGATGTTTTGGGCGTAGGCTCGGAATTGAAAATGATGTTTTGACTCGGATTATGAGTCAGGGATTGAAAATAATGTTTGGACTCGGGTTATGAGTCAAGGATTGATTTCATGGATTTATGTGAAAATAGCAATTGAGGTTGCAATCGCACGGATTTGCGTGAAAATGATGTTTTGGGGCTTGAGACCCAATTGGATAGTGATTTTTACTCGGATTTGGAGTCACATGTGAATATGATTAAATTGATGATTTTGATTTATAAAGTGAATTCTGGACACTATTTTATGACGAATTTGTGGAACTTGCTTTGTGAATGCTATGTTATGTCTCGGGCGTAGGCCCTATTGAAATGTTTTTGATTTGATTTGAAACATAAATGATTTTCAAATGAGATTACTGGATTTGGTGACTGTTCCACATATACCATCCTTTGTGATTTGATAGTCTCCTCCAGACGTCGTAGATCTTGGAGTAGTCACGATCCACTGCCTGGAGATGAGTAGCTCTGAGGGAGGCTCAATCTCAGGAGTGTGAGATTATGATGATATCCTCCAGACGTCGTTGATCCTGGAGTTGATATCACCCCAGACGTCGTAGATCCTGGGGGATGTACTCGGACGTGAGACTCCCGAGTTTGCACGCGTTGCATTCATATCGTGACGGTTACGTAGATATTGAGATTGGATATTGAGGATTGGTTATTGTGATTTATTGATATTGTGTCCAGATACTTTATAATAGATGCTTTATATCATGAGCTGATTTGGTGAGCATGAGTTTTACGGACCATGGGAAAACATGTTTTGATGTTATCGGTCCACTATTCATACTTGATTGATTTCACACTATTACTCGTGTTTTATGATATGCATGCATGTTTGTGAAAACTGGAGGGTAAAAATGTGTTTCGGTAAATGTATTTTTAAAGGTTTGTTTTGTCCACTCACACCTTTTCTAATTTATTAACCCTTCAAGTCGCAGCGCGATGATCGAGGCTATTCAAGAGGTGGAGGTATGAGTGGGCACAGGTGCAGTTATCCCTTGTTTGGCAAGTCTTGGAGGGTAATTTTGGAACTTCAGTTGACTTGTCAGACGGGAGCAGGACCGGGCACGGTTATCAAAGTCCTTTGGGGACGGGTCCTATCAAATTGGTATCAGAGCACTAGGTTGCTTATTCTGTTGCCACATCAGACCTCTGAAACGTAAGCCTCATGCGCGACCTAGTAGTGAGACGGGTATATTAGGGTATATGAGACCTCGTGATAGATCTCAAAATGAAATTGACCCTGGTTTGAGGGTTGGATGTTAATCAGTGTACACTGTGAATTACTAACTATTGAACCTGGATTTTTATGGGTCCCAAGAATGAATGAACCCAGAGGTTAGAAAGGTAGCACAATTGGGAAGATTGAACCCAGGATGAGATTATTCTCAGGAAATTCCCTAAGTGGAATGTGTGTTTCAGAGTCTAGAGTGTGATGGGATATCCCTTAGGTTTTATAAGTTGTATAAGATGTGGTTCACTAGCGGTATTTGCTAGGTGACCGGATATGCCAAGGATGACATGGATGATTGAGATAAGATTGGACTCAAAATGAGTCAGGATTTTGGTTAGGACTCGAGATTAGGCATGGTAATGTATCAGGGCTCGAGAGGAGCCGGGAAAGGTTGAACAGGATTATGGTTTCTGATACGACCGACCCATGTGATTGAGAAATGTTTGGCACCTGGGATGCCAAGGATTAGTATAAAGTTAGACACTTATGGGGTATGAGTTTATGAATTGGTATTGCTTAACCCTGTGTCTTGACTTTATTGATTTGGATGGGTCATGTCAGTTTCACTTAGTGATTGAAAGTTCGGGCAGAGACCCGAGGTATACAGAGATTTTCACTTAGAGACAGTCCAGTTCAGTGGGACGCCAGTTGGGTCCACTGAGAGATAAAGTGATAAGGTTAAGAGCACAATGATGCTCATGATTGTGGGTCGTCTGGTCACATCATAAAGAAATGGCTATATAGTGTAGGAAAGTGATAGAGGCACCGGTTGGAGTGCAATAGAGCAGAGATGGGCACCTAGATTGACTGCTGATGTGACAGGCAAGGGAAGAGTTGGTAGGACCCGTGATGGACCGTAGAGGTATGGTCGGATTTGGGACCATGTACCTGAGGATCGATAAATTCTGAGCAGGAGGCCTGAGTCGCCCCTGGGATGATGACCCAGATGTTTATTACTTATGGTCATGACGTATGTATTTGGTAGGTCCCGGGATATCTACTCTTCTGTGTCTCGGAGTTATACATTTGGTTGGATACCATCGAGGATTGTAGAGGGGTTCTCTACAAGACTACCAGTTGTTGTGACTGACTAAAAAGGAAGTCAGATATATTTGAAACGAGAACCACGTTTAGTATGGTTAAACTTAGGGAAGTGATCATATTGATGTTGACCTTTCCTGTGGACACATGGAGGTGTCATTATGAGATTTGTGATTTGGCGTGGTGTTTTCAGCAGCATATGGCGGGGATTGCCGAAGCTAGCTAAACCCTCAGGAGTTTTACTTTCCCCCACATGGTTTGGGATTGACCATAGCGATCTATGGGTCGAGTATGCAAAGGTCATACCTCTGGAAAGGACGACCATCGGGATTGGCAATGAATGGTAAACATAAAGGCCTATTGTGTGTGAAGGCGATGGTCAGGGTATATTGAGATTACGACCGTATAGTCAGGTCGGGTATCTTTTCAGAGCAGCTATTGAGGTAGCCGGTGTACTCAGCATAGAGTTAAAATGTTTGATAATGTAAGGATAGGTGGAATCCTGCTATTGATGGAACTCCATGGGATTGGAGCAATACATGATTTTGATCATTTGGACTACAGGGGTCCAGCTGTAGGATCATACTCGGTGTATGGTTACGGTATCGTATGGATGATTGTACTTGATGCTAGTCACTAGCATGAGTTAGGCATTGGGAATGCTTGTGATGGACATTATAACAAAAAGTGAATGATTAAATTTGGAATACATATTGACCCCACAGAAGAGGGTAGTGTGATTGGATGAACGAGGGGAATGGATTCCCATTTTATTGGATTTTGTACGGTTATTGGCCTGGTGGCCGGGCGACTTTTACGTGGTGATTTAAGCCATTGTACCATGTCATGAGTGGACGACATGTGATTGGGATACTAATACTGACACTTGTGGTTCCTGGATTGTGTGGACTCATACGAGAGCTAGGCTACGTATTCTGAGTAAGTATTTGGTATGGCTGTGACAGGACCCGTCCCAATCCCACTGGGACCACCCGGGGACATGACCCACTCCCGTCTGACAATGACTCTAAACATACCAAAATTACCCTTAAATACAAACCGAATACTTAAATAGATAGATAACGTACAACCACAGTGTTTAAAACGATACTGTCAGACAAGGGAAAGTAAAATACAACATGTGAGCACACTAGTCAGAGTACATTTATTCGGTGCTCAACCTACCCACAAGCGGGTGTACAGGTGCACAGCTAGGCAAACTAAACCTCTGCCTCCTCCTCCGGGTCCTCCTCCTCTATTTCCGTGTCAGGGTCTGGAGGGGTCAGTAAAACAAGGGTGAGTGGGCCAAAAATAACAGTTTAGAAATCAATTTAATAATAAAATAATCATAAGGTTTTACCCCTCCGTTTTCCAAATCTTGCATGCAGTGAAAATATAATATTATAATGAAATCATAGCATATAAACCACAATAATAATCGAAAGGTGAAACTAACATATCAGTGCACTGTAAAACCCAACCCAAATGATGTCACGGTTCTAAGGCTACGCGTTGCCACTCAGGGTCTCACACCCGAGACTCTCTAGGTACATCAGCTTCCGGTATCTCGGTCACTGCCCGAGGTATATAAACATGCCTTCCTGAGAGTAAGCAGCCCAACGGGGGTCAACTCCACTCAGTCAGAGCCCCGTGACTACTCCAGGGTCCACCCAGGCCAACGACCCTCCCTGGAGGAGACAATATACACAGGTAGGAAAGTACAGTACAATAACAGTATAGTTTACCCTATGTCCCCCGGACATCCCAAAAAAAAATCCACATATAATCCAGACGGGTCTCATGCCCAAAACATTGTAATAGCATATATAAACAGTTCATAAGACTCATCGAAATCATAAGTGGAAATAGTAAAACAGTTTATGCATGCAAGCCTTTTATAAATCAAACAGCTCACTCACACTCGGTCCTTGCTGCTCAACGATCTCTAAAAACCTGTATTTCTATACCTGAGGGTTACTTAAGGACCCTATAACATCAATACCAAGACCCTAGAACAGATCCGCCTCAAAATCGCATCCCGGGCACTATTCTCGGTGCTTCAAACCCCATTTTGACTAACATAACGATCTCCAATCGACACCAAACCACCTCCATTGGATCCGTATCGTCGAAACCTTGAAAATGGTACCGGCCCCACCAAAATCACTGTTCACACGCGCCCCCACGCGCCTGGTCAACACGTGGGTCAATGCTGCTACAGTACTGCTGACGTCGCAGTGACGTCATGCTGACGTCAGCATGACGTCATCACTGACACTTGTCAGGTGACACGTGGCATGTTCTGATTGGTCCCTGGTCTGACAACATCTGACAGGATGACATCATCATGACGTCAGAAGTGACGTCAGCATGATGACGTCATCATGCTACAGTACCGGGTCAGACCCGTTTGACTGGAACCGGGTCGCCGTCGACCCACGGCTTGACCCGTTTCCACCGTACGATTCCGGCCACCATTTTCGACGGGATTCATCCCTATAGGGTCGTCTAGGTCTGTTCTATGGTTCTACAACCTCAAAATGGAAAGAAAACGGGCAGAAACGTACCAGTCCGTCATTGAAACTCACGGCCAACGTCCGATCGTCTTCTCCGGCGATCCACGCCGTCTCCGTCGTCCAAACCGGTCCTGATCAACTCATCTCTCACCCTAGGACATTTCTAACATCACACAATCAATTTCCTAGCACTAAAACACGTTGGTTCGAAACAGAGGATCAAAACGGAGCTTTCGGGTTTTGGGTCTTACCGCCGCCGTCACGCCGCCGTAGCCCTCGCCGTCGTCCAGTTGTGCTCCTGGGGTCCCCACGGTGCAGACTAGAGCTTCCCCTGCGTCGAGGTGGTGTGGCTGTCGAGGTTTGCTTCTCGGACCCGTTTCCGTAGCGTTTCGGGTCGTGTTTTTGGACGGGATTTCAAACGGGAAAAACGGGCTGGTTGTCGCCGGTGATGCAGGGTGTCGATCAGTGGATGATGGTGGTGCTGTGGGTGGTCGTCTGGTGTGATGAGGATGGCTGGTTCGTGAGTTTGGATGGAGAGAAAATGAGAAGAAGTGCACGGGTTGTGGGGGGGATGAATGTGTGTTTGTGTGTTTGAGTGAAACAGACAGAGGATGATCGTGCATGAATAAGGAAAGCAGATGAAAATGAAGGGCTGGGATGCATTTGGGCAGTAGATCCAAGGGCTGGGGTTAATTGGAGGGAAAAATAAATAATATAAAATGGATTAAAAAGTGTAAGTTGCTTTATTGGAATAGTGTAGGCTTGGATGGGTGACACTTGTCACCAATCCACTGGTTTGATTTAAATATTAGGTTGGCACGGATTCCCGTAATAAATTAATATTTTATTCCGTTGTTCTCAGTTCGTAAATTCCGCTAAAACGCTTCCTTGACCATAACTTCTTCATACGAACTCCGATTTCGGCGTGCCGCGTGTCTACGGATTCGTGACGTCCCGACCTACGTCATGGTCATGGGTCAAAGTCCAAATTGTTTCCCGGGTCAAAAGTCAAAGTTTCCCCCCCTTCAGGGGCAAAATAGTCTTTTTACATTAAAATATTATTATTCTCGGTTCGGGTCGTTACAACCTACCCACCTTACAGAAATTTCATCCTCGAAATTTACTCAAACAAGTATGGGTACTGCCCTCTCATCAATTCCTCGGGTTCCCATGTCGCTTCCTCCACCTCGTGGTTCCGCCATAGCACCTTAACCAAAGAAATCGTCTTGTTCCTTAAGACCTTTTCCTTCCTATCCAGAATCTGTACTGGCCGTACCTCGAAACTCAAATCTGTCATCAGTTCCAGTGGTTGCTCTGGCAGTGCATGCGAGTCATCCCGAAGATACTTCCGTAGCATCGATACATGAAATACGTCATGTACTCGGGAAAGCTCCGAAGGTAGTGCTAAACGATAAGCCACTGGACCAATCCTCTCGACAATCTCATATGGCCCGATATAACGAGGACTCAATCTCCCACGTCGTCCAAATCGGAGAATCCCTTTCCACGGCGATAACTTTAAAAAGACAAAATCACCAACCTCGAATTCTAAATCTCGGATCCGTCGGTCTGCATAGCTCTTCTGACGATCCTGGGCCGCCTTCAGTCTCTCCCGAATAACCCGAACTGTCTCCTGGGTCATATCCATCAGATCCGGCCCCACTGCGGTTCTTTCTCCGATCTCCATCCAGCATACCGGTGTTCTGCACTGTCGACCATACAGTGCCTCATAGGGTGCCATCCCTATACTCGCATGGTAGCTGTTATTGTGGGCAAACTCCATCAATGGCAATCGATCAGCCCACGAATCCTGGAATTGCAACACACAGGCTCTCATCATGTCCTCGAGAGTTTGCATTGTCCTTTCAGACTGTCCGTCGGTCTGTGGGTGGAATGCTGTACTGAAGTGCAATTTCGTACCCAAAGTAGTCTGTAGACTCCTCCAAAACCTGGATGTGAAACACGGATCCCGATCCGACACGATCGACTCTGGGGTACCGTGTAGTCGGATGATCTCATTAATGAATAGTTGGGCCAAACGGTTAAGCTTGTACGTCTCACGTACAGGCAGAAAATGCGCTGATTTAGTCAACCGGTCCATTATTACCCAGACCCCATCAACTCCACTCCTTGTCTTCGGTAACTTGAAGACAAAGTCCATTGTAATATGATCCCACTTCCATTGTGGAATTGGAAGTGGCTGCATAGCCCCATACGGACGCTGCCGTTCTGCCTTGACCTGCTGACAGATCAAACATTTGCTGACAAACTCAGCTATCTCCCTCTTCATCCCTGACCACCAATAATAGTCCCGGAGGGTACGGTACATCTTTGTCCCTCCTGGATGCATAGCATAGGCCAAACTGTGGGCCTCGTCTAAAATCTCTCTCCTCAACTCTGGTACCGCGGGTACACACAATCTCCCAAGCTTCACTAATGCTCCATCGCCCCTGACAGAGAAATCTTGTCTCTGTCCGGATTCAACCTCGTTTCTGTAGTCACAGAACATCTGGTCCTGTAGTTGAGCCTCGATGATCCTGTCGACCAATACGGGTCGTACATGAAAGCTAGCCAACAAGGCTCCCTGATCGTCCATCCCTAACATAACTCCGCTCTTCCAAAGTTCCACTAGCAAAGGAAGATACACCAATCTCAAATGCGCAACTGATCCCGCCGACTTCCTGCTAAGTGCATCAGCCACAACATTTGCCTTGCCAGGATGGTACTCGATGGTACAATCATAATCCTTCAACAATTCCAACCATCTCCGCTGTCTCATGTTGAGTTCCTTCTGAGTGAACAAATGTTTAAGACTCTGGTGATCGGTGAATATTCGGCATGTCACACCGAAAAAATGATGTCTCCAGATCTTTAGAGCATGAACTACCGCTGCCAATTCCAAATCATGAGTAGGGTAGTTCAACTCGTGCGTCTTCAGCTGCCGGGATGCGTAAGCAATCACTTTTCCATTCTGCATTAATACACAACCCAAACCCTGCAGCGATGCATCACTATATACCACGAACTCTCCACTGCTGTCTGGTAATGCAAGGACAGGTGCAGTGGTTAATCGGAACTTTAATTCCTGGAAACTCTGTTCACACTGCTCGTCCCATACAAACTTCACCCCTTTCCGGGTTAACCGAGTCAATGGTGCGGCAATCTGGGAGAAACCCTCTACGAATCTCCGATAGTAGCCTGCTAACCCAACAAAACTTCGCACTTCCGTCACCGTGGTCGGTCTTGGCCAATTTGTCACAGCCTCCGTTTTCTGAGGATCCACACTTATCCCCTCGGGTGATATAATGTGACCCAAGAATCCAATACTATTTAGCCAGAATTGACATTTGCTTAACTTAGCATACAGCTACTCCTGTCGTCGTTTACCCAATACCATTCGTAAGTGCTCCTCATGAGCCCTGACACTCTTGGAATACACCAAGATGTCGTCGATAAACACGATTACAAATTTATCCAAGTATGCTCGAAAGACTCGATTCATCAAGTCCATGAATGCCGCTGGTGCATTCGTCAGTCCGAAGGGCATCACCAAGAACTCATAATGCCCATACCTCGTTCGAAAAGCTGTTTTCTGAACATCCCCCTCGGCTATTCTCAGTTGATGGTATCCTGACCTCAGATCTATCTTGGAGAAATATCGTGCTCCTCGTAATTGATCGAACAAATCATCGATCCTGGGTAAGGGATACTGATTCCTTACCGTAGCCTTGTTCAACTGCCGATAATCCACACACAATCGCAAACTACCCTCCTTCTTTTTCACAAATAAGACCGGCGCTCCCCATGGTGATGTACTGGGTCGGATAAACCCTAGATCCACCAGTTCCTGTAATTGGATTTTCAATTCCCGTAGCTCTGCCGGTGCCATACGATACGGTGCTTGTGAAATCGGTCGAGTCCCGGGGAGTAACTCGATCGTAAAGTCGATCTCCCTAGGTGGTGGTAATCCAGGTAAATCCCCTGGAAAGACATCAGGAAATTCCCGCACAATCGGAATATCCTCGATACTCAAAGATTCATCTGTAGACTCTACCACATAAGCAAGATAACTCTGACACCCCTTCTGTAAGAGTTTAGTAGCTGTGAGTGCAGATATTACCTTGGGTGATGCGTCTCCACACTCCCCCTGAAATATCACTTCCAGTAATCCCGAACCTCTCAAAGTCAACCGCATGTTACTACAGTCGATGAGTGAATTGTACTCCGACAACCAATCAACTCCAGGTATCACATCGAAATCGTGAACATTCATCAGAATTAAATCTGCCGGAAATTCGACTCCCTCAATCTCCACAGGACAAGCTCGTATCTCCTGGTTCACTTGGTAGGTCACACCCATCGGTGTCCCCACTCCCATCTCGTGCTCAAGTGCGGTCACCTCACGGCCCAACAGACTCGCACAACGCGGTGAAATAAAAGAATGAGTTGCCCCCGAATCCATCAATGCACGAACAACCATGCCATAAATATGTACAATACCTGTCAACACTCCCGGAATGGATCTGGCCTGCTGCTGGGTAACAGCATAAACATGAGCCATAGACTCTGCAGGTCATCCCCGTCCTCGAGCTCCTCGATCACGGCCACGCACAACACCGCGTGTCCGGCTGCTGTCAGTCTGGGATGCTGAGCTCTGTGCTGGCGCAGTACTGCCTCGAATTAGTGGACACTCAGAAGCATAGTGCCCCGGCTCACCACAAGCGAAGCATGTGACCTCCCTAGGTCGACCCGAGTATCCTCCCGGTGAGACGCTCATCAGTGAGTACGGCCGCTGCCAAGCTCCAGAACGCTGTCCAGACCGCTGAGGACTCCTGAACTGACCAGAATGTCCTCGGCTGCCAGAAGACGAAGATCCACCAGAATGTCCTCCCTTCGAGCCACGACGGCCCGAGAATCCCAAGTGTGGGCGATCACGTCGCCGTGTCTCCCCCTCAGCTCGCTGACGAGCCAGGATACTGTTCTCAACCCTGGTCTCCGCATCAGTCAGATCCCTTATGGAAGCAAAGGGTGTTGCAGTCACCATCACCTGAATCTCAGGTCGCATGCCCCACTCAAATCTGCGACATCGATCTGCCTCGGTGATCACGAAGTTCTCAGCAAAGCGAGACAACATCAGGAAGATCTCCTCGTACTCTGCTACAGTTTGATCCCCCTGCCGGAGTTGCAGAAACTCCGCCTCACAGGCGTTGCGAAACGACCGTGGATAGAACTGGTTGAGAAACCGCTCTCGGAAGGTCTCCCATGGAATGGTGTGAACGGTCCAGCCGGCCAAGACAAGGTTGTGCCACCATCGATAGGCGCTCCCATCCAGTAGGAAAGTCGCCAGTACGACACGCTCCTCCGGTGGACAGTGCATGACCTCGAAAATTCTCTCCCAGCGATCAATCCACTGGTGCGCTTCCTCGGGGTCGGTTCCCCCACTAAAGTGCGTAACACCCAGGCGCTGAGCCCGCTCAATGCTCGCAGTGTCTCCATTTCCTCCATTGCCCTCGTCAACACGTGCACGGGGTTCACGTCGGGGAGGCATATCCAACTGTTAAGAGGCAAACAGGTTAAAAGACATCGAAAGCGACCATGTACAAAGTACAAACCGCTAACCTAGTACTCTGACTACTAATCCTAATGCTCTGATACCAAGCTGACAGGACCCGTCCCAATCCCACTGGGACCACCCGGGGACGTGACCCGCTCCCGTCTGACAATGACTCTAAACATACCAAAATTACCCTTAAATACAAACCAAATACTTAAATAGATAGATAACATACAACCACAGTGTTTAAAGCGATACTGTCAGACAAGGGAAAGTAAAATACAACATGTGAGCACACTAGTCAGAGTACATTTATTCGGTCATCAACCTACCCACAAGTGGGTGTACAGGTGCACAGCTAGGCAAACTAAACCTCTGCCTCCTCCTCCAGGTCCTCCTCCTCTATTTCCGTGTCAGGGTCTGGAAGGGTCAGTAAAACAAGGGTGAGTGGGCCAAAAATAACAGTTTAGAAATCAATTTAATAATAAAATAATCATAAGGTTTTACCCCTCCGTTTTCCAAATCTTGCATGCAGTGAAAATATAATATTATAATGAAATCATAGCATATAAACCACAATAATAATCGAAAGGTGAAACTAACATATCAGTGCACTGTAAAACCCAACCCAAATGATGTCACGGTTCTAAGGCTACGCGTTGCCACTCAGGGTCTCACACCCGAGACTCTCTAGGTACATCAGCTCTCGGTATCCCGGTCACTGCCCGAGGTATATAAACATGCCTTCCTGAGAGTAAGCAGCCCAACGGGGGTCAACTCCACTCAGTCAGAGCCCCGTGACTATTCCAGGGTCCACCCAGGCCAACGACCCTCCCTGGAGGAGACAATATACACAGGTAGGAAAGTACAGTACAATAACAGTATAGTTTAACCTATGTCCCCCGGACATCCCAAACAAAATCCACATATAATCCAGACGGGTCTCATGCCCAAAACATTGTAATAGCATATATAAACAGTTCATAAGACTCATCGAAATCATAAGTGGAAATAGTAAAACAGTTTATGCATGCAAGCCTTTTATAAATCAAACAGCCCACTCACACTCGGTCCTTGCTGCTCAACGATCTCTAAAAACCTGTATTTTTATACCTGAGGGTTACTTAAGGACCCTATAACATCAATACCAAGACCCTAGAACAGATCCGCCTCAAAATTGCATCCCGGGCACTATTCCCGGTGCTTCAAACCCCATTTTGACTAACATAACGATCTCCGATCGACACGAAACCACCTCCATTGGATCCGTATCGTCGAAACCTTAAAAATGGTACCGGCCCCACCAAAATCACTGTTCACACGCGCCCCCACGCGCCTGGTCAACGCGTGGGTCAACGCTGCTACAGTACTGCTGACGTCAGCATGACGTCATCACTGACACTTGTTAGGTGACACGTGGCATGTTCTGATTGGTCCCTGGTCTGACAACATCTGATAGGATGACGTCAGAAGTGACGTCAGTATGATGACGTCATCATGCTACAGTACTGGGTCAGACCCGTTTGACTGGAACCGGGTCGCCGTCGACCCACAGCTTGACCCGTTTCCACCGTACGATTCCGGCCACCATTTTCGACGGGATTCATCCCTATAGGGTCGTCTAGGTTTGTTCTATGGTTCTACAACCTCAAAATGGAAAGAAAACGGGCAGAAACGTACCAGTCCGTCGTTGAAACTCACGGCCAACGTCCGATCGTCTTCTCCGGCGATCCAAGCCGTCTCCGTCGTCCAAACCGGTCCTGATCAACTCGTCTCTCACCCTAGGACATTTCTAACATCACACAATCAATTTCCTAGCACTAAAACACGTTGGTTCGAAACAGAGGATCAAAACGAAGCTTTCGGGTTTTGGGTCTTACCGCCGCCGTAGCCCTCGACGTCGTCCAGTTGTGCTCCTGGGGTCCCCACGGTGCAGACTGGAGCTTCCCCTGCGTCGAGGTGGTGTGGCTGTCGAGGTTTGCTTCTCGGACCCGTTTCCGTAGCGTTTCGGGTCGTGTTTTTGGACGGGATTTCAGACGGGAAAAAGGGCTGGTTGTCGCCGGTGATGCAGGGTGTCGATCAGTGGATTATGGTGGTGCTGTGGGTGGTCGTCTGGTGTGATGAGTATGGCTGGTTCGTGTGTTTGGATGGAGAGAAAATGAGAAGAAGTGAACGGGTTGTTGGGGGGGGGGGGGGGGGGGATGAATGTGTGTTTGTGTGTTTGAGTGAAACAGACAGAGGATGATCGTGCATGAATAAGGAAAGCAGATGAAAATGAAGGGCTGGGATGCATTTGGGAGTAGATCCAAGGGCTGGGGTTAATTGGAGGGAAAAATAAATAATATAAAATGGATTAAATAGTGTAAGTTGCTTTATTGGAATAGTGTAGGCTTGGGTGGGTGACACTTGTCACCAATCCACTGGTTTGATTTAAATATTAGGTTGGTACGGATTCCCGTAATAAATTAATATTTTATTCCGTTGTTCTCGGTTCGTAAATTCCTCTAAAACGCTTCCTTGACCATAACTTCTTCATACGAACTCCGATTTCGGTGTGCCGCCTGTCTACGGATTCGTTACGTCCCGACCTACGTCATGGTCATAGGTCAAAGTCTAAATTGTTTCCCGGGTCAAAAGTCAAAGTTTCCCCCCCTTTAGGGGCAAAATAGTCTTTTTACATTAAAATATTATTATTCTCGGTTTGGGTCGTTACAGACTGCCTGTGGGGCAGGGGTTTACAGAGAAGATTGTCCCGATGTTGACCCAGTGTTAGGGACTGGTTGTATGGTTTGCATAAGTTTGATTATGCTTTATATCCGGTTGAACCAGAAGGGTATAAGGTTGATTATGTTTCTGGTTCATATTAAATAGATTTCATCGGGAGAAATAATGGTCTGACTGATTGGAATTTCGAGGACGAAATTTTTTAAGGATGGAAGATTGTAATAACCCAGAAATTTGAAAAAAGGAAAATTTCGAAAATTTGTAGGAAATGACGATTTTACCACTAGTTATAAGGGTCGAAAGTTGACTTTTTGATCAGAATACTTTTTGGACTTTCTGAAGAGACTTTTGAGTAGGTCTCGAGACGCTGAATCCGCAGACAGGCGTCACGTTGAATTCGGACATCGAACGAGAAAGTTATGGTCACGGGACGGAAATCGATTAACTGAACGAACCGAGATTTCGATTAAAATAATATTAAAATAATGAACAGTGAATGGTGATTGTGGACACTTGGATGAGTGACAAGTGTCACTCATCCCTTGTTTTGAGGGCCTAAACTAAGGACCATGTTTCCCGTTAAACATCATCATTATTCCTTATCATCTTTAATCATTCCTTATCATCTCTGATCATCTTTGTCTTCAGTCATCTCTTTGTTTTCCTTTAAACCGTGAACAAACACAAGAAACAGAGCATGAGAGATGAGAGAATTGAGCTTCCTCCCTTAACCAATTCCTTCCACAACTAAACCATCAGAGAATTGAGATTATGAGGAGGAATTAAGAGGACTGATTTGAGGAGGAAACCTCTAAACCCAAAGCTCAAAACCGTGAGAATTCAAATTCTCCCATAAAATTGAATTTGAATTTATAGGTCTTGAAACTTCAAATTGAGCTCGATTTGAGCCTTCTGGGATTGCCACGATCAGGATCACCTAAAGAACGAAGGAAATTGGTGTCTAATTGGCTCTGAACGGACCTGGTGATAGAGAAGGAATTCGAAGGTTGAGTCGTAATCTTGGAGAGATCAAATGATGAAATTGGATTGGGAAATGAGTTTATCATAGTCCACTGAAGCTTCTGGGTGGATCAATTGAAAGGAATCAAGTGGGACTGATGAACTTCAAAGGTTGAACAGTGCCCAGATGTTCTTTGAAAATTCATCTTCGACTTTAAGGTTTAAGGTAAGAAATCCTATAATTAAGTTTACAGAACTGTAATTGAACCAAAAACGATGCTATTTGAATGTTAAATTGAAAGAATTGATGTCGAATTGACTGAGAACGGATCGGGTTATCTCACGGGCCAACCGGACCCATTTTACAGAGATACGGGTTGGGACGAAGGTACTGTAGCAGACGCGTGGGTTCCACGCGCAGCCACTCACGGCGGCGCGTGACGGCGCATGGGCACGAATCCCGAGGTGAGTTCAACATAAATTTTGTCCCATTTAATGTAACGAACATTTTAGCACTAGTTTCGAGGAAATCGGATACCGTTTTAATAGTGTTCTGAGTATCCGAAGTTTTAATATACGTTTAAAATACGTATTTAAATCCCAGAAAAATTGGGGAAAATTATATGAGATATATTGAAGTGTTAGTGACCCTTAATAATGATTTTGGACATGAATTCTGATTTTCAGAATTTACAGAAAAACGTGCAGCTTGGAAGCGGGCCGTTTGAACGATGTGTGTGAGTGGACTTTGTTTTCTAACTTTGATGCATGCATATATGTTTTAAATGCTATATTATATGATTTGATATGATTGATGTTTCAATCCGGTGATTTCTCGATTTTTTGGATTATTATATTATTTTTAGCACGATTTTCGAGAAATTATGAAATTGATGTTTTGGGCGTAGGCTCGGAATTGAAAATGATGTTTTGACTCGGATTATGAGTCAGGGATTGAAAATAATGTTTGGACTCGGGTTATGAGTCAAGGATTGATTTCATGGATTTATGTGAAAATGGCAACTGAGGTTGCAATCGCACGGATTTACGTGAAAATGATATTTTGGGGCTTGAGACCCAATTGGATAGCGATTTTGACTCGGATTTGGAGTCACATGTGAATATGATTAAATTGATGATTTTGATTTATAAAGTGAATTCTGGACACTGTTTTATGACGAATTTGTGGAACTTGCTTTGTGAAAGCTATGTTATGTCTCGGGCGTAGGCCCTATTGAAATGTTTTTGATTTGATTTGAGACATAAATGATTTTCAAATGAGATTACTGGATTTGGTGACTGTTCCACATATACCATCCTCTGTGATTTGATAGTCTCCTCTAGACGTCGTAGATCTTGGAGTAGTCACGATCCACTGCCTGGAGATGAGTAGCTCCGAGGGAGGATCAATCTTAGGAGTGTGAGATTATGATGATATTGTCAGTACCCACCCCGGTTTCACCCCGAAAACCGAGATAAATCCTGCTCCCGTCTGACACCCCGACACAACACCAAAGCAACCACTAAAATACACCGTTAGACGCAGGAGAACTTTAAAACATCCCGAAGTTAAAATTTACAGAGCATAGTACTAAATACAAAAGAAGGAAAATCGATACACAGAGTACACGCACTACGAAAAATTTTAAAACACTCCGGGATCGCTCTCGTGATTTCTATGCCTCAGACGCTGCCTCAACACCGAAACCCCTCGTTAGCTCCAAGACCTGGAGGGTGTTAAAAACATTAAAAATGTGAGTGAACCAAAAATAAGGAGTTATAAAACCATTTATGAAAAATAAACCAGGGTTACACCCTCCGTTTGAAAACATGCACGCATAACACGTCTATGAAAGTCCACCTACTTTCCCCCAAAAATCCTCGGGTCCTAAACGTAACGAACCGGAACCCTAAACCTTCACCCTCGCGGAACTACTTCTATTCGACGTCTGAACAATCTGAAACCAATTCCAATGGACTCGTCACAACACCTAGACCAAAAACCATGTTGACCAATTCCCCAACCGCCGCCGCACGCGCCCCCACACGCCACTTAAAGTGGCTGTGTGTGGCCCTCGCGCCCCAGCTACAGTGTCACCAGCAACCTCTGGTCGACCTGGTTCGAAACAGTCCCTGCAACTCGAACCGGTGTGACCGGTTCTCCGCCATGCCTGCACCAAATCAACTCCTCTCTTCACCATCCTCTTCTTCCTGTCCTAAGCTATCCATTCCCCTTACCCAAACACCTCGACTCAGCCTCTAAGTCCTCGACTCAAACTCGAACAAAACTAGAACCAGTCCCCTGTTCTTCCTCCCGGCCAACTAGGTCTTCCCCCGTCACGGAAACCACCGTAGACGGTTCCTAGGACCTTCCTGAACCTCACCCAACTCACCAAAATCGTCGATTCGTACTCAAAACCTACGACTCAACGTTAAAGCAAAACGAATAAAACAGAGCACACCGGGTACTCTCCGTCGTTCTAGCCTCCGTCGTGTACTCCTCCATCACGGCTGCATAACCAGTAGCTACCTAGGACCCTACTGAGTCCCCCATACCTCACTAGACTCCTCGATTCAACCCTAAAAGCCACGACTTGGCATCTGAACCTAGACGGCAAAACAGAGCACAGAGAGGAAAGTAAAGAAATTACATGCGTCCTGCTCTCCACTGTGAGCTCCGCCGTGTCCACTGGATTCCTAAGGCTCCACTCCTGTCTCTGAACACCACCACTAGCGCCGATTGATCGAACATGGCAGCACCACCACCCAAAACTCCTCACCTCTTCTCTGTTTCCTCTGATTTTCCCGTGGCTCACAACTCACACACACACCACCACCGCACCTCCTAACCTTCTCCCTAACTCTCCCACACTCTCTGGTCACTCACCCCCTCACCAAGACACACCAACACTCATAATCACCTCTCAATTCCCTCTCAATCTCCCTCTCTATTTTCTGTTCTTCGAACACACACAACACACACCTGCACGATTACCCCAAATAATTGGGATCGTGTACAAACCTAGAAGCCACTAGGCCCTTGCCACACGTCACAATCCTCTCTTTCTCTCTCTCACAAGTGGCTCAATCTCAGCCCTCCATTTGTCCCTCTCTGTTGCACAAATCCCAAGTGCAAAATACCAAAATGCCCCTTCTTGAATCCCAAAATTACGATTGTGCCACTAACTTTCTAGACCCGTAACTCACACATCGTAAGTCCGATGAATACGTGCCACCTGTCATCGAACTCAGGACGATGAGATCTAGCTAACAGTCCTAGGTCAACGTGCCAAAACCCGATCGTCCCAAAAAGTCAACTTTTCCCCTTAATTTAGACAAATTACGGTTATGCCCTCAACCTTCCGAACATCATAACTTCCTCCTCGGATGTCGGAATCGGGCGTGCCACCTGCCTACGGATTCGTGACGTCCTAAACTACATCCTGGTCATCGGTCAAAATCCAGTTGACCGCCCAAACTAAAAGTCAACTTTTTGCCCAAACTAGGGGCAAAATCGTCATTCTAGGCTAACGACCTTATCGGGACCAACTAACCCCCGATTAAGCTCACTAATCTTTTACTAATCACTATCTTAGCCCTAATTCCCAGGACTGGTCGTTACAGATATCCTCCAGACGTCGTTGATCCTGAAGTTGATATCACCCCAGACGTCGTAGATCCTGGGGGATGTACTCGGACGTGAGACTCCCGAGTTTGCACGCGTTGCATTGATATCGTGACGGTTACTTGGATATTGAGATTGGATATTGAGGATTGATGGTATTGTGATTTATTGATATTTGTGTCCAGATACTTTATAATAGATGCTTTATATCATGAGCTGATTTGGTGAGCATGAGTTTTACGGACCATGGGAAAACATGTTTTGATGTTATCGGTCCACTATTCATACTTGATTGATTTCACACTATTACTCATGTTTTATGATATGCATGCATGTTTGTGAAAACTAGAGGGTAAGAATGTGTTTCGGTAAATGTATTTTTAAAGGTTTGTTTTGTTCACTCATACCTTTTCTATTTTATTGACCCTTTAGGTCGCGGTGCGATGATCGAGGCTATTCGAGAGGTGGAGGTATGAGTGGGCACAGGTGAAGTTATCCCTTGTTTGGCAAGTCTTGGAGGGTAATTTTGGAACTTCAGTTGACTTGTCAGATGGGAGCCGGACCGAGCACGGTTATCAAAGTCCTTCGGGGACGGGTCATGTCATTAAGCACCAAAACGTATGAAATAAATGAAATTCAGAAAGTAAAACACATGGAGATTATATTCACATTTACAAAACTTTAGAAAGAAAATACAAACACATGAATTATAAGTAAACTGAAATAATAACAAGAGTTTTAAGTAGATGGAACAATGTTACACTTTCGAAATCTAAAAGCGGCTTGTGATTCCGAGGTGGATGGAAACAATGTAATGTTATTCACAAAATTCTCTGACAGCAGAAGGAACTTTGTGAAGATGGAGGAAGAAAAACGAGGAATTACGGACTTAAAATCTGGAATTAACTCGGAAATACTCGGCCAAGAATTTTCTTAAGGAAAGCATAAAATTGTATCTAAAAGAAAAAATCAAAGAAGTTAAAAAGAAAAGTCTACAAAGAAAATCTAAAAAAAAAAGTCTAACAAAAACTAAGAAACAAAATGTAAAGAAAGGAAAAAAGAATCTCTCAAAATATATTTACAAATAGAGAAAATAGGAAAAGGAGAGCCTAAAAGGGGAAAGGGGGAGGGGACATTTTACCATGAAATGGCCTCCCTATTTATAGAGAAAGTGCCAAAAAAATCTAAAAAAATAAGGTGCAAATAAATTGAAAATTACAAAAAAAAATTAAAAAAATAAGTGAAATGATGAGCTTAGCTGATTTTTGGGTTGAAATCATGCTGAAAAACAGTGCAGAGCATGGAAAATCAGGCCAGGACAGAGCATGTGAAATTCGGTGGCTGCTGTAGCATGGGAGCAGGTGGTTTCGGTGAGCAAGCACTGAGCTGGACTTGGTGGTAAGGGTGGCAATTTTTGACACGACTCGATACATGACTCGAAATCCGCACGAGATATATCTGGGTCAACCAGCACGATTAAAATTTCTGGTCATGTTCAGGTCAACCCGTTATAACCCGTTTAATAAACAGGTGAGTTTCGGCGCAACCTGTTAACTCGTATAATGACCCGTATATTGGCTTATATATTGATCCATTTAATAAACGTGTCATTACTAACCCGTATATGTACCCATTTATCTACCTAAATAGGTATTAAATTTTATAATTTAAATAGGTTAAACATGTTAAACAGGTTAAACGGATTAAACGGATCAAACGAGTCATAGGTTAAATGGGTTTTGAGTACGACCTATTTATTAAATGGGTTATACGGGTTACACGGGTTACACAGGTCATTAACAGGTCGGGTTCGAGTTGGACATTCTTGACACGATTATTAAACGGGTTGTGTTCGGATTGGGCATAAATGGGTAAAACAGAGTTCATGACACAACACGAACCCGATACGACCCGACCCATTGCCACCCCTACTTGGTGGAGTCAGCGGATGACGTGCTCAACAGAGCGGGCGGTTCGGTAGACAATAGCTGAGCGGATGTGGGTTGGAGGTGCGTCAGGCGCTGACAGAGGGAAGAGAAGTTTGATGAACACGCGCCGAACTTGCAAAGACTGATCGGCATGCGATCTGGATGCGAGAAGTGGGTCGCAGGCCGTGGGCCATGACGAGATCTGGGCTGGGCTTCTGCGAGCCGATGGGTTGGATTTCTTGGCTGAAGAAAATATGGATTTGGGATGTGATCAACTCGGGAGCTTCCCAACAAATTTCCTTGAGATTTTTTATTACCCCTTATTTCGTCCATAATTTCTTCGTTATAATTCTGATTGGAACGATTTTTTCCCTAAAATGCTCAAAATTCCAAATTTTGTTCATTTCTGCAAATTTTCCACAAAATATATTATTTTCTCCAATTATTTGGTATTTTAACATTAAAAGATAAGTGTAAATGGTATAAAATAATATAAAATAAAGCTCAAATAAAGACTTATCAAATACCCCACACTTAAACTTTGCGAGTCCCTAACAAATACTAAAATTAAACTAAGAATTTTAAAATAACTAAGCCCTTAACCATTTGTCTCAATATTTCATTAATATACATATGGCATAAAAGATTTACACTAGAAAACATTTAAGCATATGGAATTCAAGAGTTAATAAATGGTAACAAAATGTTTCAATAAGTAAGACAATAAGTAAACTTTGGAGAAATGGATCTCAATATGAATAAAATAAGTATAAATCAACTCATAAGGATGTGCACTCTTAAATTCACTCAATTTGTAAGGGTTTGTATTTTCACTCAAAATATGTGAGAAAAAATGCTCACATAATAGAAATAAAGTACTTTTGAAAAATCTCAAACAAAGACCTCAAGATAAAAATAAAACATACTTGCACAAATGAACCAAAATCATAAGCTTACTCTAGTGATAAACTCAACTGATCAAAATTTACCATCATAAGGATCATAAGGCCTTTATGAAGGTTGTAATGGACCTAAGTTTAGAGGAAAGGAATATATAGTGACACGACCCACCCCCAATCCCCCGAGATTAAGGGCTAAGTCATGCTCCCGTCTAACTCACGTGCGACGCGAAGGCTAAATGATGTCCAACCTCCATGTAACACGTAAACCGGACAAGGGATTCCCAAGAGAACCGTCCAAAAACTTCCGGAGTTCCCAGAGTGCGTAGAACCTACTGTGGATCGCGTGTGTGATGTCTCCGTCTCTCTAATAACAGCCTGCACCGCATCAAACCTGGAGGGTATTGAAAACATAAAAGACTGTGAGTGGAAAAAAATAAATAACATGTTTAGAAACAGTTCATAAGAAAATACATTTATACCCTCCATTTAAAAATCAATACATGCATATAAAACCCATTTCATAAAACCATTTCACATTCATGTTGATATAAACATGTATGAAACCAAAACCAGAAATCATTTTTTTTCCTCACATCCCGGGCCTCAGCCCAAAACCATCAAAGTCCATATCATCCGGGGCATAGCCCAAAACATCGGAAAACCATTATTGAAAACCATCATTACCATCGAAATGCAAAACACATTTGAAAGCCATTGAAATCCATTGCAATCAATCGAACCTGCTGGATCTATCTGAGTCTTTAAAGTCAATATCAATCCGAGTCTTTAAACTTAATCCAAGCCTCAATATAATCCGAGTCTTTAAACTTCTGAGTCTTTAAACTCAATAGGCCTACGGGGGAAATCACAATATCCGAGTCTTTAAACTCCCGATTCTTTAAACTCAATTCGGGTCTTTAAACCCAATCTGAGCCCGCCCGCGTCACAATCATATCCGAGTCTTTAAACCCAATAACCAGATCCAGCAAATCCAATCCGAAACCATTTCCAAATCCATGTCCAAATCCGAATTCGAAATCACCATTTCAAAAGCCAAGCCGAATCCGAAATCAGCATCCCGAATACAAATCCAGAATCTGGAAATCATATCCATAATCCATTTCCAAATCCGAATCCGAAATCATCATTCCGTAAGTCAGCATCTGGAATCATCATTTCGAATTCAAACCAAGAAATCCACTTTTCAAGCTCCAAAATCGAATCTGGAATCATATTTCCGAAATCCAATTCCAAAACCCGAAAATCTCGTTTGTCGAATTCACTTTTCAAAATCCATTTCTAAACCTTTGAAATCGAATCATATTTAAAATCCCAAAGTCATAGTATCGAAACCATTATCAAATCACGGCATAAAGCCATAATCTCGTAAAACGTGCAATTAAGTAAATATCTTGAAATACGTACAAAACTGTAAATCATCAATATCATATCATAAACATAGCAATCACATGTAGAAAACATAGAAACATTTATGCATGCATAATAATTTAGATAGAAAATTCCACTCATAGACCATTTACACCTCTGCCTCGATACGCGTGCACTTATGCTTCCCAGGCTAATCCACTATCACCGGATTTCCCGAACTTGTCCAAATCCTATAAGAAGGTCACTAACTACTTCATTAAGCTTCTACTAAAGCCCCGTAATTTTCCCAAATTTTTAAATATTTTTAACCGAGCCCTAAAACCTTCGGACATCCCGAAACATATCGAGACGATGTCCGATTGACTCGAAACCAGTGCCAAAATGTTTGTTACATCGAATAATTTAAAAGTCATGTTGGAACCTTTCTCAACATCCATGCCATGTGCCCACATGCGCCGTCCAAAGGGGCTGCGTGTAGGCCTCACGCACCAGGTTACTATTCATGTTTAACCTCTCGCTGGACCGATTCAGACCGGTTCGAACTGGCTTGGTCCAACAGAACCAGCGGTCATGTTTCCCTCCATTTTCAACCCATTTTCAAACCTTTTTAAGCCTAGTAGCTTCGTCCCACTCTAATTAATCGATCTAGCTACCCAAATTGGACAATTAGGACCTAAAGCTCACCTTTCCAATTCAAAGTAGAACCCTGTTTCTGCAATCGTGTTCTGCAGCCTTACCCGACCTCCTCGATCCTTGCTTTTGATCCCAACCAATGTCTGGAACCTTGAGAAACAAGTTCTAATTATCATAATCGATCAACAAAACCTATAACAAAAAAACACCAATTTCGAATTCAAATAACAATTCACGGGAACCTCACCGCACCACCGCCGTCGTGCACCGCCGTGGTTACCACCGTCTTGTCTCACCTTCTTTTCCATCTTTTGTTCACAACACAAGGACAAACAATAATTTGAAAACGTTGAAGTCAAAGCCTTTCCTTAGTCTCTGTTTTTCACAGTTCCCAGCCACCACTCACGGCAGCCGTCGTGATCAGGCCACCACACCTTTCCATCTCTCACCTCCTTTCACCCGTCACAAACACTCATCACTAGTTGAGGGGAATTGGTTCACACAAAGCTTACGGTTTCCTACTGTCTTTGTTTTTCCATTTTTAGCCCAAAACCGTGCACAAACCTATTTCCTCTTTAAAAACATGTGTGAGGCGGCAGAGAGGGTTCCACAAACCTCCAGATTGGGTCAGGTGTCCAATTTTGTGTGGGAAACAATTCCAAGAACAGCCAAGTGTCCCCTAATCACTAGGCACCAATCCCAATGCAAGCCAATTGACCAAAATGCCCTTGAGGCGATATTACCAAAATGCCCATTGCACGTTTAGACCATTAACTATGTCGTCCCAACTCCAATTGACGCATGCCGCCTGTCGTTGTATTCAGGGGATTGAGACCTACCTAACGGTCCTTAAACTTCGTGAAAAATCCATGTCGTATGAAAATTCAACAGATTGCCCCTTTTTAACCAAATTCCCAAAATACCCCTGAACTTCCGAACATCACAACTTCTTCCTCGAATGTCGAAATTGGACGTGTCACCTTTCTATGAACTCGTGACATTCCGAACTACGTCACAGTCATCGGCCAAAGTCCATTTGACTGTCCGAACTAAAAGTTAACATTTTGCCCATTCTAGGGGTAAAATCGTCATTTTATACCGTCCATCCGAAATCGTCCAACTAATTACTGATTAACATCACTAATCTGTCATTAACCATTAATCTAATCCCAGTTTCCGAGACGGGTCGTTACATATAGGATACGTGGTGCTCAAATTCGTTCCAAGACTCAATAAACTCCCAAAACATAACATAGTGTCTCATCCTTAGTGCAATGACGTCAATAATCCATCCCTTCGAACATAGACCAAGTTTCATCATAATTTTTTTCAACCTTTTTTTCCCTCGTTTTTTTTAGATCAAGGTAATAACATGTGTCAACAATACAACAAAGTTTGAGTAAGTTAAATCCATAGAATACACATACAATTCTTCAAAACATCATCAATTTCTCTTCACACCATTTTCATGTCTCCAATCGAGTCTTTGGAATAAGGGTAAAGGATGTCTATACTAAGCTCAAGTGTATAGATAGTCATGATGATGAAAGAAAGACTTAATATGGGCTCAAAGGGGTTAAAACTAAGGGGGTCGCAACTTGTGCGCACAATTAGGGAACATGGATTTTTGAATTTGTGGTGTTAACCCTAATGGCTTAATCATGTTCAAAATTGGAGAGTTTATTGATTTAAAAGTTTTGAAAATCATGTAGAATAAGTTTTAGTACTCTAGAGTTCATTAAAAGCTATGACAAGCAGTTATGAGACATATGTATATCAATTTAAACAAAGAACTTATGAATCACTCATCAAAGATGTATATAAAGTTCTAAAGCTCACATAAGGTTTATATGATTCATACTTATCTTAACATGCTCGTTTATGTACCAGTTTAACATGCATTATCTACAAGTCATAAACATTTAATCACAAAGTATTAACAAACGAATTCAAATTGTAGTGTTCATCTTTTATTCATATCGTATTCATTTTCCTTCATTTATATCATTGAAAGGTTAAAGGGCATACTAAGACTAGTAAAAACATTAAGTTACAACAAAAAGACTCAAAAAAGCTTCAAAACTCAATTTAAAAAAAAATAACATTAAATTTTATTGCACAATTAAAATTGTAAACCATTCCCCCACACTTCAATTCTACATTGTTCTCAATGTAAGCAAGTAAAAAGTAATTGAACATAGAATCAAAGTAAGGAAGAGGATTTACGAAAATAAAGCAAGAAAAACATTAAATAACCAAAGTAAAAGAGAGTGAAGGGTTGAAAGAAGCAAATCGGTGTTGATAACTCCTTCATATCTCGGGAACACATTGGGTTGCTTCCCAACAAGCGCTTGAAGTTTAACGTCCATCCAGCCTAGACCAAGATGCAAGTTAGTTAGTTAGAGATGCACGTTTGTCAATAATGCAAGTTAAAGTTAAAGATGCAATTTAAAGTAAAGATGCAAGTTGAGTTAAAGATGCAAGTTTAGTTAAGGATGCAAGTTAGAGATGCAAGTTAAAGCTAAAGATGCAGGTTTAGTTAAAGATGGAAGTTAAAGATGCATGACAAGTAATGTAAGAGAAGGTATAAACAAATGTAATTATGATATATACAAGTATCAAATAACATATATACAAATAAGAAATAACAAAGTATAAACAAGTTTTAGAATGTACAAAGTAAAGTCACGGTAAAATCAAGCAAATACACAAGTTCCAAAAACGTCTAAACTAATGCAACACATGAGTATCTACATGAAAAAATGGTGTGAATGCATAAGAGGGGAATTGTTAGAACCTGCACAAGACATAAGAGTTATGTGACAATGCATGAAAGAATGGCCTACATCTTTGATCTCACTTCCCTAGATTCACTTAGTCTAGGAGTCCCGATGATGAAATCCGAGCATCATGAAATCTTAGGGAGGTTATGCAATTTACATGCAATAGATATAAACAATATTTACATGTTGGAGAAGTCAAAGATATATATGGTTCACATAGCTTCAAATTTTAGATAGAGACTTCTATGTCTGTACGGCCCAAGTAAATATCTTAGATTTATTCAACTGTTTGGGGAAGTTCAAATGTGGCTAACTTAGAAAGAATAAACATAAGAGGCAGGGCTAATTTCAAGACATCCTGAGCCTTAAACTCCATTGATGTCCCTTTCTTAGACCCAAAACCCATTACAAGTATCGTCCCTTGTCCTAGATATCACCCTTGAAAATTTCTTACTCGAGATGAACTAAGATAACTCAAGTGTTAACAATTACCGCCCTCAACCTCATGGCTTCTTAGGTCCATGAAGGGTATGAGCGTCAACAAACGAGACTTCACCTATTTCATTAAAGATCAAAATCTAAACTCTGAAGCACAAATGATCTACATATAGCTGAGACTAGTTTTATAAAAAAAAACAAAAACTTATGAACAAATATAAACAAGTATAATATGACAATTTACATAAGAACAATTTATACAAGTATGATTTTATGCACAAGTAATGATAAGTAATGATATGCACAAAATATATTCACGTTAACATATGTACAAGATTTATTCACAAGTATAAATTTACACTAACACAATGCTAAGACTAAGAAAAATTTGAAAGAATTTTTTTTTATGAAATTTTTATTTCGTTTTATAATTTACAAAAACAACTCGAAATAAAAAAAATAAAAAATAAAAGTGAACAAGTATAATGTACAATTTATTGAACAAGTATAATATGAACATTATGCACAATTTATGAACAAATATATTATGAACAAGTATGAACAAATATGTACAATCATAAACAAATATAAAATGAACAATTATAAAAAAAAAATATGAACATTCATGAACAAGTATAAAAATAAAAATTATGAACAAGTCAAATATGAACATTATGAAACATATAAATTATGAACAAATATACTATAAAAAAGTATAAAAACATTTATGAACAAGTATAATACACATGTATAAAAATAAAAATAAACATATATAATATGAACAAATATAATATAAACAAGTATAAAAATTATAAACAAGTATATTATGAAAATTATGAACAAATATAATATGAACAAGAATAAAAATTATAAACAAGTATAATATGAACATTTTATACATACTAACACATTAGAAATGATTTTCAATTTTCCAGGTAAGGGCGCCAAAAATTGATATGCTTGAACTACGCATTTAAATAAACACGTAATTCAAGTATATACAATTTAAACTTTTTTTGTGTAGATGTAGTATTAATAAATAGGGATCATTCTTAACTAGAGAAATTAGGGAACACTAAATAATAGTTAGTGAAAAATAATAATAAATAATCAAAGAATAAAATAATAAATGAATTAAATGATTAAATAATAAAAGAATTAAATTAAGAGGTTTTGAAAAGAGTTGTAGCCGAAACTACATTTTAACTAACTAATAATTAAAATGCGAATGCTCATACTAACTAGGATATACAAACCATAGATTGGTTTCATAGACAAAATCGACACTTTTACATAAGTAAATCCGAATTAACAATCATATTATTTAAACTACTCCTATAAAAGACTTTCTTCAAACATAAATTTTACAAACACTCCAAAATTTTGCTCATATTAAACCAATCGTGAAATCTTACCTTCATCATCTCAATTACATGCATACATTTTTCAATACTATGAATGCACCAAACAACGGTCCTAAACACTTATAATACGATTCACCTTACGTTTTTTTATTTGAATGCGCGTCAAATATTTAAATCTCTTCAATTCTATTATAAGTGCACTGAACAGCGGTCATAAACACTTAGCGTAAAATTGAAGGTTAAGCACTAAAACGTATGAAGTAAATAAAATTCAGAAAGTAAAATACATGGAGATTGTATTCATATTTACAAAACTTTAGAAAGAAAATACCAACACATGTATTGAATTATAAGTAAACCGAAACAATAACAAGAGTTTTAAGTAGATGGAACAAAGTTACACTTTTGGAATCCAAGAACAGTTTGCGATTTTTAGGTGGATGGAAACAATGGAATGTTATTCACAAAATTCTCTGATAGCAGAAGGAACCTTGTGAAGATGGAGGAAGAAACATGAGAGATTACGAACTTAAAATTTAGAATTGCCTCGAAAATACTCGGCCTAGAATTTTCTTAAGGAAAACATAAAATTGAGTCTAAAAGAAAAAATCAAATAAGTTAAAAGAAAAGTTTACAAAGAAAATCTAAAAAGAAAAAGTCTAAGAAAAAACTAAGAAACAAAAAGTAAAAGAAAGGAAAAAAGAAGCTCTCAAAATATATTTACAAAGAGAGAAAAAATGACAAGGAGAGCCTAAAAAGGGGAGAGGGAGAGAGGTCATTTTACAATGAAATTGCCTCCCTATTTATAGAGAAAGTGCCGAAAATTCTATAAAAAAGATTCAAATAATTAAATTGAATATTACAAAAAAAAATTAAAGTAATGATGAGCTTAGCTGATTTTTGTGTTGAAATCATGTTGAAAAACAGTGCGGGGCATGGAAAATCAGGGCAGCGCAAGTGGAATTCGATGGTTGTTGCAGCATGGGAGCAGATGGTTTCGATGAGCAGGCACTGAGGTGGAGTTAGTGGAGTCGGCGGCTGACGCGCTGAACATAGCAGGCGGTTCGGTAGGCAGCAACTGAGCGAACGTGGGTTGGAGGCGCGTCAGGAGCTAACAGAGGGAAGAGAAGTTCGACGCACGAGCGCCGAACTCGCAAAGACAAGATCGGCAGGCGCGCGCCGAACTGGCGTGCAAGCTGGATGCGAGAAGTAAGTCACAGGCCATGGGCCATGGCGAGACTTGGGCTGGGCTTCAGCGGGTCGATGGGCTGGATTTCTTAGGCGGAAGCAAATATGGATTTGGGTTGTGATCAACTCAGTACCTTCCTACCGAATTTCCTTGAGATTTTCGGTGGCCTCCCTTGTTTTGTCCATAATTTCTTCGTTATAATTCCGATTGGGACGATTTTTTGGCCAAAATACTCAAACTTATTTCTTCAAATTTCCCACAAAATATATTATTTTGTCCAATCATTTGGTTTTTTAACATTAAAACATAAGTATAAAGGGTATAAAATAATATAAAATAAAACTCAAATAAATTCCTATCACTAAACCTTTTGGAGTAATATATAATTGCCTCCAATTATAATAGCTAGAGCCTAGAGAAAGGGCTCAAAAGCTCCATCTCTCTCCAAGTCCAAGGGCCTTGTGAGTTGTTGCTGCCTCCTCTTTACTCAAAAGAAAGAGACATCATCTACAGCCTTGTCAAAGACATAAAAGCACCCTCCATTTCTCCAAGCTTAGCTGTTTTCTCTCTCTCTCTGGTCCCTCCTCTAAATCCCAAAACCCCATACTTTGTCTTCTTCCATTCTCCTCCCATAAAAACAACTTACAGCAAAGACACTCCACTCATCCCTTGCACTTGCTCTCACAGAGAAACTAAAACGATCATGAAAATCCGGTGCGATGTGTGTGACCAACAGGAGGCCGCCGTCTACTGCTCAGCCGATGAAGCCGCCCTCTGTGACGCCTGTGACCGCCGTGTCCACCACGCAAACAAACTTGCCAGCAAACACAAGCGCTTCTCTCTTGTGCACGCAGCTTTCAAAAATTCCCCTCCTTGCGATATCTGTCAGGTATTATACTTTTTTCATAGTTCAAGCAACGTTCTAACACTCTCGCTTAGGGGCCGACTAGACACCAGCCACCTCCTTTGTCGTCCGATTTAAAAAAGTTTCTCCTAGGCGCCTCAGGCACCGCCTAGGCCTCAGGTTAGGGAGAAATATTTTATTTTATTAATATTTGAATTTTTAAGTTTAAATTTCACCTAAACTATGACATCTTCGTCTCAGGTTTTTTCATTTTGCATGTTGTTATGAATCTATAACATTTTTTTTTATATCCGAGGGGAGAAAATTTTTGGAAATTTTTCATACAATATATAGGATTCAAACTTGAGACCAATTACCTATAAGTCAACACTATAACCAACTAAACTAGACTCACTTGACTATGAATCTATAACTTTCGTCTTGTACATTTTTATTTTCCAATACAATTATTTTGTTTTGAAAAGTAAAACTCATTATTCTCGAATTATTCAAAAATTCATTTTGCATGTTGTTATGAATCTATAACTTTCGTTTTGTACATTTATATTTTCCAATATAATTATTTTGTTTTGAAAAAATACTCATTATTCTAGAATTATTCGGAAAAAAATAAATATCGCCTCTGGCACCAAAACCCTATCCCGCCGGCTGATTACTGATTTCTAATTAAGCACAAAAAGTACAAGGCCTTAAATCCCAACCCTTTTTCTTGGTGGGGTTTTGTAGGAAAGGCCGAGATTTCTGTTTTGTCAAGAAGACAGAGCAATTCTCTGCAGGGGATGTGACTTTTCAATACATAAATCAAATGAAGACACTCAGAAACACGTACAGCAGATTTCTTCTCCCCGGTGCCAAGCTTTCAGCTTCTGCTTCTTTATATCCAACCTCAACCTCCTCGTCATCAGCCTCATCAAGCACTGGCTTCTCCCAAGCGACCACCAACAAGTCCTCCACAAAGAGACTCAGAACACCCTCTGATGACACCTTCCATTTTTGCCCTTCATCAATAATTATAGAGCAAACAATCTCATCTTCATCTTACGCCTTCCATAAGGTGGAAGAGAATTGTCTGAGTGACAATTATGGCTCAGGATCAACAACCAGCATATCGGAGCATATGATCGAGAGGCTTCCCGGGCAGAGCCGGTCCAAACATTTAGAGGCCTAGGGCAAAAATAAAAAATGGGCCCTCAATTCGCATACTTAATTATTGAAATTTAAATTTTATAAATTGATTATATTATATTTTTATTAAGAAGTATCGTTACAATTTTTTCTATGAGAAAACTCATAAATTAGGACAAAACCCCAAACAAAGAAAAAAGAATACATCATATCCAAAAAATTACATTTAATTTTTTTAAACAAATCTTATACTTTTTTTGTAAAATCAGTAAGCAATTTGCAATTATATACAAACTTTTATATTCAAAACAAGAATGTAATTAAATATTGTTAAACTAAGAATTTTTGTAGCAATGAACTTATCAATTTATGTGAGTTTCTTGAAATTTTCCTGGAATGCGAAAAATACGTAATTAAAGATTCAAAAGGCACAAAAAAAAAAACTAAAGAGACATAATTTCTAATTTCGAACAACGAGTAAGAATTGACATGTCATTTGTAATGTTAGATTCGTGGTTTAGACCTATAACATTGATCCTTTGATTATATGAGGGGGCCTTCCTATCGTAAAAAACTACAACATCCATAAGAGAAAGTTGTCAAATGAAAGTATTCAATTAGGGAAACTGTAATAGGAATTCTATTAAATTAAATTACTTATTTTTTAGGTTTGTAACTTAGAAATATCTCGGATAGGGCTTTCAGAAGGGGAGGCGAAAATGTCTAGATGTCTTCCACTAGAAAAGAAAATTGTTGAGAAATTGAGGTTAGGGTTTGAGAGTTTGAATGAGATTGCAAAAACTTAAAAATTTAGAACAATTGAGAATTTGAGATTAAAAGATTGATATTTAACCTTAGAACATTGAATTAGAATATTAAAACACTGCGTTTTCTTTTTGGAATTTTGAAGGAGACTTTCTTTTCGTTTCTTGTTCACTCGTATCTCCCATATAAATTATCATACATCTTACTTTTTTTTTTAATATAACAAAAAAAAAACTTAATTTTGGGCCCTTTAATACTTTTGGGCCCGGGGCCTAGGCACCTCCTGCCCTCTCTCTTGGCCGGCCCTGTTCCCGGGTGGCATGTGGAAGACATTCTTAATTTCTCATTTGCTTCCACTGGCTTCTGTGAGGTTGCAACTGCACCTTACAATATCTAAGAAAGGAAGAAAAGAGCAAGAGGCCTATTTTGGCGATGTACATTTGGCATTTAACTTTAACAGTGCCAATTTTTGCTTATGTTGCTTCTGGGATTTGCTGCCTTTAATGAAGCAAGATCTTGAAGCCGAATTGATTTTTTTCCCCCCTCATTAGAAGTTTTGGGCTTTCACCTCATTTCCATCTCTAAGTCACAAGAAATCCCAACATTTCAGTAGATGTGTTTCAAATAGGTTTGTTTTTTTTTTTCCTTTTTTTCAACCCTTGATAATTTGTACGACATTTTTCTTAAGGTTTTGTTTGAAATTGTTTGTTTCAGCTCACCGTTATTTCGTTGTGAAACCTGCTTCAAGAATTTAGTGTTAGATTTTAATCTTGTAGTTATTTTAATTCAAAAATCAAAATTCAGTCGTTGAAAATTCAATGCACCACAGAATATTCGTATCTTAATTATGTGATGTCAATTTTACAAGTAAATGCAAGTGCTTTATTATAAGCCACATGGGTGGATAGCAAAAATAAACAAAAACATAAACCAAAGGTTGAGTTCCTAATAAAGAAAGGGAACTATAAGAAAGACAACTTGGAAAAGTTAAGACTAAATGTAGTGGTTGTACCGCAGCTTCAACTTCTCTAGGGTATTTGATACGTTTAGGAGAATGCACCGTCGTATACAAGAACTCGTTTATTATGAAAAAGGAATGTAAACACTTTTCACCACTCTTTCTTCTTTTTTCCTTTCTTTGGTAACTTTCTAATTTCCTAATAGCAACAAATTTTGATCTGAACTCTTACTATGTTCTTCAAAAATTAAAGGCCTATTTATTTATTTATTTTTCTTGGTCATACCTTACGCATACTTTCAATTGTCTTACTATTCCCCTATACAATATCTCAAAGTTCCTTTTATTTAATTTTTTTTTTATTTCTTTGTATTAACAGAAAAAACGTTAAATCTATGACAAGACATACATATGTGGCAACAAAGAAATGGGTATTTTAGACATTTCAAGTTCATAATGTCAGCAGTAATCTCTTTCCCAGCAAAAAAGGCCTTTTTGTGTAGTCTAGAAGGCCGAAGGCCATAGAGGAAGCAGCAAAGGCAAAGGCTCAAAGCCTAACACAGATGTAAAATGTACATTCATCATCGTCACCATTTAAACAAAGAGAAACCCACCATTTAATGGTGAAGATGATGAATGTAAATGGATGACAGTTATATATATTTGGTGGGTTCTCACTAATCGAAAATGACAATATGCAAATATGTAAAATATACATTTATCATTTTCACCACAAAAAATAACCAACATCCTCTCATTTTGCACATATTTTTTACCGCTTTGGCTAAAACCCATCTTCACGACCTGGTTTTTCAACTGCAGCGAGCTGTATTTCATCATTTAAATTCGGTGGTATTAATTTATACCTAGGGACTAGGGACAGCGTACACAAAGTAGCTTAAATTAACCATAGAAAATTAAAATTAATTAATTAAAAGCAGTAAAAATAAAGAACGTAAATTGCAGTGGTAGAAGAATATTGCTTCTTGAGTTGAGCAAGCATATATAATGTGTTTGTTCTATACACGAACGGCAAAGAAACAATATCTTGGTGCATACTTTAAAACCAAAGCATCAACATCCTGCAAGACTCAAACTCCCACAGTGCTTCTAGTTTCTTTTTTCCGATCCTTGTCCCTTTTTTACAGGACCCGGAGGAGAAGGAAACTAAATATCGATATACCTTTTACACAATTACATACAACCAAACTAATAAAAGAATCGCACCCGCTATTTCATATTTAACAGAAAACCCTGCAAAAGGAAAAAAAGTAGGAAACAAAATGTAAAACCACCCTTGTTCAAATATGACTGACTCATCACTACCTTCATATCATAATTCATATCCAAACAAATTGCAATCCAACGGAACAAACTGACCGAAATGAGTTTCATTACCTTCATTTGCGGGCAGAAAACAGTGTCATGAAGTAAATGCAAAAAGCCTATCTGCAATCTTTGTACGACAAATAGGGCACTCGGAACAAGCAAGTGAACAAGACTTGCACACTGCGTATAAGGCACCGGCATAGCTATTACAAGAATTGATGACTATATAGGGTAGAATTGTTTACATATATATATATATATATATATATATATATATATATATATATGTATCAAGGGTGTTCAGCAATCACTTACAACAAAAATGCCGGCAAGGCAGAAGAATTGCTGCAGTTGGTGATTCAAAACATACTTTACACAGATGGAAGATGGTATCTCCATTTCCCTGCTGTTTGAGCTCTTTATCCTTCATCTCCTGCATTCGAGCCTGAAAACACACAAGCATGGTCCGTAAAACAAAACCCATCAAATCTTCTAATTATAATATTTGTAGGTTTTCCCCCACAACTTCAAGCATACTACTTTACAAAGATTCATTAATCTTTTTCTTCTTAAGTGCATTCCACAGTTTCCACCTCCACATACTTTTCACATGAAAAAAATGGCTGATCCCTCAAATGACTGCTAACCTATACAACGTATATCACAGCCAGGAAGGCTTGGGTGTGTTGTAGCCCAGGCAAGGTAAGGAAGAAAAAGTAATAATTTCTAAACATCCCTCCCATTCCACATAAATTCACCTAAACAACTAAGCAGAAACTAATCAACCACACTCCAGCTGCTTCATAAAACAGCCACGTAGCTAAAACATCTAAGCTCTCTTAATATGAAATGAAAGAAATTTAAGTTAGATATTCAAAGCCAATGAAAGATGACTGAGAGCTTTTGTCTGGGTGATTTAAAGTTAAAAACGAAACAAATCCAATGAGACTACAGTTGAAATTGTAAATGAATACCAAAACACTCCTAGAATACTCACATTAAAAACATTAAAAGATTGTGCGGATTCTTGGGTTACCTTAAGGCGAAGAACGAGAGGTTCTTCTGTAGGATTTTCATCATCAGCTGGTTTTGCGACTTCCAAAACTTGTCTCTCTTTGAGGACAGCATTACTCTCATTCACAGTCGATTGCGAACCATTACTATTTTCCATCAAATCAATGCGCCTTTCTTCAGTGTGTGTCTCAGGAATAGATCCACCCTCTTTCTTTAATTTTGCAACCAAAACCCACATGTTTGCTAAATCATTTTCCAAGGCTTCCTCCCTGTTCTTTCCATCTTCAACCTTTTTCCTGTATTCTTCTTCTACAAATTCCTTTTCAGCAAGGGCAGCCTCAAGAGCGTCCTCCCGCTGTTTCCTTGCCTGGAGTTCCATCTTTAAATCATCTGAATCAAGATTCCATGCCTCAAAGTCACCAGACATCCCAGACATTTCATTAGCACGACCAGAGAACCTCCCCTTCCTCCCAGATCTTGCTCCATCATTGTACTTGCGGTTACTGCCATTGACAGGTTGCATAACCGAGCTTCTAGAATTGACTAACTCTCGAGCAGCCAACAACTCTTTTTCTAGTTTTGCACTCTGCAATGAGAGCTTTGTCACTTCACCAGCCAAATTCTTCAACTCCACAGCAGCAGCAGATGCCAGTTCCTTTGCATATGAAGCTTCTTCTGCCAGTTTTTGATTCTGTACACGCAACCCACTGTTCTCCTCTGAGAACTGGACGTGCTCCAGCTTTAGCTTTTCATTTTCAATTTCCTAAGGGAAGGAACAAAAGCATCAGAAAGTTATAAGTATACCATGAAATATGAAGCAAACTCTTGCACTAAGAACATAAGAAAGATGAAAGGGTAGTACTAACCACTTCATGCAAAAATTAGAAGAAATATGACTAGAAAACTATGGACTGCACCATTCTGATACCAACACACACATACACACACACACACACACACACACACACACACACACACACACACACACACACACACCATTCTAAGGATATGTTTGGATTAGGATCTTCAAAGCACCAAAGGATTTAGGCTAAATTAGTTAAAACTGAGGAACTTATCATTAGATGGAGTAATTTGCAAATGACTAGATGCAAAGCATTTAGAGGGATTTAGGCTATGTTAGTGAACTGAGGAACTTATCATTAGGTGTAATTTTCAAATGACTAGATAGCATTTAGAGTGATTTATAAGTTACACCTATCAAGGTGTTACTTTGAAATCCCTTGTTTAGTGGTTTTGCTATACTCATGTGGTGCATGTGCTCACTTGGTAGTTGCCCAACTAACTTACAAATTTTTCTACTTAACTGTTTCTAGTGGATTACTTAAAACTAAGTGAATCCCTTGGGTACTTTGAAGTTCCTCATCCAAACATACCCTAAAGGTAACAGCTACCAACTACTAACTATCAAACTCTATAAATAGATAAGCTAGATAGTTCCAATGATCACCTGAGACTGAATTTTCTTTTTCAGCTCTTCAACATATTCCTCAGAGACACAGTTCTCGGGAGACACTAATGATCTTTCACCAGAAACTAAAGCCAAACGCCGCTCTAACTGATTCAATTTTTCATGCAATTCCAGGTTCTCTGCACACTGCAATTAAGCAAAGATAACTCAGAAATATATATAATACAAGGAAATAAAAGTGTGCAGTGAAGTATGGAATGAAGGTTCAACAAAATAAGTAGATGTAACATAAATTAATGACTGAAAGAAACTCAGAAAGATTAACATTCTAACCTTATTTTGCAATTGCTCCTGGAGAATACGATTGTCTGCTGATTTTATCTGCATGGTAGTTACACCGAATAGATTAATATTTGACCCATTACAGTGCATTGAAAATGTTGTAACACCAAAAAAAGAATTCACAATTTAAGAGCTGCATGATATTTTGAAATGAAACATTGGCCATCTAGTGTCCATCAAACACAAATTAGTAATACATTCACTCACTTCCAACTCAAAGCCCTTCTCATTGCACTGGGTTGTCAGTCTTTTAACTGTCTGTTGCAGAAAAACGATAGCAATTAAAAGAAAGTTCTGGCTTTCTGCTGACAAGAGAACCAAGGGTGAAGAACTAGCTATAATAATGAAGATGATGAGAGCACAAAACCTGTTGCATCTCAACCAAAGATGCATTGGCAATTGAAGCCTCGCCACTTTCATTAATGCGCTGTTCTAAAACTCTCATTTGCCTTCTTTTTTCATGGATATCATGTTCCAAGTTCTCAATCTGTAAGCATGCATAATAGTTCATCAGGGTGGTTATAGGGAAAATAAAGATACTTCTGCAGCTATTCGATGAACCTGTAAGCTTCTAATTTATTTAGGATGGTGAATGCTAAATTCTAAAAATGGATTGCATTCCCTATTACATTAACTAACCAATATTGATCCAAAATGGGCAACTCTACTTAAAAAAAAAGTGTGGCTACTGAATGGAAATCATGAGCCAGACGGGTTAAATTATCCACTTTTATCCCGCACTTATAAAAGTAATAACGCATGATAGGATCAATAAGAATAGGAGGAATTCATACTTGAATTTTTGAGCTATCAGGATCATTTAAAGACTGCTCCACCAATCGCTTCAAGGAGCTGGTGCCAAGTGCAATCTCTCCAGCAAGCATCTTAACTTGTTCCACCAGGAGGTCGATATGATCTGACATTGTCATCTCTCCCTAAAGTACATAAAACAATAAATCATAATAACAACTTAGTAATTAAAATGAAAAATTTGACTATTTTAGCCAACTAAACAAATCATACAACACTCACCCAAAAACAAAAACAAAACCATAAGTTTGTTAATAAAAGATGATAGTTGTAGTAGGCGGCATTTAAAGAAAATAATGTAAACGAAAAACTTCATGCCACATCCTGATCTAAAATTTATTTTATTTCATAACTATACTAAGACTTCCGAATTTGAAAATTTATTTAATTTCATAACTATAAAGGAAGAATTGACAAAATTCTGTACAACAGAAGATTTCTTGGCGAATCAACATCCTATACTGTATGCTTGTATGTCTACAGTCTGCAGTGTGCATAAGTCCATTCAGATGTATTTGCATGCACGCGTGCAGGAAAGAAATGAGCCAGTTCACTTCCCTCCTCAATAGAATACCTCTCAGGGAAAAAACTTGCAAGAGTACATTGGTCAGAAAGATAAACTTCTTCCTCAGTGAATTGAAAAGCCAATTTTAATGAAATAAAATAAAAATATATGTATGCGGCTTCAGGAAAGTTATTCAAGCTCTTTATGCAGAATATGAACATTTTACCATAGGCATTCTCGAACCACTAATAAGTTCACCCGCTTGAGTTGACTCCGTAATTGTACTGCTATCTGGTGAGAGCTCTTCATTCCATCTGCTAGAAGATCTTTTGTGTCTAGAATCATGAGAAAGATCTGATTGGGCAGCAGAGGCAGACGACGGTGACTCCTTTTGGTTCTCACCTTCAAGAAGCAAGGGGCCATCTCGCACTACTTCTATTTTCTGACAGAAAAAAGCCACAACAGGTAAGCATTGCATTATGCTTTTCACACCAGAAAACAATAAGTAAGAAAGATCTGATGACACAATAAATCCTTTAAGATCCTAATAAAGTAAAAAAACAATAAGGGAAAAGTTTCATGTAAAATCTTGTCAGCATAGCTCTCACAGAGCAAAATAACCTCTCATTCCTCGCTTTTGATTTTTCTTATTCAAATCAATATGATCAGATTTCAAAGCTGAAGCAACTAAGTTAAAGAAAGAGGAAGAAAACAAGAGCACATGCCATCATCTACAACATCATTGGGTAAGTAACTCACATCATCCTCACCAACCGAAAAACTACGTTGGTGGCTGGGAATATCACCCAAACATCCAGGAATTGTATTTTTTGAAGAAACAAGAATGAGCTTTGTCAGCCTCTGGATTCTACTCATCAGAGCAGCCTTCGCTTCCTCTTCTTCCTCCAATCTTGATTGCATTTTATATTGGCCTTCTTCCAACTATTTCCAAACAGCAACATCATATGGAAATCTTAGTCAAACTCCTACCAAGGATTGCCACCATCAAACAGAATTGATATCATTTGAAAACAAACCTTTTGTTTCAATGTGATAATCTCCTCATGGCTAATGCCAACAAGCATCCCCTTCCTTAGCTGATCAAGTTCTTCTTTAAGAACCGAAATTTCTCTTTGATACTTCTTAATCAAAGACTTTTCATCAATAATCTGCCAGAAATAATTTAAAAGAGAAAAAATAAATAAAAATAAAAAGCAGAGCAGAATAGTGAGTTTCATGTTTAATGTTGAGCATGCCTTAAAGCAGTATTCATACAAAATGAATTGTAGCACACCTTATTACGTGATGCATAGATTTCTACTCGCTTTGCCCTGCTTGCAAACTTTAATGTATTATGAGTTTCCTCCATGCTGCTTGATGCAGGAGTAACCGTGCAAATAAGCTGGAAACGAATGTGTAAAAGAAATAAAGACAAGTTATAATAGTATTAATTGCCTAAAAATACAGAATACTTGATTTAAAAGCATATCTGCTAGTAAAGGATTTCCTTTCTTTTCCTAAAATCCACATTATAGAGGGTTTAAAACCAGTAATAGAAAATGAAGGTCTTGGTTACAATAATAAAGAATGAAAATTCCAACGGAAGGTTATGTGAAAATTTTAATTATATTATAGATTACATAATTTACAGCAAAAAAGTAATATCAGCTTAGCATTGTAGTATTTAAACTCACCGAGACATGGCCATGCCCACTTAACGAAGATTGTAGAAGGCGCGTAAGCTTAGAATCTCGATATGGAACATGGTACGCCTTCCCTTCACTCAGTTTTCCTATAACCTTCATTGCAACCACACAATTTAGTTCAGAACGGAAGATTTAGCCTGTTTATCATTTCACCCGAAACTTCAAAATGATTTATAATTATATAGTAACCATAACAAAAGATTAGATTGTTTATCACTCCACCGGGAACTTCAAATTGATTTATTAAAATAGGAGTAACCACTTTGCTTGCTAAAACTGAATGGAGTGATCCTTAAAACAATAAAGAAACATAAAGTTCTCTCAGCTAGAAGTGATAGCATAGTGGTGCAGAATAAATTTTCATGGAATCTATTCTTGCACTGGAAGGGCATCATGAAGTTTTATGTAGTAAATAGTATTAAAAGAGAAAATAAAGTGCCAAAACAATTCTCTACATGCGATAATCTAATCAAATTGCAAGACACCTACAGTTCCAAGAGTTAGAAGGCTCTTGTTTATGTATGACCCTTCCTTTCTTCTTAGTCCGGTTGTTTCGGTTTTCGAGCTCTCAGATCCAGCAAGATCAATTAAATTCTAAAGAAAAAAAAAACAAAAGAAAAATAAGACTAAACATTTTATATAAAAATAAACAACCTAATATTTGGGAATGGCAATTTAATTGAGCCATACAAGTTGAGAGAAGATCACTCCATCATATTCGTCACCATGGGCACTACTTTCGATCATCTGTAAATGCATCCGTGAGATAAATATCGATTAGCAGGAAGATTGCAGAATTGATAGCATTCACGGTGCCATGAGCAAAAATAAAGAAATAAACAATTACTCTCGAGTCTCTGACGCAACTAAAATTTACAAAGAAGAGTTGGTAACTCCTAAATATAATAGCTGCCCAAAGAAGTTAAATGGAACTGTAAGCCATGCATTGCCCAGAAAACAGATTGGAAATCATTTCACTCACAAAAATGAAGTCCAACAAACTAATGTTGTGTGTTAAACAGTGTACAGAACAGTGTACACTTGTCTAAGACAGACCCGTGTACACCTGTTCAAACATCATTGGATATCACAGTTAGACTAGACATCTGTTTAGACCTAGACACTTGTACTCTAGTTAGTTTGTAGCAGTTACTTACTTAGGACAGATGTCCTAATCATATTTAGATGGGAGATAACTGTCACATCTTATCTCCCATACTGATGTGTATAAATATGCCTAGTTGGCTTGTAAATGATATCAGAAAATTATATCTGTCTACATGGTATCAGAGCCATCTGTCTGATCACCATAAACCGATCCCTCACAAACCCTATCTATGGCTGCCGATTCCTGTTCCTCTCCTATCTCTTCCCCTAACGTTTCCACCTTGGTTTCTGTGAAATTGAGTGAAACCAATTACCTTCTATGGGAAAGTCAAATTAAACCTTTCCTCATTGGCCACAATTACTGGCGTTTTATTGATGGCACTCATCCTCCTCCTCCTCCTACTATTCTGTCTTCCCTGAATCCTGAAATCTCACCCCAATCTGACTCTGAACACTCTGCCCTAACATCAAATCCTGTACCCGTGCCTAATCCTGCCTACCTTCTCTGGTTCCAAATTGACCAGACCTTAATTAGCATGCTTCGGGCCACTCTAACCGAACCTATTCTATCCCAAGTTGTGGGTCTCACCACCTCTCGTGCCATCTGGGATTGTCTTAGGCAAAACTTCTCTCAACAGTCTCTTGCAAATGCCACTAACCTGCGTTTTCAGATCATGTCTCTCACCAAAGGGTCCAGAACCATCTCTGAATACCTTACCCATGCCAAGACCCTTGCTGACTCTCTTGCTGCCATAAATGAACCCTTCTCACCCACAGACTTAGTCACTGCTGTTCTTCGTGGCCTAGGACCAGAATATACCATCTTAGTCACTGCAATGCTCAACTTCCCACCCCTGCCTCCCTTCTCTGATCTTAGAGCCCGTCTTCTATCCTTCGAAGCCCAACAAACATCCAGTTCTGCATATACCACTGCTGCCACTCCCACAGCCCTTTACACCACCTATGCAGGCCCTACTGCCCCTAATGCTCGTGGCCGTCCCTCTTACTACCGTGGCTCCAAACCTGGCCGTAATTACAGACCCTTCACCCGCAGAAATTCTGGCCGATATCCCACCAATCCCTCTCCTGGCATTCTCGGCCCCACTCCCTCTCATGCTCCACGCCCCCAAGGCCCACAGTGCTGGTCCTGCAATCGCTTTGGCCATGTTGCCGCACACTGCCCACAGACCACCCAATCTGCAGATCATGATCTCTCACAGGCCTTTGCTGGCCTTCATCTCGCTGCTGTCTCAGACCCCAACTGGTATCCGGATAGTGGAGCAACTAACCATGTTTCCATGAACCCTGCTGCTCCACAGTCCACAGCCCCTACCTCGCAAGACCAGATCATGGTCGGCAATGGCCAAACCATGCCCATATCCCACACTGGTAACGTTACATTCTCCTCTGGTCCGTTTCTCTTTAAACTTACAGATGTCCTACATGTTCCCACTATCCGCAAAAACCTCCTCTCTGTTGTGTACAGAACAGTGTACACTTGTCTAAGACAGACCCGTGTACACCTGTTCAAACATCATTGGATATCACAGTTAGACTAGACATCTGTTTAGACCTAGACACTTGTACTCTAGTTAGTTTGTAGCAGTTACTTACTTAGGACAGATGTCCTAATCATATTTAGATGGGAGATAACTGTCACATCTTATCTCCCATACTGATGTGTATAAATATGCCTAGTTGGCTTGTAAATGATATCAGAAAATTATATCTGTCTACATTGTGTTCCAAAAGGAATAAACAAGTAACAGCATAAACAAAATTTATATTAACAGTGGATTACGTTCTGCAGCAAATCTTGGTGTGTACACAAATTGGTCCATCAGGATTGAAAAAATGATAGAACAACCAAGCTCAACATGATAGATTGAATAATTGTCGGCTTATCATGGTCAAGACAGTACAATACTTTGATACAGTGCAAAGAATGTTTACCAGTGTAAAAATGGTGTGACTCCGACTACTCAACAGATTAAAATTGTTTGATCCAACATGACGATGCTCTGCCAATACCATTCACCAGTTAAAACCTCAGTTAAATTAGGAGAAAAGAAATGGAAAATCTAACAAAAGCATTCCTACAATTACCTTCACCAGCAGCAATAAAAGAAAGTGCATGCCCTGGAGACAATACAACTTCTTCCTTAATACCCTCCACGTAAGTACCCTGAAAATACCAGCATAATGACACAGAAAATGATAAATCCAGCAAAAGTTTAAACTAATTTGGAAAATACAATTAAATTAGTAATTAAATACAAACTTTTCTAGCAAACCATAAGGAGGTTATAGAGGCCCAGGAAACAAAATTGGTACAGTTAAACTAACGAATTCCAACAAAAAAATAAGTAACAAACCTGTGAATCTTCTCTAACGCGCAAATTTTGACCTGTTGGATCAAGCAAGTCATTTATCACCTGATATCAAACGCACCAATAGCACTAGAATCAATACAAAAAAGAATAATGAACTTAGAAATATTTTACTCAGACAACCATGGTCTCCATGTTAAGGATCAACAAAAGACTATGTCAAGTAAACACTTAAATCATGAATTTTTGCATAACAAAAAGAAAAAGAAAAAAAAATGATAAATACAATATAGGAGGAAAACATTAAGCTACAATAAAAATCTGACGCCTCAAAATGTGACTTCCACACTTATAGTTATACTAACCTCATTGTAGATTTCAAGATATGAAACACGGAGTAAAAACTCCCTTCCTGGTGTCTGAAGAAGAAAGCAACTATTAGTACCTCCTCACAACAAGAAACTCAAGACATTCATTTGTCAATACCAACAACACAGAATATAAAACCTTTGATGACTATAAAAAGCAAGGCCAGTAGTCGTATACTATTGGCAGGAAAGAAACAATAAGAACTAAATTAGTTCAGTAAAACCAGTAGTATTATATTGGTTCAATGAACCAGATAGCTCGCATGGAAAGTCAGGCAGGAGATGCAATAATAAGTTTACAAAGTAAAACCATTATAATTTGCTGAATAAAACATATTGCAATCAGGACCGGTATAGTTAAAATCAATCATACGATACAAAATTGACATGCTACCCCAGAATATACTAAGAAACTAGTGTGGGAATGACCGGTGGGGTTGGAATGGGATAAGTGCCTGTACTAAATTAGTTTGTACTGAAAGTCAGGCAGGAGATGCAATTTTAAGGGTATGAAGTAAACTACCATAATATTTTTCTGAATAAAACATTTTTCAACCAGGAAGTGTATGGTTTAAACCAAATCTTTGACGTGGTATTATAGAAGATACTAAGAACCTAGCGTGGGGATGAGAGATGGGGTTGGAATGGAATAAGTGCCTGTAGAAAAATAAAAATTACATGAAATACCATGGGGCAGTGCAAATTGAACAAGAGGATAGAGGAACAAGAACAATGGACATTTTAACTGTCATACTTCAAAACTAAGATCAGAGGAAAACTAAGAAGATCAGAGGAACACTTACATCTTGGATAATACTGAAAACATCCTTTATCGCCAATGGAATAATACCAGGAGAGCTTTGATCTCCCTGTGTAGATAAGAAATGAGTCAGAACAACAGTATTGTTATTGTCCCTATATATAACATTACAGTGAATTTTTTTACACAGGGAACAGAAACAGTAAACATCAAGTAGGAAAGTCAATCATTCATATAGAAAAAAAAAATGTACAGTAAGGCATAAACATGTGGAAAAAGTTATGGAATATTAAAAATGAGTTCAAAAGAATGTATGGCAGAATCTACAGTGACCTTCCAAAAGAAAGAATCTATAATTGAACTTTGAATCATATAATGTTCCAATATATATAAGTTAAACATAACTATACATTAACGCATAATAAGTTGCTTATCTACATTTCTGCTAAGAAAAATCCAAACCAGCGAGTTAATGAAGTGCACCTTAAACTAGATTTTGATAGCTATTTAGACAGGTGTCACCACTTGCTCAAAGAAGTAGATATAAATGACTACTGATAATTCGATGATCAATGGGATTGTCTTCTGGAATGTCTCTTCATATATTGTAAGAATGCAGAAGAGTCTAATCTCTTCATATATTGTAAGAATGCAGAAGAGTCTGTGTGACCTTATGCACTTTTGTCTGTCCTACAGCATGGGACAGTTGTTGGGGTAACATGGCAAATTTGTAATGACCAAAAGCTGTTTGGGGACTAGCTGTTTCAAGTATCGTGTGGTTCTTTGTGGCTTGAGAAGTTGAGATCCATGAAGAGCTTTCGAAGGAGTGGTAGACTCCATGATGGAGATGAGGGATCAAGCATTGAGTTAGCTTTTTTATGGTTTAATGGAACTGTGGTTCTACCATTTATCAAGTTATAGCTTGTTCTTATAGGTTAGAATATGCATCATGTATGCTGTATCACTGTCCTATAATAAGGATCATTTATTCATGAACAAGTGCATGTTGAATCTAAAGGTGCAGAGGGGAAAGGATTCTTCATCAGGTTAAATGAGGATGGCTTTCTAAAGGGTTGATGAAGACGAGAAAGCACAGATGACAGCATCAAGAGTTATCATGTTGTTGGGACCCAACATGGCCACTCTTAGGTTCACTCCCTGAAAGTCCGCTAGAAACTCTCCGAGTTGTACAAGAAGCGTATTATTCTATGTATCTTATTCTTCATGAACGAAAAACTAGAATCTGTCTTAGGTCAGTGCTACTATAGTTTCTGATGAAGATGAAAATCCAACCAAAATGAGCACAAAATCAACAAAGATTTCTAACTCTAAAAATTCATGTCAAGGAAACAAAGAGGATTCAACCTTAACGCCAACAGCAAGCACTTGCTCTACAGCGTAAGAAGTTCCATAAATGTAATTAATCATAAATCGTTAGTTTTTCAAGGCCAAACAAAGAAAGTATAACCCTAATTACCTATCATGGAACCAACTAGACAGAGTCAACCATTTTTTTATGACCCATTAGCACAATTCACAAGCAGTGATTTACTGACATGGTCTTTAGAAATCTCAAACATTCAGTAGCAAAATTCCAAGAAACGATGGTGAAACTTACATGCATGGTGTGTGTCTTTCCGCTACTTGTCACGCCATACGCAAAAACAGTACCTGCATCGTTATTAGCCAAACCATAAGAAATGGAAAATGAATTTTACTTAATTCAGTTTACACCATAAGAATGCAGTTTACTTAATTTAATTTGTCAATTAAAGGCAATAGAATGTCCATTAAAAGCATCAATGAACTCTTCAGTCTACAAGAGCAGTAGTCATACCATTGACACCTTCCATGGCAGCTTTGACAACAGGTTTAGCTGCAACGTCATACACCTCTGGTGAATTGGCATGCTGTCCAAAAACTCTATCTGCCACAGCATATCCAATCATTTTCTAGGTTAATACAAATCATTGCAAACACATTTTCTTTTTAATACACCAAAATCGAAATTAGCTTCACAACCAAACTTTAAAATTTCAAGTATAACTACTAATAATTAAGACAATTACCAAATGCATATGCTGTAGCTGGATTGTACTCATTCTTCACAATCTTATCGCCATCAGGATACCAAGTGATCTCATCCCCTTTCTGATACTCCCTATCACTGAAACCAAAAGCCCCAAAAACCAAACAATTCAATCACATTACCTCAAGACAAAAACACTAGAATCAAAAGGTTAAAAATCTCCCAATCCCAAGGCCCATAGATCTGATCCAATACGCTCAGATCTAGCATCAATACCTCAGCGGCCGAAAACGAATCGTTACTGATATGCTGTCCCCACCCCTCGGCGCCTCAACCATCTCAGCTAAAAGGTCCTCGGACGCGAACCCAACCGGCGAGCGAGCACTATAACATCCTGAAGCATACTGCATTGAATCGGAGCGGGCGCGACTTGGCGTCATGGATCGGGAACCGAGTCCACTTCCCGAGTTGTAAAGGGACGACGCTGAGGTGGAGCAGGAGCGCGGAATGATCCGACCGTTGATCAACGAAGACGAGGAAGAAATGGAGGAGTAGGGACTGGAAGGCTTGCGGTAGGAGAAAGGTGAGCTGCTGCGGGCTCGTGAGGACGAGGCCATCCAGGTGAGTCAAATCGTGAGATGACTCGGAGGGAGCAAAATGCAGCAATTAAACAACAGCAACAAAAAAAAAAAACAGGTAAAAGAAGAAGAAGAAGAAGAAGTAAAAGAAGAGCAAAGAGAGAAAGAATATGTCAGAGCGGTCACATGGCTTGCGAACCAAAAGCGAAGAACATTGTTTTTTCCATTTTTTAATTAAAGATTTAAGTTAAGCTATTACTCTCTGTTCCTCACTGTGTGTGCTCGACGACTGTAGAGAGAGAAAGAGAGCTGTAGAGAGTAAAGAGAGAGAGTTTCGTCTTCTTTAAGGCAAAGGGAGAGTCGCACAGAGAGAGGAGAGAGAAGAAGGAGAGGGACTAATAACCGGTGAGTGGTGAGAGTGAGTGAGAACGAAGGTAGAAGATTAAAAAAATAAAATTTGAAAAATGAATAGTTAATGGGGTGACGTGGCGAGTTGGTTTAAATTTAGAGGAGGCACCGCGCGCATTATGGAATAAAATAATACGGACTTTTTTTTTTATCAGGAAATAATACGGACTTTGAAAAACAAAAACGCTGCGAATGAGCGGGAATAACAGCGGCCGTCGATTAGGACAATTTATATAAAGCCAATAATATTTAATAATTACAAAATTTAATAATAATAATATTAGCACTTAATTATTTTATCTGTCGTTAAAAAATTCCACTTCCCCTCTAATTTTTTTTAAAAAAATTTATTTTGTCTCTCCAATGAGATCAATACCTACAGCCTATGATGGATGTGTGTTCCTTAATTATTTTTCTTTCCCTAGTAATTTCTAATTTGTTAAATAGATTATTGTTTGTAGTTTCTTCCTATTAGAATTATTTGAATCGGCATTTCGAAAAAGAAACATGACAGCAAAAATTTGAATACACTAAAAAATTCTCTCTAGGCCTCGCGACGGTGTACTTAGAAGAGTTTATAATGCTTCGGCACAAAGATTGGAATATCGATATCGACGAATATATCGCTAGTCAAATTTACGAATATCTCGCCCAAATATCGATATCATTTACGGTCAACAAAAATGACGGAAATTCGCTTTAAAATTTGGAAATTTAGAATGAAACTTTAGAAAAAACTTAAGTATCCAATAATGGTTATATATGACTAATAAAAATGATAAAATAACTTGGATATAATAAAAATATGATGAATAATATGATACAATAAGGTTCTGTCGATGACTAATAATATAAAATTTTAAACATAAATATAAATTGAAGTGAATTACTATAATTGAATGTTAATATAGTTTAAAACATAAAAATAAGCATAATAATGGAGTTTACATTTATATAATAATTTAGAAAATCGAGGGATTTGTATTTACATAATAATTTAGAAAATCGAGGGATTTATATTTACATAATAATTTAGAAAATTGGACATTAATTAGTGAAAATTGGACGTAAAATGAATTCTTATTAATCGTATGTTCATCTCATATTTTTCTAAAATCCATTAATATTCAAATTAACCATTCAAATAAGTTTCTTCAATTCAACATAATTTACCTGAATTGAATTCAACATAGTTTGTTTCAATTCAACATAATTTGCTTCAAATTAACCATCTCTACTCTACAAATCCTTCCATTCAATATAATTTTCTTCAAAAATTGATTAATATTCAAATTAACCTTATATTTATATTCCCAAAAAAAATATTTATATCAAATACTAATTTAAATATAAAACATATTATATTATAAATTCATAAATGTACCCATATGGTATCCAATTAACTTTAAAGTTGTACCATTAAACTTAAAAAATAAAATAAAAAATATTTCATATTAGACAAAAGGCAAACGGACGCCACACGCGCCGATGACGACATCTGTGCGTGGTGGCCACGCGCCTGCACAGGGTCGTACCCTACCTCAAGTCGGGTCTGAGATTCGGATTTTGGATCCAGCGGCATGACCCAAATGGAAATCGATCATTTTACGTTTGAATTTCACCAAATTTGACCTTATCTTGATCGTTTTGATCAAATAATGAGATCTATGGGCTTAAAATAAGAAAAAATGTTGAAATTTCAGTTAATATCTTTCACCCCCTTCTTATGTGCCGCCCGTCCAAAATAACGAAATTCCGGTGAAATTTCGCTGATAAATACCGATATATTCATCCATACTTCGGCGAGATTCTTTATTAGTGACTAGGATGTGACTAGTGGACGGTGCAGAAAATGTGCAGTGCAACATTATAGCGTGTCACAAAGGGAGGAGCCTAGTTGTTGTTAGATGATTACCTGGATGGAGGTAGTCCTTTCAAGCTTCTCTCTAGGTTTGCTATCACGGAGGAGAATAAGAGGGAGTTAGTAGTTTTATCAAAAAAAGAGGTTGCTTCAAAATCAACAAGGGGCTTGGGGTACAGATTCTCCTTTGCTTTCAATTATAAAACTAAACCGGATACAATTCCCAAGGGAGGACTTTGGCTTTTGAATGGACAGATCCTAGTCTTGGCTGAAGCAAACAACATTACTTGCTTAGGATCTATTCCCCAGTGGCAACAAGAATTCTGGGTTTAGATTTGAGGACTACCCTTGTCTTTCATGACTCGAGATGTGACGACCCGTCCCGAATTAGCGGGATTAATTAAGAATTAATGACGGATTAGCGAGACTAATCAGGAATTAGACGAAGATTAGCGGACGAGCAGGGCGAAATGACGATGTTGCCCTAGGAATGGGCGAATCGTTGACTTTTCGTTCAAGCAGTCAAATGGACTTCGGCCAATGACTGTGATGTAGTTCGGGACGTCACGAGTTTATAGACAGGTGGTACGCTCGATTCCGACATTCGTGGAAGAAGTTATGACGATCGGAAGTCCAAGGGCATTTTAGTAATTTGGTCGAATAGGAGCAAATAGTTGAATTTTGACCCGGGAGGTTCGATGGACGAGGGCTAAGGACCGTTACGTAGATCAGGACGATACGAATCCATAGACAAGCGGCATGTCGAATTCGGACGTTCGACGGAAAAGTTACGGTTCACAGAAGTACGAAAGAACTATTGCGTGTTCTACGAGACGATTTGAGTTTTGCCTTTAGTGTGGGGGCCAAATATTTTGGTAGGCCCAATGGATGAGTGACAAGTGTCACCCATCCATTGTTCACCTTCCCACATACATGCATCGAATTCATCTTCTTTGATCTTCCAAAACCAACCCGAAACCCATTTTATGCAACCCACCCCCCACAAACACTCCTCAACCTCACTCGATGATCATAAACCATGAAGGAAAGAGGAAGAGGAGACCAAAACTTATTGGACGGTGGCAGGATCAGGAGCCACCGTGCACGGTGGCTGTGGGACCGCGAAGGTATGATTTTTGCCTTCAAAATCTTCATTTCGGGTTTTAGGCGTTATGGATGAATTCTAGTGTTTAGATGAGGTTTATTGAGGTTGTAGGAATGTGTAGAGGGTGTTTTGGATGGCGGTGAAGGGCTGAGTAGCCCAAGAGGTGATCAAGAGCTTTGAGCCGTGAAGAGTGTTTTGGAAACGGGGAGTTTTAGGTCGATTTGCTTAGGTTTGAGGATTGTAAATGGTAGGAAATATCAAAATAGGAAGTTTAGGATTGAAATGGACTGAGACGAACGAAAAATGGGTAAGATATGGGCTTGGACCGGCCACGCCGGTCCAGCCGGATCGGTTTTACAGTGGACTAGTTCAGACCGGTCTGCTAAAGGTTGAAGATGAACAGTGCACCACGCGTGAGGCCCACACGCAGTGCAATCCCAGGGCACGTGAGCTCTCCTTTGAGGGAGGTTCCAACATGTAATTTCATCTATTCGATGTAACGAACATTTTGAGACTGGTTTCGTGTCAATCAGACATCGTTTCGATATAGTTCGGGCTGTCCGAAGGTTTAGGTTCGGCTTTAAAAATAGTTAAAAAATCGGGAAAATTACGTGGCTTTAGTGAGGGGTTATATAAGTAGTTAGTAACCCTCTAAATTAATTTGGACAGAATCGGGAATCCTGGGAGACGCTTATGGCACGCGTATTGAGGTGCGGCTTCGGAGGGTCTGTGAGTGGACCCTTCTTTCGAAATTGATGCATGCATAAATGTTTTATAATTGTTTTAGAATATGTTTTTTGATGCCATGAGTGCATTTGTTTATGGTAGCCTAGGATTTACGTATTTGCATATATTTCGAGATTTTCGGTTTTATACGATGCTTATACGTGCTAGGTTTTCAATGAGGGTTTCATAAATTGGTTTTGGATTTGGAAATATGAAATCGGGCAAGAGACCATTTGATTTACGAACTCTCGGACTTGGAGTTCATTTGATTTGACGAGGAATCGGACCGAGGGTCCATTGGAGTATACGATCGGACCGAGGGTCCCGTTGGTTTACAAATCCGAGCTTGAGGCCCATTTGGTTGTAATATCGGGCTTTAGGCCCCTTTGACTGTAATATCGGGCTCGAGGCCCAGTTGGTTTATGATTTCGGGCTTAGGGCCCAGTTAGCTGTGGTATCGGGCTTGAGGCCCAGTTGATTGTAACATCGGGCTTGAGTCCTAGTTTGGTTTGTGAAATGAGAATTCGGGCATGAGACCCTATTAAACTGTGGATTTAGGCCAAGGCCTGCGAAATGGATTTGAATGGGATTCGAGGAATCCTGTTGAAATGAATCGGGTATGAGACCCAGTTGAGAAATGTTTTGAGAAAGAAAGAAAGAGTTTTGAAATGTATATGAACCCTTCATATGATTATAAGGTCTCCTTCAGACGTCGACCTGGAGAGTCACGATCCATAGACCAGAGTAGGTATCCCCATAGGGATCCCGTTCCAAGAGTGGGGGTTACGATTTATGATGTGGTCCCAGACCAGATTTCTGAGAGATGATCGGACTAGGTCCGAAGATTGAGCCTCCCAAATGGAGAATTCTTGGGAGAAGACTCGAAGTGAGACCCCGAGTAGTGTGCACACAAGGATAGAGATGATATCGTGACATATATCGGGGATGTGTTCCTTAGGGGCTGTGTGCCCTGAGTTGGCATCTTCTCGGAAGTACCGCGAATGGGTTATACGTATGCGTACGTATGTGATTCTTATGAAAGTGATTTGGGGGCGGAGACCCTGTGTTCCGTGTTTTATGTTTTAGAAAGTGGTTTGGGGCAGAGACCCCGTATTCGATGCTTTAGTATTTCACTGAGAATGGTTTTGGGCTTAGTCCCACTGGTGTTTGATTTGGGTTGAGTTCCCATGCATTGATTTATGGTTTTCAAGTTTTTGATTTCGGGTCGAGGACCCATAAATGGATTTACGGTTCATGACGGTTTATGGTGACCAGTATGAACCCTTGAAAGGTTTTGAATATGGTTGACAAATGGTTTTTATGAACGTTTTGATAAATGGCTTTTGAATGCATGGATATGCTTTTAGTGAAGTGCATAAATGTCTTAAAGTGAAAATGTTTTTAATGAAATCTTTATTTTGTCCACTCACGACTTTTGATGTTTTAATGCCCTTCAGGTTGATCGTGGATGCTGGCTGTAGCAGAGATGAGACATCACACTCCTCCGTCTACGATCCTGGCGTACTCTAGAAGCCGGTGAGGGCTAGAGACGGAATTTCCCTGGTATGACACTTCGTGTCAGACGGGATCAGGCGTGTCCCACGTTAATCCTAGGGGATTTGGGAAGGGTCCTGACAAAGTGGTATCAGAGCCAGGTTGGCTCATTTGATACTCATGGTACTCTAATACCAAGTGGTATCAGAGCGTGGAGTACACGCATGTCGAGGATGTGATGTCTTTGAAGTCGTAACAGCCTGTCATCAACCTAGTAGTTAGGGCATTAGTACGAGGATTCGGGAGAATTGAACCTTAGTTAGATGGTGTTTGTCACGTGATACGATAGTTTGAGGTTCGATTGGCATTGAATGTCGCGTGTTTCAAGGTAGTGTATCCCGAGTAGGATCAGTATTCTTGTGAATCTAACGGCTTAGAGCCGTAGTGTCACTGGTGAGTAGGATCCAATGGATCGTTAGACATAGTATGACGACTTGAGAGACGTGACCGCTCGACGATAGGGTCGTGTCAGATAGAGGATGTACGGATGAATACTAGTGGTGTTTAGAGGTCAAGGTCGCCCACTATATGATGACCCTGTACGACTACAATCACGACGGTTGGGAATAGGAACGTGTGATTCTATTTAGTAGGGTTGTCATGTTTCGGTGTGTCAAATCCCTCCAGGATGTCGACTGGCGGGAGATGCACAAAGTAGATGTGGTGTGACGCGATAGGATGAGATTGTGCATGTGGTGCTTGTGCAGTGGGCCAGTTCTTGTGGAGGCCAGCGGCTGAGAGCCGTAGAGTTACGAGAGGACGAGATCTTCAGAGTGTAGTTATTGGTTGGTTTGGTACCAGTGTTGGAGTATGACGACTCTTCGGAGTCGAGAGCGAGGGATCGGTCAGGATAGTTGTGCTGCAGAGAGCAGTCAGATTGTGGTAACCCTAGTTAGCGATTGATTGGACAAGTTACTAGGAGTGTGGTACTTGTCGATCGGATCCAGAGGTGGATCGATCAGTGGATATTGTGCGTTGAGAGTTTGGTACTTACGGTGAGTTGACCGCATGGATCGGAGTCTCGGTAGTAGAGTGTTTATGAGTTTGGTCTACACGAGGTTGTGGTAGACGCTGCTATCGATGGATGTAGTCGAGTCTTATCGAGTTGGGGTAGGCTCAGGTTGCCATGACAATTGTGACGATGAGATTCGTCAGTCGTGACGATGATACGAGGTGCGTGAGTGACGCACAGTGCGAGGATAGATTCTAGATTCGACTCGGTTACGACTGAGTGCGATCGCAGAATGAGACGCTGACGTTGGGTGTTGGCACACTTGCCGCGTTACCTCTGTGAGGTGACTGTGACGAGTATGATATACCTGGATGAGTGATAGGTGCCCTAGATATCCTTGGATGGATTATACGAGTGTGAGTGCTGGAGTTGATCCCATAGAGTTGGGACGTGCAAACCTGTATGCAGACGGGATAGTAGATGTGCCCAGAGTGGCGAGCATGTGAGTTCGGTGGGCATTGAGTGAGACAGAGAGGATCCCGAGTGACTCAGTGCGAGGCATCAGGAGTACTTAGTTTGGTGACCGTTCCCGGATAATACGAGACTTGGGACGCGAGTGTGTGCACAGAAGTGGTAACATTAAAGGATGAAATGCCTAGGTGGCATTCGGATGAAAAAAGGTATAAATGGATGACGTAAGTAACATCTTATGACGTATGGGTCGGTTGGTCAGATATGGTAGTACGCAGAGATTTGGCTTCAGATCACGACAGACGTTGCGATCCGTTTAGCCTCCAGATCGATTCCAGTGTATTCCGACCAATTCTCTGAGTCAGAGTTAGATCAGGTTGATTAAAGGTACGAGATGCGAGTGTTGGAGGCCGTTTATGCATATCCATAAATAGTATACAAGGTTTAACCTTGAGTCGCGTGAATTCCACTCGGAATGAGTGTACTTACCTAAACAGTATTCAAGGACGCGTGGATGGTGTCCGGTTGAGCGAATGACTTGAGAGTCCATTGCGGATTGGTTTTGGTTGACCACGGTTGACCATACCTCCTGAGTTGGGGACTTGGAAATTGATTGTTTATAGGACGCGAGAATACTCGTGTGATGAGTGAGTTAAGTAATTGGAAGAGAAACATGTTTCCAACATGATTGGAACTTCGGAATCAAGAGAAGTTGTGGTTGAGACGATGAGAAGAATACTTGAGTCCGCATTGGTGATGGATTCTCCGTGGTCACTGAGTGTGACTCCTTGGTAGATAGTGCAGAGTGCTGAAAGATGACATAGGATGAACTTTGATGTCATCATCTTGGATTCGTCCCTGGATAGGACGATGAGGAGTGATATGACAACTAAGGGTTCAAAAAGGGTGTAAGAACCGAACACCTAGGCTGTGAGTCAAATTAGATTGACATGATGAGTAGATGGTATTTAGCGTCACAGGATGTGACGAGTGGGTGTCCGAGGTGATGGTTTGATGATTCGCCTGGCGACGGACGGTTGGGGTCCGAACCATGGTTGGAGTGCGGACAGTAGTATGTGGTTGGACGTTGCCGGAGTGCAGTCCTTGTGTAGGTCGGATGGCACCTCGATATGTTGTGTGTGGGTGCACCGGTGTGTTGTGCACGTTGGATGATGGGATTGACCATGGTCAATCGGTATGTCGGGTTGAGAGTTCCCGAGAGTACATGTGTTGTCGATTGGATAGAGTCCTAGAAGGACGTGAGTGGCGATCGAATTAGATCTGATAGTAACGGGTTGAAACTCAAGGTGAGTCTAGATGTCAGCGGAGATCGTTGAGTGATGCGAGATACGATACGAGGACTCAAGAGCGAGTCGAGATTAGAGTAGAGCAGCGAAGCGCAGTGGAGCTGGGAGCTGCCGACTGGTAACGATGGTTATGACCTGTGATAGTTACAGATTGATTGGTATCAGACGAGTTCGGATTGATAGGGAGTGATGGGACTCTAAAGAGAGTCAGTTTTGAGTATAGGAATTTGAGAGAGTTGATTCATGCGAGTATCGAGAGTCAGTATGGGCATAGGTCTGAGGATGACCTGTGAGATGGGATTCGTGCCATTGTGATGGCAGGATCTATAGAATGTTGCCGGATAGGATGCTGAGCAGGATGCCAGCTTGGTTGTGTCAGCCTTAGTGGGAATACGTATTTCCGCCTAACGACGGTAGGATAGACCGTGTTAAAATTTAATTGAAAAGCCGTTTGGATGTCATATTGGTATTGCTGACCTGTCAAAATGAGTGACATGCGAGATCAACGAGTGTCGACATTCTATCTCGAGTAAGACATACGAGCTGACGTGTAGTTCTCGAAAATGAATTGGAGCTTTGGTGACTCTAGTAGCAGTGCGTACCGACGAGTACGACGTTTATATCAGATGTGTACTGTTACTCGGGTATTCTCGTGTGGGTGCAACGACCCGAATAGAAGGGACATGGTTGGATTCCACAATTTGGTTGTGGAATCAGTTCAATTTGAATTTCGAGGACGAAATTCGTTAAGAGGGAAGATTGTGACGACCCGTCCCGAATTAGCGGGATTAATTAAGAATTAATGACGGATTAGCGGGACTAATCAGGGATTAGACGAAGATTAGCGGACAAGCAGGGCGAAATGACGATTTTGCCCTTAGAATGGGCGAATCGTTGAATTTTTGTTCATGCGTTCAAATGCACTTCAGCCGATAACTGTGATGTAGTTCGGGACGTCACGAGTTCATAGATAGGTGGCATGCTCGATTCCGACGTTCGTGGAAAAAGTTAGGACGATCGGAAGTCCTAGGGCATTTTGGTAATTTTGTTCAATAGGAGCAAATAGTTGAGTTTTGACCTGGGAGGTCCGATGGACGAGGGCCAAGGACCGTTATGTAGATCAGGAAGATACGAATCCATAGACAGGCGGCATGTCGAATTCAGACGTTCGACGAAAAAGTTACGGTTCACGGAAGTACGAAAGAATTATTGCGCGTTCTACGAGACGACTTGAATTTTGTCTTTAGTGTGGGGCCCAGATATTTTGGTAGGACCAATGGATGAGTGACAAGTGTCACCCATCCATTGCCCACCTTCCCACATACATGCATCGAATTCATCTTCTTTGTTCTTCCAAAACCAACCCGAAACCCATTTTGTGTAACCCACCCCTCACAAACACTCCTCAACCTTACTGGATGATCGTGAACCATGAAGGGAAGAGGAAGAAGAGACCAAAACTTATTGGACGGTGGTAGGATTGGGAGCCACCGTGCACGGTGGCCGTGGGACCGCGAAGGTATGATTTTTGCCTTCAAAATCTTCATTTCGGGTTTTAGGCGTTATGGATGAATTCTAGTGTTTAGATGAGGTTTATTGAGGTTGTATGAATGTGTAGAGGGTGGTTTGGACGGCGGTGAAGGGCTGAATATCCCAGGAGGTGATCGGGAGCTTTGAGCCGTGAAGAGTGTTTTGAAAACGGGGAGTTTTAAGTCGATTTGCTTAGGTTTGAGGATTGTAAATGGTAGGAAATATCAAAATAGGAAGTTTAGGAGTGAAATGGACACAAACGGACGAAAAATGGGGAGGATATGGGCTTGGACCGGTTCAGACCGGTCTGCTAAAGGTTGAAAATGAACAGTGCACCGCGCGTGAGGCCCACGCGCAGTGCAATCCCAGGGCGTGTGAGCTCTCCTTTGGGGGAGGTTCCAACATGTAATTTTATCTATTCGATGTAACGAACATTTTGGGACTGGTTTCGTGTCAATCGGACATCGTTTCGATATAGTTCAGGATGTCCGAAGGTTTAGGTTAGGCTTTAAAAATAGTTAGAAAATCGGGAAAATTAGTGAGGGGTTATATAAGTAGTTAGTAACCCTCTATATTAATTTGGACAAGTTCGGGAATCCCGGAGGCGACGATTGGCCCGGGAGACGCTTATGGCATGCCTATCGAGGCGCGGCTTCGGACGGTCTGTGAGTGGACCCTTCTTTCGAAATTGATGCATGCATAAATGTTTTATAATTGTTTTAGAATATGTTTTGTGATGCCATGAGTGCATTTGTTTGTGGTAGCCTAGGATTTACATATTTACATGTATTTCGAGATTTTCGGTTTTATACGATGCTTATACGTGCTAGGTTTTCAATGAGGGTTTCATAAATTGGTTTTGGATTTGGAAATATGAAATCGGGCATGAGACCCCTTTGATTTACGAACTCTCGGACTTGGAGTCCATTTGATTTGACGAGGAATCGGACCGAGTGTCAGGACCCACCCCGGTTTCACCCAGAAAACCGAGGTAAATCCTGCTCCCGTCTGACACCTCGACACTAAACCGAAGTAAACTCACGAAAACCACCAAAATACACAGTCAGACGCAGGAGAAACTTTAAACATCCTGAAGTCAAGTTTTACAGAGCATAGTACTCAATACAACATTTTATCGTAAAACGTGTCATAAACCGTATTTCCTCGAAAAACGTGCAATTAGATAAAACCAACTTAGCATATTTAATCATCATGAAATCACATATAAAACCATAAAACAATAATAGAAAAATAGTTATGCATGCTCAAGTTTAGAGAAAGGGTCCACTCACAGTACCAAGCCCTCAATCGCGTCCCGAAAGTCCTGTACGTTCCTCGGCTTCCTCGGGAAATCCTGAACCTGTCAACCATCACCCAAGAACGTTACTAACACATCTACCAAGACTCTCCTAATTTCCCACAAAAAATCCTCGGGTCCTAACGTAACGAACCGGAACCCTAACCTTCAACCTCGCGGGATTAACTTCAAACGACGTCCGAACAACCCGAAACCAATTCCAATAGACTCGTCACAACACCTAGACCAAAAACCATGTTGACCGTTTTCCCAAACACCGCCGTACGCGCCCCCAAGCGCCGCCCAAAGTGGCTGCGCGTGGCCATCATGCGCCTGCTACAGGAACACTGTTCATCGTCGTCTTCCTCACGTGAACCGGTCTGAACAGGAGTTCCCGATTCTCCGCCTTCCCGTCTCCGTTTTCCTCCCTTTCTTCACCAGCTTCACCGTCCAGTTCTAAGGAACCTATCCCCCTCACTCAAACACCTCGACTAAGCCTCTAACCCGTCGTCTTCAACCTCGAAACAAAACCCGAACAGTCCCCTGTTCTTCCTCCCGGCCAACCAGTCACTCCCCCATCACGGCAACCACCGTAGTCGACTCCTAGGACTTCACTGAGTCTCACACCACCCACCAAAAGCCTCGACTCGTACTCAAAACCCACGACTTTTACGGCAAAACAGAGTAATTACAAGGGAACACGAAATTACCTCTACTCAGACCACCTCCGTGAGCTCAGTCGTGCGTAAGTAGCTCCTCTCGTCCTCCTCCGTCCTCTGGACGCCACCACCAGTCTCGATTGGTCGAATATGGTAGCACCACCACTCAAATTCCTCTTTGTTTTCTGATTTCCCGTGAACTCACCCTTCCTTTCCACTTACTCACGATCACACAACCCACTCCAGTTCACTCCTCCACTCTCCCTTAACCTCTGTTCACCCTCACCAGCTCTCAACACTCACATCTTCCCGGCCATCGATCGATTTCCTCACCGCCTCACTCTGTCTCTGTTTTTCTCGAATGCACGGTTAACAGCCCCCAATTATTTGGACCCGTGAGAGATCCTAGAAACCACTAGGTCCCTGCCACATGTCACAATCCTCTCAGCCCCCTCACAAGTGTCTCAAGCTCAACCGTCCACTTGTCCCAATCTGTTGCACAATCCCCAATGTGCAAAAGACCAAAATGCCCTTCTTTGACTCAATAATTACGACAATGCCACTACCTTCCTAGACCCGTAACTCACACGTCCTAACTCCGATGAACACGTGCCGCCTGTCGTTGAACTCAGGACGACGAGATCTACCTAACGATCCTAGGTCAACGTGTCAAAACCCAGTCGTACAAAAAGTCAACGTTTTCCCCTATTTTAGCCAAATTACGGTAATGCCCTCAACCTTCCGAACATCATAACTTCCTCCTCGGATGTCGGAATCGGGCGTGCCAACTGTCTACGGATTCGTGACGTCTCGAACTACGTCGTAGTCATTGGTCAATGTCCATTTGACTGCCCAAACTCAAAGTCAACATTTTGACCAACCTAGGGGCAAAATCGTCATCCGAATCTATCCTAAACCATAAGCTCACTAATCCTTCACTAATCACTGTCTTAACCCTAATTTCCAGGACGGGTCGTTACACCGAGGGCCCATTTGAGTATAAGATCGGACCAAAGGTCCCCGTTGGTTTACAAATCCGGGCTTGAGGCCCATTTGGTTGTAATATCGGGCTTTAGGCCCCTTTGACTGTAATATCGGGCTTGAGGCCCAGTTGGTTTATGGTTTCGGGCTTAGGGCCTAGTTAGCTGTGGTATCGGGCTTGAGGCCCAGTTGATTGTAACATCGGGCTTGAGTCCCAATTCAGTTTGTGAAATGAGAATTCGGGCATGAGACCCTATTGAACTGTGGATTTAGGCCAAGGCTTGTGAAATGGATTTGAATGGGATTCGAGGAATCCTGTTGAAATAAATCAGGTATGAGACCCAGTTGAGAAATGTTTTGAGAAAGAAAGAAAGAGTTTTGAAATGTATATGAACCCTCCATATGATTATATGGTCTCCTCCAGACGTCGACCTGGAGAGTCACGATCCACAGATCAGAGTGGGTATCCCCATAGGGATCCCGTTCCAGGAGTGGAGGTTACGATTTATGATGTGGTCCCAGACCAGATTCCGGAGAGATGATCGAACTAGGTCTGAAGATTGAGCCTCCCAGATGGAGAATTCCTGGGAGAAGACTCGGAGTGAGACCCCGAGTAGTGTGCACACTAGGATAGAGATGATATCGTGACATATATCGGGGATGTGTTCCCTAGGGGTTGTGTGCCCCGAGTTGGCATCTTCTAGGAAGTATCGCGGATGGGTTATACGTATGCGTACGTATGTGATTCTTATGAAAGTGATTTGGGGGCGGAGACCCCGTGTTTTATATTTTAGAAAGTGGTTTGGGGCAGAGACCCCGTAGTTTATGTTTTGGTATTTCACTGAGAATGGTTTTGGGCTGAGTCCCACTGGTGTTTGATTTGGGTTGAGTTCCCATGCATTGATTTATGGTTTTCAAGTTTGTGATTTCGGGTCGGGGACCCATAAATGGATTTACGATTCATGACTATTTATGGGGATTGGCATGAACCCTTGAAAGGTTTTGAATATGGTTGACAAATGGTTTTTATGAACGTTTTGATAAATGGCTTTTGAATGCATGCATATGCTTTTAGTGAAGGTCATAAATGTCTTAAAGTGAAAATGTTTTTAATGAAATCTTTATTTTGTCCACTCACGACTTTTGATGTTTTAATGCCCTTCAGGTTGATCGTGGATGCTGGCTGTAGCAGAGATGAGACATCACACTCCTCCGTCTACGATCCTGGCGTACTCTGGAAGCCGGTGAGTGCTAGAGACGAAATTTCCCTGGTCTAACACTTCTTGTCAGACGGGATCAGGCGTATCTTACGTTAATCCCAGGGGATTTGGGAAGGGTCCTGACACGAGAATTGGGTAAGTTAATAGGTAATAAACTTAGGGGTTATATTCTGACGAACTAGAGCAAAAGATATGAGGATTTGGTAAGCATTCTTTGAGTGAGGTTTGTCTTGGATATTACCAAACCCTTCGTTGTAGCATTGATCATCCGAATTGAGAGGAAAATAGTTGAGGCACTCCTAAGGTACTAAAAAATACCTCATGTGTGCTACATATGTGGCAAGTTTGATCACATGGAGATACAATGCAGAGATTCACGTATTGGCATCGCTGATGATCAATAAAAACCATATAGGCATTGGTTCCAAGAGGATATGGTGTGAGCACTATTGGATTCCAGAAAAAAGAATGGATTATCTTCTGAAAGGGGATGGACAATGACAGCTTCTATGAAGGTTGACTCTAAAAAGGATGCAGTTGTCATAGTGGATGATATGACAAAGGTCACCAACAAATCCACTGCCTTAGCCAAAAATGAGGGTAAGGTAAAGGGTGAGGAAGGCCATCAGGTGGTCGGAAGGTGCCAAAAAATAGAAGACCTTATGCCTGACCTCGATCTAGAAAGAAAGGCCCTAGAAGATACGATCCAAAAATGTTGGGACTTGCTTCCTTATGAGGACCTTAGAATCTCAGAGGTTAACCTCGTTTCTATTTTGTGGGATAATCAGCCATTTAATGGGCTGAATTTATCTTCACTACACTCAGTTTCCAAAACAAAGGGGCAGCCAACTATCTCTCTATTTGATATGATTTTTCCCATGTGTAAGTAGATGGATCCATTTGAGCAAGTGGTGGATACCCAATGTGGCCTTGGGGATGTGGGCTCAACTGTATCGATAAGATAGGCAGGTTATTTTGGTCTATAGATCAATATTGGGCATATTTCTTATTTATCCCCGACAATGGGCCGGGTAGGGTACGAGACTTACATCAGATAGCAAGACAAACTGACAGTTAGCTAGCACTTTGTCTATTAGGTTGGACCAATTTGAATAAAAGCCCATTATTCAATGGCTAAAGTAGGAAGAGAACCAATAACAGACCACAAATTGATATTTCCCACAACTTTCATTCCCGAAGGGTTGCTAAAGATAAGGAACGCAAGTGGAAACCAAGGAAGACTTAGAGTTTTGGGAAATGTGGGAGTAGGGATGAAGCTTTTTGTGAAGAAATGTTCGGCTTGAATATAAGGCGTGAAACATAGATGGGGCCCTCAACCCTTAGTCGGTTGATGGCTAGTGAGTAAGGGTTACAATTTTTGACATGACTCGAAACTCGCACGAGATTTACCCGTATCAACCTGCACGATTAAAATTTCGGGTCATTTTCGGCTTAACCTGTTATGACACATTTAATAAATGGGTGGGTTTCGGGTCAACTTGTTAACCCGTATAATAACCTATTAACCCATTTAATAAATGGGTAGGTTTCAGGTTAACCTGTTAAACCGTTTATTGACCTATTTATTGACCCGTTTAATAAATGTGTCATTACTAACCCATATATCTATCTAAATACCTATTAAATCTTATAGTTTAAATATATTAAACATGTTAAATAGGTTAATTGGGTTTCTAGTACGACCTATTTATTAAATGGGTTATACGGGTTACCTAGGTCATTAACAAGTCGGGTTCGGGTTGGACATCTTTGACACAATTATTAAACGAGTCAGGTTCGGGTGGACATATTTGGGTAAACAAAGTTCATGATACGACACGAACCCGATATGACACGACCCATTACCAGCCCTACTAGTGAGGTCTAGCACCACCAATCAGAGGTCTAACACCACCAATCACAATGAGTTGCTTAGTTAGAACTTACGTGGGTTGGGAAATTCGCGGGCAGTCAATTCGGTGAAGCACTTGATGCAAAACCACGCTCCACGAATCTTATTTCTTAGTGAATTTAAAAGTTCAGTTAATTGAATGGTTAGGAAAATGTTACAACTTGGTTATGATAATGTTTTTTCAATTAGTAGTATTGGAATTGCGAGTGCCTTGCCTTATTTTAGAATAATGATTTTGATCTCCTTGTTAGATCTTCTTCACTTAATCATATTGATGTTGAGATTTAGGGCATTGGGGATTAGTGCTACTAAAGACTTACTTATGTGTATGGTTATCCAACAACCTCAGATAAACATAAATCATGGGAATTTCTGCGCCGACTTCATTCTTCCTCTTCCATTACATGGTTTTACATTGGGGACTTCAATGAGATACTTCAATTTGATGAGTACGAAGGTAGGCACATGCGTCCGGATAGCCAAATCCAGGAGTTTAGGGAGGTGGTTCTAATTGCAACTTAATTGATCTTAGTTACTCTAGCACTAAATTCACTTGGTTGATTACTTGAGATAGCATTATAAAGGTTTGTTTGGATAGGAACTAGCTACTTAGGATTGTAGACTTCTCTTCCTTGTGCACTATATTACTCATCTCCAATTTTCCACTTCAGACCAAGCTTCTCTTCTGACTAAGTGGGAAAAAGAGAGCGAGAGAACTAGACGAAGGAAACACCATTTTCAGTTTGAAAATTATTGGGTGGAGGATGAAGCTTGTCGTGAGTCAATCAAAGAATGTTGGAAGCTTGGACATGGTTCTACGCCCATGTATGAAGTCCTTAGTTGCATCTCACAAACTCAAATGGGCCTCACCAATTAGGCTCAACAAAATAGCTGCACCGCCACCATTCCTCAAGAGATAGCGAGGCGACAATCCCAACTACAATTCGTAATCAGTACACCATTCACCGCTAATTTTATCAAGTTGCAAACTAAATGAAATGATCTGGTAAATTCTCGCATGCATCATCAAGACATTTAGGCCCCGTTTGGTATGCCGTACTGTACTGACTATTTCAATCGGATAGACTAATCTGTCCACCGGATAGGCTGATTATTTAGTCGGGCGTTGGGTACTTTTCCGGATTAAAATGCCGACTATATTATACTGACCGGATTATATTATAGTAATTGACGAAATACTTATATCTTAAATATTAATTATGTATGTCATTATTTTTATTATTATTTATTTTAATAATTATTATTATTACTATTTATTACATTTTTATTAATTAATTATTTTTAATTTTATCATTATTATTTATTAAAATATCATTAATTATTAATTATTAATTTATTATTAGTAGTATTTATTACTTTTTATTATTAATATTTACTAAATTAATATTTTATTTTTATTATATTACTATTTATTATTATTATTATTATTATTATATTTTACAAGATTACTAGTTATCCGACTATTTAATACGGACAATTTCGAGCGTATTATTTTAGTGTGTCTGGATCGTATAAAAATATTCAACCATATTAACTTATACGGTGACTAATTAATACGACTGGTACCAAACACAAGTTTCGGATTATTTAGCCTATACGGACCGTAATATGGTGTACCAAACACACTCTTGTTGGAGTTAGAGAGCCAAGGAAGGTTGACTGAAACATAAAGACCGAAACACCAAAATTTTCCGTACATGGACTTCTGAGTGCAAACGTAAGATTACTATTAGGGGCCCATGGAGTTTGGTGTAAATATGAGCACACGTATGGAAGCTATTATTAATGATTACTTTGAAAATTTATTTACTTCTCAAAAGACTAATTCCATGGAGGTTATTCTCGACGCCATCTCTCTAAGGTAACTGAGGATACGAATGACAATTTTTGGCTCCTTGCTTGAATGAGGAATTTAAGAATGCCCTGTTTCAAATGCATCTAATGAAGCCTCCCGGAGCAGATGGTATGTCTGATATGTCCTTTCAACATCATTGGCATACCGTGGGACAAATGGGGAGAGATACATGTAGCAATCAAGTCACATAGTAGTAAGACTTAATCATACCTATGTCACTTTTTAATTCCAAAAATCAAGAACCCAACCTTCATAGCTCACTTCTGCCTAATTAGCCTTCGCAATGTCCTTTACAAAATTGGAGCTAATAATTTGACAAACCGATTGAAGTGTATATAGGGTCAAGTAATGTCTCCCACTTACCTCTATTCATTAGAAGATCAAAGTGCGAAACCTTTGCATTTGTGAAAGAGTGTTTGCAAGAAAAGATTAAATAGTTGGAAGGGGAAACTTCTCAGTTCAACTAGAAAAGAAACTCTTATCAAAGTCATCACTCAAGCCATCCTTCTACATGTGATGAATTACTTTCTGCTTCCTAAAGGTTTTTGTTATAAGTCATCACTCTAGTGGGATGATGTAATGATGAAGAAAAAATGAATTAGCTTAACTAGCAAAGTATGTGTGTTCCTAAGGCGGAGGGTGGTCTTGGATATTACTAAGTAGGGCAAGCAGATTCTTAATAACCCAAACTCACTTGCGTCTAGATTTCTCAAGGAAAATTACTTTCTAAATGATGATTTATTGTCAGCTTCGATTGGTAATAATCCATCTTATTCTCGGAGGAGCCCAACCCAAGCAAGAGGTGTTATCAGACGAGTGACCAGTGGCTACCCAAGTTAAACCTACCTTTCATCATATCTCTATTGGTGGCTGGTTGGGATTTGAGTAGTACGGTCAGCCTTCTACTTGAGCATGGATGCCTTGAGCATAAAGTTAGAGACTTATTTTTGCATGAGGAATCAGATTTAATACTCGGTAGCCCATTAAGTCACAGAAGTCTTGATGATGTGTTGATATGGCTGGGTGAGGGATCAGGTCTATTCTTAGTGAGAACTAGATTGCATTAGCTCATTTGGCTCATTAATCGAGCCTAGTTGGAAGCTTAAGGGATGATGGTGTTTCTCAACTCCTTTGGAAGAAAATCTGGGGAGCACTCAAATGTTAGAAAATTAAATATTTAATTTCTAATGATGTGAACAGAAATTAAAAGGATATAATTGTTGGACTATTATACCTTTAAAATTAGGGTTTGACCCTAATGATTATTTCATAATTGTCTGGATGAATTGTATAAACTTAATATTTAGATTAGAAAATTGAAGAATATATATATATATATATATACATATATATATATATATATATTTGAATTAAAGTGTCATTTGGTTTGGCAACCTTTGATAGAAGGGGCATATGGAAATTCATGAAGAGATATATATTTCCATGAGTGGTGAGGTGGAAAGATGCTGGATGGACTGAGGGTGGGCTTCAAGTTACGGTCGATCCCTAGATGGGCGGACCAGGAAGCGATCAGGCCTTCTCAACTCAGATGTAGGCATGCCACTAGTAGAGGAACTGCTACTAGGTAGTGTAAATGGGTTTCATGTTCATCCCTAGAACCTTCCTTCTGATAAATGCAATTGTGAAGCAGGCGGACAAGAAATCTCCTGTGCTGTTCTTTTATGTGCATTTTTCAAGGACTTAAAATATTCTTTTACTAGCGTTGCCCAAGGTCATAAGGTTTATTTAGTCATGATATTCAATTTGGATACGTTGTTAATTCGGCTATTAAAGTGGTCAGCGGCCCCAGGTTTTCTCGAGTCAAAATCAAAGTATTCAGGCCAAGAAGATGGTGTCCCGACTTGGTAAGTTGGGAACCACGCTCAGATGGTATATCCTGAGTACCAATCACTTACTTAAGAAAATCTGGTTTATGTATAAATGGAACTAGAAGTATGAATCAGGAATGTAAAGATATTAGAATTGAATAACAACTGAAATTACAAGTACAAGAAAGTAAATTATTCCTTTCGTGTTTGAAGCCCGTAACAAGCAAGAAAATTTGGAAATCATCAACTGAAGTGAATATCAGTTGAAAATCATGCCATGAGATGGCAGAGCACTTAAATACGAAGGAAAGGCATAAAAAAGGAGGTTTTAGTTCCTCAGTGACCAGCAATGAATTGGCAGTTGGGATGACCTTCCGTGTGATCGGTAGTCGGGATAGCTTTCTATGAAATAGTGGCCAAGTACTGTCTGTGAACCAGTAGTCACGATGACTTTCCGTGAGATGGCAATTGATAATATCAACTCTTATGACACTAAATGGTCAGAAAGAAGTTTGATCTTCCACGAACCTCAGTTGAAAATCCATGAACTGGTTAGTCGGGATGAGGGAAACCTTTATGACACTGAGTGGTCGGAAAGAAGGTTTGTGCAGGGAAATGAAGGCAACCATTATGACATTATTGCTAGAGCGGTTAGAAATACTGTTACGTAATTACATAAATGCCTCGAAAAGGGTGAGAAAAGAAGATGCATCTTTATTTCCTAGGTCGAAAGAAGCAGTTTTTGCCACAAGGGTCAGCTGTTTTTAAACCATGAAACCTAGGGTCAGAAATTGATGGAGATCAATTGCTAAGTTTGATTGGTTGGTTGTCTGTGCTTTGAGATGCTGGGTCATTCTCTATTTATAGGTGGTGAAGAAGTTCTCAACTTGTTGAAATTGGGTCCCACATGGGTCCTGCCTTCCCTTTTTTTTTCGTTGGGATACTTCCTCCTTACCTCTGTTTCTTTGCATGCTGTTAGCACTACCCATGCCTTTTTTCCTCTATACACTTAAAGTCACTCAGGCTTGGGCCAAAAGTCATTTTGGGCCTTTAATTTTCCGTGAGCCACATCTTGGGCCTAGATGGGATTTTTTGTAACGACCCGAACTTTCATAAATATTATTTTATTGCAAAATGACCATTTTGCCCTTAAGGGAGAAAAAGTTGACTTTTGACCCGGGAAATAATTAGGACTTTGACCCATGACCGTGACGTAGATCGGGACGTCACGAGTCCGTAGACAGGCGGCATGTCAAAAATGAACGCTCGACGGAAACGTTATGGTCATAGGAGCGATTTTGGTGAAATTTACGAACCGAGCCCGATTTTCAAATAATATTAAAATATTAAAACCTGATGTGACAGTTGATTAAATCTAGACCCTTGGATGAGTGACAAGTGTCACTCATCCCACCATTACTTTTCCCTAATCCAAGGATCTTGTCCCATTGGTCCTTTTATTATATTTTATTTTCCCTCCCATCAACCCTAGTCGTCCATCTTCTTTTCATCCTTCAATCTGCACCTTTCATTCCATCTTCTTTTTCTTTTTATTTCAGTTCACTCATCCCTCTCACTCTCACATTTTCTCTGGCCCGTGAAGAACACCAGCCCCTCTCATCTCGAACAAACACCACCGACCATCTTCCCCATCTGGTTGCTTCATCTCCAGCCACCAGATCGATCGCACCACCTTCACCAGTCATCCTTTTCATCATCATCGTCATCACCGTCTCTGTCTGCAACCCCAAACACCACCCAAGACCCACGACGGACAAAGGGACCCGAAGACCCAAACCATTCAACCCCCACAACCGTTCTTCGATCTAACGTCGGGATAGGACCACTAGGAGTCTTGGACAACCTACTGGAGACCCACGACGGCGACACGGCGGAGGTAAGCCAGAAAAACCCAAAACCTCATCTAGTTTTTCCCAGTTTCAAAAACCCAGTTTTGACTTGTAGAAGGCTTTCCTGTTTGTTGAGTTGTGTCCTAGGGACTATCACAAGTGTGTGGTGGCCCGTTTCGAGGCTGGACACAGCCGACGCGACGGAGAGGACGACCAGAAAAACAGAGCCGTGAACCTTCGACCTAGAGGTAGAGATCTCGCCTTTTTCTTCTGGTTTTGAGTCCATAGACTTGTAGTGTAGGCTTAGACGAGTTCATAGGATCAAACTACACTGGAAATGGTGGCCGAAAATGGAAGTTCTGGTCAGGTCATGGCCGTGGGTCATGGAAGTCCAATTACTAGTTTTCGGTAGGAACCAACCGAACGACAGTTCTGGTTTTCGGTGGGTTTCGGCCAATGACAGGGATGATGATGTCATCATGCTGACATCATCATGTCAGACCAGTGACTAACCAGGGAGTGACACGTGTCATCTGACACCTGTCAGGGATGACGGACGTCATCAGGGTACTGTAGCAGCATTGATCGAGGCGTTCACCAAGCGCGTGGGGGTGCGTGTGAACAATGTTTTTGGTGGGGCCAGTACCATTTTCAAGGTTTCGACGATTCGGATCCAATGTCGGTGGTTTTGTGTCTATCGGAGATCATTAAGTTGGTCAAAATAGGGTTTAAAACCTCGGGAAGCGTGTTCGGGCTACGTTTCCAGATCGGTTCTGTTCTAGGGTTTTAGGGATGAACTTGTGGGGTCCTTTAGTGACTTTTTGGATGTAATTGTATAGGTTTAGGCAGTCGGTTGAGCAGCGAGGACCGTGTGTGAGAAGGCTATTTGATTTCTAAAGGATTGCATGCATAACTGTTTTACTATTCTGCTTTATGATTAAGATGGGACTATTATGGGTATTACATTATGATGCTTATTACATATTAAGGTTTTTTGGGCATGAGACCCGTCTGGATTATATACGGAATGTTTTTAGGGATTATCAAGGGATGTAGGATAACTATACTACTATTGTGCTGTAATTTCCGACCTTACTGTTATTGTCTCTTCCAGGGAGGGTGATAGGTCATAATTTATGCAAGTTTTATCCATGATTTAATATCCTTTTACGTATGTTTTGCTAATATTTTATTCTATGAAATTGGAGAAAATAATATATTTTGTGAGAAATGTGTAGATCAAATAGAGTTTGGAATTATGAGAATTTGAGCGAAAGAATCACCTAAATTGGAGTTGAAACGAAGAAGTTATGAAGGAAAGAAGATTGCATAGGAAGGCTCTGCAACTTTAATTCCGGATTTTCCTCATTTTTAGGTTAATTTCAAGTTCCTTCCACATTTATTCTCCATATTGTATGGGCATTAGGGTTTATTGTAGGGGGGCCGAATTTACCTTCCTAGGTCCCAAAACTCTATCAAAATTCATACTCAGTTTATATACATAGTTAGCGGCATTTTATAATTGTTTTATGCTTTTGGGATTCAAGCTTGTGCTAAGGAAAACACGAGGCTTGGGAGAAGAAGAGTGTTTGAGCCCCTTTTCCTACTCCTTGCTATTCTTTAGTATTTGTGTTTATTTATTCTTTTATCGTTTTATGTTTCTTATGCATTTAATTATGTTATTCGTTATCTCAATAATGTTTGAGTAGTGTAATTAGGGCTAGGGTTACTTGAAGCCCTAGCCATGTTAGTTCGTGTTTGATTTATGGCTCTTGATTATGATTGTTATGTATGCCTGGATTTGTTGGATTACTGCGCTTCATGAACTCAATTTATGCTTATAAGCTTAGCTACCTTATTTGTGTATAATTGTCGATGTAATTGTTTGACGGATCACCTCGATGTTTGTGTTCACCCTGCAATTTATAGGATCACGTTTAAGAGGGAGAATCTTATTCGTAATCTAAACTCATGACTTCCTAGGTCTGCACATCACTTTTCTAGGGATAGTGTAGTGTCATTATATCTTCTTTATGTTTCATGCATTATCACGCACCATCGGTAATAGTTGTTTAAGGGAGGGCACATCACACTTAAACATGCAATATAAGAGAAGGTAATATGTGTGGGGTGAACCTTAGCCGGACCCTTGCACGAACACTTAATTCAGATACATGCATATTAATCTAATCAAGGAAATCTAACGGAACTTTAATTGGTAAAGGTGGAAATCTAACGGAACCTAGTTAGTTATTATTAGTTAATTTACTTCATTCATTAAACATAACAACCCCCCATTCCATTTTAATTACTCCACTTAAGTCAACTGAGTTAAACAGAATTAGATATCATTGAGAAAGTCTTCGTGGGATCGACCTTTGCTTGCATCTTTACTACCTATACGTCTTGTGCGCTTGCAAAGTTTATTACACGTAGAGGTTTTGCCTAGTACATCTTTTATGCTTGATAAAATCTCTATCAAGTTTTTGGCGCCGTTGCTGGGGACTTGTTCCTCAACGATGTCCATTTTATTTGATTCCTTTGACTTAGTGGTTTTTTTTTTTGTATATAATTTTTTGGTTTTCTTTTTTGTGACGTGTCTAGGTACCATGGAATCGTGGAATAGCTATTATTCTTCTCAAGGTTGGGCCTACGAGCCCTATGCAAACATTCTTTCGGTTCCAAGTAATCAAGGGGGATGGGCATACCCCCAAGATTGTATGTACATGCCTGAGCCTTACAATCAGCCCTATAAGGACCCATACCACCACGGATGGAGTGAACCATCACCATACCCTTGGACTCCTCCTCCTTTGGATCCTAGGCCTGCCCGACCTCCAAAAACACTTCGGGATGCACTAAATGAGGCCCGATCTCAAAGAACACTACGGGAAGCCCTCTTAGAGGACAAAGAACTAGAGTACCTTCGACTTAAACTACTTTGGGAACCCGATTGGGATGATGAGGATAATGATGTGTATGTCCCCTTGCCACCCACGGATAGCACCAATGAATGCACCTCGGGTCATGCTCTTGATGTTCATGAAATAAAACCAAACCCATAAGCATTGCACCAAGTTCTAGCGGAGGTCCCTGAAATTCCAGCACCTATCCTTGAGGTCCCTGAAATTCCAGCACCTATCCTTGCTGCCTCAACTCCTCAAACACCTCTTATCCTTACTTTTCCAGGGCCTTTCTTATCCTTATCTTCACCATTTAAGTTCCTTACTCAACTTAGGTGTTTTTGTGAGAAATTGGATGTTATGCCTAATGGTTTGTGCAGGTTTAATGGTCCTTGTAGGAGGCAAGACGAAGGAAGTATCTGGATGGTGGTATGCACCTTTGAGACATTCAGCTCCACCCAAGGCTTAAGGCCACGACCCAAGCCGCCCAAAGCTCATCTGTGGCCCCCATACTTCGATCATTAAGCTAACTTGTCTATTGGGATCATGCAGTTTTTACTTACATTCAAATCTTTATTGTACTTGTTCCCTGAAATGTTAAATTCTAGGAAGTGGATTTCTACTTGTAGAACTAATCAATTCATTTATGTTGCAGGCAAGATACCACTAAAGGAGGGCCAAGTTTGAAGCCCCTCAAGTGCCTCTTAGACCGCATGCATCCTAGGTGCTCAACCTTGCCCTGGTTTGTCCCCTCTATAATATGGACGTTTTTTTTCCCTTCTAACTCATGATTTTGTCTTTCTTTTATACTCAAAACATTGAGGACAATGTTTCATTTAGTTTTGGGGGTATTGGACTTAAGTTTAGGGGTACACAACTCAGTTTCTGTTTTGAAATGCTTGCTGTTTTTTTTTTTGTTTCTGCTTTTATTAGCTTGCTGTTTTTTATTTTTTGTTCTGTTTTCTTTGCTGTTTTTTGTTTTGTGATGCTAGTTTTTATGCCTAAACATGTTAATATGAATGTATAGAACATGAGAAATTGCTTGTACTTACTAAGAATCATTGCCATTGCCATTGAACTCACACTTGCACTTCACGATACCATAATCAAGTGATTAAGCAACCAAAGCAATTGAATTTGAGCATACTTAGAAAATTAGTGTAGACTACCATTGTGAGATCTTTGAGCTAGATTTCCTTTCTTTCGGAGTGATCTACTTGTTTCTACTCTCAAACACTCATCACTTTGTTCATAATTGCATGATCTCTTTCTATTTGCATTGATATTTAAAGAACCATATCTATTGGATGCTCTTGATTTAGTGTGTAATTGTTTATGAGATGTGATATAGGCTATGTGTGTTTTTGTGACGACCAATCCCGAATTAACGGGATTAAATAAGAATTAATGATGGATTAGTGAGACTAATCGGGGATTAGACGAGGATTAACGGACGAGTAGGGCGAAATGACGATTTTACCCCTAGAATGAGCGAATCGTTGACTTTTTGTACAGGTGGTCAAATGGACTTTGGCCGATGACTGTGACGTAGTTCGGGACGTCACGAGTTCATAGACAGGTGGCACGTCCGATTCCCACGTTCGAGTAAGAAGTTATGATTTTCGGAAGTTTGGGGGCATTTTGGTAATTTAGTTGAAAAAGAGAAAATAGTTGAATTTTGACCCGGGAGGTTTGATGGCCGAGGACCGAGGGCCGTTACATAGATCAGGACGATACAAATCCGTAGATAGATGACACGTCGAATTCGGACGTTCGACGGAGAAGTTACGGTTCACGGAAGTTCCGTGGTACTATTGCACGTTTTACGAGATGGGGACTATTTGGCAGCAAGTGAGGCCCATATATTATTGGACAAGCCAATGGATGAGTGACAAGTGTCACCCATCCATTGCCCAGCCCAAACAACTCATGCATATCCCTTCCTTCATCGATCATTTTTCCATCCATCAAACCCGATTAACCCCAATCCAAACCCTTACCCCATATGATCATTTCTGAGGAACCAATAGAGTGAGAGGAGGCTGAGGATGAAGGCAGGAGGCGGCTGGGCCGCCGTGCACGGTGGAGAGAGGAGGAAAACCCGATTGCTCGGTAAGGCCCAATTTCCATTTTAATTCGATTGTTACGTTATGGTTGATTTTAGGTGATTAGGAGATGATTAGTAGGTTGCTAGGAAGGTTCTAAGGTGGTTTTGGGCTAAGCACCCCTGGGTGCAATCGAGCAAACTTGAAACGTTAGGGCAAAAATCAAACCATGGGATTTTAGTTGTTTTCCTTAGGTTTCTTGATAGGAATAGATAAGAAATGACAAATTAGGAAGATTGGAATCGAAAAGGAAAAGATTGGACGAAAATAGGGGAGAAACCAGGCCAGACCAGTCACGCCGGTCTAGGCGAACTAGTGAACCGGTCGGACCCGGTTCAGTCGCTTGGAGAAGATGTACAGTCCTGGCACGTGAGGCCCACGCGCATGACATTCTTGGGGCGCGTGAGGGCGCATGCTCCCTTCTTTGGGAAACTTCGAACATGTAATTTCATCTATTAGATGTAACGAACATTTTGGGACTGTTTTCGTGTCAATCAGACATTGTTTCGATATAGTTCGGGCTGTTCGAAGGTTTAGGTTCTTGTTTAAAAATAGTTAGAAATTCCAGAAAATTACGGGACTTTAGTGAGGGGTTATTTAAGTAGTTAATAACCTCCTATTACGATTTGGACAGGTTCAGGAATCCCGGAGGCAACGATTGGCCCGTGAGAGGCTTATGGCGCTCGTATCGAGGAGCGGCTTCTTTAATTATGTTATTCCTACTCCTTGCTATTCTTTAGTATTTGTGTTTATTTATTCTTTTATCGTTTTATGTTTCTTATGCATTTAATTATGTTATTCATTATCTCAATAATGTTTGAGTAGTGTAATTAGGGCTAGGGTTACTTGAAGCCCTAGCCATGTTAGTTCGTGTTTGATTTCTGGCTCTTGATTATGATTGTTATGTATGCCTGGATTTGTTGGATTACTGCGCGTCATGAACTCAATTTATGCTTATAAGCTTAGCTACCTTATTTGTGTATAATTGTCGATGTAATTGCTTGACGGATCACCTCGATGTTTTTGTTCACCCTGCAATTTATAGAATCACGTTTAAGAGGGGGAATCTTATTCGTAATCTAAACTCATGACTTCCTAGGTATGCACATCACTTTTCTAGGGATAGTGTAGTGTCATTAAATCTTCTTTATGTTTCATGCATTATCACGCACCATCGGTAATAGTTGTTTAAGGGCGGGCACATCACACTTAAACATGCAATCTAAGAGAAGATAATATGTGTGGGGTGAACCTTAGCTGGACCCTTGCACGGGCACTTAATTCAGATACATGCATATTAATCTAATCAAGGAAATCTAACGAAACTTTAATTGGTAAAGGTGGATAGAAACCCTAGCTCGACTTAGTTAGTTATTATTAGTTAATTTACTTCATTCATTAAACATAACAAACCCCCCATTCCATTTTAATTACTCCACTTAAGTCAATTGAGTTAAACAGAATTGGATATCATTGAGCAAGTCTTCATGGGATCGACCTTTGCTTGTATCTTTACTACCTATACGTTTTGTACGCTTGCAAAGTTTATTACACGTAGAGGTTTTTCCTAGTACATCTTTTGTGCTTGATAAAATCTCTATCAAGTTTTTGGCGCCATTGCCGGGGACTTGTTCCTCAACGGTGTCCATTTTATTTGATTCCTTTGACTTAGTGGTTTTTCTTTTTGTTTTGTATATAATTTTTTGGTTTTCTTTTTTGTGACGTATCTAGGTACCATGGAATCGTGGAATAGCTATTATTCTTCTCAAGGTTGGGCCTACGAGCCCTATGCAAACATTCCTTCGGTTCCAAGTAATTAAGGGGGATGGGCATACCCCCAAGATTGTATGTACATGCTTGAGCCTTATAATCAGCCCTATAAGGACCCATACCACCACGGATGGAGTGAGCCATCACCATACCCTTGGACTCCTCCTCCTTTGGATCCTAGGCCTGCCCGACCTCCAAAAACACTTCGGGATGTACTAAACGAGGCCCGATCTCAGAGAACACCACGGGAAGCCCTCTTAGAGGACAAGGAACTAGGGCACCTTCGACTTAAACTACTTTGGGAACCAGATTGGGATGATGAGGATAATGATGTGTATGTCCCCTTGCCACCCACGGACATCACCAATGAATGCACCTCGGGTCATGCTCTTGACGTTCATGAAATAGAACCAAACCCGCAAGCATTGCACCAAGTTTTGGCCTAGGTCCCTGACATGGTGGTAGCTCTCAACCTTTACTTAAGAAACTTCCAAGCTCCCCCCATATATAAGTAGGAATAGTTCATGTGGGTGAACCTGGACCCTCTATGGAAGCACCTTTTCCCTCTTTGGGTCATACAAACCTTTCACGTCCTTGGAAACTGTGGATTCAAAGGAAACAATAGATATACTCTGATGAGCTCTAGAGCAACGACATATATCATCTGGTAGGCCTTTCCACTTTCTCCATAGCTCATAATTCCGGTTTTCAGCGCTCGGTGTTATGCTTTTGGAACAATAGTACGAACACGTTTGATTTCTGAGTTGGACCTATGATGCCGATCCTCTTGGATATGTCTATTCTATTCGGATTATCCCCATCGGGGGATGTTGCTGATTTTACTTTCTTTCTTTTTTCGTCTAACTTAAACGAGGGTCGTGGTCCTTTGATCATTAAGCTACCCATATGTTCCTTCAATAGTTCTTTTGTATCAATTTCTCTCTGCTTTCTATCTATTCACTGGGGATGGACGGCTTACGGCTGATAGTGAGTTCCAAAATCTAGGGTTCCCAAGCTCCTACTTTGGGTCTGTTTAGGAGATGATCAAAGTCTACCGCTTATGGTTGGACTGGTTCGTGTTTCCTACTACCATGAGGATTCCTACCCTATAATGGGTCTTACTTACTGAAGCATTGTCATCTCGTTCAAATATAGTCATAGGGCCCCTTGTTCTGGCCCACATGTATAGTGTTCTGCGGTCCATAGTTTTTCAACCTGCAAAACAAGTTTCTTTGAATGACCCCCTTTGGATGGTCCTGGTATGGTTGAATTGGGTATTTCCTAAATTTCAAAACTGTCCAATCAAATATCCAGATGATGTAGTTCAAGCCCAGTTGCTGACGTGCTTACCTCTTCTCTCACTTTCCACTAGAAATTATATGTTTTTTTGTACGTCGTTATCTCGTCCTCAGTATAATTGCGAGGCGAGGTTTTCCCTATTTGTCAGCAGATCCCGTCCGCAGAAAGATCCAAGCTCAAGATATCATGAGTTGTAACCTCACCCACGACCTCTTGAAGGGTAGTGGCAAGAATAATAGGTCATCCTATGGCTATGAGGTGTATCAACCCAATTTGTATGCTCGTTAGCTTGGTTTCTACCAAGCCACCCATACACCATATGTGTAAGGTGGGAATGTTGGGACGTCGTCCCCTTTGGGAATTTCTGATTTAGAATCGGCCATTACTGCTCAGGGTTTTCTATACAAAGTGCCTGTGATTTTCCCACCTAACACAGAGGCCTCGCTGCGTTTGACTTGTGGTGGGCTTCCTACTTCGAGGAAAACATCAGTTTTACCCCCAGTGAGGTTTGGACTTGTTAATTCTTGTTATTGGAGCATCCTAACTGTTTCAACCCGGTTGTTTAAACCTCCGTTGAACGAAGGAAAGTGGAGGATAATCGTGCTCCGATAGGTATTATTTCTTCCAATTCATCTGCTCCATTACTTGTTAGCCCTCAATTTAATTCCTATGTATATATAGATGTTCTGGACAGAATGTAACGACCCGTCCCAAATTCCAGGATTAGATTAGTGACTAATCACGATTAGTGAGATTAATCCGTGATTAGTTAGGCTAAATCGGACGAACGATGCGAAATGACCGTTTTGCTCTTGGTCGTGGCAAAACGTTGACTTTTCATTCGGACGGTCAAATGGACTTTGACCGATGACCGTGACGTAGTTCGTGATGTCACGAGTTCATAGACAGGTGGCACGTTCAATTCCGACGTTTGAGGAGGAAGTTATGACATGCGGAAGTTTAGGGGCATTTTGGTAATTTTGGTAAAAAGGGCCAAATAGTTGACTTTTTGACCGGGATGTCCGATGGCCGAGGGCCGAGGACTATTACGTAGATAAGGACGATACAAATCCATAGACAGGCGGCACACTGAAATCGGACTTCGAACGGGAGAGTTATGGGTCACGGAAGTTCGATTTCACTATGCACGAACTTCGAGACGGGGATGATTTGGCGAAATCTGATCGGGCAGATATTTTAGTGGGTCCCATGGATGAGTGACAAGTGTCACTCATCCTATTGGCTAACTCCCCCAAATTGTGGATCTAATAATAAAATAATAATATTTAATTAATTTTTTTAATCAAATCTTAACAACCTTCAATCCTAGCCATCCATTTCAATTCTATCTTTAAATCCACACCCTCCATCCCATCTCCCTTCTCTCATCAGCCATCACTCTTCTCTGTTCTCCCTAAAGCCCGAAACCCATAACCCCATTTTCTTCATTTTCTTATTCTTCCTTCAAAAACCCGAAACCGCACCACCATACCTCCCCACCATGAACCCATATGCCATGTGTGACCATGAGAGAGTAACGAAGGACTGTGAGACGGAGGACGGCGGAGGACGCGGCGGTTCACGGCGGGAGGGGCTCGAACCCGTGAGGTGAAAATATTTCAAATTTTGAAAATTGGATTTTAACGGTTTTTACTCTATTCCATTAATTGGGTAAAGTTTCTAGGGATCCCAGGAGATGAATGGGATTGGTTTCGAGGCATTGGACGGCCTGGAACAGCCGTGAACGGCGGGAAAAAGTCACGGCCGCCATGGCCGAATTGAAGGTACGGGTTTTTGATGTTTTTCTTACATTTTAAGGTCATAGAACTTTAGGTTAGATTGAGACGAGTAGAATGGGACAAACGGGAGGAGAAATGGTGGCCGGACGGCGGAGAACCGGCCGGGTCAAGCCGCGAGTCATGGAGACCCGGTTACTGGTATTCGGGTCGACCCGCGGGAGGACAGAGATGACAGGTGACGTCATCCTGCTGACGTCAGCATTGTCAGGGATGACGTCAGCATTGTCAGATCTGACAATGTCAGCTGACATGTTAGAAAATGGGCCAATAGGAGTGCGACATGTGTCACATGTCAGCACTGACATGTCAGTGACATGGCTCAATCAGGGGCTGACACGTGGCACATGTCAGACTGCCATGTGGCACTGACAGCACAGTGACGTGGACCAATGAGAGCTTGACACGTGGCACCTGTCAGAGTCTGACATGTCAGACCTGACATCTGTCAGATGACGTCAGCAGGTACTGTAGCAGCGTTGACCGACGCGTGGGGGGGCATGTGAACAGTGTTTTGAGTGGGTCCAGTGTCATTTTAAAGGTTTCGACGATCCGGATCCAATGGCGGTGGTTTCGAGTCGATCAGAGATCGTTAAGTTAGTCAAATTGAGGTTTTTCACCTCGGGAAACGTGTACGGGGCACGTTGATTTTTCCGGGAAAGTTTAGGGTTCTTAATATGGACTTGTATAGGTTAGTAGTAACCTTTGGATATGGTTTGGACAGGTCAGGATTATCCGGAGAGGTCGGATTGGCTCGGGAGAGCCGTATGGCACGCAAATCGAGGTGGCAGCTCAGACGGTCTGTGAGTGGACCTTGTTTTCTAAATTGGTGCATGCATAAATGTTTATTATATGTTTTAATACATGTTTGATGATTCCATGGGTGCATTTCTATGTGGTTACGTATAAGCACGTATTTCGAGGTTTCAGCTTTATACGGTGCTTATACGGGTCTGTATTTCTTTATTGATTTAAATGAACTGGATTTGAATTTCAAAAGGATAAACTCGGGTATGAGACCCATTTGGTTTTGTCTTGGGCATATGATCTCAGATTTTGGGCACGGTGCCCAGCTGATGTCCTATGTTCGGGCACGAGACCCAGTCACTTTACGGTTTTGATTTCAGGTCAGGGAACCTTAAATGGTATCGTGGTTCATGACGGTTTATGGGAACCGGCATGAACCCTTGTTATGTTATTACGGTACATGATGGTTTATGGGAACCGGCATGTTACCTGGTTATGTTATTACGGTACATGACGGTTTATGGGAACCGGCATGTTACCTTGGTTATGGATATTATGGATCATGACGGTTCAGGGGAACCGGACATGAATGTTTATGTTATGTATATATATGTTCATCTACCTTCCTTTACATGTTCTATCTCCTCTAGGGAGGGTCGTTGGCCTGGGTGGACCCCGGAGTAGTCACGGAGCACCGACTGAGTGGAGTCACCCCCCAGTTGGGTTCCTTACTCTCTGGAAGGCTATGATTACTATTAACTCGGGTAGGGTCAGTGGTCTACGGATATTGATCTTGACTTTGAGAAGACTCGGATTGAGACCTGGGTAGCACGCGCGTAGCTTTGGAAACCGTGACAGGATTGGTTATGTGAATTATATGTATATGTGATGTATGCTATATATGATATATGATGTGTGTTTACACAGGTTTTGGGCAGTGCCCCGTATGGTTAGTTTCTTATGATTTGGGCTGAGTCCCTTATGGATTTGGGCAGTGGCCCGTGTACTTGATTTCATTATGGTTTTTCTGGATAAATGGTTTTCGAATGCATGCATGCTTTTTAGTGAAGGGTACAAATGTCTGCTTCTTATGAAATGTTTTTATAAACTCTTGTTTTGTCCACTCACAGCTTTTAATGTTTTGACTGCCCTTCAGGTTGACATCGGATGTGGACTGTAGCAGAGACCGAGATATCACATGCCTCCTCCAGATTCTGGCGTACTTTGATAGCCCGGCAGGGCAAAGGTCGGAAATATCCCTTGTCTGACACTTCGTGTCAGACGGGAGCATGGTCATCCCGCACTAATCCCGGGGGGATTGGGATGGGTCCTGTCACAGAAAACATGTATCAGTGGTCTTGACTGATGGTTTCCTCCTTTGGATTGAGGATGTTCCATACAACCCTCTAGTTCTTGATCGTTTAATGGGCGTTAAAGACTAGAGTCCTCTTGAGTGGTATCCTCGTCAGTGTTCGCAATTTTTGTTCCTTTGACTTTTCCTTCTCCAAACGATATTGTTCTGCTTCTGAATTCTTGGCCTCATGAAACACCCATGTTTTCATGTTCTGAATTTGTTTTCTTTGATTTATAGGTTAGTCTCTACAACGACCCAGACTTTTTCGAGTGAGAAATGACTATTTTACCCTGTTAAAAATTGATTTTTTTTTTGTCAAAGGGTTGACTTTTTGACCGCGAAGGTTTTTGACGATTCCGAAAATGTCGTTAGCGAGGTCTCGGTTCCTCGAGTACGTCGACTGTCGGTATGCCAGAAATGGAGGTCGGATAGTTGTCATCTAGGGTTAGTTTTTGCACAGGCGTTTTGGTAATTTTCACGAAAGGGCATATAAGTCTTTTGTGTTGTAAAAAAATATTCTTGTGATTAATCAGGGGGGATAAGTGCCCCTTATCTGATTGAATGGTGTGCATCGACTTGGTGCCTTGAATATATGGTATTAGTGTTGTTTAAGCGTGTGATGAATTTGGTGAGTTTGGGAGTTAGGCCGAGAAACAAAGAAAGGAGACATAGGGTAGAAGCAAGCAGAGAGGAAGAAAGAGAGAAGAGAAGGAAAAGGAAATCCAGAAGAAAGGAGGAGAGGGTTCGAGTTATGGGAGCAGAGACTCTGAACCCGTGAGGGTTTTCGGGTTTTAAGTGTATGAGTTCAAGTTTGACAGGTAAGCTTGATTTCAAGCCGATGAACATATTCCCTAGGTCTCTACGATCCTAACAAGTACTTTAGATGTAGAGTTGGATGTGGAAATTGCCTAGATGCCATGATCAACTCTCGGCCGTGAATTCTCAACAAGAGACTTAGATTTGGGTGAGCTTTCCTTAATTTGATTGCATAGAATTGTACCTTAGATAGTTTAGAATAGGTTGGTCGAAATTGAATTGAAAAACAGTTAAAAACAAGAGAGAAAAAGTCAGGTCAGGTCGCCGAGTGGGGCGACCCAAATTGCAGGAAAATGGGCTGGCGAGAGGAGGAAGATAATGCTACAGTACATAGCATGTGGCTCCCACGCGCAGCCACCTTGGGTAACGCGTAGGGGAACGTGAGCCCAAATTCCAAGGAGCGATCAACATGAACTTTCATTCTTTCAATGTTATAGATATTTTGAAGCAGGTTTCAAGACAATCAGACACTGTCTCGAGGTAGTTATAGGTGTCCAAAGTGTTAATTATTATTTAGAAAAATTATAGAAAACTACCAGAAGTTAGGGTTTGTGTCGAGAGGTTACCTAAAGGTTCGGGAAGCCTTATTAACTTTGTATTGTGTTATTGGATAGTAGACGGGACCCTTGAGATTAACAAGGAACGCGATTAAGCGACAGAACTGCATTGTGAGTATTTCATTAAATTATTGTGCATGCATCTTTATGAGTTTTAAATGTTTTCCTATGTATTTTGATGATAATTGTGTGATTGAGTATTTTATTGGAATTTCAGATAATTTTATGAATATTTAATTACACAATTTTCGAGGCTTTTGTGAACTCTGATTTAGATGTGATCTTTGAGTCTGAGCATGCTTTGTGATTGAATGGAGTCAACTATTGAATTATGAGTGAATTCATATGAAATTGAATGGTTTTGGAAACCCCTTGAGGGCTCGTTGTAAGATGCGTTCTGATTGGTCTTTTCTTGGTTTTTGACTTAAATTCTAGATTTTGGCTGAGCAAGGTTTGATCGATGGACTAAAGTGGTTTTTCAAAGAAACTATGTTTTATATGATTTTCTGGACAGTTTTACAAGATTTTGGCCTTATTGGCATGTTTTACGAGGAAGTGCGTTTAAACTGTATTTGGGGCTTATGCCCGAGATTCTGATTATGGAACATGATGTGATATGCTGTGACAAAATGTGATAATAAGTTGTGATGTGAACATGTGTTTCTCGATAATTCTTGTTGGATGTGGGTCTTAGCCATTGAGTCGGGGCTCCAGATCCTGAGATTAGTGACTATGTTTATGATACTGATATGGTCTCATGTGGATATATTCTGGTATTGTGTTGTTGTGAAGACTCGGACATCGAGCAGGGCTCTAGTTCCCGATTCAATGTCACTCAGACGTCAAGCAGAGCTCTAGTTCCCGAGTAATTGCCTACCGCACTACTTGAGATATGTTGTATTAAGATTGTGCTTGTGTTTGAGAATTCTGCAGAGTTGTGATGTTGATGTGGTGATTGATAATGTTTATATGATTAATTGATTGTGACGTGTATGGATCTGTGTGATTTGGGCTATGATATGGATACGTAATCATATGCGTTTTGTTTATGTGTTGGTTGTTTTACGTATTTCAAGGTCGTGGTTATTTGTAGTTTAGAAAGGTTTATAACTTGTATGCATGCATATGTTTCTAAAATGAGGGTAAAATTGAGTTGTTTTAAAAGAATGTTTTTAAACTATTTCTTTTCGTCCACTCACATTTTTTTATGGTTTTACTTGCCCTCCAAATCATGGAACAACGACTTTAGGGGAATCTTTTGGAGCGGGGACATAAATGTGGTTGAGGTGTTAGTATAAGTGTAACGACCCGTCCTGAATTTCGGGATTTATCTAACGAAAATTAAGGATAATTAGGGGTTAATTTTGAAGATCCCTCGACTAATCCGAAGATTTCAGACGAACGGTGTAAAATGATCGTTTTCCCCCAGGGTTGGGCAAATTGTTGAATTTTGACACGGGCGGTCAAATGGACTTTGACTGATGACCGTGACGTAGATCGGCACGTTACGAGTCCGTAGACATGCGACACGTCGAAATCGGACGTTCGACGGGAAAGTTACGGGCCTAAAACAAAAAATGGTATTATTGCACGCATACCAAGGAATGGGACACGTGGACTGTTTTGATTGGAGAAAAATCTAGGTTGGACCCACCAGATGAGTGACAAGTGTCACCCATGTGATAGGCCCAAACCCTAATGTTTTGGGTCCTTATCATCAGTCATCCTCATCCCATCTTCTTTGTTTTCCCATACCCGTGAAACCCATACCCCGTGTAACCCAACCCACATCAACACCCCTCAATCACCACCCTTTGATGTTGACTTGTAAATGAAAGTTGGAGAGGACGGTGAGACGATCATGATGGTGGTCACGACGACGATTGCGACGACAAGGTAAGGAAAAACCAGAAAACCCTATTTTTAGATCGAAAATGGTAGACCTGGTTTTAATGGTTGCTGATCATTCTGGTGATTTGGACGAGGTTCCTGAGGATGAGGCAGACTCAAGGAGGTTGGAATGAGGGCTAGGGTGGTCTATGACGACCGAAAAACCACTTAGAAGGTCCCAATTACTATTCATGGGTCGAACAGGTATGATCACGACCTGATTTCTTGGTTTTGATCACATAGGTAGATTAAGAAGGATTAGACGAACCCATAGGAAGAAGAATGGATGAAATCGGTTCAAAAATGAGGCTTTTAGAGCTGAGTTGGGTCGCGGGTCTACGCGACCAGGTTTGTAGGACCCGTCGCAAGGTTGAAGATGATGATGATGTCAGCAGGTGACGTCATCATCTGACAATTGTCAGAGGTGGACCAGTAGCAGGGTGACACATGTCACATGTCAGTGCACGGTCAGCACTGACATGTCAGTGATGTGGACCTGTAGCATGCTGACACGTGGCTCTGTCAGATTTGACAGGTGTCAGAGTTGTTAGTGATGACGCCATGCTGGCGTTAGCGTTGGCTCTAACCTTTGACTACTGACGTTAGTGTTGCCTTTTACTGACGTCAGCATTGACAACGTATGTGGGGGCGCATGAGAGGGAATTTTGAGGTGGGACCAGTGTCATTCGAAGGGTTTCGACGATCCGAATCCAATGGTGGTGATTTCGGGTCGATCGAAGATCGTTAGTGTTGTCAAATTGAGGTTTTTCACCTCAAGAAACGTGTCTGGGACATGTTGAATTTTCCGGGAGTTTTATCCTATGGACTTATATAGATAGTTTAGTGACCTTCTGGTATGATTTGGACAGGTCCGGAAGTCCCGAAGATGGTGGATTAGCCTCGGGGAGGCTTAGGGCACACGTATCGAGGCGGTAGTTAGGACGGTCTATGAGTGGACTATTTTTTTATAAATATGATGCATGCATAACTGTTTTATATGATTTATATATGTGATTTATATGAATATGATTGTGGTATTTAGTATTTACCTATTTGCACGTATTTCGAGGTTTATGGTTTTATACTGTGTTTGTACGTACTTGTGTTCAATATCAGACTTGGTTTGGATACGTATACGTACTTGGTTTGGATTTGGAAACTATCAGACTTGAAGTCCATTTGATTTAATGAGGTATCGGGCTGAGACCCATTTGGTTTGTACTATCGGGCTTGAGACCCAGTTGGTTATGATATCGGACATGAGTCCCACTTGTAGTTTATAAAGGTGGTTTCGGGTTCAGAGACCCTAAATGGATTTGGATTTATAGATTTATGATGGTTTTATGGAAATTCCGAGCATGGCCCCTTTGAAAAGTTTTGAAATGATTTTATAAAAATGTTTTCCATATACCATCCTTATATGTAGATATGTGGATAGTCTCCTACAACTATCTGGGACACTGGGGTAGTCACGGCGCATTACCGGCGAGGGGTCATTGCAAAGAGCGACTGGATCGTATAGTGACTCAGGAGCAGGATTGGTATTATTAGATGTCTGGGACGTCAGACATCTGAGATGTCATAGATAGGCTTAAAGAGACCCCGAGTGGTATGCGTAGCCTTAGACCGTGATATGATGTCTAGGACGTTAAGCGTTTGGGACACTAGGCATCTGGGATGCCAAGGATCGGTATTTGGATTACAAATTTATTGGATTTATGAAATGGTATTTATGTGTTTAATAAATGGATTTGGGGCAGTGACCCACATGATTTGGATTTACGGTTTTGGACTGAGTTCCTACATAGTCTGGTTTTACGGTTTTAGGCTAAGGCCTTAATGATTTGAGGAAGCAAATGGCTTTGGTTTAGAAACTATTTTATTTTATTTTATTTTATTAAGTTAAATGGTTTTCGAATGCATTATGGGTTTAAGTGAAGGGCATAAATGTCTTCTTTTGTGAAATGTGTTTTATTAAACTTATTTATTTTCGTCCACTCAAAGCTTTTATGGTTTTTAATGCTCTTCAGGTTGATCGCGGATGCGGGCTATAGTAGAGACCAAGACATCACACTCCGCCACTGATCCTGGTGCACTTTGGAAGCCCGAGTGGGCTAAGGTTGGTTTATCCCTTGTCTAGCCTTCGTGACGCACGTGCGTGTCCCACATGGGTTAGACGGGAGCATGGCACATCCTGCGTTAATCCCGGGGGGATTGGGATGGGTCGTGTACATAAGAGTTGTATATTTGTTATGTTTTCTGAACTGATGCTCTGTACTTGTAAATTGGAAGTATGTATCCATTGTCTAATAGTTGAACATTTGAGGTTATGAATTTTTCCTTGTCTGTTTCTGTGTTTTGGAATGGTAACTGTCAGACGGGAGCAAGATCCCTCGGGGTTGTCTAGCTTTTTCGGAAAGGGTCCTGTTAGTCTTTCTACTAAACTCAACCGTTTGGACTCCGATGTGGCCTTCCTTACCTTCTCTATTTCTTGTGTTGCTCAATCTTCAGGTCCAGAGTCATCTGAACTTGAGGCTTCCAATGACGTAATTAGGTCCTTCATGTCCAAGGATGATTTCTCTGACATAGGAGAGTTAGTTCAGGCAGTGGAAATTTTTTCCCGATCTACCCCCGCAGGATTATCTGCCTCTCTCTTAGTTCTAACGCTCCTTGAGAATCTTCGGATATCTTTTTCCAGCCCACTCGGATCAGCATTTGTAATACCCGTATCCTAGAGGGAACGGTGAACGATCCCATATTCCTGCGAGGGGAATGGTCTGGGAGGGGAATGATGGTGTACCTTAAAAGTCTAGGCACACACCTATCTATCACGAGGCCTTTTGAGAGTTCAGTGGCTTTGGGTTCAGTTGGAACTCCAAAGCTAAGCGAGTTGAAGGTGGTCCAATTCCATGATGGGTGACCCACTGGGAAGTTGCACCGTGAGCTCCCAGGAACAAAACCCTACAGGGCTGAGCTGGTGTGTCCTGTGGCCCAGAAGGGACAATATCGTGTTAGATAGAGTGGGCTACTACAGAACTCTCATCTAAGCGAGGCCTCTTTGAAGCTCATTGGCTTTGGGTTTGGTTGGAACCCCAAAGTTAAGCGAGTTGAGACTGGTGCAATCCCAAGATGGGTGATGTCAGGGCCCACCCTTAATCCCCCGGGATTAAGGGCTAAACCCCGCTCCCGTCTAACGTACGCATGGCACGAGGGTTAAACAATCGCCTAACCTCCGTGTGACACGTAAATCGGACAAGGGAGTTCCAATCCAAACACCTCAACAACCTCAAGCTAGAGTGCGCAGAGTCTACTGTGGATTGGGCAAGTGATGTCTCCATCTCTCTTAACCGACTGCCCACTGCAGCAACCTGGAGGGTATCGAAAACACGAAAAGACTGTGAGTGGACAAAAATAAAGTTTAAAATTCAAAACAGTTATCAGAAAACACAAATAGTTATACCCTCCGTGTAAAAACCAATGCATGCATATCAATTACGTCATAAACAATATACGAAAACCAAACACATTTTCCTTTTTCCAATCCCGGGCCTCAGCCCAAAATCACCGAAAACCATCCAATCCGGGCCACTGCCCAAAACATCATCATCAAAGCTAGTGAAACCCAAAACACATTAAAAGCCACTTCTCATCCATCGAACCTGCTGGATCTATCCGAGTCTTTAAACTCCCGAGTCTTTAAACTCAATCCAGGCCTTAATCATATCCGAGTCTTTAAACTCCCGAGTCTTTAAACTCAAGGCCTACGGGGGAAATCAATATATCCGAGTCTTTAAACTCCCGAGTCTTTAAACTCAATCCGGGCCCGTCCCCCGTCCAATCAATATCCGGGTCTTTAAACCCAATAACCAGATCCAGCAAATCCAATCAAAACCATGTGAAAACCTTTTTGCAATTCCAAGTCCATGTCCAAACCCGAATCCGAAACCACTGGTCTGATGCCCTTCCGGCATCCATAACCGTCATTCCGAATCCAGACCCAGAACTCATTTCCTTCTCATTTCCCGGTCCGAGTCCGCAACCATCATTCCGTAAGCCGGCATCCGGAATAACCATTCCGAACCCAAAACCGAAATCCACTTCAAGTCCCGAATCGAATCCCGAATCGTCACTCGGAATTCCGATTCCGAAACCCGAAATCTCATTTCTGAAAACACCTTTGAACTGGGCCTCAGACCCGAAAATACTTTTCAAAATCCTTTTACTTTCCTTGAAATCCAGCCGTATTTCGAATCCCGAAATCAACCAGTAAAACTAGGTTCAAATTACAATAGTTATCAAAACCTCGTAAAACGTGAAAACCATCATTTCCTCGAAAAACGTGCACAAACCATAAACCATCACAACCATAAATCAAATCATAGAAGCTAGTATAGAAATCATATAAAAACATATATGCATGTATCAAGAGTTAGAAAGCAAAGTCCACTCACAGACCATTTCAGCGTCGCCTCGATACGCGCGCACTTACGCCATCCCCGGCCAGTTTACTATCCTCGGCTTTCCCAAACCTGTCCAAATTCCATAACGAGGTTACTAACTACTTCACGCTACTCATACTAAAACCCCATAGCTTTCCCGAACTTCTAACGTACTTAAAACGGGACCCTAGACCTTCAACCCCGCAGAACTATCCCGAAACGACGTCCGAAGAACCCGAAACTTAATCCATTGGATTCGTTATAACATTTAGAACAAAAACTTAGTTGGACGCTTCACCGGAAACCGCTACACGCGCCCCCACGCGCCGCCCAAAGTGGCTGCGCGTGGGCCTCACGCGCCAGCTACAGTACCATCTTCAACCTGTGCTGAACCGGCCGTCGCAGGCTGAACCGGCGAGAATCATTCTCCGCCGTCCGGCCACCGTTCTCCTCCCTTTCCTCACCATTTTCAACGTCCAGACCTACTCTATCCATCCCCATCCTTCAATCACCTCGACACGGCCCCATACTTGTCGACTCAAGCTCGAAACCAGACGGCCCGTAACCCCCTGTTCCACACTCCGGCCACCCAGGTCCTCCCCCGTCACGGTGGCGACACCAGAACACTTCTAGGACCCCACTAAGTCTCACACAACTCACCAAAAACCCCGACTCGTACTTAAAACTCACGACTTTCAAATTGAAACAAAACAGAAAAACAGAGGAATTGGAAATTACCTCTCCTGCCGCTCACCGCCGTGGACTCCGCCGCGTCCCTAGGTATCCACACACCTCCTCCGTCCTCCGCGCACCACCTGCCGCTTCCCTTGATTAATTACACGACCGCACCACCGCACCTCCACCCCAACTCCTCTCTGTTTCTCTGGTTTTCCCCCGTGAGTTCTCACTTCACACACACCTGAGCACTGCATCTCCCAATCTCCTCAACACCACCCTGCACTCTGAACCTCCCTCTGATCACACTCCCCTACTCACAAGCTCACACTTGCCCGGCCGTCGATCGATTTCACCCCTCAGCCTCACTCTCTGTTTTTTTTCCTCTTCGAAGAACACGGCTGCACATTTTTAAAATACCCGTGCACATTTGTGTAGAAACCACTACACACCCACCACGCGTCACAATCCTCTCCTCTCTCTTAAAAATCTCCCTCTGCTTTGGACACTTGTCCAAATCTGGTTGCACCATGCCCAAACAGTCAAAAGACCAACATGCCCCTCTTTAACTCCAAAATTACGATTATGCCATCGACGTTCTAGACCCGTAATTTACTCATCATAAGTCCGATGAATACATGCCGCCTGTCATCGGACTCAGGACGACGAGATCTATCTACCCAACCTAGGTCAACGTACCAAAACCCAATTCTACAAAAAGTCAACGTTTCCCCTTCTTTTAACCAAATTACGGTTATGCCCTCAACCTTCCGAACTTCATAACTTCCTCCTCGGATGTCGGAATCAGGCGTGCCTCCTGCCTATGGATTCGTGACGTCCTAAACTATGTCCTGGTCACTGGTCAACACCCATTTGACCACCCGAACTAAAGTCAACATTTTGCCCGAACCAGGGGCAAAATCGTCATTCTACACTTACGGACCTATCGGGACCAACTAACCACCGATTAGCCTCGCTAATCCCACCTTAATCACGCTACTAATCCCGACCCTCGGGACGGGTTGTTACAGGTGACCTACTGGGAAGTTGCACCGTGAGCTTCCGGGAACAAAACCCTGTAAGGCTGAGCTGGTGTGTTCTACGGCCCCTGGGCTGAGATGGTGTGTCTTGCGACCCAGAAGGGACAATATCGTGTTAGATAGAGTAGGCCGCTGCGCAACTTTGATCTATACAAGACCTTTTGGGAGCTCACTGGCTTTGGATTCCCTGCGAAACTCATGACAGAATGGTATCAGAACCAGACCCCAATCGGGAAGTGTGCTAGCGAGGACGCTGGGCCCTAAGGGTGGTTGGATTGTAAGACCCGTGTCCTGAAGGAAACAGTGAAAGATCCCTTATTCTTGCGAGGGGAATGGTCTGGGAGGGGAATGGTGGTATACCTTAAAAGTGTAGGCACACACCTATCTAACACGAGGCCTTTGGGGAATTGAGTGGCTTTGGGTTTGTTTGGAATTCCAAAGTTAAGCGAGTTGAGGTTGGTGCAATTTCATGATGGGTGACCCACTGGGAAATTGCAGCGTGAGCTCCCGAGAACAAAACCCTAGAGGGCTGAGCTGGTGTGTCTTGCGGCCGAAAAGGGACAATATCGTATTAGATGGAGTGGTTCGCTGCACAACTCTGATCTAAGCGAGGACTTTTGGGAGCTCATTGGCTTTGAGTTTGGTTGGAACCCCAAATTTAAGCGAGTTGAGGCTAGTGCAATCCCAAGATAGGTGACCCACTAGAAAGTTGCACTGTGAGCTCCCGGGAACAAAACCCTGTAGGGCTAAGCTGGTGTGTCCTGCGGCCCCTGGGCTGAGCTGGTGTGTCCTGCGGCCCAGAAGGGAAAATATCGTGTAAGATAGAGTAGGGTGCTGCCCAACTCTGATATATACAAGGCCTTTTGGGAGCTCACTGGCTTTGGATTCCTTGGAAACTCCAAAGTTAAGTGAGTTGAGGCTGGTGCAATCCCATGATGGGTTACCTACTGGGAAGTTGTACGTGAGCTCCCGAAAATAAAACCGTGAGGGCTGGGCCCAAAACGGACAATATTGTGTTAGATGGGTCGGGTCGTGATAGCATCCTCCTCCGACAGATGTACCCATGTGGCTCGAGTTGGAAAATTTTCGTCAAAACTACCTCATAGCCTATGATGAATTCATTTGCCTATGAGGAATGTATTGGGAAACGCTTCAGGAGGTGGAGGTTCTCCATGCCAACTCGCGAAGGCTGAGGTCACCTACGCACGACTCAGGTAATAGTATGAATCTACTAAACATAGAAGGGAAGTTACTTGGGAAAAATTTCAAAGAAGAGATAAACCGACTCTTGACGCTTCAGTTGAAGAGACAACCCATTACTTTAATATAAGGATGCAAAAAGTGGGCGTCCGAGCCATGCTTGGTGGACTATTGGACTTGTAATTTGGGCCTTTTCAGACTTTTGGGCCTTCTTACACATTTTGTTTAACCAAAGGTCACCCGTTTTGATTTTTTTACGGCAATGCCTCTAATTTCTAAATTGTCCTCGAGATACGTAAAAGTCACAACTATATTAATCCTGTTTTACATCTCACGTTTCTTAAGATTAATGCCCAACTAAATCTTCTGGCTATCAGATCAGCCACAATCGACCCTTTCACCACACTTTTTCGTTAGTAGAATCGTGAAGAATCTCGGAGAAAAATGTCTCACATTTCCAAAGACACATCCAAAGAGTTCGATACTGTCTCCGAGGGTCAGGACCCAATTGCCTTTTGAATGAAAGAATCGAAGAGGCCCATGCTAGGAGGGCGGCATTAAAGTCTAGATTGAGGATTGTTAGTGATGCTTCGCTCTAATGTTGTGTTGACGTTCTCGACAAAGGCTACAAGGATGCTGCTGCGATGGGCCGTCTTTAGAGGAAAAAGTGGGAACTTAGGAAAATAATTGCCGAACTGTAGCAATAGGAGAAAATGGTTGCCCAGGAGAAGGCCCTCCTGGGAAACTACTTTCTCAATAAGAGAAGACCCTCCTGGGAAACCACTTTCTCCTGTTGCTAGAGTGGATGCTGCTCTGAGTCGATACTGCTACGATGGGCTACAATGTTGTACATTTATAGAGAGTTCGCGGAGGGCCTTCTCTGAGTGGCCCAACCCTGATTTTCCTTTTTGTTTTTTTTTTTATAAATGTACAAGTCCTCGTCGTTTAATAAAAGTTTGATTTTGGCAGGTATCTTTATCTTTTCTTCTATACTTCCAACTGCTATAATTTAATGTAGAAGAACGCTTATAAATTGGCACTTTGTATGCAAACTTACTACCTCGCAATGTCTCTTCCCGGGCAAGATCTGAGAAATTTTCTGATTTCTCACTATCACTAGCTCGTTGGGCGTCTCCATGTTCAATCTCAGGATCAATTACAAATAATTATTGATATGAGGCAGGAACTCTATGCTTGTCAAGATTTGGAAGAAATAGAGCTGACCCTTCATCTTGAGAAACAAGTATCAATCGAACTTGAGATCATCTCTCTCTATGAAAAGGTCAGTGCAGCTAGGGAGGCTATGTTGCAGTTAGAAGGGGAGATTGCTGCCATGAAGGATGAGGGGGAGTAACTCAAAGCTAATGTTGCATTCTGAGATACCCTGGGTTAGCACATGAGGGTGGTGGTCTACCATCATGGGTTTGACTAAGGTTTCATTGATCGTGAGGCTGGGAAGCTTCATTCAATGGTCCAGATCTAGCAGTTCTTCTTTTTAGGCTTTGATGTATTAGGTTTTTTTATGTAATCTTATCTCTTGCTGATAATAATAATTTTTATCTTTTCAACTCCAATATTCGTAAGCTGGATCCTGACTCCCCCTATTTTCACTATTTAACAGAGCCCATGTGCCCTTTTAAGATAATTTGAATTTACATGCAGTAATAATTAAGGGCTGACATAAACCATGTTAGTTGGCCTATACAAATCATATCCTGCAAACCCATCGTTCTCATTCTTAAATTTCAAACATGGCTACTGTTGATAATACCGCGAACGCACAACCAAGCTCTTCGACCCCCAATTCGGCACAAAACCTTCTAATCTTCTTTGAGACCAAACCATTAGCCTTTGTCATCTGGTGGAGACCCATTCAGTGGAAATCCAACATCCTGCAAGACCTGGTGCATGCACACCAATTAGACAAGCAAAACAATATTCACTTCTCTTGACACAACCCATCCCAATCCCCCTGGATTATCGTGGGATACGCCATTCCCAATCTGAGCTAATCTAATCTTCATCGTATTATCTCGATCTACGTAATGGTCCTCGGTCCTCGTGCATTGAACCTCCCAGGTCAAAAGTCAAATGTTTTACCCTTTCTAGAGGCAAAATTGTAATTTTACCCCGATCATTCGATAATTCTCAGTTAATCCCGATTAATCCTCGATAATCTATCATTAATTATTAATTAATCCCGTAGGTTCGGGACGGGTCGTTACATTTCTGCTGATTCTTTGTTGTCCTTTCAGCAACAAGTCCAGACCCTCGAAGGTTATTATCAAAGAAGATGTCTAGAGCTATAACATGCTCAAGAGGTGCACGTTATTCTCAAGACCCGAGTCTCGGAACTCCTGGGGATGCTCAAAGCTGGGATCTCCATATTGAGACCATATCCCAATTTGCCTTTAAGAATGGATATGATGACGGATACATAGCGCATGTTGTTGGATGTCCTCACCTCGATGGGTGGTCAGAGGAAAAAATGGTTGCAAAAATGGCGAAGAGAGCTCACTTCAATGTAGTTGTTGGTCCATCCTTCTCTCACTAGCTAGTTTAGGATCCCGCTCTCATTCTTTTGATTGGCCATTCAAATGGCCTTTGTAATATAGCTTCGTAGGGTGGGTTTTTTCCAAACGTTCGTAACTTTTTTTTTTGAAATTTTTTGTTCTTGGAAGTAAACGTATCTTTATGATGTTTTCATCTGATCAACCCGCTATCGGAATCCCAGAGCGTGGGGTAATATTTTTTTTTTTCATGTGAACAACATTGGTGGGACTCTTGTCCACCATACCCACGTTATCTCTCAAATAATAAGATCCTTTCCCGTTCACCTTGTGAACGATAAACATTCCTTGTCAAGTCGAGCTCTATTTCCCCCTCCCGAAAACAGACGTCCCTAATGGTAAAATTGTTTTCCATATTAGATCACCATCTTGGAAACATCCTCTCTTCACTCTCTTATTGTAGGCTTTTTCAACCACTGCCTTGTTGGCCATGATCTTGTTTAGCGTCTTTTGATTTAGCTCCTCTAACTCATAATACATGGCCTAGGTGTATTCTTCAGTGTTTAATCCATATTGATGTCACGACCTTTATGAATTAATGTTCATTCTGACTGGGAGCATTAAATCTCGACCATCTATGAGGTGGGTTGGGGATGTCCTGATTGCTCCTCGCTTTGATGTTCGATATGACCAAAGCGTGTAAATCAACTGCTTGTGCTAATCCGTCGGGTAATCCATAAGAATCTTTTTTTTTAGAATGGTGAGAATGCCTTTGTTGCTGGCCTCATTAGCCTGAGGATAATAAGGACTGGACTAGCCAAATTTGATCGAGAATTGAGCTCCAAATTCTTGTAATTCTCGGGATATGAATGATGGTCCTTGATCAACGACGATGGTTTCAGGTATACCGAACTTACTCAATATGAGAGTGGTGATTTGTTTAGGAGCCTTAGCTTCCATCCATTTGGTGAAGTAATATGTAGCTACCACGGCGTAGGTGTGTTTTCCTGAGGATTCCGGGAATATATTTTGGATGAAGTTGATTGCCCATCCTCGGAAGGGTCATGGCTTGACTACTGGGTTAAGGGGTTACTATGGGTGCATGCTGGAATGGAGCATGTCTTTGGCATGCATCATGATAAGCCATGAATTGAGCATGATTTCAATGATATTTCTTATCCCTTTTACTTGTCTTTTGATTATAATCATACAAACAATAGAAGAAAATGATCCATTTTGTGAGACATGTGTAGATTATGAAAGTTAAGTCAATTATGAAGAGAATGCAAAAAGAATGGAGGAAATCCGAGCCAAAATGAAGGAATAACACTAAAATGAAGTTAAGGTCCCTAGTTGAAATCCCAGTTGAGGGCCTCTCGGGTTTTATCTTTGAATTGGCATTTTTCAATGTATTGGATGTGATCAGCAGCTTATATAATCTCCAGGGGTTCCAATGAGGTGATAGCACATGTCAAGACAATCAAGATTGACCAAGAAAAGGGGTTCTTGCCTTTCTTGGCCGATAGGCACTCCTAATTCTACAAGGAGTGTGTGTGTGACTTTGTGGACCAGCCTTGCCAGTCTTGCAAGACTAGATTAAGTGGGCTATTTCAGACATTATGCCCTAGAATCCAGCTGGGAAAGTTCACCAAAATATCCATTAAAATAAGGGTTCTTATCCGTTCTTTGGAACCCAAGAAACTGGAATTTCTTGCCTTATCAAGTTCCTACTTTTTAGGGATTTGGGGCAGCTATCCTTTGGACGAATTTTCCTTCCCTTTTCAATGAGGAATTACATGGATTGACTTGGAAAAGAGGACCTAAATATTTCCTAATCAGATATGAAATTAAAGATTGTAAGAAACAAGGGAAATGAAGTTTCTTGAAAGCCAATAAACTATCAAGAACAGGGCTAGGGTTAATTTACCCTTAGCCGCAATCATATCCCCTTTCCTTTATTTTAGGGCTTTGTGATCTGATTTGAAATATAATTAATTGAATTTCTAGTCAAAAGATGAAGTCAAGAAGTGGAAACAAGAAAGAAAAGAAGACTTCTTATTGAAGGAGGATCAAGAATGCGGAAAAGGATGTTTGACAGCTACAATTGGTTTCCCTCCTTGTTTTGGGGGCTGTTTTTCCCTTTCTTTTAGGGAAATGTTAGGGCAGGTGTTAGGGGATATAAATAGATATTTTCTCATTGTTTTTGGACGTCCAATTTACCTCCTAAGGTTCCAAAACTCTGCAAAATTTTCTGCTCAAAGTTTATACACAAAGTAGCCGCAATTTACCTATTGTTCATGCTTCTGGATTCAAGTCTTGCATCTTCTTTGTGATGTGAAGCTTGGGAGAAGAAAGTGTTTGTGCCACTTCTCTCATGCATCATTCATCTTAGTATTTGTGTTTCTTAATCCCTATTCTCTTTAAGTTTATATGCATTCAATTATTATGTTTGTTAACTTAGTTATGTGTGAGTAGTTTCCTTTAGGATTAGGGCTGTTTGAAGCCTTAGCCATGTTAGTTTATAATTAGACTTCTGGCTGTTGATTATGGTTGTTATGTATGCCTGGATTTGTTGGATTACTATGCTTCATGAACTCAATTTATGCTTGTAAGTTTGATCACCTTATTTGCGTATAATTGTAGATGTAATTGCTTGACGGATCACCTTGATGTTTGTGTCATTAAATCTTCTTCATGTTTCATGCATTATCACGCACCATCAGTAATAGTTGTGTAAGGGCGGGTACATCACGCTTAAACATGCAATCTAAGAGAAGATAAATGTGTGTGGTGAGCCTTAGCCGGGCCCTTGCATGAGCACTTAATTCAGATACATGCATAATTAATCTAATCAATGAAATCTAAGGACAACTATAATTGGTAAAGGTGGATAACATGTCCTAATTCGTCCTAATCATCCAATCAACTTTCAAATCAAGTTTTTCATCTTTTTTGCACTTGTTTTCATCATTCAATTTCATCCTAATCATCACTCAAAACCCCCCCAACGTTTTTGTACTTTTTCTCAAGTTGTTTCATTCCAAACTAAGTGGATTCACGTTGAACAATTCCTCGAGGGATCGACCTTTGCAAACCTACTATACTCGTCAAACGATTTTGTGCACTTGCAAAGTATTACATTAGGAGTTATCATTTATAATTTCTTGGTTGATAAATCTTCTATCAAGTTTTTGGCGTTGTTGCCGGGGACTTGTCCCTCAATGGTGTCCATATAGTTTGGAATTATTTAACTTAGTTGGTTTATTTGTTTTCCAGGTACTAGTTCATGTCACACAGCTCCTCAATGGAGGGAACAACTCACGGCCCTACTTGTTCCTCCCGGAACTCTTCAATTCACGGCTGCCCCCCACCAAGCCCTTGTGCCATGGACAACCCACAAGAACATGCTCTTGTCCCTCCTCCTGCCCCTAGGCTCCTTCGGGAGTTTTCTGCCCCTCATGTACCCGAAGATCACTTCCCCATTGTCTTTCCTGCAAGCACCGTTGAGAACTTTGAGCTTAAGTCTGGGACCATTCACATGTTGCCTACATTTGATGGACTCTTTGGAGCAAACCCTCGCCTTCATATCCAGGACTTTCTCTAGGTTTTTTCTACTCTTCGTCTCAATGGGATGACTGAGAATGAAATTAGGTTGAGGTTGTTTAACTTTTCACTTAAGGATAGGGCTAAAGCTTGGTTTCATTCACTTGCACCCACATCTATTCATACATGGTCAGAATTGTCTACTTAATTCTTCACCTAATACTACCCCATTGAGAAAACTAATGAGTTTAAGGCTAAGATTATGAACCCTAGACAGCTCTAAGATGAAGCCTTTTATGAGTATTGGGAAAGGGTTAATGAGATGCTTCGTGCTTGTCCCCATCACAACATTGAGGATCATCACCTCATGATGTGGTATTATGGAGGTCTTAGTTCTGGGGATCGTACTATGGTGAATCCCCTATCTAAAGGTATCTTAGATGGTATGGTAACTGAGGCCCGAATTGCATTTGAGAAGATAGCTCATAGAGAGAAACAGTTTAGTTACCGAGGCCACTCATCTAAGTCCATGGCCGAGCCTAGGGACAAAGATGGATCCATTGCTGAACTCACGGCTTTGGTAAAGCAATTGTGCAGGGATAAGGTTAAGAATACCCTGGTTTGTGATGTGTGTTCAGTCCAAGGACACTCTTCGGATGAGTGCACACAAGTGGGTGAAGCCAACTATGTTGGCGGGTACAATGCTTCAAGGCCCCGAAATGATCATTTTTCGAACTCTTACAATCCGGGATGGAAGAACCATCCAAATTTCAGGTGGAACAACAACCAATCCTTGGCTAACCTGTCACGACTCGGCCCATCTAACACAATATTGTCCGCTTTGGGCCCATCCCTCACGATTTTGTTTTAAGGAGCTCACGTGCAACTTCCCAGTAGGTCACCCATCATGGGATTGCACCAGCCTCAACTCGCTTAACTTTGGGGTTCCAATCCCCCCCAAAGCCACTGAGCTCCCAAAAGGCCTTGTGTTAGATAGATACGTGTCCACACATATAAGGTACTTCACCTTTCCCTCCCCGAGCGATGTGGGATTGTTCACCGATCTTACCTTTCCAAGCTCACAGGTCTTGCTCACCGTTCTTGCTTCTCAAGCTCATGGGTCTTGCTCACCGTACTTGCTTCCAAGACCGGGTCTTACAATCCACCCCCCTTGGGGCCCAGCGTCCTCGCTGGTACACTTCCGGTCAGGGTCCGGCTCTGATACCATTCTGTCACGACCCGACCCATCTAACACAATATTGTCCACTTTGGGCCCAGCCTCACTGTTTTGTTTTCAGGAGCTCACGTGCAACTTCCTAGTAGGTCACCCATCATGGGATTGCACCAGCCTCAACTCGCTTAACTTTGGGGTTCCAATCCCCCCCAAAGCCACTGAGCTCCCAAAAGGCCTTGTGTTAGATAGATACGCGTCCACACATATAATGTACTTCACCTTTCCCTCCTCGAGCGATGTGGGATCGTTAACCGATCTTACCTTTCCAAGCTCACGGGTCTTGCTCACCATTCTTGCTTCCAAGACCGGGTCTTACATAACCCCTTGCCACCCCCTTGGATTCCAGCAACCTCACGTTGCTGCCCCTTCTATGCAGCCCCAAGGTACAATCTCAACTTAAGGTTCAACCGGTAAGTCATGGGAGGATGCACTTGCAACTATGGCACATCACACTAATGCTTTCTTGAATGAATCTCGGACTCACCAAGCAGCAACCAATGCCTTCATTAATGAGACTAAACATGCCATTACTAACTTGGAGAGTCAACTTGGGAAAATTTCCAATCAACTCAACCAAAGAGCGCTCGGTAAGTTCCCTAGTCAAGTTATGGTGAATCCGAAGGGTCCCCATGGACCAACAGAGAATTCCATCACCCTCTGGAGTGGCACTGAACTTCCTAGCCCAGAGTACACCCCAAGGAATTATACTTCAATACCCCAGGTCCATGTTGTCCAAAAATCACAGCCATACACTCAAAATCCAGCAAGCTATCCGAGTACTCAGTGCTGGAACCATCAGGAAATTCCAGCACCCTATGGCATGCAATCTACCCCCTCTTTGGCCTCGGATGAGCCCACCCACATGGCACCACCTCAAGCTCACTTTCAAGATGAAGAACCACAGGTTAAGGTCCCTGGAACCTAAGGCCCAAACACCCAACAGCAGCCCTTGAACTCGAAAGACAAAGCATTGGAACATGATGCATCCATTTCGGCTACCCCTGCAGTACCCCAGCAACATGCTGGACTTTCTAACCCTAAAACTCCTTATAATTCCAATAAAATGTCTAAGAAGGTATCTTTTGAGTTATCTAATAATGTATCATATCCATATCCTCGCAGGTTTCAAAATCAAAACAAAAACAAGGAAGCATTCGAGGACGAGATCATCAAGATACTGTAGAAACTTCAAATCACACTTCCTTTTTCCAAAATCCTGGAGCACATGCCCATCTTTGCCAAGCTTATCAAGGATCTAGTTGCTGGAAAAAGAGGATTTGAAGCCCAAAATGTTGTGGACCTGCCCCAAGCTTGCAAGGCAGCCCTTGTTTCCATGCCCCTGAAAGTCAATGATCTCGGGCCCTTCACTTCCTTGTGTCATTCAATCTAAACATTTTGAACATTGTTTATGTGATACGGGAGCTTCAATTAACATTATGCCTTTCCATATTTATAGGCCTTTGAACTTAGGAAATCTTAAACCTACTCATCTTTGTGTTCGATTGGCTAATGCGTCGGTTTCTAACCTTGTAGGTGTGCTGGAGGATGTTGTGGTTCAGATTGGGGATACGTGCATTCCCGCTGATTTCTATGTCTTGAAGATGGATAGAATTGACAAGAATGCGGAGCCCCCATTGATCTTTGGACCTCCTTTGTTGGCTACAGCTGAATGTCTCATTGATGTGAAGAATGGACAGGTATCTATTCGGGTTTTAGGCAAGCTTCGTACTTTCTCTATACATGATACTATTCAATATCTATGATTTCCCTTTGAATATTATGGATATGCTTCTTAATGAGAATCTTAAGCTATCATGTGTGGGAGATGACCTAGAAAAATCCCTCACCTTCCCTAAACCTGAAACCACAATGGACCCAAACACCATGGCCGAATTGCTCTCCCTAAATGCCTCGCCATACATACACTTGTCTAAGGTCCCCTATGAAGCCTTGCCCCTCACCACCACAGAGACCTTGCCCTCTCATGTCTCTCCTCCAACGCTTGAGCTTAAATCCCTTCCAGAAAATCTCAAGTATGCTTACTTAGGCAGCAACCAAACTCTCCTAGTCATCATTGTCACGAACCTTACTCCATCCGAGGAAGACTTGCTTTGTCACGTCCTTCGTACCCATCAAAAGGCCATTGGGTGGACTATTGCTGACATTAAGGGCATTAGTCCAGCCAAGTGCATGCATAGGATTCTCTTTGAAGAAAATTCGAAGCCCTCCCTAGAGGCACAAAGAAAGTTCAACCCACCAATGAAGGAAGTTGTAAAAAAAGAGGTGCTAAAGCTCTTGGATGTGGGCATCATCTATCCAATAAGTGATTCTAAGTGGGTAAGTCCAGTGCAAGTAGTGCCTAAAAAGAGTGGAATCACTGTGGTTAAGAATGAAAAGGATGAGCTTGTAGCCCAAAGGATACACACGGGTTGGAGAGTATGCATTGATTACCGAAGGCTCAACACTACCACTCGTAAGGATCACTTTCCCTTGCCTTTTATTGATCAAATGTTGGAACGATTGGCAGGGTATTCTCATTATTGTTTCCTAGATGGATATTCTGGGTATAACCAGATTCCAATTGCCCCAGAATATCAATAGAAAACAACATTCACCTGCCCATATGGAACATTCGCTTACCGGCGCATGCCCTTTGGTCTATGCAACGCACCGGCCACTTTTCAAAGGTGTATGATGAGTATCTTTTCAGATATGGTTGAGGATATCATTGAGGTATTTATGGATGATTTCTCTATGTTTGGGCATTCATTTGAGTTGTGTTTGATTAATCTTTCCCGGGTACTTGAACGCTGCGAAGAAAGTAACCTAGTGCTGAATTGGGAAAAGTGTCACTTCATGGTTCAACAAGGTATTGTCTTGGGCCATGTCATTTCTAGCAAGGGTATTGAGGTGGACAAGGCTAAGTTGGATGTTTTTGAGAGATTACCATACCCTACCACGGTCAAAGAGGTTAGATCTTTCTTGGGACACGCTGGATTTTACAGGAGATTCATTCAGGATTTCAGCAAGGTATCTCGGCCTATATGTGCTTTGCTTGCTAAGGATGCTGTGTTTAACTTTTATAGAGAATGTAGGGAGGCTTTTGACACTTTAAAGGAGAAGCTCATGAGCTCCTCTATCATTATGCCCCCCGATTGGGACCTTCCATTTGAACTTATGTACGATGCTTTAGATTTTGTGGTAGGTGCTGTTTTGGGACATCTAAACTTTCTCATGTCATATACTATGAAAGCCGAACCCTTAATGATGCCCAATTGAACTATTCTACAACTTAAAAGGAGCTTCTTCCTGTCATCTTTGCCCTGGAAAAATTTCGGAGTTACTTGATTCAAACAAAGGTCATAGTTTACACCGATCACACATCGTTGAAATATTTGTTAAGCAAAAAGGATGCAAAGCCTAGATTGTTGCGATGGATGCTTCTCCTTTAAGAGTTTGACTTGGAAATTTGGGTCAAGAAGGGGAGTGAGAATGTAGTTGCTGATCGTATGAGTCGTCTCATCCGTGGCTCGAATGAAGAAGAGGATCACTTGCCCTTGCACGAGACATTCCCTGACGAACAACTTTTCAGCATTGGAGCAATCGATCAATGGTACGGTGATTTGATTAACTTTATTGTAACCAAGTAATTCCCTTCTTTTTTGAACAGGTACCAAAGGAATAAGCTTTCTAAGCAAGCTAGGTATTACATTTGGGACGAGCCCTACCTATGGAAACATTGCCCGGATCAAATCTTCGACGATGCATTCCCGATTGTGAGGTATGTTCTATCCTTGAATTTTGTCATTCTTTTGCACGTGGTGGTCACTTTGGGGCCAATAAAATAACGTATAAAGTCCTTCAAAGTGGTTTCTATTGGCCCACACTCTTCAAGGATGCTCATGAATTCGTGCTCACATGTGATAGATGCCAAAGGCAAGGTAACATAGGTCCTAGGAATCAAATGCCTTTGAACTCGATTTTATTTGTTGAGATCTTTGATATTTGGGGCATTGATTTCATGGGGCCTTTCTCTAATTCTTTTGGTAATGTTTACATATTGCTTGTTGTGGATTATGTATCTAAATGGGTTGAGGCACTTGCCACTAAAACTAATGATGCTAAGATTGTTGTGAGTTTCATTCAAAACCATATTCTAGCTAGGTTTGGTGCACCAATGGCCATCATAAGCGATGGAGGCTCCCACTTTTGCAATCGTTCTTTTGAGGCTTTGATGAGGAAATATGGTGTAAATCACAGAGTATCCACTCCCTACCATCCTCAAACAAGTGGGCAAGTCAAAGTGTCCAATAGGGAGATCAAAGCGATACTTGAAAAGACAGTTCATCCTAGTCGCAAGGATTGGTCCTTAAGGTTGAACGATGCACTTTAGGCTTATAGGACGGCTTTCAAGACACCTTGAGGTATGTCCCCTTTTCAATTAGTCTTTGGTAAAGGTTGTTATCTACCTGTAGAGCTCGAACACAAGGCTTTTTGGGCGGTTAAGCGGATAAACATAGACCTAGACGCTGCTAGAATTCACCGAAGGTTGCAACTGAATGAGCTCGATGAACTTCGCAATGAGGCATATGAAAGCTCACGAATTTACAAAAGGCTTTTCATGATAAGAACATTTAAAGGAAGGTCCTTCAAGTTGGCCAACAAGTCCTGCTCTTCAACTCCCGACTCAAGTTGTTTCCCGGTAAGTTACGTTCTCGATGGTCTGGTCCTTTCATTATCACTAATGTTTTTCCTCATGGTGCAATTGAAATTCAACATCCGGTTAAGCGAGAACCCTTCAAGGTGAATGGTCATAGACTCAAGCACTACTATGGGACGTCTCCCATCCCCCTTTAGGCCCCTGTACCTGCTCTCTCATGAGCTGCTATCCTCGTCTCACCTAGACGTTAAATCAAGCGCTCCTAAGAGGCAACCTAGCCTTGGTTTGTTCCCTTTTTCTTATGGACGTTTTTCACCTTTTAACTAATGAATTTTTCTTCCTTTTATGCTCAAAACATTGAGGACAATGTTTCATTTAGGTTTGGGGGTATTGGACTTAAGTTTAGGGGTACACAACTCAGTTTCTGTTTTGATTTCCTTGCTGTTTTTTGTTTTCTATTTTGTTTTCTTTGCTGTTTTTTGTTTTGCGATGCTAGTTTTTATGCTTAGACAAGTTAATATGAATGTATAGAACATGAGAATTTCTTGTACTTACTAAGAATCGTTGCCATTGCCATTGAATTCACACTTGCACTTCACAATACCATAATCAAGTGATTAAGCAACCAAAAGCAATTGAATTTGAGCATACTTACAAAATTATTGAAGACTACCATTGTGAGATCTTTGAGCTTGATTTCCTTTCTTTCTGAGTGATCTACTTGTTTCTACTCTCAAACACTCATCACTTTGTTCTTAATTGCATGATCTCTTTCTATTTGCATTGATGTTTAAAGAACCATATCTATTGGATGCTCTTGATTTAGTGTGTAATTGTTTATGAGATGTGATATAGGCTATGTGTGTTTTAGCTCCTAAAGGCCCTTCTTTTCCCCGTCCACATTGCATGCTCCCTAAACTCCTTTGAAGCCAAACACTTAGCCGTTTTGTTCTTCACCCACAATATGACCTAACCAAGTTTTGAACCGTTCATAATGGCAACACCCTATAATCTAAACTTGTGTCAAGGTTGCATCAAATGAGATTAATGGTGAGGAGGAAATATGTTGATGTTTTGTGCTACTTATACTCATGTGATGGAAGTATGTTTGAATGGAAAAGATCGTTCGTTTATTTGTAAAGTGAGAAAGTTATTGCATGATCTTGGCCCAGCTCATATAAACAAAACTGTATCAAGTTCATTAGTGAAAAGAAAAAAAAAGAAAGCAAAAGAAAAGAAAAAAAAATTGCGATTAGAAAAAGAAAAGAAAAAAAAGCAATGAACTTAGAGTTGAGTTAAGTGAGCCAAGTACCTCAATTAGAGCATTTTTGTGAGCTTAAGTACGGTTTCATCTTGACTCAAGGTCCAACTCATGACTTCTCATGCCTTAATGCGGTTTAGGTTCTTTGAATTCCAACTTTCCTTTCTAAACTCACGAACCTAGCCCCATTACAACCCTTGAATGAAGACCTATTGATCTTGTGAATGGTTATGCCTAGTGAGATCATTACTTACATATCAAGTGTTTTCTTCATTGAAATCCATATGTGATTAACTTGATTTTCCTTACATAAACTCTTCACATATTCTTGATGAGTGAAAACCTTGGGATGCTTGAGCGTATTGAGTGATGCCTAGTGAGGATTATAGTAGATGCGAAATCTTTCTAGGGTGTTTAGATGACATTGTTTTCTAGTTTGATCATTTGAGATGTCGGTATAAACACTTAACACTTGAGTTCACGGTTATGGCATATTTCTTGGTTTGTGTGAGTTTATTTTATATTCATGATTCTTATTAACTTGTTGATGCATGACTTCTAGCATCCTTTGTGTTAAGTAAAACGTTTATGGGTATCGTCCTGCTATAACCCTCAGGAGACAAAACTCCTCCTACTAGGTGAACCTGGAGGTTTAAATGCTTATCATAACTAGATCGAGTCTTTTATTTTGTTGTTTTGCTAAGGGACTAGCAAAAGATAGGTTTGGGGGTATTTGATAAGTCACGAATTGAGCATGATTTCAATGATATTTCTTATCCCTTTTACTTGTCTTTTGATTATAATCGTACAAACAATAGGAGAAAATGATCAATTTTGTGAGACTTGTGTAGATTATGAAAGTTAAGTCAATTCTGGAGAGAATGCAAAAAGAATGGAGCAAATCCGAGCCAGAATGAAGGAATAGCACTAAAATGAAGTTAAGGTCCCTAGCTGAAATCCCAGTTGAGGGCCTCTCGGGTTTTGTCTTTGAATTGGTATTTTTAAATGTATTGGATGTGATCAGCAGCTCATATAATCTCCAGGGGTTCCAATGAGGTGATAGCACATGTCAAGACAATCAAGATTGACCAAGAAAATGGGTTCTTGCCTTTCTTGGTCGAGAGGCACTCCTAATCCTACAAGGAGTATGTGTGTGACTTTGTGGACCAGCCTTGCCAGCCTTGCATGCTTAGATTAAGTGGGCTATTTCAGAAATTATGCCCTAGAATCCATGTGGGAAAGTTCGCCAAAATATCCATTAAAAGAAGGGTTCCTAACCGTTCTTTGGAACCCAAGAAACTAGGATTTCTTGCCTTATCAAGTTCCTACTTTTTAGGGATTTGGGGCAGCTGTCCTTTGGACGAATTTGCCTTCCCTTTTCAATGAGGAATTACATGGATTGACTTGGATAAGAAGACCTAAATATTTCCTAATCAGATTTGAAATTAAAGATTGTAAGAAACAAGGGAAAGGAAGTTTCTTGGAGGCCAATAAACTATCAAGAACACGGCTAGGGTTAATTTACCCTTAGCCGCAATCATATCCCCTTTCCTTTATTTTAGGGCTTTGTGATCTAATTTGGAATATAATTAATTGAGTTTCTAGTCAAAAGATGAAGTCAAGAAGTGGAAACAAGAAAGAAAAGAAGACTCCTTATTGAAGGAGGATCAAGAATGCGGAAAAGGATGTTTGACATCTACAATTGGTTTCCTCCCTTGTTTTGGGGGCTGTTTTTCCCTTTCTTTTAGGGAGATGTTAGGGCAGGTGTAAGGGGATATAAATAGACATTTTCTCATTGTTTTTGGATGTCCAATTTACCTCCTAAGGTCCCAAAACTGTGCAAAAATTTCTGCTCAAAGTTTATACACAAAGTAGCCGCAATTTACCTATTGTTCATGCTTTTGGATTCAAGTCTTGCATCTTCTTTGTGACGTGAAGCTTGGGAGAAGAAGAAGTGTTTGTGCCACTTCTCTCACGCATCATTCGTCATAGTATTTTTGTTTCTTAATCCCTAATCTCTTTAAGTTTATATGCATTCACTTATGATGTTTGTTAACTTAGTTATGTGTGAGTAGTTTCCTTTAGGATTAGGGCTGTTTGAAGCCCTATCCATGTTAGTTTATAATTAGATTTCTGGCTATTGATTATGGTTGTTATGTATGCTTGGATTTGTTGGATTACTATGCTTCATGAACTCAATTTATGCTTGTAAGTTTGATCACCTTATTTGTGTATAATTGTCGATGTAATTGCTTGACGGATCACCTTGATGTTTGTGTTCACCCTGGAATTTGTAGCATCACGTTTAAGAGGGGGAATCTTATTCATTATCTAAACTCATGGCTTCCTAGGATTGCACATCACTTTACTAGTGATAGTGTAGTGTCATTAAATCTTCTTCATGTTTCATGCATTATCACGCACCATCGGTAATAGTTGTGTAAGGGCGGGTACATCACGCTTAAACATGCAATGTAAGAGAAGATAAATGTGTGGGGTGAGCCTTAGCAGGACCCTTGCATGGGCACTTAATTCAGATACATGCATAATTAATCTAATCAACGAAATCTAAGGAGAACTATAATTGGTAAAGGTGGATAACATGTCCTAATTCGTCCTAATCATCCAATCAACTTTCAAATCAAGTTTTTCATCATTTTGCACTTGTTTTCATCATTCAATTTCGTCCTAATCATCACTCAAACCCCCTCAACGTTTTTGTACTTTTTCTCAAGTTGTTTCTGTAACGACCCGTCCCAAGAGTCGGGATTAGCGAAGTGATTAGCGACGGATTAACTGAGTTAATCGGTGGTTAGTTGGTTACTTTGGACATTAGGCATATAATGACGATTTTGCCCCTAGTTTGGGCAAAATGTTGACTTTTAGTTCGGACGGTCAATTGGGCATTGACCAATGACCGTGACGTAGTTCGGGACGTCACGAGTCTGTAGACAGGTGGCACGTCCGATTTGGGAATTCGGAGAAAAAGTTATGGTGTTCAGAAGGTTAAGGGCGTTACCGTAATTTTGGTTAAATGGAGGGAAAATGTTGACTTTTTACTGGACTCTTAGTTTTCACGTAGACCAAGGACCAATAGATAGGTCTCGACGTCCTGAGTTCAATGACAGGCGGCATGCTTTCATCGGATGTAGGACGAGTGAGATACGGGTCTAGAACGGCGGAGGGTAAAATCGTAATTTTGACTCACAGGGGCATTATGGTCTTTTTGGTGCCTTGGGAATTGTGCAACCAGATGAGGACAAGTGTGCAGTGTGTGATTGGATATTTTGGGTTTGGGCCATGGGATGGTGGACACGTGGGGTGTGTGTAGTGGGTTCTAGTGTTTGTGCACGGTGCAAATAATTGTGTGTGTGCATCGTGTTTGTTAGAAGAGGGAAAAACAGAGGGTGAGACAGTGAGAGGAATTGATCAAATTGCAGAGACCGAGTGAGTGTGTGAGTGTTGTGAGGGTCGAAGGAGAGTTTGGAGAGTGAGTGATCGTGGTTGTGAGGTTCAGGCATGACGGTGTGTGTGAGAAGGGAGGAGGAACCAGAAGACACAGAGTCGAGGACCACCATGCACGGTTGTGCACTTCCATTGAACAAACCGTCAAATTGAACCCGTGGTGGCTTTGAGAGAACTGAGGAGAGTCGAACAGACCCAGCAGAGCTCACAGTGGTGGTTGGAGAACAGGTAATTTCTTGAATTCTCTCTGATTGCTCTGTTTTCCAGTTTTGATTCAAATGGTAAGTCGTGGCTTTTGGGTATGAGTCGAGGTGTTTGGTGAGTGCTAGTCGACTAAGTAAGTCTCTAGGAACCGTCTGGTTGTGAAACCGTGACGGGGGATTGCACGGGTGGCCGGGAGCAAGAACAGAGGTTTTGGGTGTTTTCTGTTTCGAGTTGGGAAGATGAGATTTAGGTCGTGTTGTTGTGTTTGGAGTAGGGAAATCGATTACTAGGAAGGGGAAGAACCTACTGGCGGAAAAAGGAAAGAAAATGGTTGACGGACGGCGGAGAACCGGCCATGCCGGTCCAGAACAGTGCACGGTCTCAAGGAAGAAGATGAACAGTAACTGTGCAGGCGCGTGAGGCCCACGCTCAGCCACTTTGGGAAAAACGTGGAGGAGTGTGCGGCGGTTTCTAGGGAAGTGTTCAACTAGGTTTTTGGTCTAATCGTTGTAACAAATCTTTTGGGAAAAGTTTCGGGACGATCAGACGTTGTTTCAGGTTAGTTCTGCGGGATCGAAGGTTTAGGGTTCCGTTTAAAGTAAGCCTAGAAGTTCGGGAAAAATGATGGGACTTGAGTAGGACTTTTGTGAAGTAGTTAGTAACCTCGTTATGGGTTTTGAACAGGTTTGGGAAAGCCGAGGATAGCGGAATGGCCGGGGACGGCTTAAGTGCACGCGTATCGAGGCGACGTCGGAATGGTCTGTGAGTGGACTTTGCTTTCTAACTCTTGATGCATGCATATATGTTTTTATATGTTTTTCTATACGTGATTCTATGATTTGATTTATGATTGTGATGGTTTATGGTTTTTGCACGTTTTTCGAGAAAATTACAGAAATTCAAGTTTTACGATAAGTTGATAGATATTGTGATTTGAACGTGGTTTTAACGATTTGATTTCGGGATTTGAAATACGATTTGATTTCAATGAAAGTAAAAGGATTTTGGAACGTGATTTCGGGCTTAGAGGCCCAGTTCAAAAAGTGGTTTTGAGAAACATGATTTCGGGTTTTTGAATCAGAATTCCGGATGACGATTCGGGATTCGATTCGGGACTTGAAAATGGATTTTCGGGTTTGGGTTCGGAATGGTTATTCCGGATGCTAGCTTACGGAATGATGGTTGCGGACTCAGATCTGGAAAGGAGATGGATATGAGTTATGGGTTTGGATTCGGGATCCTGATGAGATTGCAGATTCGGATTCAGAAATGGAAAAAGGTTTTCAAACGGTTTTGGATTGGATTTGCTGGATCTGGTTATTGGGTTTAAAGATCCGGATTATGATTGACGGGGGACAGGCCCGGATTGGGTTTAAAGACCCGGATTGAGTTTAAAGACTCGGGAGTTTAAAGACTCGGATATTGATATTTTCCCCCATAGGCCTGTTGAGTTTAAAGACTCGGGAGTTTAAAGACTCGGATTATATTGAGGCCTGGATTGAGTTTAAATACTCGGGAGTTTAAAGACTCGGATAGATCCAGCAGGTTTGGTGAATGAAAATATGATATGGTTTTCAACAAGGTTTTCCGATGTTTTGGGCAGTGGCCCGGATGAAATGGTTTTCGATGGCTTTGGGCTGAGGCCCGGGATTTGAGACAAAAAGGAAAATGTGTTTGGTTTTCGTACATGGTTTTATGACATACCTTTGATATGCATGCATTGGTTTTTACGCGGAGGGTATAAATGTCATTGTTTTATGAAATGTTTTTAAATATGCATTTTATTTTTGTCCACTCACAGTCTTTTCGTGTTTTCGATACCCTCCAGGTTGTTACGGTGTGGGCTGTCGATCGAGAGAGGTGGAGACATCACACGCACGATCCACAGTAGATTCGGCACACTCTGAGAAGTCCAGAAGCTTCGGTACGGTTGGTTCGAAAATCCCTTGTCCGACTTACGTGTCATATGGAGGTTGGACGTCAGTTTAGCCTTTGTGTCATGCGTAAGTTAGACGGGATCAGGATTTATCCCTTAATCCCAGGGGATTAGGGGTGGGTCCTGACAGTTTCATTCCAAACTAAGTGGATTCACGTTGAACAAGCCCTCGAGGGATCGACCTTTGCAAACCTACTATACTCGTCATACGATTTTGTGCACTTGTAAAGTATTACATTAGGAGTTATCATTCATAATTTCTTGGTTGATAAATCTTCTATCACATCACATCCTCTAGCGTATGGATAATAATCCAATTGGATATTCTACCAAAATTAACCATGTCGCCGTGTAAGCCATTTCATTTTTTGCCCCGCCTAATATATGCCACACACTCCATCGTGCAGGGTGACAGGGTTCCATCATATTTTTTCTTTACAAGGTCAGACCCCTACATGGTATATTGGCATGCCTTGTTCCTAAAGCTCCTATATTTGTTAGATGGGTGCTTTAGATACTTGATAAATGGGGTTCTCCAGTCATCAAGATTGACTTCCACATCCATGACCTCCAGCTCGGCATCCCTCTCTAGTATTGAAGGTAGGATATTTTCTCTATCCTGATCCTTTCTCGGATTGCCCTTCTTGAAACACCGCTCCGAATCTGAATTGGGCATCTTGTTGGTAGCCAAGTTTTCTTTTTTGGGTATGTGTTTGATGGTCGGGTTGATAAATTTTGGAGGTAACGATATCACAGCAACATGATAGTTGGTCAAGCACAAATTCCTACATGTGTAGATTCCTGTTATGTAATTAACTACCAATTATGAATCCCTATAAATCTTGATTTTTCATGCTCCTGTTTCAATTAGTATCTCCATTCCGATGATCAATGCTTCATATTCTGCTTGATTGTTGGTTATATTCTCCCAATCTAGTTTAAACGAAAACTGGTGGGAGACGCCTTCTGGATCGATCAAGAAAATCCCAGATCCTGCTGAATCCTTAATTCTAGATCCATCAAAATACAATTTCCAAGGAAGCATAGTTAACATTCTAACCCTTGGAATTGGTTCTTTTTCGATATCGACACCCGGGTACTCTGCTAAAAAGTCAGCAATGGCTTGTCCATTTACTGCCTTTTGTGGCACATATTGGAAGTTGAATTCGGATAAAGCCAAAGTCCATTTTCCAATCCTTCCTCTCAAGATAGGTCGTGATAACATGTATTTTAGCAAATCTGTCTGAGCGATGATCCGAGTGGTGAGAGGTAACAAGTAGTGACTTAGCTTGATGGCTGTGAAATACAATGCCAGACATAATTTTTCCATTGTAGTATACCTCTCCTCAACCTCCGTTAGGGTCCTACTTAAGTAGTATATTGCTTGCTCTCTTTCTTCCTCATTATTTTGAACTAGCAGGTTTCCAATGATGGTTTGTAATGCAGATATATATAGCTTCAGAAGTCTACCTGTTTTGGGTGGCATCGAAACTAAAGGCTTGGATATAAATTCTTTGAGTTTTTTGAAGGCGGCCTGATGTTTCTCCTCCCATTTTAATTTTTCTGTATTCTTAATTTTCACCAATGAGGAAAATTCCTGAGTTTTTCCCAATAGATTAGCCATGAATCTTATGAGGAAATTAACTTTTTCGAGTAAGTTTTGAAGTTTCTTTGAAGCCTTTTTTTTGGGGTGGGGGGGGGGGGGGAATCGATGATTTCCTTAGCTTTTTTCTTATCCATCTCTATCCTTCTTTGATGGATTAAGATGCTCAAGAAGTTCCCTGCTCGGACTCCAAATGTGCATTTCTTAGGGTTCATCTTCAATCTATGCTTCCTTATTTTCAAAAAAGCTTGTCGGAGGTCGCTGATGTGTTTTTCGTCGCCCCGAGACTTAACCACAACGCTGTCTATGTAGACCTCCAGATTTTCCCTAATCGTTTCATGGAAAATAACATTCATTTCCTGTTGATAAATGGCGCTCCCATTTTTTAACCCGAAAGGCTTGACGATGTACTTGAATGCCCCCAAGTGTCTGGGACACCTGAATGCGGTTTTATGAATTTCATCGTCTATGAGGATGATCTGATTATATCCCGCAATGCCGTTCATAAAAGATAGGAGCTGATTCTGTGATGCCCCATCAATTAGCATGTCGACCATGGGCATTGGATATTTGTCATTTAGAGTTGCTTCGTTCAAGTTGCGGTAATCGACACATATTCTAACCTAGTTTCTTTTTACCTTGTTTACTGGTAATATATTAGATATCCACTCTATGTATCTAACTGTTCATATGAACCCCGTCTTGAAGAGTTTGCCGATCTCCTCCTTGAATTTAAGCTCAGTTTCTTTGATAGGCAGTTGATGTTCGATGAGCTTTTTGTCAAGCCCTGGAATCTCTATGTAATGCCATGCAAAACAATCTCAAAAATCTTTAAGAATCGGTATCATTTTCTTTGATAGGCAGTTGATGTTCGATGAGCTTTATATCTCGCAATGCCGTTCATAAAAGATAGGAGCTGATTCTGTGATGCCCCATCAATTAGCATGTCGACCATGGGCATTGGGTATTTGTCATTTAGAGTTGCTTCGTTCAAGTTGCGGTAATCGACACATATTCTAACCTAGTTTCTTTTTACCTTGTTTACCGGTAATATATTAGATATCCACTCTATGTATCTAACTGTTCATATGAACCCCGTCTTAAAGAGTTTGCCGATCTCCTCCTTGAATTTAAGCTCAGTTTCTTTGATAGGCAGTTGATGTTCGATGAGCTTTTTGTCAAGCCCTGGAATCTCTATGTAATGCCATGCAAAACAATCTCAAAAATCTTTAAGAATCGGTATCATTTTATCTTTCATTGTTTCTTCCAATACCTTACTAATGTAGGTTGGTCGAGGGACTTCCTCGATTCCTAGATTAATTTCCTCCAAAGGGTTTTGAGTCTCAGGTGGACGATTATCAACTTATGAGGACCAAAACCTTATGACTTCTAGTAGGATATCATCTTCTTTGTATTCTTCTCCCATATCATGGATAAACTCTGCCATAAGGATGGTTCAACTCTGCTCCCTGGCAGATCTGGACAGATCTTCATCAGAAGATACCGCGTGAGAAGTGGCAAAGGCATTCTTTTGCTCACCTCAATACACCCGCAATATTCTCTTTATAGATCGGATTGCTTCTTCTCGGTCTGCTTTCCTTCTAGGTTCACTATTCATTCAGAGATCCTAATTTCTGGGAGGGAATTTTCCACTCTTCTTAGGTTAGAAACCCTTGTTCGTGCCATTTGTGGGCTGTCACCATGTTAGGTCAACCGTTCTCATCTCTTCTGGTTAGTTTGATGCTACCTATCTCATGGTTGTAGAAGTTACCTTCTGCTACCGTAGGGTTGGTCATGAATGACCTCGCATCTGCCTAGATGACTCCCCAAGACCATTCCTCGTGGGTGGTGTCATCGGGATTACACATGGCAATTTGTTGATGTAGAGTAGACGAGACACACATCCTTTTGTGGACCCAATCTCTTCCTAGTAAAACATTGTAGGCCGCAGTGTTTCCCACCACAAAGAATACCAACATCAACTTCTTGGATCCTACTATAATTTCGAAGGGTTGAACCCCATGAGTTTTGGTGGCGGTTCTGTTGAAGTTAGACATTATACCCGAAGTCAGCAAGCAATCTTATAGTGTCCTATTTAGTTTTTCAACATTTTAGAGGGTAGGATATTTATAGAAGCCCTTCCATCCACCACCATTTGTCTATAGGAATACCTTCAAGATTGGCGGTGATGAAGATAGGCCACATATGGTATGTCATTCCCTTGGCCGGGATATCAAATAACAACTTCTCTTGATGATGGAAGGCCTTCAAGATGACATCATGATCTTCATTTGTTGGAATTTGGATCGTTGCTCGGGAAGGCTCGTAGATAGATATGTCACCAATCATCTGGTTAACTTGATGGCATACAGACGATAGGTGTTCAGGTAGGACTACCACGACATCAACCTTTGCTCGAGGTTCTTGTTCTCTACCAATCAACCCGGCTACTTCTATGACTTCCAACAGATCTTCTTCCAACTCTTTTACCTCATCTTTGGTCATACCCTGACCTTAGCTTTGCTAGTTTCCATCCTCAAGTGACTAATCAATCGAACCCCATGTAGTTTCAGTTTATCCCTTCTCCAAGTTTTCTTGAGGAAAGTTTCCGAATACAAGTTTCTTCCAAATTATAGAAAAGACTTTCAGAATAATGGCGAGGTGAGTGTCTTCCTTTTGCTCCTTATTCCCCTCATTGACCATCTTGGGAGGACTGGTTAGCTCCATTTTGTTCGTCAGAGGTGTCATTGGTTCTTCAGGAGGTCTTGCCTCCAAGCCTTTCTTGGTCCAAAGATATGCCCTGTGTTGTCTCTGAATCCTCTTTTTGGAAGTTCTTCCCAATTCCTTGGATGGCTTCCCATTCTTGCTCGCTATACACCAATTTCAATCCTGGATTGTGGCTTTAAAAGGTTTGGCCATTCTGCTAGCCTCGTTGGGAGGAACTGGCTAGTTCTCTTGCGCATTTTACTTCCACCTTGCCCCCAAGTCTTTCTTGGTACTTGCTCCTTCCTAGTGTCTCCTAAATTTTGAGTTTTGGAGTCCTATGAAGTGTTGATTTTAGGGGCATACAAGCCATGTTTTTGTTTACGCATATTCGAAGGACTGTCATCCTAACCTTTCTTTTTGTATTTCGATCTCTTCTTAACACTAGGGGTCGAGATTATAGGAACTTATTATGTCTTGTATCTAGTGCACACCATTATCTTATCCTCAATTGCAACAGTCATCGACGAGGGTTGGCCATCGCGTGGTTGTTCTTCTTTTGTTGATTTGGTTCCCTTTTTGGACCAGTGAAGATTTACCATACCGATTTATGGTGCTGGGAATGGATTAGTATTCACACCCATCAAAACCTTAGGTATAGGTGCCAATGCAATGTGTCCTTGATTGATCAACCTCTGGATTATATCTCTGAACTGAACACTATTGGTCGTGCCATGGTGTAATGACACATGCCATTTGAAGAATTGTTTGCCCTTGAGGTCCTCCTACTTGTGCCATACTTGCTTGGGGTCTAGTTTGATTACCTTCGCTCTTACCAGCTCATCATAGATTCTTCAGCCTTGGCAAGATCAAAAGAAGAAGAACCAAACGCTGGTGTATTTTTTTTACGAATAGGCTGCCACTTGGCATAACTGGATTTTTTTCCCGGGCATGTTTAACCAACAACTTGAGAGTCACTGCTCTATTCCCCGGAGTCTAGATGTCGGCTGTAGCTACTTCCAACCCCTGCTCTTCTTTTGAAGTTTTTGATTCCTCTCTAACCTCCTGATGTTTCAGTTGGTGCATAGGGATCTTATTCTTGTAAAACGGAGAAGCCTTGGAATTGTGCCTTTGCCATCATTCCTCTTCTAATAGCCTTTCAAACTAGGTTGCTGATACTACTATTTCCCGGAGATCAAAAAAATATAGTATCGTTAAATTTCTTTCTAAGGGAAAACCTTAGAGCTCGTTGGGCAATATCCACCATATGAGCATTGCTGATAGGGAACCTGCACTTCATCTTTGTCCTTTTGAACCTTAAAGCTAGTGTTCACCCTACTTAAAGGCTGTCAAATCACTGATAGTGACCTTAGGCTCGATTTTGTAGAATTTTTCATGGAACTTGGCTTCTATTTTCCCCCAAGTATGGATGGATACTTCTGATAACGAAGTATACCAAGAGAAAGCATCCCCAGATAGAGAGCTACTAAACATCCATAACTTGAGATAAGGATTATCTTTGCCAGCTACTCATTGGGAAGAGAATCTCCCAATGTGTTCCAAGGATGACGTGCTGCCATCTTTATTAAAAGTGTGAATGTTGGCGACTTGAAAACTCTGGGGAAAAGGGTTATCTTGGTCTATATAAGCCAGGTAAGGCTTTCTATAGGTTGGGACATTGATCCTCCGAGGGTGTGCTGGTTGACTAGTTATCATACGTCTTAACTCGTTCATTTCGTTCATGAGGGTCTGATGCTCAACGACTCAGGATGGTCTTCCATCATGGAGATGCTCTTTGTTTGACCCTGCCTCACCAGGGTCGGACTTTCTCTAACTATTCAGTATGTTTCGAGTCTTTGGTGGGATTGCAAGTTTGGTCTCTCCCTAGCCATTAGGTGGCTGGTCCCTAAGGGAAAATCCCGAATCTAAGATCGGAAACTCTTGTTGAGCTTTACTCATTCCCGAGATCTTGAAACCTGTATTTCCTAGGAAAGGCGGTATATGGAACAGGAGTTCTAGAACTGATGCTCTTAACACTAATCATTGATGCTCTTAACACTACAGGGCTCTTGCCTCTGTCAGGTTTCGGGACCTTTGGTGATGGAACATTAGTGTTCTTTTGTGAAGCCATATCTCAGCTAGAAAGCTCTTGAACCTGGCGATTCAAAGTTTCAATCTGCAAATTGATAGGAGACAGGACGTCCTTGAAAAGTTGGGCGAGTTTTTCCTTAACCATGTCTTGGTTAATGACTTCATCTACAACCCTATCACGTTGAGGCTTCATACCAGGTTGCACAGTAGGTAACTTAGGTGTCGTTTCTTATAGGTAATCACTTACAAATCTTTCTTTAGTGTTTCCACTTCGCTGAGCAATCCTGAACTTGGGCATGCACTACAAAAAGTCCAACCAGGCGTGCTAGAATATATTCCTGCCCAAAATATTTTTCTTGTATTACGAGTAGAGTGTCCCGGGGCAACCCTAGCTGGACCTCCGTACGGAACATTATCTACGAAGCAAGGGAGGTGGGCCACTTGTGGGGATCACTTTGCCGTGAGTGGTGAGGTGGGGAGATGCTGGATGGGCTAAGTGTGATTGGCCTTAAGCTACGGTTGATCTCTAGATGGGCATACCAAGAAGCAAGCAGACCTTCTCAACTTAGATGCAGGCGTGTCACTAGTAGAGGAACTGATACTAGACAGTGTAAATGAGTTCCATTTTTTGCCCAAGAACCTTCCTTCTGATCAATGTGACTATGAGGCAGGCAGAAAAGAAATCTCTCGCGCTGTTCTTTTCTGTGCCTTTTTCAAGGACTTAAAATGTTCGTTTTCGAACGTTGCCCAAGTTCATAAACTTTATTTCTCCATGATATTCAAGTTTTATCTCATGCGTTTTTCTTTTCGATTGTTAAAGTGGTTAGCAGTCCCAAGCTCTCTCGAGTCAAAATCAAAATATTCAGACCAATGCATAAAGATGGTGTCTCGGCTTATGTCGGTAAGGCGGGAACCAAGTTTGGATGGTGTATCCCGAGTACCAATAACTTACTTAAGAAAATATGGTTTATGTATCGAAATGGAACTGGAAGTAGGAATACAGGAATGTAAAAGTACTGTAATTGAATAATAACTAAAATTACAAGTACAAGAAAGTAAATTATTTCCTTCGTGTTTCAAGTCTGTAGCAAACAAGAAAATCCAGGACTCATCAACTGAAGTGAATATCAGTCAGAAATCATGCCATGAGATGGAAGAACACTCAAATGCGATGGAAAGAAGTTGAAAAGGAGGTTTGAGTTCCTTAGTGACAAGCCATGAATTGGCAGTCGGGGATGACCTTCCGTGTGATCGGTAGTCGGGATGGCTTTCTGTGAAACGATGGCCAAGTATTGTCCGTGAACCAGTAGTCGGGATAACTTTCTGTGAGCTGGTAGTTGATAATATCAACCCTTATAACACTGAATGGTCAAAAAGAAGCTTGATCTTCCGTGAACCTCAGCTGAAAGTCCATGAACTAGTTAGTCGGGATGAGGGCAACCTTTATGACACTGAGTGGTTAGAAAATAAAGTTTATGCCGGGAAATGAAGCCAACCATTATGACATTACTGCTAAAGCAGTTAGACAGTTGCATAAATGCCTTAGAGGGTTAGAAAAGACGCTGCATCTTGATTTCCCAAGTCGCATGAAGTAGTTTTTGCCACTAGAGCCAGCTGTTTTTAAACCATGAAACCTTGGTTAAAGGTGTTCATAGGTTCAAAAATTGATGGAAATCAATTTGCTGAATTTGATTGGTTGATAGTTTTTCGTTTGAAGAAAATAGGTCATTCTTTATTTATAGGCGGTGAAGAAGCTCTCAACTTGTTGAAATCGAGTCCCACGTGGGTCCCGCCTTCCTGTTTTTTATGTTGGGATACTTCCCCCTTGACTTTGTTTTCTTTGCAATCTATTAGCACCGCCCATACCTTCCTTCATCACCAAGCTCAAAGTCGCTCAGCTTGGGCCAGAAATCGTTTTGGGCCTTTAATTTTCCTTGAGCCACGTCTTTGGTCCAGATGAGATTTTTTCGGGTGTAAACAAAATCCTTTCTAAAAAAATAAACACTCGTTTGAAATAAAATTAAAGTCTGCAATAAGCAAGCCTAGCAAGTCTAGCCTTGATTGTGTATTCCGACCCCAGATATAACAATGTCCTTGAGTAAATCTATCCTTTTGAATTATGAATTGTCTCTTAACAATGCCCTTGAGTAAATCTATCCTTTTGAATCATGAATTGTCTCTACCACTGTTCGGTATGATCCAATTGACGTTTATCCTAGTTGAAGATGTCTGAAAAGCTATGTTCTACTATTTTCAGCTTTAAGGATATACTCTGGTAATATTTCTTGTAATGTATGTTCAAATATCATTAACTATGTTCATTTTAAGTCAGATACTTATTGTGAGGATAAATATTCTGGAAAAATCAACCATATTTGTTGTATGATTATAATAAGATCATAGAACAATATATATCCTTGGTTAGTGCACATTTATCTCGACGAAAAGATTCCTACAACATTGTTCTTTATGAACTCGTTTTAAAGCAGTATTATTCAAAGCTGTTGTTTAAATTTTAATAGCTAATAGGAAAATGTTTTAAAGTCCTTAGATACATAAAAAAAAAAAAAGTCATATAAATAATGAACACTAAGCAAGTGTCTTACTTATGGAACAATTGTTTGATCAAAGTCGATTTCTTGAGACACAAGACAATATCATTCTTTGTCTATTAGTCATCTCTAGTAGTGGCACGTCTTTGTTGAAGACAACAGAGTCCATAACAAATCAAGTCAGCCCATCGAAGGACAAACCGTCGTGTGTTCAAGGGTTTCAGGTCCAAGTCTTCACAATTCAATCTTCAATATCTATATCTTCATTAAGAGAAGTTTATTAGAATAACCCTGGCGGCTACTTTCGGGGGCCAACAATGAGCAACCACTTTGCTTAACATGACTTGTTTGCACGCAATTGATTACGGGTTTGTATTCTAATGTAGCTCATCAGTGGGTGCACACACAGCTTAAAAAAAAAAACAAAAAACTAGGCATCTTCAACTGCTAATTAAATAAATACGAAGTTTTGGAGATATTTAAACTATATGAAAGTCTTAATTGAATACACCCCTTTAGATTGTTTGTCCTCTATCAAAAAATTTATATTTTACTTCACTTTTAAGTGGGTGGTTTTAAATTCTATTCTTAATATATTTATGGAAAATTTGACACATAAGGACTAATTCGTTATATAACCTAATTAAAATTTTCTCTCTTTAAATTTAATAAAAATAAAAATAAAGGACGGCATGAAAACTTATATTAAGAATTATTTTTGAATTTTGTAGGTATTGTTGGCAACCCACAAATATAGAGCGAGACACGTGTATACAATGCTTTCATTGGTGGTACCTAAATTGGACACATTTTATTTTCAGGCCATTCATTTTATTGAGTATATTACATACTCCATTAATCCTACTCAACGTTATATTTATAAATAATAAAAAATCAGTTTTTTCATTTTTTTTTTCTTTTTATAAAGAGTTAGTAAAAGTTTGAGTTATTCAATTTATATTTTTATAAATATTTATAAAGTTATTAAAAGTTGAGGTGTGTTCAAGCATGACATTTCTAACTCCATAAAAGTTTTGTGTATTCAAAATATCAATGAGTATTGCAGACTTCATTAAATAGTAGAGTTTTGTGGAGTTTCACAAATTTTTAGTATAAATCATGCTTTAGAATATTTCTGATTTCTCTAGCCTCCCCCCTCATATATCTTTACACTTTATACAAAGCTTAAAAAAATATATTATTTGCGATATTTATATTTTTCAATAGACTCAAAAAATTCATGTGTCATACCGATATATATATAATATCATATATTACTTTCTACAATAATTATAAGTAATTAAATAATATAATTTTTCCATGAATATATTTATTGTTTGAAGAAAAAAATATCGATTCATGGTGGTGCTAACCTCTCAATCTCATTCGTCGTTAAAAGTTTTTATATTTTTGGACTTGTAATATTATAAATTTCCAAAAAAATCTAATCTAATATAATATTATATATATTATTTTATTTTAATTTAGTGAGAGAACTTTTAATTAAAAAATTAATTATAATTTGATTATATAACCTGCAAGTCCTAACCCCTTAATTATGAAAATAGCTTTAATCGATGATTTATTGCTCTTTATGCCTACCAGTCCTATCTTATTGAAAGAAACTCTTAACCTATAATATGGAGAAATGTATTACCAAAAGAGAAAAGTGTTCCAACCATGCTAGCATTGCTTCCCAAGTAATTCAACCTGCAGGAACTCCTAAACCTGAGTAAGGAGAAAGTTGTTAAATCAATATCTATATTGTAAAATATATTTTATTTTTATTTTTCCAATCTCTAAATAACAATAATATACTTTCTTCCGCAATACCATGTTAGTTAAAAAAGGTAATGTCACTCATAAAGCTCTTCTATTGATTACGATATTATGGCAAGACATATTAATTAGGGGGTGTATTCAAGGATGAAAATATTGATATCGACGAATATATCGCTAGTCGAATTTACGGATATCTCGCCCCAAATATTGGTATCGATATCAATATCGTTTACGGTCAACAAAAATGACGGAAATTTGGTCCAAAAGTTGAAAATTTGGAATGAAACTTTGGTAAAAACTTAAGTACCCAATAATGGTTATATAGGACTAATAAAAAGTATAAAATGACTTTGATATAATAAATATATGATGAATCATATGATAGAATATAAGTCTGCTGATAACTAACAGTATAAAATCTTAAAGATAAACTTAAATTAAAACATTTTATTGATAATGTTGCACTAAGAATACTTTACACATTGAACTTCATTAAAAACAAGTAGAGTGTCTACCAGATTGAAAATTAGATTGGTCTTCATCTACCAAGACACAAAAGCTTTGCCAAGTGATGCTACTTGACCAAACGGAAATGTATTGTTGGACATAGTATTCGTATATCTCCTTTCAATGACCTACTTTTCCTCCATAGATGGGGTAGTTGGGATTTACCCAACTAACTTCTCCATAATCTTCATTGAGATGAGGATCTTCATAGCCTCCATAACCATGTGGCATTTGAGGGAGATGGCTGTCTAACTGGTGGTAACCATATGGACCATAAGCATATGGATCATTTGAGTTGTTACTAGGATTGGTGCCCAAGCTCATTGACTCAAAACTAATTTCCATGGAATCCTCAAAAGATGGGTTTCCATAACCTTCATATATGTTACGTGTCCGAGTGTAATTTTCCCAACACCACCGATTCCTACTCCTCTTTCTCTACAACCATGATCATAATCTTGAGTGGCATGAGTGAAATCCACCTCTCCAGTAAATGGGCTCAAGGGTGCATATGTTTCAGATACATGTTCATTCCCCCTGTCATCATCCCCTCAGTCATCCTTGTCTTCATCATTTGTCTCAACATCATCTCCTCCATCATTATCATCATCATCATCATCATCATCATCATCATCATCATCTGTAGATTTATTGTGATGTACTCCCTTACTAGTAGCATCACCTCTCAAGTCACGTCCAGCGGTAGAACCAAGTATTGATCTCTCCCATGAAGACATGTAACGACCCGTCCCGAATTTCAGGATTAGATTAGTGACTAATCATGATTAGTGAGGTTAATCGGTGATTAGTTGGGCGAAATCGGACGAACGATGCAAAATGACCGTTTTGCCCGTAGGCATGGGCAAAATATTGACTTTTTATTCTGGGTGTCAAATGGACTTTGACCGATGACCGTGATGTAGTTCGTGACGTCACGAGTTCATAGACATGTGGCACATTCAATTCCGACATTCGAGGAGAAAGTTATGACGTTCGGAAGTTTAGGGACATTTTGGTAATTATGGTTAAAAAAAGGGCAAATGTTGAATTTTTTACAGGGAGGTCCGATGGCCGAGGGCTGAGGACTGTTACGTAGATCCGGACGATACGAATCCATAGACAGGCGGCACGTCGAATTCGGACGTTCGACGGCGAAATTACGGTTCACGGAAGTACGAAAGTACTATTACACGAATTACGAGACGGATGTCATTTGGCAGCTAGTGGGCCCAGATATTTTAAGGAGGCCCAATGGATGAGTGACAAGTGTCACCCGTCCACAGGCCACCCAAATTGTATTCATGCATCGACCATCCCATTTTCTTCATTCAAACACAAACCCACCCGATCTCAGTTTGTACCCAAACCAATCCAACCCTTACCCTATGATCATGACAGAGAGGCCAGGGAGTGATGAGAAGACTGAGGAGGTTGAAGGATGTCCTCAACCACCGTCCACGGCGGCGAGAGGAGGAGAAACCCGATAGGTAACCCGGTTACCCATTTTTCCACTTTTAATTCGATTTTAATGTTATGGTTGCTTTTGGGTGCCTAGGAGGTGATTGTTAGGTTTCTAGGGACTTAATATGAAGGTTTTGGCGGGGTTTAACGGCTGAGACGCCGTGGAGGTTGATCGGGGAAAAATGGACCGTATGGTTCAAAATCAAACCATAGGTTTTGGACGGTTTTGATTAGTTTTGTTAATTGGAATGGGTAGGAAACATGAAAATAGGAATTATAGGATTAAAATGGAAGCAAACGGACTAGAAATGAGGGAGGAACCAGGCCGAACCGGTCACACCGGTCCAGGCAAACCAGCGAACCGGCCAACCCGGTTCAATCGAAGGTTAGGGGTAATCTACAGTGCGGCGCGTGGGTTCACGCGCAGCGGGTTCCCAGGGCGCGTGGGGGCGCGTGCCTCACCTTTTGGGAATGTGTTCAACATGTGAAATCATCTATTCGATATAACGAACATTTTTGGACTGGTTTCGTATCAATCGGACATCATTTCGATAGGTTTCGGGGTGTCCGAAGGTTTAGGATCGACTTTAAAAATAGTTAAAAAATCGGGAAAATTATGGGACTTCAATGAGAGGTTAATGAGGCTATTAGTAACCCTCTAAATGAATTTGGACAGGTTTGGGAGTCTCGGTGACGGTGATTGGCTCAGGAGAGCAGTATGGCACGCGTATCGAGGCGCGGCTTCGGACGGTCTGTGAGTGGACCTTGATTTCTAAACTGTGATGCATGCATAAATGTCTTATATGGATTATGAATATGATTCTATGATGTTGAATTGGATGATTGTGATTTATATGGTTTCACGCTTTACGAGGCGATTTACGTGTTTACACGTAAATCGAGGTTTTCCGGTTTTACTCTGATTTTCCATTCTTATAGTTTTGGAAATAATTTAATGAAATGATTTTGGATTTGAAAAGATAAACTCGGGTTCGAGACCCACTTGTTTCGGAAACCCTCAGACTCGATGTCCCTTTTAGTTAAATTTTCGGGCCGGAGGCCCAATTGGTTCTTAAATTGATTTCGGATTTGGGAAATATGGAATTGGGCATGAGACCCATTTGATTTACGAAATCGGGCACGAGCGCAGTTGGTTTATGATTCGGACCAGAGGTCCAGTTTGTATGTGGATTCGGGCCTAGGGCCCAATTATGTGTTATGATGGTGATTTCGGGTCAGGGACCCTAGAAATGGTTTTTACGGGTCATGACGGTTTATGGGAACCGACATGAACCCTTGAAAGGATTTTACAGGTCATGACGGTTTTGGGAACCGGCAAGAACCTTTGAAAGGATTTATGATTCATGACGGCTAGTGACGGACGGGCATGAATCCTTGAAAGGTTTAAAGAGTGATTTCAAACGGTTTTTCATATTCCATCCTTTATATATGATTGTCTCCTCTGGGGAGGGTCGTTGGCCTGGGTGGACCCTGGAGTAGTCACGGAGCACTGACTGAGTGGAGTCGCCCCCCCAATTGGGTTCCTTACTCTCAGGATGGGCATGGTTCGTTACCTCCAGGGAGGTCATTGATCTACGGACATTAACCTGGGTGGACCCTGGAGAGACTTGGGTTTGAGACCCCGGTTAGCACGTGCGTAGCTTTATTTTACTGTGACAGGTTCTTGGATATGAAATATAATGGATAAACATGATTTCAAGTGGAGTGGGAAATTGTGTTTTATGATGATAAATGGATTTGGGCTGAGATCCCACATATGTTTATGATGTTATGGTTTTCTGTAAATGGTTTTGGGCAGGAGCCCGTGTGACTTGTATTTACAGAACTTGGGGCTGTGATCCTAAATATCGTTGTTTAAACATATGTGATTGGATAAATGGTTTTACTATGCATGCATGCTTTTTAGTGAAGGGTATAAAGGTCTTTTATGAAATATGTTTTATAAACTCTTTATTTTTGTCCACTCACAGTCTTTCTGTTTTTAATACCCTTTAGGTTGACATCGGATGTGGACTGTAGCAGAGACCGAGATATCACATACCTCCTCAGGATCCTGGCGTACTCTGATAGCCCGGGAGGGCAAAGGTCGGAAATATCCCTTGTTTGACACTTCGTGTCAAACGGGAGCAGGGTCATCCCGCGTTAATCCCGGGGGGATTGGGATGGGTCCTGTCAAGACATCTCCCGCTCACTTCCTACTTCCTCACTCCCCACTTCTTCAGATAGCACTCTATCGACATTAACACCGTGTTCACTAGCAAGATGGGCTACTCGAGGGTCAGGCCTTCCTCTATCATCATCCAAGTGAGCTGGTATAATCCATGCTTGAAGTGGATCAACCTTATTACCTTTCACATGTTGACCAGCAATTTCCAAAAGGTCAACGTAGTCTTCTTCCACAACTTTACTACATTCAGTTTTGTCATCTCTTAACTTTAACTTCATGTTATAATAACAGAAAATAAGTTTTTCTAACTTTGAATATGAGAGACGATTTCTTTGTTTTGTATGAATTAAAGAAAATGTACTCCAATTTCTCTCACATGCCGAAGATGATGTCGTTTGTGATAATATACGAACTTCAATTTTTTGCAAGATTGGAGAAGTTTGGCCATATAGTTTCCACCACTCCGCTGTCAATATCAAGTTTAATGTAAGAGGCATTATAAAGTGCTAATTCATACAATATCAAGTTAAATGCAAGCATATACCTGGGGGCATTGTCGTTCGTGATTGTACAACCATAGGTGAACGAAATATTTTCTGACCATCTCTAAAATTGATCAACTACATTAAGAATGGTGTTAATATCATGTCATAGATGTACATATTCCAAAATATCATGGTTCATATATGGTGGTGAACTTACGCCTATTCCAAAATTTTATAAACCCAATTGTCCATTTGGATTCAGTTTGAGGAATACTTGTTGAACTGATTGGACGAGGTAGGAGTCATGCCCAACACTTGCTTGATATTGATATCGGAGATTCAAAAAATAAGCTACAAATCATGAATGAAATTTTCTTAGTAAACAACAATAAAATAAAATATTAACAAGTTTAATAAGATAAAAATATACCAGCGGCATGTAAGGGATGCACTAATGTTTTTTCCCATCGCTCATGTATGATTTTGAGGACCCACTTCTTTCCTTTAAGACGGGTTATCTTTTCTTTCATTCGATTGAACATATCATACAAGATTGGCATGGTTGGGACTACCTCTTTATCAACAATTCGAAGGATGCTGTATAAAGGTTCATATATTGACTGAATCATCTCCAAGGACTCCCAGAATCTTTGGTCGAGGATTTGAGCCTTAACCCTTTTGCCTTCCACTTTCCTACTCAGTGGGCTACCATGCCATTGATCACTGGTAAATAATCTTCTCAGGCCAACTTTATGCTTAACTATATTTATACAAATATAGTTGGTTGCGAACCTTGTTGCACCAGGACGAACTAAGTCTCCTTGACAGAATTCATGCATATGAGCTAGTAACCATAGATGATTATAAATGTAGTTAGTTACCTGCCTAGCATTTTTTATGATGGTCGACATTGTCTCATTATTCCCAATATCTTCAAATATTAGGTCTATACAATGGGCTGCACAAGGAGTCCAATAGATTGGATACGTCTTAATCATTTCTTTTCAAGCCTTCTTAAAGTTCGACCTATTATCAGTAACGATCTGTACAACATTTTGTGCTCCAACCTCCTGAACAACTTCCTTTAACAAATTTTGTATGTACAAATAGTCTTTATGGCTTTTGGAAGAATCAACTGACTGGAGAAATACAGTTGAACCCTTCCTATATACCATGAAGTTGATTATGGATAACTTCGTTAGACCGGTCCAACCATCACACATTATGATACATCCATAAGTTTCTCATTGTCGCTTTTGTTGCTCCACATACGCCGTCATATCTTCATACTCCATAGAAAGATATTTATTTTTCACTTTATATAGAGAAGGAGTGGACACGCCTTCACCTGCAAACCAAAACATAAGTTAGCATTTAATGTTATTTCATAAGTTAAATAAAAATATATCATAAATAAATTTATTAAATACCTGATCGTTGGGCTTCAATAATCATATTCTTAAAATGATGAGAGTTGGCTTTATTTGGAGCCACACCTTCATATATAAAAAATTTGCTTATGTATTGACCCAACTTCTCTTTCGTCCCTTTCCACATAGATTTTACAGTTTTCTATTGACTTTGTGCAGTTTTGTAGAGCTTTGGTTCTGGAGGAATTGGAAATGGATCACGTAAACTTTGTGACTGACGCATCTGTTGAGGTTGTTGACGACTGCTACTGCCTTCTTGAGCACCACCCATGGTACTAACTCCATAAGTGTCAACACTTCGCCGTGCCTCATCCCTCGATGCATTTACAGCAAAGGGATATGCTGCTCTCTCAGATCTACGCAAATCTGGTGGATAAGTGTATCCATCATCATCCTCTTCATCATCGCTATCATTAATCTGAATGCTCTGTTGAGTGTCCAGTGGATCTCCTCTCAAGCCAGCTCGTATGTTCTCACCAATCATATTCTTATTCTGTTTAGCAGTATCTTTACTTTTGATCCATACTCTAACCTCATCCTTAATAGGTTTAGGCACATCTTTGCATTTTTGAACATTTTTTTTTCGGATCAAAATGTAACAACCCGTACCTACGGGAAGGGTAAAAATGTATTTTTTGTGAAGTTTTGTAAAAAAGGACGATTTTGCTCTTGTGAATAGTAAACGAAAAGTTGACTTTTTGTACTATCGATTGGATGAGTGTTAGCCCTTGACCGTGACGTAGGTTAGGACGTCACGAGTCCGTAGATAGGTGGCAGGCTCGATTCGGACAACCGGAGGAAAAGTTATGATGTACGGAAGGTTGGGGACGTTACCGTAATTTTGAGTAAACGAGGGAAATGTTGACTTTTTGGAGGACTTGTGATTTTCACGTAGACCGAGGACCGTTGGATAGGTCTCGACGTCCTGAGTTCAACGACAGGCGTCACGCTGTCATCGGACGTCGGACGGAGAAGATACGGGTCTGGAAAGTTTGAGGGTAAAATGGTAATTTGTGCAGGAGGGGTATTTTGGTCATTTTCCCTCAGCCCAATCAGATAAGGGCAAGTGGCAGAGATTTTTTTTGGGCTGGCCTATGGTTGGTGGACACGTGCTTGGGACTGGATGGCTCCACTATGTTCTCAAGTGTGCACGGCCACACGTTATCCTCATTTGAACCGTGCACATCTTCGAAGGAAACAGAAAACAGAGAGAAGAGTTGGGTGAGGCGGTGATCGATTCGGTGCTAGGGAGAGTGAAGAGTGAGTTGAGAGAGAGACAGTGAGGCAAGGAGAAGCTGGTGATCGTGGTTTGGAGTTGCAACCGTGCACGGAGGCGACGTGGTGGACGGCTGGATATTTGGAAGAAACAGAGGAGGCAGTGGACGGTGGTGACCGTTGTGTTGTGTGGTGGATTGATTCAAGGCACTAGAAGACCCAGGAGGCTACGGGGAGTCCCACGAGCACCGTGGTGGGTGACGGTTCTCACGGCGGCGCCGGAATCGAAGGTAACCTCTTTTGCTCTGTTTTTTCGTGGATTTTCATTTCAAAAGTCGTGGACCTAGAGCTAGAATCGAAGGGTTTGGTGAGTGAAGTGTGGTTTAGGGAGGTCCTAGGAGTCGTTTGTGGTGGTTGCCGTGACGGGAAGTTCACGGTGGGAGGTGGTTCGACGGCGGGTACTCTGTACCCTGTTTAGCCGTGATTTTCAAACGGAAAATCGTGGAGTTGGAGGGTGAGTCGAGGGATTCCGTGAGTTGTGTGTGGTTCAGTGAAGTCGTGGAAGGAGTTTGGAGTGACCACCGTGAAGGGGGAAGTGCGGAGTGGCCGGGAAGAAAAACAGAAGATTGTTTGGTTTTTCTTTCGAGCTTCAGTTGTGAAGCTATGGATCGAGTCGAACCAAGAGAGTGAGGGGGATGGATTCTTTGAGAGTGGACGAAGCTTTAGGTGAAGATAGGAGGGGAAATGGTGGCCGGACGGTGGAGAACGGCTCTCGCCGGTCCGGGTTGCCATCTGGTGCAAACCGGGTTCGGGCAAGGAAGACGGTGGCACTGTAGCAGGCGCGTGAGGCCCACGCGCAGCCACTTTGGGCGGCGCGTGGAGGCGCGTGAGGAGGAATCCGACCAAGCTTCCAACATGAGTTTAGTCCTAAATGTTCTAACGAATCCAATGGTATAGTTTTCGGGTTAATCGGACGGTGTTACGGGATGGTTCGGGAATCCGTACGGTTTAGGGTTTAGGATTAAAATATTATTAAATTCCCGAAAAATTGGGGAAAATAGGGAAGGTATCCTAGCTGTAATTGTGACCCTATTTGGTATCTATTGACAGGACGGGAGACACCAGAGACGGTTGAGGAGCGCACGGAGCGCGAGTGACTTGCTCTGAACTGTGAGTGGACTCTTTCTTACTTCCGAGCATGCCTAACTGTTTTTATTAATGTTTTATGATTTTTATGTGTGTTTTTATGTCCTGATGATGACTATATGTGATTGAGATGTTTGCACGTTTTTTCGAGATGTTTTCGGGATTTTGCACGTTTTTCGAGAAAAAGCTGGTTTTCAGATTTTGATGCTATAATTTAGAAATTTAACCTAAAAACGTTTTCTAATGATGGTATATGGGTTGTGGAATCTGATTTAGGATTTTCCTATGGCTTTGTTATGAACATGGATCTTTTTCCGAATTTGGGTTCGGAATGTCGGTTCTGAACGCCGAAAGGGCTTCGAACTAGGGATTCCGAATTCGAGTTTGGTGATGGGTTTCGGAATGGTTTTACACTGAAATGGATTGGATTTGCTGGATCTGGATATGGGTTTAAAGACCCGGATATATGTGACGGGGGACGGGCCCGGATTGAGTTTAAAGACTCGGGAGTTTAAAGACTCGGATATTACGATATTACCCCCATAGGCCTATTGAGTTTAAAGACTCGGGAGTTTAAAGACTCGGATTTATATGTGAGGCCTGGTTGAGTTTAAAGACTCGGATAGGTCCAGCAGGTTTGATCGGGAAAAGTGGTTTGATGTTTTGCTCTGGTTCCTATATCAGTTTTATAGTGTATCTGTTTCTTATGAGGTTTTATAGTGTTTCTGTTTCTTATGATGTTTCATATTATGATTTTTCTAATACTTCGTTGGGCATGCCTGGTTTCAAACCGGAGGGAACAAATGATTATATTTCTTTACTTTGATTTGATGGTAAACGGTTTTAAAATTTTTATTCCTTTCGGTCCACTCACACCTTCTTTTTTTTCAAATTCCCTCCAGGTCGTGGTGATAGCGCTGGGGTGAACGTTGAGGCAGATATCGAGGCATAGAGCTTCCGACGTTCTTCCGTTGCGGACTTAGACTTGTAGGCCTTTTGGTGCCCATTTTGTAGAACTATGCTCTGGCTTACTGTTGTATATATTTACTCCTTCGTCTGATAGTTATGCTTATAGTTGTATTAAGGTTTCTTTCTGATACTGTAAGTGTGATTGTCAGATGGGAGCAGGATTCTTCCCGGGTATCGAGGTGATATTTGGGACGGGTCCTGACACAAAACCTGCTAGATGAAACTTTAATCCCATTATGTCTCCCCTTTGGAACTGATGTTGACAAAATGAACATATGACACCGTTTTTATTTCCAAGAATTGCAATGACATATTTCCATGCTGGGTCAATTCGTCCAGGTCTTAGGCGGCTTTCACTTGCACTTCCACTAGCCATTTTATGAAATCTAAATTACACAAAAAATAATTAGAATTTGATAATGACAAAATAATAATAAAAAATACAAATAATAATAAAATTATTTCAATTAGAACATATATTCTAAGTTAGACTTTGATGATGGTAAAAAATTAAGGAGCAAAAACACATATATTCATAATTTTAATATATATTCTAAAATAAAACATATATTATAAATTAAAAAAAAATTACCAAATATATGAATTACCCCATATTTTATATTAAAACATACATTATTAAAACATATTTTACCTAATAATACATTTTGAATTTTGAAAAAAAAAACGTTGAAGGCTTCATTTTTTTAATACATATTCATAATTAAGGAACAAAAACACATATATTCATAATTTTAATACATATTCTAAATTAAAACAAATATTACCAAATATATGAATTAAGCCATATTTTATATTATAACATACATTACTAAAACATATTTTACCTAATAATAAATGTTGAATTTTGGAAAAAAAAAATTTAAGGTTTAATCTATTTTTTCTATTTGGGGTAAAAAAAAACAAAATTAATAATAAATGATATAATTTATTATGACAAATAATTAAATAAAATATGTAAATAATTAAAAAAAAGGTTAAAAAATTAAATGAAACGAAACGCGGCGCGTTTCGTTTCATTTTCTTCTTTACTCAATAGGGATCGATCGGTTCTCCTCAATACGATCGAATTAGAAATTGGGGAAAATCAGAGGGGCGTGAGGGGCGACTGGACGAGGCGGCAACTGAGTGAGGCGACCGTGATGGTGAGGGCGAGACGGCGCGAGCCACAGCGACGACGGACGAGACGAGAGGTGGTTCGATTGGTTATGCGGTGCTTTGGCCTCAACTTCGAAAAATCAGGGGTGGGATGGGTTCGAGGTTTTCTTCGGTTGCCCCCCCCCCCCCCCCCCCCCCCCCCACTCCCATTTATGCTTTTCCTCTCAAGCGAAAGTGGTGACTGCACTGGTGAGCCCGTGATTAATTTTTGTTGTTTCTTCAATCATTATGTTCGTCCGTGAAAGTATTGAATCATTGTTTTTTCAATTTTTGATTCCTTGTGTTGTGTGTTTGATTGATTGAAATTGAATCAATTGAGTGCTCTTTCTCTGTTCAATCTGTGATTTCGGTCCTTTCATGCGTATGATTTGCATTTTTTTTGATTTCGGTCATTTGCTGCCGAACTTCATTCGTGGGTTCGGTGAGTTGGTCCAAAATCGGGGTTTCCATCCAATATCGGTAATTTCGGTCACTATCGCCCGAAATTGACGATATTCGTCGATCATGCCCAAAATCGCCGATATTGGGAGAAGAATTACGTTCGCCCCCTTAATTGTCGTCGACCAGAAAAATCGATATATCAAGCGATATATGGGCGATTCGGTCGATAGTTACATCACTGCGTGTATTCAATATGACGGCATCACACACGGCCTTCTTTCCCTTCTCTCCTCCGAGGACAAGGCCTTTCTCGCTCGCAACAACGACGACCAGGTAAACAACCCAATACAAAGTTTACAGCTTTATTATGATCATGGAGATTATTGGAGATGAAAATCCGAACAAAGTATTTCACTTTTTTTGCCTTGAAAATATTGGAATGTTCATCTTAAATCTGGGCTTCTTTTCTCCCTGTGAACCTGCACTTCACCTTCTTCCTCTCGTTTTTGGGCAACAGTCCACTGTTTTTCTTCCAACCAGGTTTTTCCTCTTCTTTTCAATTCATTTTTTTATAAATTTTGATTAAATATAATTGTGTATTTGATGATCAATTTTTTTTATAACTTCGGTTATGATTCTAAATGGGGATGAAATCTGTTTGATCCGGAAATGACCAACTCGATGAGACCCGCTGGGGGTTCTAGGACCAGCCGTGTGGTGTCCTGGGCCCGCTGGGGGCGTTGCTGTTCGACAGGGATCCTGCAAAGACTAGACACCGGTGTGGTGCCGGCCAAAGGGGGCTCCGATGCCTAAGTTAGTATCTGAGTGTCGAGTGACAAGTAAATACAGTGCTCTGGATTGGTTCTGAGTCTCTTACCTTTGTGAAGGGTTTCCTGGTATTTATAGTAGCCATAACTGCGGTAGGTAGGCTACTGTTGCTGGAGCAGGTGGTGCTTTGTGGCTGAGAGTTGCCTGACAAGCCCTGGACATCTGGAGGAGGAGCCAGCTGGAGTCCCAACCTGCCTCCGTCAGGGATTTGGTATGGCAGGGTTGGTTAGGTGACTGTCGCGGCCAGCTGGCGTCTGTACCATGTCAGGTGCCGAATGACAGGCCTGCAGGTCAGTGCCGAATGACAGGCCTGCAGGTCAGTGCCGATTGGCGGGCCACGGTGGGGTTCCGATCGAAGAATCGGTAGGTGTCCTTCCTGTCCTTGGCGGGCCCTATGCTTAGGTGGTCGGTCGATATGGTATCAACAAAATCAATTTAGGGATTTGTTAATGATTGGTGATCGGGGGTGTCTGATTTTTCTTGTTAATGGAATTTTAAGCTTAATTCATGATAAGGTCACCTATTTAAGAGTTGGGTTGAGGTCAATCATTGTTTTGATGGATTCGATTGAGTTCACCATGTCCAATTACTTTTCTTATTGTTCAAAGTAGACCTACTGGAAGAGGGATCTTTCGATTCCCTAGTTGTGGGCAGTGAAGGTGTTTTTCATACGGCATCCCCAATTTATTTCAATGTCACTGATCCGCGAGTACAACCTGTGTCTATTTGATTGCTCTATTGCTTATACATTAAACTTGAAATGTCTGCATACATATGACTTCAAGAAGTTACCATTTCTGATGCATTTTTTGCTGGATTTGCTTAAATTATCACCTATAAAGTTTATTTATTTATGCTAAAGTGTGCTCAGTGGATGCTAGCTAACTTCTTTTTGCTTCATACAAATATTTATGCATTCGATTACATCTTAATTGCATATTTAAAGATAAGAACCTATGGGATGCTAGTTGTAATGTTTTTCATTTGTCAGGATGAGCTAATTGACCTTGCTTTGAAAGGAACACTCAATGTTCTTAGATCATTTGCTAAGGTTCCGTCTATCAATGGGGTAGTCATAACATCCTCTGTGGCAGCAGTTGCATTTACTGGAAAACCACTTGCTCCTGATGTGATAATTGATGAATCTTGGTTTCTAGATCTAGCTTTCTGTGAAAAATCAAAGGTTTGTACACACTATTCAAGCTACTTTTTTTGTGATGAAAATTATGTTCTATAGCTTCTTCATGAACATCTATTTAACGGGTTTTTGTCTTAGAAATCAGATGGAACATTTTCTCATGTATAATAAACCAAGCTATAAATTGAATTGTTGAATGTTGAGAGCATCTGTGATTCAGGAAAGAGTAAATATTGAAAAATTCACTTGAAATCTGATGGGGGTTTATCAAGTTAGAATGTTGTAGTGTTGTTTAAATTGAATGCTTCAAGTTTGCCTGAATTAGCTTAAGAATTAGTGATTGAAGTTAGTTGAGAAGCAATGGAAGTCATAGTCTTTGTTCGTGGCATGAAGGGGTTTGCTTTTATATATTTGATCATACTCTTAGCTCTTTAGTTTTTTATTTGCAGCATTCTTATGTAGTATATCCATCAGACGCACCGAGACCTCACTCACCGAAGGAAATGAGGGAGATAGCACAAGAACTAGCTCAGAAGAACAACGCTTATTGATGGCGTTTTAACTTGTACGTGCTACTTGTTTCTGTAGAGAAAATGCTATGTATTCAAATATCCATTAAAATAATGGTGAGGCAAAGTCCAAAGCTGGATAGTGAGCGGATTAGAGCTTCAAGTATGGCCTTCTAACATGGACGATGGCTTGGCCTCATCAATTTGTAAAATACGAATGTGAGGCCCCCTATTTCCATGCTGAAGCTAAATGCACCTTCATGGCATGAAGGAACTTTTGTAAGTTATGTTATGAATCTGATACAATAAAAACATGAATGGATTTGAAATATTTTACTCTGGAAAACACCCTGGAAGTGGAATTATTTTCAATTTCCCTCTTTGGGTTGGGAGTAAATATATCCAACTTTGAATTTTGAGGTTTAGCAGATGATTGAGTTTTCATTCAACGTTATATTTAAGAAAAAGAGGCTGGATTATAATTGATTCAAAATTCGATCGCTTCCTATATTAAAAATGAGTAAATCATTGTTACATCCTTAATAACTTTTAGTTTTATTTAAAACCTTTAATACTTCTATATTAAACAAAATAAGACCTTACTTCAAACTTTTTTTATTCAAAAGCCCCTAAACAGAAATTATAAGTAAGAAATTTCACATGTGCCCTTTTTTTGTCTTTTTTTGTCCTTTTTACCCATGTGCCCCTTAGTGTTTGATTTCTTTGACCTCTTGGAGCCTTTATTATATTATACATATAATAAATATTATATATATATATATATTGTATATAGTTACGATTGAATTTTTTCTAGAAAATAAAAAATAAAATCCGTATTGTCTGGGATTCAACGGTAGGGTATAGAAATTTTTTTTTTCTTGGTTGGGGGGGGGGGGGGGGGGGGGGAGGGGGTGGTGGTGTGGAGATGGTGGTGAAAACTCGTACGACATAGGGTTTAATTCTTGAATTTTGGTACAAAATTCAAGAATTAAACCCTAAACTATACGAAATTAACCAAATTATTTAATATCGGAAGATAAAGAATTTTTAAATTTAAAAGTATTTTTGAAGAATTACTGCTTTTAATTATCTTACTTTAAGTTAGATTAGATATTCATATTACTTTTAAAATGAGCAAGTGAAAAAAAAATATAAATAGGAGTAATATTTTAATAATCCTCAATATAATCTTATAATAAAAAAATAAAAAAGTAATGTTGAAATTATGATAAATTTGGTAAGTGTTTTTTAGATTGTTGTTGGATTAGTTTACAATTAGATGACATTAGTTGTAATTTATATAAAAACTATGGTCTATTTTAAATTGTATAGTCATTTGATTAGTCAAAGGATCTATGAGTTTAATTTTTCTATATGCAAGTTTTTTAATAAATTTACATATTAGTAGGGACCTATGAGTTAATTGCCCTATTAAAAATACTCTTGTTTATGTCATTTGTATTTTTGCCACTGTTATTCCTTTTTAATATATAATTAGTGGTAGAGACATAATAATAATGTTTGTTAATTGGTAAGATGAAAACTCTTTGAAATCAAAACAAATCTTTTAAAATCATAACAAAAAAATAAAATAAAACAAAATCCATAGAAACACTTCAAAATCAATAAAAAAATCTTTTAAAATCTATTAAAACCCAACAATTTTGAAGTAGTAGGTCGCGCCTTCTTGTTGTATTTCCACTAGAGGATGTAATTTCTCCTATTTTAAGCTCATAATTGAACTGCTAGTGATGAGTAAGTAAAGGTTCATGTGTGGAACATTGAAATTGGATGAAAAACGAGAGCAATAGGATCGGGTTGGAATACTCAGATCGAGACTCGGTTGCAGAGAACCGAGTCAACGCGGCTGGAGGTGAGGGACAGCTTGGCACGTGGGCGCGTAGTGTGTGGTGCATGGGAGACTGCTGCTAATCATTGGCTTCGGTCAACACGTGTTTTCTTATGATCAACATTACGAATTTATTGGTGTAGATTTCAGATTAATCAGACATCATTTAGAGGTGTTTCAGAATGTCCGAAGTGATAGTGTTTATAATTCAGGTATATTTGAAATTCCCGAGGGATTTGGGAGTTTGAATAATGAATTCCTTATATGATTAGAATGTCGGTTGAGACTCGTGAAGAATCAAAATATCTGGTTGGGGCTCGAAAAGATTATGAATGTCAGTTTAGGTCTCAAAATGAGCTGAGTTGTCAAGTTCTAAATTCCATGAGGTCAGTGGGTTGGTGACCTTAGGAGGACGAAATATGTTTGGTTCATATATCGAGACGATAAATCTGATATGGTCGGTGTATGTAAGACCCGGTCTTGGAAGTAAGAACGGTGAGTAAGACCCGTGAGCTTGGAAAGGCAAGATCGGTGAACAATCCCACATTGCTCGGGGAGGGAAATGTGAAGTGCATTATATGTGTGGGCACGTATCTATCTAACACAAGACCTTTTGGGAGCTCACTGGCTATGGATTTCTTGGGAACTCCAAAGTTAAGCGAGTTGAGGCTGGTGCAATCTTAGGATGAGTGACCTACTGGGAAGTTGCACGTGACCTACTGGTATCAGAGCTAGATCCCGACCGGAAGTATGCTAGCGAGGACGCTGGGCCCCAATGGGGGTGGATTGTAAGACCCAGTATTGGAAGCAAGAACGGTAAGCAAGACCTGTGAGTTTGGAAAGGCAAGATCGGTGAACAATCTCACATCGCTCGGGGAGGGAAAAGTGAAGTGTCTTATATGTGTGGGCACGTATCTATCTAGCACAAGGCCTTTTGGGAGCTCACTAGATTTGGATTCCTTGGGAACTCCAAAGTTAAGCGAATTGAGGCTGGTGTAATCTCAAGATGGGTGACCTACTGGAAAGCTGCACGTGAGTTCCCGAAAACAAAACGGTGAGGGCTGGGCCCAAAGCGGACAATATTGTGCTAGATAGGTCGGGTCGTGACAGTGTACATCCTTTATTTGACAGGTTCTCTAGTCATTTTGTTCCAAGAGTAATTTTGGAACGTGGAGTTGGATATTTGGACATGAGTAGGATCGACACTGATATCAAAATGATTTTGAGAAAGACCCTGTAATATAGGCCCCTAAACTTAGCTAGATCGACCTCTTTCGAGGTGGTCACTTGATGATCTACCATCTAGGTTAAATTGTTTAAAGGAATGGTCGTGCTGGTCAGATTAACATCCTCTACTTCCTCATCTTCAGCCTCTTCCTCCTTGGCCCATCATTTCTGGCAATTTTCTCTTTGGCCCCTTCCTTCTCATCATCTTTCTCCATATCTTCGGCTTATGATTCTTCAAGCTCAACCACTGTAGGTTTAGATGATGACCCTCATTCAAGTTCCCATAGACATCATAGGCCATAATATCCATAAATAAGACCTCAGTACTGTCAGTAGCCAATGCGGATCCATTGGTAGTCAATGAGGACCCACTAATAGCAGGTGATGCCCTAAGCGGAAGGTGATTAACCTCCAAAATTTTGAGGGGACCTTACCCAGATCTGTTTGTTGACTCTGACTTTGACATCCACAATTGAAAAAGGAGACTACACTAAGAAACAACTACATTAGGGAACTAAAGGGAATAGTAGAATGAAAGAGGAAAAATGTAACTTTACTTGGGCGTAAATTTGGTTGGTCTAAATATGTCAGGACCCACCCCGGTTTCACCCCGAAACCCGAGGTAAATCCCGCTCCCGTCTGACTCCCCGACACAAAACTCAAGTAAAACTCACTCAAACCCAGTCAGACGCAGGAGTAATTAAACAAAAGATCCCGAAGTTATCGTTTATAGAGCCTAGTACAAAAATACAAAGAAACAAAATCCGACAAAAGATACACACACGCGGAGGAAAACTTAAGCACTCGAAAATCCCGCTCGTCACTTCGATGCCTCAAACACTGCCTCGACGATAAGACCCCGCGCTAGCTCCACAACCTGGAGGGCAATTTAAAACAGAAGGTGTGAGTGGACCAGAGTAAAAGAAAAGTTCGAAAACCATTTTATAAGAAAACTGAGTTTTAACCCTCCGTTTTGAAACCACATGCATAACTCAGTTATACAATAATCATTATAAAACATCATAAGAAACAGAAACACTATAAAATATCATAAAAAAACATAACATGCGTATCAAAACCCGTATCGAATCCTCATTTCCCGATCGAACCTGCTGGACCTATCCGAGTCTTTAAACTCCCGAGTCTTTAAACTCAATCCAGGCCTTAATCATATCCGAGTCTTTAAACTCCCGAGTCTTTAAACTCAAGGCCTACGGGGGAAAGATCAATATATCCGAGTCTTTAAACTCCCGAGTCTTTAAACTCAATCCGGGCCCGTCCCCCGTCAAATATATCCGGGTCTTTAAACCCAATAACCAGATCCAGCAAATCCAATCAAAACCAGTTGAAAACCATTTCCGTATTCACATCCAAACCCGAATCCGAAATCACCGGTTCGATACCCCTCCAGCATCCCGAACCGTCATTCCGAACCCAAATCCGGAATCCACTTTTCAACTTGAAAACCAAATTCCATTTCCGAAATCCGATTCTAACCGAAAACCTTGATCATCGAAATCACATTCCCAAATCCCTTTATAATCATTTGAAATCACTTTATCATTTAAAATCCCAAAACCATAGCATCAATTTGAGAAACCAACCATTCCTCGTAAAACGTGCGAAAAACCGATTTCCTCGAAACACGTGTAATCATGTAAAACCAATCAAAACATATTTGATAAACATAGAATTATGATTAAAACCATAAAACAAGTATAGAAAACAGTTATGCATGCTCGAGTTTAAGGAAAGGGTCCACTCACAGTACTGAGCCCTACTCGCGTCCCGAATGTCCAGCCCGTTCCTCGGCTTCCTCGGGAAATCCCGATCCTGTCAAACACCGTCAAATTATATCACTAATACGTCTACGACACAACTACCTAATTTCCTTAAAATTCCCCGAACCAAAGACTTAAAACCCGGGACCCTAAACATTCACCCTCGCGGTACTACACTCAAACGACTTCCGATTGACTCGAAACCAACTCCATTGAACTCACCACAACTCCTAGACCAAAAGTCCTGTTGACCGCTTCTCCATACGCCGCCGCACGCGCCCCCACGCGCCGCCCAAAGTGGCTGCGCGTGGCCCTCATGCGCCAGCTACAGTGCCATCTTCAACCTCCCGCACTGTACCGAACTGGCCGCCGTGGCTTGGACCGGCGAGAGGCATTCTCTGCCGTCCGGCCACCAATTCACTCCCTCTCTTCTCCTACAGCTTCGTCCAGACACCACGAATCCATCCCTCAACTCCTCTAACCTCGACACAGTCCCGTCATCGTCGATTCAAGCTCAAAACCAGACGGCTAATGTCCCCCTGTTTCACGACTCCTCAACTCCGGTCACCTCCCGTCACGGTGGTGACACCAGACGGTCCCTAAGACCTCACTGAACCTAGACCAAACCTCTGTTACCCTCGACTCACCCCCAAGCTCGTCGACTCACCGTTTGAATTCCACGGCCAAACAGAGCATCAGAGTGCTCATCATCGCCCGAGCTCCGCGGTGGATACTCCCGTCACGGCGACCATCCTAGTCGACACCTAGGACCTCCCAGAACACTATCCCGACCTCCAATCCTCTCGACTCTCAGCCCAGACCCACGACTTTCCAAATGAAAATCACGGGAAAAACAGAGCAGGAAGACTTACCCTTCGGTTGCAGCTCTGCCGTGCGCACCGCCGCCTACCACTGTGATCGTTGGACTCCTTGCAACCTCCTCAGCCTCCCCTTGCCTTGGTTTGCCTCACCTCACAGCGTAGCCACCACCTCGAACTCTCAGGCTCCCTGTTTCCCCCAAACTCCTCCGCACCTCCGCCGTGCACGATTGCACCACCAAGTCACCACCACCAGCTCACACTGACCTCCCTGTCTCTCCCTCACTCACCCGCACTCAACACCAGCCAAGATCCTTCCTCAATTCTCCCTCACAAGCTCACTCTGTTTCTCTGTGCTTGTCGAAGAACCACACACGCACACACGGGTTCACCCAAGTATTTAGGACCGCACACACACAGAAGAACCCCCCAGAACCCACTACACAAATGCCATGTGTCACAATCCAGTCCATCCTTATCCTACCTGCTTAAACCCCAGCCGTCCATCTTGCTTCTCTCTGCACAAATCCCCAAAAGCCAAAAAGACCAAAATACCCTCCTGTTTTACACATTTTTACGGTTTTACCGAAACTTCCTAGACCCATAACTCTCGTCTCGTAAGTCCGATGAATACGTGCCGCCTGTCATCGAACTCAGGACGACGAAATCTATCTAACCCTCCTAGGTCAACCTACCAAAACTCGATTATTCAAAAAGTCAACTTTTCCCCCTAATTTACCCAAATTACGGTTATGCCCTCGACCTTCCGAACATCACAACTTCCTCCTCGGATGTCGGAATCGGACGTGTCACCTGCCTATGGATTCGTGACGTCCTAAACTACGTCCTAGTCACCGGTCACCACTCAATCGACCTCCCAACTAAAAGTCAACTATTTGCCCGTACCAGGGGCAAAATCGTCATTCTACGCTCATGGACCCATCGGGACCACCTACCCACTGCTTAACCTCAATAATCACACCTTATTCACTCTACTAATCCCGGCTCTCGGGACGGGTTGTTACAAAATATGCTCAGACCATTCTACGCTATGGTAGTTGGTCAGAAGCTCACTTGCTCTGCTGAAATGAGATATTGGTCGGTCATAATGAGAGCTCAAGCTGAAAATTTCCAAAAAGTGTGCTAAAATGAATTGCTATATAGGCCCCATATTTCCATGGTCTAATTATGCATTCTCAATTCTCACACCCACTAAACAATCATTAAGACCTGACTAACATGTCATTAAGAGCTCACGTGTTAGGTATGTCAGGACCCGACCCTCCTCGGTCAGGACCCGACTCATCTAGCACCATATTGTCCGCTTTGGGTCTCGCCCTCACCATTTTGTTTTCGGGAGCTCATGGTGCAACTTCTCAGGGGGTCACCTATCATGAAATTTCACCAGCCTCAACTCGCTTAACTTTGGGGTTCCAATCCCCCCCAAAGCCACTTGAGCTCCCAAAAGGCCTTGTGCTAGATAGGTGTGTGCCTACACCTTTAAGGCACACCACCATCCTCTCCCAGACCATTCCCTCTCGCAGGAATGTGGGATTGTTCACCGTTCCCTCCATGACACGGGTCTTACAATCCACCCCCCTTAGGGCCCAGCGTCCTCGCTGGCACACTTCCCGGTCGGGGTCTGGCTCTGATACCAAATTGTCAGGACCCGACTCATCTAGCACCATATTGTCCGCTTTGGGCCTCGCCCTTGCGGTTTTGTTTTTAGGAGCTCACGGTGCAACTTCCCAGGGGGTAACCCATCATGGAATTGCACCAGCCTCAACTCGCTTAACTTTGGAGTTCCAATCCCCCCCAAAGCCACTTGAGCTCCCAAAAGGCCTAGTGCTAGATAGGTTTGTGTCTACACCTTTAAGGCACACCACCATCCTCTCCCAGACCATTCCCTCTCGCAAAAATGTGGGATTGTTCACCGTTCCCTCTAGGACACGGGTCTTATAAGGTAAGTCGACCAATGATCTGATAGAACAACCAAGTGTGTATTGATCGGTAAGCCTTCAGAGGTGACCAATCTATCACATTATTCAAGGTCCCCCCACTCAGATATTGCGCTGTCGGGAATCCTTCAAAGGAAACCAATCTAACACATTATTCGAGGCTCCATCTCAGAGATCGTGATAGTTGACAAGCCTTTAGAGGTGATTGATTTGTCACATCATTTGAGGTTCCCTCTCAGAGATTATGATGATCAACAAGCCTTTAGAGGCGATCGATCGGTCGCAACATTTGAGGTTCCCTATCATAGATCTCGCTCATCAAACAAAACTTAGAGGTAACTAATCTGTTGCATCATTCGAGGATCCCTTTCAAAGATTGCATTGATCGACAACCCTTCTGAGGCGGCCAATCCCTTGCATCAGTCGAGGTTGCCACTTAGGGATGGTGCTGATTGGCAAGCCCTTAGAGGCGACTAATCTATCGCATAGTTTGAGGTTCCCCCTCAAAGATCTTGTTTATTGGCAATCCGTCAAAGGTGAATGATCTATCGTATCATTCGAGATTCCTTCTCAAAGATTGGTGATCGGCTATTGATCAGAGATGACCGATCTATATCTATCACATCATTTGAGGTTCCCTTTTAGGGATCACATTGATCAGCAAGTCCTCAGAGGCGACATATATTGTAGCACCCCGGATGTCCGAAAAAGTGAATAATGACTTTTTTGCCCCTAAAAGTCAAAATGTTGACTTTTGACCAAAGTCAAAGAGTTGACTTTTTGACTGGGACCTCTTCTAGATGATCCAAGATGACCGTTATGAAGGTCTCAGCCTCCTAAATACATGGACATGTGACATGTATAAAATGGAGTTTAGGAAAGTACGCTATAAGTCACAAGAGAGTAAGGGTATTTTGGTAATTTTTTCCCAAAGTGGGGTAATTTGGTAATTTACTATTATGACGTGTGACTCATGTGTGTTTTATCTAGAAACTTCTTCAGAATTATTTCCACTCTCTCTCACTGACATGCTCTAACATTATATATGTGTATGGGTATGTTTGTAAGAAGGCACCTCGGTGGAGCCGAAGCCATGAAATGCATCCACCTGATAGAAAAACGTAGAGAATGCAAGAGAGAGAGAGGGGGATCCATTGGTTAAGATTTGGCTCGGATGCTAAGAGAAAACAAAGGGGAAGAAGAAAGGAAGGAAAAAAGGGAGGAACTGGTAGGATGCAGTGAAGAAAAGGAAGAGAACAGTGAGGGTAATGAAAGACCCGTGAGTTTCCATGATAGGTTTTGGGTTTCAAAGACAGGAACTTTGAAAACAAGTATCCCAGAGCCCTTATGAACTCTCTTTAGTTGTCTTGAGATTGATAGGATGAAGGTTTGTACGTAGGAACGGTCCAGGAGTAAGTTTGAATTATGGTCGTGAGGTTGAATTCAAACAATGTGAATTCCAGGTAAGTTTCCTCATTTTAGTTGTTATAGACTTCCTCTTAAGATCATTTAGAAAAAATTGGTGGAAGAAACTAAGAAAAAGGACGAGAAACAACGATTTCTGAGTCGGGTCATGACCGCCCGGGTCGAGTCTTGTGCGCATGCCTGCGGGCCGACTCGGCGCGAGGTCAATGGTGACCTTGTGACAAGCGAGTGGCTCCATGCACAGAGAAGCTCTCCTGTACGTGAGAGCGCATGCGGTGGAGTTTCACCGTCCGATCAACATGAAAGTTTTAGTATTTAATTTTGTGAGTTTAATGGTACAAGTTTCAAGCTAATTGAACATTATTTGAGGAATTTATTATCGTTCAAAGTTTTAAAAGTCTAATAAAAAAATTCATGATTAATATTGATAGTTTTATAAATTATAACACTGAAAGTATGTTGAAAAGTTAGAGTTATTACGTGGAATTCCTATGTTATCGTTATAAAGTTGCAATATATGAATTGGTATTGTGATAACTATTTATATTAATGGTATTGATGATTATAATGATGTTTTATGTTAATAGTGAAATATAAAGTGATGATGTGGTGACATAATTTGTATGTATATACAAAGATATAGTTACTACGTGATATATGTTCGTATAAGTATACTTATGGATGTAGTTTAATAAAAAGGTTTATGTATTGTTTTCACAATTGATATGGTAATTCAAATTTGAGTAAATAGGAAGAGTATGACAAGCAAAGAGATTAAGGAAGTTAAATTGAAGGATCATGCCAATGAGTTAATGGTAACTCATGGCGAATACAATTATTTGCTATTAGGAATTATATCTATTTATATAGTTGTGTTGTGTGGTAGTTACTATGTTAATTAGTACATAATCATCATTTAGATTATAAAATGCAAGCCTAAGGAATTTGTGGTTAATTATGGATCTAGATCTTGTTTAATAAATTTATTACATAATTGACATTGCAATTGTAATGAATACAATAATGAAAGTAAAACCCAAAAATGGTTGAATAGGTAAAATTCACTACATGTATGGGTAAAGTGGGCTGGACGTGGGTGGTAATCCGCTAGAACGGCCTAGTGTTGGTTAATTAAATTTGAACACGATCAAAGTCAATAATATCCCTTATCTGATAAGAGTTGTTAGACGGTTGCAGGATCGGTCAGATTTTTGTGGTAATTAGGGATGAGTCTTGTCATATATATCGTATCATTCGAGGTTTCCTCAGGGACTTGGCTGACTAAGGCTCACTTCCTCACCCATGGACTTGGGGGACTAGTGGTTATAGCCTGCTAGTTGGTCTGCATGGTCTGCACAGAACTAACAAATCCTCAACTGAGGAAATCCATGCCTATCGACGACTTAGAGGACTTATGTTTATACCATTTTGACCAACCACCAAGAAGAAGACCAACTTCATAGATCACACTCAACATTAACGATACAATTTCCAATATTGTTCATACCTACATGTCAGCTAGAAGATCACTAAAGCCAGCTGGTACAATGTGATATCTGTCGCACAAGGCTCGCAGTCAGTGCGCTTGCCCAACTAGAAGAAACATTGCCTTGATACATAAATGAATCACCACTACTCATCAGGCATCCTATATTCTTGAGGCACGTGTCCAAATCTCGTAAGATTTTGAAACCCACATTTATAACCACTATAAATACATGGCACCTTTCCCACGAAATGGTAACTATTCCTTATCTTTACAATGCCTAGTCCTTGTTTGATCTCTCATTTGCTTGCTAACTTAAATATCGGAGTCCACTAAGCTGGCACTCCACGAGTATCAAGCACTTTTCTTATTGTCCCGAAGGTTTCCTAGTGGACAAAAAGAAGGCATCCTAGCGTCAGAACCATATTATGTTAGGTCCATTTTTGGATCAAACAAAGTTAGAGAGGGAGCTTTATAAATAGTGCTAAGGGTATTTTCTGATCAAAATAATTTGATGACAGTGTTCTAGTTCCATTATGAAAGAGATTAATATTAAAATGGGAACTTTATAAATAAAATTATAATGACAACAAAAATAAAAATATGTAAATAGTGACAATGGTTTTGATAATTTCATGTGATACATCTCGTATAAAAAATATGAATCGAAATTTAGGAATTACCTTTTTACCCATATTTAAATATTCGGGACATGGTGGGTCATGAATTGGATTTGTCCAACTTGGTTGGGCCTGGTGAAATAGTATTTTGGTTGAGCTCAAAACCCGTGACCCAAAAGCTTGTTGTACTAAGACCCATGTTGCACTAATTAATTAGCCCAACAACCTAAGCGCATTCTTGGAAGCCCAGGGCCCAAGTGTCCACCCACTTGTGTTTATTTGGGAATTTAGAATTGGTCGACCCAAGACTTAAGTCCATAGATTTTACCTAAGCCCAAAATAAAATGTCCAACCCAACTTGGAGTAGGGACACTTGGATGTCATGCGTGGAAGTATCACACCAGCACAACCATGTGTGTGTGTGGGCGTGCGCGCGCGCGCCTGATTTGAGCTAGAAGGATGAACAATGGCTGGAAGCATTGACACGACCCATCCCAATCCCTCTGGGATTAGCGCAGGATGTGCCATGCTCCCGTCTAACCCATGTGTGACACAAAGGTCCATACAAGAGATAACCTAAACCTTAACCCACTCGGGGCTTCTAGAGTGCGCAAGGTTCAATGGAGGACTGTGATGTCTCGCTCTCTGCTATAGCCCGCATCCGCGATCAACTTGAGGGACATTAAAACCCATAAAAGCTGTGAGTGGACGAAAATAAATAATATAATAAAAACTTATTTCACAAAAGACATTTATGCCCTTCACTTAAAACCATGCATGCATACGAAAAATAGTTAATTCAAATATAATAAAACCGTTTATAAAACCAAAGCCATTTCTTTCCCCAAATCATTAGGACCTTAGCCCAAAACTAGAAAACCAATCGTGTGGGAACTCAGCCCAAAACCGTAAATCCAAATCCTCAAATCCAGTAAATTCGTAAATACGTAAATCCAATAAAACATGTTTATACCAATCCTTGACATCCTAGACCCTTGACGTCCCAGACGCCTGGCGTCCCAGACTCCTAACGTCCCAGACGTCATGTCATGGTCTAGGCTACGTGTGCCGCTCGAGGTCTTTCTGAGCCTATCTATGACATCCCAGATGTCTGACGTCCCAGACGTCTAATAATAGCAATCTTGTTCCTCAGTCACTATGCGGTTCGGTCGCTCCGTGCAATGACCTCTCGCAGGAAATGCGCTATGACTACCCCAGTGTCCCAAACAGCTGGAGGAGACCATCCAAATATCCACATATAAGGATGGTGTATGGAAAACATTTTATAAAATCATTTCAAAATAGTTTCGAAAGGGGCCCTTGCCTGGAGTACCGTTAAATCTATTTCCTTTCTATAAATCATAAATGGGACTCATGCCTAATATCATAATCAATTGGGCTTTCAGCCCGAGAGTTCATACTAAATGGGACTTAGCCTGATACTTCATTAAATCAAAAGGACTCCAAGTTCGATAGTTTCCAAATCAAATGGGTCTCTTGCCCGATTCCATATTTCCAAATCCAAAACCATTCCATTAAACCATCATGGAAATACCAGCACATATAAACACAGTATATTACCATAAACTTTGAAATACGTGCGAATACGTAAATACGAAATACCACAATCAAATCCATCATAAATCATATATATAAAACATGTAAAACAATTATGCATGCAATGTATTTAGAAAACAAATATCCACTCACAGATGATCCTCGCTGTGTCTCGATACGCATGCATAAGCTTCCCCAGTGCTAATTTACCATCTCCAAAACTTCCGGACCTGTCCAAATCTTACCAACGGTCACTAACAGACTCTATAAGGTCATACTTAACACCAATGAATAGTATCAGCCCGGGAACGCATCTTGAACCTAAAAATCTCGATTTGACCAACCTAACGATCTCCAATCGACCCGAAACCACCACCATTAGATCTGGATCATCAAAACCTTTAAAATGACACTGATCCCACCTAGAAATTCATGTTTACGTATCCCCACGCGCGTGGTCAACGCAAATATCAACGCCGACGTCAGCAAAACTCAACGCTGACTTCAACAGTCAACGCTGACGTCAGCAGTCAACGCTGACATAAGCCTGACAGGGTCTGACAGCTGTCAGATATGATAGTGCCACTTGTCATCTACGCACTGGTCCACGTCACTAACATGTCAGTGATACGTGACAGTCCGTGATTGGACCACGTCACTGACGAGTCAGTGATGACTGTGCACGGACATGTGACACGTGTCGCTCTGTCACTAGTCCACGTCTGACACTTCTCAGTCTGACATATCAGACTTGACATGATGGCATCATCAGATGACATCATCGCTGACGTTATTTCATCATCAACCTCTGTCCGGATCCCTGAACCGAGTAGTGCAGACCCGCGACCGTGACCTGGTCGGTTCTCCGCCGTTCGACCACCAAAACCTTCCATTTTTCTCTCATTTTCTTATTCTCAACCCTAATAACATCTCTATGGACTTGAAATTGGAAGATTAAGCCTACAATTTATCTGTTCAAATGGGAATAGTACCCGTGATCTTCAATCCCAGATTTCGGCTAACTCTGGTCACGACGGCCTTCGAAACCAAGTTCCCTGAGCTCGCCTCACTCCCTAGAATGTCATCCAAACCACCAAATTAATTAACAAACCCATAAAGAAAAACCCATTTTCAAACTCGGATAGGCTTACCTACGGATTTCTGGCCACTATGCATGACGGTCCATGTCAGGACCCGTCCCAATCCCCCCGGGATTAACGCTGGACGCGCCTAATGTAACGACCCGTCCTGGAAATCGAGATTAGATTAGTTGTTAATGGCGAATTAGTGAAGTTAATCGGTGATTAGTTGAATGCGTTCGGACGGACGGTGCAAAATGACGATTTTAACCTTGGGAATGGGCAAAATATTGACTTTTCGTTCGGGCAGTCAAATGGACTTTGATCGATGACCGTGACATAGTTTGGGACGTCACGAGTTCATAGACAGTGGCACATCCAATTCCGACATCCGAGGAAAAAGTTATGACGTTCGGAAGTTCGAGGGCATTTTCATAATTAAAGTTAAAAATTGGGAATTTGTTGACTTTTTGCATGACAAGTTTTCTTCACGCAATTCGAGGACCGTTAGGTAGTCCTCGATTCCCTGAGTACAATGACAGGCGGCACGCCGTCATCGGACGGCGGACGGTTAAATTACAGGTCTATTAATGTGAGGGGTAAAATGGTAAATTGGACTTAGAAGGGCAAAATGGTCTTTTGGCTTCTTGTTTTCTGTGAACCTTCAGTTGAGGACAGCTGGGCAGAATGGATTGGATATTTTGGGCTGAAACTATAGGATTGAAGACACCTGGCCGGCCTCTAGTGGCTTCTACCAAATTCTCACACGGGTTATGTTTAAACGGGTCTACTGTCTGAGGAGGGAAAAAGAGATTGAGAGCTGATTGATCCTTGTTCCATTAGAGTGAGGCGGGTGTGAGCTTAGAGGCAGGGTGAGTGAGTGAATAGAGATGTGGTTGTGGTTGGTGCTGTCATGGCACGCCGCCGTGGACGGTGGCCATGGGACTGTGAGAAACATAGTGCAGGGAAAAAAACCAAAGAAATCATGGAATTCCAACACCCTCGAACGTGATCATTTGATGATAAGTTTGTCATTAAAGTTGCTCAGGGAGCTGAGGGAAAGCCAGAAGTAACCACGGTGGTTCACGACGGTGGTAGTAGGGTAAAAATCGATTAATTTCAGTTTACCTTCGAAAATGGTATCTTGGGTTTTAGCTGTTGTTATGGGACTTTAGTAGAAGTTTTATGAAGTATTTAGTGACCATATTATGGAATTTGGACAGGTTCGGAAAAGCTGAGGATAGCGAATTGGCCGAAAATGGCATAAGTGCGCGCGTATCGAGGCGACGAAGCTAATGGTCTGTGAGTGGACTTTGTTTTATAACTCTTGATGCATGCACATATGTTTTTATATGTTTTCTATACGTGATTATATGATTTGATTTATAATCTTGATGGTTTATGGTTTTGCACGAATTTCGAGGTATTTACGAAAATGCACGTTTTACGAGATTTCGATCAAGTTTGTGATTTGAATCGGGTTTTGAGAATTTGATTTCGGGATTTGAAATATGATTTAATATTAATGATATAAAATGAATTTCGAAAAAGTGTTTTCGGGCTTGAAGGCCAGATCAGAAAGTGGTTTTAAGAAACGTGATTTCGGGTTTTTGAATTGGATTTTCGGATGACGATTCGGGATTCGATTTGAAGCTTGAAAGTGGATTTTTGGGTTTGGGTTAGGAATGGTTATTTCAGATGCCAGCTTACGGAATGATGGTTTCGGATTCAAATTTGGAAATGGATATGGATATGAGTTCTGGGTTTGGATTCGGGATCCTGATGAGATTGCGGATTCGGATGCAGAAATGGAAAGTGGTCATGGAATGGATTTGCTGGATGTGGTTATTGGGTTTAAAGACCTGGATATGATTATGACGGTGGCTGGCCCGAATTGGGTTTGAAGACCCGGATTGAGTTTAAAGACTCGGATATTATGATTTTCCCCCGTAGGCCTATTGAGTTTATAGACTCGAGAGTTTAAAGACTCGGATTAAATTGAGGCCTGGATTGAGTTTAAAGACTCGGGAGTGTAAAGACTCGGGAGTTTAAAGACTCGGATAGATCCATCTGGTTTGACGGATAGATCCATCAGGTTTGACGGATAGATCCATCAGGTTTGACGGATAGATCCATCAGGTTTGACGGATAGATCCATCAGGTTTGACGGATAGATATGTGGTTTCAAATATGTTTTGGTTTTCACTGAGATTTGATGATGATGGTTTTCAATAATGGTTTTCGATGGTTTTGGGCTGAGGCCCCGAAGAAAAAAAGAAAAGGAACCTGTGTTCGGTTTTTCTTACATGGTTTGCTTGACCGGAATATTGAATGGTTTTATGACATGAATTTGATATGTAAGCATTGGTTTTTAATTGGAGGGTATAAATGTGCTTGTTTTATGCACTGTTTTTAAACTTATACTTTATTTTTGTCCACTCACAGTCTCTTCGTGTTTTCGATACCCTCCAGGTTGTTGCGGTGCGGGCTGTTGGTCGAGAGAGACGGAGACATCACACCCGCGATCCACAGTAGATTCGGTGCACTCTGGGAAGTCCGAATATCTTTTGGATGGTCAGGTCGAGAATCCCTTGTCTGACTTACGTGTCACATGGAGGTTAGACATCGGTTTAACCTTCGTGTCATGCGTAAGTTAAACAGGAGCAGGATTTAGCCCTTAATCCCGGGGGATTAGGGGTGAGTCCTGTCAACTAGGTATCAGAGTAGGTTTTGTACGCTCTGCGCGAGGTTTGGTTCCTAGAGTCGTTGGTTTGTCGACGTGGGTGTTGTGATACTACTATGTATGTGATGTCTCGACGCGAAACAGCCCATCAGCAACCTGGACACGATAGAGATAGTACGTTCGTCTGGGGTTAGTTCGCGGCAGTTGTTAGTACCAGGGTGATAGTCGCTCGATACGCGGTGTAGGGTATGATGTACGTCGGCTTTGGACCAGAATAGTTAACATATTTGGCACTAGAGATGCTCGGTGGTTTGACCAAAGGGTTGAGTGTTTGCCAGTAGGACTAGCCTGGATCATAGCTAGTGAGCTACGATTGAGTGGGTAGGTCGACTTTTGGACCCGAGAGTTGCCTGTTGAGCAAGGGGTATACGTGGACCGAGGAGGCCAGTTGACGGTGGCCTGTTGGGCCGGTTGGTGATTGGAGGATGACAGTATGAGTCTTTGACCATTTGGTTAGATTGTTTAAGCTTGGACATGTACAGTTACGAGTAGCCAGAAGCCTTGAGTGGTAGGGTTTAGGAACTACCTGGAGATTCAGGGATTCCCCCCTAGTGTAACGACCCGTCCCGGGAAATAGGATTAAGACGGTGATTAGTGAAGGATTATTAAGCTTAATCGGGGGTTAGTTGGTCCCGCTAAGGTCATTAGCCTAGAATGATGATTTTGCCCCTAGTTCGGGTAAAAAGGTGACTTTTAGTTCGGACGGTCAATTGGATATTGACCGATGACCAGGATATAGGTTAGGACGTCATGAATTCGTAGACAGGTGGCACGCCTGTTTTCGACATCCGAGGAGGAAGTTATGATGTTCGGAAGGTTGAGGGCATAACCGTAATTTGGCTAAACTAGGGGGAAAAGTTGACTTTTTGTACGATCGGGTTTTCACACGTTGACCTAGGACCGTTAGGTAGATCTTGCCGTCCTGAGTTCAACGACAGGCGGCACGTGTTTATCGGAGTTAGGATGTGTGAGTTACGGGTCTAGAAAGGTAGTGACGCAATTGTAACTTTGGGTTCAAGAAGGGGCATTTTGGTCTTTTGGCTGTGGGGCGGGGTGCAACCGGATTTGGACACTTGTCCAGGGCAGAGAGGAGATTTTTGTGTGAGGCTTGAGGGGATGGTGACACGTGGGGCTTGACTAGAGGGTTCTAGGTGTGTGCATGGTCCCAATTATTTAGGCTGTGTTCGTGGGTGTTCGAAGAACAGAAAACAGAGGGGGAGTTTGAGAGAAAATTGAGAGGTGATCGTGAGTGTTGGTGTGTTCTGGTGAGTGAGGAGTGACTCAGAGATTGAGAGGGAGACAGTGAGAAGGTTAGGAGGTGCAGTGGTTGTGTGCGGGTGAGATGTGAGCCACGGGAAAATCACAGAAAACAGAGAAGAAGTGGGAGATCGTGGTGGTGGTGTGGCCGTGTCTTGGTGTAATTGGACTCGACAGAGAACAAGTAAGACTCTGTGGACCTCAGGGAGTGCGGTGGTGAGCACGGCGGCGCTCGACTGCATGTAATTCCTTATCCCCGTGTAAGTGCTCTGTCTTGCCGTGATTTTCAAACGGATAGTCGTGAAATCTGGGGTTGAGTCGAGAGTTTTGGTGAGCTAGGTGAGCTTCAGGGAGGTCCTAGGAATCGACTAAGGTAGCTACCGTGACGGAGGGGTGACCTGGTTGGCTGGATCGTGAAACAGGGGAAGTGTTCGGGTTTTTGTTCGAGCTTGAGTCGACGGGTTGTAGGCTGAGTTGAGGTGTTTGGAGTAGGGGAATGGGTAGCTTAAGGTTGGACGATGGAGATGGTGAAGAGAGGAGCAATTTTGGTGGTGGGACGGCGGAGAACTGGCCACGCCGGTTCGAGTTACGGAGACTGGTTCGAACCGGGTCGACCAGAGGTTACTGGTGACACTGTAGCAGGCGCGTGAGGCCCGCGCGTAGCCACTTTGGGCGGCGCGTGGGGGCGCGTGCGATGGTTCTTGAGGAATTTGTCAACATGGTTTTTGGTCTAGGTGTTGTGACGAGTCTATTGGACTTGGTTTTGGGTTAATCGGACGTCGATTCGAAGTAGTTCCGCCAGGTTGAAGGTTTAGGGTTCCGGTTAGTTACGATTAGGACCCGGGGATTTTTGGGGAAAATTAGGTGGACCTTCGTAGATGTGTTAGTAACGTACTTCGGTGATTGTTAACAGGATCAAGACTTTCCGAGGAAGCTGAGGAACGTACGAGACGTTCGGGACGCGATTGAGGGCTCGGTACTGTGAGTGGACCCCTTCTCTAAACTCTAGCATGCATAACTGTTTTTCTCTAATATTTTAATGGTTTTATATATGATTTCATGATTGTTGAATATGCTATGTTGGTTTTACATAATTGCACGGTTTTCGATAAATAACGTAATTGGCACGTTTTACGAGGAATGTCGATTCTGAGTATAATGCCATGGTTTTGGGGTCTTTAAAGGATAACTAGTTTTGAATGCTTATCAAGGGATTTTGGAACATGATTTCGATGATTAAGGTTTTCGGTTTTAGAATCGGATTTCAGTAACGAGGTTTGGTTTTAAAGTTGAAAAGTGGATTTCTGGATTTGGGTTCGGAATGACAGTTTTGGACGCCGGAAGGGTATCAGACCAGTGATTTCGGATTCAAGTTTGGATATGGATTTAGAAATGGTTTTCAAATGGTTTTGGATTGGATTTGCTGGATCTGGATATTGGGTTTAAAGACCCAGATATTGTGATTGACGGGGGACGGGCCCGAATTGGGTTTAAAGACCCGGATTGAGTTTAAAGACTCGGGAGTTTAAAGACTCGGATATATTGATATTTCCCCCGTAGGCCTGTTGAGTTTAAAGAATTGGGAGTTTAAAGACTCGGATATTATTGATGCCTGGATTGAGTTTAAAGACTCGGGAGTTTAAAGACTCGGATAAGTCCAGCAGGTTTGATCGGATAATAATGGCTTGGTATTTATGTTTTATGATACGGTTTTATGATGCTTATGATTTGAGTTCTATAAATGTTTTCATAATGATTCTGCAAATGTTTTTATGATGATCTTACATGATTATAATTGTTTTTAGTAACTGGGTTATGCATGTGGGTTTTCAAAACGGAGGGCTAAAACCCTGGTTTTATTATGAAATGGTTTTCGGAACTTATTTTACTATTTATGGTCCACTCACACCTTCTGTTTTAAATTGCCCTCCAGATCGTGGAGCTAGAGCGGGGTTTTGGCATCGAGGCAGCGTCTGAGGCATAGAAGTTACGAGAGCAACCCCGAAGTGTTTTAAATTTTCCGTGTGTGTGTATCTAGTTACTGGTTTCCTTTCTTTTGTATTTAGTACTATGCTCTGTAAACCTTTAACTTCGGAATGTTTTGTATAGTTTCTCCTACGTATGACGGTGTAGTTTAGTAGTTATCTTAGTGTTGTGACGGGGTATCAGACGGGAGCAGGATTTACCTCGGTTTTCGGGGTGAAACCGGGGTGGGTCTTGACACCTAACGATGGATACTAGTCGAAGTATGGTCTTAGTCGGGTGTGACGACCCTAGTGTTAAGGTTATAGTGAACCAGTGGCTGTTACGGTTTGGATAACCCATAAGACGAGGATGATTTGAGGAACCCTGTAAGACGACTGGTTTGGATTGTGAGTTCCTTGGAGAGGAACCCAAAGTAAGTGCTGAGTCTGGAAACCGTGAGGTTGGGGTTTGTGTTTAGGATCTTTTGTGGTTGGGCCGACTTACGGCTGGATTAGAGACGGTGCTGCTAGGAACAGCCAAGGTAGAGTTGGTTGGTGGACAATTCCGGAAGAGTCCAGTGTTGGGTGCTCAGTGTATTGGACTACGAGGTTTGTCAGTTTCTCCGACCCGAGCATAGATTGAGGGTCTCAGCTCGGTTTGTGCAGAGATTTAAGACTGGTATGTTGTGAGCCGAGATAGGAGAGGATGTGCCATGGGCCGGGATGCTTGACTTAGCATGTTGGGCACAGCATAAATCGAGATAGTAGCCGGTGGTGAGGTGCCGGTGTCTGGCAGGAATTGGTAGGTCATGTTTGGGGATGAACGGTTAGGATGCCGTTAGTTGATCAGAGTAGAGCAGCAGAAGCACGGTGGACCTAGGCCTCATGTTGGATCGGACAAGGTTTGCATGGTCAGGGCTGACCGCTCGTGAGGTGAGTGATCGGTGATTGTGATTCTGAGCGTTGGTTACCCGTAGAAGAGTGGTGCTCGAGATTGAACCTTGGAAAGGTTGGGATGCAATCATCAGAAGGAGTGATGAGTGTCATCCTTTGAGTGTGCATAAACGATGTGAACCGACATGTGAGTTAGTCGGTGAGTTGGTTTGGTTACGGACACGTGGTTGTGACCCTTAAGAGTTGTGGATTGCGTAAGTGCAGCAGAGTTTACGTTTGGACGGTTGGTCCAGTGGTGGTATTCGTGTTGCGGCTTGAGTACCATGGTTGGAAAAGGTGGATATACTTCCAACCTGGTTGGAATCTCGGAATCAGGAAGTGTAGTTTGGATGATGAGGTGTGTGTTGATTGCGAGTTGGTGTTAGATGTCAAGTACGAGAGAGGGATACTTTGGAGTTGACTTGAGGATTCATTGAACCCCCCCCCCCCCCCCCCCCCCCCCCTCCCTTAGTCGTGGACACAGGTGGATGTGTTCAGGAGTAGGAAGAGTACTTGGTAATGCCATGCTTGGTGGGTGTGGTGAGTATCACTGGATTGTGTTAAGTTGGATTAAGGTAGGCTGATGTGTGATGCCTGGATTATTATGGGCCATTGTGAGATTCGTTATAAGATGACAGAAGATAACCCACAATCTAGACGTGCGGTATATAAGATCTGGATTTGATGTAGAGGTCTGAAACCTAGTCAGTAGGATCCACTTCGGAAGGTGTGGATCATGATTGGTTTGCTTTTGAAAGGTTTGAGTAGTTTTGGAGCAGGAGGCTTGCCTGTGGGACAAAAGTTGGACAGCTTGACCACCTTCGAATTGTGCAGGACATGTGTGGTCCGTCTCACAGACATATGAGTATCGAATTTGGATCTAGTACGGGGTCTGCCCTGTGTACATAAAAAGAGGAGCTTGAGGTTCATACTGGCCGGGCGACCCAGAAGACCGAAAAATTTAGAAGTAGACTTGAACTGACATTTTTGGAAGACGTGTTGGCCTAGCATTGGTTTGGACCGATGGGATTCAAAAGTAAAGCGTATTTGGCTCGTCGTCAGGAGGTAATCGGTATGGTTATAAGGATGTTTGTGTGCCCTGGAGATTTCACTATGAGGGTGACGGTACATTATGAGGAAGTTGGTTAGATTTTGGATGTCGTAGTGCGTAGCTTATTGCTTCTATGTTTGATTAGTGGATGTATCGTAAGTTGACGTAGGAAGTACATGAGGATATACTCTACGAGCTATGTTGAGGTATTCTAAAATATCTTTGTTTTAATTAAGTTCTTAGGGTAGTCCTTGCGTGCGGTTGGTGGTATGCACCGTGGTTCTAGTTAGTGGTAACTGGTGCATGTACTTGGAAAGTGTACATACTAGTGCTGTAGTGGTAAGAACCATGATGACGTACTCGGACGTGCAGTGTGATGTTCTGATAGAAGTGTTGGTAATCGGCTAAGTGCCGAGGGATGTTGTGAATAGATGGATGATCGGTGTAGTTCCGATATGTTGGAGTTTGGCAGAGCTTGTAGATTGGATCCGGGGGATCCAGAGTGTTCTGTGATGATTACTGACATGAGCTGGATGCTCAGAGCCATCAGTGGCTGGTAGGACCCTAATATTGTGATGTGTGAGCCCGGTTAATCAAGTTTGTGATAGGATCCGATTACAGACAAGTAATGTGGGATAGGGTTGGTGTGCCCACAGATTGACTGTGTTGGTGGTTAGTGGAACCACAGGTGAAACGATTGGTTAAGAGAATAAACGAATATACTGTGACTCTGGTGAGGTCGGCGCAGATCCTTGATGGAAGTAGTTTGGACCATTGTACGAATTTTGATGCATTGGCGTATCGAGGCCAGTAGATGCTGTCTTGTAAATGAGAGTACTTGAATGTTGTGGTTGTTGACGGTAGATTCGTACGATGTACTGGGACATTGGTACGAGGTACGTACACTAGTTGAACAGAGTTGACCCGGAGAAAATTAATGGATTACGAGATGAATTGGAAGATTAGTTGAACTGACTTGCTTGGCAGAGATGTGGTGATAGTCTGGAAACTGTCAAGATAAACTGAAGTGACAAGTGTTAGACATCGGGTAGGAGATCTAGGTGTGAGATCAATTGGATTTCCCCCAGTCGGTTACGGAAGTGCAAGATTCGGAATTTCGAGGACGAAATTCTTTAAGGGGCGTAGATTGTAACGTCCTGTCCTGGAAATCAGGATTAGATTAGTTGTTAATGGCGGATTAGTGAAGTTAATCGGTGATTAGTTGGATGCGTTCGGAAGGACGGTGCAAAATGACAATTTTGCCCTTGGGAATGGGTAAAATGTGGACTTTTTGTTCAGGCGGTCAAATGGACTTTGACCGATGACCGTGACATAGTTTCAGACGTCACGAGCTCATAGACAGGTGGCACATCCAATTCCGACATCCGAGGAAAAAGTTATGAGGTTCGAAAGTTCGAGGGCATTTTCGTAATTAAAGTTAAAAAGGGGGAATTTTTTTACTTTTTGCATGAAAAGTTTTCTTCACGCAATTCGAGGACTGTTAGGTAGGCCTCGATTCCCTGAGTACAATGACAGGCGGCACGCCGTCATCGGACGTCGGACGGTTAAATTACGGGTCTATTAATGTGAGGGGTAAAATGGTAAATTGGACTTAGAAGGGCAAAATGGTCTTTTGGCGTCTTTTTTTCTGTGAACCATCAGTTGAGGACACCTGGACAGAATGGATTGGATATTTTGGGCTGGAACTATAGGATTGAAGACACCTGGCCAGCCTCTAATGGCTTCTACCAAATTCTCACACGGGTTATGTTTAAACGGGTCTACTGTCTGAGGAGGGAAAAACAGAGACTGAGAGCTGATTGATCCTTGTTCCATTAGAGTGAGGCGGGTGTGAACTTAGAGGCAGGGTGCGTGAGTGAATAGAGATGTGGTTGTGGGTGGTGCTGTCACGGAACGCCGCTTGGACGGTGGCCACGGGACTGTGAGAAACAGAGTGCGGGGAAAAAAACCGGAGAAATCATGGAATTCCAACACCTTCGAACGTGATCCATTGACGATAAGTTGGTCATTAAAGTTTCTCAGGGAGCTGAGGGAAAGCCAGAAGTGACCGCGGTGGTTCACGACGGTGGTAGTAGGGTAAGAATCGATTAATTTCAGTTTACCTTCGAAAATGGTATCTTGGGTTTTAGTTGTTGTTGACTTGTTTGTTGCCTTGGATGGAGTTTTGGGCTTCAAAACAAGCGTAAAGGACCAGGAATCAGGACCAGAAGTGGATAGAATCGATGGAGGCTTGAAGTTACAGACACAGGTTGCTTGTGTGTTTTAGTAGCTAAATCGATTAGGGAAAGGGCGACAAAACTATTGGACTAAAACGGGTTTGAAAACCGGTTGAAAATGGAGGGAACCGTGGACGCTGGTTCAGTTGAACCGGCAGAAGATTATACCAAACCGAACCCGGTTCGGGCAAGGTAGGAGATGAACAGTAGAGGGCGCGTGGCGCCCACGCGTAGCCCCTTTGGGCGGTGCTTGTGGACACGTGTCACATTTTTCGAGGATAGTTCCAACATGACTTTTAAAGTATTTGATGTAACGAACATTTTGGGATTGGTTTCGAGTCAATCGGACATCGTCTCGATAGTTTTTGGGATGTCCGATGGCTTTAGGGCTTGTTTAAAAATAGTTAAAAATTCAGAAAAATTACGGGACTTTAGTAGAAGCTTTATGAAGTAGTTAGTGACCTTATTATGGAATTTGGACAGGTTTGGAAAAGCCGAGGATAGCGAATTGGCCGAAAAAGGCATAAGTGCGCGCGTATCGAGGCGACGACGCTAATGATTTGTGAGTGGACTTTGTTTTCTAACTCTTGATGCATCCATATATGTTTTTATATTTTTTCTATACGTGATTCTATGATTTGATTTATGATCTTGATGGTTTATGGTTTTGCACGAATTTCGAGGTATTTACGAAAATGCGCGTTTTACGAGATTTCGATCAAGTTTGTGATTTGAATAGAATTTGAGGATTTGAATCGGGTTTTGAGGATTTTATTTCGGGATTTGAAATATGATTTAATATTAATGATTTAAAATAGATTTCGGAAAAGTTTTTTCGGGCTTGAAGCCCAGATCAGAAAGTGGTTTTAAGAAACGTGATTTCGGGTTTTTGAATCGGATTTACGGATGACGATTCGGGATTCGATTTGAAGCTTGAAAGTGGATTTCCGGGTTTGGGTTTGGAATGGTTATTTCGGATGCTAGCTTACAGAATGATGGTTTCGGATTCGAATTTGGAAATGGATATGGATATGAGTTCTGGGTTTGGATTCGGGATCCTGATGAGATTGCGGATTCGGATTCGGAAATGGAAAGTGGTCATGGAATAGATTTGCTGGATCTGGTTATTGGGTTTAAAGCCCCAGATATGATTATGATGACGGTTGACCTGAATTGGGTTTAAAGACCCGGATTGAGTTTAAAGACTCGGATATTATGATTTTCCCCCGTAGGCCTATTGAGTTTAAAGACTCGGGAGTTTAAAGACTCAAATTAAATTGAGGCCTGGATTGAGTTTAAAGACTCGAGAGTTTAAAGACTCGGATAGATCCAGCAGGTTTGATGTATAGATATGTGGTTTCAAATATGTTTTGGTTTTCACTGAGATTTGATGATGATGGTTTTCAATAATGGTTTTCAATGGTTTTGGGCTGAGGCCCCGAAAAAAAAAGGAACATGTGTTCGGTTTTTCTTACATGGTTTGCTAGACCGGAATATTGAATGATTTTATGACATGAATTTGATATGCATGCATTGGTTTTTAATTGGAGGGTATAAATGTGCTTGTTTTATGAACTGTTTTTAAACTTATACTTTATTTTTGTCCACTCACAGTCTCTTCGTGTTTTCGATACCCTCTAGGTTGTTGCGGTGCGGGCTATTGGTCGAGAGAGACGGAGACATCACACCCGCGATCCATAGTAGATTCGGTGCACTCTGGGAAGTCTGAATACCTTTGGGACAGTCAGGTCGAGAATCCCTTGTCCGACTTACGTGTCACATGGAGGTTGGACGTCGGTTTAACCTTCGTGTCATGCGTAAGTTGGACGGAAGCAGGATTTTTCCCTTAATCCCGGGGGATTAGGGGTGGGTCTTGTCACCTAATCCCATCTGACACGGAGTGTCAAACAAGGGAAATTCCGACTTTAGCCCACTCGGGGCTTTAGAGTACGCCAAGATCTGGAGGAGGAGTGTGATGTCTCTATCTCAGCTATAGCCCGCATCCTCTGTCAACCTGAAGGGTATTCAAAACATTAAAAGATGTGAGTGGACAAAACAAATAATTTATAAAAAAAAAATTTCACAGAAGACATTTATACCCTTCACTAAAAAGCATGCATGCATTCGAAATCCATTTATCAAACCATTAGGGCCTGGGCCCAAAACCGTAATTGAAACCAAATATACGGGACACTGCCCAAATCCATGTTAGACTCCACCCACATATATCATATACATATATCACATAACCAATCCTATCACGGTTTCTAAAGCTACGCGCGTGCTACCCGAGGTCTCAAATCTCAAGTCTCCCCCGGTTCACCCAAGTCAATGTCCGCATATCAATGACCCTTCCTGGGGTTTATAATCCACAAGCCTTCCTGAGAGTAAGGTACCCAACGGGGGCGACTCCACTCAGTTAGTGCTCCGTGACTACTCTGGGATCCACCCAGGCCAACGACCCTCCCCGGAGGAGACAATCCATAAAATAAGGATGGTATATGAAAATCTATATGAAATCATCCATAAAACTTTTCAAAGGATTCATGCCCGGTCCCCATAAAACGTCATGAACTAGATAATCAACTTAGGGTCCCCGACCCTAAATCATAATCGTACCAACTGGGCCTCAAGCCCGAACTCATGACTCAACTGGGCATCGTGCCCGATATCTCAGGGTCAGTCACGATTTCAATCGTAGTAATGCATGCAACCATCCGTCCAGGAACGCTCTCAATCCTGGTATGTCACCGTGAGTATATCAACCGACGCGACCACCTCTAGATCATGGTGTACACATCACCGATAGATATCCTGAACCGTTAGCACTCCGAAGTCGAGCCTCTAGTGGCTGCTCGATAACGGGACGTGCATCGTGACCTCTCCGGAAGGAACACATCCCAGTCCGGAGGCAAGCGTCGTATCATCCATCACCGTGCACACAACACTCGCAGCGACCACGACTCAGACCCGTAGGTCTTCAATAGGTCCACATGCCCATGACAAAACCAAATGGGTCTCATGCCCGAGTTTACCATTTTCAAATCCAAATCCATTTCATTTAAACCGACATAGAAAGCACAAACCCATATAAGTACCGTATAAGGCCGAAATCTCGATATACGTGCAAATACGTAAACACACACAAATGCACTAATGGCATCACAAAACATGTTCATAAACACATATAAAACACTTATGCATCCATCAATTTAGAAAACAAGGTCCACTCACAGACCGTCCAAAGTCGTGCCTCTATACGCGTGCTATACGCTGCTCCCGGGCCAAACGCCGTCATCGGGACTCCCAAACCTGTCCAAATTGTAATAGAGAGTTACTAACTACTTAAATAACCCCTCACTGAAGCCTCGTAATTTTCCCAAAATTTTTAACTATTTTTAAAGTCGATCCTAAACTTTCGGACGTCCCGAACAATATCGAGACGGTGTCCGATCGACGCGAAACTAGCCCCAAAATGTTCGTTATATCGAATAGATTAAAAGTCATGTTGAAGTCATCCCCAAAAGACCCCCCACGCGCCTTCACGCACCACCCAAAGGGGGTGCGCGTGAAGCCCACGCACCAAACAGTGTCATCCCTGTCCTCTGCAGACCGGCAGGTTTAGACCGGTTCAGACCGGTCATGTCCTCCCGAACCAGAGGTCACAGTTCAGCCCTATTTCTCACTCATTTTCAATCCTTTTCATCCTATTTTCATTCCTACAGGTTCCTAACATCAAACCCAATCGAACTAGCCATTAAAAACATGAAAAACGGCTGCAAAACTCACCTTCCTAAATAAGGAATCTCACGGCCAACTTGCACAGCCCACCGCCGCCGTCTCCGGCCACCTCAGCCTCCATTTCCAATCCAACTCGACTCCTTGCAACCTCAGAAGTAGTTTCCAATGAACCAAAACAATCGTCAAACCTCAAATCGAAAACTGCCATTAATGGATCAAAACTAACATTTTTGGGGAAAACTGCCTAGGTTCGTCTCAGCCTCCAGAACTTGTTGGGTCCAACCAAAACGACCAACAGCCTCCCCAAACCTGAGCTACAACATTTGGAACCACTTTGGTTTCCTGCTACCGAACACGGCCACTGTCCACTGTCGTCCACGATGGCTCGACCAGTGGCCACTAGTCGGCTCACCTCGATCTCCCCTCTAAGTTTCCTTCAGGTTTCATGAGCAAAGGATGAAGTTTGAGGGCTGTGAGATGGTGGTAGCGTGTGTTTGTTTTGAGAGGGAAAAATGATGCAGTTTTGATCGATGAAGAAGAAGAAAGTGAAGTTTAGGTGGTTTGATCAGATGAGTGGACGGTGAGGATGAAGGGTGTGCGGGAATGGATGGTTGAGAATGAGTGAGAATGGGTGAAGGAAATTATAAAATAATCCAAAACATAATATTTTAATACTAAACCCACCAATCACCTTTTAGATCCACAATTTGGGGTTAATGACCAATGTGATAAGTGACACTTGTCACTCACCCATGGGTCCCACTTAAATATTTGCCCAATCAGATATTGCCACCTAATGCTTGCCTCATAATGCGTGTATAGTGCAATCAAACTTCACGTGACCATAACTTTCCCGTTCGACGTCCGATTTCAGTGTGCCGTCTGTCTACGGATTCGTATCGACCCTATCTACGTAACGGTCCTCGGTCCTCGGTCATCGGACCTCCCGGGTCTAAAGTTTACATTTTACCCACGACTAGGGGCAAAATAATCATTTTGCGTCGTCCTTCCGATTTCGCTCAACTAATCACCAATTTAACTCACTAATTCTTGATTAGTCACTAATCTAATCCCGGAATTCAGGACGGGTCGTTACAATCCATGCTGATGCCACCGTTGTAATTGTCTCAGCCTCCTCTCTCACTTCCATTCATAACCCAGACGCATTTGATGAGGATTAAAGGGTGTTTGTGTGGGATTGGGTAGTATGGGGTTGGGTGTTTCACGTGTTAAGGGAAAATGAAAGAACGAGGATGAAGATGATGATAACTATCCCACCTGATATTTATCCAATCCAAGAATGCCACGTGTCGATATTTCTTGATATATGTAAATAATACCATTTTTTATTTTAGACCCGTAACTTTCCCATCGAACGTTCGATTTCGACATGCCGCCTATCTATGGACTCGTAACATCCCGATCTAAGTAACTATCCTCGATCCTCGTGCATTAGACCTCCCAGGTCAAAATTTAACTTTTTACCCAATCCTAGGGGCAAAATCGTCATTTTAAACTGTCTATTCGAATTCCCTCGACTAATCTTCGATTAGTCGCGAAAATCCTTAATTACTCCTTAATTAATTCCGAAATTCAGGACGGGTTGGTTACAAGAATCCTCCTCTTACACGTACACATTCTGGTTAGGACCTTGAGGGCTGCATCTCTCCTCACTCTTATTCTGAGATGCTCGAGCATGGGTTTGGCGACCACCCACCAAAACGGTGATGGTCGTCACACACCTCTCTGCTCACAGTCGTACTCCTCCCAATTTCCTCGACTCTCTCTTTCTCATCATCCCCTCCTCCCTCAAAATCTCTCTTCTTCCCTAGAGCTCAGTCGAGAAATTCCTAGAATAAGAGCAGGGGTACTAGCTCTTTATGACACTATCTTCGACCACCTTGAACCTCAGACAACAACCGACGACCTTCCCCTGTACGAGGCGAGTTCAGCCCGTGATTTTGAGCCATCGAGGGCTACTGGGGAATGAGCAGTGGTACAAGACCCGAAAACGACATGGATTCGACCCGTTGGGATTGAATTTGTTCTAGATAATCTCAAGCGTCGATCCAAGGCTTTGCTATCTACCCTAGGTGATCATCTATTCCTCATTAGTTCATTGAGCCATGGCGGGAGCGACGACGTTCTTCATGACCCATTTTGCAGATCTTGATCCGAACACAGACCCCTTTAGGACCCATTTCAATTCAGAAAAATTGTAGCCCATAGGGATAAGACCAACCGCCTAAGTTTAATTATAGTCTTTATTAGACTAAGAACGTCTTATTGATCCACTTGAATGTCTTCTCCGTGTGAGGGAAATGGTGGTTGGTGCTACTGGAGATCGCAGAACCATCGTGCCCGTCTCGATGACGACCGACCCAACCATTAAGACTAGTTCATACCTGCTTGTTGCTTGAGAATTGAGACAACTACACCAATCTTGTGCCTCTATGATCGTTGTGGAGTACGTCTCAAGGGAGCGAGGCACAACCAGGCCGTGGCTTCTCGACGGTGTAGAGTCGATTCAGGTAGCCATCTCAAACGAAAAAACTTGATTTCTAGACTGCCCTTGATGAGTAGATAGTATTAGATGATTTGCATGTTGAATTTGGGACAGAATTGAAGAAATTGGACCTCGCTGGAAAACTGGATTTTTCGGCAAGAATTTTCAGAATTCGGCCGTCGTGGACAACGGCGCTAGCGGCAGTCCAGCTACAATCTCCGGTGAGGCTCTAGCAATGACCAATCAACAGTCAACGTCGTTAAGTCCACATTAGTTAATCGTTAATTCTAACAGTCAACTAATGGAATATTCCAACGGCTTGGAATATTCTTGGGAATATTCTGAGGGAATATTTTTGGGAATATTTTAGGAATATTCTAGGAAATATTCTAGATTGCGTGCGTGCTTATTTTGGGATGCTTTCTAGTCGTTTAAGCGCGTTTTAATTTCTTTTAAGCCGTTTTAACACCATTTGAACTGAATTTAAGTGAGATTTCTTATAGTTTTACTTGGATTTCAAAAGTAACCTTATGGTTGGATTTATTTAGGATTTGTGACATTTGAACTGAATTTACGATGTTTGCACATTTGATAGTTGTTGAGCAAGCATGACTTATCATGTGATGATTATGACATACGATTGTGGTGTATATTTTACTATGCTTATCTGGTTATGTTGGCGTGCTATGATATATTATGGTGAGTATGCATAGTGTATGTATCATGTCACATGTTGAATTGCATATGAGTTCCCTGGGCATAGATGAGATTGAGATGTTTAGAACCCACTTAGGAGTCGCTAGTATCATGTACCCATCTGTATGACCACAGACTAGCCTCCACATGATTGATCACTTATGCCACTCGTAATACTAGTTAATACTGCGCCAGCTTGCTTCCCGAGCTCTAGGGGATCTGAGGTGACGGTACAAGGCACCCAGCTTTCACGTGGTCAAGGTACCGAGCAAGGATACTCAGTGTATGTTCCAAGTATAAGACTCGAGGCAACTAATGAGCAATTATGTTGTGGGTTAATATTTTGACATATTTATGGTTTCTGCATAGCTCACATGTGCAAATTAGTTAAATTAATACTTAGTGATTGTTATTCTTATATTTCGTATTACGTGCAAGTATGTTATAAATGTTTTGGTTTTATTCAAAACGAGGGGTTAAATGTTATTTATTGAAAATGATTTTACATTGAAAAATATTTGGGTCCGCTCACCCTTTGTGTTTTAAACCCTTCAGGTTTTTCGGGCACGCACGTACCTCAAAGAGTTTAGATGCTCCTCTGACACTCATTCTTGGGCGTGGGGTGAAGTTGAGGGAACAATCAGGTATCGGCAGGTAAGGTTATAGTGTATGATCATCAAATAATTTCGTCAGTGTTCTAAGCTTCTGCAGTCGGGTGAAATGTGATCAATTTTTACCAGTTAGCTTTCACCTGACTCCCCAAAAACGTGTCGTTTTTAACTTAAATAGCTTCGTCATCTGAACGTCATCGTTCAGATATAGGCTAGCATGCCTCGGCCTTCGTACCATAAATGGACTTTTCCAGGTCGGGGTGTGTCATCAAGAGTATTTTTCGAATAAGTAATTGTGTTATATATAATTTGAGTACCTAAATTCCTGCAAACTAACTACTGATACACTTAAACTTCGATGGTTAATAAGTAACATATTTTTATGTCAGTGAAAAATAGAAAATATAAGACAAAAATTATAACAATAGTAGTATAATTGCTTATGCATATTCACGTAACAAAAATACCAATTAAAGGCACGAGCCCCCTCTGGTCTTCACGTGGCTCCGCTGCTACTCATCCACCAGTGTATGCAGGTATACATTAATTGTTTATATATATATATAATTCTTCAGAAATAAGGAAAAATTAATATATATATATATATATATATGAATGTTGAATTAACTACTCCTTTTCCACTAAAATGTTTATTTTTTAATTTAAAATATTTAGTTTTTATATTTTGTTCTTTTTTATTAAATTATACATTTTCTAAAAATATCATTAGTTAAGGGTATTTTTGTCCAAAATATTTTGGGGAATCTTATAACACCAAACTCACACTCGTGTTTATCTTTTAATTTAATTTTTTTTTGTTTTTCTATTTTGTTCTTATTTATTAAATTATTTATTTTCTAAAAATGTCATTGGCTAAGGGTATTTTTGTCCAAATTTTTTGAGGAATCTTATAACACCAAACTCACTCTTGACTTAAAAATAATAGAAATATTTTGAAAGATGATTACATTATACACAATAGATATCGATTTCAATTTTTACGAGAGCTGAACTCGAGACTTCCCATTAGATCATAATACTAATAATGCTAATAACACTATTATTTAGCAGTAATTTTATTTATATGGTCCATTAAGACATTTGTTGTATTTTATGTTATATTTTAGTAGCGTTAAATAAATGATATGAACTAGAAGTTCATAATATTTTGGAAAGACTATAAAGTAAAGAAATTTTTATAGTATTTTGAAAATGCCATAGTATATTTATATTTATCGCACAATTAACATAAAATTTTCTACAACGTTATTAAATCTTATTATAGTGTTTTTGTAATGCTATGCATCTTGATTTGTGGCTTAGTGGGTATTTCACCAGATTAACTCCATATCCACAAACCACAATCCTATCAATGATAGAGAATCGCCACCTTATAATTTTGCATTTATATCAGAAAGAAAGTAAAAACGTAATTGTGGTTCCTAAGCAACTGTAGCTACACAAATCCTTGAGACGTCTTTGTCTTACTAACCAACCTACACCATGGCAACCGTATCTAACAAAACAAAAAATTTGTGGACGCACTTCTTCAATTTTTATATATAATGATATTAGAAAATGATAACAATATATATATATATATATGGGTGGTCCGCGATGTGTTTGTGAAAATGCCTGTGAGAGACCTTGAGAAGAAGCTAACTAGCTGTCACCTCCACTTTTCCCTGAACTTCAAATTGCTCACGTGCAATTGGGGCCTTTTGCCCTTTTTCAGTTTGTCCAATTAGCATTTGCCATGTGGGTTCCATGCTTCCATGCCAATCAACTTCAAATCTTACCATTCATCAATCTCTTTTTGTTTTTGTTTTTGTTTTTTTTGGTTATTCCTTTTCTTTATTTATCTTCTTTTTGTTGTTTCCAGCATAAAAATCAACCCAAATCGGTTTAATACTCACAAAATTAGAAAAGATAACTGTAATATCACAAATAAGAATGTAATAGTTATTTAGTTCAAGCATGACGTTTCATCGTATTGCAGTTAATTTAATATACATTGTTCTCTTTGTTTCAAATGGTGAATTCATTAAATGCATTCATTGAATTTTACATCCATTCGTCATAAAACAAAAAATTGAAGGTAATAAAAAACAAAAGTCCAACCAAAATCCACCATCGCAGTGTGAATCCATTGGATTTATACATCCATAAAATCATTATCACTTTGTTTCATCATAATTCGTATTAAAGGAAAATTGGCTAATTTTAAAAAAAAAAATAGCACTTATTTTAGTGATTAGGTACGGTATTGGGCTATGTCTATTTCGTATGTATTTGTATAACAACCATCTTGCCTGATAAACTTGAAACAAACCATATTTAAATTGATTAAACTAATTTTCGTATTAGAGTGCTCTTGGTTGAGCCCCTATTTGATGATTCAATCTTAATAGGTCATTTACCTCATTTATTGTGTTAGGAATTACGAAAGAATAATTTAGGATTCAAACGCTTTCTGCATCAACATTAGTAATATTGTGACACAATACATTATTTTTAAGAGACATTCATTAAAAAAGGAAGTTGCAAGTAATGAAATTAATGTCTAATAATGAACTACTCACCTCACCTTGGGAGTAATGATGAAAATATTGTTTTTGACGGAAATATCGATAATTAAATTTATGGAAATATCAATATTATTCACACTTAACAAAAAAAATGTTGGAAATTTAGTCTAAAACTTGAAAATTTTGAATGAAATTTTTGAAAAAAAAAAAACTTATGCACCCAATAATATTTAGATAAGATTAATACATATATCATGAAAGTTTTGGGGAGAATTTTATTCCCTCCTTATTTTTATGTCTAAACTCTTAAATACATGTATGTTCCCGGAAATATTGTAAATATTTCTTTCCCTCTAATTTAATATTGAGACTCCAAATACAGATGTATTTATAGAAAATTTATGAATATTATGAATATTTTCAACCATACTTGGGAGAAAAACACCTTGGAATATAAATGGGCAAGAAGTTCAGAATATTGGTGACTTTACAAGGAACCAAAAGGCCCAGTTCGGAATTGGTGTTTTGGATTCCATTGGATTTGGTCCATATCCAATTGATACTTGGTCCATATCCAATTGATTCCTAATTTTGTGAGTATTCCTATCGCTTTTACTGGATTAACCCACCATTTCTTTTTCATGCATATTCTAACAATTACATAGAAGAACCACTGTAATGCCTAAATTTCTAGCAACATTTGCTCAAAATTATACTCCAAATACAAAATTTTGTTCGTTAAAAATCTCACACCCCGGTCGACATAGCAAATTACTCCCCACATATGTAAGATGAAGCTATTGCCGCAAGCCACGCTACCATGTGGTGAGATAGTGTGAACAGAGGCCAAGAAGAGCTTTTTGTAGATCGAGATGGATTGATCATCACTATCGTGACTTTTCCTTGTACCAGTTGTTGCCACAGGAGCTGGGTCTAGATGTGGTTCTTTAACCTGCGACGAATCCCTTTTTTTAATGCAGGCATCTCTCTTTCCTTTGACGTGATGCAAAAATTCCATTGCATCCAAATCAATCAAGATCTAAGTAGTTGTGTGGCTTGTGGATCAACATTAGAATCCAAAAGTTTATTTTTTTTTGTAAGTGTTACAAATGTAGTCTACTTGATGGATCAGCGTGTTGGAATAATGAGTATAAGTAGATAGCTTTTGAAGCAAGTAACGGGACTTAAAACTAATAAAGTCCATTATGAATAAAGAATCTATTTGGGAATCCCTATTGAATAAGGTTTAAACCTTTTATGGAACTTAAATCTAATTGGTACCCTATTGGAAGTCATCTAGGATTCCTACTTATTATGTGATAGGAATAGAATAGGAATCTAGATGCTTATAAATATTGGTCTCTACTCTCTCAGAAAATTAGCCTTAATGCCAGTGCTAAGACCTATCAAAAGCAAGGGCCTTCTGATCTGAAAGAGAGGAGAAGATCAATATTCTAAGTCTTGTTCATCAAGATGTTGAAATCAGGTTTTTTACTTAAAACTGTTAATTCTCATTGCCATGTCAATTGTTCTTCAATTATATATATATATATATATATATTGTGTGGCCTATGTAGCATGGTTGAATTAAGAATGTATGAATTAGTTTACACAGCGATGACGGTCTACTGTGTTAATATATAAGACTATCATCATTCATGTCCAAACAACATCTACATACTTTCTCTCGCACATTTTAAACTCTTTTCTCTCTACTCTCGATGTGCCATTTTATTTCTCTCTAAAATCTCGGGTTACTAGCTTTCTTCATTTTCCTTTTTACTGGCAGTGGTACTCATCCATTTGATGCGCCAGAAAACCCCATGGTTCGTGGATCATGATTACATTGCAAATCAATCCTCCACAGGAATTAGGAAGGCACCCAAACACCACCGCCACTCCAACATGAACCATAAATTTATTTGACAAATCAAAACACTGAAAATTCATTCATAAAAGGACCACATATGGACCGTCTGTGCAGCTACTATTATTGTTCACAAAGATACTAAAATATCTAATACCAAGAGACATTATTGTAAACAAGCGCATGAAAAAAAATTACAATAAGGAATCATTCTTCTAAAAACAAGACGCAAAACTACAGTCATTGGAGGAATCTTTTTGCTCATTCAAGAACTATGATATTTGTGTTAGTGTTTAAGAAAATCACTGGAAAGAGTGACTTGGCACAATGCCGGGTGGATTCCCAAGTGGCAAGTGACAAGTGTAATTGTGTGAGTGTGTGAATCAATGTAATCGTGTGTGTGTGTGTGAATCAATGTAACCGTGTGTGTGTGTGCGCGATTAGCATTCTGTTAGTGAATGTAAGTGTGTGAGAGTGTGTGAGAAGGTGCATTGAATGAAAATCAACAAAGAAAGTGTGAGTGTGTGAGTTGTAAAGTATGCTTAGAATCAAAAGTTTCATCTCATTCAAACAAGTTCACAAACACTTGGTGTGCACATTTGTTCATTACAACGAACAATCAAATCTCCATAGTTTCAATCACCAGAATTGTAGAGAAGGAAGAGTTTCTAAGCTATTCTATCCTAATCCAATCGAGCTAGCCTCGATACACCAGCTAGGGAGTGAAGGGAGTGAGGAAGTGTACCTGTTAAGTGGTTGAAGCTTGCCTCTGGAATCCCTCTCTGTGCACTTGTCGATGGATGCATCCTACAAGCTCCCCTGCATCCTCTGAAGTGCCACTACTAACATGGTATCAGAGCAGTAAGATCTACTGTCTCTAGGGCATGGTGAAGTTGTGAAGAAGAAACTGCACAATTTCTTGAGAGTCAAGGAACGATGGCTAGAATTGGTGGTGATCCTAAACTACCTGTTTTCACAGGAATCAACTATGATTTCTGGAATATCAAGATGAAAACAGCACTTAAAGCAACAGATCGATGGATGATTGTTGTTCAAGGAGTAGCTGATGTTGAGTACGATAGTGATGATGAGGAGGTGGAAACTGCACATACCAAGGCAGATCAGATCAGGAATGCTAAGGCCTTGAATCTGATACAAAATGCAGTCTCTGAAGAGATATTCCCCCGGATTTCAAATAAAGAAAGTGCTAAGAAGGCCTGGGATATTCTAAAACAAGAATTCAGAAGGGATCCTAAGGTAAGAGAAGTCAAACTTCAGTCTATACGGAGGGATTTTGAGTATACTAGGATGATGAATGATGAAACGTTTTCAGCATACATGTCTAGACTATATAGTGTTGTAAACCGGATGAAAATTTATGGAGAAACCATAACTAAAAAAGGTTTAGCTCAGAAAATACTCATTAGCTTAACTAAATCCTATGACTCAATAGTGTCTATCCTAGAAAAGACAAGGGATTTTGACATTGTTAGTGTTGAAAACATCACTGCATCTATAAGGGCCTTTGATCAAAGGTTGGAGATGCATGATGACAGTGAAATATAAAAGGCATTCTCTAGCATGAGTATGAAAAACCAATCTAGAGGTTAGTCTAGAGGAACTCAGGAGGCTATAAGAAGAGGTTTCCTAGTAAAAACTGGGGTTTCAATAAGAATCAGTTTGGTGCTAAAGATAAACAAGAGCCTGAAGCTCAGAAAAGTGAGGACAATGACACCAAACCAACCTACAAAACCTGTGACATAAAGCATTTTGGATCTTGTTGGACCAAGAACAAGTACAAGTGTTTCAAATGTGGGAAGACTGGCCATATTTCTATAGACTGTAGAGTTAAGAAGAATGCGCATATGGCACATCAGGTAAAGGAACCAGAGAAGAAAGTTGAAGGGACTCTATTCTATGCATGTCACTTAGCTTCTATTGAGAAGAAAGTTGAAGGGACTCTATTCTATGCATGTCACTCTGGTCTGATTGACACAAAACCAGTCCCAAAATGTTCGTTACATCGAATAGATGAAATTACATGTTGGAACCTTCCTCAAAGGAGGGCTCACACGACCGCAAGTGCCCCAAGAAGGTCATGCACGTGGGCCTCCCGTGCCAGGACACTGTTTATCTTCTTCAAGCGACTAAACCGGGTCTGGCTGGTTCGCTGGTTCGCCTGGACCTGCGTGACTGGTCCGGCCTGGTTTCTCACCCGTTTTTGGTCCGTTTGCTTCCAATCCAATCCCAATATTCCTAAATCGATCCTAGAAACTTATTTGTGCAATCAAATCCACCTAAAACCCATAAAACCCCAGGAGTTCAATCTTGCTCTCACGGTTCAAGCTTGCCCGATTGTACCCAGGGCTGCTCAGCCACTAACCACCACCCAAATTCATCTTAAAACCTTCCTAACATCATAATAAACCCATCCTAATCAACCAAAACTGTCCCTAACGTTTGAAATCAAAAATAAAAGAAAATGGGAATAACTGGGCTTACCGTGCACAGGGGTCCTCCGCTGTCCACGGCGGTTGTGTATCCTGCCGCTGCCTCCCAGTCATTCTCTCACTCAGTTCCTCACTCAAGAAGTAATGAAGACAGATGAGGGTTGAGGTGGTGTGTGGTGAGGGGTGATCGGGTTTGGCGAGATCTGGAAAACTATGTGAATAAGGGAGGGGAAATATGCATGTATGTGGAATGGTGGCCAGTGCATGAGTGACACTTGTCACTCATCCATTTATTGCTGGGGAAAATATCTGGCCCACATAATGACAAATGTCAATCCGTCTCGAACTTCATGCAAAAGTGCCACGGAACTTCCGTGAACCGTAACTTCTCCGTCGAACGTCCGATTTCGACATGCCGCCCGTCTACGGATTCGTATCGTCCCGATCTACGTAACGGTCCTCTGTCCTCGGCCATCAGACCTCCCGGATCAAAAGTTAACTATTTGCTCCTATTCAACAAAATTACCAAAATGCCCCTGAACTTCCAAAAATCATTTATCTTCCTCGAACGTCGGAATCGGGTGTGCCACCTGTCTATGAACTCGTGACGTCCTGAACTACATCACAGTCATCGGGTAAAGTCCATTTGACCGCTTGAACGAAAAGTCAACGATTCGCCCATTCTAGGGGCAAAATCGTCATTTCGCCCGAACATCTGCTAATCCTCATCTAATCCCCTATTAGTCTCGCTAATTCGTCATTAATTCTTAATTAATCTCGATAATTCGGGATGAGTCATCACAATCTTCCCCTCTTAAAGAATTTCTTCCTCGAAATTTAAATCGACCCGATTCCACAACCAAATTGTGGAATCCAACCTTGTTCCTTTCTACTCGGGTCACCACACACAGACGAAAATACCCGAGTAACAGTACACGTCCGACACAAGTGCCGTACCCATCGATATGTACCGTCATCGAAGCCTCTAAAGCTCCAATTCACTCCCATAAACAGCATTCTGATCGTCGACTCGTGAGAGTCATCACGTCGGCTCGTAAGTCTCACTTGAGACACAACGTCGACACTCGTCGATCTTGCCTGTCACTCATATTGACAAGTTAGTAATATCAAACTGATATTCAAACTGCTTTCCAATCTAACACTCTGACACGTTCCATCCTGCAGTCGTCAGGGTGAAATACGCACTCCCACTAAGGGCTATCACATCTAAGCTGACATCCTGCTCAGCATCCGATCAGACAACATTTTATAGATCCTGTCATCATAATGGCATGAATCCCATCTCGTAAACTATACTCCAACCTATTTCCATACTAACTCTCCTTAGAGTCCCATCAATCCACATCAATCCGAACGCATTGGATATCGATCAATCCGTTACCATGATATGTCACGACTTCGTGACCAACCTACAACTCCCGGCTCCACTGCGCTTCGCTGCTCTACTCTGATCACGACTCGTTCTCGAGTCCCCATATCGTACCTTGCATCGCTCAGCGATCTCCGCTGACATCTAGACTCACCTCGAGTCTCAACCTGTCACTATCGGATCTAATCCGATCTCCACCCATGTCCATCTAGGACCCTATCCAATTTAAATCACATTTTCGACATACCGATTGACGGTGGTCAATCGCATCGTCCAACGTGCACAATGCTCCGGTGCACCTCCATCACATCAATCATTAAGGCCCTAATCGGCCTGCTCACTGACCGTACTCAGGCAACGTCAAACCGAGTACTACCGTCCGCACTCCAACCATGGTTCGGACCCCAACCGTCCATCACCAGGCGAACATCAATCCATCACCTCGGACACTCATTCATCACATCCTGTGACGTTAAACACCATCTACTCACCAAGTCAATCAAGTTTGACTCATAGCCTAGGTGTTCGGTTCTTACACCCTCTTTGAACCCCTAGCTGTCATATCACTCCTCGTCATCCCACCTAGGGAAGAATCAAGGAGAATCCAAGATGATGACACCAAAGTTCATCATATGTCATCCTCCGGCACCCAGCACTATCTACTAAAGTGTCACACTCAGTGACCTCATAATATCCATCACCAATGTGGAATCAAGCACTCTTCTCATCGTCTCAATCACAACTTCTCTTGATTCCGAAGTTCCAATCACGTTGGAACCATGTCTTTTTTCCAATTACTGAGCTCGCTCATTACACGAGCATTTTTTGTATCTTACAGGCAAACGATTTCCAAGTCCCCAACTCAGGAGGTATGGTCAACCGTAGTCAACCAAAACCAATCCGCAATGGACTCTCAAGTCCTTAGCTCAACCGAGCACCATCCACGCATCCGTGAATACCGTTTATGTATGTACACTCATTCCGAGTGGAATTCACGCGACCCAAGGTTAAACCTAGTATAATATTTATGGATGTGCATAAACGGCCTCCAACACTCGCATCTCGTACCTTTAATCAACTTGATCAAACACTAACTCACAGAATTGGTCAGAATTCACTGACATCGGTCGATAGGCTAAACAGATCGCAACGTCTGTCGTGATCTGAAGCCAAATCTCTACGTACTACCATATCTGACCAACTGACCCATATGTCATAAGACGTCACTCACGTCATCCGTTTACATCTTTTCATCTGAATGCCACTTAGGCATTTCAACTTTCAAAGTCACCATACTTGGGCACACACTCGCGCCCCCAAGTCTCGTATCACCAGGGAACTGGTCACCAAACCAAGTACTCCTGGTGCCTCTCACTGAGCCACTCGGGATCCTCTCTCTTTCCTGCTTAGCACCCACCGAACTCACCTGCTCGCCACTCTGGGCACATCTACTATTCCGTCTGCATACTGGTTCGCACGTCCCAACTCTATGGGATCAACTCCATCACTCACACTCGCGTAATCCATCCAAGGATATCTAGGGTACCTGTTACTCATCCAGGTATATTCTACTCGTCATAGTCACCTCACAGAGGAATCGTGGCAAGTGTGCCAACACCCCTAACGTCAGCGTCTCATTCTGCGATCGCACTTAGCCATAACCGAGTCGAATCCAAAATCACTGCTCGTACCGTGCTTCACTCACGCACCTCGTATCATCGTCACAATTGATGAATCCCATCGTCACAATTGTCACGGAAACCTGAGCCCATCCAACTCGATAAGACTCGACTAAGTCCATCGATAGAAGCTTCCACCATAACCTCGTGCAGATCAACCTCAGAAACATTCTAAAATCGAGACTCCAAATCCATGCGGTAGTCGACCGCCGGTACCAACCACTCCACACGCAATATCCACTGAACGGTGCACCTGACGATTCCAAATATCATCTCACAATGATACTCGTGAACTGGATCCCCTCATTTTACTTAGTTGTTAGGCCAATCACTCTCGAACTGGGGTTGTCATGAACCCGGCTGCTCACAGCAACACAACCATCCTGACCGATCCCTCGCTCTTAACTTCAAAGAGTCGTCATACTCGGACACTAGTGTCCGAACAACCAGTAACCAGACTGTGAGGATTTCATCCTCACGTAACTCTACGGCTCTCAACCGCTGGCCTCCACAAGAACTTGGCCATACGTCGTGTCTAACGCTATGCGTGTGCAGTGTCACACAACAACTACTCCAGTATCTCCTGCCAGTTGACATCCCTCCGGGATTCGACACATCGAACCATGGCAACACATGCCAAATAAGGTCAAACGTTGCTATTCCCAACAATTTCACTCGGGTCAACCATGACCTCGGCTGCTCTCTACAACACACTTTCCAATCTGACATGACACAACCGACTAGCGGTCTCGACTCTCAGGTCGTCATACGGTGTCTACTGGTCCACTGCATCCTACTCGCCAGTAACACTACGGTTTTAAGCTGTTAGATTCGCAAGAAAATCGATCATACTCGGGATCCAACCTCGAAACACGCGGCATGTACGACATTGGATGCCAATCGAACCTCATACTATCGCACCATGTGTCAAACATACATGAACTAGGATCGATTCTACCCAATCCGCGTACTAAAACCATAACTATCAAGTTGATGATGGGCTATTACGACTTCAGAGACATCACATCCTCGACCTGCGCATACTCTGAGAGTAAAACACGCTCTGATACCACTTGGTATCAGAGTACCATGAGTATCAAATGAGTCGACCTGCTCTGATACCACTTGGTCAGGACCCGTCCCAAATCTCCCAGGATTAACGTGGGACGCGCCTGATCCCGTCTAATACGAAGTGTTACACGAGGGAAAATTCCGTCTCTAGCCCTCACCGGGCTTCCAAAGTACGCCAGGATCGTAGGAGGAGGAGTGTGATGTCTCGTCTCTGCTACAACCTGTCTCGTCTCTATCGCCAAAACGCTCCAAATTCCAAGCTTTATTTATTTCTAAAAAAATATCACAAAATATATTATTTTCTTTAATTGTTTATTATTTTAATATTAAAAGTCAAGTATAAAGGGTATAAAATAATATAAAATAATGTTCAATTAACGATCTATCGCCTTCAATTCTATTCTAGGAGTAACATAACGTAAATACACGTCTTACAACTTGTCTTTTCAACCCTAATTTTTGAAGCTTTGAATTATAACTTTCATTTTCGTTCATTTTCTTTAGTTTTTTAAATACATGTCTCACATTTATGCCCTTTAATTCTACACCTACGTTTTAATTATTTATCTTACACTCAATTTAATTCACGCAGTCATATTTCAATTATTTACTTTAATGCAAAGTAATTTCTCGTTTGTTGGAGCACAAAATGTTTCAACTTAGCATTACTCCTTGTCCAATCAGCGTATGTCACGTGTCCCTCCTCGTAACCTGTAGACTTAAGTAGAATAGTGGGTCTTTTGTTAGGGATGAGTACTAGTGTGGTGTTTGCCTAAGGCTCTCCAACGGTCAAGTCGGTAAGTTTGTTTGAGAGAGGAAACAGTAAGTAATAATTTTGATAAAGTAATAGTGAATAGTAAATACTAGTTACCTCATTGAGAAATGTGCACCCCTTTTATATGGGTGAGTGAGGTAGTATTTTTTGATAGTTTTGATGTTGGATAAATGCACCTCGATTGTAGTGCTGATATGTGGCATGTAGATCGATGGTGGAGATGACACGACCCATCCCAATCCCCCCGGGATTTCCATGGAATGTGTCATGCTCCCGTCTGACAAGAGGTGTCAGACAAGGGATAACCTGTTGCCACTGCCCAACCGGGCTTCCAGAGTGCGCAAGGATCGATGGAGGAGGTATGCGATGTACCAGTCTCTGCTGCAGTCGCATCCGTAATCAACCTGAAGGGCATTAAAACAAAAGCTGTGAGTTGACGAAAATAAACAAGTCTGTTTAAAACATTTATAAAGACCTTTATGCCCCTCAGTAAAAACATATGCATGCGTCAAAAACCAATAATCACATATGTATTTAGAAATAACCATTAGGGCCTTAGCCCGGAAACCATAAGCATAGTTTCAAATCCCAAAAGTCAATCCAAGAGTTATTTCATAAATCCAGTAATATACATTTATTATTATTTTTTCCATCTCCGGCATCCCTGATGCCTAGCGTCCCCGACGCTTGACGTCCCTGACGTCATATCTCACGGTATTAAGCAACGCGTGCTGCCCGGGGTCTCGCCGGGTCCATATCTCTGACATCCCCGATGTCTGACGTCCTTGACGTCTAATCATAGCAATCCTGCTCCTGGATCACTATACCGTCCGGTAGCTCCGTACAATGACCCCTCGCAGGCAATGCACCGGACTTCTCCAGTGTCCCCAACACTTGGAGGAGACCAATATATATATATATATATATATCCTCATATCAAGATGGTTTTATGGAACACATTTTATTATTCATTTCCAAAATATCACAAGGGCCCTGCCCCTAATTTCCATAAAACCGTCATAAGTCCAAATAGTTGATTATCAAATCCGAAATCATTTATTCAATTCCATTTTAGGGTCCCCGACCCGAAATCACATATATAAATCAACTGGGCCCCTGCCCGATTTATTAAATCAACTGGGTCCCTGGCCCGAATTTACTTTATCAAATCCGTAACTGTTTCATAAAATCATATCCGAACCACAATTATGGAAATCAGTGCAAATCCGAAAAACCTCGATTTACGCGCAACTCGTAAATCGCCTCGAAATGCGTAAATCACATAAATTCACCGATATCCAAATCAAAGCATATAAAAGAAATTATAACAATCATGAAACAGTTATGCATGCATCGAATTTATAAAACCAATGTCCACTCACAGACCGTTTAACCGAGCGCCTCGATAAGCCTGCCATAGGCCTTCCCAGGCCACACCACTATCACCGGGACTCCCAATCCTATCCAAATCACATTAGAGGGTCACTAACCTCTTTATTAACATCCTATTAAAGTCCCGTAATTTTCCCGAATTTTTAACTATTTTAAAACTGGATTTAAAACCTTCAGACATCCCGAACAATATCGAAACAGGGTCCGATTGGCACGGAACCAACGTTAAAATGTTTGTTACATTACATAGGATAAAAGTCATGTTGACCTTATCTCGAGATTCGTGCCCACGCGCCGTCACGCGCCGCCGTGAGTGGCTGCTTGTGAAAGCCACGCGCCTGCTACAGTGACTGCTACAGTCATCGTTCCAACCCGTATGTCTGGTAAACGGGTCTGATTACCCACGATCTGACCCGGCTAGATAACCATCGATTCAAACTCGAATCCTTCCGTTTTTTATCCTAAAACAATCATTAACCAAACAATTTCAGTTCTGTGTCAATGATCAACACCAAACATCCCTCAATCGTGCCATCAACCCGTGATCACTCAAAACGGGTCGATCACCGTAACTCCACGATTCCCTAACCATAATCAAATTAACTTCCCAGTAAGCACATTAGGATTAATACGAACTAATTCGCATGATTAATTGGACATGAAGTTACCTCAATCACCACGACTCAAGCTTGGATTTTTCGGCCGTCCACCTCGTCCATCCACGGCTCTAGGAGCTTCAAAACTTGCCCCAAATGATTTGGATCGACCAAGAAAGTTTCCAGAAAGCCATTTCGGATCTCCATTAGGCTTGGACTGGCCTAAAAACCGAAATTCGATTTTGAACTCTTCAAAAACTAGCTTCGGGTTTTTGAACATTCCTTCACCATTTTCACTCCTTTACTTCCTTTCTCAATCTCAGAGTAACCCTCACGACTTACTCTCAATTCTTTCAATCCAAATCAGTCATTAAAATCACTCCAAAGCATTCCTCAATCCTCTGTGTAAAGTCCCCTGCACTGACCCGAAACCAATATAAAATCAGTGTCCATGTTGTGCAATCAATAGCCAGCTCAACACATGTGCAACCACACCTCAAAGGTGCCCCAAAATCAGTTCTAAATGTTAAACAATCCATGGAACAGATCGCACAAAACTTCCCATTTCACGGCTGTTCGATCAAACAGTGCCCCTGTGAAATTACTATTCTGCACATGTGTAGAAAATTACCAAAATGCCCCTCACGCATCCAGACTCGTAACTCGGCCATTCGGACTCCTGTAACAACCCGTCCCGAGAGTCGGGATTAAGATAGTGATTAAGGTGGGATTAGTGAGGTTTATCGGTGGTTAGGTGGTCCCGATAGGTTCGTAAGTTTAGAATGACGATTTTGCCCCTGACTTGGGCAAAAATGTTGACTTTAGTTCGGGCGGTCAAATGGGTGTTGACCAGTGACCAGGATGTAGTTTAGGACATCACGAATCCGTAGGCAGGTGGCACGCCTGATTCCGACATCCGAGGAGGGAGTTATGATGTTCGGAAGGTTGAAGGCATAACCGTAATTTGGTTAAAAGAAGGGGAAACGTTGACTTTTTGGACGACCGGGTTTTGGTACGTTGACCGAGGATGGTTACGTAGATCTCATTGTCCTAAGTTCGATGATAGGCGGCACGTATTTATCGGACTTACGATGTGAGAGTTACGGGTCAAGAACGTTAGTGGCAAAACCGTAATTTTGAGCTAAAAGAAGGGGCAGTTTGGTCTTTTGTGTTCTGGGGATTTGTGCAGAGAGAGGACAGATGGACGGCTGGGATGGAGCCACTTGGGAGAGAATGGAGTGGATGGTGACATGTGGCACATGGCTAGTGGCTTCTGGGGGGTTCTCGTGTGTGCACGGTTCCAATAATTGGGGTGCAACCGTGCAGTGCCCGTGTGTGTTCTTCCACCCTGAGTGAAACAGAGTGAGGCGGTGAGAGAAATTGAAGGGTGATCGTGAGTGCTGGTGAGTTTGTGAGGGTGTGAGAGTGATCAGAGAGGTGAGAAGGTTACAGGGAGGAGGTTTGGACGTGTTGTGCTTGTGTGTGAGTGAGTGAGAGTCACGGGGACAATCAGAGCAAACAGAGAAGACTGAGGGCTTGTGGTGGTGCTATGGCCGTGTGCGGGTGTGATTGATCTCGAGAGGAGGCTGAGGCGAGGCTGGGGACTCCAGGGAGCACGGCGGCGAGCACGGCGGTGGACGGTTGCAGGTAATCCCTCATTCCTATAAAATTACCCTGTTTTTCCGTTGAGTTTTGACTTGAGAGTCGTGAGTCTAGAGGTTGAATTGATGAGTTTTGGGTGGTTTGGGTGACTCAGTGGAGGTCTGGGCTTCTATTGGTTGTGCTGCCGTGACGGGTGGTGCACGGTGGGGGTTAACACGACGGCGGGTACCCTGGTGCTCTGTTTTTCCGTCGATGTGCAAACCCAAAGTCGTGAAGATTGGCGTAGAGTCGACGTTCCAGGTGAGTTGGGTGAGGTTTAGGATGGTCCTAGGAACCGTCTGGTGTTGCCACCGTGACGGGAGGTGACCTGGGTGGCCGGGAAGGAAAACAGAGTAGAGGTCGTGTTTTGTTTCGAGTTTCAGTCGACGGTTTAGGAGCCGTGTCGAGGTCTAAGGAGGATGGGGATGGACAGAATAGGTCTGGACGATGAAGATGGGGAAGAAAGGGAAGGAAGTGGAGACGGGACGGCAGAGAACTGTTCTCGCCGGTTCGATTTACAGACACTGTGTCGAACCGGGTTTGCTCAAGGTAGCCGATGCACTGTAGCAGGCGCGTGAGGGCCACGCACAGCCACTTTGGGCGGCGCGTGGGGGCGTGTGCGGCGGTCCTAGGGAAAGTGGTCAACATGGTTTTTGGTCCAGGAGTTGTGACGAGTCCATTGGAAATGGTTTCGGACGTCGAATCGAAGTAGTTTTGCGAGGGTAAAGGTTTAGGGTTCTGGTTCGTTACGTTTAGGACCGGGGATTTTTGAGGGAATTTAGGTGGATACTCGTGGACGTGTTAGTGACGTAATTTGGTGGTTGTTGACAGGATCGGGATTTCCCGAGGAAGCCGAGGAACGTGCAGGACGTTTGGGACGCGATTGAGGGCTCGGTACTGTGAGTGGACCCTTTCCTTAAACTCGAACATGCATAACTGTTTTCTATACTTGTTTTATATCTGTGATTTCATGCTTGTTGGATTTATGATGCGATTTTATACAATTGCAGGATTTTCGAGCAATAACGAATTTTGCACGTTTTACGAGAAAAGGGTGATTTTGAAAATAAAGCTATGAATCTGGGGTTTTCAAATGATAACTGATTTCTGAAGATGATAACGGGATTTTGAAACGTAATTTTGATAATTGAGGTTTTCGGTTTTGAAATCGGATCTCGAGAATCGAGAGTTGGTTTTTAAATTGAAAAGTGTATTCCGGATTTGGGTTCGGAATGACGGTTCTGGATGCCGGAAGGGCGTCAGACCGGTGATTTCGGATTCGGATTTGGATGTGAATTCGGGAATGGTTTTTCAATGGTTTTGGATTGGATTTACTGGATCTGGTTATTGGGTTTAAAGACCCGGATTCTGATTATAGGGGGACGGGCCCGGATTGAGTTTAAAGACTCGGGAGTTTAAAGACTCGGATATATTGATATTCCCCCCGTAGGCCTATTGAGTTTAAAGACTCGGGAGTTTAAAGACTCGGATATTATTGAGGCCTGTTGAGTTTAAAGACTCGGGAGTTTAAAGACTCGGATAGGTCCAGCAGGTTTGATCGGAAAATGATGATTTTGACATTCAGGGTTTATGATATGGTTTTATGATTCCTATGCTATGACTTCTATAACTGTTTTATTTTTCTGTTTCTTATGATGTTTTCTGAGTATTGCATCCTACTGTTTTGATAACTGGGTTATGCATGTGGTTTCAAAACGGAGGGTTAAACTCGGTTTTCTGATAAATGGTTTTAGAACTTTTCTTTTATTATGGTCCACTCACATCTTCTGTTTTAAATTGCCCTCCAGGTTGTGGAGATAGCGCGGGGTCTTGACGTCGAGGCAGCATCTGAGGCATAGAAGTGACGAACGAGATTTCCGTGTGCTTAAGTTTTTCTTCCGCGTGCGTGTAATTTTCATCGGTTTTTATTTCATTGTATTCGATGCTCTGTAAACTCTAACTTCGGTTTTTAGTGAGTGCTTTCTCCTGCGTCTGACTGTTTTTATGCCGGGGTGTTAGACGGGAGCAGGATTTACCTCGGGTTTCGGGGTGAAACCGGGGTGGGTCCTGACACCTCAAGCCCGATTTCACAACCAATAAGGCCTCAAGCCCGATACTACAATCAAATGGGCCTCCAGCCCGATACTACAACCAAATGGGCCTCAAGCCCAAACTCGCAAACCAACGGGACCCTCGATCCGATCGTATAACTCAAATGGACCTGGACCCTCGGTCCGATTCCTTGTCAAATCAAATGGACTCCAAGTCTGAGAGTTTGTAAATCAATTGGGTCTCATGCCCGATTTCATATTTCCAAACCCAAAACCAATTCATTAAACTCTCGTTGAAAACTTAGCACGTATAAGCATCGTATAAAACATGAAGTCTAGAAATACGTGCAAATACGTAAATCATAGGCTACCACAATCAAATGCACTCATGGCATCACAAAACATGTATTGAAAACATTTATGAACATTCATGCATGCATCAAATTCATAAAACAAGTCCACTCACAGACAGTCCGAAGCTGCGCCTCGATACGAGTGCCATAAGCTTCTCCCTGGCCAATCGTCGCCTCCGGGATTCCCGAACCTGTCCAAATTAATTTAGAGGGTTACTAACTATTAAATAACCCCCCACTAAAGTCCCGTAATTTTCCGGAATTTCTAACTATTTTTAAATGCGAACCTAAACCTTCGGACAGCCCGAACTGTATCGAAACGATGTCTGATTGACACGAAACTAGTCCCAAAATGTTCGTTACATCGAATAGATGAAATTACATGTTGGAACCTTCCTCAAAGAAGGGCTCACGTGCCCGCATGCGCCCCAAGAAGGTCCTGTACGTGGGCCTCACGCGCTAGGACACTGTTTATCTTCTTCAAGCGACTGAATCAGGTCTGGCTGGTACGCTTGTTCGCCTGGACCTGCGTGACCGGTCCGGCCTGGTTTCTCACCCTTTTTTGGTCCGTTTTCTTCCAATCCAATCCCATTATTCCTAAATCGATCCTAGAAACTTGTTTGTGCAACCAAATCCACCTAAAACCCATAAAAACCCACGAGTTCAATCTTGCTCTCACGGTGCAAGCTTGCCCGATTGCACCCAGGGCTTCTCAGCCACTAACCACCACCCAAATTCATCTTAAAACCTTCCCAACATCATAATAAACCCATCCTAATCAACCAAAACCATCCCTAACGTTTGAAATCGAAAATAAAAGAAAATGGGCATAACCGGGCTTACCGTGCACAGGGGTCCTCCGCCGTCCACGGCGGTTGTGTGTCCTGCCGATGCCTCCCAGTCACTCTCTCAGTCAGTTCCTCACTCAAGAAGCAATGAAGACAGATAAGGGTTGGGGTGGTGTGTGGTGAGGGGTGATCGGGTTTGGTGAGATCGGGAAAACTGTGTGAATGAGGGAGGGGAAATATGTATGTATGTGGAATAGTGGCCAGTGGATGAGTGACACTTGTCACTCATCCATTGGTTGCTGGGGAAAATATCTGGCCCACATAATGACAAATGTCAATCCGTCTCGAACTTCGTGCAATAGTGCCACGGAACTTCCGTGAACCGTAACTTATCCGTCGAACGTCCAATTTCGACGTCCATCCTGCCTGCGGATTCGTATCGTTCCGATATACGTAACGGTCCTTGGCCCTTGGCGATTGGACCTCCCGGGTCAAAAGTCAACTATTTGCTCCTATTCAACCAAATTACCAAAATGCCCCCGAATTTTCGAAAATCATAACTTCTTCCTTGAACGTCGGAATAGGGCATCCCACCTGTCTATGAACTCGTGACGTCCCGAACTACGTCACAGTCATCAGCCAAAGTCCATTTGACTGCGTGAACGAATAGTCAACGATTCGCCCATTCTAGGGGCAAAATCGTCATTTCGCCCGAACGTCTACTATTCCTCGTCTAATCCCCGATTAGTCTCGCTAATCTGTCATTAATTCTTAATTAATCCTGATAATTCGGGACGGGTCATCACACTAGATCCTCGAAATGATGCATTGTCTTATTGGGTATATTGATGCAGGCTACCTATCAGACCCACATATGGTATGTTCTCAAACTGGTTATTTCTTTACTAAGACAATATTACCTTCATCCATCAGATGAGAACCAGTTTCACTATAGCAGACAACAAGTCATCACTCAATGCAACATTCTAGAAGCATGTTCATGGTATTGACTTGTGTAGATTGGCAGGTCTACCAAGTTCTTAATTTTCAGGGGGAGTAGACATCAGGGGGAGTATCCCGAAACATACCGAGCACTCTGAAGTATATTGAGTATCCCGAAGTATACTCACAAGGCCATCGTGTACTCTTTTGTCCTACGACCAGAGTTATTTTGTCCCATTGGGTTTTATTACCTGGCTAGGTTTTAACGAGGCACACTTTTTGTATGGTCACCCCATTAATAATGCATCCAGAAGATGTGATGATTCGACTTATATGCATTTGCTCATTTTTTCCCTTCGACCACGGGTTTTTCCTACTAGGTTTACCGGGCAAGGTTTTGGTGTAGCAACCTTAATGCATACTATCTCAAAGACGGACTATCTACTAATGTTCCAGAACAGACGACTTCAACTACTTCCGGAGATCCCGATGCAATCACGATCAATGCGCGTTGCACTCTTTTTCCTTCGACCAGAATTATTTTTGTCCCACAGAGTTTTTGTTAACTGGCAAGGTTTTAACAAGGCAACATGTAGGCACGTATCTGAGCAGAACTATTACATGAAATACCCAAGGGGGAGTGTTGTAAATGTATTAAAGTGTATGTCTATTTATGTTGTAAGGACCCGTCTCGGAAGGTAGGATTAGTGAGGTAATTAGTGGTGGTTTAACTAATGGTTTTTGAAACTTTTATTCTTTTGGTACACTCACACTTTCTGGTTTTTAATTGCCCTCCAGGTCGTGGAGCTAGCGCGGGGGTTGACGTTGAGGCAGCGTCGGAGGCATAGAGTACTGGAGAGTTTTCCCGGAGTGGTTTCAGTTTTCCGTTGTGCGTGTACTCTGTGTGTAGCTTTGTTTTACTTCATTTGGTACTATGCTCTGTATAACGTTTGACTCTGGGTTGTTCTTAAATTCTCCTTCGTCTGACAGTATAACTTGTAGTTTTTCGTGAGGTCGTTTTGGTCTTTTGTGTTGGGTTGTCAAACGGGAGCAGGGTTCAGCTCAGTTATTGTGGGTGATAATTGGGGTGGGTCCTGTCATATGTAATATTATGAGGGGTAGTTTAGTCATATGTAAAAAGGGTAGATAAGTAATTTTTGTGCTTTGTACTTAATCCTAACCCTATTTCTATATAAGTGGGTTTAACTGAATGAAATGGGAGACGATTTGATCGTGTTCACATCAAAAAAACTATTTTTTTTTTCTTTCTACTAGTTATTCGGTTGACTCATATTCCTATCCAGGTTACAGGTTTATTCTATGATGACTCATAATTTATCAAAATGAGATCTACCATTGAGCTTATTGGATTCCTAGCATGCTTCCCTAATATTTAATTTGAGATTTTGAGAAAAGGAGTTCCTGACTTGGCATTGTTTCTGTTACCGATATTCACCTGGTTCTAAGTCCAATTGTGGGCTACACAATACACCTTTACAGTAATGCAGAAGAGTGTCTCTCTGCAGACGAACAAACTCTTGTGTAGTTTAAATCACATTAGTTTTTATTTTTGTAATCTTGTGCAGGTTAGATCCCCGTCTAGAAAGTGAGGTTGAGTATTTACATGGGATTCTTGAATCCATCGCACGCATAGAGGTACAAAGATTTGCTTCTCTCTAAACTGAAATCAAACTTGGATCATTTTATCAGCATTGAAATCGGAAGGTATTGAGCTACACTTGTGAATTGTGATGCCTATATTGGAAACAGGCAAAGGCTTACAGGTTACTGAAGGATCTAGGAGCAACTCAAGTTGATAAGTGTTCACAGCTGGGGGTGGTTCCAAAAATGAAAAATGGAGAAAGATACGAGAGAGGGTACTTGGCTTGACAGACCACAAGGGGACGTGCCCTGCTCCCGTCTGACACCCAAATTAACATACCAATTTTAACCTCAAACGTTCAAATGCATAAATAACCAAATTAAAGTTTTACATCAAATCCGAAATAAACAGATGTCAGACAAGGGATGAAATCCAAAATTACAAGTTGCGAGCACGACTCTAAAATAAACCTGCGGGTAAACCACCCAACAGGGGTTCAGGTACGCAGAAGTAGATCTATGCCTCAGCCTCAGGATCCTCCTCTACCTCAGTAGCACCGCCTGGAGGGGTTACCAAAACAATAAGGGTGAGTGGGCCGAAACTCAAGTTTATAAAACCATTTAATAAGTAAAACATATAATTTACCCCTCCGTTTTCCAAACATGCATGCATTAGAATTTAAAACCATAAATCATATAGTATGAACCATAAGGCATGTAATAAAATCATAAGATAAATTTTAGCTACTGCACTATACGCTCCGATCCTGACATCCCAGATTGTCAGGACCCACCCCGGTTTCACCCCGAAACCCGAGGTAAATCCCGCTCCCGTCTGACTCCCCGACACAAAACTCAAGTAAAACTCACTCAAATCCAGTCAAACGCAGGAGTAATTAAACACAATGTCCCGAAGGTAGCATTTACAGAGCATAGTACGAAAATACAAGGAAAATAAAACCGATAACTACACGCACACGGAAGCCTTTAATCTATTCTGGGATCTCTCACGTCACTTCTATGCCTCGGACACTGCCTCGACGTCCAGACCCCGCGCTATATCCACAACCTGGAGGGCAATTTAAAACAGAAGATGTGAGTGGACCAAACAGTACAAGAGTTCAAAACCATTTTACACGAAAATCAAGTTTAACCCTCCGTTTTGAAAACCACATGCATAACCAAATTTATGAACACAGTTATAAATCAATTTACCACAAACCGCATCATAAGAAACAGAAACACTATAAACCAGTTAGAAAAACCACAGCATGTGAAATCATAAAACCATATCAGAAAACATAACATCATATCATCATTTTCTGATCAAACCTGCTGGACCTATCCGAGTCTTTAAACTCCCGAGTCTTTAAACTCAATCCAGGCCTTAATCATATCCGAGTCTTTAAACTCAAGGCCTACGGGGGAAAATCAATATATCCGAGTCTTTAAACTCCCGAGTCTTTAAACTCAATCCGGGTCTTTAAACCCAATCCGGCCGGTCCCCCGTCACATATATCCGGGTCTTTAAACCCAATATCCAGATCCAGCAAATCCAATCTCAAAACCATTTGAAAACCATTTACCAAATCCTTATCCAAACCCGAATCCGAAATCACTGGTCCGAAGCCCTTCCGGCGTTCAGCACCGTCATTCCGAACCCAAATCCGGAAAAATATCCATTTTCATACCAAAACCACATGTACTCACAACTCATTTCTCATAACCCATTTATCATTATCAGAAAACCTTTATAGGTGGAAATCCCCAAATGTGGCATCAAAATTCGAAAACCGGCATTTTCTCGAAAAACGTGCAAAATCCTGAAAACGTCTCGAAAAACGTGCAAACAATGTAAAACCAACCAAAACATATTTAATAAACATAGAGTCATAGTCAAAATCATAAAACAATTATAGAAAACAGTTATGCATGCTCGAGTTTAGAAAAAAGGTCCACTCACAGTACTGAGCCCTACTCGCGCCCCGAACGTCCAGCACGTTCCTCGGCTTCCTCGGGAAGTCCCGATCCTATTCACAATCACCAAAGTACGTTACTAACACGTTCACGAAAGTTCACCTAAATTCCCTCAAAATTCCCCGAACCGAAAGCCTAGAACCCGGGACCCTAAACCTTCACCCTCGCGGAACTACACTCAAACGATTTCCGATTGACCCGAAACCAACTCCATTGAACTCACCACAACTCCCAGACCAAAATCCATGTTGATCGCTTCTCCATACGCCGCCGTACGCGCCCCCACGCGCCGCCCAAAGTGGCTGCGCGTGGCCCTCACGCGCCAGCTACAGTGTCACCCCCAACCTCGAGTGCACTGTGCTGAACCGGCCGCTGCAACTGGACCGGCGAGAGGCATTCTCTGCCGTCCGGCCACCAATTCACTCCCTCTCTTCTCCTACAGCTTCGTCCAGACACCACGAATCCATCCCTCAACTCCTCTAACCTCGACACAGTCCCGTCATCGTCGATTCAAGCTCGAACCAGACGGCCATCAAACCCCTGTTTTCCTTCCCGGCCACCCACGACTTCCCCCTTCACGGTGGCTACACCAACCTCTTCCTCGGACTATACCAAACCTCAACCAACCCTCCTGGACTGTCGACTCAGCCCTAAACTCGACGACTCGCCGTTTAAAACCCACGGCCAAAACAGAGGACATAGAGCACCTCCGTCATGCCATCCTCCGCCGTGCTTCCCCCGTCACGGCTACACAACCACTAGACTCCCAGACCTCCACTGAGTCCCCTAGACCTGCCCATGACCTTCGATTCCACCCTTAGACTCACAACTCGCAGTTCAAAACTCGACGGGAAAACATGGCACAAACACGAAGAATTGGACTTACCTACAACCGTCCACAACCGTGCTCGCCGCCGTGTTCCGTGGAGTCCACAGAGCCGCCTCAGCTTCCTTTTGAGGTCGCACACACCCGCACACGACCACAGCACCCCCCACAAGCCGTCAACCTTCTCTGTTTCCTCCCAGATTCTCGTAACTCATCCCCCTCACACACACGACCACCGTGCCTCTCAACGGCCTCACCAGCTCCCTTTCAGTCTCCCGTTCCTCCCTCACTCACCAGAACTCGTCAATTACCACGATCAATCCTCAATTTCTCTCAATTTCCTCCCTCTGTTTCTCTCTGTGTGTCGAAGAACAAGAGTGCACAGCACGGGTGCACCCCAATTAATTGTGCCGTGAATGCACAGGATTCCACCAGAATCCTCTACACACAAGCCACCTGTCACAATCCAATGGCCCAATCCCAGCCGTCCATTCCTTTCCTCTGTGCACAAATCCCTAGAAACCAAAAAGACCAAAATACCCTCCTGTTTTACTCATTTTACGGTTTTACCAAAACTTCCTAGACCCGTAACTCTCGCCTCGTAAGTCCGATGAGTACGTGCCGCCTGTCATCGAACTCAGGACGACAAGAACTATCTAACCATCCTAGGTCAACCTACCAAAACTCGATTATTCAAAAAGTCAACTATTCCCCCTGATTTACTCAAATTACGGTCATGCCCTCAACCTTCCGAACATCACAATTTCCTCCTCGGATGTCGGAATCAGGCGTGCCACCTGCCTATGGATTCGTGACGTCCTAAACTACGTCCTGGTCACTGGTCAACCCCCATTTGACCACCCGAACTAAGAGTCAACTATTTTGTCCAAACGAGGGGCAACATCGTCATTCTAAACGTACGGACCTATCGGGACCAACTAACCACGGATTAACCTCACTAATCACACCTTAATCACTATCTTAATCCTGGCTCTCAGGACGGGTTGTTACACAGATGCCTGACGTGGACCAGTGCCGTGCTGACACGTGGCACATGTCAGATCTGACACGTGGTCTGACAGATCAGTGTGGTGGACCAATCAGATGTTGACACGTGGCACCTGTCAGAGTCTGACATGTCAGACCTGACAGCTGTCAGATGACGTCATGCTGACGTCAGCAGTGACGTCAGCGATGACGTCAGCAGGAACTGTTCCTGCGTTGACCGCCGCGTTGACCGCCGCGTGGGGGCGGTGTGAACAGTGTTTTTGGTGGGACCACCACCATTCTTTAGGTTTTGACGATCTGGATCCAATGACGGTGGTTTCGGGTCGATCGGAGATCTTTAAGTTGGTCAAAATAAGGTTTATTGCCTTGTAAAACGCGTTCGGGCGGCTTTCCCGGGCCGGTTTCGACCTAGGCTTTCATGGTTGAATGTTAGGGGTTTGTATTGATCTTTACGAATACTTTGGACTTGACAGGGATTGTACATTTGTACCAGGACGAGGGTATACGTTCGGTTTCTAGCAGGATTGTACTGTGAGTGGGCCATTTTCTTAAACCCTTGTGTGCATAAATGTTTTCTGGTTTTATTATACTTATTCACATGCTAAAACAATAATGGTTTTGATGATATGGAAAATATGGTTATGGCACGTTTCACGGTATTTGGGCTTGAGACCCGTCCGATGAAACTGAATGATTGGTTCGGATTCTATCTATGTATATATATGTTTGCATGTGGATATCAATAAAATGCATTTGTTACTGCACTGTATAGATCCTTCCATATTATATTGTCTCCTCCGGATGAGGTACCCCGGAGAGGTCACGGACGTCTAGAACGTCCAGCGTCTATGACGCTAAGCATCGGAGATGCTGTACCCGAACGGGGTTCGGGGATTGAACTCGGAATTGAGACCCGAGTGGCACGCGTAGCCTTGTGATTGTGACCTTATTGGACGTCAGGGACGTCAGACATCAGGGATGTCGGGTTTGGAGTGTATAGTGCAGCAACTAAAATTATACTTATGGTTCATATTATATGGTTTATGATTTTGAATTATGATGCACGCATGTTTGGAAAACGGAGGGGTAAATTATATGTTTTACTTATCAAACGATTTCATAAACTTGAGTTTCGGTCCACTCACCCTTTAATGTTTTTGATAACCCCTCCAGGTCAGGAAACTGAGGTAGAGGAGGAACCAGAGGCTGAGGCATAGATCTACTTCTGCGTACCTGAACCCCTGCTGGGCGGTGTACCCGCAGGTTTACTTTAGAGTCGTGCTCGCAAATTTGTAATTTTGGATTATATCCCTTGTCTGACATTCGTTTAATTCGGATTTGATGTATGACTTTAATTTGGTTATTTATGCTTTTAAATGTTTTGAGGTTAAAATTGGTATGAATTATTGGGTGTCAGACGGGAGCAGGGCACGTCCCCTTGTGGTCCCTGTGGGATCGGGGCTGGTCCTGTCAGCTTGGTATCAGAGCACTAGGTTGTGGTCAGTACTAGGGTATTGGTCAGCATGCTAGACTAGCGATTAGTACTAGTTACTTTTCGACTTTTAAGAATATTGTTTTCTGATCTATGCCTCTTAACAGTTGGTTATGCCTCCTAGGAGAATTCCTCATACTCGAACGGACGAGGATCTAGAAAGAGAGATGGAATGCGCGAGCATCGAAAGGGCTCAACGTTTGGGAGCCACTCCTTTCTGCGGGGGATCAAACCCCGAGGATGCTCACGACTGGATCACCATGTGGGAGAGGATCTTCTCGGTGATGCACTGCCCTCCGGGCGAACGAGTGACTCTGGCGGCCTTCTTACTGGAGGGAGGAGCCTACCAGTGGTGGCACGGACTCGAAATGTCTGGGTGGTCTGTCCATACCACTACCTGGGAAGCTTTCCGTTCCAGGTTTCTGGACCAGTACTACCCGCGATCCTTTCGCGCGGCGCGGGAGGCGGAATTCCTGCGGCTGGAGCAGGGTGACATGTCTGTTGCAGACTACGAGCAAACATTCGGGAAACTTTCCCGGTTCGCTGCCTCATTCGTAAGCACGGAGGAGGACAAATGCCAGCGGTTTGAGCTTGGACTCCGAGGGGAGATCCGGGCCAGTGTGACTGCTACCACTCATGCTTCTCTGAGGGATATGGTCGACGCAGCGGTGCGTGTCGAGGCCAGTCTGGCGGCACACCAATCACGACAACCTTCGGGGGAGGGGCGACGTCAGGATCGCCCACATCATGGGCCATCGGGCCGTAAGAACAACAGGGGAGGGAGCTACAGGGGAGCACCCTCATCCTTCAAGGGTCGTGGCTGGTCGGGTCGACGTGGAGGCTCTCAGGGCAGAGGATCTGGACACAACTCTGGGCAGCACTCATCTTGGAGCGGTGCATCTGGTGGGCATTCGGGCAGGTCAAGGCCAGTAACTTGTTTTGCTTGCGAAGAGGAAGGCCACTATGCCTGTGATTGTCCGCAGTTGTCCAAGAACAACGACGCTGGGGGCTCGAGTGTGGTGCAGAGCACCGCTTCCCACACTAATGGAGGTCACGGTCAGGGAGGTGACCGTGGTACTGGACGTGGCGCGCGCGGGCGCGGACGGAACGGAGGGCCGAGGGCCCAAGTGTTTGCAATGACCCAGCAGCAGGCGAGGACTGCTCCAGGCGTGGTCACAGGTACACTGCATATCTTTAATTTTCTTGTACGTGTATTAATGGATGCGGGGGCTACACATTCTTTTATTTCGAAAAGTTGTGCTGGTATGCTTGATTGTGTGGTATTAGCCTTAGATTGCGAAATGGGTGTTGGCACCCCGATGGGTACCGTGTACCTCGTGAATCAGGTGATTCGGAGGTGCCCGGTAAGAATTGAGGATGTGGAGTTACCAGCAGACTTAATTATTCTGGATATCCACGACTTCGATATAATCCTAGGGATGGATTGGCTGTCGGAGCACGGATCGCTCATCGACTGCTGTAGCAAGCAAGTGATTTTGCGGAGCCCGGGTTTGCCGGAAGTTATCTTTCAGGGGGAACGTGATGGTTCGCCTCCTGAAGTGATTTCGTCACTTACTGCTACCAAACTTCTACGGAAGGGATGCCAGGGTTATCTGGCGCATGTCGTGTCGGAACGGGTCGATACTCCGGTTATCGACGAAATACCGGTGGTCTGTGAGTTTCCGGATGTATTCCCGGAAGACTTACCTGGGTTGCCACCATCGCGGGAGATTGAGTTTACTATTGAACTACTTCCGGGTACCCGACCTATATCCCAGGCACCATACCGGATGGCGCCGGCCGAGTTACGAGAACTCAAGACTCAATTGCAGGAGTTGGTAGATTTGGGATATGTCCGACCGAGTACTTCACCGTGGGGAGCACCGGTGCTGTTCGTAAAGAAGAAGGAAGGAAGTCTCCGTTTATGTATTGACTATCGACAACTCAACAAGGTGACACTGAGGAACCAGTATCCTCTACCCAGGATCGATGACCTTTTCGACCAGTTGCGGGGAGCTCAGTGCTTCTCGAAAATTGATTTGCGGTCTGGGTATCACCAACTGAGGATTTCGGAGGAGGATATTCCGAAAACTGCTTTTCGAACCCGTTACGGGCACTACGAGTTCCTTGTTATGCCATTTGGTTTGACGAATGCTCCAGCAGCATTCATGGATCTGATGAACCGGGTCTTCCGACCCTACCTGGATAAGTTCGTGATTGTGTTCATCGATGATATTTTGGTATACTCAAGGAGTGCCCGTGCACATGAAGAACATCTACGGTTGGTCTTGGAGAGACTGAGACAAGAACAATTGTATGCCAAGCTGAGCAAGTGTCAGTTTTGGTTGAGCAGTATTGGTTTTCTGGGACACGTGATATCGACGGATGGGATTTGCGTGGATCCCCAGAAAACGGAAGCGGTGACCAACTGGGCTAAACCGACAACAGTGACCGAGGTGCGGAGTTTCGTCGGATTAGCAGGTTACTACCGGAGATTCGTGGAGGGTTTCTCCAAAATTGCTGCACCATTGACTCGTTTGACTCGGAAGGGAGTAAAGTTTATCTGGGACGAGCAGTGCGATCGGAGCTTTCAAGAGTTGAAAGATCGATTGACCACTGCACCTGTCCTTGCATTGCCGGACGACAGTGGAGAGTTTGTAGTTTTCAGTGATGCTTCACTGCAAGGGTTGGGCTGCGTGTTGATGCAAACTGGCAAGGTTATCGCCTATGCATCCCGGCAGCTGAAGACTCATGAGTTGAACTACCCTACCCATGATTTGGAGTTGGCGGCGGTGGTTCATGCTCTCAAAATCTGGAGACATTATCTGTTCGGCGCAACGTGTCAGATATACACCGACCACCAGAGTCTTAAATACTTATTCACTCAGAAGGAGCTCAACATGAGACAATGTGGTGGCGGATGCACTCAGCAGGAAATCAGCGGGAACTATTGCACACCTGGGGATGGTGTATCTTCCCTTGCTGGTGGAACTCCGGAAGGCGGGAGTTATTTTGGGTACGGACAAGCATGGAGCTTTGTTGGCCAGCTTCCATGTGCGACCAGTACTGATTGATCGGATCATTGAAGCACAACTTCAGGATCCGATACTCTGTATTTACAGAATTGAGGTCGATGCGGATGGGAGACAGGATTTTACCATCCGGGACGATGGAGCACTGGTGAAATTGGGCCGTTTGTGCGTACCTGCAGTGGCAGAGTTACGGGCCGAGATACTTGAGGAGGCCCACAGTTCGGCCTATGCTATGCATCCGGGAGGTACAAAGATGTACCGTACCCTCCGGAACCATTATTGGTGGCCAGGAATGAAGAAGGATATTGCTGAGTTCGTGAGCAAATGCTTAACCTGTCAGCAGGTTAAGGCGGAACGGCAGAGACCGTATGGGGCTATGCAGCCACTTCCGATTCCTGAGTGGAAGTGGGATCACATCACCATGGACTTCGTCTTTAAGTTACCGAGGACTCAGAGTGGAGTGGACGGAGTATGGGTGATCGTGGATCGGTTAACCAAATCAGCCCATTTTCTTCCAGTTCAGGAAACCTATAAACCTAACCGACTGGCTCAGTTGTTTGTGAAGGAAATCATACGACTTCATGGTACGCCGGAATCGATTGTGTCCGATCGTGATCCGCATTTCACTTCCAGGTTCTGGCGAAGTTTGCAAGCTACTTTGGGAACAACCTTACGTTTCAGTACTGCTTTCCATCCTCAGACCGATGGACAGTCTGAAAGAACCATTCAAACCCTGGAGGACATGATGAGGTCATGTGTACTACAGTTTCAAGACTCTTGGGATACTCATTTGCCATTGATGGAATTCGCTTACAACAACAGCTATCAGGCAAGCATCGGGATGGCACCTTATGAGGCACTGTATGGCCGACAGTGCAGGACACCTATCTGCTGGACGGAGGTAGGAGAGCGAGCGGCTGTAGGGCCGGAGATGATGGACTTAACCATGGAAACTGTTCGCGTGATCAAGGAGAGATTGAAGGTGGCACAGGATCGCCAGAAGAGTTATGCCGACCGACGGATTCGAGACTTGGAGTTTGAAGTGGGAGATTTTGTCTTCCTGAAGTTGTCTCCGTGGAAAGGGATTATCCGTTTTGGCCGACGGGGGAAACTGAGTCCGCGTTTTATCGGACCTTATGAAATCGTGGAGAGAATTGGCAGAGTTGCATACAGATTGGCACTACCTCCAGAACTATCAAGAGTTCACGATGTTTTCCACGTATCGATGTTGCGGATGTACGTACGTGATGCTTCTCATGTACTTGGGGAACAACCTGTTGAACTACGGGAGGATTTGAGCTTTGAAGAACAACCAGTACAGATCTTGGATCGGAAGGACAAGGTACTACGACGAAAGACGATCCCTCTCGTGAAGATTCTCTGGAGAAACCAGAATGTGGAAGAAGCCACATGGGAGCCTGAGGCTCAGATGCGAGAACAATTTCCTCATTTGTTTCTTTGAAATTTCGGGACGAAATTTCTTAAGGGGGGAAGGTTGTAACACCCCGGAAATTCGAGGATTCCCATATTGTAATTTAATGTGTGATTTGACGATTTTACCCCTGTGAATGGTATGGTCAAATTGTTGACTTTTTGATTGATGAACTAAATGAACTTTGACCTATGACCGTGACGTAGTTCGGGACGTCACGAGTTCATAGACAGGTGGCACGTCCAATTCGGACGATCAGGGTAAAAGTTATGACTATCGGAAGTTCAAGGGCATTACCGTAATTTGGACTCGGGGGAAAATGTTGACTTTTCTTTGGACAACTAATTTTCTGTTGACTCAAGGACCGTTGGGTAGGCCTCGACGTCCTGAGTCCGTAGACAGGCGGCACGCCGAAATCGGACTTCGTACGAAGAAGTTATGGTCAGAAACGTGAATTCGGGAAGTTCGTGTCTCGATTTTCGTGTCGAATATTAAATTCAGGAAATCTGATTGGAGGACACCTGGTGAGTGACAAGTGTCACTCACCCATTGGCTAGATTGGATCAGATCCACTATTGGATTAATTAACATTTGAATCAGCTTTAAATTCCAGCCTTTGGATTGAAAACCCCAGATCTGATCTCAGCCCTTGATCTCATTTTGAGATTCAATCTGGGCCGTTCATTTCTTTGAGCAGCTTTCCCTCCATTTCTATATATTTCTCACCCGAACCCACACACACTGCCCATTTCATCCATCACACCCGTACCACTCCCTGTCCCTGTGTCTGTGTGTTGCTGGACTCACGGGGAAGGACGGAGGCACGGCGGTGGACGGCGGCAGACGGCGGCGAGGTGAGCTGTTTTTCAAAACCCGAAACCGTTTTAAAAACTCAGGATTTGGAAGCTTGATTCCAGCATGTGTTGTCGAGTTCTAGTGTCCCTAATCGACTCTCTGGATTAGTAGGAAACTTTGGGACGTGTTTGTGTGACCGGAGGTGACCTGAACGGAGTTTGAACGGCGACGGGAACCGGCTCTGTTCTTCGAGGTAGGCCTTCGAACCTGTCTGTGTTTGTCAATTTTGATTAGCTAGAACCCTTTCTGGGATTGAGACGAGCATCTAGGAACAAATTAGGACTGAAATGGTTGAGAAATGAAGAAATGGCAACCGGGTCATGATCGCGGGTCTGATCGACCCGAGTTGCAGGTTTTCGGGTCAACCCGTCTGAGGACAGCGGTGATGACGTGGCACCCTGTCAGCCTGTCAGATGACGTGGACCAACCGTGAGCCGACACGTGTCACATGTCAGTGCACAGTCAGCACTGACATGTCAGTGACGTGGACCAGTCAGGGACTGCCACGTGTCACTGACATGTCAGTGACGTGGACCAGTGCCGTGCTGACACGTGGCACATGTCAGATCTGACACGTGGTCTGACAGATCAGTGTGGTGGACCAATCAGATGTTGACACGTGGCACCTGTCAGAGTCTGACATGTCAGACCTGACAGCTGTCAGATGACGTCAGCATGACGTCATGCTGACGTCAGCAGTGACGTCAGCGATGACGTCAGCAGGAACTGTTCCTGCGTTGACCGCCGCGTTGACCGCCGCGTGGGGGCGGTGTGAACAGTGTTTTTGGTGGGACCACCACCATTCTTTAGGTTTCGACGATCTGGATCCAATGGCGGTGGTTTCGGGTCGATCGGAGATCTTTAAGTTGGTCAAAATAAGGTTTATTGCCTTGGAAAGCGCGTTCGGGCGGCTTTCCCGGGCCGGTTTCGACCTAGGCTTTCATGGTTGAATGTTAGGGGTTTGTATTGATCTTTACGAATACTTTGGACTTGAGAGAGATTGTACATTTGTACCAGGACGAGGGTATACGTTCGGTTTCTAGCAGGATTGTACTGTGAGTGGGCCATTTTCTTAAACCCTTGTGTGCATAAATGTTTTCTGGTTTTATTATACTTATTCACATGCTAAAACAATAATGGTTTTGATGATATGGAAAATATGGTTATGGCACGTTTCACGGTATTTGGGCTTGAGACCCGTCCGATGAAACTGAATGATTGGTTCGGATTCTATCTATGTATATATATGTTTGCATGTGGATATCAATAAAATGCATTTGTTACTGCACTGTATAGATCCTTCCATATTATATTGTCTCCTCCGGATGAGGTACCCCGGAGAGGTCACGGACGTCTAGAACGTCCAGCGTCTATGACGCTAAGCATCGGGGATGCTGTACCCGAACGGGGTTCGGGGATAGAACTCGGAATTGAGACCCGAGTGGCACGCGTAGCCTTGTGATTGTGACCTTATTGGACGTCAGGGACGTCAGACATCAGGGATGTCGGGTTTGGAGTGTATAGTGCAGCAACTAAAATTATACTTATGGTTCATATTATATGGTTTATGATTTTGAATTATGATGCACGCATGTTTGGAAAACGGAGGGGTAAATTATATGTTTTACTTATCAAACGATTTCATAAACTTGAGTTTCGGTCCACTCACCCTTTAATGTTTTTGATAACCCCTCCAGGTCAGGAAACTGAGGTAGAGGAGGAACCAGAGGCTGAGGCATAGATCTACTTCTGCGTACCTGAACCCCTGCTAGGCGGTGTACCCGCAGGTTTACTTTAGAGTCGTGCTCGCAAATTTGTAATTTTGGATTATATCCCTTGTCTGACATTCGTTTAATTCGGATTTGATGTATGACTTTAATTTGGTTATTTATGCTTTTAAATGTTTTGAGGTTAAAATTGGTATGAATTATTGGGTGTCAGACGGGAGCAGGGCACGTCCCCTTGTGGTCCCTGTGGGATCGGGGCGGGTCCTGTCACACACGCCGCCCAAAGTGGCTGCTCGTGAAAGTCACGCGCCTGACACTTTAGCTACAGTGTCACCACCTTCACCCGTTTGTCTGTAATACGGGCCTGCCACCCGTGGCTTGACCCAGTTAATTAACCACCAATCCTTAATCAATTTCCTTCGTTTTTAATTCTATTATCTTCCATAAACATCTAATTTAGGTTCTGAGTCAATAATTTACCTCGACAAGTCCCCAATCGACCATTCGACCCGCGATCAACCAAACGGGTCGATCACCATAACTTGCTGGTTTCCCAACCATTGTCCAATTAACTTAACAGGGAGCATCCTAGGGCTAATACGAACTATAAGGATTGATCAATTGAACAAAACGTTACCTGGAAGTAGCCGTCCAAACCTCTGAAATTCCTCTGAAAACGGCAGCCTCCGTCCTAGCTCCACCGTGGCTGGTTGCCCTCAATTTCGATATGGAGGTGTTCTAAACACTTCCAGAAAGCTCACTCAGTGCTTAGGTTGATCCAACAGACCGTATAAATTGAAATCCGAAATTCCCTCCAATTTTCTCGAAACTCAATCTCTGGTTTTTCTCTCCAATTTCCAGCTCCCTCAACAGCAGAGTGAAGTTCACTCAAATTCCATTCTGTTTAAACCAACTGAGCCGTCCCAGTTGCTCGTGGAAGTCCACACTGTCCACTGAGATTTTTCCCCCGAAAATCTTCGAATCTTCAAATTAAAAATGGTGGCTTTGCTGGATGAATCCAGCCATGTGCTGATGCCTATAGGGCTTAAGCAAATCCCAGTTTTCCAACCCACACATTGATTAAACAATTGGGACTCAGAACCACCGCACATGGTGGTGCCGCCCATGGTCCCCCTGCGGTTGCTACAGTAACCAGGGGTAAAATGACCAAAATGCCCCTGGTTCAATAATTACCAAAATGCCCTTCACTTTCTAGACCCGTAACTCAGCCATACGAAGTTCGATTTCGGCGTGCCGCCTGTCTACGGGCTCAGGGCATCGAGACCTACCTAACGGTCCTTGATTCATGTGAAAATTAGTTGCCAAACGAAAAGTCAACATTTTCGCCCCTAAAGTCCAAATTACGGTAATGCCCCTGAACTTCCGATAGTCATAACTTTTTCCCTGAGCGTCCGAATTGGACGTGCCACCTGTCTATGGACTCGTGACGTCCCGAACTACGTCACGGTCATTGGTCAAAGTCCATCTGACCCATAAATCAAAAAGTCAAGAATTTGGCCATACCATACACAAGGGTAAAAACGTCAATTCATACATTAAATTACATTATTATAATCCTCAAATTTCCGGGGTGTTACATGGCTTACCTGTAAGTCGTGCAACTCAAACTGAGGCTGCTTATGGAGCTGCTTTATTGGCCTTAAGGGGAAAGGAAATGTGACCTTTTTTTTTAATACAAATTATTGCATTCCATTTTACCGAGGATACCAGTGTGTAAACGTGGCCCCAAAACCTGGGCTTCTTCCGTCACTAACAGTCTATGTATATTTTGGTATTATTTGAGCAATGTACATTTTACATCCTAAGTTTTAAGGCTAATTTTCAAATGGTTCAAAAAATTTCAATTTTCTTAAATTGCACCCTAAGGTTTTGAAATTTTATTTTAAATGTTAGTTTTTCTGTTGAATTTATTGATGTGACTTACAGACGACCGATTTTTATAGTGTCTTGCCAACCAAAGTTTATTTCTCTCTCTTTTACTTAATTCGCGCTATTAATGGGTCCCGAATTGTTGTATCCCCAGACAACCAGCCGTTTCACTAGGTTGCTGAGAAATACGTCGTCTTATTGACTCAGTATTTGGTGAAGTAGGTGTAGATTGATCAATGATGGGATTTGCGTATACCCATGAAAGGAGTCAATAACTTTTGAAAGTATTTTTTTTCTTTGCAAACGAGTCAGCAGTAGAGGTTACTCGAGAATAGATGACTAAAGAAAGAACGTAGGGCCTTGGATTGGAGATTAGAGGTATGATCTTTACACGGATCAAATCAAATCAGAAGAGGGATAAACAAGACTCTCTAAGGCATGACGATAAGCAACACTTGGATCTTCTACTCGTCCCACCTCATCCGGCGTTTTAGGTTTGGGAAGCACGATTAACCCTGACTCTAATATAGATGTAAAGAAACTTCAACATCCTAATTTCAAAAGGAATATTCTTTTAATGGTGGCAATCGGTTTCTATAAGGATAATGGTCGGAGTTCCAACTTTTTTTTAGCATATATATCTTTTTAAATTTGAATTTTTGTTAATTTCTTCTAGCTTCGAAATCAAATTTAGTTTTTTTTTTTGTTTTGGTATGTAAATCTGTAGTTCAAGTTTTCACCCTATAGCCCCTTAAGTATTAGTTTGACTACTAGATCATGGATTAAATTTTATTTCAAGGCTAATTATCTGAAAATTGTAAGATCTTCATCTGCTTCTGGCTACATTAGTTAGAAGCCTCCTACTGACAATTATGCAAAACTTATTTTTGATGAATCAGTTACTCATAATGGTAATGCGACTTCTAGATATGTGATTTGTAATGATAAAAATTTACCTATCTTTGCTGCTTCCAAGAATACTGGTTCTACATATGTTATTTTGGTTGAAACTGATGCTCTTGTTGATGGGCTTAATAAAACCGCTTCTCTTAATATCTATAATCTTCAAGTGGATAGAGACTCTAAAATTTTTATTTATGTTATTAACGGCTGTATTTTTATTCTCTGGGGGCTTCTCACTTCGATTGATCGCATCAAGATACTCTCCGCAAGATTCAACTTCATTTTTTTCAAGCATATTTACATGGAAGCTAATTTTGTTGCTAACACTCTTGCGAAAATGGGTCACAAATGTCAAGAAAGTTTTTGCTAGGTTGCTCTTCCGTGTGCTGCGAAAGAGACGTGGCTTTTTTTTATTTTTTTGGTGATTTAGTGGTAGCTTTTTTAGAAATTTTTTCTTATAATTTATTTTTGTATAAAAAAGTTTTCACCTTATACACCAAGGAATATATTGATTGCTTTTGATGGATTGCTTACTACTAGGTTGGATTGCATGTCAACCTATGGAGGCACCATTTGTTCCCATTGGACATAGCAAATTTAATTAAAAATTAACAAATAAATTAATAAAAGGTTTCAAAAAAATAGAAATACGTGCTTACCATTTGAATTTGTACATAGGAGGTGTCAAATGGCCGTGTCGTGTTGGCTCGGCATATTTTAGCTAAATAATGTTCGTATTTCTTGTCATGTTTATATTAATTCTTTTAACATTTTTTATTGTAAATACACTAGGAACGTACCAGCGTGTCTCAAAATAAATCAAAAATGAAAATTCGCTCCACTTTTCACTATGGATGAGTACAACATTAGTTGCAATGTACTATTTAAATAATGTTATATTTGACACAGTTAAAAACACCGTTTCTTACCAAAAATGCGTCTCTCTTAATCTTCTTCTTCTTCCCCTCTCCTCTGAATTCCCGTTCCCATTACACAGTTCATGGGAATCAGGGGAATCATGGGAATGAGAATTTGGAAGAAGGCTGGAAACTGTTTCTGAAACCCCATTGATGATTTCTTCATCTCCGAGTGATTCAAGCTCGAGAGCCTCTTTCCCTACAAACCAAGACAGTAGGACGCTGGAATTGTGGCTCCAGCATCATATATGACAATAAAAAAGGTAGCTTTCCTCCCTGAATCAAATGAAAGAAAAACAAATGAATCAATGGAGTTGAATTAAAGGTCAAAAGAACTAAGGCGAACCTCGGACCAATCTGCGGGAAGGAAGGTGTAGCTTCTTGGAGTTGGAGGAGACCGATAAAACAGCTGAAGTAGCTCGGAAGCACTGTGAGACGGAAGCCATTGGATTTCAATTCTGCAATTGGAAATTGAAATCCAAGAAACCTTGAATGGGAATGCGGAGAATGAAGAAGAATTGAAGCGGGAGAGGCGGGGCTTAGGGAAATTGTATGGTTCGGATGGCTATACCATTCAATGCAACTCTTATGGACCTAACTCATTTTTATAATTTTACCGTTTAAAAAATGCTGAATATTATGTTTTCCTAAAATGGAATGAATATTCAAATATAATTAATAATTATCATCCCCTCCACTCACATTATCCATCACAATTTTAATTCAAATATAATTAATTGCTTCAACTTCTACACAGAAAGAGAATGTATGTACATGGCTCCCACTATATGCTAATATTGCATGAGTCCCCACAAGAGCCAAAGGAAAAAGTAAGAGAAGAAACAGACAGCGCCAGCGGAATGCTCGGGATTTGCAATGCCATTTGCTTGCGGTCAGTATTTTCTCTTTCTGGCTTTCTCTTTTTTTCCATAATTCCATTTCTATTGCCAATCTCGTAATCTTTATTTCGATTTCTGTATTTTCAGGTTTTGGGTTGATCGTCATCTGAATTTCTTGGAATTTGCATTTGATTCTACGATTGACGTGGGTTTTTTGTTCTCTTTCCTGATTGTTTTATAATATTCTGCTTCTGTTTTTTATTTTTGATCTTTATTGATACAGATTGGAACTTGAAATTAGTATGCATAGCATTATCTGGAGGAAGTAAAAAAAAAAAAAAAAAAAACAGATAAATACGCGTTTAGTGATGAAAATTGGAGTGGGGATGAGGAAATCTGTGGTGATGTTGATCAGAACATGTTACGTATCAGTTGGAAATCATCCCTTTCTCGTTGCCATGCTACTTTCCTTGATAATTGTGCAGAGATCATTTCCCTTTGTTTTTTCTCGTTTGGTGTCCATATCCCCTCTGTTTGTCTACTGTGCTGTTCTTCTTGGGACCCTTTTGATATTTGGCCAATCCAACGAACCTGAGAGCGAAAAGGAACACAAGACAACCCATGACATTGGCATTTCTTCTTTTAAAACTGGGGATTCGAGCGATGACATTGTTTTTGTTCAGAAAGATCGGATCTTTTCTTCAGAAAGAGTCTCAGAAAAGGCAAGGGAGACAGCAGAGAATAGCGAGCTTGAAGATTATGAATATGAAGGGTCAGTTGGTTATGTGCCACTGATTGATGAGAGTTTGCAGCCCATTCAGAGCGAGAAGAGATCGGTTAGAGAAATTGGGAGAAAATTTCATGATGAGAAACTGACGAAGGATGATATGGTTCAAAAGTTTGAGGATGCTCACAAGGACAAGTGTGATTACTTGGAGCCTTCTATAGGTGGCAGTGGTGCTGATGAAGAAGATTTTGATGAGTCTGGCGAGACCTCGGATTCTGAGTCTGATCAGCGGGAGAGTTCATCGCCCGATGCATCAATGGCTGACATTTTTTCTATTCTTGATGAGCTAGACCCGCTTTTAGAGTTGGAAGCTCCAATGCCTGCTCATATATCCCAAGATGACTCCGGTGCTGCGTCCGATAGGAGTAATGATGGAAGTAATGAGACAGATGAGGAGTATCAAAATCAGGTGGTGGAAATCGAAGAGGCGGTTCATGATAATGACGGCGATGAGGAAGAAGCACAGGGTGGCAAGGGTGATGAAAGCAAGTCTGCAATCAAGTGGACAGAAGATGATAAAAATAATCTCACGGATTTGGGGACTTTGGAGCTTGAAAGGAATCAATGGTTGGAGAGTCTTATTGCAAGGAGAAGAGCAACAAAAAAGTTCAGTTTATCAGCTGAGAAGAATCTAATTGATTTTGATGGCTCTGAAAACCCTTTTAATGTTACACCAATTTTGACGGAAAGGAACAATCCATTTGACCCTCAATATGATAGTTCCTATGATAGTAAGGGGTTGCCACCTATTCCAGGTTCTGCTCCATCAATTTTGTTGCCAAGAAGAAACCCTTTTCAGCTTCCTTATGAGTCAAGTCAAGAAAACCGTCAACTTAAGGGAAATCATTTTGAGGAAGGTTTTATACCATTTCAACCCAGGGACAATGTCTTCTGCAGGCATGAAAGCTTTAGCTTGGGGCCATCGAGGTTCGGAGACTTTAAGTGGAGACCTATTTTTGTGCCAGTGCCGTCGGGTCCGGAAGGAACAAACTATTCCTCATTACAAAGACAATCAAGTGATGTTAGTGATTCGAAGTTGAGTTCTAGTCCCGATACTGAAACTGTGAGCTCTGCAGCAGATTTGGGTGATAGGAAGTTCAATGAGCAAGACTTTACTAAAGAAGCGGTAGTGATTTCCAATATTTACCATGTTTATGATCTTGTTGGCCCTGGAAGTCAATCATCTGAAGATGTAGATTCTCTGGAAACGGAGCCTGCTGGAAAAACGGATACTGTCCAACACGATGAGCCAGAAATAAAATTAGGCAAAGTAGAAAATCCAGAACCAAGCCTCTCTGGTGCAAGAGGGTTATTAGCTACTCCTCCTGTGGAAATAACTAAAGAGGAAAGCAGCACTAGGTCAAGCTTGTCATCATTGTCCGAAATGGATGAAAAAACTTCGGACATGAAAAATGTTGGACCAAAAAGTTTGGAGTCGAGAGGTGATTTAGTTGTGAAGGTTGAATTTTCACCACGACCTCCACTTGAGTCACAAGTCCAATTTAAGAGTGGGATGGTCGATGACCATCTACATAAGGAGCCAATTTATGACTCGAGCCCAACAGCATCAGAAAATATCCTTTCCTTTGAATCAATTTCTTCTGACATGCGGGAAGAGATATCGAAACTGATATCCAAGACAGACGCAGATGTGGATCACCCCAAGATTTTGGATGTGAAGGAAGCTTCTTCAAATTTGAGTGATCAACTTGTTTCTTCTTCCAAAGAAAATCCTCCATCCGAACCGGAGAAAGATCTATCCGAGTCAGATAAATCCATGGGGGAACCGCGTTTTGACGATCACAATGAACTCCCTGTAAGTTATGTAATCCTTCTCGGTTATAGTACTTCAAAATTCTCTCCTCAATCATAATTTATAGGTTTTCACTACAGTCAACTTATTACTTTGTCGTCGACTTCACTTCTTATGATGGGGTAGACTTTGATGAGCGCACGCAACTAGCTAAGTTGTTCGTACATGTACACACCACATCGACTGCTCAACTGTACCCACCGGGCCACCGCGGTACTTTGTACGATGTAACAGACATTTTCGGACGTTTCGGATAGGGAAACTTTTTGAATTGTATATAAAACTGCATTACTGTCTAACCTGTATTAGCTAGTGTAGATTAATTACTTTGCCAATTTAAATTGGGTGGACCCTCCATTCTTATGGGTCCCTTGGGCATGCCAAACTTTTTCTCCCACATCAAACTGCCTTGTTCTTTTTCTGATATCAAATTGAAAGTTTTATAGAAAACGCCTAATAAACCGCACCAATATCCATGAGTGCAATATCAACCTCTGCAGAACTGATGCTTCTTGTTTGATGTCCACGTATTTTACTTGACGTCCTTATGCATGATTTTCAGAGTTTGCATGGTTGGTTTACCTGACATAAGAGTTTTTGGATGCCAGCATGTCTAACTACATGATTGAAATCTTGTGTTTTAACTACGTTTGCCTCTTCTGCATCCCATATTTGTTGTGCAACCATTTTTAGTGAATGTGTATTCATCTTCTCTTTTACTTATGTAAGTTAAAATAATATTGTTGCGATTAAACCATTTAGTTAGTCATCCATAAGAATACTCAATGGTAATTAGTTTTGGTTAGGTTATATCAGATTCTAATCATAGCTTCTTTGACATTTTAGGAACCGATTATCATCCTGTCACTGTCCAAGGAGGATTCAAGCAACATTCAGGATGTGGTTGTACTGAAAGTACCAGAAGTTCAAGACTCCGGTTTGGCAAATTTATCTTCGGTGACCTCTAAATCCTCCTTAAGCAAGGAGGTTGCATCAAGAAATACCGAATCTGGTGTTAAAGAACCTACCACTACTCATTCAGCTTCAAAACAAGTCTCGGAAGGTAATGTTGGTGAGCTTCCAAACCCATCAGTTTCAAAGGACGGATCAAGAAATGTAGAAACTAATGCAGGGGCCTATACCACGGAGATTCAACCAAGAAATACAGGATCTACTGCTCAAGAAAACATCACTACTCAATCATCTTTAAAGGAAGTCTCGAAAGGTAATATTGGTGAGCTGCCTAAGCAATCAAATCCAAAGTGTGGACCGGTAAAAGTAGGAACTGATGGGGCAGGTTCTAAACATGAGATTGCATCCAATAGTCCAGGGTCTGGTGTTGAAGAAGGTATTCCTCCTCATATTGGATTGAAGAAAATATCAGAAGGTAATGTTAATGAGCTACCAAAGCCATCAGACTCAAAGACTGGATCAGAAAGAGCAGAAACTAATGCAGCAGAATCTACGAAGCCGATTTCAACAAGCAATAAAGGATCTGGTGTTGAAGAACATATCACCATTAATACTACTATGAAGAAAGTTTTTGAAGGTAATGCTGGTAAGCTTGCAGAACCATTAAGCTCCGAAGGTGATAATGGTGAGCTAGAAAAATCATCAAATTCAAAAGATGGATATCACAAAATAGGAACTAGTGAAGTGGGTTCTATCGATGGGATTGCGCCAATCAAAGAAGGATCTAGTGTTCAAGATACTGTCACTTTGCATACTATTCTGAAACAAGTCTCAGATGATACTCTTGTTGAACTGCAAAAACCTTCAGATTCGGAAGTTGGATCGAAAAAAGTGGGAACGGGTGCTGTGAGTTCTACCAACGACAATACACCAAGCAATGCAGGATTTGGGGTTCATGAAACTGACAATGCTGATACGGAAATGAAGCGTGTTTCTGAAGGTAATGCTGTAGAGCTACCAAAACTATCAAACTCAATGGATACTGCTTTGAAACAAGTATCAAAAGGTACGGAGGGTGAGCTGCCAAAACAATCAGATTCAAAGGATGGATCAACCCAAGTTGGAACAAAAGCAGGGGGTTCTGTCAAGGAGGTTTCAGCAACCAATGCAGGATCTGGTAATCAAGAAACTGTCACTAGTCATACCACGTTGAAACAAGTCCCAGAAGGTAATCTTGGTGAGCTTTCAAAACCAGCAGATTCAAAAAATGAACTGAAAGAGAAAGGAACTGATGTAATGGGTACTAAGGAAGTTTCAACAAGTCATGCAGGATCTGGTGCTCAAGAAACTCTCACTACTCATACGGATTTAAAGCAAGTCTCAGAAGGTAAAGTTGGTGATCTGCCAAAACCCTCAAACTCGAAAGATGGATCTGAGAAAATGGCAACTAGTGCAGTGGGTTCAACCAAAGATATTGTTCCTACTGATAGTGCTTTGAAACAAGTTTCAAAAGGAAATGTTGGGGAGCTACCAAAACCATTAGATTCAAAGGATGTATCAATTAAAGTTGGAATCAATGTAGTGGGTTCAAACAATGAGATTTTGGCAACGAATGAAGGCTCTGGTGTTGAAGAAACTATCACGGAGCAAGTCACAAAAGGTAATGTTAGTGAAGTATCAAAACCATCAAGTTCAAAAGATGTACTGGCAAAAGAAGGAAATAATGCGGCGAGTTCTACCAATGAGATTGGATCAAGCAATAGAGAATCTGGGGTTGACGAAAATACCTCTATTACTTCGTTGAAGCCAGTTTCAGAAGGTAAACTTGGTGAACCATTGGAATTGAAGGATGAAGCGAAAAAGTTAGGAACTAATGTCATAGATTCTACCAAGGACAATGCATCAAGCAATACACGCTCTTGTGTTCAAGAATATTTCACTACTCATACTGATTTGAAGCAAATCTCAGAAAGAAATGAGGGTGGGATTCCCAAAACATCAAGTTCAAAGGATGAATCTACAAAAGAAGGGACTAATGCAATGGACTCTACCAATGAGAATATAGCTACTAATGTCGGTGAGGTTCCAAAGCTGTCAGATTCCAAAGATGTGCCAACTAAGTGTGGAACCAATGCAGTGGATTCTACCATGGAGACTTCACCATCAAGACAGACTGGATCTGGTGTTCAGGAAACAATCACTATTGATGCATCTTTGAAGACAGTTTCAGAAGGTAATGTTAAGGAGCTACCAAAACACGCAAATGATAATGATGATTCCACGAATGTAGGAACCATTGCTGCAGGTTCTGCAAAGGAGATTGCATCAAACAATACAAAATTTGGTTTTCCAAATTCTACTCATACTGGTTTGAAGAATCTAAGTGAGCTGCCAAATCCATCAAATTCAAAGTATGAATCAACAAAAGTAGGAAATAATGTAGTTGGTTCTACCAAGGAGATTCCATCAAGCAATACCGGATCTAGCATTCGAGATACCATCACCACTCATTCTGTCTGGAACGTAGTCTTAGAAGGTAATCTAAGTGAGCTGCTAAAACCATCGGATTCAAAGGATGAATTGGCGAAAAAAAGGAACTAATGCATCAAGCAATGTCACCACTAATACTACTTTAAAGCAAGACTCAGAAGATACTAATACTACTTGACACTGATATTTAAATAATTATACGGCTGATAATATTGTAATTAATGTTTATCTTTCCTTTCTCATTAATTATTTTTATTAATCATCTTCCCCCCATTTGATATTTCTCCCCTCTTTCTTAAATTTCATGTGAAAACAATGTTCTAATAAATAAAAATGATTAGATCTTTTCATGAATTCTAGCCCCTCATATTGCTTAAAAATAGATAAAAATTTTGTAACCCATGTTCTTGGTTTTAAGATTTCTTTACATGTTTGTATTCAATGTTGAATTACTATTGTCAAAAAAATTATCTATACTAAACATAGAGGACCATAAATATTTAAGAAGCCCCCATTTTGTTTTGTTTGCCATGTTGCTGATTGTATAGCTTTTATTAAAAAGAAAGAGAAAAAAAATGGAGAATTAATGGATGCAATGAGGAAGAACGGAGAAAAAAATAATAAAAAAGGAAAGGGAGATACATAATTAATTAAAAAAAACAATTAAGGAAAGTAGTGAATATAAATCATAATTACAAAATAATGAGATTTTTTTTATAAAAGAGATAATTATTTAAAGAAAGAAAAATTAAATTGGAAAATAAGAGATAAATAAGAGTATGTTAAAAGTGTACAGATCTAATATATATACACACACTAAAGCCTAAAACTTCTATATGTTTCCAACATCAAAGACATTGTTGTAAAACTCGTTAGGGAGTAATTAGGCTGTCAGATGTAGCCTAGCACCTAGAGATCCTAGGCAGGGCCTAGATGTTTTTTATTTCTTTACTTAAAATTATTAGAAAATTAATAATATATATAATAAATATTTCCAATTGTTCTCGAATAATTAATTAGTACTTCAAGTCAAATAAATTATTAAGAAATATAAATGTGCAAAATGGAAGTTCTAAAATTATAAACATACAAAAGGATAAAATGAGATGAAGATATCGAGAGTTTGAATGAAATTTCAATCTAAAAATTTCCAGTTTCCCCCAAAAATTGAAATAGAAAATATTAATATATAAAATAAAATATTTACATCTAATCGTTTACCCTTTTTAACCTATATTCGGTCGCCTAGGTGATGTTTTTCCCAAAAATACAACAGCTGGCCTAGGGTCACTTCTGCTAAAATCCTTGCCTCTGGAAAGGTGCATATCGGTGTGGGTGGTTGCTCTTTAGCGATGCGTTGTGATTAGCGTTATTAATCGGTTTTTTGGTTCTTTTTTTTGTCGAAACTGAAATCAAACCAAGTAGAAAGTCGATTCCGATTAGGTCTAGTTTTTACCTTCAAAACCGTTTGTACCGAAAATCGATTTAAATTGGTTCGGTTCGGTTTTGACCCGATTTTGAACTGGTTTAACTCGTTTTCATCGAGATGGAGATCGAACGATCGATTCGAGGCTCGAGAGGGAGGTTGAGAGAGATCGAGGGAGATCAACGGCGTTCGACTGATCTAGGGAAATGGTGAGAGAGTTCGAGGAAGATCGAGGGAGGCGGAGACGGAGATGGAGACTAGAGTCGCTGGAAAGATCGAGGCCTTGAGAAGGTTGCTCATTTGGTGATGGACCAATGACTCCTGAGGGAGATGGGGACTGGAGAGATCGAGGGGGTCGTGAGGGTCAAGATCGAGGGGGTCGTGAGGGTCAAACTCGCGAGGCCGTGAGAGGAGGCTTCAGGCGACGCCGTGAGGGCAGCCATCAGGCGAGGCCTATGGGCCGTGAGACAGTCAAACATAGAGGAAACTTGAGAGATTGACAGAGATAGAGACTCAGAGGGAGAGGGTAGGGAGAGCTGAGAATGAGATGAGTCGATGAGGATGAGGGACTAGAGTCTCAGATCTCTAGGGAGGCTGGGTGGGAGAGAAGACGCGAGTGAGGTGAGTGTGAGTGACACAACCCATCCCAATCCCCCCAGTATTAACGCGGGATGTGCCATGCTCCCATCTGACACCAAGTTCTAGACAAGGGATAACCCAAGCCTTGACCCTCTCGTGGCTTCCAGAGCGCGCCAGGATCAGTGGAGGGGTGTGATGTCTCGGTCTTTGCTACAGCCCGCATCCGCGATCAATTTGAAAGGTATTAAAAACCATGAAAAGTTGTCAGTGGACGAAAATAAATCGATTAATAAAACACATTTCAAAAAAGATATGTATACCCTTCACTAAAAAGTATGCATGCATTCGAAAACCAATTAACTCAATCGTTCCTCAAATCAAATCTAAGTTAATAAAATAGTTTATCAATCAAATCATTTCCTCCCTCAAATCATTAGGGTCTTAGCTCAAAACCATAAATCCATGTGGGAACTCAACCCAAAACCAATCACGTGGGAACTCAATCCAAATCCATTAATACCAAATAACCAGTTTATTGAAATACAGCTTACTAATCCTAGGCATCCCAAATGCCATAATGTCATGGTCCTAAGCTACGTGTGCTGCTCGGAGGTCACAAGTCCGAGTCTCCCCAAGGTCCACTCAAGTCAATCACCCTCCTTGGGGGGAGGTTTTACCCTCATGCAATCCTGATCCCGAGCCTCTCTAAGTAAGTCTCTATGTGGTCTCTCCATAGGACGACTCATCTCAGGCAATGCACCGTAACTACTTCAGGGTACCGAATAGTCTAGAGGAGACAATTTAAACATAAGGATGATATATGGAAAACATTTCATAAATCATCTCAAAACCTCTCAAAGGGGCCCACGCCCGGAATATAGTTTCATTCATTCTTTTTCCATAAAACCATCGTAAATCCACAAAGGGGTCTCATGCCCGAAGTATAACTTTCATAAACCATTTCCACATATCATATACTTAAACCAAAATTGGGACTCAAGTCTGATATCATAACTAAATGGGCCTCTAGCCCGGTACCAGAAATGTAAGACCTGTGTCCTGGAGGGAACGGTGAACAATCCCACATTCCTGCAAGGGGGGAATGGTTTGAGAGAGGATGGTGGTGTGCCTTAAAGGTGTAGGCACACACCTATCTAGCACTATGCCTTTTGGGAGCTCAAGTGGCTTTGGGGGGGATTGGAACCCCAAAATTAAGCGAGTTGAGGCTGGTGCAATTTCATGATAGGTGACCCCTGGGAAGTTGCACCATGAGCTCCCGAAAACAAAACGGTGAGGGCGAGACCCAAAGCGGACAATATGGTGCTAGATGAGTCGGGTCCTGACCGAGGAGGGTCGGGTCCTGACAATTTGGAATCAGAGCCAGACCCCGACCGGGAAGTGTGCCAGCGAGGACGCTGGGCCCTAAGGGGGGTGGATTGTAAGACTCGTGTCCTAGAGGGAACGGTGAACAATCCCACATTCTTGCAAGGGGGGAATGGTCCGGGAGAGGATGGTGGTGTGCCTTAAAGGTGTAGGCACACACCTATCTAGCACTAGGCCTTTTGGAAGCTCAAGTGGCTTTGGGGGGGATTGGAACCCCAAAGTTAAGCGAGTTGAGGCTGGTGCAATTTCATGACCCCCTGGGAAGTTGCACCATGAGCTCCCGAAAACAAAACTGTGAGGGCGAGGCCCAAAGCGGACAATATGGTGCTAGATGAGTCGGGTCCTGACCGAGGAGGGTCGGGTCCTGACCGAGGAGGGTCGGGTCCTGACCGAGGAGGGTCGGGTCCTGACAAGAAACCAACTGGGCCTTAAGCCCGATAGTATAAACCAAATGGTCTTCCAGCCCGATACATCATTAAATCAAATGGACTTCAAGTCCGATAGTTCATAAGTCAAATGGGTCTCAAGTCTGATTCCATATTCCCAAATTCGAAATCATTCCATAATCCACTATTGAAATACAAGCACGTATAAACCCAATATAAAACCATACACATCGAAATACGTGCAAATACGTAAATATCAAATACCACAATCATATGCACTCAAGGCATTTCAAATTATAGATATAAAACATAAAAAAAAGTTATGCATGCATCATATTTAGAAAATAAGTGTCCACTCACAGACCGTCCTTGTTGTGCCTCGAAATCTGTGTCGTAAGCCTTTCTGGGCTAATTCAACCTCTCCGGGTCATCCAGACCTATCCAAAACACGCTCAAAGGTCACTACCAATCTAGAAAAATCCTAATAAAAGAAATCCCAAAACTGTCAGAAAAGTCAACGTGTCCTGGATACGCATCCCTAGGCTAAAAATTTCAATTGGACCAACCTAAAGATCTCTAATCGACTCGAAACCACCGCCATTGGATCTGGATCGTCGAAACCCTTAAATTGGTACTAGTCCCACCTCAGGATTCACACCCACATGCTGGTCAAAGTCAAAGTCAACGCTGGCGTCATAAAAAATCAACGATGACGTCAGGTCAACGATCAAAGTCAACGGTCAATGGCTCAAATTCATTGCTGAAGTCAGCTGTGATGTCATCCTAATAGGTGCCACTTGTCAGTAGTTGGTTGGTCCACGTCACGAACATGTTAGTGACACATGACACCATCTGATTGGTCCACGTCACTAACATGTCAGTGCTGACTAGGAACTGATAGTGACACATGTCGACTCCTGATTGGGCCACCTAGCCTGACAGCTTGACAGGTGATGACGTTAGCATGTTGACGTCATCGTCTTCAACCTCCCACGGGTCTGACCCGTTTTTCTGAACCGGGTCGCACAGACCCGTGACCTGACCCGACCTCTATTTCACCATTTCTAAACCATTTTCATCCTAGTTTGTCCCTACATACTTGCCTTGATCCCTAGAAGAGTTTCCTAGCCTCAAAAACACCAGAAAAGGTCTTGAAAATACCTTCCCAAGCTCGAAAAAGTGATGGCCTTGCAACTGTTCTTTTCCGTCGATTCCAGCCCTCTTAATCCTTGAAATCATTCCCAGACACTCATACAAACCCCTAGGAACATGTTTTGATCAACCAAACAGTCCCACAATCCCTAAAATCCAAACTTCAAATTTGAATTCAAAACCTTACCGTTTCGAGTTTTCTGGCCATCGTGCACGGCTGCCCTCGCCGTTGCCACCACCGCACTCGTCCTCCTTCACTCTCTCACTTCATTCACACTCCAGAAGCAATGGATGGGGTTTGAGTGTTTGGGGTGGGTTTGTTTGGGTTTCGGGTAAGGAAGAACAAAGAAGATGAAGAAATAATATCCCAAATAATTGGGGTTTGGGCCAATCAGATGAGGGTCAGGTGTCATTCACTAATTGGTCTACCTAGATTTCCAACCCAATCCAAAAATGTCATTTTCCCACATTTCTCGATTTACGTTAATAGTATCATTTTCCTTCCGTGAATCGTAATTTTCTCGTCGAACGTCCGATTTCGACGTGTTGCCCGTCTACGGATTTGTAACGTCCTGATCTACGTAACGATCTACGGTCCTTGTGTATTTAACCACACGGTCAAAAGTCAACATTTTGCCAATCTCTAGGGGCAAAATCATCATTTTACACCGACTGTCTGAAACTCCTCGATTAATCCCCGATTAGTCACGATAAATCTTTAATTAATCTTAATTAATCCCTTGAATTTGGGACGGGTTGTTACAGTGAGTGAGTGAGTCTGTGAAATAATGAAATGAGAGATTGAGAGCGAGGCTACGAGAGGAGGATTAGGGATTATGTGAGTAGGGAGAGCAAAGCGACGTTGTTTTGGAAGAGTAGGGTTGGATAATGGGTTGGGCTTCCACCTATTTTCTGGAGCTGGGTTCATAGGTTGGACTGTTGGATAATTGTTTCTGGGCTTGGGTTGGGCTTGTACCTTGTTTCTTAGGCTAGGCTTCCAAAAACAGAAGCCCATTTCATTTAGTTCGGTTTTTCATTTCGGTTCAGTTTTGTTTAAACAAGAACTAAAATAGACCTGATTTGGTTCAGTTTTTACTATTTGGTTTCGATTTTCTTTGGATTTGTTTTTTTACGGTTTTATTCCAATTTGGTTTGGTTTTCGGTCCGATTTTTTAGAACCAATTAACAGGGCTAGTTGTGATGACTATTGATGGTGGATTAGAAGTTGTGGGCTTGAAGGCCTTTATGTCATGATCTCTCTCTAGATGGGTTGACCAAGAGCCAAATAGGCATTTAGCTGCCTTCAAAGTAGGTGTGACACTAGTAGAGATTGCTACTAGAAAGTTTATTGATGAGTTCTGTTTGCGACCCAATAACCTCTTTTATAATCAATTGATTGTGAAGCAAACGGGCGCACTTGCTTGCACTGTTATTTTCTATACTTTCTTCTTAATGTATCCAAGGACTTTAATAAATTTTCTTTTCATTCTAGCCCAAGTTTAATTCATGTGACGGCCATTATGTTCATGCTAGCATCTTCTTATTTGGTTAGTAGGAGTTAGACACACATGTTTCTTAAACCAGATTATAGCATTAGATCAAAACTCATAGATGATTTTATGACTTATAGAAAACCATAAAACATACTGGTTCGTGTATTCTGAATACTTCTAACTCTCATTTAGAAAATCTGTCATATTGTAATAAAATTAAAGTGCAAGAATTAAAAGAGTAAATGTGTGAGTACTAGATGTAGTAAGTAAATTACAAGTGTTGTAAGTAAATATTTCTTTTACACTCAAGCCTTTGAAAGGCACGATCTTTTATAAATCATCAACTGAGTGAACATCAATCAGTGTCATGTCATAGGTTGGCAGAGTATTCAAACGACGGTGATACATCAAGAGTTGAGTGTTTGGATACCTTAAAGGCTAGTTTAAGTGACAGTCGGGATGAAGGTGAGTGCTTGGGGAATCTCAAAGACTGGGTGGGGTGGTAGTCGGGATGAGAAGTGTGTTTGGTAATTTTTATGACTAACTTATGTAGTAGTGTGTTTTGAGTTCTTGGTTTGAGAACTGAGAAAGGGGTTGAGCAAAGAAATTGAATCTCGATCCTAAATTAGAGAAGCAGGTTGTGCTTAAAGAGCCTAGCCTTTGAACAAATAAACTTTTGAGAGTTTGCAGTTATTTAATATAAATCAATATTTTTGTTTGATTAATTGATTCGTTGTCCTTTGAGAAAAGGGCATCTTCTCCATTTATAAGATCAGAGATCTGAGTAGGCTTGCCAAGTAGATTTTCCTGGGTCCCACTTTATAGTTACTTGTCTCAAACATACCTTTTGCCCTCTGACACGTTTATCATCCCAGAACAAACTACCCCTTCTCCATGCTTCCACGTTTACATGTCGTAAGTAGACAGCTTTTGGGCTGGGCCTTGTGAATTGGGCATTTTTGGTTGGCTTTTAGCTTTACCTGAGAATATGATTTTTTTTCTTTAGGTATAAATGTTGCTCCTTGAAATTTTTTAAAGTATAAATCATAGTATAAATCATTTCAAATTCACCTATCCCAATTTCTTCGTCTTTACTGGCCCTAATTCTTGTGTTTTGGCAATTAAGAATAGTTTTCCACGATCTTCATTCTTCCTTCTATAAATCATTGATTTGCTCTAAAAACACTGTACTGTTTCATTGGAAGAGATGGCTCCTAAACCTCTTTCGAAGGGGAAGGACAAAGTAGAAACCTCTGATCCTCGTATTCTATAACCAATTGCCACAACTCTACAGATATCTGGCTTAGAGTTTGGAGACCAGTTGCCATTTCACGATGCACTTTGTTAACTCTTGAAGACAATAGTGATATTATTAATGGCCCTTACTTCATGATTGATTCAAAACATCATTTTGCTTTGTGTCCTTGCTTGAGAAGTCTGATTCCATCTAGTGTAAAATCTCTTTATGCCAATCTAAAAAATATTCAAGCCTCTCTCATTTATCAACGGCAACCTTACACATAGGGCAAACTTCGCTCGGGTTAGGAACACATTTTCTCTTCCATAGACGCCTTGGATTCGGCTGATCTCTGGATTTATGGGTTCAGTGAATGAAGAAATTGATTCTTGAAGAACTCCAAAGCAACGAGATTTATTATTTGGTAAGTTTTGCTACTCTTTCCATTCCTTTTAAAATGGCCATGTGTTTTCGAAAGAGCAATACAAACCCCTTTGATTTTCAAGTTGGACCAATAACTCCAACTCTCTTAGACCTATATGTGGTGTTCAAATTGCCTTGCTCTAGGAATATTGTCAATTTATCTCTTTTTTTTTCATCCTAATCAAGAATGGATATTGGTCCTTCAATTGTGAGACTACCATATGAAGTTCCCCCTTTTCCTTTTCCCAATTTTGACTACCTTCTGCTCTATCAATAGGGATGAGCAAAAGTGATTTTAGGGGTTTGGGTTTTTCAAACTCCTATCTGGGAAGTACTTTGAGAAAATCTAATTCTATTGTTTTAGTTTAGATTGGTTTGTATTTCCCAATGACATTAAGAGTCCAAAGCTGAAGTGGATTCCCTTGGCTAAAACCCTAGCCTCTTATTCTAACATAGTCATTGGGCATGTGGTGCTGGCTCAGATATACCATGCACATCCTTCGCACTGTTACTTGTAGGCTGGCAAGGCCGCTTCCTCTAATTGGTCCTTTCTGGATAGTTCAAGTGTGACTTAATTGGTCATTTTCTCAATTTCAAGATAACTTAATTGTTTGACTAATTGATATTATCCCTTCTTAATTGTTGATGCCACTTGCTCCTATTTCCTTTTATATTAAGGATTGTTTACGTTCTTCAACACATTAGTTTCTCATCCTCATGATCATTGGAAGGCTAGTGTGCTAAGGAAGTACACCTTGTTCTGAGAAGAATGTTTTCTGCACCTCCTTTTCCATCCTATGTATAGGAAGTTGATGGCCATAAATTTCATGAGATATATCCTAACTCAGGATCTTTTAAAGTGCGGCAGGAATACAACACATCAACAATTGGTTTTGAGGTCTATCAACCTAATTATTATGTTGGCCAGTTTGGATATTATCAAGCCATTCTCGTTCCTTTTTTATGAAACGAATAAATGGAGGGACATCATTCCGACTTAAAGATATTGAGGCTGATGTGACAGTTGTCATCAGAAGTTCTATGTGTGCCATTCATATGTAATTTGACACACCCTGATCCGTAAAGTCCACTAAGGTACTAGAATTGAGGTATGATGCCCGACAGCTAGATGGTGACGTCTAGATGACGAAAGCCAATTATTTAAAATATTGTGTTTTTGGAGGTAGTTTGAAACGTAATTAGTAAAAATACCAACTAGCATTTCACCGCGACCGCGGAAGTATAGAGCATAAAATGCTAATGATGATATAGCCAAGCAACTATCTGAGTGATCTGATTTTCATTGCATCACTCCAAACACTAGTATGAATGTTAGAGCAGATACTAGTAGCTCCTCGTAGCACGTGAAGTACCACCATGACCTGCGAAATACAAAAACAAAAGGGTGAGTGGACCTAGTAATTATTTCAGTGATAAAACTATGAATTATAAAACAAGCTTTAACCCCTCAATTTTCTAAAAATTGTAACAAAGCCATAATCATGCACATAATACGAGAAATAATAATAAAATCATCATAAATCACATTAAACATCCCCAAGTATGAATAAATCATGCACGAACCACAATCTATTGCATATGAGTTGCTCGAGACATTCATTCATGCCATGTTGGGTATCTATAATACTCATGTATCTTGACTACGTGAAAGCTAGGTGCTAAAAACCAATCACCTCAAGTCCGCTAGAGCTCAGAGACAAGCTGTCTCTTTTTATCTAGTATTACGAGCAACGCGGTTGAACTATCACGTAGAGATAGGTCTGTGGCCACTCAGATGGTACTGTGATATCAGCAACTCCTAGGTGGTTCTATAATCACTTAACGCCATAAAGAGGTTCCTGGGATTGAAATGAATCAAATGGATATATAGAATAGAGAAATCAGACGTAATACAACCAAGATATGGCAAGATTGGGGTCGTGGGTCTGTGACACGAGTTGTAGGAACCAGGTCGACTCGGTTCCAGCTTGAAGGTGACTTGCAGTGGCGCGTGGCCACACCACGCGGAGGACGTGAGCAGCACGTGCGGGCGTGTCCGACCGAATCTGGGGAAGTGTTGATTTTTGTAGTATTTTTTGATATGAATCTAATGGTATAGGTTTCAAGGTCATTGGACATTGTTCGGATATAGTTTTGGTTATTTGAAAATATAAGCTTATGCTTAAGAGTAAGTTATTACTACATAATTAGAGATTTAATACCTATGGTGATTTATTGTGAATTTGATTATGGTATTTGGATTATTAATTTTTTTAAGAGAGATAATAACAAGAGTTGATTATAAGTATCGTGTGTGTCATTAATTGAAGGCTTAACACACGTTGTTTATAATAGAAATTAATTGAGTAATTGCGAGGGGCTTGAGTATAATTCCATTCGTAAGGAATTGATATGGGTAAATTAAGGTGGTTTGAAGAGGTGTAAAAAAAGGTGTGCAGTTAGGGTTCAAGATTAAAGGTTGAACGTATGTGATGCTATTGTGATTTTGAGGTGTTATGTCTACGATTGTTACAAGAAAAAAGTTGGTTATGTTCATATTTGAACTACTAAGTTGTAGTGATGATCGTTAATAAGTGAGAACTAATGTCTTAATTACGACATGTTTATGATTGGTATTTTGGAGTCTAAATTCTTAAGTTGGTTTAATAATTTGTTAGAGTTGACATTACCATTTGTGATAATTAAAATAGTAAAAATAAGGTCAAATACGGTTATACTTGGAAGTTAATAGATTGTTGACAAGTATGAAAACAAATGAAATTATAAAGAGATAGGAATATTTTTTATATTGGTTAATGAATATTTGATTATGGATTGTCGTGCTAATTGATTTGATCAAAATTGAAGATTGATAAGGTTTAATAGTAATTATGATAAATGGTAAGATTAAGATAATTGATAGGTCCTCAAATAAGCATTATTTTATATTATTTTATACCCTTTATACTTAGCTTTTAATATTAAAATATTAAATAAATTGATAAAATAATTTATTTTGTGATTTTTATGTTTAGATAAATAAAGTTTGTAATTTGGAACATTTTGGCGAAAGAATCGTCTCGATCGGAATTATAACGAATAAATTATGGACGAAATTCGGTGGAATAATAAATTTAGTTAAAAATTAATTAATTTTTAATTTACTGTGTAGCCCATATCCGTTTCAGCCCAGTCCAACAAACCCAATCCAAGTCGTTGTGCAGCCCAACTCCATTCCTCCCGCCAAGCCCAGCCCGTGCAGCCCAAATCGCCGGCCCAGACTCTCGCTGAGCCCAGACTCTCGCTGAGACCAGGCCCGCATCACAGCCAGGCCCAAAATCGCCTGCCCAAAAGCGCCTGCAGCTCCTTACCAAAGCGCCTACTCTTCCTTCGGCGCGCGTCTCCCGACAATCCAATCCTAACCCAGCGCGCGCCTACTGAACGTTAGAGGCACCTGTCAGCAGACCCCTACCGATTCCCCCACACACTTTCTCAGTAGCTTCTGGCCGAATTCTCTGTCTTCTTTTCCAGCAGCTTCCACCCAATTTCCAGCCACTTTCCAAGCCACTTTCCAACCCAATTTTGCAACTTTACAACTCAAACCACTTCTAAACATCATCACAAATCTTTATTACTCATCATTCCATTATTCCACATTTTTTATTGTATTTTTATATTATTTTTTATAGCTTTTTCCACCTATAAATAGGGATTCAATTCTTGTAATAAGGAGTCCCCAATTAGTTTCATTATTCCATTTCTTTCATTTTTCTTAGTTCTTAGTTCTTGGTTTAGTTCTTTTATTTCTCTCTTTTGAGAGACATTTTTGGGGACCATTTTAACTTCTTGTAGATTTTCTTATTAAGTAGTTTCCTTTTAATTCTTATTCTTAATTTATGTTATTTTCATTTCTTCTTTACTTTGATCTTGATATTTTCTTTCTAACATTTGTAAGTAAGAATGCAATCTCCATGTGTTTTACTTTTTGAATTTCTTTTACTTCATATGTTTTAGTGCTTAAACTTCAATTTGATGTTAAGTGTTTTATCCGCTGTCGGTGCACTTAGAGTAGAATTGAAGAGATTAAATGTTGATCGCTGTCGACGCATTTAATTATAAACTTAAGGTAAATCATGTTGTAAATGTTTGAAGCATATTGATGTTTAACGCACATTAATGGTTGATGCATTTATAATATTGAAATATGTATGTAAGTATTTGAGATGATGAAGGTAGGATTTCGTGATTGGTTTACTATGAGCAAAATGTTAGAATGTTGGTAAGATTTGTACGTAAAGGAAATCTATTTTTAGGAGTAGTTTAATTAATGTGATTGTTAATTCGAAATTACTTACGTAAAAGTGTGGGTTTTGTCTATGAAACTACTCTATGGTTTGTAAGTTCTAATTAGCATGAACATTTGCATTTTAATTCTTAGTTAGTGTTGTCTTTAGTTTAGATTACAAATCTTTTCAAATCCCCCTTTTATTCTTTATTCTTTTATTCTTTAATTCTTTTATTCTTTTAATTCTTTTATTCTTTGATCCCTTTTTATTCTTTATTCTTTTATTCTTTTATTCTTTTATTCTTTTATTCTTTTATTCTTTTATTCCTTTATTTCTTTTATTTCTTTATTCTCTTATTCATCTATTCTTTAACTTATTAATTCTTTGATTATTTAATTCTTTAATTCATTATTCTTTTATTCATCTCCCACTAACACATTATTAATATTCCCTAATTTCTCCGGTTAAGAACGATCCCTATTTACCAATACTACATCTACACAAAAAGGGTTTAAATTGCATAACACTCGAATTACATGTTTAATTTAATGCGTAGTTTGGGCGTAGTTAATAATAACGATCTTAATAACGGAAATAAAACATGAGTATGGATGAGTTGATAGATTCTTCTGCTCAACGGGATTAATGGATTGGACGTGGGAGATAACCCTGGAAGGTCGGGTTAAGTTTGTTTAACTTAATAAGTTTTGAATTTTGCTATAATTGTTAATATCCCTTGTCTGAGAAGAGCTGTCAGACAGGAGCAGGACTGACCCGATTTTCACTGATTTTTAGGGACGGGTACTGTCAACTTGACATCAGAGCTTGGGTATTGATTTGATTATTTTCCTTATATTATAATAAATAGATTGTGGTTTAATGAATTTTTATGATTTCATCGAACCATTACATACGTTTAGTGGTTGAAGTAAACTTCGATTTGGAATTTGATTTGACTGGAAATGTGAGGCAAGATGATTAAATAACTTATGTGACAATATGTTGAGAATGTTGAGTATATGTTTATGAGGTTTTTAAAGAAATTATGTTAAGTTTAAATTCCAATTTTGGAATGATAATTTGATTTTCTACGGAATGAATAAATGGTAAAATGATTATGATTTTATGAAAATTGTTTTAATGCACGATTTACGAGATTATAAATTGATTTTAAGATTCTGTAATGGTGAAATGATTATGATTTTATGAAAATTGTTTTAATGCACGATTTACGAGATTATACATTGATTTTAAGAATGGACATATGTTGAACTAATTTAATTATGATTATGCAAATATGATGTTATGACGATGTTCTGATATCTTAACTGATGTTATATTATGATGATTATGTTGATGATAATATGACGATGATATGTAGAGGATGACATGATGTCATATATGATGATGATAATGTGATTGTATGATAAATAAGATGATTAACTGGTTGTTTAACATGCTTTACGAAGTTTCCTTCAAAGGTTGTTTTGCGTACAAATTTGAACTTTGAAAAATGCATTTGAGAGATTAATAATTGACATCAATTTTGTTTTCTCGGTATATGTGCACGGTTGTATTTATGGGCAGGTCTCTTTAGATGGTTGATTAATGATATGGTATTGTACGCCTGAGTGGATTGTGGAAAGTATCAGACGTCGTATTGGGCCCCTTTCCTGAAACTGGTGTTGTGGGATGACCACTTAGACGTCGAGTTAGGCTCCGGTTCCTAAGCGAGTGGTGGTTGGTTGATCTCGGACGTCGAGCGCGGCTCCAGATCCCGAGACTAATATTGTGGTAGTTAGTCTCAGACGTTGAGTAGGATTCTATATCCTGAGACTAGTGTTGACTCAAACGTCGAGCAGGACTCAGTATCTTAAGTCAGTATACACTCGAACGTCGAGCTGGGCTCTATATCCCAAGTGGTTTGTATGTGGATATTTGTTAGTCTCAGACGTCAAGAAAGGCTCTGTATCTTGAGACTACCATTATGGTGACGATTCAAATATTGAGTTGGGCTCTATATCCTGAGTTGGTAGTATAGATGCCCTCGGGGGAATGTTGTCTGGTGATGTGATTGGTACTATTTTCGGATTGACTCAAATGATGATTGTGGTGATGGCCTATGCGTAGTGCCATTGTGTGATATGAATGGTGCATGAAATAATACTTGGTTGAGTTTGATTATGGATTGATAGAATGCGAGTTATGTTGATAACTTGAAAAGAGACTGATGTGAGATGCGTAGGTGAATTAAGAATGTGAGGGATCCCGACATTATTTATGTTTAAGGGAAGAAGTGACTGAACAAAAGGAAAATGGTAAGCTAATCATTTGAAACAACTCAATTGTCCAATTTGAGTTTGAACATAAGATGGGATTGTACTGAAATTTCGAGGACGAAATTTCTTTAAGGAGGGTAGATTGTAACACCCCGAAAATTCGAGAAAGTGAAAAAGGAAAATTTTGCCCTTAAAAGGGCAAAAAGTTGACTTTCTGATTGAGAGACTTTTTGAAAGTTTCGTGAAGGTAGTTATAAAAAACTGGAACTCTTATCTTTGTAGACAAGTGGCATGGAGATCGAATAGACTCATTATGGGTTAAGATAACTAGGGGCATTATGGTGACTTTGACTTGAAGGGTAATTTGGAAATTTTACCAATTTGACATTTGAATCATATGAGATTTTCTAGAAAATTCTCCAATTTCCCTGCCAAATATCACCCATCGGCCTACACTAGAATAAAAGGAGTATGTGTGTGTATTCACTTCTGTGGTGCTAGGTCGAATAAGAAGAAAAGAAAAGAAAAATGAGAAAGAGTGATAACCAGCCCGGGAGAAAAGGGAAAAGGGGGGAGGGGGAGGAGAAAATAAGAAAAGAGAAAAGGAAGAGAAGAGAATTCTGAGGGAATTTAGGAAGGTTGAGACACTCCAAACCCGTAGCTACAAGTAACCCGTGAAGCCAAGTAATGGCCGTGGGGTGTCGAAGAATTTTGAAGCTTGGTAGCCGTTGTTTGAAGGTGATCTGCAGTGGCGCATGGCCACCATGTGCAGAGGACATGGGCGGCGCATGAGGGCGCGTCCGACTGAATTTGGGGAAGTGTTTAACATGATTTTTGTGGTATTCTTCGATATGAATATGAAGGTATAGGTTTCAAGGTCATTGGACGTTATTTGAGTATAGTTTTGGTTATTTGAAAATATATGCTTATGTTTAAGACTAAGTTATTTGTAACAACCCGTCCCAGATTCCTAGATTAGATTAGTGACTAATCACGATTAGTGAGGCTAATCGGTGATTAGTTAGGCGAAATCGGACGAACGATGCGAAATGACCGTTTTGCCCCTGATCGTGGCAAAACGTTGACTTTTCGTTCGGGCGGTCAAATGGACTTTGACCAATGACCGTGACATAGTTCGTGACACCACGAGTTCATAGACAGGTGGCACGTTCAATTCCGACGTTCGAGGAGGAAGTTATGACATTCGGAAGTTTAGGGGCATTTTGGTAATTTTGGATAAAAGGGGTCAAATGTTGACTTTTTGACCGGGAGGTCCGATGGCCGAGGGCCAAAGACCGTTACTTAGATGAGGACGATACGAATCCGTAGACAGGCGGCACGTCAAATTTGGACGTTCGACGGCGAAGTTACGGTTCACGAAAGTTTCGGGATACTATTCCCGACGACACGTTCTGCGAGACAAAAAGTAAGTTTTGTCTTTTGTGGGCCCAGTTACTTTTCAGCAACCAATGGATGAGTGACACTTGTCACCCATCCACTGGCCAACCTCACCCATTCATGCACCAAAACCCATCCCCGTGCATCGTCCATTTTCTTTGTTCCCAAACACAAACCCGATCCCATTTCTCACCCAAAAATCCAAACCCTTGACCTGTGAGCATAACTGAGAGGGCAGAGAGATGGAGAGGACCGGCTGGACGTGGTGGCTGGCCAGGCAGAGACGCCGTGGCCGGCGGAGGAGAAAACCCGAACGAGGTAATCGGTTTTGCCCGTTTAATCCATTTTCGATTTCTAGTTGTTATGGGTCGATTTGGACGATTGGTTTGAGTTAAATAGGTTGCTAGGGAGTTGTTAGAGAGGTTTTGGTGGTGGTTGGACGTCGGGGGAAGCCCAGGGAGGTTTCGGGAAAATTGAACCGTGAGGTTCAAAATTGAACTGGTTGGATTTCGAAGGTTTTAGGTAGTTTTGTTAATTGGGTTAGATAGGAAATGAAGAAATAGGAATTTAGGAATTGGAATGGAAGCAAACGGACCGAAAATGAGGGAGAAGGAGACCTGGACCGGTTACGTCGGTCCATGTTGCAGGAAAAACCGGATCGGACCGGTTCGAACCGGTCTGACCGATGTAGGGAATGACAGGTGACGTCATCCTGCTGACTCATCATGTCAGGGATGACGTCAGCATTGTCGGATATGAAAATGTCAGCTGACATGTCATTGACGTGGAACAATGGGAGCATGACACGTGGCACCTGTCAGAGTCTGACATGTCAGACCTGACAGCTGTCAGATGACGTCATGCTGACGTCAGCGATGACGTTAGCAGGTACTGTAGCTAGCGCGTGAAGCCCACGCGCAGCCACTTCAGGCAGCGCGTGGCAGGGAATTTTGGGATGTGTTCAACATGGGAAATCTTCTATTCGATGTAACGAACATTTTGGGACTGGTTTCGTGTCGATCGGACACCGTCTCGATATGTTTCGGGGCATCGGAAGGTTTAGGTTCGGGATTAAAAATAGTTAAAAATACGGGAAAATTACGGGGCTTTAGTAAGAGGTTAATTAAGTAGTTAGTAACCTTCTATTACGATTTGGACAGGTTTGGGAGTTCCGGTGATGGTGATCGGCTCGGGGAGCCGTATGGCACGCAAATCGAGGCGGCAGCTCGGACGGTCTGTGAGTGGACCTTGTTTTCGAAATTGGTGCATGCATAAATTTTTATTATATGTTTTAAATGCTTGTTTGTAATTCCATGGGTGCATTTGTATGTGGTTACGTATAAGCACGTATTTCGAGGTTTCGGCCTTATACGGTGCTTATACGGGTCTGTATCTCTGTATTGATTTAAATGAACTGGATTTGAATTTCAAAAGGATAAACTCGGGTATGAGACCCATTTGGTTTTTTCTCGGGCATATGACCTCAGATTCCGGGCACGGTGCCCAGCTGATGTCCTATGTTCGGGCACGAGACCCAGTCACTTTACGGTTTTGATGTCAGGTCATTCTGGTTCTTGACGGTTTATGGGGACCGGCATGAACCCTGGTTATGTTATTACGGTACATGACGGTTTATGGGAACCGGCATGTTACCTCGGTTATGTTATTACGGTACATGACGGTTTATGGGAACCGGCATGTTACCTCGGTTATGTTATTACGGTACATGACGGTTTATTGGAACCGGCATGTTACCTGATTATGGATATTATGGATCATGACGGTTCAGGGGGGAACCAGACATGAATGTGTATGTTATGTATATATATGTTCATCTACCTTCCTTTACATGTTCTACTATCTCCTCCGGGGAGGGTCGTTGGCCTGGGTGGACCCCGGAGTAGTCACGGAGCACCGACTGAGTGGAGTCACCCCCCAGTTGGGTTCCTTACTCTCAGGAAGGCTATGATTACTATTACCTCGGGTAGGGTCAGTGGTTTGCGGACATTGACCTTGACTTTGAGAAGACTCGGATTGAGACCCGGGTAGCACGCGCATAGCTTTGGATACCGTGACAGGATTGGTTGTGTGACTTATATGTATATATGATATATGATATGATATATGAGATTTGATATGTGGTGTGCACAGGTGCGCACGGGATTTGGGCAGTGGCCCGTATGGTCGTTTTCATTGTGGTCCTTTCGACCTTGGTTTATATCTGCTTTGGGCTTAGTCCCACATATGATTTGTTTTGGATAAATGGTTTTCGAATGCATGCATGCTTTTTAGTGGAGGGTACAAATGTCTTATGAAATGTTTTTATAAACTTTTGTTTTGTCCACTCACAGTTTTTAATGTTTTGACTGCCCTTCAGGTTGACATCGGATGTGGACTGTAGCAGAGACCGAGATATCACATGCCTCCTCCGGATCCTGGCGTACTCTGATAGCCCGGGAGGGCAAAGGTCGGAAATTTCCCTTGTCTGACACTTCGTGTCAGACGGGAGCAGGGTCATCCCGTACTAATCCCGGGGGGATTGGGATGGGTCCTGTCAACGTGGTATCAGAGCGGGGTTGTCTCTATTCGAGCAACCGCGTAGCTCTTGGAATGTACGCAGGTCGAGGATGTGATATCTCAAGTGGCTACAGTTCGTTATCAACCTGATAGTTAGGGTGCCAGTACGATAGTTAGTAGGATGGAATCGTGATATGTCTTGGTTCGGCACTAGATGTCGGGGTTGCCTTAGTTCTGTCAGGGTTGACATTGTGGGACCCTACGGAAGGGATGACGTAACGGTACGTTAACATTTTGATCGTGAGACGGTTAGTTGGGATCGTATTTCACGATGTCGTAGGATAGGTTCCGACGACTGGTTGGATGTTGTAACTATCCGATTATCGGATTTGGTTGAGTTAAATAGATTTACTGCTGTGAGCAGTCGAGTTCGGGGAACTCTGGTTGAACTTATGGCAGTTGGCAGCCGAATTTGAGGAATCGTGGTTGGACTTACGGTAGGATTGGATTGACGTCTTTACGATGTCAAGACCGCGGGGTCGGTCAGATTGTTAATTTTTACTACTTTTCGCAGTTGGGTTCAGAGTGACCCTAGAGTGTGATTGTGGAACCCTACCTTGGGTGTATGGTTCGGAAATGTGAATTGACGAGTGGTTTGACTTGGACGACTATTCGAATTTGGATTTGGTAGTCGGTCTGGTCATGTCAGCTTGTGTTGGGACTGCACTTCGCAGTCGAGGTTGTATTTATTGGTTAGACCTAGTTGGTCGTCGTACTATTCAGTTGTGGTTTGGTGCAACTAAGGTCATGGGCGACCTGGTAGACGACATTGGTTGAGTCGAGTTGCGACTGGTTAGAGTTTGGTGGGACAAGTTATCAGGGTTGGTACTTGTCGATGGAATTCCTGAGTGGGATACGAAGTGGTTAATATGGGCGGTTGATTCCGTTGGATGCGAATCTCGATAGCGATGTCTGGTAGTTAGGTCTGCACGAGTCTGTGGCAGGCACTACTACCGAGAGTGGTTGTAGTTACGGTTGTTGGGAATCGGTGACGTTCAATTGACGTTTCCTTTTCTCGTATGAGTTGTCAGGGTGACTGTACCAAGAGTTTTTGGGTACGAGGGAGGCTGAGTTTCTCCAATACGAGTTGAGGTACGGGGTCGTCGCTCGGTATAAGCGGAGATCCAGGGTTGTCAGTTTTGCACACGGTGTGCTGGTGTTAGTGTTGTAACGACCCGTCCCGAATTCCGGGATTAGTTTAGTGATTAATCTTGATTAGTGAGGTTGAACGGTGGTTAGTAGGGCGGAATCGGACAAAATGTGCAAAATGACCGTTTTGCCCCTGGTCGTGGGCAAAATGTTGACTTTTTGTTCGGGCGGTCAAATGGACTTTGACCGATGACCGTGACGTAGTTCGGGACGTCACGAGTTCATAGACAGGTGGCACGTTCGATTCCGACATTCGTAGAGAAAGTTATGGTGTTCGGAAGTTGAGGGGTATTTTGGTAATTTGGCTTATTAGGGGCCAAATGTTGACTTTTTGATCGGGAGGTCCGATGGGCGAGGGCCAAGGACCGTTACGTAGGTATCGTCGATACGAATCCAACGACAGGCGGCATGCCGAAATCGGAGTTACGACGACGACGTTATGGTCAAGGAAACGAACTAACGAACCGAGGCCGGGATTAAAATAATAATATAATAATGAATAGTGACCGTTGACCCTACACACCTGGATGAGTGACAAGTGTCACTCATCCCTTGAAATCAGAATCCATGTTTTTGGGGGAGACCTCATGATGATGTTTAATTAATTTTTAATTAATTAATTAATCTTTTATTTCCTTTAATCTCCATATTTTCCTTAACCGTGTACAACCAAATCCAACACTCTCCCAACCAATTCCTCTCCCATTGCTGAACCTGAGAGTGTGAATTTGTGAGCAATTTGAGTGTGATTTCAACTGGGTAAACACGAGAGAGTGGCAGTGAGGAGGAACTGAGAATTCGAAAGATTGAGTTTTGGGAGGGAAAATCAAATTGAAGGAATTGGGCTGTGATGATCGAATTGGAGGTTACAAACATCTTCCTGAGGTTATGACGAGTCGATCCACATCAAAAACGAGAAGGAACGGTGCCGTTTTGGCTCTGATCGAGCTTGGTGACAGAGGAAGAAATCGAGGCTGAGTGGTGGAGTTTGGGGCTGTGATTGACTCAATTGTTGTGGGGAAATGACTACTCATGATCCCACGATGCTTCTGGGTTCATCAATTGAAGGAAACCGATCGAGATCGATGGACCTCCATTGATGAACAGTGACGGTGCTCGAGTTTGAGTCGTGACGATTGAACACTGGATTGAAGCAATTGGGTTGGGGGAAATGATCTACGGAGTCCATGGAAGCTTCTGGTTGAATCAATTTCAGGATATCGATCGAAATGGATGGAGTTCGAAGGATGAACAACGGACGGGTGTTCTTGGTGTTCATCATCGGATCGTGGAATTGTAGGTATTGAATTGTGTAATCAATGTTACAGAACTTAAATTAAACTTAAAACGAAGCTAATGGAATGATCAATTGTTGTAATTAAGGCTGAATTGATAGGATTGGAACCGGGTCGTATCGCGGGCAAACTGGACCCGTTTACCAGACATACGGGTTAGATGGTGACACTGTAGCAGGCGCGTGGGTTTCACGCGCAGCCACTCACGGCGGCGCGTGACGGCGCGTGGGCACGAATCTCGAGGTGAGGTCAACATGACTTCTGTCCTATTTAATGTAACGGACATTTTGGAATTGGTTTCGTGTCGATCGGACACCGTCTCGATATTGTTCGGGATATCCGAAGGTTTTAAATTAAGTTTAAAAATAAGTAAAAATTCGAGAAAATTACGGGACTTTGATAGGATGTTAATGATGAGGTTAGTGACCCTCTAATGTGATTTGGACAGGATTGGGAGTCCCGGTGATAGTGGTGTGGCCCGGGAGGGCCGGTGGCACGCGTATCGAGGCACACGGTCAAAACGGTCTGTGAGTGGACTTTGGTTTTATAAATTCTATGCATGCTTAAATGTTTTATATGGAGTATGGTTGTGATTGTGTGATGTTGATTTGGTTATTGGTAAATTGTACGGTTTCACGTATTTCGAGGCGATTTACGTGCTTGCACGTAAATCGAGGTTTTCCGGTTTTACATGGATTTTCCATATTTATGACTTGGATATAATATGATAAAATGGTTTTGAAATTGGAAATATGAACTCGGGCTTGAGGCCCAATTATGTTGGAAATTTCGGACTTGGAGTCCATTTGAATATCGGGCCGGGGGCCCAGTTGATTAATGAAATCGGGCCAGGGGCCCAGTTGGTATGAAATCGGGCTGAGACCCATTTGAGTTATGTTATCGGGCCAGGGGCCCAGTTGGTTTATAAGTCGGGCTGCGGGCCCAGTTGGTTTACAAATCGGGCCGTGGGCCCAGTGGTTTATAAAATCGGGCATGAGGCCCAGTTGGATTATAAATGTGATTTTGGGTCAGGGACCCTATATTTAATAATTGTGATTTTGGGTCAGGGACCCTAAATGGAATTACGTGGTTTTATGGAAATTTCGGGCAGGGCCCATTGTAATGATGTGATAAAAGGATTTAATAAAACTGTTTTCCATATACCATCTGGATACAAGGATATATGATGGTCTCCTCCAGATGTCTGGGACACTGGGGAAGTCACGGTGCATTGCCTGCGAGGGGTCATTATACGGAGCAGCCGGACCGTATGATGACTCAGGAGCAGGATTGCTATGATTGACGTCAGGGACGTCAGACATCAGGGATGTCAGATATATGGACCCGGAGAGACCCCGGGCAGCACGCGTAGCTTATGAAACCGTGAGACATGACGTCAGGGACGTCTAGCATCAGGGATGCTGGTGATGGTAATGGTAAAATACGATTTAATGAAATGGCTTTCCGGGTGGATTTATGATTGTGTGATTTTAATGAATTAATGTTCATTTATGGTAGTGGGTGGTGACCCACATGGTCGTATATGTATGGTGGTGGTATTCCATGGTTTTGGGCTGAGTTCCCACACTTGTTTTTTGATTAACGGTTTTTGGGCTAAGACCCTAATGGCTCGGTTGAGCAAACGTTTTGGTTACTGGTTTTTGGTGGCATGCATACGTTTTTATTGGAGGGCATAAATGTCTTATAAATGTATTTGGTAAACTTATTGGTTTTTGTCCACTCACAGCTTTTGGTTTTAATGCCCTTCAGGTTGATTACGGATGCGATTGCAGCAGAGACTGGGACATTGCACACCTCCTCCATCGGTCCTTGCGCACTCTGGATGGCCCGTTTGGGCAGTAGCTCTTGGTTATCCCTTGTCTGACACCCTTTGTTGGACGGGAGCAGGGCACATTCCACGGTAATCCCGGGGGGATTGGGATGGGTCCTGTCAACTTGGTATCAGAGCATGGTTGCTCTATTTGTGCGCGCAGGTCGAGGGTGTGATGTCTCATTGGGCTGCAATTCGTTATCAACCTGATAGATAGTTTTTGGGTTTGGATAGTGGATGGAGTGCGATTGGCCCGATACGCCGTGCGTTAATGTGATTCGACCCAAGTGGGGTTGATTGTGGTGAACTGGTATAGTGGGACCGTCGGTTCGGTCATGTGATATTGGATTGTTGTGCTGCTAGGTGCAGCTAGGTTCGGGGAACCTCATGTGAGTAATGGTCTAAAATGTGAACCCTTGTGGTGGTTTCTAGTGTGAGGGATGTTGGTTCATCGGAGTTGGCCAATGACCTAGTGGTGGAACCCACGTTGATGGGATGGTAGGATTGGATCTGACGTCTATTCGATGTCTAGACCGCGGGGTCGGTCAGGTTGTGGATTTTATATTACGGAAAGCTGTTTGGTTCGGTTGAACCATAGGGTGTGATTGTGGAACCCTAATACTAAAAAGGTAAACCTTAATTGTGACTAGTGGATGAGAACTTGTGCTGCGACGAGCGGTTGAGGTCATGGATGACCATGTGGATAACTCTAGTGAGTCTTGTCAGAATTATGAGATCCGATCTACGGATACGGTTCTGAGATAAATTATGGAATCCCGTGTTGGATCGGGTATTGGTGTGATGTGTGGATGCGGATCTCGATAGCAATGACAGTTAGTCGGAAGTCATATGGAGATGACTGGCTATCGAGGGTAATCAGTGTGGTCATAATACTTGGGGTTCAGGGGACGTTCAGGGAACGTTCATCTTCCTGATGTGGATTGTCAGAATAGTGGTACCCATAGTCGTGAGGTACGGGATCGTCGTTCCGTATGAACGGAGATCCAGGGTTGTCGTATTTGCACACGGTGTGCAGTATGGATGTTTGCGGGGTTGGTATTTTTGTGCTGATGCTAGTATGGATGCCTGTGTGCTGATACTAGTGTTGTTGATAGTGTGTTGGTGCTGGTACTAGCGCTGGTGCTAGTGTCGGTAATGGTGTTGACGATGAGCCACCAGTCGGGGTGTGACTCCGTCATGATGAACATATGTTCGGTCTTTGAGATTCGGTAGTGGTTGAGTGATGGACTGGATGGGATCCAGTTAAGATTGCGCTGTGTTGGGATAAGTCCCAATAGTGGTGAGATAACCAGTAAGGAGTGGATTAAAAAAAAAGGGGGTATAATTGAGTAATCTTGGGATGACGTCCCCTACGTCTGGATTTGGGGGAGTTGTTGGCAACTCCAAAATTTGTGCGATTTTATGTTTTAATATCCCTAAAATGTACATGGAAATGAGTAAAACTGGAAAAGACGAGGAAAAACCATTAGTGGTATAAAGGTAGGAATTTGTAATTGAGAACTTGGGAAACCGAGTGTTGAACCTGTAAAGGTCGGGATGTACGAACGGGACAATAACGGATCGATTGTGGACACGTCGTCCAAGTGAATTGAGGAGGTAGGAAGTCTAGTGGTTAGACTTGACGTCTTGTTGGGAGCATATCTGTTTCCAACATGGTTGGAACCTTAGTGTCGAAAAGAGTTGTGATTGGGGAACGAGAGTGGTGTTCGTTTTTGGTGATTGGTATTCCGAAGTCATTGGGGTTGACTTCTTGCTTTCTGCCCTGGCAGACATTGACTGTAGTTACCAGTACGTTGAGCGTGTATTGGTTGGTGAGCTCTTGTGTGTTGCGAGGTCATTAGGAGGAGCTACGTGTTCGAAATTAGGTAAACGAGATTTTTCATTTTCTGCTTGGTGGCAGACGATGTTGGGGTACATGGCGTGGTGTGTGCAGTGAGTTTTGTTGCATCCACGTAGGATGAGTATTGGTGTCATTATTTTGGATTATCCTTGGTTTTCCTAGGTGGAATGATAAGGATCGATACGAACTTGGGTGTGTGAGTCGTAAATGACGAGATTGAACTTCTTTTCGAAGTGGGGCCCGTATGGTATTCTACTCGGGTGAGTAGGTTTTCAAGGTAGTTGAATTTTGTCAACCTTAGACGTGTGGAGGTTGGATTGGCTTCCCTATGAAGTCAATCATGTGTATTGAACGGGTAACCGATAGGTTCGGTTTTGGTGTGTCTTGGTAAATGTGAACGAGATTTCGGGATTTGGAATCGAATTTCTGGGTGACGATTCAGGATTCGATTTTGGAACTTGAAAGTATATTTCCGGGTTTTGGTACGGAATGGTTATTCCAAATGCTAGCTTACGGAATAATGATTTCGGATTCGGATTTGGATATGAATTAAAATGTGATGTCTGGGTTTGGATCCGGGATTTCTTACGAAGTTGCGGATTCAGATTCGGAATTGGAACTAGATGTTGGGTGGAGTTTCGATGTGCCTCATGCTGGATTGGGCAAACGTACTCCATTATTGGAACGCGTTCGGCTATGACCTAGGTGGTTGTAGTCTGGTTATTAGGTAGATGTGTGTACTTCGTACATGGTTCGAGGTACAAAACCTTGTAGACTTGTGATGTCTAGTTACGGTATACGGGATATACCCGAGGTGTGTTGGTGAACGTGTTGGTAGTCGGATTGGTTCCGATACCATGTGATTGGTTGTGGACCGGACATTACTATGCAATGGGTCATGGTAATTCCGATGTGTTTAATTACACACAGGTCGTGTGAAATGTCGGTAAGGGTATTGGTGAGTCGAGTACGTTGGTGGCATGTGTAGCCACGAGTGAGTCTAGTGTCAGTTTTCGACTGACAACAACTGTGTGGTGACAGTTTGTCAGGATGTGTCAACATAGATCGTTGAGTGGGGTCAGCTGACTCCTAGTGGGAGTGGGAAAGGAACCGTCGAGTTGTTGCGTTAACGAGAGGGTTGATTTGACAAGTGGTGTCAAATTCGAAACAAGTAGTTTCAGTCATTCGACGGGGTCGAATGTAATCGTTGCGTTTTAAGTACTAGTGGTACGTTTGGGTGTAGACAAGTTTTGTCTAAGTAGTTGGTGTGCGGGTGAACACGTGTTGCCTGGTCGATTCCACTTTCCACGGGGTGTTTGTGGAATCAGGGTAATCGAGTTTCGAGAGCGAAACTTATTAAGGAGGGAAGTACGTTGAGATTAGATCGGTTGGAATTTCGAGGACGAAATTTATTAAGGAGGGAAGGTTGTAACGACCCGTCCCGAATTCCGGGATTAGTTTAGTGATTAATCTTGATTAGTGAGGTTGAACGGTGGTTAGTAGGGCGGAATCGGACAAAATGTGCAAAATGACCGTTTTGCCCCTAGTCGTGGGCAAAATGTTGACTTTTTGTTCGGGCGGTCAAATGGACTTTGACCGATGACCGTGACGTAGTTCGGGACGTCACGAGTTCATAGACAGGTGGCACGTTCGATTCCGACATTCGTAGAGAAAGTTATGGTGTTCGGAAGTTGAGGGGTATTTTGGTAATTTGGCTTATTAGGGGCCAAATGTTGACTTTTTGATCGGGAGGTCCGATGGGCGAGGGCCAAGGACCGTTACGTAGGTATCGTCGATACGAATCCAACGACAGGCGGCATGCCGAAATCGGAGTTACGACGACGACGTTATGGTCAAGGAAACGAACTAACGAACCGAGGCCGGGATTAAAATAATAATATAATAATGAATAGTGACCATTGACCCTACACACCTGGATGAGTGACAAGTGTCACTCATCCCTTGAAATCAGAATCCATGTTTTTGGGGGAGACCTCATGATGATGTTTAATTAATTTTTAATTAATTAATTAATCTTTTATTTCCTTTAATCTCCATATTTTCCTTAACCGTGTACAACCAAATCCAACACTCTCCCAACCAATTCCTCTCCCATTGCTGAACCTGAGAGTGTGAATTTGTGAGCAATTTGAGTGTGATTTCAACTGGGTAAACACGAGAGAGTGGCAGTGAGGAGGAACTGAGAATTCGAAAGATTGAGTTTTGGGAGAGAAAATCAAATTGAAGGAATTGGGCTGTGATGATCGAATTGGAGGTTACAAACATCTTCCTGAGGTTATGACGAGTCGATCCACATCAAAAACGAGAAGGAACGGTGCCGTTTTGGCTCTGATCGAGCTTGGTGACAGAGGAAGAAATCGATGCTGAGTCGTGGAGTTTGGGGCTGTGATTGACTCAATTGTTGTGGGGAAATGACTACTCATGATCCCACGATGCTTCTGGGTTCATCAATTGAAGGAAACCGATCGAGATCGATGGACCTCCATTGATGAACAGTGACGGTGCTCGAGTTTGAGTCGTGACGATTGAACACTGGATTGAAGCAATTGGGTTGGGGGAAATGATCTACGGAGTCCATGGAAGCTTCTGGTTGAATCAATTTCAGGATATCGATCGAAATGGATGGAGTTCGAAGGATGAACAACGGACGGGTGTTCTTGGTGTTCATCATCGAATCGTGGAATTGTAGGTATTGAATTGTGTAATCAATGTTACAGAACTTAAATTAAACTTAAAACGAAGCTAATGGAATGATCAATTGTTGTAATTAAGGCTGAATTGATAGGATTGGAACCGGGTCGTATCGCGGGCAAACTGGACCCGTTTACCAGACATACGGGTTAGATGGTGACACTGTAGCAGGAGCGTGGGTTTCACGCGCAGCCACTCACGGCGGCGCGTGACGGCGCGTGGGCACGAATCTCGAGGTGAGGTCAACATGACTTCTGTCCTATTTAATGTAACGGACATTTTGGAATTGGTTTCGTGTCGATCGGACACCGTCTCGATATTGTTCGGGATATCCGAAGGTTTTAAATTAAGTTTAAAAATAAGTAAAAATTCGGGAAAATTACGGGACTTTGATAGGATGTTAATGATGAGGTTAGTGACCCTCTAATGTGATTTGGACAGGATTGGGAGTCCCGGTGATAGTGGTGTGGCCCGGGAGGGCCGGTGGCACGCGTATCGAGGCACACGGTCAAAACGGTATGTGAGTGGACTTTGGTTTTATAAATTCTATGCATGCTTAAATGTTTTATATGGAGTATGGTTGTGATTGTGTGATGTTGATTTGGTTGTTGGTAAATTGTACGGTTTCACGTATTTCGAGGCGATTTACGTGCTTGCACGTAAATCGAGGTTTTCCGGTTTTACATGGATTTTCCATATTTATGACTTGGATATAATATGATAAAATGGTTTTGAAATTGGAAATATGAACTCGGGCTTGAGGCCCAATTATGTTGGAAATTTCGGACTTGGAGTCCATTTGAATATCGGGCCGGGGGCCCAGTTGGTTAATGAAATCGGGCCAGGGGCCCAGTTGGTATGAAATCGGGCTGAGACCCATTTGAGTTATGTTATCGGGCCAGGGGCCCAGTTGGTTTATAAGTCGGGCTGCGGGCCCAGTTGGTTTACAAATCGGGCCGTGGGCCCAGTGGTTTATAAAATCGGGCATGAGGCCCAGTTGGATTATAAATGTGATTTTGGGTCAGGGACCCTATATTTAATAATTGTGATTTTGGGTCAGGGACCCTAAATGGAATTACGTGGTTTTATGGAAATTTCGGGCAGGGCCCATTGTAATGATGTGATAAAAGGATTTAATAAAACTGTTTTCCATATACCATCTGGATACAAGGATATATGATGGTCTCCTCCAGATGTCTGGGACACTGGGGAAGTCACGGTGCATTGCCTGCGAGGGGTCATTATACGGAGCAGCCGGACCGTATGATGACTCAGGAGCAGGATTGCTATGATTGACGTCAGGGACGTCAGACATCAGGGATGTCAGATATATGGACCCGGAGAGACCCCGGGCAGCACGCGTAGCTTATGAAACCGTGAGACATGACGTCAGGGACGTCTAGCATCAGGGATGCTGGTGATGGTAATGGTAAAATAAGATTTAATGAAATGGCTTTCCGGGTGGATTTATGATTGTGTGATTTTAATGAATTAATGTTCATTTATGGTAGTGGGTGGTGACCCACATGGTCGTATATGTATGGTGGTGGTATTCCATGGTTTTGGACTGAGTTCCCACACTTGGTTTTTGATTAACGGTTTTTGGGCTAAGACCCTAATGGCTCGGTTGAGCAAACGTTTTGGTTACTGGTTTTTGGTGGCATGCATAAGTTTTTATTGGAGGGCATAAATGTCTTATAAATGTATTTGGTAAACTTATTGGTTTTTGTCCACTCACAGCTTTTGGTTTTAATGCCCTTCAGGTTGATTACGGATGCGATTGCAGCAGAGACTGGGACATTGCACACCTCCTCCATCGGTCCTTGCGCACTCTGGATGGCCCGTTTGGGCAGTAGCTCTTGGTTATCCCTTGTCTGACACCCTTTGTTGGACGGGAGCAGGGCACATTCCACGGTAATCCCGGGGGGATTGGGATGGGTCCTGTCAAGTGTGCTGCTACTAGTGTGGATGCCTGTGTGCTGATACTAGTGCAGGTGATAATGCGTTGGTGCTGGTGCTCGTGCTGGTGCTGGTGCCGGTGATTGTGGTGACGTTGAGTCACATCCGTCGTGATGGGCATATGTTCGGTATCTGTGGTCCCAGAATGGATCTCAAATAGAGTTAAATTGGTTAGCGAACACGTGGTTGATGTCCAGGTATGTTGTTTCCAATCTTGTTGGAATTTCGGAATCGCGAGAGGTTGCGACTGAGGTGACAAGTGGAATGCGGGTTTTCCGCATTGGTATCGGGTATTTCGAAGTCATTTTGGGTGACTTCTCAAGTTCTACTACGGTGGATGATTGTTGGTTGCCACTAGTACACTGATCGTGTATTGGTTGGTGGACCCGGGATTTGTCTTGGGTCATCAAGTGGAGTTGAGTATATCGAAGTTAGGTGACCGAGAATTCTCATCTTCTGCTTGGTGGCAGACGATGTTGGATTACGTGGCGTCGTGAGTGCAGCGAGTTTGGTTGCATTCACATAGGTTGAATTTTGCTGTCATAGTGTTGGATCATCCTTGATTTTCCTAGGTGGAATGACAAGGATCGATACGAGGTAATTGGAGAAAACCCACAGTCTCGGCGTGGCTCGTCGTTGACTAATCTGTTTAGATGTGGGAATTGGTTTAGGACTTTGGGTATCGTTATGGATCTGGATCGTGATTTAGATGATCCAGATAGGTGGAGAGTTTATCACTCTTACTTGGATGTTTGAGTTGAGGATGTTAGGACTGAACTTCTTTTCGAGGTAAATCCCATATGGCTTATTACTCGCCTGAGTAGTTGTCCGATGAGTAGTTTTCCGACATGGTCGGATATGGTCAACCTAGATGTGTTGATGTTGAGATTGGCTTCCCTATGAAGTCAATCAAATGTAATGTGTAATCATTCGAACAGGTATTGGATAGGTTTGGATATGATGCGTCTTGGTAGACGTGAAAGATATTTCGAGTTTTGGAATCAGATTTCTGGATGACGATTCAGGATTTGATTTTGGAACTTGAAAAAGGATTTCTGGAATTGGGTTTTGGAATCGGATTCTGGGTGACGATTCAGGATTTGATTCTAAAGCTTGACTGTGGATTTTCTTTTTATGGATTTGGGTTCGGGATGGTTGTTCCAAATGCTAGCTTACGGAATAATGATTTCGGATTCGAATTTGAACGTGGCTACGGATATGAATTCTGGGTTTGGATTCGGGATTTCTTACGAAATTGCGGATTCGGATTCGGATTTGGAAATGGATAATAGGTCGGAGTTTTTGATCTGTCTGGTACTGGATTGGACAGATGGACTCCATCATAGAAACGTGATTTGGCTATGACCTAGGTGGTTGTAGTCTGATTGATGGGTAGATGTACGTACCTTGTACGTTGTTCGAGGTACGATACTGGATAGGCTTGTGGTGTCTGGTAGCGGTATTCTGGATATACCAGTGATACATTGGTGAGCGAGTTGGTAGTCGGATTAGTTCTGATACCATCAGATTAATCGAGGTCGTGAACTAGACATTGGATACTGTGTGTTGGGTCATAGTGTTTCTGATGGGTCTAGTTACACACAGGTTGTGTAATTTGGTGGTTAGTATAACCACAGGTAAGTATGGTGTTAGTTTCTGACTGACGACTGTCAAGTGGTGACAGATTGTCAGAGGTGTCAGCGTGGATCGGTTAGTGAGGTCTAATGACTCCGGGTGGAAGTAGACGTCAGGATAGTTAGGGATTGAGCAAGGAACTAGCTATTTGTTTATGTCAGCGAAAGGTTAGATTTGACAAATGGTGTCAATTCGAAACGGGTGACTACTGTCATTCGACGTGGTCAAATGTAGTCGATGTAACGAGAGGGTTGGTGGTATGTCTGGGTGCAGACGAGTAAGTATTATTTTGGTTAGTTGGTGTATGAGTGTACACGAGTTTTGAGGTCGATTCTACTTTCCACGGGGTGGATGTGGAATCAAGATAATTGGAGTTTCGAGAACGGAACTAATTAAGGAGGGAAGAACGGCTAGAATTAAATCGGTTGGAATTTCGAGGACGAAATTAATTAAGGAGGGAAGGTTGTAACGACTCGTCCCAGATTCCTAGATTAGATTAGCGACTAATCACGATTAGTGAGGCTAATAGGTGATTAGTTAGGCGAAATCGGACGAACGATGCGAAATGACCGTTTTGCCCCTAATCCTGGCAAAACGTTGAATTTTCGTTCGGGCGGTCAAATGGACTTTGACCGATGACCGTGACGTAGTTCGTGACACCACGAGTTCATAGACAGGTGGCACGTTCAATTCCGACGTTCGAGGAGGAAGTTATGACATTCGGAAGTTTAGGGGCATTTTGGTAATTTTGGATAAAAGGGGTCAAATGTTGACTTTTTGACCGGGAGGTCCGATGGCCGAGGGCCAAATACCGTTACGTAGATGAGGACAATACGAATCCATAGACAGGCGGCACGTCGAATTTGGACGTTCGACGGCGAAGTTACGGTTCACCAAAGTTTCGGGATACTATTCCCGACGACACGTTCTGCGAGACAAAAAGTAAGTTTTGTCTTTTGTGGGCCCAGTTACTTTTTAGCAACCAATGGATGAGTGACACTTGTCACCCATCCACTGGCCAACCTCACCCATTCATGCACCAAAACCCATCCCCGTGCATCGTCCATTTTCTTTGTTTCCAAACATAAACCCGATCCCATTTCTCACCCAAAAATCCAAACCCTTGACCTGTGAGCATAACTGAGAGGGCAGAGAGATGGAGAGGACCGGCTGGACGTGGTGGCTGGCCAGGCAGAGACGCCGTGGCCGGCGGAGGAGAAAACCCGAACGAGGTAATGGGTTTTGCCTGTTTAATCCATTTTCGATTTCTAGTTGTTATGGGTCGATTTGGACGATTGGTTTGAGTTAAATAGGTTGCTAGGGAGTTGTTAGAGAGGTTTTGGTGGTGGTTGGACGTCGGGGGAAGCCCAGGGAGGTTTCGGGAAAATTGAACCGTGAGGTTCAAAATTGAACTGGTCGAGGTAGTTTTGTTAATTGGGTTAGATAGGAAATGAAGAAATAGGAATTTAGGAATTGGAATGGAAGAAAACGGACCGAAAATGAGGGAGAAGGAGACCTGGACCGGTTACGCCGGTCCAAGTTGCAGGAAAAACTGGACCGGATCGGTACGGACCGGTCTGACCGATGTAGGGGATGACAGGTGACGTCATCCTGCTGACGTCATCATGTCAGGGATGACGTCAGCATTGTCGGATCTGACAATGTCAGCTGACATGTCAGTGACGTGGACCAATGGGAGCATGACACGTGGCACCTGTCAGAGTCTGACATGTCAGACCTGACAGCTGTCAGATGACGTCAGCAGGTACTGTAGCTAACGCATGAAGCCCACGCGCAGCCACTTCAGGCGGCGCGTGGCAGGGAATTTGGGGATGTGTTCAACATGGGAAATCTTCTATTCGATGTAACGAACATTTTGGGACTGGTTTCATGTCGATCGGACACCGTCTCGATATGTTTCGGGGCATCGGAAGGTTTAGGTTCGGGATTAAAAATAGTTAAAAATACGGGAAATTTACGGGGCTTTAGTAGGAGGTTAATTAAGTAGTTAGTAACCTTCTATTACGATTTGGACAGGTTTGGGAGTCCCGGTGATGGTGATCGGCTCGGGGAGCCGTATGGCACGCAAATCGAGGCGGCAGCTCGGACGGTCTGTGAGTGGACCTTGTTTTCGAAATTGGTGCATGCATAAATGTTTATTATATGTTTTAAATGCTTGTTTGTAATGCCATGGGTGCATTTGTATGTGGTTACGTATAAGCACGTATTTCGAGGTTTCGGCCTTATACGGTGCTTATACGGGTCTGTATCTCTGTATTGATTTAAATGAACTGGATTTGAATTTCAAAAGGATAAACTAGGGTATGAGACCCATTTGGTTTTGTCTCGGGCATATGACCTCAGATTCCGGGCACGGTGCCCAGCTGATGTCCTATGTTCGGGCACGAGACCAGTCACTTTACGGTTTTGATGTCAGGTCATTCTGGTTCTTGACGGTTTATGGGGACCGGCATGAACCCTGGTTATGTTATTACGGTACATGACGGTTTATGGGAATCGGCATGTTACCTCGGTTATGTTATTACGGTACATGACGGTTTATGGGAACCGGCATGTTACCTCGGTTATGTTATTACGGTACATGACGGTTTATGGGAACCGGCATGTTACCTGATTATGAATATTATGGATCATGACGGTTCAGGGGGGAACCGGACATGAATGTGTATGTTATGTATATATCTGTTCATCTACCTTCCTTTACATGTTCTACTATCTCCTCTGAGGAGGGTCGTAGGCCTGAGTGGACCCCGGAGTAGTCACGGAGCACCGACTGAGTGGAGTCACCCCCCAGTTGGGTTCCTTACTCTCATGAAGGCTATGATTACTATTACCTCGGGTAGGGTCAGTGGTCTGCGGACATTGACCTTGACTTTGAGAAGACTCGGATTGAGACCCGGGTAGCACGCGTGTAGCTTTGGATACCGTGACAGGATTGGTTGTGTAACTTATATGTATATATGATATATGATATGATATATGAGATTTGATATGTGGTGTGCACAGGTGCGCACGGGATTTGGGCAGCCGTATGGTCGTTTTCATTGTGGTCCTTTCGACCTTGGTTTATATCTGCTTTGGGCTTAGTCCCACATATGATTTGTTTTGGATAAATGGTTTTCGAATGCATGCATGCTTTTTAGTGGAGGGTACAAATGTCTTATGAAATGTTTTTATAAACTTTTGTTTTGTCCACTCACAGTTTTTAATGTTTTGACTGCCCTTCAGGTTGACATCGGATGTGGACTGTAGCAGAGACCGAGATATCACATGCCTCCTCCGGATCCTGGCGTACTCTGATAGCCCGGGAGGGCAAAGGTCGGAAATATCCCTTGTCTGACACTTCGTGTCAGACGGGAGCAGGGTCATCCCGCACTAATCCCGGGGGGATTGGGATGGGTCCTGTCATTATTACTATATAATTAGAGATTTATTACCTATGGTGATTTATTGTGAATTTGATTATGGAATTTGGATTATTAAGTTTATAAAAAAAAGAAAGATAATAACAAGTTTTGATTATAAGTATCGTTTGTGTGATTAATTGAAGGTTTAACACACATTGTTTATAAAAGAAATTAATTGAGGAATTGTGAAGGACTTGAGTATAATTCCATTTCATAGTAAGGAATTAATATGGGTAAATTAAGGTGGTTTGAAAAGGTGTAAAAAAGGTGTGCAATTAGGGTTCAAGATTAAAAGTTGAACGTATGTGATGCTATTGTGATTTTGAGGTGTTATGTCTATGATTGTTACAAGAAAAAAGTTGGTTATGTTCATATTTGAACTACTAAGTTGTAGTGATGATCGTTAATAAGTGAGAACTAATGCCTTAATTACGACTTATTTATGATTGGTATTTTGGAGTCTAAATTCTTAAGTTGGTGGCTATTTTAATAATTTGTTTGAGTTGGTATTAAAATTTGTGATAATTAAAATAGTAAAAATAAGGTGAAATACCGTTATACTTGGAAGTTAATATATTGTTGACAAGTATGAAAACAAATGAAATTATAAAGAGACAAGAATAAGTTAATAGATTGTTGACACGTATGAAAACAAATAAAATTATAAAGACACAAGAATAAGTTAATAGATTGTTGACACGTATGAAAACAAATAAAATTATAAAGAGCAAGAATATTTTTTATATTGGTTAATTAATATTTGATTATGGATTGTCGTTCTAATTGATTTGATCAAAATTGAAGATTGATAAGGTTTAACAGTGATTATGATAAATGGTAAGATTAAGATAATAATGATCTTAATAATGGAGAATAAACCCGAGTATGGATGAGTTGATAGATTTTTCTGCTTGGCGGGGTTAGTGTGTTGAACGTGAGTGGTAACTCCGCAAGGTCGGGTTAAGTTTGGTTAATTAAATAAGTTTTGGATATGGATATAATTGGTAGTATTCCTTGTATGACAAAAGTTGTCAGACGGGAGCAAGACCGGCCATTTTTCATTGATTTTTAGGAACGGGTCCTGTCAGAGAACCTTAGTACTCCTTGTACAATGGCCACCATTTGGCCATTGTTCATGGGAACCTGCACCACATTTTCAATCTTTTAAACTTGGAAATGAAACTCTCAGTAGTCTCATGCTTTCCTTGTTTGATGACACTTTGGTCACTGATTGTGACTTCATACTTGACCCTGTAAAACACCTCATTGAACTTAGCCTTTGTTTGCCTCCAAGTGTGAATAGAGACTTCTGGAAACGAAGTGTACCAAGAAAAAACATCCGCAGCCATAAAGCTACTGAATAGTCGTAGCCTGAGATATGAATTATGTCACGACCCGAACCATCTAGCACGATATTGTCCGCTTTGGGCTCATCCTTCACGGTTTTGTTTCTGGGAACTCCTGTGCAACTTCCTAGTAAGTCACCCATCTTGGGGCTGCACCAACCTCAACTCGCTTAACTTTGGAGTTCCAATCAAACTCAAAGCCAGTGAACTCCCAAAAGGCCTCGCGCTAGATAGATACGTGCCCACACATATAAGGCACTTCACCTTTCCCTCCTCGAGCGATGTGGGATTGTTCACTATTCTTCCCAAGACACGGGTCTTACAATCCACCCTCCCCCCCCCCCCCCCCCCATTGGGGCCCAGCGTCCTCGCTGGTACACTTCCGATTGGGGTCTGGCTCTGATACCAAATTGTCATGACCCGCCATCTAACACGATATTGTCCGCTTTGGGCTCAGCCTTCACTGTTTTGTTTCTGGGAACTCACGTGCAACTTCTCAGTAAGTCACCCATCCTGGGATTGCACCAGCCTTAACTTACTTAACTTTGGAGTTCCAACCAAACTCAAAGCCAGTGAGCTCCCAAAAAGCCTCGCGCTAGATAGATACGTGCCCACACATATATGGTGCTTCACCTTTCCCTCCCCGAGCGATGTGGGATTGTTCATCGTTCTTCTCAAGACACGGGTCTTACAAATTATCCTGATGAGCTGCACATTGGACCGAGAATCTCTTATATGTTCCAGGGAAAACGTACTATTCTCTCCACTAAGGAGTGAAAAATCAGAAAGTTTGAAGTTCATGGGATAAGGATTATCTTAGTCCACGTACATGGAGTAAAGATTTATGTATGTCACATTGGTTCTCCTAGGAGGCACTAGTTGTCCTTGAATCATACGCCTTATCTCAGCCATTTTAGTTATGATGGCTTGATTCTCAATTGCACGGGGTGGCCTTCGAATCTTCTCAGAAGGAAGGTTGATATTTGGCATGGATCCCATTGTCCTCTTTCGACTAGACCTCGTGAGTCTTGCTCGTTTCTAGGACTTTAAAAGGTCAGGCACTTGAGAAAAAAGTCCTCGTGATCACATGTTCTAAAGTTGACACTCTAGAATTCGTGGTTCGTTTCCCTTTATCTGGGCGTACGACCTCTAGAGGTGAGGTGGCATCACCTTTCTGCTCTGTTTTCCCTTGTCTGGAGAGCTTTTGAACCTATTCGTTCAGAGCCTTCATCCGAGCGCATATGGGAGCCAGGGCATCCTTGATGAATTTCAACAATTCTTCCTTAGCTATTTCCTGACTGGTGATATCCTTAAGATTTCCATCACGAGGAGTTTCCACATTGTCTTCCATTAGTGGTAGCCCAAGAGTTTCTCGTTGTGGCATTGAACTCATAAATCTCTCTTTGTATCACATCTTCGTTCCATATATTAGAACTTGGACATGCACTGCAAAAGAGTCCCACTGGGTATTCCAGATTATGTTCATGTGCAAAATGTTTTCGTAGCAAAATCTGGGGTTTCCGTTCGGTGACTTTCCTGTGGGAGCAAATACACAAATATTTGGGTAAGGCAGGTCTCTTTGTTGTAGTCTGCTCTTGTGGTGTGCGGTGAAGGTGACTAGGGTGAGCGAGGTGAAGGCTGAAAGCCTTGGGCCATGGTGTCTTGACCTAGATGGGTTGGTCCAACTAACTTGATCTTCTAGCTTCCTTCAAAGTAAGCGTACCACTATTAGAAGCTGCTACCAGACAGGGTTAGAAATGGTTTTTGAATTGAGACTCATAAACCATTGTTCGAATAAAGTGAAGGTGGAGCATGAGCGCATCTTATTTGCACTTGTGCTATTCTTTTCTATGCCTCCTTCCATGACTTTAAAAATTTTCTTTTATGCCTAGTCCAAGTTCAATGTCAACGTGTTCATATTTCCAAAGTGCAATTCAGAATTAGAGGGGGAGATAAACAGATTTACCTCTTCAAACTAGACTTTTTGAATACTTAATCAAAACACGAAAATGGTTATATGACTTACGCAGCCATAGAACACATTGGTTGATGTATTCTAGTTATTGAAATGAGACTTGAAGAAACCGATTGTATAGAGGGGGAGAGAGAGAGAAAGGGGAAGTACAAACACTTAGAAAACAAATGCTTGATTATTAGGTGATGAATGGAATTACAAGTGCAGGATGTAACGACCCGTCCCTAATTTTAGGGATTAATTAAGAATTAATTATGGATTAGAGAGGCTAATCGAGAATTAATGGAGGATTATCGAACGTTCAGGGTGAAATTACGATTTTTCCTCCAAACGAGGACAAAAAGTTAACTTTTGACCCTGGAGGTCCATTGCACGAGGACCAAAGACTGTTAAGTAGATCGTATGTCAGGACCCGTCCCAATCCCCCGGGGATTAACGCGGGACGACCATGATCCCGTTTGACACGGAGTTTTAGACAAGGGAAATTCCAACCTTAGCCATCTCGGGCTTTCAGAGTATGCTAGGATCTAGAGGAGGTATGTGATATCTCAGTCTCTGCTACAGTCCCCATCCACCGTCAACCTGAAGAGCATTCAAAACATTTAAAAGTTGTGAGTGGACAAAACAAAGAGTTTATAAAAACATTTTGTAAGAAGACATTTGTACCCTTCACTAAAAAGTATGCATGCATTCGAAAACCATTTATCCAAAAGAACCATATGTGGGAACTAGCCCAAATCATAAAGAAACCAACCATACGGGCCACTTCCCAAATCCATGTGGGACTCAGTCCAAAACCTGTACACATCACATATCATATAGCATATATACATATAAATCACACAACCAATCCTGTCACGGTTTCCAAAGCTACGCGCGTGCTACCTGGGGTCTCAAGCCCAAGTCTCTCAAGGTCCACCTAGGTCAATGTCCGTAGATCAATGACCCTCCCTGAGGTTATGATCCAAGCCCTCCTGAGAGTAAGGTACCCAACTAGGGCGACTTCACTCAGTTAGTGCTCCGTGACTACTCCGGAGTCCATCCAGGCCAACGACCCTCCCCAGAGGAGACATTCCAAATAAGGAAGGTATATGAATATATATACATATAGAAAACATTCATGCTCGGTCCCTATAAACCGTCATGATCCATAAAATCTTTCAAGGGTTCATTTCGGTCCCCATAAACCCTCATGAACCTGGAAACCCATTTAGGGTCCCCAACCCGAAAACATAAACGTAAAGTAACTGGGTCTCGAGCCTGAACACATGACTCAACTAGGCATCGTGCCCGATATCTCAGGGTCAGTCACGACTCCGATCGTAGTGATGCATGCAACCATCCATCTAGGACCGCCCTCAATCCTGGTATGTCGCCGTGAACGAATCAACCGACGCGACCACCACAAGATCATGGTGCACCCATCACCGATCGATATCCTGAACCATCAGAACTCCGAAGTCGAGCCTCCCCCAGCTACCCGACAACGAATCGTCCATCGTGACCTCTCCGGAAGAAACACATCCCAATACGGAGGCGAGCGTCGTATCGTCCGTCGCCGTGCACAAAGCACTCGCCGCGACCACGATCAGACCTGTAGGTCATAAATAGGGTCATATGCTCGAGATAAAACCAAATGGGTCTCATTCCCGAGTTTATCCTTTTGAAATCCAAGACCATTTCATTTAAATCAACGTAGAAAGTACAAACTGTATCGGCACCGTATAGGGCCGAAACCTCGAAATACGTGTCAATACGTAACCACGCACAAATGCACTCATCGAATCACAAAACAAGTATTAAAACATATAATAAACATTTATGCATGCACCAATTTAGAAAACAAGGTCCACTCACAGACCGTCCGAGCTGTCGCCTCGATACGCGTACCATACAGCTCTCCCGAGCCAATCGTCATCACCGAGACTCCAAAACCTATCCAAATTGTAATAGAAGGTTACTAACTACTTAAATAACCTCCCACTAAAGCCCCGTAATTTTCCGGAATTTTGAACTATTTTTAAAGTCGGTCCTAAACCTTCGAACACCCCGAAACCTATCGAAACGATGTCCGATCGACATGAAACCAGTCCCAAAATGTTCGTTACATCAAATAGATGATTTCACATGTTCCCCAGAATATGGGCCATGCGCCCACACGCGCCGGCCAAAGCCCCTGCACGTGGGAGCCATGCGCCGGGCACTATTCATGCGTCTTCAACCTCTGGTCGGTCCGAACCGGCCGGTTCTGTGCAGTCCGGTCTATGTCCATACCCTCCTATTTTTTCGTCCCTTTTCTTCCTTCTTTCCACCAATCTTCCTACTTTGATCCTATGAGTCTAAATATATAAACAAAACCACCTAAAACCTATAAAAATCCATTGAACCGATTTCCCCTCCATAGTTCAACTTTCCCAGTTTTGTTCCCAGGCTTCACAGCCACTTACCAAACTTAAAAACCTTCCTAACACCTTCCTAGAACCTTAATGAACTCATCATAATCATCCAAAACTATCCATGAAGCCCAAATCGAAATATTGGATTCAAAAACATAAACCGAGAGCCTTACATTCTCTCCACCATGCACGGCGGCCCAGCGCCTCCTGCCACCGTCCTCAGCTTCATCAGTCCACCCTCTGTCTCCTTCATGGATTGGGTCAGGTAAGGGAGAAGGGTTTGGGTGATGGTTTGATAGGGGAAGGACGAGATCGGGTTTGTGTTTGGGTTTGGTTTTGCACGAACAAAGGGATATGCATGAATGAATAAGGGTGGCCTATGGATGAGTGACACTTGTCACTCATCCATTGGGCAAGAATTAAATATCTGGGGCCCACTTGAATACAAAAGCTCCCCTTTTCGTAAATCGCACAATAGTGACCCGAAACTTCCGTGAACCGTAACTTCGCCGTCGAACGTTCGAATTCGATGTGCCACCTGTCTATGGATTTGTATCCTCCCAATCTACGTAACGGTCCTTGGCCCTCAGCCATTAGACCTCCCAGGTCAAAAGTTAACTATTTGCCTCCTTTTAACCAAATTAACCAAATGCCCTTGAACTTCCGAAAGTCATAACTTCTTCCTCGAACGTCGGAATTGAACGTACCACCTGTCTATAAACTCGTGACGTTCCAAACTACGTCACAGTCATTGGCCAAAGTCCATTTGACCGTCCGAACAAAAAGTCAACATTTTGCCCACGACAAGGGGCAAAACGATCATTTTGCATCGTTCGTCCAGTTTCGTTCAACTAATCTCCGATTAACCTCACTAATCCTCGATTATTCACTAATCTAATATCGGAATTAGGGACGGGTCGTTACATCATATCGATATGAGTCTATAGACAGACGACACGTCAAAATCGGATATTTGACGGGAAAGTTACGGGTCACATAAGTTTCGAGTCACTATTGAACATTTTACGAGACGGGTGGACTTTTGTCTGGAAGTGGGCCTAGATATTTGTATCAGGCCCAAAGGATGAGTGACAAGTGTCACTCATTCATTGCTCCCATTACACAGATACATGCATCTACCATTTTCCTTCATCCATTCGAACCAACCCGAAACCCCGTTCCCCATTTCATCCATCTTCTTGTTCTGGACCAAAGGGGTGAGAGGCAGAGGGTGAGTGAAGGTCTGAGGGAGACTGTGAGAGGCGGCATGACAGCCATAGGCGGCAGAGGATTTCACGGGGGAGGTGATGTTCGTGGGATCCTTGCGAGTCGAGGAGGATCGAAATTAGTGGCTGAGGACGGCGGGGCAGGCTAGACAGAGAGCAAGAAAATTGGGTCGTGAAGGGCGGATCGAACAGGTCCTGGAACCCCGGAGATAGTGATTATCCCTGAGAGGCTTATGGCACCCATATCGAGGTGCAACATGGACGGTTTGTGAGTGGACTTTGTTTTATGAATTGATGCATGCATAAATGTTTTATATGTGTTTTACATCGATGATCTGAGATGCCTTGAGTGCATATGATTGTGGTATTTAGTATTTACGTATTTACACGTATTTCGAGATTTCTGGTTTTATATCGTGCCTATACATGCTGTGTTTTTAGTGATGGTTTAAGGAAATATTTTGGATTTGTAAATGTAGAATCGGGCATAAGACCCATTTGAGTTGGAAACTATCAGACTTGAAGCCTAGTTGATTTGTGATATCGGGCTTGAGACCCAATTGGTTTATGATATCAAGCTTGAGGCCCAGTTGATTTACGATATCGGGCATGAGGCCGAGTTGAATTGTGGCATCGGGCTTGAGGCCTAGTTAACTTATAGTATCGGGCTTGAGGCCCAGTTGATTTGTGGTATCGGGCTTGAGTCCCAGTTGTGGTTTATGAAATGAGATTTCGGGTTGAGATCCTATTGAGATACGGATTTAGGCTGAGGCCTATGAGATTTAGAATTGAAATGCATTCGACGAATCCTGGATTTTGATTCGGGTATGAGACCCAGTTGAATTATGATTTGAAAGAGATGAATTTTTTCACACTTATATGTATATACCCTCCCATATGAGTAGTCTCCTCTAGACGTCGATTATCCTGGAGTGTCACAATCCACTTCTTGGGATGAATGACTTCGAGGGGGAGCACATGCCCAGGAGTGAGAGATATGATGCAGTCTTGGACAGGGTCCGGAGACAGGTCCTCCCAGACGTAGACTCGGAGATGAGACCTGAGTAGTATGCATACTATAGATATATTGTGACAGGTTCTTGGTTGGGCATATGAGATGCCGAGGATGGGTTATATATATATATGTATATAATGTTTCACCGAGAATGGTTTTGATGATGAGACCTCGTGTTCTATGATTTGGACTCAGACTTCGGTCTGGATTTCCTTGATTTGGTTTTGGGCTAAGACCCTACTGAGTTAATGGCTTCGATTGAGAAGCAATTTTCAATGTGGTTGATTTGAAAAGCATTATGTCCTGCTTTCGGAAAGTATTTGAAATGAACTGATTTTATGATGCATGCATGCTTTTACATGAAGGGTATAAACGTATTTTCGATATAAATGATTTTTATAAAACTGTTGTTTTGTCCACTCACAGCTTTTATGGTTTTAATACCCTTCAGGTTGGTAGCGGATGCGGGCTGTAGAAGAGATCAAGACATCACATGCCACCACCAATCCTGATGTACTCTGATAGACCGCGAGCGGGCGATGAGTTATCCCTGGTCTGACAAACGGTGTCAGACGGAAGCAGGCACGTTCCACGATAATCTAGGGGGATTTGGGACAGGTCCTATCACATGAAGTAAACTATCTCTAGATTAAGCCATGGGCTGGCGTTCTTGGTCGAGCGACCATCAACTGGATGAACATCTGTTGAAAATCATACCAAAGGTGCTGGCAGAGCAGTAACAGACCTTGCTAATGTCAGGGAGTGATATTGTGAAGGTCTCAAAGACTAACTTGATGTAGACGAAATGAATTAGGTGGCCTTTAAAACCAGATACGAAAGCAAGTCGGAGTGAAGTACGGTAGTCAGAAAGTCTCCAAAAACTAACTTGAGATGCAAGTCGGGTTTGAAGGAAAGCATGGTGTTTTTGAAGTAAAAACTAAGAATGGTTAAGAGGAGAATTGATTTTTTTATCCTAGATCGAAGAGACAAGTTTTCCTATAAGGAAAGCTTTTGGATCCAAAAAAAACTTGTGAGGATTTGTAGCTGTTGAAATTGATTAAGCTTGATCAATTTTTTTGTTTGATTGAGTTGCTGGTTGTCTTTTGAGAAGAGGACTTTTTTTTAAGCAGCAGGGGAGTGAGGATGGTCGACACGTGCATCCACGTGTGTTTCTCTTTAGCGACGACTAAGTTGTCTCTCTCATTTTCCTTCTGGCAGTTTCAGTACCGTGTCATTATCATTTCCGTGAATCATGCTTGCGCTTCCCCATGATCCAGCTGGTGGGTGCTAACTATGCTTGAGCCTTAAGTCAGAGTGGGTCTTTAATTTCTTAAATCCCCTCCCCAAGTGCCAACGATTGTATCTCTTGGAATTAATTTCAGAGTTATGTCTATTCATGTAAAGATACAAGGCACTTATAAACACCCAACATGTAATATTCAGATGATTCATTCAGAAAAAATAAATAATTTTTGCCCTACCTTTGTCCCTACAATAAGAAGTCAAAATTTTTTTTTGTACCGAGGAGAGCATAGCCTAAAAACAAAACAAATAAGACTAGATGGGCACAACCCTAAAATAGACTCTGCTAAAAAGGCAGAGCCCAAAACAAAATAGAAAGGGCCAAATGGGCACAGTCCTAAAATATACTCTACTAAGAGAGTTAGATGAGATGATATCTAGCAAGTTAAGACCTAGATCAAGACCATGACCCCAGTTAGCCAAAAAGCCAGCAGCATAGTTCTTCTCGCGTTAGATGTGGCAGAGGTTAGATGTCCAATCATGTTTCATTATCACTTTACATGCACAAAACGATGATGAGAGGATGAAAAATATAAATATGGTTCAAAATAAGAGCAACAACAACAAGAGAGTAGCATTCAACAGTTATTGCTTTGAATTCCGACTCCCAAGCCATGTGTAGGACGAAAATTCAGCCTCCAAGCTGTTACCTCGACCAAGATTATCAACAAAACCATTTATCCATCTTCATTCATGGTTATGAAGTAATCTATCCGCACCAATATGCCCAAGAGTGATAATGCATCTACCATCAATGTCCCAAGTTACTACGACATAAACATCATAAGTGGCGTTGGCAACGCCGTTACTACATTGTCGCAATAGAATTAACGTTGTCCTATTATCTAGGGTTAAGAAAAAAATGTGGTGTTGGTTCAAGTTAAGATAGCATAATTTTTTTAGATACATGTTAAGTAATAAGCCAAAATAAAATAGATAAGAAAATACCAATTAAATTGCATATTCTAAGCCTGAAGGTGTTTATAGAAGTACTTGACAATTGGGCACCGTGAACTTCTAGAGAGAGAAAGCTCTCCCTTCTCTCTAGATATTTTATCTCTTCCATTCTGCTCTCTTTTTTGTGGTCTCTAACTTACCGTTTTTAGAGTTGGTGGCAGAGCCGGATGTATGACCTTCTTGGTCGTTTTTAGTTTTTCTTTTCTTTCGTCTTTCTCTTAGTTTCTACTTCCATTACCAAATCTTAGCCTCCATCTCATCCCTACCCAAATATCATCCCCATCAACGTACATCATCTCCCCTAAACCATATATCTTTGGATTTACTCCATTAGTATTTTGCTTGGCTGAAATGCATGCGTCTGTGTTTGCTGCCTCTCCATTTCTACTACCTACTCTCAAATTTGGACTTTTGATTTGGGCGTTTTAGTTGTGTTGTTTGTTGGTCAATCGTGACCGTTTTGATCATTTGGGTATGATAATCTTTGGTGGCTTATTGTCTCCAAGCTATTCTCTACAGATCATTCATCTCGATTTTGGCGTTTCGTTCACTTGGTGAAGTAAAGGCGTGCATTTTGATGGTAGCGGCTGCTAGTTTCCCCCTAGATCTAGTGTTTTTGCTGGATTTGATTCTCGTGGATTGAGTTTTATTGTTTTTGGTAGGAGTGGGTATAAATCCGTTAAAACCTATAACTGATCCATTTCAAACCGTTATTTATACAACAGTTTAAGTTTGACTGGATAAAAGTCAAACGGTTTGATAATCCAAACCGCTCCGTTAGTAACGGTTTGGATTTGGATTTTCATTTTGAAAATCCGTTAAATACAAACCGAACCGTTAAGGAATATATTAATTTTTAAATCTATTATTAATACAAAATAAAAATAATAAAAATAAAAAGATATCCAAATATACCCAGATAAATATATGTATACTTAGATAAAAATATAATAAAAGATTATTAAGTGGTAATGTTTGTTTGCTAAATCTTAATACAGTAGTAATGTTTGCAATCCAATTCTCCGCAAAATTAATATACAAAATATTAAGTATTGATTCATTTTTGTTGTATCCTTATTTTTTTATAAAAATATTTTTGCTGTTTTTTTAATATACTTACTGTTTTTTTAATATACTTGCTATTTTTTTAATATCATTACTGTTTTTTTGAATATCCTTGTTTTTTTTTTTAATATCCTTTCTGTTTTTTTAAATATCCTTGCTGTTTTTTTAAATATATTGCTGTTTTTTTTTTAAGTCTAAACGATTTCAAACTGTTTCAATCCAAATCGAATCATTAGTAACGGTTTGAATCAAAACGGTTTCATTTCTAATTTTAGAAAAACAAACTGTATCGAACCGCTAAGATTTTAACGGTTTGGATTTAAATATTGATAATATTCGTATCAAATTGTACCGTATCCACCTCTAATTTTGAGTCGGGCTTGTTTCTTTTATTTATTGAACCTTTTATCTTTATTTTTTTGAATTATTGTAACTGGATTCTTCTATTTGTATTGCTATTTGGATATGAAAATCAATGCCTACATATTGTCCAAAATAAAAAAGAGACCTTAAGGTGTTTTTTGGGTAAAATCTTAGAAGAACCACTGGAGAACCAAATGGCAGCAGCAGTGGGATCCCCGACCTGTCTCCGGCTCCACCGCCTTCTCCACCCACCACCACCAGCTTTTTCTCTTTCTCTTTTCTTCAAACCCCTTCTCATCTCCACCACTCCATCCATCCCACCTTCCCTACCTGCCCTACCCTCTCGTCCTCGCCTCTTCTGCTGCTCTCCCACTCTTCCCCACTCCCCTATTTCCCCCAAAGCCTCGGTACAAGAAGAAGGACAAACCCAACAGCTTGAAATTTCAGACGAAGAAGAAATAGATGATGGTGATAATGGTGAAGAAAGTGAGAGTGAAATTGACAACTTATTGGATAATAAAGAGGATGCCCAAGCGGGCTTCGAGTCATCTTCGGCTTTGAAGAGAAGTGAGGTCAAGCCTCCAAGCCTTACGGTGAAAGAAAAGAAGGAACTTGCGTCATATGCTCACAGCTTGGGGAAGAAGCTTAAGTCCCAGTTGGTGGGGAAGTCCGGTGTTACAGCCAATGTGGCAGCTTCTTTCATAGAGAACCTTGAATCTAATGAGCTTCTCAAGGTAATTTCTTCATTGTCAATGACTTTTTCTTTTTTGATAAGATTTTGGTGAGTTCAGTTGGTACCCAGTCGGGGGTTTAATGGTTTATGTCACAATTGAGGAAGTTTTTTGTGCCAGTCTGAATTTGGATACTTTGTTAGTCCCTAAATTTAGTTACAAATTACTGATTCTGATGGTGGACCTGGTGGTTGAATGCACATCCATAAAAGGATTGTGGTAAATAAATTTTGAAATCGCAAACTGAATGGATCCAAATTGATATCATTCTGATAGGCGAAATTACCTGCCAAACATGTTTTGTTATGTTATGGTTTCTGTGATGTATGCTTCATTATCCTAGAAGCTACTTTTCTATCCTTACATATTTGTCTTCTGATATAGAACGTCCTACTTTTAGGCTCCTTAAATAGTTTGTAAGGATTAGACTCATTTTTATTTTAGGCACTCGGTACCCGAACTGTTTGAGGGTTAGGGCTTTACAGAGTTGGGTTGATTTAATTGAGTTATCATGCTTAAGAACAAGCTCTTGATAACATAATTACTCCTATTAGACGAAAACCTTGTACCAAGTTTGTAAATTATAGTAGATTTCATGCACCTACAATGTTTATAGAATTCAGTGTGGTCTGGAAGCCTTACTTCAGCTGCTCAGAGCCTCATACTCTGATAGGAGGTAGCACACGCTTCCAGCGCCACCAATAGGGGCTACGGAGACAGGTTGAAACTGAATTTATCCAACTTGGTTTCCAATGTGGGCCTGATATGGAAAATTCCCTAACCACACTCCAAGTGAATGCAAAATTAGACGGGAACTAAATCAGACAAAAGATCAGTTCTTTTTAGAAAATTGTTATAGACTGTATTTCTTTGGTTTAGCATTATTCTGTCTTCTATCTTTATATTTTACTTTTACCAATTTAATATAGAGTACTGAAATATATTTGTGCTTAGCTAAGACTGCCAAGTTCTATGTTGTGAACAGGTGAAAATACACAGGACATGCCCAGGAGAGCTAGAGGATGCGATGATGCAATTGGAGGAAGCAACTGGTTCAGTTGTTGTCGGTCAAATTGGTAGAACAGTGATTCTTTACAGGCCCAGCATCACCAAGTTGAAAGCAGAGGAGAAAAGGCAGAAGTCACGGAAAGTATTTATGAGACGAAAGATGTATTCAAAACCCACATCCGTGGAATTCCAGAAGAAAGGGGAAAGACCAAGAAAAAATGGGCGTGATAGCCGGGGAAGAGTGAGTGTCTAAATTCCCATCTCATTATGGTTCTGGTAAATATAAATCTGCAACCATGTTGAGAACGTTGTGGGGGCAAGTTGTTCTTACATTTACCTTTAAAGCTAAGAATGTGTGGAAACTGTGGAGTTTTTGTTGCAAAGTCGAGTTTAAGCTGACAATTTGCTAAAAGAGAAGAAAAACTGAAGTTCGACCTGGGTAATTGTGGTTGACATCATGTTTGACAAACTTAGGATGTAAGTTGATGAATTGAATAGCATAGAGATCAATTATCTACAAGTCAATGCTAGAACCAATTGAACTAGATCCACAAGACCAAATTTTCTTGTTAGAGTAATATGTTCATTTATAACTTGTAATAATTTTTGTACTGAAAATGGAAAAGAAGTTGGACTGGTATTTCTCTTTGAGCAAGTCTTTCTAAGAAACAAAATTGGGGACTTGGTCTCATCTCTCAACTCAAAACTTGTTTGCTACATGGATATGGAAGATATTTTTAGAACCTTCTTATTAATAAAATGTGAGGAACTCATATTTCTTTTTGGTTCTCTGGATTGGTAAGCGGTTGGGACTTAGGAGGGTGTTTACACTCGAAATAAAACAGTAGAGCTCTAGGAGGGTTTTTAATAAATTAAAGACCCAACTTGACTTTAAGATCAAGTTCAGTTCGTATTCACAACTAGATCATGGGGAAGCGTGGATGTGATTTATTCAATCGCACTAACATGGCATCGAAACCAATAGAAGAGGTCGTAAGGATGTGCGATTACGCCATCGCGAAGGAAATGCACGCGTCGAAGCACATATCAACCATCCACCCTTCCATGTCTATAAAAGGAGAAAAAGCCCTCTTCTCAGAGGACATTTAACCAATCAAAAAAAAAATTAAACAAACTCAATCAATTTCAACAACTGTAAACTCTCAAAAGTTTCTTTGTTACTTAAAAGCTCGCCTTCTTAGAAAAACATGTCTATTCGATATAGGATCAAAATTTAGTCCTCATATCTACCCTTCTCAGTTCTTACTAAGAACACCAAGTTTTTCTCCCAATCTGACTTGCATCCTAAGTTCATTTCTGGAGACTTCTCAACCACCACACTTCATTCCGACTTGCTTCCGCGGCTGGTTTTGAAGGCCATTTTCCTCATTTCGACTGAATCAACCAGCCTTTGAGACCCTTACAATCCCACTTCCCGACATCATTATATCTTTTTACTACTTTGCCAACACCTTTAGTATGAGTTCTAACGAATGTTCATCTAGTTGATGATCTTTCGGCCAAGAATGTCAACTTATGGCTTAGTCTAGAGAGAGTTTACTTCACACACCTGTAATTCAATTCACAACGCTAATACTTAATTTATGTTCTAAGCGTTTGCATCTCCCCTCCCTTTCTCTACAATTGGTTTCTTCAAGTCTAACTTCGACAGCTGCAATATACCAACCAATGAGTTCTATGGCTGCATAATTCGTAAAACCATCTTCGTACTATGGTTCACGATTTGACTAGTCTAACTTGTAGATGTTGATTTTGTCTAACTCCCCCCTCCAACTTTGAATTGTATGTTATTAACATAAGCACGCCGACATTGAACTTGGACTACGTGCAAAAGAAAATATTTAAAGTCCTCGAATGAGGCATAAAAAGAACAACGCAAGCAAGATGCATGCTTGCTCCACTTTCACTTGATTCCAACGATGGTTCATGAGCCGCAATTCAAAACCAACTTCTAACTCGGTCTAGGAGCAGCTTCTAGTGGCACGCCTGTTTTGAAGGTAGCTATAAGGCCAAGTAAGTTGTACTAGCCCATCTAGGGCAGGACCGCGACACCGCTCATCTAGAGCAAAACCGCGACACCATAGCCCAAGGCTTTCCACCTTCACCTCACTCATCCTAGTCGCTTACACCGCACACCACTGCATTAGACTACAACAAAGAGATCCCCCTCACCTCAAACACTCGCATATCCATTCTTTCGGAAGTGAGCCACCGAACGGCGACCCCAGATTCCACTACGTCAACATCTTGGGCACAAACATAATCTAACACGCCCAGTGGGACTCTTTTGCAGTGCATGTCCAAGTTCTGATATACGGAGTGGGAGCGTGACGCTAAAGGCAAGAATTGGCCAATATGGAAGTTAATATGGAAAATCCTCGTGATGGAAATTTCGAGGATATCACCAGTCAGGAATTGGCCAAAGAAGATTTGATGAAATTCATCAAAGATGCCTTAGCTTCCATCTATGGTTAGTTGAAGGCTTTGAACGAACAAGTTCAGGAGTTCTCCAAACAACGGAAAACGGATCCGAAAGGCACCACCACCCCACCTCCAGAGGTAGCGAGCCCAAATAAAGGGAAACAAACTAAGGATTCCAGAGTTCTTAGAACCCGTGGTCACGGGGCCTTTGTTCTCCAATGCTTCACCTGCTGAAATCTTGGAAATGAACAGGACCCGTGAGGTCCAACCGAAAGAAGATAGCAGGATCCAGACTAAATATCAACCACCCTCTTGGAAAGAGTCGAAGGTCAAAACGGCCCAGGGTGTCCCAAGTAGCATTAAGGGTGATTAAGAATTGGTGAAGATCTGGTGAGACGTGATCAGAAGAGGAATTAAGGCCTAACCAAAGGCCATCTCGTGTTTTTGAACATCAGGCCATAACAACTGAAATGGCTGAAATAAGACGTATGATTCAAGGACAACTAGTGCCTCCTAGGAGAGCTAATGTCCTAACATGCAAGAATCCTTACCCCTTGTATGTGGACCAGGATAATCCTTTTTCTAGGAACTTCAAACCGCCAGCTTTTTCATTTTTTAGTGGAGATGGTAGTACCTCATCTGTGGAACATGTAAGGAGATTCTCCGCCCAATGTGTAGCTCTTGAGGATAATTCATATCTCAAGCTACTTATGTTCAGCAGCTCTCTAGTTGGGGATGCATTTCTTGGTTTACTTCATTACTAATAGCCTCCATGCACACTTGGGGACAAATATAGGCCATATTCCTTAAAGAGTTTTACTAGGTCGACCCTGAGGTCACGATCAGTGATCTAACTGCCATCAAACAAGGAAAGCTTGAGACTACTTAGAGTTTCAGTGGTAGGTTTAAAAGGCTAAACTTGAAGTGCAGGTTCCCCATGAACAACAACTAAATAGTGACCATTGCGGATAGGGCACTAAGGTTCTCACTGAGGATGAAGTTCAGTGACACCACTTTCTCATACTTACATGGGATATTGGTGCTTGTGTCGAAATTTGAAAGACTACTGGAATAAGAACAACGGCAGAAGAATAACTTTAAAGTTCCCAATTTCTACAAAACCAGGATACCTGTTCATTAGGTAGACCATAAAAATGTAGATGAAGAATCCTCGGAAAATAGAGAGGGGTAGGAACTAGAGATGGCTATAGCCGAGATCCAAACTTCGAGCAAAGCGCCCGTGACCAGCAAATCATTGGTCAATCTTGTACGGGATCAAAAACCTGCTAATCTAATTGGGGGATACTTTTCCAACAACGTCCCGATTTTTACTTCATATCTTTTCGACCTAACTAAGGCTGGAGAGATATATGATGAGTTGGTCAAGGAAAAGGTGATCAAGCTTGATCCTAAGTAAGAAATTCCTAGATTATAGGAGATCAAGGGAAAGCAATTCTGCAAGTGACATGTATCACCACACTACTCCACTGCAAATTGCGTCTAGTTTAGGGATACGATCCAAAGCTTGATCAACCAAGGATATATTGCCTTGGCCCCTAATGCCAATGATAGTGGACACTTTCCATTCCCTGGGGCGTTAGTAAACATGGTCAACCTATAATGGTCACAACCTAAAGAAGGCAACGTGACTAAAGAAGGTCAACCAAGGGCTTCCAAGGAAACTCAAGATCCTAGAGGATCACTAGCTTCGATCATTGAGAATTTAGTCATATATAGTAAGTTTAGGACAAAGTGTGCTAGAAATCCCTACCCAAGGCACTAAGTCAGACCTAGAACTAAAGAGGTCGAGAGAAAAACAAGATGAGGACCTCTCGAACTGTCTCGAAACTGGCTACAGACTTTATAGTCTGAAAGGAAAGCTCCCTCGAAATTCTATCTTCCAAATGTTAAAGGATATCAAGAAACAGAAACAGCCAGCTAAAAAAAAGTCTATAACCATCCAACGAGATCCCGATGGTCAAAATGCCACCTCTCCAAGATCATTAACATCTCGACTTGGGAAAGCCATTGTCCAAAATGGAAGATGGTATACGGTTGGTAAGAACGGCAAGCCGTGCAAGGAACTAGGACGAACTGTCAAGTGCAGGATCCCAAGATAATTTAAAACCTACAAGTTGGCTCAAGCGAGTTTGGGAGCAACCCGCCAGCAACTAACATGGAGTTGATGTGTCGTCTTGAGGAAAACTTGAGAATGAAGAAGGACCGAGTTAGCCTTCATAGAAAAATATCCATCCCAAGCTCCTCATATGAGACTTCTCTAGGAGCTAGAAGAAATATCACATTTGGCAACTTTGTTGAAGAGAAGTTGCCAAACAACCAGTCCAAAAATCTTCACATCCTAACAATACAAGAAAATTCCGACCAGGATACCCAACAAAATGACGGTCATTGCATAACCGAAGAAGAGTTTAAAGAGTTCGAGAAAGGCGTGATGGAGATTATGGAGGCGGAAGGATCGCTCAATGAGGGGCAATTAAAGGTTCACTATGAGCTAAACCTAGTGGTAGTACTGTTAGAACACTTCTCGGCCATCTACCACCAGATAAACCAAGCCTACAAACTATCTCGAGCAGTGAGATCTCAGTCAGCCACGAAGAGAGCCAAGGTTTCATTTTGGAACCTAGTTGCTAAAACGAGAAGATGATCTTGATAGGACCTTCCTTGAAATCACCTCGATACTCAAGAAAGAGCATGATCCCATCTGACACAAAAACTTTAATTTCCAAAAGTAACCTTAGTCCAAAAATAAACACGAAAATAATGCCCGACAATGAATATACTACACATGTCAATTGGTAAACAAAAGTTCAACAATTAACGGTTATATAGAGCACTAGATAAATAATTAACAACCAGAATCCTATTATGGTTAATGATAGTATGCAATCCCAAGTAATGTCTTAGCCTCAATATAAACCTCGTCACAAGGACAACCTCGAAGGTACGAAAACCATGAAAAACTATGAGTGGACAAAAACAAAAGGTTTTGGAAACCATTTCCGAAATAATCATTTCCCTCTTTGTTTATAAAAACATGCATGCATAAGAAAATAAACACTTGATTTCCAATAAAACAATTAAATATATAAAAATGCAGGATCAATATAAATCATGTAAATCATATAAATGCCCTTAGCCCACATTTCCCTATAATCCCTCTTTATAAGCATTTCAAAAATCTGAACACAATAACCTATAATAGCCAAACCGCAAACCTTGCTAGTCTAACCAGCTAATCAACTCATACTACTTGTAGACAATCACAAAATATGCGGAGTCCTACTCCGTTGGAATGTGTGGAGCCTAACTCCGACGACGTTTGGGTCCGTGTTTGGGAACCCTCGGAGCCCAACTCCGGAATAGCAATTCAATTGCATGAAGATGACTATACTGAGAAAAAAACTTTACAAAAGTCCACTCGTAATCCAACCAATAGCTCACTCTTGAGCTATGCGCTCCTCAGAAGTCCTGGAGTGTTCTAGCCTGTCAAAGTAACAACTGGGAGTCACCAACAATGCATATAACTGTGTACATAAATCCCCTTCCAAATCCCAAGATAGTACACGCATACCAACACGCGCGATGACATGGTATGCTAATGTCACCCTACTAACCTGGCATGCTAATGTTAGCCCCACTTGACGTGGCACCGGTTGACGTGGCCTTGCTGATGTGGCACTTGCTTATGTGGTAGCTAACGCGACCGCTAACGTCACCGTGCTAACATCATCACAACATCATGCTGATGTCACCTATGAAACAATATGATTTAGGTCACATCAATAGTGTGTCGTGCTTGTTCTATTTATAGAGTAAACATATACATGATAAGTGTTGAGTAAGTATAGTTATAATCTAACAATAAAGTAAGTAAGTGCAGTTCTATACTAACTACATATGCTATCTAGATAGAGACTTAGTAGGATCAGAATGATCCTAACAGATTGGATTGAGAGTCCCAGAAGGAGCCTCATCCGAAGGGAGAGGCCGGATAGGAGTCTCCTTTGTCACACCCCCGCAAGTTGACGGTAAGGCAATAGAAGCTTGAGCAGTGAGAGGGAGCTAGGACAGCAGGTAACGAAAAAGGGGAGGAGGGGGTTCTTTGGTGAAGATTTCTGCAAGCTGATGGGGTAGAAACATAGTGGACTTACAGCTTATGACGAACCACTTTCTCCCGAACATAGTGATAGTCAACCTCCACATGGCGAGTACGAGAGTGGAAAACTGGATTTGAGGCCAAGGACATGGCACTGATGTTGTCTCAAAAGTGCTTCGGACAAGCGAGATGGAGACGAATATCACGAAAAAGGGAGCGAAACCAAGAGATAGCAGCAGTAGTGTAGGCAATCTGTCTGTATTCAGCTTCAGTGCTGGAACGGGAAATGCCTCCCTGTTTCTTGGAGCTCCAAGAGACTAAGTTGGAACCAATATAGAGACAATAGCCGCCAGTGGAACGCCGGCTATCAGGGTTGCCAGCATAATCAGCATCAGAGTAGGCCATGAGGAAGAGAGAACCAGAACGGTAGAACAAGCCATGGTTGGAAGTGCCCTACAAGTAACAGAGAATACGTTTGACAGCTAGCCAATGGACAGTGCTGGGGGAGTGCATGAATTGGCACACCTGGTTGACGGCAAAGGCAAGGTCAGGGTGAGTTAAGGTGAGGCACTGCAGGGCACCACCACACTGCGGTATTTGGTACCATCAGGAAGAGGATCACCATTTGAGAGACTAAGTCGAGTACAAACAGCAGGGGTAGGAGCAGGTTTGGAAGCCGCCATATTGGTGCGATGAAGGAGATCACGCACATACTTGGTCTAAGTAAGGGAAAGACCAGCAGATGAGCAACAAACTTCAATACCCAGGAAGAAATGGACAGGCCCCAAGTCCTTCATACGAAAGAGATGACCCAAATCAGAAATCAGAAGCTGAACCCATGCACTATGTCAAGACCCGTCCCAAATCCCCCGAGATTAACGCGGGACGTGCCTGTTCCTGCCTGACACGAAGTGTCAGACTAGGGATGATTCCAAACTCAGCCCCACCGGGACTTCTAGAGTGAGCTAGGATCTGGAGGAGGAGTGTGATGTCTCGGTCACATGCACAGCCCAGGCCCGTGATCCATCTGTTCCACCCTCAGAAAAGTTCGGTGCGCGCCTGCCGACTCGTAATGCTCCAGTTCGGCGCGCGTGTCCCGAAGGGCGCCTCCACCTTCAGCGCAAGTCTTTTCTCCTTTTCAGCTGCTCCTCACCAACTCCACCTGCCCTCTGCAGCAGCCACCTACCGATTTCAGAGTGTCTTTTTCAGCAGCAACCTGCCAAGCCATGCCCTGCATCAAACCTGCTCCCATTTTCTGCATTTTCTGCCTTTTTTCAGCCATAAATCAGTTCCAAACCATCCCTAAAATCATCATTAGTCATCATTTTTCATCATTTCTTTTTGTACTATTTTATTACTATTTTTTATATTTTATTTTGTATTTGATTTTTAGTTCTTTGGCCTCCCTCTATAAATAGGGAGGCATTTCACTTGTAAAAAAGAGTCCCCATTTTGAGTAGTTTTTCATCCTAGTTTAGTTTATGTTTCTCTCTTCTCTTAATTCTTCTTTTTCTATTTTTTAGATTTATTTTGGGACCATTTTAATTTCTTTTAGATTATTTATTTAATTAGCTTTCTTTTAATTCTTGTTCTTAATTTATGTTATTTTCATATTAATCTTTAATTTCATTTCTTCTTTACTTTGTTCTTGTGATTTTTCTTTAGGATCTCTTAAATACATTTTTATGCTTTCCTAAGAAATACCTAGGCCAAATATTTCCGAAATAATTCTAGAATTTAAGTCCACATTCTTATGTTTTATCCTCCATCTTCATAAGGTTCCAGCCGATGTTCGGTGTTCCTTATGAATAACATTCCATTGTTTCCATCCACTTTCGGAATCACAAGCTGTTCTTGGGTTCCGAAAGTGTAACTTTTCTCCATTTACTTAAATTCTTGTTATTGTTTTGGTTTTACTTATAATTCAATATATGTGTTGGTATTTTCTTTCTAACATTTGTAAGTAAGAATGCAATCTCCATGTGTTTTACTTTTTGAATTTCTTTTACTTCATATGTTTTAGTGCTTAAACTTCAATTCTACACTAAGTATTTATGACCGCTGTTCGGTGCACTTAGTAGAAAATTGAAGAGATTTAGATGTTTAACACACATTGAAATCACAAACTTAAGGTGAATCGTGTTATAAAGATTTATGACCGCGTTTCGGTGCATTTATATTGTTAGAAAAATGTATGCATGTATTTGAGATGATTAAGGTAGGATTTCGTGATTAGTTCAATATGAGCATGATGTTAGAGTGTTGGTAAAAATATGTGTTTGAAGAAAGTTCACTTGCACAAAAGTTAAAGTAGAAAGAGAATTAAGTTCTTAATTGTTTTTACTTGTTTACTTTATTTTATAATTACAATCTTCGCAAACCCCACATTTAATTCTTTATTCTTTTATTCTTTATTTCATTAATTCTTTTATTCTTTTATTCTTTAATTCATTTATTATTTAATTTTTTATTATTTAATTGTTTAATTATTTAATTCTTTAATGCTTTATTCTTTGATTATTCATTATTCTTTTTAACTAACATATTATTAATGTTCCCTAATTTCCCCGGTTAAGAACGATCCTTATTTACCAATACTACAATTACACAAAAAAAAGGTTTAAATTGCATAATACTCAAATTACGTATTTAATTTAATGCGTAGTTCGGGCTTTACCAGGCCTCAAGCCCGATTTCACAGCCAACTGGGCATCAAGTCCGATACCATAAATCAACTGGGCCTCAAGCCCGAATTCGTTAAACCAACGGGGCCCCCGGCCCAATTGTATAACTCAGATGGGCCTCCAGCCCGATTTCTCATTAAAAAAAGTGGACTCCAAGTCCGATGATTTCCAATCAAATGGATCTTATGCCCGATTCCATATTTATAAATCCGAAATCATTTCATCAAACCAATATAGAAAACACAGCACCTATAGGCACGACTTAAAGCTAAAAACCTCGAAATACATGCAAATACGTAAAATACTAACTACCACAAAAAAATGCACTCATGGCACCACAAAACATGTTCATTAAAGCATATAAAACAGTTATGCATGCATCAATTTAGAAAACAAGGTCCACTCATAGACCGTCCGAGCTGTTGCCTCGATATGCGTGTCATACGCCTTCCCGGGCTAATCACTGTCACCGGGACTCCCAAACCTGTCCAAATCATTTTAGGAGGTTACTAACTACCTCATTAATCTCTCATTGAAGCCCCGTGATTTTTACGAATTTTTAACTATTTTTAAACCCGATGCTAAACCTTCGGACGTCCCGAACTATATCGAAACGATGTCTGATCGACTCGAAACCTGTCCCAAAATGTTCGTTACAATGAATAGATGAAATTACATGTTGACCGTGACCAGAGACAAACCCTCAGGCGCCCTCACGCGCCGCCCAAAGGGGCTGTGCGTGGGCCTCACGCGCCTGCACCAGTCACCCCTAACCTCGCGCAGACCGACCGATTCGGTCCAATCTGTAAATCTGGTCTGGCTGGACCGGCATGACCGGTCCAAGCCCATTTCTCCCTCATTTTCAGTCTGTTTCCTTCCTTTTCAATTCCATTCTCTTTGTTTCAATCCTAGGAATCTATTTGTGTGATTATAACCAAGAAAAACCATCCAAAACACCCATCACGGCCCTGTTTTCCAGCCGTTCCTTTGGGTTGCTCTACCGTCCCCCGCCGTCCAAAACCCTTCCTAAACGTCCATACAAACCTTCTAAACCTCCCCCAATCAACAGAAAACCTTCCTAACGTCTAAAACATGAAATTGAAATTTTGAACGTAAAAGCTTACCTTCCGTGGTTTCCCGGCCACCGTGCACGACGGCCTCCGATCTTGCCACCGTCCACCACGTCCCAGTCTCCTCTCCCTTTTTCATTCACAGTCCATGCTCATCAGGTGAGGTTGAGGGGGTTTTGTGAGGGGTGGGTTGCACGGTTTATGGGTTTTGGGTTGGTTTGGATGAATGGAACATACGATGAAGGAAGGTGCATGAATATGGGGTGCTAAGCAATGGATAAGTGAAACTTGTCACTCATCCATTGGGCCAATTCAAAATATCTGGGCCCCACTCAGGACAAAAGTCAACTTTTGCTTCGTAAAACGTGTTGTTGTAAATAGTACCTCGAGACTTCCGTGAACCATAACTTTCCCGTCAAACGTTCAATTTCGACATGTCACCTGTCCATGGACTCATAATGTTTCGATCTACGTAACGGTACTCGGCCCTCGAGCATCGAACCTCCTGGGTCAAAAGTCAACTTTTTTCCCTCGTTTAGGGGTAAAATCGTAATTTCGCCATGAACGTCCAATAATCCTCGACTAATCCCCGGTTAGCCTCACTAATCTGAAATTAGTCTTAATTAATTCTTAAAATTAGGGACGGGTCGTTACACACTGTCATTCCCTATAATGAGAATGTCATCCACATAAATAAGTAAGTACATACGAAAACGACCATCGAATAAGGTAAATAGAGCGGAGTCTGCAAGAAATGCAGTGAAGCCCAGGTGTTCGAGATGATGACTGAAGCACTGAAACCAGGCACGAGGCGCCTGCTTAAGACCATACAAGGAACAACGAAGTTTGCAGACATGGTGGGGAAACTAAGGATCAGAGAACCCAACCGGTTGGAGCATGTAAACATCTTAAGAGAGATAGCCATGGAGAAAGGCGTTATGGACATCCAATTGGCGAACACTCCACTTGAACTGAACCGAGATAGCCAAAATCAATCAAATGGTGGAGTGATTGACAACGGGACTGAAAGTTTCCCCGTAATTGAGCCCTTCTTGCTGGTGAAATCCATTTTCGACCAAACGGGCTTTGTACCGTTGAACCGAGCCATCAGAATTACACTTGATGCGAAAAAACCACTTGTTGGGAAGGATATTCATGGCAGAGGAGGGAGGAACCAGAGTCCAGGTTCCAGCTTGCTGAAGAGCAAGGAACTCGTCAGCCATGGCGTGACGCCATTCTGCCTGCTTGTTGGCTTGGGTAAAGGAGGTGGGCTTACAAGGAGCATCAGAGGCCACAGACAAAGAGGCAAGGTGAGCATATAGGGAGGAGAGGCACTGCTGCCGATCTTGGGCTCGAATAACCATGGGATAAATGGAAGGACCACTTACCAGGGAAGACGCAGGCACGGTCGCGGGTAGAGGCGTAGTGGTGGCCGCCGAGAAAGTAACAGGAATAGGGGAAGAGGGTTAGGGAAGTTTGGTGAGCTGGGTACAGGCATGACGAAGTGGGTCACGACTGTAGGTGAGAAGGGGTTTTATAGAGGGAGGAGGCAATGGCAAAGGGGGACAAGGAGAAGAAGGCTGGGGAAAATTGGGATTTAGAGGTGGAACAGGAAAAGGAGAGAGGGATTGGGGCTGGGGGAAGAAGATAGGGAAGGGGTTGGGCCGTGGAAAATAAAGGAGAAGAGGAAGGCCCAGTAATGATAAGGGGAGGATAAGGGGCTTGGGGAAGAGGATTGCTATCTGAGGCCCGTGAAAGAGACGAGTCTGCAAAGGAAAAGGATTGTTCATCGAATAAAACATGTTGAGAGATAAAAATGCAGTGGGTGGACAAGTCCAAACACCGATAGCCTTTTTTATGGAAAGGATAGCCGAGGAAAACACATTTAATAGAACAAAATTGAACTTTATGTTTATTATAAGGGCGAAGATAAGGAAAACAAGCACCGCCGAAAGTTTTTAAAAAGTGGTAATTAGGAGCAGTTTTAAATAAGTGAGAGAACAGATTTTGAAAATTAAGGATTTTGGTTGGGAGACGATTAATTAAATAAACACCCGTGGCCATAGCCTCGGCCTAATAAAAAAGGGGCATAGAGGAATGAGCTAAAAGGGTGAACCTGGTGTCAACAATATGGCGGTGCTTGCGTTCAAAAAGCCCGTTTTGTTCGGGGTGGTGAAGACACGAAAAACGATGGTGAATGCCATGTTGAGAAAAAATTGTTTAAAGGCACGATTAAGATATTCACCACCACCATCAGACTGAAATGATTTGATCTTGGAATTCAAGAGGTTTTCGACCAAATTTTTGAATTCAAAAAAAAAGGAAACGACTTCTGATTTGAGTTTGAGTGGGTAAATCCAAGAGTAAAGACTAAAGTCATCAACAAATAAGACATAATAGTTATAACTAGAAATAGATTTAACAGGGGAACACCACACATCAGAGTGAATCAATTCAAGAGGAGAAGATGAGATAGAAGATGGGGGAGTAAAAGGTAATTTACTACTTTTTCCCAAAGGGCATGAATGACAAATAAATTTTTGTTTGGTTAAGGAACCAGTTACAGGAAATTGTTTTTTGAAAAATAAAAACTCTAAAATAGAGGAAGACGGATGGCCGAGGAGGGAATGCCAAAGGGAACCACCAAACGCGAACGCCAACTAAAGCAACATGATCCAACGAGGGATTGTGATGTGATGAAAAACGAAGGAGGTAAAGACCATTCTCACTCGGGCCTCGGAAAAGCGTCTTCTCGGTCGCCAAATCCTGAATCCAAAAAGCCCAAGGATCACAATGAAACGAACAATTATTGTCATGACATAATTGATTAACGGAAAGAAGAGAGGTAGAAGCAGTAGGGCAATGTAAAATGTTACGAAGAGAAAAAATTTTATGAGAAGTTAAGAGGGATGAGTCACCAATATGACTGATACCTAAACCGAGACCACCAAGGATGCCACCTACTTGATCAATGCTAGAGTATTCCCGAGAAGTGGAGAGAGTGGATAAGTCTGGAGTGAGGTGAGAATTAGCCCCAGTGTCAAGAAGCCAAGATTGAACTAAGGAGCCAGGAGCAGCAGTGGCTACGAGAGCCTGAAGGCGTTGGGTAGGAACACGGCCTTCATAGGAAGCATTCATACGATTGTAGCAGTCCATAGCAGAATGACCCGTGCGACCACAAATCTGGCAGGGAGGCCTAGACGACGGGGAAGAAGAAGACTGAGCGGAGGTAGGGGCTACGCCAAGAAGGCCGGACTGAGAAGAAAAGCCAAAGAAGCGAGAAACAAAGCCACCGTAAGAAAACAGAAGACCCACGAGGGGTGAAGCCACGTGAAGAGGAACTGTGAGCAGAGGTACGAGCGGCCATGGCAGAGAGACTACCGTCGGAGGAGAGGTAGATAGCAATCTGACGCTCAGCCGAGAAGAGGAGAGCCTCCAAGTCAGAATAAGTGATGGGAGTGTCACGAGCTTGAGTAGCAGCAACAATGTTCTCATAGAAGGGGCCGATGTTGTTCGTGACAACAGCCACGAGGTTGGTGTCAGGAACCGGAGAACCAGAGAGAGCAAGGTTGTCGGTGACAACAATAACCCAATCGAGATAGTCAGCGATGGAGGAATCACCACACTGAGTGCAAAGAAGATCGCTTTGCAATTGGAGGATACGGTGCTGGTTCTTAGAGGAAAAGCGGCGTTCAAGGGCTACCTAGGTAGCACGAGCAGACTCGGAATGAGCCACGGTGACAAGAACAGAATGGTTGAGGGAGCCATTGAGTCAAGAAAGAACCATCTGATCCTTCTGAAGCCAAAGATCAAATGCGGGATTGGCCGTGGTGGTCAGTTTCCCAAAAACATCAGGAAGAAAGGGAGGGGGACAGGGGTGGGAACCATCGATGAAAGACATCAGTTGACGGCTGCGAAGAAGAGGAAGAACCTGCGCAAGCCAGATAGGGTAATTGGTCCTATCTAGACGAACAGTAAGGACATGGGAGAGATTGGGAAGGGAAACATCTCGGTTGGTGGTAGGAGGAGAAACAGAAGCAGAAGACATGATGTGGAAAGAAAGAAAAGAAAAAGTAAGGTCTAATGTATAATCAGTAGGCTCTTGATACCACGAAACAATATGATTCAGGTCACATCAATAGTGTGCCGTGCTTTTCCATTTATAGAGTAAACATATACATGATAAGTGTTGAGTAAGTATAGTCCTAATCTAACAGTAAAGTAAGTAAGTGCAGTTCTATACTAACTATATATGCTATCTAGATAGAGACTTAGTAGGATCAGAATGATACTGACATATTGGATTGAGAGTCCTGGAAGGAGTCTTATCCGAAGGGAGAGACCGGATAGGAGTCTCCTTTGGCAACCTGCTAATGGCATCATGATGTCATGCTGACGTCATCACCTCGCTAAAGAAGATGGCTGCATATCCCGTAAAAGCTGAAAACCCCGAATACCCAGTTAGTATATGTACCACTAAAGACAACAAAATCGAGTAATACTTAACATATTTACCAATCCGTATTACCAGTTAGTGCCCATTAACCAAAATATCTTGTAAATAAAAGCATTAAGAAGCCACTGGCCAGTCCAACAAAGAGCAAAATTGATAGCTGATGTTGTACTTCATTTTTATCCTGCACCAATAATAATCAAAATATACATTAAAGCCATAGATGATAGTAATTAAAGTAGGAGATCAATGGGCATTCCAAATAATATATGTTTCCTTTTTTAAGAAAAAAAAAAGAAAAAGAAAAAGGAAAAAGAGACAGCAATGAAACATGGTTATGCCAAAGAAATATATGTAGTCAGTCTGTTACAATATAGGGATAACAAATGTATGCATTGACAATAAATGAACATCAAGCATCAGCTACTATCAGCTATCAGATACAATTAGCCATCAAGACGCATAACAAAACTCATTCCCATGATCACAAGAATGGCATCAGTTGTCAGTATATGTACTATTAGTTTGTGCTTGGACGGCAAAGTATAAAGCAGTACAAAAACTTCAAAGTGAAGGAATTTAATGTGATGGGACTCAATTGATTTGTTTGGCTAACCATTTAGGGATTTGATTGTGGGGTTTAATCTCCTTGTCTGTGCCCATTCACATATGGGAGATAATTATCCTAGTACTGTTTTATCATATATAATGTCCTACATAATATAAATAATTATGTGCCAGATGATTAGCAAGAAATGATGATTATAAATAATAAAATTATAGTAAGGGAAGTGGCTAAAATGTCAGCATTATATGGAGTGAAACTCTGTAACCACAATAGAACTTGGCATTGTGTCGAACATTAAGCACTAAATTTCAATGAACTTGAGACTTTCTCAGCAACCAAAAATATTTAAAAAGCAAAGAAAAAGCCTCCACTAGGGTTTCTCATAATCGCCCAGCCTCTCATTGGGAAAAGGCTTGGGACCCTTCAAGAAATCTATGGAAAATTGCCATTGCTTGTAATGACAGCATCCAAACAGTATCATTAGTCCAATCTCACCATTTTGGTCGCTGCCGCCATACGAATCTTGTGAAAGGTAAAGAGATGATCTCAAATGACACGATTGGATGAGGAGGGTCAAAGAATGTGTGGGTGATAGGATTGTACGGAAGTGGGCTATGGATTCGAGGAGGCAGAAAAGGGTTGCAAGAGAGATCCAGAGCTCAATGGAGGTGGAGAAAAGCGGGACTTCTGAGTAATGCCTATTTTGGCACAATTTGAACACAGGACTTTTATCTTCTGCAAGTTGTGTTTAAAGTCCTAAGGTTACCAAAAGAGTATGTTGTAGAAATGAAACTTTCAAACCCCACATAACAAAACTGCTATTTCAAAACACAGGCATGGTTTCAAGAAGTCAAGCCAACGATAAAAGGCTACTTATCCAATGGGCATGACTTGTGCCCACCTAACTGGCTGCCCTTTTAGTTATATCCAATTTCACAAACTGGGTGAAAAGACTCCCAACTCCCAGGACTCCTTCTCTGTCTTACAAAGACTACTATACCAGCAATCATGACCTGTGTTTCTAAAATTTGGGCATTCTGCGCATATACTGTTCAGAGAAAATTTGCAAGGATTGAAGCACAAATCCCCACATACTATGGCATAACATTTTAAGAAACAGAAAGCGACCAATCGAGAACGTACTCCCATTAAGAAATGACAGAAACAAATCCAAATATTCTCAAAAAAAGAAAAAATCCTACTTTGTTAACCCTAAACCACAAGTTTATACCTATTCCGGGGAGTAATAACATGATAGAACTCATATACTATATTTGAAGGCCTTGTAAGTTGCGTTGCATTTGCCTAGAAGTTTATGACTCAGTGCAAGACAAATATACGCAAAAATTAAAGTTTCATTTCTAACTCATTTTCCAATCAAAACAAGCAAATGCCCTAGTTATCCAAGCTCCTAGGAGGAACTAACCCGTCTTGCAAGCGAAGTGGCAACCATATTTGAAGTTGCAATAGAAAGGAACATGAACACAATCAACACATAACTCATAGATAGAATACAGTGCCAGGGCCTGCACACACGATAGTATACAGAGCTCAGCTAAAAACCACTCATAGATAAACAACTAAACCCAAAAAAAATAAATAAATTTGAACAAAATACCTAAAGCCTCAAGCTCAATAGAGCTTCCCTGACCGATCACCGCAGTATCAATGAGACTCATAAGTGGGCCACATAACCAGAGCCCCGTGGCGGGTCCCGTAAACACTGCAATCTCCGTCATTTGATTCCAGACTCTCACTCTCCAACTCTTCTTTAACCTCCCTAAGTACCTCAGGCACAGAAGCATCATCGCAGCCCTCATTTTCACCGCGAATTTGAGGGGTATCGTGGAGGCTTTCGCCAATGCAACCGGGGAGGAACTGATTACGACGCATACCTCTATGATCAGAAGATATAATACTGCAATCTCTTGTTCAATATTATTTTCTGAAAATTATTTCTTAAAATCACATAATTTAACCTCAAAAACATAAAATATATGATAAAGAGAATGTACATCCAACACAAATTCTTTTTGTTTGTTGGAAATTATTAATATCGGGGACTTTGGCTCGTATGGTTCAAAATATGAGAACATTTATGTCGATTCTCTTTAGTATAATAATTTTCTGAAAAATATGGTTTAAATGACAAATTTAAACTGAAAAGGGTAAAAAAATTTATCTTTCTAGCAATTCGGTGTAAAATGAGAAGAGAGTCTAAGACTAGGTTTTGTACACAACAGTTACAATTGCAATTACAATAATTGATCAAAAGCAGAACCAGCAGCAGCTGCTTAGCAGTGCTTCTAGAGGTCCTTGTTGGGGATCTTCAGGCAGTACCTCGCCCGCACTTTCAGCCGAGTTGCAGACAAAAGAGATGTGGCAACCTCGATTTTAGATCATTCGCAAGAAACTTGAACATGAATATTGATCCATAACATCATGATACCACTAATCTCAAGTGTTCATATGATTCCGAAACTAAACAGCTTGGAGCTCTTCCACTTTATAGCGGCTCATATCTTCAGAGTATATGACGCCGTTAGGGGATACAACACGCCATAGGGCCAGAAAAAACCGAGACTGAGAATGAAAAATTTGTGAGCGCATAAGTTTTTTTTTTTTTTAATCAGATGATGTTCAGATAATTTCAAATAAGCAAACTACAAGTGAAGCTGTAGATGTTGCTATCTTACCCATTGAAACCCTACAAGTGCCCACCAGCAGCCTGGTAGACCATATCCTCTATTGACAAGCTGGAGAAAGAAAAATGGGATTTTAGTGCATGCAAAAAATCTCAAGAATCCATAATTGTTACTACAGTAAACAACGACAATACCCACCAGAAGTAGAAGTGCACCGAAAGACATGCATCCAGTCATTGACAGACTAATAAATCGTAGCTCTCGTACGGCCTGAAAAAAAAATTAAAACAGCCTGATGCTAGAGCAAAAGTTTTTGTGCAGCATATGATTTAGAGGAACACTAGCAATACAAGAAATCAAGAACTAAAAGTCGAAGCATGTTTTAAAAATCTCCAGTCTGATTAATTTGGAATCTGGATAATCCAAAAGTAAACATGATAAAAGCAAAACTCTGTATGTTGTTGAGTAGGTAGGTCTTCCTGCTGTGGTACTTGAATTTCAAGAACAAAACAAGCCGTTGAATTCCAGCAGTAGAGAAAGTTCATAAACATCTAAGAGGAGAATAGATGAACTTTAATAGGTTATGCATCCGAAGAGGCATATATATATTGATTGAGTTATTTCTGTTAAAATGCCATCTCAGTTAGCTATATGACCCAGAAAACTTATCTTAATATCTCTTTTCTATGGGAAGGTGAACCAAAGACCAAAAAGTGCATTTCACTGTCGTAAAGAGGATGAGATGCTTTATTCCTAGGTATTTAAATTGTTGCAAGACCAACAACAATATAAACAGGAAGCAACTGCCAGTCACTGCCACTGAAAACGCAGCACATACAGGCCTTAGTTTTCATCAATCTTTGGTCCAAAAGACAGGTCCTAAATGTGCAATGATAAGGCTTATAATAAGAACACCGGAATATAAAATCCACCATACCAGCAATGTCCCCTCAAAGCAGAGAATGGCAGGTGACCCAGCTACTGCCCAAAAAAATGGTATCAGCACTTTATGCATCTGCATTAAAACAAATTAGAGTGTCAATAGGAATTATATTTATGGGACATTTTTATCAGTTATTACAACATTTCATCATCAAGGGAACCCCCCGGTCAATAATCAACTTATGGAGGTGAAAATTACACAGTAGAAAATTAAACTATGATGATTCACTTCAGGAGCAGTCATCACAGCTTACAACCCACTTATACCATGTGATCTGGTGAAAAGCTGTATATATTGTAGAATGATTGACAAGTACCATGTGATCTGGTGGAAAGCTGTATCTACTGTAGAATGATTGACAAGATACAAATAAGCTATATAGACCCTACTTGATTCTTCCCTTACTGAAGAGGCCACATCACCAATCATAGAACATGTTCACACAAGATATAGAAAATAGTAAGACGTTAAACAGTTCTTTAAAAAATAAAAAATAAATAAAAATAAAAAGCCAACCTCCTGTATGATCTTCTGATCGGGTGTAAAGATATTTGGAAAAAACCATGGAACACATGTTCCCACAATTCCTATAACTGCACCAAGTATAGCTCCAATGATGGCAAGTGACTTGAGCAGCATTCGAGCCTGTTCCATCTCATTAAACTTTCAGAAGACAACTAACAAAATAGACATATCATTAAATCGGAAAGAGAACATTCTATATATTGGAAAACTGTAGCCAGTGTCCCTAAATTTTTACACTAATGTTAGCTTTTGTCCTTTAACTTTATTATTAGAAGTAGATGTCCTTGAACTATGTCTAAGCGTGCAAGGATAGTCCTTCCGTTCAATTTCTCAACAATTTCTATTAGGAATAAGCGTAAAATTGTCCTTTTTTTTTTTTTAAACAGAAATCCTTGACAAATTTAACTGAAGGACTATCCTTGGACATTTAGACAAAGTGGATAAAATTAGTGTAAAGTTCAAGGACACTGGCAACCATTATCCCTTCTATATATTTACTTGTCCACAACAAAATAAACATGAAAATTCTTTAAACGTCAAACAATATTAAAAATTAGATGTCAAACATATAGATTTTGAGTATCCAAACCTTAGGCAAACTACGGTTTACTCCATATACCAACTCAGGCATAAAAGATTGTGCAGTTTGTGAGAGAGGTTCACCCCATACCGTACAGATGAAGAATGTTTGAATCATGACCTAGAGCAAACGGTGAGTCATCAATAACCATCGCTTATCTTCAAAAAGAAAGATCATCTAAAATGAAAAGTTTAAAGAAAATAACCTGATGAGCAGCCATGATATTTGTACCCATAGATGTCGCAAAATACACAATGAGAGAGTAGAAAACAACCTATAAACCACAATGCATTTATTAGAGAATAAAGCATATTTTCATTCATATTTACGTTAGTTAGAATATCTGGTTTTGTAGTGTGTTTCTGATTCTGATTTAGTTTCCTAGGAGGGTATTGAAGTTTCATTAATTAAGTGATCCTAAACTAATAGAAGGTAGTGCAGTCGTGGAATTTGGTGCTTCATTCTGTTACATTGTTGTTCATCCCTGCCCACAAATTAATAACCGATATTTTTTTTTTCAGAACAAAAAGTATCAAGGCTCGTCGTTGTGCATGTGCTTCCAACATCCATCATCTCATGGGGGCTTTGTAGCTCTACTGATTGTAAGATTACCCTTACACTCAAGGCCATACTTCAATACTCCCCCTCCTCCTTTGGCTTCCCTTGCATTTGAAGAACGTTAATTGTTTAGTGAAGACACATGATGTCTTCATGATATGAGGGCACCTATGCTATCCAATTTAATGCACATGATGCTTATTTAATGCACATGATGCTTATTTAATGCACATGATGCTTAAGTTGTTAAAGCATGAAGCGCATAATACTCAGCATAGTCATTTTACGAAGACAGATGACACCTACGTATTTTGAAGATGAATATGAGTAACATGTAAAAATGTAGAAGCCTCAATTTTATGAAAGCATGTAGTAGTATTATATGGTGAAGATGAATAATGAACAATGAATGATGTAAGAGAAGTGAGACTTGAAACTATGAACAACTGAATACATTGTAACCTTGGTCATCAGTGTCACAAACACTGGAGCAGAAAGCAAAAATACTGAAAGAAGTTCTTTGGGTGAGGGAACAGAGATGGCATAGGCATTGTATCCTTCATTGTTCAAAGCTTCAATCATCATATATCCTGCAACAACCTAAAATCATACTGGTCAAAGGTAGCAGAAAAGGAATTATGTGTCAAGCTCCAAGAACATATGAAAAAATATTCAAACCTGTGACACCATTGTTGCCCATGCTGCACCAGCAATACCATATCCCAAAAATGTGCAAAGGACTATGTCGCCAATGCCATTTATAGCGCTCGCTACAGCTAAGGCCTTCAAAGGACCCCAGGAATCTTTCATGCCAAGACTGGGAAACAGATTGAGAATATCAGAGTACGAACATGAAGTAACAGCTGCTCACAATCTCATTAACCACGGCATTTAAAACCCCTGCCAGCGATATATTCCCGTAGGCAACAAACAAGTAATTCAAGTCAAAATATGAATTCTTGTTTCACATCACATAATAGGTATAACTAATCATGTTTACTTAGAAAAATTTGATTTGCAATGCCAGTGACTTTTAAGATTGAGGACAACTCGATCTTATATTGATTTTAAAGATTCATTTCTATGTCTTCAACTGGTTAGATATTTATCACATAAAGAATGCATGATAAGAGTGGAAGAGTTATATATGTAACCTGGCACTTTGAGCAATCGAACCAACAAGAACTGCAGGCCATGCCAAACCTCTTATCTACCATACAAAAATGATATGTTCAGCCACAAATTCATATAAAAGAAAATAAATGCAGGAATATGCCATCAACTCCCAGGGTATGAATTCTATTTCCTGGTCACGGAAGAACAAGTAGAAGAGCAATCAAGAAATAAAATGTGTTCATGTGGGGACTATAAAGTATGGGAATTTTCTGTATATTGACTTAATGAATAAGTTTACAGCAGTGACTAATTTATACAGGAACTAAGAGAGTCCTAACTAGGTAAGATACAAGCTAGGTAAGTTACTGACTAAGTAAGCAATCCTATTGATTCCTATTAACACTAATGTTAAGGAGGAGATTGATCTGCAATCTCCTCCGTTACTTGAGGATCCTTAACACGCCCCCACAAGAAGGTGGAGCCATCTGCGACACCAATCTTATCACGGAGGAGCTGAAAGCGGGGTCTGGGTAATGGCTTGGTGAGGGCATCAGCAAGCTAGTCATCAGTTGCCACATGAGAGACAGAGAGGAGGCCACAAGTGACATGATCTCGGAAAAACTGGAAATCAATGTCCACGTGCTTCATGCGGGAGTGAAGAGCTGGATTGGCATAATAGAAGGTTGTGCCAATGTTGTCACATGAGATGTTGGGTGGGCCCGAGAATGAAAGGCCCAGTTCTTTCAGGGAAAGTCTGCACCCAAATGAGCTCTACTGCGGTGGAAGTTACAACTCGGTACTCTGCTTCGGTAGAGGATCTAGAGACTGACTTTTGCTTGCGGGAGCTTCAAGAAATGAGGTTCCCACCAAGATAAAATAGGCAGGCAATGGTAGACTTCATGTCATCACGATCAGCAGCCAAATCTGCATCAGAGAAGGCAGCTAAAGTGTGAAAGGCATGAGACACAACACCGAGTTCATGAGTGGACTTCCTGTGGAGATGGAGGCCGAAGAGGATGGTGCCTCAGAGGTATCTCAGAACTCGTTTGAGGGTCTGCCAGTGGAAGTCTGTGGGGGCATGCATGAATTGAGAGAGCTTGTTGATGGCATAGGACATACAGGGCGAGTGAGCCTGAGGTATTGGAGGCGGCCAATGAGGCGACGAAAAAGGGTAGAGTCGGCCGGGGAGGAGCCATCCTGTAGGACCAAAGTAAGGGACACAGCAAATGGAGTAGAAACGGGTTTGGCACCCTCCATATGAGCCATGGTGAGGATGTCATGGATGTAACAGTGCTAGGATAGGAACATATCTGTGGGGGTTGGGATGGCTTCCACGCCGTGCAAGGTACTTGACAGAGAACTGTTCTGCCAAGGTGGGGATGAATGTGTTGAGAAGCTGAGGGGCATTGCCAGTGAGGATGAGGTCGTCCACATAGACTAAAGAGTAAAGAACATGAGGGCCCTGCTTAAGAACAAAGAGAGAGGCGTCAGAGAGGATGTTGACAAACCCTTGTTGAAGTAGTAATCCATGGATTTCCTTGTACCAGGCCCGTGGGGCCTGTTTGAGGCCATAGAAGGCCTTTTTGAGCTTGCACATATAGGTGGGAGTGTGAGGGTCGACAAAGCCCTTGGGTTGTGCAATGTAGACATCTTCATTTAGGGTCCCCTGTAAGAAAGAATTGTTCACATCCAGCTGACAGATGCGCCACCCATGAGTCACTGCAAGGTGAAGAATGATGCGGATGGTAGTGGGCTTGACTACAGGGCTGTAGATTTCTGAGAAATCAATGCCCAGGCACTTATGATAGCCCTTGGCAACTAGTCAGGCTTTGTATCTGTCCACAGTGCCATCCGGATGTCTTTTTATGCGAAACACCCACTTGTTGCCCACGAGGTTCTGGTGCGGTAGGGGAGGAACCAACTCCCAAGTACCATTGTGAATGAAAGTTGTGAGCTCACCAGACATGGCAGATCGCCAAAGGGGGTCCTTGACTTCTTGTGAGACATAGGTGGGCTCGGCCAAGGGGGGGAAGGGATGGGTGGTTGCGGCTAGGGCTAGGTGGTCACCAGGGTAATGGCACTTGTTTTGGTGCGGGTGAGCATGGGGTGGGGGTGGTGGTGGTGGAGTGGATGGGAGTGGCTGAAGGGGGGTTAGGAGGGGGTAGTTGGCGAGGTTGTCGCCTGATGTAGGTGCGGATTGGGGGTGGGGGATGAGGGTTAGCAGGGCTGGGGGCAGGGGGAATGGTTGGAGCAGCAGAAGTTGAAACAAGGAGGCTGTTGGTGGCTGATGAGTGGGGGGGGGGGGGGGGGGGGGGAAGGAGGGACCAGCTGCTGGGGACGGTGCTGCTTCAATGGCAGGCAAGAGCAGTGTGTCTGTGGAGTCCAGGGGTGCTGTAGGCGCCTGTGGGGAGGGGAGGCAATTTATGGGGTAGAGTTGTGGAGATTAGGGGTGGGGAGGCAATTTATGAGGTAGACCGCACCCTTAAAGGCATACGACTAGCAGAGGAGGGGAAGGCTGGCTTGGTGAAGAAGGGTGAGGCTAGTTTCCACCACATGGCGGTGACGCCGTTCAACCACCCCATTATGTTGAGGTGTGTAAGGGTGGGTAAGGTGGTGAAGAATGCTGTGGGTGGCAAAAAAAGCTTTGAGTTTGATAAACTTCCCACCGCCATCAGTGTAGACTGGCAATGGAGGTTTGGAAGTAGTTTTCGACCAAATTTTTAAAATCGAGGAAGGTGGGAAACACACCTGTTTTCTTTTTGAGAGGGTATAACCATGTGTATTTTGTATATTGGTCAACGAAGATGACATAATAGGCATAGCCTTCAGGGGAGATGTATGGGGCAGGGCCCCAAACATCATAGCATATTAACTGTAAAGGTCGTGTGCTTTTAAGGGAAGTCTCACCAAACTGGAGACGATGACTTTTATTGCAATGACACGAGGAACATACAGATTCTTGAAATTTTAAAGGTACAAGAATAGAAGCTGAACGGAAAACAGACTCTAGGACTCTAGAACTAGGGTGACCGAGGCGGCGATGCCACAATGCTGGGGATACCACCACACCTGCCAAATCTTGAGGTGCTGGGATGGAGGGGACCATTTGTACACACCGTCCTTACTCGAGCCTTGAAGAATGACCGCCCCCGTGCTAAGATCCTTCACCTGGAAACAATCAGGGTAGAATTCAATAGAGGCTTGGTTAGTGGTGCTGAATTGAGAGAGAGCAGATTCGTGGTCATGTTGGGAACTCAAAGAACAGAATTCTGTAAAGTAAAAGGACGAGAGGAGGAAGAAGGGAGAGTGGTGGTACAAGTGTGGGTTATGGGTAATCCCTTACCATTTCCAAGGATTATTTCATTAGGTCCACGGTAGCTTTGGACTTCGGTGAGGTGGTGAGGGGTGGAGGTGACGTGGTGTGAAGCACCAGAGTCAAGAAGCCAAGGAGCGGAGTGGCCCTGCATGAGGGAGTTGGCCACAGGTGGGTGGGCTAAGTGCTGCTGCAGCTGCGGAGCCACTGCTAGGAGTGGTGGGGTTGCGGTTGGTGTCAAAACCGTGGTTAGAGGTACGCTGGTTGGAGGAGCAGGTGGGCTTTGTGGAGTTATAGTGTGGATTGGAGCCACGGTTGGAATGGGTGGAGCCACAGGCTGCTTGAGTAGCATTGACGGTAATGAGGGCAGAGAGGGCTGGGTCTGCACGCTTGGCTGCAAGTTCATGCGGGACGAGCATGTCATGCAAGTTCTCAAAAGAAACAGAGTTGTCCCTGGACCGGACAGCAGCATCGATGTCCTTGAACTCTGAGTCTACACCGTTCAAGACATGGAGGAGTAGGTCGTCATCAGAAAGAGGAGTGACGATGGCGGCCAGTTCATCAGCGAGGATGCAAACCTCCTGGAGGTAGTCAAAGACAGGTCTTCCATTCTGTCTAAGGAGGGTGAGCCGTTCCTTGAGACCAAGGACACGTGCTTGGGCCTCGCTGGCATATAGGCGGCTGAGACGACCCCAGGCATCGGAGGAGGTCTTTGCTACAACAATAAAGGTGATAACCTGCAGTGATGCAGACGCCAAGATGGCGTGGAGGAGGAGCTGGTCCTAACTGAACCAGAAAGCACGCTGGGCTAGTTTTGTGATAGGAGGGCAAGGGTGGGTGCCATCCACGTAGACCATAAGGTCATAACTGTGGAGGAGAGCATGGAATTGGGCGCGCCAGGGGAAGAAAGTAGTGGCGGTGAGTTTGACGGGCAATTGGGCAGCGGTGCTGATGGTGATGAGGGAGGGGAGGGTAGAGATTGTGTCGGTGGGTGGTGGAGGAGGATTAACAATGGCGGCAGCGGCAGTGGCGATGGGTTGGGCGGCCATGGACTTAGGGTTTTTTTTTTCCTCTAGGGTTGCTCGGTGGAGCTTTTACAACTCTGATACCATCTAAAGTATGGGAATTTTCTGTATATTGACTTAATGAATAAGTTTACAGCAGTGACTAATTTATACAGAAACTAAGAGAGTCCTAACTAGGTATGTACAAGGAGAGTCCTAACTAGGTAAGATACAAGATAGGTAAGTTACAGACTAAGTAAAGAATCCTATTGATTCCTATTAACACTGATGTTAAGGAGGAGATTGATCTGCAATCTCCTCAGTTACTTGAGGATCCTTAACAGGGACATCATTCAAATCAATAAGAGAAATGCTTCGTTCGGAGTTCCATCTACTAATGAGATATTATAAAGCAATAGCTAGATTTTTCGGGCCACAAATTAAAGTTGACGATACCTTTTCATAACTTCCTTCACAAGTATTATTGTGGGCCTTAGACATCATAGAAATAAATAAGAGCATGAATGATCTAGATAAGAAAAATGGAAATACACCTGAACATATGTATTTGCGGCAGGAATAACATGTGCATTCTTTGATCCAGTAAAAGCTGAAAATCCAAAATTGAATCAGTTATAACACTCCTGTGGACTACATTCACAGTAATATCTTCTATTTACTCAAATTCATTACTGAAATTAAAAATAAAAATAAATAAAACAATCTGCATATGCAAAGATATAACATAAGTAGCAGTCCTTATTACCAGTGAGTGCCCATGAACCGAAGAATCTTGTGAATATGAGCATAAAGATGCCACAGGTCAATCCAATAAAGAGTAAGATGGAGATGTCATGTTGAACTCCATTTCTATCCTGCACTAATACTAGATAATCAAACAACAAGACAAAACTAGCATAAATTTCATAACTTGAAGCTCTGGTAACCCATAATAAAATAATAAATCAGTGTCATAAAACTCTTAAAAAAAGGTATGTTGAACTCATTTTGTTATTAACGGAAGCGTACACATTCATTCACCATATAGATTTAAGGGCTCATTTGGTGAGCAGATTGGATTAAATTGGATAACTCATCAAATTCCATGTATTTTGAATATGAAAAATGGATGTGTTTTCATTGTAAGGGGATTCGAGGGAATAGTTATAGAAGAAAACTGATCCAATCCAATCCAATCCACTTAAGTTTCCTATTATATCTAATCCAATCTAATTCTTCAACGATGAACAGTATCCTTTTTCACACTCAAAATACATTGAATTTGAAGAGTTACCCAATTCCATCTAATCTCACTCACCAAATGTAGCCTTAAGGATCTTAAGAGAAACTAAAGAGAAATTGACCTGTCTTGCAAGCGCAGTAGCAACCATATTCGAAGTTGCAACAGAAAGGAACATGAACGCATAACTCAGATTATCACACATCACAGTTGCAGGGCCTACATAAACATAGTAAACAGAGCTCAGCAGCCTCAGCTAAACACGCACCATGGTCAAAACTTAGACAAAACCCAAAATGAAATTAGTAAAGTTGAAGAAACGTACCTAAAGCAGCAAGCTCAATCGAGCTTCCCTGACCGATGACCACCGTGTCAATGAGACTCATAAGCGGGCCACATAACCAAATCCCAGTAGCAGGTCCTGTAAACAATGCAATCTCCTTCATTTGATTCCATATGCTCTGACTCTCCAGCTCTACTTTCTCAACCTCCACCACAACTTCTTCAGCCACCGAAGCATTGCTCACACTGCCTCCGCCTCGAACCACGTCGCCAATGCAAGCTGTTAAGAGGCGACTGCGACGGCGTCTTGGGTCGGAGAAGCTGAGTTTTGTGAGGCCAAGTGTGTGGTTCAAGCATGGGGTCAAAGAGAATGGTGGGTTGGCGAAAGATAGCGATGAAGAATGGGAAAGCAAGGTGTGAGATAGGTTTTGCAGGAGAGGGAAGTGAGGAGAATGAGCTATGAGGGTTTTGGTATGCATTGTTTACTTTCCGGGAAAACGCGAATTTACTTTCCAGGAGAACGGGGCAGGAGCAATATCCGCCCAGAGATGAGGAGGATTGCTACAGGAGACGAGGCGGATCAAGGCGATTACTCTAATCATTACATAACATTATATAGGTTTAAATTCAAGTGAAATTGCTTTGAAAATCCAAAGATTCAAAAAAAATATAAATCAAAAAATTGAAATTCAAGTGAAACGGAGTTGGTGTGCGTGGAAGTTTGGTGGCCATAGCTTGGGTTTGTGGATATCATGGTGGAGAGTGTGCGGGGTTTTCGTGGTCTTCGCGGGTTTTTTCTTTCTTTTCGTATTTGCTTTATCTTGTCACTTGCGATTGGTCAATATTTGTCCTTGTCGGACAGCAATAGACCAAGGTAGAATTCAAGTGAACGATAATGCGAGTATAGAGGGAGTGGTACATAATATTGGGGCGGCCTTTACGACAGTTATTGGAAGTAGTTTTGCTGCGGTTTATTCCAAGAAAATATAATGTTGTTGTTCATAAAGTAATTGCATTTTATAAGCATTTTCAACGTTGTTGAAAATGGGCCGGACGGTCTTGAACTCCCCTGATTTTTAAATATTCTTGCCTCTAATGTAAATATTTTTATTTTTATTTAATGTTACTAGGTATTTTCAGGAAAATAAATTCATTTTTACATCCACTCAATTTACAATGTGTTTCATAATGAATACAAGAAAATAAGAGTACGTATAATTAATTTGATTAAAAACTTATACAAATGTTAGAGTGATTTCAGTAGGAATAGGTATAAATTCGTTGAAATTGGAAACCATTCAATCCAAATCATTATTGACATACCAATTTGGATTTGATAATATCACAATTAAACGGTTTGGTTTGTATTTTTCATTTTTGAAAAGTTTTTCAATTCAAACTTAACTGTTAAGATTTTATTTATTTATATTAATTATTAGTCCATATTTTTCACCCTATAATATTTTAATATAGGTGATCATAACATACCCTACCTCATTTAATTAACCATATACTAAAATAGCTGGAGCATCAGCACTATTCACGAGTAGTGTTTCGACGCTTCTGCCTTTATTTTATTTTTCTTTTCCTTTGTTGAGAACAGTCAAATTATTGTTATATTCTCAGCCTTCCACATCGCTATCTTGGACCTTTTTTTTAACTTTGGAATTTGTATTATATATAAACATAACAACCCATATTTGAAGTTAAAAAATATTGAACTTTTTAATTTGTGGATGTGTAAATTAAATTTTGATGTGAATAAATAAAATCTTGATGAGAATGATGGAATTTTGTGTAAATTATGTTTTTAGGAATCATTTATTAAACATATTATATTAAAATTCTATACTTGAACCGTTCAAACTGATTCAAACCAAATCGCTAATAACAGTTTGGATTAGAACAGTTTCAATTTTCATTTAAAATACAAATAGTATCGAACCATTTAAATTTTAGTGGTTTGGATTTGAATTTGGATCATATCTGTATTGATACAAATTGTGCCCATCCCTAATTCTTATGGGTTATTTACACATACTCTCTGAGATTTCTCGTATTTATATAAACACCCCTCATGTTTCAACAATTACACAAACACTCCCTCGGGTTTCAAAACCCTTGCGCATAGCCTCGTCTGTTTAAAATTTTATTCCTAATAACAAAATTACCCATTCTGTTTAAAGCTATCTCACAACCAAACACCTTTCCTCAATTTTTTTAATAAAAAATTCTATCATTTTTACAAACAAAAAATAAAATTAATTAAATTAAGTATTAAATAATAAAAACTCTGGCATTTTTTATTAATATTAAAATCCCATTTGTGAGATAGCTTAATCTTTAAAAAAAATTGAGCATAAATAATAATTCATGGTTATGGTTTGTTGACATTGTTTCATCTTGATTTGCTTCGTGAGATAGATGGATTTTTTAATTTTGCACGTGTTTTGAGATTTCTTGTTTGCTACTTATTTTATTGAGATTTGATTATTTACTATATGTATGCATGATTTTAGAAAACGGAGGGTAAAATGAATTGCATTCTTTCAACTATGTTTTAAAAATATTTATTTTTGTCCACTCACACTTTTTATCCAATTTTTGGGCCAATTCCCCCTTCGTACTACCAAAAAATGAGATTCTTGCCGAATTCTTGGTTTTTTATTAACCCTCCAAGGACGTTGCACAGAATTCGAGGCTGATCGAGAAGTGGAGGCATGAATTGGAATGAGTATGAGTATCTTTTGTCTGATAAGTGTCAAGGGTAAATTTGGTAGTTTAGGATGCTTGTTAGACGAGAGCATGACCAAGTATAATTATTAAAGTAATTTTAGGGACTTTTGAGTTGTGCTTACAAGTTTCATGCCTCCGAGATGTGAACCTCGTGTAGAGCCTGGTAATGAGAAGAGTATAGGAACCCCGGGGTAATTATAGGGAAGAAAAATGGATTGGATTATCAGTGTGAATAGTGAATGTTACGAACTGATAAGGGAAAAAATTGTGAGAGTCTGGATAGTAAGTGAGCTCAGAAGTGAAAGCCATAGTATTTGTCGCATGTTGGACCCAGATGTGATAAATGAATAAGCTTCCCAGTTGGAGTAAGTGTTTGAGATTTAAGATGACGAAAGGCCTTATATCGGATCTGACGCATATAGTAATATTTTGCTTGACGACTAAGCATGTCAGTAATGGTATGGATTACGAATAGTGAATTAGGACTCCAATGGGAGTCAGGATATCTAAATTAGGATTGGATTTAAGTTGAGATATTGATATAGGACTCGGAAAAAGTCGGAGTTGATAGTTTAGGGCTCAGAAAGAGCCGGAAGGTGGAAATGTTGTTACAATTTGAATATCGAATAAGGCTTCGGAATGGGACCCAAAGCGATGTTACGAGCCCAGTAAGTTAGTCGTACACATAAATTGAGATTGTGTAATGATTTCAAGTAGCTCAACAAGGAGACATTATGGGGTAAGTACCATCTGCCTTAGATTAGTGATTTGTATGAGCAAGTGAAAAAGACTAGATATTTTCAACAAAAAAAAATCGAATTTGAATATCAAAAGTTAAGTAAAGGAGAATGATATTGTGAAAATAACCCTCTAGACGAGACGATTGTGAGTTATTAGTAATGTTATTTGGATTAACTAATGCCCCAGTAACATTGATGGATTTAAATGAGGAATAGTCGTGTGTACATTTAACATATGTTAGTTTTGCATAACAAGTGTAAGTTTTTGGGGCATGTGATACTAGTTGATGCAATCAGTATGCTCCCCCCGCCCCCCAGTAAACCTAAGGTAGTAACCAATTGGGTTTAATCAAAGAGAATGATGGAAGTTAAGAAAGTTTTGGATTGTTAGGACGCTACAAGAGAGTTCTTTATGATTTTAGCTTCATTAATTTGTTGACGAGAAAGATGAAAATGAGAGTGAAGGAAAAAGCTCTGAACCTAGGGAAAATAGTAGGAACAAAACCCCGGACATTAAATGGTTCGCAGATCAGATGTTGGGCCACTAAATGGATTGAGTTGTGCTTGAGACCCATACACACTGTTGCATATGTTTTGTAGGAATACTTTATAGAGAGAGTGTGGAGGTTACTCAATGTGACCATGAGGTAGATGCCTAGATTACCTAATATTGAGGGTCATAAATTGCTTAAGATTGTGTTACGATTATTGTGGTCTTATGGTCAATGATTTGTGAAATTTGAAACTTGATTGTCTGTTTGTTTATGTTACATGATATGCATACATATATATAAACCTATGAAGGTCTTGAGATAAAATATTATTACGTATGCATTTAGACAATTACAACCATGTGGAGTAAGCTACCACTGTATATAACTTGGTACTGGTAATAGTGGTATACTCTTCAAAAATCTGAAGATACGATCTTTATAGATATAAGTATAGGACTTTATGGGTTATATAAGAGATTAGAGTATTTCTTCCCCCGAGAACCTAAAAGGACCTAAAACTGAGATAACAAAAGTAGGTGAAATTGGATAAGAATTGTGAGTATATTATCGGGTATTGTTTAACGAAAGCCAAAGTAGTGGCCAATACCTTGAGGAGGATCACATTCTCGGGAGAAACATTGTTGGTAAGTTGGCCTAAGTTGATAGATGACGGAGTTTATGGATAGATATCATGATATGCTAGAAGCACTTAGTAGTGGAAGCCATATAAAATTTGGCAGTTGCTTCCAATTCCTATGTGGGATTCACTTAATGATGAAATTGGTATTTCAACTTCTAAGAACCCAGAGAAGTTATAATAAAGTCTAGATGATTGTAAATGGATTGATAAGTTAGACTAATAGACTACATGAAATCGTGGAGTCGAAGGTGTTTGGCTAAAATCCAAGGATTACTTAATCACTCTGACAAGACTGTCCAGATCATGGAAAATGTGATGAGGGTATTATATTGAGTCCCTGGTAGATTGGACCATATCAAATTATTGGAAAGGTAGGGCGGATAGTTATAGTTTGGTATTACCCCTTTAACCATTCGAAGACATGTTGTGTTTATAGAGATCTAGGAAGTACTCACATGACAGATTAGTACTGGTTTAAGACTCGGATATAAGCTAGGATAGTGGAATGAGGAAACAAAAGAAAAGAAAATTATGAAAAAGGGGAAGGATAAATAGTGAAAGGAAATTGGAAAGGCTATATGTCCTCACTTTAGCGTGTTTGGTTATGAGCTCGGAATGGAAGAAACATGTGTTCTACCACCTTTCTGGAGACCCTATGTCTAACTAAATAGTAAATAAGGATGACAATGCCTTGTGATTGGAAAGTCTGTGGTATTTAGTACAGCTCCCGAAGTGGCTTATGCAGAGTGGTTATTAAGATGAGTATCTGAGTATCAAGGATTGGTTAGGTGAATTGTTGATTTGATTTTGGTATTTCTAACGTGTATAAGTAAATTTTTAGGACCTGCTGAGTCTGGATTTTGGGAAACATGGGCCCTGAATTGGTTAAGAATGTTTTATGATTGTTGCGGTCCCACAGATCTATGGTTATGTAATATGAAACGTGATTATTTGTTGTTTACACTTCATCCTAGATGAGGTATAAATTATTGAGATCTTGACGGATATGGGTAAGTACGAGAATTCTAGCAGTATTCCTAGAAAGGTTACCAAATATTATTACCTGATATTGGAAGCTTGGTTGTTATCACATGTTTGTTAAAATTTTGTGGATAGAAGTTTTTATGGAGGATAGATTGTAACAACTTAGAAATTCGAGAAAAGTAAAATTTGGAAAATTAAATGGAAATGAAGATTTTTCCCTTGAAAGGTCAAAAGTTGATTTTTTTTTTTTAACCCGGGTACTTGTTGGACACTCTGCAAGGACCGTTATGAAGGTCTCGGAATTCTGAGTCCATAAACAGACAGTATGTCAAAATTAGATAATGGATGGATTCGATACGGATTGAAATTAGCTAAGGGCAATATGGTAATTTTGACACAAAGTTTATTTTGGTAATTTAATGGGAAAGCCCTAGGACACTCTAGCAAGTTCTCTATTTTTCTTCCCTTATCTTCATTCTCCATCGACCTACCCTTGTGCCATTATATATTTGTGGATGATTGTGTGTGTGTGGGTTTGGTGAGCATGAGTGGAAAAGGAACAAAACCCACAAGCCAACCATGTGAAAAAGAAAATCAGAGAAAAATTGAGAACTGGAGAAGAGGAGAGAATGAGAAGATGAAGGAAGAAGAAGGAAGAAAATGGTGAGCAAACTCATAGACCCAAATTCCTAGGAAACAACCCGAGAAGGAACCCGTGAAGTTCGTAATTAGGGTTCCCAGTTTTGGGCTAAGAACCTGGGAAATAGGCAACCGCGTGTGCCTCTGAAGATCATACAATCATTCTGAGGCAAGAATGGAGAATTTTGGACGCAAGAACGAGGTCGAAATGGACTTTATAACCATGATCGAAGTTCATGGATTTGGACCTTGTCATCGAGGATGTGATGTTTCCGAAAGTTACGTAAAGACTTGCAATTAGTAATCGACTACGTGGACGGTATGTGTGAGTGGACCCTTTTTTTTAACTTATTATGCATGCATATTTGAGTATTTTAAATGATTTACAATGTGATTTATGTGATGTTGGTTTGAGTATGATTTTTATATGATTTTTTGTGATTTTACAAAAATCGTTTAAATGCACGTTTTACGAGGTTTTGCATGATCTGTGTTTTGGACTTAATTGCGGATTTCAAAATATAGTTTTGGTTTAAGAAATGGTTACATGTTACAAATGTATGCTTTCTCAATATATGTGGATTTTTTTTGTATTGGACAACCTCCTCGGGATGCGATTAAGGTTGGTGCTCAGACGTCTAAAGCCGAGCTCTGTTTCCCTGAACGGTTGGTTAGTCTCAGACATCCAGAACAAGGCTCTGTTTTCCTGATATTGGTATTATGTTTGGGCTATGCCTCAAACATCTAGATCTATGCTCTAATTTCTTGGATCAATCCACACTCGGACATCCAGAGCTGAGCTCTATTTTCCCTAGTGGCTTGCCTATCGGTAGTGCAGTTGATATGGTGATTAATATTTAGGCATCGAGGATGGGTTGGTTATGTGCGTTCATGGTTATGGTATGTTGACATTATTTCATATTGACTTGCTTCCTGATATGGATGGATTTTCGGATTTTGCACTTGTTTCGAGATTTCTTGTTTGCTACCTATTTTATTGAGATTTGATAATTTACCATATGCATGCATAGTTTTAGAAAATAGAGGGTAAAATGAATTACGTTCTTTAAAATATGTTTTTAAAATACTTATTTTTGTCCACTCACATGCTTTTCTTGGTTTTTGATTAACCCTCCAAGGTTATTGCACAGAATTCGAGGCTGATCAAGAGGTGGAGGTATGAACTAGAACGAGAACGAGTATCCCTTATCTGATAAGCGTCGAGGGTAAATTCGGTGATTTAGGATGCTTGGTAGATAGGAGCAGGACAAGGTATAATTGATAAAGTAATTTTAGGCATGGGTCATATCAACTACATATACAACCATTTTTTTAATGGTTCAAGTAGTTAATAAACATGTCTCATTTAACTGTAAAAATGGATAGAACGAATTCGGATCCAAGTGCAATAGCTAAAATTTCAAATGGGAATCCATCTTAAGAGGAAATGAGAGTAACAACCCTAAACTTCAAGTCCTTGTTTGAGAGATGATATCTATGGCGAAGGATATTTTTTTCCTCCAAGATTGTTAAATGTGTTAAAATTATCATACCCAAAGTCTATTCATGGAAACTCGACCTTCTCGGTCATCACTTGAAAGTTGCGTATGATCAAAACCTTCATTCCAAATATCGAAAAAAATCAAACTTTTTACAACCCTATATGAAAATTCCGAGTCAATTAACAACCAAGAAAAGATAAAAAATTGGAATTTAATTTTTTTCTCTTTGAATTTTTGTGTTTGGATAACCCACAAAAATTTACCGCTTGTGAATGCAAATGGTGATGAGTTTCGGGAATCAAAAAGAAAGTTTGTGAAGAAAAGAGGATGAAGAAAGTGAAGGAGAAATTAGAGAGAAAAAGATGAAGAAATAGTCTTCGGGAGCCAGCTAGCTACTAATAGCTTGTCCCAATAGAAAAGTTAAATTTTAGGTTAATTTTACTTAGTCTATTGCAGGGCCATTTTAATGATTTTGGATAAATTTTTAGTTAAATTTATCCAAATGTTAATTTAACTACTCTGCTGCAGATATTCTAATAGAATCTGAAAATTTCCCACCTTTTTTTCCTAGGAAACGAACAAAACCTAGAAAATAGAACAGTAAACTAGAAAGATTTGAACTTCGAAGGCTTGAAACTAAATGTATTCAAAATTGAAGGAGCTAGTGTAACGACCCGCAAATTCGGGAAATGTACTTCTGGAAGTTTTGAGTGTAAATTGACATTTTTACCCTTATTTATATGATAGGTCAACATTAGAATTTTTTCTTGGAGTACTTTTTGCAGGGTTTATCGAGAACTGTTACGTAGGTCTCGAAATCCTAAGTCCGTAATCAGACAACATGTTGAAATTTGAGTTCGGACGAAATCATTACTGATTTAGAATGAAAAACTTGTGCACGTAGCCCGATAGGACTTTTTCTTAATTTGGCAAGTGAAAATTTGTTTGTTGGCCTTGTGAGATGGTGACAAGTGTCACCATCTATGTGTGATTAATGGCTCCTTTATTCTTTGCACCTATGCACCTATGTGTATGTGTGTGTTGGTGAGTTGAAATCACAAACCCACAATATAAAAAAAATGAAGAAATGAAGGGGAATATATTTACCACTAATAATTCAAGTAGGAGCAAAAGTAGAAGACTATTTGCCTCTAATAATATGAGAGACGGATATAGGAAATGCCTCTATAAAAACTATTGCTATTTATAAGCAGGGGCGAAAATGGATGAATATCCACCCCTAATTGTTTTTTGCCATATAGGACCGTTTGAATTTGAGAAGCAAGTAGGTGCGAATGTGGAAGGTTTTTAGGCGCGGATGTGGAAGTTTTTAAGAGGCGGATAGGGTACTCTTTTAGAGACGGATGTGGCCAATTTTTAGGGGCAAATTAATTAGTTTTTAGGGGAAATTATAATTGTTGCTATACATTTAAAAAATATTAAATGCATCTATTAGTGGAAGCAAATATATTCGCCTCTAATTCATTCCAATTTTACTATTACGGAATCCAGTATTATTTTCCAATTTCTATATAATTATATTTTAAATTCATAGGATAATTTGTAAATTTTTACTGTAAACTAAAATTAAAGAAATATAAACAAAGGATATATAAATATTTTACCTGGAATTTATGAAACCATAAGAGAAACAATTCAACATATATATATATATATAGTAGTGTGATAACGCTCAAACTACGAATTAAATTAAACACGTAATTTGAGTATTATGCAATTTAAACCCTTTTGTATAGTTGTACTATTGGTAAATAGATATCGTTCTTAACCGGGGAAATTAGAGAACATTTATAATGTATTAGTGAGAAAGAATAATGAATAAAATAATAATGAATAAAATAATGAATAAATAAATGAATTAAAGAATAAATGAATTAAAGAATTAAAGAATAAAGAATTAAATGAGGGGTTTGAAAAAGTTTGTAATCTTAAACTACATTTTAACTAATAATTAAATTAAAATTAACAATTAAAAATTACAATAATTAAACTACTCCTAAAATAGACTTCTTTCAAACACAATTTTTACCAATACTTTACATTTTTCTCATATTTAACCAATCGCAAAATTCTACTTTCATCATCTCAAGTACATGCATACGTTTTTCATTATTATAAATGCATCAACTATTAATGTGCGTCAAACATCAATATACATCAAACACTTACAATATGATTCACCTTAAGTTTGTGATTAAATGCACCGACAGCGGCCGACATTAAAATCATTTCAATCAAATACTAAGTGCACCGCAGCGTCCGGCATTAAAATCTCTTCAATCAAATGCTAAGTGCACCGACAGCGACCGACACTTAGCATCAAATTGAAGTATGAAGCACTAAAACTTATGAAATAAATGAAATTTAGAAAGTAAAATACATGGAGATTGTATTCATATTCTCAAACATTTATAAGGTATAAAATTGTATCTAAAAGAGAAGTAAAAAAAGTTAAAAGAAAAATCTACGAACAAAAATTAAAAGAAAACATAAGAATAAAATTAAAAGAAGTTACAAATGGTCCCAAAATAAATCTACAAAATAAAAAGAAGAACTAAAACAAGAGAGAAAAAGAACTACTAAATGAAACTAACATGAACAAAATGAGAACTAAAATTGAGACCCTTTACAAATGAAATGACCTCCCTATTTATGGAAGGAGTGCCAAAATTCAAATACAAAAATAAAAAAATAAAATAAAATAATGAAATGATAAACAATGATGATTTGCTGATTTTGGGCTAAAAAGTGACTAATTTTTTGTGCAAATTAGGGTAGTTTGGAGCAGGTTGGAGTGGGTTGTTGCGGACTGGGCTGCACAGGTACAGGAAATGGGCTGGAGCAGTTGGAGTGGGTTGTGCAGGGAGTTGGTAAGACTCACATAATAGAAATAAAATACTTTTGCAAAATTTCAAACAAACACCTCAAGATAAAAATTAAATATACTTGCACAAATAAACCAAAACCATAAACTTATTCAAGTGACTTTCTCAACTAATCAAAATTTACCATCTCAATGATCATAAGGTCTTTACGAAGGTTGTAATAGGGTTAAGTTTAGAGGCAAGGAAAATATAGGACAAGTAGTGCTCAAATTCATTTCAAGACTCAATAGACTCCCAAAACTTAGCATAGCTTCGCATCCTTAGTGAAATTACATCAATAATCCATTCCTTCAAGCGTAGGCCAAGTTTCATCATGTTGGGCCTCACATTCATTCTTTGTCAGATTTACAAATGTAAAGGACTTAACTCAAACATTATATAATCAAACTTTATTACCTTGATAGAGACCCAAAACATTTTTTTTTCTTTTTCCCTTTTTTTTCGTTTTTTTTTTTTTTTTTTTCAATATCAAGGTAATAATATGTGTCAATAATACAACAACATTTAAGTAAGTAAATCCATATAATACACTTAAAATTCTTCACAACATCATCATTTTCTCTTTACATGATCTTCATGTCTTCAACCAAGTCCTTAGAATAAGGGTAAAAGATGTCTATATTAGACTCAAGTGTTTAGATAATCATGGTGATGAAAGAAAGGCTTAATGTGGGCTCAAAGGGGTTAAAACTAAGGGGGTCGCAATTTGTGCGCACAAATAGGGAACATGGATGTTGAATTTGTGGTGTTAACCCTAATGCCTTAATCATGTCCAAAATCAGAGAGTTTATTGACTTAAAAGTTTTGAAAATCACATAGAATAAGTTCTAGTACTCTAGAGTTCATTAAAAGTTATGGCAAGTAGTTATGAGGCATATGTATATCAATTTAAACAAAGAACTTATGAATCACTCATCAAAGATGTATATAGAGTTCTAAAGCTCACATAAGGTTCAAATGATTCATACTTATCTTAACATGCTCGTTATATACCAATTTACATGAATTATCTACAAGTTATAACACTTAATCACGAAGTATTAACAAACGAATTCAAGTTGTAGTGATCATCTTTATAGTCATAACATATTCATTTCCGTTCATTTATATCATTGACAAGTTAAAGAGCAACTTAATACTCGTAAAAGCACTAAGTTAAAACAAAAAGACTCAAGAAAGTAATAAAAAAAAATTAATTTTAAATATATATATATTTTATATATATATTTTTTTTTTAATTTTATAAACCAATTTTATTGCACAATTAAAATTGTAAACCACTCCCCCACACTTAAATTCTACATTGTCCTCAATGTAGGCAAATAAGAAGTATTGAACATAAAATTGAAGTAAGGAAAAGGATTTACAAAAATAAAGCAAGAAAACAATAAATAAACAAAATCAAGGAGAGTGAAAGGTAGAAAGATAGCAAATTTGTGTTTGAAGACTCCTTCATATCCCGAGAACACATTGGGTTGCCCCCTACAAGCGCTTGAAGTTTACGTCTATCCAGTCTAGACAGAAATGCAAGTTAGTTAGTCAGAGATGTGCGTTTGTCAAGAATGCAAGTTAGATATGCAAATTTAAGTTAGGGATGCAATTTGAGTTAACGATGCAAGTTAGATTAAAGATGTAATACAAGTTAGAATGAAAGATACAAGTTAGTTAAACTAAAGATGTAAGTTAAAGTTGTCATGACAAGTAATGTAGGTTAAGATATAAACAAATGTAAAATGAAATAAATAAGTATAAACTAACATATATACAAGTAAGGAATAACAAAGTACAAACAAGTTCAAAATGCACAAAGTAAAGTCACGATAAAATCAAGCCAATGCACAACTTCCAAAAACTTCTAAACTAATGCAACACATAGGTATATACATGAAGAATAATGTGAATGCATATGAAATAAATTATTAGAACCTGCACAAGACATAAAAGTTACGTGAAATCCGAGCATCATGCAACCTTAGGGAGGTTATGCAATTTACAAATGCAATAGGAAATAGTATTTACACGTTGGGGAAGTCAAATATATATATGGTTCACATAGCTTCAAAGTTTAGATGGAGATTTATACGTCCGTGCAGCTCAAGTAAATATCTTAGATTTATTCAATTGTCTAGGCAAGTTCAAAGGTGACCAGGTTAGAAATGACAAGACCCATCCCGATTATCCCTCGATAACCGTGACAGATCCTGCTCCCGTCTAACAATAACTCGAAAGTACCAAAAGTAGTTTCAAATATATACATAAAACACATATAAACGATAACATTGTCAGACAAGGGATAGTTCAGTATTCCGAGACCGTTGACCTAGTCAACAGGTTTACAGAGTATAGGAAATATTTACATGTAGGGAGCAAAATCATACGCTGCAAAGTGTCTGAGTACGCAACGGTCCGTTTATTCCTCAGCCTCGATATTAGCCTCAGTACCTGTGCACTGGCCTGGAGGGCAAATAAAACATCAAAGGTGTGAGTGGACAAAAATCAAGTTTAGAAATACATTTATCAAATTATAGTCTTACCCTCCAGTTTTCACAAACATGCATGCATATCATAAATCATAAATCAAATAATTAAGATATGAATATAAATCTCAAACATCAATAAAAACACAGGATCCAGGTCCAATATAGAGTCACGTTATCCCTGCAATGCATGCAAATCCATAGGCTCAAGGACCGCTCAAATCCCGAGCATCCGCCGCTGTGAACACATCACCAGCCGGCAATCCAGGTCGTCATGAACATATCACTGACTGACCTCCATATAATCCAGCACATCTGGTCTGAGTCGAGCCTCCATTTGGCTGCACGACAACATACCGTGCTACGTGACCTCTCCGGGGTAAACACTTCCATCCCGGAGGCGAGCGTTATCTCCAGGGTCCATTTCGGGGGAAACATATTCCACACCGAAAGCCCTCATATATCATCATGAAAATCAGTGAAAACAGTTGCATTTAATATCAAAATCATTTTTGAACTGGGCTTTAAGCCTAAAAACACTTTTCTCAAATCCATAAACCAATTCACGCAAACTGCGCAATCACAATCTCATTCATGATATAAATCCATCAAATCTAATACCAGACTCATAATCCGTGTCAAAATCAAGTTCAAACCCCGAGCCTTAGCTCGCAATATCAGTTTCACAATTTCCTCGAAAATCGTGCCCAAAAGCATATAAAATAATATAATATTCCCAAAAATCCGGAAATCATCATACCGAAGTATCAATCATACCAAATCATTTACAATCATTTTATAAAGCATTTAAAATATATATGCATGCATTCAGGGTATAAAACAAAAGTCCACTCACACACCGTCCAGATTGTTCAGTCTCAAGCTGTTCGTGCCCTTCTGACGTCCTGGAAGTATTCGGGCCTGTCAAACAAGTAATATAAGATTACTAACTCGTTACATAATCTCTTGTACGAATTTCCTGATCGTCGGATTAAAATAATATTATTTTAAACGTAACCTATACGCTTCGGGTACGTAAAACTACTCTCAGTTCATATCCGATTGACCCGAAACCAACGCTAATATGTCCATATCATCGAGAGTATCAAAAAGTGTGTTGAACCCTCCTTCAGATTCCCGGTCACGCGCCCTCACGCGCCGCCGCAAGCGGCTGCGCGTGACAGCCACGCGCCGTGAACAGTGCCTGCTACAGTGCACCTTCCTCGCCCGTTTCTATGATAAACGGGTCTGAAACCCGCGATCAGACCCGACTCGATTTCCTTCAATTCCAACTCAATTTCTTCCATTCTTTCACTCATTAATATCTATCCAATCTAACTTACAGTTCTGTAACTTCAATTGAATCAATTAAACCATAAAACTCCTCGACTTAAGATGAACACCCGACGGGTTCTAATTCGGGTTCTTCCCAAAATCAGCCCGTATCATTCAATTATTCATACAAGAAGCATCCTAGGTCCATTCTAAGCATAATTATGGGATCAATTTCAAGAACCATTACCTCTAAATAATCGAACTCAAGCTCAATTTTTCGAAACGGTTGCAGAGTCTGTTTGTCACGATTTCTCCACCAATTTCCTTCCCAATTGATTCAGTTTGGTTCGTCCAGTTCCCAGAAAGCTTAATATCACCTCAAATTCGAACGAAACCGTCTAAAAATTCAAGTTCGAAAATGAAGATTTTGAGGGATTTTCGGTTAAGTTCAGTAGAGTAGTTCTTGGGTTTGTCTGGTCCCCCTTCGGTTTTTCACTCTTCAATTGAGTTAATTACTTGCTCAATTTCTCTGGTTGCAACAGAATTCGATCAAGGTGAAGGAGAAGCAGGAAAGGTCTCTGTGCTGTGTTTGAAGGTTTTTGGTCGGGTACTGTTCGTGTACTGTTCATCAAATATTCAAATGTTTATTAACCTCAATTAATTAATTAATTAATCCATGCCACTAATCTCTTTTAACAAGTGACACTTGTCACTTGATAAAGCTAATGACTCATTTGCTGAAATGAATCAGCATTCTAATAGATGAATCAGCATAATGACAACACTTGCATCACTCATGATTTACAATTACCATTTTACCCTTACACTTCACAACCCCATAACTTCTTCATCCGAACTCCGTTTTCGACGTGCCACCTGTCTACGGATTCAGCGTTCCGAGACCTACACAATGGTACTCGAAAAATGTGCAAAAAGTATTTTAAACAAAAAGTCAACTTTTAGCCATATTCCATCAAGGGTAAAAATGTCATTTTCACATTATTTTAATACTTTACAAGTTTTGGATTTTTCAGGGCGTTACAACCTTCCCCCCTTAGGGAATTTCGTCCCCAAAATTTCACGGAAACAAGTACGGATACTGCTCTCGCATCTGAGCTTCGGGTTCCCAAGTAGCCTCTTCTACATTCTGATTTCGCCAAAGCACTTTCACTAGAGGAATTGTCTTTCGGCAGAGTACCTTATCCTTTCGATCCAAGATTTGCGCAGGTTGTTCCTCAAAGCTTAGGTCTTCCCTGAGCTCAATAGGTTGCTCTTCTAATACATGGGACTCATCATATACATATTTCCGTAGCATTGATACATGGAAGACATTGTGAACTCTGGAAAGCTCCGATGGTAATGCTAGTCGATAAGCAACCCGACCAATCCGTTTAATAATCTCATAATCTCGTACTATACCTTTCCAAGGGGATAACTTCAGAAAAAACCCAATCTCCCACTGCAAATTCAAGATCTCTGACTCGCCGATCCACGTAGCTCTTTTGCATGTGCTGGGCTGCCTTGAGTCTATCTCGGATGAGCTTAACTTTCTCTGTCGTCAGATCAATCAATTCAGATTTAGACAATTTTCTTTCGCCCACTTCTGTCCAACACAAAGGGGTTCGGCACTGGCGTCCATATAGGGCTTCATAAGGTGCCATTCCAATACTTGCTTGATAACTGTTATTATAGGCGAATTGCATCAATGGCAAATGTGACTCCCAAGTACCTTGGAATTGCAGAACACATGCTCTCATCATATCTTCCAAGGTCTGGATGGTCCGTTCCGACTGTCCATCCGTCTGAGGGTGGAACGCCGTACTAAAATGCAATCTCGTCCCAAAAGCTTCCTGTAAACTTTGCCAGAATCTAGATGTAAATTGCGGATCTCGATATGAGACAATAGAGGTAGGTGTACCATGTAACCCGATGATCTCATTAATGAACAAATTAGCGTACTGAGTCATCTGAAAGTCTTCCTTCATAGGTAAGAAATGTGCTGACTTGGTAAGTCTGTCTACAATCATCCAAACGCCATCGTGGCCTTTGGGCGTCCTCGGAAGTTTAAACACAAAATCCATGGTTATATGATCTCATTTCCACTCTGGGATAGGAAGTGGTTGCAGTGCTCCGTAAGGTCTCTGTCTCTCCGCCTTTACCTGCTGACATATCAAACATTTACTCACATACTCAGCAATTTCTCGTTTCATACCAGGCCACCAGTAATGCTCTCGGAGCGTACGGTACATTTTTGTTCCTCATGGATGCATAGCGTATGCAGAACTATGAGCTTCAGCCAGAATCTCTTTTTTCAATGCTTCATCTGCAGGTACACATAATCTCCCTTCTGTGGTTAAGGCTCCGTCCTCATTCACTGCATAATCCAGTAGTTCTCCGGCTTCCACTTCAATGCAAAGAATACATAAAGTTGCGTCTTGAAATTGAGCATCAATGAGCTGATCAATCAAGATTGGTCGCACCTGGAAACTCGCTACCAACCCATCTTGACTATCAAGTCCCAACACAACACCAGTCTTACGTAGTTCAACTAATAGAGGCAAGTGTATTGTCCGTAAATGGGCTACTGAATGTGCTGATTTCCGGCTCAATGCATCAGCCACTACGTTTGCCTTTCCAGGATGGTATTCAATCGTGCAATCATAATCCTTAAGTAATTCCAACCATCTTCTCTGCCTCACATTTAGCTCCTTCTGGGTGAAAAATTATTTCAAACTTTTATGGTTCGTAAACAATCGGCAAGTCTCACCATATAGATAATGTCTCCAGATCTTCAGCGCATGCACTACTGCAGCCAATTCCAAATCATGGGTAGGATAGTTGTGCTCGTGCGGTTTTAATTGTCGAGAAGCATAAGCAATCACTTTTCCATGCTGCATCAGCACACACCCTAAACCGTGTAAGGATGCATCAGTATAGACTTCAAATTCTCCAATGTCATCTAGAAGAGCTAATATTGGAGCGGATGTCAAACGTTTCTTCAATTCCTGAAAACTCTGCTCACACGTCTCATCCCAAATGAACTTAACTCCCTTCCTAGTTAAACGAGTCAAAGGAGCAGCAATCGTAGAGAATCCTTCCACAAAACGTCTGTAGTAACCGGCCAAACCCAAAAAGATCCTCACTTCAGTCACTGTTGTGGGTTGTTCCCAATTTGCCACTGCTTCAATTTTCTGGGGATCAACATAAATTCCTTCCGCAGATATCACATGTCCCAGAAATCCTACATTCGTCAGCCAAAATTGGAATTTACTCAGTTTAGCAAACAATTGATTCTCCCTCAGAGTTCCAAGCACAAGTCTCAGATGCTTCTCGTGCGCCTTCGCAGTCTTTGAATATACTAAAATATCATCAATAAACACAATGACAAACTGATCAAGATATTTCCGGAATACTCGGTTCATCAAGTCCATAAATGCTGCCGGAGCATTGGTTAACCCAAAGGGCATCACGAGAAACTCATAATGACCATATCGAGTCCGAAAGGCTGTTTTCGGAATATCCTCTTCTCGAATCCGCAGCTGATGATAACCAGAACGAAGATCAATCTTCGAAAAATATGTAGATCCCCTTAATTGATCAAACAAATCGTCAATTCGAGGCAAAGGATACTTATTCTTGATCGTCATCTTGTTTAGTTGCCTGTAGTCCATACACATTCTCAAACTGCCTTCTTTCTTTTTCACAAACAGTGCGGGGGCTCCCCACGGTGATACACTCGGTCGAATGAATCCCATATCGACTAGATCCTGTAATTGTACCTTTAATTCCCTTAACTCAGCTGGTGCCATACGATAAGGAGGCAAAGAAATAGGTCGTGTACCAGGAATCAAATCAATGGTAAACTCCATCTCCCTATGCGGTGGTAACCCTGGTAAATCCTCAGGAAACACATCTGGGAACTCACATACGATAGGGATGTCCTCGACCAGCTCCTCTCCCCCCAGTCGTATCAGAAGTCGATGTCGTACTCCGACTCTGCTTGGCAGTACCCCAACCGGTACCACTACCAACCAAACGTGGGCAGTCCTTCTTGAAATGGCCCGGCTCCCGACAGTAAAAGCAAACAAGCACACTACCCCGATTGGGCCCGCTGTTCTGTCGGTTGGCTGATCCCACTGATGCTTCACTAGACTGCACTGTTGCCGAAGATTGGGACCCAAATCTCGGTGTATTCCCACGACCATAACTCGAACGAGTACCACCCGATGATCCAAAACTAGAACCGCCCCTTTTTGGCTATCTCTGACTCGGCGCTCCCTGATACTGTCGTTCTCGACGCCGACCATAGCCTGAAAACTGCTGTGGTGCTGGTAAATTCACCTCAACTCTGGCAGCTACATTGGACAACTCCCTCAGAGAAGCATATGATCCCACTGTCACGGCACCACGGATCTCATTCTTTAACCCTTGCTCAAACCTCCTGCACTTGTCCTCCTCGGTAGACACATACAGAGGGGTAAAATTTGCTAGGTTCAAAAACTTTTGCTCATAATCAGCCACAGATAGATCTCCTTGTTTCAGTTGAAGAAACTCCACTCCCTTGGCAGTACGGAAAGAACGAGGATAAAACTGATCTAGGAAACGGTGTCTGAAGTCCTCCCAACTCAGGGTGTTGGCATCCGATCCCGTCAACTGCAATCCACGCCACCATCGATACGCCTGACTACTCAGCATAAACGTGGCTAAAGGAACCATGTCTCCTGGTGGACATCGCATGATCTCAAAAATCCGTTCCAATTGTGTAACCCAATCATACACCTCATCTGGGTTAGTCTGACCCGTAAAACTCGTGGCCCCCAAATGTTGATCTCTCTCTACGTCTGGACCCTCCATTTCTTCGCCAGGCTCTGCACGAGGCTCGCCTCGCGGAGGCATATAGAGGTATCTGTATGTAAAACAGATCAGTTAACCAGACATGCACACAAGGTGCAAGACTCAGACCGCAACCTAGTGCTTTGATACCAATTTGACAAGACCCATCCCGATTATCCCTCGATAACCGTGACAGATCCTACTCCCGTCTGACAATAACGCGAAAGTACCAAAAGTAGTTTCAAATATATACATATAACACATATAAACGATAACATTGTCAGACAAGGGATAGTTCAGTATTCCGAGACCGTTGACCTAGTCAATAAGTTTACAGAGCATAGGAAATATTTACATGTAGGGAGCAAAATTCTACGCTGCAAAGTGTCTGAGTACGCAACGGTCCGTTTATTCCTCAGCCTCGATATTAGCCTCAGTACCTGTGCACTGGCCTGGAAGGAAAATAAAACATCAAAGGTGTGAGTGGACAAAAATCAAGTTTAGAAATACATTTATCAAATTATAGTCTTACCCTCCAGTTTTCGCAAACATGCATGCATATCATAACTCATAAATCAAATAATTAAGATATGAATATAAATCTCAAACATCAATAAAAACATAGGATCCAGGTCCAATATAGAGTCGCGTTATCCCTGCAACACGTGCAAATCAATAGGCTCAAGGACCGGTCAAATCCCGAGCATCTGCCGATGTGAACACATCAGCAGCCGGCAATCCAGGTCGTCATGAACATATCACCGACTGACCTCCATATAATCCAGCACATCTGGTCTGAGTCGAGCCTCCATTTGGCTGCACGACAACATATCGTGCTATGTGACCTCTCCGGGGTAAACACTTCCATCCCGGAGGCGAGCGTTATCTCCAGGGTCCATTTCGGGGGAAACATATTCCACACCGAAAGCCCTCATATATCATCATGAAAATCAGTGAAAACAGTTGCATTTAATATCAAAATCATTTTTGAACTGGGCTTTAAGCCTAAAAACACTTTTCTCAAATCCATATACCAATTCACGCAAACTGCACAATCACAATCTCATTCATGATATAAATCCATCAAATCTAATACCAGACTCATAATCCGTGTCAAAATCAAGTTCAAACCCCGAGCCTTAGCTCGCAATATCAGTTTCACAATTTCCTCGAAAATTGTGCCCAAAAGCATATAAAATAATATAATATTCCCAAAAATCCGGAAATCATCATACCGAAGTATCAATCATACCAAATCATTTCCAATCATTTTATAAAGCATTTAAAATATATATGCATGCATTCAGGGTAGAAAACAAAAGTCCACTCACACACCGTCCAGATTGTTCAGTCTCAAGCTGTTCGTGCCCTTCTGACGTCCTGGAAGTATTCGGGCCTGTCAAACAAGTAATATAAGATTACTAACTCGTTACATAATCTCCTGTACGAATTTCCTAATCGTCGGATTAAAATAATATTATTTTAAACGTAACCTATACGCTTCGGGTACGTAAAACTACTCTCAGTTCATATCCGATTGACCCGAAACCAACGCTAATAGGTCCGTATCATCGAGAGCATCAAAAAGTGTGTTGAACCCTCCTTCAGATTCCCGGTCACGCGCCCTCACGCGCCGCCGCAAGCTGCTGCGCGTGACAGCCACGCGCCGTGAACAGTGCCTGCTACAGTGCACCTTCCTCGCCCGTTTCTCTGATAAACGGGTCTGAAACCCGCGATCAGACCCGACTCGATTTCCTTCAATTCCAACTCAATTTCTTCCATTCTTTCACTCATTAATATCTATCCAATCTAACTTACAGTTCTGTAACTTCAATTGAATCAATTAAACCATAAAACTCCTCGACTTAAGATGAACACCCGACGGGTTCTAATTCGGGTTCTACCCAAAATCAGCCCGTATCATTCAATTATTCATACAAGAAGCATCCTAGGTCCATTCTAAGCATAATTATGGAATCAATTTCAAGAACCATTACCTCTAAATAATCGAACTCAAGCTCAATTTTTCGAAACGGTTGCAGAGTCTATTCGTCACGATTTCTCCACCAATTTCCTTCCCAATTGATTCAGTTTGGTTCGTCTAGTTCCCATAAAGCTTAATATCACCTCAAATTCGAACGAAACCGTCTAAAAATTCAAGTTCGAAAATGAAGATTTTGAGGGATTTTCGGTTAAGTTCAGTAGAGTAGTTCTTGGGTTTGTCTGGTCCCCCTTCGGTTTTTCACTCTTCAATTGAGTTAATTACTTGCTCAATTTCTCTGGTTGCAACAGAATTCGATCAAGGTGAAGGAGAAGCAGGAAAGGTCTCTGTGCTGTGTTTGAAGGTTTTTGGTCGGGTACTGTTCGTGTACTGTTCATCAAATATTCAAATGTTTATTAACCTCAATTAATTAATTAATTAATCCATGCCACTAATCTCTTTTAACAAGTGACACTTGTCACTTGATAAAGCTAATGACTCATTTGCTGAAATGAATCAGCATTCTAATAGATGAATCAGCATAATGACAGCACTTGCATCACTCATGATTTACAATTACCATTTTACCCTTATACTTCACAACCCCATAACTTCTTCATCCGAACTCCGTTTTCGACGTGCCACCTGTCTACGGATTCAGCGTTCCGAGACCTACACAATGGTACTCGAAAAATGTGCAAAAAGTATTTTTTTTTTAAAAAAGTCAACTTTTAGCCATATTCCATCAAGGGTAAAAATGTCATTTTCACATTATTTTAATATTTTACAAGTTTTGGATTTTTCGGGGCGTTACAAGAAAATATAAATATAAGAGGCAAGGATAATTTCAAGACATCCCGAGGCTAAACTCCATTGATGTCTCTTTCTTAGACTCAAAGCCCGTTATGAGTACCGTCTCTTATCCTAAACATCACCCTTGAAAATTTCCTACTCCAGAGGAAATAAGATAACTCAAGTGTTAACAATCACCGCAGGTGAGAGTTAACAAATGAGACTTCACGTATTCCATTAAAGATCAAAATCTAAATTTCGAAGAACAAGTGATCTACATATAGCCGAGACATGCATGAATGCAAGAATTATTTACAAATATGTTTTCATGCACAATTTACAAGTATAACATGACAATTTACTATGAACAATTTATACAAGTATGAACAATTTATTCACAAGTATGATTTTATGCACAAGTAAGGATATTCACACTAACATATTGATTATGCACAAGTTTTATTTACAAGTATATACGTACACTATTACAAAGTTATGACTAGAAAATTTTGTTTTTTTTTTATGAATTTTTTTTATTAAAAAGGTAATGAAAATGTTTTCTTTATTTAAAAACAATAAACCTTTTTTCAAATTTTTTAATAAATAAAGAAAAAGGAAATTTTAATTTAAAAATAATTTTTTAATTTTTTTTCTTTTTCGATTTTTTTGCAAAAACAATTCAAAAGAAATAAAAATAAAAATAAGAAAAAGTGAACAAGTATAATATGAATATTATGTACAAGTGTGAACAAATATCTACAATAAAAAACAATTAAAATATAAACAAGTATAAAATGAATAAGTATGTATAATCATAAATAAGTATAAAATGAACAAGTATAATAAGAATTTAAATTTACGTAAACAAATTTAATACGGACAAGAATATAAAAAAAATTTGAACGTTTATGAACAAGTATAGTATGAACATTATAAACAAATATAATATGAATAATTATAAGAATCAAAATTATGAACAAACAAAAAAATAAAAGTTATGAACAAGTATAAAAATAAATAAAAATAATATACAAGTATAATATAAACATGTATAAAGATAAACTTTATGAACAAGTATAATATGTACATGTATAAAAATAAACATATAAACAAATAAACAAAAAAAATAAGAACAAAAATAATATAAATAAATAAAATATAAATAAGTATAAGAATTATAAACAAGTAAGTAAAAGTTATGAACAAATATAATATTAACAAAAGTAAAAATTATCAACAAATATAACATGCACAATATATATACATACACTAACAAATTAAAAATGATTTTCAATTTCCCCGGCAACGGCATCAAAAATTGATAACGCTCAAACTACGCATTAAATTAAACACGTAATTTGAGTATTATACAATTTAAACTCTTTTTGTGTAGTTGTAGTATTGCTAAATAGGGATCATTCTTAACTGGAGAAATTAGGGAACATTTATAATGTGTTAGAAAGAAAGAATAATGAATAAATAAATGAATTAAAAAATAAAAAATTAAAAAATAAATTAATTAAAGAATTAAAGAATAAAGAATTAAATGGGGGTTTGAAAAAATTTGTAATCTAAACTACATTTTAACTAATAATTAAATTTAAATTAACAATTGCAACAATTAAACTACTCCTAAAATAGAATTCTTTCAAACACGATTTTTACACTTTACATTTTGCTCATATTGAACCAATCACGAAATTCTACCTTCATCATCTTAAGTACATGCATATGTTTTTTATTATTATAAATGCATCAACCATTAATGTGCGTCAAACATCAATATGCGTCAAACACTTACAATATGATTGTCAGGACCCGTCCCAAATCCCCCGATATTAACGTGGGACGTGCCTGATCCCGTTTGACACGAAGTGTCAGACTAAGGAAAATTCCCGCTTCAGCCCACTCGGGGCTTCCAAAGCGCGCTAGGATCCGGAGGAGGAATGTGATGTCTCGGTCTCTGCTACAGCCCGCATCCGCGATCAACCTGAAAGGCATTCAAAACATCAAAAGTCGTGAGTGGAAAAAACAAAGAATTTATAAAAACAATTTCACAAAAGACCTTTATGCCCTTCACTAAAAAGCATGCATGCATTCGAAAACCATTTATCAAAACATTCACAAAACCATTAGGGCCTTGACCCAAAACCATAAATCAAGTACATGGGAACTCAGCCTAAAACCAGTTTCCGTATGGACTCATCCCAAACCAATATACGTGGGTCTCAGCCCAAAACCATATCCAAAACATAGAACACGGGGTCTCCGCCCCATACCACTTTCCGTGAAAATATCATACATATACATATACGTATACATATATACAACCCATTCTAGGCATCTCAAATGCCAATTCGGGGCACACAGCCTCTAGGGAACTAATCCGTGATATCTGTCACGATTCATCGTCCCTATCCTTCGGCACACCGGTTCGGTCCGGTTCGATTGGGCTGGCCAGTCCAACTGGACCGGCTGACAAGACCCATCCCGATTATCCCTCGATAGTCGTGATGAATCCTGCTCCCGTCTGACAATAACTAAAAATTACCGAAAGTAACCAAACTTATATACATACATCACACAACAAAACCCGAAAACATTGTCAGACAAGGGATAGTTAAGTTTTACAGACCCATGACGTCACAAGTTTGACTAGTCAAAGACAATACAGAGCATAGGTACTATTACAGATATGGGTCAAATTCCTACTCTGTAGAGTGTCTGAGTGCGCAACGGTCTATTTATTCTTTTGCCTCGCTTGCCTCGTTTCTAGCCCTCGTACATGTGCACTGGCCTGGAGGGTGCATAAAACAGTAAAGGTGTGAGTGGACAAAAATAAAGTTTGATAAGTACATTTACCAAAACACATTTCTTACCCTCCAGTTTTCACAAACATGCATGCATAACAGAAACACATGTGTAATAATATGAAATCAATTTATGAAAGAAAGCATCATTTTCTAAAGTCTCTGGACACAGATACCAATAAATCATAATACCACCAATCCTCAATATCCAATCACATTATCCATATAACCCGTCACGATATCAATGCAACGCGTGCAACTCGGTGTCTTACCTCCGAGTACATCCCCCAGGATCTACGACGTCTAGGGGGATATCAACTTTAGGATCAACGACGTCTAGAGGATATCATCATAATCCCACGCTCCTGCGAGTGAGCCTCCCTCGGAGCTACTCATCTCTAGGCAGTGGATCGTGACTACTCCAGGATCTACGACGTCCGGAGGAGACTATCAAATCACAGAGGATGGTATATGTGGAACAGGTCACCCAAAACCAGTAATCTCATTTTAAAATTATTTATGTCTCAAATCACGTCAAAACATTTCAAAGACATGGCTTTCACAAATCAAGTTCCACAAAATCATCATTAAACAGTGTCCAGGATTCACTTTAGAAATCAAAATCATTAATTTAATCATATTCACATGTGACTCCAAATCCGAGTCAAAATTACTATTCACTTGGGTCACAAGCCCAAAATACCATTTTCACGCAAATTCGTGCAACCGTAAACCCGAGTTGCCACGATCACGTAAATCCATAAAATCAATTCCTGACTCATAACCCGAGTCAAAACATCATTATAATCATTTTCAGTCCCGGGCCCACGCCCAAAACATTAATTTCGTCATTTCTCGAAACTCGTGCCAAAATATAATATAATAATCATAAAACCGGGAAAATCGAGAAATCACCGAATCAAAACATCAATCATGTCAAATCATAGAAAATCATATAATAAAGCATTTTAAACCAGATATGCATGCATCACGGTTAGAAAACCAAAAGTCCACTCACACACACCGTCCCGATTGCTCAGCCTCGAGCTGTTCGTTTTCCTCCGACGTCCAGGAATATTCCAGCCTGTCAAACAAAGTGATTTAAGGTTACTAGACTATCATATATTCCTCATATAAGAATCCCTTAATTGTCGGAATTTTATAATATTATTTTAATATAGATTAAACGTGTCGGGTATTCGGAACTATACTGAAACCATATCCGATTGACCTGAAACCAACGCGGATAGGTTCGTATCATCGAGAACATCAAGTTTCATGTTGAACACTTTGCCGGAATCCTCCCTATGCGCCGTCACGCGCTGCCGCAAGCGGTTGCGCGTGAAAGCCACGCGCCTAGCACAGTACATGCTACAGTGCGTCGTTCTCGCCCGTTTGTCTGATAAACAGGTTGAAATACCCGCGATAGGATCCGATGCAATCTCAGTCAATTCGACCTTATATCGATTCGTTCTTTCAACTGATCTCATCTAATCCAACTTCATTTCAGTTCTGTGAAGTCAATTACCTCAATTAAGGTCTAAAACTTCACGACTCACGATCGAACTTTGACGGGTCTCCTATTCGGGTTTCACGATTCCGTGCCTGATTTTCCAATTAATTCATAGGGTGAGCATCGTGAGAGTATAAGGAACATTTCTACAAGATCAATTTCGTAAAACCTTACCTCTAACTAACTGAACTCAAGCTCGATTTTTGGCAGCCATGGCAGCTTCTGTTCTTCCTCAATTCGACATGATTTCTTTTCGTTTCTGTTGCAAAGATGTTCGTTTTGATCCCAGTAGCGTATTTCAATCCTCAATTTCTCTTCTCCTGGCTCCCAAATTCGAATTCGATTTTCCCCCAATTTTTCTGAATTTTCGAAGTGAAATTCTCCCAATTCTCTCAACTTCTCGAGTTCCTCTCTCTCAGTTCACTTCCTGAGACGCTTAATTGCATAATAACGTCGAGCTAGGGGTTTATCACGGATCAATTGAACAAAATGATGATTTTAGTCATGATTTAGGGATAAATGTCAAAAGGGTACATCATGGTGTTTCCCATGAAATCCGGTCTCCGTGTAATCTGGGGCAAGAATAAGACAAAGGACAGGTGTCATTGTCTGATCAAGGTTAAAAGACCATTTTGCCCCTGGTTGGACAAATTACCATTTTTCCCCTAGGCTTCCGTGACCCGTAACTTTCGTATCCGAACTCCATTTTCGACGGGCCGCCTGTCGTTGTACTCCGGGTATCGAGGCCTCTCGAATCGTGTGAAAATTAGTTGTCAAACAAAAAGTCAACATTTTCCCCCTTTTTTGTCCAAATTACGAAAATGCCCTTTGGCTTCCAAATGTCATAACTTTTTCCCAGATTGTCGAAATTGGACGTGCCACCTGTCTATGGACTCGTGACGTCCCGAACTACGTCACGGTCATCGGTCAACATCCGTTTGATTCACCAATCAAAAAGTCAACAATTTGACCATATTATTCACAAGGGTAAAAACGTCATTTATTCATTATGTTACAAAATTACATTTTCCGAATTTCCGGGGCGTTACAGTTGGGTCCGGTTCGATTAGGTTGGCCAGTCCAACTGGACCGGCTTGATCGGTTCAATGCCATAACTCCTCCATTTTTCGTCCTTTTTCATCCCTTCTAATTCCAATCTCTTTGTTTCAATCATAGGAACCTATTTGTGTGATTAGAACCAAGAAAAACCATCCAAAACCCCCTGGTTCAACACACCTCTCACGACCCTGTTTTTCCAGTTTATCCCCTGGGCTGTTCAGCCGTCCCCCGCCGTCAACCACCACTCATAGACGTCCATACAAACCTTCTAAACCTCCCTCAATCGACATAAAACCCTCCTAACGGCTAAAACAAGAAATTGACATCTTGAACGTAAAAGCTAACCTCATGTGGTTTCCCGGCCACCGTGCACGATGGCCCACGATCCTGCCACCGTCCAGCACATCTCAGTCCTCCCTTCAACCTTCCTTCACGGCCCAAAAGCAATAGATAAGGATTGAGGAAGGTGGTATGTGTGGGTTTCACGGTTTGGGGGGGCTTCGGGTTCAATGAAACAGACGAGAGGAAAAGGGAAGGGTCCATGTATGTGTGAAGCTAGGCAATGGATGAGTGACACTTGTCACTCATCCATTGATCCAATTCAAAATATCTGGGGCCCACTCAAGAAAAAAGTCCCCTTTTTTCCTTGTAAAACGTGCCACCGTAAATAGTTCCTCGGAACTTCCGTGAACCGAAATTTTCCCGTCGAACGTCCGATTTCGACGTGCCGCCTGTTTACGGATTTGTATCGACCTGACCTACGCAACGGTCCTCGGCCCTCGACCATTGGACCTCCTGGGTCAAAAGTTAACTTTTTGCCCCGTTTAGGGGCAAAATTGTAATTTCGTCCAGAGCGTCCGTTAATCCTCGGCTAATCCCCTATTAGCCTCGCTAATCCGTTTCTAAATCTTAATTAATCTTGATAATTCAGGACGGGTCGTTACAATGATTCACCTTAAGTTTGTAATTAAATGCACCGACAGCGGCCGACATTAAAATCTCTTCAATCAAATGCTAAGTGCACCGACAGTGGTCGACACTTAGCATCAAGTTGAAGTATGAAGCACTAAAACGTATGAAATAAATGAAATTTAGAAAGTAAAATACATGGAGATTATATTCATATTCTCAAACATTTAGAAGGCATAAAATTGTATCTAAAAGAGAAGTTAAAGAAGTTAAAAGAAAAATTTAAGAACAAAAATTAAAAGAAAACATAAGAATAAAATTAAAAGAAGTTACAAATGGTCCCAAAATAAATCTACAAAAGAAAAAGAAAAAGAACTAAAAGAAGAGAGAAAAAGAACTACTAAATGAAACTAACATGAACAAAATGGGAACTAAAATTAGGACCCTTTACAAAATAAATGGGAATTAAAATGGGAGTGCCAAAATTCAAATACAAAAAAACAAAAATAAAATAAAATAATGAAATGATGAACAATGATGATTTTTTGCTGATTTTGGGCTGAAAAGGTACTGATTTTCTATACAAAATAGGGTAGTTTGGTGCAGGTTGGAGTGGGTTGCTGTAGACTATGCTGCTCATGTGACAACCCGTCCCGAATTATCGGGATTAATTAAGACTTAATGACGGATTAGTAAGTTTAATCGGGGATTAAACGAGTATTACCGGACATTCATGGCAAAATTACGATTTTGCCCTTGAACGAGGGCAAAAAGCTAACTTTTGACCCGGGAGGTCCGATGACCGAGGGCCGAGGACCGTTACGTAGATCGAGTCAATACGAGTCCGTAAACATGTGGCACGTCGAATAGGGAGTGCCAATTGTTATTAATGGGCCTTAGATATTTTGTCCCTGGCCCAATGGATGAGTGACAAGTGTCACTCATCCATTGCTCACTCAAACACGTTCATGCATATCCCCATTTCGATTCCAACGGGTTTTCACCCGATCTCGTTCAAACCATCACCCAAATCCCTTCCCCCACCTAGTTTCAATCTGAGAGAGAGATAGGGAGTGGCTGATGAGACTGAGGGGTGGCCAAGGACGGCTGGACCCCCGTAGACTGCGGGGGAATCACAAACCCGTGCAAGTATAGTTTTAATTTGAAATTTGGAATTCGGGTTTGAGTGATTATGGGACGTGTTCATTAATTGGGTGATGTTTCTAGTGACCTTGCGAGTTAGTAGAGGCTGAAAACGAGGGCTGAGGACGAGGGGAAAGCCCTGGACGGTGGCCGGGAAACAGGGTCGTGAGGTCTCGATTACCTCGTCTGTTTTTCTTGTTTTTAAGGACTGAGGTTGATGGGGAACGGGTAAACGAAGATGTAGGGATGAAAATGGAAGGAAATGGGGTTGAATTGGTGGTCGGAATAAGAAAAATCGGGAGCGCCGATTCGGTAAGACTGGACCGGTTCGAACCGGTTCAGACCAGCCTGTCGCGAGGACAGGGATGATGAATAGTGTCGCGTGTGGCTTTCACGCGCAGGGTGTTTGGGCAGTGCATAAGGGGGCGTGGGCCCTCTTTTCGAGGCATGAACAACACGTGTTTTAATGTATTCGTTGTAACGAACATTTTGAGACAAGTTTCGAGTCGATCGGACGCCGTTTTGATATAGTTCGGGACGTCCGAAGGTTTAGGATCGACTTTAAAAATAGTTAAAAATTCTGAAAAATTACGGGGCTTTAGTGAGGGGTTATTTAAGTAATTAGTAACCCTCTAAAATGATTTGGATTGGTTCGGGAGCCCTGGAGACGGTGATTGGCCCGGGAAGGGCGCATGACATACGTATCGAGGTGTGGCTTCGGACGGTCTGTGAGTGGACTTGTTTTATGAATTTGATGCATGCATAAATGTTTTAAATACATGTTTTGTGATTCCATGAGTGCATTTGTTTGTGGTAGCTAGTATTGACGTATTTGCAACCTTTTCGAGGTTTTCGGCTTTATGTCGTGCCTATATGCACTGTGTTTTCAATGAGGGTTTAATGAATGGGTTTTGGATTTGGAAATATGAAATTGGCATGAAACCCATTTTATTGGAAACTTTCAGACGTGGAGTCCATTTGATTTGATGAGAAATCAGGCCGAAGGTCCATTTAGTTATACGATCGGGCCGAGGGCCCCATTGGTTTACGAATTCGGGCTTGAGGCCCCATTGATTTTTATATCGGGGTAGAGGCCCAGTTGATTGTGAAATTGGGCTTAAGTCCCAGTTTGGTTTACGAAATGCGAATTCGGTTTTGAGACCCTATTGAACTGTGGATTTAGGTCGATACCTGTGAAAGTGGATTTGAATCGGATTCGAGGAATCCCGCTGAGATGTTCAGGTATGAGACCCAGTTGAATTGAGATTTGAAAGAAAGTATTTAAAATGTATATACCCTTCGACATGAGTTGATTGGTCTCCTCCAGCCGTCAACCTGAAGAGTCACGATCCACTACTCGGAATGAGTAATCCCCATATGGAGCACATTCTAGGAGTAGGAGTTATGATATGGTCTCGGACTAGATCCGGAGACAGCCATCCAGACGACGTAGATCCTGGATGTTGGACAGAGCCTTCCAGATGTAGAATTCCTGGGGGGTAGACTCGGAGTGAGACCCTGAGTAGTATGCATATTGTTATAGATGAAACGTGACAGATATCTGGGATTTGTTCCCTAGGGGCTGTGTGCCCCGAGTTGGCATGTGAGATGCCGAGGATGGGTTATATGTATGTCTATACGTATGAGGTTTTACGAAAATTGGTTTGGGCTGAGACCCACATGACGTGATTTGGGGAGAGTCCCACATGATTGGTTTTGGGCTGAGTTCCCATGTACATGATTTACGGTTTTGGGCCAAGGCCCTAATGGTTTTGTGAATGTTTTGCTAAATGGTTTTCGAATGCATGCATGATTTTTAGTGAAGGTCATAAATGTCTTTTTGTGAAATATTTTTATTAAAATATTTATTTTGTCCACTCACGACTTTTGATGTTTTGAATGCTCTTCAGGTTAATCGTGGATGCAGGCTGTAGTAGAGACCGAGACATCACATTCATCCTCCGGATCCTGGAGCATTCTAGAAGCTCCGAGTGGGCAGAAGCGGGAATTTTCCATGGTCTGACACTTGGTGTCAGATGCGATCAGGCACGTCCCACATTATTGCCGGGGGATTTGGGGTTTGGATCGAAACTAAAGCTAGTGGTGTCGTCTTTGTGCATTTGTGAGTATGATGGGCTGAGAACTAAGGAAAATGGACGTAGGAATGGATGCTGAGACAGACTTTAAGGTTGGCCTTGAAGATCGAGTTTGACTAGGTAATCTTAACCCTTGTTTCGTGATTTTGAGGTCGTAGAACCGTTTCTAAGAGATAGACGAGTGTATAGGAAGAAAAATGGAGGAAAACAATGGTCAGACTAGCTGGGTCGAGTTCGCAGGTCTAACAACGCATTATAGAGGTTCGGGTAGACCCGACTAAAGGTTGAAGGTGATGATGTGTCAGCGTACGCCATCCCTGTTAGGCCACACGGCCAACCAGAGCGTGACACGTGGCCAGAGGTCAATCCAGTCAGCCTTGTCAAACCACGTGGACGAGTGAGATGGTGCCACGTGGCATGGTGTCAAGAGCTGTTAAGTCAAGTGGTAGCTGCCATGGCATGTCCACGTCAGCGATGTCAGACCACATGGACCAGTGAGGTATGCCATGTGGTAGAGTGTCAGAGAGGTGTTAGACCTGTCAATGACACGTGGCCCCAATTAGAGAGTGACACTTGTCATGTTGTTAGAGCTGTCAGATGTCAGAATTGTCAGGCTGACGCTAGCAGGTGATGTTAGTGTTGACTGGGGCTGACTTTTGTTGACCAAACTTTAACCAGCATGTGAGGGCGCGTGGGCAAGAATTTTGAGGTCAAACCGATCTTGTTTGAAACGTTTCGACGTTCTGAATCCAATGGTAGTCATTTCAGGTCGATCAGAGATCATTTGATAGGTCATTTGGAGATTTTTAGCCTTGAGACACATTTACTGTTCTGGGTGTTTTGAAGGTTTATGGCCGGTTTAGACTTGTATAGATGGATAGTGACCTTTGAGTATGATTTGAACAGGTCCGGATGTCCCGGAGATGTTCAATTAGCCTCGGATTGGCTTACTGCCCGGATTGTGAGTGCGCAGCATAGACGGTCCGTGACTGGTCTTTGATTTATGAAATTATGCATGCATAAATGTTTAATATGTTTTATAAACATGATTTGAGATAAATTGATTGCATATGATTTAAATATGATTTTATGTTGATGATTTGGCATTTTCGTAGAAAATGTGATATTGCATATATTTCGAAATTTCTGTTTTTATATGATACTTGGGCTTAAGCCGAGTTTTCTACGTGCATGTGGTTTTTGTGTTTTGAATGATTTCACGGATTTGACTATCGGTTTTAAGTGATTTCACGGAGATCCGTGAAAGTGGTATTTCAGGCATGAGACGCAGTTGATTTAGACTTTGACTCGGATGATAATCAAAGGTGATTTTGAACAATGAAATGGTTTTCGAATTTGGAAATAATATTTGGGTTTATGTTCCAGTTGATTTGCGGTTTGACTTAGAGGATAGTCAAATGTGAGGGAAATGATATATAGAGCTGTGACCCCGTTTCGGATTTATGAAAGATATATCGGGTTTATGACCCAGTTCTGATTTATGATATGATATATCAGGCTTGTGACTCTATTGTTGATTTACGAGTTGGATTTGATAGGATTCGAGGAATCCTACGTTGTTGGAAGACCAGTTTCAAGTTTGGAGTACAAGACCCTGTAAAAGGGGTATGTTGTGTAGCGGAGTTGCAATTGGTACATTCTTTTACAGTACCTACTTGGATTCTGATGAAGAACTAGAGGCTGCTTGCTTGAGGAATATTGATTTGACCCTACACGCAATGCCAAATCTACAGTAGATTCATGCACTCATTGAGCTCTACGGCCCCACTATATTCGTCCATCCAGATTCTCACGTTGGTTTTCATTGGGTGATTCTCACATTGGATTTTTTAAGAAGTGGACAAGGTTCTCTTCTTGTGGTCTGATCATTTACAGGTTGTACAAATGCTTCTTTTCTGATGACGACGTTTTGGGTGTGGAGACCTCTGGTAGAAGTATAATTTTTGTGCTTTTTAGGGATGGGAATCAACAAGCCATGCTTTTATTGGCATGGAGAGAATGGGAGAGCTAGACAACTAACCATTTCAAACTGCTCGCCAGAGAAAATATCTCGAAAATGAGGCAAATGGCCAGGTAGCAGCACTATGTTTTCAGTGGGAGGAATATCTTAGGGATTCAGGATGGTACCCACTCACAAATATAAGGATAATTTTGGAGTTTGGAAGGCAATGAAGAACCATCAGACCACTAATTGAATATCATTGCTGGTTATTTCATTTTCTGTTGCTGCTGTCATTCTAGTTTTCAACTTCCCGTTAGGGACTTGGTTTCGATTAAAGAAATATCCAAGTAATTGTCTCTACAAATAGTATCATTTTTTTTTGTAAAGACATATCATGGTAAATCGTTTAACTTGCAATCTTCACGTTCCCTTTTCTACTCATATTGTTAACGCCATTCTCCTCGCAATTATGAAGTTGTACCTTCTGTCTGCAAAATATTTTGAGTCCTTCTAACTAAATGGCATTGGATCCGAGTATACAAGAAACGATTTGTGAGAAGAAGAAAAAATGAAAAATTTAAAGGACGAGTTTGGTGGTGAAGTTTACTGACAGGACCCATCCCAATCCCACCGGGATTAACGCGGGATGACCTTGCTCCCGTCTGACACGAAATGTCGGACAAGGGATATTTCCGACATTTGCCCTACCGGGCCATCAGAGTACTCCAGGATCTGGAGGAGGCATGTGATATCTCGGTCTCTGCTACAGTCCACATCCGATGTCAACCTGAAGGGTATTAAAAACAGAAAGACTGTGAGTGGATAAAAATAAAGTGTTTATAAAACATATTTCATAAAAGACCTTTATACCCTTCACTAAAAAGTATGCATGCATAGTAAAACCATTTATCCAATCATATATGTTAAAACATCCATAATTAGGGTCTCATCCCCAAATTCCGTAAATACAAGTCACCCGGGCTCCTGCCCAAAACCATTTACAGAAAACCATAGTATAGTAAACATACGTGGGATCTCAGCCCAAATCCATTTATCATTATAAACACAATTTCCCAAAACAATTGAAATCATGTTTATCCATTATATTCATATCTAGAACCTGTCACGGTGAAATAGAGCTACGCGCGTGCTAACTGGGGTCTCAAACCCAAGTCTCCCTAAGGTCCACTCAGGTCAATGTCCGTAGATCAATGACCCTCCCTGGAGGTAACGAACCATGCCCCTCCTGAGAGTAAGGAACCCAACTGGGGGGCGACTCCACTCAGTCAGTACTCCGTGACTACTCCGGGGTCCACCCAGGCCAACGACCCTCCCCGGAGGAGACAATCACATATAAAGGATGGAATATAAAAAACCTGTTGAAATCATTCTTTAAACCTTTCCAGGATTCATGTCCGGCCCCTCATAAGCCGTCATGAACTATAAAACCTTTCATGGGTTCATGCCGGTTCCCATAAACCGTCATGACCCGTAAAAACCATTTCTAGGGTCCCTGACCCGAAATCACCATCATAACACATAACTGGGCCCTAGGCCCGAATCCACATACAAACTGGACCTCCCGTCCGAATCGTAAACCAACTGGGCCTCCGGCCCGATTCCATAAATCAAATGGACCTCAAGTCCGAGAGTTACCTTTTCAAATCCAAAATCATTTCATTAAACTATTTTCAAAACCATAAGAATGGAAAATCGGAGTAAAACTGGAAAACCTCGATTTACGTGCAAGCAAGTAAATCGCTTCGTAAAGCGTGAAATCATATAATTCAAAATCACCCAAATCAACATCATCAAATCACATTCATAAGACATATAAAACATTTATGCATGCATCACAGTTTAGAAATCAAAGTCCACTCACAGACCGTCCGAAGCCGCGCCTCGATACGCACGCCATAATCGTCTCCCGGGTCAATCGTCGTCACCGGGACTCCCAAACCTGTCCAAATTCATTTAGAGGGTTACTAATAGCCTCATTAACCTCTCAATGAAGTCCCATAATTTTCCTGATTTTCTAACTATTTTTAAAACCGAACCTAAACCTTCGGACAGCCCGAAACCTATCGAAACGATGTCCGATCGACTCGAAACCAGTCCCAAAATGTTCGTTACATCAAATAGATCATTTGACATGTTGGAACCATACCCAAAAACCCTAGCACGCGCCCACACGTGCCCAAGAATGGTCCTGCGCGTGGGCCTCACACGCCAGGACTATTCATATTCTTCAAGCTTGGGACGGTCGGTTCAGACTGGTCGGTCCGGTTCGCGTCTGCAACTGGACCGGCGTGACCGGTCCAGGCTCCTACAACCCTCAAATCTCGTCCGTTTTGTCCCATTTTAATCCCTAAATTCCTAGTTTATTTTTTTCTATCATTCCCAATTAGTAAAACAACCTAAAACCACCTAGAACCAGTGAACCCAAAAACCCCTCACGGTTCAACTTTTCTAAAACCTCCCGCACTGTGTCTTGACCTCCATCTTTCCTCCAGATCATCCTAATACTCCTCTAATAACCCATTTAACTGAAAACAATCCATAAAAACAGTCCATAATACAAAAAATGGAAAAATGGATTAAAAAGGTAAAATTGATACCTTTGATCGATTTTCCCCCTCCGCCGCCCACGGCGGCTCTGCCTGGCCAACCACCACGTCCTCCGGTCCTCTCTTCCTTCTCTAGCCTCTCACAAATGGTCATGGGGTCAAGGGTTTGGATTGGACTGAGAAATGGTGATCGGGTTTGGTGGGAGGAATGGAAGAAAATGGATGAATGATCGATGCAATGGGATGATATGCATGAATGGGAACATAATGAGCAATGGATGAGTGACACTTGTCACTCATCCATTGGGCCCTTGTAAAATATCTGGCCCACTTAAGGACAAAAGGTAACTCGTTTCGTAATTCGTGCAATAGTACCCTTAAACTTCCTTGAACCGTAACTTTGTCGTCGAACGTCCGAATTCGACGTGCCGCCTGTCTATGGATTCGTATCGTCCTTATCTACGTATCGGTCTTCAGCCCTCAGCCATCGGACCTCCTGGTCAAAAAGTCAACTATTTGCCCCTTTTAACCAAAATTACCAAAATGCCCCTAAACTTCCGAACGTCATAACTTCCTCCTCGAATGTCGGAATTGAACGTGCCACCTGTCTATGAACTCGTGACATCACGAACTACGTCACGGTCATCGATCAAAGTCCATTTGACCGCCCGAATGAAAATTCAACGTTTTTCCCACGCCCAAGGGCAAAACGGTCATTTTGCATCGTTCGTCCGATTTCACCTAACTAATCATCGATTAGGCTCACTAATCGTGATTAGTCACTAATCTAATTCTGGAATTCGGAACGGGTCGTTACAACCTTCCCTCCTTAATTAATTTCATCCTCGAAATTCCAACCGACCTAAATCCAACCGTTCTTCCCTCCTTAATTTAGTTTCGTTCTCGAAACTCCAACTATCCTTATTCCACATCCACCCCGTGGAAAGTAGAATCTACCTCACAACACGTGTACACTCGTACACCAACTACCCAGAATAATACTTGCTCGCACCCAAACGTACCACTAACGCTTACGTCCCAACGACTACATTCGACCACGTCGAATGACAGTAGTCACCCGTTTCGAATTGACACCACTTGTCAAATCTACCCTTTCGCTGACATAAACAACTAGACGGTTCCCTTCTCAATCACTAATTTATCCTGACGTATGCTCCCACTGGGAGTCACCAAACCGCACTCAACGATCCACACTGACACCTCCGACAAATTGTCACCACTTGACAGTCGTCAATCGAAGACTGTCACTATATTCACTTGTGGTTACACTAACCACCAACTTACTCAAACTGAGTATACGTATACTAACCAAGCCTTTCACTCGACCTGTGTGTAACTAGACCCATTAGAAAACCATGACCCAGTGCACAGTATCCAATGTCCAGTTCACGACCTCGACTAATCCAATGGTATCGGAACCAATCCGACTACCAACACACTCACCAATGTACCCCTGGTATAACTTATATACTGTCACCAGGCACGACAAGTATGCCCAGTATCATACCTCGAACAATGTACAAGGTACGTACATCTACCCGTCAATCAGCCTACAACCATCTAGTTTGTAGTCAATCACGTTTCAATTATGGAGTTCACTTGTCTAATCCAGCATTAGACAAATCGAAACTCCAACCCATTATCCATTTCCAAATCCGAATCCGAATCCGCAATTTCGTAAGAAATCCCGAATCCAAACCTAGAAATCATATCCATAATCATGTCCAAATTCGAATCCGAAAAAATTATTCCGTAGCTAGCATTTGGAATAACCATTCCGAACCCAAATCGATAAAAGGAAATCCGCTGTCAAGCTCCATAATCAAATCCTGAATCGTCACCCAGAATCCGATTCCAAAACCCAAAACCCAAATCCAGAAATCCACTTTCAAGTTCCAAAATCAAATCCTGAATCGTCATCCAAAAATCTGATTCCAAAACTCGAAATCTCGTTCACGTCTACCGAGACGTACCAAAACCGAACCTCTCGGTTACTTGCTCAATCGATTACCCTATTACCATCGATTGAATTCATAGGGAAGCCAATCACAATATCAACACATCTCTAAGGCTGACCATATCCGACCACGTTGGAAAACTACTCACCTGAGTAATATACCATACGGGATTCACTTCGAAAAGAAGTTCAGTCCCAACATCCTCAACTCAAACATCCAAGTAAGAGTGATAAACTCTCCACCTATCTGGATCATCCAAATCATGATCCAGATCCATAACGATACCCAAAGTCCTAAACCAATTCCCACATATAAACAGATTAGTCAACGACGAGACACGCCAAGACTGTGGGTTCTCACTGACTACCTCGTATCGATCCTTGACATTCTACCTAGGAACACGGATTGAAATTTCACCGGTATCGCCGATATATCGGTCGATATATCGGGATTTCCGGCGTCCGGCAGCTAACGGCGGGGTGAAACCCTATCTTCCCCCATTATCGACGAAACCGTCCAATATCGACACATATCGGCGATTTCGGTCGATAATTTCAGAATTTCCCGACAAGCGACAACCAACCAAGCAAATTTCAATTCAAACAATCAAACTCACGGATTGAACAGAAAGATTCACAAACAAACAACCAAATTTCAATTCAATTTCAAAAAGAAAATCATTTATTGTCACGGACGAACAGGATTGGGGAAAAAACAAAATTTTTTCTTCACGGACTCACCAGTAGCCTTCGCAAATCCGAAGCATAAATGGGGCGGGGGGGAGGGGGGCAACCGAAGAAAAGCTCGAACCGAGCGATCCCAGCCCACCCCTGATCTGTCAACGCCGTCTGCAGCTCTATTTCTTCGCTCGCCGCCGAAATCGGTCGAACCACCTCTGCTTGAACCACCGCTCGTCTGCATCTCCGTCGCTCGCGCCGTCTGCCCTCACCAGCCCGGTCGACTCACCTCACTCGAACGGTCGAACCTCCCTCGAACGAACCACCTCTGGTCTTGTCTCGTCTCGTCCCGTCGTCCATCGCTCGAACAACCATCGAAGTCGGCCCTCACGTCGCCCCTCACCCTCACCCTCACGCCGCCCCTCACCCTCACTCACGACCCTCACCCTCACGATCGATCGATCGATTTCCCCAAAGTTCCTCGCGACTTCGAGACGCTTCGAGACAGACTGAGAGTCTGAGAGCGGAGAGCATTCGTTGAGTAAATAAGAAATGGAACGAAACGACATCGTTTCGTTTCATTTCATTTCTTTAATTTTTTTTTAATTACATATTATTTAATTATTTGTCAAATTTTTATTTAAATAATTATTTGGGTATAAATATTTGTCAAATAAATAATTATTTGGTATAAATATCATTTTTAATTACATATATCATTTATTATTTGGTATAAATATTTGTCAAATAAATAATTATTTAAATTATATCATAAATATTGTCAAATTCATATATTTGGTATTAGGTAAACAATATGCCATAAACGTTTTTTTTAACAAAATTCAAAATTTATTATTAGGTTAATAATATGGTTTAATTCATATATTTGGTAATATTTGGTAATATTTGGAAATATATTTGGTAATCATTTATTAAAAATAAATTTATCATTTATTAGTAAAATATGTTTTAGTAATGTATGTGCTAATATAAAATATTGTTTAATTCATATATTTGTTAGTATATTTGGTAATCATTTATTAATAATAAGTTGATCATTTATTACTAAAAATATGTTTTAGTAATGTATATTTTAATATAAAATATGAGGTAATTCTTATATTTGGTAATATTTGTTTTAATTTTTAATATATGTTTTATTTTAGAATATATATTAAAATTATGAATATATGTGTTTTTGCTCCTTAATTTTTAACTTGGAATATATGTTCTAATTGAAATAATTTTATTATTATTTGTGTTTTTACTATTATTAATTGTCATTATCAAATTCTAAGTATTTTTCATGCAAATAATATGGCTTAATTCATATATTTGGTAATATATTTGGTAATCATTTATTAATAATAAATTGATCATTTATTACTAAAAATATGTTTTAGTAATGTATATTTTAATATAAAATATGAGGTAATTCATATATTTTGTAATATTTGTTTTAATTTTTAATATATGTTTTATTTTAGAATATATATTAAAATTATGAATATATGTGTTTTTGCTCCTTAATTTTTAACTTAGAATATATGTTCTAATTGAAATAATTTTATTATTATTTGTGTTTTTATTATTATTAATTGTCATTATCAAATTCTAAGTATTTTTCATGCAAATAATATGGCTTAATTCATATATTTGGTAATATATTTGGTAATCATTTATTAATAATAAATTGATCATTTATTACTAAAAATATATTTTAGTAATGTATATTTTAATATAAAATATGAGGTAATTCATATATTTTGTAATATTTGTTTTAATTTTTAATATATGTTTTATTTTAGAATATATATTAAAATTATGAATATATGTGTTTTTGCTCCTTAATTTTTAACTTAGAATATATGTTCTAATTGAAATAATTTTATTATTATTTGTGTTTTTATTATTATTAATTGTCATTATCAAATTCTAAGTATTTTTCATGTATCTTAGATTTCATAAAATGGCTAGTGGAAGTGCAAGTGATAGCCGCCCAAGACCTGGACGAGTTGACCCAGCATGGAAATATGCCATTGCAATTCCTGGAAATAAAAACGGTGCCATTTGTTCGTTTTGTCAACATCAGTTTCAGAGTGGAGGCATAACGCGATTAAAGTTTCATTTAGCAGGTTTTGATCCGAAAAAAAATGTTCAAAAATGCAAAGACGTACCTAAAGCTATTAGGGATGAGGTCAGAGCATGGATCAAAAGTAAAGATACTGCTAAACAGACTAAGAATATGATTGGGGAGAATATACGAGCTGGCTTGAGAGGAGATCCACTAGACACTCAACAGAGCATTCAGATTAACGATAGTGATGATGAAGAGGATGATGATGGATTCGCTTATCCACCAGATGTCCATAGATCTGAGAGAGCAGCATATCGCTTTGCTGTAAATGCATCGAGAGATGAGGCACGACGAAGTGTCGACAATTATGGAGTTGGGTCTATGCGTGGTGCTCAAGGAGGCAGTAGCAGTCGTCAACCACCGCAACAGATGCGTCGATCACAAAGTTTGCGTGATCCATTTTCAATTCCTCCCGAACCAAAACTCTACAAAACCGCACGAAGTCAACAGAAGACTGTAAAATCGATGTGGAAAGGGACGAAAGAGAAGTTGGGTCGATACATAAGCAAATTTTTTATATATGAAGGCGTGGCTCCAAATAAAGCCAACTCTCATCATTTTAAGAATATGATCATTGAAGCCCAACGAGCAGGTAATTAATAAATTTATTTATTTATGATACATGTTTATTTAGCTTATGAAATAGCATTAAATGCTAACTTATGTTTCGATTTGCAGGTGAAGGCGTGTCCACTCCTTCTCCATATGAAGTGAAAAATAAATATCTTCCTATGGAGTATGAAGAAATGACGGCGTATGTGGAGCAACAAAAGCGACACTGGGAAACTTATGGATGTACCATAATGTGCGATGGTTGGACCGGTCCAACGAAGTTATCCATAATTAACTTCATGGTATATAGTAAGGGTTCAACTGTATTTCTCAGGTCAGTTGATTCTTCCAAATTTCATAAAGACTATGTGTACATAGGAAATTTGTTGAAGGAAGTTGTTCAGGAGGTTGGAGTACAAAATGTTGTACAGATCGTTACTGATAATGGGTCGAACTTCAAAAAGGCTGGAAAAGAACTGATGAAGACTTATCCGCTCTATTGGACTCCTTGTGCAGCCCATTGTATCGACCTAATATTTGAAGATATTGGGAAGAATGAGACAATGGCGCTCATCATAAAAAATGCTAGGCAGGTAACTAACTACATCTATAATCATCTATGGTTACTTGCTCAGATGCATGAATTTTGTCAAGGAGACTTGGTTCGGCCTGGTGCAACTCGGTTCGCAACCAACTATATTTGTATAAACAGTATAGTTAAACATAAAGTTGGCCTTAGAAGGTTGTTTACCAGTGATCAATGGCATGGTAGCCCATTGAGTAGGAAAGTGGAAGGCAAGAGGGTTGAGGCTCATATCCTCGACCAAAGATTCTGGGAGTCCTTGGAGATGATGCAATCAATATATGAACCATTATATTGCATCCTCCGAATTGTTGATACAGAGGTAGTCCCAACCATGCCAATCCTGTATGATATGTTCAATCGAATGAAAGAAAAGATAACCCGTCTTAAAGGGAAGAAGTGGGTCCTTAAAATCATACAGGAGCGATGGGAAAAAACATTAGTACATCTTTTACATGCTGCTGGTATATTTCTATCTTATTGAACTTGTTAATATTTTATTTTATTGTTGTTTACTAAGCAAAGTTCATTCATGATTTGCAGCTTATTACTTGAATCCCCGATATCAATATCAAGCAGGTATTGGGCATGACTCCTTCCTTGTCCAATCAGTTCAACAAGTATTCCTCAAACTGAATCCAAATGGACAAGTGGGTTTACAAAATTTTGGAGTAGACGTAAGTTCACTACCATATATGAATCTTGATGAGTTATTTTGAATCTTGATGAGTTATTTCGAATCTGTACATCTATGGCATTATATTAACATCAGCCTTAATGTAGTTGATCAACTTTAGAGATGGTCGGAAAACATTTCGTTCACCTATGGCTGTACAATCACGAACGAAAATGCCCCCAGGTATATTACTTGCATTTAACTTGATATTCTATGACTTAGCACTTTATAATGCCTCTTACATTAAACTTGATATTGACAGCTGAGTGGTGGGAACTATATGGCCAAGCTTCTCCCAGCTTGCAACAAATTGCTGTTCGTATATTATCACAAACGGCATCATCTTCGGCATGTGAGAGAAATTGGAGTACATTTGCTTTAATTCATACAAAGCAACGAAATCGTCTCGCATATTCTAAGTTAGAACAACTTGTTTTCTGTTATTACAACATGAAACTCAAGTTAAGAGATGAAGAAGCCGAAGCCAGTAAAGTTGTGGAAGAAGACTACGTTGACCTGTTGGAAATTGCAGGTCAACATGTGGAAGGTAATGAGGCTGATCCACTTCAAGCATGGATTATGCCAGCTCACTTGGATGATGATAGTGGAAGGCCTGACCCTCGAGTAGCACATCTTGCTAGTGAACACGGTGTTAATGTTGATAGAGTGCTATCTGAAGAAGTGGGGAGTGAGGACGTAGGAAGTGAGCGGACAATGTCTTCATGGGAAAGATCAATGCTTGGTTCTACCGGTAGACGTGACTTACGAGCTGATGCTACTAGTAAGGGACTTCATCAAAATAAATCTCCAGATGATGATGATGATGATGATGATGATGATGATGATGGAGGAGATGATGTTGAGACAAACGATGAAGACAAGGATGACGGAGGGGATGATGACGGGGGAAATGAACATGTAACCGATACATATTCACCCTTGAGCCCATTTACTGAAGAGGCGGATTTTACTCATGCCACACAAGATTATGATCATGGGTGTAGAGAAGGAGGAGTAGGAATCGGTGGTGTCGGAAAAGATTACACTCGGACACGAAACATATATGAAGGTTATGGAAACCCATCTTCTGAGGATTCCATGGCAATTAGTTTTGAGTCAATGAGTTTAGGCACCGATCCTAGTAACAACTCAAATGATCCATATGCTTATGGTCCATATCGTCACCCCCTGTTAGACAACCATCTCCCTCAAATGTCACATGAAGATTTTTGAGAAGTTAGTTGGGTAAATCCGAACTACCCTATCTATGGAGGAAAAGTAGGCCATTCAAAGGAGATATACGAATACTATGTCCAACAATACATTTCCTTTTGGTCAAATAGCATCAGTTGGCAAAACTTTTGTGTCTTGGTAGATCAAGAGATTCAAGACCAATCTAATTTTCAAGTTGGTCGACACTCTACTTGTTTTTGATCAAGTTCAATGTGTACAATATTGTTAATGCAATATTATCAATGAAATTATGTTTTAATTTAAGTTTATCTTTAAGATTTTATACTTTAGTGGTCGGCAGATCTATATTCCATCATATGATTCATCATATATTTATCATATCAAAGTCATTTTATAATTTTTATTAGTCCTATATAACCATTATTGGGTACTTAAGTGTTTGCCAAAGTTTCATTCCAAATTTCCGTCATTTGGACCCAATTTCCGTCATTTTTGTTGACCGTAAACGATATCGATATCGATATCGATATTTGGGGCGAGATATCCGTAAATTCGGCGAGCGATATATCCGTCGATATCGATATTTTCATCCTTGCCTAGGAAAATCTAAAGATGATCCGAAACGATAACACCAAAATTCACCCTACGTGAGTGCAAACAAAACTCGCTGCACTCACCATGCCACGTAATCCAACACCGTCTTCCACCTAGCAGAAAATGAGAAATCTCAGTTACCTAACTTCGAAATATTCATTATCAATGCGGAAAACCCGCATTCCACTCGTCACCTCAATCGCAACCTCTCGCGATTCCGAAGTTCAACCATGTTGAAAACAAGACATTCGGACATCATCCACGTGTCCCTTAACCAATTTAACTCTATCCGTGATCCACTCCCGAACCATAGATACCGAACATATGCCCATCACGACGGATGTGACTCAACGTCGTCACAATCACCGGCACCAGCACCAGCACGAGTACCAGCACCAACGCATTATCACCTACACTAGTATCAGCACAAAGGCATCCACACTAACACCAGCACTCCGTGTGCAAAACTGACACCCTGGATCTCCGCTCATACCGAACGACGATCCCGTAACTCTGCTCGAATAGGAGAAACTCTGCGTCCCACGTACCCAACAACTCTGGGTACAGTCACCCTGACATCTCATACGAGAAAAGGAAACGTCCCATGAATGTCCCCGTCTCATTCTGCGATCACACTCAGCCGTAACCGATTCGAATCCAGAATCACTGCTCGTACATATGTGTTACTCACGCACCCCGTATCATCGTCATGACTGACAATCCCATCGTCACAATCGTCACGGCAACCTGAGTCTACGCGACCTGATAAGACTCGACTACATCCATAGATAGTAGCATCTGTCACAACCTCGTGCAGACCTAACTACCAGACATCTCGATATCCAGACTCCGCATTTAATGAAATCAACCGCTCATACCAGCTACTCCGTATCCCACTCTGGGATTCCATCGACAAGTACCAACCCTGATAACTTGTCCAACCAATCTCTAACCAGTCGTACCTCGACTAAACCAAATGTCGTCTACCAGGTCGTCCATGACTTTAGCTACACCAACTATCCATCACAACTGAGTAGCACGACAACCAACTAGGTCTAGCCGACAAGTACAACCTCGACTGCAAAGTGCAGTCCCAACACAAGTTAACATGACTAGACCGACTACCGAATCCAAATTCGAATAGTCGTCCAAGTCAAACCACTCGTCAACTCACATTTCCGAACCATACACTCTAAAGTAGGGTTCCACAATCACGCCCTAGGGTCACTTTGAACCCAACTGTAAGCTACCAACTGCAGTACAATCCACAATCTGACCGTCCCCGCGGTCTTGTTATCGAAAAGACGTCAATCCAATCCTATCGTCAATCCAACTAGGATTCCACGAAACCGACTGCTAACCGCCTGGAGCAGTAAATCCAACTAACTCAACTAAATCCGATCATCGGATAGTCACAACTCCAAACCAGTCGTCGAAACGATCCTACGACATCGTGAAGACGATCTCAACTAATCGTCTCACGATCCAAAACTCTAACGTAATACTACGTTCACCATTCGCAGGGCTCCACACTATCAACCCCGACAGAACTATGGCAACCCCGGCATCAAATGCCGAACCAAGACATATCACGATTCCATCCTACTAACTATCATACCGACATCCCTACTATCAGGTTGACCACGAACTGTAGCTCATTGATATATCACATCATCGACCTGTGTACGGAGTAACGCGCAAAATACGTTCTGGAATTCATAGTAACACGAGCAACCATGCTCGGATAAGCAATCCTATGCTCTGATACCACGCTGACAGGACCCATCCCAATCCCCCTGGGATTAACGCGGGAAGACCCTGCTCTCGTCTGACACGAAGTGTCAGACAAGGAATATTTCCGACCTATACCCTCCCGGGCTATCAGAGCACGCCAGGATCCGGATGAGGCATGTCATATCTCGGTCTCCGCTACAGTCCACATCCGATGTCAACCTGAAGGGTATTAAAAACAGAAAGACTGTGAGTGGACGAAAATAAAGTGTTTATAAAACATATTTCATAAAAGACCTTTATACCCTTCACTAAAAAGCATGCATGCATAGTAAAACCATTTATCCAAGCATATATGTTAAAACATCCATAATTAGGGTCTCATCCCCAAATTCCGTAAATACAAGTCACCCGGGCTCCTGCCCAAAACTATTTATAGAAAACCATAGTATAGTAAACATATGTGGGATCTCAGCCCAAATCCATTTATCATTATAAACACAATTTCCCAAACCAATTGAAATCATGTTTATCCATTATATTCCTATCCAGAACCTGTCACGGTGAAATAGAGCTACGCGCGTGCTAACTGGGGTCTCAAACCCAAGTCTCCCCAGGGTCCACCCAGGTCAATGTCCGTAGATCAATGACCCTCCCTGGAGGTAACGAACCATGCCCATCCTGAGAGTAAGGAACCCAACTGGGGGGCGACTCCACTCAGTCAGTGCTCCGTGACTACTCCGGGGTCCACCCAGGCCAACGACCCTCCCCGGAGGAGACAATCACATATAAAGGATGGAATATGAAAAACTTTTTGAAATCATTCTTTAAACCTTTCCAGGATTCATGTCCGACCCCTCATAAGCCGTCATGAACCATAAAACCTTTCATGGGTTCATGCCGATTCCCATAAACCGTCATGACTCGTAAAAACCATTTCTAGGGTCCCTGACCCGAAATCACCATCATAACGCATAACTGGGCCTTAAGTCCGAATCCACATACAAACTGGACCTCCAGTCCGAATCGTAAACCGACTTGGCCTCCGGCCCGATTCCTTAAATCAAATGGACCTCAAGTCCGAGAGTTACCTTTTCAAATCCAAAATCATTTCATTAAACTATTTCCAAAACCATAAGAATGGAAAATCGGAGTAAAACCGGAAAACCTCGATTTACGTGCAAGCACGTAAATTGCCTCGTAAAGCGTGAAATCATATAATTCACAATCACCCAAATCAACATCATCAAACCACATTCATAAGCTATATAAAACATTTATGCATGCATCACAGTTTAGAAATCAAAGTCCACTCACAGACAGTCCGAAGCTGCGCCTCGATACGCGTGCCATAATCGTCTCCAGGGTCAATCGTCGTCACCGGGACTCCCAAACCTGTCCAAATTCATTTAGAGGGTTACTAATAGCCTCATTAACCTCTCAATGAAGTCCCATAATTTTTCCGATTTTCTAACTATTTTTAAAACCGAACCTAAACCTTCGGACAGCCGAAACCTATCGAAACGATGTCCGATTGACTAGAAACCAGTCCCAAAATGTTCGTTACATCGAATAGATGGTTTGACATGTTGGAACCATACCCAAAAACCCTAGCACGCGCCCACACGTGCCCAAGAATGGTCCTGCGCGTGGGCCTCATGCGCCAGGACTATTCATCGTCTTCAAGCTTGGGACGGCGGGTTCAGACCGGCCGGTCCGGTTCGCGTCTGCAACTGGACCGGTGTGACCGGTCCAGGCTCCTACAACCCTCAAATCTCGTCCGTTTTATCCCATTTTAATCCCTAAATTCCTAGTTTATTGTTTTCTATCATTCCCAATTAGTAAAACAACATAAAACCACCTAGAACCCGTGAATCCAAAAACCCTTCACGGTTCAACTTTTCTAAAACCTCCCCCACGGTGTCTCGACCTCCATCCTTCCTCCAGATCATCCTAATACTCCTCTAATAACCCATTTAACTTAAAAAAAATCCATAAAAACCGTCCATAATACAAAAAATGGAAAAATGGATTAAAAAGGTAAAACTGATACCTTTGATCGATTTTCCCCCTCCGCCGCCCACAGCGGCTCTGCCTGGCCAACCACCACGTCCTCTGATCCTCTCTTCCTTCTCTAGCCTCTCACAAATGGTCATGGGGTCAAGGGTTTGGATTGGACTGAGAAATGGTGATCGGGTTTGGTAGGAGGAATGGAAGAAAATGGATGAATGATCGATGCAATGGGATGATATGCATGAATGGGAACATAATGAGCAATGGATGAGTGACACTTGTCACTCATCCATTGGGCCCTTGTAAAATATCTTGCCCACTTAAGGACAAAAGGTAACTCGTTTCGTAATTCGTGCAATAGTACCCTTAAATTTCCTTGAACCGTAACTTCGTCGTCGAACGTCCGAATTCGACGTGCCACCTGTCTATGGATTTGTATCATCCTTATCTACGTAACGGTCTTCGGCCCTCGGCCATCGGACCTCCTGGTCAAAAAGTCAACTATTTGCCCCTTTTAACCAAAATTACCAAAATGCCCCTAAACTTCTGAACGTCATAACTTCCTCCTCGAATGTCGGAATTGAACGTGTCACCTATCTATGAACTCGTGACGTCACGAACTACGTCACGGTCATCGGTCAAAGTCCATTTGACAGCCCGAATGAAAAGTCAACGTTTTACCCACGCCCAAGGGCAAAACGGTCATTTTGCATCGTTCGTCCGATTTCACCTAACTAATCGCCGATTAGGCTCACTAATCGTGATTAGTCACTAATCTAATCCTGGAATTCGGGACGGGTCGTTACATTTACAATGCTGTGATAACTGCCTTGATGGAGTTTTTTTTTTTTTTTTTTTTTTGCCTTGATGGAGTTGAATGAGTACAATCGTAGTGGAGAAGAAAAGGTGAAGTTATATATGTTTGATTTTGACTTGCTATAAAAAAAAATGTATGGTGACTTTTAGATGCAGATTCAATTCAACTTCAGGGAACATATGAAATCCTATAACAAATCTTTTGATTTTTTTGAAAATACAAAAAAATCCTAAGTGTTATAAGAAAATCGTATAATTACAATCTATTAAAATCATAAATAAAATCTTGTAATTACAAATCAAGCTAAAATCCATTACATTAAAATCATGTAATATAAATTTATTAAAATCCTAATTGAATACACCCACTAAGGGAGATGAATTAAGATTGTTCCCAAAATGCCTCTTTAAAATTTGCCATACTAGATGTTGAGTAATATTTACTATTTGCCACATAGCCTATTAATGGTATTTTGAATAAAAAACCTAACGGAGATATTCTTTTGAAATCGACACTATAATTTGAATATGAAAATATAACTTTTTATAATTTGAGTGCTTCTTGAAATTGACCTTCCTAATAGTGTACACTAAAATCACAAGTCATAACTATCAATCAAAAAGGGAAGTAGCGGTTATTGTTAAAATTAGAAATATTTTCTTTAGTCCAACATTGTTTACATTCCCCTTTGAACTTTGTTGAAACAAGATGTTACTGTTTCACCTCAAGTGTTTCCTGCGATTCCTAAACTACACAGCTCCGAGTTTTTCCAGCTTAGACCGGATCATGTCTTCAGAGTAAAGTATCCCGTTTGGGGAAATAAGGCGCCCTTGGTAGAGACAAAGCCGAGCCTAAGAGTGAAAAGTTGTATTCACATTACTTGTTTTTTTGGTCACATAACTTCAAATATGAATTTTTTTGAGAGATTTGAAGCTGTGGCCTCTTACCCATTGAAATCCTACCAGTGCCCACCAGACTCCTGCTAAACCATATCCTCTGCTACTCACAACCTGGTGGAAGAAAAATACGATGCTATAACAAGTTTATGCACAAAACTACAGGACTCGTTTGGTGCCTGGGATTGGATTGGATTCCTCATCAAGTTCATTAATTCAAACGAGCCGTAAATTGCCGATAAAATCTTGGAAGTATCACAAGGGAAAAAATGAAGTAAAACAAAATTACCCACCAGCAGTAGAAGTGCACCTAAACAGAGGCAACCAATCATTGACAGACTAATAAATCTTAGATCTCGTCCAGCCTGAAAAAACAAACAAACAATAAACTGATGCTAGAGGACAAGTTTTTGCGCTGATAATATAAGAGAGCTCTATAGTAAAGTAACATCAAGAATTACGAATAATGAGTTGAAGCAAGTTTGAACAACGAATATCTAGTATGAAAGCATTTCCAGCTCCTGCTTAGTTACGAATTTTGAAAATCCGAAAGTAAAACAAGATTTAGTAGAACTCAAAATCATGTTGAGAATATAGGTCAATTCCATGACCTCAAGAGGCTATATATATATATATATATATATATATATATATATATATATATTTCCAGCAAGTGAAAAACAGCTCAGTGAACTACAGGGCCAGAAGAACTGACCTATTAGTATCTCTCAAAAGCTCATTATTTGTCAGTTGTCAGCATTAGAAGTATGATTATTAGGATTATTAAACCCTTTATCGAGCTTACATTGGACCCTCATAAACAGTTTATTCTCAGGTACTTCTTTTACTGCAAACCTGACACAATTTAAACAGGAAGACTTTCGTGTTGCCTCCTTTGGAAACACAGAACATACGGGACTCATTCTCATCAATCTTTTATCCAAAATACAGGTACAAGATTGTGTTTATAAGGTTTCTAACAAGTAGTTAGAACATGAGAATAAAATCCAACATACCAGCAATGTTCCCTCAAAGCTGAGAATGGCTGGTGTCACAGATAATGCCAAAAAAAATGGTACCAGCACTTTATGCATCTGTGTCAACAAAAAACAGATTACCAAGAGTAAGTAACAAAAAAATAGGAACAGTTTTATCAGTTATTGCAACTCTTCGTGATCAATGGAAACCTTGGGCTGACGGTCAATAAATATGGAACTCAAAAATACATATAATTGGAAGAAAATAAATGGTAATGATTCAGTCTGGGAGCAGTTGTCAAGACTCACAACCCACTTATACCATGTGATAATTCTCCTCTTTCTCAAGTTACCACAGGACCATTTATAATTCATATTAATAGAAGAAGAAAAAAAATAGGAAGATGTTAAAGAGAGAAAAAACTAGAAAAATAAAATAAAGAACAAACCTCATGTATAATCTTCTGATCAGGGGTGAAGATGCTAGGAAAAAACCATGGAACACATGTTCCAACAACCCCTAATACTAAACTAAGTATAGCTCCAATGGTGACAAGTGACTTGAGCAGCTCCCGAGCCTGTATGGTATCACTAAATATCAGAAAAAAAATTACCAAAATATCAATCATATCCGTTATATCTATAAATAGGAGAGTACTCTGTATAATTTATCTGTCCAATACCAAGTACACATGAAAATTCTTGAAACCTCAACCAAGATTACCAGTTAGATGTCATATAAATAGAATTCGAGTATGACAAACCTTCGGCAAACTACGATTTACTCCACACAAGAACTCAGGCATAAATGCTTGTGCAGTTTGGGAGAGAGGTTCACCCCATACCGTACAGATAAAGAATGTTTGAATCATGACCTAGAGAAAACAGTGAGTTATCAATGTGAATGGCCATCAATTGAAACTAACATGAAAATTGTGACGAAACTAACCTGATGAGCAGCCATGGCAGAAGTTCCCATTGACGTTGCAAAATATACAAGGAGAGAGTAGAATGCAACCTATATACGTCCCAAAGTCTTTATTAGAGCATAAACAATAGTTCTGTTATGATTCTAAGTTAGTTAGAATACCTGGGATCCTAGGGTGTTCGCAAAACTTAGACATGTAATATCAATATGTGTGAGTTGTAATATTGGTCTGCATTAGAGAGTAGAACGCAACCTATAAACGTCCCAAAGTCTTTATTAGATCATAAACACTAGTTCAGTTATGATCCTAAGTTAGTTAGAATACCTGGGATCCTAGGGTGTTCGCAAAACTTAGACATGGAATATCAATATGTGTGAGTTGTAATATTGTTCTGCATTATATTCTTCCCATTGTCTCTCTCATCGGTTGCCACTAAATCCTTCATTTAGATTTCCATCAAGCTGTCAACCAGGTTCACCATCTCATAAAAATATACATACATGCTTATATAATATTGTCATAGCTTTCTATGAAATCCTTATTTTTATCATTTTTTTCATTAGCTATGATTCATCTGCAAGTGAAGATTCTCTTTTGACAAGAAATGATAATTTCCTGAAGTAGGAAGAAAGATTTCTAGCCATCCTTCTGCAGAGCATGAGCATCTAAAAGTTTATAATTTTTATTAAATTTGACCAACCCTTTTGAAGGGGGAGTATAGGAGTATTGAATGATGAACAATGATTGATGAAAGAAAAAGAAAACACATGAGGCTAGACACAGAAATATGGACGAGTAAATTGTAACCTTGGACATCATTGTCACAAACACTGGAGCAGCAAGCCCAAGTACTGTTAGAAGTTCTTTGGGTGAGGGAATAGAGATGGCATAGGCATTGTATCCTTTCTTGTTCAGAGCTTCAATCATCATGTATCCCGCAACAACCTAAAATTGTGTTGATCGATAGTAGTGGAAAAGGAAATTTGTGACAAGAAAATTTATGGCATATATTACTATGTTGGTTCCACATACCTGTGACACCATTGTTGCCCATGCTGCACCCGCAATTCCATAGCCCAAAAAGCTGCAGAGGATGACATCACCAATGCAGTTTATAGCACTGGCTACAGCCAAGGCCTTCAAAGGACCCCAGGAATCTTTCATGCCAAGACTGGGAAACACATTTAGAAATCAGATGATAAATATGAAGAAAGCTCAGTCTTCAAAATCTCCGCTTATGAGATTAAGACTTCAAGTCAAAATATGAATTGGTGTTTCAAATTTTTTTTTTGCCAAGCCGTAGAGAAGTTTTCTTAGGCAGTATATAAGTGATTCGAGTAAATAAGGATGCATCCTCAAACGTATTTTTACTGTTAAATTTGATTTTGAAATTCCTGCATGATGCAAAACTTTCTTCCTTAACATAAAGCTAATTCTTCTCACCCAATAGATCAATTTAATACCTATCTTCAAAAGATGTTAGTGATAAGTCTTCAATTAAGTATTATTTTATATTATTTTATATCTTTTATACTTGATTTTTAATATTAAAATAATAATAAATTTGAGAAAATAATATATTTTGTGATATTTTTGTAAAAATAAATAAAGCTTGGAATTTGGAGCGTTTTAACAAAAGAATCGTCCCGATCGGAGTTCGAACGAAAAAATTATGAACGAAATTCGGTGATTTATTTAAATCCATTTTTTAAAATTAATATTTATTTTGCTCAGCCCAAAAACCCAATAAAACGAGCCCAACGTCCAGCCCAGAAGACCTGTGACGCGGCCCAGCAAAGCGACTCCGACCCAGCCCAAAACACACGCAGCCCAGGCCCGCAACGTGTCTCAAAGCCCAAAAAACCCGTCGACAGGCACCTGCCGAGTTCTCCTGTCCAATTCGACGTGCGCGCACCGATCGCGCCCTGCCTCTATCAGCGTGTCTCCCGCGAAGTCCACGTTTCCTATCAGTGAGCGTGCGCCGAATGCTCTAACTTCCTGTCAGCAGCAACTCACCAACTCACCCACTTTCTGTCAGCCAACTATCACCGAAATGACTGTCTGATTTTCAGCCACTCCCTGTCGATTTTCAAAAGCCCATTTCCTGCACAAACTACTCCAAATGCTCCACTATTCCAGTCATTTTTTCCCTTAAAATCATCCCAAAATCATCATTGTTCATTATTATTCATCATTTCTTTTTTTTCTTTTTTTGTATTTTTATTTGAATATTTGTGGTACTCCCTCTATAAATAGAGATGTCATTTCAAATCCCCAATTATTCCCATTTTCCCCCTTTTTTCCCTTTTCTTAGTTCATTTTTCTCTTTGTTAGTTTCATGTTTAGTTCATTTTTTTTCTCTTTATAGATTTATTTTTTAGGGCCATTTTAGCTTCTTGTAAATTGTTCTTCTTAAATTTCTTTTAAGTTTTGTTTTTAATCTTTAATTTATGTTCTTTTTATTTTACTTCTTAATTTCATTTATTTTTTACTTTATTCTTGTGACTTTTTTTTAGAGCTCTTAGACATAATTTTGTGCTTTCCTTAAGCAATACCTAGACCGAGTAATTCTAAGGCAATTCAAGAGTTTTTAAGATTGAATTCCTCGTATTTCTTCTTCCATCTTCACAAGTTTCATGCATTCTTGTGAAAAACCATCTTTTTCTACTTAAATTCTTGTTATTGTTATTGGTTTTACTTATAATTCAATATATGTGTTGGTATTTTCTTTCTAACATTTGTAAGTAAGAATGCAATCTCCATGTGTTTTACTTTTTTAATTTCTTTTACTTCATATGTTTTAGTGTTTAAACTTCAATTCAACGCTAAATGTTGATCCGCTGTTCGGGGCATTTAGAATATAATTAAAGAGTTTTAGCGTTTGACCGTTGTTCGGTGCATTAAATCACAAACTTAAGGTGGATCATATTGCAAGTAATAATCAGATGTTCGATGCATTTATAATATGAAAAATATATACATGTAATTGAGATGATTAAGGTAGAATTTCGTGATTGGTTCAATATGAGCATAATATTAGAGTGTTGGTAAAAAATTGTGTTTGAAGAAAGTCCACTTGTACAAAGGTTAAAGTAGAAGTAGAATTAAGCTCTTAATTATTTTTACTTGTTTTCTTTATTTTATGATTACAATTATTCAAACCCCCCATTTAATTCTTTTTTTTATTCTTTATTCTTTATTCTTTATTCTTTATTCTTTATTCTTTCATGCTTTCATTCAGTAATTCATTAATTCTTTAATTCTTTACTCATTAATTCTTTTATTCATTTATTCATTAGTTCATTATTCTTTTATTCGTTCTCACTAACAAATTATTAATGTTCCCTAATTTCCTCGGTTAAGAACAATTCTTATTTACTAATACTACAACTATACAAAAAGGGTTTAAATTGCATAATACTGAAATTACATGTTAAATTTAATGCGTAGTTGAAGCGTTATCAGTTAGAAGTTACAATAACCCTTAAAATGAAGTTACTAATGTCTTTAACCAAAGAGGAACTGGATCTTCTATTCTTTTATAGGTTGATTTCTATATCTTGAACCGATTATAAATTTGTGCATACATCATGGATGCAAAGAGTCAAAGAAATTTTCTTTACCTTGCACTCTGAGTAACCCAACCAACAAGAATTGCAGGCCATGCCAAACCTCGTATCTACCAACAGAAAATACTCTGAATCATTAAGTCATTTAAAAGAGATCAGGGGCAGGATTATGTCAAAAAAGTCCAGGATAACTTTCTATTAACTGGTCATAGATGAACAAGGAGAAGATTATGTCAATAACGAGCAAATTATAGGGACACGGAAACTATCAGTTAGTTTAAATATATGGTCTGAGTTGCGCCAACGAATGGTATCAAACTGACCAAGAGCTTAATCTTTTGGCGCTCAAAGAGTCACCAGCACTTTTTAGGTCAAGGAAAAAAAGTAAATGAATGGTTCAAATGGAAAGACACCTGAACATATGTATTTGCTGCAGGAATAATGTGTGAGTTCTTTGGGCCGGTGAAAGCTGAAAATCCAGAATTGCATCAGTCTTTTACAGAGTCAGAAAACTCTTATTCTGGTATTATAAAATAGGCATGAATGAAAAGAAAACAAGCAACATCAAACACCGAATCTTTAGGAAATGCTCCAAAGATATTGAACGTATGTACCAGTTAGTGCCCATGTACCGAAGAATCTTGTAAATAAGAGCATTAAGCAGCCACAGGTCAATCCAACAAAGAGCAAGATGGATATGTCATGTTGGACTTCATTTTTATCCTGCATCAGTGCTAGGTAGTCGTCATACAACACAACAAAATCATACAAGAGAAAGGAATAGTTAAAATTGCATATGATACACAGAAGAGAAGACTTTTTAGAAAGAGAAACATGGTTTTATGTCATTGGATATGCAGTAACCCCTGTTGAAATTAAAGCTGGGAACATAAATGAACTAACCCCTCTTGAAAGGGCGGTAGCAACCATGTTTGAAGTGGCAATTGAAAGGAACATGAAAACAAAACTCATATTATCACACATTACAGTTCCAGGACCTACATAAAATAATGAAACTTGTAATCAGAGCTGAAAATAGTCTAGCATAAACTAAGTAAAATTAAATATATATATATATATAAAGAAAAAAATAACCTAAAGCAGCAAGCTCTATGGAGCTTCCTCGACCGATGACGACGGTGTCGATGAGGCTCATAAGCGGGCCACATATCCAGATCCCAGTAGCTGGTCCAGTAAACATTGCAATCTCCTTCATTTGATTCCATATGCTCCGACTCTTCAACTCTTCTTTGATCTTATCCTCCCTAAACTCTTCGCACACCAAAGCTTCCTTCCGGCCGTCAATTGCAATACCCTCGCCAATGCACCGCCTTCGGTGGCTGATTGGGGCGCCGGTGAAGCGTAGCTTGGGGAGGCCAGAACCAGAAGTGGTGTTAATGCGGGGTTGCAAAGAGAAATGCGGTGGGTGGTTGGAGAAGAAGAGTGAAGGAGGAGAAAGAGAGGTGTAAGCAATCGTCAGGGGTTTGGTTGGCATTTTCTTCTTTTTGGTCTTCGAGAAGTTCGGAGGAGGTAAGATCTGCGTTTAAAATTAAGGGAAAGAAGTGTCGGCGGGGAGGGCTGAGGGTACCCGTGGTTTTGAATTCAAATGAAACTGAGTGGCACCCAGCCACCCCACCAAATGTCACAGCCACCCAAGTAGGCGTGGACACGTGGGGTATTTGGCGGTCTTTTCATCCTTTTTTTTTTGGCGGGCATTTTCATTGGGGCACTGTAGCACGTGTTGGTGTTTAAACTTTGAAGGTGACGTAGGGCATCCTAGTACCTTGGGAAGCTCTTTGGGGTTTCAAAAAAGAAAAAAAGAAAAAAGTAAAGTGGGGCATGATGTGTCATTGGGGTTGGTGGGATCTATTATTGAGTTATGAGATCCACAATTTTGTAAAGAAGAAATAACAATACCCCAACTAAACATACAAGGTAAATAATAGAAAAATACTTTAATTATACTGACTTAAGTTTGGAGGATCTATCGTTGGGGTTGGGGGATCTATTATTGGGCGACCAGGATGCCAGGATGTAATTTTTTTCCATAAAAAAAGAGTTCGATTTACAGATATAAGAGGAGGGAAATCATGTCTACGGTGGTTAAAAAGAATAGTTACCATAAGGGTATCATAGATATTTCAAGTGAGGATCATCTAAATTAGGAATTAGGGATTAATGTGCATTCTTCTTCGTCGACCGAACTCCACCAAAGAGGGTGACACAGTCGACGTGGTCAAGGCGAGATATGCGTAGCATCCCTCCAAGGTATTGGGTAACCAGAATCCATACCGTGTAAGTGGTTAGTGTATAAGTGCACTTGTTGAAGTTGTCGACGTGGTGAAGCAACTGAAGTCGTGGAGCCGACATTTGGGTAGTGCTATTCACAAGGAGAGATTTGGAGAAAGGGTTTTCCTTTGCCAAGTCCACGGAAGCCCACAGCAGTCTCAAACAAAGTCATGAAGCCTTGGATATGTGGCATAACCATGAAAGTTGTTGAAGCCAACAACCAAGTGCATAGTTTTGCGAAGAGGGATTTGGGGAAAGGGTTTAGCATTCAAAATTGAAGCTGTCGAGCACGTCATTGGCCACCAAAGGTATGATTTGAATATATTAGTTGTAATCCCGTCTCTGATATAAACGATTTAAAAACTCTACGAGATAATGGACCACCGAATCACCGATAAACAAATAGTGAGAGCAATATATATTGATGTTTTCCTTTCAAACTGAGTTATAATGAGATCAAATGACCACTACTTATGGGAGGTGTAATTAAGCACCATTTGAATGATAATTCCACTCCAGGGATTTGGGGAGTTGATAATCTGCAACGCTGTGGCTTTTTAACTAGCAGACACATGTATTATGTGCTTAAAACAAGTAAAAATGTCGAAATTTCGCTCAATTTCTTCTCCACTCATACTTGTCACCGGCCAAAAAACTGATATATCAGGCCATCGACGATAGTGTCGATATTTTCATCAATGCAAATACCCTCTAGTACCAATACCCTCTAATACCAAGATACTTAACACGATAAGTTTATATTGTAAGGTATTTTTTTGATTGAAAATTATGGAACCCGAGCTATTTTGTTCTTCCTTTCGTTTTACTAGTTAACAAAATATTTTGATATTAGCAACCTACCATATCCTCTCTTAAATATAGAGAGAAATATTTGTTTTTCCTCGACACGTTAATTTTCTTTGTAATGGGGCTGAAAACCTTTATTGTTGGTAAATTCTAAACCGTAGATAGTTTTTTTAGTTAAGTGGGTTACTTGCATTGGGTGAGAACCTTGTTATGTGTAGACAGATTTTTACCGATGAATGATTAGTTGGAGTGTAACTTTTGCCTATAATCTTGATAACCGTTAGTTTGCATTAATAGGTTATGGATTCAAATTATTCATATGGGGGAAGTCAGTCAGGCGAAAATTCAAAAGGCAAACACAAAGATGAAAATGGTGGGACATTTATCACTTTATGCGGGCCAGATTTGTTTAAAGAAGTGGCAAGTAGATTAGATAGTGAAAAATTGGCTGCCATTAGTGAAATGGGGTTTTGGTTTAATTTGTGAAGTGAAGAGCACGGTTTTGAATAGGTCTCTGTAAGTTTCTGGTTTCTATAGTAAACTCTACTCTCAATACTATTGAATTTCACGGTAAATCTATGACATTAAGTTTTCATTAAATCTATGTCATTGGGGGATTGACATACACATTAGAGCATCCGCACCAAACTCAACAAATATAACTTTTTGACAAATTTAACCAAAAATTTGTCTAAAAACAAATAGGCCTACAACAGACTCAACAAATTTATTCCAAAATTTAACATTTTGAACAGTACTAGCTACATCTGCTGAGACTGGATGGCTCGCTACATTTTATTTTTCTCGTCTCTCTCTCCGCCTTCGAAGATGGCACTAGCGCCTTTCTTCAAATATCAGAGAGAAGCAAGGCACACGCCATGGAAGTTCCATTCGCCTCTCTGTGACCTCCAGAGTTTAAAGCTCTTTTCATTTCTCACATCTTTCTCTCCATCAAGCTTAAACCCACATCTCCCACAACCTGCAACCACCGTGCCACACTGACAACCACCTAAATTCGGTCGCCGACAACCGACGCCTCTCTTCTACATACCCTCCAATTCTCACCCACCCAACCCAGAATTCTACTTACCCGCCATACCATTTCTTGCTCATAAACCAGACCCAAATCCCACTGATAACCACCAAAGCCGCCACCCGTATTCAAACCCATTGAAACCCTCATTCTTTGTCCCAATTTTTCCTTTCGATGAGGCAAAATTTTCATATTGAAAATCTAGTCAGGCACTTGAAATTCTCAGTCAAAATGAAGAAGAATCGAACACGGTATGCTTTTAATTTTCAAATTTTCTATAAATTTGTATGAAATATTTGTTCTTTTACTTCTTTGTGGGTTGTTTAGTCTTATGGGTTTTGAATCATCCGGAAGTAGTAGGGGATTATGTTTGGTAATAGGAAAAATGTATAAGTTGTGTTTGCGTTGGTTGTGTGTTTAATGGGTGATAAAGACTCAGTGATTCCAATTAACTAATGATTGTATGTTTAGGAATGAGAATAGTATTGACTGTGATTCATTCAATGAATAATATCTTATGAAAATTTATTTCTAGCTTTTCCAAACATGACATAGTTCTCTGATGATTATTTAAGGCCATTCTAACTCAATCCTCATCTATAGGTAATCTGGATTCATGCTTATTATGTTAAATATTTGTACCAGGTGTAGAGAGTCACAAATGCGTGCTTGGTTGAATGAGAAGGAGTTGATTTGAGTGTGGTTGTTTTAAACTTACAACTCTTCTATGACATGTAAAGAACATTTTTTAGGAAGCTTGAATTTTTCTTTTTCCTTCTTCGTGTAGTGTAGTTGAAAAATATTTCCTCTGGTAGCAATGAGAGCACATCTATTTTTTTCCTTGAACTTCTGACTTTGTGGCTGTTAAAAACTAGCCGTTGTAGAAAAATTAGGTTGTTATATGTTCAAATTTGAAAAAATAAATTTAATATTCAAGGTTGATGAAAATATAGAGAGTTTGATTTTGGTAGCTGTAAAAACTCGCTAGCTAGTAATAGTTTTTGGGTCATTTTAAATTAAATTTGTCCAAACAAATTTGTTGAGTCTGATGCGCATGCTCTTAATGGTGGGCATGAGAAAGCCAGCAGTGGAGGGGTGGTTCCTACCATGGTTGAACAAGGAGGTCTGATATCAATTGCCTATTTACGTACTAGGATGGGGGATATACAAGTCGTGGGCATTATACTTTGTCTAACTGATATAGAGTATGTGAAATCAAAATATGTGTTGGGCATTAAGAACTCAGGGAAAATTAAATTCAAAAATTGGGCGACATATTGTTTTAGATTTTTTATTGAAGGGTTAAGAAATTTGAAAATGAGGGGCAAGCTGCACTTATTTGGTTGTGTCCTGTTCTTACAGCTATTTTATTTTGATTCCATTTCTGAACGTAGCAAGTATGTTGACGAGCCATTGCCTCCGATTGTTTCATGGCGCGATGAGGATGGAGTGAAGAAGTATAGTTGGGTTAAGAAGCACGGTGGATTTGAGAGCAAGTTCATATCTTTGAATCTGAGGAGATGTGAAGTTACTTATATAGATACTAGAAAAGGAGCTGAAAAAATAAATGGAGACTTCGGGTCTATGTAGGAACTACTTGTTGGGTTACGGGAATAAAATATTGTTTTAAGTGAAGTAGTTGCTTATTTAAGGTTAAAACTTTATAGCTTGGAAAACAAGGTAGACCGTTTGGAGAAAAGCCCCACTTTGGATGCAGGGATTTCTGAGAAAGCCATAACATGTTTAAAAGCGGGGTTTCCATGGATGACAATAACAACTGCAACGAATCCTTAGGGGGTTTCCATGGAACTTGGGTTGAATACGATTTCCCCCAATAAGAGACATATCCAATATGATGGTAAGAGAATCCACAAGGTTCAAAAATTTCCGTTAAAAAATGTAACAACCTGTAAATTCGAAAAATGTAACGTCGGAAATTTAGCAAGGGAATTGACGATTTTTCCCTTAGGGGTCAAAAGTTGACTTTTGTTATGGGTACTTTTTAGACTTTTCATTAGGACCATTGCGTAGGTTAGCCATGTTAATTGGTTCGAAAAAACCGACCTAACCGAAACCAAACTGTAAAAAAATGAACCGAAAGAAAACCGAGTTGAAACAAAAAAACCAAACCAAACCAAACCATAATCAGTTCGATTTCGGTTGTTTGTTTTGAAGGCCCGAACCGGACCGAAAAACTGAAGTTCACAAGAGCCCATAACTGAAGCCCCTCAACCTCGTCTCTTCCCCTTAGCCCAACAGCTGAAGTCTGAAACCCAAGTCATACCACAGGCTAGCTTAATCCACTCATTTTGACGCTTTAGCCCAAGTATGAAGCCCACATGAGTCCATAACTGAATCCACACATTTTTTATCTAAAGGGTTTTTTTTATCTGAAGCCCCTTTAGCCCAAAAACAGCAAAATCATTTACCCTATTAACCCAAAAACCGAAGCCCTTTTAACCCAAAAATTGATAGATCTCTCGAACCTCACTCACCCTCATCTCTGATCTCTCGCCCCTTTAGTAGTTAAATATTTTAATTACTTTATTGCATGATTTATGTTGCAATGGTTTGAATATGATTTCAAAATGATTATGTGATGATTTTCTGGATTTGTTGACTAGTTTATGGGCACGGTTATTTTTTGGTATTTTGTGGAAATGGTATTTTGGGCTCATGCCCACTATTGAAAGTGTTTTGACTTGATTTTAAGTCAAGAAATTATGTTGAAAGAATTTTTCTTGGTTTAGTGAATTGTTTTTCCACAGTTAACGATCCTCGAATATGGTCAGTGTTCAGACGTCCGGAACTCGACTGGATATATTGCAACTTTCGAATGGGAGCAGCATGAGCCTAGGGTGGCTTCCTAGATGTCGCTGATTCCGAAGATGGGACTCAGACATCCGAAGCTCGGCTTTGCAGATCCTGAGACTGTCTACATAGAAGAATATCCAATTGGACGAAGTTAGGATATGCAGCTGGCAGACGTCAGGTTACTGAGGATTGGTTGGTTAATTGGTATTGAACTAGATGGTCTGATTTACTACTATTGAATTGGTTTTGATTTGATTTGATTTATTGATATTTGAGTCCAGGTGATTTTATATGATTGAACATGGATTTTAGGAAATATTGGCCAAGGGTTGTTTATTGGTATTTTATGATTGTAATGGCCCCACAGTCTATGGTTTGTTTTGATTTGAAATTCATTTGTTTACTTTTTATTTTATGCATGCATGTTGTATAAAAATGGAGGGTAAATATTATTTTCCTAAAAAAAAAAGTGTTTTCAAATATTATTTTCGCCCACTCACACTTTTCATTTTTTCGATAACCTTCCAAGTTGGTGCATGAAAATCGGGGCTAATCGAGAGGCGGAGGCATGAGTAGAAGGGTAGTACGAGTATCCCTTATCCGACAAGTGTTGAATGTAGCTTCAGTATTTTGGATCATTTGTTAAATGAGAGCAGAATTGGACACAATTATCAAGGTGCTTTAGGAGCGGGTCTTGTCAAAAATCCTCTCCCATATGGAGCTTCTTGATGGCCAATGCATGCTAGCAAGTTACATGTTTAGCCTTGATGTAGACCCAATTTACGATTTACTTTGATGTAGATAAGACACTAATATAGTACTATTTAATGTCTTAAATGTTAATACCAAAATTATTGTATTTATTAGCAACTCAAAGATTGTAATATGGATATTGTATAATTGTAACGTTGATGCTGGGAGTGATGTTTTAACACGGAATGAACTTGCATGCCTTGAACCATATAATTCAATAACGGACCGCTGAAGTAAGTCCTTCATCCTTTACTATAATCATATGGGTGGCTTACCCCCATTTCACTAACCCGGATAGGCTTTACACCATGTTTCTTTAGGTTGTAACTTTTCAACCCACTTGTTTGACGAGGATTGTTCTCCCCGATGGATCTTCCCTTTAAACTTTGAGGTTTGTCACTTGGTCGATGTTATATTTGTCCGGTGAAATGTCTTGGAGAACAATCAATTGCGTGGGGGTGAGCTTACTGAATTGATATACATGAAATTGTTTAGGTAAAAATGATTTTTGGTTGAAACGTTTATTCAATTGTAGTATACGTAAAAATGTAGACCTAATTTGGAATTGATTTTGTTATTGGTGTTCTTTTCCAGTTGCTATACAAACATGTATTCATTACGTAATGTGATTTAGGGAAAATCTCAGAAAACTATGTGAAAACTATTTTAGTTCCACTATGTTGTTTATCTATAGTGTTCTGTTTGTAAAGTCACCTACGGTGTAACTGGGATATCCAACGTTCATTTAAATAATTTCGTGCATCTTATAGCTAATGACATTAGCCTTTGTTACAAATGTATTTTCCTATGTATGATAAATTAGCACACCATTGGTTCCTCATGATTGTGGACGTCGATAAAGACAAAGAGCTGAGGTTTGGGATATTGCCTACTCGGTCATTTGAACTCGACCGCGTATCCATCTATGCGAAAAGATAGTACGTTAGACACAATATTTATTCCAATTTTATAATGAAATATTACTAGACTACAGATTTCATTTAGCACTTCATTCAATAGTGTGAATATATTACACATTGGCATTGACATGTGATTGTGTTAGAATATGTGGTGTTGAGTGGCCCCCCATTTGAGGGACCAACCCCTTCCCGCTATAGGCACGTTGGTATTTTGAAGTTGTGTATGGAAAGAAAACATCGTCCAAACCTAATGGATTCGACTCGGGCTATGTGTAATTATGTGCATGCAAAAGTTGGTGATCCAAAAGTTGGTGTTAATTGAAAAATAGTTGAGATGGTGAAACATAGAAACATATGAAATTTGGATGACGGGCACTTTGAAGATGGTGGGGAAACAAAAAATGACAAAGTTGTCTACCACGAGGATTCCTCAGCACCCGCCATAAACGTGGAAGGAGTACGCACCAACGACCTCACCCCGCCAGTTGCGATTGATGACATTTGTATTGAACTCAGTACATAGCTTGGATAACGAGGGTGATTGGGAGAGGGATAGTGAATCCAACATTGATTAACCGTTGTCTACAAAAACCTTCAATATATATGTCACATATTTTATATTCTATTTTCTATTATTATTTTGTATTTTTTATTATAGATTAAATACATATTAATTATATGTGTTTTGTTTATAGAAAATAATATATATATATATATATATATATATATATATATAATAGAGCTTTCCAGACGAATATTCACCGAGCAAGAGATACATCGCCCAGCGAACATACGACATTCGCCAAGCAAGGTTAGTTTTATGAGTAATTTTTTTTTTTTGGGTTTTGTTGTTAATAATTAGTCATTGTTAATTATATATATTAGCAGATTTTTCACAATATAGATTAAAATAAATATATAATAATATATATGACATATGTTCATATTCATAATAATATAAATATATAATATATATTAATTATATGTATTGTTGTTAATATAAAATATATAATAAAGCTTGCCTGGTGAATATTCGCCGAGTAAGGTTCATTTTGTGAGTATTTTTTTTTTTTGGAAGTTTTGGTGTTAATAATTAGTTATTGTTAATTATATATATTAAAATATTTTTAACAATATATATTAATAAAAATATATAATAATATATATGTGATATATGTTGATATTTATAATAATATAAATATATACTATATATTAATTATATGTATTGTTGTTAATATAAAATATAAAATATAGCTTGTCCGTCGAACATTCGCAGAGCAAGATTTAATAAAATATAATAAAATTTATAATGATATATAATCAAATATATATATATATATATATATTATCAAAAAATGAAGATTACTAATAAAGTTTGCTTTAAAAGTTTTTAAGTGTTACTGAGTTTGATGGTTTAACGATTTTATATAATTTTTCTTCATGGTTCGAGTAATCCAACCATCCACATTAATGAGCAATATTCATAGATCATCTCCGCAAAAAAATTAGAGAATTTCAAAATCCCGAGACTAAGTAACAGTGCGAAATGAATCGACTGTAACAAATCGTTGTTTGTTGATCCAAGGGCTTTAAGTGCTCAAAACGTCGCAATTTTCGACAAATGAGGTCTAGACACACCGTATCACAAACTGAACAGTCGAATTTTTCAAATTCACTTGTTAGCATATCGATCGAACCAAAAAACGAAGATTACTATTGAAGTTTCCTTCTAAAGTTTCTAAATGCTAATGAGTTTGATGGTTTTACGATTTTCTATAATTTTTCTTCATGGTTCGAGTAATCCAACCATCCACATTAATGAGCAACACTCATAGATCATCTCCGCAAAAATTTAGGGAATTTTGAAGTCCCGAGACTACATAATGGTGCGAAACGAATCAACGGTAACAAATCGTTGTTTGTTAATCCAACAACTTTAAGAGCTCAAAACGTCGCGATTTTCAACAAGTGAGGTCTAGACACGCTGTATCACAAAGTGAACGGTTAAATTTTTCAAATTCCCTCATTAGCATATCGATCGAACCAAAAAACGAAGATTACTATTGAAGTTTCCTTCAAAAGTTTCTAAGTGTTAAATGAGTTTGGTGGTTTTACGATTTTTTATAATTTTTCTTCATGGTTTGACTAATCCAACCATCCACATTAATGAGCAACACTCATAGATCATCTCTGCAAAAAAATTAGGGAATTTCGAAGTCCCGAGACTAGGTAACGATGTGAAACGAACGGACGGTAACAAATCGTTGTTTGTTGAGCCAAGTGGTGAGGTCTAGACACGCCGTATCACAAACTGAACGGTCGAATTTTTCAAATTCACTCGTTAGCATATCGATCGAACCAAAAAACGAAGATTACTATTGAAATTTCCTTCAAAAGTTTGAAAGTGTTAATGAGTATGATGGTTTTACGATTATCTATAATTTTTCTTCATGGTTCGAGTAATCCAACCTTCCATATTAATTAGCGACACTCATAGATCATCTCCGTAAAAAATTAGGAAATTTCTAAGCCCCGAGACTAGCTAACAATGTGAAACGAATCGACGGTAACAAATTGTTGTTTGTTGATCCAATGGGTTTAAATTCTCAAAACGTCGCGATTTTTGACAGGTGAGGTCTAGACACGCCGTATCACAAACTGAACAATCGAATTTTTCAAATTCACTCGTTAGCATATCGATCAAACCAAAAAGCAAAGATTACTATTGAAGTTTCCTTCAAAAGTTTGAAAGTGTTAATGAGTTCAACGGTTTTACGATTTTCTATAATTTTTTGCCATGGTTCGAGTAATCAAAAGTCCACATTAATGAGCAACACGCATAGATCATCTCCGCAAAAAATTATGGAATTTCGAAGTCCCGAGACTAGGTAACGGTGCGAAACGAATCGACGGTAACAAATCGTTAATTGTTGATTCAAGGGCTTTAAGTGCTCAAAACGTCGCGATTTTCGAAAGGTGAGGTCTAGACACGTCGTATAAAAAACTGAACGGTCGAATTTTTCAAATTCACTCATTAGCATATCGATCGAATATAAAATAGTAGCATTGCAGAATTTGCCCGACGGAAGTGACAATGCGACGAAGAAAGTTAAATTTCGTGAAAATTCAAAAATTTGGCCAAAAATTGCGCGAAAATTGGAATTGCCACCCAATGTTGCATGGCGAATCATTAAAGCCTGCCCGACAGACAGATTCGTCGGGCAAAGCCCCCACTAAGATACACACAGCCGCAAATTTCCTTCTTCCTCTTCATTTTCCCAACCGCACTTCCCTTTCTGCAACTCAGCTTCCCTCTCTCACTCAAGCTCACTCTCTCAGTCGATCAATCTCCATCTTTCACTCAATCTTCCTCTCTCACTCAATCTCCATCACTCACCCAAAAAACCTTCCCCTATACCTTGAATTAGTTGACCCATGACCCAAACCCTCGACCCACGACCCCAAACCCCATACTCAGACTAGCCATCTCGCTGCTATCTATAACTCTCACTCACATAATCTCGAGCTCCTCTCTCTCGGCTCCTCATTGTAAAATCCCTCAATTTTATTTTTTATTTTTTGTTATTTATTGGCATTTTTTATTATTTAATGCTATATTGGATTGGTTATTAAATCAGTTTTTGGACTGATTATTAGATTTATTATTGGATTGGTTATTGGATTGGTTTTTCGATTAATTATTAGATTGATTATTGAATATTATTGAATTGATTTTTGAATATTGGAAATTATTTAATCTTTGAAATTTTAGAAATTATTGGAAATTATTGAATATTAGTGGAAATGATTGAATTAATGACATTTTTGGAAATTATTGGAAATTATTATAAGTTATTGAATTATTTAATTGTTGGAAAATATTGGAAATTATTGAATTTTTGGAAATTTTTGAAATTATTAGAAGTGATTGAATTATTGAGATTTTTGAAATTATTGGAAATTGTTGAATTTTTGATATATTGGAAAATATTGAATTATTGACATTTTTGGAAATGTTTGGAAATTATTAGCAATTATTATATATTTGTGGAAATTATTGAATTTTTTGAAACTTTCGGAAATTATTTAATTAGTGAATTATTGAAAATTATTTGAAATTATTTAATTACTGCAATTTTTGGAAATTATAATATATTTTTGGAAATTATTGAATTTTTTGAAAATTTTGGAAATTAATCAACATTATTTAATTAGTGAATTATTGAAAATTATTTGAAAATTTTGGATTATTGAAATTTTTGGAAATATAATAATTATTAAAGAAATTGTATTGTAGATGCCTTCGCGTAGATTAATCATTTCAGGAGTTCGTCCTATAGTGCGAGTAGAATACCCATCTCTGGGATCAGCACATTCCCCGACGGAGTGACCATCTCCTGTTGGTGGGCCAGCATCAACAGATCATGCAGGACCTTCCTCAGCTCCCTCATCGTCATTCTTGACGATCGGGTAATACTTGGGGCGTAATCAGCGAGCGTCGCACCATTTACGAGGACCATGGGAATCATGTTGGAATAATTCGGAAAATATGTTTTATAAATCGAAAATTTTGTTTGATTTGAAATAAAAATTTGAGATTTTGGTTATCAAATTTAAGCTTGAATTCAGAATATAAAATATGAAGATAATGACAATAGTGATGATGATAGAATGATGGTGTGATGATTATATGATAACATAATGATGATGAAATGATACCATGATGTGATGATATTAATGTAATTTTTTATTTTACAGAACTCATTTGATGCATGATCATACAGAATTGTAAACAAGTTTTAAGAATAAATATATGTTGAAATAATTTGAGTTTGATTCTTGGAAATTATGACATTCATATAAGGATGTGATAGACATGATATGTTAATAAACATAATAAGATAAAGTATGAAATTATGCGATGATGAATACCAGATATGTGTATGAAATGATGATGATGTCATGTGATATGATATGATGCTATGATTGCATGATATGAGATAGTATGATGGATATATGTGATGATGAAAAGATGACATAGTGATAGTGGGGGTTATGTAAATAATGTGATATTTGATGATTAATGGTATAAATTGATATATGAATTGTGTGATATGAGTAACCACTCAGACGTCGAGTTAGGTTCTGGTTCTTGAGTGGATGGTGGTTGGTTGGTCTCAGATAACAGGACTCATCCCGATCCCCCTAGGACTACCTGGGGATGAGCCCTACTCCCGTCTGACAATAACTATAAAATACCAAAATTACCCTTAACGGGCTTAAAGTTTATCGAATTAAATAAATAAAGTCAACATACAAGTTTAGAGTTCAACACTATCAGACCAAGGATAGTACAAATACAAAATACGAGCACAAATGTCAGGTTACAAAACGGTGCTCAACCTACCCAACATGGTGTACAGGTGCGCAACAACGAGATATATGCCTCGGATCTGGAGGGGTCAATAAAACAATAAAGAATGAGTGGGCCAAAAATAAACAGTGTTTCCAAAATCAGTTTAATAATATAATAAACATAAGGTTTTACCCCTCCATTTTCAAACTTGCATGCATTGAGTCAAAACATAGTTAATCGTAATAGTATCATAGAATCATATAATCATATATAACCGAATAAGGAAAACAATCATAATAATAGTGCACTGTAAACCCAACCCTGACATCCCTGATGTCTGGCATCCCCGATGCCTAATAATGTCACGATCCTAAGGCTACACGTGCCACTCGGGGTCTCAATCCCAAGTCTCCCCAGGGTCCACCCAAGTCAATGACCCGCATATCAATGACCCTCCCTAGGGGTATCATCCATAACTGTACTCCTGATTGTGAGCTACCCCAGGGGTCAACCCCTCTCAGGTAGTGCCCGTGACTACTCTAGGATACTACGAGACGTCCAGAGGAGACCGTAATCATAAGGTAGGTATACACAGTGCAATACTATTAAATTCCACAGAAATCCCTGTTTGACTTCGAAAACATATTCATATATATATATATATATATATATATATATATATCCAGACGGGTCTCATGCCCAAAACATCGTAATACGTATAAAGTATCATCAAATAATCCTAAGAATCATCCAATCTCAATCGTAAAGTAAAATAGTAAAAACAGTTATGCATGCAATCATTTCGAAATCAAAAGCCCACTCACACACGGTCCTTGCTGCTCAACGAACCGCCAAAATTGTTCAAACACATCCAAAGGTCACTAATGGGCTCTACAAGTTTAAACATAAGACCCTAGAACAGTACTGACCCCGAAAAGTCGCCCGAACATGCTTCCCGAGGCATTAAACCCAATTTTAACCAACCTAACAATCTCCGACCAACATGAAACCACCATTATTAGATTCGTATCGTTAAAACCTTGAAAATGATGCTGGTCTCGCCTCGAGATTCCCCCTCACACTCCCCTACGCGTTGGTCAAAGAGAAAGTCAATGCTAGTCAACTGTGCTGACGTCAACATGACGTCACCTGACAGCTGTCAGGTCTGACGCGTGTTAGACTCTAATAGTGCCACATGTCACTCCAGGATTGGTCACAAGTCTGACAGTTCTAACATGATGATGTTAGTATGATGACGTCAGCATGATGATGTCATTATTTCCTACCTAAGAACGGGTTGACCCGTGGACTTGCAACCAGGTCGTTCAGACCCGCGTTCTGACTAGGCCACCGTTTGGCCATTTCTGCATCAAATTCACCCCCGTTTCTTCCTAATTGTTTGTCCTAATCCGAGCAAGTACTTAAAACCAAGAAAACTGATCTGAAACTCACCTGGTTATGAATGAACAGCGACAACCGATTTCCTTCTCCATTTTCTCCCAGCTCCAGTCACCACTTCCCTCGAAATCAAGTCCTCCGCACTCGTCTCGTTCCCTAGAACATGTTATGGTCCATCAAAACTATAAACAAACGTCCAAAACTCAACTTCCATTTTTGGCCTCAAAACCGGTCACGGGTTCACTCACCTCCGCCGTGGGCCGTGGTGTAACAACCCGTCCCGAATTCTGGGATTAGATTAGTGACTAATCACGATTATTGAGGTTAATCGGTGATTAGTTGGGCGAAATCGAACGAACGATGCAAAATGACCGTTTTGCCCCTAGGCGTGGGCAAAACATTGACTTTTCATTCTGGCGGTCAAATGGACTTTGACCGATGACCGTGACGTAGTTCGGGACGTCACGAGTTCATAAACAGGTGGCATGTTCAATTCCGACGTTCGAGGAAGAAGTTATGACGTTGGGAAGCTTAAGGGCATTTTGGTAATTTTGATTAAAAGAGGCGAAATGTTGAATTTTGGACTGGGATATCCGATGGCCGAGGGCCTAGAACCTTACGTAGATCGGGACGATACGAATCCGTAGACAGGCGGCACGTTGAATTCGGACATTCGACGGCGAAGTTACGGTTCACGGAAGTTTCAGGGCACTATTGCACGTTTTACGAGATGTATGTCATTTGGATTCTAGTGGGCCCCAAATATTTAGTTCCTGCCCTATGGATGAGTGACAAGTGTCACCCATCCACAGGCCACCCCTTAACATACATGCATCGACCATTTCCTTCTCCATTTCAAACCAAACCCGATCTCACACACCATTCTCCATCTCTGTGCAACCCAAAACCAATCCAACCCTTCCCATGCGACCATGACTGAGACCAGAGAGGGAAGAGAGGACAGGATGAAGTGGTGGCCGGCCCAGGACGGCGCAGCCGTGGACGGTGGAGGCAAGAAACCGAGAAGGTAATCGGTTAAACCCATTTTGATCCATTTTCCATTTCTATGATTATGGGCCATTTGTATCGGTTTTAATGAGTTATTTAGGTTTCTAGGGACATTTTAGGAAGGTTTTAATGGGGTTTAACGGCTGAGACGCCGTGGAGGCTGATCGGGAAACTTGAACCGTGAGGTTCAATTTGGAACCCTGGGATTTTCGGTGGTTTTGATTAGTTTTAAGGATTGGGAATAATAGGGAATGAAGAAATAGGAATTATAGGATTAATTAGGGCTTGAATCGAACCAAAACAAAGGGGGAAAACCGTCGGACAGGTCACGCCGGTTCAGACCGGTCCAGAACCAGAAAACCGGTTCAGTTTATTGTAGGAGAAGATGAATAGTGCACAGTAACTTCTTGGGGCACGTGCGGGCGCGTGTCCCATAATTTGGCAATGTGTTCAACACTTGAAATCTTCTATTTGATGTAACGAACATTTTGGGACTGGTTTCGTGTCGATCGGACACCGTCTCGATAATGTTTGGGGCATCGGAAGGTTTAGGTTCGGGATTTAAAATACTTAAAAATTCGGGAAAATTACGGGGCTTAAATGAGAGCTTAATTAAGTAGTTGGTAACCTTCTATTACGATTTGGACAGGTTTGGGAGTCCCGGTGACGATTAATTGCCCGGTGAGGCTTATAGCTCGCAAACCGAGGCGGCAGCATAGGACGGTCTGTGAGTGGACCTTGATTTCTAAACTGTGATGCATGAATAAATGTTTTATATGGATTATGATTGTGATTACATGATGTTGATTTGGATGGTTGTGAATTATATGATTTCATGACATGGTTTTGGATTTAAAAAGGTAAACTCGGGTTCGAAACCCATTTGACTTACGAACTCTCGGACTTGTGGTCCTTTTGATTTAACAAGGCATCGGGCTGGAGGCCCAGTTGGTTTACGATTCGAACGGTCCAGTTTGTATGTGGATTCGGGCCTAGGGCCCAGCTATGTGTTACAAATGTATTTTATGGTTCATGACGGTTTATGGGAACCGACATGAACCCTTGAAAGGATTTTATGGTTCATGAAGGCTTATGGGGACCGGGCATGAGTCCTTGAAAGGTTTAAAGAATGATTTCAAAGGTTTTTCATATGCCATCCTTTATATATGATTGTCTCATCCGGGGAGGGTCGTTGGCCTGGGTGGACCCCAAAGTAGTCACGGTGCACTGACTGAGTGGAGGCGCCCCCCAGTTGGGTTCCTTACTCTCAGGATGAGCATGGTTTGTTACCTCCAGGGAGGGTCATTGATCTACGGACATTGACCTGGGTGGACCCTGGAGAGACTTGGGTTTGAGACCTCGGTTAGCACGCGCATAACTCTATTTTACCGTGACAGGTTCTTGGATATGAAATATAATGGATAAACATGATTTCAATTGGTTTGGGAAATTGCGTTTTATGATGATAAATGGATTTGGACTGAGATCCCACGTATGTTCACTATGTTATGGTTTTCTGTAAATGGTTTTGGGCAGGAGCCCGTGTGACTTGTATTTACGGAACTTGGGGCTATGACCCTAAATATGGTTGTTTAAATATATGTGATTGGATAAATGGTTTTACTATGCATGCATGATTTTTAGTGAAGGGTATAAAGGTCTTTATGAAATATGTTTTTATAAGCTCTTTATTTTTTTTCCACTCACAGTCTTTCTGTTTTTAATACCCTTCAGGTTGGATACGATGCAGACTGTAGCAGAGACCGAGATATCACATACCTCCTCCAGATTCTGGCGTACTCTGATAGCCCGAGAGGGCAATGGTTGGAAATTTCCCTTGTCTGACACTCTGTGTCAGACGGGATCAGGGTCGTTCCTCGTTAATCCCTGAGGGATTGAGGACGGGTCCTGACAGGTGGTATCAGAGCGAGGCTGGCTTATCAAAGCTCGGCTAGCTCATATCAGAGCATATGATTGCTTATCAGAGCACAGTTTGGTCTTATGGTGCGCGTAGGTCGAGGATGTGATATCTCAATGGGCTGTAGTTCGTTATCAACCTAATAGTTAGGGTACCGGTACGATAGTTAGTAGGATGGAATCGTGAAATGTCTTGGTTCGGCATTTGATGTCGGGTTGCCATAGTTCTATCGAGGTTGGTAGTATGGGACCCTATGGAAGGATGAACGTAGCAGTACGTTAGCGTTTTGATCATGAGACGGTTAGTTGGGATCGTCTTCACGATGTCGTAGGATCGGTTTCGAAGACTGGTTGGGAGTTCTGGCCATTCGATGATCAGATATCGTTGACTTAAATGCATTTACTGTTGGGAGCAGTCGAGTTTGTGGAACTCTAGTGGAACTTATGGCAGTTAGCAGTCGAGTTCGTGGAACTCTAGTTGAACTTATGGCAGTTAGCTGTCGGATTCGAGGAATCCTAGTTGATTTGACGGTAGGATTGGTTTGACGTCTTTACGATGTCGAGACCCGGTGGACGGTCAGATCGTGGATTTTACTGCTTTCTGCAGTTGGGTTCAGAGGAACTTTAGGTGTGATTGTGGAACCCTACCTTGGTGTGTATGGTTCGGAAATGTGAGTTGCCTAGTGGTTTGACTTTGACGACTTTTCGGAGATGAGACCATCGGTTGGTTATGTCATGTTCGATCATGTTCGGACATGTTCGGCCATGTCAGGTCTAGTCATGTCAGCTTGTGATGGGACTGCACTCTGCAGTCGAGTTTATACTTATCAGTTAGACCTAATTGGTTTTCGTACTACTTTAGTTGTGATGTATTGTTGGTACAACTAAGGTCATGAATGACCCGGTAGACGATATTGGTTTAGTCGAGGTACAACAGGTTAGAGATTGGTTGGACAAGTTACTAGGGTTGGTACTTTTCGATGGAATCCCGGAGTGGGGATATAGAGTAGTTGGTACTGGCGATTGATTCCGTTGGATGCGGAGTCTTGATCGTGATGTCTGGAGGTTAGGTCTGCACGAATCGGTGGCAGGCACTACTACCGAGAATGGTTGTAGTTATGGTTGTTGGGAATCGGGGACGTTTTCTTTTCTCCTATGAGTTATCAGGGCGACTGTACCCAGAGGTGTTGGGTACGAGGGAGGCAGAGTTTCTCCTTTTCGAGCAGAGGTACGGGATCATCGTTCGGTATGAGCGGAGATCTAGATTTGTCTGATTCGCACACTTTGTGCTGATGCTGACAGGTGTTAGTGATGGTACTGGTACTAGCGCTGGTGCTGGTGCTGGTGCTGGTGCCGGTGATTATGACTTCGTCGAGTTAGGCTTATAATCGGTATCTGTGGTTCGGGCGTGGATCAGGGATAATGATGGACTGGATATGATCCAGTAGTAGTTGAGACTCGTGGTACGAGATGAGAGTATTGGAGACCGTATATGCACATCCGTAAATAGTATACAAGGTTTAATCTTGAGTTGCATGAATTCCACTCGGAATGAGTGTATCTACATAAACGGTGTAAACCGACAGTCAAACTTGGTAGTGAGTTTGACTCGTTAGGGACACATGGTTGATGTCCGAGTATGTTGTTTCCAATCTGGTTAGAATTTCGGAATCGCAGGAGTTTGCGATTGTGGTGACGAGAGGAATGCGGGTTTTCCGCATTGGTAATGAGTATGTGGAAGTCATTAGGGTGACTTCTCAGGTTCTACCATGGTAGATGATGGTAGATGATGATAGATGAGGGATTGTTGTCACCATTACATTGGTCGTGTATTGGTTGGTGAACCCGGGATTTGTCTTGGGTCATTATGAGGAATTGAGTATATCAAAGTTAGGTGACTGAGATTTCTCATTTTCTGCTTGGTGGCAGATGATGTTGATTACGTGGTGTGGTGAGTGCAGCGAGTTTTGGTTGCATTCACGTAGGATGAGTTTTTGATGTTATTGTATTGGATCATCCTTGATTTTTCCTTGGTGGAATGACAAGGATCGATACGAGGTAATTGGAGAGAACCCACAGTCTCGGCGTGTCTCGTCGTTGATTGATCTGTTTAGATGTGGGAAATGGTTGAGGACTTTGGGCGTCGTGACGATCTCGACCGTGACGTCTGTGGTCGGTCGACGTAGTGTTGGATCTGGATCTTGATCTTGATAATCCAGATAAGTGGAGAGTTTATCACTCTTACTTGGATGTTTGAGTTGAGGATGTTGGGACTGAACTTCATTTCAAGGTAAATCCCGTATGGTATGTTACTCAGGCGAGTAAGTGTCCGACGAGGTCGGATTTGGTCAGCCTTAGAAATGTGTTGATATTGGGATTGGCTTCCCTACGAAGTCAATCGATTGTATTATGGTAATCATTTGAGCATGTAACTGATAGATTCGGTTTTGGTGCGTCTCGGTAGACGTGAATGAGATTTTGGGTTTTGGAATCGAATTTCTGGATGACGATTCAGGATTCGATTTTGGAACTTGAAAGTGGATTTATGGATTTGGGTTCAGAATGGTTATTCCTAATACTAGTTTACGGAATGGTGATTTCGGATTCGGATTTGCAAATGGATAATGGGTCGGCGTTTTGATCTGTCTGGTACTGGATTGGACAAATGGACTCCATTATTAAAATGTGTTTGGCTACGACCTAGGTGGTGGTGTTGTTGTGGTTATTGTTATGGTTGTAGTCTGGTTGGTATTGGATGTACGTACCTTGTACGTTATTCGAGGTACTATACTGGGCAGACTTATGGTGCCTAGGGACGGTATATAGGTTATACCATGGGTACGTTGGTGAGCGTGTTGGTAGTCGGCTTAGTTCCGATACCATTGGATTAGTTGAGGATGTGGACTGGACATTGGATACTGTGCACTAGTTCATGGTATTTCTGATGTGTCTATTTACACACAGGTCGAGTGAGGTGTTGATTGATGTATACTCGAGGTGAGTGTGTTGGTGGTTAGTGTAACCACAAGTGAGTATAGTGTCAGTTTTCGACTGACGACTGTCAAGTGGTGACAGTTTGTCGAAGGTGTCAGCATGGATCGGTTGGTTAGATTTTGTGACTCCCTGTGGGAGCAAATAGCAGGATAGACTGAGATTGAGAAAGGAACCGTCGAGTTGTTTGTGTCAGCGAAATGGTAGATCTGACAAGCAGTTGGATCATAGGATACTCTGGCTGCTCTGATACTGACAACTGGTGTCAGTACGGAACATGTGATTACTGTCATTCGACGTGGTCGAATGTAGTCAATCCGACGTGAGTGTTAGTGGTACGTCTGGTTGCAGACGAATTTTATGTTGACTAGTGGGCATACTAGTGTACAAGTGTCGTGTGATCCAATTATTTCCACGAGGTGGATGTGGAATCAGAATAGTTGTAATTTCGAGGACGAAATTAATTAAGGAGGGAAGGTTGTAACAACCCGTCCCGAATTCTGGGATTAGATTAATGACTAATCACGATTAGTGAGGTTAATCGGTGATTAGTTGGGCGAAATTGGACGAACAATGCAAAATGACCGTTTTGCCCCTAGGCGTGGGCAAAACGTTGACTTTTCATTCTGGCTGTCAAATGGACTTTAACTGATGACCGTGACGTAGTTCGGGACGTCACGAGTTCATAGACAGGTGGCATGTTCAATTCGGACGTTCGAGGAAGAAGTTATGATGTTCGAGGAAGAAGTTATGACGGTCGGAAGCTTAAGGGTATTTTGGTAATTTTGATTAAAAGAGGCGAAATGTTGACTTTTGGACTGGGATGTCCGATGGCAGAGGGCTGAGGACCGTTACGTAGATCGGTACGATACGAATCCGTAGACAGGCGGCACGTCGAATTCGGACGTTCGACGACGAAGTTACGGTTCCGAGACGTATGTCATTTGGATTCTAGTGGGGCCCAGATATTTAGTTCCTGCCCTATGGATGAGTGACAAGTGTCACCCATCCACAGGCCACCCCTTAACATACATGCATCGACCATTTCCTTCTCCATTTCAAACCAAACTCGATCTCACACACCATTCTCCATCTCTGTGCAACCCAAAACCAATCCAACCCTTCCCATGCGACCATGACTGAGACCAGAGAGGGAAGAGAGGATAGGATGAAGTGGTGGCCGGCCCAGGACGGCACAGCTGTGGACGGTGGAGGCAAGAAACCGAGAAGGTAATCGGTTAAACCGATTTTGATCCATTTTCAATTTCTGTGATTATGGGCCGTTTGTATCGGTTTTAATGGGTTATTTAGGTTGCTAGTGAAATTTTAGGAAGGTTTTAATGGGGTTCAACGGCTGAGACGCCATGGAGGCTGATCGGGAAACTTGAACTGTGAGGTTCAATTTGGAACCCTGGGATTTTTGGTGGTTTTGATTAGTTTTAAGGATTGGGAATGATAGGGAATGAAGAAATAGGAATTGTAGGATTAATTAGGGCTTGAATCGAACCAAAACAAAGGGGGAAAACCGTCAGACTGGTCACGCCGGTTCAGACCGGTCCAGAACCAGAAAACTGGTTCAGTTCATTGTAGGAGACGTTGAACAGTGCACAGTGGCTTCTTAGGGCGCGTGCGGGCACGTGGCCCATAATTTGGGAAAGTGTTCAACACGTGAAATCTTCTATTCGATGTAACGAACATTTTGGGACTATTTTCGTGTCGATCGGACACCGTCTCAATAATGGTCGGGGCATCGGAAGGTTTAGGTTCGGGATTTAAAATACTTAAAAATTTCAGAAAATTACGGGGCTTCAATGGGAGGTTAATTAAGTAGTTAGTAACCTTCTATTACGATTTCGACAGGTTTGGGAGTCCCAGTGACGATAAATTGCCCGGTGAGGCTTGCAGCTCGCAAACCGAGGCGGTAGCATAGGACGGTCTGTGAGTGGACCTTGATTTCTAAACTGTGATGCATGCATAAATGTTTTATATGGATTATGATTGTGATTACATGATGTTGATTTGGATGGTTGTGAATTATATGATTTCATGAAATGGTTTTGGATTTGAAAAGGTAAACTCGGGTTCGAAACCCATTTGACTTACGAACTCTCGGACTTGTGGTCCTTTTGATTTAACAAGGCATCGGGCCGGAGGCCCAGTTGGTTTACGATTCGAATCGGAGGTCCAGTTTGTATGTGGATTCTGGCCTAGGGCCCAGCTATGTGTTACAAATGGATTTTATGGTTCATGACGGTTTATGGGAACCGGCATGAACCCTTGAAAGGATTTTATGGTTCATGAAGGCTTATGGGGGCCGGGCATGAATCCTTGAAAGGTTTAAATAATGATTTCAAAGGTTTTTCATATGCCATCCTTTATATATGACTGTCTCCTCCGGGGAGGGTCGTTGGCCTGGGTGGACCCCGAAGTAGTCACGGAGCACTGACGGAGTGGAGTCACCCCCCAGTTGGGTTCCTTACTCTCAGGATGGGCATGGTTTGTTACCTCCAGGGAGGGTCATTGATCTACGGACATTGACCTGGGTGGACCCTGGAGAGACTGGGGTTTGAGACCCCGGTTAGCACGCGCGTAGCTCTATTTTACAATGACAGGTTCTTGGATATGAAATATATGGATAAAAATGATTTCAATTGGTTTGGGAAATTGTGTTTTATGATGATAAATGGATTTGGGCTGAGATCACACATATGTTCACTATGTTATGGTTTTCTGTAAATGGTTTCGGGCAGGAGCCCGTGTGACTTGTATTTACGGAACTTGGGGTTGTGACCCTAAATATGGTTGTTTAAACATATGTGATTGGATAAATGGTTTTACTATGTGTCAGGGCCCACCCTAATCCCCCAGGATTAGGGACTAAACCCTGCTCCCGTCTGACAACCTAAAAACGAAAGACCGAAATAATCTTACAGAAACCACAAATTACATTGTCAGACGTAGGAGAATTTACAACATCCCAGAGTCAGCAATTATACAGAGCATAGTACCACACTAAGAAAGCAAAAAACGATACACAAAACATACGCACAACTGAAAATTTAAATCACTCTGGGGTCACTCTCGAGTATTCCATGCCTCCGACGCTGCCTCAACGTCAACCCCCGCGCTAGCTCCACGATCTGGAGGGCAAATAAAAACCAGAAAGTGTGAGTGGACCAAAAGAATAAAAGTTTCAAAAACCATTTGATAACAAAACAGGGTTTGGCCCTCCGTTTTGAAAACATGCATGCACAACCCATTTAGTTAAACACAGCTATAAACCACATATTAAGCATCATAAAAACATTTATAATTCATAACATAGGTATTATGAAAACAGCACGATAAAACATAAATCCAAGTCATCATTATCCGATCAAACCTGCTGGACCTATCCGAGTCTTTAAACTCCCGAGTCTTTAAACTCAATCCAGGCCTCAATAATCCGAGTCTTTAAACTCCCGAGTCTTTAAACTCAACAGGCCTATGGGGGAAATATCAATATATCCGAGTCTTTAAACTCTCGAGTCTTTAAACTCAATCCGGGTCTTTAAACCCAATCCGGGTCCGTCCCCCGTCAATCACAATATCCGGGTCTTTAAACCCAATAACCAGATCCAGCAAATCCAATCAAAACAATTTGAACCATTTCTAAATCCATATCCAAACCCAAATCCGAAATCACTGATTTGATGCCCTTCCGGCATCCAGAACCGTCATTCCGAACCCAAATCCGGAATTCCACTTTTCAACTTTAAAACCAAATTCCGCTTTCCGAAATCCGATTCTAAAACCGAAAACCTTAATCATCGAAATCATGTTCCAAAATCCCTTTATAATCATTGAAAACCATTTAGCATTTGAAATCCCAAAATCATGGCATCGAAATCAGAATTTAAAGCTTCCTCGTAAAACGTGCTAAAAACTGTACTTTCTCATAAAACGTGCAAATATGTAAAACCAACATAGCATATTCAATAAACACGAAATCATGAGTAAAACCATAAAAAAAAATTATAGAAAAGCAGTTATGCATGCTCAAGTATAGAGAAGGGGTCCACTCACAGATACCGGGCACGTCACTCGCGTCCCGAATGTCCTGCACGTTCCTCGACCTCCTTGGGGATTCTCGATCCTGTCAACAGTCACCAAACTACGTCACTAATACGTTAAGGAAGGTCCTCCTAATTTTCCCCAATTTTTCGAACTTCGAACATACGTAAAATGAAACCCTAGAACTTCAATCCCACAGAACTAACTCAATTCGATGTCCGGTTAACACGAAACCTATTCCAAAAGACTCGTTACAACTTCTAGACCAAAAACCTAATTGACAGTTTCCCCAGAAACCGCTGTATGCGCCTCCACGCGCCGCCCAAAGTGGCTGCGGGTGGGCCTCACACGCCTGCACAGTCACTGTTCATCTTCAACCTTCGAACCCGTGTACTATTCCGGATCGGCGTGGCCGGTTCTCCGTCGTCCGTCCACCATTTATGCTCCTCTTTCCACCAAACTCTTCGTCCTCTACCCAGTAATCCATTCCCTTCATTCAAACACTCCAACACAGCCTACATCTCCACGTCCCAAGCTCGAAACAAAAACCACCCAAAACCTTGTTCTTCCTCCCGGCCACCCGTGTACTCCCTCGTCACGGTGTCGACCCTAAACAACTCCTAGGGACCTACTGAACTCACCAGACCTCACCAAACACCTCGACTCAGCCCCTACCGTCACGACTATTGATTTGAACTTCACGGCAAAACAGAGCAATTAAACGGGTGAAAGAAATTACCTGCCTGTCGATCGCCGCCGTGCTCGCCGCCCGTTCCCTAGAGTCCACAGAACCGTCCAAGCTTCCCCTCGAGCCCAATTTGATCGACTTGATCACTGAGCTTCGCACTACCACCAAACTCCCTCTATGTTCTCTGGTTTTCCCGTGAACTCACCCTCTCTTCACACCAATCTTCCTCACACGAGCTGCCCTCACAACTCACTCACTACCTATCTCTCGATCTCTAATCACTCACTTAGTCACCAGAACACACCAACACACACGGCCAACTCTCAATTTTCTCTCAATCTCGCTCTCTGTTTCTCTCTTCGTCGAACACGGCTACACACACAAACACGACTACCCGTTTAATTTTACACCATGCAACATCCTAGAAACCTCTAGCCGAACCCCACGTGTCACAGCCCTGTGGTCCCAAACCAAAATATCCCAATCTCCACTGTACACTTGGTCTTATATGATTGGCCCAATTCCCAAGACACGGTAAGACCAAAATACCCCTAAAGTCTAAATTACGATTCTACTCTTCTCCTTTCTAGACCCGTATCTCGCCCGTCCAATGTCCGATGAAGGCATGCCGCCTGTCGTTGAACTCAGGACGACGAGATCTACCTAACGGTCCTCGGTCTACGTATAAAATCCTATCGTGCTAAAAGTCAACTTTTCCCCCTTATTTACCCAAATTACGGTAATGCCCTCAACCTTTCGAACATCAAAACTTCATCCTCGGATGTCGGAATCGGGCGTGTCACCTGTCTACGGACTCATGACGTCCCTAACTACGTCACGGTCATCGGTCAATGTCCAATTGACCGCCCGAACTCAAAGTTAACATTTTACCCAAACTAGGGGCAAAATCGTCATTCTACGCTAACAGGCCAAACGTAACCAACTAACCGCCGAATAAGCTCAATAATCAGTTACTAATCACTTTACTAATCCTGGCTCTCGGGACAGGTTGTTACACTATGTGTGCATACTTTTTAGTGAAGGGTATAAAGGTCTTTATGAAATATGTTTTTATAAACTCTTTATTTTTGTCCACTCACAGTCTTTTTGTTTTTAATACCCTTCAGGTTGGATACGATGCAGACTGTAGCAAAGACCGAGATATCACATACTTCCTCCGGATCCTGGCGTACTCTGATAGCCCGAGAGGGCAAAGGTTGAAAATTTCCCTTGTCTGACACTCCGTGTCAGACGGGATCAGGGCCGTTCCTCGTTAATCCCTGGGGGATTGAGGACGGGTCCTGACACGTGGCTACTCAGCCTTCCTTCACGTCTCACCGTTGCATTCCACTGACCCTATAGGTCTCACTCTCTCAGCCTCCCTCAGTTGGTCATAGTGACAGATGAAGGTGGGGTGGTCGGGTTAGGGTGGCTGTGCAGTTGTATGTGTGTTTAGTTTAGGGTGATAGTTGAATGAGAGGAAGAGAGATGTGAGGAATAATTAAATAAAAAAGGCTAATAGACACAGATCCATAATTCAGGGAAAAGCCACCAATGGGATGAGTGACACTTGTCACTCATCCAAGGGCCCACATTTAATTTCCAACCAATCAGAATTAAGGGTTAACTTCAAATCCCAATATCATAAAATAAACCGATTTTAATCTAGTGACCATAACTTCTCTGTCTGACGTCCGATTTCGACGTGATGCATGTCTACGGACTCGTGACGTCCCGATCTACGTCACGGTTATAGTCAAAGCCCAAAAAGAATCCTGGTTCAAAAGTCAACTTTTTATCCACCAAGGGCAAAATGATCATTTTTCATTAATTAATAGAATTTACAATAAAATAATGTTCGGGTCGTTACATCAGACGTCGAGTTAGGGGCTCCGATTCCTAAGACTAGCATGAGATGCTGACTCAGACATCGAGCAGGGCTCTGGTTCCTAGGTCAATACTCATTCAAACATTGAGTCAGGGGCTCCAGTTCCTAAGTAAGAATGCACTCGGACGTCGAGCCTGGGGCTTCAGTTCCAGAGTGTGGTATGTTATAGCTACCGGTAGTACAAGTATAACCACGATGGATATTGAGAATATGTGATTGGTTTTTGGATTTGATCCGAAATGTGGAAGATGGCCTATGCGTAGTGTCGTTGTGTGATAAATGATGTGGATGGTAATTAAAAGAGTTGACTATGGATTTTTAGAATGCAAGTAATATGGTAACTTGAAAAGTGCCTAGTGAGTGATTGCTTAAGGAAGTAAAGGCTACATGGCATCCCGAAAGTATGTAATTTGGAAGGCTGGCTAAAGCCTAGATAAGAGGCTTGTACGTATTAGTGCATAAGTATTCATTGCTGATATAAGAAATGGTTGGGTATGACTCGAACGTTGTTTCGTGTAGTTCCCAAGGTAAGTAAATGTTTCTTAGAATTTGTGATATATGAAATGTTGTAACTGGGTTTGTGAATGGGCCTTTCTTTCCTTAAATTTTATGCAGACATACCCAAGTATTTTAATTAGTTTTCTACATATTTTAATGATGTTTGATTGGTTGAAACTTTTTATGGCTTTTGGTGATTGGTTAAATGTTAAAGTAATATTTTAATAACCCATTTTGCGAGGAAATTGGGTATATTGGACTCTGATTTGACTTTGGGAATGCAAGATGATATGATTACATTATTATGAATATATGGGTGATATATGTGAATCTATGTGATTGTAAAATGAATTTTCATATGAAAAATAGTAAATTTGGTTTGGTTTTAAAATTTTGTCCTCGAAATTTTTTAAGGAGGGGAGATGGTAACGGCCTGGACCACGAGAAAAGTAAAATGATAATTTTGCCCATTCGAAAGTCAAAATATTGACTTTTTGACCAGGATATATTTTAGGAATTTCGAGAAGGCCGTTACAAAGGTCTCGACCTCTTGAATAGTTTGGGTGAAATCGTTATGGGGTAAAAACGGTCAAGGGCAAAATGGTAATTTTGCCACCAAAGGCATTTTGGTAATTTTGAGTGAAAGACCAAGTAGTTTCTAGAACTTTCTTCATCCTTCTTCATCTTTCTTCAAATTTCCTCCCAAATATCTATCTCATTGACCTAGCTCTAAATATATATGTGTGTGATGTGTGTTTTATTTGCATGGGGGAATTTATTAGAACATGTCCGAATCCATGCACACCATCCACTCGAGAACCAAAACAAACCAGAGATCAACCAGGGATATCCATGAGATGAGAGGAGGGAGATTGAGACTCTCAAAACTCGTGGTTATGGATAACTCGTGGAAGCCCAAGAAATGGTCGTGAATTGTCACCACGTTTTGAGGTCGTGTAGTGGGTATCTAAGGATTCTAGGTTGTCCATTGAGTTCCTGGGGTCGTCTTGGAGTGAGAACTTGAGATTGAGGACGCAGTAAACAACCAGTTTGAGACGGGAAACATGGCAGAAACTTCCAGGTAAGAGTTTTCGAAGTTTTAGCTATGGTTTTTCTTAGTTTTTTTAGTAATAGATCTCCTATTGGGTTAGATATGATCATGATGGATGAAAAAAGGAAGAAAAACACTGAAATTTAGGGAAGATATGGCCGAGTCGCATTGTCAGGTTGGGTGACTCGAGTGCAGACCCGGCGAGAGCTTGAAGATGACATTGTTCATCAAGCGCATGGGTTTCACGCGCAAGAGACTTGGCGGGCGCATGCGGCGATTTTTGGTGGTCCGACCAACACGAAACTTATTCATATGAATTTCCTGAGTTTAATGGTCCAAGAATTGGATCAATTGGACCTTGTATGAGGAAGTTATGTTCGTGTAAAGTTATTAGGTTTTAAATAAACATTTTCAATTAATTCTAAAAATTGGGATTAATTAAGGGATTAATCATTGACCAATCTTGATTATAATTAGGCTGCCTAATGTGAATTATTGTGCGCTAATAATGGGATAACTAATAGATTTATGGTTTGATTATTATGTATTTGATTGTTGACGAGGAATTTAGTATTTAGTATTGGTTATATATATATATATATATGTATACTTGTGCTTAAATGTTGGAGATACAAATTGGGTAAGGGAAAACAAAGAAGGATTATTCAAGAATGAATTTTTGGAAACTTACAGTTTTATGTGGAAAATTTCATTGGGATCGAATTGCTCATATTGGTACATATTTATTTATAATCGACTATATAATTTATGTGCATTTGATATTGGTAGAAAATCTTTCTTTAATTATTATTAAATTGTGATGGATACTAGTTTGTGGTAAACGGTGAATGTTTAGGTAATTTTATGTTAAATTGATATAGATGTATTTGGGCAAGAATAATCAGAGGATTATTAGGGTAATCGACTAAGAAAAAGGTAAATTCACTTGTAACTCCACAACTTGTCGGAGTTAGTGGGTTCGACGTGTGCGGTAACCCCATAAGGTGGAATTAATTTGAACTGGGTTAAAATAGTTATATCCCTTTTCTGACCAGAGTTTATTAGATGAAAGCATGACCGATCCGGTTTTCATAGAATTACTCTGTTGTGGACAGGCGGTGAAGGATCAGTCTCAGACGTTGAGTTAATACTCCTTTTGACAGAACCCCACCAGAATACCGAATAATTAGTACACTCGGGTCTTGCTCCCGTCCAAAAGAAACCCCGCCAGACAAGGGATAACACAAATTCCGCTAGTTTATGCCTCTCCCGAGCCTCGATCTCCATGTAGGGACCTTGAATGGTTACAAAAACTAGGAAAACGTGTGAATGGACAAAAGAAATAGTTTTAAAACATAATTTGAAGACAACTGATATTTATCCTCTGTTTTCCAAAACCATGCATACATATAAAAACCATTTCAAAACCGTTCCACTTCAAATAAAACGAAACAACGTTATAATCTCGAAATACATGAAAACCATAAATCCAGATATCTAGTGACACCACAATCATACATGAGTCAACACTTCAATCACATGGGAATTGTCACACCACTTACATACAATCATATCACATCCAAGTCATTCTCAAAGCACAGTATCAAACACCAAAACACTGCCTCATTGGCAGGCACACCACAATTCACATATAAACAGCTCAACATCATCATCAATGCACAAATACATCATCAATCATCACATCACAAGATCACTATCGGTAAGCCCTCACATACACACTTGCTCGGGAACCGGAGCCTCAGGTTCAACGTTCGAGTCATCACAACACAGTCTCAAGAACCGGAGCCCCAAGCTCGACGTCTGAGACTCACATCTAAACATCAAAATCACAAAAATATTTCGCACACCACGAGTACCAAGAAACACAAGCTCATGTCACAACTCAATATCACATAACAAATCCACAATCGACATCTCGGGCCTAAGCCCAAAACCAACATATACATCATGCCTCGTAAAACGTGCATAAATAGTATTTTCCATCAAAATCATTTGGAAATTATAAGGAAATCACAATACACCAAAATCACCTTATTGTATGTCACAATTCACATTTAGTTCAAAACCACATTCAAAACGGGTTCAAAGCATAGTTTACCAAACCTCGTAAAACGAGCCCTCGAGTAACTTCCGTAAAACCATCCAAATCATATCCAATCACTGAAAAACCAACACCATAGTCTTTAAAATCACATTTCATGCCAAATCCCCAAAATCACATTCGTATTGGAAATCAAAATGGAGTTTATGGAAATCCTCAAAAAACGCATATTAAAATATTCATAAAAGCACTGAAAGTCTAATAAAATTCCCAATCAACCAATTATCACCAAAACACATAATAAAACATTTAAAACTCATAGATATGCATGCATGATATTTTAATAAAATAAAATGTCCACTCACACACCAAAAATATCTAAAGGAAATTACAATAATATTCCTATAACAATTTACCAAAATGCCCTTACAATAATCTAAACCAGGGACGAAACTATCAGAGCTTTGTTTCCAACTTGTCGCTTTTTAGCGTGCTTGGGAGACCAAGACCTTCCTAACAGAGCTCTCGAATCACCTAAACGAAACCCCGATCAAAAGTCAACCTTTAACTTTTAGGGGTAAAATGGTCAATTTCACTTTTCTTTTCCGATTTTACCCTCGATGAAATCCAGGTCATTACACCTTTCTTGAGACTATTATGGTGTGGGATGATCACTCAGACGTCGAGCTAGGCTTCGAATCCTGTGTGGGTGGTGGTTAGTTAGTCTCAAATGTCGAGCATGGCTCCGAATCCTCAGACTGGTGCTGGCTCAGACGTTGAGCAGGGCTCTAAATCCTGATTTAGTATACACTCAGACATCAAGTAGGGCTCCGAATCCCGATTGGTGTATATGTGGATGTTGGTTAGTTTCAGACGTCAAGCTGGCACCAAATCCCGAGACTAATGTGGTTTTATGTTGACGACTTAGATGTCGAGTTGGACTCCGAATCCCAAGTAGTTTATCTATCGTTAGTAAGGATACCCCCTGGGGATATTAAGATTGTGCCATTGGTCTTATGTGATTCCAAAAGTGGTAAAGGTCTATGCGTAGTGCCATTGTGATCCAAGTAGTCATAGTACCATCCATTTGCTTATAGACTCATCACTTAAATGACATAATCATCACCATTTCAACACCAACATAACCATCAAATATAAGAATCAATGCTCTTTTTATCTCACTAGCAATTTTACTACTTAATTATTCCAATTAGCTTTAAGGAATAAACAATAAATCTTAAACGTTGAAACCATACTCAATAGAGGTCCCGATTACTCAAATTTTATACCATTGGATTCTAAAAATAAAGAAGATGTTTTTCATGTTGATTGGATGGTTATCGGAGGCTACACGCACCGCCCAAAGGCCTATGCGCGTGGTGGCCACACGCCTGCACAATCACCGTCTTCCTCAGCCTAGACCCGGCTGTCTAGTATTCAGGTCACCCGGCCTGTGATAGTGACCCAGTCATTTATCGGCCATTTCACGACCATTTTTAGTTTTCCATGCATCAAAATTTATCTATATAAGCTAATGGAATGATCTATGATGTCAAAAGGGAGAAAATACTTACAAACACTCACTATTCAACCTTGCCATCCTTTGGCCAAGGCTTCCAGGAGTAGGTCCACCGCTTCTCCACGTCCAGAGTCGTTCCTTCTTGGCTTAGGAGGATCGCACGACCTCCAGGGGCACACTAGTATGCATGTTGGCTCCTTTCTTGGACCTGAACTCAAAACCTGACATAGGGACCTACGAGTTCCTTAGTTTTTCCTCTCGGTTTTTCGAGTCTGAGGTTCCTTTTCATCCATGTTTTCCTTTCTTCCTTCCTTTCCCTCACCTTCCATCCTTTATCTGGCCTCTTCTCCCTTAGTTTCTATCATGCTCATCACCTTTGCCATAGTTCCTTCTTTCGGTGCCACTCCATCGATTTCTTTCAAAGGCACACACACATATATTTAAACACTCCTTAGGTTGATGGATGAGTGCAAGGAGAGAAAACTCTAGAATACCCATATGAATCACATGTCAAATGGTGAAATTACCAATTTACCCCTATGCCAAAATGACCAAATTACCCTTAACCTTTTTAGACCCCTATCAAACTATTCGAATTCCATTTTTGGCATGCTGTCTGCCTATGTAATCAGGAGGCTGAGAACTTCGTAAAAGATCTCCCGGTCAAAAGTCAACACTTTGACTCTGGTCGAAAGTCAACTTTTTTTACTTTCAGGGGAAAAATTGTAATTTCAAATTTTCTCAAGTTTTTGGGGTGCTACAACACGCGTGTGGCCATCACGTGCAAAGACGCTTCGTCGACGCGTGGTAGTGTGTGGCAGCGCATGTGGCGACCTCTACAGTTGTGGACAACATGAAAGTTCTTCGTTGCAATTTTATGAGTTCAATGGTATATTTATTGCGTTAATGAGACTTCTATTGGGTACAGTTTTGGATGTGTAATGTTATGTATTAGTGTTCTAAATGTGTATTTAATTTGGGAAATTATGGGAATTAGGCCTAAGGCTTTTGTTGATCTTAATAAATTTATTGGTGAATTATGATGACATAGAAGGGTTAAGGAAGTTATGAGGATTTGGCTACACGAAATAAGTGTTAAAACGATTGTATTTTCGTAAGATTAATTATGCTTACTAATCCTATTAGAATGTAGTAATCTATATTTGATGATTTTACTATATTTGATGTTAAATGTGGACTTTTTCTTTAATTTGTTATTCATATTTATTTGACCAATTATGAATTATTTTCAATTATTTGATGAATTATAATGACACGACCCATCCCGATCCCCCCGGGATTACCATGGAATGTGTCATGCTCCAGTCTGACAAGAGGTGTCAGACAAGGGATAACCTGTTGCCACTGCCCAAACGGGCTTCCAGAGTGCGCAAGGATCAATGGAGGAGGTGTGCGATGTCCCAGTCTCTGCTGAAGTCGCATCCGTAATCAACCTGAAGGGCATTAAAAACAAAAGCTGTGAGTGGACAAAAATAAATAAGTTCATTAAACACAGTTATAAGACATTTATGCCCTCCATAAAAACGTATGCATGCCACAAAAACCAGTGGTCCAAAACATTTGCTCAACAAGGCATTAGGGCCTTAGCCCAAAACCATAAACCATAAATCCAACCGAAAAACCATTTCATAGATTCGTTAATCCATATTTACCACGTTACCATAACCGGCATCCCAGATGCCTAGCATCCCAAACGCTTGACGTCCCAGACGTCACATTTCACGGTATAACCATAAGCTACGCGTGCTACCCGAGGTCTCAATCCCGAGTCCAATCCCCGAACCCAGTCCGGGTACAGCATCCCAGATGCCTGACGTCCCAGACGTCTAATTATAGCAATCCTGCTCCTGAGTCACTATACGGTCCGGTAGCTCCGTACAATGACCCCTCGCAGGCAATGCACCGTGATTTCTCCAGTGTCCCAGACACTTGGAGGAGACCTTCACATACCCTCATATCAAGATGGTATATGGAACCAGTTTATTCAAATCATTTCACAACATTACAATTCCATTTAGGGACCATGACCCGAAATCATATTTATAAAACATAGGGTCCTAGACCCAAAACCATATTTATAACCCAACTGGGCCTCATGCCCGATTCTGTAAACCACTGGGCCCACGACCCAAATCCATAAATCAATTGAGCCCCTGGCCCGATAATATAATTCAAATGGGTCTCAGCCCGATTTCGTAAATAACTGTGCCCCTCACCCGATTTCATAAAGCAATTGGGCTCCTAGCCCCATTACGTAACCCAATTGGACTCCAAGTCCGAGGTTTCTAAAACAATTGAGCCTCATGCCCGAGTTTCTCTTTCCAATTTCAAAAAAATTTCATGAAATCATATCCAAGGTCTTAAGTATGAAAAATCAGTGTAAAACCGGAAAACCTCGATTTACGTGCAAACACGTAAATCACCTCGAAATACGTGAAACCGTATAATTTACCAATATCCAAATCAACATCATACAATCACAATCATAATCCATATAAAACAGTTAAGCATGCATAGAATTTATAAAACCAAAGTCCACTCACAGACCGTTTAACCGTGCGCCTCGATACGCGTGCCATAGGCCTTCCCGGCCCACATCACTATCACCGGGACTCCCAATCCTGTCCTAATCACATTAGAGGGTCACTAACCTCTTCATTAATATCCTATTAAAGTCCCGTAATTTTCCTGAATTTTTAACTATTTTTAAACTGGATTAAAAACCTTCGGATGTTCCAAACAATATCGAAACGGGGTCCGATTGACACGAAGCCAACGCTAAAATGTTCGTTACATTGCATAGGACAAAAGTCATGTTGACCTCACCTCTAGATTCGTGCCCACGCGCTATCACGCACCGCCGTGAGTGGCTGTGCGTGAAACCCACGTGCCTGCTACAGTGTCATCGTCCTCACCCGTTTCTCTGTTAAACGGGTCCTGCAACCCTCGTGACGACCCGGTTCAATGTCCGTCAATTCAACCTTAATTACTTCAATTGAACATTCAATTAGCTTCGATTTAAGTCCAATTAGAGGTCTGTAAACTCAATTACATGATTGCTTACCTAGAATCCAACGATTCAATGATGAACACCCGTGACTATTCCTGCTTCGAATTCCATCGATTTCGACTGGTTTCTTCCAATTGATCCATCCAGAAGCCTAAGTGAACCATGGGAAACTGTTTCCCCAACTCAATTGCATCGTTTGATCACTCAATGATCACGACTCAACCTCGACTTTAGCTCACTGTAACCAGGTACATTCAGAGCCAATTGGTTGCCAATTTCCTTCATTCTTTCGATGGTTCTGATCGTGGCACTCCTAGAAGGCTGAAAGTGAGCTCCATTTTGATCCTCAGGGCCCTAGGATTGAATTTCAAATTTTCCCTCTCAAATTCCAAAAATGGTTTTCCACGGTTTTCCTCTCTATCACCCGACCCTCAGTGTATCAGAATGAAGACCACTCAATTCCCACTCAGTTTAATCAATCTGTGCCACCCTAAAAGCTCGTGGAAGCCAACCTGGCCACTGAGAAAATTTTCCAGTAAAGCTTCGAATTTGATTAAAAATGTTGTCCGTGCTTTGCTGGATGAATCCAACCATGTTCTGATGTCCCTAAGCTTAAACAATTTGTCCCTTTTCAGTCCACTAATAGTTAAACAATAAGATTGATCAGATTCACCACACACAGTGGTGCAGCCATGTTCCCCCCGCGGTTTGCTACAGTAACCCGTTGTAGAAATGACCAAAATGCCCTTCACACATCCAGGCTCATAACTCGATTATCCGGACCCCGATTGATGCGTGCCGCCTGTCTACGAACTCAAGGCATCGAGACCTTCCTAACGGTCCTTGGCCCTCGGCCATCGGACCACCCGATCAAAAAGTCAACATTTTCCCTTATTTCGTCCAAATTACGAAAATGCTCTTGGGCTTCCGAACGTCATAACATTCACCACGAATGTCGGAATCGAACGTGCCACCTGTCTATGAACTCATGACGTCCCAAAATATGTCACGGTCATTGGTCAAAGTCCATTTGACCGTCCGAATTAAAAGTCGACATTTTGCCCATGCCTAGGGGCAAAACGGTCATTTTGCACAATTTATCCGATTTCACTCAACTAATCCCAGATTATTCATTCTAAATCATAATTAAACAATATTAAATCCCGATACTCGGGACGGGTCGTTACATATAAATTCATATAAGTTTCTAGAAATCATAACACTGTAATATATCTTGTTAAAATATAGTAATGCTAAATTAAGGTTTGACAGGGAATTGAAATATTGACTTCCATTACTTGACGAAGATAGTGGGTTGGATGTTGGTGGTACTCCGCAAGGAATGAAGGTTATTTGGAAATGTATTAAAAGAGAACAAAAATAAGAAAATCCCTAGTCTGATACTTGTTGTCATGCGAGAGCAGGATCATCTTAAGTTTCAATGTAAATTTAGGGACGGATCCTGTCAAGGATACTATACTAGACTGTGCTCACCTTCCTGTTCCATCTTAAACAGTTTCTTGTTCGTTATCTATCATTGAACTTTCAGGTAAAATCCTACTGGATTTTTCTGATTCATCTCAGTAGTAGTTGGTCAAAGTTTTAACAAACAAAATGAATGCCTTACTGATTGTTGCTTTAAGTTCTCTTTCTTAAACCATTTTTGTTCATGCTTAGCTTGGTACTAGTACATGCTGTCCTCATTCTGCTTCTACTTCATTCCAGGGATCGCTTGTTTATGGTAGGCAAGGTGAGGAAATCTATAGAAAGTTTAGATCCAAATGTCTGCAGAGAGGTAATCTGTTGGTGGGGATTTCTAGGATTTCACCATTCCATTGGAAATGAAGTGAAATAAAAGATGAAATGCTCTTTATGTGCAAGCATGTCTTTACTCTTGGGGGAATAAGGTTCCTCTTGTTGCATTCTGCAAGGATCGTTGCTTATCTCTATTTGATCATCCATTAGTTCATGATGCATGCAGTGTATAATGAGCCAAAGGTGCCAAATTATTGGTTCATTGTGATATTAAATATTCTTATCTTCCGATCCCTCCCCCTCCCCCCGCTTATCTCTATTTGATCATCCATTAGTTCACGATGCATGCAGTGTCTAATGAGCCAAAGGTGCCATGTAACGACCCGTCCCAAATTCCATGATTAGATTAGTGACTAATCACGATTAGTGAGGCTAATCCGTGATTAGTAGAGCGAAATCGGACGAACGATGCGAAATTACCGTTTTGCCCCTGATGGTGGCAAAACGTTGACTTTTCGATCGGGCGGTCAAAGGGACTTTGACCGATGACCGTGACGTAGTTCGTGACGTCACGAGTTCATAGACAGGTGGCACGTTCAATTCCGACGTTCGAGGAAGAAGTTATGACGTTCGGAAGTTTAGGGGCATTTTGGTAATTTGAGTGAATAGTAGGTCAAAAGTTGACTTTTTGACCAGGAGGTCCAATGGCCGAGGGCCGAAGACCGTTACGTAGATAAGGACGATACGAATCCGTAGACAGGCGGCACGTCGAATTCGGACGTTCGACGGCGAAGTTACGGTTCACGGAAGTTCCCGGTTACTATTCACGACGGCACGTTTTACGAGACAAAAAGTGCAGTTTGTCTTTAGTGGGTCCAGTTACTTTTCAGCAACCAATGGATGAGTGACACTTGTCACCCATCCACTGGCCAATCTCACCCATACATGCATACCATCCCTTCATCGATCATTTATCTTCCTTCCACCCAAACACCAAACCGATCCATTCTCCCTCCCCAATCCAAAACTGAACCCCACTGATCATGACTGAGAGGTCAGGAGCGAGCAGAGGATGAAGACTGGACGATGGTGGCCGGCTGGAAGCCACGCCGCTGTGGACGGCGGCCTTGAACCCGAGAAGATTACCCGGTTAGGCCCAAAACCCATTTAAATTCGATTTAATGATTATGGAACGATTTGGATGGTTTGGTTGATTTAAATAGGTTGCTTAGGGCGTTTTAAGAGGGTTTGTATGGTGTAGGACGGCTGGGAAGCCATGGAAGGGAAAATGGAAAAACAGAACCGTGAGGTTCATTTTGGAACCATGGGTTTCGGTGGGTTTTTGATAGTTTTGTTAATTGGGATTGGTAGAAAACATTAAAATAGGAATTTAGGAATTGGAATGGAGGAAATCGGACCAAAAATGAGGGAGAAGAAGGCCTGGACCGGTTACGCCGGTCCAGTTGCAGAGGTTGGACCGGGCCGGGCCGGTCGAACCGGTTCGATCGAGGGAGGACGACGGCACTGTAGCGGCGCGTGGCTCCCACGCGCAGCCACTTCAGGCGGCGCGTGTGGGCGCGTGCTAGGGTTTTTGGGGATGTGTTCAACAGGTGAAATCATCTATTCGATGTAACGAACATTTTGGGACTGGTTTCGTGTCGATCGGACACCGTCTCGATATGTTTCGGGGCATCGGAAGGTTTAGGTTCGGGATTAAAAATAGTTAAAAATACGGGAAAATTACGGGGCTTTAGTGGGAGGTTAATTAAGTAGTTAGTAACCTTCTATTACGATTTGGACAGGTTTGGGAGTCCCGGTGACGGTGATCGGCTCGGGGAGCCGTATGGCACGCAAATCGAGGCGGCAGCTCGGACGGTCTGTGAGTGGACCTTGTTTTCTAAATTGGTGCATGCATAAATGTTTATTATATGTTTTATTACTTGTTTGATGATGCCATGGGTGCATTTGTATGTGGTTACGTATAAGCACGTATTTCGAGGTTTCGGCCTTATACGGTGCTTATACGGGTCTGTATGTCGTTATTGATTTAAATGAACTGGATTTGGATTTCAAAAGGATAAACTCGGGTATGAGACCCATTTGGTTTTGTCTCGGGCATATGACCTCAGATTCCGGGCACGGTGCCCAGTTGGTGTCCTATGTTCGGGTACGAGACCCAGTCACTTTACGGTTTTGATTTCAGGTCAGGGAACCTTAAATGGCTTCCCAGGTTCATGACGGTTTATGGGAACCGGCATGAACCCTTGTTGTGGTATCGTGGTTCATGACGGTTTATGGGAACCGGCATGAACCCTTGTTATGTTATTACGGTACATGACGGTTTATGGGAACCGACATGTTACCTGATTATGGATATTATGGATCATGACGGTTCAGGGGAACCGGTCATGAATGTTTATGTTATGTATATATATGTTCGTCTACCTTCCTTTACATGTTCTACTATCTCCTCCGGGGAGGGTCGTTGGCCTGGGTGGACCCCAGAGTAGTCACGGAGCACCGACTGAGTGGAGTCACCCCCCAGTTGGGTTCCTTACTCTCAGGAAGGCTATGATTACCATTACCTCGGGTAGGGTCAGTGGTCTGCGGACATTGATCTTGACTTTGAGATGACTCGGATTGAGACCCGGGTAGCGCGCGCGTAGCTTTGGATACCGTGACAGGATTGGTTGTGTGACTTATATATATGTATGTGATGGATATATGATATATGATATGTGGTGTGTACAGGTGTGCACAGGATTTGGGCAGTGGCCCGTATGGTCGTTTTTATTGTGGTCCTTTCGACCTTAGTTTATATATGCTTTGGGCTTAGTCCCACATATGGTTTGTTTTGGATAAATGGTTTTCGAATGCATGCATGCTTTTTAGTGGAGGGTACAAATGTCTTCTCGTTAAAATGTTTTTATAAACTTTTGTTTTGTCCACTCACAGTTTTTAATGTTTTGACTGCCCTTCAGGTTGACATCGGATGTGGACTGTAGCAGAGATCGAGATATCACATGCCTCCTCCGGATCCTGGCGTACTCTGATAGCCCGGGAGGGCAAAGGACGAAAATATCCCTTGTCTGACACTTCGTGTCAGACGGGAGCAGGGTCATCCCGCACTAATCCCGGGGGGATTGGGATGGGTCCTGTCATGCCAACTTGGTACGGCTTTGACTACACATTTAAATAAACACATAATTCAAGTATATGCAATTTAAGTCTTTTTTTGTGTAGATATAGTATTGGTAAATAGGGATCGTTCTTAACTGGGAAAATTAGGGAACAGTAAATAATGGTTAGTGAAAAAGAATAATAAATAATCAAAGAATAAAATAATAAATGAATAAAATAATTAAATAATTAAATAATTAAATAATTAAATAATAAAATAATATAATAATAAAATGGGAGGTTTTGAAAAGAGTTGTAGCCGAAACTACATTTTACATGAACTAAGAATTAAAATGTAAATGCTCATGCTAACTAGAATTTACAAACCATAGATTAGTTTCATAAACAAAACCGACATTTTTACGTAAGTAAATTCAAATTAACAATCACATTATTTAAACTACTCCTACAAAGGACTTTCTTCAAACGCAAATTTTACCAACACTCTAACATTTTGCACAATTTGAACCAATAACGAAATCCTACATTCATCATCTCAATTACATGCATACATTTTTCATATTATAAATGCACCGAACAACGGATTATTACTTACAATATGATTCACCTTAAGTTGTTGATTTAATGCACCGAACAGCGGTCAAACATTCTGTCTCTTTAATCTTATTCTAAATGCCCCGAATAACGGATCAATACTTAGCGTTGAATTAAAGGTTAAGCACCAAAACGTATGAAGTAAATGAAATTCAGAAAGTAAAACACATGGAGATTGTATTCACATTTACAAATGTTAGAAGGAAAATACCAACACATATATTGAATTATAAGCAAAACTAATAACAATAACAAGAGTTTAAGTAGAAAAAGATGGCTTTTCACAATGATCACTGAACAACGGCAGAAAACTTGTGAAGATGAAGTAAGAAATACGAGGAATTCGATCATAAAAACTCTCGAATTGCCTTAGAACTACTCATACTAGGTTTTTCTTAAGGAAAACATAAAAATTTGTACAAAGAAGAGTCAAAGAAAATATAAGAACAAAATCTAAAAACAAGTCTAAAGACAAAATTAAAAAGAAACTAGGAAGAACAATCTACAAAAAATGGTCCCAAAATATCTCTCCAAAATTAGAGAAAAATGAACTAAAAGGGGACTAAGAGGGATTTTAAACAATGAAATGGCCTCCCTATTTATAAAGGGACTGCAAAAAAAAAAAAAGCTAAAAATAAAATACAAAAAAAATAATAAAATATTAAATGAAGAAATGATGAAAATGCTGATTTTTAGGGTTTATTGGAGCTGAAAAATCTGAAAAAAAGGGCAGGTGAAGTTGGCAGCAGGCTGCTGATAAGAAGGAGTGGCTTCGGTAGACATTGGCTGACAAAGGTTGGTGGAGTCGGCATGGGCTTGCAGCGGCCCAGACGCTGACTTCGGCGTAGTGGAGCAGTGCAGGGCGTACAGACATCGCGCATCAGGCGATGATGGGTGGAAGATAACTTCAGTGTACGCGCACCGAGATAGAAGAAAGGGATTCAAGCATCGCTGATCGAAGGGATGCACTGGGCTGCTGGACTGGTTTTTCTAGGCTGAGCGACTGGGTCGCGGGCCTGGGTTTTTGGGTTTGGGCTTTGCGAAAAATGGTTTGGGTTGCAGAAAATAGATTTAGGATGGATTGGTTATGAGTTCAGTAGCCTCCCTGTAACGACCTGAACATTATTTTATTTTAATTTCTATTAATTAATGCAAAATGACCATTTTGCCCCTAGTGGGGGAAAAGTTGACTTTTGAACCTGGATTCTTTTTTTACTTTGACCTATGACCATGATGTAGATCGTGATATCACGAGTCCGTAGACAGGTGGCACATCAAAATCGGACGTCGAACAGAGAAGATGTGGTCACGGGATCGAAATCGGTTATTTTACGCCTCGGGATTTGAATTATTTAATCCTAAAAATCTGATTGGTGGGAGATTAATTGTGGGCGCTTGGATGAGTGACAGTGACAAGTGTCACTCATCCCATTAATAAGGTTTCCCTATTTTTTGGATCTATGTCTTATTGGCCCATTTATTTAATTCATTCCTCACATCTCTCTTCCTCTCTTTCGACTATCACCTAAAATTAAACACACACATACAAACTGCACAACCACCCTATCTTTATCTGTTATTGTGGTCGGCTGAGGGAGACTGAGAGAGTGTGGCCCAGAGGAGCAGATGAAGGCAACTGTGAAGCTGAGCACTTCGGAGCTACGACGGAGAGGTGAGAAAAACTCGAAACCCGAAACCATATTTTAGGCCAAAAATGGAAGTTGAGTTTCCAGCTTTTTTTTTATCGATTTGATGGACCATAATGTATTCTAGGGACTAAGGAAAGCACGGTGAGCTTGATTTAGAGGCAAACAGTGGCCAGAGTCGAGAGATATCAACCGGGGAAACTACGAGCTACTGTTCTAGAGGTTACAGGTGAGATCTAGTCCGTTTTTGGTGTTTTTAGTCATGTAGAACTCTTGTTGGAACTGAGACGAACACCTAGGAAGAAATTAGATCGAAAATGGACTTGAAATGGGGAAATGGCAGCTGGGTCAGGATCGCGGGTCTGCGCGACCAGGTTGCAGACTGACGGGTTGACCCGTTCAGAGGTAGGGGATGATGACGTCATCATCATGTCAGATCTGTCAGCCTAGCAGCCAATCCAAGCGTGACACGTGTCACATATCAGTGCTGACTGTGCACTGACATGTCAGTGACGTAGTCCAATTAGTGGCTGCCACGTGTCACTGACATGTCAGTGACGAGGACCAACCAGTAGCTGACACGTGGCAGTGACTTGGCCAGTCAACTGTTGATACATGGCACCTGTCAGAGTCTGACATGTGTTAGACTTGACAGTTGTTAGATGACGTCAGCAATGATGTCATGCTGACGTGAGATGACGTTAGCATCGTTGACCGTTGACTTCGAGCGTTGACTTTTAGTTGACCCGCGCATGAGGGAGCATGAGGGTGAGTTTTGAGGTGGGACTGGTACCATTTTAAAGGTTTTGACGATACGAATCCAATGGTGGTGGTTTCGTGTCGATCAGAGATCGTTAAGTTGGTCAAAATTGGGTTTAATGCCTCAGGAAGCGTGTTCAGGCGGCTTTCCTGGGTCGATACTATTCTAGGGTTTTATATTTGAACTTATAGAGTCCATTAGTGACCTTTGAATGTGTTTGGACAAGTTTAGACAGTTCGTTTGAGCAACGAGGACCATGTGTGAGTGGGCTTTTGATTTCCAAATGATTGCATGCATAACCGTTTTTACTATGTCACTTTATGATTGAGATTGGACTATTCTCGGTATTACCTTATGATGTTTTATACGTATTACGATGTTTTGGGCATGAGACCCGTCTGGATTATATATGGATTTGTTTTCGAAGTCAATCAGGGATTTCTGTAGAATTATATAATATTGTGATGTACATACCTACCTTATGATTACTGTCTCCTCGGGACGTCTCGTAATATCTTGGAGTAGCCACGGTGCACTACTTGAGAGGGGCTGACTCGAGGGGTAGCTCATGATCAGGAGTGCAATTATGTATGATATTCTAGGGAAGGTAATTGACCTGGGTGGACCTTGGGGAGACTCAAGATTGAGACCCCGAGTGGCATGCGTAGCCTTAGGATCGTGACATTATTAGGCATCGGGGGTGCCAGAGATCAAGGATGTTGGGGTTGGGTTTTACAGTGCACTATTATTATGATTGTTTTTCCCTATTCGTTTATATATGATTATATGATTTTATGATACAATTATGATTACTTATGTTTTGACTCAATGCATGCAAGTTTGAAAACGGAAGGGTAAAACCTTATGATTACTATATTATTAAATTGGTTTTGGAAACATTGTTTATTTTCGACCCATTCACTCTTTATTGTTTTATTGACCCCTCCAAGCAGTGCTATCGAGGTAGAGGAGGAGGACCGGGAGTCCGAGACATAGATTTCGTTGTTGCGCACATGTACACCCTATTGGGTAGGTTGAGCACCATTTTGTAACCTAACAATTGTGCTCGTATTTTGTATTACGTACTATCCCTGGTCTGACAGTGTAGGGCTCTAAACTCGTATGTTTGACTTTATTTATTTAATTCGAAAAACTTTAAGCCTGTTAAGGGTAATTTCGGTATTTTATAGTTATTGTCAGACGGGAGCAATGCACATCCCCGGGTGGTCCCAGGGGGATCGTGTCAGGACCTACCCCGGTTTCACCCCGAAACCCGAGATAAATCCTGCTCCCGTCTGACACCCCGACACAAAAACAGTCAGACGCAGGAGAAAGCACTCAATAAATCCCGAAGTTAAAGTTTTACAGAGTATAGTACGAATTACAAAGAAAAAAAAACCGATGATAATTACACGCATGCGGAAGAAAGCTTAAACACTCTGGGATCCCTCTCGCCAATTCTATGCCTCAGACACTGCCTCGACGTCAAGACCTCGCGCTAGCTCCACGACCTGGAGGGTAATTTAAAACAGAAAGTGTGAGTGGACCATAATAACAGAAAATTCTAAAACCATTTTATAAGAAAACCAAGTTTTACCCTCCGTTTTGAAAACCACATGCATAACCCAGTTATCGAAACAGATATGAGTCAATCACTATAAAACATCATAAGAAACAGAAACACTATAAAACAGTTAAAGAAGACATAGCATATGCATCATAAAATCATATCATAAACCATGAACGTCACATCATCATTTTCCGATCAAACCTGCTGGATCTATCCGAGTCTTTAAACTCCCGAGTCTTTAAACTCAATCCAGGCCTCAATAATATCCGAGTCTTTAAACTCAACATGCCTACGGGGGAAATCAATATATCCGAGTCTTTAAACTCCCGAGTCTTTAAACTCAATCCGAGCCCGTCCCCCGTCAATCAATATCCGGATCTTTAAACCCAATAACCAGATCCAGCAAATCCAATCCAAAACCATTGTGAAAACCATTTTGAAATCCACATCCAAACCCGAATTCGAAATCACTGGTCCGAAGCCTTTCTGGCGTTCAGAACTGTCATTCTGAACCCAAATCCGGAATCCACTTTTCAACTTTAAAACCAAATCTTGATTCTCGAAATCCGATTGCAAAACCGAAAACCTCGCTTATCAAATCATGTCTTAAATCCATTGATAACCATTGAAAATCACTTATCATTTGAAATCACAAAATCATGACTTCGAAATCAGAAATCAAACATTTCTCGTAAAATGTGCTGAAAACTGTACTTTCTCGAAAACCGTGCAAATACGTAAAACGAACATAGCATTTTTAATAATCATGAAATCACATATAAAACCAATAAATAGGTATAGAAAACAGTTATGCATGCTCGAGTTTAGAGAAGGGGTCCACTCACAGTACCGCGCCCTCAATCGCGTCCTGAACGTCCAGCACGTTCCTCGGCTTCCTCGGGAAATCCCGATCCTGTCAATAACCACCAAAATACGTCACTAACACGTCCACGAAGGTTCACCTAATTTTCCCCAAAATTCCCTGAATCCTAAACGTAATAAACTGAGACCCTAAGTCTTCACCCTCGCGGAACTACTTCAATTCGACGTCCGATTAACCCGAAACCACTTCCATTAGTCATAACATCTAGACTAAAAACCATGTTGGAAGGTTCGCCGGAAAATGCCCCACACGCCCCCACGTGCCGCCCAAAGTGGCTGCGCGTGGCCCTCACGCGCCGTCCAAAGTGGCTGCGCGTGGCCCTCACGCGCCAGCTACAGTGCACCCTCTTCCTCGAGCAAACCCGGTTCGCACCAGTGCTGCACATCGGACAGGCGAGAGTTGTTCTCCGCCGTCCGGCCACCATTTCACCTCCTTTCTTCACCCACAGCGTCATCCAGTCCTACCCTATCCTTTCCCCAGCTCCAAGTCCCTCGACACGGCCCCAATATCGTCGACTCAAGCTCGAAAGAAAACCCATACTCTGCCCCTGTTTTCCTTCCCGGCCACCCAGGCAACCTCCCCTCACTGTGGCTACCTAGAACTCTTCCTGGGACCTCACTGAGTCACACCCAACTCACAGAAACCCTCGACTCACTCCCTAAGTCCTCGACTTTCCGTCTGAAACTCACGGCAAAACAAAGTACACAGAATCCCCTCCGTCGTGCCAACCGCCACCGTGCACCTCCCGTCACGGTAGCATAACCAGTGACCTCCTAGGACTCCCCTGAGTCCCCTAGACCTCCCTATGTGCTTCGATTTAACCCCGAGACTCACGACTTTCGACTTGAACTCGACGAGAAAAACAGAGCATAGACACGGAGATTAGAATTTACCTGCAACCGTCCACCGCCGTGCTCACCGTCGCGTTCCCTGGAGTTCACAGTGTCGTCTCAACCTCCTCTCGAGTTCACTGGCACCGTACACGGCCACAACACCACCACAAGCTCTCAATTCTTCTCTGTTTTCTCTGATTTTCCCGTGGCTCCCAGCTTACCCACGTACAACCACCGCACCGTCTCACCTTCTCACTGTCTCACTCTCACTATCTGGTCACTCATCTCCTCACCAGAACTCACCAACAACCTCAGCCACCAACTAATTTTTCCTCGATCTCCTTCTCTGTTTCCGTTCTTCTCTGCGAACAACACAACACACACAGCACGGTTGCACCCAAATTATTGGACCGTGCACACACTGGAACTAACCGGAACCCACTACTCCTTTAGCACGTGTCACCATCCCAAAGCCCCTCTCACAAATGTCTCAATCCCAGCCATCCATCTGCCCTCTCTACACAATTTCCAGAGCACAAAAGACCAAATTGCCCTTCCTTTTAACTCAATTTTATGGTTTTGCCACTAACTTTCTAGACCCGTATCTCACACATCGTAAGTCCGATGAATACGTGCCGCCTGTCATCGAACTCAGGACAACGAGATCTACCTAACCGTCCTCGGTCAACATACCAAAACCCGATCGTCCAAAAAGTCAACTATTCCTCTTATTTTACCAAAATTACGATAATGCCCTCAACCTTCCGAACATCACAACTTCCTCCTCGGATGTCGGAATCGAGCGTACCTCCTGCCTATGGATTCGTAACGTCCAACTACGTCCTGAGCACTGGTCAATACCCACTTGACCACCCGAACTAAAAGTCAACATTTTGCCCGAACCAGGGGCAAAATCGTCATTCTATGCTTACGGACCTATCGGAACCACCTACCCACCGATTAGCCTCACTAATCCCACCTTAATCACACTACTAATCCTGGCTCTCGGGACGGGTTGTTACAGATCGGGATGGTTGTTACAGATCGGGATGGGTCTTGTTAGCTATTGTAAAAGTCTGTGTCCTGGAGGGAACTGTGAACGATTCCACATTGCTAGGAGGGGAATGGTCCGGGAGGGGAATGATGGAGTGCCTTAAATGTGTAGGCACACACCTATCTAACACGAGGCCTTTTGGGAGCTTAATAACTTTGGGTTCGGTTGGAACTCCAAAGTTAGGCGAGTTAAGGCTGGTGCAATTCCATGATGGGTGACCCCTTGGGAAGTTGCACCGTGAGCTCCCGAAAACAAAACTATGAGGGCGAGGAGGCCCAAAGCGGATAATATCGTACTAGAGTTAGGTTCTGACCGAGGATGAGGACAATATCGTGCTAGAGTCGGGTCCTGACCGAGGAGGATCGTGTCCTAACCGAGGAGGGTCGAGTCCTGACAAAATGGTATCAGAGCCAAACGCCGACCGGGAAGTGTGCTAGTGAGGACGATGGGCCCTAGGGGGGGGGTGGATTGTAAAAGTCCGTGTCTTGGAGGGAACGGTGAACGATACCACATTCATACGAGGGGAATGGTTTGGGAAGGGAATGATGGTGTGCCTTAAATATGTAGGCACACACCTATCTAGCACGAGGCCTTTTGGGAGCTCAGTGGCTTTGGGTTCGGTTGGAACTTCAAAGTTAAGCGAGTTAAGATTGGTGCAGTTCCATGATGGGTGACCCCCTGGAAAGTTGCACTGCGAGCTCCCGAAAAAAGAACTGTGAGGGCGAGGAGGCTCAAAGCAGACAATATCGTGCTAGAGTCGGGTCCTGACCGAAGAGGGTCGGGTCCTGACACTCCCACCGAATTTCCTTGAGATTTTCGGTGGCCTCCATTGTTTCGTCCATAATTTTTTCATTATAATTCCGATTGGGATGATTCTTTTGTCAAAATGCTCAGAATTCCAAGTTTTATTTATTTATGCAAATATTCCACAAAATATATTATTTTCTCCAATTGTTTGACATTTTTATATTAAAAGATAAGCATAAGGGGTGTAAAACGATATAAAATAAAGCTATAATAAAGGCCTATCAATAAGTCCCTTAAAGATTGGAAGATAAGTCAGAGTCCTTATTTGTTTCTTGCCGCCAAAGTAACTTTAACCTAATCAAATGCGAATTGGTTTTCCACTCAGACTTGGACAAGTGTCCCAATCAAGATTCTTTAAGGAAGCTCTGCTAAAGTCCGTCCTTATTATTTAAGGATTCATGCCCTATATATAGTCTCCTATGTAAAAGACACACCCGAATTAGAGAATAGAATAGTTTTTCGATTGTACTAGTCTCTTAGCCGCAAATTTCAATAAACAGTTTTTCAATTCAGTTTGTTCTTACTTTTTGGGACGTAAAGCTTGGAAAAGGAAGACTGTTCGTGACTTGATCCTGTGCCCATATTCCTGGTGATTTCATTCTTTAAGCCCTAGTCTTTTTATTTATTTATGCTTTTGATTATAGCTGTGTTGTTTTCCTTAAGTATGTGTGAGTAGTCCTCCATTGGATTAGGGCTTCTTAAGGCCCTAACCACGAGGGTCGTGTGATGACAGGACCCGTCCCAATCCCACTGGGACCACCCGGGGACGTGACCCGCTCCCGTCTGACAATGACTCTAAACATACCAAAATTACCCTTAAATAAAGACCGAAGACTCACATAGATAGATAACGTACAAACACAGTGTTTAAAGTGATACTGTCAGACAAGGGAAAGTAAAATACAACATGTGAGCACACTAGTCAGAGTACATTTATTCGGTGCTCAACCTACCCACAAGTGGGTGTACAGGTGCACAGCTAGGCAAACTAACCCTCTGCCTCCTCTTCCGGGTCCTCCTCCTCTATTGCCGTGTCAGGGTCTGGAGGGGTCAGTAAAACAAGGGTGAGTGGGCCAAAAATAACAGTTTAGAAATCAATTTAATAATAAAATAATCATAAGGTTTTACCCCTCCGTTTTCCAAATCTTGCATGCAGTGAAAACATAATATTATAATGAAATCATAACAAATGAACCACAATAATAATCGTAAGGTGAAACTAACATATCAGTGCACTGTAAAACCCAACCCAACTGATGTCACGGTTCTAAGGCTACGCGTTGCCACTCAGGGTCTCACACCCGAGACTCTCTAGGTACATCAGCTCCCGGTATCCCGGTCACTGCCCGAGGTATATGAACATGCCTTCCTGAGAGTAAGCAGCCCAACGGGGGTCAACTCCACTCAGTCAGAGCCCCGTGACTACTCCAGGGTCCACCCAGGCCAACAACCCTCCCTGGAGGAGACAATATACACAGGTAGGAAAGTACAGTACAATAACAGTATAGTTTACCCTATGTCCCCCGGACATCCCAAACAAAATCCACATATAATCCAGACGGGTCTCATGCCCAAAACATTGTAATAACATATATAAACAGTTCATAAGACTCATCAGTGGAAATAGTAAAACAGTTTATGCATGCAAGCCTTTTATAAATCAAACAGCCCACTCACACTCGGTCCTTGCTGCTCAAAGATCTCTATAAACCTGTATTATTATTCCTGAGGGTTACTTAAGGACCCTATAATATCAATACCAAGACCCTAGAACAGATCCGCCTCAAAAACGCATCCTGGGCACTATTCCCGGTGCTTCAAACCCCATTTTGACCAACATAACGATCTCCGATCGACACGAAACCACCTCTATTGGATCCGTATCGTCGAAACCTTGAAAATGGTACTGGCCCCACCAAAATCACTGTTCACACGCGCCCCCACGCGCCTGGTCAACGCGTGGGTCAACGCTGCTACAGTACTGCTGACGTCAGCAGTGACGTCATGCTGACGTCAGCATGACGTCATCATTGACACTTGTCAGGTGACACGTGGCATGTTCTGATTGGTCCCTGGTCTGACAATATCTGACAGGATGACGTCATCATGACGTCAGAAGTGACGTCAGCATGATGACGTCATCATGCTACAGTATCGGGTCAGATCCGTTTGACTGGAACCGGGTCGTCGTCGACCCACGGCTTGACCCGATTCCACCGTACAATTCCGGCCACCATTTTCGACGGGGTTCATCCCTATAGGGTCGTCTAGGTCTGTTCTATGGGTCTACAACCTCAAAATAGAAAGAAAACTAGGAGAAACTCACCAGTTCGTCACTGAAACTCACGGCCAACGTCCGATCGTCTTCTCCGGTGATCCACGCCGTCTCCGTCGTCCAAACCGGTCCTGATCAACTCGTCTTTCACCCTAGGACATTTCTAACATCACACAATCAGTTTCCTAGCACTAAAACACGTTGGTTCGAAACAGAGGAGTAAAGCGGGTTTTCGGGTTTTCGACCTTACCGCCGCCGTGACGCCGCCGCAGGCCGTGCCGTCGTCCAGTTAAGCTCCTGGGGTCCTCACGGTGTAGACTGGAGCTTCCCCTGCGTCGAGATGGTGTGGTTGTCGAGGTTTGCTTCTTGGACCCGTTTCCGTCGTGTTTCTGGTCTGAGTTTTTGGACGGAATTTCGGACGGGAAAATGGGCTGGTGGTGGCTGGTGGTTGCACGGGTTGTGAAGACCAGATGATGGTGGTGCTGTGGGTGGTCGTTTGGTGCGAAGAGGATGGCTGGTTTGATCGCCTTGGTCGAGAGAAAATGGAAGGAATGCACGGGTTTGTGGGGGGATGAATGTGTGTGTGTTTGTAAGAAAAGGCAGAGACAGATCGTGCATGAACAAGGGAGCAGACGAGAATGGAGGGCCAGGATTCAATCTGGCCAGAAATCCAATGGCTGAAATCAAATGGAGGGAAAATAAATAATATAAAAAATAGATTAAATAGTATTAGTTGCTTTATGGGAATAGTGTAGGCTTGGATGGGTGACACTTGTCACCAATCCATCGGTTTGATTTAAATATTAGGTTGGTACGGATTCCCGTAATAAATTAATATTTTATTCCGTTGTTCTCGGTTCGTAAATTCCGCTAAAACGCTTCCTTGACCTTAACTTCTTCATACGAACTCCGATTTCGGCGTGCCGCCTGTCTACGGATTCGTGACGTCCCGACCTACGTCATAGTCATGGGTCAAAGTCCAAATTGTTGCCCGGGCCAAAAGTCAAAGTTTCCCCCCCTTCAGGGGCAAAATAGTCTTTTTACATTAAAATATTATTATTCTCGATTCGGGTCGTTACAACCTACCCTCCTTACAGAAATTTCGTCCTCGAAATTTACTCAAACAAGTATGGGTACTGCCTTCTCATCAAGTCCTCGGGTTCCCATGTCGCTTTCTCCACCTCGTGGTTCCGCCATAGTACCTTAACCAAAGAAATCGTCTTGTTCCTTAAGACCTTTTCCTTCCTATCCAGAATCTGCACTGGCCGTTCCTCGAAACTCAAATCTGTCATCAGTTCCAGTGGTTGCTCTGGCAGTGCATGAGAGTTATCCCGAAGATACTTCCGTAGCATCGACACATGAAATGCGTCATGTACTCGGGAAAGCTCCGAAGGTAGTGCTAAACGGTAAGCCACTGGACCAATCCTCTCGACAATCTCATATGGTCCGATATAACGAGGACTCAATCTCCCGCGTCGTCCAAATCGAAGAATCCCTTTCCACGGCGATAACTTTAGAAAGACAAAGTCACCAACCTCGAATTCTAAATCTCGGATCCGTCGGTCTGCATAGCTTTTCTGACGATCCTGGGCCGCCTTCAATCTCTCCCGAATAACCCGAACTGTCTCCTGGGTCATATCCATCAGATCCGGCCCCACTGCGGTTCTTTCTCCGATCTCCATCCAGCATACCGGTGTTCTGCACTGTCGACCATACAGTGCCTCATAGGGTGCCATCCCTATACTCGCATGGTAGCTGTTATTGTAGGCAAACTCCATCAATGGCAATCGATCAGCCCACAAATCCTGGAATTGCAACACACAGGCTCTCATCATGTCCTCGAGAGTTTGTATTGTCCTTTCAGACTGTCCGTCGGTCTGTGGGTGGAATGTCGTACTGAAGTGCAATTTCGTACCCAAAGTAGTCTGTAGACTCCTCCAAAACCTGGATGTGAAACGCGGATCCCGATCCGACACGATCGACTCTGGGATACCGTGTAGTCGGATGATCTCATTAATGAATAACTGGGCCAAACGGTTGAGCTTGTACGTCTCACCTACAGGCAGAAAATGCGCTGATTTAGTCAACCGGTCCACTATTACCCAGACTCCATCGACTCCACTCCTTGTCTTCGGTAACTTGAAGACAAAGTCCATTGTAATATGATCCCACTTTCATTGTGGAATTGGAAGTGGTTGCATAGCCCCATACGGACGCTGCCGTTCTGCCTTGACCTGCTGACAGATCAAACATTTGCTGACAAACTCAGCTATCTCCCTCTTCATCCCTGGCCACCAATAATAGTCTCGGTGGGTACGGTACATCTTTGTCCCTCCTGGATGCATAGCATAGGCCGAACTGTGGGCCTCGTCTAAAATCTCTCTCCTCAACTCTGGTACCGCAGGTACACACAATCTCCCAAGCTTCACTAATGCTCCATCGCCCCTAACGGAGAAATCTTGTCTCTGTCCGGATTCAACCTCGTTCCTGTAATCACAAAGTATCTGGTCCTGTAGTTGAGCCTCGATGATCCTGTCGACCAACACGGGTCGCACATGAAAGCTAGCCAACAAGGCTCCCTGATCGTCCATCCCTAACATAACTCCGCTCTTCCGGAGTTCCACTAGCAAAGGAAGATACACCAATCTCAAATGCGCAACTGATCCCGCCGACTTCCTGCTAAGTGCATCAGCTACAACATTTGCCTTGCCAGGATGGTACTCGATCGTACAGTCATAATCCTTCAACAATTCCAACCATCTCCGCTGTCTCATGTTGAGTTCCTTCTGTGTGAACAAATGTTTAAGACTCTGGTGATCGGTGAATATTCGGCATGTCACACCGAACAAATGATGTCTCCAGATCTTTAGAGCATGAACCACCGCTGCCAATTCCAAATCATGAGTAGGGTAGTTCAACTCGTGCGTCTTCAGCTGCCGGGATGCGTAAGCAATCACTTTTCCATTCTGCATCAATACACAACCCAAACCCTGCAGCGATGCATCACTATATACCACGAACTCTCCACTGCTGTCTGGTAATGCAAGGACAGGTGCAGTGGTTAATCGGAACTTTAATTCCTGGAAACTCTGTTCACACTGGTCGTCCCATACAAACTTCACCCCTTTCCGGGTTAACCGAGTCAATGGTGCGGCAATCTGGGAGAAACCCTCTACGAATCTCCGATAATAGCCTGCTAACCCAACAAAACTTCGCACTTCCGTCACCGTGGTCGGTCTTGGCCAATTCGTCACAGCCTCCGTTTTCTGAGGATCCACACTTATCCCCTCAGGTGATATAATGTGACCCAAGAATCCAATACTATTTAGCCAAAACTGACACTTGCTTAACTTAGCATACAGCTGCTCCTGTCGTAGTTTACCCAATACCATTCTTAAGTGCTCCTCATGAGCCCTGACACTCCTGGAATACACCAAGATGTCGTCGATAAACACGATCACAAATTTATCCAAGTATGCTCGAAAGACTCGATTCATCAAGTCCATGAATACCGCTGGTGCATTCGTCAATCCAAAGGGCATCACCAAGAACTCATAATGCCCATACCTCGTTCGAAAAGCTGTTTTCTGAACATCCCCCTCGGCTATTCTCAGTTGATGGTATCCTGACCTCAGATCTATCTTGGAGAAATACCGCGCTCCTCGTAACTGATCGAACAAATCATCGATCCTGGGTAAGGGATACTGGTTCCTTACCGTAGCCTTGTTCAACTGCCGATAATCCACACACAAGCGTAAACTACCCTCCTTCTTTTTCACAAATAAGACCGGCGCTCCCCATGGTGATGTACTGGGTCGGATAAACCCTAGATCCACCAGTTCCTATAATTGGATTTTCAATTCCCGTAGCTCCGCCGGTGCCATACGATACGGTGCTTGTGAAATCGGTCGAGTCCCGGGGAGTAACTCGATCGTAAAGTCGATCTCCCTGGGTGGTGGTAATCCAGGTAAATCTCCTGGAAAGACATCAGGAAATTCCCGCACAATCGGAATATCCTCAATACTCAAAGATTCATCCGTAGACTCTACCACATAAGCAAGATAACCCTGACACCCCTTCTGTAAGAGTTTAGTAGCTCTGAGTGCAGATATTACCTTGGGTGATGCGTCTCCACACTCTCCCTGAAATATCACTTCCGGTAATCCTGGACCTCTCAAAGTCAACCGCATGTTACCACAGTCGATGAGTGAATTGTACTCCGACAACCAATCAACTCCAAGTATCACATCGAAATCGTGAACATTCATCAGGATTAAGTCTGCCGGAAATTCGACTCCCTCAATCTCCACAGGACAAGCTCGTATCTCCTGGTTCACCTGATAGGTCACACCCATCGGTGTCCCCACTCCCATCTCGTGCTCAAGTGCGGTCACCTCACGGCCCAACAGACTCGCACAACGCGGTGAAATAAAAGAATGAGTTGCCCCCGAATCCATCAATGCACGAACAACCATGCCATAAATATGTACAGTACCTGTCAACACTCCCGGAATGGATCTGGCCTGCTGCTGGGTAACAGCATAAACACGAGCCATAGACTCTGCAGGTCGTCCCCGTCCTCTAGCTCCTCGATCACGGCCACGCACAACACCGCGTGTCCGGCTGCTGTCAGTCTGGGATGCTGAGCTCTGTGCTGGCGTAGTACTGCCTCGAATCAGTGGACACTCAGAAGCATAGTGCCCCGGCTCCCCACAAGCGAAGCAAGTGACCTCCCTAGGTCGACCCGAGTATCCTCCCGGTGAGATGCTCATCGGTGAGTACGACCGCTGCCAAGCTCCAAAACGCTGTCCAGACCTCTGAGGACTCTTGAACTGACCAGAACGTCCTCGGCTGCCAGAAGACGAAGATCCACCAGAATGTCCTCCCATCGAGCCACGACGGCCCGAGAATCCCAAGTGTGGGCGATCACGTCGCCGAGTCTTCCCCCCAGCTCACTGACGAGCCAGGATACTGTTCTCAACCCTGGTCGCCGCATCAGTCAGATCCCTCATGGAAGCAAAGGGTGTTGCAGTCACCATCGCCTGAATCTCAGGTCGCAAGCCCCACTCAAATCTGCGACATCGGTCTGCCTCGGTGATCACGAAGTTCTCAGCAAAGCGAGACAACATCAGGAAGGTCTCCTCGTACTCTGCTACAGTCTGATCCCCCTGCCGGAGTTGCAGAAACTCCGCCTCACGGGCGTTGCGAAACGACCGTGGATAGAACTGGTTGAGAAACCGCTCTCGGAAGGTCTCCCATGGAATGGTGTGAACGGTCCAGCCGGCCAAAACAAGGTTATGCCACCATCGATAGGCGCTCCCATCCAGTAGGAAGGTCGCCAGTACGACACGCTCCTCCGGAGGACAGTGCATGACCTCGAAAATCCTCTCCCAGCGGTCAATCCACTGGTGTGCTTCCTCGGGGTCGGTTCCCCCACTGAAGTGCGTAGCACCCAGGCGCTGAGCCCGCTCAATGCTCGCAGTGTCTCCATTTCCTCCATTGCCCTCGTCAACACGTGCACGGGGTTCACGTCGGGGAGGCATATCCAACTGTGAAGAGGCAAACAGGTTAAAAGACATCGAAAGCGACCATGTACAAAGTACAAACCGCTAACCTAGTACTCTGACTACTAATCCTAATGCTCTGATACCAAGTTGACAGGACCCGTCCCAATCCCACTGGGACCACCCGGGGACGTGACCCGCTCCCGTCTGACAATGACTCTAAACATACCAAAATTACCCTTAAATAAAGACCGAAGACTCACATAGATAGATAACGTACAAACACAGTGTTTAAAGTGATACTGTCAGACAAGGGAAAGTAAAATACAACATGTGAGCACACTAGTCAGAGTACATTTATTCGGTGCTCAACCTACCCACAAGTGGGTGTACAGGTGCACAGCTAGGCAAACTAACCCTCTGCCTCCTCCTCCGGGTCCTCCTCCTCTATTGCCGTGTCAGGGTCTGGAGGGGTCAGTAAAACAAGGGTGAGTGGGCCAAAAATAACAGTTTAGAAATCAATTTAATAATAAAATAATCATAAGGTTTTACCCCTCCGTTTTCCAAATCTTGCATGCAGTGAAAACATAATATTATAATGAAATCATAACAAATGAACCACAATAATAATCGTAAGGTGAAACTAACATATCAGTGCACTGTAAAACCCAACCCAACTGATGTCACGGTTCTAAGGCTATGCGTTGCCACTCAGGGTCTCACACCCGAGACTCTCTAGGTACATCAGCTCCCGGTATCCCGGTCACTGCCCGAGGTATATGAACATGCCTTCCTGAGAGTAAGCAACCCAACGGGGGTCAACTCCACTCAGTCAGAGCCCCGTGACTACTCCAGGGTCCACCCAGGCCAACGACCCTCCCTGGAGGAGACAATATACACAGGTAGGAAAGTACAGTACAATAACAGTATAGTTTACCCTATGTCCCCCGGACATCCCAAACAAAATCCACATATAATCCAGACGGGTCTCATGCCCAAAACATTGTAATAACATATATAAACAGTTCATAAGACTCATCAGTGGAAATAGTAAAATAGTTTATGCATGCAAGCCTTTTATAAATCAAACAGCCCACTCACACTCGGTCCTTGCTGCTCAACGATCTCTATAAACCTGTATTATTATTCCTGAGGGTTACTTAAGGATCCTATAATATCAATACCAAGACCCTAGAACAGATCCGCCTCAAAAACGCATCCTGGGCACTATTCCCGGTGCTTCAAACCCCATTTTGACCAACATAACGATCTCCGATCGACACGAAACCACCTCCATTGGATCCGTATCGTCGAAACCTTGAAAATGGTACTGGCCCCACCAAAATCACTGTTCACACGCGCCCCCCACGCGCCTGGTCAACGCGTGGGTCAACGCTGCTACAGTACTGCTGACGTCAGCATGACGTCATCACTGACACTTGTCAGGTGACACGTGGCATGTTCTGATTGGTCCCTGGTCTGACAATATCTGACAGGATGACGTCATCATGACGTCAGCATGATGACGTCATCATGCTACAGTATCGGGCCAGACCCGTTTGACTGGAACCGGGTCGCCATCGACCCACGGCTTGACCCGATTCCACCGTACAATTCCGGCCACCATTTTCGACGGGGTTCATCCCTATAGGGTCGTCTAGGTCTGTTCTATGGTTCTACAACCTCAAAATAGAAAGAAAACTAGGAGAAACTCACCAGTTCGTCACTGAAACTCACGGCCAACGTCCGATCGTCTTCTCCGGTGATCCACGCCGTCTTCGTCGTCCAAACCGGTCCTGATCAACTCGTCTCTCACCCTAGGACATTTCTAACATCACACAATCAGTTTCCTAGCACTAAAACACGTTGGTTCGAAACAGAGGAGTAAAGCGGGTTTTCGGGTTTTCGACCTTACCGCCGCCGTGACGCCGCCGCAGGCCGTGCCGTCGTCCAGTTAAGCTCCTGGGGTCCTCACGGTGTAGACTGGAGCTTCCCCTGCATCGAGATGGTGTGGTTGTCGAGGTTTGCTTCTTGGACCCGTTTCCGTCGTGTTTCGGGTCTGAGTTTTTGGACGGAATTTCGGACGGGAAAATGGGCTGGTGGTGGCTGGTGGTTGCACGGGTTGTGAAGACCAGATGATGGTGGTGCTGTGGGTGGTCGTTTGGTGCGAAGAGGATGGCTGGTTTGATCGCCTTGGTCGAGAGAAAATGGAAGGAATGCACGGGTTTGTGGGGGGATGAATGTGTGTGTGTTTGTAAGAAAAGGCAGAGACAGATCGTGCATGAACAAGGGAGCAGATGAGAATGGAGGGCCAGGATTCAATCTGGCCAGAAATCCAATGGCTGAAATCAAATGGAGGGAAAATAAATAATATAAAAAATAGATTAAATAGTATTAGTTGCTTTATGGGAATAGTGTAGGCTTGGATGGGTGACACTTGTCACCAATCCATCGGTTTGATTTAAATATTAGGTTGGCACGGATTCCCGTAATAAATTAATATTTTATTCCGTTGTTCTCGGTTCGTAAATTCCGCTAAAACGCTTCCTTGACCATAACTTCTTCATACGAACTCCGATTTCGGCGTGCCGCCTGTCTACGGATTCGTGACGTCTCGACCTACGTCATAGTCATGGGTCAAAGTCCAAATTGTTGCCCGGGCCAAAAGTCAAAGTTTCCCCCCTTCAGGGGCAAAATAGTCTTTTTACATTAAAATATTATTATTCTCGGTTCGGGTCGTTACATGTGATGTGTTTTTGTTGTGCTTATGTTGTGAATGTGATTGTGATTACTGTTTTCATGTGATACATTATTTTTAAATGGTTACTTAATTCAATGCGTCATTGGTGAATGGTTGCATATTGTTTGTTCATCAATGTGTAATTGTTAGGACCAAAAGTAGTAGCTTACATCTTACCTATAATCCGATCCATGACCCTTCAGCCTTATGAAGTTTCATAGGGTAGTGCAATGTGATTAAATTCTCCATACTCTTAATGCGTATTGTGAAATTAAATAGACATTCTAAGGTGAACAACACGCCTAGAACATGCTAAGTAGGACGAAATAAATGTGTAAGGTGACTCGACGACAGGGCCCTTGCACGTGCATTAAATTCACACATTCATAACAACATAATCTTGGTAAAACACGTTAATGACTCAGTTGGTTAGTGGTGAAAAGTTTTCTTATTTCGCCTTAATCAACCATCAAAGCAACGTTTACTTTGTGTCCTTTTAATTATGTTTTCCAAATCCGAGCATTATCACCATTCCCCCTTTGTGTTACGTGTTTGTATTTGTAAACAAATCAATTGAGTTGAAACATTCATAACTAAGTGAACTATTCGTTGAACAAGTCCTCGAGGGATCGACCCTTACTCGTGCTTTACTACATTCTGATCGATATTGTGCACTTGCAAGGTTTTTAATACAGATTGAAATAAGTTCGTAATCGTGTGCTTATTATTTCTATATCAGGCGCCCCCTTGAAATCTTATTTTTATTACAAGTTAGTCATTTTTCGTTAACTCGATTAATTTACTATCAAATATAAGGGGAATATGGTCAGTTTGAGACAAAATGTGATTCAGAGAGGAACTTAGCACAAAATCAAGTTTATGGTGCATTTTGAGACAAAAAATAAGAACTTTGGGTGCATCTTGGATAGAAAGCCTTAAAAAAATCCCTTCAATTCAAATTTTGAAATCAAGACTATGGAACCTAAAATCACCTGAAGAATGTGGAGTTACCACGTGACCTATAATTCCCGAAATGACCAAATTGCCCCCGACAATAATACTTAAAGCCCAAGCATTGAACATGGCTCAAGCCCACAATGCATACATAGCCCAAATATTGGGCCCAAACCGGGATGATATGTGGAAGCCTCTCACCCTCGATCTACGTAACATGTGTTAGCGCACAAATTAAGGAGCATTTGTCCCACATTGGAACTATGAAAATTGAGCATCTTACTCACCCATATATAAGGGGAACACATTTCTCAATAAAGGTAATTATGTTCAACGCTACTTAAACTCTTGAAATTTCTCTTTCGAAGCTGACTTAAGTATTGAAGCGTTCTTGGTCGAACATCCTCCGGGTCTCGATTATTGAACGAACGATAGCTTACTGTTTGTTTGTTTGCAGGGATTCTTGAGTTTTTTGAGTTTAAAGAACGAATTCTGCTTTAACAAAGACGTACACAAAATCAAATATATAGTGCATTTTGTGACAAAAAATAAGAATTTAGAATGCAACTTGAGTAAAAAATCTTAAATGAAATCCCTTATGTTCACATTTTGAGGTCCAGACGTATGCAAAATCCAGTCTAGAATATATTGTGATAAAAAAAGAATTTATAGTCTATATTGAATAAAAAACTTTAAAAAAAAAATCCCTTCTGAACAACTTTTGGAGTCTAGACGTTGGCTGCATTTTGACCAAAAAAAAGAAAGAAAAAAAAAAAGACGTTGGCTGCATTTTTGCAATTCGCATACTCCCACCCGCCGTCCTAGTCAAACAAATCCGGCCCCAACCAAATACTAAAAATATTATAAAACTAATAACAGTGCCATCGATGAAAATCACGCCTTAATAGCTCTCCGATTAAAAAAAAAAAAAAAAGTCTTCCATCGCTCTCCAAAGTCCAATCTCACCAAATTCCATTATCATCTTTGTCAGCTTCTTTCTACTTTAGTAGACAAAACCGATTTTCACATTTCATTTTCACTCATTTTTTTCTCTTCCCACATTTTCTTTGTGTACCATTTAAGCTAACATCAAAGAATATTCGATTTATTTCTATAACCCAAAGTGATGGATGCAAGTATCGCACGATTAAACTTGTAGGACCCAAATGCCCTTATTTCTCAGCAGTTTATTTTTGTTTTTTTATTTTCTCTTAAATATGATAACATCCATTTTTTTTCTTCTGAAAATTAAGATATTTTTCGCTCATAGGTGATGACTAACCATCGAGTTGCGTATGACTTAGCCGATGACTAACCTTCGAAATTGTTTAGGACCCTGATACATGAAGTGCTCTTTCTAATATTGATTTTCACAAGGTTCGAACTCGAAATCATATTTAATGAGAATAACGTTCTTTATATTTGAACCACCAACTATTGATATATATCATCAATTTTCATTAAAATGTTTATAGTGAAAAATTTCTATTATTATAAAGTCAAAAGACTTAAAAGGCTTAATAATTTTTTTAATAAAAAAATACTTTATGTTATTTAATGATTAAGGATATAATAATAAAATTAAATATCAAATTTATAAATTAAAAAAATAATAAAGATTAATGGAAGGAGGTTGGTAAAAAAAAAGAGTGGACTATCGTGGTTAAACCTCTTATTTTTATTTAAAAAATTAAAAATTAAATTTTTTTACTTTTTTATTTTTTTAATAAAAATAAAAAAATTAATTGATGCCAGAAATGAATAGAAACTAAAAACAAGGAAGACAAAAATAAGAATATCAGAGTAACAAAAAAAGGTGAGCAGGGGAAGCCTCGTATTTATATTCAACGACTTTTTTTTTTGGCTCCAAATCGAATTCTTTAATTTCTGAAGTTCCAGGACACCAGCTTGGACCAAGCCTACTCGATACTACCTGGAAACCCATCCACACCTACAAATACAAAAAACCCAGTTGAGTGAAAATATCATCAATTCAATTCCAACCTTTCCGCGTTGGATTTCAAGTTCTCGGATTTGGGTTTTCGGTTCCTCTTCAGATCTCGACATGGGTACCATGGGAACTTTGCTCAAACACCCAGATGACATTTACCCGCTTTTGAAGCTCAAAATGGCAGCGAGGCACATAGAGAAGCAGATCCCTCAAGAACCTCATTGGGCTTTCTGCTATTCTATGCTTCATAAAGTTTCTCGTAGTTTTGCTCTTGTTATTCAACAGCTCGACACTGATCTTCGCAACGCTGTAGGTTTTGTTTTGTTTTTTATTTTATTATTATATATATATATATTCATGCAAGTGTTAGTGTTTGTATATGCTTTTGATTGTTGATTTATCTAGGATTGAATATTTATTCTGGTATGTTTTTAGTAGAATTCAAATGATATTGGTACTTTGATTCCCTTTTTTACTGAAGGATGATTCAAGTGGTTTTGCACCTGCCCTTTTCTGTAGGCATTCAGTTATCTTGCTTATAAGAAAAAGGGAAGTAAACTTTATTTTGGATTTAAAAAAAATTGGTATTATTTACTGTGGGTGTTTTGATTGGAATCAGATTATCTATGATTAAATTGTTTTATTTTTTATTTTTATGTTCTTTGATTTGTCCTTCTCTGTATTTTCTGGAATAGGAAGCACATATGATTAGAGGCTAGATATGGAGTAACTCTCAGTTCTGTTCTTAATTCTCTTGGGGAAAAGATTGTCGTTAACTTTTATCGCTTCTTGTTCTCAAGGCCCTTAAGAAACTACATCTCATTTCTCTTGTCACATTTCATCTTTTGTGTTTTAGTGTGATTTTCTGATGTTGAATTCTGCGGTTTTTCAGGTCTGTATATTTTATCTGGTTCTTCGTGCACTAGATACAGTTGGTATGTTTCTATTATCTTTAGTCTTTTGCTTCCTATATACTAACTGTTATGACGTTTCAAAAATTGAATTTGGTTTGTTGCATCTTAAGCCTATTTGAAAACATTACCCGGATATGGAGTCTTCTTGTTCACGTGTATTACTTGCATGATGGTTACAAGTAGTATTATGATCATAGCTTAACCTTTTCCTTTTCATCAGTACTTGACCTATCATTCTAATGTATTAATGTGTTTTCAATGATATAATTTCTGGTGATGGACTCCATGCAGAGGATGATACAAGCATTGAAACGGATGTCAAAGTCCCTATCTTGATAGCATTTCATCGTCACATCTATGATCCGGAATGGCATTTTTCATGTGAGTGATTCATGATCCGAACACTCCGTTCTTCATGTTTTCTATTTTCACATATCCTGTGTACAAGATATTAAGATATATAACTTACTATGCCGTAACAATCTTTTTTAGTTAAATTGCACACACATATAAATACGTGGATTTTTAGCTAATCAAGGACGTGGTTTTCAGCCATTTATTCATGGGGACGGTTAAGATGCACAGTTGGTAAAATGTATCATAAATATTTGATCAATCTAACAACTGGGAATAAGGGTCCTTATAAGAGCTTATCAGCTTAGAATTATACATATAGTAAGGAACTTAGGAGCATATATATGTATGTTTATATATACATATATATATATATATGTTGGGAAATAGGTCATCGCCTAATTCCTTGTAACATGGAAGAGATCATCCGGTGCTGTTTACACTCAAACTCATTGCGTCCTCCTTATTGTATTGTGGACCTTAAGAAATATTATGATCTGTTTGAAAATACAATAAGATTTTGAACAGTAATCATTATAGATCAGACTGACCGCTGCCCCAGCCTCTCTTGAGTTAGGATTATTCTTTCGATGTTGCCCTTTGAACAGTAAGTTTCCAGTGACTTTGATTGCATTAACTAGTTTTCTTTATGAACAAATAATAAAAAAATAAAAAAAACATTAAGTTCAAGTAGTTTTGTTCTAGTTACATGGAAAGCATGGTACATTTATAGTTGCAGGTTATTATGTTGATGATGATTGTCTGCTTGCTTAGTCACGTTCTTCCTTGTTTTTAGGTGGTACAAAGGACTACAAAGTTCTCATGGACCAGTTTCATCATGTTTCAAATGCTTTTTTGGAACTTGGAAAAGGGTAATTTTTTATGCTTATCTGTTTCCTTGCTCAATTATTGGAAAGATCTATTGTGGACAACTATTTTCTCTTCATTTTTGTACTAAACTCATTATTCATGTTCTCTATCAACTGACTGCTTGAAGTCTAATCTTTGATTCCTTTCTTACCCTTTCCATGTTTGTCACTGTTATTTGGTTCATTCAAAGGAACATCACTTAGTTATTTAGTATTACATGTAGCTTGTAATCTATTCGTAGGTGATAAGCGTGGTTGATGAACTTGATGGTTCATACAAGTCACTGCTTACAAACATGCCGGCACATGTGCAGATGCACGTAGAAATCCAGGTCACGAATTGTTTGTAGCCAGTGAACACTGTGGAGCTTTCTTAGCATGGGCCTGTTTAATTTTGGTTAGGGCTGTGTCATCAGGGTTATTATTTAGTATAAATTATTATTATTTATGTAATACTGGTTTTAAACAATGAGCTTCAAATTGAGAATCATTTGAACATAAAAAAAAAAAAAAAGCTTAGTTCAACCTTTTTATTGGACATCTTCAGGAAAAAAAAAAGAGCATCAATTTTCCAAATTTTATGACGAACCTGGAGTAGTATTCTTGATATTATTCAATTTTTATTGACTTATGAGGTTGATATTGACTGTATTCTCTTACACCTAGCACAATATACTTGTCCTTGTCCTCCCTGTATTGTGTCCAGGTAAGTTCTCATGAAATGTGACTCAGTAATAATTTTTCTTGGGTTTCTTCTAATTACGAGAGCTCCACACTGGAGTGTTTCTGTTAATAACTATACTCCACATCAGAGCATTCTTGGTGATTATAAGATAATGTGCATGGGACTAAAGTTCGCCAACATTTCAGCTATATCCATGAAAACTTAAACCAAATTGCTTGGGCGATTTCTTTTGCTGTTATGTTGATCATGTGATATTTGATGATTCATTAATGGGATTCTGGTCTTCATTTGGTATTTAATTTTAATTAGAACACCTAAAGAGGAGTGGTGATACCAAACCGAACTGATTGTGTGAGACACTCCAGGTTCTGGAGGTTCTGGGAGAAGTTTTGACTTAAGGAAAAATATGTTGAAGATTCTGATGCTTATTCATTTTAATGAGTGTATGCTTTGGGGTTGGCTTGTCGGACCTGTGATCTATAAGATAGTTCTCGTCTTCATTTTGCAACAACTCTCTGCATAAACTTTTCCCTATTTCATATTCATTCATATAGGATTGGAGCTTTCTTTGTACATTTTTTTTTAAAAGCAACGCTCTGTGAATTCTGCAGTTATCAGGAGGCAATTGAGGATATTACCAAAAGAATGGGTGCAGGAATGGCAAAATTCATCTGCAAGGAGGTTTGTGATGATACTTTTGAAATATTTTCAAAATTTTCATAATAATGTATGAATATATTATTTATAGTTGTGTAGATTTGGAAATGGTTCGTAGTATTGGATGTTTCAGGACAAGGAGTTGACTTTTGAGTTCTAATGGTAAAAAAAGCTCAACATAGATGAACCGTAGAAAGGATTTATGGCATCTTTTTAAACTTGGATTTTCTGAAGTAGTTTAAAATTTGAATTAAATTATATAAAGTAATAAATGTTTGACTTTCTGTGTCAAATACGTAGTTGATTTGAGACCTAATCTGGTGTCCACATTTTATAAACCTTTTTTTTTAATAAGCATTTTATTAAGGTATCCAAGCTATGGACCAAAATTTTGCATATAAGCTTTGCACTATGGAAATCAGATTCTGCAATGAAGTGGTTTAGAATTGATTACGTTTAAATTATTTTTTCATGCACGAGATTTACATTTCCAAGATTCCAAATCTTATTGGCAGTGTACTTTCTGCACAATGTGCAGAAAAATTAGGTATGTGAATGATGTATTTTCCCTCATCTTCCAGGTAGAAACTGTTGATGACTATGATGAGTACTGCCACTATGTGGCAGGCCTTGTTGGCTTAGGTTTGTCCAAGCTTTTCCATGCCTCTGATAAGGAAGATTTGGCTTCAGATTCTCTCTCAAATTCAATGGGCTTATTTCTCCAGGTATAACGATGATCATGAAGCAAGAAATGCTTTCTGCTATCTGTGTGAAGTTGGCTTGCTAGCTCGCTTCTAATTCTACAATGTTTGGATCTAATAACAGAAAACAAACATAATTCGGGATTATCTGGAAGATATTAATGAGATACCAAAGTCACGCATGTTTTGGCCACGTCAGATCTGGAGTAAATATGTTAACAAACTCGAGGTGCTTCTCTTTACTTGTATAATTCAAATAGATTCCTATATTATTTCTATCCTTTTTCCTTCCCGATCGCTTATACTTCATTTTATTTCTAATCATAACAGAAGGTTATGATAGTCGTCTCTGTTATGGTAGTCGATGATAGAAGAATTTATGCCTCACCCAGTGCACATTTAGAATTGTTTTCTGAATGTGAATTTTTATGATTGCAACGCAGGACTTGAAATACGAGGAAAACTCAGACAAGGCAGTGCAATGCCTGAATGACATGGTCACTAATGCTTTGATACATGTGGAAGATTGCTTGAACTACATGGCTGCTTTAAGAAATCCTGCTATATTTAAATTTTGTGCCATCCCTCAGGTAGTTTATTCCTCAACTATATTACAACTGTTGGTCTTGCATTGCGTTTGTGTCGTAAACTTGTTGCATGTATTTTATGCATTTGACATATACAAAGGTGGGTAGAATTATTGAGTGATTCTAAACTATTTTAAGCTTAGCATGTGGGTGTAAGCTTGATGATATATACATTTTTTGCTCTAGCGGTTCTCTTACATTGTATTAAAGCAAGTGCTGACCTAAAAAAAAAAGCTTGTTTGCAAGAGGTGCAGGAAGTGACATTTTTTGCTTATTAAGAGAAAGTTACGTTGTTGGACCATCATGATTGATTCTCTGTTCTTTTCTTTCTCCAAGACCATCAGGATTGATTAGCAGATCCCAAAATGACCCTTTAGTTCTGCGTACAAGTCATGACTCATGACTCATGATAGATCCTATTGACTTCTAACTTTGGTTGGAATTTGGACCCCTGGAATGATATTGATCTAAGAGTTGGAGGTTTATACAATTATGCGAGTCTATTCGATGTCAGTGCATTTAGGGTGTTAGTATGATTTATCCACTTACTGAATTTTCAATTTCTGGTTGATGGTATTTAATGTTGCAGCTTCCACGATGTATTGCCTATTTAAAGTAACTAGTATCTCACTGAATCTTCTTTTGTTTCCTTCTTGGCATTATACATATAGATTAGTCCTGTTCTCAAACCAGTAAAATTCTTAATTGAACTCGTTAGAATGTGTTTATTATGTCTTTTAGACAAAATCTGAGATATCATTTTCTTCTTACATAGTATGCAGCTTGATTAATTAACCATGGTTTTCTCTAAGTAATCTCATTTGATTTGTCCCGCATTTACTAGATCATGGCAATTGGTACCCTAGCATTGTGCTACAACAACATTGAGGTGTTCAGAGGTGTAGTCAAAATGAGGCGGGGTAAGATTTTATCTATGAACGTGGTATTCCTTTCAGTTAAAAGTTAAAACTGCATACATTTTGTGATAATTAAAATCAAACAATTGCATATATCATTTATAAGAAATGTCTTTGTAAAAATGGGTGGTATGCATCTACCATGAGTTGGTCATTTGGCTGCAGCTATTGGAATTCCACTCATCCTAGTAACTTTGCTTTCATACTGTATAAAGATTTTACTGGTGATTTTGGGAAGCTTAAACACTGTTGGAGATTACTCTTTAAATTAGCTCATGTCAGTAATTGCAATTACTTTTATACATTTTTTGGGGAAATGCTCTACGAAATCAGTTATGATAAATTTATGTTAGAAAAATATTAGTATTATGACGACTGGTTGACTATGTCTTCCACCTCCCAGCCCTTGATCCACTTTTGTCTAAGCTCTACTTATATTGAAGGCCTCCTCTCTTGTTTGGGATGGAATAAGTTTCGTGTTGTCATGTAGATTTTGTTCATACTTGTGATTTTTTCATAATTCTTTACTGAACAGTTTTCAATTCACGGCTATGTTTTCTAGGTCTTACAGCAAAAGTCATTGACCGAACAAAATCAGTGGATGACGTCTATGGTGCTTTCTATGATTTTTCTTCCATTCTTAAGGCCAAGGTATGGTGCTTCCAAAAACAAGATGTCTTATCTTGTAACAAAATTCCTTTACCAAACTATTCTAAACAAAGGGTGAGACTTGGGTTATGGATATTTGGCGAGTTTTAGGCAACCAGGGTATGGATATTTGGTAACCTGAGTAAACACAGATATAACATTTCTACCTGAATTAAAAGTTGAGCAAATATGGGAAAATGAATGTCTAATTCAAGCGGTCCGAGGAATCTTTATGTGAAGGTATTTTATATGGAGAAGTTAAAAAAAGAATGATTTGGTTCGTGTTTAATGAAAATTAAAATTTGTATCTTATACAAAAAATGCACATTATAGGGAATTTTTTTTCATGCCAGATTGTTTGCCAACATAAGATGCTTGTGAAGCCTAACAATCTGGACCATTCGCCAGGCCAGTTCTTGGCTGAATGTGTGATCAAAATTCGTTCGGTCTGTTATCTAAACTCTCTCGCACAAGTCTTGCGGGGAGCACTACCATATTTAAAATGTAAAAGCATTCCTAATTTTTCAGACCCATTCCTAATATCTCACGGGTTCCCGTCTAACCCATCTATGCCCAGTTTACAATAGACTGTCTTGGGTGTGACAATTTCTCTAATTGATCTTGTATGGATTTATTTTGGATTACAATAGACTGTCTCCGTTATACGTTATAATAATAGTTAGAGGTTTTTGACAAATTATAAGTACATATTGGGTGCAGGTTGACAAGAATGATCCTAATGCAACAAAAACATTGAGCAGGGTGGAAGCAATACAGAAAACATGCAGAGAATCTGGAGCCCTGAGCAAAAGGTATTCTCATAGTTTCCAGTCTTTTAATTTGAATATTAAATAGTCTTCCTATTAATTGTCTTGACAAGTATATATGAACCGCACCAGGAAATCATACATCGTCAACGGTGAGCCAAGCTACAATTCAACTCTGGTGAGTTTCTTCTACCTATACAAAATTATAATAGAAAGAACTAGCATCAATCTTGAAGTTACATGCTAATCAATCTTGAATCCTGAATGCAGATTGTGGCCTTGTTTATTATACTGGCTATCATTTACGCTTACCTCACTGCCAGCCCCAGAATTTAATGTAAGTTTCATTTCAAGAACAATTCATAACCGGTCTCATACTCATCAACTCTGTTAGAAAGCAAACTGCTGCTTCTTGCCCCTCACTCCATGTCCTCTTGTGCAGGGGTTTGCATTCTTCGTTATCTAGGACATAAATGGCTGGTTACACAAAAAATACATGCCTTGTTATTCCATGGAGCTAATTAGTTTCTTATATTTGTATGCAATAATGGCAAGCTGCTGCTGCTGTTGTATATTTTATATATAAAGTTGCCTGAAACTATTGCTCTAGCTTTCCACACCATTTACTTAGCTTACTTATTGTTTGACTTGCAATTAGCCTTTGTGTATTACTTTCTTTTTCCCCTTTTAACAGAGTTGATGTTGGATTGACCTATATATACATTGGTGAAGTTTGACGATGAAAACAAAACCATGTTCCATTTCGTGTGTAGTATGTTGTACAATTGCATGACACGCTTGTGATAGAAATATTCCTTAGAATTCCCAAGGAATATTCCTAGTTTTGAACGAGCCATTTCGATACCTCAGAAATAAGTGAGGGTACCAAGATCTTCCGGTTCAAACTCACTTGCAAAATGGCGTTGTAATGTTATTAAGAAAAGAGTTAATCTGATCTGAGTTGAGAAGTTGGAAAATTAATAGCTAATCCATTGTATAGTTTTAGCCAAATTCAGAGTTTCACTATGTCATTGTATACGGATAATTACCATTCATTTTACAAAAATAAAATAAAATAATAATAATAATTAACCTGCATTTCCAAAGCGTACATGGGATCCATAGGAAAACCCTACTCAAATCAACTTCACTTTCCAGGAACAAAGTTTGTGGCATATGCCCAACCATTGTTGGTAACAGGATCCCTTTCCTCATAAGTGGGCAGCTAAGTTCTCAATCGGTCCCTTTCCAGTAAAAATGGCTTGCACCAAAAATCCAAACATTGAATATATGGCCAATCTTCCATTCTTGAGCTCCTTAACTTTCAGCTCAGCAGAAACTTATGGATCTTCTGTCAGCCATAAGGGATCAAAGCTACCTTCCGGGTGTAACGGCTTTGTCACCTTGCCGAGAGGCTCGCTAGCGATTCTGTAACCCTCCACTGCACCCATCAAGAGAACCTGTGTTCCCCAAATTGCCAAAATGCTTTGTGCATGGACTAAGGGTTTACCAAGTAGTCTAGAATGCCCTCGCCAAAATTTGGGCCTCGGCTTTGAACCACCCAACTTCCTCGAACTTGACTCCGTTACGGGACAAGAGTTCGGGGAAAACGCAGCCTAGAGCATCGAGCATGGCCCATCTTGTCTTGAGTGGATGACTTCCAACTCCCGATTCTTGGCAAACATCTATAGGTTAGCAGAGAGCCCAGCATTTTCCTAACCGTAGTCACCTGGGAACTCCTCTGTGAGGTAAGAAGGAGCGTCGCGAGAGAACGGGCCCAGGTATTTACACAGTCCAGGCTGTACGTAGCATGGGCTACGGTACGACACATTTTTAGGCTTGGACTTGCCCGTGGTTTAGATTGAAGGTAAGATGTGGAGGGGTTGAACTTGACAGCGTGGCTAGCTAGGGAAGGAGGGGAGATAGCCATTGTTGAAGTTGAAGAGGCCGTTTTTGGAGGAATAAAATCAGTGTGTATTAGACAATGTATTACACAATGGTTATTTGGGCACACACAAGTGTGTGTACTTATTATACTTTTAGATTCAAGTCCTTATCTTCATCTGATTTCTTATTGTTGAAAGAGAAGTTAGGAGAGATTTTCTCTGTTGTTGACACCATATTGGACCAGCCTTATTGGGCCGTATGTCTAAAGCCCAAATGGCAAGGAAGGGCCCAAGGCCCAAAGACAATCAAACAACAAGGATGACAATATGAGCCAATCCCACACAACCTAAACAACCCTAGCAATTGACTAAACATGGGATGACACATGGACACATTTTCACCATCGATCTACATGCCACTTGTCAGCACTACAGTAGAGGTGTATTTATCCCATATCAGAACTATGAACAAAGACTTACTCAACCATCCATACAAAAAGAGTGCACATTTTCCAATAAGATAACTACTATTCACTATTACTCTATCAAAATTATTACTTATTGTTTCCTCTTTTGAACAAAATTACTGATTTGACCGTTAGAGAGCTTTAGACCGGCCCCATACTAGTGCTCATGCCTAACGGAAGACCCACTGTTCTTCTTAGTCAGCAGGTTACGAGGAGGGACACATGACGAACAATGATTAGACAAGGAGTAATCCTAATTTGGAAAATTTTGCGCTTCAATAGTTTGTCGCCGTCTGTGAAAAACTAACTAAGTCTGCCAACTTCTCTACCGAGCCGAGCACACCCTCGTCAAACACAACCAACAAGTTAGGTGACTAGGATCTCAGCGAAATAACGCTTGGGTATGGACCCAGGGCACCGAGAGACAATTCTCTTAATTTCTTACAAGTGATCGAAAAATTGAAAAGTGACATGGTTGTGAAGTCTAAGGGTACACAAGCCGAGTCCAGATGCCAGGCACTCGACAAGTGGTACACTGAGGCAACCGAACATCTGAGGGCTACCTAGGCTGAGCTTACGACCCATCAAGCTAGGGCCACGATCGAGGATGCCAACGTGGTGGTGACCAAGTGTGCTGTGACAGGACCCATCCCAATCCCCCCGGGATTACCGTGGAATGTGCCCTGCTCCCGTCCAACAAGAGGTGTCAGACAAGGGATAACCAAAAGTCACTACCCAAACAGGGCTTCCAGAGTGCGCAAGGATCGATGGAGGAGGCGTGAGATGTCCAAGTCTCTACTGCAGTCGCATCCGTGATCAACCTGAAGGGCATTAAAACCAATAAAAGCTGTGAGTGGACGAAAATCATTAAAGTTCATTAAACACATTTATAAGACATTTATGCCCTCCAATAAAAACGTATGCATGCCACAAAAACCAGTAACCAAAACGTTTGTTCAACCAAGCCATTAGGGCCTTAGCCCAAAAACCGTAACTCAAAACCAAGTGTGGGAACTCAGCCCAAAACTGTGGAATACCACATCCAGACATACAAAACCATGTGGGCCATCGCCCAAATCCGTAAACATAATTCCAACCGAAAAACCATTTTATAGATCCATTAGTTTATATTTACCACATTACCATCTCCGGCATCCCAGATGCCTAGCGTCCCAGACGCTTGACGTCCCAGACGTCATATCTCACGGTATAATAAGCGACGCGTGCTGCCCGGGGTCTCTCCGGGTCAATATCTTTGACATCACAGATGTCTGACGTCCCAGACGTCAATCATAGCAATCCTGCTCCTGAGTCACTATACGGTCTGGTAACTCCGTACAATGACCCCTCGCAGACAATGCACCGTGACTTCCCCAGTGTCCCAGACATCTGGAGGAGACCATCATATATCCTCGTATCCAGATGGTATATGGAAAACAGTTTTATTAAATCATTTCACAACATTACAATGGGCCCTACTCGAAATCGCCATAAAACATCACAATTACATTTAGGGTCCCTGACCCGAAATCACATTTAATAAAAATAGGGTCCCAGACCCGAAATCACATTTATAACCCAACCGGGCCTCATGCTTGATTTTATAAACCATTGGGCCCACGGCCCGATTTGTAAACCACTGGACCCACGGCCCTTATTCGTAAATCAACTGGGCCCCTGGCCCGATAATATAACTCAAATGGGTCTCAGCCCGATTTCGTAAACAACTGGGCCCCTGGCCCGCTTTCATAAAGTAATTGGGCCCCCGGCCCGATTACGTAACTCAAATGGACTCCAAGTCCGAGGTTTCCAAAACAATTGGGCCTCAAGCCCAAGTTTATCTTTCCAATTTCAAAACCATTTCATCATATTATATCCAAGTCATAAGTATAGAAAATCCGTGCAAAACCAGAAAAACCTCGATTTACTTGCAAGAACGTAAATCACCTCGAAATACGTGTAACCGTATAATTTACCAACATCCAAATCAACATCATACAATCACAATCATAATCCATATAAAACAGTTAAGCATGCATAGAATTTATAAAACTAAAGTCCACTCACAGACCGTTTAACGATACGCCTCGATACGCGTGCCCTAGGCCTTCCCGGGCCACACCACTATCACCGGGACTCCCAATCCTGTCCAAATCACATTAGAGGGTCACTAACCTCTTCATTAACATCTTATTAAAGCCCCGTAACTTTCCCAAATTTTTAACTATTTTTAAACTCGATTTAAAACCTTCGAACGTCCCCGAACAATATCGAGACGGTGTCCGATCGACACGAAACCAATCCCAAAATGTTCGTTACATTAAATAGGACAGAAGTCGTGTTGACCTCACCTAGAGATTCGTTCCCACGCGCCGTCACGCTCCGCCGTGAGTGGTTGCGCGTGAAACCCACGCGCCTGCTACAGTGTCATCGTCCCAACCCGTTTGTCTGGTAAACGGATCCTGTTGGCCCTCGAGATAACCCGATTCGTTTCCTATCAATTCAACACCAATTCATTCAATTGAACATTCAGTTAGCTTCGTTTTAAGTCCAATTAAAGGTCTGTAAACCTGATTACATCAATCCTTACCTGAAATCCCACGATTCGACGATGAACAATGAAGAACACCCGTCACTGTTCCTTCTTCGAAATTCGTCCATTCCAACTGATTTCTTCCAATCGATTCACCCAGAAGTATAAGTGGACCATGAGAAACTCATTTCCCAAATCAATTTCATCGTTCGATCATCCCACGATCACGACTTAACCTTCAAATTTGCTCACGGTCATCAAGTCCGTTCAGAGCCAAATAGTCACCAAATTGCTTCCTTCTTTCCATGGTTCTGATCGTGGCACTCCCAGACAGCTCGAATTGAGCTCAATTCTAATCCTCAGAGCCTATCTCTCAGTATTCGAATTTCCCCCCAAATTTTCTAATTTTCGATTTTTCATCTCCAGTTCCCCCTTTGTCCCCGTTATTCCCTCGTTAATTCTGTCTCTCAAAGCTCTCAATTTTCTCCTCAAAACCGGTTGTGGAAGGGAGCTCAATTCTCCCAATTTCTGATGCTCATTGTTCACGGTTTGAAGACAAAGAAGATGATTAATGGAGGATTAAAGGTAATTAACAAATATTAGAACATAATGATGATGTTGGGAGGGAAACATGGAGCAGATTCTTGGCCTTAAAACAAGGGATGGGTGACACTTGTCACTCATCCAAGCAGCCACATCAACGATCACTATTCATTATTATAATATTATTTTAAGCGGAGCCTCGGTTCGTTCGGGTAATCTAATTCGTTCCCGTGACCATAACTTCGTCGTCGAATCTCCGATTTCGGCATGCCGCCTGTCATTGAATTCGTATCGATACGCTTTACGTAACGGTCCTTGGCCCTCGTCCATTGGACATCCCGGGTCAAAAGTCAACATTTGACCCCCTTTTAACCAAAATTACCAAAATGCCCCTAAACTTCCGTACGTCATAACTTCTTCCTCGAATGTCGAAATCGAACGTGCCACCTGTCTATGAACTCGTGACGTCCTGAACTACATCACGGTCATCGGTCAAAGTCCATTTGACCGCCCGGTCAAAAAGTCAACATTTTGCCCATGACCAGGGGCAAAATGGTCATTTTGCATCGTTCGTCCGATTTCGCCCAACTAATCACCGATCAACCCCACTAATCACAATTAGTCACTAATCTAATCCCGAAATTCGGGAAGGGTCGTTACATGCTGAGCACGCCAAGCGGATCAGCCGAGTCTCTAGAAAAGAAAAGCTTAAAACTCCCGCTGAGCTAGCCAACAAAACCTCCCTGCTGCTCATCATCCCTAGCAAAGGGCAGGACGATACTAGGATATATCGAGATGCTGGTGAGGTCTTGAGCGTGGGATCTCATAGGAACCAGTCATCGCTCGATCCAACACAACTAATCTGTCCCTGGGACATGGGCCATACCTCTCGGCCAACTAGAAAAATGGCCGAGCAACCACGAGAAATACGAACTGCTCAGCGGAATCTCATGGATGCTGACTAGGTAAGGCATCCCTGGCCTAATTCCATACTTATTCCCATTACGGAGTCCGAAAGAGTTGATTCCTCCCAAGAGGCCCAGAGCACTACGTACACAGCTCGACGTCAGGAAGGGGAGGCCGAAAAATAGTACCCTGGGCAGAATAGGAACTAGGAAACAACATTACGATTGTTTTCTCAGAGATACACCGAGCGGTCAGGACCTGAGGACCGAGCCCATGCAGTCGGCAAAAATCGGGATGTTCCCTATGAGTCGTGCTTCAAAAGGGACATCGAGCGGCCAAGGTGTGTCGGTTGAGAAAAACCAAGGTTGGCCAGCTCACAAGGAACCCATCGAAAGGAACCCATTGACCCGGTCTACGGAAAGAAGACCGAGCAGCCTCGGTATGTCGGTAAAAATTTGGAGGTACCTTATTAGTCGTCCCTCAAAAAGTACACCGAGTGGCCTAGTCGTGTCAGCAACCATTAGGAGATACCCCATGAATTGCTCCTCAGAAAGGACGTCAAAAAGCTTGGACCCAGTGATCGAGGAGCTCAACAACCATCTCAAGCTGACTCATTCGTCGAACACTTTTTAGAATGAGTGAGGACCCTAGACACCGAGACAAAGCACTCAACTATGCTTGCCTGGGGAAAAAGAAGCTACATACCCTTAATAGAGAGGATTAACTAGTTCATACCGACCATGAGATCAAGCCTTTGAAGACTCCGCTCTACACCAGGAAGGGAGACCGAATCACCCATCTGAATAACTATCAATCAACTGTAGCTTTTAAGAACCTTTCAGACGTGGCATGATGTCTAATTTTCAGTCTACGCTAACCAAGGTAGCTATCACTTGGTTCTACAAACTTGAGGCTGGGACCATAGACTATTTCGAGCAACTCCAGATAACATTCATGAACCAATTCATGATCCAAATCGACCTTCTCTCCTCGGCGGAAGACCTTTTCCAACTAAAACAAGGGGAAAATGAACACTGCAGAAGTACGCAGCTCGGTTTAGCCACGAGTACTCTCGATGCATTGAGAAAAATGACAAAGCGGCCTTCACAGCCTTCAAGGGCGGCTTGAAGGAGTCTCATTTCAAGTACGTAACTCATACTCAAGGTTGGTATACCTATTATGAGATAATGAAACAGACGGCAATACATGCCAAGGTTGAGATGATGAACCACAAGGCAGACATGCCTTAAGCTAACACATACTAGCCATCGCCACCTGACTCAGTTAAGACTTACCAACCGAGCGGGCAGGGCCAACAACAGACTTCAAATCAGTGTCCAAGCAATTAGGGACAATATAGCTATATGAGGAATAGGAAGGACTATTCCAATGACAACAACCTGTACAACCTAGGGAATCAGGGCAAGAACCCACACTATTAGAACACGCACCAGGGCCAGAATCACCAAGATGACTGACCAAACAATGGGGAAAACGTGTTTCTTAGTTGAAGTATGAAACTTACACCACTCAACATTTCCTACGAGAATGTTTTGATAAATGTTGAACATATGATCCCAAAGTCCACTTGGGCACCAGCTACATTTGGAAGCTCAGCAAGAACACAGGGACGTATTTTCAATACCACAATTACAATGGTCATATCATCGACCAATGAGTGATATTCAAGGATTTGGTCGAGGCTTTAGTCCAAGGTGGGAAGATCAATTAGTTCCTTCAACACACGCCACCTTTGTCCCGTAATCCACAGATCAACAAAATCACTGGGGGGAACCTCTAACTCGCCCCCTCTGACCTCAAACCATGAAAAGAAGATATTCCTTTACGCTTCCCAGTAGAACCAATAGGTCTTCAGCATTGAAGATGGACCGATTGAGGACCCTCGAGACCACTCGACAACACCACACTCATAACTATTGAGGAGGTCGAAGAGGTCGTGCTCTCCCACAACTTCACCAACAGGAAGGTAAAAATTGAAACCAATCTTTTACCTACCATGCGGTTTGAAGTAGTCAATTTTTGCAAGACGACTCTGCGGTCTTCGCATGGTCATATGTCGACATCCCTAGCATATCATTCAACGTCATTTGTCACCTTCTCAGCATCAAATCTTCCTAAAAACTAGTCGAGTAGAAACGACGCATTTACGATGTAGAGAGGACATAAGCAATGAAGGTGGAGATCGTCAAGCTCAACACCATACACTTCGTCTAAAAGGCAGTCTATGCCGTTTGGGTAGCCAAAATTTTTTTGGTCAAGAAGCCCTCAAAATCTTGGCGGATGTTCATCGACTTCATATACCTGAACAAGGTATGCCCCAAGGACAGCTTCCCTCTGCAAAAGATAAATCAGCTGGTCGACGCCATCGTGGGGCACGAGCTCTTAAGTTTCATGGATGCCTACGTTGATGACATGCTCATCAAGAGAAAAACGGTCGACCAACACATTCTCAACCTCTTGAGGATGTTTGAAGTTTTAAAAAAATACATAATGAGGCTGAACCCAGCCAAGTATGTTTTTGCGGAAGGCTCAGGCAAGTTCCAAGGCTTCATGATAAGTTAGGGGGGAATCAAGGTCAACCTAGAAAAGATCGAGACACTCATCGACATGGAGTCCCGCATACCCAGAACGAAGTACAAAGCCTAACTGGCTGAGTCACAGCTCTCACTCGCTTCATATCCAAAGCCATCGATGAATGCTTTCCATTCTTCAAAACCCTCAAAGGAAAATCCAAAAACATTAACTGGAATGAAGAATGCACCAAAGTTTTCATTGAGTTGAAAGATTACATGAGCAAAGAAACACTAATCACTAGACCGGAGACGGGAGAACCCTTATTTATCTATTTCTTTATCTTCTCATCCGTGATCAGCTCGGTGCTCATCAAGAGGAAGGATGGAGCCAAATTCCCAGTGTACTATGTAAGCAAGGCACTCCAAGACACTTAAACAAGGTGTATAGACCTTGAAAAACTAGCCTTTTCCTTGATAATGTTATCTAGGAAGCTCAGACCCTACTTTGAGGATCACACAATCATTGTGGTGACGAACCAACCCTTGTGACAAGTACTCCAGAAGCCTGAGAAGTCTGGAAGACTACTCAAATGGGCGATCGAACTTAGCGAGTTCGATATCACCTTCGCCCCCTAAACGACTAGGAAGGGCCAAGCCATCGCAGATTTCATCTCACAATTCTCATACATTCTAGCGGAGCCCACATGAAATACCGCCATACGACTCTTTTGCCATCCATAAAAAATACCTTGGATGATAAAAGGTCACATCTAGATACCAACAAGCTAATCTGGCTCCTTTATGTAGACGGATCAGCTTGCCACAGTGGCTCTGGTGCAGGACTCGTCCTCACCATCCCAGACAAAGTAAAGATGGAATATACTCTTCGCTTCATGTTCAAAGCTTCCAACAACGCAGATGAGTATGAGGCTCTTCTTGCTGGCCTCCGCCTGGCTAAAACCATGGTAGCCAAGAAAATCTAGATCTATAGTGACTCTCAGCCATGGATGAAAATATCGATAAATGTTGCCAAAATTTCGTCAAAATTTCGGTATTTGCAGCCGGCAGCACATAAGAAGGGGGGAGGCGGAAAAAAATTCTCCTAAATATCGAACAATTGTCTTATTTTGATCCCACAGATCCTTTACTGGGATCAAAACAATGAATATGCACTATTAATTCGTGAAAATCGGACGTAAAACAAAGGAGATTTAGTCGGGTCATGCCGCCGGGTCGAAAAATCCGAGTTGCAGACCCGGCTGAAGGTTGGGGATGACTGGTATTGTGTATACTTATATATTAAACATTGTAAAATAACAATATTGATAGGTAGCAGAGATGGCTTTAGGGCTGTTTTGGGTTAAGTTTGGGGGTTCACGGGTTCGACCCCCCCTGTCCAATTGCAGTCTTTTTTTACCCTCCCCCTTTTTATTCATTTTTTCCAATTTTTCAACAAAGTTGGCCCTTTTTTTTTTCCTTTTCATTTTTGTCTAATTTTAAATATATCCATTACTTCCAATTTTTTAACAAAGTTTGGTCTTATTTTTTCATCTTTTTTTTTTTCCAATTTTAAATATTTTAAACTTATTTTATCAATTTTCTTACAATGAATTTTTGTATGTTTATTGTTATGTTTTTAATTGTTTTAACTTTCAATTATAGTAACTCACTTCAATTTATGTTTATATTTAAGATTTTATATTATTAGTTATCGTCAGAATCATATTACATCATATTATTCATCATATATTTATTATATCAAAGTCAGTTTATAATTTTATTAGTCCTATATAACCATTATTGAGTACTTAAGATTTTCTCGAAGTTTCACTTCAAATTTCCAACTTTTAGACCGAATTTCTGTCATTTTTGTTGACCGTAAACGATATCGATATCGATGCCGATATTTGGGGCGAGATATCCGTAAATTTGACTAGCGATATATCCGTCGATATCGATATTTTCATCCTTACTCTCAGCCCATCGTCAACTAGATCAACGACGAATTCAAGGCAAATGACTCTTCCATGGCGCTATACAAGACACTAGCCAAGTCAGTCTAGGACGATTTGGGAGGCCATACAATCACAAGAATTTCAAGGTCAGAGGGCAACCATGTTGATGCCTTGCTCAGCTAGCATCATCTTTTGACGAAAAAACAAGCTGGAACATCCTAGTAGAAGTCCTTGACCAACTGAGCACTCAACACTCTTCCATCCATGTTATCAACACCAGTTCCACTTGGATGGCTTATTTGATTACTTTCCTTGCCAACGAGACCCTTCCCTTCCTACAATATTGCAAAAAAAAAAAGATTCACCTACAAGCAGCTCGATACACCATCATCAATGGCTAACTCTACAAAAGAGGACTCATTCTTCCTCTCCTGAAGTGCCTTGTCCCAGAGGCCAGAAGAATCATCTTGGAAGAGATACATGCGAGCATTTGTGGCAACCACACTGGCCCCAGATCGTTATCACACAAGGTTTTCTGCCAAGGTTTCTACAGACCGAGCATGCATGCGGATTGTTGTGGACTTTACCAGACGATGCAACAAGTGCAAATGGTTCACTCATTTCCTCCATCTTCCGATTGAGAACCTTACACCCATGCTCAGTTAGTGGCAGTTTTCACATTGGGGACTTGACTTTATTAGCAAGATGCTCACTAGAAAGGGGCAGACAGAACACACTATGGTTGTAATGGACTACTTCACGAAATGGGTCGAAGTCAGGGCTCTAGCCACCGTCACCACCATGCAGATCAAAATTTTTGACACGACCCATCCCAATCTCCCCGAGATTATCGCGGGATGTGCCATGCTCCTGTCTGACACGAAGTGTCAGACGAGGGATAACTAAAAACCTTAGCCCGTTCGGGGCTTCCAGAGCGCACCAGGATCAGTGGAGGAGTGTGATGTCTCGGTCTCTGCTACAGCCCGCATCCGTGATCAACCTGAAGGGCATTAAAACCATTAAAAGCTGTGAGTGGACGAAATAAATAATTTAATAAAACAGGTTTCATAAAAAGACATTTATGCCCTTCACTAAAAAGCATGCATGCATTTGAAAACCAATAATCAAATCATTAACTTTAATTAAATCATTGTGGCCTTAGCCCAAAACCGTAAATCCAAACATATGTGGGAACACAGCCTAAAACCATAGAATACCAAAATCCGTAAATCCAAATTCAAGTGGGCCACTACCCAAATTCATAAACACAGAAATACCATTTCATAAATCCAATAATTATTGTTTACCAAATAACCATCCTTGGCATCCCAGATGCATAGCGTCCCAGACGCTTGATGTCCCAGACATCATATCTCACGGTCAAAGCAACACGTGCTACCCGGGGTCTCTCCGGGTCCATATCTCTGACATCCTAGATGTCTGATGTCCCAGATGTCTAATCATAGCAATCCTGCTCCTGAGTCACTATACGGTCCGGTTGCTCCTTATAATGACCCCTCGCAAGCAACGCACTGTGACTTACCTAGTGTCCCAGACATCTAGAGGGTAAACCCTGATTTTCTTTAAAATTGTTTTCCATATACCATCTTGATACGAGGATATAAGGGGATTGGGATGGCTCGTGTCAATTTTCTTCTTTAAAACATCATCGGTTTCTTCTGTCTTCAGCATACAATCGTCACAGATAACAGAAAGCAATTCAACATTGCTCGCTTCCATGCCTTCTGTGAAAGACACAACAACTACTTGTGCATCACTTCCCCTGATCATCCACAATCCAATGACTAAGTCGAAGCTGTTAGTAAAATCATCAAACACACAATAAAAATTCAACTCAATGAAATCAAGGGAAAGTGGTCAGAAATCCTCCCAAATGTACTCTAGTTATACTTAACTTCATATCTGAAAGCCACAAACGAAACACCATTCTCAATGACATTTGGAACAGAGGAAATCATCCTAGTCGAGATGTAGGGGACATCCTACAGTATCATGACATATAAACCAGAGCAGAATGAGCAACACTTGGCACTCATCCTGGACCTCATCGAAGAGCATCGGGAACAAGCCAACTTGAGAAACGTAGCCTACAAACATCGTCTCTGCCAGTATCATGATGCAAGGGTTAAGCCTAGCAAATTTCAAGTTGGAGATTGGGTCCTAGAGAAGGTCACACTTGCAACCAATGACTGCTCAGCCAGAACACTGGGACTAAATTAAGAAGGTTCCTACATAATTACACAAGTCTACCGACACGGAGCATACAAGTTGGCGGACTTAGAGAGCAGACAGCTCAGCTACCCTTGGAATGCCGACCACTTGAAGAGGTATTTCATATGACCCACTCGGCCAAGGTCCAATAGGCCGATCTATTCTCTTATTATTTTTTAAACTTTGTTTTACTTAGCCAAACTTGGCCCACAAATTAACAATGACAAATTTCTTACAAAATTTACTATTCAAACACACCATCAAAACATTACAAACACACCGAGTTGGAGTATAGGCACACTCGGCCTACACTCCACACTTGGCCTCGACTCAAACACATCGAGTCAAAGTATAGGCACACTCGGCCTACACTTAAACCTTGAGCCTACGACTTATACACATTGAGTCAGAGTACATGCGCACTCAGCCTACACTTGAAACTTGGCCTCAATTCAACACATTGAATCAGAGTATAGGCACACTTGGCATACTCTCAAACCTTGAGCCTAGACTCAAACACACCAAGTCGGAGTATAGGCACACTTGGCCTACACTCGACACTTGGCCTTGACTCAAACACCTCAAGTCGGAGTACATGCACACTCGGCCTACACTCAAACCTTAGGCCTATGACTCGAGCACATCAATTTGGAGTACAGGCTCAGTGGGCCTTGACTCAAACACATCGAGTCGAAGTACAAGCGCACTTGGCTTACACTCAAACATTGGGCCTACGACTCAAACATATCGAGTTGGAGTACAAGCACACTCAACATGCACTCAAAACGTGATCTCGACTCAAATATATCGATTCAAAGTACAGGCACACTTGGCCTACACTCGAAACTTGGGCTTGACTCAAAAAAATCGAGTTAGAGTAGAACCACACTTCGGCATGCACTAAACACTTTGCCTAAAACACACAAAGCAGCCAACTACAATACGAGTCAAAAATCACAAGACAAAAATAGGTAAACAAATCAAGCATACCATCCAGATCATTAGCTCAGTCAAAAATCATTACAAAAGGGCACTCAGCTGATATCATAAACTGAAAACAAAAAAAACTTACAAGGCACTTGCCCATTCTTACTCTATTTTCGCTTTGGATTTTGCTCTACCTCCTGCTCTGGTTGCTTTTGCTCCGGTTCCTCTGCTCTAGCTGCTCCTGCTCGGTCGGCTGAGGATCTTCCTATTTGGCCTGGTTCTACTCGGCTTGCTCTTCATGATAGGACCCTTCCCTAATTTACATTGAAAATCGAAACGGTCCTGCTCACGTATGACAACACATGTCAAATAAGGGATTTTTCTGCTTCTATTCTTATTTCTATTTAACAAATTATCCAAACAAAACTTATTCCTTACGGGGTTACCACCAACATCCAACCCACTAACCCAGTCAAATAGTGGAAATAGTCTTTTTACTCCTCCCAAACACTAATACAGCAATTTTGAGAAAAGTTTATTCATCATATCATCACCATTAACGTCATGACTTCATTCATATCATATCTTTATCGTAGCTTATCGTCATATCATCATATGTATCATTATGCCAGCTTATCACAACCTATCTTCATATCATCTCATATCATCTTCGTCATAATTATCATCATGATAACAACATTATAGCATCTTGATCACACATATATATATATATATATTCAACATCATCAGTCAAATATATGTACATATCATTATGTATGTAATCATAGCATATCGTCATAAATGACATCATAGCATCATAATTCGCCACACATTCATCATGTACAATAACTTTAATTAAAAAGGAAAATCTATTCACATGTACTTTAACATAATCACATCTTCATCTCTTTTATAGACCTTTTATTCTCCAAATTCATAATTTGAAATTCATTAATATCCTAATTAATTTTAGGTTTAGTTTCCCAAATTTCCTTGACTCTTTCCATAGATATTTTCCATTCACAATTACCACTATAATTTATTAATATCCAAAGTATACTTAGCCTTAATTCCCCTAATTTTCTGGAATTTAATTCAAATTTTAACATATAAACATAACATATCGGAGCCTCAAAACTATACTCAAACGATGTCCATATAATTTGAAAATAGCACTATTAAACTAAGAAATTCAAAACTAGCATATTTCATGTTGAACACATCTCGAGAAAGGGCGACGTGCGCTCTCATGCACTGTCTGAAGTCTCAGCGTGTGGGGGCCATGCACCTCTCAATCATCTTTAACCTTGGAACTGGGTCGACCTGGTTATTGCAACTTGGGCCGCCAACTCGCGATTCCAACCCGGCTAGAAATCACATGTTTCTCGATCATTTTTCATGTTTTAACATACCATCCCAGAAAGGGATCTATAGGCTCAAAATGGGAAAAGGACTGACCTCACGTTCAAAACTTGACTTTGAGCTCTCGGTCGACCTTCGAATGCATTGTCTTGGCATTTCCCACGTCCAATTTTCATCCTTTCTAACTCACAAGGATCGTAAGAACTCACACATCACGCTGGAGTCCTTAGTTTCGAGCTGGAAAGCCTCAAAACATAGTAAAGATCCATGGTCATAATTTGAGCTTCTCGGGTTATGGAGGTTTTCCTTTTTTTTTTCTTCAGTGTTTCTCTTTTTTTTTCTATACTTTCTCTTCATTTTCTTCCTCTCCTACTTTCCCTCTGGCTCCCTTCCCTCCTCCTGGTTCGTTGGTTTCAATCCCTCACAGTTTTCCCTCTTCGGTTGCAATCTCTGAAGTCCCCCCATCAACACACACATATACATATATATAGGCTTATATGTCGGTGGAAGAAGGGATAAGGGAGAGAAAAACCAAGAATCTTCTCGAATAGCCTAGGTCCTTGGAAAATTATCAAAATACCCTTACTCTTTTTTAACCTATAACAAAACTATTTGATTTCTAATTTTGGCATACCGCTTGCCTATAGACTCAGGAGTCCAAGACCTTCGAACAGTACTTTCGGAACGTCCAAAAAATGTCCCAATAAAAAAATTAACTTTTTGACCTTATAGGGGAAAAATCGTCATGTCTTTTGTTAATTTTTCGAATTCACTTTTCTCGAATTTTTTGGTCGATACACTTCATCACCATCTACGCCTTTGTCCTCAGAGTCGAACTCAAAGTCCTCAGTCGTATGATCCTAATCGAGCCAAGGAGTCTTAATAGAAAACTCGGGAGAGCCTTCTCAAAACCGAGAGCCTGCACAAAGACTGGTCAAAACTGAGTCAAAACAAAGTAAAAAAACTTAAACAAAAGATATGGGAGAGCTTACATTCGAAAGTAGCCGGAGAGCCTTCTCCATCTTTTGCTTAGGCTTCACGGCATGGATTTGGGTCAACTCGTCAAGCCCAATTGTTGCCGCCTAATAGACACTGTTCACAAGAGGCATTGTCTCCCTAGCATAGTAGATGGTGGCCGAGGATGAAGCCATGGAAGGCTCAATGTCCATACTCTCTTGGGGTGAAGAGACCAAGATCGATAACCTCATCGCGCCACCAAGATGAGACTCTGACCCTGTTAGAACCGACGAGGGCATCTGATGAGACTCAAAACCTGTTATCACGGCCACCAAGATGCCCTCAGCCTCATTTTGAATTTGAATGTGCCAATGGTTGGGAAACCAGACTTTCTCTAACTAAGGATCAGCTGACAAGTTGGTCTTTGGCCCGGGAGTCTTAGATCGAAGGTCCACCTATTCATCCACTCGGTCCACAAGTGAAGCTGAACTGATCACTAAGGTATAGGCCCCCTTCGGCACTTTCTTTGTCTTCCTATTCTTCGCGGAGAACATATTGGAAAGCCGAGCAACAGCATCCTCATCCCAAGTCAGCTCCTCGCGTTTCTGGGAGTCCATACGTGGCTCGACCTTACCAAAGCCATTGGCCTTCTTAGCTTTCTTCATTATCTTCTCGACTTCCTTCAAAATCATTTCGCTCAATTGCTAGGGAACTATACATCTAACCCTTAAGTTAGTGACCGACCACAAAAATAGCAACATAAAACATTAAGGGAAGAAAAGAACATTGAGGCTCGTCCGAGTCGATTAGACCAGCTTTGTGATGAAGCTCAGGCAATCAAAGCAGCAGTCGGCTACATTCCATGTTGTCCAGCCTCCTCCTCACACACCGAATATTTTTCTTCTCGGCGGCTTAGATCTTCTCGGTTGGAAATAGACTTTCATATTGAGTCAACGATCAGAATCATAACAACACTTAACAAAAAAAGAAGCAAAGAAGGACGACCGACTGACACAATGATCAAGAACACTAAGCACCTTCGATCTGGAACTTCCCCATTATAGGACCCGCCTCGGTGTTCCTCTCCTAATCCCTACCGAAAAAGGTGAACTGATTCTTGTAGGATATTTGGGAGGTCGACACGTCATGGGTGAGCTCTCCATTCTCTGACTTCTTGATGCACCAAACATATATCCACTAAGTGCTCTATTATTGGAAGCCAAATCATACAAATAGGCCAGCTGTGCGTAGGTTGGCTCGGCCACTCCAACCCAACATAAGGATGTGTAGAGGGAACAGAGCACGATCCAGACATTTTGGTTGAGTTGGTTGAGTGCAACTCCCATACTTTTTACCATCTTCCTTAGCCACGGATGTAGTGGTAGGTGGACCTCGTGCGACATCAGCTTGAGATAAAACAGGGCCATCCCAGCTGATGGATTGGTTGGTATCTTGCCTTTCGTTGGCAGTGTCAAGGTCACCGAGTTAGGAACGCCGAACTCAGCTCGGATTTTCCTCAACCCAGCCTCAGTCTCCCAATTCGTTTGTTCATCCACTGTGAACACAGCATGAAAATCGGCACCAAAATGAGCACCGAGCCCTTACTGGATGACCCAATTTTGGGAATTAGGATATTAACCTTCTTGCAGCTGTGGTACAGCTTCAATGCCTTATACACCCCCTCTTTCACTATCGTCTCGGCATCAATTGTGATGTTGAAAACCCCAAACAGATCGGCCAACTCAACTATAGAGGCGACCTCTCTTCCTCTCCAAATGCATCGGCCATTTCCTTATCAAGCTTAGTTCCACCTTCACTCTCCCAAGAATTCAACTTGTTGCACTCTCAGACCAAGCGGGTTCTAGAATGACCAGACTCTTAGACAAAGACACCTCATCGACTTGTGAGTTGTAGCCTCTACCCTCTACCCAACTACTAGACTTGGACATGTATAAGGAAAAACACAAACTCAAAAGTCGAATTTACAACCTAGAAGATTTGAGAACTCACCCAATCGAGTTCATACCCAGTTGTTCAGAAAAAACCTACTTTAAATAAAAAAAGCTAGACAAAAGATTACTTACAATTTTTTTTCAAGGGGGAGAAAGCTTATCGGAAATCGGACAACCGTGAAGACTGCGATAGAACACTCGTTGGAAATCACCTCAGAAATTCATCAGCACTTCGTAAAAATTAGAAATGTAAAAGGGAGAAAAAATTAAAACAAACTCCCACTATTTATAGAGATAGGAACATACTTTGAAGATACAACACACGCGCAACCATCAGAGAACAACATGTGTCCCCCATACTGAGGGCCACGATGCTACCACGTAAATTGATCACTTTAGTGACCGACACCTGTCTCGCATCCAGAATACCACGACATAGCCGCGTGACCAACCTTCTCACAGTCGAAAGACCAACTGCCTCACAGGCTAACAGATTCCAAACTAGCCCCCCTAAAGAAGAAACAAAGGTCATCACAGAACGACTAAGAGAAAAGGAACCGAGTGGCTTGCCATGAAGATCGCTAGTTCATCGACCCCAAAATTGAGTCCTTATCACCTTCCACTGAACGGCCAGGAAGAACTAACTGAGCTACTGACAGGACCCCTCCTGAAAAACACTAGAAAGGGAAATTCAGGCCCTGGTCCCGTCTGACAAGAATAAAGAGATACGCACGAAATCTTGTCAGACAAGGAATACACACAAATTTTGCTAGTTCATGTCTCCGCCTCTCGAGCCTCGACTTCCATGCAACGGCCCTAGAGGGTCATAAAACCAAGAAAAAATGCGAGTGGACAAAAAAAATAGTTTAAAACATAGTTTCAAAACATCTAACATTTACCCTCAGTTTTCCAAAATCATGCATGCATACGAAAACCCTTTCACTTCGTGTAAGACCCGTGTCCTGGAGGGAACGGTGAACGATCCCACGTTCTTGCGAGGGGGGAATGGTCTGGGAAGGGAATGGTGGTGTGCCTTAAAGGTGTAGGCACACACCTATCTAGTACGAGGCCTTTTGGGAGCTCAAGTGGATTGTGGGGGTGGGGGGAGGGGGGGATTGGAACCCCAAAGTTAAGCGAGTTGAGGCTAGTGCAATTCCATGATGGGTGACCCCCTGGGGAGTTGCACCGTGAGCTCCCGAAAATAAAACCTTGAGGGCAAGGGCAAGGAGGCCCAAAGTGGACAATATCGTGCTAGATGAGTCGGGTCCTGAACGAGGAGTGTTGGGTCTCGAAAGAATGGTATTAGAGCCAGACCCCGACCAGGAAGTGTTCCAGCGAGGACTCTGGGCCCTAAGGGGGGGGGGGGGGGGGGGTGGATTGTAAGACCCGTGTCTTGGAGGGAACGGTGAATGATCCTACATTCATGCAATGGGGGAATGGTCTGGGAAGGGAATGGTGTTGTGCCTTAAATGTGTAGGCACACACCTATCTAGCACGAGGCATTTTGGGAGCTCAAGTGGCTTTGGGGAGGGGGGGGGGGGGGGATTGGAACCCCTAAAGTTAAGCGAGTTGAGGCTGGTGCAATTCCATGATGGGTGACCCCCTAGGAAGTTGCACCGTGAGCTCCCGAAAATAAAACCTTGAGGGCAAGGGCAAGGAGGCCCAAAGTGGACAATATCATGCTAGATGAGTCGGGTCTTGACCGAGGAGGGTTGGGTCCTGACACTTCGATGAAAACAAAACACAGTATATAACCTCAAAATATGTGAAAAGAGTCCTCAAATCAAAAGTAACATTAAACCGTCTAAGACCTTGGTAAATCGATATAACCATCACATAAGATTACAAACATCAACACAAGGCTAGCACATCAATCACATACAATCAACCCATCATCATCATAATATCAATCATCAAACCATTGCACCATTGGTAGGTACACCACTCGGGATAGGAGCCCAGCTCCGAGACTAACTAACCAATAGGCATAACAACAATATACATGTCAGGACCCGTCCCAAATCCCCCCCGGAATTGACGCGAGACGCGCCTGATCTCGTCTGACACGGAGTGTCAGACAAGGGAAAATTTCGACTTTAGCCCGCTAAGGGCTTCAGAGTACGCCATGATCCGGAGAAGTGTGATGTCTCGGTCTCTGCTACAGTCCGCATCCGCAATCAACCTGAAGGGCATTCGAAACATTAAAAGCTGTGAGTGGACAAAACAAAGAATTTATAAAAATATATTCACAAAAGACATTTATACCCTTCACTAAAAAGTATGCATGCATTTGAAAACCAGTTATCAACACATTCTACAGAGCCTTGGCCCAAAATCCATAAATGAAACCAATCGTACGGGCCACTGCCCAAATCCGTGTGGGACTCAGCCCAAAACCAGTATATATCATATATATATATATATATATCATATAACTAATCGTGTCACGGTTTCTAAAGCTACGCGCGTGCTACCCGGGGTCTCAAATCCCAAGTCTCCCCAAGTTCCACCTAGATCAATGTTCGCAGATCAATGACCCTACCTGGGGGTTATAATCCATAAGCCTTCTTGAGAGTAAGGTACCCAACGAGGGCGACTCCACTCAGTTAGTACTCCGTGACTACTCCAGGGTCCACCCAAGCCAACGATCTTCCTCGAAGGAGACAACCCATAAAATAAGGATGGTATATGAAAATCTATACGAAATCATCCATAAAACTTTTCAAAGGATTCATGGTCGGTCCCCATAAACCGTTATGAACCAGAAAATCCATTTAGGGTCCCCAACTCAAAATCATTAACGTAAACCAAAACTGGACCCAAAACCGAACTCATGACTGGACTGGGCATCGAGCCCGATATCTCATGGTCAGTCACGATTCCAATCATAGTGATGCGTGCAACCATTCGTCTAGGACCGCCCTCCATTTTGGTTTGTCACCGTGAACAAATCAACCGACGCTACCACCTCTATATCATGGTTCACACATCACCTATCAATCTTTCGAACCGTTAGCACTCTGAAGTTGAGCCTCCAGTGGCTGCTCGACATCGGGACATGCATAGTGACCTCTCCGGAAGGAACACATCCTAGTCCGGAGGCGAGCATCATATTGTCCGTCGCCGGGCACATAGCACTTTCCGTGACCACGACCCGGACCCGTAGGTCATCAATAGGGCCACATGCCCGAGACAAAACCAAATGGATCTCATGCCCGATTCCTTGTTTCTAAATCTGAAATCATTTCGTTTAAACCAACATAGAAAACACAAACACGTATAAGCACCGTATAAGGCTGAAACCTCAAAATACGTACCAACACACACAAATGCACTCATGGCATCACAGAACATGTTAATTAAAGCATATAAAACATTTATACACGCACCAATTTAGAAAACCAAAGTCCACTCACAGACGGTCCGAAGCTGCACCTCGATACGCGTGCCATACGCCTCTCCTGGGCCAATCACTATCGCCGGGACTTCCAAACCTGTCCAACTCGTAATAGAGGGTTACTAACTACTTAAATAACCCCTCACTAAAGCCCCATAATTTTCTGGAATTTTTAACTATTTTTAAATTCGATCCTAAACCTTTGGACACTCCGAAACCTATCTAAACGTTGTCCGATTGACACGAAATCAGTCCCAAAATGTTCGCTACATCGAATAGATGATTCCACATGTTGGAAGTTTCCCCAAAGGAGGCCTCAAGTGACCCCACACGTGGCTTGAAGTTCCTACGCGTGAAACCTAAGCGCCGGAACAGTGTCATCTTCAAGCTTCAGCCAGGTCGGTCCGAACCGGCCGGTCTGGTTTGCCTACAACCCAGTTTTCCTGGACCGGTGTGATCGGTTCAAGGCCATATCTTCTTCATTTTTCATCATTTTTCCTCCATTCCAACTCCTATGGCTTCCTAGCAACATTTCCAACCTAACCATGTCCTCAAATCCTAGAAACTAAGCCTAAAACCCATTTTGAACCAAATCTTCCATTCAATGTTCAGGGCACTTCTAGGGGTTCAAACTTCAACCTAAGAGTTCTAATAGGTTCCTGGGATCCCTAAAAACAGATTGGGAGGATTGGTTTTTGTATGACTCGGTCTCACCGATCTTACCTTTCCAAGCTCACGGGTCTTGCTCACCGATCTTGCTTCTCAAGCTCACGGGTCTTGCTCACCGTTCTTGCTTCCAAGACCGAGTCTTACAATCCACCCCCCTTGGAGCCCAGCGTCCTCGCTGGTAAACTTCCGGTCAATTGGAAGCAAGAACGGTGAGCAAGACCGTGAGCTTGAGAAGCATGATCGGTGAGCAAGACCCGTGAGCTTGGCAAGGTAAGATCGGTGAATGATCCCACATCGCTCGGGGAGGGAAATGTGAAGTACCTTATATGTGTGGGCATGTATCTATCTAACACTAAGCCTTTTGGGAGCTCAAGTGGATTTGGGGGGGATTGGAACCCAAAAGTTAAGCGAGTTGAGGCTGGTGCAATTCCATGATGGGTGACCCCCTGGGAAGTTGCACCATGAGCTCCCGAAAACAAAACTGTGAGGGCTGGGCCTAAAGCGGACAATATTGTGTTAGATGCGCCGGATCGTGACATCGGTGAACGATCCCACATCGCTCGGGGAGGGAAAGGTGAAGTACCTTATATGTGTAGGCATGTATCTATCTAACACTAGGCCTTTTGGGAGCAAAAGTGGCTTTGGGGAGGATTGAAACCCCACCCCAAAGTTAAGCGAGTTGAGGCTGGTGCAATTCCATGATGGGTGACCCCCTGGGGAGTTGCACCATGAGCTCCCGAAAACAAAACCGTGAGGGCTGGGCATAAAGCGGACAATATTGTATTAGATGGGTCGGGTCGTGACAGTTTGGGTTAACTTGGCCGGAGTTGGAATTCGGTGGGTAGCCACCGAAAACTCTCCAGCCGCCGTTCCGGGCTTTCTCAGCCATCCTCAGCCTCCAAAACCTTCTCTTAGACCTCGTACCGATCCCCTAAACCCATCCTAACCAACATCTAAGCTCCCTAATGTCCAAAACCCGAAATTTAAATTTCAAAACATACAGGGGGATCAGTTTAACCTTTGACGTGCATTCCACCGCCGTCCACGGCGGCTGGCAGTCCTGCCACCGTCTCCACATCCTCTCATTCATCCTCAGCTCCTCTCTTGGTCTCAGATGGATGCAGATGTGAAGGGTTTGGATTTGGGTTCACTTGGTTTGGATTTGGGTCGATCGAATGAACACAGAGGGGGGGGGGGGGGGGGGTGGGGGGGTTGCATGTGTCTGTGTAAGGGAAGAAATGGATGGGTGACACTTGTCCCTCATCCATTGGGTCTGGGGAAAAGATCTAGGCCCCACTTAGGATAAAAGTCCACTTTTTCCTCGTAAAATGTACCATTGTGAATAGTACTATAAAACTTCCGTGAACCGTAACTTTTCTGTCGAACGTCCAAATTTGATTTGCCATCTGTCTACGGACTCGTATCGACCCGATCTATGTAACGGTTCTCGGCCCTCGGTCATCGGACCTCTTGGGTCAAAAGTCAACTTTTCGCCCTCGTTCAGGGGGAAAAATCGTAATTTTTCCATGAACGTCCGTTAATCCCCGGGTAATTCTCGATTAGCCTCACTAATCCGTAATTAGTCTTAATTAATCCTTTAAATTTGGGACGGGTCGTTACAATACATGTCAGAACCTGGCCCTCCTCAGTCAGGACCCTACTCATCTAGCACGATATTGTCCGCTTTGGGCCTCCTTGCCCTCACGATTTTGTTTTCGGGAGCTCACGGTGCAACTTCCTAGGGGGTCACCCATCATGGAATTGCACTATCCTCAACTCGCTTAACTTTGGAGTTCCGATCGAACCCAAAGCCACTGAACTCCCACAAGATCTCGTTTTGATTAGAGTTGCGCAGTAGCCTATTCTACCTAACACGATATTGTCTCTTTTGGGTTGCAGGTGTCAGGACCCGTCCCAAATCCCCTGATAAGGCCCAAACTACGCATTAAATTAAACACGTAATTCGGGTGTTATGCAATTTAAACCCTTTTTGTGTAGTTGTAGTATTGGTAAATAGAGATCGTTCTTAACCGGGGAAATTAGGGAATATTAATAATATGTTAGTGAGAAAGAATAATGAATAATCAAAGAATAATGAATTAAAGAATTAAAGAATTAAGGAATTAAATAATAAAGAATTAAAGAATAAATGAATTAAAGAATAAAAGAATTAATGAATTAATGAAATAAAGAATAAAAGAATAAAGAATTAAATAATAAAAGAAAAAAAATTAGATGGGGGGTTTGAATGATTGTAATTATAAAATAATGTAAATAAGTAAAAACAATTAAGAACTTAATTCTACTTCTACGTTAACTTTTATGCAAGTGAACTTTTTTCAAACACATATTTTTACAACACTCTAACATCATGCTCATATTGAACCAATCACGAAATTCTACCTTAATCATCTCAAATACATGCATACATTTTTCAATATTATAAATGCACCGAACAACGGTCATAAACACTTATAAGACGATTCACCTTACGTTATTGATTTCAATGTGTGTCAAACATTTAAATCTCTTCAATCCTATTCTAAGTGCACCGAACAGCGGTCATAAACACTTAACGTTAAATTGAAGGTTAAGCACTAAAACATATGAAGTAGATGAATTTCAAAAAATAAAACACATGGAGATTGCATTCACATTTACAAATGCTAGAAAGAAAATATCAACACATATATTGAATTATAAGTAAAACCAAAACAATAACAAGAATTTAAGTAAATGGAGAAGAGTTACACTTTCGGAACCCAAGAACAGCTTGTGATTCTGAAAGTGGATGGAAACAATGGAATGTTATTCATAAGGAATACCGAGCAGCGGCTAGAACCTTATGAAGATGGAGGATAAAACATAAGAATTCGGACTTAAATTCTAGAATTATTTCGGAAATACTCGGCCTAGGTATTTCTTAAGGAAAGCATAAAAATGTATTTAAGAGCTCTCAAAGAAAAATCACAAGAACAAAGTAAAGAAGAAATGAAATTAAGAAATAACATAAATTATAACATAAATTAAGAACAAGAATTTAAAAGAAAGTTAATTAAATAAAAGAAACTACAAGAAGTTAAAATGGTCCCCAAAATAAATCTAAAAAATAGAAAAAGAAGAATTAAGAGAAGAGAGAAACATGAACTAACCTATGATGAAAAACTACTCAAAAATGGGGACTCCCCTTTACAAGTGAAATGGATCCCTATTTATAAGGAGAAAAAGCTAACAAAAATAAAATAAAAATTACAATAAAAATAATTAAAAGTGAAATGATGAATAATGATGAAATTAGGGATGAGTTAGGGCTGAAAAATCTAATTTTCTGATGCAAAATAGGGTAGGTTGGTGCTGTTGGGTTGATGAAGGCATGGGCTAGCGAACAGGTGCGGATGGGCTGGCAGCAGTTCAGTGGATGGGCTGGTGCAGTGGTAGGTGTACGGCCTGGAGCAGTGTACGGGCTGAAGAGGAAGTGGGTGGTTGTGCAGTGGGCTGGTGAGGGTAAGCGTTGGGCCGTACAGATGGATTGGACAGGTGATGCAAGTGGCTGTGACGGACTGATGCGGGTTGGTGAATGGCGTACGGGCTTGCTACAGGTGGCCGGGCTGGGCTGCGGAAAGCTGGGCCGCAAGGGAGCTGGGTTTCTCGCGAGGCCTGGGCTTCTGATTCGCGCTGGCCAGCAGCTGCAGGCTGAGGACGCGCGGGTTGGAATTGCGATGGGTCGTGGGCTGGAACGGGTCGTGGGGCTTGTAACTGGGCTGCTACTTGGTTTGGGCTGTAAAAGAATGAAACAAATGGAATGGATTAATAAGAATGGGATGGATTAACAAGGATGGCTGGATTAAAATGATTTTGGGCTTTGCAAAATAAAAATTAATTAATTTATAACTTAATTAATATTTTCACCGAATTTCTTTCATAATTTCTTCGTTATAATTTCGATCTGGACGATTCTTTCGCCAAAATGCTCCAAATTACAAGCTTTATTTATTTAAACAAAATATCACAAAATAAATTATTTTATCTAGTTATTTATTAATTTAATATTAAAAGTTAAGTATAAAGGGTATAAAATAATGCTTATTTGAGGACCTATCAAATACCCCCACACTTAAACTTTGCTAGTCCCTAGAAAATACTAAAATTAAACTACGAATTCAAAACAAGTAAACCCTTAACCATTTGTCTCAATATTTCATTATTATCATGGCATCAAAAATTTTCACTTAAAACAATTAAGCATAAGGAATTCAAGAGTTAATACATTGTAACAAAATGTTTTAATAAGTAAGATAATGAGTAAATATGGTGAAATGGATCTCAACATGAATAAAACAAGTATGAATCAACTCACAAGGATATGCACTCATAAATTCACTCAATTTTGTAAGGGTTTGTGTTTACACTCAAAATATGTGAGAAAAATGCTCACATAATAGAAATGAAGTACTTTTGCAAAATTTCAAACAAACACCTCATGATAAAAACAAAACATACTTGCACAAATGAACCAAAACCATAAGCTTACTCAAGTGATTGACTCCACTAATCAAAATTTACCATCTTAAGGATCATAAGGTCTTTATGAAGGTTGTAATGGGGCTAGGTTTAGGGGCAAGGAATATATAGGACAAGTGGTGCTCAAATTCGTTCCAAGACTCAAAAAATTCCCAAAACATAACATAACTTCCCGACCTTAGTGCAATGATATCATGAATTCATCACTTCGAACATAGGCCAAATTTCATCATGTTGGGCCTCGACTTCATTTGAATTTACAACTATAAAGTGCTTAACTCAAACATTACATAATCAAACCTTATTACCTTGATATAAACTCAAACCACTTCTTCTCTCTTTTTTTTTTTCTCTTTTTTTCAATTTTAATTTTTTTAATTTTTTATTATATTTTTTTTTCTTTTTCATATATCAAGGTAATAACATGTGTCAATAATACAACAAAGTTTGAGTAAGTAAATTCATATACATAAAAGTCTTCAAAACATCATCAATTTCTCTTCACACAATCTTTATGTCTTCAACCGAGTCATTGAAACAAGGGTGAAAGATGTCTATCTTAATCTCAAGTGTTTAGATAATCATGGTGATGAAAGAAAGGCTTAATGTGGGCTCAAATGGGTTAAAACTAAGGGGGTTGCAACTTGTGCGCAAAAAATAGGGAACATGGATGTTTGAATTTATGGTGTTAACCCTAATGCATGAATCATATCCAAAATCAGAGAGTTTATTGACTTAAAAACTTTGAAAATCATATAGAATATACTCTCGAGTTCATTAAAATCTATTGCAAGCAGTTATGAGGCATATGTATATCAATTTAAACAAAGAAATTTATGAATCACTCATCAAAGATGTATATAAGGTTCTAAAGCTCACATAAGGTTCAAATGATTCATACTTATCTTAACATGCTCGTTTATGTACCAATTTATATGGATTATCTACAAGTTATAACACTTAATCACAAAGTACTAACAAACAAATTCAAGTTGTAGTCATCAACTTTATAGCCATAACATATTCATTTCCGTTCATTTATACCATTGACAAGTTAAAGGTCAACTTAATATTCGTAAAAACACTAAATTAAAACAAAAAGACGCTAAGAAAGCAATAAACAAATTTTACTTTTTTTTTGAAATATAAATTTTTTTATTATTTGATTTTATATTCTTTTTAATTTTTTTAAACAATTTTATTGCACAATTAAAATTATAAACCACTCCCCCACACTTAAATTCTACATTGTCCTCAATGTAGGAAAATAAGAAGTAATTGAACATAGAATTGAAGTAAGGAAAATGATTTACGAAAATGAAACAAGAAAAACATTAAGTAAACAAAATAAAGAGAGTGAAGGGTAGAAAGATAGAAAATCTGTGTTGATGACTCCTTCACATCTCGAGAATATATTGGGTTGCCTCCCAACAAGCGCTTGAAGTTTAACGTCCATCCAGCCTAGACAGAGATGCACGTTAGTTAGTAATGCAAATTTAAGGATGCAAGTTAAATGAAGGATGTAAGTTAGTTAAACTAAAGATGCAAATTAAATTTTTCATGACAAATAATGTAAGTTTAAGATATAAACAATATTTACATGTTGGGGGAAGTCAAAGATATATATAGTTCACATAGCTTCAAAGTTTAGATGGAGACGTATACGTCGGTGCGACCCAAGTAAATATCTTGGATTAATTCAACTGTTTGGGCAAGTTCAAAGGTGACCAAGTTAGAAATAATAAACACAAGAGGCAGGGCTAATTTCGAGACATCCCGAGGCTTAAACTCCATTGATGTCCATTTCTTAGACCTAAAACCCGTTATGAGTACCGTCTCTTATCCTAGACCTCACCCTAAAAAATTTCTTACTCCAGATGAATTAAGATAACTCAAGTGTTAACAATCACCGTAGGTGAGAGTTAATAAAAGAGCCTTCGCCGATTAAAGATCAAATTCTAAACTTCGAAGCACAAGTGATCTACATACAGCTGAGACTAATGCATGAATGCACGAATTATTTACAAGTATATTTTTATGCACAATTTACAAATAGAACATGACAATTTACATATGCATAATTTATACAAGTTATGAACAATTATTGAATTAAAAAGACAAAGAAGTATACATATATCCACAAATAATATACAACTTAAATAAATATATCCACAAATAAAATAAAATAAACAAGTAATATACAACTTAGGAACTAGTATATACAAGCAAGTATGAAAAAAAAGGTACAATTATAAACAAAGTATGAAGTATAAATCAAGTATGAACAAGCATACAAATGAAAATTAAGACAAGTATAATAATTATGAATAAGTATGAAAAATAACAAGTACATATATACAACATCTATTCACAAAATGAATTAGCACTAACATGAAGCTAAAACAAAAAAAAAAGTTGGAAAGTAAATACATATATTAATTTTGTTTTAAATTAATTATTTTTTTTCGGAATTTAATAATTAAATAAATGAATATTTTTTTTTTTTACAAATTTGATGTTTTTTTTAATTTATTAATTGTTTTTTCTCATAATTACAACAACTAATAGAACTAGATAAAAGTAAAAATAAGGAAAAGTGAACATTTACAAAATGCACTTATGAACAAGTAAAAAAAATGAACATTATGTACAAGTATGAACAAGTAAAAAGAATGAACATTATGTACAAGTAAGAACAAGTAAAAAGAATGAACATTATGTACAAGTATGAACAAGAATAAAATGACAAGTAAAAGAATTATAAACAAACATAAATGAAAGTTAATTATGAACAAGTGTGTATAAATATGAAATGAACAAGTAAAATAAAAATTGAAATTTACATAAACAATTATAAAGTGACAAGTATATATATAAATAATAATAATAATAATAATAATAATAATGAACATTTATGAACACATATAATAAGAACAAATAAGGTGTGAACATTATAAACAATAATAAATAGAACAAATATAAGAATCAAAATTATAAACAAACATAAAAATAAAAGTTATGAACAAGTATAAAAGTAATATACAAGTATAATATGAACATGCATAAAGATAAACATTAAGAACAAGTATAATATGTACAAATATAAAACTAAAAATAAACAAATATAAACAAAAATAATAAGAACAAAAATAAGATGGATAAATAAAATATAAACAAGTATAAGAATTGTAAACAAGTAAGTAAAAGTTATGAAAAAATAAAATAAGAACCAAAATAAAATAAAATAAATATAAACAAGTATAATATGCACAATTTATATACATACACCAACATATTAAAAATGATTTTTAATTTCCCCGGCAACGGCACCAAAAATTGATAAGGCCCAAACTACGCATTAAATTAAACACGTAATTCGGGTGTTATGTAATTTAAACCCTTTTTGTGTAGTTGTAGTATTGGTAAATATGGATCGTTCTTAACCGGGGAAATTAGGGAATATTAATAATATGTTAGTGAGAAAGAATAATGAATAGTCAAAGAATAATGAATTAAAGAATTAAATAATAAAGAATTAAATAATTAAATCATAAAGAATTAAAGAATAAATGAATTAAAGAATAAAATAATTAATGAATTAATGAAATAAAAAATAAAAGAATAAAAGAATAAAGAATTAAATAATAAAAGAATAAAGAATTAGATGGGGGGTTTGAATGATTGTAATTATAAAATAAAGTAAATAAGTAAAAACAATTAAGAACTTAATTATACTTCTACTTTAACTTTTATGCAAGTGAACTTTCTTCAAACACATATTTTTACCAACACTCTAACACCATGCTCATATTGAACCAATCACGAAATTCTACCTTAATCATCTCAAATACATGCATACATTTTTCAATATTATAAATGCACCGAACAACGGTCATAAACACTTATAATACGATTCACCTTACGTTATTGATTTCAATGTGTGTCAAACATTTAAATCTCTTCAATCCTATTCTAAGTGCACCGAACAGCGGTCATAAACACTTAGCGTTAAATTGAAGGTTAAGCACTAAAACATATGAAGTAGATGAAATTCAAAAAGTAAAACACATGGAGATTGCATTCACATTTACAAATGCTAGAAAGAAAATACCAACACATATATTGAATTATAAGTAAAACCAAAACAATAACAAGAATTTAAGTAAATGGAGAAAAGTTACACTTTCGGAACCCAAGAACAGCTTATGATTTCGAAAGTGGATAGAAACAATGGAATGTTATTCATAAGGAACACCGAACAGCGGCTAGAAACTTATGAAGATGGAGGATAAAACATAAGAATTAGGACTTAAATTCTAGAATTATTTCGGAAATACTCGGCCTAGGTATTTCTTAAGGAAAGCATAAAAATGTATTTAAGGGCTCTTAAAGAAAAATCACAAGAACAAAGTAAAGAAGAAATGAAATTAAGAAATAACATAAATTATAACATAAATTAAGAACAAGAATTAAAAGAAAGTTAATTAAATAAAAGAAACTACAAGAAGTTAAAATGGTCCCCAAAATAAATCTAAAAAATAGAAAAAGCAGAATTAAGAGAAGAGAGAAACATGAACTAAACTATGATGAAAAACTACTCAAAAATGGGGACTCCCCTTTACAAGTGAAATAGACCCCTATTTATAGGGAGAAAAAGCTAACAAAAATAAAATAAAAATTACAATAAAAATAATTAAAAGTGAAATGATGAATAATGATGAAATTAGGGATGGGTTAAGGCTGAAAAATCTGATTTTTTGATGCAAAATAGGGTAGGTTGGTGCTGTTGGGTTGATGAAGGCATGGGCTGGCGAGCAAGTGCGGATGGGCTGGCAGCAGTGCAGTGGATGGGCCGGCGCAGTGGTAGGTGTACGGCTTGGAGCAGTGTACGGGTTGAAGAAGAAGTGGGTGGTTGTGCAGTGTGCTGGTGAGGGAAGGTGTCAGGACCCGTCCCAAATCTGACCTCGATACCTGGGACGAACCCCGCTCCCGTCTGACAAGCACACTTACAGTATCAAAACCAAACAAACAACCTTCACACAACTATAAGCATAACTATCAGACGAAGGAGTAACATATATACACAACAGTCAGTTAGAGCATAGTTCTACAAAGTGGGCACAAAAGTCCTACAATGCTAGTCTCGCAACGGAAGAACGTCGGAAGCTCTATGCCTCGATATCTGCCTCAACATTCACCCCAGCGCTATCACCACGACCTGGAGGGAAAATTTAAAACCAAAAGTGTGAGTGGACTAGAATAACCAAAGGTTGTAAAATCAGTTTTATCACTAATTTGAGGTTAAGGAAGAATAAGAATCAGTGTTCCCTCCGTTTTTAACACAGCATGCCCAACGAAGTACTAGAAAATCATAACATGAAACATCATAAGAAACAGAAACACTATAAAGTGGCTATAGAACTCATAGTTTCAGCATCAAATCATCATTTCCGATCAAACCTGCTGGACCTATCCGAGTCTTTAAACTCAATCAGGCCTTAAATGAAATCCGAGTCTTTAAACTCCCGAGTCTTTAAACTCAATAGGCCTATGGGGGTAATATCAACATATCCGAGTCTTTAAACTCCCGAGTCTTTAAACTCAATCCGGGCCCGTCCCCCGTCAATATCAATCCGGGTCTTTAAACCCAATATCCAGATCCAGCAAATCCAATCCATATCCAGTGTAAAACCAATTCGAAATCGATCGCCAACTCGAATTCGAAATCCCCGGTTCGAAGCCCTTCCGGCGTTCCGAACCGACATTCCGAATCCAAATCCGGAAATCCATTGTTATACCCAGAAAGCACAAATAATCACAAATCATATTTCATAACCCACGTATCATTATCAGAACACATTTATAGGTTGCAATTGTACTAATGGCATCAAAATCCGAAAATCAGTTTTTTCTCGAAAAACGTGCAAAATCTCGGAAATGTCTCGAAAAACGTGCAAACTCATCAATCACATAAATCATCATTCAAAAGCATGAAAACATATTTAAGATCATAAAACGTTAATAAAACAGTTAGGCATGCTTGAAGGAAAGAAAGAGTCCACTCACAAATCCAGAACGAGTCACTCGCGCTCCGTGCGCTCCTCGACTGTCTCGGGTGCCTCCCGTCCTGTCAAAATGCACTAAATAGGGTCATAAAAACATCAAGGATCCTAATCCTAATTTCCCCAATTTTTCGAGAATTAAATAATATTTTAATCCTAAACCCTCAACCGTCTGGATTCCCGAACAACTCCGTAACATCGTCCGATTAACCCGAAAATCACACCAATAAACTCCTTAGGACAATTAGAATCAAACTCATGTTGGAAGCTTGGCCGGATTCCTCTCCACGCGCCTCCACGCGCCGCCCAAAGTGGCTGCGCGTGGGCCTCACGCGCCTGCTACAGTGCCCTTCAACCTTGAGCAGACCCGGTTCAGCACAGTAGTCTGCAAACTGAACCGGCGTCAGCGGTTCTCCACCGTACCTGCACGATTCCTCTCCCTTTCTTCACCTAAAGCTTCGTCCAGTCCCAACCTATCCATTCCCCAGCTCCTCAGACCTCGACACCGCCCCAATCCCGTCGACTAAAGCTCGAACCAGACGGCCAAACTCCCCCTGTTTCACGATCCAGCCACTCCGGTCATCCCCTATCACGGTGGCAACACCAGACGGTTCCTAGGGCCATTCTACGTCTAACCCGACTCACCTTGACCGTCGACTCGTGCCCAAACGTCACGACTTGTCGTTTGAACCCACGGCCAAAACAGAGCACCAGAGTACTCACCGTCGACTGAACTTCGCCGTGTACTCCCCCGTCACGGCACCTATCTTAAACGACTCCTAGGACCTCCCTAAACCTCACTTCACTCACCAATCCCCTCGACTCTAGCTCTAGGTCCACGACTTTGCAAAATAAGAAACACGGGAAAAACAGGGGAATTGGGTATACCTTTCGATTCAGTCTCCGCCTTGTGCACCGTCGCGTGCCACGGTGTTCGTTAGGTTCCTTGCAACCACCTGGACGACCCTCTGCCTTGGTTTGAGCCACCTCACGGCGTAGCCACTACCACGAACTCACAGCCTCCCTGTTTCCTCAAACCTTCGCCGCACCCCCACCGTGCCGCTGTGCACGATTGCAGCTTCAAAACACGATCACTAGGTCACCCTCGTCTCTCTGTCACTCTCACTAGTCATCAACTCCCTCACCTTTGCACCGAATCGATCGAACACCCACGATTTCTTACCCTCTGTTTCTCTGTGTTTCCAACGAGTGCACGGTTTGAAATCGTGCAAAGTGTGGCCGTGCACACACTCGATCGTCCTAGAACCATCCAGTCACCCACACGTGTCCAACATCCAAGGGCTCAGCACAAAATATCCCAGCCCACTTCTGCCACTTGTCCTGATCTGATTGGCTGAAAGAAAATGACCAAAATACCCCTTATCTAAATAATTACCGTTTTGCCCTCGAACGTTCTAGACCCGTATCTATTTCATCCGACGTCCGATGACTGCGTGCCGCCTGTCGTTGTACTCAGGACGTCGAGGCCTATCCAACGGTCCTCGGTCTATGTGAAAATCACAAGTCCTCCAAAAAGTCAACATTTTCCCCATTTACTCAAAATTACGGTAACGCCCCCAATCTTCCGAACGTCATAACTTTTCCCCCGGTTGTCCAAATCGAACCTGCCACTTGTCTACGGACTCGTGACGTCCTAAACTATGTCACGGTCAAGGGTTAACACTCATCCAATCGATAATTCAAAAAGTCAACTTTTCGTCTACTATTCACAAGGGCAAAATCGTCCTTATATACAAACCTTTATAAAATTACATTTTTACCCTTCCCGAAGGTACGGGTTGTTACAATCTACCCCCTAAAAAGAATTTCGTCCCCGAAATTCAGTGAAATAAGTAAGGGTATTGTTCCCGCATCAACACCTCAGGTTCCCACGTAGCTTCTTCCACTTGATGATTTCTCCATAACACCTTAACCAAGGGAACCGTTTTCCTTCGTAAAACCTTATCCTTCCGATCTAAAATCGCTACAGGCTGCTCTTCGAAACTCAAGTCTTCCCTCAATTCAACTGGTTGTGCTTCCAGAACATGCGAATCATCTCGAATATACTTCCGAAGCATAGAGACATGAAAGACATTATGTACCTTTTCCAAGTCTGCTGGTAAAGCCAATCGATATGCAACAGGACCAATCCGTTCTATGATCTCATAAGGTCCAATGTAACGAGGACTCAACTTCCCTCGTCTGCCGATCCGCACAATTCCTTTCCAAGGGGACAACTTCAGGAAAACCCAGTCTCCTACGGCAAACTCCAAATCCCTGATCCTACGGTCGGCGTAACTCTTCTGTCAGTCCTGAGCTGCCTTCAATCGATCCCTGATCAGTGCCACTTTTTCCTGAGTAAGCTCCACCAATTCAGAAGTAGTCAACCTCCTCTCACCAACCTCAATCCAACACAATGGAGTCCGACACTGTCGCCCATACAAAGCCTCGTAAGGAGCCATCCCAATGCTCTCTTGATAACTGTTGTTGTAGGCGAACTCCATCAAAGGTAAATGAGACTCCCATGTACCTTGGAACTGTAAGACACAAGCTCGCAGCATATCCTCGAGAATCTGAATAGTCCGCTCCGACTGTCCATCGGTCTGAGGATGAAATGCAGTACTGAAATGTAACTTTGTCCCAAAAGCTTCCTGTAAGCTCTGCCAAAATCGGGAAGTGAATCTTGGATCTCTGTCAGATACTATCGACTCTGGAGTCCCATGCAACCGAATAATCTCATCTATGAACAACTGTGCAAACTGCGCCAACCTGAAGGTCTCTCGTACTGGCAAGAAATGAGCAGACTTCGTAAGTCGATCCACAATAACCCACACACCATCGTGTCCCTTCGGTGTTCTCGGAAGCTTGAACACAAAATCCATCGTCAGGTGATCCCATTTCCATTCGGGGATCGGCAAAGATTGCATTGCTCCATAGGGTCTCTGCCGCTCAGCTTTTACCTGCTGATAAATCAAGTATCTACTGACATATTCTGCAATCTCACGTTTCATTCCCATCCACCAGTAATGCTCTCGAAGTGTACGATACATCTTGGTCCCACCAGGATGCATCGCATAAGCTGAACAGTGAGCCTCATCCAGTATCACTTTCTTCAATGCTTCATCCTCAGGTACGCATAACCGTCCACCTTTAACCAAGGCTCCATCCTCACGGATCTCAAAGTCCTGTCTCTCTCCAGCCTCGACCTCAATCCGAATGATGCATAGAATAGGGTCCTCAAGCTGAGCATCAATAACCTGATCAAGCAAAACAGGTCGCACATGGAAACTCGCTAGGAGTGCTCCCTGATCATCCACAGTCAACTCTACTCCCAACCTGCGGAGCTCAACCAGCAACGGTAACCGTACTGTCCTCAAATGCGACAAAGAACTAGCTGACTTCCTGCTCAAAGCATCGGCTACCACATTAGCCTTTCCTGGGTGATACTCAATCGTGCAGTCGTAGTCCTTAAGCAACTCCAACCAACGGCGCTGTCTCAGATTCAATTCCTTTTGAGTGAACAAATACTTCAAGCTCTTGTGGTCCGTGAAAATCCTGCACCTCTCGCCGTACAAGTAATGCCGCCAAATCTTCAATGCATGAACCACCGCTGCCAGTTCCAAATCATGTGTAGGGTAGTTCATCTCATGGGGTTTCAATTTCCGGGAAGCATAAGCAATCACTCTCCCATGCTGCATCAAGACACAACCCAAGCCTTGCAAAGAAGCGTCACTGTACACCTCAAACTCCCCACTATCGTCTGGAAGGGCTAACACAGGAGCAGATGTCAACCGTCTTTTAAGCTCCTGGAAACTCTGTTCACAGTTCTCGTCCCACTCAAATCGAATTCCCTTCCGAGTCAACCTCGTCAACGGTGCTGCTAGAATAGAAAAGCCCTCAATAAAGCGCCGGTAGTAACCTGCCAAACCCAGAAAACTCCTGATCTCTGTCACCGTTTTGGGTTGTTCCCACTTCGCTACCGCCTCAACCTTCTGAGGATCCACGCTGATACCCTCGGCCGAAATCACATGGCCAAGAAATCCAACACTGGTCAACCAAAACTGGCACTTACTCAGTTTCGCATACAACTGATACCCCCTCAATGTCTCAAGCACAAGTCTCAGCTGTTTCTCATGTGCCTTCGTACTCTTCGAATACACCAAAATGTCATCAATGAAGACAATCACAAAACGATCCAAATATGTCCGAAACACTCGGTTCATAAGGTCCATAAAAGCTGCTGGGGCATTAGTCAAACCAAAAGGCATCACAACAAACTCATAATGACCGTACCTGGTCCGGAAAGCTGTCTTTGGTACATCTTCCTCTTTAACCCTTAACTGATGATAACCGGAGCGAAGATCAATCTTCGGAAAATACTGTGCTCCCTTTAGCTGGTCAAACAAATCGTCAATCCGGGGTAGGGGATACTTATTCCGAATAGTTACCTTATTCAGTTGTCTGTAATCCACACATAATCTCAATCCTCCGTCCTTTTTCTTAACAAACAAAACAGGTGCTCCCCAAGGTGACAAACTCGATCGTATGAATCCTATATCGACCAACTCTTGCAACTGGGCCTTAAGTTCCCTCAATTCTGCAGGTGCCATACGGTAAGGAGTCTGTGAGATAGGCTGTGTACCTGGAAGAAGATCAATCGTGAACTCGATATCTCGGTGTGGGGGTAGTCCTGGCAACTCCTCGGGAAAAACATCGGGAAACTCCCGCACCACTGGTATGTCCTCCGCCCTCACTGACGTAGTACGTGTATCCACCACATGAGCTATGTAACCTTGGCACCCCTTACGCAACAACTTGCTAGCCTTAAGTGCCGAAATAACTCCAATAGGAAGTGCACGCTGATCCCCCTGAAACGTAGTCTCTGCTAATCCGGGACTCCGAAAAGTCACTCTCCTATCGAAACAGTCGATAGAAGCGTGATGTCTCGTTAACCAGTCCATACCCAAAATAACATCAAAATCCCTCAGATCCAATAATAACAAATCTGCCATTAGCTCAACCTCACCTACCATCACCGGACACTCTCTCAACACCTGAGTCACTACCAACACCTCTCCAGTAGGTGTACTCACCCCTAAAGCACAATTCAAAGTAGACACCTCCCTCTCCGTCACCAAACTACAAATCCGAGCTACAAAAGAATGGGTAGCCCCGGGATTTATCAAAGCAAAAACAGTGTGACCAAATATGGTAAGTGTACCTGTCACCACTCCCGGTGCTGACCTGGCCTCCTGCTGAGTCAAAGCAAAAACTCGCGCCTGAGGTCCCGATGACCTACCGCGCCCCTTGGAACTGCTCGTGGCACCACCGCCACCCCTAGGGCCTGCTGCCCCTGACACTGAAGCAGTGCTCCGCCCGGGTTCCGCTACACCTCGGCCTGCTCCACCCTCCGAAGCTAACAATGGGCACTCCCTCCGGAAGTGTCCTCGCACTCCGCAATAGAAACAAGTATCCCTACCGGGTCCACCGGTATGCCTCCCCGTAGAAGCCACTGAAGTCGCACTCGCCTGAGGAGTCGGCTGTGCCCTAGCTCCTCGAAATCCCGAGCCCTGAAAACTCCCTGGTCGGCCATACCGGGCTCCCCCAGCCGATGACGGTCCACCAAAATTACCCCGTTTCGGGGGCCTTTGACTCGATGCTCCTGGAAATGAATGCTCTCGGCGTCTAACACTGCCCGAATACTGTGGTCTAGCAGGTAAACTGACCTCAACCCTGACAGCAGCATCAGATAACTCCCGAAATGTAGCAAAAGAGCCAGCTGTCACTATGGCCCTGATCTCTCCCCGAAGGCCCAACTCAAACCGGCGGCACTTCTCCGCCTCGGTCGCCACAAATGCAGGAGCGAAGCGAGATAGCATCTGGAATCTCTGCTCATACTCAGCAACTGTCAAATTCCCTTGCTTTAACTACAGAAATTCTGCCTCCTTCGCATCCCGAAAAGAACGGGGATAGTACTGATCGAGAAAACGCTCCCGGAAAGTTTCCCATGTCACGGTATGTGCATCCCAGCCGGACAGTTCCAATGTGTACCACCACTCATATGCAGCTCCATCCAACAGAAAAGTAGCTAACAAAACCCGATCCTGTAGAGGACAGTGCATCACCCCAAAAATACGCTCAAGCCGGGTGATCCATCGGTGAGCTTCCTCTGGATCGGCCCCACCGCTGAACGTAGTAGCCCCAAGCCTCTGGGCTCTCTCGATCGAAGCGCTCTCAGTCCCTCTCGCCGCTTCATCTTCAGGTCGTGGAGGGGGTTCACGTCTCGGAGGCATGATCGATCGTACGCTGAAAGAGGCATAGAGTTAGTCAAACAACCTAGACCCAACACAAACCGACAAACCTATGCTCTGATACCAATTGTCAGGACCCGTCCCAAATCTGACCTCGATACCCGGGACGAACCCCGCTCCCGTCTGACAAGCACACTTACAGTATCAAAAACAAACAAACAACCTTCACACAACTATAAGCATAACTATCAGACGAAGGAGTAACATATATAAACAACAGTTAGTCAGAGCATAGTTCTACAAAGTGGGCACAAAAGTCCTACAATGCTAGTCTCGCAACGGAAGAACGTCGGAAGCTCTATGCCTCGATATCTGCCTCAACGTTCACCCCAGCGCTATCACCACGACCTGGAGGGAAAATTTAAAACCAAAAGTGTGAGTGGACTAGAATAACCAAAGGTTGTAAAATCAGTTTTATCACTAATTTGAGGTTAAGGAAGAATACGAATCAGTGTTCCCTCCGTTTTTAACACAGCATGCCCAACGAAGTACTAGAAAATCATAACATGAAACATCATAAGAAACAGAAACACTATAAAGTGGCTATAGAACTCATAGTTTCAGCATCAAATCATCATTTCCGATCAAACCTGCTGGACCTATCCGAGTCTTTAAACTCAATCAGGCCTTAAATGAAATCCGAGTCTTTAAACTCCCGAGTCTTTAAACTCAATAGGCCTATGGGGGTAATATCAACATATCCGAGTCTTTAAACTCCCGAGTCTTTAAACTCAATCCGGGCCCGTCCCCCGTCAATATCAATCCGGGTCTTTAAACCCAATATCCAGATCCAGCAAATCCAATCCATATCCAGTGTAAAACCAATTCGAAATCGATCGCCAACTCGAATTCGAAATCCCCGGTTCGAAGCCCTTCCGGCGTTCCAAACCGACATTCCGAATCCAAATCCGAAAATCCATTGTTATACCCAGAAATCACACATAATCACAAATCATATTTCATAACCCACGTATCATTATCAGAACACATTTATAGGTTGCAATTGTACTAATGGCATCAAAATCCGAAAATCAGTTTTTTCTCGAAAAACGTGCAAAATCTCGGAAATGTCTCGAAAAACGTGCAAACTCATCAATCACATAAATCATCATTCAAAAGCATGAAAACATATTTAAGATCATAAAACGTTAATAAAACAGTTAGGCATGCTTGAAGGAAAGAAAGAGTCCACTCACAAATCCAGAACGAGTCACTCGCGCTCCGTGCTCTCCTCGACTGTCTCGGGTGCCTCCCGTCCTGTCAAAATGCACTAAATAGGGTCATAAAAACATCAAGGATCCTAATCCTAATTTCCCCAATTTTTCGGGAATTAAATAATATTTTAATCCTAAACCCTCAACCGTCTGGATTCCCGAACAACTCCGTAACATCGTCCGATTAACCCGAAAATCACACCAATAAACTCCTTAGGACAATTAGAATCAAACTCATGTTGGAAGCTTGGCCGGATTCCTCTCCACGCGCCTCCACGCGCCGCCCAAAGTGGCTGCGCGTGGGCCTCACGCGCCTGCTACAGTGCCCTTCAACCTTGAGCAGACCCGGTTCAGCACAGTAGTCTGCAAACTGAACCGGCATCAGCGGTTCTCCGCCGTACGTGCACGATTCCTCTCCCTTTCTTCACCTAAAGCTTCGTCCAGTCCCAACCTATCCATTCCCCAGCTCCTCAGACCTCGACACCGCCCCAATCCCGTCGACTACAGCTCGAACCAGACGGCCAAACTCCCCCTGTTTCACGATCCAGCCACTCCGGTCATCCCCCGTCACGGTGGCAACATCAGACGGTTCCGAGGGCCCTTCTACGTCTAACCCGACTCACCTTGACCATCGAATCATGCCCAAACGTCACGACTTGTCGTTTGAACCCACGACCAAAACAGAGCACCAGAGTACTCACCGTCGACTGAACTTCGCCGTGTACTCCCCCGTCACGGCACCTGTCTTAAACGACTCCTAGGACCTCCCTAAACCTCACTTCACTCACCAATCCCCTCGACTCTAGCTTTAGGTCCACGACTTTGCAAAATAAGAAACACGGGAAAAACAGGGGAATTGGGTATACCTTTCGATTCCGTCTCCACCATGTGCACCGCCGCGTGCCACGGTGTTCGTTAGGTTCCTTGCAACCACCTGGACCTCCCTCTGCCTTGGTTTGAGCCACCTCATGGCGTAGCCACCACCACGAACTCACAGCCTCCCTGTTTCCTCAAACCTTCGCCACACCACCACCGTGCCGCCGTGCACGATTGCAGCTTCAAAACACGATCACTAGGTCACCCTCATCTCTCTGTCACTCTCACTAGTCATCAACTCCCTCACCTTTGCACCGAATCGATCGAACACCCACGATTTCTTCCCCTCTGTTTCTCTGTGTTTCCAACGAGTGCACGGTTTGAAATCGTGCAAAGTGTGGCCGTGCACACACTTGATCGTCCTAGAACCATCCAGTCACCCACACGTGTCCAACATCCAAGGGCTCAGCACAAAATATCCCAGCCCACTTCTACCACTTGTCCTGATCTGATTGGCTGAAAGAAAATGACCAAAATACCGCTTATCTAAATAATTACCGTTTTGCCCTCGAACGTTCTAGACCCGTATCTATTTCATCCGACGTCCGATGACTGCGTGCCGCCTGTCGTTGTACTCAGGACGTCGAGGCCTATCCAACGGTCCTCGGTCTATGCGAAAATCACAAGTCCTCCAAAAAGTCAACATTTTCCCCGTTTACTCAAAATTACGGTAACGCCCCCAATCTTCCGAACGTCATAACTTTTCCCCCGGTTGTCCAAATCAAACCTGCCACCTGTCTACGGACTCGTGACGTCCTAAACTACGTCACGGTCAAGGGTTAACACTCATCCAATCGATAATTCAAAAAGTCAACTTTTCGTCTACTATTCACAAGGGCAAAATCGTCCTTATATACAAACCTTTATAAAATTACATTTTTACCCTTCCCGAAGGTACGGGTTGTTACAGAAGGTGATTGTCCGTACGGATGGATTGGACAGGTGATGCAAATGGCTGTGATGGACTGATGCGGGTTGGTGACTTGCGTACGGGCTTGCTATAGGTCGCCGGGCTGGGCTGCGGAATGCTGGGACGCAAGGGAATTGGGTTTCTCGCAAGGCCTGGGCTTCTGATTCGCGTGGGCCAGCAGGTGCAGGCTGAAGACGCGCGGGTTGGAGTTGCGATGGGTCGTGGGCTGGAATGGGTCATGGGGCTTGTAACTGGGCTGCTACTTGCTTTGGGCTGTAAAAGAATGAAAAAATGGGCTAGATTAATAAGAATGGGATGGATTAACAAGAATGGCTGGATTAAAATGATTTTGGGCTTTGCAAAATAAAAATTAATTAATTAATAACTTAATTAATATTTTCACCGAATTTCGTTCATAATTTCTTCGTTATAATTCCGATCAGGACGATTCTTTCGCTAAAATGCTCCATATTACAAGCTTTATTTATTTAAACAAAAATATCACAAAATAAATTATTTTATCTAATTATTTATTAATTTAATATTAAAAGTTAAGTATAAAGGGTATAAAATAATATAAAATAATGCTTATTTGAGGACCTATCATCCCCCGGGATTAACGTAGGACGCGACTGATCCCGTCTCACACGAAGTGTCAGACCAGGAAAAATTCCATCTCTAGCCCTCAACGAGGCTTCCAGAGTATGCTAGGATCGTAGGAGGAGGAGTGTGATGTCTCGTATCTGCGACAGCCCGCATCCGCGATCAACTTGAAGGGCATTAAAACATCAAAAGTCGTGAGTGGACAAAAATAATATTTTAATAAAACATTTTCACAATAAGGCATTTACGCCCTTCACTAAAAGCATATGCATGCATTCAAAAATCATTTACCAAAACGTTCATAAAACCATTTGTCAAACGTATTATCAAAACCTTTCAAGGGTTCAGGCCCGGTCCCCATAAATCATGTAACAACCCGTCTTGAAAATCGGTATTAGATTAGTGGTTAATGACGGGTTATTGAAGTTAATCGGCGATTAGTCGGTTGATTTCGGACAGACAGTGCGAAATGACGATTTTGCCCCTAGAATGGGCAAAAATGTTGACTTTTAGTTCGGGCGGTCAAATGGACTTTGACCAATGATTTTGATATAGTTCGGGACGTCACGAGTTCATAGACAGGTGGTACGTCCGATTCCGACATTCGAGGAGGAAGTTATGATGTTCAGAAGTTCAAGGGTAATTTGGTAATTTAGTTAAAAAGAGGTAATTTGTTGACTTTTCAAACGACATGGATTTGTCACTCATTTTGAGGACCGTTAGGTAGCTCTCGATCCCCTGAGGATAACGACAGGCGGCACGCTAGCATCAGACGTCGGCCTGTTCGAGTTTTGGTCTAAAGGACTGAAGGGCAAAATGGTAATTTTGGAAGGCAGGGGCAAATTGGTCAATTGTCATATTGGGATCTGTGCCAGTGCAATTGTGACACTTGGATATTTTGTATGGGGGTGACCACCAGGTTTTGGACACCTAGCTGGGTCTGGATGGCTGTAGAAGCCTCATCACCGTCTTCCTTTGTTTTTAAAATTGTGGATGCACGATCAAGGGAAGAAACAGAGAGAAAAACAGAGAGCTCATGAGTGTGTGATTGTGAACCAATTTTCCTTAGATCCTGAACCATGACTGATGAATGGACGTGCGAGAGGAGGTTGGAACGACGTCGACGGCGGTGTCCACGACGGCGTGCGACGGTAAGACACCGTGCTTTTTTCCCTGTTTTGTTTCAGACATGGTTGATTGTGTAGTGGACGTTAATCATAGAATTGGGTGATAGGGGGGGGGGTGATCTAGAGGTGACCATGAGTTGATCCAGCCCGGTTTCGAGGCCTATGGTGGGCGGTATGGGGGTTCCCGCGAAATTACACTGTTTTCCTTCAAACATGGTAAACTCGGTTTTAACCATTGTCGTTCGAATTAATTGTTTAGGGGTGGTTCTAAAATATGAGACAAAGATTTTGAGCTTGAAAGGAAAAGAAATGGTGGCCAGGAAGCACGAGAACAGAGAGGAGGAATTTCTGTTTTTCTTCCTCGACTCGAGCAGGTAATACACAGGTCTTAATTTCATGGTTTAAGCAACTAGATCACTTGTAGAGGTTAGGACGACTCTAATAGGATAAAAAGGATGGGAAAAGATGAAGAATTGGAGGGTTTAGGAGGGTGACTCGTGGATGCCAGTTCGAACCGGTTCAGACTGGCTGGGCTAGAGGTTGAATGAGATGAACAGTGTCGCGCGTGAGGTCCACGCGCAGCCCCTTTGATCGGCGCGTGAGGGCGCGTGGTACCTCTGATGGGGAAGTGTTCAACATGTGAAATAATGTAAACGATGTAATGAAAATTTTGGCACTGGTTTCGAGTCGATCGAATATAGTCTCAATATATTTCGGGATGTCCGAAGATTTTAGGGCTCGGTTAAAAATAGTTAAAAATTTTGGAAAAATTACGGGGCTTTAGTATAAGCTTTATAAAGTAGTTAGTGACCTTATTATGAGATTTGGACAGGTTCGGGAAAGCCGGTGATAGCGGATTAGCCGGGAACAGCATAAGTGTGTGCATATTGAGGCAGCGTCGTAAATGGTCTGTGAGTGGACTTTGCTTTATAACTTATGATGCATGCATATAATGTTTTATATGTTTTCTATAAAAGATTTCTATGTTGTGTTTTGATATTGATGATTTATGGTTTGGCACGTATTTCGAGATAATGACGTATTTGTACGTTTTACGAGTTTTTGATGTATATTGTGAATTGATCCTGGTTTTGATGATTGGATTTTGGGAGTTGAAATATGACTTGATTTCAATGATTTACGACAGATTTTAGAAAAGTGATTTCGGGTATGGAGCCCTATTCAGGTGATTTCGATAAACGAAATTTCAGTTTTGGAATCGGATTTTGAAAGATGATTCTTGATTCGGTTTTGAGATTTGAAAGAGAAACTCTGGATTTGGGTTCAGGATGGTGGTTCCGGATGCTAGCTTACGGAATCATTATTGCGAATTCGGATATGGATTTTCTATGGTTTTTACTTGATTGAAAAATGGTTTTGGGTTTAAAGACCCGGAAAAAGAAAATGAAAACGGTTGGATCTGGTTTTGAGTTTAAAGACTCGGTTGATTGACGGGGGAGGGCCCTGGATTGATATGTTTTGAGTTTAAAGACTCGGTTATTGTGATATCCCCCAAGGCCTGTTAATTGTGTTTTTAGTTTAAAAACTCGTTGATATCCCGGGAAGGCCTGGTTATGCGCATGATTTTGAGTTTAAAGACTCGGGCGCACTTGAGATCCATCAACTCGCATAATTGATGTTTTTCACTGGGTTTTCATTGGTTTTCATATGTTTTGGGCAGTGGCCCGGATAATTTGGATTTGATGAATTTTGGGGATGAGTTCCCGTACTTTGATATTGCTTTATGATTTTAGGCTGAGGCCCTAGATTTGAATTGCGGATTTGAGGGAAGAAACGATTCTGGTTTTCATTGATGGTTTTGGATATGAAATGGTTTCATGACATGGATTTTATATGCATGCATGGGTTTTTGCGTGGAGGGTATAAATTGTATTTTCTGATAACTATTTCCTAAACTTATCCTTTATTTTTGTCCACTCACAGTCTTTTATGTTTTCGATACCCTCCATGTTGCTGCGGTGCGGGCTGTTGTTAGAGAGAGACCGAGACATCACACACGCAATCCACAGTAGATTCTGCGCGCTCTGGGAAGGCCGGTACTTGTGGACGGTTCGAGTAGGAAATCTCTTGCCCGGCTTACGTTTTACATGGAGAATGGACGTCGGTTTAGCCTTCGTGTCACGCGTAAGTTAGACGGGAGCATGACTTAACCCTTAATCCCGGAGGATTAGGGGTGGGTCGTGTCAAACCGTCATGACCCATAAATCCATTTATGGGTTCCCGACCTGAAATCACAAAAACCCGTAAATCCATACATGTGGGACCTCAGCCCAAATCAACATACGTGGGTCTCAGCCCAAAACCATTCTCAAAACATCGAATACGGGGTCTCTGCCCCAAACCAATTACTAAAACATAAAACACGGAACACGGGGTCTCCGCCCCCAAATCACTTTCGTAAAACCTCATACGTATCAACATACGTATAACCTATCCATGACACTTCAGAGAAGATGCCAACTTGGGGCACACAGCCCCTAGGGAACACATCCCCGATATATGTCACGATATCATCTCTATACTAGTGTGCACACTACTCAGGGTCTCACTCCGAGTCTTCTCCCAGGAATTCTCCATCTGGGAGTCTCAATCTCTGGATCTAGTCGGAGCTCTATCTCTGGATCTAGTCCGAACATATCTCTGAAATCTGGTCCGGGACTGACTAAGCCCAAACTACGCATTAAATTAAACATGTAATTCGAGTGTTATGAAATTTAAACCCTTTTTTGTGTAGATGTAGTATTGATAAATAGGGATCGTTCTTAACCGGGGAAATTAGGGACATTAATAATGTGTTAGTGGGAGATGAATAAAAGAATAATGAATTAAAGAATTTAAATAATCAAAGAATTAATTAATCAAAGAATTAACAATTTAAAGAATTAATGACTTAAAGAATAAAGGAATAGAGAATTAAAGAATTAAAGAATTAACTAATCAAAGAATCAATAAATTAAAGAGTAAAGGAATAAAAGAATAAAGAAATGAAAGAATCAAAGACTAATAAACTAAAAGTATGAAAGAATAAAAGAACAAAAGAATAAAGAATAAAAAGGGGGGTTTTGAAAAGGTTTGTGATCATGTAAATAAGTAAAAGCATAGATAAACTAATTTTACTTCTATTCTAATTCATGTACAAGTGATCTTCTTAAAACACAAATCTTACCAACACTCTAATAATTGCAAATATTAAATCAATCACGAAATTTTACCTTAATCGTCTTAATTACCTTCATACATTTTTCAATACTATAAATGCACCGACAGCGGACAACACTTACAATATGATTCACCTTTTATTTTTGACTGAATGCGCCGACAGCGATCAACATCAAGTCTCTTCAATTCTACTTTAAATGCACTGACAGCGGATACAACACTTAACATTGAATTGAAGTATGAAGCACTAAAATGTATAAAATAACTAAAATTCATAAAGTAAGACACATGGAGATTGCATTTAACACTTACAAATATTAGTAAGAAAAACCTCACATATATTGAACTATAATCAAAACCAATAACAAAAATGAGAGTTTGAGTAGATGGAGAGTAATTGTTACACTTTCAAGATGGATGAAAACAATGGATTGTTATTCATATGATTCTCCGACAGCGGACGGAACCTTATGAAGATGGAGGAAATAAACTTGGGAAATATGGACTCAAACTCTAAACTTTGTATTGGAGATACTTTGCCAAAGTTTCTCTCAAAGAAGGCTCAAATGTGTGCCTCAAAGAAGGTGTGTTTCAACAAGTGAATTGAACCCCTATTTATAGGTGGAGAAAGCTACCAAAAATAATATAAAAATACAATAAAAAATGTGGAATAATGGAATGATGAGTAATAAAGATTTGTGATGATGTTTAGAGGTGGTTTCAGTTGTAAAGTTGTAAAATTGGGTTGGAAAGTGGTTGGAAAGTGGCTGGAAATTGAGTGGAAACTTGCTGGAAAAGAGGGCAGGAATTTCGGTGGCTGGCTGCTGAATGGGCGGTCTGGAGCTCGGCAAGACTGCGCTGAAGAGAGGAGCTTCGGTTCGGGACACGCGCGCCGAACGGTAGTCCTGGGCGTCGGTGAACGCGCGCCGAATTGAAGTTGGGCAGGGCTGAAACAGCTGGGCTTCGCCTGGGCCTGGCGGGCTGACTCCTGGGCTTCCGCTGGGCCGCACGGGCTGGGTTTCAAGGGCTGCGCGGGTTGGGCTCCAATTATTCATTGGGCTAGGATTTGATTGGGCTGCCAAAAACAATTAATTAATTAATTTAATTAAATTATAACTAAATTAATTAATTCACCGAATTTCGTCCAGAATTTATTCGTTATAATTCCGATCGAGACGATTCTTTTGCCAAAATGCTCCAAATTAAAAACTTTATTTTTCTAAACATAAAAATCACAAAATAAATTATTTTATCAATTTATTTAATATTTTAATATTAAAAGTCAAGTATAAGGGGTATAAAATAATATAAAATAATGCTTATTTAACGTCCTATCAGGGACCACATCATAACTCATATCTCCCACTCCTGAAACGGGATCCCTATGGGGATACCCACTTTGGTTTGTGGATCGTGACTCTCCAGGTCGACATCTGGAGGAGACCATATAATCATATGGAGGGTATAATTCATTTTCAAATACTTTCTTTCTTTCTCAAAACATATTTCAACTGGGTTTCATACCCGATTCATCTCAATGGGATTCCTCGAATCCGATTCAAATCTAGTTTCACAGGCCTCGACCTAAATCCTCAGTTCAATAGGGTCATATGCCCGAATTCTCATTTCATAAACTGAACTGGGACTAAAGCCCAATTTCACAATCAACTGGGCTTCTAGCCCGATATCACGACTAACAGGGCCCTAAGCCCGAAACCATAATCAACGGGGCCTCAAGCCTGATTTCACAACCAATAGGGCCTCAAGCCCGATACTACAGTCAACTGGGCCTCCAGCCCGAGATTACAACCAACTGGGCCTCAAGCCCGGATCATAAATCAACGGGGCCCTTAGCCCGATTGTATAACTCAAATGGACCCTCGGTCTGATTCCTCGACAAATCAAATGGACTCCAAGTCTGAGAGTTTCCAATCAAATGGACCTCATGCCCGAGTTCATATTTCCAAATTCAAAATCCATTTATTAAACCCTCATTGAAAATCTAGCACGTATAAGCATCGTATAAAATCAGAAATCTCGAAATACGTGCAAATACGTAAATCCTAGGCTACCTCAAACAAATACACTCATGGAATCACAAAACATATATTAAAATACTCATAAAACATTTATGCATGCATCGAATTCATAAAACAAGTCCACTCACAGACTGTCCGAAGCCTCGCCTCGATACACGTGCCATAAGGTCTTCCCGGGCCAATCGTTGCCTCCGGGATTCCCGAACCTATCCAAATCGTAATAGAAGGTTATTAACTACTTAAATAACCCCTCACTAAAGTCCCGTAATTTTTCAGAATTTATAACTATTTTTAAACGCGAACCTAAATCTTCGGATGTCACGAACTATATCGAGAAGATGTCCGATTGACACAAAACCAGTCCCAAAATGTTCGTTACATCGAATAAATGATTTCACATGTTGGAACCTTCCCCAGATTCCCTGCCACGAACCGTCACGCACCCTGGGATCGCCCTGTGCGTGGGCCTCACGCGCCGGGCTACAGTACTTCATCTTCAACCTCCAGACCAGTCCAGACCGGCCAGTTCGGTTCAGGCCTGTAAATGGACCGGCGTGACTGGTCCAGGGCTCCCCTTTCTTCATTTTTCATCCAATCTCCTCCTTTTCAATCCCAATCTTCCTATTTTGTCATTTCCTATCTATTCCAATAATCAAATCTAGGGAAAACCATGAAAAACCCAACTAAACAAAACTCTTCCTCACAGTTCAAACTCCCCGACCCCCCCTAGGCTTCCTCAGCCGTGAACCGCCACCAAACTCATCCTAAAACCTCCCTAGAAACCCCATAAACTCCCTCAAAACATCCAAAACCGTCCATAACGTCAAAATCGAAATATTGGATCCAAAAATCAAAACCGTGCTTCTTACCTCTCTCTACTGTGCACGGATGCCCAGCTGCCTCCTGCTAGGGGTGGGCACGGTTCGGTATGGTAGAAAATTGATCGATACCAGAACCATACCATTTAATTTTAATCGGTACGGTACGGTTCGGTATTCAATATTTTGAAAGTGAAACCAGATCGTACCGTACCAATTAAGTTCGGTACGGTTTCAGTATGGTTTCGGTTTTGACCCAAAATTTTGTTTGTGATTATAAAGCAAGGGTTAGGTTTAGACATGGTTAAGTGTGAGCTTAGATTCTCAATAATTTTGTTTTTGGTTCCCTAATCAAAAATCAAAATAAAAAGCAAACCATATATAAATAAATATTATAGACTTCATATCCAATCCAAAAGATCAATTAGCTGGCTTTGCTAATTAAAAACTTTCAATAGCTGACATTCAAGTAGAAACTTCCGAGTCCTCCATGTAATTTTGTTTTTAATTAGCATAGATAGCCAAAAAATCAATGACAAACCGTGTCTAATAATACAATGGGCGCAAGACAACATTGCATAGAGAAAAGAAACCAATAAATTAACAATTTTAACACTAATTTAGGACAAGACAGACTCCAGAAGCTTATATTCATTAGTGAATCTTAGTCCTCTAGCATAGTAAAAGACTAAAGAAAAAGGAAAACTACATTTATGAAGGACTTAAGTTTTCAAATATGTATTGAAGAAGTTGCACTAAGTTGAAGATATCAACTCTTAGAAGCTAAATTAAGACATGTATGGTCATATCAACTCTTGAAGAAGGCCTAATAAATCAATAAGAAATAAATTTAATTATTAAAAAAAAATTCTAATTCGGTACGGTATCGGTACGGGACGGTTTTTTAAAATATCGATACCGAAACCGTACCGAATTATATCGGTACGGTTTCGGTACCGTACCAATCATACACCGGTTTTACTATTCGGTTTTTTTTCGGTATGGTTTGATCTGAAACGGTACGATTTCGGTATTTTGGTTCCATGTGCCCAGCCCTACCTCCTGCCACCGTCCTCAGCTTCATCAGCCTCATCTCACTCTCTTGGTTCCTCAGACATGATCATATGGGGTAAGGGTTTGGATTTGGGGTTAGATGGTCGATCGGGTTTGGTTGGAAATGGGAAAATGGTCGAACACGGTTAAGGGTGGATATGCATGAGTATGTTTGAGTGTACAATGGATGAGTGACACTTGTCACTCATCCATTGGGCCAGTGAAAAATATCTGAGCCCCACTTAGGACAAAAGTCAAGCTGTCTCGTAAAACACACAATAGTTCCCTCGAACTTTCATGAACCGTAACTTCTCCGTCGAACGTCCAAATTCGACATGCCGCCTGTCTACGGATTCGTATGATCCTGATCTACGTAACGGTCCTCGGCCCTCGGCCATTGGACATCTTGGGTCAAAAGTAAACTATTTGCTCATTTTCAACCAAATTACCAAATTGCCCCCGAACTTCCGAAAATCATAACTTCTTCTTCGGATGTTGGAATTGAACGTGCCACCTGTCTATGAACTCGTGACATCCCGAACTACATAATAGTCATCGGCCAAAGTCCATTTGACCGCCTGAACGAAGAGTCAACGATTCACCGATTATAGGGGCAAAATCGTCATTTCACCCTGAACGTTCGCTAATCCTCATCTAATCCCCGATTAGTCTCGCTAATCTGTCATTAATTCTTAATTAATCCCGCTAATTCGGGACGGGTCGTTACAGTAGGACATACCAGCTCAACCCTACAAGGTTTTGTTCCCGGGAGCTCACAGTGCAACTTCCTAGTGGGTCACCCATCATGAGATTACACCAGCCTCCACTCGCTTAACTTTGGAGTTCCCTCGGAATCCAAAGAAGTGAGCTCCCAAGAGGCCTCGTGATAGATAGGTGTGTGCCTACACCTTTAAGGCACACCATCATTCCCCTCCAAGACCATTCCCTTCGTAGGAATGTGGGATCATTCACCGTTCCTTCCAAGATACGGGTCTTACAATCCACCCCTCTTAGGGCCCAGCGTTCTCGTTGGCACACTTCCCGGTAAAGGTTTGGCTATGATACCATTTTTTCAGGACCCGACCCTCCTCGGTCAGGACACGACTCATCTAGCACGATATTGTCCGCTTTGCGCCTCCTTGCCCTCACAGTTTTGTTTTCAGGAGCTCACGGTGAAACTTCCCAGGGGGTTACCCATCATGGAATTGCACCAGCCTCAACTCGCTTAACTTTGGAGTTCTAATCGAACCAAAAGCCACTGAGCTCCCAAAGGGCCTCGTTTAGATCAGAGTTGCACATCGACCACTCTACCTAACACGATATTGTCCCTTTTAGGCTGCAGGACACACCAGCTCAGCCTTACAGGGTTTTGTTCCAGGGAGCTCACAGTGCAACTTCCAAGTGGGTCACCCATCATAGGATTGCACCAGCCTCCACTCACTTAACTTTGAAGTTCCTTTGGAATCCAAAGCAGTGAGCTCCCAAGAGGCCTCGTGCTAGATAGATGTGTGGCTACACCTTTAAGGCACACCACCATTCCTTTCCCAGACTATTCCCCTCGCAGGAATGTGGGATCATTCATCGTTCCCTCCAAGACACGGGGCTTACATACATCAAACATCACAAATCATCACATAAATCCACACAATCAATCCATATCCAACATCACCACAAAACTCACATATAGTCAAATCATCATCAATACACAAGCACCACATCAATCATCATATCACAAGTACACTATAAGTAGGCATACCACATACTCGCTAGGGAACCGGAGCCCCAGGCTCGACGTCTGAGTCACCACAACACAGTTTTAGGAATTGGAGCCCTGCTCGACGTCTGAGACTACCAAATCATAATACCAGAACATATCCACATCAGGTGACACAATCACAATCTCACACAATACCAATCTCGTAACTCGTGCATAAATAGTATTTTTCATGAAAATCATTTGATAACCAAAAATACCCCACATCATAGACACTTCTATCACAAATATCAAGAAATCATTATTCAACCACACTTATCCAAACCCATAATTAAAACAAAACTCGAGCATATACTCAAGAAACCTTGTAAAACATACCATCGAATATATACAAAAACCATAAAAAAATCCATAGGAAATTTACCAAGAATCCAATATCACAATATCTCATCTCATAAATCACATTCAATTTGAAACCACAATCGAAACGGAACTTGAAAACACAATTTAGGAGAAATCTCGTAAAACGTGCAAGAAAATAATATTTAATCATAAAATAACCAAAAATCCATATAAAATCCCAATCACTCCAATGTCATCAAAATCACATAGAAACACATTTAAATAATGTAAGTATGCATGCATAATAATTTAGGGAAAAGAAAGTCCACTTACACACCGTTCATATAACTGAATCCAGCTTTGCATGTATTTCCGTAATTTTTGAAAACCTTAGGACTTATCAAAAATCACATCTAAAGGTCATTAACCATCCCAAAATATCCTCTATTTTAATCACACAATTTTTCAGGATTTTTAAATGAATTAAAATAAACCTCTAAACATTCGGACAATCAAAACTGTCTCAAAACAATGTCCGATCGACTCCAAACCTGTGTCAAAATATTCGTAACATCGAAAGTATGAAAAAAAATGTTGGACACATCCTCAAATTCCCTGACATGTGCCCCCACATGCCGCCTGAAGCGGCTACGCGTGAAACCCACACTCCTAGCTACAGTACCATGGTCCCAGCCGTTTCTTTGGTTTTCGAGTTGCCCAACCTAGCGACCCGACCCGATCCTAAAACCCTGAATTCTCAACCGTCTTTCATGCTATTTCGACTAAACCACTCTAAATTAGACCAGGAAGAGATCTGTATGATCAAAGTGCAAGGAAACTTACTTAGAACTGTCCACCAAACGCTAAACTCATGGCAAGATGCACCCTCACTGTTCGATCGATCCTAGGGTTCAAATTTTTTTCTCATAGGCTGTTAGGGTCGCAATGACAAGACCCAACCGGAATACAGATGATAAGTACACACGAGCCCATTCCCTGTATGACAAAAACCTTGTTAGACAAGGGATAAATGCAAAATCGCTCGTTCATGCCTCCGCTTCTTGAGTCTCCATTTCCGTGCAATGGCCCTGGAGGGTTACAAAACCAATAAAACGTGTGAGTGGACAAAATAAATAGTTTAAAAACAAAATTTGAAAACATCCATTATTTTACCCTCCATTTTCCAAAACCATGCATGCATAGGAAAAAACATTTCAAAACCTATTCACTTCGATTTAAAAAAAAAAACACCTTTTATAACCTCGAAATACGTGAAACAGTTCTCAAATTGAAAACTATAGGAAACCATCAAAACGACCAATAAGTCAATGCAATCATTCATGTATAATTCCACATCACGTAAATCCAAGCATGGCCAGCATGACAATCACACATAACGAAACACATCATCACAATGTCACACATGAAACCACTGCCCCACTAGTAGGTACACCACAAACTCACTCGAGAACCGGAGCCCAACTCGATGTTCGAGATTCACTAACACACATCTTGAGCATTACCACAAAATTCAGACATAATCAAATTATCACCAATGTATAAGCACAACATCAATCATCACATGCACCACAACAAACATCATATCAATCATTACATCACAAGTATGCTATCGGTAGGCCATCACATACACATTTTCTTGGGAAATGGAGCCCCAGACTCTACGTCCAAGTCATCACAACATAGTCTTAGGAACCGGAGCCCCGTGATCTACGTTTGGGACTCACATTCAAACAATCAACACGATCATCACACCAATACAAGTGACATCACAATCAATCGCCACTCATTTTCACGACTTGACCCATCTAGCACGATATTGTCCGCTTTGGGCCCAGCCCTCACTAGCTTTGGATACCTTAAGAACTTGAAAGTTAAGCGAGTTTGGGTTGGTGCAATTTCAAGATAGGTGACCTACTGGGAAGTTACACGTGAGTTCTCAGAAACAAAACCGTGAGGGCTAGGCCTGCCCCAGCCTTAACTCGCTTAACTTTGGGGATCCAACCGAACTCAAAACCAATGAGCTCCCAAAATGCCTAATTTAGATCAGAGTTACGCAATGACCCACTCTATCTAACACTATATTTTCCCCTTTGGACTCGCTGGCTGAACCAACCCAACCCGCAGGGTTTTGTTCCCGGGAGCTCACGGTGCAACTTCCCAGGATGGGTGACCCACTGGGAAGTTGCACGTGAGCTCCCGAGAACAAAATCATTAGGGTGAGGCCCAAAGAAGACAATATGGTGCTAGATGGGATAGGTCCTAACACTCATACTATCCATACTAATAACAAATACGCACATCACAACTCGATATCACAAGTCAAGTCCACAATCAGAATCTCGGGCCTAAACCCAAAACCATAATTCACATCATTCTCGTAAAACGTGCCATTACCTGACTTTCATAAAAATCGTCCAGAAAACAAATGAAAATCATATAGGTTACAAAATACGTTATGTCATGTCATAAACCAAGTTCAATTCGAAACTACAATCAAAACGGTCTCCGAAACCAATTTATGGAACTCCTTGTAAACGTGCATTAAAATATTAATAAAATATTCATAAATTCACCGAAAATCCAATAAAATTCCCAATCACTAAAAATCATTCAAATCACATATACAACCACTTAAAACACATAAATATGCATGGATAGTAGTTTAGGGAAAGAAAGTCCACTCACACACCTCCGAATTGCCGAATTCATCGTTACACATTTTTCCGTACTTTCTGGGAATGTTACTTCTTGCCAAAATTCACATATAGTCACAAATCATCCCAATTATCCTCTCATTTAATCCCATAATTTTTTGAGATTTTTACACGTATTTAAAACGCACCTTAAGCCTTCGGACACCCAAAATTACCCTGAAACGGTGTACAATTGACTCGAAATATGTGCCAAAATGTTTGTAACGTTGAAATGATGAAAACACATGTTTGAAACCATCTTGAAATTCCACCTCATGTGCCCCCACACGCCACCCAAGGTGGCTGCACGTGGGAGCCACACGCCAATGTACTGTAGATCATCTCCTTCCTCCGTCCAACCCGACTTCCTGCAATTTGGGTCGCCAGACCCGATGACCCGGCTCGATCTTTTCTCCCTTATTTTAACCAATTTCACATTTTTTTGTCTGTTCTACTCTATACTAACCCAACAAGAAATCTATGAATCCAAAACCTGAAAGACTTACATCAAAATTGCGATGTTTAAGCTTAATTCATGGCCTGCACTCCAACTTGGTTTCCAGCTCAGTGCCACTATGAAACTTTCAAGTTTCTGGCTTGTTGGAGTCGTTTGACACCTTAGAATCAACTAGTGGATCCAGTTTCAAGCTCCTCCATCAAAATACTAGCTTGGTGTTCAAACTCGAAAGGGAAACCCTTCATGGTTCACCTTCATCAAATCTCTCTTTCATGCTTCTCTCCCTACCTCAGGTCTCAGTTGTCTCTCATCTTCCTCCTCTAGTCCTTCTGTTTTCTTGCTTCTCTTCTCCTCTAATGTTTTTCTTCATTTTTCTCTTTGGTTTTTTCTCGGCTGATCACCTTTTTTTTTACAACACACCCCAAATCCAGGTCGGTGGCACTAATATAAATGGGATAAGGACACTTGGCATCATTCAATTCATTCATAAAATAAAATATCGCATAAGAAAATTACCAAAATACCCTTTTACACAAAATTACTAAAACGCCCCTAAGTAACTTAGACCAAGAACGAATTCAACCGAACTCTGTTTCTGGCATACTGCCTGTCAACGTACTTGGGAGATCGAGACATTTCTAACGGTGTTTTCGGAAATATCAAAAATCATCCGGGTCAAAAAGTCAACTTTTTTACTTTGACCAAAAAGTCAACATTTGACTTCCAGGGGTAAAATGGTCCATTTCATCCAAAATTTTCAACTTTACCCTCGTTGAAGGTTTGGGTTGTTACATGCAATGACTTAAGGAAGATGATATCAAGGTTGTTTCCAAGCTTCCTCGTCGAAAACTGGGTTGGACACTCCAAACCTGAAATTAACCTTCACGGGGTACCATCTCTCACTCCGTCACAGTCCAGGTTCGACACATCCCTTTCCTTTTTCCTTTTGCCTCCACTTCTCCTCACTCTCCTTTCTTCTCACCTATGCTTTTCTCTTCTTCTTCTCTTCGGTTTTCTTTGTTTTTCCTTAAACGCACCACACGACACACACAACACTTGAAATACACATACACACGCCACAAAGTCGGTTGCACAAAGACATAAGGGATAAGGGACACTTGTCCCAATCCCATTCGCTCACAAGAAAAATCTGTCAATATAATTACCAAAATACCCTTCAAACCAAATTACCAAAATTCCCCTACGTAATCTAGATCCAGAACGAAACTGTCTGAATTCCGTTTCTGGCATACCGCCTGTTGATGTACTCAGGAGGCCGAGACCTTCATAACGATCTTCTCAAATTACCTAAATGAGGTCCTGGTCAAAAAGTCAATACTTTGACTTTTGGTCAAAGGTCAACCCTTTGACTTCAGGGGTGAAATGGTCAATTTCATTTAACTTTTTCTGATTTTACCCTCGTTGAATGTTTGGGTCGTTATAGTTACATTAACTGCTTGGGGGATGCCTAAAAAACCGAGTACCATGCCACTTACGCCAAATGGGCCTACCCAACTACAACAAGCCTATCTCTCGGCCCTCAAGTACATATCAACCGATGAAAAAGCAACAATTGTGTCAAATTATCAAAGGCCGAGAGTAGCACAGAGCGATCGGCTTACCTCATGTGCACCGACCACTAAGGACCTTCGTACAACAAGCACACACACGACTCGGAGACCTCTCTCAACTGAGGGACTTGGGGGACTATAGGTATACTTCCAACTAAGTCTAGAAGAAAAAGATAAGTCTCCAACTAAGAAATTTCACCTCGGTCAAGAATTTGGGGGATTTATATTGACACCATATTGGACAGACTCACTAGGCCGTATGCCTAAACTCCAAATGGCAAGGAAGAGCCCAAGGCCCAAAGAAAACCAAACAACAAGGATGACAACATGGGCGAAACCCACACAACCTAACACAACCCTAGCAATAGGTCAAATATGGGATGACACGTGGACACATCTTCACCATTGATCTACATACCACATGGCAGCACTACAACAGATATGCATTTATCCCACATCAAAACTATCAACAAAGACTGCCTCAACCACTTATACAAAAGGAGTGCACATTTCCTAATAAGGTAACTATTATTCACTATTCATTATTCAATATTACTGTATCAAAATTACTACTTAGTGTTTCCTCTTTCGAACAAACTTACTGACTTGACCATCGGAGAGCCTTAGGTTGGCACCACACTGGTGCTCATCCATAATGGAAGACCCCTTGCTCTTCCTAGTCTGCAGTTACGATGAGGGACACGTGACGAACAATGATTGGACAAGGAGTCATTCTAAGTTGGAATATTTTGTACTTCATCATCCATAAGTCTCACCCTACCTTGGAGTTTGGCTTCAAGTCCACTAGTTTTAAGTAGCCCCAAAAATAGAAAGAACAATGAACATCAAATTTGGAAATTTATATTCTTTGGACTTGCAGCCACTAGATTGGCCAATATGCATTATATTCTTCCAATTGGCTTCCTGTATATGCTCCCCTTTGGATATAGATCTACTCCAAAATAATGAAAACGTACAGAAGAAAAAAGGAAAGAGGAAATATTTTGCGGGTATTTGATATATGCTTCCATCTCTAGCCAATGGATTTGGCCACGTAATCTTTGGAATGATGAGGTAATTAACGGCTTCTAACAAATCTTCGCCTATAGCGTGCTTCACAAACATTATTATTTAGGGTACGCATGCTTTCCAGTAATGAGAATTAGGTAATGAAAAAAATACACAATTAAAGAAGTGGATAATCAGAGTAACGAGTAATCATTCACATTGAAGTGTTTACTAATAAAAAATAAGCAGAACATTAATGATAATGATTTTCATTGTTATTGTCTATTAACCATTATCAATTGGAATGAAAATACCCTCTCTTTTTTTCCAATTTTCTCAACCCCAAACCTATTTGCTAAAAGATGTGATTCATTAAAAAATAAATCAAATGTTCTCCATTTTCTGAAAGATTATATTTATTAGAAAAAAATTTGAAAACAATAGGGTACACTCAAATTTATTGTGGTTGAAATTATTGTGGAAGTTGTAAGGTATGAGTACCCTGTAATAGAAATCATTCTCATTGATTTAATTTTCATTACCTCTAAGCAAACACCCCCTTAGTGGTATTCCATATTTCATACGGTAATATTTAATAACAATTTCTAATATAAGGTCTGGTTTATGCTAGATAGATTAATTTTCATGCAAGGCGTTGATATCTTTCTTTGTTGGTAGGCATCCAATCAAGATTTTCACCAACCTGATGCTTCAACTCCATTAGAGTGTCTGTTTTGTTGGCTAACATTCATGTTTTAATCAAAATGTATAGGATGTATTTTCATTGCGATAAAAATATTCCTTATCGATGCTTAAGACATACTTTAGGGTACCAAGATCTTTCATTTCAAACGCGCTTGCCAAATGACGTTATAATGCTACTTTTTTCATGAGAAAGTGCGGGACAACCATGACCCTTGAAAATATAGAAATATAAATGAATCAATAGGAGTCAAATTTGATACCTCCCATCCTCACTAATGGAAAGTAGGGAGTTAAAGGAAAATTTACGGCAAACATCACTTTACACCCTAAAATTTGGGAGTTGATTTCAAAATGGACCACTAAGTTTCAATTTTTTATTTCACTTAATGTGGCTCGTAGATCACATCAATTTTCTATATTTGCCTCTTGTCCTATTAAATCATCAATTAAGTTAAAAGACATTCTTGATATTAATTAAAAGTTCTTATCCGTTTTAATTTTCATTAATTGGCTAATTGTTTTAATTTAGCTGCTCTTTTAAATTAGTGCATTTAAACAAATTACAAGAGCATTACATCTGCATTAAGCTTAATTAATTATGCTTTTATATATAGCTGTCTCTATATACTAATTTGAAGTTGTTTCTAAATCAAAATCATTAATCACTTTATGAAAAATTGAAAAATAAAATAGGTAAGAATTTTTATTAATATAAAAATGACTTTAACTTAATTGATGTTTTACTAAGTAGATGAAGTAAATTGATGTAATCCCAGAACCACATGAAATAAAATAATGAAATTAAAAAATAGTGATCCATTTTGATATTAAATCCAAACTTTGAGTTGTAAAGTGATGTTTGCCACAAAGTTTAATTTTTCAATTGAAGTATTCTTCAATGTTCACAATTTATTTTTTCACCCAAACTATTCATCCACTCTTAACTAAATTCAATTTTGATTAACAAAATAATCATACGAAATGATGCTTAGCGTCTGGCAATACATGGGATAGCAGAATTTGTATAACTTGAGAAACCAAAGATATAAGGAAAACATGGAGACATGTTAATATGATGAAATCGACAAATAATTAGTGAAAGACTGTTGTCTGACAAACGGTACTTATATTAATCAATTCAATAAATAGAAAGAATTTAGTATCTACATATAATACATACATCACATCAAAAAGGAGGATAAGGCTTCATACTACTTGGAACGCCTCATGCTCCATCGTTAAATTAAAATCATACACAAATCAGAAGAAAAACAAGGCAAAAACACACTCTGCTCATAATCCAAACCGGTTTCGTAGAGCAAATTTTAGAGCACTTCGGCCACCTTGCTTGCAAGAACTCGTTCCCTTCTTTCAATGTATCCAAACGGGAACCAACCTGCTCGGCCTTTGCATTCCCCTTCTGCCCAACCATTGTTTGTCACCTGTGGAAACAACAGATACAAATCAACCTAACCATTATGGCATCATCTCTCATAAATCAAACGGGTACACTCTTGTAGGCACATGAAACTGGCCCTTCTTTTTTGTGTGAGCATTTCAATTACGATCCAGAAACAGAAGAAACATATGCAACAAAGAAACTAGCAAAAACGAACCAGCAACAGGCAAACTGAGATGCAATACAGGCCTAGCAAGGCTACGATTTTCAGAACCCAATAACCTACAGTCGATCCGTTTGGTATATTTTTATTTTAAACACGACCATAGATATGTACCATATTTCTATATAAACTAGATCCTGGCTTAGTCCAAATCTAAGCACTGGGTTACCCCTAATTCAAATTTTAAGGTTCAATGTAGTTGAAGTATAATATCTCGGCAAGTTGTAAACCTTTCGCACAACGACATAGTCACCAACAGACAAACTGAGTTCCACATCAGATACAGCTTGATATGTAAACATAACCTGCAATAAATTCACAATTAAACAATGCCATGAACACAAATTAAACAGACTTTAAGTGCAGCAGTGGCTTGTTTTAATAAAAACAGATGCACAAATTTCAACCTCCCCTAAGAAGTAATTCATGCTGTCTGATGACCCATTATGTGCCTGGGAAGCATACACGCCATTAACTTCTTCGTAAGGTGGGGGCGGAGGCATTCTGGTGTCAACAGTAGGGCTAGGAGGCGCTTCAATTCGTTGTTGTTCTGATACCATCTATCAAAATCAGGAAGAAAAAAAATATCATCAATTGACCAGAAACCAAATATTGGATTTGCATTCATACAGACAAGTATTTTAGTTTAGTTTTTATTTATTTATTTATTTTCCCTTGCATACCTCTCCTTCAAGGTGATCAAGTATCTGAAGGATCCTCTGATGATAAGTCCGTTCTGCCTCAACCTTCAGTTCAGACCAAAGTATACAAGAAGAATATTTAGCCAATTATACACATTACATATAGGCTAAAGATTAAGTTACGTTCAAATTTCACTCATTCATATTAGGCTGCAGCGTGTACTACCATGGCAATGAGTCGCTGTAAAGTCAACCTCTGTTGTTGAGCCTCAACAGCTGCCATTGCTGCTGCAGCTTCCTTCCCTAATATTGCCATATTTGACTTCAGATCTTGAAGCTTTGATTCTGCTGCTTCCATTTTCATAACATTCTCTGCATTTCCTGGAGTTTCCCTCACTTTTGCTTGGCGCTTGGAAACTTCAATAGCCTGTCTAGGTTCAAAGGAACGCACAATGACATGCTTGCAAAATAAATTAAATGATCAATTCAGTTTTCACCGATTGTATAATTATGACATACAGAAGAACACCCACGATGCAATTGAGTCTAAAACATTATTGTTGTGTGAATAGAACAATTGGATTTTGGTAAGCACAGACTAAGGATACCTGAGCTTCAGCTTCTTGTCGCATTCTGTCATAACGCTGAGCAAGATGCCGAGCATCCTCCAATGGAGCTCCCATTACCATTGCTCGTAATGGCTCTGCCACCTAGTAATAGTTTTAAACATACCACACCATTAAAAGTGGAAAAGAAGTGAATTAAAATGTCAAGCACAAGTACTTGAAGCAAATATCAGTATCATAATTTAGCAGGCCTAAAAGTCAATTTTCAAAATCATGCATGATTCATGATGAGATTGTATGAAATAGGAGAAAAATATATGTGCATTTTTTATTTCAGTTTGGAGAATGGATTTTTTTTTTTTTTTTTTTTTTGAGGGGAGGGGGAGATATGTTCTAGGGAAACCAGAATTTAAAGTCAAAACAAGATATCCAATTTAATGAACTGAATTTATGGTTCATTGGATTGGATATCTTGTTTAAATTGCTCTATGGTAATGCTTTAAGTTTTAGTGAACAGAACCACAATAAACAAGAGAGGAAACACTGAGATAACTTCTAAAGATATAGTACTCGAAGTACTGTGAAGGGCTGTTTGATTGTGGCACACAAAAATATATTAATAATGCTCCCGCTTTATGGAATACTTTAATTATTATGGTTTATAAATATTTCATGCTACACAGACCTAGTTGTTGGAAGAATTTCCATGGCCTATCCAGTCAGAAAGTATGTCAGGAGAAAATTGACTTGTTTTATCTTATCTAGTATAATAGGAGTAGAGAAAAATCACACAACAGGATTTTCAAGTTGAATTCAAAATTTCTTCACAAGTTTCTTCATAATGTTTGGAAAGCTTCTTGATGCCACAACTTATCTTCGCTATAGTCACAAACTTACATAGAGGATGAGGCAAAATTTTGTCGGAATCCACACCCCTTCACTCGTCACATACGGGCTCATTTGGCATGGAGGACTAGGTTTGTTTTAGGATGTATTTGGATTTGGAATTGGATATGGATTTGAAAAAAAATGTTTAATGTGCTCGAAAAACTACAAAACACTAGATTGACTTGAGTTGAAATACGTAGATGCAGCAGTACTAACAAAAGGGATTCTTGGATTTGATAAGCAATTTCTTGGAGGCCAGTGAATGTGACATTGAACCCGTCAGATAATGAAGGTTGTTCTTTGAAACTAAATTTATGAAATTAATTAAAAACTAGGACTAAAACGTCATAGGCCTACTCCAGGATTCTTTGTGCCAAACACAGGACAATATATTGGCTCAATTTGTTTTTGGGTGGATTTGAATTTCATACTACTAATTGGTTAAGAGTATTACAATGCATGTATGCTAGGATTTGAATAAGGAGAAAAGTGAAGAAATCATATGGATTTCAAAAGACTTTGTGCATAGTCATTTCAAATCTATTTAAAGTAATTCAAAATGTAGTACCGATAAGTAGATGTTGTACTAAGAAAAGTACTTATAGAAGTACTAAGAAAAGTACTTATAGAAGTACTAAGAAAAGTACTTATAGAAGTATTAATAAAAGCTATTTAGGAAAAGCTATGGAGTGATTTCATATTTACCGGTGACTGCATATTCTCATTAAACTGAATCCTAATTTAACCAAACACGGATTAGCAGGGACTGAATAATCCCATCTAAGTTGGTCCCACTGATCGAGTCTTACCAAGCAGCCCCTAAATGGATTCTGAATACCACACTGAGAAACCTGGGGATTATTACATTTGAGCAAGTATGTATTTTGCCAAACCATCCCCAATCCCCAAACAAAAAAGAAAACGTCAATTACAGTTTTCATGCAAAGAAATTAGAGAATGAATATGCAAATGTATCATTACTTCCACCAGACTGAATTCAGAAACATATGCTGCTCATGTAAGCTGCATCTATAAATTTTTTGTTTAGGTGAAAAAAATTGCCACACCTGTGTGCCAAAAGCTTTCAATAAATTGCCCCGCTCCTTCTCCATTTGAGCACGCGCTCGCCCATAGCTTAATGAAGCTCTTGATAATGTACTGCCACTAGTACATGTATTTTCAGCACCATATCTCCTGCTATCTTCCGACAACTTTGCTCCTATTCAATAAGGTCATGGTTTGAACTATAAATTTAGGCATTTAGAAATTAGGTTTGAACTTGCAAACTGGCATAAAATTTTACACACCTATTTCAACTTGTTTGGACCCAGTGACAATATATCCCTCCACACCACGAACAATATCCCTTTGATAATGCTAAAACATAAATTTTCTATAAGTAAAAGTAAAAAAAAGAAAAGAAAAAAAAAACATAAATTAGGTGAGACAAGAAAGGAAGTAAGCAACCTTGCCAACACGTGTTGATATGTAAAGCTTCTCAAGTTTCTGATGCTGCAGGAGTTCTGCCTCATTAGTAACTAAATTATCTGAACCTCCGTATCCACCAGCTCCAAACTGCTTGAGGACAGCCTAAAGTAAAACCCAGAGCAATCAGCATGCTTCTTTTCAGTCGAATGCAAAATAAAATGAAGTAGACCTTTGTTACGGAAAGAATTCAGTCGAAGTTAGCCATCTAAATTACTACTAACAAAAACAACATTGTTAATAATAGCAAGGGAGGCAAGTAAATAGGAACTTTAAATTGATGGACTATAGTTAAGGATGCACCATATGTTTTAGTGCGTGGAAATAAATACTACTACATGAACAGAAAAATGTAACGTGGAGAACAGAGTTAGAGCAGAAACTGAAATCCCTTAAAGAAACCATGAGCAGAACATAAAATTATACCTTAAATTAATTGATTGTCCATTTCTTTTAAGAGTAAAATGCTATGTAAAAAACTTACGAACAATATGCAATTTTCATTGGACGATCATTTCAACTCAAAACATAAAACAAATATAATTAGTTATTTTATCCAAGTCTTCTTTTTGCAATCCTCCATAAACCCATTTCTTGGCACACCCCATGATAATTTCATAGATTAACAATCTGATTCCAAGAGTGTTCTCCGAACAATACAATAATTAATTCCAGAAGAAAACAATTCATATTTTATACCCTCATCATATGTTACTCTTTTGGGTTGCACATCAAATCTCAATACACAAAATTCACAAAGTTTACGACTTTGAAAAGCAAATGCGTTATGCTGGATCATGCAATGTGAAGCAAACCGAAAATCTTAAAACCCAACAAAGATAAAGCATTGCCAGCAGAACAAGATTGTAAATTTCACCACGAAGATGAAAAAAAGACGAAGAATCTAAGATGAGAAATATGAGATTAGGATTCATAACAGTGTTGTGCAATGAAAGAGAATAAATGAAATTGGATCTACGAAATGAGAGTACCTGTTGTTGCCTAGCGACCTGTTCGCGAAGCCTGGTGGCTTGCTTTCTGATAGCTTCCATTCAAGAGCTTGAGGGCCAAATCTGCCCAAAATCTGCCCAGTTGTTTGTGTCTCCACCAACAGATTTTAGAAGAGAAAGAGATGCAAGCTTTCAAATAAAATTATTGGAGGAGCTCTTTGAGCTTTTGCTTCTTCTGTGCACAAAGATTTCACCTATTTGAACTGAAATATGTTGTTTTTCAAATATTTTATTTTCGAATTTTGAACTTAACAAATGCACATTTATGTAAGGCTCATCATACTGCATGGTACACGCTAAGCCCATTGATGGAAGCCTAGTTGAGCCCATTGAGCCTAATGTGGACCGTAATTGACCCAATCGGTTGTTTAGTGAGATGGACAAAGCTTGAGCTATGGTGTTTGAAGGCTGGACCAGTCCATAGGCCTAACCTATTTAACCGACTAGTTTGCTTTGAAATGGTCGGCCTGCAAGACGCGTTGACTAGCATTCGATCGAAAACCCGGTTCGGCGGTTCCGCCCATTGAGTTCGATGTGGACCGTAATAGACCTGACCGGGTAGTAAGGTGTTTTAAATTCGGGTGACGCGACCTGCAACCATTATCAGTTGGCTGACATTTTCAGAAGGCAGCTACTGCACAATTTCAGCGTCTTCTATCCAAGCTTGGTTCAATCAACATCCTTGATCCAGCTTGAGGGGGACTAGAAGATTTATCTTAGTATGGGTTGCTACTGTCACCTTCTCAACCTAGTTGTTAGGGTGCTTGTTACCACCTAACCTTCTAAGTAGGATTTGATTAGTTTGATCACAATCAGTCATGGTTGTGTCAATCAGAATTGGTGTAAAGCATGGTGCCAAGTATGTAGGGTAGTTGTCATCAACTACAACACTCCCACGTTTCACTCTTGTATAAATCCTCCAAGCTTAAAATTATATATTAATCGACTCTTCTTATTCATCCTGCAAGCTTCTACACTGGAATTCAAGTACCGACTGCCGCTCTTGGGTTGGTATGACATGCAGTACAAATGGGAGTGTTATCAATCTTGACATTAGCGGCGAAGGTGCAATTGGTCGGTAAGGCTTCCATGGAATGGAATGGTGCATGGAAGCCAAATGCATCATCGGTGGAAACATTGACAACTCCAGCAGTCTCTTCAATCTTCAAAATCTAGAAAGCCTAAATTTTGGTGACAACCAATTTGATCGACACGCACATCCCATCTGCAATCAGAAAAGCTTAACAACTTAGGTACCTAATATGGGGATTAAGATTTGGTGACAACCTCTGCGATCCCAGATTCCCAGATAATAGTTTGGCTTTATATAACTATTTTGGGGATTGGGATTGAGAAAGATTTCAGTCTGGGTGAAAAGATTGAGAATTTAATTTGGGGATGAGGAAGATAAGAAAGAAATGGGTTTGAATGGAGAGTGAAGTGAGGAAGATGGAAAAGTCTGAATTTGACGTTTAGGTCTATGGCTATGTTGTGGTTGTGAATCGGAGTTTTTGTTGAAGAGACAGAGGACGAGAGCGAGGGGCAGGGATAGTGGGAGAAATTTGACGAATTTTTACCATTCACCCAGTATGTATTTACTCAACTACATTTTTTGCTAGTCATAACAAATACCCAAACTCCAAGGGGCACAACCCTATACCCAATTTCTCATGAGAGGCAAGCTTATGAGAAGCTTAAAACAGTTACTACATTTAACAACAAAAATCTAGAAAACTACGTTTAATTAAGTTTCTATGAAGGGAGCTAATTTTTACGCTCGCCATTTACCTCATGCACTTCTCTAAATTTTTTACAACCAGCAAATTGAGTAAATCAAACTAAATAAATCGATAGAAACAAGTGGAGTGCCAAAGGAAAAATAATGGAGTGTGAAAATCACCTTCATTCCTAAGAAATAATGTAAATAAAACACAGGTTCTATAGCAGGTTCCTTTTTGGCTGCATAACCATCATAGGAAGTTTATCATATAAAAGAAACTATGGAAACAAATTGCCGTATCAACTTCATTAAACTTGTCTATGGTCATGTCTAATCACCATTTTTTAAGCAAACAGAGCAAAATATGTTAACTTATCCCAGGAAATTCATGATCACCAGATGCAGCACCAAGTTGCAGAGAACAAAATCTGCAAAAGCCCGTTCTGGTGCCAAGTCCTGCAGTTTTCCACACAAAAATGATCAGGAGGAGGATCGAAAGGGTAAAAAGGCAGTAAGATAATGTTACCGACATTGTAAATCATTCGACATATGATGGACAGTAGGTAGTGAAAAACTGGTCTAGAGTATGCAAACGGGTCAAAAATCACAATTTGTAAAGACAGATGGACAAGAAAGAGAGACTCCTTACCTTAAATTCTTTGTTCTCTTTGTTCACTTGGATACGGAGACAAACTGCAAAAAAGAAGTAATTGGTTCAAAGTTAATCTCCTCAGGTCTAAAATATAAGTTTCACCCCAAAGGAAAGAAACCATGTGTTCCATTTACCAGCAAGGACTGCCGTCCCTATGCAAGAAAGTACTCCTGAAAGGAAAGAATTGAATGGGAATGATCCAACTATAGCCATGTAGATTACCTGTTCATTAGCAACAAAGCAAGATAACCAAATAAGACTAAAGAAACCATATATGGTTACAAAGGATGTGCTCGCTTCCACCGCACATGGTAGTTAATGCAAAATGGTAATAAAAAAAACATGTTTTGGTGGGAAGGAAAAAAGTGGACAAGGTGAATCTAACAATGACAAAACATAGTAAAGGCCCTAGCCTGTAAATATAATTATAGATAAGGAGGCTGGTGGCCTTGATTCACGATATGTATCCCAACTAGGATTCTTGTAAATCATAACCTATAAAGCATTGCACACTCAAAAGTGGAGGTGTTTGTGTAAGACGCCCAGTCACCAACACTAGAATGTCAAATCACAAACATTTGTCGGTCTAACTAACATTTTTTACAGGCCTCCGAACACCATGACATTGATATTTCTCACTATTTGACTCTTCAAATCCAGGAGATTCGAAACCTTCTAAAGGAATTTGTTGACTCAATTCAGCTTTCTTACGATATACACTAGGTACTGAAAAAAAAAGTGTTAGCAACATTTACCAATGTGTTGAATGCATAATGGCACCAGGTAGAATGCAAAACTATGTTTATATCAACCCAGAAGGAACAAAGACTACTGCTTGAAAAATATTGAAGCTCAATCATGAAGTGGAAATTTCTAAATTTATATTAGAAAATGAAATTTACAGATCCTAGTTAATCATATTGATCTATCTAAATAATAAGGGGAAACAAAAATCATAATTACCAACAAAAAAATCTATTATATGCTCCATTTATATGCAAAGATAAATGTTCGTCAACGGCACTATCAACTTTAGCAGTTTCAAATCAATTACCAATGTAATAAAGGGTATGCCAATTTTGCAATTTTGCAAAATGTAGTATGTTAAATTTGCATCAAAATGGGGTATGTCAATTTGAAACTGGGGTATGTCTGTAAGAGTTGAGTATTAATGTAATCACTATTTCATTCGGACTGTTACATGATTTAGTTAATGGAGTCTTTTAAGATAAAGATTAATATTGTACTCCTTATCACGTTAGATAACTATCATTAGAAACAGAGTTTAATTAGGATTGGTTTGCAGAAAGCCTTAAGTGTTCTATTACAACTCTAATAGGTATGGTTGATAGACTCAGGGCACCAATATATAAGGATAGTCTCTGCTCTCCAAGAATATGCTCAATAAGTGCTAAGTCCTATTGAAAGCAGAGTATTCAGTCCTGTGAGAGTATTCACTCTTCGACCACTGGTATGAATTCTCATACCTACTAGCTTAATTGAATTGTTCTTAATTAATTGTTTTAGTTTGACTGTGATCTTGATCAATATTAAACTTAAGTGTGTTATAGTTTTAACAATGTCAACATATTTCCTTAGGATTAAATCAAAATGGAGTATGTCAATTCTGCATCTTGACAATTCCCGAAATTGCAAATGCACACAAGTAGAGCGAAATAAATAAAATAAAATTCAAAAAAGAAAATTGAGATCATGGCGTACCTGGATGAGAGCAGTGGAGACAGCAAAACCAACATAGAGATCGATGATCTAAAAATTTAACAGAAACAAAGAATATGAAAAATAGGTTAAACATTTCATTCCATAATTTTGTGAATTCAAAGAGTGTGCGAGAGAGAGAGAGAGACCTTAAGGGCAGTGGGAGTGGCAGAGTAAGCTGATCTAAGAGAATTGAAAAGTGCAACCGCGTCCTTGGTCGCTGACGATGCTGATGTTTTCGCCATTTCTCCTTTCTGCTTCGATTCTTGTTCGTCTGCTGCTTTCAGTTTTTCAGTGTTAGGTCCAAGTCTTGGGAGGGATCGACGGAATGTCTAGGGGTATCACCGTCATTTTAAATATTTGTAATGAAATAACATGGCGTTTGTTACTGATGACTGTTTTATCCCTGGATTAATTTTCAAAACTAAGTTGGACCGGCTTGGCTTGGACTGGCTTGGACCAAGCTGGACTGACTTCTTACCTATGTTTGGTGCTGCCTCCGACGAAAAATCAGGATTATCAAATTAGTAAAATAATGTTTGATGTTGTTGTACTTGTATCACACTAAAATTCGAAAAACAAAAAATTAAGAACAATAGTTGTATCTCACTTTAGTGGTACCTATTTCTACCACCATTTTAATTTATCAAATCATTTTAGTAATAGATTATAATTGAAACTGTGCATTCTCTAAATCACCATTTCAGAATCATCCATATAAAAATTAAATAAAATTGAAAGTCGTTTAGCTACCAATATGTATCAAATTAATTAGTGATTTCAGTGACTATAACGATCCTCGTGATGAACTGTTCACTTCGTTTATGCATATAAATGGCTAAATGATTTCAAAATTCCTTGATTTTTTTCCTGAATAATCTTGAAATGATTTAGAAGTTAAATGATTTCGATTATAATATATGTATAACAATAATTAGATAAATTGAAAAAGTGGTATGAAGAGGTAACACCAGGGTATGATCTAGCTTTAATACTTTTTCTTTTTTTGAAAAATTCCAATCACTATTTGTTTACACACAAAAAAAAAATTATACTTCGGTCCAAGCAAGCACTCAGCGAGATTGAAAGCTCAATTCACAAGGTCTAGCCTAATAATGCCCAGTTGGGACATGAAGTCGTGAAGAAAGGGCAAATTAGTTCCGAAGCTTTGAAATGTATTAGATGGCAAAGGGGATATTTGAGACAAGCAAGTTGTAGCATGGGCCTCACATGCATTTACTTGTCAAGCCAAATCAACCTTCACCACCTATAAAAGGAGAAAAAGTCTTCTTCTCAAAAGATAACCAATCAATCAGTCAAACAAATAAATTGATCAACCCAATCAATTTCAAACAATTACAAACTCTCAAAAGTTTCATTGTTCAAAAACTCGCCCATTTAGGCACAACCTGTTTCTCTGATATGGGATCGAGATTTAGTCTCCTTTCTCAATCCCTCTCTTAGTTCTTACACCAAGAGCATAACACTTTCCCTCATCCCAACTACTGCGCAAAGCTAGTCTTAAAGATCCAAAACACCTAACTCATTCTGACTACCACTCAAAGCTGTCTTTGAGGCATCCAGATCCTCAACCCTTGATGTCAGGACCCGACCCTCCTCTGTCAGGTCCCGACTCATCTAGCACGATATTGTCCGCTTTGGGCCTCCTTGCCCTTGCCCTCACGGTTTTTTTTTTCGGGAGCTCACGGTACAACTTCCCAGGGGGTCACCCATCATGAAATTGCACCAGCCTCAACTCGCTTAACTTTGGGGTTCCAATCCCCCCCAAAGCCACTGAGCTCCCAAAAGGCCTCATGCTAGATAGGTGTGTGTCTACACCTTTAAGGCACACCACCATTCCCTTCCCAGACCATTCCCCCCTCGCAGGAATGTGGGATTTTTCACCATTCCCTCCAGGACACGGGTCTTACAATCCACCCCCCTTAGGGCCCAGCGTCCTCGCTGGCACACTTCCCGGTTGGGGTCTGGATCTGATACCATTCTGTCAAGACCCGACCCTCCTCTGTCAGGTCCCGACTCATCTAGCACGATATTGTCCGCTTTGGGCCTCCTTGCCTTTGCCCTTGCCCTCACGGTTTTGTTTTCGGGAGCTCACGGTGCAACTTCCCAGGGGGTCACCCATCATGGAATTGCACCAGCCTCAACTCGCTTAACTTTGGGGTTCTAATCCCCCCCAAAGCCACTGAGCTCCCAAAAAGCCTCATGCTAGATAGGTGTGTGCCTACACCTTTAAGGCACACCACCATTCCCTTCCCAGACCATTCCCCCATCGCAGGAATGTGGGATTGTTCACCGTTCCCTCTAGGACACGGGTCTTACACTTGACGCTTCAACGTCACTTGAATGCTCTACCAACCTATGACATGATTTTGTATGATGTTTAGTTAGTTGATGATTTCTAATAGATCGTGGCCCTCAAAGGATTAGTTTTCAAGAAGTAATTTACTTATAACACTTGCAATTTACTTATCGCATCAATATTTACGCAACTACTCTATTAGTATTTGTACTTTACATTTTTTTTTTGCAATACAACATATTTTCTTAAGGAGAGTCAAGTATTTGGAATATACCCACTAGTGCGTTTTATGGCTATCTTTAAGTCCTAAAACCATCTATGTGTTGTGGTCCAAAACTTTCACCCCAACTTAAGAAAACCCAGGTATCTAACTGCTTCTAACTAAATAACAAGACGCTTACATGAACACATTGGATATCGCTTGAACTTAGACTAGATTGGAAAGAAATTTTTGTAAAATCCTTGGATACATTAGGCATAGAAAAAAATAGCGTAAGTAAGTTTTCCTGCTTGCCTCACAATCACTTGATTAAAAGGAAGGTATTTGGGTTGCAAATAAAACCCATCTTTAAACTGTCTAGCAGCAGTCTCTACTATTAGTACGCCTACTTTGAAGGTAATTAAAAAACCTATTTGCTTTCTAGTCAACACATCTAGGAAAAGATCGTGGATCAGAGGCACCTTAGCCCACACCTTTGAGCCCAACTCATCCACACATTCATTGATGTCCACCCACTAATACATCATCACACGACAAGCCCGTTCCCTTACAAGCGTAGATTTCTGCAGAGATCTACTGAAGGCGGCTTTGTTCCTATTGTCTTATTCTTAGACAGAACATAATTTGACGTAAATTAGGACTCTTTTTAGTGCATATCCAACTTTAAGCACCCCAAGTGACCCTAAGATGCTAAAGGAAGATTTATGAAAAATACTTCCCAAAAAATGATGGCAGCGCTATCACTACTAGAAGCTAACATAGAGAATCACCATGAAGGAGAGGTTGAGGACATCACCAACCAGGAAAGTGAGGATTTCTTGTCCCCCATCAGCATGTAAATAGAGTCCTTGAATCAGTAGGCCCAAGAGCTTTCCACGCAAGGGAAAGCCGAAGAAAAAAAGAAAATATCCATACCTTGGGAGTTTGAGCCTTGAAAAAGGCAAGAAAACGATGGGATCTGGATGTCAATCCTTGAACCTCTGATCTTAGAGCTTATTGACAGGACCTACCCCCAATCCCCCTAGATTAAGGGCTAAGTCCTGCTCCTGTCTAACTTACGCATGACACAAAGGCTAAACCGACACCCAACCTCCATGTGATACGTAAGTCAGACAAGGGATTTCCAAAGGCACTGTTTAAAATTTCCAAACTTCCCAGAGCGCGCAGACTCTACTGTGGATCGCACTTGTGATGTCTTCGTCTCTCTCGACCAACAGCCTGCACCGCTACAACCTGGAGGGTATCGAAAACATGAAAAGACTGTGAGTGGACAAAAATAAATAATAATTTAGGAAACAGTTCAGAAGAAATTACATTTTTACCCTCCACGCAAAAACCAATGCATGCATATAAAATCCATGTCATGAAACCATTCCATATCCAAAAGCATCAGTGAAAAACAGAATCATTACTTTCCTCAAACCCGTAATTCAAATTCAGGGCCTCAGCCCAAAAACATCAATCAATCTCAAAGTACGGGAACTCAGTCCCAAAACTCATCAAATCCAATTAATCCGGGCCAACGCCCAAAACATCTGAAAACTAGTGAAAAACCAGTGAAAACATCGATCATGCAAGTTGCTGGATCTCAAGTGCACCCAAGTCTTTAAACTCAAAATCATGCGCATAATCAGGACTTCCCGGGATATCAACGAGTCTTTAAACTCAAAACACAATCAACATGCCTCGGGGGGTATCATAACCGAGTCTTTAAACTCGAAACATATACCGAGTCTTTAAACTTAAAACATATCAATCCAGGGCCCTCCCCCCGTCAATCAACCGAGTATTTAAGCTCAAAACTAGATCCAGCAGTTTTTCTTTTCTTTTTCCGGGTCTTTAAACCCAAAACCATTTTTCAATCAAGTGAAAACCATAGGAAATCCATATCCGAATTCGCAACAATGATTCCATAAGTCGGCATTTGAAACCATCATCCCGAACCCAAATCCAGAATTTCCTTTCAAGTTTCAAAACCAAATCCAAAACATCATTTTCGAAATCCAGTTCCAAAATCGAAAGCTCATTTTTCGAAATCACATGCACAGGGCTCCAAGCTCGAAATCACTTTTCCGAAATCCATTTCAAAACATTGAAATCAAATCATATTTAAAATCTCAAAATCAAATCTTCAAAACCATGATCAAATCACCATATAAATCGAAACCTCGTAAAACACGCAATTCCGTAAATATCTCAAAAACCGTACAAAACCGTAAATCATCAAGATCATAATCAAAATCATAGAATCACGTATAGAAAACATATAAAAACGTATATGCATGCATCATAAGTTAGAAAGCAAAGTCCACTCACAGACCATTTCGATGTTGCCTCGATACGCGCGCACTTATGCCGTTCCCGGCCAATCCACTATCATCGGCTTTCCCGAACCTGTCCAAATCCCATAATAAGGTCACTAACTACTTCATTAAGCTTCTACTAAGTCCCCGTAATTTTCCTTATTTTTAAATATTTTTAACCAAGGCCTAAAACTTTCGGACATGCCGAAACATATCGAGACGACGTCCGATCGACTCGAAACCAATCACAAAATGTTCGTTACATCGAACACTTTAAAAGTCGTGTTGACTGTGCCCTCGAAAAGAGAGCCCATGCGCCCTCATGCGCTGCCTAATCACCCTACGCGTGAAACCACGCGTGGTTACTATTCATCATCCATGTCCTCAAGAAACTCGGTCTGAACCGGTTCTGCAAATCCGGTCCAGCCGTGAACCGGCTTGGCCGGTTTTCGTCCAATTCTCATCCATTTTCAGCCCTAATTAGTCCATTAGGTTCGTCCATCCCTTTCCTATGCATCTACATCATCAAAACAAGAACTTGGGGTCTGTTAGTTACCTTCCAAATCAAGAATCACACACCAATTTCTCCTCTTCTCTGTTCTTATGATTCCGGCCACCATTTTTTTTCTTTTCAAGCTTATTCGCTTTGTCTTAACCTCCAAAATACATTCCAAAAACCCAAACACGTTAAGAATCATGAAAACAACTTCACCATTTTTAATTCAAAAATCGAAGATCACGGGTAACCTACCTTACCATCATTCTTAGACCTTGAATTCAAGTCCACTGAGTTCCTCTCATCTTCTTTACCATTTTGTTTTCACACAACCTAAGCAATTGATGAGAATTTGGGGAGATTGGATTTAAGGTCACATTTCACGCTCTGTTTCTCAAAATCGAAAGCCACCGCCCACGGCGGCCCTCGTGGCAGCACCAGCACAACCTCCCCATCTGCTCTGTCACTCTTCTTCACACTCACAACACTCATCTCAGGTTAAGGGTTCAAGAAGATGGCTTCCACGAACATTTGTCTCTGTTTTTCCCTCCCCGTTTGTAAAACCACACACATACACATTGTGCACGAGTTTAAATTCAGCTTGAGGCTTCTACACCCATCCAGACCCAGCCACGTGTCCAAAACCTAGTGGGCACCAATCCCAAGGTAAGCCATGTGTCCACAGATAACAGGCACAGATCCCTAGGCAGTGAAAAAGACCAAATTGCCTCTACATGACAAATTACTATTTTACGCCTCATGTTCCTAGACCTATAACGTTATTATTCGAACTCCAATGAACGCATGCCGCCTGTCGTTGTATTCAGGGCATCGAGATCTACCTAATGGTCCTTGAAATACATGAAAATTCCTTGTCGTCTAAAAAGTCAACCTTTTGCCCCTATTCGATCAAATTACCAAAATACCCTTTAACTTCCAAACATCATAACTTTTTCCTCGTCTGTCGGAATCGGACATGCCACCTGTCTATGAACTCGTGACGTAACAAACTACGTCATGGTTATTGGTCAAGGTCCATTTGATCGCCCGAATGAAAGGTCAATATTTTTGCCCATTCTAGGGGCAAAATCGTCATTTCGCACCGTCCGTCCGAAATCAGCCATTAACCACTAATCTAATCCCGATTTCCGGGACGAGCTGTTACAATCTACCCCCTTAAAAGAATTTCATCCCCGAAATTCTGTATCTCGTACTTCCGTATTTAACTGGGGGAAATCCAACTGATCTTACACCTGGGTCTTCTACCAGTGTCCATCATCTGCCATTCCAAATTATCCTGATAGTTCCCAAACTGCCACCCCAGCTTGGTCAAGCCAACCAATTCATCTGACTTCCAACCCGTCTGACGATCATCTCATCCTTATCGGGGTCAACACATTCCCAACTTGTACCTAAGGTACCTCTAATGTCACGCCAACTAACCCTCATGGCTCAACCAACCCTAGGTACGCCACAACGTCACTGCTACCAATTTCAACACTTCTAACTCCTTTCTGAGTCGAGTGTCCCTCATACCAATGTCCCAGTACATCATGTAAGTTCGCCGTCAACAAACACAAATCTCGGGTACACCCATTGCCATACTACTTCCGTCAGCGATCTGCGCCGACCTCACCGGAGTCACAATGTACTCATATATATTTCTAATTCAACCAATCATTTAACCAGTGGTTCCATTAACCACCAACACGGTCAACCTGTGGGCACACTAACCACATCCCACACTATAGCATACCTCGTAATGTTAGGGTCCCACCAGCCACTCATGGTCCGGAGCATCCAGCTCACATCAATCGCCTGCAATAACCAATCAACCACTCGGAATCACCCTGATCCGACCCACATGCTCCGACAAAAATCCATCATATCGGAACTACGCCGATCATCCATCAATCCACAACATACCTCGGTACTAAGACGATCACCAATACTTCTACCAAACCCCATGATGCACGTCCAATTGCATCAGGACACATCATAAGTACATGCACCACTCACAACCAAACCGAATCATGGTGCATACCATTAAACACAAGCAAATACAACCCTATGAACTTGATTAAAACAAAGATATGTTAGAATACCTCAACATAGCTCGTAGTGTATATCCTCACGTACTTCCAATGTCATCTTACAGTACGTCCACTAATCAGCTACAGCGGCATCAGCCACGCACTACGACATCCAGAGTCCAACCAAAAACATCCTAGTGTACTCGTCACCCTCACAGTGTAACTCCAGGGCACACAAAATGTTCTCGTAACCATACTAATTACCACCTGACAACGAACCAATAACACTTCACTTTTGAAGCCCATCGGTCTAATCCAATACTAGGCCAAACTACACGTCTTTCTAGGGAAGTCCAACTCGAATCCCTTCCTAGTTTCTCAGTCTCCTAGGTCTTCCGACCAATATGAAATCCAAACACAGCTCAACTATGCATACATGGCAGACCCAGTACCAAATCTACATCCAATATCCATACGTATGTGAAAGGAACCGCACACGTCCTGCATAATTCTAAGATGGTCAAGTTATCCACATACGATCCTCCTGACCCAACAACTCCATCCTGCCTGAAACAATCCAATCGTGATCCACTCGCTTCTGAGTAGACCTCACTTCGCGCCCATACAACTCTTACCATCAGACCATCACATCGGATTTAATCAATCTAGAATACTCCACGTCTAGATTGTGGGTTCTCTTTTCAATAACCTCGTATCGATCAGTTATAGTTACTCATTCTCAGCTTCTTTCCATCATCCTTCAATGGAAACTCACAATAATCCACCACTATCACGCAAAAGTCATCCGACCTTAAGCCAACTTAACACCAATTCCTGATACTCGCCACACAAACCACACCCAGCGTCATTAAGTATTCTTCCTACTCCTAAACACATCCATAAGTGTCCACGATCAAGGGGGGTCAGAAATCCTGACATCCCAACAATGAGTCTCCCAACTCAACTCTAGAGTATCCACCACACAACCTTATCACCAACTCGGAACCAAACACAGTATCTCATAATCTAAACCACACTATCTCCTAGTTCCAAGATTCCAATCATGTTGGAAGTATATCCTCATTTTCCAACCATGGAACTCAATCCTCAACACGAATACCACTATTGGACCAACCGTCCAAACGTCAACTCTGCTATACTTAGGCTATTCTCAACTCTTACGGAGCACGACCACGTGTTCGTAACCAAACCAACTCATCGACCAATTCGCCTGTCGGCTAACTCCATTTATGTACATCCGAAAGGGTATCAATCACCACTCATTCTGATGATCACATCTCAACCTTTCTGAGGTTCAACTTCGACTCCGAGCACCTGCTAAAATACGGTCACCAACTCTCAAAATCCTCAATCAACAATCACGGACCTCGGACCCCTCAGTCCATATCCTCGAAGTTGTCACTCACCAAGTACCCGCCTCGGTATCTGCCGACCTAGTCCATCACGTCAAGGGGAATCCACTAAAACCATCCTCACGAACGATCAATCCCGACCATACAAGCCTAGCCTGATCGAACACGAGGCATAGGTCCATCGCGCTTTCGCTGCGCTACTCTGATCCACCTACCGGCATCCTGACCGTTCGTCCCGAAACATGACCTACCAATGGTCATCACATATTCCAGCTCTGTTCATGGTTCCGTCCAGACATCGGCATCTCATGCCTGTTCACAGCCTCAGTTCAGGATGTGCTCATCATACCACTACAGGCATCTCAGCTCGTGGCACATCGTCTCCTATCTCGGGCTCCTTACTCACCAGTCCCGAATCTCTGCTCCGATCGAGCCAAAACCCTCAATCTATGCTCGGGTCGGGGAACTGACATCCCTCATCATTCCCAATGCTGCGCAGCCAAATGCTCAACCAACGCCACAATCTCACTGGGCTCATCCAGAGTCATCTACTAATCATCCACTACCACGGCTGCACCTAACAGCAACATCTCCAGTCCGGCCGTGGGTCGGCCCAATCACAACAACTATCTAACCATCATCCTCAACCTCACGGTTTCCAAACTTAGCACTTAGTCTGAGGTTTCTCACAAAGATATTTACAATCCCAATTAATCATCCCAACACGGTTCCTCAAATCCTTATCCTCACTCGGGTTATCCAACCCCGTGGCAACCACTAGCTCACAATAACCTTACTACTCGGGTCGTCACACCCGGCTTATCGAAAAGTCTTTACACCGACATCAGCCAGTAACCAATGCTAGGGGGAAATCCTTGAGATCCTCAGAGTCATTTCCTATACCCTCGTTACACGAGGCATCCGGCTACTCGTAGCCGCACAAATCCAATCTCAACCAAATCGACCAAAAGGTCACCAATCCATACTATCGTCATCTGACCTAACCTGGCCTGACAAGTTATCATCAACCGGCTCCCTCGGCCCACATGTACCACCAGCTCAACCGGCTACTATCAAGCCCCACAGGCCGACCAGTCTACTCATAATCGTAGCTCACATGCTACCATCCAGGTTAATCATGCTGGCATACAGCCAGCCCTATGGTCTAACCATCGAGCATATCCAGCACCAAACACACTAACCAGTCCAGCCCTAAGCCGAAATATTATCTCACCACACCCCGCGTATCAAGCAACACATTACCCAGTCGCTTATACTTAACACTGCGTATCGAGCAACTATCACCCAGGCACTAACAATCGCCGTTAACTAACCACTAGCGAACGTACTATCACTATCGCGTCCAGGTTGATGACGGGCTGTTTCTCGTCGAGACATCACATCCACAGTAGCATTCCAACACACCCAAATCGATGAACCAACGACTCTGGGCACCAATCCTTGCGCAGAACACACGAAACCTGCTCTAATACCAATTTGACAGGACCCACCCCCAATCCCCCTAGATTAAGGACTAAGTCCTGCTCCCAGCTAACTTACGCATGACTCAAAGGCTAAACCGACGTCCAATCTCCATGTGATACGTAAGTCAGACAAGGGATTTCTAAACGCACTGTTCAAAACGTCCGGACTTCCCAGAGCGCGCAGACTCTACTGTAGATCACACGTGTGATGTCTCCGTCTCTCTCGACCAACAGCCCGCACCGCTACAACCTAGAGGGTATCGAAAACATGAAAAGACTGTGAGTGGACAAAAATATATAATAATTTAGGAAGCAGATCAGAAGAAATTACATTTTTACCCTCCACGGAAAAACCAATGCATGCATATAAAATCCATGTCATGAAACCATTCCATATCCAAAAGCATCAGTGAAAGTTAGAATCATTACTTTCCTTAAACCCGCAATTCAAATCCAGGGCCTCCGCCCAAAAACATCAATCAATCTCAAAGTACAGGAACTCAGTCCCAAAACTTATCAAATCCAATTCATCCGGGCCAACGCCCAAAACATCTGAAAACCAGTGAAAAACCAGTGAAAAACATCAATCATGCAAGTTGCTGGATCTCAAGTGCGCCCGAGTTTTTAAACTCAAAATCATGCGCATAATCAGGCTTTCCCAGGATATCAACGAGTCTTTAAACATCAAACACAATCGACAGGCCTCAGGGGGGGGGGGTATCATTACCGAGTATTTAAACTCAAAACATATACCGAGTCTTTAAACTCAAAACATATCAATCTAGGGCCCTCCCCCCATCAATCAACCGAGTCTTTAAACTCAAAACCAAATCCAGCGGTTTTTCTTTTCTTTTTCCGGGTCTTTAAACCCAAAATCATTTTTCAATCAAGTGAAAACCATAGGAAATCCATATCGGAATTCGCAACAATGATTCCGTAAGCCGGCATCCGGAACCATCATCCTGAACCCAAATCCAAAATTTCCTTTCAAGTTTCAAAACCAAATCTAAAACATCATTTTCAAAATCCAGTTCCAAAACCGAAAGCTCGTTTTTCGAAATCACATGCACATGGCTCCAAGTCCGAAATCACTTTTCCGAAATCCATTTCAAAACATTGAAATCAAATCATATTTAAAATCTCAAAATCAAATCTTCAAAACCATGATCAAATCACCATATAAATCGAAACCTCGTAAAATGCGCAAATCCGTAAATATCTCGAAAACCGTACAAAACTGTAAATCATCAAGATCATAATCAAAATCATAGAATCACGTATAGAAAACATATAAAAACGTATATGCATGCATCATAAGTTAGAAAGAAAAGTCCACTCATAGACTATTTCGTCGCTACCTCGATACGTGCGAACTTATGCCGTTCCGGCCAATCCACTATCATCGACTTTCCCGAACCTGTCCAAATCCCATAATAAGGCCACTAACTACTTCATTAAGCTTCTACCAAATCCAAAAATCAAAGCTTCTACTACTTCATTAAATATTTTTAACCAAGGCCTAAAACCTCCGGACATCCTGAAACATATCGAGACGATGTCCGATCGACTCGAAACCAATCCCAAAATGTTCGTTACATCGAAAACTTTAAAAGTTCTGTTGACTGTGCCCTCGAAAAGAGAGCCCACGTGCCCTCACGCGCTGCCTAATCACCCTACGCGTGAAACCACATGTGGTTACTGTTCATCGTCCATGTCCTCAAGAAACCCGGTCTGAACCGGTTCTGCAAATCCAGTCCATCCGTAAACCGGAATGGCCGGTTTTCATCCAATTTTCATCCATTTTCAGCCCTAATTAGTCCATTAGGTTCGTCCATCCCTTTCCTATGCATCTACATGATCAAAACAAGAACTTGGGGTCTGTTAGTTACCTTCCAAATCAAGAATCACACATCAATTTCTCCTCTTCTCTGTTCTTGTGATTCTGGCCACCATTTTTCTTCCTTTCAAGCCTATTCGCTTTGTCTTAACCTCCAAAATACATTCCAAAAACCCAAACACGTTAAGAATCATGAAAACAACTTCACCATTTTTAATTCAAAAATCGAAGATCACGGGTAACCTACCTTACCATCCTTCTCAGACCTTGAATTCAAGTCCACTGAGTTCCTCTCATCTTATTTACCATTTTGTTTTCACACAACCTAAGCAATTGATGAGAATTTGGGGAGATTGGATTTAAGGTCACATTTCACGCTCTGTTTCTCAAAATCGAAAGCCACCGCCCACGACGGCCCTCGTGGCAGCACCAGCACAACCTCCCCGTCTTCTCTGTCACTCTTATTCACACTCACAACACTCATCTCAGGTTAAGGGTTCAAGAAGATGGCTTCCACGAACATTTGTCTCTGTTTTTCCCTCCCCGTTTGTAAAACCACACACACACACATTGTGCACGAGTTTAAATTCAGCTTGAGGCTTCTACACCCATCCAGACCCAGCCAGGTGTCCAAAACCTGGTGGGAACTAAACCCAAGGTAAGCCATGTGTCCACAGATAACAAGCACAGATCCCTAGGCAGTGAAAAAGACCAAATTGCCCCTACATGACAAATTACCATTTTGCCCCTCACGTTTCTAGACCTATAACGTTATCATCCGAACTCCAATGAACGCATGCCACCTGTCGTTGTAGTCAGGGCCTCGAGATCTACCTAACGGTCCTCAAAATACGTGAAAATTCCTTGTTGTCTTAAAAGTCAACTTTTTGCCCCTATTCGATCAAATTACCAAAATACCCTTCAACTTCCGAACGTCATAAATTTTTCCTCGACTGTCAGAATCGGACGTGCCTCCTGTTTATGAACTCGTGATGTCACAAACTACATCACGATCATCGATCAAGGTCCATTTGACGTCTAGAACAAAAAGGCAACATTTTTGCCCATTTAGGGGCAAAATCGTCATTTCGCACCGTCCGTCCGAAATCAGTCATTAACCACTAATCTAATCCCGCTTGCCAGGACGGGTTGTTACACTTATCCTCCCAAAGGGCTCCGGGAATAAAACACCATAAAGAAGCAAGAGCTGCAATGGGATATCAAAAGATGCATGCGAGATGTTTTTCGAATGCCAACAACATATGGTCAGTCAGGAAGAATCAAAGATTAGGCTGTCTAAAAACATCCTATTCGGAAATAAAAGTGAGTTAAAAAGTTGGAGGAAATTTGACCCAAATGAAACGGGGTCAGAAGAGGAATTTAGGCCTAACTAGAGGCCACTATGTAATCGAGCATCAGGCCATCATGAATAAGATGGAAAAAATTAGAGGGATGATGTAAGGCCAAGCAATGCCTCCAAGGTGAGTGAATGTTCGGATCTATAGAAAACCTTTTCTAGCTTATATAGATCAGGACAATCCATTGCCAAAAAATTTCAAACCACCAAATTTTCACTCTTCAATGTAGACGACATCACATCGTTCTGCAACTATGGAAGACAAGGAAAGTTTGCATCATAATGTGAAGATATGGAGGAGAACTCTCATCTCAAACTTTAATTGTTCAACAATTCCTTATCTGGGGATTCCTTTTCCAATTATATGTCGTTACCAAAGGGATCCATACACAATTGGGGACAAATGGAAGCTAAGTTCCACATGAAATTACACAAGATCGAACTAAAGATCACAATATGTGATCTAACTGCTATCAAGTAAGGAGAACATGAAACAACTGAGAATTTCATAGTTTGGTCCAAAAGGGTCAAGATGAAGTGCAAGTTTCTCGTGAACAACACCCAGATGGTGGCTATCCACAAAGAGCTCTAAGCACTATGCCATTTTTCCTCTTAGACGACAGTGAAAGACTGTGTCAGGACCCAACCCTCTTCAGTTAGGACCCGACTCATCTAGCACGATATTGTCTGCTTTGAGCCTCCTTGCCCTTGCCCTCACGGTTTTGTTTTCGGAGCACACGGTGCAACTTCCCAGGGGGTCACCCATCATGGAATTGCACCAACCTCAACTTGCTTAACTTTGGAGTTCCAACCGAACCCAAAGCCACTGAGCTCCCAAAAGGCCTCGTTCTAGATAGGTGTGTGCCTACACCTCTAAGGCACACCACCATTCCCTTCCCAGACCATTCCTACCTCGCAGGAATGTGGGATCATTCACCGTTCCTTCCAGGACACGGGTCTTACAATCCACCCCCCTTAGGGCCCAGCGTCCTCGTTTACACATTTCCCGGTCGGGGTCAGGCTCTGATACCATTCTATCAAGACCCAACCCTCCTCGGTCAGGACCCAACTCATCTAGCACGATATTTTCCGCTTTGGGCCTCCTTGCCCTTGCCCTCATGGTTTTGTTTTCGGGAACTCATGGTACAACTTCCCAGGAGTCACCCATCATAGAATTGCACCAACCTCAACTCGCTTAACTTTGGAGTTCCAACCAAACCCAAAGCCACTGAGCTCACAAAAGACCTCGTGTTAGATAGGTGTGTGCCTACACTTTTAAGGCACACCCCCATTCCCTTCGCAGACCATTCCCTCCTCGTAGGAATGTGGGATCGTTCACCGTTCCTTCCAGGACACTGGTCTTACAGACTGTCGTTTGATTGTTAAAAAAAAACGTTCTTTATGTGAGTGTCATCTCTTTGAGCAATATTAGACAACACTTATTACCTGTTGTCTAAAACAACATTAGACGGCAATTTTTCCAAAAAAAAACCGTCGTAATTCCTATCAGATGACGGTTTTTCCTCAAAATATACTAAGTCCAAAAAAACCGTCATCTATTGCACCATTAGACATTGGTTTTACGGAAAAAAAACGTTGTCTATTACAATGAAATCTCACATTTAAACGTCTTTTTTTGTTGAAATGTTGTATGATGCACTTTTAGACGATGATTTTGTATAATAAGGCAGTAGTAATCCACTATTGTATGAAGCTTTTGATCTTATTAGACAATGATATTTTGTGTCTCAATTCATCTAGCACCTATCTTCGATTCATATATAAACTTTTTCAATCAATTAAAGGATATATATTTTTATGTAGCAAATTCATCAAATGTGATTCTTATATTAAATCAACTAAATGTAAAAAAGATAGCCAATACATTCAAATCCCAAAAGTACAAGAGTTAGCTATGTAGCTAAGTGCATGTCTCTGAAGATATAATTTTTAAAAAAGGAAAAATTAACATAAAAGTACATGTTTAGGTCATGCAATTCAATTGTACCGAGTCATTTCATATGCTACCTAAACCTACACTACATAATTTCCTAAAAAAATCTGCCCACTCACCATGCACTTCATCTATCTCCTTTCGCGTGTAAGTGTTAGTCAGTCACTTCTTGCACTGTAATATTAGAAAGAAATTAAATCAAACATATATAAGGTCCAACAAAACTCAAATCACACAAATCAAACAAGGGCCATATTTTCAGTTAAATAAGGGTATATTTCCAGCTAAATTTCTAGAATAAGGGCAGATTTCTAGCAAGTTAGGGAGTGAGAATATGGCTATATTTCCAATCAAGTAAGGTTCAAAAAATGCAGAAATTCAGTCAAGTTTCTAGACACATCACACAAATCAAAATAGCAGATTTCCAGCAATCTCAAAGGTCCAACACGGCATAAATGTATATTTAGTTTAGGAAAATCCTAATTTTAACTGACATTAAGAAAGAGTAATTAAGCTGAGTCTACTACACATTGTCAAAATATCATATAAATTATTGCTAGTGACTTCCAAGTATTAAGCACCTTTTTCCAAAAAAAGCTTATTCATTCTCAACACTTTCGAATATCCAACCTCTAAGTAGAAACAAAGCAAACCTCACCAAAAACAAGCCTAGTTCAAGAAAATCATGGATTCCAATCAAAGCCATATGGGGAAAACATATATAATTAGATAAAGTGGAAAAAGGAAAAGAATTAGAAAATACTGGAATCCTCTAATATCTTTCCAACAAAGAATTTGAAAGAAAAAAGGTGTCCTTTGTGGAGTACGCTTAGTCTAACGGGTTAAGAGGGACAAAATGAGTTGCTAGTCTAGTTGCAACCAATTCTTTACCATTCATTCTCGCTCTTGTTAAGGCCAAGATCTCTCCTACATTCCCACATGTATCAACTAATTCTAGTCAAATCCAGAAATAAAAAGAAACAAAAAAAACTTTCATTCCTTTATATCAGCAAGCTTATCGAGATGTACGGGAAGATGGGAATGCATGTACAAGAAACCACAATCAATATGAAAGCCAATACTAGCTTCTGGAGTGGAAAAAACTTGTTTAAAATCATTCATGAAATACACACCAAGAAAATGTTATGTCATTGTCACCACACATACCTGAAATGTAGATCAAACCGGTGAAAACCAAAGAAAGAGATGTTCCTTCAAACATATCACTAGTATTATACTCACAGTTTTTTCTGTGACTACTGAAAACTTCATTAGGACCATTAAGGATGTGCCTCCACCCATTAGAAATTTGATGGGCTAGAGCCACCTGAAGATATCGTGAATTCTTCAGTCTCCATGTTAACTATGCATTAGAGAAGATAGGTTTCTTCTTGTTTGAAGCATATATTACTTGATTTTTCTTGTAAGTATGAATGTGATAGCAAAGCCAATGCATTGTATACTACTTCAAGGCATGATACTCTGCCAAAAGAGAATTTATGAGCAAATTTTCACCCATGGCGCTAACCTTGTAAAATTACTAGCTCACCTTGGTCATGTTTTCCCCATTTTTCTAAGTATTTAGCTAGCAAAGGAGCCTAATTTCCGGTGAAAAAATAAAAAACAAATTAAGAACAATCAGAACCCTAATGAAAACATAAAATCAAATCCCATGCCTTGACTAGATAAATAAAGAGAAAGCAACTTTTCAATGGCATGTCTCACCAGACCATGCCACTACAAATTGTGTCCACTTAAGAGACAATTCAAAGTTTGATCACCCAGGGCCTATCTCGCTAGCCCTAATTCCAAAAATGCCAACGAGGGTCGACACATATCCTTTCCCAAAGGTATAAGTGAATATGATCAACCCACAATGACCAAGATTTGAAAAGAAGGCCAAGATGGCTAAAGAGGATAAAAAACCTACAATCCTTGACAGAGTAATTATGTGCAGCAAGTGCATGACAAAATGTGTGTTAGAAATCCTAGCTCCATGTGCCAAAATAGACTTGGAACTCAAGAAATCGAGAGAAAGTCAGGATGAGGAATTCCTTAGGATCCTAGAAGCAAGATTTGGGCAACATAGCCCAAAAGAGAAAATACCTCGAAGCTCTATCTTCCAAAGATTGAGAAACATCAAAAGGAAACAAGAATGAGTTGTCAATCAAGCGATAGAGGGGGCAGCCTAGCCAGCTAGTCCTCAAAAGCCAGAAGTCCATATCATACCAAAAAAAAAAAAGATCAATGCCTCAAAAAGAAGTTTTCCAAAAGGAAAGTGGTTGACAAGACCAGTCTCTAATTTTCTTTGAAAGTCAGACTGGTCTAGCTTTCTTCTGACACTTCTTGTCAGATAAGGGATATCGCTAATCTTTATTAAAGTTCAACTTATTGAATTAACCAAATTATATCCACTCCTACAGGGTACTGTCCACATCTAATCCACCCCCTAACAAGTAGTGGAGTTACTAATTTGATTATTTTTGGTCGTGTCATTATTAATATATGTAGCATAATTCGTAACATCAATTAAATACGCATATCTAAAATACATGATCATTCGAAGATTTCTTATGCTATTATACCATTATTTAATTGGCATTATTTCATTACCACTATCATCGTTTTATCACCAAATAAGATTAAAACCCATAAGTCACCATTTTCCATATTTACCTTTTTTCCCACATAATTAATACAAAATTTCTTCTTAAAGAAAATTGTGAATAGTCAAGATCTTTCCATAAAAAATCATAAACCTCGTATTTCCATAGATTTTCTAAAATCTTGTATAAACCATAAGCAATTTATAGTATTATGCCTTTAAAATAAATCCCAATGTAAGTATGCAATATGTTGATGCACGAAATGTGCTAACTTAGGGAGCGAATGCTGCTCTTCCACGTGCCCTGTCTAGATCTGAAAGAGAATGAAACAAGTCAGTATAAGCACCGGTGTGGTACCAGTCCAAAGGTACTCCGACGCCCAAGTCAATGGTCGGTCTAATGTATAGGGTGAGTCGTAAAATGTGTACTGTAAAAGTAGTTGTGAACAGTAAATACTTAGTTACCTTTATACGAAAAATGGACCCCTTTTGTATGGGTGTAGTGAATATAATAATTTTATTCTCCCGATGTGGGACAAATGTTAATTGATGTGGGACTAACACGTGGAGGGGCTGTCCAGACCCAACTAGGGTTTGCTCGCATGAGTGGGCCTGGACCCCTTGGACTTGTGATGGGTAGAATTATTGGGCCTTCAGGTCGGTCTGGGTCGACGTACCAACCAACGGAGGCTGGGCCTCCAGAGTCGGCCATCTGAATGGTGCTGGAAGAGGGCTGGGCCTCTGTGTCGATCTGGGCTGTCATGCCGAGCCGACAGAGGGCTGGGCCTCCAAGGTTGATCGGGATTGTTCATTATTTGGTAGTGGACTGGGGCTGCAGTCGGTCTGGGCTTCTTTCTCGGCCTGGGCCGATATGGTATAAACAGAAGTCCCCCAAGTTCGTGATCGAGGTGGAATTTCTCGGTTGGGGACTTGTAAATAGAGTGCCCCAGATCGGATGTATATGCCTCCAGTCCCCCAAGTCCCTCAGGCGAGGGATTGAACCGAGCGTAGGAGTCGGTGGTGGAAGGCGGAGGGTAGACCGAAAGGATGAGTCAGTCGGTGTGGGCGGGGAAAATAGAGTCCACCTGTGTCGACGTCAGCATGTGTGGAAGTCGAGGAGTCGTCTACGCCTTGGGTTAGTGGGCATGACCATTGGAGAAATCGAGGAGCCGTTTATGTCGCTTGTCAGTTGGTTGGATGGTTGGAATTCACGACCATTTGTTGTCAGCGAGTGATTCGAGGGCATGCGTGGTCCGTGGGGAACAGCTAGCAATGGTAGTAAATGTCACGCGAAATGAGGCGACGCTTCGATTGCCGACCTATGCCTATAAATAGTGGGTTAAAAAGCATTTTTAACCGTTTCTATTTTCACGCACTTTGTTTTTTTGGGCTTTGTCTGTGTTGAGGCGATTTCCGACGAGCATTCCCGAGAACATTCACGGTGGTACAATTTTCGGCGAGGACAAACGACTTTGAATCACTAGGTACGACCTCCTGCCGTTGCTATTTTCGATTTGGATTTCATTTTTCCTTCGTTTCTGGTGGATGAACTGGGGTTCGGACACCGGTTCAATCTTGGTAAAATAGTGGTCGGTGTCCAATAGGTGTTTTTTTACTCCCTGTTTCGCAGTGTTGCAATGTCTGACAAAGATAGCCAGTCCAACGAAGTACGAGACTATGACGAGGGAGAGCAACAAAGCCTCTCAATAGACACGGGCACCTCGGTGGAGGACACACCGACGAGGAAAAACACCAAGAAACCCGCCAGAGGTGATCAGACCGGAGTGTCAGGGTCCAGTCGGTCAAGGGTTAAAGAGACTCAGACCAGTAGGAAAAGGTCTGTCAGCGCGAGCACAGCTCAGACTGCTGAGATTCCAACCGAGGAGACTATCGACACGGTGGTGTGGTCGATAAATGCATATGAGAGTCGGGAGACAGAAGCGTTGGTAAAGAAATTCTGGTCGACGTGGGAAGTGCCCGTGGATGTAGAGCTGCGAGTGCTCGGTCCCATCGTGCTGCTAAGTGAGGCGCCTGAAAGATGGGCGCTGTTCTACACTGAGCTGTACAGCCATGGAGTCCGGCTGCCCCTACATCCTTGGCTAAGAAGGATAGTCCGAAAGTTGGGTATGGCCCTCGGTCAGCTGAACCCGAATGTCTAGATCATTCTGATCCATTCCGCATGTATGCTGAGGAGGTCAATGCCAGCCAACTGATTGCTGAAGAGGATGACCGACTTAAGGCTGAGTTGGAGCGAGTCAGCGAGGTGAGGGGCCGAAGGGCCTTGGGGGAGGAGCAACTGAAGTTAGAGGTGGAGCGGTTGAAGTCGTTGATACGAGTATGTAAGGGGGGAATTCGATAATGTGTTGAACTTTTTATTAGGTGCTCATTAATGTGTGGAGCAAAAAGAAGAGAGAAGTTTGTCATTGATAATTTGTGGGTCGAATGAGGACCAGTACAAAGAAGACCGACGGACGATAAAGAATTAAATGTAGTACCGCTTCAGGTGGTCGGCATTCCATGGATGTTCGAGGATGCGACCGTCGGGGTCAGACAGCTCATACGTCATAGGTCGGCATATGCGGGTTATTCGGTAGGGGCCTTCCCAATTGGGACCGAGAGTGCATGCCGATCGGTCTCGAGTGGCGAGGCTGACCTTTCGGAGTACTCAGTCCCCTACTTGGAAAATGTGTGGTCAGACCTTGGCGCCGTGATACTAGAAGAGCCGCTGTGTGTGGGCAACATTCTGAAGGTAGGCCTTTGTGCGGTGTTCCTCGACTAGATCAAGGCTTAGCGTCATCTGTTGTCGTTCTGGTTAGCATTATAGGACGTGACTCAGTAAGACTCCCCATTGACCTCGGTAGGAACAACGACCTCGGTTCCTAATGCTAAGGAGAAAAGGGTCTCGTTGGTAGCCGTTCGGTATAAGGTCCGATATGACCAGAGTGCACTCGGTAGGATGTTGACCCACTTTCCCTTGGCCTCCACGAGATGGGACTCCAAAGTGTGTTTTATGATCTTGTTTACGGCTTCGACTTGTCTGTTGGACTGAGGGTGAGTGGGGGAAGAGAAGCATAGGTTGATTCCATACTGAGCGCAAAAAGTTTTGAAGCGGGCGTTGTCGAACTGTTTCCCGTTGTCGGTGATGATTGTATGCGGGAGGCTGAACCAACAGATGATGTTCTGGAAGATGAAAGTTTCGATCTGGGAAGTGGTGATGGATGCAAGGGCCTTAGCTTCGACCCACTTGGTGAAGTAATCGACTATGACAACTGCGTACTCGGTCTGTCCTTTGCCGATTGGCATTTTCCCAATCAGGTCGAGGGCCCACTGAGCAAAAGGCCATGGACAGAGCATGGGTGTCAGGTTCTAAGGTAGAAGCAGGATGAACGGAGTAAAATATTGGCATGCGTCGCAATGCCGAGTGAGGTCGGCGGCGTCGGCATGCATGGTCGGCCAGTAAAATCCTTGGCGAAAAGCCTTGTGGACAAGCGATCGGGGGCTGGAGTGGTTGCTGTAGAAACCAGCGTGGATTTCCCACAAGAGGAGTTGTCCGGCGTGCGAATCGATACACTTGAGTAGCGGGAGAGTGAAACCATGCTTGTAAAGCTAACCAGTGATGAGAGTGTACCGATTGGCTTGTCGGCTGATCCGTTTGGCCTCGACACGGTCAGTTGGAAGGCTTCCGTCGATGGGGAAGTGGATAAGAGGGGCCATCCAAGTGGAGCTGGTATTGACGTAAAAGATCGAGGAAATGGAAGTGCTTAGTTGGTGAAGGATCTCAACCGGGACCTGTCGACCGATCCGTTCGTCCAAAGATGAGGCGAGTCGGGCAAGCGCGTCGGCATGGCTATTCTCAGATTGGGGGATTCATGTGATGGTATGGGCATGAAAACCACACCACTGAGGAGAGACTGAGCCAACGTTCGATACTACGCCATAGATGTGTCTTTGGCCTCAAACTCATCTTTGACCTGATTGACGACGAGCTGCGAGTCGCTGTAGACCTTTATTTGTTCGGCCTGCATATGTTTTTCCAGGCAGAGACCAGCGTGCAATGCCTCGTACTCAGCCTCGTTGTTGGAAGCTTTGAACATGAAATGAAGTGCATACTCCAGTCGGTGCTTGTTTGGGGTTATCAGGACAAGCCCAGCACCAGAGCCACTGTGACATGCCGAGCCATCAACATGGAGAAGCCAGGTAGGTCAGTTGACGTCCATTGTTGGTCGAGACGTTGATGCCTGTTCTGTGTCGGCATGGGCCTCTGGCTCGGCCGGTTGGTAGGTGAACTCGGTGATAAAGTCAGCGATGCCCTGCCCTTTTTCTGTTGGTCGAGGGGCAAAGGTGATGTCGAACTCGCTGAGCTCGATGAACCATTTGAGGAGCCGACTGGAAGTGTTCGATTTTTGCAGCACTTGGCAGAGTGGGCGATTGGTCAAGAAAATGATGGCGTGGACCTGGAAATATGGTCGGAGCTTCCTAGAAGATGTGATCAGAGCAAAAGCAAGTTTTTCAAGATCAGTGTACCTGGTTTCTGTGTCCTGTAGTTCTCGGCTGACATAGTAGACAGGATACTCGACACCCTCGGTCTTTTTGATTAAGACAGAGTAGACGGCGGAGTTGGAGACCGACAGGTACATGATGAGGGATTCTCCAGTCTTCGATCGGGAGAGCAATGGTGCACGAATCATGTATGTTTTCAGCTTGGAGAAAGCCTTGTCGCACTCCTCGGTCCAGGTAATGTGTTTGGATTGAGCCTTGAGGGCCTTGAAGAAAGGTGCGCACCGGTGGGTTGCCTTTGAAATGAACCGGGTCAACGCAGCAACTCGACCGGTCAGGCTCTGGACTTCCTTCTGGGTCTGGGGGGCCTTTATGTCTAGGAGCGCCTGAATCTTCTTGGGGTTGGCTTCGATGCCGTGTTGGCTGATCATGAAGCCGAGGAATTTTCCAGATCCGACCCCAAAAACACACTTCGTCGGATTTTGGAGCATCCTTAACTTTTTTAGGACCGCGAACATGCGAGTGAGATTGGTAATATGTTGGTCAACTGTCTTGCTTTTGACCAGCATATCGTCCATATAGACCTCCATGGTTTTGCCCATCTGGTCAGCGAACATGTAGTTAACCAATCCGGTGTACCTGAATTGGGACTCGCGCAGGCCGCCCTTGAACGCCGTGAAGGCCGTATTGTCGTCGGACTCGGTGTATCGAGAGTATTTCAGGCTGAATAGAGTAGCGTATGCACGCAGCGTCCCAATTTCTCCCTGCTTCAGGAGGAAGAGATCCTCGGCAGAGAAGAGTCTGTTAGTCTGGATCATTATCCACGGGAAACTCGAGTCAGATCAGGCTGAGTTGCCTGCACTCCAGTCTAGAGGTGCCACTTAGGGCTTCGCGGTAGATCCTAGTCCCCTGAGCTCCCTTTCCAGGAATGACCAGGAGCTTCTGGCCCTTCTTGATTGGTATGGCCGTATTAGCGGCCTTACCCTTATCGGCGGCTCAACAGATCCTCTCGGCCCGCTCTGCGCATTCAACCACCACGAGGTTGGCCTAGCGAATCTCGTCCTGAGCGCGGAGAGCATTAAGCTCGGCCGGAGCAGCCTGTAATTGGGCTACAACCTCGGTGTATTTTCTGTTGAGCTCAGTATAGCGTACCTCGGCTTGGGAGCCATTGGCCCTAATCTCGGCCATGTCGCGTTGCAGTTTTTCCAATGCTCGGAGCACCTTGGGGGAGGTGTCCCTTGGCCCTCGACCGGGTGCGGGTGTGCCTTCGCCATCTACGTTGTCCTGCATGCTGGAAGATGGGAGGGTGACGTTGTTTTTTTTTTTTTTTCTCGGTAGAGTGGAGGACAAACTTAGTCAGTTTCCTACAGACAGCGCCAAACTGTTGATGCACGAAATATGCCAACTTATGGAGCGAATGCTGCTATGCTACGTGCCCTGTCTAGACCTGAAAGAGAATGAAACTAGTCAGTTGGTCAGAGTATAAGCACCGGTGTGGTACCAGCCCAAAAGTACTCCGATGCCAAGTCAATGATCGGTCTACGATATAGGGTGAGTGGTAAAATGTGTACTGTAAATATAATAATTGTATGGGTGTAGTGATTATACTAATTGTATTCTCCCGATATGGGACAAATGTCAATTGCTGTGGGACTGACATGTGGAGGGGCTGTCCAGACCCGACTAGGGTTTGCTCACATGAGTGGACCTGGACCCCTTGGACTTGTGCTGGGAGGAAGTATTGGGTCTTCGGGTTGGTCTGGGCAGACATACCGATCGATGAAGGCTGGGCCTCCAGAGTCGGCCATCTGAATGATGCTAGATAAGGGCTAGGCCTTTGGTTCGATCTGGACCGACATGCTGAGCCAGCAGAGGGCTGAGCCTCCAAGGTTGAGCTAGATTGTTCGTTATTTGGTAATGGACTAGGCCTGCAGTCGGTCTGGGCTTCTTGCTCAGTCTAGGCCGTTATGGTATAAACACAATAAATCAAACAAGAATTCAATAGCTCATCTTAGTGTCCTTTACTCAAAATATGCTCAATTATTATGAGCATAGGTATGTATATATATAGGTATTTATACTTGAATAACCAAATTCATGATAATCCTTAAAAATTCTTTGTAAAGCTACTATAAGAATCACTTAACTCCACTTCCACATTATACAATTATAATCCCTCATAATACCTTAGGTTTTCACTGTCATGTCACCAAGTCATTTCTTATCTAAGTTCACCATAGTTTCCCTTTTAATAATTCATTAGAGCTATACTAACTTTCCCTAATTTATTAAGATTAATTATGAATTTTTAAAATAAATTGAAAATTTTGAACGTGCATAACTTTTTCAACCAAGGTCCAATTAATATGAGACTTGTACCATTGAACTCAGAAGACAAGGATGAAGAAATTTTGTGTTGGTTGGACGGCGAAATTAGGCCACACATGCCACCACACGCCACCATAAGTCTATGTGCGTGGTGGTCACGCGTGTCATAGTGCACAGTCGCAAGTGTAGTCGCCGTCTTCCTTGCACGAGCCTGCAATTTGGATCGTCCGACCCGCGATCACGACCCAGGTATAGTTTCACCATTTCGTGACCATTTTATTTGTTTTAAAGATCAAACTTCTTCTAATGGACTTCATGAAAGGATCTAAGAGATCAAAACGAGGAAACGTACCTCGAAGCCATGTCTACAATTCCCAGCTTTCGGCCATGGTTTCCAAAGGTGAAACTAGGGTTTTCCAGCGTCCAGAATTGTTAATTTTTGTCCTATAATGGTCTTGGAGATTCCACTGGCATCCTAGCATCCTCAACAAGACACCGGGAACTTTAAATTTCTTAGTTGGCTCATGTGAAATATTTGAATCTCATGAGTTCGGGGTTCTGCTCTACCCCGACCTTCAGTTTCCTTTCACTTTTCTTGATCACCTTCCTCCCATATTCTCCTTGTTGCATATTATTCTCTATGTTTTCTTCTTCTTATCGTACCTTCCTTCTTTCTTCATTTTTCCTTCTTTTTAAGGCACTTCATTATCGAATTGCCCAAAACCATATTAATATATATATATATATAAGGGTATGTTAGTGGAAGATTTTTTAGGGGAATAATAAAGAAAGTTGAAGAAATTTCTAGAGCATACTAGGTTTTTCATGCAAAATGGCCAAAATGCCCTTGTGGCTAAAATGACCAAAATGCCCCAACACCAAGTTAAATAAAAAAAAAAGGATCTATATGAACTTCGTTTTTGACATACTGTCTGTTTATGTACTCAGGAGTTTGAGACCTTCGTAACAGACCTTTTGAACCATCCAAAACATTCCCCGATCAAAAAGTCAATAGTTGACCAATTGGGGGCAAAACTGTCATTTTTTATTTCCTTAAATTTTGGGGTGTTACAGTGGTACGTAGTTGGCAAAAATGGAAAAACATAAAAGGAATTAGGTAGGAAAAAACGTAGGATTTAAAGGCAATAAACCTCTATGTGTGCCCAAAAGAGCCTAGTGGCAACCCCTCCCGTAACCAAAAAAGAATTACCGAGTCCTTCCTAGAGGGGCAGGAAGAAGAAAAAAGTTGTGGTCGACAAGCTAAGTCATATATCTTCCAAATTCCATCCCAGAGACCTCTACTAAGACACGGAGGCGGATTATATTTGGCATATTTGCACAAGAAGACTTGCCAAACAAGCAACCTAAGAATATAGATATCTCGATGGTAAGAGGGAAACCAAACAAGACATCTAGAAAGACAATGGTCAAGGCATGACTGAGGAAAAGTTAAAATGTTTTTTTTAGAAAGATCTATTGGAGATCATGGAAATGGATTACTTGTTGATAAGAGACAATTGGAGGCTCATCATAAAATAGATCTAGTAGTTGTATTACTAGAACATTTGGCAGCGGTTTACCACAAAATGAACAAAATGAAAGGCGATATTTTTTCGTGTGTGTTATCCCCCAGCATTGATCGAGATATCAAATGATCATGAAGATGATCTAGTAGTGACAAGATGATGATTGATGAAGGTGCTTCCATCAATGTTCTACCACCTAAGTGCTAAAGAAGCTGAACATAATGCTTTACGATTATTTTCCGATTACAGTCATAATTCCAATTTTCAGTGGAACTATCCCCAAGACTCACAGGTTTTATTTTAGTGGAACTATCATCAAGACTCACCAGTTTTATTTTAGTGGAACTATCATCAAGACTCATGAGTTTTACTCTTAGAAATCACGATTGGATCCAAGAAATTTATGTTGGCATTCTCTGTGGTAGATAGCACTATTAGCTATAACATTTACAAGGAAGGGATCTAATCCAAAAGAGTATGTGTCTTCCATCTATGTTACATCAACATATTGTTATTTGGAATCCCAATGAAGTTGCCTTCGAAGGAGGTTTTTGGGAGACCATACAGGCAGACTAAAGGTCTTTCGTGGCTAATCCCACGATGACTGAAGCCAATTTTCATGATCTCGAGTTGGGAAACATCAAACTAATTGGGGAAGATAAAAATGGTCGCCCTACTAATGTGACAACCCATAAATATCCTTAACAAATGATGAATGGAAGAGGTTGCATTTGATATGGGGCTTCCATGAAAAATAGTTTGTACCACTAAAAAAGACCAAAGAAAGAGAAATTAGGTCTATAAAAATGACATTTCTAAGGGGTATGCCAAGAAGAAACAAAGAAAAAGGACAATTCCTTTGAACAACCCCTTGTAGATGGTCGAGATTAGCGTCATATTTGCTTCAATTATTTAAAAGGGAGATGCGAACATTTGCATCAAGAAAATAACAACAAGAGAAAAATACTTGCTACATGTTAGACCTGCATACAAAGGCGAATAAATGGCCAGAATAAAGACAAGATGACTTGAAAAGAACCAGAAAGCCAAGGGAGATCATAGTTAACAAATCAAAATGAACTAGAATGGCTCTTGATCTCAATAGCTAACTTGGACCATTCTTGTGGGTGATCTAACGACCCGGAAATTCGAAAAAGGAAAATTTGGAAAATTTGAAGGAAATGACGATTTTGCCCCTAGTTATAAGGGCCAAAAGTTGAATTTTTTATCGAGACCTCGTTTGGACTTTCCGAAAAAACCGTTGGATAGGTCTCGGGATGCTGAGTCCGTAGATAGGCGGCATGCATCAATTGGAGTTCGAATGACAAAGTTACAGGTCTAAGAACATGAAGGGCATTTTGGTAATTTTTAAGGTAAAGGGGCAAAATGGTAATTTGAGGGCACAGACAGTGACTTGGCTGATTCAGCCATGATTATACCATTAAGTGACATCTGTCACTTTGTAAAAGAAATTAGTGGCATTAGCAGGGTGAGGTGGTGGTGAGAATTATACCTGATGTACGTGTATGTATGAACTCGAACAAAAACAAGAATGAAGAGAAAACAGAGGGGAAGTCATGGGGAAGTAATCTCAGGTGACAATCGAACCCTTAGGCTGGGATTGTGAGAAATTAAATGGAATTCAGAGAGGGAAAAGAAGGAAATTAGAAGTGACCGATCATCTGGAACTGTACAGGGAACCAGAAACCCCACCCAAAAACTTGAATTCGAAAGTTGGGATTGATTCAGAAATTTTTGTGATTAATTGATGAAAACAGAGGTGAGGATGAGTTTAGGGAGACCTAAACTAGTCGAATGGAATCGAAATGAGGGGGAATGGTGAAGAGACAAGCCCAGACGAACCCTGTAATTGTTTAAGGAAACTCGAGTTCAGTTCAAATGGTTGGAGGGATTTAAAGTTCTAATTGAAACTGGAAGTGTGTTTGGATGAGCCCTACGAAGCTTCTAAATGAATCAATTTGGAGAAACGGGTTGAATTCAGATGAATTGCAGGATGAACAGTACTCGGGTGTTCATCGACAAATTGAGTTCGAATTGAAGGATTAAGGTAATTTTGATGCAACTTAAGTTTACAGATCCATAATTAAGCCTAATTCGATGCACATGAACGATTGAATTATTGAAAATGACGTCGAAATGCTAGGTTTCCAACCGGGTCGAGTCGCGGGTCTCAAGATCCGTTTTGTAGGTATTCGGGCGAGGACCGTAACTGTAGCAGTTACTGTAGCTGGCGCGTGGGCTTCACGCGCAGCCACTCACGGCGGTGCGTGGGGGCGCGTGAGACCGAATCTCGAGGTGAGTTCATATGAAACTTGCTCCTTTTAATGTAACGAATATTTTGGCGTTGGTTTCGAGTCGATCGGACACCGTTTCGATATAGTTTCGAGAGTCCAAAGTGTTATGTTTTGTTTTAAATTCGTATTTAAATCCCGGAAAAATTATGGGAAGTTAATATGATCTTAATTGAGTCATTAGTGATCCTTAAGAATGATTTTGGGCAGGACTTGGGATTCCTGGAAAGTATCAAAAATTACGGAAAAACGTGTAGCTCGGAAAGCGAGCGATTTGGACGGTGTGTGAGTGGATTTTTGTTTTCTACCCAAAATGCATGCATATATGTTTTAAATGCTTTATTATATGATTTGAAATGATTTTGCATAATTAATGTTTCGATACGATGATTTCTGGATTTTGGGAATATTATATTGTTTTATATTGTTTTGGGCACGATTTTCGAGAAAACTGTGAAATTGCTGTTTTGGGCGAAGGCCTGGGATTTGAGATTGGTTTTTACTCGGATTATGAGTCAGGGATTGATTTGATGAATTTGTAATGCTTTTTGGATATATTTTATGGATTTATGTGAAAATGGCAACTGAAGTTACGGTTGCACGAATTTACTTGAAAATGATATTTTGGGCTTGAGACCCAATTTGGATAATGATTTTGACTTGGATTTTGGAGTCAAATGTAAAGATATGATTGAATTGATGGTTTTGATTTATAAAATGAATTTTGGACACTGTTTTATGATGGATTTGTGGAAATTGCTTTGTGAATGCTATGTCTCGGGCATAGGCCCTGTTAAAATGCTTTTGACTTGATTTGATACATAAATGGTTTTAAAATGAGATTACTGGATTTGGTGACTGTTCCACATATACCATCCTCTGTGATTTGATAGTCTTCTTCAGACGTCTTAGATCCTGGAGTAGTCACGATCCACTATCTGGAGATGAGTAGCTTCAAGGGAGGCTCAATCTCAGGAGTGTGAGATTATAATGATATCCTCTAGACGTCGTAGATCCTGGAGATGATATCACCCCAGACGTCGTAGATCCTGGGGATGTACTCGGATGTGAGACTCCCGAGTTTGCACGCGTTGCATTGACATCGTGACAGTTACTTGGATATTGAGATTGGATATTGAGGATTGGTTATATTTGTGATTTATTGATATTTGTGTCCATATACTTTATATCATGAACTGATTTGATGAACATGAGTTTCAGAGAAAATGTGGACCATGGGAAAACATGTTTTGATTTTATCGGTCCACTGTTCATACTTGATTGATTTCACGCTATTACTTATGTTTTATGATATGCATGCATGTTTGTGAAACTGGAGGGTAAGATTGATTTTCCTCAAATGTATTTATAAATGTTTATTTTTGTCCACTCACACCTTTTCTGTTTTATTGGCCCTCCAGGTCATGGTGTGATGATCGAGGCTTATCGGGAGGTGGAGGCATGAGTGGGCACATGTGCGGTTATCCCTTGTTTGGCAAGTGCTGAGGGTAAATTCGTAACTTTAGTTGACTTGGCAGACATGAGCAAGACCGTGCACAGGTGCGGTTATCCCTTGTGTGGCAAGTACTGAGGGTACATTCGTAACTTCAGTTGACTTGTCAGACAGGAGCAAGACCGGGCACAGTTATCAAAGTCCTTCGGGGACGGGTCCTATCTGGTGAGGTCAGCCATTAGATTGGGTTATATACCCATAATCATAGCCATCCTCAAGAGACTTCTAGGATATGGTTTTGAGAGTAAGATCACGAGTTTTAATCATATCCAGGAGGTTTGAGATCCTAGCTTAGATGTAGCAAGGTCATCTACCCATCATACCTCATCCTATAATGAGCATTGAAGAGGAGCTAGAGCAGTTGTGCGAGGTATTTAGCTTGTTAATCTAGTCAAGGGGACTTGATGTTGCAAGAATTGAACATAATGAGCATTACCTTCCACCTACCAGCGAGATCTGATAATTTAATAGCCACGAGTGCTTGGGAATTATGTAGGTGAGGACGAGGAGGATCACAAGATGTGGATATATTAGATCAAAATTGTGTGAAATTTTTTGTAATGACCTAACCCGTAAATTCAGAATTTACGAGAATTTTTTGAGATTTATTCGGGATTTTACGAAAATTATTTGGATGATTAGATGAATTTACCCCTAGTATGTGTATGGACTTACTATTTGGGGGAATGGTATTTTGGGAATTTGAAAATATGGATATTTTGGGAATGTTTGGATAAGGATTACATCATTATCATCACTCTCATTCTGCCTCTTTCTCCTTTTCTCGTCCAAACAAACACAAAAATAACACACATACAACCATTAATTTCCATCTTGATTTTGAGGGCTTTTGAGAGTGAACTGGGGCTGGGATCGTGTTCTTGGGACTCTCACGATCACGATGGAGTAAGTTTGGAAGGTGGAATGTTCAGGTGGTGGTCGTAGTGAGGGAGGAAAGCTTGGCCGGTGGTCGTGGTGTGGAAGGAAAGCTTGGCCGAAACTTTCGAGGCTTATATCTTCAAATCCAAGTAGATTTTCTAAATTTTGGTTTCATTTTTGGATTCCTTGGCTCGAGTAGATGAATTTCCGTATAAATTTTGTCAAATTTGGTTGAGAAATGAGAGATTTATGAAGGTTTGAAAAATGGGACAAAATAGGGTTTTCCGGCTACCAGCGACGGCGGCGCCGGTCGTCGTCTCTGGCAAGGCCGACGACATCAGCCTTGACTTGTCTGATGTCGGTGTTGATTTTTTTTATGATGTCAGTGTTGACTTTTGTTGATGTCAGCGTTGACTTTTTGGATGACGTCAATGTTGACTTTTGTTAACTGTTGATTTTTTCGTTGACTAGCGTGTGGACACAAATTTCGAGGTCAACTCAGTCTTGTTCAAAAGTTTTTGACGTTCTGAATCCAATGGTGGTGGTTTCAAGACGATCAGAGATCGTTTGATAGGTCAAATAATAGTTTTTCTCCTCAGGAAGCATGTTCGGGACATGTTCTCGGTTTCGAGACTTTTTAGGGTTTTATATTTGGACTTATATAAGTTGATAGTGACCCTTGGGTATGAGTTGGACAGGGCGGCAGAGGCTTGGGATTAGCTTACGGCTCATAGTTCGAGCGTTGCAGTACTGTGAGTAGACGGTTTCTTTCATAACTCTGATGCATGCATGTGTATATGTTTTCACTGGCTTTGTGATATGATTTTTCATGATTACAATTATGATTTTGATTGCTGGACAAATGTTGGACTTAAATGTGCTATGTTCATATCCCTGGATTTGGATAAAGATTGGTTTGCGTATATTTTCGTTATGGTTTCTGGTTCTTGATTTTATAATGGTATTGGAAAATCGGGATTTGGGCATGGCACCCTAGAGTCAACTATTTTTGGGCTAGTGCCCGTGTATTAACTGTTTTGGGTTGGTGCCCGTTTGATAACTGTTTTGGGATAGCACCCATGTGATAATTGTTTTAGGATGGTGCCCGTATGATATCTATTTTGAGTAATTGTCTTGTATTACGTTGTAATGACCCGTCCCAAATTTCAGGATTAGATTAGTAACTAATCAAGGATTGGTAAGATTAATCGATGATTAGTTGAGCGAAATCAGACGAACGACGCAAAATGACCATTTTGCCCCTAGTCGTGGGTAAAATGTTGACTTTTGACCCAGGAGGTCCTATGGCCGAGGGCCGAGGACCGTTACGTAGATCGGGTCGATACAAATCCGTAGATAGGCAGCACGCCAAAATCGAACTTCGAACGAGAAAGTTATGGTTCACGGAAGTTCGATTGCACTATGCACGCATTACGAGGCGGGGATGATGTGGCACTCATCCCATTGGCCCATAACCCCATTTTGTGGATCTAAATGATGATTGGTCCACTTGGATTATTTTATATATATTTTCCTACCCACTTCCCATCTCCACCCTCCATCTCATCTAATCTCTCAATCTTGGCCGTCCAAATCTTCTTCTCCCTCACCTAGTCATCAGTCATCCTCTCTGTGCCATTCTAAACCCGAGCACCCCTTTCTCCATTTTCATTTCCTCTAAACAAAACAAACACACGACATAATCACCTCACCACCATTTTCATCTTTGAGTTCGTGTGAGAGACGTGAGGAATGTGTGACTGAACGGATTAGTGACTGAGAGCTGGCAAGGGACTAAGGGCAGGGCCACGGCGGTGGCCACGACGGAGAAAAGCCAAAACCGTGGGTAAGTTTTTGAATTTTGGACTTTGGGTTTTAAGGGTCTTTGGTCGATTTTAATGATTGGGTTGGCCTTCTGGAGGTCGTAGGAATCGATTGGGATTGAAAATGGGAGCTGTGACGGCCGGAGATGACGGCAGCAGAGAGTTGCAGGCGGCCGGTTCGTCCATGGTTCATCAAGGTATGGTTTCCTGTGCTTTTCATGGATTTAATCACGGTAATAGATTCTTAGGGTTGTGACTAAGAGTTTAGGATCGAAAGGGACAAGATTGGATTGAAAATGAGAAGGTTAGGATACTGAACCAGCCACGCCCGTCCAGACCGGTTCGGTCCGGTTCGAACCAGGCGAACCGGGTTTGCTGGTGGTTGCTGGTGACACTGTAGCAGGCGCGTGGGCTTCACGCGCAGCTCCTTTGGGCTGCGCGTGAGGGCGAGTGGGGGGTAATTTGGGGAAGTGTTCAACATGACTTTTAATCTATTTGATGTAACAAACATTTTGGGACTAGTTTCGTGTCGATCGGACACCGTCTCGATATTGTTCGGGACATCCGAATGTTTAGGATAGAGTTTTAAAATAGTTAAAAATTCGGGAAAATTACAAGGCTTCAATGTGAGGTTAATAAGGTAGTTAGTAACCATCTAGATTGTTTGGACAGGTTTGAGAGTCCCGTGACGACGATTTTCCCGGTGAGGCTTACAACACGCAAATCGAGGCGGTAGCTTATGTCGGTCTGTGAGTGGACCTTTATTTCTAAATTGTGATGCATGCATAAACGTTTTATATGGTTTATAGATATAATTCTATGATGATGATTTGGATGATTGTGATTTACATGGTTTCACGCATTTTGAGAGGTTTACGGTCTTGCACTGATTTTCCGTGTTTATAGTTTTGAAAATGATTTCATAAAATGGTTTTGGATTCGAAAAGGTAAACTCGGGTTCGAGACCCAATTGTTTTGGAAACCCTCGGATTCGAAGTCCATTTAGTTACGTTCTCGAGCTAGAGGCCCAATTGGTTCTTGAATTGATTTCAGATTTAGAAATATGGAATCGAGCACGAGACCTATTTGATTTACGAACTCTCGGACTGGAAGTCCATTTGATTTAACAAGGCATTGGGTCGGAGGCCCAGTTGGTTTACGTACCGGGCTCGAGGCCCAATTGGTTTACGTATCGCGCTCGAGGCCCAGTTGACTTACGTATCGGGCACGAGGCTCATTTGGTTTACGAAATCGGGCATAAGGCCCATTTGGTTTACGAAATCGGGCACGAGGCCCAGTTGGTTTACGATTCGGTCCGGAGGCCCAGTTTGTATGTGGATTCGAGCTTAGGGCCCAGTTATGTTTTACGTTGTGATTTCGGGTTGGGGACCTATAAATGGATTTTTGGTTCATGACTCTTTATGGCGACCGGGCATGAACCCGTGAAAGGTTTTGAGAATGTTTTCAAATGGTTTTTCGTATACCATCCTATATATATATATATATATATATGGATTGTCTCCTACAGGGAGGGTCGTTGGCCTGGGTGGACCCCGGAGTAGTCACGGAGCACTGACTGAGTAGAGTCGCCCCCGTTGGGTTCTTTACTCTCAGAAAGGCTATGGATTATAACCTCCAGGGAGGGTCATTAATCTACGGACATTGACCTGGGTGGACCCTGGGGAGACTTGGGATTTGAGACCCCGGGTAGCACGCGCGTAGCTCTAGATACCGTGACAGGATTGGTTATATGATATATTTACGATAAACATGATTTTTTGGTTTTGCGAAATTGTGTTTTATGGATAATAAATGGATTTGGGCTGAGTTCCCACATATGTTTGTTATGAAAATGAATTTCTGTAAATGGTTTTGGGCAGAGCCCGTGTGACTTGAACTTACGGAACTAGGGGCTGAGACCCTAAATATGGTTGTTTAAACATATGTGGTTTGATAAATGGTTTTACTATGCATGCATGTTTTTTAGTGAAGGGTATAAAGGTCTTTTATGAAATATGTTTTACAAACTCTTTTATTTTAGTCCACTCACGGTCTTTCTGTTTTCAATGCCCTTCAGGTTGATTACGGATGCAGACTGTGGCAGAGACCGAGACATCACATACGTCCTCCGGATCCTAGCGTACTCTGGAAGCCGGTCGTGCTAAAGGTTCAAATTTTCCCTGGTCTGGCACTCTGTGTCAGACGGGATCAGAAACGTCCCTCGTTAATCCCAGGGGGATTAGGATGGGTCATGACATACATTATGTTCTACTTTGGGTTCTGTATGATGGATTGGTTAACCTCAGGCAATTGGATTGCCATTTGCGGACTTGGACTCCGTAGATTTCTAAAGACGGGCTCAGACGTAAACATGGTGGACCCCACACGTACCGACGGGGGTTGGACCCTGTAGATCCCGTACTCTCCTACCAGTAGTGCACATGGGATGCTAGTTGGACTAACCGCTGGTTGGACCAGCATGATGAGGTATGACATTGAGCCGGCTGAGCCAGCAAGAGTAGGTTGAGTATGTACTTTGGATTACGGGTTTTATGATGATTATGTGTTAAGGTTTTCAAAGCGGCTTAGAGCTGACGATTTCAGTAGCATGTGAGCCTGTGGGCCTTTTATCTTTATGTGGTTTTGGGTTGGAACCAGAGTGTTATATAGAAACTGGGGTTTTATTTGAAAGAAATGTTTTATTGGCTATGCATGCATGTTTTCTAAAAAGGAGGGTTAAAAGATGTGTTTCGTAAAATGGTTTTCCAATATTATATTTTTTGTCTACTCACACTTTGTTTTTTGTTTTGGCACCCTCCAGGTTGGTTGCGGACATGGGCTGCAGGGAGGTTGAGGCATCACGTTGGGTGTGTACTCTGATTTATCTAATCAGGTTGTGGTAGTATTCGTAGTTTGACACATAGATAGGATATTTATATTGATTGCAAGGGTAAATTGGTCCTTTTAGGAGGACGTGTCAGACAGGAGCACGACTCTCCTTGCTAATCCCGGGGGATTAGGGGGGTGGGGCGTGTCATGTTTGGCAAAACATAATTATAAGGGGAGGCTTATGACTGTACAAATACTTGTCAACATAATATTACAAGCCATTTTCCTTAGGGCACATCATCAACATCAACATCAACATCAACATGCAAGGTAGCATGATGAGTGGAAACATGGCACTGAAAGCTCCTTCAACACCTTGCCTTCTGTTAGCGGATTATAATGAGCTTCCCTAGGGGAACCATGCTTTTTTCCTCCGCCTTGACTTTTCTTTTTATCCAAAAAGTCTCTGGCCTTTCTAGTTTCTTCTCAAGGATAGAGTTTTCATGGAAAATGCGGCCAAGCTCATCCACCAACTAGTCATATGTTGGAAGGGACTCAACCAAGAGAGAAGATGAATAATGGGAATTGAAGGAAGCATAAGAGTCCATATCAAAATACGAAATTAGAAGGATGGAAGGTTTTTCCTTAAGAAACTTTCGCCTTTGGTTTTTGAAACCAAGAGAGCATGAGAAGGAGATTATGGTCTAACGAATGATTTTGATGTCGTAATTTAAGAATTGTGGAATTCGACGAGTTCAAGATATATATTCGTGTGCTTAAGGGGTTTTAATAAAAGTAAGCCATTGCAAATGAAAGCCAAATATAAAACGAAGGGCTAGAGAAAAGGCCAAGTTCCAAGTTCTAAAAAAACCTAGCATGACCTACAACCTAATTCGCACTGATGAGAGATTATACTCCTACTTGTGAATGGCTCAGACTTGGGCTTCTCTTTCTCAAAAACTGCTCTCACATGCTAGTTTCTGTGCTTTTGCTCTTTCGTACTCCCGTATAAAGGATGCACACTGCAGCTCATAAATTGCAACACAAGCTTTGAGGTCTTCTAGTTTCTGTGTTGCACTAGATAACATCTACCTCAGTTGAACAAAATTCTCATTTCCTTTGAGGAAGTCTTGTTCAGTATTTTCAGTTCATACAAGGATGAAGTGTCAGCTGACAGGGCATTGCGACCCCATGCATACTCAGATAGCTTTGTCTACTAGTCATCCAAAATTCTTACTGAAGATTGAGTAGAAGTAAAGGCTATGGGCAAGAAGTTGGACAAGTCAAACAAAACTTTTCTAACTTCTTCAAGGTCCTAAATATCTCTCCCATCCACAAAGGCCCTAATGAGATCCCGAGCAGCTATATATTCAAGATGAAGAGATACCACAAGCATTGTATGATCAGAGGCTTTTGCCGAAGTCAAAACAACACAAGATTCTACTTCCCTCTCCAAATGCTCAACTTCAGAAGATTTAAATGACTGGCAGACAAAAGTTGTTGATCAAAATCAGGAAACAAAAAGACTGGGTGATATGGGAAGAGTAGAAGATTAACTTTCCTAGTGCCTAAACAACTCCTTATTCCTCACCACCATGATCGACTTCAAGGAACATAGTCAAGGAGGCACCTGGAGTACTAGTTTCCCACATTAGTATTGAAGGGTCTGCATCTAATGAAACTGGCTCTTTAAGAACAACTGAAGAAGATAGACAAGTAGCATCTATAGAAGCTTCACATGCAGGAACAACATCTATGCGGCATAGAAATGGCTGGAAAATTCCCAATAGACACATCGAGGAGGGTTAGACGCCAAATCTACCGAAGCCAAGGTGACTATCTCACTAGAAACACCAATCTTACTAAGGGATCTAGCTGAAGGTACAAGAATATTAGAAGAGGCTACAACAAAGGTCATAGCGCCTAACTCTACACTAGTTGGAAGGATAAAGGGCTTTTTGTAAAGAACTAGAGACTTTTTAGTAGAGACAATTCCAGGGTTTGGCTTTAGAGAAACATATGAAATAGACTTGAGGAAGAAGGAATCCCCGAGAAGCAGGTGAAGCTAAAGAAGTCTGGTTGGAGTCGAAATGATCTAAAGATAGATCAATCACTGATCGGGACCCACTATGGAAACAATACTAGATAGAGCGATCATGCTTGAAGGTTTAGGAGTTGAAGGAGCCACCGACAAAAAATCATCCAACTAGCAAAAAAAATGCTAAAATCCATTGGGCATAACAATGGTATTATAAAAGAAATAATATAACCTCTTGAGTCGGAAGCGAACTATCTAGCAGAACCTCACCTTGAGAGAAGTTTCTGGTAAAGTAGCTTGGATAGTGGGATTAGGATCCTAGAAGGATAAGACACTTTATCCCCTCTAGGCAGTTTTATGCTACGTAAGAATTCAGATAGGGATACCTCAACACTTGCATCCTTCTCCATGATCAGATGTTTTTATTTCCTCTCAGGAACTGTAGTGCCAGTCTGAATGAAAGAAGTGTGAGTGTATAATGTCACCACTAAGAAAAAAGAAGAAGCCACATTTTTACTCACACCAGATGACTTGTGAGAGGAACCAGGGGAATTTGGACAACAATAACAAGGTTAGAAAGCAAATGCTAAGGTTCAGAAAAAGGAAAGTTAGCATACTTGGAGTTGAGGGAATTGTGGGAGCGAGTTCGTCTCTGTTCCCTCCATCTTGACCCACTAGTCTCTTAAGGACAAGCGTCTCATTAGCAATGTCCCTAATTACGGACAATGGATCATCAACTTCTTCCACTAGCAAGTCCACATCATCAATCCCAATTAAGGAAGCAGAAGTCATTAGAAAAAGGATCATTAAAAAGAGAGAAAATGTACATAGAAAAGCTTACCAATAAGAGGATAGACATTATGGTCATGAATAGTTCGAGCAAGTTTAGCAACGAGAGCAGAATTAAAGCATGCCAAACGCTTGAAAGTCTAAGAGTGTTGTGTTGAAATTGCTCTCATGGATTCTTTGAAAGTTTTCTCGAAATGGGAGCCCCTCATAAGGAAAAGGCCTACATACACTCGTAAGATGCCTCTATATTGGATGAAAATTGGGTATGCGTATTAATGAATAGTTGAGAATGAGATTGGAACATCGAGAGGAAATTTTTGAAGTTAGAAGAGGCAAGCATTCATATCCCTCACAAAATGGCATTAGAATGGCTTGGGAAAACCCAAATTGGAAAGAAAAAAAATGGATGGTAAACTTCAAAAGTAGGGTGGGACTTGGCGTGATTATTCCCCTTTTCAACAAATCTCATGTTAGCACGTAGCTGGGGAAATCTCGAGCCTTTATCCTCAACTGTATAGGTTCCGTAGAGAGGGCCAAAAACTTCCCCCCCTAGTGGAATAAGGGCTAATAGCTCTAGCCTCCCAATGTTCTTATGGATGAAACTTTAAGTGAAAGAAGAGTAACAAGTAGCCGAATGGAGAACTATCCATAGAAAGAAGGAGCATCAGTTTCTAGCCTGGAACGAAATAATGAACAAAGGAGGAATTTTTCCTCTAAATTTGGAAAAGGACCAATTGAGCAACACTTGGACCATCCAAAATGGTCCATTCAATGAAGGTTCTGACCCAAGATAGCAAGTAATAGAATGAAGCACGCTATACATTTTAGCTAGAACAAATAAACCCATGGCTATATCTTCATAGGATGCTAAGGCCTCAGCTAAAGGAACCCATTTCATTCTAATGCCTTTAGAAGCATTTGGGAGAACAAATCAGTTCAACCAAAAATGGCAGAACTAAATCTTCTCATACATTGTGCCCAAATAGCCATCAGGGAGTCTTAGATGTATGAATGAGTCTTCATCTTTGAGGTTCCTTTCCAAATTAAACATAAAAAAGTTGTCCAAAATGGAGAAAGGTGCTAAAGTTATTATAAAAAAAAAAGGGAGCTCTAGTTATCTCAAGATCGGGATCTGAAGGAAAATAAGGGAGAGTAAATTTATTAGTAAAATCAGCAAACCTCCTAGACGGAGTCAGGCCAAATAAAATCCCCAAATCAAGGGCAGTCAAAGTCATAGCCTCTTGGATAAAATAGACAACATAAATAAATATGAAATCTATTCTATTCTGTTTAATCTTGCAAGTGTACAAATTGTAAAGATAGTATAACAAATGTGCAAGGGTCGAATCCCACAAGGACTTGTCTTAACGTTTAATTCACATTATTGTGTAGATTAGTTAATTAACTCATATATTTATTAACATTAAAATAAAACACAAACGCACGCACACATGAGGGGTTTTAAAGATTAATAAAAATAACAAATAAAATAATTAACATAAAACAAATAATAAAAAATAAATAGGTTAAGACACTCTAATCACCACTAACCAATTATAGTTGCTAATCCTAATTCCTTGACCTAATTACTATGCATATTCCGAATTAAGTGCTGGTACAAGGGTCTGGCTAAAGCTCACTCCACACCTATCATCCTCTCTTAGTTTGCATGTTTTAAGTGTGATGTCCCCTTCTTAAAATGTTTATTATCGATGGTGCGTGATAATGCATGAAATACGAAGAAGATTTAATGACACTACACTATCCCTAGAAAAGTGATGCACTATCCTAGGTTGTCTATAACGACCCGGACGTTCAGAAAAAGGGAAATTCGGAAAATTTGAAGAAAATGACGATTTTGCCCCTAGGTAATGAGAACGGTTGACTTTTGCTCGAACAGTCAAACTGACTTTGACCAATGACCGTGACGTAGTTTGAGACGTCACGAGTTCATAGACAGGTGGTACGCCCAATTCCGACATTCGAGGAGGAAGTTATGACGTTCGGAAGTTCAAGGGCATTTTCGTAATTAGGACAAAAATGGGGAAAATGTTGACTTTTTGATTGACCATTATTTTTCACACAATTCGAGGACCGTTAGGTAGGTCTCGATGCCCTGAGTCCGTAGACAGGAGGCACGCTGAAAACAAACGTCGGACGGATGAGTTACGAGTCTAGATAGTGCAGGGGCATTTTGGTAATTTTGTACAGAAGGGCAAAATGGTAATTTTACAGGAGGGTACTATTTGAAACCGTGGAAAACAGGGGCTGAGCACCCATGCCGTGTGTGTTCTGAATCCAACAATTGTTTAACCAGGTTAGTGACATTGAGGAGAGTTATTTATCATGTTAGTGGCATTGAGGACTGAGAGTGTGCTGGGCGTGCAGAGTGGACTGAATGGAGCAAAGCACGGGAGGTTTTTGTAATGGTTTTTGGGTCTGTTTGCGGGGGACCATTTACACAGAAGTCTGAGAGATGCTTTAGGTTGCCGTGAAGGTTGAATTGATTATAGGAAGTGAGAGTGAGTCGAGGGGGCCATTTGGAGAAGAAGAGGCTGAGAATTTGAGAGAAAACTGAGTCGGGAAAAAATTTGGGAAAAATTGGAGGGAAATTGGAATTCAATTTGTGAGCTGAGTGGAGCCAAACTGAGATTAAGAATAGTCTTCTGGGATCATGTAGAACTCAACCATACAAAGATTGAAGAAAATCGATCGCGGTTTGGCCAAGAACGGAAATCCCAGTTTCTGGAAATTTTCAGACTTGAGGACGATCACCTGCGGGTAAGTTTTCCTGAAATTGGTTGTGGTTTAGTGTTCGTTTAGGTCCTATGAAGCTTCTATTTAAGTTAATTTGAAAACTGGAACTGATTTGGGTGAGTTTCAGAAGTCGACCCGTTCGACTGTTCAAGTGTTAATTGATCGATTTAGGGCATGTCGAAGATAATTAAGGAATGAGATCTTAAATTAACATGTTAAGGAAGGATTTAGATGGAAGAAGGAAAGGAATTGAATGAGTTTTGCTAGGGATTTAACTGGGTTGTGTCGCGGGTTGAAAACCCGTATTGCAGGCTAGTCGGGTGAAGAAGATGAACTGTAGCAACACTGTAGCAGGCGTGTGAGTTTCACGCGCAGCCACTCACGGCGGCGCGTGAGGGCGTGTGGGCCCGATTTTCGAGGTAAGTTCAACACGACTTTTGACCTATACATTGTAACGAACATTTTAGCGTTGATTACGAAATTATCGGACACCGTTTCGATGTTGTTTCGAGGGTCCGAAGGTTTATGTTACCTATTTAACTAACGTTTAATTCCCGGAAAATTATGGGAAATTAGTATGTTGTTATTTGAGACCTTAGTAACCATGAAAGATGATTTCGGACAAGATTCGAGATTTCTGGAAAATGTCGGAAATTAAGGAAACGCGTGCAGCGCGAAAACGAGCGATATGGACGGTGTGTGAGTGGCCGTTGCTTTCAAAATTTAATGCATGCATAAATGTTTCTATGATTTTAAAGATTATGATCATGACTTGTGATAATTTTGATTCCGTATTTATACGTATTTTTGATATGCGTACGAAATTGCACGTATTTCGAGACTATGGTTTCTTTTATGCCTTGGTGATGTTTTGATGAACAATTTTACATGATTTGTGCGTATGATGTTTCAAGGATGTTTCGATTATGATTTTGAGTTTGATTTACAATTTTGACACGTATTTCGAGAATAATATGAATTTACACGTTTTACGAGATTTCGAGTATGTTGTGGTTTGATCGTGATTTTGGTGATCTGATTATGGTGTTAATGTTTTGACTTTGGGATTTGAACTATGATGTGATTTCAAGGATTTAAAAAGGATTTTGAAAAAGATGATTTCGGGCTTGATGCCCAAGGCATAAAGTAATTTTGATGAACGAGATTTCGGTTTTTCGGAAGTTTGAAAATGGATTTCTGGTTTGGGTTCGGAATGACGGTTCCGGATGCTGGCTTCCGGAATCATTATTGCGAATTCGAATTCGGGAATGGATGATGGTTTGATTAAGTGATTTGGTATGATTATACATGTCCCGTTTTTAATGAGGATTTGATTATGTTTTGTGAAGTAAGATTTTGGGATTTGAATGTGGAAATTCAGACATGGGTCCTGTGTTGACAAAACGTGATTTCGGATTGGTTTTGGAATTTGGATCACGATGGATCCTGGATTGTTGTGATTTACAAATGGTTTTGGGTTTAAAGACCCAGTGCTTTGGATGGATCATGTTTTGAGTTTAAAGACTCGGTTAATTGATGACGGGAGAGGGCCCTTAATGAGTTTAAAGACTCGGTTACTGTTTTGAGTTTAAAGACTCGGTATGATACCCCTGAGGCCTACTGATTATGTTCTGAGTTTAAAGAATCGTTGATATCCCAGGAAGGCTTGATTATGCGCATGGTTTTGAGTTTAAAGACTCGGGCGCACTTGAGATCTAGCAGATTGTTTGACTTGTGAATTAATGTTGATTGCTGATGTTTCGAATGTGTTGGGCAGTGACCTGGTTTATGTGGTTGGATGGAATTTAGATTTTATTGTGTACTTAGACTTGATTCATGATTTTGGGCGGAGGCCCTGTGTTTGTGATTGCGGGCTAAGACCCGAAGGTTAAGAAAAGGAAAAATATTTTGATTTTCGTACACGGTTTTCTTGTGATGAAAATGTAACGGATTGCAAAATGATTTTTCGAATGCATGCATTGGTTTTACGAAGAGGGTAGAAATGTACTTCTGTAACTGTTTTATAACTGATTTATTTTTGTCCACTCACACCTTTTGTGTTTTTATTGACCCTCCAGGTCGTGGCGCGTTGATCGAGGCTGCTCGAGAGGCGGAGGCATGAGTGAGTACGTGGGTGGCTATCCCTGGTTTGGCAAGTACTGAGGGTTAATTGGGGAATTTCAGTCGACTTGCCTGACGGGAGCAGGACCAGGCACCGTTATCAATGTCCTTTCGAGGGCGGTCCTGTCAATTTGGTATCAGAGCACTAGGTTGCTGATTCTGTTGCCACATCATGCCTCTGAAGCGTAAGCCTCGTGCGCTACCTGGTAGTGAGACGAGTAGACGAGAGAGTATGAGACCTCGTGATGGATCTCGGATGAGATTGACCCTGGATTGAGGGTCAGATGTAATGTAGAATACACTGCGAGTTACTGTTTGTTAGACGTAGAATGGTGTGGGTCGCGGAGACAAATGAGCCTAGTGGCTAGAAGGGTTGCGTAATCGAGCGAGTTGCACTCGTGATGGGATTATTCACAGTGGATTCCTTAAGTGGAATGTGTGCTTAAAGAGTCTAAAATGTGATGGGATATCTCTTAGGCCTTATCGGTCGTATAAGATATGGTTGAGCATTGGTAATTGCTCGGGGACTGGGTAAGTGAGTGATGACATGATTGATTTTGTATGAGATTGGACTCAAGAGGAGTCGAGATGTGGATGTGGGACTCAAAATGAGTCAGGAGTTTGGTTAGAGATTTGAGATGAGCCATGGTAAGGTATCAAGGCTAGAGAAGAGCCAGAAAGGCTGATTGAGGAACGTTGGGCACTTAGCATGCCAAGGACGGGTATATGGTCAGATATTGTTGAGTTAGGAAATTGTGGCTTGGTCTTGGTTAACTTTGTTTATTGGACTTTTGGGTCAGTGTCCTTAGTGACTGAGGTTCGAGCGGGGACCCGAAGTATACATAGATTTGGACTTAGGAGATAGTCCTATTCAGTGGGACGCAAGCCGGATCCACTGGGAGGTAAAGTGATAAGGGCATTGATATAGTAATAGTTGTGAATGTGAGTTGTCTTGTCCCGTCATAAAGGAATGGCGATGTAGATTGATGGATATAAGTGAGATGGCACTGTTGGGGGTGTCTTAGAGTGAAGTTTGGCTCCTGTATCGGTTGCTGACATGGCAAGAGTGTGGAGAGTTGGTGAGGCCCGTGATGGACCCCAGGGGCGTGGTCAGTTGGGACCACATGCCCGGGGATTTGCAATTCCTTCGTAGGAAGCCTGAGTAACCCTCGAGCGATGACATGGATGCCTATTACTTGTGGTCATGATGTAAGATTAACCAGGACGTATGTATTGGGTAGGTCTCGGATTACCCACTCTTCCATGTCTTGAGATTGGCTATTGGTCAGGTATGGTGTTATTGTGATCGGTTATGGTATGGAAGTTGTTGAACCGACCCGAGTTACCGATGTGATACCTTGATGATCGATAGGCGGTAACCTTGGTATGTATATATGGTAAAATTGGTGAGATATAAGGGGGGTAGACCTATTGATGTGAGGTTACCCAGGATGACTGGTGTTGTTCGCCTAGTGGCCGACTTAGTTTTGGATGAATTGGATGTCATCCTTGGAATGGATCGGTTGATGACCCATGTGATCCCTATCGAGTATGTTGTTTTAGAGAGTGTTACGTGGAATCTAGGATTCCAGAGGTTATGTATCAGGGAGACTCGAGGGTGTTACCCTCTAGGATGATTTGGATCCTCACCACCAATGGAGGGTTGGTATGAGCTATTCTAGTTGTTGGTCACGTGGGTGGTGTATGAGCTTCGGGTATAAGACACCTAGTGAGGGCTGAGGATGCCCAGATTTCTCAACATATTCCTGAGGTTTTGCCAGGATGAGGAATTGAGTTACAATGATTTGAGATTACATGTTGGTTTTGAACAACCTGATAAGGTAACGGGATGGAATAAGGATTCCGTATCACGAGATAAGGAATTGTGCTTTCGTGGGAAGGTTGTGAGTAGTGACCTTAATGAGAGAGGCCAACATGGCAGTGATTGTCGATTTTGAGTAAAAGAGAGAAAAGGTTAATGGCCGGATTTGGTATGGCTAAGGTTGGTTGATGGTGATACCCTTGGACATCCATTTGGGGCTAGTCATAGATGAGAGTCGGGTAGTCTGACCACATTTGAGTAACGCACGGTAGCATGATTGATGATTGGTTGGAATACTTACGTGTACCGATGGGCGTGTGATGTACTGAATAGATGTATTGGATATGCCCTCAGAGGAAGAGATAGTGGATTAAGTGTTAGGTCTGTTAAACCAGAGTAGGTTTGGGGAACTTGAGTTGGTCTGAGTTTTGTTGGAGACCACAGAGGATTGTACGGGGGTTCCCTACCATGTTTCTCCAGTTATGGCGATTGACCAGGAAGGAGGTCAGAGTTTTTGGAATTGAGAACTGAGGTGGAATGATTACGAGTGGAGGAATGGTGACTTATGTTCCATGGTGATCCCTCATGTGTGTATATAGAGATGTACCACGAGATTTGGGACTCGGTGAGTCGTGTGTTGATGCTATTTAAATCCTCGGAAGTTGACCTTCCTTGTATGAGTTGAGATCGACCCACGGAGTTGAGTATGTAGAGGTCATATACCTTTGGAAATGAATGTATGAGTACTACTTCGACCATCAGGATTAGTAAAAATGGATAAAAAAAAGGGTCTAATATGTGTTGAGGTGATAGTCAGAATACTTTGAGATTACAACCACTTTGGCGGATTAGGTGCTTTTTTTTGGAGAGGATTGTCATGTTTGATAACATAAGGATAGGTGAAATCCTGTTAGTTATAGAACTCCATAGGGTTGGAGTAACGCCTGATTTCTGATGACTTGGACGGTTGACGTCCGACTACAGGACCATACTTGGTGTATGGTGAAGACGAGGATAAGAGAGAAAGGTTAAAATCGTTATACGTAGTGACCCGGGGAGGGGTTATGGTGTGATTGTGTTAGTGAGTGGAATGAGTTTCCGAGTTATTGGACCTTATGAGTTTATTGGCCTAATGACCTGATAACATTTGTGCGGATTTAGCCATTGAATCATGTCACGAGTGGATGACATGTAATCGAGGAAATATGACTGATTCTGGTGTATCATGGATGGTGTGGACTCGAAAGTGAGCTAGGCTATGTATTCCGAGCCTGTAGTGTTACGACTGCCCATGGGGCATGGTTTTAGACAGAGGATGAGACTAGTTGTATGATGTATATAAGTTGGGTATGACTTGTACTCGGTTGAGAGTGATTATGTTTCGGGACTAGCGTACGCATGTTTCCTCGGAAAATTTTATGGCTTCCACTAATTGGAATTTCGATGACGAAATTCTTTAAGGGGGGTAGTTTGTAACGACCCGGACGTTCAGAAAAAGGGAAATTCGGAAAATTTGAAGAAAGGGACGATTTTGCCCCTAGGTAATGGGCGAATAGTTGACTTTTGATCTGAAGGTCAAACTGACTTTGACCAATGACCACGATGTAGTTCGGGACATCACGAGTTCATAGACAGGTGGCACGCCCGATTCCGACATTCGAGGAGCAAGTTATGACGTTCGGAAGTTCAAGGGCACTTTCGTAATTAGGATAAAAGGGGGAAAATGTTGACTTTTTGATTGTCCACTATTTTTCACACAATTCAAGGACCGTTAGGTAGGTCTCGATGCCCTGAGTCCGTAGACAGGCGGCACGCTGAAAATGGATGTCAGACGGATGAGTTACGGGTCTAGATAGTGCAGGGGCATTTTTGGTAATTTTGTACAGAAGGGCAAAATGGTAATTTTGCAGGAGGGTACTATTTGAAACCGTGGAAAACAGGGGCTGAGCACCCATACCGCGTGTGTTATGAATCCAACAATTGTTTAACCAGGTTAGTGACATTGAGGAGAGTTATTTATCCTGTTAGTGGCATTGAGGACTGAGAGTGTGCTGGGTGTGCAGGGTGGACTGAATGGAGCGGAGCACGGGAGGTTTTTGTAATGGTTTTTGGGTCTATTTGCGGGGGACCATTTACACAGAAGTCTGAAAGATGCTTTAGGTTGCCGTGAAGGTTGAATTGATTATAGCAAGTGAGAGTGAGTAGAGAGGGCCATTTGGAGAAGAAGAGGCTGAGAATTTGAGAGAAAACTGAGTCGGGAAAAAATTTGGGAAAAATTGGAGGGAAATTGGAATTCAATTTGTGAGCTGAGTGGAGCCAAACTGAGATTAAGAATAGTCTTCTGGGATCATGTAGAACTCAACCATACAAAGATTGAAGAAAATCGATCACGGTTTGGCCAAGAACGGAAGTCCCAGTTTCTGGAAATTTTCAGACTTGAGGACGATCACCTGCGGGTAAGTTTTCCTGAAATTGGTTGTGGTTTAGTGTTCGTTTAGGTCCTATGAAGCTTCTTTTTAAGTTAATTTGAAAATTGGAACTGATTTGGGTGAGTTTCAGAAGTCGACCCGTTCGACTGTTCAAGTGTTAATTGATCGATTTAGGGCATGTCGAAGATAATTAAGGAATGCGATCTTAAATTAACATGTTAAGGAAGGATTTAGATGGAAGAAGGAAAGGAATTGAATGAGTTTTGATAGGGATTTAACCAGGTTGTGTCGCGGGTTGAACAACCCATATTGCAGGCTAGTCGGGTGAAGAAGATGAACTGTAACAACACTATAGCAGGCGCGTGAGTTTCATGTTGCGAATTCGGGTTCACTTACCGACCGTTACGCTGTCGCCTCACAGACCGTCATATATGCAAGCATCATAAGTTAGAAGGCAAAGTCCACTCACAGACCATTACGCTGTCGCCTCGATACGCATGCACTTACACCGTTCCTGGCCAAACCACTATCACCGGCTTTCCCGAACCTGTCCAATTCCTATAATAAGGTCACTAACTACTTCACAAAGCTTATACGAAAGCCCCGTAATTTTTCCGAATTTTTAACTATTTTTAAATGAGCCCTAAAACCTTCGGACATCCAGAAACATATCGAGGCGATGTCCGATTGACTCAAAACCCATGCCAAAATGTTTGTTACATCGAATAATTTAAAAGTTATGTTGGAAAATTCCCCAAAAGGGGCTGCACGCGCCCTCACACGCCGCCCAAAGGGGCTGCGCGTGGGAACCAAGCGCCAAGTCTCTGTTCACCGTCTTCCAACTTAGGCATCTGGTTCAGACCGGTTCAGCAGGCCAGCGGGTTCACCTGAACCGGCGTGGGCGGTTCAACACCATTTTTCATCTAATTTTAATCCGATTTTGATCTTATTCACTCCTAAATGCTGGTCTCAATCTTTCCAATCAATTTAGAACTCAAAACCAAGAACTTGTCACCAAGAATTTACCTCTGAAACTCGAAGGATGAACCGGCCATGTCCTCCACCATGTTCATTCTGCTTCTGGCTGCCTCCCGTCGTGGTTTCAATCCCCATACGTCCCTTGTAACCTCCAAATCACAGTTCAATTTACAGAATCGGTCAAAGACGTCTAAAACCACAAACACCATTTTCGAATTTAAATAAAAGTTCACGGGTTTCCTAGCTTACTTTCCTCCTCCGCCGTCGTAACCACCACCCGAGGCTTCCACTCACATCATCCTAACTTATCCTTTCTTTTTAGTCAGAAACCATGAGCAGAAAAGGTCGTTTGAAGGTTGAATGGATTGGGTTTCACGATCAGATACCGCCTCTGTTTTTCGCGGGCTAAGAGCCACCGTCCACGGCGGCTCATGGTGATCATGGCATGATGATCGTCCCAACTGCCTCTCCATCTCTAATTCATCAATCATGGGTTAGGGGATCCTTATGAGGACGGTTTGGGTTCAAGATCCTTCAATTTTTCCTATGTTTTCACTCTTACCCGTGCACACACATTCCCTCTGTTTTGAAATCAACTGAAGGCGGTGGGAAAAGTCTACTACCTTCTAGAGAAGGAAATGTGTCCACAATCTGATGGTCACAGCATCCCAAGACTGCCAAATGTCCCAATTTCATTGGGCGCAGATCCCTATGAAGGAAAATGACCAAAATGCCCTTGTTAGGTAAAATTAACAAACTGCCCCTAGCATCTCTTGACCGAACCACGGGCCATCCGATCTCTGAATGACACATGCCACCTATCGTTGTAATAGGGGATCGGGACCTACCTAATGGTCCTCGAATTGCATGAAAAACATTTTTCTGCTAAAAAGTCAACAATTTACCCCATTTTATCCAAATTACCAAAATACCCTTCAACTTCTAAACGTCATAACTTTTCCCTTGAATGTCAGAATCGGACGTGCCACTTGTCTATGAACTCGTGACGTCCTGAACTACGTCATGATCATCGGTCAAAGTCTGTTTGACCGCCCTAACAAAAAATCAACATTTTGCCCATTCCAAGGGCAAAATCCTCATTTTGCACCGTCTGTCCGAATTCGTCCAATTAATTATTGATTAACCTTACTAATCCATCATTAATCACTAATATAATCCCGGTTTCTGGAACGGGTCGTTACAGAGGGTTAGTCGAGAGGGAGAGATAGAGATAGCGGAGGGACGGAACAACCACAACGGTGGCCGAAAAACTTGACAAATAGATAAACCCGAGATCCCATTATGTTTGAAATTTCAAACTTTGGTTTTTGGATGTTTTGGGTCAAAACTAAGGCCAGGGTTTTCTTCTGTGGGTATTTGTGAGTGTGCTTGGCCAAGAAACAGAAAAGAAAGATGCAAGAATAGCCTTAGGATGAAGTTAAAAGTTGACATGGGAAACATTAAGCTTGGCCAAGGGTTTTGAGGTTAGTTTTTGCGGTTTTAGTTTCATTTTCTAGTTTCTAGGTTCGATTAGATTCATCATGTGACGTGGCATGTGTCAGAGGGTGACCCATCACACTAATCAGGGTGTGCCACATGGCGTGCTATCAGAGTGGTTAGAACTGTCAGGTGTCAGGTTGACGTCATCATGATGTCAGCGTTGACTTTGGTTGATCAAACTTCGAGGTCAAATCGATCTTGTTCGAAAGGTGTCATCGATCCGAATCTAATGGTGGTGGTTTCAGGTCGATCGGAGATCGTTTGATAGGTCATTTGGAGATTTTTCTACTCGGGAAGCATGTTTGGGACGCGTTCTCAGTTCTGAAATGTAAGGGGTTTTAATTATGGACTTATATAGGTTGATAGTGACCTTTGGGTATGATTTGGACAGGCCCAGACGTTCCAAAGGCTTCAGATTGGCTTACGACTCGGGTTTTGAGTGCACAAGATGGACCGTGTATGAGTGGACTTTGTTTGATAAAATGATGCATGCATATATATGTTTTAATGATTTTATTAATATGGTTTGAAATGCAATGTTTGCATATTGCTTTGAATTATGAATTGCATAAGATTCATGTATTGGTTTGATCATAGGTTGAAAATAAAAGATTTTACGGATTCTTGTGAAAATGGCTTTTGGGGCTTAAGACTTAGGTGGATTATGATTTGACTTGGTTTATAGTAAAACGTGAAATTGAACAATGTTTTGATTGATGAAATGATTTGAGTATTGTGAAATGAGGATTGGACACTAGATTTATGATGTTTTGTGGAAACTGTGTTTTGGGTTGAGACCCTATGCAAACAGTGATTTGATTTGAGATACAATGTTTTATGAAAATGTGTTTTCACTGTTTTTACTATGACCATTTTCCGAGATGATGGATATGAATCTAGTAGGAATGTGTTTCCCAAGAGAAGGCCTCCGGTTGTGAATGTGTCTCCCCAGAGAGGACCCTATGATGATTGTTGCTCGCCTTGGGGATACGATGTGTCTCCCCTCCCCCCCCCCCCCCCCCCCCCCCGGAGAGGTCATGATGCATGGCTTGTTGTTGGGAAGCCGTGGGAGGCTCAACTTAGGAGTGCTTATGATGTATGAGATTGTTCGTTTATTTTTTCATGACTATATGGACATTGGCCATTGATTTGTTCATGGCAACGATAATGATGATATGATGGTATGAGACAGATGTGGGATATGGGAATAGGTCATGATTTTGATTTATTGTTTTGTGTCCAGGTGTTTTGACATGTGTGGGTTTTCGATGAAAGTATTTGTTTTCATATATTACCGTTTGACTGTGTTATTGGAAAGTAAAGGTTTTAAATTGATATGCATGCATGCTTTGTAAAATGAAGGGTTAAATGTTGATTTCGAAAATGGTTTTTGAAACTATTTATTTTTGTCCACTCACACGTTTTATTGTTTTTGGCACCCTCCAAGTTGATCGTGGATGCGAGCTGTAGTAGTGACCAAGGAATCACATGAAGCTGCGTACTTTGGAAACACCGAGTGGGTCACGGTAATATCCCTGGTCTGACACGTGGTGTCAGACAGGAGCTGGACATCCCACGTTAATCCTGAGGGATTAGGGATGGATCCTGTCAGCTTGGTATCAGAGCACTGAGCTGCTCTTACGGTGTCGTGCACTGAGGATTCACGATAGTTTTTCTTCGGCAGTGATGTCTCTACGTCAACAGAGTCGTGATCGTCCAGAGTTGTGAAAGATGATTGGTCAGGATGGATGTTCTGCTGGGAGCAACCAAGGTCGTTGATGACCCATATTCGAGATGTGTACTTGTGGGTTAGATCATGAGGTGGCTGATCAATGGATTACACGCCTGGTACGATGTGAGCGGATTATACGGGCGATGGGTTACCGTTATGAGCATTTGGTACAGATATCAATGAGCTTTTTGGATAGGCCTGCATAGGGTTGGTGGTAGACAATGTTATTTACGGTTTTGGATGAGACTGCCGAGAGATGAGGTTCCTGCGCCTGGAGCAGCAGGATGTGACGGTTGCTCGGTGTGAGCGGAGCGGTCTGGTTTAGATTCAGTTCATAACCAGAGTGACAATGATTAGACGATGAGGATTCATCAATGTTTGTTGGGTCTTCGGATGAGATTCAAGCGATAGCGCTGGCTGGAGGATTCACTACATTTTGGACTCTGACGAATGTGGCTTCTCGGATGGAGATGAGTATGACGGAATCCAAGCAGCGATTGGATGATTCATGCTAACATCAAGGATGTCTAGATGATCCATTTGATAAGGAGCTTAGATATGGGTTGCCTCTAGCCCCGAGCCCTTGAGTGGCAGACGTGCGAGTTACAGTAATCGATGAGCGGGACAAAGAGGATCCCGAGAGGGCTAGTTGGGATTATAGTTATCGTTCCAGTCTGGTAGGACTTTTAAACACACGTACTACACCTAGAATATAGACAGGTGTTTTGTCTTACTATGGAGAGTATGCACATGTTGATGGAGTTTGGACCCACACACTCTTAGCAGAATTACAAGTTGTACTCAGAAGCTGATCTCATTGGTTTGGGAAATGCGAACTAGTACTCCGACTGGTGCGGTGATGGAATCACCTATTGGATTTGTGTAAAAGGTGTGACGAAAGACAGATTGGTTTTCCAGGACACATATGACTTGTTGTGATGTTTCTGATGGATTGGTGGACTACCCATTACTCCTCTGTTGGGTTTTGGAGGAACCAGTCGTATTGGCAGTCTTGATTAGTCGATTTTTCTCTTGGTGGGACTAAAGGAGATCACTAAGGAAGATTCTTACCTATGACTAGCCAGAGGATACTCATTTCAGGAGTTACAGCTTGGAAGCCGGGAAGTTCTTATAGAATGGATGTCTGGGATATGGGACACGCGTTGTGAAGTCCCAAGATGGCTCACTAAGCTTGAGGAAGATGTCGATTATGTCGACATTTCTGGTGGTGTTCCTTGTAGGATTTACTGGGGTTGCTACCTCAAAGGGAGGTTGAGTTACGATAGACTTGAGGATGTAGCACAGATACCCTATTGAAAAAGATTTTAACTTTACTCAAAATCAGGAATTTGGTTGAAAGATATGCTCATGTATTGTATGCTCGGATGTGTGATTATCGAATTGACTTTAGAAGTGAAATACCCCGAGATGGCTTACGATTAGTACTGTAGTTGTCAGGACCTACCCCTAATCCCCCGGGATTAAGGGCTAAATCCCGATCCTGTCTAACTTACGCATGACACGAAGGCTAAACTGACGTCCAACCTTCATGTGACACGTCAGTCGGACAAGGGATTTACGATTCAACTGTCCAGAACTTTCGAACATCCCAGAATGCGCAAAGTCTACTGTGGATCGTACGTATGATGTCTCCGTCTCTCTCGACTAACAGCCCGCACCGCAACAACCTGGAGGGTATCGAAAACACAAAAAGACTGTGAGTGGACAAAAATAAAGTTTATGTTTAAAAACAGTTATCAGAAAATACATATATTTATACCCTCCGCGTAAAAATCACTGCATGCATATAAATTTCATATCATAAAACCATGTATGAAAACCAAACACATTTTCCTTTTTCCAAATCCCGGGCCTCAGCCCAAAACCACAAAAAAACCGTTTCATCCGGGCCACTACCCAAAACATCATCATCAAAACTCAGTGAATACCAAACACATTTAAAACCACATTCTCATCCATCGAACCTGCTGGATCTATCTGAGTCTTTAAACTCCCGAGTCTTTAAACTCAATCCAGGCCTCAATATAATCCGAGTCTTTAAACTCAATCCGGGTCTTTAAACCCAATCCGGGCCCGTCCCCCGTCAATCACAATATCAGGGTCTTTAAACCCAATAACCAGATCCAGCAAATCCAATCAAAACCCATTGAAAACCATTCCTAAATCCATATCCAAACCCGAATCCGAAACCACTGGTCTGATGTCCTTCCGGCATCCAGAACCGTCATTCCGAATCCAAATCCATAACTCATATCCATTTCCTTTCTAGATCCGAGTCCGCAACCATCATTCCGTAAGATGGCATCCGAAATAATCATTCCGGACCCAAACCCGGAATCCACTTCAAGTCCTGAATCGAATCCCGAATCGTCACCCGGGATTCCGATTCCAAAACCCGAAATCCTCTTTCTGAAAACCACTTTTGAACTGGGCTTCAAGCCCGAAAACACTTTTAAAAATCCTTTTACTTACTTTGAAATCAAATCGTATTTCAAATCCCGAAATCAAAGAATAAACTAGGGTCAAATCACGATATTTCTCAAAACCTCGTAAAACGTGAAAACCGTCAATTCCTCGAAAAACGTGCAAATACCGTAAACCATCACAATCAAAAATCCAATCATAGAATCAAGTATAGAAAACATATAAAAACATATATGCATGCATCAAGAGTTAGAAAGCAAAGTCCATTCACAGACCATTCCGACGTCGCCTCGATAGGCGCACACTTACGCCGTTCCCGGCCATTCCGCTACCCTCGGCTTTTCCGAACCCGTCCAAAGTCCATAATGAGGTTACTAACTACTTCACAAAAGTCCTACTCAAATCCAATAACTTTCCCGAACTTCTAAGCGTACTTTAAACGGAACCCTAGACCTTCGATCCTGCAGAACTAACCCGTAATAACGCCTGATAGTCCCGAAACCTATCCCAATAGATTCGTTACAATGATTAGACCAAAAATATAGTTGACCACTTCCCCGGAAACCACCGCACGCACCTCCACGCGCCGTCCAAAGTGGCTGCGCGTGGGCCCCACGTGCCTACACCAGTGCACTGTTCATCGTCTTCTTCGATGGGTAGACCGGTCTGAACCGGTTCTCTGCCATACCTCCATCGTTTCCACCGTTTTCATTCCTTTAGCTTCGTCCTAGCCTAATTACTCTATTCCCCACCTGAAAACTCAACATCGAAGCCCCTAGCTCGTCGACTTCAAGCTCGAAGAAATTTACCCGAAACCCCTGTTTCGGTTCCCAGCTAACCAGACACTCCCCCGTCACGGCATCAAGCTTATTCGACTTCTAGGAACCTCCTGAGTCACACACCACCCACCAAATCCCTTGACTCAGTCCCAAAAGCCACGACTTTTGGATTATGTAAAACGGAAAAAACAGAGCACTTAGAGAAAATCAAAGGGCTTACCTGCTTATCGACAACCACCGTGCTTGCCACCGCATCTTACGACGTTCACAGAGTCACCCTAGCCTCCTTCTCAGCCTTGCTTGGATCAAAACACCGCAAGACCACCACCAGCTACCTCGACACCTCTCTGTTTCCCAGAGAAATCGAACCTCACACCCACAGTAATACTTGCATGATTTTCACTCTCAATCCAGTCACCAGCTCCTTTCTTTTCTCTGTCACTCTCACCAATCCACATAAACCTCACACACTCACTGAATCGATCAAGAACTCTCACTTTTTCCTCTCCTTGTTTTTCTGTTCTTCGACCCAAAACACACGGTTAAAAGTGGACAATGTATACCCGTGTCCATCATAACCAACCTAGAAACCTCTAGGTCTCTTCCACGTGTCCCATTTCCTATGGACAGCACACAAATATCCAATCCCACAAAGCCAATTGGGCCTTATCTGATTGGCCCTACGGAGAAAAGACCAAAATGCCCCTAGAGTCAAAATTAACATTTTGCCTTTCAACTTCCTAGACCCATATTTAATCCGTCCGACGTCCGATGATAGCATGCCGCCTGTCGTTGTACTCATGACGTCGAGACCTATCTAACGATCCTTGGTCTACCTGAAAACCAAAATTCCAACAAAAAGTCAATATTTTCCTCTAGTTAACCAAAATTACGGTAATGCCCTCAACCTTCCGAACGTCATAACTTTTTCCTCGGATGTCGGAATCGGGCGTGCCACCTGTCTACGGGCTCGTGATGTCCCGAACTACGTCACGATCATCGGTCAATACCCAATTGACCCCCCGAACTAAAAGTCAACGTTTTACCCAAACTAGGGGCAAAATCGTCATTCTACGCTAACGGACCAAAAGTAACCAACTAACCACCGATTAAGCTCCCTAATCACCGTCTTAATCCTAATTTCCGGGACGGGTCCTTACAACCTACCCTCCTTAAAAGAATTTTGTCCCTGAAATTCCACAGCTCGTTTCCAAAACTAGGGGTCTCATACCCGGTGATCAACACTAGCTCACCAACTACTCCTGGGTTCCGATCTATCATCTCCACCTTCGGTATTTCGCAACACCGCTACGTCCAACTAGACCTTCAATATGTACGCAAGGGGAAACTCTAGGAACGTAAAAGAAAAAAAGATATTTTAGAATACCTCAACAGAGTTCAGAGAGTACATCCTCACGTACCACCACATACACTTCCCGAAACCCAACTCAAGTCCTAACTAGACTCCCAGTCTCCTAGTAACTTAACCACTACCTGATGCACTACTTCGCCTTCATCTCCCTCCCTGCCATGTCCCTCGGCTGCTACTTCGATCACCTTGTCGGAATAAATCTACAAAGTCCTAAAGGCAAATCCTAGATTGTGGGTTCTCTTCAATAACCTCATATCGATCAGTTATAGTCACTCCTTTCCGATTCCTTCCGCCATCCTTCAACGGAACTCACCATAACACTCGCTACACTCGGCGTCACCAAGTACTGCCCTACTTCGAAACACACCAGGGAGGTTACAAATCCAAGTATCCCAACCACAAGTTTCCCCACTCAAATCTACTAGCCATAGGGCTCCTCATCTACAGATCACAACCACGCTTCTGCTGCGCTACTCTGATCAACCCACCGTATCCTGACCGTTCGTCCTAGTTCATGGCCTACCCATGGTCATTCTTACCTTGCTCGGCATACAAACCCTCATCCCGAGTCATCCACTGGGCAACCACTACCTCGGCTGCATCTAGCAGCACCGTCTCCAATCTGGCCAAAAGTCGGCCCAAACCACAAGGACTACAACACCACAAACCCCAACTCACGGTTCCCCTCAGGTATTTCTCACTATAATCCAGTAATCCCACGGGGTTTCTCAAATCATTCCCGTCGTCCGGGTTATCCACACCCTCAAACGCTGTTATCGAACCACCTCAAACGTGCTATTACTGTCGTATCTAGGTTGCCGTCGGGCTGTTACGCATCGAGACATCATATCCACAGTAGCATCACACCACCCAAGTCAACGAACCTACGATTCTGAGAACCAAACCTCATGCAGAACATACGAAACCTCGCTCTGATACCAATTGTCAGGACCCACCCCTAATCCACTGGGATTAAGGGCTAAATCCGGATCCCGTCTAACTTACGCATGACACGAAGGCTAAACTGACGTCCAACCTTCATGTGACACGTAAGTGGGACAAGGGGTTTACATTCAACCGTCCAAAACTTTCAAACATCCCAGAATGCGCAAAGTCTACTGTGGATCGTACGTATGATGTCTCCGTCTCTCTCGACTAACAGCCCACACCGCAACAACCTGGAGGGTATCGAAAACACGAAAAGACTGTGAGTGGACAAAAATAAAGTTTAAGTTCAAAAACAGTTATCAGAAAATACATACATTTGTACCCTCCACGTAAAAACCACTGCATGCATATAAATTTCATATCATAAAACCATGTACGAAAACCAAACACATTTTCCTTTTTCCAAATCCCGGGCCTCAGCCCAAAACCACAAAAAAACCGTTTCATCCGGGCCACTGCCCAAAACATCATCATCAAAACTCAGTGAATACCAAACACATTTAAAACCACATTCTCATCCATCGAACCTGCTGGATCTATCCGAGTCTTTAAACTCCCGAGTCTTTAAACTCAATAGGCCTACGGGGGAAATATCAATATATCCGAGTCTTTAAACTCCCGAGTCTTTAAACTCCCGAGTCTTTAAACTCAATCCGGGCCCGTCCCCCGTCAATCACAATATCCGGGCCTTTAAACCCAATAACCAGATCCAATAAATCCAATCAAAACCCTTTGAAAACCATTTCTAAATCCATATCCAAATCCAAATCCGAAACCACTGGTCTGATGCCCTTCTAGCATCTAGAACCGTCATTCCGAATCCAAATCCATAACTCATATCCATTTCCTTTCCAGATCCGAGTCCGCAACCATCATTCCGTAAGACGGCATCCGGAATAATCATTCTGGACCCAAACCCGGAATCCACTTCAAGTCCTGAATCGAATCCCGAATCGTCACCCAGGATTCCGATTCCAAAACCCGAAATCCTCTTTCTCAAAACCACTTTTGAACTGGGCTTCAAGCCCGAAAACACTTTTCAAAATCCTTTTACTTCCTTTGAAATCAAATCATGTTTCAAATCCCGAAATCAAATCATAAACCAGGGTCAAATCACGATATTTATCAAAACCTCGTAAAACGTGAAAACTGTCAATTCCTCGAAATACGTGCAAATACCGTAAACCATCACAATCTTAAATCCAATCATAGAATCAAGTATAGAAAACATATAAAAACATATATGCATGCATCAAGAGTTAGAAAGCAAAGTCCATTCACAGACCATTTTGACGTCGCCTCGATAGGCGCACACTTACGCCGTTCCCGGCCATTCCGCTACCCTCGGCTTTCCCGAACCTGTCCAAAGTCCATAATGAGGTTACTAACTACTTCACAAAAGTCCTACTCAAATCCCATAACTTTCCCGAACTTCTAAGCGTACTTTAAACGGAACCCTAGACCTTCAATCCTGCAGAACTAACCCGTAATAATGCCCGATAGTCCCGAAACCTATCCCAATAGATTCGTTACAATGATTAGACCAAAAATCTAGTTGACCACTTCCCCGAAAACCACCGCACACTCCTCCACGCGCCGCCTAAAGTGGCTGCGCGTGGGCCTCACGCGCCTGCACCAGTGCACTGTTCATCGTCTTCTTCGATGGACAGACCGGTCTGAACCGGCGTAACCGGTTCTCTGCCATACCTCCATCATTTTCAACCGTTTTCATTCCTTTAGCTTCGCCCTAGCCTAATTACTCTATTCCCCACCTGAAAACTCAACATCGAAGCCCCTAGCTCGTTGACTTCAAGCTCGAAGAAATTTACCCGAAACCCCTGTTTCGGTTCCCAGCTAACCAGACACTCCCCTGTCACGGCATCAAGCTTATTCGACTCCTAGGTACCTCCTGAGTCGCACACCACCCACCAAATCCCTCGACTCAGTCCCAAAAGCCACGACTTTTGGATTAAGTAAAACGGTAAAAACAGAGCACTTAGAGAAAATCAAAGGGCTTACCTACTTATCGACAGCCACCGTGCTTGCCACCGCGTCCTACGGCGTTCATAGAGTCACCCTAGCTTCCTTCTCAGCCTTGCTTGGATCAAAACACCGCAAGACCACCACCAGCTACCTTGACACCTCTCTGTTTCCTAGAGAAATCGAACCTCACACCCACAGCAATACTTGCACGATTTTCACTCTCAATCCAGTCACCAGCTCCCTTCTTTTCTCTGTCACTCTCACCAATCCACAAAAACCTCACACACTCACTGAATCGATCAAGAACTCTCACTTTTTCCTCTCCCTGTTTTTCTGTTCTTCGACCCAAAACACACGGTTAAAAGTGGACAATGTATACCCGTGTCCATCATAACCAACCTAGAAACCTCTAGGTCTCTTCCACGTGTCCCATTTCCTATGGACAGCACACAAATATCCAATCCCACAAAGCCAATTGGGCCTTATCTGATTGGCCCTACGGAGAAAAGACCAAAATGCCCCTAGAGTCAAAATTACCATTTTTCACTTCAACTTCCTAGACCCATATCTAATCCGCCCGACGTCCGATGACAGCATGCTACCTGTCGTTGTACTCAGGATGTCGAGACCTATCTAACGGTCCTCGGTCTACAAGAAAACCAAAAGTCCAACAAAAAGTCAATATTTCCTCTAGTTAACCAAAATTACGGTAACGCCCTCAACCTTCCGAACGTAATAACTTTTTCCTCGGATGACGGAATCGGGTGTGCCATCTGTCTACCGGCTAGTGACGTCCCGAACTACGTCACGGTCATCGGTCAATACCCAATTGACCCCCCGAACTAAAAGTTAACTTTTTACCCGAACTAGGGGCAAAATCGTCATTTTACGCTAACGGACCAAAAGTAACCAACTAACCACCGATTAAGCTCACTAATCACCGTCTTAATCCTAATTTCCGGGATGGGTCCGTAGTGATATTGTTATGGTATACCAAGGATTCATACTTATTGATATGGAAATGGATTGTGGGCAACTTGAACCCCAAATATTTGATTCCTTATATGAATGGTGGATCAAAATATTGTGTGATGTGATCCAGATTGTGTAATTCGATCCATGATTCGAGAAATGTGGATTTTTGTTGCGATCATGAATCTTCCTCTTCTTATGTAGTCTGTATGCACTAGAATAGTCATTCTTTTCCCTACTCGGGGAATGCTGATTGTGGTTCTGATTAGTGGTCGATTGATTAACCGATTTAGGGTTGTTCGGTCGGTATATGTTGATCGAGCCTTATGCACTGGGCTAGTAAGTGTTGGCCTTTATAGCTTTTGCATTGTTTCTTAATAATTCAGCTTTGGCGTGTATCGCAGCCTATTTTATAAGGTCACTATCGGTAGACCAATTTAATGTATGACGTACTTGAATGGGACTCTTAAGGCCAATTTTGAAGGCTGTGAAGGTTGTCTTTTCATCTGTCTTGCTGCATCGAGAGTACTCATGACTAAACCGAGCTACGTATTTCTGTAGTGGTTTGGACATGCCTTACTTTAGGAGAAATAGGTCCTCTATTGAGAATAGGTGGTTGGTTTGTATCATGAACTGGTTGAGGAGGTAGACCATTTGGAATTGCTCAAATGACCCGATAGTTTTGGACGGTAGTTGATAGAACTAGTTGATGGCTACCTCAGTGAGGGTCGAGCTTAATATGACTCATCAAACCTCATCATAGAGGTTCTTGAAAGCTACATCCTAGTGGTAGTTTTTGAGGTGCTTGATGAGGTCTCTCATGTTTGTGTAGAGTGTGATCTTGAGAGGTTTGAACTCATGGTCGTATCTGTAACGACCCGTCCCAAATTCCTAGATTAGATTAGTGACTAATCACGATTAGTGAGGCTAATCTGTGATTAGTAGGGCGAAATCAGACGAACGATGCGAAATGACCGTTTTGCCCCTAGGCGTGGGCAAAATGTTGACTTTTCAATCGGGCAGTCAAATGGACTTTGACCGATGACTGTGACGTAGTTTGTGACGTCATGAGTTCATAGACAGGTGGTACATTCAATTCCGACGTTCGAGGAGGAAGTTATGACGTTCGGAAGTTTAGGGGCATTTTGGTAATTTTGGTTAAAAGGGTCAAAATGTTGACTTTTTGACCAGGAGGTCCGATGGCCGAGGGTCGAAGATCATTACGTAGATAAGGACGATACGAATCCGTAGAAAGGCGGCACGTCGAATTCGGACGTTCGACGGCGAAGTTACGGTTCACGGAAGTTCCAAGTTACTATTCACAATGACACGTTTTACGAGGACAGTTTGTCTTTAGTGGGCCCAGTTACTTTTCAGCAACCAATAGATGAGTGACAAGTGTCACCCATCCACTGGCTACCATTCCACATACATGCATCTCCCATTCCTTCATCATCGATCATTTCCCATTTTTCCCAAAACCATTACCCGATCCCATTTTCAAATCCAATCCAAACCCTTGACCCTGTAAACCATTGGTGAGAGACCAGGGAGTGAGAAGAGGACCTGTGGAGCTTGGTGGCCGGCCAAGGGAGCACCGCCGTAGACGGCGGAGGAAAGGACCGTGCAAGGTAATCGGTTTTAACCGATTTTCCCATTTTTGAATTCTAGTTATTATGGACCGTTTTCAATGATTCTAATGAAGTAAATAGGTTGTTAGGAAGCTATTAGGACGGTTTTGAGGGAGATTGGAAGATCAGAGACCTCTGGGGAGGTTTTGGAAAATTGAACCGTGAGGTTCAAAATTGAACCGTGGATTTTTGAGGGTTTTAGGTTGTTTAATTGATTGGGTTAGATAGGAAATGAAGAAATAGGAATTTAGGAATTGAAATAGAGGAAAACGGACCAAAATTGAGGGAGAAGGAGGTCTGGACCGGTTACGCCGGTCCAGTTGCAGTGGTTGGATCGGACCGGCCGGCCCGGACCGGCTGTGCGAGGAAGAAGACGGGTACTGTAACAGGCGCGTGAAGCCCACGCGCAGCCACTTCAGGCGGCACGTGCGGGAGATTTTGGGGATGGTTCCAACATGTGAAATCATCTATTCGAGAACATTTTGGGACTGGTTTCGCGTCAATCGGACATCGTTTCGATAGTTTTCGGGGTATCGGAAGGTTTAGGGTCGGTTTAAAAATAGTTAAAAGTTCGGGAAAATTACGGGGCTTTGGTAGGAGGTTAATTAAGTAGTTAGTAACCTTCTATTAAAATTTGGACAGGTTTGGGAGTCCCGGTGATGGTGATCGGCTCGGGGAGCCGTATGACACGCAAATCGAGGCGGCAAATCGGACAGTCTGTTAGTGGACCTTGTTTTCTAAATTGGTGCATGCATAAATGTTTATTATATGTTTTTAATACTTGTTTGTGATGCCATGAGTGCATTTTGATGTGTGGTTACATATAGGCACGTATTTTGAGGTTTCGGCCCTATACGGTGCCTATACGGGTCTGTATGCCTTTATTGGTCTAAATGAAATGGTTTTGAATTTCAAATGGATAAACTCGGGTATGAGACCCATTTGGTTTTTTCTCGGGCATATGACACTATTTACGACCTTCGGGTCTAAATCGTGGTCGCGACGGGTGCTATGTGCACGGTGATCGACGATACGACGCTCGCCTCCGGATTAGGATGTGTTCCTTCCGGAGAGGTCACTATGCACAATTCGTGGTCGGGCAGCCTGGGGAGGCTCGACTTCGGAGTGCTGACAGTTCAGGATAGCGATCGGTGATGAGTGCACCATGATCTTGTGGTGGTCGCGTCGGTTGATTCGTTCACGGCAACATAGCGGTCCTGGTTGGAGGGTTGCACGCATCACTATGATCGGAGTCGTGACTGACCCTTAGATATCGGGCACGGTGCCCAGTTGAGTCATATGTTCGGGCACGAAACCCAGTTACTTTACGGTTTATGATTTCGGGTCAGGGACCCTAGATGGATTTCCAAGTTCATGATGGTTTATAGAAACGGGCACAAACTCTAGAAAGGTCATTGTGGTTCATGACGGTTTATGGGAACCGGCATGAACCTTTGTCAGGTCATTCTGGTTCATGACGGTTTATGGGAACTAGCATGAACCCTTGTTATGGATTTTATGGATCATGAAGGTTCAAGGGAACCGGGCATGAATGTTTATGTTATGTATATATATGTATTCATATACCTTCCTTTACTTCTATTATCTCCTCCGGGGAGGGTCGTTGGCCTGTGTGGACCCCGGAGTAGTCACGGAGCACCGATTGAGTGGAGTTACCCCCCAGTTGGGTTCCTTACTCTCAGGAAGGCTATGATTACTATTACCTCGGGTAGGGTCAGTGGTCTACGGACATTGATCTTGACTTTGAGAAGACTCGGATTAAGACCTGGGTAGCACGCGCGTAGCTTTGGAAACCGTGACAGGATTGGTTGTGTGAATTATATGTATATATGATGTATGCTATATGATATGATATATGATGTGTGTTTACACAGGTTTTGGGCAGTGGCCCATTTGGTTAGTTTCTTCTGATTTGGGCTGAGTCCCTTATGGATTTGGACAGTGGCCCGTGTACTTGATTTCATTATGGTTTTTCTGGATAAATAGTTTTCAAATGCATGCATGCTTTTTAGTGAAGGGTACAAATGTCTTCTCGTTTTTATAAACTCTTGTTTTGTCCACTCACAGCTTTTAATGTTTTGACTGCCCTTCAGGTTGACATCGGATGTGGACTGTAGTAGAGACCGAGATATCACATACCTCCTCCAGATCCTGGCGTACTCTGATGGCCCGGGAGGGCAAAGGTCAGAAATATCTCTTGTCTGACACTTCTTGTCAGACGGGAGCAGGGTTATCCCGCACTAATCCCTGGGGGATTGGGATGGGTCCTGTCAGCGTGGTATCAGAGCATAGGATTGCTTATCAGAGCGTGGTTTTCTCTATTCGAGAAACCGTGGAGCTCTTGGAATGTATGTAGGTCGAGGATGTGATGTCTCAATGGGCTACAGTTCGTGGTCAACCTGATTGTTGGGATGCCGATACGATAGTTAGTAGGATTGAATCGTGGATTGTTTTGGTTCGGCATTTGATACCGGGGTTGCCATAGTTCTGTCGGGGTTAACAGTGTGGAGCCCTGCGAATGGTGAAGATAGTATTACATTAGAGTTTTGGATCGTGAGGCAGTTAGTTGGGAACGTCTTCACGATGTCGTAGGATCGGTTCCGACGACTGGTTTGGAGTTGTGACCATTGGCTGGTCGGATTTGGTTAAGTTAAACGGATATACTGCTGAAGGCAGCCGGATTCGGGGAATCCTAGTTCGATTGACGTCCTTACGATGTCAAGACCGCGGGGTCGGTCAGATTTTCGATTTTACTGCTTTTCGCAGGTGGGTTCAGGGGAACCCTAGGTATGATTTTGGAACCCTACCTTGGGTGTATGGTTCGGGAATGTGAGTTGACGAGTGATTTGACTTGGACGACTATTCAGATTTGGATTCGTTCGTCGGTCTAGTCATGTCAGCTTGTGTTGGGACTGTACTTCGCAATCGGGGTTGTACTTATCGGTTAGGCCTAATTGGTTGTCGTGCTACTTTAGTTGTGATGGATTTTTTGTGCAACTAAGGTCATGGACGACCTGGTAGACGACATTGTTTTGGTCAAGTTGCGACTGGTTAGATTGGTTGGACAAGTTATCAGGGTTGGTACTTGTCGATGGAATCCCAGAGCGGGGATACGGAATAGTTAAATACAGGCGATTGATTCCATTGGATGCGGAGGCTGGATATCGAGATGCCTGGTAGTTAGGTCTGCACGAGGTTGTGGCAGACACTACTATCGATGAACGTAGTCGAGTCTTATCAGGTTGAGTAGACTCAGGTTGACGTGATGATTGTGACGATGGGATTGTCAGTCGTGACGATGATACGGTGTGCGTGAGTAACGCATATGGACGAACAGTGATTCTGGATTCGACTTAGTTACGACTGAGTGCGATCGCAGAATGAGACGGGGACGTTCAGGGGACGTTTCCTTTTCTCGTATGAGTTGTCAGGGTGACTGTACCTAGAGGTGTTGGGTACGAGGGAGACAGAGTTTCTCCTATTCGAGCAGAGGTACGGGGTGCTAGTGTGGATACTTCTGTGCTGATGCTGACAAATTATAGTGGTGTATTGGTACTAGTGCTGGTGCTGGTGCTGGTGCCGGTGTTCGAGGTGACGAATGGAATGCGGGTTTTCCGCATTGGTATTGGGTATTTCAAAGTCATTTTGGGGTGACTTATCAGGTTCTACCATGGTAGATGATGGTAGATGACGGTAGATGATGGTTGTATCACTAGTACACTGATCGTGACGTTATGGTCGGGTGACGTAGTGATGGATCTAGATCGTGATCTTGATGATCCAGATAGGTGGAGAGTTTGTCAATCTTACTTGGATGTTTGAGTTGAGGATGTTGGGACTGAACTTCTTTTCGAAGTGAATCCCGTATGGTATATTACTCAGGTGAGTAGGTGTCTGACGAGGTCGGATTTTGTCTGACCTAGTGTTGTGTTGATGTTGGGATTGACTTCCCTATGAAGTCAATCGATCGTATTGTGGTAATCGGTTGAGCGGGTAACCGATAGGTTCAGAGATAGTGCGTCTCGGTACATGAGAACGGTATTTCGAGTTTTGGAATCAGATTTCTGGATGACGATTCAGGATTTGATTTTGGAACTTGAAAGAGGATTTCTGTATTTGGGTTTTTGAATCAGATTTCTGGATGACGATTCAGGATTTGGTTCTAGAACTTGACTGTGGATTTTCTTTTATGGATTTGGGTTCGGAATGGTTATTCCAAATGCTAGCTTACGGAATAATGATTTCGGATTCGGATTTGGACATGGCTATGGATATGATTTCTGGTTTTGGATTCGGGATTTCTTACAAAATTGCGGATTCGGATTCAGATTTGGAAATAGACGCTGGGTTGGAGTTTCAATTTTTCTAATACTGGATTGGACAGATGGACTCCAAAATTGGAACGTGATTGGCTACAACCTAGGTGGTTGTATGCTGATTGATGGGTAGTTGTATGTACCTTGTACGTTGTTCGAGGTACGATACCGGGCAGACTTGTGATGCCTGATGACGGTATATAGGTTATACCGTGGGTATGTTGGTGAACGTATTGGTAGTCGGCACGATTCTGATACCTTTGGATTTGTCGGGGACTTGGACTGGACATTGGATACTGTGCAGTAGGTCATAGTATTTCTGGTGGGTCCAATTACACACAAGCTGAGTACTTTGTTGGTATACGTATACTCAGATTGAATGAGTTGGTGGTTATTGTAATCACGAGTGAGTATAGTGTTAGTTTTTGACTGACGACTGTCAAGTGCTGACAGTTTGTCGGAAGTGTCAACGTGAATCGGTTAGTGAGGTCTGATGACTCCCAGTGGGAGGACGTCAGAATAGATTAGTGATTGAGAAGGGAACCGTCTAGTTGGTTGTGTCAGCGAAACGGTAGATCTGACAAGTGGTGTCAGTTCGGAGCGTACGACTTCTATCATTCGACGTGGTCGAATGTAGTCGATACGACGTGAGTGTTAGTGGTACGTCTGGCTGCGGATGAGTAAGTATTATTCTGGTTAGTTGGTGTACGAGTGTACACGTGTTTTGAGGTCAATTCTACTTTCCACGGGGTGGATGTGGAATCAGGATAGTTGGAGTTTCGAGAATGAAACTAAATTAAGGAGGGAAGAACAGTTGGAATTTCGAGGACGAAATTAATTAAGGAGGGAAGGCTGTAACAACCCGTCCCAAATTCCTAGATTAGATTAGTGACTAATCATGATTAGTGAGGCTAATCCGTGATTAGTAGGGCGAATCAGACGAACGATGCGAAATGACCGTTTTGCCCCTGGGCGTGGGCAAAACGTTGACTTTTCAATCGGGCAGTCAAATTGTAACGACCCGTCCGGAGTACCGGGATTTAATAATATTTAATTATGATTTACTAATCTGAGATTAGTTGAGTGATTTCGGACGAATTGTGCAAAATGACCGTTTTGCCCCTGGGCGTGGGCAAAACGTTAACTTTTAATTCGGATGGTCAAATGGACTTTTATCGGTGACCGTGATGTAGTTCGGGACGTCACGAGTTCATAGACAGGTGGCACGTTCGATTTCGACGTTCGTGGTGAAAGTTATGATGTGCGGAGTTCAAGGACATTTTCGTAATTCGAACGAAATAAGGGGAAATGTTGACTTTTTGATCGGGAGGTCCGATGGCCGAGGACCGAGGACCGTTAGGAAGGTCTCCATGCTCTGAGTCCGTAGACAGGCGGCACGCATCAATCGGAGGCCGTATGACTGAGTTACGGGTCAGGATGCGTGAGGGGCATTTTGGTAATTTTCTGCACAGGGGCAGAATGGTAATTTTCACGGGGGTACTGTTTGATTGAAACAGCCGTGAAATAGGATGTTTGTGCGATCGATCCCATGGATTTTTTATCAATTAAATGACTGAATTGGGACAGTTTGAGGTGTGATTGCACATGTAATTGTGCTGACAATCGATCACAAGAACATGGGCACCATTTTATTATGTTTTCGGGTCAGTGCAGGGGACTTTACACAGTGGACTGAGTGGCACTTTGGGATGCTTTTAATGGCTGATTTGGATTGTTAGAATTGAGAGTGAGTCGAGAGGTTGACTCTGAGATTGAGAATGAAAGGAATGGAGTGGAAATGGTGGAGGAATGCTCAAAAACCCGAAACTGGTTTTTGTGAAGTTCAAATTCGAACTTCTAGTTTTAGGCCAGCCCATGACTTATTGATGATTGAATGAGCTTCCTGGAAGCTCCACGAGTCGATCCAGATCATTTGGGGCAAGCTTTGAGGCTCCTAGGGTCGTGGACGGACGAGGTGGACGGCCGGAAAATCCAAGCTTGAGTCGTGGTGATTGAGGTAACTTCGTGTTCAATTAATCATTCGAATTGGTTCGTGTTAATCCTAATAAGCTTCCTGTGAAGTTAATTTGACAATGGACTTGAGTTGGGTGAGTTGATATCATCGACCCGTTTGGCTGTTCGGACTTGGATTGGTCGATTTACTTCATGTCGAGATTAATCATTGACACAGAACTGGAATTAATTGGTTAATGTTTGTTTTAGGATCAAAAACGGATGGAATCAAGGTTGAATTGAGGGTTATCTGGCCGGGTCAGATTGCGGGTAATCAGACCCGTTTACCAGATATACGGGTGAAGGTGGTGACTGTAGCAGTCACTGTAACAGGCGCGTGGCTTTCACGCGCAGCCACTCACGGCGACGCATGACGGCGCGTGGGCACGAATCTCGAGGTGAGGTCAACATGACTTTTGTCCTATACAATGTAACGAACATTTTGGCGTTGGTTTCGTGTCATTCGGATCCCGTTTCGATATTGTTCGGGATGTCCGAAGGTTTTAAATCCAGTTTAAAAATACTTAAAAATTTGAGAAAATTACGGGACTTGAATAGGATGTTAATGATGAGGTTAGTAATCCTCTGATGTGATTTGAATAGGATTGGGAGTCCCGGTGATAGTGGTGTGGCCCGGGAAGGCCTATGGCACGCGTATCAAGGTGCTCGGTTAAACGGTCTGTGAGTGGACATTGGTTTTATAAATTCGATGCATGCATAACTGTTTCATGATTGTTATAATTATGATTAAATGATGTACTTTGGATATCGGTGAATTTAAATGATTTCACGCATTTCGAGGTGATTTACGTATTTGCACGTAAACCGAGGTTTTCTGGATTTGCACCGATTTCCATAAATGTGGTTGGATATGATTTCATGAAACGGTTACGGACTTGATAAAGTAAAATCGGGCCAGGGGCCCAGTTAACTTATGAATCGGGCCAGGGGCCCAGTTAACTTATGAATCGGGCTAGGGGCCCAGTTAACTAATGAATCGGGCCAGGGGCCCAGTTAACTTGTGAATCGGGCCAGGGACCCAGTTAACTTATGAAATCGGGCCAGGGGCCCAGTTGATTTCTACATGTGATTGCGGGTCGGGGATCCTAAAATGGAATTGAATAAATGTTTTCTGATTTACATTTTATATATATTCACATGCTAAAAACAAATAACGGTTTGATGATATGGAAATTATGGTTATGGCACGTTTCACGGTATTTGGGCTTGAGACCCGTCTGATGAAACTTAAAGATTGGTTTGGATTTTATCTATGTATATATATATATATATATATATACTTTGCATATGGATATCAATAAAATGTATTTGGTACTGCACTGTATAGATCTTTCCATATGATACTGTCTCCTCCGGATGAGGTACCCCGGAGAGGTCACGGACGTCTAGAATGTCTAGGGTCTATGACGCTAAGCATCGGGGATGCTGTACCCGAACGGGGTTCGGGGATTGAACTTGAAAATTGAGACCCGAGTGGCACGCGTAGCCTTGTGATTGTGACCTTATTAGACGTCAGGGACGTCAGACATCAGGGATGTCGGATTGGAGTGTATGGTGCAGTGGCTAAAATTATGTTTATGGTTCATATTATATGATATATGATTTTAAATGATGGTGCATGCATATGATTTTACTGAGGGGCATAAATGTCTTATAAATGTTTTAAACAGACTTGTTTATTTTCGTCCACTCACAGCTTTTGTTTTTAATGCCCTTCGGGTTGATTCCAGATGCGACTGCAGCAGGGACTTGAGCATCGCACACCTCCTCCATCGATCCTTACGCACTCTGGAAGCCCGGTTGGGCAGTGGCAACAGGTTATCCCTTGTCTGACACCTCTTGTCAGACGGGAGCATGACACATTCCATGGTAATCCCAGGGGGATTCGGATGGGTCGTGTCAAGTGGTATCAGAGCAGGTTTTGCTCTTTTGTGCGCGAAGGTCGAGGGTGTGATGTCTCTTTGGGCTGCAGTTCCGTTGTCAACCTGATAGATAGTTTTGGGTTTGAATAGTGGATTGAGTGTGTTTGGCCCGATACACCGTGCGTTAACGTGATTCGACCCAAGTAGGGTTGTTTGTGTTTAACTGGTAATGTGTGACCGTCGGTTCCGTCATGTGAGGATGGATTGTTGTGCTACTGGGCACAGCTGGGTTCAGGGAACCCCATTTGAATAATGATATGGAAATGCGAAACTCAGTTGAGTAATGGTCTAAAATGTGGACCCCGGTGGTGATGGCTAGGGTAAGAGATGTTGGTGCATCGGAGTTAGCCGATGACCTTCGTGGTGGAACCCACGTTGAGTTGACGATTGGATTGGATTTGACGTCTATGCGATGTCAGGACCGCGGAGTCGGTCAGGTGGTGGATTTTACTGCAGAAGGCAGTTGGGTTCAGCGGAACCCTAGGGTGTGATTTTGGAACCCTAATTTATAATTGATGGGCTGGAAAAGTGAACTTTAAATGAGAACTTGTTCTGTGACGAGCGGCTGAGGTCGTGGACGACCATGTGGATGACTCTAGTGAGTCTTATGGGCTTCGATCTACGGATACGGTTATGAGATAAGATATGGAATCCCGTGTTGGATCGAATAATAGTGTGAGGTGTGGATACGGATCTTGACAGCGATGACTGTTGGTCGACAGTTGTGTCAAGATGACTGGTTATCGAGGGTATTTAGTGTGGTTTTAACACTTGAGGATCATGGGACATTCAAGGAACGTTCATTTTCCTGATATGCGGATGGTCAAATTGGAGGTGCCCATAGTCGTGGGGTACGAGTGGTGTTACGGGATCGTCGTTCGGTATGAACGGAGATCCAGGGTATCAACTTTGCACACTGTGTGCTAGTGTGGATGTTTGTGTGCCAGTATGAATGTATGGATGCCTGTGTGTTGAGGCAAGTGTCGGTGATACTAGCGCTGGTGCAGGTGTCAGTGATTGTGATGACGATGAGCCACGACTTGGGATGTGACTCTGTCCTGATGGACATATGATTGGTATCTGCGACTCAAGTGGTGGTTGAGTCATGGACTGGGTAGGATCCAGTGGAGACTGTGATGTGTTGGGATAAGTTCCAACGGTTATGAGGTAACAAGTGACGAATGGATAAAAAGGTATGATTGAGACTTGAGGAATCTAGGGACGATGTTCCCTACGTCATGAGAATCAGTGGATTTGGGGAGTTATTGTCAACTCCAAGATTGGTACGGTTGTGTGTTGTTGATATCCCCAGAAAGTACAAGGAAACTATTGGAATTGGGAATGTCGAGGAAAACCCCTTGTGGTATTGATGTGGGATTTTGTGATTGTGAATCACTTGGAACCTGAGGATTGAACCTGTAAAGGTTGAGATGTGAGGCGAAGGCAGTAAGGTATACACATCCAGGAAGAGTTGAGAAATCCCGTTCGGAATCGGAGTATGTGCATAAATGATTATTGGCGGACATGAGGTCCGAGTAATGAATTGATTTTGGACACGTGGTGGTCCAAGTGAGGTAAGGACGTGGGCAGTCCAGTGGTTGGACTTGACATCTCATTGGGAGCATGTCTGTTTCCAACATGGTTGGAACTCCCGATTCGGGGAGAGTTGTGATTGGGAGACGAGAGGAGTGCTCGTTTCCGCATCGGTGATTGGTATTCCGAAGTCATTGGGGCTGACTTCTTATTTCCTGCCGTGGCAGATGATGATTGTTGCTACCAGTACGTTGAGCGTGTATTGGTGGGTGGACCCATGTTTGTCTTGGGGTCATTGGACACTAGAAGTTGTGTATGATTTTGGATTTGGTGGTGAAATGCGGGATCACCATTCCACCAAGGGAAATTTGACGAAGGATTCAATTGAGGGCGTAAGACCCTACGATCAGCTTTCAGATGGATTGTTAGCTATGCGAGCATGTGTGGATCCTAGGTGGATCTGATTTGTGATGTTGTCGACTTTGGACGATGTGACGATCTAGGATCTTGATATTACTTGTCGGGTGACATAGTGATGGATCTGGATCGTGATCGTGATGATCCAGATTGGATGAGAGTTTATCACTCTTACCTTGGTATGTGAGTCGTAAATGACGGGACTGAACTTCTTTTCGGAGTGGAGTCCATATGGTTTGTTACTCGGTTGAGTAGGTTTCCGAAGTGGTCGGATTTTGTCAACCTTTGACGTGTGGATATTGGGATTGGCTTCCCTATGGAGTCAATCGAGTGTTTTGGACAGGTAACCGATAGGTTCGGTTTTGGTACGTCTCAAGTAGACGTAAACGAGATTTTGGGTTTTGGAATCGAATTTCTGGGTGACGATTCAGGATTTGATTGCGAAGCTCGAAAATGGATTACTGGATTTGGGTGCAGAATGATTATTCCAATGCTAGCTTACGGAATAATGATTTTGGATTCGGATTTGGACATGAAATAAAAATATGATGTTTGGGTTCGGATTCGGGATTTCTTACGAAATCGCGGATTCGGATCCGGAATTGAAACGGGATGATGGGTGGAGTTCGTTTTGTCTCATGTTGGTTTGGGAAAAGGTACTTCATTATTGGAACGTGTTTTGCTATGACCTGGGTGGTTATAGGCAGATTGATGGATTGAGGTGCGTACAGGGTACGTTGTACGAGGATTGATACTGGTTAGGTTGACGGTATACGTATACTCAGGATGAGTGAATTGGTGGTTTGAGTAACCACGAGTAGTCTTATGTGACTTGATCACACCGTGATTTCCTAGCGTCTTGGTTCGTTGAGGGAGTCGGCGATTATGGACATTGAGATTAATATATGTCGCAGGATTGGGCTTGCCCTGCGAATTGGGATCATGTGGTTCATCTGACGCTACATCGAGAGTGATGTAGTGCGTGGTGTTGTTACTGACTGGCTGATGGTTGGGGCTTTACTAGGGTGGTAAAGCTTAGCGGTGACAGTTTGACTGGTGGTGTCAGCGTGGACTGACAAATGAGATTTGGTGACTCCCAATGGGAGCAAATGAAAGGATATTTTGGCAATAGAAGGGAACCGTCTAGCTGAAGGAGTCAGCTTAGTAGTTAGGAAATTTTATCTATGTATATATATATACTTTGCATGTGGATATCAATAAAATGTATTTGGTACTGCACTGTATAGATCCTTCCATATGATACTGTCTCCTCCGGATGAGGTACCCCGGAGAGGTCACGGACGTCTAGAATGTCCAGGGTCTATGACGCTAAGCATCGGGGATGCTGTACCCGAACGGGGTTCGAGGATTGAACGCGGAAATTGAGACCCGAGTGGCACGCGTAGCCTTGTGATTGTGACCTTATTAGATGTCAGGGACGTCAGGCATCAGGGATGTCGGATTGGAGTGTATGGTGCAGTGGCTAAAATTATGTTTATGGTTCATATTATATGGTATATGATTTTAAATGATGGTGCATGCATATGATTTTACTGAGGGGCATAAATGTCTTATAAATGTTTTAAACAGACTTGTTTATTTTCGTCCACTCACAGCTTTTGTTTTTAATGCCCTTCAGGTTGATTCCAGATGCGACTACAGCCGAGACATGAGCATCGCACACCTCCTCCATCGATCCTTACGCACTCTGGAAGCCCGGTTAGGCAGTGGCAACAGGTTATCCCTTGTCTGACACCTCTTGTCAGACGGGAGCATGACACATTCCATGGTAATACCGGGCGAATTGGGATGGGTCGTGTCACAAATGGACTTTGACCGATGACCGTGACGTAGTTCATGACGTCACGAGTTCATAGACAGGTGGTACGTTCAATTCCGACGTTCGAGGAGGAAGTTATGACGTTCGGAAGTTTAGGGGCATTTTGGTAATTTTGGTTAAAAGGGTCAAAATGTTGACTTTTTGACCAGGAGGTCCGATGGTCGAGGGTCGAAGACCATTACGTAGATAAGGACGATACGAATCCGTAGACAGACGGCACGTCGAATTCGGACGTTCGACGGCGAAGTTACGGTTCACGGAAGTTTCAAGTTACTATTCACGACGACACGTTTTACGAGGACAGTTTGTCTTTAGTGGGCCCAGTTACTTTTCAGCAACCAATGGATGAGTGACAAGTGTCACCCATCCACTGGCTACCATTCCACATACATGCATCTCCCATTCCTTCATTATCGATCATTTCCCATTTTTCCCAAAACCATTACCCGATCCCATTTTCAAATCCAATCCAAACCCTTGACCCTGTAAACCATTGGTGAGAGACCAGGGAGTGAGAGGAGGACATGTGGAGCTTGGTGGCAGGCCAAGGGAGCGCCGCCGTGGACGGCGGAGGAAAGGACCGTGCAAGGTAATCGATTTTAACCGATTTTCCCCATTTATGAATTCTAGTTATTATGGACCGTTTTTAATGATTCTAATGAAGTAAATAGGTTGTTAGGAAGCTATTAGGACGGTTTTGAGGGAGATTGGATGATGAGAGACCTCTGGGGAGGTTTTGGAAAATTGAACCGTGAGGTTCAAAATTGAACCGTGGATTTTTGAGGGTTTTAGGTTGTTTAATTGATTGGGTTAGATAGGAAATGAAGAAATAGGAATTTAGGAATTGAAATGGAGGAAAACGGACCAAAATTGAGGGAGAAGGAGGCTTGGACCGGTTACGCCAGTCTAGTTGCAGGGGTTGGACCGGACCGGTTGTGCGAGGAAGAAGACGGGTACTGTAGCAGGCGCGTGAAGCCCACGCGCAGCCACTTCAGGCGGCGCGTACGGGCGCGTGGGGGAGATTTTGGGGATGGTTCACACACGTGAAATCATCTATTCGATGTAACGAACATTTTGGGATTGGTTTCGCGTCAATCGGACATCGTTTCGATAGTTTTCGGGGTGTCAGAAGGTTTAGGGTCGGTTTAAAAATAGTTAAAAGTTCGGGAAAATTACGGGGCTTTGGTAGGAGATTAATTAAGTAGTTAGTAACCTTCTATTAAAATTTGGACAGGTTTGGGAGTCCCGGTGATGGTGATCGGCTCGGGGAGCCGTATGACACGCAAATCGAGGCGGCAAATCGGACGGTCTGTTAGTGGACCTTGTTTTCTAAATTGGTGCATGCATAAATGTTTATTATATGTTTTTAATACTTGTTTGTGATGCCATGAGTGCATTTTGATGTGTGGTTACATATAGGCACGTATTTTGAGGTTTCGGCCCTATATGGTGCCTATACGGGTCTGTATGCCTTTATTGGTCTAAATGAAATGGTTTTGGATTTCAAATGGATAAACTCGGGTATGAGACCCATTTGGTTTTGTCTCGGGCATATGACACTATTTACGACCTTCGGGTCTAAATCGTGGTCGCGACGGGTGCTATGTGCACGGCGATCGACGATACGACGCTCGCCTCCGGATTAGGATGTGTTCCTTCCGGAGAGGTCATGATGCACGATTTGTGGTCGGGCAGCCTGGGGAGGCTCGACTTCGGAGTGCTGAAGGTTCAGGATAGTGATCGGTGATGAGTGCTCCATGATCTTGTGGTGGTCGCGTCGGTTGATTCATTCACAGCGACATACCAGGATTGAGAGCGGTCCTGGATGGAGGGTTGCACGCATCACTATGATCGGAGTCGTGACTGACCCTTAGATATCGGGCACGGTGCCCAGTTGAGTCATATGTTCAGGCACGAAACCCAGTTACTTTACGGTTTATGATTTCGGGTCAGGGACCCTAGATGGATTTCCAAGTTCATGACGGTTTATAGAAACCGGCACAAACTCTGGAAAGGTCATTGTGGTTCATGACGGTTTATGGGAGCCGGCATGAACCTTTGTCAGGTCATTCTGGTTCATGACGGTTTATGGGAACCGGCATGAACCCTTATTATGGATTTTATGGATCATGAAGGTTCAAGGGAACCGGGCATGAATGTTTATGTTATGTATATATATGTATTCATATACCTTCCTTTACTTCTATTATCTCCTCCGGGGAGGGTCGTTGGCCTGGGTGGACCCCGGAGTAGTCACGGAGCACCGATTGAGTGGAGTTACCCCCCAGTTGGGTTCCTTACTCTCAGGAAGGCTATGATTACTATTACCTCGGGTAGGGTCAGTGGTCTGCGGACATTGATCTTGACTTTGAGAAGACTCGGATTGAGACCTGGGTAGCACAGCGTAGCTTTGGAAACCGTGACAGGATTGGTTGTGTGAATTATATGTATATATGATGTATGCTATATGATATGATATATGATGTGTGTTTACACAGGTTTTGGGCAGTGGCCCATTTGGTTAGTTTCTTCTGATTTGGGCTGAGTCCCTTATGGATTTGGGCAGTGGCCCCTGTACTTGATTTCATTATGGTTTTTCTGGATAAATAGTTTTCGAATGCATGCATGCTTTTTAGTGAAGAGTACAAATGTCTTCTCGTTAAAATGTTTTTATAAACTCTTATTTTATCCACTCACAGCTTTTAATGTTTTGACTGCCCTTCAGGTTGACATCGGATGTGGACTATAGCAGAGACCGAGATATCACATACCTCATCGGGATCCTGGCGTACTCTGATGGCCCGGGAGGGCAAAGGTCAGAAATATCTCTTGTCTGACACTTCATGTCAGACGGGAGCAGGGTTATCCCGCACTAATCCCGGGGGGATTGGGATGGGTCCTATCAGTATCAGTATTAGTTGATTCTCTTTGTAAAGGGACTATGGCCCTTCTTGCCCCAAGTCGGTGTCTGGGGTTGCCTTTTCTTAACCTCAAGGATTTTCACCCTTGTTGGATGAGCAAAGCAATTTAAGCTTGTATTAGTTTTTCTTCGGCTTTCTTCGTTGGGCTTCTAACCTTGATTATCGTAGCTGGTGTTGTAGGTGGGTCTATTACCCTCATGGCGAGAGGTTGTTCCTTGGTGTCCTATCGAGTAAGAACTACGAGGAGGCCGATCAGAGCGCAGTGTGCTTATAACCTCTTGGGATAAGTTGGCACCCTCTGTGACCGTTGTTGGTACTGGTGGCTCAATGCGAAGGGGCTACCACAGATCTGTCTCAAAAGATATCCTACTAGTCTGATCTCTTGGTGGTCGAGATTATTCGATTTCCTTAGAGAACCTGAGTGTGATTGGACTAAGCTAGGGGCAGTCATGATATAATTCTACGCTTAGAGCCTTCCAAGCGTTGCGATAGATCCTGGTCTGCCTCTGATCCTTTACTGATACAATCAGAAATTGAGAGGCTTTATTCGTTGGCTCGCTGTGACAGGGGCTTAGTCCTTCCCCATGATGCGACAGACACGTTCAGTGCGCTCGGCGTAGTAAGCAACTACTCAATCGAACTTTCATGTCTCCTTCTTAGCACATTAAGAGGCTAGACGGGTGTGAGTAGCTTTTAGCTGTGCTTGCACGTTAGTGTACGACCCACTCAGTATTTTGTATCGTACCACGACCTAGGTTCTGTGGCCTTGACCTCCGCCCTATCCGTTCAGTTTCTCTAGTGCACAAGCTACGTAGGGAAATGTGGCCCTAGGTACCATAATCCATTTTTTCTGTGTAACTTTGTTGTCTCACGTCGCGTTGAATGTTTATGAAGTGGTTGTTAGGAGAGGTGCTCAGTTCAATAGAGTGGTGGGCAAACTTAGTTAGATTTTTCATAGACAGTACCAAATTGTTGATACATAAAATGACACGACCCATTCCAATCCCCCCGGGATTAACGGGGATGTGCCATGCTACCGTTTGACACAAAGTGTCAGACAAGGGATAATTCATTCCTCGGCCCATACGGGGCTCCCAGAGCGCGCCAGGATCAGTGGAGGAGTACGATGTCTAGGTCTCTACTACAGCCCGTATCTGTGATCAACCTGAATGACATTAAAATCATTAAAAACTGTGAGTGGATGAAAATCAATAAGTTCATAAAACACATTTCATAAAATACATTTATGCCCTTCACTAAAAAGTATGTATGCAATCGAAAACCAGTAATCAAACCATTTACATAATTAAACCATTAGGGCCTTAGCCCAAAAACCGTAAATCCAAACGTATGTGGGAACGTAGCCCAAAATCATAGAATACCAAAATTTGTAAAACCAGAACCAAGTGGGCCACTGCCCAAATCCATAACCCAATCCATAAACACCGAAATACCATTTCATAAATTCAATAATCCATATTTACCACATAAGCATCCTTGTCATCCTAGATGCCTAGCATCCCAGACGCTTGACGTCCCAGACGTCATATCTCACGGTAAAAGCAACACGTGCTGCCTGGGGGTCTCTCCAGGTCCATATCTCTGACATCCCAGATGTCTGACTTCCCAGACGTCTAATCATAGCAATCCTGCTCCTGAGTCACTATACGGTCTGGTCGCTCCGTATAATGACCCATCGCAGGCAATGCACCGTGACTTCCCTAGTGTCCCAGACACCTGGAGGAGACCATACACAGATCCTCGTATCAAGATGGTATATGGAAAACAGTTTTATAAAGTCATTTCAAACATCTCAAAGGGCCCTGCCCGGAATTTCCATAAAAACATCACAAATCCATAATTCCAAAACCATTTGGGGTCCCCGACCCGAAATCACATTTATATATCACAATTGGGCCTCATGCTCGATTTCATAAACCAACTGGGCCGCCAGCCCGATCACATAACTCAAATGGGTCTCAGCTTGATTTCGTAAGCAAACTAGGCCCGTGGCCCGATAATATAACTCAAATGGACTCCAAGTCCGAGGGTTTTAAAAACAATTGGGTCTCATACCCGAGTTCATCTTTCCAATTCCAAAACCATTTCATCAAACCATCACCAAAACCACAAGCACGTAAAACTACAGTAAAACCATAAACCTCGATATACGTGCAAATACAAGATTACCTCGAAATACGTGTAACCATGTAAATCACCAATTCCACAATCATCACTACAAAAATCACATATATAAAACATATAAAATAATTATGCATGCATCACAGTTTAGAAAACATGGTCTACTCACAGACCGTCTTACGTTGTCGCCTCGATATGCGTGCCATATACCCTTCCGAGTCACATCACTATCACGGGGACTTCCAAACCTGTGAAAACCATAATAGAGGTTTACTAACTACCTCCTTAACCTCTCATTAAATCCCTGTAATTTTTTCGAATTTTCAAACGTATTTTACATAGGCTTTAAACCTTCGGACACACAAAACTACCTCGAAACGGTGTTCGATCGACACGAAACTAATCCCAAAATGTTCGTTACATCGAATAGATGATTTCACATGTTGAACACTTTCCCAAAAAGTGCCCCATGCGCCGCCCAAAGGCGCTACACATGGGCCACACGCGTTTGCACTATTCATCATCCTTGTCCTCTGTTGAACCTGTTCGACTGTGCAGCCGGTCCAACTGGACTGGCGTGACCGGTTCACCACCATATCTCTCATGCTTTCGGTTCGTTTTCGTCCATTTTCATTCATAAACCTTCCTCTAATCATTCGTAATCGATATATGAATTCAAAGCATGAAAACCAAGGCCAAAACCATACATTTCAAAGTGATGCTTGAACCAGCCAACTTCCACCGTCGGTTTTCCACGATTCCGGTCACCTTCAACCACCGTTGCAAGTTCACTAGCCTCCTAGCAACCTCCAAAACACGTTCCAACCATCAAACCCAAACAATAAACACTAAAACTCAACTTACCATTTTGAAAATCCAAACTTACCTTTCATGGTTTCTCCAGCCACCGTCCACGATGGCTCAAACCGTGGCCACCACCAGCCTCATCTCACTTCCCTCTCTCACTTTCATTCACATACCAAGCTCAGATAATGAGGATTGAAGGGTTGGTATTGGATGGTTTTCACGGTCATGGGTTTGGGAGAAAAATGAAGGAATGATCGATCGAGAGGAAAGAGAAATATCCCACTGTGTGGGGGAATGGGCCAATCAAATAAGGGACATGTCTCACTTACTGATTGGTCCACCCAGATTTCCAATCCAATCCAAACCTGCCACATGTCCCCTTTTCTCCGTTTTCGTGCAATAGTACCGTAAAACATTCTAGACCTGTAACTTCTCCATCGAACCTCTGATTTTGACATGCCACCTGTCTACGTACTCGTGATGTCCCGATCTACGTCCCGGTCATCGAACCTCGTACGTTTTACTCCCTGAGTCAAAAGTCAACGTTTTCCCAATTCTAGGGGCAAAACGGTCATTTCCACCGTCCGTCCGAATTCTCTCAACTAATCCCTGATTAGTCATCCTAAACCATATTTAATTAATATTTAATCTCGATATTCGGGACGGGTCGTTACATAAAATATGTCAACTTAGGGGTAGTACTCTACTTAGCCACATGTCTTATATATGGACTTGTATTGAGGGCAGATTAGTCGTCGGTCAAAGGTAAGGATCGATGTGATGCCGACCTAATGACTTTGATGCCCAAGTTAATGTTTTGTAGGTCAGTGTATGTAAAGAGTATGTGGTGAATGGTAAGTTCTAGTTTAAATGTTAATAGTGAAACTTAGTTATATTTATTGGGAAATGTGCCCCCTTTGTATGGATGTGTAAGGGAGGCATAATGAATAGTTTCGATGTGGGAACAATGTGCTTTTATTGTGGGACTAACACGTGGCATCCTAGATGGATCATGGAGATTTTCCAACGTGTCAGTTAATGAGTAGCCCTTGTTAAGGTTCTTTGGTTGTGTGGCTCGGTCTCATATGTTTCTTGAGCTTGTAAGTAAGCTTTGGGCTTGTTAGTGATTTTGGGCTTGAGGTATTAGACATCATCGTGTTTGGTCCAATATAGTATCAATACAATGTAATCCCCTTTTTGGTGGTTAATTCTCATTAACTCATTTTTTAAAATTTAAATTTATTATAAAAAAAAATCATAAAACTTCAAAATAATAATTAATTTTCTATAGTGTTAATACTAAATTATAAAAGTCGCACAATTTTAGAAATTTGTTCATTGCTACCCTATGTATTATACCAAATAACATAGACACTTACACTTTCAAATCTTGCATTTACTACTCTTTACTTTTTAAAGCGTTACAACATTGCCTTTTCATTAGATTTTTGTTAAAATTTCTCTTAAATGGCGATTTAGACAAAGTGGAACCACATTGAATTGAACAAAGTGCCAAATACAAATCATATGACATAAAATAATAATAAACATTAAAATAGGTTAAATAATAATAAAACTAAATAAAATCAAATAAAAAAATTATAAAAAAACTTAAAGGCAACAAATCTCTCGTGAGCTAAGAATCCATACTCTCTAGAAGTACAACTAAAGGACATGGTGGCTCCCTTTTTTTTAAAAAAAAAATTTAATCTTTTATTTTATTTTATTTATTATAACCTATTTTAATATATATTATTATTTTATGTCACTAATGCTTATTTGGCATTTTAAAAAATTAAATATGATTTTATTTTGTCTGAATCAGCCCTTAACATAAATTTTAACAAAATTTCTAACTAAGATGTAAAGTTGTAACGGTTTAAAGAGAATATGGTAGAAAATATAAGATTTAAAAGTATGAGTATAACTTTATAACTTGATACAACTTATATAGTAATAAAACGTAATTTCGCCCTTTAAAAAATTATTCCACAAACACAATAAGCATGTAGGGAGTTTAGTAGACATAACGTGAAGTTTCTCTTTCTCATGTTTTATAGTAATAACTTAGAAATTTATACACATTAAAAGGATACATCAGAAGCAAGCGATCGGTTCCATTGGCATTGTGGTAAATAATTAAATTTCCAGTGGCGAAGGAGGTGGACAAAAATGGCATACGCACAAACACCACATGATGGCGGTTTCTGGGTGGTTGCTTCTTTCTTATGGTAGCTCCAAAATCATCGTTTTGTTTTGAATCGTGGAAGCGCCAAAATCATCGCCATAATCCAATTTCACCACCAATCAATGCAACAACCACCGCACATTCAAACAATCAAATATCTTTGATTGCCCTATATGGCGTCTTCTTGCTACACATTGGACGTCAGAAATTCAATCAATATTTGTGAACTGAAGAGCTAGATCTAGTCAAATTATCACGAGAAGTTTCTTTTTGATTAATCCTTTTAATTATTTCAATTTCAATAAAAGTTGATTAATTTTTTTTAATCCAACTAGCCTAATTATAACATAAGATTTAATTTTATAATAGTCTAAAATTTACTATATAATATATAAAGAGGAATGTCACCCGATAATAGTATTAAATGACCTCATTCTCAGAATATTTCGGTACTTATATCCGCTTATTGTATGATGATAAAAAAAATTCATATTTATCTAGCCAAAAAAAAAATTCATATTTAACCCTGATAAAAAAAAACATGTGATAAATACTCAAAAGTATAATCTAATACTCTTCTTCAATATCATCTTTTCAAAACAAACAAAAAATTAAAAAGAACTTTTCAATGTTTGGAACTTGTATTTGCACCACTTTCAAATCCAACCGTCACTGAAATGATATAGTCAAAAAATTGACAACCGGTAAGAAAATGCCAAGTATCACATCCCTAGTTTTCCTTTTATTAATTTATTATTACTCAGCGTTAATAAAATAAATTATATGTTTTTATTATTAACTCTAGGGATGCGCACGGTGCAGTTCGATACGGATATTAACAATTTTCAAATTCAAACCGTTAAAATCTTAACGGTTCGATACGGTTTAGATTTTCAAAAATTAGAAATAAAACCGTTTCGATCCAAACCGTTACTAACAGTTCGGTTTGGATCAAAACGGTTTAAACCCGTTAAAAAAATAAGGATATAGGAAAAAACAAGGATAAAAAAAAATTAATACTCAATTTTCAAAATTTTATATATTAAGCTTGCTAAGTATTGAATTGCAAACATTATCACTATACTAAAATTTATCAAACACACAAACTATTTATAATATTTTATTATACTCTTATATGAGTATATATATACTTATGTGGGTATATCTAAGTATCCTTTTATTTTTATTATTTTTACTTTGTATTAATAATAGATTTAAACATTAATAAAATTTATATATTCCTTAACGGTTCGGTTTGGATTTAACGGATTTCCAAAATGAAAATCCAAATCCAAACTGTTACTAACGGAACGGTTTGGATTCTCAAACCGTTTGATTTTTATCCGGTCAAACCTAAACCGTTGAATAAATAACAATTTGAAATGAATCGATTAGCGATTTTAATGGATTCGTGCTCACCCCTAATTAACCCGGCCTTTACAAATTAAAGTAGGATAATAGTATGCGCACACAATGACAAGCATAACGTTCCCTGAAAAAATGATCAATCATGATGTATCAGCATAGTGACGTGGTAGGATACTTTCTCACTAAATTACAATAATTTTTACTTTTCTTTTTTTGGGTGGGTTGCTTGGAAAGTTGGAGGTGGAAGGATCCGTGAATTTGAAATGTGATGAAATAATAGCATAAGAGTGGTGGTGGTGAGACCCTCACACGACAGTGAGTGCTGACAGGTCACAAAGTTATGGTCAAGACTCGAGAGATAGGAAGGGGAACGTGGGTTGGATTTGGTCCAAATAGGCCAAGCATTCCATGCCAACCCTTTGAGACCCAGAATAGTCAGCCACCCAGCCACCCCCACCAAATGTCACACCTATACCCCCTTCCCCATTATTTTAATTTTAAATATTTTTCAAATTCAAAAATCAAAATCAAAATGAAATCAAATAAAATAAAATAAATAGCAGCAGGCCGCAAGGCAGACACTGAAAGAGATAGATAAAAACACACAACCAATAAACTTAGCAGCACCTTCGCCTACAATCCAGCTTTTATTTCAGTGATTTTAACCCAACAAACTCTAACCCCATCATCCATCCACACTTTCATCTTCCTCACAAAACAGTTCACCATTCGGATTTCTCATCTTCTCTCCTTCGTCTTAATCTCATCTTACCAGGTACCCACTTAAAATAATCAACAATTGTGATTAAATTATACTTTAAACCCCATGTGAAGCCAAATCAAGGCTCTTTTTTTTTTTTTTTTGGGTTTCTAAATTGTGTGGATTTTGATGATTGGAGTTTTGGGTTTTGCAGAAATGGAGCTTTGCATGGAAGCAAAAGCCTTGAAGTCAAGTTTACGCAGAGAATTGGCTGTGAAATCGACCCAGCAAGCTTTGATTGAGGAGTTTTGGTGTGCTACTGGAATTTCTGGCGTACCCACCGATGATTTTTCAGTTGATGACCTTCTTGACCTCTCCAATGGCCAATTCGAAGACGGATACGTTGAAGAAGTGGAAGAAGAAGAACAAGAAGAAAAAGACTCTGTTTCAGTGGATGATGAAAATTCAAATTCCAGCAATTTTGTCTCTGCCGACTCTGAGTCTGCTCTGGCCAGCCAACTCTTAGTTCCGGTAACGAGCTTGGATTTAAAATTAATTCAATTTTCTTTTGGTTTAATTCTTTTTCAAATTAAGAATTATTTTGAAATTCAATTAATTGGTTTTTTGGGTTTTGCAGGATGATGATCTGGCAGAGCTTGAATGGGTTTCTCACTTTGTTGACGATTCTCTGTCAGACCTGTCTCTCCTACACTCAGTTGGTACCCAAAACCCGGAAGCTCTTCCCTTGAACCGGTCTGAACCCGATCCAAAACCGGTTCAGTCAAGACCTACATGGTTTCCTTCACGAGTTCCAGTCAAACCCAGAACTAAGCGTTCCAGACCGGCTAGTCGGGTTTGGTCGTCTTCGTCCTCACCATCATCGCCTTCATCATGTTCTTCAGGGTTTTCAGTTTCAACGCCTTGTCTTATCATCACCAACCCGGCTCGGAGCATGGTTGTGTTCGGGGGCGAACCGCCTGCCAAGAAACAAAAAAAGCAACCGGCGGTTCAAACCGGGTTTGATGGTTCGGTTAGTGGAGTACAGTTTCAGCGGAGGTGTAGTCATTGCCAGGTCCAGCAGACCCCACAATGGAGAACCGGCCCACATGGTGCTAAAACGTTGTGTAATGCATGTGGGGTCCGGTTCAAGTCTGGCCGACTTTTTCCGGAGTACAGACCGGCTTGTAGTCCAACTTTTTCTGGCGACGTCCACTCGAATAGTCACCGGAAAGTATTGGAGATGAGGAGGAAGAAAGAGGTGGGCAGCCCCGAACCGGAGTTGAACCGAATGACTGTCTCTAGCTTTTGATGCTTTAGATCAGGGGAAGTACACTTAAACCGGACTGGATTGCGATGAACCGGTTTTTCTTGTACATTTTTTGTTTGTAGTAGTAGTAGTAGGACCGGTAGTAGGGCTTTTAGATTTTAGCCTTAATTAGTTTAAGGGTGGATTTTTTTTTTTCCAAGTATTAGCAATTTGTTTTGCAGGTTTAAAAATGTTAGTGGAGGGAGAGATAGATACGAGGAGGACTGAGGAGGTTTTATTTTGTAGGGTTGTTTCAGAGCATAGTTGAGTCTTTGGAGCCTTTGATTTGTTGATTGAATTGAATTCATTTTCACAAGGCATTCAAATGTTCAAATTTCAAACAGGCTCAAAGGTTTTTGATAGACGTTGAAATGTTGAAACTTGAATCTTGAGAAAGGCCAAGTTGAGAGACAGTGAATGGTGAGCTGGTGTCGATGAAGGAAAAAGATTTTTGTGCAGTTCAATCATATCACGCGTTTCATTATTGAAGTATAAAAATATTCTTTGGATAGGGTGGTGATATTATATCATAGGTAATGCTCCGGGGACCTCCAAGATTGACCAAATTTTATGATCACCTTATGTGCCAGCTGACGTGGAATGCCATGTCATTTATTTTCATCTAGGAAGTGACTGATGTGGAATCTCATTTATTTTCATTGAATTAAAAATTAAATTAAAAATCTAAAAAAGAAGAAATCAAAACAGATCCAGCAAACCTAACATACCAATTGCACTAGTCCCCTCATCTCCTTCGTCTCAATTTCCTCCACAGCTCTGCCACTCTCCTATCCTCCATAGCCGCTGCATCATCAAAGCAACTAGTCGCTGCACTTCTCCTCTCCTATGCGTCCTAATCGCAGGGGGTTTTAATTCGAAGATAGATGATGGGTGAAGATTAAGGGGTTTTCTTGCTATGAGATTAAAGGGTCTCTCTGTTGATGGGTGAAGATAGAAGCTTTGAGTCACTTACATGATTTACATGGCTAAGATCTGCAGGGGGTTTTAATTCAAATCTGGGTTTTGGCAACAGCTGATGCAGGTACGTTTTCTCCAATGAGTGAGAAAGACCCACCTCTTCTTGGAGCAATGGCAGTGGCCGGAGGACCCGGCGCCGCACTTTCTAGAGCCCAAGTTTTCGGAGCTGTACTTTCTCTTCAATGAGGCGGAAGAAAGAGGTGGCTTTCCGGCGGAAGATACCTAGGACAAATTGGTAATTTGAAAAGCGGAAGACGACATTGGTTGCTTGCTATCGGAGTCTCCGGTTAACGACGACATAAACGATGTCGTAGCTGAATAAGAAAAATTAATAGTAGTGGAGGAGTCCTTAGTGTTCTCCATCGCACCACTCTGTTGGTGGTGGTGGTGTTGATGAGGTGGCGGGATCTGCTGCAGCGGCGTCGCATGGTAGACCTTGGTGGACTCTGAAGGCCCTTACTTGATAATCATGTCTTGTGTTTGAGCTTGGGTTTGGAAAGGAGAAGAAGTCGACCCAGAAGTCAAAGTGCTCGATCAGGTGCTGAAAATTACTGCACACCAAGTGTTTGATTAAATTCCTCTATGAGGATTTTTTTTTTCTTTTTCTGTCCAGGTTACAAGAGAAGCTAAGGCAACGAGTTTCAATTGCAAGTTCATAATCAAAAGGAGTTTTTACTTGATGAAGTTCCAAGAATTACAAAACAAATTTTATGTTTTTTTGTAGTTCCCATAATTATGAATACATTTAAATAATTTTATTAAAAAATTGTTTGGATTCAATGCAGTGAATGACATAGCTTTTTTATACCTGCCGGATGTATATCTTTACCTTCCAAAAATCTCAAAACTAAACTAAATTGATAAAACTGCTATAATAAAAAAAAATTTAAGACTTTTTCTTTTTTCTTTTTTTCTGAAAGGTATATACATGAATTTTGTAACAACGTTGATTTTTGAAACACAATATCCTACATAAACGAAGCTTTTGTGCTTCATAGATTGGAGGAAGATAGAAACAGAGGAGGAGAGAGATACATGAAAACATTCCGTCTCTAGCCCTCGCCGGGGAAAATTCCGTCTCTAGCCCTCGCCGGGGCTATTAGAGTGCGTTAGGATCGTAGGAGGAGGGGAGTGATGTCTCGTCTCTGCTACAGCCCGCATCCGCGATCAACCTGAAGGGCATTAAAACATTAAAATTCGTGAGTGGACAAAATAATAATTTCATTAAAAACATTTTCATACAAGACATTTATGCCCTTCATAAAAACATACGCATGCATTCAAAACCATTTATCAAACATTCATAAAAACACTTGAAAACATTCTCAAAACCTTTCAAGGGTTCATGCCCGGTCCCATAAACCGTCATGACCCATAAATCCAATTGGGTCATCGACCCGAAATCACAAACACCCGTAAATTCATATATGTGGGAACTCAGCCCAAACCATTCTCAGTGAAATACCAAAACATACAATACGGGGTCTCCACCCCCAAATCATTTCTAAAACATCGAATACGGGGTCTCGCCCCAAAATCACTTTCCATAAAACCACATACGTATCGACATACGTATAACCCATCCGAGGCACTTCCGAGAAGATGCCAACTCGGGGCACACAGCCCCTAGGGAACACATCCCCGATAAATGTCACGATTAATCATATCTATCTAGTGTGCACACTACTCGGGGTCTCACTCCGAGTCTTCTCCTAGGAATCTCCATCTGGGAGGCTCAATCTCTGGATCTAGTCCGAGCTCTCTCTCTGGATCTAGTCCACATATCTCTCCGGAATCTGGTCTGGGACCACAACATAATAGGTAACCACCACTCCTGGAACGGGATCCCTATGGGGATACCCACTCTGGTCTGTGGATCGTGACTCTCCAGGTCGACATCTGGAGGAGACCATATAATCAATATGGAGGGTTCATTCATTTCAAATCTCTTTCTTTCTTTTTCAAATACTTTCTCAACTGGGTCTCATACCCGATTCATCTCAATAGGATTCCTCGAATCAGATTCAAATCCATTTCACAGGCCTCGACCTAAAGCCACAGTTCAACAGGATCTCATGCCCGAATTCTCATTTCATAAACTGAACTGAGACTCAAGCCCGATTTCACAGTCAACAGGGCCCTAAGCCCGAAACCATAAAGCAACAGGACCTCAAGTCCGATTTCACAATCAACAGGGCCTTAAGCCCGAAATCTCAACTAAATGGGTTTCATGCCCGATATCATAAATCAACGGGGCATCAAGCCCGATAGTACCACTAACTGGGCCTCAAACCCGAATCGTAAACCAACTGGACCCTCGGTCCGATCGTATGGCTCAAATGGACCCTAAGTTCGATTCTTCGTCAAATCAAATGGACTCCAAGTCCGAGAGTTTGTAAATCAAATGGGTCTCATGCCCGATTTCATATTTTCCAATCCAAAATCCATTCATTAAACCCTCGTTGAAAACATGGTACGCAAAGGTACGACATAAAGCCGAAAACCTCGAAATATGTGCAATTATGTCGAGCCTAAGATACCACAAACAAATGCACTCATGGCATCACAAAACATATATAAAAACACTTATAAAACATTTATACATGCATCAAGTTCGAAAGAAAGGTCCACTCAGTGACCGTTCGAAGACGCACCTCGATACACGTGCCATAATCGTCTCCCGGGTCAAACATCATCTCTGGGATTTCCGAACCTGTCCAAATTCATTTAGAGGGTTACTAATAGCCTCATTAACCTCTCATTGAAGTCCCATAATTTTCCCGATTTTCTAACTATTTTTAAAACCGAACCTAAACTTTCGGACAGCCTGAACTATATCGAAACGATGTCTGATTGACACGAAACCAGTCCCAAAATGTTCGTTACATCGAATAGATGATTTGATATGTTGGAACCACCCCCAAAAACCCCCTCACGCGCCCGCACACGCCAAGGGATTGCATTGCACGTGGGCCTCACGCGCCACTGCACAGTGCATCTCCTTCCTCTCTACGGCTGATTCAGACCGGCCAGTTCGGTCCTCTAGTTTTCCTGGACCGGCGTGACAGGTCCGGCTTGTTTCCTCCCTCAAATCTCATTCGATTGTCTCCAAATCAATCCCTAAATTTCTATTTCAAGGTTTCCTATCCATTCAAATCCTTAAAACTAACTAAAACCGTCTAAAACCCAAGGTTCCAAAACTTGGTTCACGGTTCAAATTTCTAATTCTTCTTCCCACGGCTCCTCAGCCGTCAACCACCACCAAAACCCTCCCTAAACCATCCTAACAATCTAATAAACTCAACCCAATCATCTAAAACCAACAATAATGGAAAAACCGAAATAAAAATGGAATTTGGGCAAACCAAGTACTCACCCTTTCTCGACCGTGCACAGCAGTCCAGCAACCCCTGCCACCGTCCTCAGCATCACCAGCCACCCTTCACTCTCCTGGTTCTCAGTCAGGGTCATAAGGGTTTAAGGTTTGGATTTGGGGTGGAAGGGAAATCGGTTTGGGTTGTTTGGGAACAAGAAGATGAATGATTGATCGATGATGGAAGATGCATGAATGGAGGGATGGTGGCCAGTGGATGAGTGACACTTGTCACTCATCCATTGGTCCCTGAAAAGTAACTGGGCCCACAAAAGACAAAACTTCACTTTTTGTCTCGTAAAATGTGTAGCTGTAAATAGTTCCCCGAAACTTCCGTGAACTGTAACTTCTTCGTCGAACGTCCGAATTCGACGTGCTACCTGTCTATGAATTCGTATCGTCCCGATCTATGTAACGGTCTTTGGCCCTCAGCCATCGGATCTCCCGGGTCAAAAGTTAACTTTTGGCCCAAATTACCAAAATTCCGTTGGACTTCCGAACGTCATAACTTCCTCCTCGAACGTCGGAATCGAGCGTGCCACCTGTCTATAAACTCGTGACGTCACGAACTACGTCACAGTCATTGGCCAAAGTCCATTTGACCGTCTAAAAAAAAGTCAACGATTTACCCATTCCAAGGGAAAAATCGTCATTTCGCCCTAACGTTCGCTAATCCTCGTCTAATCCTCGATTAGCCTTGCTAATCCGCCATTAATTCTTAATTAATCCCGTTAATTCGGGACGGGTCGTCACAGTTTTATGATCTAGAACATATAATTTTCTCGTACATCAATTCGAGCACATCTCTTCACTAGGTTGTTGGTAAAATACATGTGCTTTCCATATACCCATCCTCCTCTTCATCGTCCTCATTCTCTTCCATACAACTAACTTGCATGAGCTCCGTACAACTGACTTGCACGAGTTCTGTACAACTGACTTGCATGAGCTCCATACAACTGACTTGGATGAGTCAAATTCATAGTATAAGCACCAAATAACTTTCTTAAACATAACACTAAATTTAATTAAGTACGTACATCTTTTCATTACTCACATTTTGACGATGAAATGGAGGATATTGGTCAACATCCATACCGAGATGACTTCCTTGAAAATTTTGAGAATTCTGAATTGCAAAGACAATTAGTAATTCCTCTTACTTGATAAAAATGAAAATCAAAACAAGATATTCATGTATATATCTTACTGCCAAACAAATAGACTCTTGTGTTTCAGCCATATCACCACTAATTTTACCAATGAATGGATCAACATTAGTATAAACAGGTTCACTTTCTCTCCTATGAAAATCCTACAAAATATACAAAAACAACACATGTAAACCAAGAACATTTCATTTACTTTATTTAGTAAAATAATAAGTAATTCTTTCATGTGCATACCTTTGTTCCTTTTCTCTTGTTAGCATCTTGAGATTTCCTTTTCTTTTCTGCTTGTTTCTTTTTTTCACTTATTTCCTCCATTTTTTATTTCCTTCTAGTACATAGTGGTCGACATTTTCTTTTTACTGCCAATGGGGTAAGTATCTTGGTTGAATTTGGAATTCCCACTTCATTATCATCAACTTTCCTACCAACTGGTGAACCAAGAGTTGGTTGAGAACTTCCACAAGCACTAGTATGGCTCCACAATTGAGCTTTCAATTTCTGCATCCAGTCCATCACGATTATACATTTTTCGTCTGAATCAGTTGCCAACTCCTTAATATCATCAAAAATCTTCTGCATCTTATAACAACGGTGTGCTTCAACTGTGGCATTTGTCTCATCATAGCTAACTTTAACCATCGTGTGACTTCATGTGACATTCTTTTTCCATCTTCTTAAAATATGCTTATCTGGAATGAAATCCATCTTATGCTTGATCAATACATAAATTGCATGTCTGCATAGAATTCCTCTAAACTCAAACCTGCAACAATTGCACTTGATTTCATTGTCAAACTCATGGAATAGAACTATAAAATTAACACTCTTTTTCTCCTCCCCAATCATTATCTCTTCTGATATTAAGTATTTCAAAATTGTACCATCTACCTCAATGCCAACTACATCACAATACATCTTCTTTATTATTTCATCTCGGAATTCCTCAAATTTTGAAATGGTGTAAATACCTTGCACTTGTTTCTCCATGGAGTAGTGAGTTGCACATTGAATATTTGACAAGATACACCTATAATCTTCTTGCTTATCCTTTTCTACCTTGTTTCTCAAAGCATTTTCATATTGTTCCACAAACTGCTTCATGCTAGTCTTAGAATTCACGTGCTCATCAAAAAATGCATTCATACTTTCACTCAGTTCTGTGGTAGACATGCCTGCCCAAAAACTATCTTTCACAAAGCATGGGACCCAACGACATCTCTCACCATATAGGTATTGTAACAATTCATTGCTATGTAACTTATACTTCTTGACCATCTCATTCCATCGTTCTTTAAACTCAATCTTGGTCAATGAATCATACACACATTTCTCTAAGGAAAACTTAATAGATTCATATTGCTTATAACTTTTAAACTTGTCATGAATCTTCTTCATTATATGCCACAAGCACCATCGATGTCTAGAATTAGGAAAAACAATCTCGATGGCATTTTTCATGGACTTATCTTGATCTGTAATTATTCCAGATGGAAAATGCCCATACATACATGCAAGCCACACTTCGAACAACCAAAAAAATGCCTTAGTATCTTCACTAGAAATCAATCCACATCCTAAAAAAATTGACTGACCATGATGATTGACACCTACAAATGGAGCAAATGGCATGTTATACTTATTCGTCAAGTACGTAGTGTCAAAAGTAACAACGTCACCAAATTCCTCATATGCTGCCCTACTTCTGGCATCTGCCCAAAACACATTTCTCAACCGACCACTTTCATCTAAATCAATTGCATAAATAAAAATTTGGATTTTGAGTTTGCATCCTCATAAAGTAATTTTGCATTGCAGTTGCATCACCTTCTCCAAGTCGTAATCTTCTAACCATTCCAATATAATTTCTGCAATCCTTTTCCATAAATGGCATATTCTCATGCTCTCCCACATCAACAACCACTGAATTGTAGTTCTTATTTAATCTTACTCCTGCTCTATCATTCACTTCAAGCTTCCTCTTCATAAATGAACTAATATTACGATTGTGCCGAAAGTATCGAGCATCATTTGGACTCAACTTATGACTATGATCAAGTTTAATTGAGTTCAGACGCCACCTTCCATCCAAGCATATGCCAGCCCTAATTTTGGTGTCACAATTGCATTTTATGCTTGGATATGGCTTTAGCACATTGCTTGAACCACTTTTTGAGCTTCCTGATCGAGAACATGATAAAGTCACATATTTCAACTCCCCATCATCTCCTCTAGTCGATGACCGCTTCTTCACTAGGAATCCAATTTGATTTGCATGTTTTTTATAATACTCTAAAATATCATCACTCGAGTTAAAAAAACATACCAATCTTAGGTTCATTGACAATCTCTTGTGGGTTCATTGTATTCTCCACTTCCGTATTATTATTTGTAGCCTCGAAACTCTGAACCTCACCCTCCTCTTCACTAATTTCCAAACTTGAATTGGTTTTTGAAGATCCTTTCATAATCCTGCATTGATAGAGCGATGAATATGAGAATTAGTTCATCATTAGCCTTTGAATCTGTACAAAAATAATGCAAAAAAAAAATCAAGATACAAACCAATCCCTTTAAAAATCTCGAACAAAAAAAAAGATCAAGAAAAAATGCCGACCGGTAGAAAACGTACCTACATCAGCTGTTCCCAAAACCCAGATTTGAATTAAAACCCCATGCAGATCTTAGCCATGGAAACCATGTAAGAGACTCAAAGCATCTATCTTCACCCATCAACAGAGATACCCTTTAATCTCACAGCAAGAAAACCCCTTAATCTTCACCCATCATCTATCTTTGAATTAAAACCCTCTGCGATTGGGACGTATAGGAGAGGAGAGGTGCAGCGACTGGTTGCTTCGATGATGCAGCAGCTATGAAGGATAGGAGAGTGGCGGAGCTGTGGAGGAGATTGAGACGAAGGAGATGAAGGGGACTAGTGCGATTGGGATGTTAGGTTTGTTGGATCTATTTTGATTTCTATTTTTTTAGATTTTTAATTTAATTTTTAATTCAATGAAAATACATGAGATTCCACATCAGTCGCTTCCTAGATGAAAATAAATGACATGGCATTCCACTTCAACTGCCACATAAGGTGGTCACAAAATATGGTCAATCTTGGAGGTCCCTATAGCATTACCCTATATCATATCATATATGTGGCGGCTTTTATTAGCAGTCTATGATACACTGATTACGGATACGAGCTACGAAAATATTCCATCAACCTATGATACACGGATACGAGCTAGGAAAGTACGAAATACAAGAATACGTACGATATGTTTAACACAGTGATGATAGTATATTAGATATGATATATGGCATATCAAATATTTTGGGTTAGATTTTGTGTAACTTGAGCCCAAGTTGATCCAAAGCCTAATTGGCAAGCCCACAACACCTTTCAAACACTCTCGTCCTCACTCTTTCTCGTTAATCATCTCTTTCTCACCTTCTAGAAATACAGAGAACACGACCTCGCATACCTCCTTTAACTTCGATTGAGATCAGCCTCTCCACCTCACTCACACCCTTTCACTCATCGTGATTAGCTCATTCCTACCAGGACCGGGCCAATCTCAAAGAGAACAAGGCCTAGAACTTGGGCCTCATATTGTGAAAGGGCATCAAATTTTAATCCATATGATAAATATATTTGAGGCCTCAAAACATAACTTTAAAAATATATTATGACCTAAATGCTAATATATTTTTTTAAGGCCCAAAACTTAATAAATCTATGACTCACCGCCTCAGCGAGGTGCACTACAAGCAAATAATGTTCAAAAGATGCTAGATCGACACCTCCGTGCTCAGCGTGATGGCGGCCTAGAAGACAATCTACACCGCCAAATTCAACCATCCACGCCCTTTGTGAGAGATATTGAGGAAGAGTCGTTCCCTCAGAGATTCGTGACGCCGAACTTCAATCAGTTCAAAGGAACTTCTGATCCAGTGAAGCACATAGATTACTACCGGGGAGTCATGGTTCCCAATAGAAACAATGACGCACTCATGTGCAAAGTGTTTCAAGCCTCTCTTTAAGGCCAAGCCATGATATGATTCAATCATCTCTCCCGGAGGTTGATCGCTTCTTTTGAATAGTTAGCTCTGGCGTTCGTGAATGAGTAATCGCAACTTCGTACAGTCGAAGTAAAGGAAGACCATTTCTTCTCCATCTGGAAGCGAGCAAAAGAGAGCCTCCGCTAATACATTCGGAGGTACTATGAGGAAAATTCTTGAATTGTTGGCTGCAGCGACCTTGTTGATGCAATGACATTCAAACAAGTGCTTCCCCGGGACAGCCAGCTCTATGGAGACATTGTCATGGGCAATGCACAAAGTCTCACCAAGATACTCTCCTTAGCCGAGCGACATGCAAGCTGGGAGGATGAAAAGAATGTTGTACATGCACCAGATCATGCCGGGACGAGTGAGAAAGCCTCCAAATCGCCACCACCACACAAAAAGGATGTTGGTAGAAAATTTTCACATGGGGGGTTCAAGAAATGCAAGGCGGGCCAAACTCCTGATGATTTACCCATCTGGAAGCCTAATATTTAATTCTCAATACCAGTCCACCAGATTCATAATGAAATCAAGGACAAAACTTAGTTAAAAAAACTAGGGCCCATCAAAGGCGATCAGGAGAAAGCTGATAAAACCAAATGGTGCGCCTATCATGAATGCTACGGGTATAATATCAGAACCTGTATGTCTTTCGAAAGATATCTCCAGAATCTCATGAAAGAAGGACATTGCACAGACTACATCAAAAAGAAAACTGCAGATCACATGGTGAACAAAGAACCTAAGGAGCCAACATTAAAAGTGATCCGCATCAACTAGATGCATGTCAAAATTAGAGAGACATAGAAGTATATGAGGCTTTTAAGTTTTCTTTTCAAGCTGTCTTCTAAATTCAAGTACCATGCATTTGAATTATCAATAAGATTGAAAAATTGTTCTGAATACGTGCAAACATATTTGTTCATCATATACAATTTTCAAAACTTATTCCCACTAGCATCAAAGCCTTTGTCATCTAAGCATCCAAGCTTTCGCCCTGCAAAGCATCTAAGCCTTCACCTTGTGAAGCATCTAAGCCTTTGCCTTGCGAAGCATCCAAGCCTTCGCCCTGCGAAGCATCCAAGCCTTTGCCCTGCGAAGCATCTAAGCCTTTACCTTGCGAAGCATCCAAGCCTTCACCCTGCGAAGCACCTAAGCCTTCACCCTGCGAAGTACCTAAGCCTTCGCCTTGCGAAGCATCCAAGCCTTTGCCTTGCCAAGCATCTAAGGCTTCACCATGCGAAGCACCTAAGTCTTCGCCCTGCGAAGCGTCCAAGCCTTCGCCATACAAAGCAACCAAGACTTTGTCATGCGAAGCAACCAAGACTTTGCCCTGTAAAGCACCCATGCTTTTGCCATGCAATGTATCTCAACCCACGCCTTGTGAATGCCTTTCACCAGGAAGCACTCAAAGCCTTCCACTAGGAATCACTCAAAGCCTTCTTCTTGGAAGCACTTCAAGCCTTCTAATAAGAAGCAAAAGCCCTTCCTTGAAGGCAACACCAAAACGAACGCTAACTAAGTTAGCTGAAACCTAAAGTTGGACGCCCATGGCTACAACAGGGGCATTTGATGAGTGAACAAGTTTGGATACATCAAGGTAGTTAGTAGAATTAGACAAAGATATGGGAGCTCGAAATTTCTCATAAATATCATTTTCATTTATTGATTTGAAGAATGGTTGACTAATCACATCTCGATCGCTCAAGCCAGTTATTCAATACAAAAATACAAATGTGATAATCAACATACACAAATGAAGTAACTACGGATGCAAGTCTTCAAAGCCCATGGTCCTTCGAAACTCTGCCTACTCTTCTGCTGAAATTAGGGACATGTCGTCGAATGGTGACTCGTCAGTTTCAGGAACATCGTCTTTCTTAGCCTCCTTATCGGGCTCTAGTTCAGGCTCAGACTCCATGTCTATTTCAAGCTCCAGTTCTTTGTGGTAACCCCACTCTGACTTTCCGTACCCAATTTTTGCTCTTTATCTTCCTTAAAATACAAAGTTGTGGGGGCATGTGATGACAATAAGCAGCCAGCTCTCAAATTTTGGATTTCAACATACAACCTTTTGAATTTCTTTTTAGAATCATGCAAGCTTCCGCGCAGTTGGAATAAGCTTCCTGCTGGGTTGTGACACGCCTCACATCAAGTGATGAGACTCCTCGCCTCCCTTGCTAAAAGCTTCGATGTTGGTTCCACCTGCACTTAAAGATGATAAGTTTGTAAATGCACCAAGCTCTTCTATCTGCCAGACACCACATGTATGGTCATTGGAAGTACGCCTCGTGCAACACTTTGAGCTCCAACCAGGCCTTGCCTTACATTCTATTATGCCTTGATCCTCGTATGTTGGCCTTCTATCTTTCAAGCACCACATTCATGGTCCACCTCCAAGCTTTCTTACTTCAATTTCGCAATGGCGTACACCATCTGGAGCTTCACAGGGGGCATGATTGATCCTCCGTCTTTATGCTCCATTTGTAGCCACCCCATTTTGAGCTCAACAGGGCCTGGAATGTCAAGTCTATAGAAGGTCCTCTGCTAACCAAAGCGTCTCTTTGAGAAGCTTCATTCACTCCATGGCACCACATGCACTTCACCTCGCGTCATGGGAAACCTTGCCTCGCCTTGCACTGCAACAGGTATCCCCTTGCATTGCGACTTGCCTAACTTCAAGTCATGGGGTACCTCGCCTCTTATGGATGAAAGTCTAGACAGGTCATGGTGCACCTTGCTCCTTATGTTTTGAAATCTTTTATCCACCAAGCACCAAGTGAAAGGTCACTGGCAAGAACGCTTCATGTCATTTGGTACATCACCTCCTACTCCAACCTTGCCTTGCGTTGTGGCACACCAAGTCTTGGATGAAGAATACCTCGCATCGCACTTGCAACATGCCTCGTAGTTGTACCATTCCTCGCCTCGCAGTAGTAACGTGCCCCGCCTTGGGTTGTGACACTTCTCACTTCGAATGATGGAAATCTTCACTGAAAGCTTTGATGCATCATGGTATATCACTCCTAATGCACCAAGCTCTTCAATCCGCGAAACGCCACAAGAGTGTCACAACCCAAAGCATCTTGATGTCAACTCCACCCTCTCTAGAAGTCCGAAGCTCCAGCCAAATTCAAGACACGCTACTGGATGGTTTTATAACTTGAGCTCCCACAAAATTGAGCCTTTAGAGCTCTCGCTACAAGTATGCCTTTATGGATCTTGAAATGACCAACTATGAAAATAGAGCGCTTTAATCACTACAATCGTACTTCTACAGCTCGCGAAGTTATTGAAACGGTGAAACTAAAAAAAACTAAAAATAATAAATAATATATTAATGTATAATTATTAATATATATATATATAAGTGCAAAATATGCACGGATGAAAATATAATATGCGAAATCTGCAAATAAAAAGAAGAGCCGCAATTCACCAGCCCATAATTACGCTATTTGCATGCGGGGACCCTTTCTACGACATCTGTAGCGGCTCTCCCCAATCTATAATAGCCACTTGTTGCGCCCAAGGATGAAAATATCGATATCGACATATATATCGCTAGTTAAATTTACGGATATCTCGCGTCAAATATCGATATCGATATCATTTACGGTCAATACAATAGTGGTTAAGTACCCAATAATGGTTATATTTGACTAATAAAAATGATAAAATAACTTTGGTATAATAAATATATTATGAATAATACAATACAATAGAGTTCTACTGATGACTAATAATATAAAATTTTAAACATAAACATAAATTGAAGTGAATTACTATAATTGAATGTTAATATAATTAAAAATATAACAATAAAAATAGAAAAATTTGAATGGAAGAAAAATTATAAAATGAGTAAATATATTTAAAATTGGAAAAAAATGATAAAATAAGGTCAATCTTTGTTCAAAAATTGGAAAAGGTTGATATATTTAAAATTAGAAAAAATGACAAATATAGTTGAAAATAAGGGGAAAAAAAACATTAGCAGCGTGCACCTGGGGTCGAACCCAGGTGACTACAAATTTATAAGGCAAAGGCACAACCCACAACCAATTCAGCTAAACAAGCCAAATTGAAAACATAAGAAACCAAATAATATATAAAGTATACATACTAAAATTTAACATTCATCTTCTACCTCGCATTCGGGTCTGCGATTCGGGTTTTTTGACCCAGCGGCATGACCCGACTGGAACTCAATGGTTTTACTTCCAATTTTCATGAAATTTGGTCATATCTCGATCGTTTTAATGAAATAAGGAGATCGATGGGCTTAAAATAAGGAAAAAATGTCAATATTTCGCTCAATTTCTTCCCCCCTCCCCCATCTTACGTGTCGCCGACCAAATTTATTGATATATCAGCGATAGTGCCGATATTTTCATCACTGGGTACCTCGTGTTAAAGTATACTAATATTAAATTAAGGCCTGAAAGGAGATTTGAGATAATAACTTCCATTACATGTGGGAGTTAGTGGATTGAATGTAGGTAGTATTCCGCAAGGAATGAAGGTTATTTGGTAACATGTTAAATGATAACAAACATAGAAAAATCCCTAGTCTAACATGAGTTGTTAGATGGGAGTGGGGCTGATTCGTTTTTTTTTTAATTATTGGGATGGGTCCTATCAACTTGGTATCAGAGTCTGATTTGGAATTTTGACCTTGAAATGTGAGCCCCCTACATGACATGCTCTAATTGTTCTTTTACATGATTTTTATGATGATGGTTTGATTATGATTTTAATTGAATTTCAATGACTTTACAGAATTATCTGAGTTTAATCTGGAATGTGAATCAAGGTTGTTGTTTGGTTAATGTGGTAACGCTTTGAGATGGGTTTTCAAATAAGCATTACTGATTTATGGGATTTTGATATACCTCGAGCACACATTTACGAAGGTTAATGAAAATGTGTTGGCCCTGAAATCGGATTTCAAAACAACGAATTGGTTGTTGAAAATAGTTGTATGTTGAAATCATTTGAACTAATTTGAACATAATTATCAAATAGTTACTTAATGGTTATCAGGAAATTATTAATGGATTTGAATTCAAGGAATGAATAGTTGTGATCAATATATGTTTTTCTTGATATTTTTGCATTGTTGTGTTTATGAACAGGTTACCATAGGTTGATAGTTTACACCCAGATGTTGTATCCCTAGGCGGCCACTTGGATGTTGTCTCCCCGAGTGGTTGAGTTATGTGATTAATGCTTATATGTTGTATCCCTAAGCGGACACTCGAACATTGTATCCCTGAGTGGTTATGTGATATGATGGTATTGTGATGATGATTAGGATGTTAAGTTGGACATTTTCTTAAATGGTTATGCTTATCGGTAGTGTTGTGACTACCGGGATGGTGCTCCGTGCAGTTCCCGAGGGATGGTGTGATAGTCTGGACGGTGCTTCATGCAGTTCCTAGATGTGCCCGGATGGTGCTTCATGCAGTTCTCAGGAGATGTTATGATAGTCTAGATGGTGTTACGTGCAGTTCATAGACATGTCTGAATGGTGCATTAGTGCAGTTCTCGAACCAGGCTCAGACGATGGGAATTCAAGGAGAGAATTGGTTCAGCCTAGTTATGAGTCTTGTGCGTTAGTGGAAAATAATGATGTGATAATTGCTTAGGGAATGACTCAGATGTTGCTTCGTACAGTTCTCGAGATCAGTTTGATTGATTTTCGAACGTTGAGAAACGGGTGTGTAAGTGTGATTTGGTCATAATTTGATGTTCCCTTATATTGATTTGAATATGACTTTCGTTTTTTGATATCTGTTTATACTCTGAAATTTATGACTTTTATGTTTTGATATTTGTATAGATGGTTCTGGATTTGATTCAGAAATGTTGTGACGATTGCTAACATGTAGTACTTTCATTTTGCCCCAATGAAGGACAAAATGTTGATTTTTTTTTACCAAGACATTTTGTGGATATGTAACAGGCACCATTTCGAAGGTCATGAAATTTTGAACTCATTGACAGGCGGAATACCAAAATTGGAAATCGAATGGACTTAATACGATTCAATGGTGACTAGAAGCATTTTGACTAAAAAGGGTATTTTTGTAATTTTACAAGAAAAGCCTAGGCTATTCTAGAATGTTTTCATTTCTCTTCCCCCTTTATCTTTTTTTAGTTCCACCGACCTACGCTATTTATGTATATATATATATATATATATATATATATATATGAATTTGGTGTGAAGGGGAAAGACCTCAGTGAGTGGTGGTCGAAAGCAAAAAGAACCACCCAAACCGTGAAAAATAAGTTAATCAAGGATGATAAAAGAGGAAAAGACGCTAGAAAAGAAAAAACGATGAAAAGGAAGGAAAATATGGGGAAAGGAGGAAGTGAAAGTCATGAAGAGGAAGGATAAAACAGTGAATGAATTACAAGAAACCCGTAAGTTCCATTTTCGGGTTTACCTGTTCTGGACTGGGAAACTCAAGAGCAGCTAGTTTAGTGCGCTCCGGGGGGTCCTATGACTTTTTTGGGACAAGAAGGAATGGGTTAATAGCTAGAGAAGCCGTCGAATTTTTAGGAAGCTATGTCTGATTGTTCCAGCAACTAGGCCACAATTTCAGGTATGTTTTTCCTCATTTACACCTCACAGAGTTCTTCCTGAGATTGAGATAAAACGAATAGACTATTGGAACGTCCGTTTTGGACATAAATTGGTCGAGATATGACCAGGTAACAATCGCATATCGAGCGACCCCGAAAACCAAACAAACGGGTCTGGAAAATGACCTATGTGACTAGCGCATGACTACCACTTGCAGTGAGCTTCTACAAGCGTGTGGGGGTATGTGTGGTGGCTTTTGAGATTAGGGTCAACACGAAAGTTCTTCGTGACCATTTTATGAGTTCAATGATATATTCCTTGAGTTAATCGGACTTCTTTTGGGTATAGTTTTGGACGTTTAATGTTATGTGCTAATGTTCTAAATGTGTATTGAATTTTGGGAAATTATGGGAATTAGGCCTAAGGCTCATGTTGATCTTAACAAGCTTTATTGTTGAATTATGATGATTAGTGTTGTGGAAGTCATGAGGATTTAACTAAACAAGAAATAAGTGTTTAAATGATTTGTTTTTACTTAAGATTAATTATGCTTGGTGAACCTATAAGCATGTGGTAATCTATATTCAATGATCTTACTATATGTGACATTAAATGTGGACTTTTCTTTAATTTCTTATTTTCATTTATTTGATGAACTATGAATTCATACAAATTTCTAAAAATTGAAATACTGTGGTACATCGTGTTAAAGTATACTGATATTAAATTAAGGTCTGAAAGGAGATTTGAGATAATAACTTCCATTACTTGCTGGAGTAAGTGGGTTGGATGTGAGTGGTACTCCATAAGGAATGAAGGTTATTTGGTAACATGTTAAATGATAACAAACATAGAAAAATCCATAGTCTGACAGTAGTTAACATACAAGAGCAAGACTGATTTATTTTTTTTAATTATATGGACGGGTCCTGTCAATGTGTACGCAGTGTATAATGTAGGCTGAGTATGGTAGTGTTCCGACTCGAGTGTCTGAGTCGTAGGCCGAGTGTCGTTGCATGGCCACTTGCATGTTTTAATCCAAGTGTCGAGTGTAGGCCAAGTGTGACCTATACTCTAACTCGATTTGTTTTGAGTCATAAGCCTAAGGTTTGAGTGTAGGCCGAGTGTGCCTATGTTATGACTTGAATGTTTGAGTCACGGTCAAGTGTCCAATGTAGGATAAGTGTGACCTGTACTCCGGCTCAATTTTTTTGAGCTGTAGGCCGAGTGTGCCTGTACTCCGGCTCAAGTGTTTGAGTCAAGGCCAAGTGTCGAGTGTAGGCTGAGTGTGACCTGTACTTTGACTCAATTTTTTTGAGTCGTTTGCCCAAGTTCGAGTGTAGAACGAGAGTGCCGGTACTCCGACTCGAATGTTTGAGTCGAAGACAAGTGTAACGACCCGTCCTGAATATAAGGATTAAATACTAATTAATTATGATTTAGAATGACTAATCGGGGATTAGTTGACAAAAATTGGGCGGAATGTGCAAAATGACCGTTTTGCCCTTGGGCGTGGACAAAATGTTGACTTTTTACTCGGGAGGCCCAATGGCCGAGGGCCGAGGACTGTTACGTAGATCGGGTCAATACGAATCCATATACAGGCGGCACGCCGAAATCGGACATCGCACGGAAAAGTTATGGTCACGGGAGCGAATCGATTAAACGTACGAACCGAGGGTTTAATTATAATAATAATAAAATATTATAACCTAATCTAAAACTGGAATTAATCTGAACCCTTGGATGGGTGACAGGTGACACTCATCCCACACTCCCTTTCCCCAAAATGTGGATATTGCCCCCATTGGTCAATTAAATTATGTTATTTTATAGTTCAATTAATCCTAGCCGTCCATCTCTTTCTTAAGATTGAATCTGCACCCTTCATTCCCTCTCAGCTGATACTCATCACCATCACTTGCATCTCTCTCTCTCTCTCGACATCTCCCAAACCGCGATGAACATAAAAACCCATACCCCAAACTCACTACCCGTCCAACCCACACAAACTTAACTCAAACCTTTACTGGACTGGACCCAGGAGAAGACTAGGACACCAGGGGAGTGACAGGAGGAACTCACGGCAGTGGCACGACGACGGTAAGTCGGAAACCCGAGAAACCCCATGTTTTCTCATTTTTCGAAACCACAAATCCTAACGTGTTTGGGTTGTTTCTGAGTGTTAGGACTGGTTCTAGGGACAAAATGAAGAGTTTTGGCGTTGGTTTCGTGGACCCAGATGACCGAAAAAAGCTTGGAACAAGGAGGAGGAATCTGGGCTATGGGTTTTGAGCTATAAGTACTGATCTCGACGTTGTTTCACGATTTTGAGGTTATGGAACTGTCGAATAGACTTAGACGAACCCATAGGTGGAAACCCTATTGAAAATGGTGGGTGGGATTGGGAGAACCGGCCGGGTTAGACCATCAGTTCGGTTGAACCGAATCGAACCAGTAAACCAGTTCAGACCGGGTTCGCTGGAGGTTGACGATGAACAGCACTCGGCGCGTGGGTTTCATGCGCAGGGAGTTCAAGCCACGCGTGGGCTCGCGTGAGGGGTATTTTGGGGAAACTTTAAATAGGTGAAATAATCTATTTGATGTAACGAACATTTTGGGACTAGTTTCGTGTCGATCAGACATCGTCTCGATATATTTCTGGATGTTCGAAGGTTTAAAGGCTAGTTTAAAAATAGTTAAAAATTACGGGGCTTGAATAGAAGGTTAATGAATAGGTTAGTAACCCTCTAGTGTGATTTGGACAGGTTTGGAAGTCCCGGTGATAGTGATGGGCCCGGGAGGGCTTATGCCACGCCTATCGAGGTGGCAGCGTATGACGGTCTGTGAGTGGACTTCGCTGTCTAAACTGTGATGCATACATAACTATTTTATATATTTTACATACGTGATTTCTATGATGATGATTGTGGTACTGGTGGATTATACAATGGCACGTATTTCGAGGTAAACCCATATTTACACGTATTTTGAGGTTTACGAGTTTATACTATTGCTATGTGAATGTGAATTAAATAATGATTCTGTGGCATAGTTTTGGTTTTGGAAAGATGAATTCGGGCATGTGACCCATTTGAATTATGTGATCGGGCCAGGGGCCCAGTTGGTTTACGAATCGGGCTGAGACCCTTTTGAGTCATGTGATCGGGCCTGGGGCCCAGTGGTTTACAAAATCCGGCATGAGGCCCAGTTGAGTTTTGTAAATATGATTTCGGGTCTGAGACCCTATGTTTCATAATCGTGATTTCGGGTCGGGGACCCTAAATGGATTTGTGATGTTTTATGGAGGTTTCGGGCAGGGCCCATTTGAAATGACTTTGTAAAACTATTTTCCATATACCATCTTGATACGAGGATATGTGATGGTCTCCTCCAGATATCTGGGACACTGGGGAAGTCACGGTGCATTGCCTGTGATGGGTCACTATACGGAGCTACCGGACCGTATAGTGACTCAGGAACAGGAATGCTATGATTAGACGTCTGGGACGTCAGACTCCTTGGATGTAGAGATATTGACCTGGAGAGACCCCAGGTAGGACGCGTTGCTTATTACCATGAGATATGACGTCTGGGACGTCAAGCATCTAGGACGTCAAGCGTCCGGGACACTGGGCATCTGGGATGCCGGAGATGGTTATGTGATAAATATGGACTCTTGGATCTATGAAATGGTTTTTCGGTAGGATTTGTGTTTATGGATTTGGGCAGTGGCCCACTTGGTTTTGGATTTACTTTTTTTGGGGCTAAGGCCCTAATGGTTTGTTTGAGTAAACTTTTTGATTACTGGTTTTCGATGCATGTATACTTTTTAGTGAAGGGCATAAATATCTTTATGAAATATATTTTTATGAACTTGTTGATTTTCATCCACTCACAGTTCTGAATGGTTTTATTTTCCTTCAGGTTGATCACGGATGAGGGCTGCAACAGATACCGAGATATCGTACTCCGCCACAGATCCTGACGCGCTCTAGGAGCCAATGTGGGCTGAGGTACGTATTATCCCTTGTTTGACACTTCGTGTCAGACGGGAGCATGACACATCCCACGTTAACCCCAGGGGGATTGGGATGGGTTGTGTCAAGTGGTATCAGAGTGAGGTGGTCGAGGCGTACCACATGAACTACGCACAGGTCGAGGATGTGATGTCTTTACGTGGTCAGCCCGTTATCAACCTGATAGTAGGATACCAGTTTGATAGTTTTTGGTATTGAATAGTGAATAGTGTGTGATTGGCCCGATACCCCGTGCGTTAATGTGATTCGATCCAAGTGGGGTTGTTTGTGACAACTGGTATTGTGGGACCGTTGGTTCGGTCATGTGATGTTAGATTGTGGTGCTGCTGGGAGCAGCTGGGTTTTGAGAACCCCATTTGAGTAGTGGTCTGAGAATGTGAACCTTAGTGGTGATTACTAGTGTGAGGAATGTTAGTACTTTGGAGTTAGCTGATGACCTTAATGGTGGAACCCCAGTTGAGTTGATGGTAGGATTGGATTGACGTCCATGCGATGTCAAGACCGCGGGGTTGGTCAGATTGTGGATTATACTGCAGAGGGCAGTTGGGTTTAGAGGAACCCTAGGGTGTGATTGTGGGACCCTAATATATGATGGATGGACTGGAAAGGAGAACTTTAGTTGTGATTGATGAATTAGAATTGTGAGTCCGTAGTGGTTGTGGATTGGACGACTTTCCGAAGTAGGGGTGGTCCGTTGAGTTGAACCCCAGATTGTGACTAGTGGATTAGAACTTGTGCTGCAAAGAGCGGCTGAGGTCATGGATGACCATGTGGATGACTCTGGTGAGTCTAGTTGAAACGATAGAGATTGGTTGCCCGACATGAAATGAAATGATGGGATCCGATCCACGGGTACGATTATGAGATAAAATATGGAATCTCGAGTTGGACCGGATAATAATGTGATGCGTGGATGCGGATCTCGATAGCGATGACTGTTTGTCGACAGTCGTGTGGATATGGCTGGCTTTCGAGGGTAATTGGTGTAGTTGTGGTAGTTGAGAAACGGGGAACGTTCATTATCTTGTTGTGGATTGTCGGAATGATGGTACCCATAGTGGAGGGGTACGAGATAGGCAGAGTTCCTTTCACCTGAGCGGAGATACGGGGTTGTTTCTCGGTATGAGTAACAACTTAAGGTTGTCTGATTCGGACACTACGTGCTGGTGATTGTGATGACGATGAGCCACGAGTTGGGATGTGACTCCATCGTGATGGGCATATGTTCAGTATATGAGATTCGGTAGTGGTTGAGCGATGGACTGGATGGGATCTAGCAGGGATTGTGATGTGTTAGGATAAGTTCCAACAGCTATGAGATGACAAGTGATGAATGGATGAAAAGGTACGATTGAGACATGGGAAGGTTTTGGATGACACAGGGGACGTCATGGAAATTAGTGGATTCGGGGAGTTTTCGTCAACTTCGAAACTTGTGTGGTTGTGTGTTTTTAGTATCCCTAGGAAGTACAAGGAAATTATTGAAATTGGAAAAGCCGAGGAAAATCATCGGTGGTGTTAATGTGAGATTGTAAGATTGTGAATAACATTGACACCTAAGAGTTGAGCCTATAAAGGTTAAGATATGAGAACGAGATAGTAACAAATTACATCCTTTCGAATGTTCATAAACGGTTATGAACGGACAAGAGGTCTGAGTAATAGATTGGTTGCGGACAAGTGGCTATCCAAGTTAGTTGAGGATTTGGGAAATCCAGTGGTTGGACTTGACATCTTGTTGGAGGTATATCTATTCCCAACGTGGTTAGAACCTCTGACTCGAGAGAAATTATACTTAAGGAGACGAGATGAGTGCTCGTTTCAGCTGTGGTGATGAGTATTCTGAAGTCATCGGGGTGACTTCTTATTTTCTGCCCGTGGCAGACGATGATTGTTGTTACCAGTACGTTGAGCGTGTATTGGTTGGTGGACCCACGTTGTATTGGGGTCATCAGGAGGAGTTGGGTGTTTCGAGGTTAGGTGAATGAGATATCTCATTTTCTGCTTGGTGGCAGACGATGTTGGGTTACTTGGTGTGATGGGTGCAGTGAGTTTGTGTTGCACTCACGTAGGATGAATGTTCATGTAATCATCTTGGAACATCCTTGATTTTTCTTACGTGGAATGACAAGGATCGATATGCGGTAATTGAGGAGGACAAACAGTTTAGACGTATTTCGTTTTTGACCGAGTGAATAGATATGAAAATAGTTGAAGAATGGTGTGACTGACGAAGGATTCAAAGAGGGTGTAAGACCCTACGGTTAGATTTCAGGTGAATTGTTAGCTGGGTGAGCATGTGTGGATCCTAGGTGGATCAAGATTGTGATGTTGTGGACATTGGGCATGGTGACGATCTAGGATCGTGATGTTACCGGTGGGGTGATGTGGTGATGGATTTGAATTGTGATCTTGTTGATCAGGTTAGGTGAAGTTCTTATTGCCCTATCATAAATATTTGGATATGGGAATGGTTGGATTGAACTTCTTTTTGAAGTTGATCCGGTATGAGACGGTACTTGAGTGAGTGAGATATTTATGATTTGACTTGGGTATTTGACTTGGTGAACAAGTGGGTATCCGACAGGGTCGGATTTGGTCAACCTTAGATGTGTGGATGGTGGGATCGGCTCCCCTATGAAGTCAATCGAATGAGCATCTGATAGGTTCAGAGTTGGTGCATCTTGGTAGACGTGGGTGTGTTTGGATACTCAATTGGCATGAATGGGTACGCCTTGGTAGGAGTAAGTCAAATTGGTACGTGTTGGATTACATGTTTGGGAGTAGACGTTGTGATGCTGGTCGGGTGAGCATGGGATTCAAAATGGATGATGAGTTGGAGTAATCGATTTTCCTAGTAAAGGATTGGACAGATGAACCCTAGTATTAAATTGTGATCGACTACGAACCATGTAGTGGAATGGTTGGAGGATGGATGTACATACCCTGTACGTTGTGCGAGTATCGATACTGGATAGGCCGAGTGGTGCCTGGTGACGGTACATAGGATGTACCAGTGGTAGGTGGTTGAGCGTGTTGGTAGTCGGCTTAGTTCCGATATCATTGGTTTGGTTGAGGACGTGAACTGGACATTGAATACTATACGCTGGGCAGAGTGATTTTGATGGATTCAGTAATTGTATGAGCAGGTGCTCAGAGCTGTGGATGGCTAATGGAACCCTAGAGTTGGGATGTGTATTACTGCTGGGCAGGTATTCGATGGGGTCCAGTTACATGCAAGTCGAGTGAGATGTTGGTATACGTATACTCGGGTTGAGTGAGTTGGTGGTTGGTGTAACCACGGGTTGTTTTGTGTGAATCGGCTGCTCTGTGACTCTCCCTAATGGCAGCATAGATTATGAGGAGATTTTGGTACGAGGTACCTTAGTACGACTCTAGAAAGAATCAGGATGTGTCGGTGATTCGAATTGTGACCATGGAGCCGTGAGTGACGGCTGAGAGCGACGTGATGGAATGTATAATGTTGACATGGTAAAATTCAAGAAATGCAAAGAAATTGTGAGATTTGGTAACTCTCGATGTGGGAGAAATGTCGGGTTGATTTGCGACTGGCAAGTGGTGACGGTTTGGCTGAATGTGTTAGCGTGGATTGATGAGTAAGATTTTGTGACTCCCATTAGGAGCAGATGTCGTAGTGTATTAGTGATTGAGATGAACCGTCAAGCTGAATGTGTCCGAGTAAGGGTAGAATTTGTCAAGTGCTCGGATTGTGTGATTGATTTCACTCGAAGTGGTCGAGTGTTGTCGATACGAGGTGAGTTCGTGATGGAACGTCTGGGTGCAGACATGTAGTGAGCTGGTTGTAGGTGTACAGGTGTACACATGATGTGAGATCGAACTGTTATCCACGAGGTGGATGTGGAATCGATATAGTTGGAATTTCAAGGATGAAATTTATTAAGGGGGGAAGGTTGTAACGACCAGTCCCGAATATCGGGATTAAATACTAATTAATTATGATTTAGAATGACTAATCGGGGATTAGTTGAGAGAAATAGGGCGGAATGTGCAAAATGACTGTTTTACCCCTGGACGTGGGTAAAATGTTGACTTTTGACCCCGGGAGGTCCGATGCCCGAGGGTCGAGGACCTTTACGTAGATCGGGTCGGTACGAATCCATAGACAGGCGGCACGCCGAAATCAGACGTCGGACGAAAAAGTTATAGTCACGGGAGCGAAATCGATTAAACGTACGAACCGAGGGTTTAATTAAAATAATAATAAAATAATATAACCTAATCTAAAACTGGAATTAATCTGATCCCTTGGATGAGAGACAAGTGTCACTCATCCCACACTCCATTTTCCCTAAAATGTGGTTCTTACCCCCATTAGTCAATTAAATTATGTTATTTTATTGTTCAATTAATCCCAGCCGGACTCTCTTTCTCAATATTGAATCTGCACCCTTCATTTCCTCTCAGCTGATGCTCATCACCTTCACTTGCATCTCTCTCTCTTGACATCTCCCAAACCGCGAGGAACACAAAAACCCATACCCCAAACTCACTACCCGTCCAACCCCCACAAACTTAACTCAAACCTTTACTGGACTGGACCCAGGAGAAGACTAGGACACCAGGGGAGTGACAGGAGGAACTCACGGTGGTGGCACAACGGCGGTAAGTCAGAAACCCGAGATACCCCATGTTTTCTCATTTTCGAAACCACAAATCCTGACATGTTTGGGTTGTTTCTGAGTGTTAGGACTGGTTCTAGGGACAAAATGAAGAGTTTTGGCGTTGGTTTCGTGTACCCAGATGACCGGAAAAGCTTGGAACTAGGAGGAGGAATTTGGGCTACGGGTTTTGAGCTACAAGTAATGATCTCGACGTTGTTTCACAATTTTGATGTTACGGAACTGTAGAATAGACTTAGACAAACCCATAGGTGGAAACCCCGTTGAAAATGGTGGCTGGGATAGGGAGAATTGGCCGGGTTAGACGTCGGTTTGGTTTAACCGGACCGAACTAGTGAACCGGTTCAGACTGGGTTCGCTGGAGGTTAACGATGAACTGTATCCGTCGCGTGGGTTTCACGCGTAGGGAGTTCAAGCCGCACATGGGGGCGCGTGGGGGGTATTTTGCGGAAACTTTCAACAGGTGAAATAATCTATTCGATGTAACGAACATTTTGGGACTGGTTTCGTGTCGATCGGACATCGTCTCGATATGTTTCGGGATGTCCGAAGGTTTAAAGGCTAATTAAAAAATAGTTAAAAATTCGGAAAAATTACGGGGATTTAATAGGAGATTAATGAAGAGGTTAGTAACCCTCTAGTGTGATTTGGACAGGTTTGGAAGTCCCAGTGATAGTGATGGGGCTGAGGAGGGCTTACGCGTATCGAGGCATGCATAAATATTTTATATGTTTTACATACATGATTTTTATGATGATGATTGTGGCACTAGTGGATTATACGATGGCACGTATTTTGAGGTAAACTCGTATTTACACGTATTTCGAGGTTTTCGAGTTTATACTATTGCTATGTGAATGTGAATTAAATAATGATTCTGCTGCATGGTTTTGGTTTTGGAAAGATGAATTCGGGCATGAGGCCCATTTGAATTATGTGATCGGGCCAGGGGCCCAGTGGGTTTACGAATCGAGATGAGACCCTTTTGAGTCATGTGATCGGGCCGGGGCCCAGTGGTTTACAAAATCGAGCACGAGGCCCAGTTGAGTTTTATAAATGTAATTTCAGGTCTAGGACCCTATGTTTCGTAAACGTGATTTCGGGTCGGGGACCCTAAATGGATTCGTGATGTTTTATGGAGATTTCAGGCAGGGCCCATTGAGATGTTTTGAATTGACTTTGTAAAACTGTTTTCCATATACCATCTTGATACGAGGATATGTGATGGTCTCCTCCAGGTGTTTGGGACACAAGTTAAGTCACGGTGCATTGCCTACGAGGGGTCATTATACGGAGCTACCAGACCGTATAGTGACTTAGGAGCAGGAATGCTATGATTAGATGTCTGTGACGTTAGACATCTAGGATGTCAGAGATATTGACCCGAAGAGACCCTGAGTAGCACGTGTTGCTTATTACCGTGAGGTATAACATCTGGGACGTCAAGCTTCTGGGACGCTCGGCATCTGGGATACCGGAGATGGTTATGTGGTAAATATGGACTCTTGGATCTATGAAATGATTTTTTGGTTGGATTTGTGTTTATGGATTTGGGCAGTGGCCCACTTGGTTTTGGATTTACAGTTTTTGGGCTTAGGCCCTAATGGTTTGTTTGAGTAAACGTTTTGATTACTGGTTTTCGATGCATGCATACTTTTTAGTGAAGGGCATACATATCTTTATGAAATATGTTTTTATGAACTTGTTTATTTTCATCCACTCATACGTTTGAATGGTTTTATTGCCCTTTAGGTTGATCACGGATGCGGGCTACAGTAGAGAGCGAGACATCTCACTCCTCCACCGATCCTGCCGCGCTCTGTGAGCCCATGTGGGTTGAGGTATGTATTATGCCTTGTCTGACACTTCGTGTTAGACGGGAGCATGACGCATCCCACATTAATCCCGGGGGATTGGGATGGGTCGTGTCTCCAAGTGTCGAGTGTAGGCCGAGTAGGCCCTGTGCTCTGACTCAATTTTTTTAAGTCGTAGGCCCACGATTGGAGTGTAGGCCACGTGTGCCTATACTCTAACTCGAATGTTTGAGCCGAGGTCAAGGTTCAAGTGTAGGCGGAGCATGACCTGTACTCCGACTTGATTTGTTTTTAGTCGTACGTCTAAGGTTTGAGTGTAATTTGAGTGTCCGACTCGAATTTTTGAGTCGAGGCTAAGTGTCGAGTGTAGGCTGAGTAGGACTTGTACCCCTACTCGATTTGTTTGAGTCTGCATGTAATATTTTTGTTATGTGTAGACAGTATAGTTTGTGAGAAAACTAATCACTGATAATGTAGGCCAAGTCTAGCTAAATACAATAATAGATAAGAGATAGTAAGAAAAGTGGTTGGTCTACTATGCCTCAGCCGAGCTGGTCATATGAAGTATTTCTTCAAGTGGTTAGCATTCCATGGGTTGTCGAGGTGTCAACCTTCCAAGTCGGTCAACTCGTATGTTCCTAGTTGGCAGACTCATGTAATCTTGTAAGGGCTTTCCCTATTAGGTCTGAGAGTTCCGACAAAGTGATCCTTGGTTGCGAGGTTAACTTTCCGCATGACCCAATTTCTGACCTGAAAGTTATGAGGTTTGACTCTTGCATTATAATATAGGCAGGGGCACTGCTTGTGCGCTACGTTACTAAAATTGAGTGCCAAGGCCGATGCTCCTCGATGTTGTCCATGCTGAGTGCCAAGAGGTATGATCATTCTTGTCGAGTTTGTAAGTCATCACTCGATAGGTCGTCTCATGTGTCTCTGCTATGATGACTGCCTCCATCCCAAAAGTCATTGAGAATGGTGTCTTGCTTATGGTTGTTCGATATGAAATTTGGTATGACTAGAGTGTTTGGTCAAGATGGGTCTTTAAAGTGTGTTTGATAATTTTTTTGATAGCCTTGACTTAACCATTGGATTGTGGATGAGCAGGGGAGGCAAAACACATGCTGATGTTGTGTTTGTCGTAGAAGGTGCAGAAGCGAGCATTGTCAAATTGCTTTACGTTATCCATGACAATAGTATGCAAAAAGATTGAAACGACAGATGATGTTTTGGAAGATAAAGGTTTCAATCTGCGCTGTAGTGATGGAGGTTGGGGTCTTGGCTTCAACCCACTTCGTGAAGTAGTCAACTGTAACCATGGCGTACTTTGTCTGCCCCTTTGTAGTCAGCATCTTGCCAACCAAGTCAAGTCCCCATTACAAAAATGGCCATGGACTGAGCTTAGGTGTGAGGTTCTCTGGTGAAAGATGGAGGATGGAAGGAAACCGCTGGCACTTGTAGTATTATCTGGTGATGTTTGCAACATCCGCATGCAATTTAGCCAGTAGAAACCTTGGTGGAAAGCGATGTGTGCCAATGACAGGGGGCCAGAGTGGTTTTTGCAAATGTCAACGTGTATCTCTTCCAATATGACTTTTTCGACCTCTGGGAGAGAAAGAGTGAATCCTCGCTTGTAGAGTTGGTTGTTGATGAAGGTATATCTGGCCGCTTGTCGCCAGATCTTTTTATCTGTAATCTTGTTAGAGGGAAGAGTCTCATCAGTAAGGAAGGCGATCAGAGGAGCCATCCATGTGGAGTTGGTACTGATGACATAGATGGGAGAATACTGAGTGCTTGGTCTATCAAGGACCTCTACTAGGGCGTTCCGCTTTTTTTTCATCATTCGAGGATGCAGGCCAAGAAAGAGCATCAGTGTGGCTATTTTCTGACCTTGTAATTTTTGTGATTGTGTGGCCCTCGAAACCGTATAGGAGATATTTGGCCAATGCTCTGTATAGCGCCATGGAGGAGCCTTTTGTTTCGTATTCATCATTGATCTGTTTGACGATGAGCTGAGAATCGCTACACTTTTGGATCTGTTTGGCCTCTATAGTTTTGGCCAAGTGAAGGTTGGCGAGAAAAGCCTCATACTCTGCTGCATTTTTGGACGCTTTGAACAAGACTCGAAGAGCATATTCCAACTTTACTTTGTTTGGGGTAGTGAGGATAAGCCTGACACATGAGCCACTATGGAAGGCTGATTCGTCTACATAGAGGAGCCATGTTGGCTTGGTTGTGTCTAGTTGTGACTTTCCATCATCTAAGGTCTGTGTTATGGTTGGCGGAAGAGCGGGGACAGTAGTTTCCTACACAGGCTCTATCGGGACATATGAGAATTCTGAGATGAAGTCTGCGATGGTTTGGCCATTCTCAGTAGTTCGCGCGGGGGGGAGGGGGGGGGGGGGGGGGAAGGGGGAAGGTGAAAGTGATATCGAATTTGCTAAGTTCGATTGCCCATTTGAGTAGTCTTCCAAATGTTTCAGCCTTCTGGAGCACTTGACACAGAGGTTTGTTCGTCATTATGATGATTGCATGTCCTTGGAAGTAAGGTATGAGCTTCCTGGATGACATGATTAAAGAAAAAGGCAAATTTTTCAAGGTCGGTGTACCTTGTCTCGATGTCTTGAAGTGCCTTTCTTACATAGTAAACTGGGTGTTTGACTCTATCTTTCCTTTTGATAAACACTAAGATGGTTACTGATGAGGAAACAGAGAAGAGTATAAACTAGGGCTCTCCAGTCTCTGGTCTTGCTAGTAGTGGTACTCTGTCCATGTAATCCTTCAGCTCAGTGAAGGCCTTGATGCATTCTTTGTTCCAAGTCATGTGTTTGGACTTGCCTTTGAGGGCTGTGAAGAATCGCACACACTTGTCTGTTGCTTTGGAGACAAAGTGGGTAAGAACTGTAACTCGGCTAGTTAAGCTTTGTACTTCCTTCTGGGTGTGCGGGGGCTCCATGTCGATGAGACTTTTGATCTTCTCTAAATTTTTGTCGATCCCCTACTGACTTATCATAAAGCACAAGAATTTTCCAGAGCCCACTCTGAAGATGCACTTGGTTGGATTCAGCTTCATCCTATATTTTTAAAGGAATTCGAACATCCGCGAAAGATTGGGGATGTGTTGGTCAGCCGATTTACTCTTGATGAGTATGTCATCGATATAGATCTCTATTGTCTTTCCTACCTAGTCTGTAAACATGAAGTTCAAGAGACGTTGATAGGTGGCTCCTGTGTTCTTCAGTCCGAACGACATCACATTTTAGCAGTAGAGTCATTGGCTAGTCCGGAAGATCATATGGATATAGTTAGTTGGGTGGATGAAAATATAATTGTACCGAGAGTAGTCATCCATGAAGCTTAAGAGCTTGTGTCCCGCAGTTGCATCGACTAATTGGTCTATCTTAGGTAAGGGGAAGCTATCCTTAGGGCATGCCGTGTTCAGGTCTATGAAGTCGATGCACATTCGCCAAGCTCTAGAAGGCTTTTTAACCAAGAAAACATTGGCCACTCAACAGAGACCCCCTTTCGGATAAAGTGTATAGTGCTGAGCTTGACGAATTCAACCTTCATTCCCTTTATTCTATCTGATCATAAATGCATCGTTTATGTTCTATTAGCTTGCACAGAAAGTCTATGCTGAGGCGATGGCAAATGACATTGGTGCATGTGCTAGGCATGTTGGCATATGACCAAGCAAAGACCTCAAGGTTTTCTTGAAAAAGCCTGATTAATTCCAACCACATATCAAGGAAAATATTGGTTCCAATTTTCACCTTTCGATCGACAATGTTGTGGGAGAGCACGACCTCTTTGACCTCCTCAATGGGTTGTGGATGTGTTGTTTCTAACAGGTCCCAGGGATCTTTGATTGGCCATCCTGAATGTGTTGCACCACTTGAGGGTCGATGGGGTCGACCTTGAAGGCTAACGTAGTCATAGCCACTGTTTGCTTTGGTAGTGGCAATCAGTGCTGAAGAATTGCACCTCCTCGCTACCATTTGGTCTCTACGGACTTGACTGATACCCATAGAGTGGAGAATTTTATCAAGAGCAGATAAGTAGACACTACTATCTTGAGTTGGTTAATAATTCCTCTCCTTAGGATGACGTTGAAAACGGTGAGGCAATCCACCACTAAGGAAGGTGTGTGCATTGTCGCTCATTGTGGGGTGAGCCAACAAAGAGTGGAAGAGTGATAGTGCAATGTGGCATGATCGAGTCCCCAGTGAAGGTGAAGAGTGGGGTGGGTGATCGATCAAGGACAGATTTCGGAATTCCCAGGTGTTTGAATGCTACCATAAAGATGACGTTGATAGAGCTTCTAGTGTCGACCATGACTCCTGCAACGTCGAAGTTTAATATTAACTCACAGATGATGATTGGATCATCATATGGGTAGATGACTCCTCGCTCTTCCTCCTCGGAGAATGTGATGGGTTCCCAACCACCTATGCTCGCCTTCTTGGCTCGTCCATTCTCAATGTTGAAGATATGCTGCTTCTGTTGGGCAGCATGAAGGAAGTTCTTCTTTGCGCAGTACAAAGTCATAAGGGAAGAGATGGAGTGTCCTCTAGTGATCGCGTTGATCTGTGGGTTGCAAGGTGGGAGTGGTGCGTGTTGGAGGAATTGATTGATCTTCCCTCTCAGGGTAGAGCCTCGACCAAGTCCCTGAACAACCCGCATTGGTTGATATTATTACCATTATACTTGTGGTATTGGCAATAGGTCCCTGTGTTCTTGCTAAGCTTTCATGTCGATGGTGCCCAGGTGGACATTGGGATCATATGCTCCACATTCATCAGCACATTCTCATAAAGGGTGTTGAGTATGGTGTAGGTCTCATACTTTGACCGAGGAACACGTTTTCCCCCATTGTTTGGTGGTCATCGTGGGGATCCTGCCCCTAATGTATGTGTTGATGGTGCGGGTTCTTGCCCTTCTTTCTTGGGCTGTGCAGATTTTGTCATTTGAATAGTCTTTTCTCTTCCCCTTATAGCTCTCCTATCCCTGATTGTTTGGATCCTGCTCTGAGCTTTGCTGCTGACCCTAACAGCTAAGTCGGTAAGTTTTAACTGAGCCATGTGGAGATGGCTGGTATATGGTAGCTTGCGGCGTGTCTGCCATCTGGTTTAGCATCTCGGCCTTGGAATGTATCGCTGCTTATTTCGTTCATTGTAAGTAGACCAACCTTGGGTATGAACTGTGTGCCTGAAAGGAAACTCCTTGAGGACACCCTTCAAAGCCGTAAAGGCCACCTTGTCATCTATCTCGACATACTGAGAGTACTCATCACTAAACAGAGTTGCATACTTCTCTGCAATGGTTGCTTTTTGCTTCAGCTGGAAGAGACTTTCGTCGAGAATAGACGGTTAGTTAGTCTGGAGCTACTCAAAAGAGTCTATGGTCTCGTCCTTTAGTCTATAGAATTAATTAATTGCTGCCTCAGTCAGCGTGGAGCTGAAGATCAGACAACGTGCCTCATCTAAAAGGTTTTCGAAAGCTACAGTAGACTGATAGTTGTTCAGATGTGTGATCAGGTCTCCCTTCCTGGTGTAGAGTGAAATCTTCATACGCTTGATGTTTTGGTCAGTCCTGAATTGGTTGATCCTCTAGGTAAACGGCCCATGGGTTGTTTTTCCCCATGCAGGCCCAGTGGACTACTTTGTCTTGAGCTCTAGGATCCTTACTCATCCTAGTAAGTATTCGACAAGTGATTCGACCTTGGATGGTTAGGGGACACCTCGATCAAAGAGGTTAAGTCTCTCAGTGTGACAGGACCCCACCCCCAATCCCCCGGGATTAAGGGCTAAATCCTGCTCCCACTTTATCTGAACTGGGCTTCAAGCTCGAAACCACTTTCCAAAATCCATTTTAAATCTTTGAAATCAAATCGTATTTTAAATCCCAAAATCAAATCATTAAAACCCTGTTCAAATCACAACATCAATCGTATTTTCGTAAAACGTGTACTTCCGTAAATATCTCGAAAACCGTGAAAACCCATAAACCATCAAGAACGTAAATCAAATCATAGAATCATGTATAGAAAACATATAAAACATGTATGCATGCATCATAAGTTAGAAAGCAAAGTGCACTCACAGACCATTAGCGTCGTCGCCTCGATACGTGTACAATTATGCTCCCCGGGCTAAACCATTATCACCGACTTTCCCGAACCTGTCCAAATTCCATAATAAAGTTACTAACTACTTCACAAAGGTCATACTAAAGCCCATAATTTTCCATAATTTTTAACTATTTTTAACCGAGCCATAAAACCTTCGGACATCCCGAAATATATCGAGACGATGTCCGGTCCAGTCGAAACTAGTGCCAAAATGTTCGTAACATCGAATACTTTAAAAGTCATGTTGGAACCTTCCCCAAAAGAAGGCCCACGCGTCCTCACGTACCGCCCAAAGGGGCTGCGTGTGGGAGCCACGCACGACACTGTTCATCATCGTCTACCTCTAGCCAACCCGGTTCAGAGCGGTCCAGACCGTTCTGGTCCAATCGACCCGGCGAGACCGGTTTTCATCCGTTTCTTAACCGTTTTCAAACCTTTCTTTACCATTAGCTTCGTCCTTAAGTTTGGGATTGATTCAACTAACTAAAACCCAAAATGGAACCCTATTTCGTACCTTCCAAAATCAAACCAAAACTCTGAGTTTTCCCGTCTCTGTTTTCGGCTATCACGAGCCTCTCCGATTCCGGTTTTGAGTCCTTGGATTCAGTAGTGTCCTCCTAAGTTGAAAAACAACAACACAGTGATTCAACAACACGTCAAAACCATCGATTTTGTTTCAAACCGTTTCTGGAAAAACAGGGGAAACTGATAGGACTTACTTGCTTCCAGTCCTCCGCCGTGGCTTCCACCGTGGTTGTCGATGTCCCTGATTCCCTTCTACTCACTGAACACCACTATATACCAATTGTTGATAGATTTGATCGATTGAGCCCACGACTGTTCACAGTTAGCCTCTCTGTTTTTCTGGTTTTCTCTCACCTTTCACAGCCCCTGCTCACTCAGTCTTTCACTAAACACACTCATAGTAGGTCACACACACGTCTTTGATTTCTCACAGACTACCACAAATAACTCACACGACTCACACAGTGAGAAATGGTCGATCAACTCTCTGTCTCTGTTTTGCTCTCATCTGATCGATTAAACCAAATTTTAAAAACTTAAACGTGTGAGACCGACTTGGCTAGAAGCCTCTAGGAAATGGCCATGTGTCCTCACTTCTGTGGTTCAGTTCAAAAATATTCAATCCATCCGCCCCAAGTGTCCTCACCTGATTGTTCAAAGAAACCAAGATGCCAAAAGACCAATTTGCCCCTCAAAGTCCAAATTACCATTTTACCCCCTCACATACTTAGACTCGTAACTAATCCGTCCAACGTCCGATGGCGGCGTGCCGCCTGTCCTTGTACTCAGGACATCGAGACCTACCTAATGGTCCTCGAATTGCGTGAAGAGTCCATGTCGTTTAAAAAGTCAACAAATTGCCCCTTTTTAACTAAATTACTAAATTACCCTTGAACTTCTGAACATCATAACTTCCTCCTCAGATGTCGAAATCGGACGTGTCGTCTGTCTATGAACTCGTGATGTCCCGAACTACGCCACGGTCATCGGTCAAAGTCAACTGTTTACCTAATTCCAGGGGCAAAACTGTCATTTCACACCGTCCGTCCAAAATCAGCCAGCTAATCACCGATTACCTTTACTAATCCGTCATTAACCACTAATCTAATCCCAGTTTACGGGATGGGTCGTTACACAGTGTCTCTCCTTATAGACAAGTTGTGATGTACCTCGCGATACTTGTCAACTCCTCAAGACCGCTCGGTATCCCTCTTAAAGGATGAGTTCTAGGGTTCTTCCCAATGGTCGCCGACTAGTCGAGACAGCTAGGTATGCTTCCCGTTTACCCACTCAAGGGGGGGCTTCTTTATGGTTGTTAACACATCGAGACCGCTAGGTCTATCCTTGGGAGGAAGATCGAGATGGTGTCTCGAGATTATAGTTCCTCATGGGGTGCTATAGGTCGGCCTGGTACACATGACACTGAGCTGAATACGCTGTGCTCTCGGCCTCTTGTGTGGAGTAGGCTCTTTCGAACTCTGTGATGGGAATCAAAATGGGATCAAGTAAGGGGTGCATCACTTGGTTGGTGTCTGTGAGATTCTACCGAGTGGTCTACGACTCTCGGAGAAGTGCAGACTTCTTCCTAGTTAGCAGAGAGTTGTGACCCCTACCTTGCTAGAGATGAAGAGCATCTGAGTGGGCTTTTCAGCTTGTTCAATGGGAGTTTTGAGCTTTTATTTTCCCACGGCACGGGAGATTCATTCGGCTTGCTTGGCTAATTCGGCCACCACCCTCTTGGCTTCCTCGGTCATAGCCCTGGCGTGGTGGGCTGTAAGCTTGAACTAGGCAATCTGAAGCTGCTCGGCCACCTCGGTGTATCATTCGTCGAGTGCATGGCATCACGACTTGGCCTCTGTGCCCTTAGACTTCACATCTGCCATGACACTTTGTAGTTTCTAAAAAATTTCTAGTATGTTCGTAGAGTTGACTCTTAGCATCATAGACCCTTGTCCAGGTGTTATCTCACCGAGGTCCTAGTCGCCTAGCATGATTGCTGCTAAACGAGTGTGTGCTCAGCTCGGTAGAAAATGGGCAGACTTATTAGTTTCCCATAGACCGTGCCAAACTATTGGAGCACAAAATGTTTCAACTTAGGATTACTCTTCGTCTAATCACCGTGTGATATGTGTCTCTCTTCGTAACATGTGGACTAAGAAGAGCAGTGGTTTTTTTTTTCATCCGTTAGGGATGAGCACCGGTGTGGTGCCGACCTAAGGCTCTCCTATGGTCAAGTTAGTAACTTAGTTCGAAAGAAAGAATAGTAAGTAGTAACTTTGACATAGTAATAGTGAATAATGATTATTATTTACCTCATTGGGAAATGTGCACCCCTTTTGTATGGGTGAGTGAGGCAATCATTTTTATAGTTTTGATGTGGGATAAATGCACGTAGATTTTTGTGCTGACAAGTGGCACGTAGATGTTTGACCCATTTTGAGGATTGTGTAGGTTGTGTGTGGTCGGCCCATGTTTGGTATTTTGGGTTTTAGGCATACAGCTTAGTGAGTCTAGTCCAATATGGTGTCAACAGTAGTTTTTGGACAAATTTAACCTAAATTTTGTTCGAAAGTGCTAAAGTATTCCTATAGTAGATTCTTTACATTTTAATTCAAATTTGTCCAGATGAACAGTTATGCTAGAACTATTCATTATGTTACATTTAACATTAAAATTAGAGAGCCTATTGCAAGGTTGTTTTGATGTTTTAGGCAAATTTTGAATCAAATTTGTCCAAAACTGATTTCGTAGAATTTGTTGAAGATGCTTTGAGAGCTTATGGTCTGTTGAAGATGCTTTGAGGTCATAGAGTTTGTTGAAGATGCTTTGAGGTCTTAGAGTTTGTTGAAGATGCTTTGAGGTCTTAGAGTCCATTGAAAATGCTTTGGGATATAGAGCATTGATTTTGGTAACATTACAACCTAGATAGCTATTGATAACTTTTAGGTTATTTCAAGTTAAATTTGGCCAAATATTTATAGTCTTATGTGGATGCTTTATGAGGGGTTTCATTTAAAGAATAAAAAAAATCTATTGAATGTATTAAAACTTAATAGAATTGCTTTTGGTTGATTTGTAGCCTTAGATATTGTCCAACTTCAATTGCCAAAACCTCTGGTGTGTTTGAATAAAGGAAAATGACAATTTCTTTAGTAAAAAAAGTATAAATTTTGAAATTCCTATTAATCCATTCCAATGTTTGGATTGAAATTCAAAAAAAAAAAAGGAATTTGGATACCCTAAATCCCTATTTTCAATTCCATATAAGGATGTTTCATTTCACAAATTCTGTCTTTATAACTGTAATTTATATATAAGCATTAAATTTTATACTTTAATTCATTATATTTTTATATTATCCAAACAAAAAAACTTCACAAATTATAAATAAATTAATTTCCGTCAATTTATAATTAAATGATAGTATATTATCCAAAAGAAACTTCACAAATTCTACAAATTAAATTTCAGTCACTTACATGCTTACACAATAACTATCATTTGACTAGTAGGCTTATTTGGTTGGAATTAACTCTTCATGTTTGTACAAAAACAGCAAAACGAGTTTTCTCATCATCAAAATTATAATCGAATTAGAAATAAAATAGATGCTTAGAGGCCGGTGAAGATGCTTTGAGATATAGATTATCGATTTTGGTAACATTAAAACCTAGCTAGCTATTAATAACTTTTAGGTCATTTCATGTTAAGCTTTGCCAAATATTTATGGTTTGATGTGCATGCTTTATGAGGGGTCTCATTTAAAAAGTCGAAAGAATCCATTGACTGTATTGAAACTTAATAGAATTGCTTGTGGTTGATGTAAGGACCCGTCCCAAATCTAGGGGATTAATTAAGGATTAATTGCGGATTATCGAGGATTAATCGAGGATTATCGGACGATCAGGATAAAATGACGATTTTGCTCCTATACAGATGAAAGAGTTGACTTTCGACCCAGAAAGTTAAATTCATGTGGACCGAGGATCATTACTTGGATCGAGACGATACGAGTCTGTAAACAGGCGGCACGTCGAAATCAGATATCGTACGAAAAAGTTAGGGGTCACAGAGAGTTTTATCAACTATTCACGATTATACGAATTACGAGAAGTTTGATTTTTTGTGTTTGAACAGTGGGACCCAAAATATCTTGTGGGGACCAATAGATGAGTGACAAGTGTCACTCATCCATTGATCCACACAAACACATATAGGCGAAAAGTTTTAGGAACTATTCTCCCTTCTTCATTCATCCAAACTCGTACGCACCCAAAAACCATTTCCTCATGTCCTTGTTGAGACCACAGATAGACTGAAAGGGTGAAAGAGAGACAGATAGGCTAAGATGATTGTGGTGAGAGGCTGAGCCATCGTGGGGTGGCCGAAAAACCCAGAGAAAAGAAAACTTGAAACCCATTTAAGTTTGAAATTTTGAAATTGAGTTTTGGACGTTTAGGATGTGTTCTGATGCCATGGTTGGGTTTATTGAGCTCATATGTGTCAGGACCCACCCCGGTTTCACCCCGAAAACCGAGGTAAACCCTGCTCCCGTCTGACACCCCAACACAACACCAAAGTAACTATGAAACTACACCGTCAGACGCAGGAGAAAAATAATTACAACACCCCGAAGTCAAGTTTTACAGAGCATAGTACTGAATACAACAGCAAGAAAATTGGTAACTAGATACACGCAAACGGAAAACTTTACAACACTCCGGGATCGTTCTCGTGACTTCTATGCATCAGACGCTGCCTCGACGCCGAAACCCCGCTTTAGCTCCATGACCTGGAGGGCAATTTAAAAACAGAAGGTGTGAGTGAACCATAAATAAGAAAAGAAGTTCCGAAAACCATTTCATAATAAAACCAGGGTTTTAGCCCTCCTTTTTGAAACCACATGCATAACCCAGATACTGAAAACAATTATCAATCACGTAACCTTCATCATAAGAACATAAACATTATAAAAACAGTTGTAGAAATCATATCATACGCATCATAAAACTGTATCAGAAAACATAAATACAGAGTCATCATTATCCGATCAAACTTGTTGGATCTATCCGAGTCTTTAAACTCCAGAGTCTTTAAACTCAATCCAGGCCTCAATAATATCCGAGTCTTTAAACTCAACAGGCCTACGGGGGTAATATCAATATATCCGAGTCTTTAAACCCAATATCCAGATCCAGCAAATCCAATCCAAAACCATTTCTAAATCGATATCCAAACCCGAATCCGAAATCACTGGCTCGAAGCCCTTCCGGCATCCAGAACCGTCATTCCGAACCCAAATCCAGAAATTCACTTTTCAACCTTAAAATCAAATCCCGTTACCGAAATCCGATTTCAAAATCGAAAACCCTTTAATCACCAAATCATGGTTCAAAAGCCCTTTATGAACATTTAAGCTACTTAAAGCATCATATTCAGAACTCACACTTTTCTCGTAAAACGTGCTGAAAACCAAACTTTCTCCAAAAACGTGCAATTATGTAAAATCAAAAAAGCATATTCAATAAATATAGAAGCATGATTAAAACCATAAAACAAGTAATTAAAAGCAGTTATGCATGCTCGAGTTTAAGGAAAGGGTCCACTCACAGTACCGAGCCCTCAATCGCGTCCCGAGCGTCTCGTACGTTCCTCTGCTTCCTCGGGAAGTCCCGATCCTGTCAACAACCACCAAAGTACGTTACTAACACGTCTACGAAGGTCCACCTAATTTTCCCCAAAAATCCCCGGGTCCTAAACGTAACTAACTTAAACCCTAAACCTTCACCCTCGCGGAACTAACCTCAAACAACGTCCGAACAACCCGAAACCAATTCCATTAGACTCGTCACAACACCCAGACTAAAAACCATGTTGACCACTTCCCAACTGCCGCCGCACGCGCCGCCATGCGCCGCCCAAAATGGCTGCGCGTGGCCCTCACGCGCCAGCTACAGTGTCAGCAGCAACCTTTGGTCGACCCGGTTCGAAACAGTCCCTGCAACTCGAACCGGCGTGACGGTTCTCCGCCGTGCCTGCACCATAACTGCTCCTCTCTTCACCATCTGCTTCGTCCCGTCTTAAGGAACTCATCCCCCTCACTCTAACACCTCGACTCATCCTACAACTCGTCGACTCAAGCTCGAATAAAACTCGAACCAGTCCCCTGTTTCACGATCCCGCCAACCCGGTCACCCCCCGTCACGGTGACTGTCTTAAACTCCTCCTAGAACCTCACTGAGTCTTACCCAACTCACCAAAACCGTCGACTCATGTCCAAAAGCCACGACTCAACGTTTGAAGCAAAATGGAAAAACAGGGCACACCGGTACTCTCCGTCGTTCCAGCCTCCGCCGTGCACTCCTCCGTCACGGCTGCACAACCAGCAGCTACCTAGGACCCTACTGAGTCCCCCAGACCTTACTAGATTCCTCGATTTAACCCCAAAAGCTACAACTTGACGTCTGAACCTAAACGGTAAAACAGAGCACAGAGAGGAAAACAACGAAATTACCTGCGTCATGTTCTCCACCGTGAGCTCCGCCGTGTCCACTGGGTTCCTAAGGCTCCACTCTTGTCTCTGAACACCACCAACAACTTCGATTGATCGACCACGGCAGCACCACCACCCAAAACTTCTCACTGCTCTCTGTTTTCTCTGATTTTCCCGTGAGCTCACACTTAGCACACACACTAAGTCCTCATCTCCCAACCTTCTCACTATCTCCCTCTCAAGCTCTGATCACTCTCACACCCTCACAAAACTCCCAATCTCACCGTGCTTGATCGATTCCTCCCCAATTCCCAGTCTCTGTTTCTCTCTGGGTCGAAGAACAAACACGAACACAGCCCAAATAATTGGGACCGTGTTCCCTAGAACCAACCAGAACCCCTACACGTGTCACCATCCTCTCCTCTCCCTCACAAATGTCTCAATCTCAGCCCTCCATTTGTCCCTCTCTGTTGCACAAATCCCAAGTGCAAAAGACCAAAATGCCCCTTCTTGAACCCCAAAATTACGGTTGTGCCACTAACGTTCTAGACCCGTAACTCACACATCGTAAGTCCGATGAATACGTGCCACCTGTCATCGAACTCAGGACGACGAGATCTATCTAACGGTCCTCGATCAACATACAAAAGCCCGTTCGTATGAAAAGTTAAATTTTCCCCCATACTTAGCCAAATTACGGTTATGCCCTCAACCTTCCAAACATCATAACTTCCTCCTCGGATGTCGGAATCGGGCGTGCCACCTGTCTACGGATTCGTGACGTCCTAAACCACGTCACAGTCATCGGTCAAAATCCAATTGACCACCCAAACTAAAAGTTAACTTTTTGCCCGAACTAGGGGCAAAATCGTCATTCCAAGCTAACGACCTTATCGGGACCAACTAACTCCCGATTAAGCACACTAATCTCACCTTAATCACTGTCTTAGCCTTAAGTTCGGGGACGGGTCGTTACAATATGAGCTTGAAGGAATGATTGTGGATGGCGGAGGACAGTGGAACCTCCCTAGGAGAAGGCCGGAAGTTGGATGTGGGATTTCGGGATGGACCAGGTAGATTCTAGACCCATTCTGGTGATTTTGAGGTCACAGAACCCTTCTTGGGGGTGAGACGATTTTGTAGGAAGAAGAACAGAGGAAAATAGTGGCTGGACGATGGAGATATGGTCGGGTCAGGGTCGCGGGTCAAACGACCGTTATAGAGGTTCGGGTCGACCTGGCCAGAGGTTGACGATGATGACATGGCAGTCCACGCCATCATCTGTCAAACTTGTCAAGCCACGTGGTCAACTAGAGAGTGACACGTGGTCAGATGTCAGGTCTAGTCAGCAGTGACGTAGCAGTGCCACGTCAAACATGTCAGACCACGTGGACCATAGGGGTGGTGCCACATGGCAACATGTAAAAAGGTGTCAGATGACGTGCCAGGTTCACGTCTGCATTGCCAGACCACGTGGACCAATGAGGTGGTACCACATGGTAGTGTGTCAAGTTGTCAGAGCTGACGTGTCGGTGACACTTTGTACCAATCAGGGAGTTCCACGTGGCAGGTGTTAGAGTTGTTAGGATGACGTCAGTAGGTGACGTCAACGTTGACCGACGTTGATGACCGTGGATCAGACTTTGACAGGCGCTTGAGGGCACGTGAGCATGAATTTCCAGGTCAAATCGATCTTTTTCAAAAGGATCTGAATCCAATGGTTGTGGTTTCAGATCGATCGGAGATCATTTGATGGGTCGTTTAGAGGTTTTTAACCTCAAGAAACGTGTTCGGGACACGTTGACCATTTTGGGATGTGTGAGGGTCTTTGATATAGACTTGTATATGTTGGTAGTAAATTTTAAGTATGATTTGGATAGGTTCGGATGTCTCGGTGAGTATGGATTCACCCCGGATTGGCTTATGGCGCGGATTTCAGAGTGTATAGCTTGGACGGTCTGTAAGTGGACGTTTGATTTATAACTATTATGCAAGCCTAACTGTTTTATATGTTTTATGAACATGATTTGAGATGCCTTGAGTGCATATGATTTACACATGGTTTATATTGTTGATTTGGCATTTTCGAAGAAAATACAATATTTAAGTAGTTCGAGATTTCTGTTTTATATGATACTTGGGATTAGGCCGAGTACTCTACGTGCATGTGTTACATCATTTCGATGGTTTCACGAAGAGGCGTGAAACCGGGGATTGATTATCAATTTTCAATGATTTCACAGAGATGCGTGAAATCGGTATTTCAGGCATGAGACCCAGTTGATTTCGATTTTGACACGGATGATAGTCAAAGGTAATTTTGAACAATGGAATGGTTCTCAGATTTGGAAACAATATCCAGGCTTGTGTCCTAGTTGATTTATGGTTTGACTTAGAGTAGAGTCAAATGGGAAACTAAATGATGTTTTGTTTTAGAAATGAGATTTCGGGCTTGTGACCCTGTTATGGATTTATGAAATAGGAATCAGGCTTGAGACCCTTTTGGAAAGATTTTGGATTCCAAGAGTGAGTCCATGTGGTTTGAAAGTTATGTTTCGTGCTACGGGCCCCATTGAGATGATTTTGGGATGAGTCCCTACAAGATTTGGATTTGGGCTGAGTCCCTACATGATTTGATTACTGTTTTCACTGAGACCATCCTCTTGAGATTGATATGGTAGAAGGCCTCCAATAGGAATGTGTTTCTTTAGAGAAGTCCTAGTGATAATGCTCGCCTCCGGCATGGGATGTGTTCGCTTGGAGAGGTCATGAAGCACTGCCTGGTGTTGGGCAGACGAGGAAGGCTCGACTCAGAAGTGCTAGTATTATACGATGATCGATCGGTGATGTGTTCACGACGATCTGGAATGTCGACCGATGATGTGTTCACAGGGACGTGCTCAGAATGGAGTAGTCCTAGAGCTATTGGGAATGTTTTGCTGGGATATCATGACTGATGTTGGATACTAGGATTGGTCATGTTTGTTTTCGATGGGTGTTAGGTGCACGGAGGTTTTCACTGATAATGATGGGCTGAGATCCAACATGGTTTCATATTTGGGCGGAGACCCTGTGTGATTTGGTTTTGGGCTAAGACCCTACTGAGGAAATGGTTTTGATTGAGAAGCATTTTTCACTTTGTTTTGATTTGAAAAACAATATGATTTTCATTTGAGAAAAGTATTTGAAATACTTGTTTTCTGATGCATGCATGCTTTTAAGTGAAGGGTATAAAAGTCTTATTGATAAATGGTTTTTATAACTGATTATTTTTGTCCACTCACAGCTTCTATGGTTTTTTTATACCCTTCAGGTTGATCGCGGATGCGGGCTGTAGCAAAGACCGAGACATCACATTCCATTGTGTAACCCCACAAATCCTTGCGTACTTTGGATAACCCCGAGTGGGTTACGGCTTTATCCGTTGTTTGGCACGTGGTGCCAAACGGGAGTAGGCACATCCCAGGATAATCCAGGGGGATTGGGATGGGTCCTGTCAGCTTGGTATCAGAGCACTAGGTTTCTCTTGTGGTGTTGCACATGTACCGGATGTGACGTCTCTGCAATAAGAACAACATGTCATCAACCTGGTAGTGAGAGTAGGAATAAGGAAATGACGTGGGGAGGAACCCCGGATAGAATATATTTGGAAGTAGATGTTGTATTTCAGTGAAGTTTGACCTCGAGGAGGGCCGAGTTTCTTTTTGGGCCAGCGGCTGAGAGCCATAGAGTTATGAGTGAATGAGATCCACAGATAGTAGTTACTGGTTGGTTGGATACCAGTTACCCCAGTATGACGACTTTGTAGAATCGAGATCGATGATTGGTTTGAAACTTAGGTCATCGAGTTAGGATTAGTTGGACAAGTTACCAGGAGAGTGGTACTTGTGGATCGGATCCCGAGGTGACCCGTTAGTAGATTATACGCTTTTGAGCGGATGGTACAGACAGTGAGCTATCCAGACTCATGCGGAGTCTCGATAGCAGAGTTTTCTTGGATTGGTGTTGAGATGTTAAGTATTGAGCTACCTATCTCACCTTCTGAGGTTCCTGCATTTGATGCATAGGTATGTGAGTTCGTCTTCGTACACATGAGTTCGTCGTCGCACACAGGCGATGATGATGGACACGACGACAGAAGACGATGAGCCTTGGTCGGTGGCGATTGTGTCGGGGTGTCAAGTTATCCCAGTGGAGATGACTTAGATGACTGAGATGGCTGGGATGAGTGATATGATTTGGATAGAATACAACAACGATCAAGATGAGTTGATGGATGTGATTACCGTTGCAGTGATTTCTGAGCGGGACAAAGAGAATCCCGAGTACCTCAGTGAGATTTCAATATCCAGCCCAACAGGGGGTATTCTTGGAATGGTGACAGGTACGCTATATAGCATGAGTGTGTTGTGCAGTAGGAGTTGATCCCAAAGAGTTGGGATAGTTTGGTAAATTGAGATTGTTCGGGTTGGATAAGGTAGTAAGATAGATTGGTTTCTAGGACACGTGGTTGATGTTCGAGTGAGTAATGGCTTGGAGACTGGGAAGATACTATGGGATAACTGTTTGGGATATGGGACACGTGTTGTGATGTCCCTAGTTAGCTCAGTGAGATGGTTGTGCTGAGTTTCTTGATGAGCCATTTTCGGCTAAGTCTTGTAACGAAACTTAGTGGAATTGGGATTCAGTTGACTTGAAATGTCACTGATGGGAAAACCAATGTTCCTCGTTGAATTCGATGGAACTTCGAGAGTGAGATATGATAAGGCAACTGGATAACGTAAATATACTTCCTTGTCCTGGAAGTTCCTAGTGAACTCCTCATCACTCATAGATGTATAAACTTGTAAAAGTCAAGCTAATTGAGGAGTGATACGATCGTGAGAAGACAACAGATATTATCAGTTGGTGATATGGGTCATGTTATGTTAGGTTGGAAAGCTAGTATGGATTGAGGCGATCGAGGATCGCAAATGATTGTGGATCGAGATGCTTATGCATCAAAACGTTTTGGACCAATTTAGGCTATGGAATGAATTGGTTGAGGATAAAGATTATGTCGGATTGGTGTCAGCAAATGATGACGATTAAGATTGCATTCACTCAGGCTGGATGAGTGTCATTGGTTGTCAGGTGGAGGTTACCCCCGTGATTACAGCCTTTTGACGGAATTGACTCGGAAATGAGTTAATCTGGTAGGAGATGATGATTGAGTGAGCAAAATTGTGACCACTTCTCTAAGTTGGCTATTTTGGAAGTTAGTGGGAGTTTTACCAAGGTTGCATGTGGGCGGGAAAGTTGTATTTACGATCTCCTCGAGAGGTGTGCATGATGGCGATACATTGAGCATCATTCAGGAACAGATGAATAGCCGATGCCTCGAGTAGGATGTTTGCATGCTCATTAGGGCTCTAGATGGAGAGATTGTGCTGATGGTAAAAGACCATTGAGTGTTGTTGGACAGTGTTCCAGTGAGACACATAGGCTGGAGTTGGTCAAGTGACCACGAGGGCTCAGAGAGGACATTTGGTATAATGTGGTCTGTCGAGAGCAGAGATTAGACAGACTGGTTTCTGTGTTGGATTATGATTGGCATGTTAGCCATATGCTAGATGGACCAGGTATGAGATTGAGGTGGTGTGAGGATTCGTTTGTGGATATTGGTACGTAGATAGACGTTGCGTGAGTGCAATCCTTGAGCAGGACTGAGTAGTGCCTTGTGATTATTGCTATAAGGATGCACCTGTGAGTAGTGCATGTTGGATGCTATGACAGTAGAGTATTGAGTAATCTGATCGATGTGGTACGATCATCAGATTAAGTCCGAGACGGACATGGTATGATACTCGGACGGGGTTCGATATTGATTGAGCATTGAGTAAGAGGACCAGACGTTGAATACTAGGCGCTAGTGCAGGGGGGATTTAAAGGGTTCAGTGATTATGTGAGCATGGATATTAGGGCCGTGTGGGCCAGAAGAACCCTAGTGATTATGTGTGTGACTATCTCTACTAGTGCAAGTATTCGATGAGGTCCAGATACACTCAGGATGAGTGAGATAACAGTTTGGGACTTGAGACGGGTTAGGATCAGAGCGTTAGCACTGAGTGACAGGATGTAGTATATGAGATATCCTGATGGGACCCTAGAGCGGTTCAAGATTAGAGATTGCGCAACGGAAGCGCAGTGGAGCCGATGATTGAAACACAACATATATATAACCCATCCCCGACATCCTAGATGTCCAACCAATACCAGTCACGATTTCTCTACAATACGTATACTACTCGGGGTCTCATCTCCGAGCCTACCCCCTAGGATCTACCACATCTGGGCGGGTCCCTACATGTCCAAGACGATATCATAACTCGCACTCCTGGGCTTGAGTTCCTCCTCGGAGTCACCGACCCTAGGCAGTGAATCGTGACAACTCCAGGATCATCGACGTCTGGAGGAGACTAACCACACATACAGGAGGGCATATATAAGTGTGAAAACATGCAATTCAATAAGATCACATTTGAAATCCGTCGTTTCAGAGATCAAAACCAACAATTGTTTACATTGGGACTAGGCCCGAAACCTTTCAAAACTACATTCAGAGATCCATTTTTCGAAAGCTTGTTTCTCGAAAACCGTTCATATCAGATCACCGGTCAAATAATTTGAATCAATATTTCATTTAAAACTTTGCTGGCCCCAAAACATGGGTCACACGGCTACCAAATGGGTCTCAAGCCCGAAAACCTCGTTTTTCCACGAAAATCCACAACATAGTTCGTAACCAATGCTTCAAATAGATAAATTCCATGCTTTCCAACATATTCAACACAAATCATTTAAGAAAACATGTAAAACGGTTATGCATGCATTTCAGTATAAAACAACTAGTCCACTCACAGTTGGTCCTTGTTGCACTAACGAACTGCCTAAACCTATCCCGAAGCTAAACAAAGTCTCCAGGCATGTCCAAACACATCCAAAGGTCACTAATTGACCCTACAAGGTCTAACACCAAACCCTAGAACAAAACCAGCCAGGGATCGCATCCTGAACACGCTTTCTAAGGCTTCAAACCTCAATTTGACCAATCTAACGGTCTTGGATCGACATGAAACCACCGCCATTGGATTTGGAACGTCAAAACCTTGAAAATGGTGATATCAGCATGACATCATTGCTGGCGTTAGCATGACATCATCTGACAATGTCAGACTGACACGTGTTCGACTCTAATAGGCCAACATGTCAAACTCTGATAAGTGCCATGTGTCAGACTCTAACAGGTACCACGTGTTAGGCTCTAACAGGTGCCACGTGTCAGCAGTACATTGGTCCATGCCACTGACATGTCAGTGACACGTGGTACCCACTAATTGGGCCATGTCACTAACATGTCAGTGTTGATTATGCACTAACATGTGACACGTGTCATGCACTGAGTGGTCGATGTTTTCTGATAACCTGACAGGTGATGACGTCAGCAGATGACGTCATTACCACTAACCTCTCGACGGATCTGTGTACGGGTTGCTCAAACCCGCGAGCCACACCTGGCTGTAACTAGCACATTTTGACCCGTTTTCGAAACCGTTAAGTCCTACTGGATCGTCTAGGTCTCTAGGTTGGATCTATGGGTTCAAATTCAACTAAAACACATAAAATTCATACCTTAAGTCGAGCAACAATGGAGGTTGGTTTTCCGATCTGTTTTCCGTCAATCACAGTGCCTTCGAGTCTGTTTCTGGGCTCCAATTTGCACGTACTAACCTCAGAAATCACTCTGGGCCCATAAATCCACCTAACCAGGCCTAAAATCCAAACCCAAGCATGACCCGATCATAAGGGTTTCGGGTTTTACCTGTGAACTCCTTCTCTGCCGTGCGCCTCCGTTATCAGCCTCTGAGTCGCCGTCCAACACTCTCTCAATCACTCCTCATGCTCACTAAAAGAAGATGAAGGTTTAGGGAAGGTGGTCGATGGTTGTGTGTGTGTTTACTTAAAGTGGGTACACGGTTTGAATGCCTAAAATGGAAAGGAAGGCAGATACATACATCCCAATCTTTTGGGTAAATATGCCAGTTAGATGGGTGACACTTGTCACTCATCTGATTGGTCCAAGGAATCAGTTGACCAATCCAATAATGCCACTTGTCCCAAAACCTTGGAAAATGTAATAGTAACCTTCGAACTCTGTGACCCGTAACTTTCGCATCGTGCGTCCAAATTCGGCATACCGCTTGCCTACGAACTTAGGGAGACATGATCTACATAACGATCAAGGGTAAACATCAAAATAGTGTTTCGAGTCAAAAGTCAACATTTTGTCCTGATTATGGGCAAAACGGTCATTTTACACGAAATTTTCCAATTTACAAAATAAACAGAAAATTCGTGTCATTACATGACAAGTGTCGATGTCTCGTTGGGACTTGAGATTGAGCATTGGAGGTTCCAGTGGCAGTTGGTCACTCTTGGATACGATCACGGAGGATGAGCTGAGTTTCAACATTGACCGTTGGATTGTGGTTGACGTCGAGTGATGCTTGGTTATGGTTGAGCACTGTGGACCGATGTTGGACATGTACCTCGGGATGGAGGCACAATTGGATTTCCACAATGTGACAGGACCCGTCCCAATCCCCCTGGGATTAATGCGGGACGACCCTGCTCCCGTTCGAAGTCCGATTTCAGCGTACTGCCTGTCTATGGATTCGTATCGTCTGATCTACGTAACGTTCCTCGGCCCTCGGCCATTGGACTTCCCGGTCAAAAAGTCTACAATTTGCCCATTTTAACCAAAATTACCAAATTGCGCTTAAACTTCCGAACGTCATAACTTCTTCCTCGAATGTCGGAATTGAACGTGCCACCTGTCTATGAACTCCTGACGTCCTAAACTATGTCACGGTCATTGGTCAAAGTCTGTTTGACCGCTAGAATGAAAAGTCAACATTTTGCCCACGCCTAGGGGCAAAATAGTCATTTTGCATCGTTCGTTCGATTTTGCTCAACTAATCACCGATTAACCTCACTAATCACGATTAGCCACTAATCTAATCCCAGAATTTGGGACGGGTCGTTACAACCTTCCCTGCTTAATTAATTTCGTCCTCGAAATTCCAACCGACCTAATTCCAATCGTTCTTCCCTCCTTAATTTAGTTTCATTCTCGCAATTCCAACTATCCTGGTTCCACATCCATCTCTTGGAAATAATTCGATCTTACCTCACGTGTACACATGTACACCAACTAACCAGAACAAAACTCGTCTGCACCCAGACGTTCCACTAATACTCACGTCACATCGACTACATTCGACCACGTCGAATGACAGTAATCACACGTTCCGAATTGACAACACTTGTCAAATCTACTATTTCGCTGACACAAACAACTCGAAGGTTCCTTTCTCAATCACCAACCTATCCTGATGTCTACTCCCGCTGGGGGTCACCAGACCTCACACAACGATCCACGCTGACACATCCAACAAACTGTCACCACTTGACAGTCGCCAGTCGAAATCTAACATTATAATCGCTTGTGGTTACACCAACCACCAATTTACTCAACTTGAGTATACACTTACCAACACCTTACTCGACCTGTGTGTAACTGGACCTACCAGAAATACTATGACTCAATGCACAGTATCGTCCAGTTCACGTCCTCCAATAATCCAATGATATTGGAACCAATCCGACTACCAACACACTCACCAACGTACTACTTGTATACCTATATACCGTCACCAGGCACCACAAGTCTGTCTGGTATCGTACCTCGAACAACGTACAAGGTACGTACATTTATCCATCAGTCAGACTACAACCACCTAGGTCAAAGCCAAACACGTTTCAATTCTAGAGTCCATCTGTCCAATCCTATACCGATCACAGCTCCCACTCAACATCCATTTTCAAATCTGAATCCGAAATCATTATTCCGTAAGCTAGCATTTGGAATAACCATTCTGAACCCAAATCCAGAAATCCACTTTGAAGTTCCAAAATCGAATCTTGAATCGTCATCCAGAAATCCAATTCCAAAACCCAAAATCTTGTTCACGTCTACCGAGACGCACTATATCCGAACCTATCGGATACCTGTTCAAAGGATTACCTCAATACGTTCGATTGACTTCATAGGGAATCCAATCGCAACATACACGCATCTAGGCTGACAAAATCCGACCTCGTCGGACACTTACTCGCCCGAGTAATATACCATATGGGATTTATCTCGAAAAGAAGTTCAATCCCATCATGCTCAACTCAAACATACAAGTAAGAGTGATAAACTCTCCACCTATCTGGATCATCAAGATCACGATCCAGATTCATCACTACGTCACTCGACCATAAACGTCACGATCGAGGATCGTCACGACACTCAAAATCCTCAACTATATCCCACATCTAAACAGATCAGTCAATGACAAGACACGTCGAGACTGTGGGTTCTCATTGATTACCTCGTATCAATCCTTGTCATTCCACCTAGGAAAAATCAAGGATGATCCAACACAATGACCTCAAAATTTATCCTACGTGAATGCGAACAAAAACTTATTGCATTCACCACGTCATGTAACCCAACATCTTCTGCCACCAAGCAGAAAATGAGAAATCTCATTCACCTAACTTTAATGCACTCAACTCCTCTTGATGACCCAAGACAAATCCCGGGTCCACCAATCAATACACGATCAATGTACTGGTGACAACAACCATCATCTACCATCCTCTACCATCATCTACCATGGAAGAACCTGAGAAGTCACCCAAATGACTTCAAAATACTCATTACCAGTGCGGAAACCCCGCACTCCTCTTGTCATCTCAATCGCAACCTCTCTCGATTTCGAAGTTCCAACCATATCGGAACCAACACACTCGAACATCAACCACGTGTCCATCACCAATTTAACTCTATCCGTGATCCATTGCCGGACCACAGATACCAAACACATACCCATTTTGACGGAGTCACCTCTCGACTCATAACTCACCGCCATCATAATCACCGGTACCAGCACCAGCACTAGTACTAGCACAACCTGTCAGCATCAGCACAAAGTGTGCAAATCAGACAACCCTGGATCTCCGCTCGTACCGAGCGACGATCCCCTACCTCTGCTAGAATTGGAGAAACTCTGCCTCCGTCGTACCCAACAACTCTGGGTACAGCCATCTTGACAACACATACGAGAAAAGGAAACGTCCCCTGAACGTCCCCGATTCCCAACAACCATAACTAAAACCACTCTCGGTAGTAGTGCCTGCCACAGACTCGTGCAGACCTAATCACCAGACATCTTGATATCCAGACTCCGCATCTAACGGAATCAACAGCACGTACTACTACTTCGTATCCCCACTCTGGGATTCCATCAACAAGTACCAACCCCGGTAACCTGTCCAACCAAACTCTAACCAGTCGTAACTCGACTCGAACAATGTCGTCTACCAGGTCATCCATGACCTTAGTTCTACCAACAATCCATCACAACTATGGTAGTACGACAACCAACTAGGTCTAATCGTTCAACATAACCTCGACTGCAGAGTGCAGTCCCATCACTAAAGCTGACATGACTGGACCTGACATGACTGAACCATACATCCTAAGGTGGGGAAAGCAGTATAATCAACGAGTTGACCGACTACGCAGTCCCGACATCGTAAGGAAGTCAATCCAATCCTACCATAAGTTCAATTAGGATTCCTCGAATCCGACTGCTCCCAGCAGTATATCCATTTAACTCAACCAAAATCCGATCATCTGATGGTCACAATACCGAATCAGTCGTCAGAACCGATCCTACGACATCGTGAAAGACGATCCCAACTAACCGTCTCACGATCAAAACCCTTAAGTACTGTTACGTTCATCCTTCCGTAGGGTCCCACACTGCCAACCTCGACAGAACTATGGCAACCCCGGCATCAAATGCCGAACCAAGACATGTCACGATTCCATCCTACTAACTATCGTATCGGCATCCTAACTATCAGGTTGATAACGAACTGTAGCCCATTGAGATATCACATCTTCGACCTGCGCATCACTCCAAGAGCTACACAGTTGCCCGAATACAGACAACCCCCGCTCTGATATTCAGAGTAACATGAGCAAACCATGCTCTGATACCACGCTAACAGGACCCGTCCCAATCCCCTTGGGATTAATGCGGGACAACCCTGCTCCCGTTCGAAGTCCGATTTCAGCGTGCCGTCTGTCTATGGATTTTTATCATCCCGATCTACATAACGGTCCTCGGCCCTCGGCCATCGGACATCCCTGTCAAAAAGTCAACAATTTGCCCTTTTTAACCAAAATTACCAAATTACCCTTAAACTTCCGAACGGCATAACTTCTTCCTCGAATGTCAGAATTGAACGTGCCACCTGTCTATGAACTTGTGACGTCCTAAACTACTTCACGTTCATCGTCCAAAGTCTGTTTGACCGCCAGAATGAAAAGTCAACATTTTGCCCATGCCTAGGGGCAAAATGATCATTTTGCATCGTTCGTTCGATTTCGCTCAACTAATCACCGATTAACCTCACTAATCACGATTAGTCACTAATCTAATCCCAAAATTCGGAACGGATCGTTACACAATGGATTGGGCTAGTGTGAATTTCGGGGACGAAATTCGTTAAGGGGGAAGATTGTAAAGACCTGTCTCGAATCTACGAGATTAATTAAGATTAATTATAGATTATCGGGGATTAATCGAGGATTATCGAACGATAGGGGTAAAATGACGACTTTTACCCATAAATAGATGAAAAAGTTAACTTTTAACTCGGGAAGTCGAATGCACGTGGATCGAAGACCATTACATAGATAGAGACAATACGAGTCTGTAGACAGGCGGCACGTCAAAATCGAACATCGTACGAGAAAGTTACGAGTCACAAAAGGTTTTGAGAACTATTCATAGTTGCACGAATTAGGAGAAGTTTGACTTTTTGTGTTTGAACAATGGGGCCCAAAATATCTTGTGGGGACCAGGGTTAGGGTCAGGGTCGCGGGTCAAACGACCCATTACAGAGGTTCAGATCGACCCAGCTAGAGGTTGACGATGAAGATGTCGCAGTCCACATCATCATCTGTCAAAATTGTTAGGCCACGTGGCTAACTAGAGAGTGACACGAGGCCAGTTGTCAGGGCCAGTCAGCAGTGATGTGGCAGTGCCATGTCAGACATGTTAGACCACGTGGACCAGTTGGGTGGTTGATAGAGGATTTATAAACCAAGAAGTTATGAATGATAAAATCCTAATGTAATACTTTGCAAGTGCACAAAATCGTATGACGAGTATAGTAGGTTTGCAAAGGTCGATCGCTCGAGGACTTATTCAACGTGAATCCACTTAGTTTAGAATTAAGTAACTTGATTAAGAACACAAAAACATTGATGGCTTTTAGTGATAATGAGAACAAAATTCAATGATGAAAACAAAGTGCAAAGTGCAAAGTGATGGAAACTTGATTTGAAAGTTGATTAAATGATTAGGACGAATGAGGACATGTTATCCATCTTTACCAATTATAGTTCTCCTTAGATTTCTTTGATTAGATTAATTATGCATGTATCTGAATTAAGTACCCAACCAAGGGTTCGGCTAAGGCTCACCTTACACATATTATCTTCTCTTAGATTGCATGTTTAAGTGTGATGTACCCGCCCTTAAACAACTATTACTGATGGTGCGTGATAATGCATGAAACATGAAGAAGATTTAATGACACTACACTATCCCTAGAAAAGTGATGTGCAGTCCTAGGGAGTCGTGAGTTTAGATTACGAATAAGAGTCCCCCCTTAAACGTGATGCTACAAATTGTAGAGTGAACACAAACATCGAGGTGATCCGTCAAGCAATTACATCAACAATTATGCACAAGTAAGGTGATCAAACTTATAAGCATAAATTGAGTTCATGAAGCACAGTAATCCAAAAAATCCAGGCATACATAACAACCATAATCCACAACCAGAAATCTAATTATGAACAAAAATGGCTAGGGCTTCAAACAACCCTAATCCTTAAAGAAACTACTAACACATATCTAAGTTAACAAACATCATAATTGAATGCATATAAACTTAAAGAGATTAGGGATTGAGAAACACAAATACTAAGATGAATGATGCGTGACAGAAGTGGAACAAACACTTCTTCTTCTCCCAAGCTTCACGTCACAAAGAAGATGCAAGACTTGAATCAAAAGTAAGAACAAAGGGAAAATTGCGACTAGTTTATGTGTAAATTTAAGACTGAATTTCAGCAGAGTTTTGGGACCTTAGGAGGTAAATTGGACGTCCTCAAACAATTAGAAAACAACTATTTATATCCCCTAACACCTGCCCTAGCATGTCCCTAAAAGAAAGGGGAAAACGAAACCCAAACAAGGAAGGAAAACTCATTTTTTCGTGAAGAAAGGTTCTTGCCGCAATCTTGGATCCTTGTTGAGTAAGGAGTCATTCTCCTTCTTGTTTCCACTTCTTGACTTTTCTTTTGACTAGGAATTCATTTAATGCTATCCTAAATTAGATTACAAAGCCCTAAAATAAAGGAAACATGATAAAATGCGGCTAGGGAAGCTTCCTTAACCATAGCCGTGTTCTTTGAGTTTCTTGATTTCCAAGAAACTTCCTTTTCCTTGTTTCTTACAACTTTAACTTCAAGATCTGATAAGGACACCTTCAAACTTCCTTATCTAAGTCAATCCACGTCATTCCTCATTGAGAAAGGAAGGAAAATTCGTCCAAAGGTTACTTGATGCACAAGTAAGCACCTTAGAGCACCTTAATCGCAATTTGGAAGGAATTGGGAACTTAGCCCCAATTATGAGGATCTTAGGGAATCTTGGACGTGAAAATGGGAGATGATGTGATCCTTTGTGAGTCCTTGATGAGTTCTTGAAGATATAGGCTTGGAATGATCACATTTCATTGCAAAACAAGATGTAAACCTCAACTAAGCAATCTACACAAACTTCACAAAAGAGATCATTTTCTCCTATTGTTTGAATGATTATAATCAAAAGATAAGTAAAAAAGATAAGAAATATCATTGAAATCATGCTCAATTCGTGACTTATCAGTGGTGCCAGTTGGCAACATGTTAAAGGGTTTCAGATGACGTGGCAGCTGACATGGCAAGTCCACATCAGCCTTGTCAGACCATGTGGACCAATGAGGTGGTGCCACGTGGTAGTGTATCAGGTTGTTAGAGCTGATGTGTCAATAACATGTGGCACCAATCAGGGAGTACCACATGGCATGTGTCAAGGTTTTCAGGCTGGCGTCAAAGTTGTCAAGCTAAGGTTAGCAGCTGATGTCGGCGTTGACCAGCGTGACGTTAGTGTTGACCACCGTTGACTGGCGTTGACTGCCGTGGACCATAATTTGACCGACGGGTGAGGGTACGAGGGCATGAATTTCGAGTTCAAATCGATCTTGTTCGAAAGGTTTCGACTATCTGAATACAATGGTGGTGGTTTCAGGTCGATTAGAGATTGTTTGATGAGTCATTTAGAGGTTTTTAGCCTCGGGACACGTTGACCATTCTAGGATGTATGAAGGTCTTTGATATGGACTTGTATAGGTTGGTAGTAACCTTTGAGTATGATTTGGACAGGTCCGGACGTCCTGGAGAGTATGGATTAACCCCGGAGTGGTTTACGGCGGGGATTTCAGTGCGCGCACCTTGGACGGTATGTGAGTGGACGTTTGATTTATAAATATAATGCATGCATAATGGTTTTATATGTTTTATGAACATGATTTGAGATACCTTGAGTGCATATTATTTACACATAGTTTATATTGTTGATTTGGCATTTTCGTAGAAAATGTGATATTGCACGTAGTTCGAGATTTCTGTTTTATATGATACTTGGGATTAGGTCGAGTACTCTATGTGCACGTGTTATGTGATTTTAATGGTTTCACGGAGAGACGTGAAACCAGGGATTGATTATCGATTTTGAATGATTTCACGGAGATGCGAGAAATCGATATTTCGGGCATGAGACCTAGTTGATTTAGACTTTGACACGGATGATAGTCAAAGGTAATTTTGAAAAATGAAATGGTTTTCAGATTTGGAAAGAATATTCGGGCTTGTGTCCCAGTTGATTTATGGTTTGACTTAGAGTATAGTCAAACGGGAAACTGAACGATGTTTTGTTTTGGAAATGAGATTTTGGACTTGTGACCCTGTTATGAATTTATGAAATAGGAATCGGGCTTGAAACCCTTTTGGAAAGATTTTGGACTCTAGGAGTGAGTCCATGTGGTTTGAAAGTTATGTCTCAGGCTACGGGCCCTATTGAGATGATTTTGGGCTAAGTCCCTGCGAGATTTGGATTTGGGCTGAGTCCCTACATGATTTTATTACTATTTTCACTGAGACCATCCTCTTGAGATTGATATGGTTGAGGGCCTCCGGTAGGAATGTGTTTCCCCGGAGAAGTCCTGATGATAATGCTCGCCTCTGGGGTGGGATGTGTTTGCCCGGAGAGGTCACGGAGTACTGCCTGGTGTTATGCAGCCGAGGGAGGCTCAACTCAGGAGTGCTGGTATTATATAATGATCGATCGGTGATGTGTTCATAACGATTTGGAATGTCGGCCGGTGATGTGTTCACGGCGACATGCTCGGATTAGAGCAGTCCTAGAGCTATTGGGCACGGGTTGCTGGGATATCGTGACTGATGTTGGATACGAGGATTGGTTATTTTTGTTTTTTTATGGGTGTTGTGTACACGGAGGTTTTCACTGATAATGATGGGTTGAGATCCCACATGGTTTCATATTTGGGCTAAGACCCTGTGTGATTTGGTTTTTGGCTAAGACCCTACTAAGGAAATGTCTTTGATTGAGAAGCATTTTTCACTGTGTTTTGATTTGAAAAGCAATATGATTTTCTTTCGAGAAAAGTATTTGAAATACTTGTTTTCATATGCATCCATGTTTTTAAGTGAAGGGTATAAATGTCTTATTGATAAATGGTTTTTATAACTGATTATTTTTGTCCACTCACAGCTTTTATGGTTTTTGATACCCTTCAAATTGATCGCGAATGCGGGTTGTAGTAGAGATCGAGACATCACATGTCGTTGCGTAACCCCACAAATCCTAGCGTACTCTGGATAACCCCGAGCGGGTTACAGCTTTATCCCTTATCTGGCACGTGATGTCATACGGGAGCAAGCACATCATAGGATAATCCAGGGGGTTTGGGATATGTCCTATCAGTTGATTTGATGCCCTAGATATTGTCCAACTTCAATTTCCAAAACCTCAAGTGTGTTTGGATAAGAGAAAATGACAATGTATTTAGTAAAAAGTCTGAATTTTGAAATTCCTATTAATTCATTCCCTTGTTCGGATTGAAATTCAAAAAAAAAAAATTAGATGCCCCAAATCCCCATTTTCAATTCCATATAAATGTGTCATTTCACAAATTTTGTCTTTATAATTGTAATTTATATATAAACATTAAATTTTATACTTGAATTCATTCTATTTTTATATTATCTAAACAAGAAACTTCACAAATTCTACAAATTAAATTTATGTCACTTACATGCTTACACAATAACTATCATCTGACTAATAGGCTTATTTGGTTGGAATTAATTCTTCATGTTTCTACAAAAACAGCAAAACAAGTTTTCTCATCAACAAAATTCTTAAAGAATCGAATTCGAATTAAAATAGATGATAAATTTTTTACTGATCGTCTCTACATTGAAAGAGAATTTGCTGAATCAACAATGAAAAAAAAAATCGAGGATTTTGTTGCTTTTAAAACTCAAATAATACAAATGTACATTTAACATTAGAAAGTAGTACCGTCAAACTTTTTTCAAAAATTTAGCATGCGAGTTCAATCCAAATTTTAAGTCCAAAATCCACCACTCATGTTCAAATAAACTATTGGCCAAATCTATGATTCATTGGACAGATATAGCAATACTATGAAGAGGCCGACGTGGAAGTTTTTCACTCAGAACGGAACAAGAAAAAGACCCGCAGACATACCGCAAACTCATTGCATCAGTATGGCTTAAAAAACAACGCGTGAAAAATATGACATTCAGGTCCAATAGAAGGCAGCCGGGTTTCGGGTATGAGTTCATCCATGTGCATCGGTTGTTTCCTCTTTGCCTCTTTTAAGCATGGCAAAAGAATAGAGAAGGCAAACAAGGCGACTTCTGTGTGATTTTCCTTTTTCTCGAGTCTGGGACTCTCCCACATTTCTATTCCATTTACTAATTGTTGTTCAAGCATGAAATTGCCCTGACCAAAGTAGCTATAACAAATCTTGCGTAGCATCACACTGCCGCGAAAAGAATACTAGTGACCCTACAATTTCTCTGCCACGTTGATGATCAAAGTAGATACAATATTCCGGCCTACAATAAAATACGAAGCACAGCCAGACCAACCGCAGAGATGGAGACGAGGGTTCCGATACAATACTTGATCACATCATACTTTGCTGCTTCCAGCTGAGCTCTTAACGCATGAATTTCCTGTAAAACAAGGCTCAAATAATTACAAATAAAATCATAGACCAATAATTCATAATTCACAAAGAAAAATAAACTCCAGTGCGGTAAGGGTGCTCACTCGGTCAAGTTTGTTTGTGAGATTGGTTGTTTCTGCATTTTGATTGGCAAGCTCATCGCGTATGCGCCTGCACTCAGGAATCAGAAAGAATTGTAACAGCATAAATAACAAACAAAACCATAGATGATAGAACAGAGAAGAGAAAAAAAAAAAAAAAAAAAAAAAAAAAAAACAGTTTGCTTACCCTCTTTCAAGATTTAAATCCAAACGCTGCCCTGCCGTAACCTTGTCAATCTCGTACCTGTTTCAGCAAACAAAACTGTTGAACTAAGAACATAATCTAGAAAAAATAGTTAAGAGTCGAAACTCTTGATAAAGAAAAGAACCACAAAGATCAATAGGCATACCTCAATTCACTGCGCATCTTCTCTATGTCACCACGAAGTTTTTCAGTTTCACGTTGCAACATTGAAAAATGATGCTCCTTCGTACAATCAAGGAGTAATTGGAATCAGCAGGAAACAAATTCTTTTGATCGCATATAAAGGACTAAGCAGAATATAGTTGTTATTACTCGGTAAAAATAATATAAGAACCACGACATGTAGAATTTGTTCAACTCATTTCAGGTGGTAATGTGCTAGAATGAGCATTTTCGAGCATTGAACACACACCAAGAGTCCAAGACATCATTACGCAGTCCTTCTCTGGCCTTTCTCTTAGTGAGTGCACACATGAAGAGCATCAAATTCAACTTCTTTTTCTGAACAAATGGTAAAGTACTAAACACTACCATAAATCAAATTCAAAATGCAAGAGTAAAATCCATGGAAGTGCCTATCGTGATCCATAATCTCTTACGAGGATAATGCCAATCTTATATCAAAATGATAAATTAAATTTGCATTCCCATTTAATTTTAAAATCTGACTTATACTTCTACTGTTTCCCCATCTCACTGCTCACTGATCTTCCACTCTCTTACAGGGTTACCGCAATTAACACAAGGAACGAAAGATATCGGTGGTTATTTCTATCTATTTCAACTTACAATGACATAATATATCAAAAGAAAATACTCCAATATTTTATGGTGCTTTAGCCTTCCTTCAAATACTTTTACAAGAAGACTATTCTACTTAAAGTTGGAATTTTATATAAGCATATGACGTTATCGTAAATATGAATTCACTGTTTATCAGCAAAAAAGAAATGCACTTCAGAACGCATATATGCATATCGGATTATGCTAGTGCAACGGTGGACAAAAAAAGGAAATTTTGTGATAAACAACAAAGGTGATGGTTGGGAACAAATCCATCCCCTGCAAATTCTTCTTCTAAAATACTTGATACTTCCCATATGTTCGAATCTACCTACAAACTCATGTCAACTCAGACTGCTTCATATCTATCAACTCAATGGCCTCCCTCTATTTGTTTCTAGTTCATGGTTAACCATCAAAAATTAGAAACCAGTCACTTTTTCCAGGATGACGATATCCATGTATCTGTGACATTAGTTGCACGATGACGTCACAAATGATCATGCTCTGAACCATAAACAAGCCCAAGCTGCTCAAGATCAACAATACTGATTATGGTGATTCGGTGACATGCTAATATGAAGATAAAATTCATTAAACCCAAAACTAAGAGAAGATCAGGACTACTCCAAATAGCCATGAAGTACAAATGAACAAAACAATGCTAACTTTCATGAAAGAAACATGGACAAAATTGTGAGAACCTGTGAGCTTTGTACTTCAGACTTAAACTTGGACAGGTTTGATTCTTGAAGCATTACAGCCTGAACACACCAGAGAAAACGCATCATATTAGATACAATAGGACCAGTAAAAAGATACAAAACCAACACCGGAACAAAAAATCCAGTGGAGCAAATTAACAAACAGTTGGTGAGCAGTTTTACCTTCTGCATTTCCGGTTTAGAAACAAAAGCATGAGCCACATTCTCCAAGCTATCATTCAGAACTTCAGTAATCGCAGCAGTAATCGCCTCGGCCTGCTTTGTGGGCACACCGTTGGCCTCCAAACCCCTAACCAGAGCCAAAGTGTCGACCAGAAACGCCCGATTTCCATTAGGTTTGACCAGCTCCGAAATCTGCCTGCTGAAAAGTCCATATCCCTTGTGGCTCTGGGACGAAGGCGCGTAGAGGTTCCGCCTGAAGCTCACGAAGCGAAACGCTGAACCGGCACCGGTTTGAAGCACGCGCTTACAGAGCGCCATGGTTTTGGTTTGGATTTTCAGAGAAGATGGTTTGCGGTTGGGGAAATAAAAGAGCGTGTGTGAGAGGCAAAAATTTGAAGTGGGGTACAGTAGACGCCGAGAGAGGTGGCGAAAAAAAGCGGATGGACGGGGGGGTGTGTTCATATATTTGAGGAGGAAGGAGCAAAAGTAGTTATGCGGTTGCTTGCGAAAAACGCAGACGAACAGCTTTCAATTCTGTCTCTTATTCCAGCCCGCATTACGGCATAATAGGCGCAATATTAATATACACGAAAATATCAGTATTCAAGATATATAGATATATCGTTTATATTAAATAAAAAATAATAATTTAAAGGTTGAAAAATTTTAATAAAATTTTGGAAAAAAAAATTAAATATTTAATAATAGTTATATATGACTAATAAAAATTATAAAATAATTTTGATATAATAAATATATAATGAATAATATGGTACAATATATTTCTGACGATGAGTATTAATATAAAATTTTAAACATAAATATAAATCGAAGTAAATTACTATAATTGAATGTTAATATAATTAAAAATATAACAATAAGCATAATATTTATTCAAGAAAAATGATAAAGTAAGGCCAAATATATTTAAAATTAGAAGGAAAAAAATGAATAAATAGGGCCGAATTTTGTTCAAAAATTGGAAGGAATGGATAAAAAAAAAAGGTAATCAATCAACAAGTACAAATGCTAACCACAAAGCCAACTCGGCTAAGCTAGCCATGTTGCAAGTTTAAGCTAGTATAATATATAACTGATAAAAATTAATAGTCATCTTCTTCCTCCAGCCGGGTCTGCAATTTGGGTTTTCCGACCCAGCAACTTGACCCGACTCAAACTCTTTCGTTTTACGTCCAATTTTCACTAATTAACATCATATTTTGATTGTTTTGACCCCATAAAGAGATCTATGAGCTCAGAATAAGAAAACTTGGAAAATATTGGTCAATTTCCTTTACCACTTTAAGTGTCGAACGCCAAAATTTCCGATATATTGAGCGAAATATCGACGAATACTACTAATCTACATGGATTACACATGCGATGTTTGTTAATTTGTTTCCACTTTGTCTCAAATAATAATATCTTTGCTAAATAATAAGATTATAGTTTTTGAGTATAAATATAAAATATATGGAGAAGTGAACGCGAGCTATCTAGTATCAGATGCATCCTATAGTTGTTAATGACTCGATGTTCTAATAATCACATTAGACTAAAACTAACTTAGTGTATCCTATTATTTATGTATTTTATTTATGTTTTTCATTTCTGAAAGGAAAAAAGAAAGGTATCCCTGCAATAGCGCAACTCCTCTCTCATGATCTTCCTCAAATATAGAGCTAGCCGCATGATAGGGATTAGGGCCTTAGGGGACTCTCCTAGGCCCGATTATGAGGTGTACCTTCATAGAATTGACAGGGCTTATGCGGTTTGGATGCAAGGGGGCCGTGTTCAACTTGAGGGCGCTATTAAAGCAGCTAGCTTGTTGCAAGCCCTATAACCAGACCTAGACCTACACAGCGTGAGCAAAACCAGTTTTGGCGAGAAGCATGGAGAGCATTTGATTTCATTCATGGACCTCTGGAGTCCATTATCTACTTTCTGTAAATGTTACCTATGTTAATATGTTATTGCATTACAAATTAGGACAAACATTAAATAAATTGAAGTGATATAGTGTATGAAGGCTAATTTTAATCTAATGTAATTACTGGAGTGCCATGAGGGCCTAAATAAAGGCCCAAGCCCATACCTTGAATTATTCAATTGTGCAAGAGAAGTTTTGACCCGAACGCAAAACCCAAATGTATACCCTTATTGAAGCCCATCACGCTTAAAACCTAAGCCTATTAGCTCATCCCATGTCCTATCTCCATTTATTTCAGGCCCATCATTTAATTAGCGTAAACCCTATTATGCCCTGCTTCCACGGAGACCAGCATCACGCATGAACACCAGCAGCCAGCCAATCAGCCTTCATGTGAAGGAGAAGGACAAACGACGTATGTCTAAGAAGCTTAAGTACAAAGGCATTAGGTTTAAGAAGCTTCCATTTTTGTTAAAGAATGCGTAATCGAGAGAAAGAAGAAGAGCAGACGTTCAAAACAGGAGGTCTACGGATTTTAATATCAACACAAAAAGAGCACGGATAAGAGAGTTTGGGAGAAAAATAGTTAGGGTTTTTCAGTATATCCTCCATATGATCATATATCATACTTTCTACGTGTGTGATGGTTAGCTCACATTCCCCTTCCTCATACCCTAACAATGGCTAACATCAGTGATTGAAATATCGCCGAAATTGCCGATATATCGCTCGATATATCAGGATTTCCAGCCACCGACAGATAAGAGAGGGGTGAAGGTTTATCTTACCCCAATATCGACGATTTCATCCAATATCGATACATATCGACGATTTCAGTCGATATTGTCCGAATTTCCCAAAATTGATTTTGGACCAACCCATCGAACCTACGAGTGAAGTTCAGCAGCAAAGGACCGAAAAGAAAAAAAATCCATACATAGGAGCGATGGAAATCACTAACTGAACAGAATTTGAGCAACTCAATTGATTCAATTTCAATCAATAATACACACAAGGATTCACAAATTCAAAAAGGGAATGATTCAATTGCCACAGACGAACATAATTTGGGAAAAAACAAAAAAAAAAATATTCACGAACTCACCAGTCACCTTCGCAAGCATAAATGGGAGGGGGGGTGGCAACCGAAAAAACCTCGAACCTAGCCCACTCCTGATCTGTCGACGTCGACGTCGAAGCATCGCTGCATATTCGATTCTCCGCTTCGCTCCACTCCTCCTCGACGGCTCACTCGACCCTTGACGGCAGCTCCAACCTTCTCGTCTCGGCCGTTGCTCGCGCCGTCTCGCCCTCACCGTCACAGTCGCCTTACCTCACTCACTAGGGACGACGAGAGAGATTTCTCAGCCGCCTCACCAGTCACCCCTCATGCCCCTCACATTTTCGGATTTTCCTCAATTTATATTTCGATCGATCTCTGTTGAGTAAAGAAGAAATTGAAACGAAATGCTGTGTTTCGTTTCAATTTCATTTGTTAACCACTTTTTTTTAATTATTTATATTTTATTTAATTATTTGTCATATTAAATTATATCATTTATTATTAACTTTTTTTTTAACCCCAAATATAAAAAATAGATTAAGCCTTAAACTTTTTTTTCAAAATTCAAAATTTATTATTAGGTAAATAATATGGCTTAATTCATATAATTGGTAATATTTGGTAATATATTTGATAATCATTTATTATTAATAAATTTATCATTTGTTACTAAAATATGTTTTAGTAATGTATGTTTTAATATAAATTATGGCTTAATTCATATATTTGTTAATATTTGTTTTAATTTAGAATATATGTTTTATTTTAGAATATATATTAAAATTATGAATATATGTGTTTTTGCTTCTTAATTTTTTATCATCATCAAAGTTTAACTTAGAATATATGTTCTAATTGAAATAATTTTATTATTATTCTTTGTATTATTATTATTATTATAAGTCATTATCAAATTCTAATTATTTTTCATGTAACTTAGATTTCATAAAATGGCTAGTAGAAGTGCAAGTGAAAGTCACCCAAGACCTGGACGAATTGACCCAGCATGGAAATATGCCATTGCGATTCCTGGAAATAAAAACGGTGTCATATGTTCGTTTTGTCAATATCAGTTCCAGAGTGGAGGCATAATGAGATTAAAGTTTCATCTAGCAGGTTTTAATCCGAAAAAAAATGTTCAAAAATGCAAAGATGTACCTAAAGCTATTAGGGATGAGGTCAGAGTATGGATCAAAAGTAAAGGTATTGCTAAACAGAATAAGAATATGATTGGTGAGAACATACAAGCTGGCTTGAGAGGAGATCCACTGGACACTCAACAGAGCATTCAGATTAATGATAGCGATGATAAAGAGGATGATGATGGATTCGCGTATCCACCAGATTTGCATAGATCTGAGAGAGCAGCATATCGCTTTGCTGTAAATGCATCGAGGAATGAGGCACGGTGAAGTGTTGACACTTATGGAGTTGGTACCATACGTGGTGCTCAAAGAGGCAGTAGCAGTCGTCAACAACCTCAACATATGCGTCGGTCACAAAGTTTGCATGATCCATTTTCAATTCCTCTAGAACCAAAACTCTACAAAACCGCACGAAGTCAACAGAAGACTGTAAAATCGATGTGGAAAGGGACGAAAGAGAAGTTAGGTCGATACATAAACAAATTTTTTATATATGAAGGTGTGTCTCCAAACAAAGCCAACTCTCATCATTTTAAGAATATGATTATTGAAGCCCAGCGAGCAGGTATTTAATAAATTTATCTATGATACATTTTTATTTAGCTTATGAAATAGCATTAAATGCTAACTTATGTTTTAGTTTGCAGGTGAAGGCGTGTCCACTCCTTTTCCATATGAAATGAAAAATAAGTATCTTCCTATGGAGTATGAAGATATGACGGCGTATGTGGAGCAACAAAACCGACAATGGGAAACTTATGGATGTACCATAATGTGTGATGGTTGAACCGGTCCAACGAAATTATCCATAATTAACTTCATGGTATATAGTTAGGGTTCAACTATATTTCTCAGGTCAGTTGATTCTTCCAAAATCCATAAAGACTATTTGTACATACAAAATTTGTTGAAGGAAATTGTTCAGGAGGTTGGAGTACAAAATGTTGTATAGATCGTAACTGATAATGGTCGAACTTCAAGAAGACTGGAAAAAAACTGATGAAGACGTATCCGATCTATTGGACTCCTTGTGCAACCCATTGTATCGACCTAATATTTGAAGATATTGGGAAGAATGAGACAATGGAACTCATCATAAAAAAAATGCTAGGTAGGTAACTAACTACATTTATAATCATCTATGGTTACTAGCTCAGATGCATGAATTCTGTCAAGCAGACTTGGTTCTTCCTGGTGCAATAAGGTTCGCAACCAACTATATTTGTATAAACAGTATAGTTAAGCATAAAGTTGGCCTTAAAAGATTGTTTACTAGTGATCAATGACATGGTAGCCCACTGAGTAGGAAAGTGGAAGGCAAGAGGGTTGAGGCTCATATCCTCGACCAAAGATTCTGGGAGTCCTTGGAGATGATGCAATCAATATATGAACCTTTATACAACATCCTTCAAATTCTTGATACAGAGGTAGTCCCAACCATGCCAATCTTATAAGATATGTTCAATCGAATGAAAGAAAAGATAACCAGTCTTAAAGGAAAGAGGTGGGTCCTTAAAATCATACAGGAGCGATGAGAAAAAACATTAGTGCGTCCCTTACATGCCGCTGATATATTTCTATCTTATTAAACTTGTTAATATTTTATTTTATTGTTGTTTACTAAGAAAAATTCATCCATGATTTCCAGCTTATTACTTGAATCCCCGATATCAATATCAAGTAGGTGTTGGGCATGACTCCTACCTCGTCCAATCAGTTCAACAAGTATTCCTCAAACTGAATCCACATGGGCAATTGGGTTTACAAAATTTTGGAATAGACGTAAGTTCACTACCTTATATGAACCTTGATATTTTGGAATCTGTACATCTATGACATGATATTAACACGATTCTTAATGTAGTTGATCAACTTTATAGATGGTTGGAAAACATTTCGTTCACCTGGACTGTACAATCACGAACGAAAATGCCCCCAGGTATATACTTGCATTTAACTTGATATTGTATGAATTAGCACTTTATAATGCCTCTTACATTAAACTTGACATTGACAGCAGAGTGGTGGGAACTATATGACCAAGCTTCTCCAGCCTTGTAAAAAATTGTAGTTCATATATTATCACAAACGGCATCATCTTCGGCATGTGAGAGAAATTGGAGTACATTTGCTTTAATTCATACAAAGCAAAGAAATCGTCTCGCATATTCAAAGTTAGAACAACTTATTTTCTGTTATTATAACATGAAGTTCAAGTTAAGAGATGACGAAGCTGAATGTAGTAAAGTTGTGGAAGAAGACTACGTTAACCTTTTGTAAATTGTTGGTCAACACGTGGAAGGTAATGAGGTTGATCCACTTCAAGCATGGATTATATCAGCTCACTTGGATGATGATAGAGGAAAGCCTGACCCTCGAGTAGCCCATCTTGCTAGTAAACACGGTGTTAATGTCGATAGAGTGCTATCTGAAGAAGTAGGGAGTGAAGAAGTAGGAAGTGAGTGGGAGATGTTTTCATGGGAGAGATCAATACTTGGTTCTACCATTGGACGTGACTTGAGAGCTGATGCTACTAGTAAGGGACTACATCACAATAAATCTACATATGATGATGATGATGATGATGATGATGATGATGATGATGATGATGATGATGATGATGATGATGATGATGATGATGGAGGAGATGATGTTGAGACAAACGATGAAGACAAGGATGACGAAGGGGATGATGACGGGGAAATGAACATGTATCCAAAACATATGCACCCTTGATCCCATTTACTGGAGAGGCGTATTTCACTCATTCCACTCAAGATTATGATCATGGCTGTAGAGAAGGAGGAGTAGGAATCAGTGGTGTTGGGAAATATTACACTCGGACACGCAACATATATGAAGGTTATGGAAACCCATCTTCTGAGAATTCCATGGCAATTAGTTTTGAGTCAATGAGTTTTGGCACCGATCCTAGTAACAACTCAAATGATCCATATACTTATGGTCCATATGGTTACCACTAGTTAGACAATCATCTCCCTCAAATGCCACATGGTTATCGAAGCTATGAAGATCCTCATCTCAATGAAGATTATGGAGAAGTTAGTTGGGTAAATCCTAACTACCCCATCTATGGAGGAAAAATAGGTCATTCAAAGGAGGTATACGAATACCATGTCGAACAATACATTTCTGTTTGGTCAAGTAGCATCACTTGGCAAAACTTTTGTGTCTAGGTAGATGAAGACTAATGTAATTTTCAATCTGGTAGACACTCTACTTATTTTTAATGAAGTTCAATGTGTAAAGTATTCTTAGTGCAACATTAACAATAAAATTATGTTTTAATTTAAGTTTATCTTTAAGATTTTATACTGTTAGTTATCAGCAGACCTATATTCTATCATATGATACATCATATATTTATTATATCAAAGTCATTTTATAGTTTTTATTAGTCCTATATAACCATTATTGGGTACTTAAGTTTTTCTCAAAGTTTCATTCCAAATTTCCAACTTTTGGACCCAATTTTCGTCATTTTTGTTGACTGTAAACGATATCGATATTGATATCGATACCGATATTTGGGGTGAGATATCCGTAAATTCGACTAGCGATATATCCCTCGATATCGATATTTCAATTCTTGGCTAACATGCATGTGTTCCGAGCTTAATTATTCTCAACGTGTTTGTTGGTTAGCATATCTCTCCCACCTCACCCACCACCCATGAAGGCACAAATCATGCCACCATAGAAGTCGAATACACTTGGAAAAGGTTTCTTGATCTCTAAAAACAACAAATAAAAAATAATCGAAATCAAGATCGAAGTTCCGGAATTGTTCAACCAAAAACGTGGCGATGCTTAAGTTTGTTTTGAGAATGAAATCAGAAAGAACTTTAGAAGTGATGAACGAATTACCTTTGAAAGTAAAATGAGTTCCACTATTTATAGTTGAAACCTTGAGAGTCATGGAGTATTCTGATTGGTCGATAAATTATGTAATTAAAAAATAATTAATTTTTAATAGAAGATATTATTTAGAGAAAGAAGGTGGCCCAACTGCGTTAATGGTGTGGTAAGGAAAAATCATCCCCCTTATTTCTCTTTTTTTTCGATTGTTTCTCTGTCGATGGAGAGGAGGAGATGATGTAGCATGTGGGGCTGACACAATAGAGTCGCACCAAGGCTTTGATTTTTGGAAAAGTTATCATAGATACCCAGTTATCAAACTAATTTATCCATCGTTACCCGATTTCATATGTTCAACCGGAAACAAAAGAAAGTAGTTTGGGTATTTTCACTTTTGGCCCAAGAATGAATAGAAGTGAGGAGAGGCCAAACACCCACTTAGCTACTTCTCTTCCCTCTATAGTCTCTCCTCCTTCTCGAGTTCAGGCAAGACTCACCAAAAAAGTGCAATACCCTTTGCCACTGCCAGACTCGATTGTGCTTACCCTGGAATAATGCAACGTATGTATGAAGTTGCAAAAGAGGAGAAATAAAAGAAGCTAAGTTGTATTCATGCAAGTTCATATATTTGCACAGCACCATAGAAAAGAAGCTAAGTTGACATAAATCCTTCATCAAGTCAAGAAAACTCACTGAAAAGTGAAGCTTGAAGAGTTACTATCGTAAATATCAATGAGGAGGGAATATGTTGTCTCTTTGGACGATCAGACATCACCTTTTCTTTCGGGGTTAGAATAACAATATTCTTCACTAATTCAGGGATATCCCATCTTCTCCTCCGTGGTACAGGCTACATTGAAGAAGAATATGCCCTCTCCCAAGTCGCTCTTATGTAATAAGATAAAGCTAACATGTACATAGGAAGGTTGATGTGCATACATACCACTATAACACGCTTGTATGGAAGTTGTTTGAGATCAAACTTTCGACATGGACAAGTTTTATTACCCAAATGTGAAAAAACCATCTAAATTTTATGTTGAATTCAACTTCACCTATCTTTACAACATTCATCCTCCCACAAAATCAAGACACAATATGAAAGTGCAAGTCGACGCTAATAGGACCCCACAAGGGCAATACTCAAGTCTGATAAAAACCTTCTTAGACAAGGGATAAACACAAATCTCGCTAGTTCATGCCTCCGCTTCTCGAGCCTCGATTTCCGTGCAACAGCCTTGGAGGGTTCCAGAACTAAGAAAACGTGTGAGTGGACAAAAGAAACAGTTTAAAAATATATTTTGAAAACATCCATCTTTACCCTCCGTTTTTCAAAACCATGCATGCATACGAAAACCATTTTACTTCGGTTAAAACAAAAATCAATTTATATTCTGGAAATATGTGAAAAGTATCTTCAAGTCAAAAAACACAAGAAACCATTAAAACCACCAATAAATCAATGCAACCAATCAAATACAATAAATTGCATAACTGGAAGGAGCCTTACAAACCTCAAAACCACAATGATATACACGACAATGTTTGTTGTCATTATGTCGTCTCGCTTTCCATCAAAATGAACTTTAGACCATCTTCGCAACCCAATCTAATTCAAGTAGTCAACAACATTTTGATTCCTTATCTTGCCAAATTATCTATCGAACTCTCCAAACATATAGGATTTCACTACCATCTCAAATTGGGATAGGATTGTGCTATTTTTCTTCAACTGACACTTGCTCTTCATGATACCCTTGAGATGATAAAAACATACCATGTGAATTGTATTAGGAAATGCTTTGTTTATAACATTAGGTATGCTGTAATTCCTATTCGAAATTACCACAACATTGGGATACTCCCCAATTGCTAACCTCAGCTTACTGAAAAACCAACCTCATGAATCATCACATTCCAAATAACCTATTCCAAAGGCCACTAGGTAAATATTTCATAAACTATTGATTTCCTAAGATTTAAACCTAGCCACCTTTTATTGATTTAATAAAAGAGTTTATAGCCATATTCCTTACGTTTATTCATCTTTACAAGTTAGTCTCCTGTTGAGAGAATCTTTTGAATAACAATTCATCTTCCATCCACTTTTGGCTTGGCGTAGCAAGCTATTCTTGGACTTCAAAAGTGAAACAAATTCCCTTACCCTTAAATTCTTTAATTGAATCATGGTTGTAATTATAGTTCATTATTTGTGATGGTTTATATCTTCTATATGCTTGTAAGCTTAAATTCAATCTCCACGTATTTTACTTTCTGAATCTTGAGTACTTTGTGTGTTTTGGTGCTTAATCTTTAATTCTATTTTAAGTGTGCCCGCTACGGGGCATTCAATCAATAACTTAAGATGAATCATATTATAAGTGAGCCTGCTATGGGGAATTTATAACTTGAAAAATATATGGATGTAATTGAGGTAATTAATGTAGGATTTTGTGATTGGTTTAATGGTTGTAGGCATTGGTGTGAAGACATGGTAAGTGGATGATGGTGTCGCATGACAGGACCCTTCCCCGAAGGACATAGATAATCGTGTCCGGTCCTGCTCCCGTCTGACAAGTCAACTGAAGATCTGAAACTACCCTTCAACACCTGCCAGATAAGGGATATTTGCGCCTGTGCCCACTCATACCTCCACCTCTGGAATAGCCTCGATCATCGCGCCGCGACCTGAAGGGTCATTAAAACAGAAAAGGTGTGAGTGGACAAAAATGACCTCTTATAAAAACATTTGCCAAAACACATTCTTGCCCTCCAGTTTTCACAAACGTTCATGCATATCATAAAACATGAGTAATAGTATGAAATCATTCAAGTATGAACAGTGGACCGATAAAATCTAAACATATTTTCCCAATGTCCGTAAAACTCATGTTCACCAAATCAGTTCAAGTTATAAAACATCAAATCCCGGCTCTCAGGCCAAAACATGTGAACACCATCACCTGGCCACAAAGACCAAAAACCCGTACTCAAAACCGGTACGTAATCACAAACAACATGTTTCTAAATTCCATGTCCACATTTTCCTTGAAACTCATTTTCATCAAATCAATTTAAATCTCAATAAACTCACGCTTTTCTTAAATCATTTTATATTTAAACCACGGTTTCCTCAAAAGCATTTTCCATAAAACCAAAGTTTCCTCAAAATCATTTTCCATAAAACCACGGGACTTATTTCCATATCCTGTTGCTTAGAGTCACGTTTATCCCTGCAACGCGTGCAAATCAATAGGCTCAAGGACCGCTCAAAATCCGAGCATCCGCCGCTGTGAACACATCACCAGACGGCAATCCAGATCTCATGAACACATCACTTACCGATCTATATATAATCCAGCACATCTCTGGTCTGAGTCGAGCCTCCCTCAGCTGCACGACAACAGACCGTGCTACGTGACCTCTTCGGGGTAAACACTTTCCTCCCGAAGGCGAGTGTTATCTCCAGGGTGCACTCCGGGGAAAAACATATTTCCACCTGAAAGCCCTAATTATCCGCAACATATCACCATTATGAAAACCAGTGAAAAACAGTTGCGTTGAAAACCAAATCATTTATCAACACAGGGTCTCAGCCTCAAAATATAGTTTCCTCAAATCCGGAAAACCAAAGTCCCGATTTATTTTATAAATCCGAAAATCATCAATATCATCATGTAATCACATGGATATACAAATCCAATCAAAACCACAATTCCATTGGGTTTCAAGCCCAAAATATCATTTTCACGCAAATCCGTGCAACCGTAAACCCGAGTTGCCACTTTCACATAAATCCATGAAATCAATTCCTGACTCATAATCCGAGTCCAAATATCATTTTCAATTCCTAACTCATAACCCAAGTCAAAATATCATGTTCAATCCCGAGCCTACGCCCAAAACATCAAGTTCACAATTTCTCTAAAACCGTGCCAAAAATAATATAATAATCCATAAAATCGAGAAATCACCGGATTGAAACATAAATCATGCCAAAACATATCAAATCATATAATAAAGCATTTAAAATATATATGCATGCATCACGGTTAGAAAACAAAGTCCACTCACACACACCGTCTAAACGGTCCGTTTCCGAGCTGCACGTTTTTCCGTAAATTCTGGAAATCACAATTCCTGTCCAAAATCATTAATAAGGGTTACTAACATCTCAAAATACTTCATATAATTTTCCCCAATTTTTCCGGAATTTAAATATGTATTTAACACGTAGAACAAAACTTCGGATACACGGAACATTAACGAGACGATATCCGATTTCCTCGAAACCAGTGTCAAAATATTCGTTACACTGAGAGGATTCAAAGTCATGTTGGCCTCACCTTGAAACAAGGCCGTACGCGCCCTCAAGTGCCGCCGTGAGTGGCTGCGCGTGAAACCCACACGCCAGCTACAGTAGTCGTCGTCCTCGCCCGTTTATCTGTAAAACGGGTCCTTTTGCCCGCGAGGTGACCCGGTTAATTTCCTATCAATTCGACACCGTTTTCATCAATTCAAACGTCCATTAGCATCGAATTAGTTTCAATTAGGGATCTGTGAACTTAATTACAATCATCCTTACCTCAAACCTTCAAATCAAAGCTGAACTTTCGAAGAACTTTCGAACCCTGTTGGTCGTCAAATCTCCATCAATGTCAATCGATTTCTTTCAATTGATCCACCCAGAAGCTTGAATGGACCAAGAGAAACATTTTCCCTTCATCAATTTCGTCGTTTGATCACTCAATGATCACGTCTCAAACTCGAACATTACTCACTGCTACCAGGCCCGTTCAGAGCCAATTGGGCCTCAATTCCCTTCGTTCTTGATGTGGATCAACTCGTCACAACCTCAGGAAGCTAATTCCAAGCTCAATTTCGATCCACAAGGCTCAACTCTCCACATTCGAATTTCCCCCCAAAATTCCAAATTTTCGATTCTCACTCTCCAGCTTCTCTCTGTCTCTCGTGTTTACCCAGTTGAGTTAGTCTCACCAAACTCTCAATTTTACCCCTCAAAATGGGTTGTGGAAGGGAGTTCAATTCTCTCAATTTCTGATTCTCATTCTTCACGGTTTGAAGACAAAGAAGATGTTTAATGGAGATTAAAATGATTAAGTGTAATTAATAATAATAAAACACAATGATCATGTTTTCCCTAAAGCATGGATCTGGTTTTGAGCCTCAAATTAAGGGATGGGTGACACTTGTCACTCATCCAGGTGTGTTCAATCATCGGGTACTGTTCACAATAAAATAATATTTTAATCGAAATCCCGGTTCGTTCGGTTAATCGATTTCGATCCCGTGACCATAACTTCGTCGTCGAATCTCCGATTCCGGCATGCCGCCTGTCGTTGGATTCGTATCGACGAGACCTACGTAATGGTCCTTGGCCCTCGTCCATTGGACTTCCCGGGGTCAAAAGTCAACATTTGACCCCCTTTTTAATCAAATTACCAAAATACCCCTCAACTTCCGAACGTCATAACTTTTTCCTCGAATGTCGGAATCGAACGTGCCACCTGTCTATGAACTCGTGACGTCCCGAACTACGTTACAGTCATCGGTCAAAGTCTGTTTGACCGCCCGAACTAAAAGTCAACATTTTACCCACGCCTAGGGTCAAAACGGTCATTTTGCACATTTCGTCCGATTTCACTCCATTAATCCCAGATTAGTCAGTCTAAACCATAATTAATTAATATTTAATTCCGATACTCGAGACTGGTCATTACAACCTTCCCCCCTTAAAGAATTTCGTCCTCAAAATTCCAACTGTCTGCATTCCACATCCACCTCGTGGAAAACAAATGGGTCTCACAACACGTGTACACTTGTACACCCACTGACCAACACACAAAAACTCATCAAATTATGGGATGGGTGACACTTGTCACTCATCCAGGTGTGTTCAATCATCTGGTACCGTTCACAATAAAATAATATTTTAATCGAAATCCCGGTTCGTTCGGTTAATCGATTTCGATCTCGTGACCATAACTTCGTCGTCGAATCTCCGATTCCGGCATGCCGCCTGTCGTTAGATTCGTATCGACGAGACCTACGTAATGGTCCTTGGCCCTCGTCCATTGGACTTCCCGGGTCAAAAGCCAACATTTGGCCCCTTTTTAGCCAAATTACCAAAATACCCCTCAACTTCCGAACGTCATAACTTTTTCCTCGAATGTCGGAATCGAACGTGCCACCTGTCTATGAACTCGTGACGTCCTGAACTACGTCTCAGTCATCGGTCAAAGTCCGTTTGACCGCCCGAACTAAAAGTCAACATTTTGCCCACTCCCAAGGGCAAAACGGTCATTTTGCACATTTCGTCCGATTTCACTCCATTAATCCCAGATTAGTCAGTCTAAACCATAATTAATTAATATTTAATTCCAATACTTGGGACGGGTCATTACATCTCATGTATATATGTTAGTTAGGAATAGAGTAAATAATGTGATTGTTGATTTGGATTTGTTTACGTATAAGTGTCGGTTTTTGTCTTTAAAACTAATTTATGGTTTGCAGGTACAAATTAGTATGAGCATTCACATTTAAATTCTTAGTTGTAAAACGTAATTTTGGTTACACACTTTCAAAAACCCCCTTCTTTCTATTTCTTTCCACTAAACGTTTTCATACATAGGTCCCTCAATCTCCAGTTAGAACGATCCATATTTAGTAATGCAACATCAACAACAAAGGGTTTTTAATTGCATACGTTTTCACTAAGTGTTGAGTGTTACTTTATGTTTACTTTAATTCTTAGTTTCTGCATATCATTGGATCATATGAGACAAAGTTCATAAAAATAGGGGCCAATGTTTGAGTCAGGTCTTAATCCGACCATATCAAGCCTAAGACCCAACAATGTATTCATTATTGGGTCCAAAATTGGCTCAAATATTGAAATACGTTTAGAACCCAAAATGAAAAATTTAGTTGAATATTTAAAAATGATTTAGTTAAGACCAAATGTCAACCAGACAGATAATTAGGAAAGATACGAGAAGACTTTCTTCATAAACTAAATCTGCACAATGAAATGAATAATTATCAAAGTCAGACATTCATTTATGTTCGAAATTCATCGATGGAAGAAAATCAAGTCAATTAGGAATCAATATGGGAAATATTTAATATGAAAAGAAGATCAATTCATGCATCATGCAATTTCTATCATGATTTGAATGATTGAAGCTAATTTCGGTCATAATCGTGTTGATTCGCCAATCGAGGAAAATCAACAGAAATCTTCTCAAATTAGGAAAGTAATCTTTCTAAATTCTAATGGAATGATTTTCAAAGTTGGATACATCTGAACCCATATAAATATCAAGTTTATGAAGAAGAGGAGAGGATCTCGAACACAAAACACAAACTTGTCTTTTTACATTCTCTTCAATCATATCCTAGGAGGAGTATAATGTAATATCTAGCATAAGTTTTATTTTCCCAGTCTAGTTTCCATGTCTTTTAATTCTTATATTTAAGCACTTGAAATTCTTCATTTGTGTTTTAGTTATTTATTTCCTTGACAATTTAATTCGCATACTCGTAAGTTCTTTTTTTTTTTGTGCAATTAAATTCTAGTATGTCATTTTCTTCCACTAGTTTTTAATTTAAATTATGTTTCTTGCAATTTATTTACATTTTATCATATTCGCTTTCAATTCTTTTCACTTTCTTATTTAATTTTTGTTTTCATAAACTTCATCTTATTTGGTTTTTCATTTGAATCCTTAACTCTGATATACTGAAAGAACCTAGGCCAAGAGGAGGTTCCTTGCTTGGCCGAAGAATAACTTGATTAGAAGTCAATTCTATGGACGCACCACACACTATCACCCAATCAAATTTGATTCAAGTCAATTTGTAGTTTGGTGGTGGCACGCCTAGGCACTTAACAAGAAGGACCAAAATCTTTTTCCTCGACAGCCATCCGGTCGAAAAAGGGAGACATAATCCTATAATGGTTCAACATTAATTTGATCAGTTGTTCTCTAAAAGAAGTTATGAAATTGTTCAAGGATTGTTTTATGCTATTGTGGGGATTCAAGTAACACCAAGGACTCAAAGAATTTTTGGTATGATTAAATGTAATAGGGGCCTTTCTGTAGTAGAATGTAAGAAGTGTCTTGATGTTGGAATAAGAGAACTTAGAAAATGAAGTAGTGGAAAGCGAGGAGCAAGTGTTATTCATGAGAGTTGTGTTAGATTTGAACTTTACAACTTTTATTACCACTCAATATCAAATCGCAATCAACAATGAAAAATAAGACCATATCCCTGAAATTCAAAAAGCTTTTAGGATTAAGAAATTTGGAAATGATAAATGAGAAATAAATATAAGTAGTAATGTAGATTGATAGGTCCTGGAATAAGAATTATTTTATATTATTTTATACCCTTTATACTTGAATTTTAATATTATAATAATAAACAATTGAAGAAAATAATATATTTTGTGATATTTTTGTAGAATTAAATAAAACTTAGAATTTGGAGCGTTTTGGCGAAAGAATCATCCCGATTGGAATTATAACGAAGAATTTATGGACGAAATTCGGTGAAATTATATTAATTAAATTGAAAATCCATTTGCAGACCCAAAAAATCAGCCTAGGATCCAAGCCCATATTAATTTGCTGCAGCCCAGAAGCCCAATCCATTCTTAAGCCCAAACCCGGCCCAAGATCTAGCCCAAACCCGAAGCCCAGGCCTCTGACAAGTCGCGCAACCCTACAGACGTCTCGATGCACGCCTACCGAACTAACCTACTACATGTTAGAGCATGCTCGCCGAGGCGAAGTCTACCCTTTCAGCACAAATCGTGCAACCGCCACACCTTTTGTCAACACGCGCTCACTGAGGCGCTGCCTTTTTTTCAGCGCAAAACGCGCAACTGAAGTCCATCTTCCCAACCTGGCATCGCCGAATTCGCCTGCTTTTTCCAGCCGTCGCCCGCCGTGTCCCATCACTGCAATTCAGCAGCCTGCTACCGCCTGCAAAATTTCCAAAATCAACCCTAATTTTCATCAATTTCATCATTTCTTTTTGTACTATTTTGTTATTAATTTTATATTTTATTTTGTATTTTATTTTTAGTTCTTTTTGGCACTTCCTCTATAAATAGGAAGGTCATTCTCATTATTGAAGATTCCCCATTTTGGTTCTCTTTTTAGTAGTTTAGGTTCTAATCTTTCTCTCTAATTTTTCTCTTCTTTTAGTTCACCTTCTTTCTATTTTGTTCTTTATTTTTGGGGACCATTTTAACTTATTGTAGATTTTATTATTAATTAGTTTTCTTTTAATTATTGTTCTTAATTTATGTTATTTCTTAATTTCATTTCTTCTTTACTTTGTTCTTGTGATTTTTCTTTGAGAGCTCTTAAACACATTATTATGTTTTCCTAAAGAAATACATAGGCTAAGTAATTCTAAGGCAATTCAAGAGTTTTAAGACCGAATTCCTCGTATTTCTTCTCCCATCTTCACTAGTTTCCTGCCGCTATTCGGTGATTCTTGTGAAAATCCATATTTTTCTACTAAAATTCTTGTTATTGTTATTGGTTTTACTTCTAATTCAATATATGTGTTGGTATTTTCGTTCTAACATTTGTAAGTAAGAATGCAATCTCCATGTGTTTTACTTTTTGAATTTCTTTTACTTCATATATTTTAGTGCTTAAACTTCGATTCGAAGTTAAATGTTGATCCACTGTTCGGGGCATTTAGAATATAATTGAAGAGGTTTAATGTTTGACCGCTGTTCGGCGCATTAAATCACAAACTTAAAGTGAATCATATTGTAGGTAATAATCCACTGCTCGTTGCATTTATAATATGAAAAATGTATGCATGTATTTGAGATGATTAAGGTAGGATTTCGTGATTGGTTCAATATGAGCATGATGTTAGAGTGTTGGTAAAAATATGTGTTTGAAGAAAGTCTACTTGTACAAAGGTTAAAGTAGAAGTAGAATTAAATACTAAATTATTTTTACTTTTTTTCTTTACTTTATGATTATAATCTTTTCAAACCCCCCATTTAATTCTTTTATTCTTTTATTCTTTATTCATTAATTCTTTATTCATTAATTCTTTTATTCATTTATTCATTAGTTCATTATTTTTTTATTCATTATTCTTTCTCACTAACACATTATTAATGTTCCCTAATTTCTCCGGTTAAGAACAATCCCTATTTACCAATACTACATACAAAACAAGGGTTTAAATTGCATAATACTTGAATTACGTATTTAATTTAATGCGTAATTTGGGCATTATCAATTTTTGGCGCAGTTGTCGGGGAAATTGAAAATCATTTTTAATTTGTTAGTGTATGTATATAAATTGTGCATATTATACTTGTTTATAATTTTTATTTTTGTTCATATTATATTTGTTCATAATTTTCTTAATATACTTGTTTATATTATATTTGTTCTTATTATATTTGTTTATTTTTATGTTTATACAATTACATATTATACTTGTTCATATTGTTTATCTTTATACATGTTCATATTATACTTATATATTATTTTTATTTATTTTTATACTTGTTCATTTATTCTTACGCTTGTTCGTAACTTTTATTTCTATGTTTGTTCATAATTTTGATTCTTATAATTGTTCTTATTATATTCGTTTATAATGTTCATATTTTACTTGTTCATAATTATTTTTATAGTTGTTCATAAATATTCATAATTTTTTTTATATATTGTTCATATTATAATGTGTATGTAAATTTAAATTCTTATCATACTTGTTCATATTTTAATTGTTTATGATTGTAGATATTTGTTCATACTTGTACATAAAGTTCATATTACATGTTCATATTTTTTATTTTTATAAAAGAAAATTCGAAAAAAAATTAATAAATAAATAAAGTTTACTTTCCTATTTTCTTTAATCTTAGCTCTATGTTAGTGTTAATTCATATTTGTGAATAAATGTTGTATATATGTTACTCGTTATTCTTCATACTCGTTCATAATTTTTATTTATCACTATTTTTTTATATATATGTGGAACCATAAATCACCAGAAAATTATGGAGCTGCCACGTGACCCGTAACCCTCATAATGTCGATAATACCCTTGGTATAGTCGATGTCGACATCATACGGTTTTCACATTAATTTAATATATTTATCAATTAAATATATTAATTAATCAGATCAATACTAATAATAAATTATCACCCCGCGAGTCATTTATTATTATTTATATAGTTAATTATATGTGATTTCTCCTGGTAGAATCACATATTTAATTATATCTCCTTCAACCAATCAGACACTTCAATGACTCTCAAGGCTTCTCTATAAATACAGGGCATCATTTACCTCTAAAGGTAATTCAAAACTCATACCAAAACTCCGCCGGTTTATTTCTCTCGATTAAACTGACTTAGGCATCAGAGTGTTCATGGTTGAACCACCCCCCGGGCTTCAACCTTAACCCCCGATTATTTCTTGTTATTGTGTGTAGGGATCAAGAAGGAATTCTACATGTCCAGACGATTTTTGCATCAACAACTGGTGCTTTCATTGAGAGTCGATTTCAGAAATACTCAAAGCGTTCTCTTTAGTTTTTCCTTGAAAAAACTCCATCATCACACTTTCGACTCTTACCGTTCTTCACATGGCAAGAACACGCCGATCCACACGAGCCTTGAGACTACCACATCCGCTGCTGCGATTGCGGCCGTGAACGAACCCCTCCTAGAAATTCCAAAAGAACCACTTTCCCGTCTCCTGCACGGCCCGCACCACACATCAATTCACCTACCGTTCGGAAGGCCGGATTGGACACCTACGTTCAGTTTTGGAACGTTCCCCATGGCTGCTGCTACTGTGAACCCCCCCCCCCCCCCCCCCCCCCCCCCCCCCCCACGTACGACAGGGGCAGGCGCGACATTTTTTCAACAAACAGACGAGCTGCTGGCGGGAGAAACATCTCTAAGAGTCCCGAATCAGCTTCCTGCAGACTTGGACCTAAGGAGGCACTTGGACGCCCTACGCAACCCGCAAGCCAACACCTAGGAACCAGGGAGACATGGTTTGTCGCATCTATCTGAAGGTGCGCGACGTGCGCCCCGACGTGCTACTTGCCACGAGAAAGCACCTAGGGGGTCACCTCCGCGACTTGGACTGACACAACAGGTCGAGCAGCTGAGGAACCAAGTTTGGGCCCAATCGGAGCTCCTACAACAGTGGTTAGGGGACATCGGGACATCCAGAACGTCGGAAAAATGCAATGAACCTCGCAAGGCATCAAGAGACGTCTCGAAATGCACCGGCAAAGTGCATGTCCGCTGCCAGAAAATTTCCCGAGACACATCGCTGAGTGACTCAGGGAAAGAACGCTTCCTTCAAAGAGTTGGCCCTGGCCTTCATGAAGGAGTACTCGCAGCTTCGCACTGTTGAAGTCAAGCATGACAACCTCTTTACCATTCGAAAGAAGTCTAAGGAAACCTTGCGGCAATACATCCGAAGGTATTGCGAAGAAAAGTCCCGCATCGTAAGATGCAGCGATCTCATCGTGGCCATGGCATTCAAGCAGGGCCTACCGCGGGAGAGCCAGCTCTACGGAGACATAGTCATAAGCAACGCCCGAAGTCTCACCAAGATGTTGTTCCTAGCAGAACGACATGCATGTTGGGAGGACGAGAAAAACACCACACATGTCGCCGACCACGTCGAGGAAGATGGACATCCCACAAAGGTGTTTGTGTAGCAACAGGATGACGCCCACTACGGGAACTCAGTCGAGAAAGGCAACAAGCGCAAAGGGAACCTATCATCCAATACGTTTGTTGGTGCAAAGCCAAACATGAAATTTTCTGTACCCGTCCTCCAAATATACAATTAGATAAAGGAAAATCCATGGTTCGAAAGACCAGCTCCCGTCAAAGGCGACCAGGAGAAGGCCGACAAGACCAAATGGTGTGCCTACCACGCTTGTTATGGGCACGACATAAATTCTTGCCAGACCTTCAAATGATACCTCAGGGACCTCTTGAAGGAAGGACACTGCACCGAGTACGTCAGAAAAAGGTAACGGAACGTCTCGGAGATAAAGGCCCCTAGGAACAAGCACAAAAGATGATCCGCGTGGACACCATCATTACTGAGTCCGAGTTGCAGGGAACAACCAGAAAACTGAATCAGTGACCAAGTCATCATCAAAGGCACAAATTTTGTGATTAAAATGCTCAATACCCACTTTTCTCACATAGCATCTTTCAATAAGATTCAAGATGTTTCGTTTCAATGTCTAATGAAATTGTCTTATCGCCTACCCTTTTTTTAGAAAGCACTAAGCCTTCGCCACGCGAAGCACTCAAAGCCTTCGTCACGGGAAGCACTCTAAGTCTTCACCATGAGAAGCACTCTAATCCTTTGTCATGCAAACCATTCGAGTCTTCACCACGCGAAACACCCCAAGCCTCCATCATGTGGAACACCATAAGCCTTCGCGATGCGATGCACCCCAAGCCTTCGTCATGCGGAGCACCCCAAGCCTTTGCCCCGCGAAGCACTCCAAGCCTTCGCTACGCGAAGACTCTAAGCCTTCTCCATGGAAAGCACTACAAAGCATTCGAAACACTAAGCACACTAAGTCTTTGCCATGTGAAGCACTCTAAGCCTTTGCCACGCAAAGCACCCAAGTTTTCACCACGTGAAACACCCCAAGCCTTCACCCCTCGAAGTACCCCAAGCCTTCACCCTTGAAGTACTCCAAGCCTTCGCCACGCGAAGCACTCTAAGTTTTCGCCACGCGAAGCACTTCAAAGCCTTCGGCACACGAAGCATACTAAGTCTTCGTCATGTGAAACATTCTAAGCCTTTGCCACGCAAAGCACCAGAGTCTTCGCCACGCGAAACAATCCAAGCCTTCGTCATGCGGAGCACAAGAAACCTCCGCCGCGTGAAGCACTCTAATCACACAAAACCTTCACCCCGTGAAGCATTCTAAACCTTCGCACGCGAAGAATTCCAAGCCTTCGCCTCGCGAAGCACTCTAAGCCTTCGCCCCGCGAAGCACTCCAAGTCTTCGCCATACGAAGCACTCTAAGCCTTCCTCACACGAAGCAATATAAGCCTTCACCCCGCTAAGCACTCAAGGCCTTCACCATGCGAAGAACTCAAAGTCTTTGCCTCGCAAAGCACAACAAGTCTTCACCATGCTGACCACACCACGACTTCGCCACGCGAAGCGCTCAAGGCTCGTCCCAGCGAGGCACATGAAACCATCCAAGAACTTGACTTGTTGGATTCGGAAAGCTGCTAAAAAAATGCTTCCAACTCCACCAAGAGGGACAACCACCAGGCCATGACAAACAGTGGGCAAATGTTTTAACATGCGAAGTCTAATTCTGCATTTCAGTGCATGGGATCGAGATTCATTCAATCATAGATCGCTCAATTTTAATCACCCCGATATGCGCTTGATGACCCTAAAAAGAACCAGAAGTCAGATTTCCAACGCCGTTCACCTCACTCAATTCCGAGTTGTGACGAGTTCCCAGTGAATGTTTTTGTACACGAAGGTCAACTGCACTTACCAGCGCACGAGTACGAGATTCATTCAGTCATAGACCACTCAATTTTGAACACCCTAAAATGAGGTAGACGGATTTAAAAAGATATGGAAGTCAGCTTTCCAACGCCATTTTTCTCACTCAATTCCAAGTTGTAACGAGTTCCCCGCGAATATTTTTGTACACGAAGGTCAACTGCAAGTAACAGCGCACGAGAACGAGATTCCGTCAGTCATAGACCACTCAATTTTGATCACCCTGACAAGCGGTCAACAGATTTAGAAATATATGGAAGTCAGATTTCCAACTCCATTGATCTCACTCAATTGCAAGTTGTGACGAGTTCCCCGCGAACATTTTTGCACACAAAGGTCAACTGCATGAACCAGCGCGCAATCACATGATTCGGCCAATCCTACAAGGCCCAATTCTGATCTTCTTGGAACAAGCTTGATGGCAGTAGAAAGGTATGGAACTCTGATTTCCAACCGCGCCAACAGTACTCAATTCGGAGATAAAACGAAGTCAAAAGACCAAATTTACTACACAGATGTCAAATTTTCCGAAAATCACAAAACACTCAAAAAAGATTGGAAGGCTTCTATTAATGAAAATTAAAGAAGTTGGCAATTCACAAGTTGAATGCTCAAACATGCATTCAATTCTAAGATCAAGCTACGAGCCAAGAATAATCATAAAGCTCATCATCAGGAGCGGTATGACCTTAGAGTCTCTCCGTCAACCTATGAGCAAGCCTTGAAGGCCTTCGATCATCCCATCGTGGACTTCCAGTGACACATCGTCCATGGCCTTCTTCAAGAAATGGGGGAAACTTCCTCAATATCACTTACTTGGCATAGTTGGCTTCACCAAAAAAAAAAACTTCACCACCGCTTGACTCTCCGACGGTTACAAAGCAGCTTGTCTTTCAACTGCAAGACAAAACGAGAGTTTGGTGCTATGTGTCTTCACGCCACTTAGCTTCAGCGTCTAGAAGATGGCATCTCCAAGATTTCTTCCTTCAATTAGGTGATGATGTGCAACGTCTCGAGCTTTGCAGGGGGCATGATCGATCCTCCATGCTCCACCTTGTTACCACTCCATTTTGAGCTCAACAAGGCCTCGAAGATCGAGTCTCTAGAAGGTCATCTGTCATCCAAAGCAACTCCTTGGAAGGCTTCAGTTACTTCGTGGCACTACATTCACTTCGCCTCACGTCATGGGAAGCCTTACTTTGAAGATGAAGCACATCTCGCCTTGTAGCTGTAATACACATTGCCTTGCATCTGAAACAAGCCTCATGCTGGGTTGTGACACGTTGCACTCCAAGTTATGGAACTCCTCGCCTCGTACTCACACATCTCGCCACGCACATCTCGCCTCGCACTTGCAGCATTCCTCTCCTCGCACTTGCAGCATTCCTCTCCTCACACTTGCAGCATGCCTTACCTTATAATTACACGATGCATCACCTCGCACTTGCAGCATTCCTCGCCTCGTACTTGCAGCATGTCTCGCCTCGTACTTGCACCGTGCCTCGCCTTGCACTCTGCTGCACCTCGCCTTGCACTCTGCTGCACCTCGCCTTGCACTCTGCTGCACCTCGCCTTGCACTCTGCTGCACCATGCCTTACACCATAGCATGACCCTCACTGCAGTGTAGTGCGCCACGCCCCGAAGGTGGAGTGCGCATCGCCTTGTGACTCATCACACTTCAAGTCATGGAACTTCGCGCCTCACCCGTTGAAGTTCTTGATGCTGGCTCCATCCGCACTTGAAGATGACAAGTGCGTCAATGCGCTAAGTCCTTCTATGCACAAAGCACTACAAGCAAGTCAACTGGAGGAGCGTCTTGATATCAAGTCTGTCATCTCTTGAAGTTGGAATTTCTAACAAGTCTCGAACATGCCACCAGATGGTACTCCACAAAGTGAGGTCTTCAAGGCTGCAACAAAAGTATGCCTTCATATATTTTGAAATGATCGTCTCAAAGAGTAAAGCGCACGTCCACTTGAATCATTACAATCGGATATCCACAGCTCTCAGAATCTGTAAAAGTTCAAAGCTGAACAAAATAAAATAATATATAAATATATATTAAAATAATATTACAATCATATATTATACATACCAAAAGCAAAGCAAAAAGAAAGTTGCGCCTACGACTTGCGGCAAAAAAAAAAGACAAAAACTGCCAACGGCAGCAAGAAAGAAAGAAACAAAAAAGAAGAAGCCAATGCTTGCCTTATTGTTGCTCTGCCAAACGCTACAGTGACAACAACAAAAAACAAACAAACATGGTGATTGTTACAGGGAAGGCAATGAAAATGAAAAGCTACATCAAAAGCAAGCCCGTGACTTGCAGCAAGATGACAAAAAAAAAGGAGATGCATCAGGCATCACACCTTCACTATCCAGCAGCTCTCCCTCCTTTCACACCGACATGCTTCTGCAACCTTTGGGTCAACTACACCAAATCCTCTCATATGGCCCTCTCTCCCTTGCGTGGCTCCAACATTTTTTTGGGTCTACTCCACCTGCTAACACCAAAGGACACCAGTAAGATAGGAGACCAGCTGCAATCATGCACCAGGAGCCACTTCAACACTAATGCTCCAAACGCCAAGGCTGTGCTATGCCAAGTCGCTCCCGCTCCCATTATTGCACAGACGCATGCACTATGCCCCTTGCAGCCACCAAGCTGCACGACCGTCTGGTGCGTCTTCCCAGCTGCTTGCAGACATTAAGGTTTAACTTTCTTTATTGAAAATGAAGGTTGCCATGACCTCATTTAAATAATGAAAGTGAACAAACCCTAATTACCTATTGGGCTTCCAAAAGGCAAATTTCAAGGCCAAAACTTCTTATTGCAAACCAGAGCAATAGAGAAGGCCATTCAGATTTCAATAACAACGCAAGGAAATTGAAGACAAAGTAGAGTTCTACTCCATTTTTTTTTAAAGGGGTTTATTATGACCACAATAAAAATTATATCTTTTAGGATTCCCTGAATTCCTAAATGATGTGGGGGCATTTGTGGAACCATAAATCACCAGAAAATTATGGAGCTGCCACGTGGCCCATAACCCTCATAATGTCGATAATACCCTTGGTATAGTCGATGTCGGCATCATATGGTTTTCGCATAAATTTAATATATTTATCAATTAAATATATTAATTAATCAGATCAATACTATTAATAAATGATCACCCCGCAAGTCATTTATTATTATTTATATAGTTAATTATATGTGATTTCTCCCGGTAGAATCACATATTTAATTATATCTCATTCAACCAATCAAATACTCCGATGACTCTCAAGGCTTCACTATAAATACAGGGCATCATTCACCTCTAAAGGTAATTCAAAACTCATACCGAAACTCTGCCGGTTTATTTCTCTCGATTAAACTGACTTAGGCATCGGAGTGTTCATGGTTGAACCACCCCCCGGGCTTTAACCTTAACCCCGATTATTTCTTATTATTGTGTGTAGGGATCAAGAAGGAATTCTACAAGTGCGGACGATTTCTGCATCAACAATATACTTATTCATATTTGTACACATTTGTTCATACTTATTTGTTTATACTAGTTCATAATTTGTATATTACTTGTTTACATTTATTTTATTTATGTGTTTATGTATTTATTTAAGTTTATCTTTTTCTTCTTTAAGAAAAAATTCAAAAATTCAAAAATAAAATAAAATAATAAAATAATAAAAAAAATCTTACCTTAGCTTTGTGTTAGTGTAAATATATATTTGTAAATAAATCTTGTACATATATTAGTTCGTTAATGTGAATTTGTTTTGTGAATATCATTACTTGTGCATAAAACCATACTTGTGAATAAATTGTTTATAATTGTATAAATTATTCAAATGCAAATTGTACTTGTAAAATTGTGCATAAAACATACTTGTAAATTCTTGCATTCATGCATTAGTCTCAGCTATATGTAGATCACTTGTACTTCGAAGTTTAGATTTTGATCTTTAATGGAATAGGTGAAGTCTCTTTTGTTAACTCTCACCTACGGTGATTGTTAACATTTGAGTTATCTTAGTTCTCTGGAGTAAGAAATTTCGAGGGTGATGTCTAGGATAAGAGACAATACTCATAACGGGTTTTGGGTCTAAGAAAGGGACATCAATGGAGTTTAAGCCTCGGAATGTCTTGAAATTAGCCCTACCTTTTATGTTTATTTTTTCTAACCTGGTTACCTTTGGACTTGCCCAAACAGTTGACTAAAACTAAGATATTTACTTGGGCCGCACGGACGTAGAAGTCTCCATCTAAACTTTGAAGTTATGTTAACCATATATATCTTTGACTTCCCCGACATATAAATATTGTTTATATCTTAACTTACATTACTTATCATGACAACTTTAACTTGCGTCTTTAATTTAACTAACTTGCATTTTTCATTCTAATTTGCATTGCATCTTTCATTTAACTTGCATTTTTAACTTAATTTGCATCATTAGTTTAACTTGTATCCTATTTTTAATCTAACTTGCATATTTAACCAAAATTGTATTCTTAACTTAAATTTGCATATCTAACTTGCATTCTTGACAAACGTGCATTTCTAACTAAATAACTTGTATTTAGGTCTAGGCTGGATGAACGTTAAACTTCAAACGCTTGTTAGGAGGCAACCCAATGTGTTCCCGGGATGTGAAAGAGTCATCAACGCAGATTTGCTATCTCTCTACCCTTCACTCTCCCTTATTTTGTTTATTTATTATTTTCTTGATTTATTTTCGTAAATTCTCTTCCTTACTTCGATTCTATGTTCAATTACTTCTTATTTTCTTACATTGAGGACAATGTAGAATTTAAGTGTGGGGGAATGGTTTACAATTTTAATTGTCCAATAAAATTGTTTTATAAAAATATATATAGATTTTCAAAAAAAAATTCAAATAATAATAATAATAATAATTGTTTATTGCTTTCTTGAGTCTTTTCGCTTTAACTTAGTGTTTTTACGAGTGTTAAGTTGCCCTTTAACTTGTCAATGATATAAATGAACGAAAATGAATATGTTATGGCTATAAAAATGATCACTACATGATAATGCCCAAACTACGCATTAAATTAAACACGTAATTCGAGTATTATGCAATTTAACCCTTTTTGTGTAGATGTAATATTGGTAAATAGGGATCGTTCTTAACCAGCGAAATTAGGGAACATTAATAATTTGTTAGTGAGAAAGAATAATGAATAAAAGAATAATTAATAAAGTAATTATTGAATAAATGAATTAAAGAATTAATAAGAAATAAAGAATAAAGAATTAATGAATGAATGAATTAAATAATTAAATAATTAAAACATTAAAGAATTTAATAATAAAGAATAAAAAAATAAAAAAATAAAAAAATGAAATGGGGGGTTTTAGGAATATTGTAATCTAAACTACATTTTAACCAAACTAAAAATTAAATTCAAATTAAGAATAAAATTATTTAAAAATACTCCTAAAATAAACTTTTTTTAAATACAATTTTTACTAACACTCTAACATCATGCTTATATTGAACCAATCACGAAATCCTACCTTCATCATCTCTATTACTTGCATACGTTTTTCATATTATAAATGCACCGAACAGCATATTATTACTTACAATATGATCTACCTTAAGTTTGTGATTTAATGCGACGAACAGCGATCAAACATTAAATCTCTTTAAATCTATTCTAAATGCCCCATCAACATTTAGCTTCGAATTTAAGTTTAAGTACTAAAACATATGAAGTACAAGAAATTCAGAAAGTAAAACACATGGAGATCGTATTCATACTTACAAATGTTAGAAAGAAAATACCAATACATATATGAAATTATAAGTAAAACTAAAACAATAGCAAGAATTTAAGTAGAAAAATATGGTTTTTCACAAGAATCACCGAACAGCAGCAGTAAAATTGTGAATATGGAAGAAGAAATTTGAGGAATTCGGTCTTAAAAACTCTTGAATTTCCTTAGAATTACCTATCATTAGGTTTTTCTTAAGGAAAACATAAAAATGTAATTAAAGAGAAGTTTAAGAAATTCTAAGAACAAAATAAAGAAAATGAAAATAAGAACAAAATAAAGAAAACGAAACTAAAATAATCAATTAAGAGAAGTTACAAAATGGTCCCAAAATAAATCTACAAAATAAAAAGAAAAACTAAGAGAGAAAACTACAGAGAAAAACTAGAACTAAAAACTAAAAAGGGAAAAAAATGAGGACAATTGGGGACCTTTTACAAATGAAATGGTCTCCCTATTTAGAGAGGGAGTGCCAAAAATCCAAATATAAAAAATATAAAAATAAGATATAAAAATATAATGATGAACAATGATGATTTTAGGGATGGTTTGGGTTGAAAAGATGACTAAAAATGTGCTGGAATTGCAGGGAAATCTGAAAAGCATGCTGGAAAATTGCTGCAAAGGGAGCAGTTGAGGAGTTGGTGAGAAGATGCAGAAAATGAAAGGCTGATTTCGGTGGACTATAGCAGCAGGAGGCAGGTGAGAGACGGTGGCAGGCAGCAGACAAGCGTACGGTAAGGCAGCGCACGCGCGTTGAGGCTGACACCTCCAGTTCGATATGCGTGTGCCGAAGGCTGCTGAATGGGGGCTCGACAGCCGTTTGTTGATCACAGCGCTAGGCTGGAGAGGGAAATGGGCTCGCGGGCCGTGGGCTTTGCTGGGACTGGGTCGTTGTTTGGGTCGAACGACTGGGCTCGCTTCCGCATAATTCTGGGCCGATTTTCTGGACTACACAGAAAATGAATTTGGGCTTGCAAAATAAATATTAATTAATTTATATAATTCTACTGAATTTTGTCCATAATTTCTTCGTTATAATTCTGATCGGGACGATTCTTTTGCCAAAACCCTCCAAATTTCAAGTTTTATTTATTTATTCAAAAATACTACAAAATATATTAATATATCTAATTATTTATTATTTTAATATTAAAATTCAAGTATAAAGGGTATAAAATAATATAAAATAATGTTTAATTAACGACCTATCAAATACCCCCACACTTAAAATTCAATTTTGACGACATATCAAATACTAAAATTAAACTACATAGTCAAAACAAATAAACCCTCAACCATTTGTCTCAAAATTGCATTATTATCATGGCATCAAATATTTTCACTTAAAGTATTTAAGCATATGGAATTCAAGAGTTAATACATTGTAACAAAATGTTTCAACAAGTAAGATAATGAGTAAATATAGTGAAATGGATCTCAACATGAATAAGACAAGTATGAATCAACTCACAAGGATATGCACTCATGAATTCACGCAATTTGTTAGGGTTTGTGTTTGCACTCAAAGTATGTGAGAAAAATGCTCACATAATAGAAATGAAGTACTTTCGCAAAATTTCAAACAAACACCTCATGATAAAAATTAAACATACTTGCACAAATGAACCAAAACCATAAGCTTACTCAAGTGATTGACTCAGCTAAATAAAATTTACCATCTTAAGAATCATAAGGTCTTTACGAAGGTTGTAAGTTTAGAGGCAATGAATGTATAGGATAAATGGTGCTCAAATTCGTTCCAAGACTCAATAGACTCCCAAAACGTATCATAACTTCCCAACCTTAGTGCAATGATGTCAGTAATTCATCCCTTCAAACATAGGCCTAATTTCATCATGTTGGGCCTCAAATTCATTTTTTGTGTTGGATTTACAAATATAAAGGACTTAACTCAAACATTACATAATCAAACTTTATTACCTTGATAGAGACTCAAAACTTTTTTTTTCTCATTTTCATTTTTTTCTTCATATATTAAGGTAATAACATGTGTCAATAATACAACAAAATTTGAGTAAGTAAATCCATATAATACACATAAAAGTCTTTAAAACATCACCAATTTCTCTTCACACCAATTTCATGTCTTTAACCGAGTCTTTGGAAGAATGGTGAAAAAATGTCTATACTAAGCTCAAGTGTTTAGATAATCATGGTGATGAAAGAAAGGCTTAATGTAGACTCAAAGGGGTTAAAACTAAGGGGGTCGCAACTTGTGCGCACAAAATAGGGAACATGGATGTTTAAATTTGTTGTGTTAACCCTAATGCCTTAATCATGTCCAAAATCAGAGAGTTTATTGACTTAAAAGTTTTGAAAATCATATAGAATAAGTTCTAATACTCTAAAGTTCATTAAAAGCTATGACAAGTATTTATGAGGCATATGTATATCAATTTAAACAAAAAACTTATGAATCACTCATCAAGGATGTATATAAAGTTCTAAAACTCACATAAGGTTCAAATGATTCATACTTATCTTATCATGCTCGTTTATGTACCAATTTACATGTATTATCTATAAGTTATAACACTTAAGTATTAAGAAACAAATTCAATTTGTAGTGAGCATCTTTATAGTCATAACATTTATTTCCGTTCATTTATATCATTAACAAGTTAAAGGGCAACTTAATACTCGTAAAAATACTAAATTAAAACAAAAAAGATCTAAGAAAACAATAAACAATTTTTTTTTTAATAATAAATTTTTTTTATTCTGAATTTTTTTTAAAAACAATTTTATTGCACAATTAAAATTATAAACCACTCCCCCACACTTAAATTCTACATTGTCCTCAATGTAGGAAAATAAGAAATAATTGAACATAGAATTGAAGTAAGGAAAATGATTTACGAAAATAAAACAAGAAAAACATTAAGTAAACAAAATAAAGAGAGTGAAGGTTGAAAGATAGCAAATCTGCGTTGATAACTCCTTCACATCCCGGGAACACATTGGGTTGCCTCCCAATAAGTGCTTGAAGTTTAACATCTATCCAGCCTAGACAGAAATGCAAGTTAGTTAGTCAAATATGCACGTTTGTCAAGAATACAAGTTAGAGATGTAAATTAGATTAAAGATGCAATGCAAATTAAACTAAAGATGCAAGTTAAGTTAAAAATACAAGTTAAAGATGTAAGTTAAGAATGCAAGTATAAATTAAAGATGCAATGTAAGTTAAAATGAAAGAAACAAGTTAAAGTTGACATGACAAGTAATGTAAGTTAAGATATAAACAAAAGTAAAAAGATATAACCAATATTTACATGTCGGGGGAAGTCAAAGATATATATGGTTCACATAGCTTCAAAGTTTAGATGGAGACTTCTACTTCCGTGCGGTCCAAGTAAATATCTTGGATTAATTCAACTGTTTGGGCAAGTTCACAATTTACAAATATAACATGACAATTTACATATGAACAATTTATATAAGTATGAACAATTTATTCACAAGTATGGTTTTATTCACTAGTAATGATATTTACAAAACAATTTCACATTAACAAACTAATATATTTACAAGATTTATTTATAAATTTATATTTACACGAACACAAAGTTAAGATAAGAATTTTTTTTTTCATTTTTTTTAATGAAGAAAAAGATAAACTTAAATAAATACATACACAAATAAAATAAATGTAAACAAGTCATATACAACTTATTAACTAGTATAAACAAATAAGTATGAACAAATATGTACAAATATGAACAAGTAAAAAAATAAATAAAAAAATAAATAAAAATTATGCACAAATATGAATGAACACTATGAAATATAAAAGTTATGAACAATTTATGAACAAGTATGAATAAGAAGAAAAATTATAAACAAGTATGAACAAGTATATACAATTATAAACAAAGTATGAACAAGTATAATATGTAACGACCCGAACCGAGAATAATAATATTTTAATGTAAAAAGACTATTTTGCCCCTGAAGGGGGGAAACTTTGACTTTTGACCCGGGCAACAATTTGGACTTTGACCCATGACTATGATGTAGGTCGGGACGTCACGAATCCGTAGACAGGCGGCACGCCGAAATCGGAGTTCGTATGAAGAAGTTATGGTCAAGGAAGCGTTTTAGCGGAATTTACGAACCGAGAACAACGGAATAAAATATTAATTTATTACGGGAATCCGTGCCAACCTAATATTTAAATCAAACCGGTGGATTAGTGACAAGTGTCACCCATCCAAGCCTACACTATTCCCATAAAGCAACTAACACTATTTAAGCTATTTTTATATTATTTCTTTTTCCCTCCAATTAACCCCAGCCCTTGGATTTTCTGTTCAAATGAATCCTAGCCCTCCATTTTCATCTGCTTTCCTTGTTCATGCACGATCTCTGTCTCTGCCTTTTCTTACAAACACACACAAACACACATACAGCCCCCTTCACAACCCGTGCATTTCTTCCATTTTTCTCTCGACCAAGGCGATCAAACCAGCCCTCCTCTTCACACCAAACGACCACCCACAGCACCACCATCATCTGGTCTTCACAACCCGTGCACCACCAGCAACCACCAGCCCATTTTCCCGTCCGAAATCCCGTCCAAAAACTCAGACCCGAAACACGACGGAAACGGGTCCAAGAAGCAAACCGTGACAACCACATCATCTCGACGCGGGGGAAGCTCCAATCTGCACCGTGAGGACCCCAGGAGCTTAACTGGACGACGGCACGGCCTGCGGCGGCGACACGGCGGCGGTAAGGTCGAAAACCCGAAAACCCGTTTTACTCCTCTATTTCGAACCAACCTGTTTTAGTGCTAGGAAATTGATTGTGTGATGTTAGGAATGTCCTAGGGTGAGAGACGAGTCGATCAGGACCGGTTTGGACGACGGAGACGGCGTGGATCACCGGAGAAGACGATCGGACTTTGGCCGTGAGTTTCAGAGAAGAACTGGTGAGTTTTCTCCCATTTTCTTTCCATTTTGAGGTTGTAGAACCATAGAACAGACCTAGACGACCCTATAGGGATGAACCCCGTCGAAAATGGTGGCCGGAGTCGTACGGTTGAATCGGGTCAAGCCGTGGGTCGACGGCGACCCGGTTCCAGTCAAACGGGTCTGACCCGATACTGTAGCATGATGACGTCATCATGCTGACGTCACTTCTGACGTCATGATGACGTCATCCTGTCAGATATTGTTAGACCAGGGACCAATCAGAACATGCCACGTGTCACCTGACAAGTGTCAGTGATGATGTCATGCTGACGTCAGCATGACGTCACTGCTGACGTCAGCAGTACTGTAGCAGCGTTGACCCACGCGTTGACCAGGCGCGTGGGGGCGCGTGTGAACAGTGATTTTGGTGGGGCCGGTACCATTTTCAAGGTTTCGACGATACGGATCCAATGGAGGTGGTTTCGTGTCGATCGGAGATCGTTATGTTGGTCAAAATGGGGTTTGAAGCACCGGGAATAGTGCCCGGGATGCGATTTTGAGGCGGATCTGTTCTAGGGTCTTGGTATTGATATTATAGGGTCCTTAAGTAACCCTCAGGAATAATAATACAGGTTTATAGAGATCGTTGAGCAGCAAGGACCGAGTGTGAGTGGGCTGTTTGATTTATAAAAGGCTTGCATGCATAAACTGTTTTACTATTTCTACTGATGAGTCTTATGAACTGTTTATATATGCTATGTTTTGGGCATGAGACCCGTCTGGATTATATGTGGATTTTGTTTGGGATGTCCGGGGGACATAGGGTAAACTATACTGTTATTGTACTGTACTTTCCTACCTGTGTATATTGTCTCCTCCAGGGAGGGTCGTTGGCCTGGGTGGACCCTGGAGTAGTCACGGGGCTCTGACTGAGTGGAGTTGACCCCCGTTGGGCTGCTTACTCTCAGGAAGGCATGTTCATATACCTCGGGCAGTGACCGGGATACCGGGAGCTGATGTACCTAGAGAGTCTCGGGTGTGATGTCAGGACCCACCCCGGTTTCACCCCGAAACCCGAGGTAAATCCCGCTTCCGTCTGACTCCCCGACACAACACCCAAGTAACACTCACGCAACTCAGTCAGACGCAGGAGTAATTAAACAAAATATCCCAACCTTATCGTTTACAGAGCATAGCACTAAATTACAAGGAAAATAAAAACTGATAAAGTACACGCACACAGAAGCCGTTAAACTCTTCTAGGATCCCTCACGTCACTTCTATGCCTCGGACACTGCCTCGACGTCAAGACCCCGCGCTAGCTCCACAACCTGGAGGGCAATTTAAAACAGAAAATGTGAGTGGACCAGAAAGTACAAAGAGTTCAAAACCATTTTATAAGAAAACCGAGTTTAACCCTCCGTTTTGAAACCACATGCATAACCAACAGTTATGAACACAGTTATGAAATAATCATTATAAAACATCATAAGAAACAGAAACACTATAAAATATCATAAGAAACCATAACATGAGTATCAGAAACCGTATCAAATCCACATTTCCCGATCGAACCTGCTGGACCTATCCGAGTCTTTAAACTCCCGAGTCTTTAAACTCAATCCAGGCCTTAATCATATCCGAGTCTTTAAACTCCCGAGTCTTTAAACTCAAGGCCTACGGGGGAAATCAATATATATCCGAGTCTTTAAACTCCCGAGTCTTTAAACTCAATCCGGGTCTTTAAACCCAATCCGGCCGGTCCCCCGTCACATATATCCGGGTCTTTAAACCCAATATCCAGATCCAGCAAATCCAATCCCAAATCATTTGAAAACCATGTACCAGTCCATATCCAAACCCGAATCCGGAATCACCGGTCCGATACCCTTCCGGCATCCAGAACCGTCATTCCGAACCCAAATCCGGAGGCCACTTTCCACTTGAAAACCAACTTCCATTTCCGAAATCCGTTTCTAAAACCTAAAACCTTTATTATCGAAATCATGTTCCAAAACCCCTTAAAATCATTGAAATCATTTATCTTTCCAAAACCATAGCATCATAATCAGAATCAAGCCTTTCTCGTAAAACGTGCTGAAACCATCTTTTCTCGAAAAACATGCAACAGTGTAAAACCAACAAAACATATTCAATAAACATAGAATCATAATCAAAACCACAAAACAATTATAGAAAACAGTTATGCATGCTCGAGTTTAGAGAAGGGGTCCACTCACAGTACTGAGCCCTACTCGCGTCCCGAACGTCCAGCCCGTTCCTCGGCTTCCTCGGGAAATCCCGATCCTGTCAATCACCGTCAAATTACGTCACTAACACGTCTACGAAGGTTTACCTAAATTCCCTCAAAAATCCCCGAATCGAAAACCTAAAACCCGGGACCCTAAACCTTCACCCTCGCGGAAACTACATTCAAACGACTTCCGACTGACCCGAAACCAACTCCATTGAACTCACCACAACTCCTAGACCAAAAACCATGTTGACCGTTTCTCCATACGCCGCCGCACGCGCCCCCACGCGCCGCCCAAAGTGGCTGCGCGTGGCCCTCACGCGCCTGCTACAGTGCACCGTCAACCTTGCGCAGACCCGGTTCGCACCAGTGGTCTGGACCCTGAACCGGCGAGAGCGGTTCTCCTCATTCCGTCCACCAAAACGACTCCTCTCTTCACCAACAGCATCGTCCCATCCTAGGCTACCCCTTCCTGTATGTCACTCACCTCGATTCACCCTAAAACTCGTCGACTCAACCTTAAACAAAAACCCGTACACTGCCCTGTTTCTTACTCCGGCCACCCACGACTTCCCCCTTCACGGAGGCTACACCAACCTCTTCCTAGGACTCTACCAAACCTCAACCAACCTTCCTGGACTGTCGACTCAGCTCCAAGCTCGACGACTCGCCGTTTAAAACCCACGGCCAAAACAGAGGACACAGACACCTCCGTCGTGCCTGTCGCCACCGTGCACCACCCATCACGGCAGCACCACCAAACTATTCCTAAGACTCAACTAAAACCCTTAGACCACTCTAGACTCATCGATTCAACCTCCCAAACCACAACTTCCACGTTGAAACTCAACGGGAAAACAGAGCATCGACATGGGAATGAGAGAATTACCTGCCTCCAGTCGCCGTCGTGAGCTCCGCTGGTAGTGGTTGACTCCTCGCAACCCACACGACACCACCACGGACTCAGTTGCCCCGTACACGGCTGCCACCGCCACACTTCTCACAAATTCCTTCCTGTTTTCCCCCCTGATTTTCCCGCAGCTCTTGACACCCTCACACACAGCCACCACACCGTCAACCTCTCTCACTGCTTCCCTCTCATTCTCTGATCACCCTCACACACTCACAATTCATCAACACACACACCACCACCCTCAATTTCCTTCACGATCTCCCTCTGTTTTCTGTTTCCTTCTGCGCACAAACACGAACACGGGCACGGGTACACCCCAAAAATAGAACCGTGCACACACCTTAGAATCCCCCAGAACCCACTACACACTTGCCACATGTCACCATCCCCCACTCTCTCTCACCCATGTGGCCCAATCTCAGCCGTCCATTTTGCTTCCTCTGCACAAATCCCCAGAAACCAAAAAGACCACAATACCCTCCAGTTTTACACATTTTTATGGTTTTACCGAAACTTCCTAGACCCGTAACTCTCGCCTCGTAAGTCCGATGAATACGTGCCGCCTGTCATCGAACTCAGGACGACGGAATCTATCTAACCATCCTAGGTCAACCTACCAAAACTCGATTATTCAAAAAGTCAACTTTTCCCCTTAATTTACCCAAATTACGATTATGCCCTTAACCTTCCGAACATCATAACTTCCTCCTCGGATGTCGGAATCGGGCGTGCCACCTGCCTAAGGATTCGTGACGTCCTAAACTACGTCCTGGTCACTGGTCAATCCCCAATTGACCACCCGAAATAAAAGTCAACATCTCTGCCCGACCCAGGGGCAAAACGTCATTCTAGGTTCCCGGACCCCTCGGGACCACCTAACCACTGCTTAACCTCAATAATCACACCTTAATCACTATCTTAATCCAGGCTCTCGGGACGGGTTGTTACATGTGAGACCCTGAGTGGCAACGCGTAGCCTTAGAACCGTGACATCATTTGGGTTGGGTTTTACAGTGCACTGATATGTTAGTTTCACCTTACGATTATTATTGTGGTTCATTTGTTATGCTTTCATTATAATATTATATTTTCACTGCATGCAAGATTTGGAAAACGGAGGGGTAAAACCTTATGATTATTTTATTATTAAATTGATTTCTAAACTGTTATTTTTGGCCCACTCACCCTTGTTTTACTGACCCCTCCAGACCCTGACACGGAAATAGAGGAGGAGGATCCCGAGGAGGAGGCAGAGGTTTAGTTTGCCTAGCTGTGCACCTGTACACCCACTTGTGGGTAGGTTGAGTACCGAATAAATGTACTCTGACTAGTGTGCTCACATGTTGTATTTTACTTTCCCTTGTCTGACAGTATCACTTTAAACACTGTGTTTGTACGTTATCTATCTATGTGAGTCTTCGGTTTTCATTTAAGGGTAATTTTGGTATGTTTAGAGTCATTGTCAGACGGGAGCGGGGCACGTCCCCGGGTGGTCCCAGTGGGATTGGGATGGGTCCTGTCATAATAAGAGTTTGAATTTACATAAACAAATATAAAAATAAAAATTATGAACAAGCAAACAAATGAAAATTAAGAACAAGTATAATAATTATGAACAAGTATGAAGAATAACAAGTAACATATATACAACATTTATTCACAAGTATGAATTAACACTAATATGAAGCTAAAACTAAAGAAAGTTGGAAAGTAAAAATATATATATATATATATATATATATTGAGGTAATGAAAATGTTTTCCTTATTAAATTTTTTTATTAATTAAATTTTTTTTCTGAATTTATTAAATAAATAAATGAAGAAAAGGAATTTTTTTTTTTACGAATTTTATGTGTTTTTTTAAATTACAAAAACAAATCAAAATAAATAAAAGTAAAAATAAGGAAAAGTGAACATGTACAATATGCATTTATGAACAAGTAAAAAGAATGAACATTATCTACAAGTATGAACAAGAATAATATGACAAGTATAAGAATTATAAACAAACATAAATGAAAGTCAATTATGAACAAGTATGTATAAGTATAAAATGAACAAGTAAAATAAAAATTTAAATTTACATAAACAATTATAAATGAACAAGTATATAAAAAAGTTATGAACATTTATGAACAAATATAATAAGAACAAGTAAAGTATGAACATTATAAACAAATATAATAAGAACAATTATAAGAATCAAAATTATGAACAAGTATAAAAATAATTAAAAATAATACACAAGTATAATATGAACAAGTATAAAGATAAACATTATGAACAAGCATAATATGTACATGTATAAAATAAACAAATAAAAAAATAATAAGAACAAAAATAAGATGGATAAATAAAATATAAACAAGTATAAGAATTACAAATAAGTAAGTAAAAGTTATGGACAAATATAATATTAACAAAAGTAAAAATTATAAACAAGTATAATATGCACAATTTATATACATACACCAACATATTAAAAATGATTTTCAATTTCCGCGGCAACGGCGGCAAAAATTGATAATGGCCAAAGTATGCATTAAATTAAACACGTAATTCGAGTATTATGCAATTTAACCCTTTTTGTGTAGATGTAGTATTGGTAAATAGAGATCGTTCTTAACCGGGGAAATTAGGGAACATTAATAATTTGTTAGTGAGAAAGAATAATGAATAAAAGAATAATTAATAAATTAATTATTGAATAAATGAATTAAAGAATTAATAAAAGAAATAAAAAAATAAAGAATTAATGAATTAATGAATTAAAGAATTAAAGAATTAAAGAATTAAAGAATTTAATAATAAAGAATAAAAGAATAAAATGGGGGATTTTAGGAATATTGTAATCTAAACTACATTTTAACCAAACTAAGAATTAAATTCAAATTAACAATAAAATTATTTAAAACTACTCCTAAAATAAATTTCTTTTAAATACAATTTTTACTAACACTCTAACATCATGCTTATATTGAACGAATCACGAAATCCTACCTTCATCATCTCTATTACTTGCATATGTTTTTCATATTATAAATGCACCGAACAACGGATTATTACTTACAATATGATCTACCTTAAGTTTGTGATTTAATGCGCCGAACAGCGATCAAACATTAAATCTCTTCAACTCTATTCTAAATGCCCCGAACAACGGATCAACATTTAGCTTCGAATTGAAGTTTAAGCACTAAAACATATGAAGTAAAAGAAATTCAGAAAGTAAAATACATGGAGATTGTATTCATACTTACAAATGTTAGAAAGAAAATACCAACACATATATGGAATTATAAGTAAAACTAAAATAATAACAAGAATTTAAGTAGAAAAAAATGGGTTTTCACAAGAATTACCGAACAACGGCAGGAAACTTGTGAAGATGGAAGAAGAAATTCGAGGAATTTGGTTTTAAAAACTTTTGAATTGCCTTATAATTACCTAACCTTAGGTTTTTCTTAAGGAAAATATAAAAATTTAATTAAAGAGAAGTTTAAGAAATTCTAAGAACAAAATAAAGAAAATAAAACTAAAATAACCAATTAAAAGAAGTTACAAAATGGTCCCAAAATAAATCTACAAAATAAAAAGAAGAAAAACTAAGAGAGAAAACTAGAGAGAAAAACTAGAATTAAAAACTAAAAAGGGAACAAAATGAGGACAATTGGGGACCTTTTACAAATGAAATGACCTCCTTATTTATAGAGGGAGAAGTTTAAGAAATTCTAAGAACAAAATAAAGAAAATGAAACTAAAATAACCAATTAAAATAAGTTACAAAATGGTCCCAAAATAAATCTACAAAATAAAAAGAAGAAAAATTAAGAGAGAAAACTAGAGAGAAAAACTAGAATTAAAAACTAAAAAGGGAACAAAATGAGGACAATTGGGGACCTTTTACAAATGAAATGACCTTATTTATAGAGGGAGTGCCAAAAATCCAAATATAAAAAATACAAAAATAAGATATAAAAATATAATGATGAACAATGATGATTTTAGGGATGGTTTGGGTTGAAAAGATGACTAAAAATGAGCTGGAATTGCAGGGAAATTTGAAAAGCATGCTGGAAAATTGCTGCAAAGGGAGCAGTTGAGGAGTTGGTGAAAAGCTGCAGAAAATGAAAGGTTGATTTCGGTGGACTATAGCAGCAGGAGGCAGGTGAGAGACGGTGGCAGGCAGCAGACAAGCGTACGGTAAGTCAGCACACACGCGTTGAGGCTGACACCTCCAGTTCGATATACTCGCGCCAAAGGCTGTTGAATGGGAGCTCGGCAGCCGTTTGCTGATCACAGCACTAGGTTGGAGAGGGAAATGGGCTCGCAGGCTGTGGGCTTTGCTGGGACTGGGTCGTTGTTTGGGTCGAACGACTGGGCTTGCTTCCACATAATTCTGGGCCGGTTTTCTGGGCTGCACAGAAAATTTGGGCTTGCAAAATAAATATTAATTAATTTATATAATTCTATCGAATTTGGTCCATAATTTCTTCGTTATATTCCGATCGGGACAATTCTTTTGCCAAAACGCTCTAAATTCCAAGCTTTATTTATTTCTTCAAAAATATTACAAAATATATTATTTTATCTAATTATTTATTATTTTAATATTAAAATTCAAGTATAAAGGGTATAAAATAATATAAAATAATACTTAATTAACGACCTATCACTACAACTTGAATTTGTTTGTTAATATTTTGTGATTAAGTGTTATAACTTGTAGATAATGCATGTAAATTGGTACATAAACGAGCATGATAAGATAAGTATGAATCATATGAACCTTATGTAAGCTTTAGAACTTTATATACATCTTTGATGAGTGATTCATAAGGTCTTTGTTTAAATTGATATACATATGCCTCATAACTGCTTGCAATAGATTTTAATGAACTCTAGTGTACTAGAACTTATTCCATGTGATTTTCAAAGCTTTTAAAGTTAATAAACTCTCTAATTTTGGAAATGATTAAGGCTTTAGAGTTAACACCACAAATTCAACATCCATGTTCCCTATTTTGTGCGCACAAGTTCCGACCCCCTTAGTTTTAACCCTTTTGAGCCCACATTAAGCCTTTCTTTCATCACCGTGATTATCTAAACACTTGAGCTTAGTATAGACATCCTTTAACCTTGTTCCAAGGACTTGGTTGAAGACATAAAGATAGTGTGAAGAAAAAATGATGATGTTTTGAAGATTTTTATGTGTATTATGTGGATTTACTTACTCAAATATTGTTGTATTATTGGCACATGTTATTACCTTTGTATATAGTAAAAAAAACCAAAAAAAAAAAAGTTTGAGTCTCTATCAAGGTAATAAGGTTTGATTATGTAATGTTTGAGTTAAATTCATTATATTTATAAATTCGACACAAAAAAATGAATTCGAGGTCCAACATGAAGAAATTAGGCCTATGTTCGAAGGGATGAATTCATGATATCATTCCACTAAGGTCGGGAAGCTATGTTATGTTTTGGGAGTCTATTAAGTCTTGGAACGAATTTGAGGACTACTTATCGTACATATTCCTTGCCGCTAAACTTAGCCCCATTACAACCTTCATAAAGACCTTATGATTCTTAAGATGGTATGTCAGGACCCGCTCCAAATCCCCCGAGATTAATGTGGGACATGCCTGATCCCGTCTGACACAAAGTGTCAGACCAGGGAAAATTCCCGCTTCAGACCACTCGGGGCTTCTAGAGCGTACCAGGATCCGGAGGAGGGATGTGATGTCTCGGTCTCTGCTACATCCCACATCCGCGATCAACCTGAAGGGCATTCAAAAACATCAAAAGCCGTGAGTGGACAAAACAAATAATTTATAAAAATATTTTCATAAAAAAACGTTTATGCCTTTCATTGAAAAGCATGCATGTATTCGAAAACCATTTATCAAAACATTCACAAACCATTAGGGCCTTGGCCCAAAACCGTTCTCCGTAAACCTCATAAAACTAGTGTTCTTTTACACTTCAAAATGCATTTGCAAACCGCTTCTCATGTGAAGCCATAACTTAGTAGGGTCTCAGCCCAAATCAATATACGTGGGTCTCAGCCCAAAACCATATCCAAAACATAGAACACGGGGTCTCCGCCCCAAACCACTTTCTGTGAAATCTCATATACATAAACATATACATATATACAACCCATCCTCGGCATCTCAGATGCCAAATCGGGGCACACATCCCCTAGGGAACTAATCCCTGATATCTGTCACGATTCATATCTATAAGTAGGCATACTATTCGGGGTATCACTCCGAGTCTTCCCCCCATGAATTCTACATCTGGAAGGCTCTATCCAACATCCAGGATCTACGACGTCTGGATGGCTATCTCCAGACCCAGTCCGAGATCATATCATAACTCCCACTCCTGGAATGTGCTCCCTATGAGGATTACTCATTCTGGGTAGTGCATCGTGACTCTCCAAGTCGACGTCTGGAGGAGACCAAACAACTCATGTCGGAGGGTATATACATTTTCAATATACTTTCTTTCTCAACTGGGTCTCATACACGAATCTCAACAGGATTCCTCGAATCCGATTCAAAATCCAAATCTCACAGGCCTCAGCCTAAATCCACAGTTCAATAGGGTCTCAAACCCGAAATTCTCATTTCATAAACCAAACTGGGACTTAAGCCTGATTTCACAGTCCAACGGGGCCTCAAGCCCGATTTCACAACCAACTGGGCCTCTAGCCCGATATCACAACTAACGGGGCCTCAAGCCCGATACAAGAAATCAACAAGTCCTCAAGCCCAATTTCACAATCAACGGGGCCTCAAGCCCGATTTTACAATCAACTGGGCTTCAAGCCCGATTTTCACAATCAACTGGGCCTCAAGCTCGATTTCACAATCAACTGAGCCTCAAGCCCGAAATCGTAAACCAACGGGGCCCTCGGCTTGATCGTATAACTCAAATGCGCCTCTGGCTCTCTTTCTCATCAAATCAAATGGACTCTAAGTCTGATGGTTTGTAAATCAAATGGGTCTCATGCTCGATTTCATATTTCTAAATCCAAAACCCATTCATTAAACCCTCAGTGAAATACCAGCACATAAAGGCACAACATAAAGCTGGAAATCTTGAAATACGTGCCGTTTCAAATAGTTCTCGAAATATTCCATGAACCATAACTTTCCTGTCGAACGTCCGATTTCAACGTGTCGCCTGTCTACGGACTCGTATTGACCCGATCTACGTAACGGTCCTTGGCCCTCGGCCATCGGACCGCCCAGGTCAAAAGTCAACTTTTTACCCTCGTTTAGGGGTAAAATCATAATTTCACCATCAACGTCCGTTAATCCTCATTTAATCCCCAATTAGCCTCGCTAATCAGTCATTAAGTCTTAATTAATCCCTATAATTCGAGACGGGTCGTCACAATCTTCCCCCCTTCAAGAATTTCCTCCTCGAAATTCAAACTGACCCAATTCCACAACCAAACTGTGGAAATCCAATCATGTCCCTTATACTCGGGTACTCTCTTTTAACATACACATTCGACACAACCACCATACTCGTCGGTACGCACTGTCACCGGAGCTTCTAAAGCTCCAACTCACTTATCACCAACTGAGTTCCAATCTTTGACTCTCGAGGGTCATCACCTCGGCTCGTAAGTCTCACTCGAGACGTCGACACTCATCGATCTCGCCTGTCACTCACTTTGACAGGTCAGCTATACCAAATTGACATACAAATGGCTTTTCAGCCTGATGGTTCTTCTCATCTGACAATCGAAGTCAGCTTCAAAGTTTGACGACCCTTCGCATCCGACAACCTGAGCTGATATCCTATTCATACTCTGATCCATCAACATCCTCTAGATCCTACCATCACAATGGCACAAATCCCATCTCGCAGGTCATCCTCAAACCTATGGCATCTACCGACCTCGACACGCATGTCGGCCAACACTATCGTTTTCTTATACGTAAACTGACTCCTTCAGTGATCCTTGATGACTCCAGTGAGAGTCACATCGAATCACACCAATCCGAATGCAATCAGATTCCAATTAACTCCATTACGATGATACGTCACAACCATCGTAACCAGCCGACAACTCCAGGCTCCACTGCGTTTTCGCTGTTCCACTCTCATCTCGACTTGCTCTCGAGACCTCGCATCATACCTCGAGTCACTTAGCAACCGATACTGAAATATTGACTCACTCGAGTCCCAAACTGTCACTATCAGATCTAATCTGATTGCCACTCATGTATATCTAGTACTCTATCCAACCTACAACACACTCATACTCTCGGGGTACTCTCAACCCGACATACTGATTGACCATGGTCAATCCTATCATCCAACGTGCATAACACACCGGTGCACCCCCATCACATCAATCATCAAGGCACTACTCGGCCTGATCTATTCCTGCACTTGGGTAACGTCCAATCATACACTACTATCCGCATTCCAACCACGGCTCGGACCTCAACCTTCTGTCACTAGGCGCACCTCAATCCAGCACACTCTCCGCTCTCATACCCAAGACAGATGATACATTCATATAACCAACTTCTGTCTTGTCTTCTCACTGACTATGCTAAGGGATTCCTTATCTGTCTCACGATACAGTTCTCCTCTGCTCCTAACTTAGCATAATCATCAAGGTAATTCACTTTAATGACGACCGGACCTCGGTCTACTCGACTCAAGATCGCCACAATCATCTCAGTAATCTCGATTGACTAGATTGCCACCACACTACACGATCCAGCTAGGATCCACTATCAGCTTCCTCAATCGACGTAAGATGACCCATAAGACCAACATGGGTTCGCTACCTCAGACACTTACTTGTCACATGCGGTGACGCTAAGTACCATCTACTTTTCCAGTCAATCAAATTAGACTCACAGTCTAGCTGTTCGGTTCTTACACCCTCTTGAATCCTTTAACTGTCGTATCACTCCTCGTCATCCTACTTAGGGAAGAGTCAAGGAGAGTCCAAAATGATGACACCAAAATTCATCCTATGTCATCCTGCGGCACTAAGCACTATCTGCTAGAAAGAGAAAAACTAGAAGTCTCTTTCATCGACTTCGGAATACCCATCTCCAACTAACTTCGGAATCAAGTATCCTTATCTTGGTCTCAATCACAGCCTCTCTTGATTCCGAAGTTCCAATTACGTTGGAAACATGCTCCTTTTCGGATTACTGAGCTTACTCTCTACTCGAGTATTCACGTCTTATAGGCAAACTATAGCCAAGTCCTCAACTCAGGGGGTATGGTCAACTGCAGTCCACCAAACCAAGTATACCCTGTACCTCGCACTGAGCCACTCGGGATCCTCTCTGCCCTATTCAGTGCCCATCGAACTCACATGTTTACCCCTATAGGGCACGTCTACCAACTCGGTCGTACGTCTACCAACTCGGTTGCAAACCACGCCCTCAACTCACTCGGACATCATCCACATGTTCATAAGCAATCCAACTCGCCTATCCGTCTGCGACCGTATATACACATCCAAAAGGATGTCAATTCATCCTAATTTGATGTACTTCTCGATTGAGGAGTCACAACAGGCTCCTGTTGTGATCTACAATCAAATCACTGTGTAATACCGTAACTGACCAACTGATCACCATTTTCCATGACAGTACTCGCGTCGTCCATTCTTCGTCATCTCAATCACTACTGGGACAGAGTCCTTGCCCAGTTCAACTACTACTGGGTTCTACCCAGTTCAACTCTATCCTAGCTATCGTCTTGACATCAATCCCAAGAACCCACACTAGCCGATGAATCCTCCTCGTCGTGTAGTGGTAGAAACCAACCACGAGCACATCACGACTGAGATCCTCTCAGCTCATGGCAAGTCATCTCTCCGCTTTATCGTCATCGTAATACCGCCACACGAAGTACGAATCAAACCAATCCTAAACCATGCTCAAATCAAGAAATCGCCACTTATCTCTACTCGGGTCGGAGAGGTTCTACCTCCTTTGTATCCAACGACTCTGGGTATGGTCATTCCGATAATCCAAACAGGAAAATGGACGTTCCCCGAACATCCCTCGATTCTCAACATTCGAAATCAAATCTAGCCTCGATGGTGAGACCTACCACGAGTTCGTACAGGCACAACCCACCTACATCACCATCGAGACTCCGAATCTATGCTGTCAACTCACCCCCGACACCAACCGCTCAACACACAGTATCCACCAATCGGTCTGCCTCGAAATCCGATCAACAAGTACCACTCTCCTGGTAGCTTGTCTAATCACTCGCCAACTAGGGTTATTGCAAACTTGGCTGCTCCCTGCAGCATGTCCATCTCAAGTGATCCCTGGCACTCGACTCTGAAGAGTCATCGTGCCCAGTTACTGGTGTCCAACCAACCAGCAACCACAATCTGAGGATCTCGTCCCCTCGTAACTCTACGGTTTCTAGCCTCTGGCCTCCACGAGGACTTGGCCATCCTCCATGCCTAACACTACACAAGCACTACGAGTCGCAATCGCATCCTACCATGCCACACAACAGCTACTCCGAGCATCTCCTGCCAGTCGACATCCCTCCAGGATTCAACACACTGAAACATGGTATCTCTTGCCAAATAGGATCAACGTTCCTAATCCAACCAGTCTCAGCCAAGGTCCTCGCACGCCTGACAGCTCCTAGCTATAAAATTTCTGATCTGGATACTTCTATCGTGGATGATCCTAACGTCCGACCTTTACCGGTTCCACTTTGCTCTATTCCATGTCCGACATGACTACTCGATGGTCACGACTCTTTGGTCGTCCTACTGTATCTACTGGTCCCCGTGATCATATCTCAAGTAACACTACGGTCCTAAGTTGTTAGATTCACACGCGCATTGATCCCACTAGGGATCCAACTTCTTGAAAAACATGGCATTCCATGCCAATCGAACGCTAAACCATTGTACCTCGTTCCAAACGTAATCTAATTAGGATCTGATCCCACAGAATCCACCTACTCCTACCCTAACTATCAGGTTAATGACGGACTGTTACCACTGTAGAGACATCACATCCTCGACCGGTGCGTTACTCTGAGAGCAAAACACGCTCTGATACCACTTGTCAAGACCCACCCCAAATCCCCCGGGATTAATGTGGGTCATGCCTGATCCCATCTGACATGAAGTGTCAGACCAGGGAAAATTCCCGTTTCAGCCCACTCGGGGCTTCCAGAGCGCGCTAGGATCTGAAGGAGGGATGTGATGTCTCGGTCTCTGCTACAGCCCACATCCGCGATCAACCTGAAGGGCATTCAAAAACATCAAAAGCTTTAAGTGGACAAAAAAAGAATTTATAAAAACATTTTCATAAAAGACACTTATGCCCTTCACTGAAAAGCATGCATGCATTTGAAAACCATTTATCAAAACATTCACAAACCATTAAGGCCTTGGCCCAAAACCATTCTCCGTAAACCTCATAAAACAAGTTTTCTTTTACACTTCAAAACACATTTGCAAACCGCTTCTCATGCGAAGCCATAACTTAGTAGGGTCTCAGCCCAAATCAATATACGTGGGTCTCAGCCCAAAACAATATCCAAAACATAGAACACGGGGTCTCCGCCCCAAACCACTTTCTGTGAAATCTCATATACATAAACATATACATATATACAACCCATCCTCGGCATCTCAGATGCCAAATCGGGGCACACAGCCCCTAGGGAACTAATCCCTGATATCTGTCACGATTCATATCTATAAGTATGCATACTATTCGGGGTATCACTCCGAGTCTTCCCCTAGGAATTCTACATCTGTAAGGCTCTATCCAACATCCAGGATCTACGACGTCTAGATGGCTATCTCCAGACCCAGTCCGAGATCATATCATAACTCCCACTCCTGGAATGTGCTCCCTATGAGGATTACTCATTCCGGGTAGTGCATCGTGACTCTCCAAGTCGACGTCTGGAGGAGACCAAACAACTCATGTCGGAGGGTATATACATTTTCAATATACTTTCTTTCTCAACTGGGTCTCATACACGAATCTCAACAGGATTCCTCGAATCCGATTCAAAATCCAATCTCACAGGCCTCAGCCTAAATCCACAATTCAATAGGGTTTCAAACCCAAAATTCTCATTTCATAAACCAAACTGGGACTTAAGCCCGATTTCATAGTGCAATGGGGCCTCAAGTTCGATTTCACAACCAACTGGGCCTCTAACCCGATATCATAACTAACGGGGCCTCAAGCCCGATAATAGAAATCAACGGGGCCTCAAGCCCGATTTCACAATCAACGGGGCCTCAAGCTCGATTTCACAATCAACGGGGCCTCAAGCCCAATTTCACAATAAAATGGACCTCAAACTCGATTTTACAATCAATTGGGCCTCATGCTTGAAAACGTAAACCAACGGGGACCTCGGCCCAGTCTTATAACTCAAATGGGACTTCTGCCCGCTTTCTCATTAAATCAAATGGACTCTAAGTCCGATGGTTTGTAAATCAAATGGGTCTCATGCCCAATTTCATATTTCTAAATCCAAAACCCATTCATTAAAACCTCAGTGAAATAACAGCACATAAAGGCACAACATAAAGCCAGAAATCTCGAAATACGTGTCGTTTCAAATAGTTTCTGAAATCTTCCGTGAACCGTAAATTTCCCTTCAAAAGTCCGATTTCGACATGCCGCCTGTCTACGTAATCGTATTGATCCGATCTACGTAACGGTCCTCAGCCCTCGGCCATCGGACCGCCCGGGTTAAAAGTCAACTTTTTGCCCTCGTTCAGGGGCAAAATTGTAATTTCACCCTGAACGTCTGTTAATCCCCGTTTAATCTCCGATTAGCCTCGCTAATCAGTCATTAAGTCTTAATTAATCCCGATACTTCGGGACAGGTCGTCACAAGGTAAATTTTGATTAGTTGAGTTTATCACTTGAGCAAGCTTATGGTTTTGGTTCATTTGTGCAAGTATGTTTTATTTTTATCTTGAGGTGTTTATTTGAGATTTTTCAAATCTATTTTACTTCTATTACGTGAGCATTTTTCTCACATACTTTGAGTGCAAACACAAACCCTTACAAATTGAGTGAATTTATGAGTGCATATCCTTGTGAGTTGATTCATACTTGTATTATTCATGTTGAGATCCATTTCACCATATTTACTCATTATCTTACTTGTTTAAACATTTTGTTACCATGTATTACCTCTTGAATTCCATATGGTCAAATGCTTTAAGTGAAAATCTTTGATGCCATGATCATAATAATGAAATATTGAGACAAATGGTTAAGGGTTTACTTGTTTTGACTTTGTAATTTAATTTAAGTATTTGCTAGGGACTAGCAAAGTTGAAGTGTGGGGGTATTTGATAGGTCCTTAAATAAGCATTATTTTATATTATGTTATACCTTTTATACTTGACTTTTAATATTAAAATAATAAACAATTGAAGAAAATAATATATTTTGTGTTATTTTGTAGAATTAAATAAAGCTTGGAATTTGGAACATTTTGGTAAAAGAATCGTCCCAATCGGAATTATAACGAAAACTTTATGGATGAAATTCAGTGAAATTATATTAATTAAATTGAAAATCCATTTGCAAGCCTAGAAAATCGGCCCATATTAATTTGTTGCAGCCCAGAAGCCCAATCCATTCTTCAGCCCAAACCCGGCCCAAGATCCAGCCCAAACTCGAAGCCCAGGCCTCTGACAAGTCGCGCAGCCCTACAGATGTCTCGCTGCCTTTCTTTTCAGCACAAAACGCGCGACTGCAGTCTATCTTTCCAGTCCGCCCGCGCCGAATTCGCTTGCTTTTTCCAGCCGCCGCTCATCATGTCCCATCATTGCAGTTTAGCAGCATGCTGCTGCCTGCAAAATTGCCAAAAACACCCCTAATTTTCATCATTTCTTTTTGAACTATTTTATTATTAGTTTTATATTTTATTTTGTATTTTATTTTTATTTCTTTTTGACACTTCCTCTATAAATAGGAAGGTCATTCTCATTGTTGAAGAGTCCCCATTTTGGTTCTCTTTTTAGTAGTTTAGGTTCTAATCGTTCTCTCTAGTTTTTCTCTTCTTTTAGTTCATCTTCTTTCTATTTTGTTCTTTATTTTTGGGGACCATTTTAACCTCTTGTAGATTTTATTATTAATTAGTTTTCTTTTAATTATTGTTCTTAATTTATGTTTTTTTTTATGTTATTTCTTAATTTCATTTCTTCTTTACTTTGTTCTTATGATTTTTCTTTGAGAGCTCTTAAACACATTTTTATGTTTTCTTTAAGAAATACCTAGACCAAGTAATTCTAAGGCAATTCAAAAGTTTAAAGACCAAATTCCTCGAATTTCTTCTTCCATCTTCACTAGTTTCCTGCCGTTGTTCGGTGATTCTTGTGAAAATTCATATTTTTCTACTTAAATTCTTATTATTGTTATTGGTTTTATTTATAATTCAATATATGTTTTGGTATTTTCTTTCTAACATTTGTAAGTAAGAATGCAATCTCCATGTGTTTTACTTTTTGAATTTCTTTTACTTCATATGTTTTAGTGTTTAAACTTCGATTCGAAGCTAAATGTTGATCCGCTGTTCGGAGCATTTAGAATAGAGTTGAAGAGATTTAATGTTTGACTGCTGTTCGGCACATTAAATCACAAACTTAAGGTGAATAATATTGTAGACAATAATCCGCTGTTCAGTGCATTTATAATATGAAAAATGTATGCATGTATTTGAGATGATTAAGGTAGGATTTCGTAATTGGTTCAATATGAGCATGATGTTAGAGTGTTGGTAAAAATATGTGTTTGAAGAAAGTCCACTTGTACAAAGGTTAAAGTAGAAGTAGAATTAATTACTTAATTGTTTTTACTTTTTTTTTCTTTATTCTTTCATTCTTTCATTCTTTAATTAATTAATTCTTTAATTCATTAATTCTTTAATTCTTTAATTCTTTATTCATTAATTCTTTTATTCATTAGTTCATTATTTTTTTATTCATTATTCTTTCTCACTAACACATTATTAATGTTCCCTAATTTCCCCAGTTAAAAACGATCTCTATTTACCAATACTATATCTACATAAAAAAGGTTTAAATTGCATAATACTCGAATTATGTGTTTAATTTAATGCGTAGTTTGAGTGTTATCATAGATGACCATAAAAATATAAATGATAAATCAAAAAGCTTTTATTACCACCCATCCCTATTCAATCTTTTTACCTCAAACTTCCACTTTTACCCCTTTAAAATTATAAGAAAAACAAAATCTATTTACCTATTATAAAAATAAGAAATGTAGATGACCATAAAAATAAAGTCCGATTTTGTTCATCTCAAAGGGTTGGTGGTGATTGTAACGACCCGTCCCAAATTTTGGAACTTATTAATTAATTAATTATGGATTTAGTATGATTAATCGGGGATTAGTTGAGAGAAATCGGACGGACGGTGTAAAATGACCGTTTTACCCCTGAAATTTGGCAAAATGTTTACTTTTGACCCGCGAAGTCAAACATACAATGACTGATGACCGTGACATAGATCGGGACGTCACGAGTCCGTAGACAAGCGGCACGTCGAAATCAGACGTCAAACGGGAGAGTTATGGTCACCGGATCGAAATCGGGAACTTACGTCTCAGGATTCTAATTATATATTAATTAAATCAGATGGGCAAATATTTTATGTGGGCCCCTTGGATGAGTGACAAGTGTCACTCATCCCAGTGGTGTTTTCCCTTAAATTGGGGATCTAATGTATTAAAATATTAGTTTATTTTATTTTATTACTCTATTAATTTTCCCTCTCATTTATGTAACGACCCGTCCCGAATTATCGAAATTAATTAAGAATTAATGACGGATTAGCCGAGGATTAACAGACGTTTAGGGAGAAATGACGATTTTGCCCCTAAAATGGGTGAATCGTTGACTTTTCGTTCAGACTGTCAAATGGACTTTGGCCAATGACTGTGACGTAGTTTGGGACGTCACGAGTTCATAGACAGGTGACACGTTCGATTCCGACGTTCGAGGAAGAAGTTATGATTTTCGAAAGTTCGGGGGCATTTTGGTAATTTGGTTGAATTGGGGCAAATAGTTGACTTTTGACCCCAGAGGTCCGATGGTCGAGGGCCGAGATCGTTACGTAGATCGAGGCGATACTAATCCATAGACAGGCGACACGTCAATTCGGACGTTCGACGTAGAAGTTACGGTTCACAGAAGTTTGAGGGAACTATTGCGCGAAGTTCGAGACGGTTTGATTTTTGTCCTAAGTGGGGCCCAGATATTTATCACTGGCCCAATGGATGGGTGACAAGTGTCACTCATCCACTGGACACCATTTTACATTCATGCATATCACCCTTTTTCTTGTTCGAGCATACCAAACCCAAAACCGATCGACCATTCGAACCAATCCAACCCTTCCCCACCTGATCATCCTTGTGAGAACCAGAGAGTGATGGGAGGACATGTGGATGCTGGTGGTCGGCCAGGAACAATGCCGTTGTGGACGGCGGCCATGGACCCGAGCAAGGTACTCGGTTTGCTCCTTTTCCTTTTAATATCAATTTGTGACGTTAAGGATGGTTTTAGGTGTTTGTAATGGGTTTATTAGGTTGCTTAGGAAGTTTAGAGAAGGTTTTTGATGGGGTTTGAAAGCTGAGGAGTCGTGGGAGGAAAATGAAAATGTTGGACCGTGAGGAAGAAAATCAAACCATTGGGTTTTCTATGTTTTTCTTTGTTTTGATCATCCAAACAAGTTCCTAGGATCACACTAGGAAGTTTAGGATTAATTAGGAAGAAAAAGGACCGAAAATGAGGGAGGAATGTGGCCAGACCGATCACGCCGGTCCGACTGGACCAGCCGAACCAGAGAACCGACCGGACCAGCCGTAGCGAGGAAGAAGAAGAATTGTTCCCGGCGCTTGAGGCCCACGCGCAGGGCAGTCTTGGGGCGCGTGACGGTGCATGGCATGGAATCTGGGGAAGTGTCCAACATATCAAATCATCTATTCAATGTAACGAACATTTTGGGACTGGTTTCGTGTCAATCAGACATCGTCTCGATATAGTTCGGGATGTCCGAAGGTTTAGTTAGCGTTTAAAAATAGTTAGAAATTCCAAAAAATTACGGGACTTTAGTGAAGGGTTATTTAAGTAATTAATAACCTTCTATTACAATTTGGACAGGTTCGGGAATTCCGGAGGCCACGATTGGCCCGGGAGAGGCATATAACACGCGTATCGAGGCGCGGTTTCGGACGGTCTATGAGTAGACCCTTCTTTCGAAATTGATGCATGCATAAATGTTTTATAATTGTTTTAGAATATGTTTTGTGATGCCATGAGTGCATTTGTTTGTTGAAGCCTAGGATTTACGTATTTGCACGTATTTCGAGATTTCCAGTTTTATACGATGCTTGTACGTGCTAGGTTTTCAATGAGGGTTTAATGAATTGGTTTTGGATTTGGAAATATGAAATCGGGCATGAGGCTTGATTTAAAAACTCTCGGACTTGGAGTCCATTTTATTTGACGAGCAATCGGACCGAGGGTTCATTTGAGTTATACAATCGGACCGAGGGTCCCATTGGTATACGAGTTCGGGCTTGAGGCCCAGTTGGCTGTAATATCGGGTTGAAGGCCCCTTCGACTGTAGTACCGGGCTAGAGGCCCTATTGGTTGTGAAATCGAGCTTGAGGCCCAGTTGCTTTATGGTTTCGGGCTTGAGGCTCAGTTAGTCGTGATATCGGGCTAGAGACCCAATTGATTGTAACATCGGGCTTGAGTCCCAGTTCGGATTATGAAATGAGAATTCGGGCATGAGACCCTGTTGAACTTTGGATTTAGGTTGAGGCCTGTGAAAGTGGATTTGAATTGGATTCGAGGAATCCTATTGAGAAGAATCGGGTATGAGACCCAGTTGAAATATATTTGAGAAAGAAAGAAAGTGTTTGAAAATGTATGAAACCCTTCATATGATTATATGGTCTCCTCCAGACGTTGACCTAGAAAGTCACGATCCACAGACCAGAATGGGTATCCCCATAGGGATCCCGTTCTAGAAGTGGGAGTTATAATTTATGATGTGGTCCCGGACCAGATTCCGGAGAGATGATCGGACTAGATTCAGAGATAGAGCTCGGACTAGATCCAGAGATAGAGCTTCCTAGATGGAGAATTCCTGGGGGAAGACTCGGAGTGAGACCCCGAGTAGTGTTCACACTAGTATAAAGATAAAATCGTGACATAAATTGAAGATGTGTTCCCTAGGGGCTGTGTGCCCCGAGTTGGCATCTTCTCGGAAGTGCCGCAGATGGGATATATGTATGTTAATACGTATGAAGTTTTACAGAAAGTGATTTTGGGGTGGAGACCCCGTGTTCCATGTTTTAGAAAGTGATTTGGGGGCGAAGAGCCCTTATTCGATGTTTTGGAAATGGTTTGGGGCGGAGACCCCGTATTGTACATTTTGGTATTTCACTGAGAATTATTTGGGCTGAGTTCCCACATATATGGATTTACGGGTTTTTTTAATTTCGGGTCGGGGACCCATAAATGGATTTATGGTTCATGACTGTTTATGGGGACCGGACATGAACCCTTGAAAGGTTTTGAGAATATGTTTGACAAATAGTTTTATGAACGTTTTGATAAATGGTTTTTGAATGCATGCATATGATTTTAGTGAAGGGCATAAGGTCTTTACGTGAAAATGATTTTTATTAAAATATTTATTTTGTCCACTCACGACTTTTGATGTTTTGAATGCCTTTCAGGTTGATCGCGGATGCGGGCTGTAGCAGAGATCGAGACATCACACTCCTCCTCCTATGATCCTGGCGTACTCTAGAAGCTCTGATGAAGGCTAGAGACGGAATTTCCCCTGGTCTGACACTTCGTGTTAAAAGGGATCAGGTGCGTCCCACGTTAATCCCGGGGGATTTGGGACGGGTCCTGACATTTATCTATTTTCTTCCCCGTGACCGATATCTTCATCGTCTTCTTTATTTTCTTCTTCAACCGTGAACCCCCCAAACTCTAGCCCTCCAAACCTCACCATTAGTGTTTAGCATGTTAATGAAAAAGGGAGAGTGGAGTGAGACGATGAGGGTGGTGCTGATGGCATCGACCGTCGTGCACGGTTGCTCAGTTCGGAGGTAAGGAACCGAATGCCCTGTTTTCATTTTTGGAAATGAAGTTTGTGATTTGGGCCACTATTGACCATCTTGATTGATTGGATGAGGACCCTGGAGGTGAGACGAGCTGGACGGTCGCATCGCTGCAGGTCGTCGTGCTGGGTGGTTGGAAAACCCGTTGAGGTATGGTTTTGAATCAAAAATTGAAAGTGGGATTTTATGGTTTATTGGTCGAATAGATGGACTGGGTTGTGATCTAGGGACTTGAACGAATCTAGGGGACTTTATTTTGAAGGGAATGGTGGTCGGAGTCGACCGCGGAACGGAGTTGCATGGGCTGGTTACTGTTCCTCTTCGAACAGGTATGATCCTAACCTTGTTTAGTGATTTTGAACCCGTAGATCAATTGGGAAGGATGAGATGAAGTTGTAGGAAGAAACAGGGAGGTGTTTGGTGGTCAGGCCGCGGGTCACGGCGACCCGATTGCAGGATCCGCCAGAGGTCAGGGATGACTGCTAACGTCATCCTGCTGATGTCATCATGTTTGATCTGACAATGTTAGACTGACATGTCAGACAGGGACCAATGGGAACATGACACGTGTCATTGTCAGGGTTGTCAGTGCTGACGTCAGCGTTGACTTTTTAACAGGGTTGACTTTTGCGTTGACCAGGCGCATGGGCTCGAATTTTGAGGTAGGCCCAGTGTCATTTTAAAGGTTTCGACGATTTGAATCCAATGATGGTGGTTTCGGATCGATCAGAGATCGTTAGGTTGGTCAAATTGAGGGTTTTCACCTCGAGAATTGTGTCCGGGACACGTTGACTTTTTCGGGAAAGTTTAGGGTTCTTGTTATGGACTTGTATATGTTAGTAGTAACCTTTGGGTATGATGATAGGTCATCAAATAAGCATTATTTTATATTATTTTATACCCTTTATACTTAGCTTTTAATATTAAAATAATAAATAAATAGATAAAATAATTCATTTTGTGATATTTTTGTTTAAATAAATAAAGTGTGTAATTTGGAGCGTTTTGGCGAAAAAATCGTCTCGATCGGAATTATAACGAATAAATTATGGACGAGTTTCGGTAAAATTACACTAATTAATTATTTTTATTTTGCAGCCCAAAATTCCAAATTATGTAAGCCCAAAACGGAAGCCCAGAGGCAAAGCTTCCAGCCCAAGCCGCGAGCCCACTCCGGTCAAGCCTTCACCTGCACCCAGGCCCGCGTCGTTCAGCTCCAGCAACCAGCCGTGCGGCCCAGCTTTCCTCTGCCTAGGCCCGCGTCGCACTCACCCGCCTGGCCCAGATCCACAGTCGCCTGCACGCCCAGCAACCCGCCAACTGCTCTTCAGCCCACTTGCGTGTTTGATCCAACCCGACTGCGACAGCCCACAGAACCAGCTCCAGCCCATTCCGCGCGCTCAGCCCAGCTTCACCTGCCCGCTCACTTGCTCGGCCCGTACAACTGCACGCCACCTACCCGCCCAGCAGCCCATGCACGTCTAGCCCATCTGCCACTAGCCCTTCTGCTGCTCTGATTTTCCAGCCACCTACCCAACTATTTACCAGCCCACTCCACCTAATTCCTGCTCCAACCCATTATTTTCTGCAAACCAACTCCCTTTCATAAGTTTTTCACCATAATTTCTGCACAAATTTAGCCCAAACCATGCTTAAAATCATCATTCATCATCATTTTTCATCATTTATTTTTGTACTATTTTTATATTTTATTTTATATTTTATTTTTAGTTATTTTAGGCCTCCCTCTATAAATAGGGAGGCATTTCACTTGTAAAAGGGTCCCCATTTTTCCATTTTTTTCTCTCTCTTTAGTTTAGGTTTTATTGTTTTCTCTCTAGTTTCTCTTCTATTAGTTCATTCTTTCTTTAATTTTGGGGACCATTTTAGCTTTTTTTAGATTATTTATTTAATTAGCTTTCTTTAATTCTTGTTCTTAATTTATATTAATTCTTAATTTCATTTCTTCTTTACTTTGTTCTTGTGATTTTTCTTTGAGATCTCTTAAATACATTTTTATGCTTTCCTTAAGAAATACCTAGGCCAAGTATTTCTGAAATAATTCTAGAATTTAAATCCGTATTCTTATGTTTTATCCTCCATCTTCATAAGGTTCTCGCCGCTGTTCGGTGTTCTTTATGAATAACATTCCATTATTTCCATCCACTTTCAGAATCACAAGCTGTTCTTGGGTTCCGAAAGTGTAACTTTTCTCCATTTACTTAAATTCTTGTTATCGTTTTGGTTTTACTTATAATTTAATATATGTGTTGGTATTTTCTTTCTAACATTTGTAAATGTGAATACAATCTCCATGTGTTCTACTTTTTGAATATCATCTACTTCACATGTTTTAGTGCTTAACCTTCAATTTAACGCTAAGTGTTTATGACCGTTGTTCGGTGCACTTAGAATAGGATTGAAGAGATTTAGATGTTTGACACACATTGAAATCACAAACTTAAGGTGAATCGTATTATAAGTGTTTATGACCGTTGTTCGGTGCATTTATAATATTGAGAAATGTATGCATGTATTTGAGATGATTAAGGTAGAATTTCGTGATTGGTTCAATATGAGCATGATGTTAGAGTGTTGGTAAAAATATGTGTTTGAAGAAAGTTCACTTGCATAAAAGTTAAAGTAGAAGTAGAATTAAGTTCTTAAGTATTTTTACTTGCTTTCTTTATTTTATGATTACAATCTTTCAAACCCCTCATCTAATTCTTTATTCTTTTATTGTTTAATTCTTTATTCATTAATTCTTTTATTCTTTTATTCTTTTATTCTTTTATTCTTTAATTTTTTTATTCTTTAATTCTTTAATTAATTATTATTTAATTAATTATTATTTAATTATTTAATTGTTTAATTGTTTAATTCTTCAACTCATTATTCTTTTATCATTCATTATTCTTTCTCACTAACATATTATTAATGTTCCCTAATTTCCCCGGTTAAGAACGATCCCTATTTACCAATACTAGAATTACACAAAAAGGGTTTAAATTGCATAACACCCGAATTACGTGTTTAATTTAATGCGTAGTTTGGGCCTTATCATATGATTTGGACAGGTCCGGATGACCAAAAGGGGTCGGATTAGCTGGAGAGGCTTATGACACGCATATCGAGACGACAACTAGGACGGTTTGTGAGTGGACATTATTTTCTAAACTGTGATGCATGCATAACTGTTTTATATGTTTTACATATGTGATTTCTATGGTGATGATTGTGGTATTGGTGATTTACATATTTACACGTATTTCAAAATGTTTTCCGTATTTGCACGTATATCGAGATTTATGGTTTTAATAATGGTGCAATGGTATGATTTTGGATTTGTAAATATGGAATCGGGCTTGAGACCCATTTGTTTTACAAACTATTAGACTTGGAGTCCATTTGATTGAATGAGACATCGGGCCAGGGGCCCAGCTAGTTTACGAAATTGGGCATGAGGCCCAGTTGTGTTTTATGAATGTGATTTCGGATCGGGGACCCATAAATGGATTTGGATAAAGGAATTTGGATAAAGGGATTTGGACAAATGGATTTAGATAAATGGTTTTAGATTTGAGAAATCGGATTTGTGGATTACGATGGTTTTATGGAAATCCTGGGCATAGGCCCATTTGAACGGTTTGAGATGATTTATGAAATGGTTTTCCATATTCCATCCTTTTATCTATCGGTTGTCTCTTCCGGGGAGAGTCATTGATCTGCAGACATTGACCTGAGTGGGCCCTGAAGTAGTCACGACGCACTATCTGAGAGGGACTGCCCCCGTGGGGTGGCTCCCGATCAGGAGGGCATTTATGGATGATAACCCCAAGGGAGGGTCATTGATCTGCGGACATTCACCTGGGTAGACCCTGGGGACACTTGGGACTTGAGACCCCGAGTAGTACGCATAGTTTTGGAAACCGTGACAGTACTGATTGTGACATCGGGGATGTCAAGCATCAGGGATGCCGATGATTGGTTATATGATATTTGGTGAACATGATTTATTGGATTTATGAAATGGTATTTTTGTGCTTACGGATTTGTATTTATGGATTTGGGTAGTGGCTCACTCGGATCTGGATTTACGGATTTTGGTATTCTATGGTTTTAGGCCGAGTTCCCACATATGTTTGGATTTACGGTTTTGGGCTAAGGCCCTAATGATTTATTTAAAGTAAATGGTTTGATTACTGGTTTTCGAATGCATGCATGTTTTTTAGTGAAGGGTATAAATGTCTTCTTATGAAATGTTTTTTTTATTAAATTATTAATTTTCGTCCACTCACAGCTTTTAAATGATTTTAATGCCCTTCAAGTTGATCACGGATGCGGGTTGTTATATGATATTTGGTGAACATGATTTATTGGATTTATGAAATGGTATTTTTGTGCTTACGGATTTGTATTTATGGATTTGGGTAGTGGCTCACTCGGATCTGGATTTACGGATTTTGGTATTCTATGGTTTTAGGCCGAGTTCCCACATATGTTTGGATTTACGGTTTTGGGCTAAGGCCCTAATGATTTATTTAAAGTAAATGGTTTGATTACTGGTTTTCGAATGCATGCATGCTTTTTAGTGAAGGGCATAAATGTCTTCTTATGAAATGTTTTTTTTATTAAATTATTAATTTTCGTCCACTCACAGCTTTTAAATGATTTTAATGCCCTTCAAGTTGATCACGGATGCGGGTTGTTATATGATATTTGGTGAACATGATTTATTGGATTTATGAAATGGTATTTTTGTGCTTACGGATTTGTATTTATGGATTTGGGTAGTGGCTCACTCGGATCTGGATTTACGGATTTTGGAATTCTATGGTTTTAGGCCGAGTTCCCACATATGTTTGGATTTACGGTTTTGGGCTAAGGCCCTAATGATTTATTTAAAGTAAATGGTTTGATTACTGGTTTTCGAATGCATGCATGCTTTTTAGTGAAGGGCATAAATGTCTTCTTATGAAATTTTTTTTTTATTAAATTAATAATTTTCGTCCACTCACAGCTTTTAAATGATTTTAATGCCCTTCAAGTTGATCACGGATGCGGGTTGTTATATGATATTTGGTGAACATGATTTATTGGATTTATGAAATGGTATTTTTGTGCTTACGGATTTGTATTTATGGATTTGGGTAGTGGCTCACTCGGATCTGGATTTACGGATTTTGGTATTCTATGGTTTTAGGCCGAGTTCCCACATATGTTTGGATTTACGGTTTTGGGCTAAGGCCCTAATGATTTATTTAAAGTAAATGGTTTGATTACTGGTTTTCGAATGCATGCATACTTTTTAGTGAAGGGCATAAATGTCTTCTTATGAAATGTTTTTTTTATTAAATTATTAATTTTCGTCCACTCACAGCTTTTAAATGATTTTAATGCCCTTCAAGTTGATCACGGATGAGGGTTGTTATATGATATTTGGTAAACATGATTTATTGGATTTATGAAATGGTATTTTTGTGCTTACGGATTTGTATTTATGGATTTGGGTAGTGGCTCACTCGGATCTGGATTTACGGATTTTGGTATTCTATGGTTTTAGGCCGAGTTCCCACATATTTTTGGATTTACGGTTTTGGGCTAAGGCCCTAATGATTTATTTAAAGTAAATGGTTTGATTACTAGTTTTCGAATGCATGCATGCTTTTTAGTGAAGGGCATAAATGTCTTCTTATGAAATGTTTTTTTTATTAAATTATTAATTTTCGTCCACTCACAGCTTTTAAATGATTTTAATGCCCTTCAAGTTGATCACGGATGCGGGTTGTAGCAGAGACCGAGACATCGCACTCCTCCACCAATCCTGACGCGCTCTGGAAGCCCTGAATGAGCTGAGGTTTGAGTTATCCTTTGTCTGACACTTCTTGTCAGACGGGAGCATGACACATCCCGCGGTAATCCCAGAGGGATTGTGATAGGTCGTGTTAGTGATGCTTACCACCATTCTCATTGCTCGCCATATGTCTTTTAAGTTAATAATAGTTAGCAAATTCAATTAATATATACATTACTTAATATAAAAAGAGAAAAATTTATTCTTTCCGTATTGATATTAAGCAAATCTTTCCATAATTAATTGTATATCTAATTAATTATATATCAAATCAAGTTTAGATTATACCTTACATATTTATAAAAAGATATAAACACTTACAAAACAATAAATTTAAAAATGAGTACATGCAAAAAGAAAAAAATAATAAATAACTTAAAAAAGAAAAAAATATATATGAAAGATATAAATTTATACATTTTTTTTTTGGTAAACTGGGATTTACGGACTCAAAATAACTACAGCATGGGGCCTCAAAGGTCTATACAAAACAAACATGAAATCTCGAACTTAGGTTCTAACAAATACTTTTTTTTAACTTTATTATTTTGTAAGTATTTTATATCTTTTATAAATATGTAGAGTATAGTCCAAACTTGATTTGATGTATAACTAAATAGATATATAATTAATTATGGTAATATATGCTCAATATCAATATGGAAGAACAATTTATATATTAATTGAACTTGTTAACCATAGTTAACTTGCAGAACATGTTAACCATAGTTAACTTGCAGAACATGTGGCGAGTTATGAGTGTGGTAGTAAGCGCCACCACCAATCTTTGGTAGTGAGTAAAATCGGACTCGTACAACAAGGGACCTCAAGGGTTTATACGAAATAAACATGGAATCTCAAACAAGGTTGCTAACAAATCTTTTTATGTGTAATCTATTTTAAGCTTATTATTTTTGTAAGTATTTTATATTTTTTATAAATATGCAAGGTATAATTCGATTTGATGCACAATTAATTAGATATAAATTAATGATAAAAATATTTACTTTAATATCAATATGGAAATAATAATATTTTCTCCTTTTATTTTAAGTAATAATTTATATATTAATTGAATTTGTCAACCATGGTTAAATTGCAAGACAGATGGCGGCAAGTTATGAGAATGGTGGTAAGCGTCATCACCAATCCTTGGGGGTGAGCAAAATGGGATTCACCAAAATATACGTAACCTCAATTGTATTAATGCCTTCTGAGTTGGCGTTGATAAAATGAAATAGGGTAAAATATTCCAAATTGGAAATGATTTTCAAAAGATGATACATGAGTTAAACGATTTTGATATGATATATATATATATATATTAACAATTAAATAAATTGAGAATGTGATACGAGGATGTACTATCAAGGTGGAACGTGTTATTATCCACATCAAATTGGGTAGAGTATTCCAAATCGGTCAAAAATAAAACAGAATAGTATCATTCCCCAATTAGTACATGCCATATTAGTGCGATTCATAAAGGCTAGAGGTACTATTTTAATTTTATGAGCAAACCCTCCTTCTCAAATACATAGTTTCATATTTTGGACCAAAAAAAAAAATACATAGTGTCATAGACTCATCAACCTCGCCAACCACATTTTCCCAAACACAAAGCCAAACCATGGCTGATCTCCTCCACCAGGCTCTTCAATCCCTCCAATCTTCACCCATGTTGCTCATTCTTCTTGCTCTCCTCATCGTTTCCTTCGTTCATACGTTCAAGTCACACAGGGTATACCCGCCAGGCCCGAAAGGATGGCCCATCATCGGGAACATGCTTATGATGGATCAACTAACTCATCGTGGCTTAGCCCAGTTGGCCAGAAAATACGGCGGGCTTCTCCATCTTCAGATGGGGGCCCTACATGTCATGGCCGTATCAACTCCAGATGTGGCCCGCGAAATCCTCCAAGCCCAAGACCTGGCCTTCGCAAACCGGCCAGCCAACGTTGCCATATCCTACTTGACTTACAACCGGGCCGATATGGCCTTCGCCAATTATGGCCCGTTTTGGCGACGTATGCGCAAAATCTGTGTCATGAATTTATTTAGCCGAAAACGGGTGGAGTCATGGGCCTCAGTCCGCGAGGAAGTAGACCATATGATTCAGCAGGTGGCTGAGAAAACAGGCACACCGGTGAATATAGGGCAATTGGTTTTTGCCCTAACCCGCAACATAACGTATCGGGCGGCTTTTGGGTCGAGGTCACATGAAGGTCAAGGGGAGTTTGTGAAGATTTTGCAAGAATTTTCTAAGCTTTTTGGGGCTTTTAACATGCAAGATTTTTTACCATGGTTGGGTTGGATTCAAGCCAAGGCTTTTCAGGACAGAATGGCAAAGGCTCGTAGGTCACTGGATGTGTTTATTGACAAGATTATCGATGACCATATGGAAAAGAGAATTACGAATAAGAAAGATGAGAATGAGGGTAATACAGAAGATACTGATATGGTAGATGAATTAATAGCTTTTTATAGTGTAGATGAAAATGGTGGAAAGGAAACTGACGACGCCTTGCAACTCACCCGAGACAATATCAAAGCTCTTATTATGGTAACTATATATTTATACACACTTATAAATATATATATATATATATAGTATAGTATACATCTCTCTCAAAAAGATAACTATTGATAACATGTTAATTTCGTCGAGCTTTTCATTTATTTTAAGAAACAAATCTGATTTTTGTCACCCGCTATTCGAATTCATATATTTTTTTTAATTATATTGGAATAATGAAAATTTCAAATTACCTATATATAGTATTACAATTCAATTCTTACATAGAACAATATGACAATGATCAATTACATACCTCATTTTGTTCTTGTAATTTACATTATTAAGATAAGGCATTTACTCATACGTTAAACTAGGTAAAAAAATCGTGTATTTAATTACGGATAATACTTGCATTACACATTTGGTGATATCCTTTTGCACCATCTTTTCGATTTATAGCACAACTCGTATATATCTATGATAACTATTCAACTTTCAAATCATAATTATATAAGATCATTTATACAAAAATTAACTAATATTATTTTAGTCACATGTACAGTCAAATTTTAGTGAAAATCTACTTCATTAATTCAGTGCTAATTACTAGATCCACATTTTATTCCAGGATGTGATGTTTGGTGGAACTGAAACAGTTGCGTCAGTGATTGAATGGACAATGGCGGAGCTGATGAAGAGCCCTGAAGATCTCAAAAGGGTACAAGAAGAACTCACCCATGTGGTCGGCTTGAATCGTAGGGTCCAAGAAACCGACCTCGAAAATCTAACCTACCTCAAATTTGCAATCAAAGAAACCCTCCGCCTCCACCCCCCAATCCCTCTGCTCCTCCACGAGACCGCAGAGGACACCACCGTGGCGGGCTACTCATTTCCAATGGGATCACGGGTCTGGATCAATGCATGGGCCATAGCCCGCGACCCGATTGCATGGGAGGAGCCAGAAACATTCAAACCCTCGAGGTTTTTGAATGAAGGCTCTCCGGATTTTAAAGGGAGTAACTTCGAGTTCATTCCATTTGGGTCGGGGCGGAGGTCGTGCCCGGGTATGGCATTGGGACTGTATGGGTTGGAGATGGCTGTGGCCCATCTTGTTCATTGTTTTTCATGGGAATTGCCAAATGGGATGAAACCTAGTGAGCTTGACATGAATGATACGTTTGGATTGACTGCACCAAAAGCTGTTCAGCTTGTTGCTGTGCCTAAACACAGGTTGAATTGCCCTCTTTGAATGAATAGATGATAAACTATATAGTTCTCCATGGTATTTTGGTACGTGCTTTACTTATTTATAATGTTTTGTTTGTTGTCATGTGTTTCAGTATTTTCATTTGGATATAGGATAGGGATGAGGTCCTATATTAATAATGTTATAGCACAATAGCATATTCTTCTTTGGGAACCTTCTATGTTTTACCATGTTAATTTAGGGAATATTTCATATCCATATGTTATAATCGAAACAAGTCATTCTCATAATCGGCATTTCAATATAATATGCCGCAAAAACAAAAAATTAATGACCTTAAAAAAATCAATAAGATTAGATATCGTTTAATTATTTATATGTATCAAACAAATCAACAGTATTCATCATAGCTTGTATTCATCCTAGCATATAGCTTGGAAAAACTTTCTCGGGTTTTCAATAGGGAAGATCTGGAGTGAGTCTTATTAGGTTCTTCATGAGCAAGTACAATTTAATCTGTAATTTTTTTTTTATTAAAGAGGAGGGGTGAATTTTTGGAAATTTTCCGTACAATATATAGTCGAGGTTCGAACTTGAGATCAATTGTCTACAAGTTAACACTAGAATCAACTGAACTAGACTTATTTGACAATTTAATCCTTAAATTTAACCCATCTAAATTAACAATTTTATTGATAACACTAAGCTTTTGGTACTAAATGTGTTTTTAACATTTTATATGTATAGTATTCTTTAAAAAAGCTGAGGTATCAAAGAGTGCTTTTTCTCTTTAGGTGCAAAGAAGGGAGCTTCCATGTAAAAGCAAAAGATGTTCTCGGTTAACCAAAAATGTAATTAGGGTACTGTCTAAGTGCCAGTGTAACGCTCATATGTTTCAAATTACTTGGGCTTAGTATGAGCTCATAATTCATACTCTTCTTAGGCGTCCATGTTTTTTTTTTTTCCAGAAAAACAAATAGGGAAACGACAGGACTATAAAACCTCCATAATTTCCGAGTTTAGTATATATAATTGGGCCATTTTTACAATTAGGAAGAGATGAATTTAGTCTGGAATGGTTTTTGAGAAAGGGGGTAATTTGAAATATATGGACTCTAAGAGTGGTCATAACAGATCATTTCTGTGAGTGGTCATAACAGATCATTTCTGTGAGTGGTCATAACAGATCATTTGTGAATTTAATTTTCTTTACTTTCCAAGACTTTTTTTTTTTATCAGTACTTTCCAAGACGTTATGTACTAAATATTTCAAGTTACCTAATGCAAATGAAAAGAGCATGAGCGTACCACAAATCTGATATAATTGACGACTTTCAACAGCAGGCACGCTCTACTTTGGACGCCAAAGGTAATGAAAGAAAAATTAAATCAATCTCAATCAAAGATAAAACTACTGGAGGAAACATCAAAAATTACCATAGTAGATTTCTGAATCAGAACAAAACTTGGAAGAGACTTCTGGTAGGCTATATTACTCTTGCATTCATCATCACATTATTCTTGTATTCATGATCACATTATGGACCACAAGATTGTGTCTGAATCATAGGTTATAGTTTAGAAATAATGTCACCCTAAATTTCAACTAATTACAAGCAATTATTTCTGAACTGAAACATAAAACTTGTTATAAAGTTGCAGAGGAAAAAAAAAATTACCGAAAAAGGACCCTCCTTGTTATCGCAAGGAGAAAGAGGGGGAGAGGAAACCTTCAATTTAATTATACAACTATGATCGGCCAAAACAGGCAACAGCATGCCCTATATTATTGATGCATTAAAAAAATGTTCACTTAGGCCTTCTACGATAAGGGTATAAAATGTCATCCACACTCTGTTTGATGTAATTTCCCACTTTATTCACATTCCTAGCAACACCTGATGCTACTAGTACTGCATTCCTCTTAAACCTGCATATATGAATACTTGGGTTTTGAGAATTTATTCGAACAAGAATAAACACAACGGAGAAAAAGTCAGAATGGAAAAAAAATATACAAAAGTCACCTGTTAAGATATTCATCTCCTGCAGAATGTGCTGGCTTGTAGGTTCGAGGCTGAGGAATAGGCCGAGCATTTTCTAGAGATGAAACCATGCCAAAAATCAAGAACAAGATTGGTATGAGTATTGGGAGAAAATCACTTTCCAGCAATTAGTACTCACACATTAATAGCTTTTGTTGGTTCAACCCAGTTCTCAAACTTAAGTTGTTACAATTGGGACCATCAACCTTATTTTAAAAACTCCCTCACACACGGGTCTTTCTCCAACCTTAGAGCACAATGTGTGGCATTCTACTTATATGAGGTTGCAAAGGTAGGGATGGAAACATAAAACCCCTCACTCCGATTCCATGATAAAGTTTGTTGGTTTACCACCATTCTAAAAGCTTCAACAGTTAAGTGGAGAGATATGGTGGGTACCTAACACGTTAGGAAATGAAAAGAAGAAAACAATAGAAAGAGTCAAAATTTTCATATCCCCTTTCACAGCACCCCAATGTGCTTTAAACACCTATGACTAGACAGCGAGAGTGCAACGATTGCAAGAAATTATCCAACTGTCAAGAAGGAATCAGCTCACATCATGTTACTATCGTCTTATTACAGCAAAAGGTAATTTAAAGTAAATATTTAATTTGGGAAAGTAGGGGTGGTAATTGGACCGCTGGACTCTATCAATTCCACCCTCCTTGAGTTTCAACATATCAGGCTTTAAAAGATAGATAGCGTGATAGAATTTCAATTGCCAGCTCCCACGTCACATCTTCTGTGGCAAAGCCTGCCCATTTATTCAGAGACTGAAGAGATGGGGCGTTGCCTTGCTTGATGAGGCGACAGTTAAGAACAGTGTCTGGAAGTAAGGGAGGGAGATCACAGGATGGTCTGATATGTTCTTCAATTAGGTATGCACCACAGGGGTACTAGTTCTTTTGGACACATAGCAAAATCAGTGCGGGATTAGTAGGCAACACTCGGCACGGATTCCCTCTTACAGATCACTTATACACATGAAAAATGAAGCTTCTTTTGATCACTGGGATTTCTTATGTTCAATAGGAGACCTACTTTGTGGCTCTAGTACCATGATCAAGTTTGCTGACATAAAAGCCTAAATTGTTAAGATGCGGAACAACAATAATATAAACACGCATCAAGATTAAAGCAGAAAAGAAAGATCAATACAAAAGCAGGCACATGCTTTTCAAATAGGTTATAAAATTCAATTTGGAACAACAGAGCCTTTATCCCAACATTTGGGGTTGGAGCCACAAATAATGGTCATGAAATTAAATTAAATTCTAAGCATACACTTCCAAAACAGATGTTTGATAAGATGATGGTTAGGAAAAGAAAGTAAAAAGGAAGCTTCATATACCTGCACTTCTATGAGCATGAGCAGGAGCGGGAGCAGGTGCATGTTGTCCTGCAGGTTTTTTGTCATACAATACCTGACACAAATTAGTGATGTCACATATCAAGTGAGTTAATGAGAAGATTCGTATGAAGAAAAGATGAGCATTATGAACTCTAAATGTAATTAGATTTGAACTTAAATACGGAAACAGAAAAATTATACAGCTCTTGCACCAGATATTTTCAACAAATCTTCAAGGAAGAAAAAATGTAATATAGGCTTTGCAAAAATGGAAAACAAGAAAGAGAGAGTCAAGCTATAATACCTCAAGACCAACACAAAAGGGCAATTCCGCTTGTTTATTCTGTGGGTCACTAGAAGAATTTTTCCTGTCTAAGAACACCGAATAACCTAAGCAGGCATACTTAAAATCTGCAAGGGTCCGGTCCGCTTTAGCAGCCTCCAATTCAGTTTCTCCCACAATGTAGCCAGGCACTGGGTATAGAACCGTAAATAAGCACATATGTTACAGATGACCAATAAATGAAGAGACTTTCGATGATATCTAAATGAATAAGAAATAAATTATAAAACTTTATTAATAAATTACGTAAAAACAAGGACCTTATGAATAACTCTCCACAAAGACAATTCCTTTTCCTATTTATATGAAAAATATAAGCATCGGATTACCCTGTAAATGTTCTGGTAGTAGAATTTTAAACATCAAGAACCTTTCTGGCTTCTGGGTAATTTAATCTTTTTTTTTTAAAAAAAGCATCAAACAAGTTCATCAATTTGAGCAGATGTAAAATTTGTGTTCATTCAAGTGATATCTTAATTTAATCAACATAGGCTAATTAAGAGAAAGAGAGAGAGAGGGACCTTGTTCGAGGGTTTTGGAGAGGCCAACGCAGTTGGGATATTTGGCATCGGATTTCTGCGTGGAAGAGTAATAGAGGCAACCTTTGCAAGATTTTCCCTTTGTCGAGCCTCGGCTGCTCAAATTAGGGTTACGGTTTTCTATTCGGATTCCTCCATCTCCCTCGTCGCCTTCCTTTTCCATCTCCCTACTCAGATTTTGATTATTCTCTCTCTCTCTCTCAATGATGCTCAAATATCATCATCATAACCTCCATTTTTTGAGTTTTGTCCTCCTTCTCCGTCCTTTGTTTCTTCAATATTCACTACCTTGTGATCTGCACTAGATTGCTCAAAATAAATATTGGTTTAACCGACAAAAATGTTATGTACAGTTTGGATTCGCACTGGTGGCTCGGTTTGGGTTGATAATGATACCAGCGAATCAAATTTTAATAGTTTGGCAGAGGTTTTAATTTTTTTAAAATTTAATTATTTAGCATGGTTTATTAATAACATTAACTTTTTTTTGAAGAGATGTTTTATTCTAAAATATCAATAATAATACAAGATTAGACACAAGAGTCATCAAGAACTCAATCGTGAACGAGTCATCAAGAACTCAATCGTGAACATCATGATCGAAGTGAATACAAAGTAAATCAAAGATAAATAAATCAGCAACTAGTAAGAGCTAAAGATTGCGCATCAAAGCATAGAATAAAATAAACAGATTGGGAGAGAAACGGGGAAAGTGAATAGAAGTAGGATACATCAAATATAAAAGACAATTAATAGAGTAATGAAAGAAAGAACAACTTAGAGCACGTCTAGCGCACCCCAAATGGCCCTAGCAAGGCTCCTCCTAGCCCTCAGACTCTGCCTTTCAGCTTCTAGTGGGGGAAGTCTTGCCCAGGAAAAGGCAAACCCCTGGTCTATTTTCGCCTCCTTGCCAGCCCGAGCAAGGCTCTTGGAGGGACCCATTAACAAAGCTGCAACCAATCCTAAGGTGACATGACCCACCCTCAATCCCCCGAGATTAAGGGCTAAGTCATGCTCCCGTCTAACTTACGCATGACACAGAGGCTAAACCAACGTCCAACCTCACTATGACACGTAAGTCGGATAAGGGATTTCCAAACGAGCCATTTAAAACTTCCGGACTTCCCAGAGCACGCAGACTCTACTGTGGATCGCATGTGTGATGTCTTTGTCTCTCTCGACTAACAGCCCGCACCGCTACAACTTGTAGGGTATCGAAAACATAAAAAGACTGTAAGTGGACAAAAATAAAGATTAATTTCATAAAACAGTTATCAGAAAGACATTTATACCCTCCATTAAAAACCAATGCATGCATATAAAAGTCATTCCATATCTGAGATAAGAAAACCATTATTTCAAAACCAGAATCATTTCCTTCCCTCAATTCCACAATTCAAATCCAGGGCCTCAGCCCAAAATCATGAATCCTCATCAAAACCAAATCATCGGGGACATTGCCCAAAACATAGAAAAACCAGTGAAAAACCAGTGAAAAAAATCAATCAATTGAGTTGTTGGATCTCAAGTATGCCCGAGTCTTTAAATTCGAAACTATGCGCATAATCAGGCCTTCCCGGGATATCAACGAGTCTTTAAACTCAAAACACAATCAATAGGCCTCGGGGGATATCATAACCGAGTCTTTAAACTCAAAACATATACCGAGTCTTTAAACTCAAAACATATCAATCCAGGGCCCTCCCCCGTCAATCAACCAAGTCTTTTAACTCAAAACCAGATCCAACCGTTTTTCTTTTTCCTTTTTCCGGGTCTTTAAACCCAAAACCATTTTTCAATCAAGTGAAAACCATAGAAAATCCGTATCTGAATTCCCAATAATGATTTCGTAAGCTAGCATCCAGAACCATCATCCCGAACCCAAATCCAAAAATTCTCTTTCAAGTTTCAAAACCAAATCCAAATCATTTTTTCCGAAATTCGATTCCAAAATCGAAATCACGTTAACTGAAATCGCATGAACAGGGCTTCAAGCCTGAAATCACTTTTCCAAAATCCATCATAAACCATTGAAATCAAATCATATTCCAAATCCCGAAATCAAATCATCAAAACCCGGATCAAATCACAAGAGAAAGTGAAAACTCGTAAAACGTGCAAATACGTACTTATCTCGAAATCCGTGCAAAATCATAAATCATTAATATAAATTCACAAATATGGAAATCACGAATAGAAAACATATAAAAACATATATGCATGCATCATAAGTTTGAAAGCAAAGTCCACTCACAGACCATTAGCGTCGCCGCCTCGATACACGCCCACTTATGCCGTTTCCAGCTAATCCGCTATCACTGGCTTTCCCGAACTTGTCCAAACCCCATAATAAGGTCACTAACTACTTCATAAAGCTTATACTAAAACTCCTTAATTTTCCCAATTTTTTAACTATTTTAAATCTAGCCCTAAAACTTTCAGACATCCCGAAACATATCAAGACGATGTCCGATCGACTCGAAACTAGTGCCAAAATCTTCGTTACATCAAATACTTTAAAATTCGTGTTGGAACCATCCTAAAAAATTGTGCCACACGACCACACGCGCCGCCCAAAGGGGCTGCGCGTGGGCCTCACGCGCCTCAGCACTGTTCATCTCCTACCTCTGTCAGACCGGTTCAGCAGGCCGACCAGTTCAACTGAACCGGCGTGGGCGGTTCGACACTGATTTTCATTCTATTTCAACCCGATTCCGATCTTATTCCTTCCTAAATACCGGTCTCAATTTTTTCAATCAATTTAGAACCCAAAATCAAGAACTTATTATCTAAAATTTACCTTTGAAACTCGAAGGTCGAACCGACCATGTCCTCCACCATTTTCTTCTATTTCCAGCCACCTTTCGTCGTGGTTTCAATCCCCATATAGCCCTTGTAACCTCCAAATCGTAATCCAATTTACAGAATCGGTAAAAACATCTAAAACCACAAACACCATTTTCAAATTTAAAACAAAGGCTCACGGGTTTCCTAGCTCACCTTCCTCCTCCGCCATTGCAACCACCGCCTGTGGCTTCCACTCTCATCGTCCTAACTTCTCCTTCCTTTTTTTTATTCAGCAACCATGGGTAGAAGATGTCGTTCGAAAGTTTGAATGGGCACGATCACATACGGTCTCTGTTTTTCACAGTTTTAGGGCCACCGTCCACGACAGCCGTCACGGCTCGCCACCTCAATCCTCACTCTGCTTCTCCCATCTCCTTTCACTAATCACAAGCATTCATCACCAATGTTGAGAGCGTTAATGGAATTGGTGCTCACGACCAAACTCTGTCTCTGTTTCTCCATTTCTTTTGCCCAAAACCGTTTAAACTAACTAAACGTATGTAAACAGGATTTGAGGCGGCTGTGCAATGTTCTACCACCCTCCAAAGAAGGACAGATATCCAAATTCTAGTGGTCACAACATCCAAAATATCCAAGTGTCCAACTTTCACTGGGCACATGTAACGACCCGTCCCGGAAGTCGGGATTAGATTAGTGGGTAATGATGGATTAGCGAAGATAATTGGTGATTAGTTGGACACTTTTGGACGGACCGTGCAGAATGACGATTTTGCCCTTAGAATGGGCAAAAATGTTGACTTTTAGTTCGGGCGGTCAAATGGACTTTGACCGATGACTGTGGCGTAGTTCGGGACGTCACGAGTCCGTAGACAGGTGGCACGTCCAATTCCGTTAACCGAGGAAGAAGTTGTGATGTTCAGAAGGTTGAGGGTATTTTCGTAATTAGGTTAAAAAGGGGCAATTCGTTGACTTTTTGCACGACAAGTATTCTTCACGCAATTCGAGGACCGTTAGGTAGGTCTCGATGTCCTGAGTACAACGACAGGCGGCACGCCATCATCGGATGTCGGACGGCTTAGTTACAGGTCTAGTAAGTGAAGGGTAAAATGGTAATTTGGACATTTAGGGGAAAATTGGTCTTTTAGCACCTTGGGATTTGTGTGCAACCGGATGAGGACATCTGGGCCAAATTGATTGGATATTTATGGGCTGGGACCACAAGTTGGAGGACACCTGGCCTATTCCTAGAGGCTTCTAGCCAAGTCCTACACGGTTACAACTTTTAAATTGGGACTTAATCGATCAAAATGAGAGAACAGAGACAGTAAGCAATTGATCGTCCATCTGCTGTGTGTGAGTCCTGTGAGTTCTTTGTGGTAGGGTGTGAGTGATCAGAGTTGAGTTGAGAGCTTGGTGAGTGAACTTTGGTGTTGGATTGACTGAGAAGACTGAGAGGAAGTGGGAAAAACCCAGAAAAACAGAGACGATGTAACACCCCGAAAATTCGAGGATTTTAATATTGTAAATTGATGAATGAAATGACGTTTTTACCCCTTTGAATTGTATTGCCAAATTGTTGACTTTTTGATCGGTGGGTCAAACGGACTTTGACCCATGACCGTGACGTAGTTCAAGACGTCACGAGTCCATAGACAGGTGGTACGTCCAATTCGGACGATCAGGGAAAAAGTTATGACTATAGGAAGTTCAGGGGCATTACCGTAATTTGGACGATAGGGGCAAAAATTTTGACTTTTCGTTTGACAACTAATTTTCACGCGCAGCCACTTTGAGCGGCGCGTGAGGGCGCGTTGGAGCTTATATCCGATCACGATCAACATGACTTTTATTCCTCTCGTCATTCTGAACATTTTTGGTGAATTAACCATGTTGATCTGAGTTAGTTAGGTGGGTCAGCCTAGGGCTGGTTGTCTCGGGAAGCGTGTTTGAACGATTTCCCCGAGCCAGTTTCTGTTTTGGACTTTTTGGATAAATGTTAAAGACTTGTAGTGACCCTTACGTATGAATTGGACTGACAGCAATTGTACGATAATCCCGGAACAGGTCCGTACACGCAGATTCGCAGCGGGATCGTACTGTGAGTGGGCCCGATTTCACTAAACCCTTGCATGCATAAATGTTTTCTGATTTACTTATATATTCACATACTGGAAACAAGAAATGGTTTTGATGATCTTGAAATTATGATTTTGGTACGTTTTACGATGTTTGGGCTTGAGACCCGTCTGGTGAAACTTGAGTATGGTTTTGGATTTTATCTATATATATGTGCATGTGGATATCAATGATTTTATTTTGGTACTGCACTGTGGTGATATACTCGTATTATACTGTCTCCTCCGGATGAGGTAAACCAGAGTAGTCACGGCGCAATGCCTGCGACGGGCCATTCTACGGAGAAACTGGACCGTAGAATGACTCAAGAACTGGATTGCTATGATTGGGCGTCTGGGACGTCGAGCGCCTTGACGCTAGGCATCTGGTATGCTATACCTGGACTGGGTTCGAGGATTGGACTTGGGATTGAGACCCCGAGTGGCACGCGTAGCCTTGAGACTGTGACCTTATTGGACGTCAGGGACGTCAGACATCCGGGATGTCAAGATCGAAGTGTATTGTGCAGTGTTATAATTATGTTATGGTTTTACTATATGCCTTATGGTTATCATATCTATGATTTATGGTTTCAAAATTCTGATGCATGCATGTTTGGAAAACTGAGGGGTAAATTATATGTTTCACTTATTAAACGGTTTTATAAACTTGAGTTTCAGCCCACTCACCCTTAATGTTTTGATAAACCCTCCAGGCTGTGCTACCGAGGTAGAGGAGGATCCTGAGGCTGAGGCATAGATCTACTTCTGCGTATCTGAACCCCTATCGGGTGGTTTGACCCGCAGGATTATTTTAGAGTCGTGCTCGGAATTTGTAATTTGGATTTCATCCCTTGTCTGACATCTGTTAAATTTGGATTTGATGTATAAATTTAATTTGGTTATTTATGCATTTGAAATTTTGAGGTTAAAATTGGAATGTTATTTTGGGTGTCAGACGGGAGCAGGGCACGTCCCCATGTGGTCCCAGGGGGATCGGGGCGGGTCCTGTCAGCTTGGTATCAGAGCCAGGTTGTGGTCAGCATGCTAGACTAGCGATTAGTACCTAGTTACTTTTCGAGTTAAGGATGATGTTACTGATCTATGCCTCTTAACAGCTGGTTATGCCTCCAAGGAGGATTCCTCACATACGGACTAACGAGGAACTAGAACGAGATATGGAGTGCGCAAGCATTGAACGGGCTCAGCGTTTGGGAGCCACTCCTTTCAACGGGGGATCAAACCCCGAAGATGCTTATGAATGGATTACCAAGTGGGAAAGGATTTTCACAGTGATGCACTGCCCTCCGGGCGAGCGGGTGACCTTGGCGGCCTTCTTACTGGAAGGGGGAGCCTATCAGTGGTGGCATGGCCTTGAGATGTGTGGATGGTCTGTCCACACCACTACCTGGGAGGTCTTCCGTTCCCGATTTCTGTATCAGTATTACCCGCGATCGTTTCGAGCGACACGGGGAGGCAGAGTTCCTGCGGCTGGAGCAGGGGGATATGTCCGTTGCGGACTATGAGCAGACTTTTGGGAAACTTTCCCGGTTCGCTGCATCATTTGTGAGCACTGAGGAGGACAAGTGCCATAGGTTTGAACTCGGACTCCGAGGGGAGGTTCGGGCAGGTGTGACTGCTGCCAGTCATGCTTCTCTGAGGGACATGGTCGACGGGGCGGTGCGTTTCAAGGCCAGTCTGGCGACACACCAGACACGACAGCCTTCTGGCGAGGGGTAACGTCGGGATCGTCCACCCCTTGGACTGACGGGCTAGAAGAACACTAAGGGAGGAGGCTACAGGGGAGCACCCTCATCTTTTAAGGGTCGTGGCTGGTCAGGTCGACGTGGGGGCTCTCAGAAAACAGGATCAGGATTCAACTCTGGACAGCGTTCATCTTGGAGCGGTGCTTCCGGTGGGCATTCAGACAGGCCGTGGCCAGTGAGCTGTTTTGCTTGCGGGGAAGAGGGCCACTATGCCCGTGATTGCCCGCTGTTGTCCAGGAGCAACGACGCTGGGGGCTCTACTGTGGTGCAGAGCACGACTTCCCACACTAACGGAAGTCGAGGTCAGGGAGGTGACCGTGGTGCTGGGCGTGGCGCGCGTGGGTGCGGACGGAATGGAGGGCCTAGGGCTCATGTGTTTGCGATGACCCAGCAGCAGGCGAGGACAACCCCAGGCGTGGTTACAGGTACACTACATATCTCAAACCTTCTTGTAAGTCTATTGATGGATGCGGGGGCTACACCTTCTTTTATTTCGAGAAGTTGTGCTGGTATGCTTGATTGTGTGGTATCAGCCTTAGATTGCGAGATGGGTGTTGGCACCCCGATGGGCATCGTGTACCTTGTGAATCAGGTGATTCAGAGGTGCTCGGTGAGAATTGAGGATGTGGATTTACCAGCGGACTTGATCATTCTGGATATCCACGACTTCGATGTAATTTTAGGGATGGATTGGCTATCGGAGCATGGGTCGCTCATCGATTGCTGTAGTAGGCAAGTGATTCTACGAAGTCCGAGTTTGCCGGAGGTTATCTTTCAGGGGGAGCGTGGTGGTTCGCCTCCTGAAATGATTTCTTCACTTACTGCTACCAAACTTCTACGAAAGGGATGTCAAGGTTACCTGGCGCATGTCGTGTCGGAGCAGGTTGATACTCTGGGTATCGACGAGATACCAGTGGTACATGAGTTTCCGGATGTGTTCCCGGAAGACTTACCTGGATTACCACCACCGCGGGAGATCGAGTTTACAATTGAACTACTTCCCAGTACCCGACCTATATCCCAGACACCATACCGGATGGCGCCGGCCGAGTTACGAGAACTCAAAACTCAATTGCAGGAGTTGGTGGATTTGGGATATGTCCGACCGAGTACTTCACCGTGGGGAGCACCGGTGTTGTTCGTGAAGAAGAAGGAGGGGAGTCTCCGTTTGTGTATTGACTATCGACAACTCAACAAGGTGACACTGAGAAACCAGTACCCTCTACCCAGAATCGATGACCTTTTTGACCAGTTGAGGGGAGCACAGTGCTTCTCGAAGATTGATTTGCGGTCTGGGTATCACCAACTGAGGATTTCGGAGGAGGATATTCCGAAAACAGCATTTCGAACCCGTTACGGACACTACGAGTTCCTAGTGATACCTTTTGGCTTGACGAATGCTCCTGCGGCATTCATGGATCTGATGAACAGGGTCTTCCGACCCTACTTGGATAAGTTTGTGATTGTGTTCATCGATGATATCTTGGAGTACTCAAGGAGTGCCAGAGCACATGAGGAACATCTACGGTTGGTGCTGGAGAGGCTGAGACAGGAACAGTTGTACGCCAAGCTGAGCAAGTGTCAGTTTTGGCTGAGCAGTATTGGTTTTCTGGGACATGTGATATCAACGGATAGGATTAGCGTGGATCCCCAGAAAACAGAGGCGGTGACTAACTGGGCTAGACCGACAACGGTAACGGAGGTGCGGAGTTTTGTCGGGTTAGCAGGTTACTACTGGAGATTCGTGGAGGGTTTCTCCAAAATTGCTGCACTGTTGACTCGATTGACTCGAAAGGGAGTGAAATTCTTTTGGGACGAGCAGTGTGATCGGAGTTTTCAAGAATTGAAGGATCGATTGACCACTACACCTGTCCTAGCATTGTCGGATGACAGTGGAGAGTTTGTGCTCTTTAGTGACGCATCGCTACAAGGTTTGGGCTGCGTGTTGATGCAGACTGGTAAGGTTATCGCTTACGCGTCGCGGCAGCTAAAGACTCATGAGTTGAACAACCCTACCCATGATTTGGAGTTGGCAGCGGTGGTTCATGCTCTAAAAATATGGAGACATTACCTATTCGGCGCAACATGCAGGATATACACCGACCACCAGAGCCTAAAGTATATATTTACTCAGAAGGAACTTAACATGAGACAATGGAGATGGTTAGAGCTGCTAAAGGATTATGACTGTACGATTGAGTGCCATCCGGGTAAGGCCAATGTGGTGGCATATGCACTCAGCAGGAAGTCAGTAGGATCAGTTGCATACTTGGGGATGGTGTATCTTCCTTTGCTAGTGGAACTCCGGAAGGCTGGGGTTATTTTGGATACGGATGAGCATGGAGCTTTGTTGGCCAGCTTTCATGTATGACCAGTGCTGATTGATCGGATCATCGAAGCACAACTTCAGGATCCGATACTCTGTATTTACAGGATCGAGGTCGATGCGGATGGGAGACAGGATTTTACCATCCGGGATGATGGAGCACTTGTGAAGTTGGGCCGGTTGTGTGTACCTGCAGTGGCAGAGTTACGAGCCGAGATTCTGGAGGAGGCCCATAGTTCGGCTTATGATATGCATCCGGGAGGTACAAAGATGTACCGTACCCTCCGGAGCCATTATTGGTGGCCAGGAATGAAGAAGGACATTGTAGAGTTCGTGAGCAGATGCTTAACCTGTCAGGAGGTTAAGGCGAAACGGCAGAGACCTTATGGGGCTATACAGCCACTTCCGATTCCAGAGTGGAAGTGGGATCACATCACCATAGACTTCGTCTTTAAGTTACCGAGGACTCAGAATGGGGTTGACGGAGTATGGGTGATTGTGGACCGGTTAACTAAGTCAGCCCATTTTCTGCCAGTCCAGGAGACGTATAAACCTAACCGACTCGCTCAATTGTTCGTAAATGAAATCATACGATTGCATGGTACGCCGGAGTCGATCGTGTCTGATCGTTATCCGCGTTTCACTTCCAGGTTCTGGCGGAGTTTGCAAACTACTTTGGTAACAACCCTACGTTTCAGTACTGCTTTCCATCCACAGACCAATGAAAAGTCTGAAAGGACCATTCAGACCCTGGAGGACATGATGAGGTCTTGTGTGCTACAGTTTCAGGGTTCATAGGATACTCATTTTCCATTGATGGAATTCTCTTACAACAATAGCTATCCGGCAAGTTTCGGGATGGCACCCTATGAGGCACTGTATGGTCGACAGTGTAGGACACCTATCTGTTGGATGGAGATAGGGGAACGAGCGGCTGTGGGGCCGAAATTGATGGACTTAACCCAGGAAACTGTTCATGTCATCAAGGAAAGATTTAAGGCGGCACAGGATCACCAAAAGAGTTATGCCGATCGACGGATTCGGGACTTGGAATTTGAAGTGGGAGATTTTGTCTTCCTGAAGTTATCTCCGTGGAAAGGGATTATCCGTTTCGGTCGACAGGGGAAACTGAGTCCTTGTTTTATTGGACCTTATGAGATCATGGAGAGGATTGGCCGGGTTGCTTACAGATTGACACTACCTCCAGAACTTTCTAGAGTTTACGATGTTTTCCACATATCGATGCTACGGAAGTACGTACATGATGCTTCCCATGTACTGGAGGAGCAACCTATTGAACTCCGAGAGGATTTGAGCTTTAAGGAACAGCCCCTACAGATTTTGGACCGGAAGGACAAGGTACTACGTCGGAAGACTATCCCTCTCGTGAAGATTCTCTGGAGAAACCAGAATGTGGAAGAAGCCACATGGGAGCCCGAGGCATAAATGCGAGAACAATTTCCTTATTTGTTTCTTTGAAATTTCGGGACGAAATTTCTTAAGGGGGGAAGGTTGTAACACCCCGGAAATTCGAGAATTTTAATATTGTAAATTAATGAATGAATTGACATTTTTACCTGACAGGACCCATCCCAATCAACCCGGGATTGGTGCGGGATGACCCTGCTCCCGTCTAACACGAAGTGTCAGACAAGGGATATTTCCGACCTTTGCCCTCCCGGGCTATCAGAGTACGCCAGGATCCGGAGGAGGTATGTGATATCTCGGTCACTCCTACAGTCCACATCCGATGTCAACCTGAAGGGCAGTCAAAACATTAAAAGCTGTGAGTGGACAAAACAAGAGTTTATAAAAACATTTTAACGAGAAGACATTTGTACCCTTCACTAAAAAGCATGCATGCATTCGAAAACCATTTAACCAAAGAAATCAGATATGGGAACTAAGCCCAAAACCATAATGAAATAACAATCATGAAAACGACCATACGGGCCACTGCCCAACTCCATAAGGGACTCGGCCCAAATCATAAGAAACCAACCATACGGGCTACTGCTCAAAACCTGTGTAAACACACATCATATATCATATATAGCATACCTCACATATACATATAATTCACACAACCAATCTTGTCACGGTTTCCAAAGCTACGCGCGTGCGACCCAGGTCTCAATCCGAGTCTTCTCAAAGTCAAGATCAATGTCCGCAGACCACTGACCCTACCCGAGGGAATAGTAATCATAGCCTTCCTGAGAGTAAGGAACCCAACTGGGGGGTGACTCCACTCAGTCGATGCTCCGTGACTACTCCGGGGTCCACCCAGGCCAACGACCCTCCCCGGAGGAGATAATAGAAGTAAAGGAAGGTATATGAATACATATATATACATAACATAAACATTCACGCTCGGTTCCCTTGAACCGTCATGATCCATAACATTCATTAACCAGGGTCCATGACGGTTCCCATAAACCGTCATATACCATAATGACCTGACAAGGGTTCATGATGGTTCCCATAAACCTTCATGAACCACAATAACCTTTCCAAAGTTCATGCCGATTCCCATAAACCGTCATGAACTTGGAAATCCATATAGGGTCCCTGACCCGAAATCATCAGTGTAAAACAACTGGGTCTTGTGCCCGAACATATGACATCATCTGGGCATCGTGCCCGATATCTAAGGGTTAGTCACGACTCCGATCATAGTGATGCGTGCAACCATCCATCCAGGACCGCTCTCAATCCTGGTATGTCGCCATGAACGAATCAACCGACGCGACCACCACAAGATCATGGTGCACTCATCATCGATCGCTATCCTGAACCGTCAGCACTCCGAAGTCGAGCCTCCTCAGGCTGCTCGACGACGAATCGTGCATCGTGACCTCTACGGAAGGAACACATCCTAATCCGGAGGCGAACGTCGTATCGTCGATTGCCGTGCACATAGCACCCGTCGCGACCACGATTTAGACCCGAAGGTCGTAAATAGTGTCATATGCCCGAGACAAAACCAAGTGGGTTTCATACCCGAGTTTATCCATTTGAAATCCAAAACCATTTCATTTAGACCAATAAAGACATACAGACCCGTATAGGCACCGTATAGGGCCGAAACCTCGAAATACGTGCCTATACGTAACCACACATCAAAATGCACTCATGGCATCACAAAAAAGTATTAAAAACATATAATAAACATTTATGCATGCACCAATTTAGAAAACAAGGTCCACTCACAGACCGTCCGAGCTGCCGCCTCGATTTGCGTGCCATACGGCTCCCCGAGCCGATCACTGTCACCGGGACTCTCAAACCTATCCAAATTTTAATAGAAGGTTACTAACTACTTAATTAACCTCCTATCAAAGCCCCGTAATTTTCCCGAACTTTTAACTATTTTTAAAACCGACCCTAAACCTTCCGATGCCCCGAAACATATCGAGACGGTGTCCGATCGACACGAAACTAGTTCCAAAATGTTCGTTACATCGAATAGAAGATTTCCCGTGTTGAACACTTTCCCAAATTATGGACCACGCGTCCTCACGAGTTCCTAGAAGGCCCTGGTTACTGTTCATCACTATCAACCTCAGGAAAACCGGTTCGAACCGGTCTGGGTACTGTGCTGAACAGGCGGAACCAGTTCAGTGCTCCTCCTCCCTCATTTTTGGTCAGTTTGCTCCCATTTCGATTCCTAAATTCCTATTTTCTCATTTCCTATCTAACCCAATTAACAAAACCGACCAAAACTTCCTAAATCGATCCCTAAAAATCACCTCCCCACGGCCTCTGTTTTTCCCGGCCACCCTCCAGCCTTCCTCCGCCGTGAACCACCCTCCAAACCATCCTAAAATGTCCCTAGCAACCTAATAACCACTTCCTAATCATCCAAAACAACTACAACATTAAAATCGAATTAAAAGGGAGAAAATAGGTAACCGGGTTACCTGTTTGGGTTTGGGCCTCGGTCGTGCACGGTGGCGCCGTCCTGGCCGGCCACCACGTCCTCACCATCCTCACTTCACCCTGTCCTCAGTCCTAGCCGCATGGGAGGGGTTGGATGGGTTTTGGATGGTTGGGTGAGATCGGGTAGTAGGGAGAAAAACAAAGGAAATGAAGATGATCGATGCAAATGGAAGGTGAGATGCATGAATATGTTTGGCTGGGCAATGGATGGGTGACACTTGTCACTCATCCATTTGGCCTCCATAAATATCTGGGCCCCACAAAAGTCCAAAAGTTAACTCGTTTCGTAATTCGTGCAATAGTGCACTTGAACTTCCGTGAACCGTAACTTCGCCGTTGAACGTCCGAATTCGACGTGCCGCCTGTCTATGGATTCGTATCGTCCTTATCTACGTAACTGTCTTCGGCCCTCAGCCATCGGACCACCCGGTCAAAAAGTCAACATTTGACCCCATTTAACCAAAATTACCAAAATGCCCCTAAACTTCCGAACGTCATAACTTCCTCCTCGAATGTCGGAATTGAACGTGCCACCTGTCTATAAACTCGTGACGTCACGAACTACGTCACAGTCATCGGTCAAAGTCCGTTTGACCGGCCGATTGAAAAGTCAACGTTTTGCCACCATCAGGGGCAAAATGGTCGTTTCGCATCGTTCGTCCGATTTAGCCTAACTAATCACCGATTAACCTCACTAATCGTGATTAATCACTAATCTAATCTAGGAATTTGGGACGGGTCATTACAACCTTCCCTCCTTAATTAATTTCGTCCTCGAAATTCCAACCGCCCTAATCTAACCGTTCTTCCCTCCTTAATTAGTTTCGTACTCGAAACTCCAACTATCTTGATTCCACATCCACCTCGTGGAAAGTAGAATCGACCTCGAAACTCGTGTACACTCATACACCAACTAACCAAAGTAATACTTACTCGTCTGCACCCAGACGTACCACTAACACTCACGTCGTATCGACTACACTCGACCACGTCGAATGACAGTAGTCATACGTCCCGAATTGTTACCATTTGTCAAATCTACCCTTTCACTGACATAAACAACTAGACGGTTCCCTGCTCAACCACTAACTATCCTGACGTTCACTCTGACACCTCCGAAAAACTGTCACCACTTGACAGTCGTCAGTCAAAAACTGACACTATACTCACTCGTGGTTACACTAACCACCAACGGACCCAACCAGGAGTAAACACTTACCCACAAAGCATTTCACTCAATCTGTGTGTAACTAGACCCATCAGAATACCATGACCCACTGCACAGTATCCAATGTCCAGTCCACGACCTCAACTAATCTGATGGTATCGGAACCAATCCGACTACCAACACGTTCACCAACCTACTACGGGTATAACCTATATACCGTCACCAGGCACGAAAAGTCTGCCCGGTATCGTACCTCAAACAACGTACAAGGTACATACGTCTACCCATCAAACAGCCTACAACCATCTAGGTTGTAGCCAATCACGTTTTAATAATGGAGTCTATCTGTCCAATCCCGTACCGGACAGATCAAAACTCCGACCCATTATCAATTTCCAAATCCGAATCCGAATCCGCAATTTCGTAAGAAATCCCGAATCCAAAACCCAGAAATTATATCCATAGCCATATCCAAATCCGAATCCGAAATCATTATTCCGTAAGCTAACATTTGGAATAACCATTCCGAACCCAATTTCATAAAAAGAAAATCCACAGTTAAGCTCTAGAATCAAATCCTGAATCGTCACCCAGAATCCGATTCCAAAACCCAAATACAGAAATCCTCTTTCAAGTTCCAAAATCACATCCTGAATCGTCATCCAGAAATCTGATTCCAAAACCTGAAATATCTTTCACGTCTACCGAGATGCACTATATCCGAACCTATCGGATACCTGCTCAATACATTCGATTGACTTCATAGGAAGCCAATCACAACATCAACACATCTCTAAGGCTAACCATATCCGACTACGTCAGAAAACTACTCATCGGACAACTACTCAGGCGAGTAATAAGCCATATGGGATTTACCTCGAAAAGAAGTTCAGTCCCAACATCCTCAACTCAAACGTCCAGGTAAGAGTGATAAACTCCCCACCTATCTGGATCATCAAGATCACGATCCAGATTCAACACTACGTCACCCAACCATAAACCGCACGATCGAGAATCGTCACGACACCTAAAGTCCTCAACCATTTCCTACATCTAAATAGATCAGTCAACGACGAGACACGTCGAGACTGTGGGTTCTCACTGATTACCTCGTATCGATCCTTGTCATTCCACCTAGGAAAAACCAAGGATGATACCAAACAATGACATCAATACTCATCCTACGTGAATGCAAACAAAACTCGTTGTACTCACCACGCCACGTAATTCAACATCGTCTGCCACCATGCAGAAGATGAGAAATCTCAGTCATCCAACTTCGATATACTCAATTCTCCGGATGGCCCAAGATAAATTACGGGTCCACCAACTAATACACGATCAGTGTACTAGTGGCAACCAACAACGTCTACATCATCAACATCATCTACCAATCATGGTAGAACCTGAGAAGTCACCCAAAATGACTTCGAAATACCCAATACCAATGCAGAAAACCCGCATTTCTTCGTCACCTCGATCGCAACCTCTCGCGATTCCGAAGTTCCAACAAGATTGGAAACAACATACCTGGACATCAACCACGTGTCCCCTAACCAATTTAACTCTATCTGAGATCCACTCCTGAACCATAGATACCGAATATATGCCCATTACGACGGAGTCACATCCCAATTCGTAACTCACCGTCATCACAATCACCAGCACTAGCGCTAGTACCTGCACCAACGCATTATCACCTCCACTAGTATCAGCACACTGTGTGCAAACTGACCACCCTGGATCTCCGCTCATACCGAGCGACGATCCCGTACCTCTGCGCGAATAGGAGAACTCTGCCTCCCTCGTACCCGACAACTCTGGGTACAGTCACCCTGACAACTCATACGAGAAAAGGAAACGTCCCCTGAACGTCCCCGTCTCATTCTGCGATCGCACTCAGCCGTAACCAAGTCGAATCCAGAATCACTACTCATACATATGCGTTATTCACGCACCTCGTACCATCGTCACGACTGACAATCCCATCGTCACAATCATCACGACAACCTGAGTCTACTCGACCGGATAAAATTCGACTACGTCTATCGATAGTAGCGTCTGCCACAACCTCGTGCAGACCTAACTACCAGACATCTCGATATCCAGACTCCGCATCCTAAGGAATCAACCACCCATATTTAACTATTCCGTATCCCAAACCTGGGATTCCATCGACAAGTACCAACCTTGATAACTTGTCCCACCAACTCGATCCAGTCGCAACTCGACTCAACCAATGTCGTCTACTAGGTCATCCATGACCTTAGTTGCACCAAACCACAACTAAGTAGCACGACAACCAACTAGCTATAACCGATAAATACAACCCCGACTGCGAAATGCAGTTCCAACACAAGCTGACATGACTAGACCGACTAACAAACCCAAATCCGAATAATCGTCCAAGTCATACCACTTGTCAACTCACATTTCCAACCCATACACATCCTACCTTAGGAATCCACGATCACGTCTAGGGTTCCTTAAACCCAACTGCAACCTACCAACTGCAGAAAGCAGTAAAATAAACAACCTGACCGACTCCGCGGTCTTGACATCGTAAAGACGTCAATCCAACTAGGATTCCTCTAATCCGACTGCTAACTGCCGACTGTAGTAACTCCATCTAACTCAACCATATCCGAACATCGGATGGTCATAATTCCCAACCAGTCGTCGGAACCGATCCTACGACATCGTGAAGACGATCCCAACTAATCGTCTCACGATCAAAACTCGAAAATACCGTTTACGTTCATCCATTCATAGGGTCCCACTCTGCCAACCCTGACAGAACTATGGCAACCCCGGCATCAAATGCCGAACCAGGGCATGCCAATCCTACTAACTATCGTACCGGCACCTTAACATCAGGTTGATCATGAACTGTAGCCACCTGAGATATCACATCCTCGACCTGCATACATTCCAAGAGCTCCACGGTTGCTCGAATAGAGACAACCCCGCTCTGATACCACGCTGACAGGACCCATCCCAATCCCCCCGGGATTAGTGCGGGATGACCCTGCTCCCGTCTGACACGAAGTGTCAGACAAGGGATATTTCCGACCTTTGCCCTCCCGGGCTATCAGAGTACGCCAGGATCCGGAGGAGGTATGTGATATCTCGGTCACTGCTACAGTCTACATCCGATGTCAACCTGAAGGGCAGTCAAAACATTAAAAGCCGTGAGTGGACAAAACAAGAGTTTATAAAAATATTTTAACGAGAAGACATTTGTACCCTTCACTAAAAAGCATGCATGCATTCGAAAACCGTTTAACCAAAGAAACCATATATGGGAACTAAGCCCAAAACCATAATGAAATAACCATCATGAAAACGACCATACGGGCCACTGCCCAACTCCATAAGAGACTCGGCCCAAATCATAAGAAACCAACCATACGGGCTACTGCCCAAAACCTGTGTAAACACACATCATATATCATATATAGCATGCCTCACATATACATATAATTCACACAACCAATCCTGTCATGGTTTCCAAAGCTACGCGCGTGCTACCCAGGTCTCAATCCGAGTCTTCTCAAAGTCAAGATCAATGTCCGCAGACCACTGACCCTACCCGAGGTAATAGTAATCATAGCCTTCCTGAGAGTAAGGAACCCAACTGGGGGTGACTCCACTCAGTCGATGCTCCGTGACTACTCCGGGGTCCACCCAGGCCAACGACCCTCCCCGGAGGAGATAATAGAAGTAAAGGAAGGTATATAAATACATATATATACATAACATAAACATTCACGCTCGGTTCCTTGAACCGTCATGATCCATAACATTCATTAACCAGGGTCCATGCCGGTTCCCATAAACCGTCACGTACCATAATGACCTGACAAGGGTTTATGCTGGTTCCCATAAACCTTCATGAACCACAATAACCTTTCCAAAGTTCATGCTAGTTCCCATAAACCGTCATGAACTTGGAAATCCATATAGGGTCCCTGACCCGAAATCATCAGTGTAAAACAACTGGGTCTTGTGCCCAAACATATGACATCAGCTGGGCATCATGCCCGATATCTAAGGGTCAGTCACGACTCCGATCATAGTGATGCGTGCAACCATCCATCCAGGACCGCTCTTAATCCTGGTATGTCGCCATGAACGAATCAACCGACGCGACCACCACAAGATCATGGTGCACTTATCACCGATCGCTATCCTGAACCGTCAGCACTCCGAAATCGAGCCTCCTCAGGCTGCCCGACCACGAATCATTCATCGTGACCTCTCCGGAAGGAACACATCCTAATCTGGAGGCGAGCGTCATATCATCGATCGCCGTGCACATAGCACCCGTCGCGACCACGATTTAGACCCGAAGGTCGTAAATAGTGTCATATGCCCGAGACAAAACCAAATGGGTCTCATACCTGAGTTTATCCATTTGAAATCCAAAACCATTTCACTTAGACCAATAAAGACATACAAACCCGTATAGGCACCGTATAGGGCCGAAACCTCGAAATACGTGCCTATACGTAACCACACATCAAAATGCACTCATGGCATCACAAAAAAGTATTAAAAACATATAATAAACATTTGTGCATGCACCAATTTAGAAAACAAGGTCCACTCACAGACCGTCCGAGCTGCCGCCTCAATTTGCGTGCCATACGGCTCCCCGAGCCGATCACTGTCACCGGGACTCCCAAACCTGTCCAAATTTTAATAGAAGGTTACTAACTACTTAATTAACCTCCTATCAAAGCCCCATAATTTTCCCGAACATTTAACTATTTTTAAATTGACCCTAAACCTTCCGATGCCCCGAAACATATCGAGACGGTGTCCGATCGACACGAAACTAGTTCCAAAATGTTCGTTACTTCGAATAGAAGATTTCCTGTGTTGAACACTTTCCCAAATTATGGACCACACGTCCTCACGAGCTCCTAGAAGGCTCTTGTTACTGTTCATCACCATCAACCTCAGGAAAACCGGTTTGAACCGGTCCAGGTACTGTGCTGAACCGGAGGAACCGGTTCAGTGCTCCTCCTCCCTCATTTTCGGTTCGTTTGCTCCAATTTCGATTCCTAAATTCCTATTTTCTCATTTCCTATCTAACCCAATTAACAAAACCGACCAAAACTTCCTAAATCGATCCCTAAAAATCACCTCCCCACGACCTCTGTTTTTCCCGGCCACCCTCCAGCCTTCCTCCGCCGTGAACCACCCTCCAAACCATCCTAAAATGTCCCTAGCAACCTAATAACCACTTCCTAATCATCCAAAACAACTACAACATTAAAATCGAATTAAAAGGGAGAAAATAGGTAACCGGGTTACCTGTTCGGGTTTGGGCCTCGGCCGTGCACGGTGGCGCCGTCCTGGCCGGCCACCACGTCCTCACCATCCTCACTTCAATCTGTCCTTAGTCCTTGCCGCATGGGAGGGGTTGGATGGGCTTTGGATGGTTGGGTGAGATCGGGTAGTAGGGAGAAAAACAAAGGAAATGAAGATGATCGATGCAAATGGAAGGTGAGATGCATGAATATGTTTTGCTGGGAAATGGATGGGTGACACTTGTCACTCATCCATTGGGCCTCCATAAATATCTGGGCCCCACAAAAGTCCAAAAGTTAACTCGTTTCGTAATTCGTGCAATAGTGCACTTGAACTTTTGTGAACCGTAACTTCTACGTCGAACGTCCGAATTCGACGTGCCGCCTGTCTATGGATTCGTATCGTCCTTATCTACGTAACGGTCTTCGGCCCTCGGCCATCGGACCTCCCGGTCAAAAAGTTAACATTTGACCCCATTTAACCAAAATTACCAAAATGCCCCTAAACTTCCGAACGTCATAACTTCCTCCTCGAATGTCGGAATTGAACGTACCACCTGTCTATGAACTCGTGATGTCACGAACTACGTCGCAGTCATCGGTCAAAGTCCGTTTGACCGGCCGATTGAAAAGTCAACGTTTTGCCACCATCAGAGGCAAAACGGTCATTTCGCATCGTTCGTCCGATTTAGCCTAACTAATCACCGATTAACCTCACTAATCGTGATTAGTCACTAATCTAATCTAGGAATTTGGGACGGGTCATTACATTACCCCTGTGAATTGTATTGCCAAATTGTTGACTTTTTGATCGGTGGGTCAAACGGACTTTGACCCATGACCGTGACGTAGTTCGGGACGTCACGAGTCCATAAACAGGTGGTACGTCCAATTCGGACAATCAGGGAAAAAGTTATGACTATTGGAAGTTCAGGGGCATTACCGTAATTTGGACGATAGGGGCGAAAAAGTTGACTTTTCGTTTGACAACTACTTTTCACACGACTCGATGACCGTTAGGTAGGTCTCGATACCTTGAGTCCGTAGACAGGCGGCAAGCTGAAATGGGACTTCGGATGGCTGAGTTACGGGTCTGGAAAGTGAAGGGCATTTTGGTAATTTTGAACAGAAGGGCATTTTGGTCATTTCACTTACGGGTTACTGTAGCAAATCGTGGGAGAACATGGCTGCACCACCGTGGGTGGTGATTCTGAGAAATCCCATTCTTTAATCCGTTAGTGGACTGAAAAGAGTGAATTGTTTAAACTTAAAGGCATCAGCACATGGCTGGATTCGTCCAGCAAACACGGGCATTTGGTTTAATCCGATTCAAAGCTTTGCAGGAAACTTTCTCAGTGGCCAGGCTGGGTTTCCACGAGTTGTTGGGTGGCACGGATAGTTTAAACATAGTAGAATTTGAGTGAGCTTCACTCTGCTATTGAAGAAACTGAGAATTGGAGACGAAACTAGAGAGAAACCATTTCGGGAAAATTTGGAGGGAAATCGGGTTTTTAATTTCTGGTGCTCGTTGGGCCAAACCAAGGCCTGGTTTAGCTTTCTGGGAGCGATTGGAACTCTGCCATATCGAATTCGAGAGGAACCAGCCACTGTTGGACTGAAACGGAGGTTCCTGTTTCAGTGGAGTTGCAGAGACTTGGACGATCACTTCCAGGTAATTCCTTGTTAAATTGATCGTTTGTTTCAGTTCGTATTAGCCTTAAGAAGCATACTGGGAGGTTAATTTGATTATGGTTTGGAAACCAGTGAGTTGGGGTGATCAACCCGTTTGGGTGATCACGGGTCGAAGGGCCATTTAAGGATTTGTCGAGGCTAATTTATGACTCAGAACTCTAATTGGATGTTTAGGGAAGATAATAGAATCAAAAACGAAGGAAATCGATTAGGAATTGAAGGATAATTGTCCGGGTCATGTCGCGGGTTGAAGGTCCGAATAGCAGGGCTATCGGGTGAAGAAGGTGACACTGTAGCAGCTACAGTGTCAGGCACGTGACTTTCACGTGCAGCCACTTTGGGCGGCGCGTGAGGGCGCTTTTGAGCTTATCTCCGATCACGATCAACATGACTTTTATTCCTCTCGTCACTCTGAACATTTTTGGTGAATTAACCATGTTGATCTGAGTTTGTTAGGTGGGTCAGCCTAGGGCCGATTGTCTCGGGAAACGTGTTTGAACGGTTTCCCCGAGCTGGTTTCTGTTTTGGACTTTTTGGATAAATGTTAAAAGACTTGTAGTGACCCTTATGTATGAATTGGACTGACAGGAATTGTACGATAATCCCGGAACAGGTCCGTACGCGCAGATTAGCAGCGGGATCGTACTGTGAGTGGGCCCGATTTCACTAAACTCTTGCATGCATAAATGTTTTCTTATTTACTTATATATTCACATGCTGGAAACAAGAAATGGTTTTGATGATGTTGAAATTATGATTATGGCACGTTTTACGATGTTTGGGCTTGAGACCCGTCTGGTGAAACTTGAGTATGGTTTTGGATTTTATCTATATATATGTGCATGTGGATATCAATGATTTTATTTTGGTACTGCACTGTGGTGATATACTCGTATTATACTGTCTCCTCCGGATGAGGTAAACCGGAGTAGTCACGGCGCAATGCCTGCGACGGGCCATTCTACGGAGAAACCGGACCGTAGAATGACTCAGGAACGGGATTGCTATGATTGGGCGTCTGGGACGTCGAGCGTCTAGACGCTAGGCATTTAGGATGCTATACCTGGACTGGGTTCGGGGATTGGACTTGGGATTGAGACCCCGAGTGGCACGCCTAGCCTTGGGACTGTGACCTTATTGGACGTCAGGAACGTCAGACATCCGGGATGTCAAGATCAGAGTGTATTGTGCAGTGGTTATAATTATGTTATGGTTTTACTATATGCCTTATGGTTATCATATCTATGATTTATGGTTTCAAAATTCTGATGCATGCATGTTTGGAAAACTGAGGGGTAAATTATATGTTTCACTTATTAAACGGTTTTATAAACTTGAGTTTCGGCCCACTCACCCTTAATGTTTTGATAACCCCTCCAGGCTGTGCTACCGAGGTAGAGGAGGATCTTGAGGCTGAGGCATAGATCTACTTCTGCGTATCTGAACCCCTATCGGGTGGTTTGACCCGCAGGATTATTTTAGAGTCATGCTCGGAATTTGTAATTTGGATTTCATCCCTTGTCTGAAATCTGTTAAATTTGGATTTGATGTATAACTTTAATTTGGTTATTTATGCATTTGAACTTTTGAGGTTAAAATTGGGATGTTATTTTGGCTGTCAGACGGGAGCAGGGCACGTCCCCATGTGGTCCCAGGGGGATCAGGGCGGGTTCTGTCAGACGACCACCGTTCACGGCTGTGAGTTTGATTGATCAAACCAGTCAAAGTCTGGTCTATGGTGGCGATCAGAGAACTGAGGAGTGACTTTGGGACGTGTAAGGCCACGGTGGAGATCACGGCGGTGAGCAGAGAACAGGTAAGTCACTGAAGGTACTCTGTTTTCCCTGAGACGATTTGGAATAAAATCGATGGTTTTGGAGTATTGTTGAATCACTGTGATGATTGTTTATCGTCCTAGGAGTTACTAAGGTGCCCAGAGACGTGAAACCGTGACGGGAGAGGTAACTGGTGGCCGGAATCATAAGTCGAATTTCATGGTTTTTGGTTCGAACTTGGGAGGTAAGGTTTAGGACTTCATTTCGTGATTTTATTAAGTCAATCAATCCCAAACTTAAGGACGAAACTAAGGGTGTAGAAAGGGCTGAAAATGGTTGGAAAACGGGTGAAAACCGGCCTCATCGGCTCGGTTGGACCGGACCGGTCTGGACTGGGTTGGCTAAAAGTTGACGATGAACAGTAGCAGGCATGTGGCTCCCACGCGCAGCCCCTTTGGGCGGCGCGTGAGGGCGCGTGGGGTCTGTTTTGGGGAAGTGTTCAACACGGTTTTCACTCTAATCGATGTAACGAACATTTTGGGACAAGTTTCGAGTCGATCGGACACCGTCTCGGTGTAGTTTTGAGTGTTCGAAGGTTTAGGGGTTAGTTTAATTACGTTTAAAAATCCCAAAAATTTTGGGAAATTAGGGTAAGCTTAAATGAAGTGTTTGTGACCCAAAATGGTAACTTTTGACAGGTCGGGATATTCCTGAGACAACCAAGGAGCGTACGGGACGTGATTGACGCGTTCGGACCTAGTGAGTGGACTTTTTGTTTTCTAACCGAGCATGCATAACTGTTTTTACTTATTTATTTATGTTTTGATATATGATTTTATGCTTATGATCTCTATATTCTTGCTTTAGTTGATTGCACGTTTTCCAATATAAGTTATCGGATTTGCACGTACTTCGAGGATATGATTTCTGTTATGCTTTTGAGGATGATTTTGGATGGATGATTTATGTTTATACGCATTCTGTTTTACTAAAGATTTACGGATATGATTTGAGATTTGGAAGTGAAATTCGGGCGGAAGTCCCCTTTCGATCAAACGTGATTTCGATTTTCGAAGATTTCCATTTTGGTTTTCGGATTTCGATCCATTTTTCTTATGCTTGAAAAATGGTTTTGGGTTTAAAGACCCGGAAAAAGAGAAAAACCCGCTAGATCTGGTTTTGAGTTTAAAGACTCGGTTGATTGATGACCGGGTGGGAGGGCCCTGGATTGATATGTTTTGAGTTTAAAAACTCAGTATATGTTTTGAGTTTAAAGACTCGGTGATTGTGATACCCCCCGAGGCCTGTGATTGTGTTTTGAGTTTAAAGACTCGTTGATATCCCGGGAAGGCCTCATTATAGCGCATGGTTTTGAGTTTAAAGCCTCGGGCGCACTTGAGATCCAGTAAACTTGTATGATTAATGTTTTTCACTGGTTTTCAAATGTTTTGGGCTGTGACCCGAATAACTTGGATCTTATGGATTTAGGGCCGAGTGCCCAAACTTTGATTTTGATTTTTGTGGATTTCCATACTTATTTTCACCTCGGATAGATGGTTGTTTTCAGATATTTGGTTATGCATGCATGTTTTAAAAACGGAGGGTGAAATCCTGGTTTGTTTATAAAATCTGCTTTTTAAACTCTTAATTATTTTTAGTCCACTAACGCTTTTAATGTTTTTAACACCCTCCAAGTCGTGGTACTAAGCGCCAGGGCTAACGTTGAGGCAGAGGCGGAGGCATAGAGTTTTCTCGTTGTTCGTGTAGTCAACTCTTAGTAGGATTTTGTCTCTTCTTGTACTATTACTATGCTCTGTGCTAGTATTGACTAGTTGTATTATATATTCTCCCTGGTCTCGCAATGTATATTTCGTGGTTTTTGTGGTTATTTTGGTCCTTTAAGTTGGGTTTTCAGACAGGAGCAGGGTTCGTCCCGGTTATCAAGGTGATAATCGGGGTGGGTCCTGTCAGCACAGATCCCTAGGCTGCCAAATGACCAAAATGCCCCTACCTTCACAATTTACCATTTTGCCCCTAATGTTCCTAGACTCGTAACTCTTTCGTCCGAACTCCAATTGACGCATGTCGCTTGTCGTTGTATTCAGGAGATCGAGACTTACATAACGGTCCTCGAAACACGTGAAAAGTCCATGTCGTATGAAAAGTCAACAAATTGCCCATTTTTTACCAAATTACCCTTCAACTTTCAAACATCATAACTTTTTCCTTGAATGTCGAAATCGGACGTGCCACCTGTCTATGAACTCGTGACGTTCCGAACTATGTCACAGTCATTGGTCAAAGTCCATTTGACCAGTCGAACCAACAGTCAACCGTTCGCCCAATTCCAAGGGCAAAATCGTCATTTCGCATCGTCCGTCCGAAAGCATCCAATTAATCACCGATTAACTTCACTAATCCGTCATCAACCACTAATCAAATTCCGGTTTCCGGAACGGGTCGTTACATAAGGGGCCACATGTTCAATATTGCCAATTTTTCTTTTATTTTAAGTAACTACCACTAATTGATTTTATTTTTCAATTTAAATTAATGGTTTTATTTTTTATTAGACTTGGAGTATTTTTAATGTAATTTAAATTGTATAAAATTAAAATTCTTGTCCCTTCCCTCTTCCCATTAGAAACACAAAAAATAACCTTAGCCAAAATGTATGAATAGTGTCACATTAAGGGGCTAAACTTTGCCTCTAACCCTTTGTCTTTACCTCTATCACTAGACATGCTCTTAAAAAACTCAAAAGAAATCAAAACTTAGAACAACATAAGTCAAGAATAAGAGTCAGTCCCATTTAAAACTTCTCAAGTAGTTACACGACTCACAAACAACTAATTTACAGTAACGTATAATTCAAAAAATAAAGACATATATGTACTTGGAATTTCGTTGTGTAATTAGATAAGATAGTTTGCATATAATACTTGTTTCGTTGTGTACATAAATAATTGACTTATAAACGAGAGCTTCCGAATTTCACTTATGGACAACTAAGACAATAAAAATTGTTTTCGTGGAATCACATATATTGAACTCACATGAACTAACCTTAAACATTGAGCTATTTGAAAGGCAGTAGTGTTTTAAAATCTATTTATGCTGAAGAAAAGCCTGGTTGCAAGCACTTGGAAGCGTAGATAACAATGCTGAAGATAGAGGCCCGTTAGAACCTTGAGAAAACTAAGTCACAAAATACTAACAGTAGCAAATTGCAGAAGGAAAAACAATCCAGTAAAGTTAGGGAGATGAGGAAAATGCAATGATTCTCTAAGAAAAGACTGTCATAACAAATGTAAAAATGTAAGGACAAAGTGCTATGAACGGCAACTCAATAGGACCTAAAAACTAAACTTTAAAATTGGACAGCAATAAGGACAAATACTAAGAAACGGATGTGTTTATTATACTAAGGAAAGAGTGAAGGGAGAAAACGATTATACTAAGGAAAGAGTGAAGGGAGAAAACGAAAGTGAATAAACAAAACTAAAAAAAAAAAAAAAACTAGTGGATTAGAAAAAACAAATAATAAAAAAATGAGTCATTCTGATCAATAAGGATGGAGGGTCCTTGGTACAGGTTGCCAAGGGTAAGACACCCAAAGCATAGACAAAATCACAGAGCCAAAAGATTACATGACAAAGAGAAAGCGGAGCAAAAAGGAGTCTATAACCACTAAACCTTAAAACTAAAAGAGCAAGTAGAGCAATAGTGAAACAAAAAGGGGTACCCAAATAAGGCTAAACGACCTAAGAAACCAGAGCATAAGGTGTTGAAGTAAAGAAAATCAAATGTAAGTGTGGTCCAGAGGAGAAAAGCCCGGTGAGGGGAACTAGGAACAACCGATTGCAAAAAAGAAGTCAAGAAGGATACATACATTGAAATTTATCAAGTAGAGGTCCTACCCACTTCTCTACATATAAATAAGCATCAATGTTGTCTACCAGACCAGTAGATCCCTCATGTAAGCCCAGCGTCATGTTAAAAAACTAGAAACTATAAGAAGAAAAGTTGGACAGATGTTAGTGACAATAATTTGGGAAAAGATGGGCAGCAGACTTCGAACAAGTGATGTGAAAGGAGGAATGGGAAAACTGTTGAGATAGGTACTTTGACAGCAAATCAGTGTGTCTTAATTTCAAGATAAGATCATGAAAAAGCATTGTAAGTGATGTAAATAGCTTAGTCAAAAGACAAAGACTAAAACAAAATAAAATTACAACTAAGGTACTCGCCACAATATAAACGATTAAAGCAATGTGAAAGTAAAAGATCACAAACCTAGGAGAGTAGGAAGGTGAGGTTTGGATTTCAACAGGCTACGATTCAAGAGCAGGTGCTAGCACTGAGATAATCAGACTGTAGTGCAGCTATTAACCATGATGGCCCTTCTTTTATCCATACCTGAAACTCTGGAGAGGAAAGGGCATGCTTTGCTAGGAGATGTGCTATCTGATTTCATTGCCAAGGTCTGAATTGGCATCTTACTGAATCGACATAACGAAAGTAGATATGAGCTTCAGTAACCAATGCTCTATCAGCGTCCAAGACAGGCTCATTAGGTTGTAAAAGACTGATGCATCCATTTCTAGAATTAGATATTTGTAGCCCATATGATAAGCAACTTGAAGACTTAGACAAGTAACCAATAATTATGTTGTCTGGGCAGTGAAGTTACCACAAAGGCCTTTTCAAGTGGCCATCATAAGTTCACCAGTGCTGTCTCGGACCACTGCCCCTAAGCCCCGAAGTCTGATTGACTGGCCCATCGACATTTAACTTGAAATAAGGAGTGGAAGGTATGTCCCATTTGTGAAAAGGCCTAGCAAGCCTAGGAACACGTAAATCTTTCCGAGATGTAAGAATAAACTCATGCATTAAGTCACATCGGCGGTCATGAAGGTCCTAGGGTGAATTAACTTTCCCAGATGTTAAATTTATATTTCGACTATACCATAAACTCCAGCATATGTAGACAACAAGAATTAACTCCTCTGGCTGAAATATATCTAAGATATGCTAAAAGAACTCTGAAAAGCAAGGAACTGACCATGCACCAGCTAAGGAAGATAGAGGAGAAAGTAAACAAACCTTCTTCGCATACGAGCAACTCCATAAAGCATTAATTATAGTCTCTACCCGTTTTTGACAGCGAAAACAAAGGGGGGAGGATATTACTTGGCGAATAAAAAGAGTTTTCGAGTAGGGTAAAATACCATGTAGGCAGCGCCAGAGAATTTTTTTTATCTTGTTTGGTATTGGAATAGCCCAAACAGTATGCCAAAGTTTGTCTTGCTTGGTATGTGAGGATCCAAACCCTCTTGCAGCTTGCAAACGAAGTGTTTGAGCAACCTGATACCCACTTTTTACTTTATAGTGGCCATTTTTCTGATAGTTTCAGATCAGCTTGTCTGGGATAGTGAGATTTGGTAAAGGGATGGACATTATTAAGGCTAGTTATAATTCCCAAAATAAGCGATTAAGAAGATCAAGATCCTAGCAATCGTGCACAATGATAAGGTGACTGACCAGCGTAATCCGAGGAAGTAAAGGTGGTGAGCACACATGCATTCGTGTCGGAGATGGTAACCAGTTATCCGAATAAATGCTAATGGATCGTCCATCCCCCACCCTCCAACTTAGACCATTAAAAAGAAGCTCCCGGCCCCATAACAAAGTCCGCGAGGAGGACCGGCCCTTTACAGCGTGTAAGAAGTTTCCATTAGGGCAGTAAAGAAGAAATATATGTTTAGGTAAAATTGATATATTCATTCCGCTCCATAAGGGGCTATTTATATGCTTACGTAGGGTTTTACAGGTTTAACACGGAAACAAAACAAACTAGGAAACAAAGTCCTAATTGTACAAGAATTAGTCCACTACACTAATTAGGAAAACTCTTTCCTTAATTCATGCACACGCCAACACTCCCCATCAAGTTGGAGCATAAATATCACCAAGGTCCAACTTGCTTAGTGTGTCCTGAAATACTCGGCTTGAAACCGCTTTTGTCAAGATATCTGCCAACTGATCTTCTGACTTGACAAACGGACACTGAAGCGTCTTGTCTTCTAACTTCTCTTTGATGAAATTCCTATCCACTTCAACATGTTTAGTTCGATCATGTTGAACTGGATTATGAGCAATATTAATGGCCGCAGTATTATCGCAATATAATTTCATGGGTTTTTCTGGCGGAAAACCTAACTCTGCTAGAACATGCTTAATCCATAACAACTCACAAACACCAAGTGCCATACCTCTATATTCTGCCTCCACACTTGATCTTGAAACAACATTTTGTTTCTTACTACGCCAAGTAACAAGGTTACCTCCTACAAATGTAAGGTAACCTGAAGTGGATCGCCCGTCTGTTTGGGACCCAGCCCAATCCGCATCAGTATACCCAATTACAACCAGATGTCCTTGCTTCAAATACATTAACCCTTTACCAGGAGTGGATTTCAAATATCTCAGGATGCGATTCACTGCATCTCTATGAACTTCACTTGGGGAGTGCATAAATTGACTTACAATACTCATAGTATATGCGATGTCCGGTCTCGTATGTGCCAAATAAATTAACCTCCCAACTAGGCGCTGGTATTGCTCATTGTTAGTCGATTTATGACCAGTACACTCACCAAGCTTGTGATTTTCCTCCATAGGTGTATTAACAGGTTTACACCTCAGCATCCCTGTTTCAGTTAATAAATCCATAACATATTTTCGCTGAGACAAGAAAATACCTTGCAGTGATCTAGATACTTCTATCCCAAGAAAATACTTAAGTGTACCAAGATCCTTCATCTCAAATTCCTTAGATAAGTACTCTTGCAATGCTTTTCTTTCGTCAGGATCATCACCTGTTACGATCATATCATCAACATATACTATCAAGGCTGTAATTTTGTTTCCCCTATGCTTCAAAAACAAAGTATGATCAAAGTTACTTTGTTTATATCCGAATGCCCTCATAGACTTTGTCAATCACCCAAACCAAGCTCTAGGTGACTGTTTCAAACCATACAAAGACTTCTTTAATTTGCACACATAGTGTTTCGATTTAGGACTCATGTTACATCCTGGCGGAGGATCCATATAAACTTCTTCTTCTAAGTCACCATGTAAAAAGGCATTTTTAACATCGAATTGATGTAATGGCCAATCCAAGTTTGCAGCAAGTGATATCAGAATTCGCACGGTATTGATTTTTGCTACAGGAGCAAATGTCTCCTGATAATCCACTCCATATCTCTGAGTATACCCTTTTGCCACCAATCGAGCTTTGTACCGTTCGATTGATCCATCTGCCCTTAACTTAATTGTATAAATCCATCTACAACCCACAGTTCGTTTGCCACTTGGGAGAGGCACAAGTTCCCATGTGGAATTCTTTTAAAGAGCTTGCATCTCATCATTCATCGCTTGTTTCTAGTTTGGATCCATCAGAGCCTCATCTACACTGCTTGGTGTAGACAAAGAATCTAGTTGTTTGATCAACATGGCATGTGGTGCAGATAATCCGTGAGTGGAAACATGGTTGTTAATCGGGTACTTTACTTTAGCTTTGGGATTTGCTTCGTATTGAATCTTCGGGATACCACGATTCTTACGAACAGGTAATTGGTATGGTTGTAGATGCACCTCATTAGATGAATTGTGTAACACCCTGGAAATTCGAGGATTTTAATATTGTAATTTAATGTATGAATTGACATTTTTACCCTTGTGAATGGTATGGCCAAATTGTTGGCTTTTTGATTTGTGGGTCAAACGGACTTTGACCAATGACCGTGACGTAGTTCGGGACGTCACGAGTCCATAGACAGGTGGCACATCCAATTCGGACGCTCAAGGAGGAAGTTATGACTATCAGAAGTTCAGGGGCATTACCGTAATTTGGACTTTAGGGGCGAAAATGTTGACTTTTCGTTTGGCAACTAATTTTCACTCGACCCAAGGACCGTTAGGTAGGTCTTGATGCCCTGAGTCCGTAGACAGGCGGCACGCCGAAATCGGACTTCGTATGGCTGAGTTACAGGTCTAGAAAGTGAGGGGCATTTTGGTAATTATTGAACCAGGGGCATTTTGGTCATTTTGCCCTGGTTACTGTAGCAACCGCGGGGGACTATGGACGGCACCACCATGTGCGGTGGTTCAGTGTGCAATTGGTTATGCAATTGTGTGCTAGAAAGGAAGGGCTGTCTATTGCTTTAGATCGAGGGCTGAACCATCCACATGCACGGTCGAATTAATTAATGAAGATTCGAAGCTTTTTCGGGGAACAAAGTTCAGTGGATAGTGAGGCTTCCACGAGCCTCTGGGACGGCTTGAAATGTTTTAAACTGATTAAGTAGTGAATGAGCTTCACTCTGCAGTTGAAAGGACTGAAAATAGGAGAAGAACCAGAAAGAAGCCATTTCGGGAAATTATGGAGGGAAATTGGGTTTTCAATTTCTGGTGATCGTTGGACCAAACCAAGGCCTGGTTTAGCTTTCTGGGAGCAATTGGAACTTAGCCATATCAAATTCGAGAGGAACCAGCCACTGTTGGCTTGGAACTGAGGTTCCTGTTTCAGTGGAGTTGCAGAGATTTGGACGATCACTTACAGGTAATACCTTGGTAAATTGTTCATTTGTTTTAGTTTTTTTTAGCCTTAGTAAGCTTACTGGGAGGTTAATTTGATTTTGGTTTGGAAACCAGTGAGTTCTGGTGATTGACCCGATTGGTTGATCACGGGTCGATGGATCGATTGGGGACTTGTCGAGGTTGATTAATGACTCAGAACTTAAATTTGATGTGTAAATAACATGTTAGGATCAAATTGGATTGAAATCAAGTTGAAATTCAGGGTTAATTGCCCGGGTCATATCGCGGGCTGAAGGTCCGAATAGCAGGGCTATCGGGTGAGGAAGGTGACACTGTATCAGCTACAGTGTCAGGCGCGTGACTTTCACTCGCAGCCACTTTGGGCGGCGCGTGAGGGCACGTTGGAGCTTATCTCCGATCACGATCAACATGACTTTTGTTCCTCTCATCATTCTGAACATTTTTGGTGAATTAACCATGTTGATCTGGGATTGTTAGGAGGGTTAGTCTAGGGCCGGTTGTCTCGGGAAACGTGTTGACAGTTTCCCCGATCCGGTTTCTGTTTCGGACTTTTTGGTCAAATGTTTAAGACTTTTTGTGACCCTTACGTGTGGTTTGGACTGACAGGAATTATACGATAATCCCGGTACAAGTTCGTACGCGCAGGTTCACCGCGGGATCGTACTGTGAGTGGGCCTGATTTCATTAAACACTTGCATGCTTAAATGTTTTCCGATTTACTTATATGTTCACATGCTGGAATCAAGAAATGGTTTTGATGATATTGAAATTATGATTATGGCACGTTTCACGGTAATTGGGTTTGAACCCCGTCTGATGGAACTTAAAGTTCGGTTTGGATTTTATCTATGTATATATATGTTTTGCATGTGGATATCAATAAAATGTATTTGGTACTGCACTGTATAGATCCATTCTTATGATACTGTCTCCTCCGGATGTGGTACCCCGGAGTGGTCATAGCGCATTGCCTGCGAGGGGTCATTCTACGGAGGAACCGGACCGTCAAAAGACTCAGGAGTAGGATTACTTATTTGACGTCAGGGACGTCAAGCGTCTAGGACGCTAGGCATTTGAGATGCCGTACCCGGACAGGGTTCGGGGATTGGACTCGGAACTGAGACCCGAGTGGCACGCGTAGCCTTGAGACTGTGACCTTATTGGACGTCAGGGACGTCAGACATCGGAGATGTCAGGATTGGAGTGTATAGTGCAGTGGCTAACATTATGTTATGATTTTATTACATACCTCATGGTTCATATTATATGATTTATGGTTTTAAATTCTAATGCATGCATGTTTGGAAAACGGAGGGGTAAATTATATGTTTTACTTACTAAACGATTTTATAAACTTGAGTTTCGGCCCACTCACCCTTAATGTTTTGGTAACCCCTCCAGGTCATGCTACTGAGGTAGAGGAGGAACCTGAGGCTGAGGCATAGATCTACTTCGGTGTACCTGAATCCCTGTTGGGTGATTTTACCCACAGGTTTATGTTAGAGTCGTGCTCGCAACTTGTAGTTTTGGATTTCATCCCTTGTCTGACATCTTTTTATTTCGGATTTGATGTAAAACTTTAATTTGGTTTTTATGCATTTGAACGTTTAACGTTAAAATTGGAACATTATTTTGGGTGTCAGACGGGAGCAGGGCACGTCCCCATGTGGTCCCAGAGAGGATCGGGGCGGGTCCTGTCAAATTGTCTGAAAACAAATCAGTTAAATAGAAATCTTCAACATCAATGGTCGGGGATGTTACCTGGGTTGTAGTTTTAGAAGACACCTTGGAGGATAATTGTAACGACCCGTCCCGGGAATTAGGGTTAAGACAGTGCTTAAGATGGGATTAGTGAGCTTAATCGGTGGCTCGTTGGTGATGATAGGTTCGTTAAGGTAGAATGACGATTTTGCCCCTAGGTTGAGCAAAATGTTGACTTTGAGTTCGGGCCGTTAACTGGACTTTGACAGATGACCGTGACGCAGCTTGGGACGTCACGAATCCATAGACAGGTGGCACGCCCGATTCCGACATTAGAGGAGGAAGATATGATGTTCGGAAGGTTGAGGGCACTTTCCTAATTTGGCTAAAATAGGGGGAAGAGTTGACCTTTCGTACGATCGGGTTTTGACATGTTGACCTAGGACAGTTAGGTAGATCTCGTCGTCCTGAATTCAACGATAGGCGGCACGCATTCATCGGAGTTAGGATGTGTGAGTTACAGGTCTAGAACGGTAGGGGCATTATCGTAATTTTGGATTAAAAAGAGGGGAATTTTGGTCTTTTGGTTCTCTGGGGATTTGTTCAACAGATTGGGACAAGTGGACGGCTGAGATTGAGACACTTTTGAGAGGGTTTTGGGATTGTGACACGTGTAAGAGGGCTAGAGGGTTCTAGGATCTCTCACGGGTCCAATAATTTGGGCGGTGTAACCGTGCCTTTGGGGAGAAACAGAGACAGAGTGAGGCTGAGAGGGAATCGAGCAGGTGAAGGCGGTGTGGAGTGTTTGTGTGACTTGTTGAGTGTGTGAGAGAGTAAGTGAGGGATTCTGAGTGAAGGTGAGTGAGGAATTGTGAAGGAATTAGTGTGTGTGAGGTGTGAGTTACAGAAAACAGAGAGGAGTGGAGTGGTGGTGCTGCCGTGTAAGAGACCAATTGAGGCTGGTGGAGGTGTCCAAAGGATGGAGGTGGACTGGAGGAGTCGTGTCCTCACGACTGAGCTTACGGTGGTGGTTCGTATACAGGTAATTTCTTCTTACCGTTCTTTTGCTCTATTTTGGCCGTGAACTTCAAACCAAAAGTCGTGGCTTTTGGGCATGAGTCGACGGTTTTGGTAAGTTAGGTGAGACTCAGGAGGGTTCTAGGAAGCGTCTGGTGTTGCCACCGTGACGGGGAAAGACTTGGGTGGCCGGAATAGGAAACATGGGATTATCGGGTTTTAGTTTCGAGCTTGAGTCGACGGGTTAGGGACGGTGTCGTGGTGTTTGAGTAAGAGGGGCAGGTTGCTTAGGATTGGACGATGAAGATGGTGATGAAAGGAAGGAAAACGGAGACGGGACGGCGGAGAACCGGGAACGCCGGTTCAGTACAGTCAAACCGGTCGACCCGAGGTTGACGATGACACTGTAGCAGGCGCGTGAGGCCCACGCGCAGCCACTTTGGGCGACGCGTGGGGGCGCGTGCGGCGGTGTTTGGGAAAACTGTCAACATGGTTTTTGGTCTAGGATTTGTAACGAGTCTATTGGAATTGGTTTCGGGTTGTTCGGACGTCGTTTGAGGTTAGTTCCACGAGGTTGAAGGTTTAGGGTTCCGGTTCGTTACGTTTAGAACCCGGGGATTTTTGTGGGGAATTAGGTGAACCTTCGTAGACGTGTTAGTAACGTACTTTGGTGACTTGTGACAGGATCGGAACTTCCCGAGGAAGCTGAGGAACGTATGGGACGTACGGGGCGCGAGTGACCTGCCGGTAACTGTGAGTGGACCCCTTCTCTAAACTTGAGCATGCATAACTGTTTTTCTATTATTGTTTTATGGTTTTATATGTGATTTCATGATGATTGAATATGCTAAGTTGGTTTTACCTAATTGCACGTTTTTCGAGGAAATACGATTTTTTGGCACGTTTTACGAGAAAAGCTTTGATTCTGGATTTTGATATTATAGTTTCAGGATTTCAAATGATAAATGATTTTTAATGATTATAAGTGGATTTGAAACATGATTTCGATGATCGAGGTTTTCGGTTTTAAAATTGGATTCCGAGAATCGGAATTTGGTTTTAAAGTTGAAAAGTAGATTTCCGGATTTGGGTTCGGAATGACGGTTTTGGATGCCAGAAAGGCATCAGACGAGTGATTTCGGATTCGGGTTTGGATGTGGAAATGGAAAATGGTTTTCAAATGGTTTTGATTGGATTTTCTGGATCTGGTTATTGGGTTTAAAGACCCGGATATTGATTTGACGGGGACGGGCCCGGATTGAGTTTAAAGAATCGGGAGTTTAAAGTCTCGGATATATTGATATTTTCCCCGTAGGCCTGTTGAGTTTAAAGACTCGGGAGTTTAAAGACTCGGATATTGTTGAGGCCTGGATTGAGTTTAAAGACTCGGGAGTTTAAAGACTCGGATAGGTCCAGCAGGTTTGATCGGATAATGATGACTTGGTATTTATGTTTTTACGGTTTTATGATACTTATGATATGATTGTTATAACTGTTTTTATAATGATTCTGTAAATGTTTTTTTTGATGATCTTCACGTGATTTATAATTGTTTTCGGTAACTGGGTTATGCATGTGTGGTTTCAAAACGGAGGGCTAAAACCCTGGTTTTATTATGAAATGGTTTTCAGAAATTCTTTTCTTTATTTACGGTCCACTCACACTTTCTGGTTTTAACTTGCCCTCCAGGTTGTGGACCTAGAGCGGGGTTTCGGCGTCTAGGCAGCGTCGGAGGCATTGAAGTTACGAGAGCGACCCCGAAGTGTTTTAAATTTTCCGTGTGCGTGTACTGGTTATCGGTTTTCTTTCTTTTGTATTTAGTACTATGCTCTGTAAACCTTTGACTTCGGGATGTTTCATATAGTTTCTTATGCGTCTGACTGTGTTACTTTAGTAGTTTTCGTTGGTGTTGTGTCGGGGTGTCAGACGGGAGCAGGGTTTACCTCGGTTTTCGGGGTGAAACCGGGGTAGGTCCTGACAATTGGTATCAGAGCATAGGTTTGTCGAGTTTGTCGGGTTTGTCAGTTTGTGAGGTAGTGTTTAGGTTGTTTGACTGATTCTATGCCTCTTTTAGTGTGCGGTTGACGATGCCTCCGAGACGTAGACCCTCTCCACGACTTGAAGAAGAAGCGGCGAGAGGAACAGAGAGTGCTACGATTGAGCGAGCCCAGCGGCTCGGGGCTACGACTTTTAGTGACGGGGCTGATCTTGAGGAAGCCCAGAGGTGGATTACGAGACTTTAGCGGATCTTTGCAGTGATGCATTGCCCACCGGAGGATCGAGTGCTACTGGCTACGTTCTTACTGGACGGTGCGGCGTACGAGTGGTGGTATACCCTCGAGTTGTCTGGCTAGGATGCCCACACAGTGACTTGGGAGACGTTTCGGGAGAGGTTCTTAGATCAGTATTACCCTCGTTCTTTCCGAGATGCCAAGGAGGCAGAGTTTCTGCAGCTTCAACAGGGGAATCTGAGTGTGGCTGAATACGAACAGAAGTTTCAGATGTTGTCTCGGTTTGCTCCTGCGTTTGTGGCTACTGAAGCCGAGTAGTGCCGTAGGTTTGAGTTGGGTCTGCGAGGTGAGATTCGAGCCATAGTGACGGCTGGATCATTTCCTACCCTCCGGGAGTTGTCGGACGCTGTGGTGAGGGTTGAGGCTAGTTTGCCGGTACGACGCCAGGAGCCACCTTTTTCGGGAGCTTCGAGTTTGAGGACACCGAAGAGAGGTAACTTCAATGGAGCATCGTCGTCGGGCGATGATCGTTTCGGTAGACCTGGTAGTTTCCAGAGTTCAGGATTCCGTGGTTACCGAGCACAATCGACTCCGCAAGCTAGTGCGACGTCTGTTGCGTCGACTGGGAGACTTAGTCCTTCTGGTCGGGATGTTTGTTTCTACTGCGGAGAGCGAGGTCACTTCCGACGTGAGTGTCCACTGTTACCACAAGAAGGTGGTGTAGGCCGAGGAGCGGCAGAGCCCGGACAGAGTACAGCGTCAGGGACAGCGGGCACTAGAGGAGGTGGTGGTGCCACTAGTAGTTCGAGGGGACGTGGTAGATCTTCAGGATCTCAGGCCCGAGTGTTTTTGATGACTCAGCAGGAGGCTCAGTCGGCACCAGGTGCGGGGACAGGTACTTTTACTATCCTTAGTTGTGTCATGTTTATTGTTGGATCCGAGGGTAGAGTCTAGGATTTACTCTAGGTGACCTGGAGTGACGAGGTTACGGCTTACGGTGAGTTCCGTTGAAGGATGACGGAAGAAACGAGAAATGAGTGACTATAACTGATCGATATGAGGTTATTGAAGGAAAAGAACCCACAATCTAGAGTTTTCCTTTAGGACTTTGTAGATATATTCCAACCAGTGGTCGAAATAGCAGCCGAGGGACGTGTTAGCGAAGGAGTGAGCCGGTAGATAAGAGTTCTTGTTTGGACTAGATTGTTCTAGGTTAGGAATTGAGTTGGTTCCAGGGAAGTGTCAGTGGTAGTATGTGAGGATGTACTCTATGAATTCTGTTGGGTACTCTATATGAGGTATTTTAAAATACCTTTGTTTTCTGTTCATAGAGTTTCCCTTGCGTACACCATAAAGTTCTAGTGGTACTGAGTGAGGGTCAGGAGTGGTGAACTTGTAGTTGGGGATGGAGTGAAATACCGAAGGTGGAGATGATAGACAAGAAACCCAGGAGAAGTTGTTGTTGAGCTAGTATTGATCACCGGGTAGGAGACCCCTAGTGTTGGGAATTTGTTGTGGAATTTCGGGGACGAAATTCTTTTTTAGGAGGGTAGGTTGTAATGACCCGTCCCAGGAATTAGGGTTAAGACAGTGCTTAAGATGGGATTAGTGAGCTTAATCGGTGGTTAGTTGGTGATGATAGGTATGTTAAGGTAGAATGACGATTTTGCCCCTAAGTTGGGCAAAATGTTGACTTTGAGTTTGGGAGGTCAACTGGACTTTGACCGATGACCGTGACGTAGCTTGGGACGTCAGGAATCCGTAGACAGGTGGCACGCCCGATTCCGACATCAGAGGAGGAAGTTATGATGTTCGGAAGGTTGAGGGCACTTTCGTAATTTGGCTAAAATAAGGGGAAGAGTTGACTTTTCGTACGATCGGGTTTTGACATGTTGACCTAGGACAGTGAGGTAGATCTCGTCGTCCTGAATTCACCGACAGGCGGCACGCATTCATCGGAGTTAGGATGTGTGAGTTACGGGTCTAGAAAGGTAGGGACATTATCGTAATTTTGGATTAAAAAGAGGGGCATTTTGGTCTTTTGGTTGTCTGGGGATTTGTGCAACAGATTGGGACAAGTGGACGGCTGAGATTGAGACACTTGTGAAAGGGTTTTGGGATTGTGACACGTGTAAGAGGGCTAGAGGGTTCTAGGATCTCTCACGGGTCTAATAATTTGGGCGGTGTAACGGTGCCTTTGGGGAGAAACAGAGACAGAGTGAGGCTGAGAGGGAATCGAGCAGGTGAAGGTGGTGTGGAGTGTTTGTGTGACTTGCTGAGTGTGTGAGAGAGTAAGTGAGGGCTGCTGAGTGAAGGTGAGTGAGGAATTGTGAAGGAATTGGTGTGAGTTACAGAAAACAGAGAGGAGTGGAGTGGTGGTGGTGCCGTGTAAGAGACCAATTGAGGCTGGTGGAGGTGTCCAGAGGACGGAGGTGGACTAGAGGAGTCGTGTCCTCACGACTGAGCTCACGATGGTGGTTCGTATACAGGTAATTTCTTCTTCCTGTTCTTTTGTTCTGTTTTGGCCGTGAACTTCAAACCAAAAGTCGAGGCTTTTGGGCATGAGTCGACGGTTTTGGTAAGTTATGTGAGACTCAAGAGGGTTCTAGGAAGCGTCTGGTGTTGCCACCGTGACGGGGAAAGACTTGGGTGGCCGGAATAGGAAACAGGGGATTATCTGGTTTTGGTTTCGAGCTTGAGTCGACGGGTTAGGGACGGTGTCGTGGTGTTTGAGTATGAGGGGCAGGTTGCTTAGAATTGGACGATGAAGATGGTGAAGAAAGGAAGGAAAACGGAGACGGGACGGCGGAGAACCGGGAACGCCAGCTCAGTACAGTCGAACCGGTCGACCCGAGGTTGACGATGACACTGTAGCAGGCGCGTGAGGCCCACGCGCAGCCACTTTTGGCGGCGCGTGGGGGCGCGTGCGGCGGTGTTTGGGTAAACTGTCAACATGGTTTTTGGTCTAGGAGTTGTAACGAGTCTCTTGGAATTGGTTTCGGGTTGTTCGGACGTCGTTTGAGGTTAGTTCCGCCAGGTTGAAGGTTTAGGGTTCCAGTTCGTTACGTTTAGAACCCGGGGATTTTTGTGGGGAATTAGGTGATCCTTCGTAGACGTGTTAGTAATGTACTTTGGTGACTTGTGACAGGATCAGAACTTCCCGAGGAAGCTGAGGAACGTACGGGACGTACGGGGCGCGAGTGACGTACCGGTAACTGTGGGTGGACCCCTTCTCTAAACTTGAGCATGCATAACTATTTTTCTATTATTGTTTTATGGTTTTATATGTGATTTCATGATGATTGAATATGCTAAGTTGGTTTTACCTAATTGCACGTTTTTCAAGGAAATACAGTTTTTGGCACGTTTTACGAGAAAAGCTTTGATTTTGGATTTTGATGTTATAGTTTCAGGACTTCAAATGATAAATGATTTTTAATGATTATATGTGGATTTGAAACATGATTTCGATGATCGAGGTTTTCGGTTTTAAAATCGGATTCCGAGAATCGGAATTTGGTTTTAAGTTTTAAAGTAGATTTCCGGATTTGGGTTCGGAATGACGGTTTTGGATGCCGGAAGGGCATCAGACCAGTGATTTCGGATTCGGTTTTGGATGTGGAAATGGAAAATGGTTTTCAAATGGTTTTGATTGGATTTGCTGGATCTGGTTATTGGGTTTAAAGACCCGGATATTGATTTGACGGGGGACGGGCCCGGATTGAGTTTAAAGACTCGGGAGTTTAAAGACTCAGATATATTGATATTTCCCCCGTAGGCCTGTTGAGTTTAAAGACTCGGGAGTTTAAAGACTCGGATATTGTTGAGGCTTGGATTGTGTTTAAAGACTCGGGAGTTTAAAGACTCGGATAGGTCCAGCAGGTTTGATCGGATAATGATGACTTGGTATTTATGTTTTTACGGTTTTATGATGCTTATGATATGATTGTTATAACTGTTTTTATAATGATTATGTAAATGTTTTTTTGATGATCTTCACGTGATTTATAATTGTTTTCGGTAACTGGGTTATGCATGTGTGGTTTCAAAACGGAGGGCTAAAACCCTGGTTTTATTATGAAATGGTTTTCGGAAATTCTTTTCTTTATTTATGGTCCACTCACACTTTCTGGTTTTAACTTGCCCTCCAGGTCGTGGAGCTAGAGCGGGGTTTCGGCGTCGAGGCAACGTCGGAGGTATAGAAGTTACGAGAGCGGCCCCGAAGTGTTTTAAATTTTCCGTGTGCGTGTACTGGTTATCGGTTTTCTTTCATTTGTATTTAGTACTATGCTATTTAAAACTTTGACTTCGGGATGTTTCATATAGTTTCTCCTGCGTCTGACTGTGTTACTTTAGTAGTTTTCGTTGGTGTTGTGTCGGGGTGTCAGACGGGAGCAGGGTTTACCTCAGTTTTCGGGGTGAAACCGGGGTGGGTCCTGACAATAATTGGTTAAATGGTACAAAACCGTCAGAAACGGGCATCAATATATCTCTTTTCTCCCCCTGACTGGGTGGCTGGGTGACGGGCATTAATTCATCAAGACGATCGGACACAGTTTCTGAAGTGGTACCTGACGAGCTGGTTAATTCATCCTTAACTGGAAAATGACATAATGACTCCAAAGTAACGAATCCATCTGAGTCGAATTGATCATCAACAGTATCTGAATTCTCCCGTGTCTGAATGCCCCCAAAAAAATACATTTCTTCTTCCCGAAAAACCACATCCATAGTGATGTAAAGCTTCTGAGTAGGTGGATGATAGCAGCGATACCCTTTTTGATGTTGGGCATAGCCAATAAACACACACTTTAGTGCTCGGGGCTCCAACTTGTTGCGCTGATGTGTATAAAGGTGAACAAAAGTTACACATCCAAAGACTCGCGGCTCCAAATTGGGAGTGGAATGAAGAGCATAAAACTGGCGGAGGGCTTGTAATGGCGTTTAGAAGTTCAACCCACTGGAGGGAACCCGATTCATAAGATACGCAGCAGAACACACTGCTTCTCCCCAAAAAGAACGAGGCATGTGAGCATCAAACAAGGAAGCTCGAACCACTTCTAACAAATGAAAATTTTTCCGCTCTGCTACACCATTTTGCTGAGGGGTATATGGACATGTTCTCTGATGTTCAATGCCATGAGCATCTAAAAATTGACAAAGATCATGATTCACAAATTCACCCCCATTATCTGAACGAAGGATCTTAATTTTTGCATGAAACTGAGTGTCTACCATCTTGTAAAAATGTTGAAATGTGGTACACACCTCACCCTTGGTTTTCAAGAGAGAAATCCATGTCATACGTGTGCAGTCATCAATAAAGGTAACAAACCAACGAGCACCAGAAGGAGTAGAAATTGGAGCAGGACCCCAAACATCAGAATGAACAATAGCAAATGGCACTGTACTTTTATTCAAACTCAAAGAAAAGGAATCTCGATGGCTTTTTTCCAGTTCACAAACATCACATTGAAAACTAAAATCTGAAAGCTTACTAAACCATGACGGAAACAACTTGTTAAGATATCCAAAAGAGGCATGACCTAATCGTCTATGCCACAACCAAATAAGATTTTGATTTTTCTCGTTCACATCTCCACTAGTCTTGAAGGCTTGAGAAATCTGGGTCTCACCATTTGGTGCCAAATCCAAATAATACAGCTTGCCCCTCCTAGTACCATAACCAATTATCTTCCTTGTGAGAATGTCCTGAAAAATACAACAATTTGGCCAAAACGTTACAGTACAAGAAAGAGCATGAGTAATTTGCGCAACAGATAGCAAATTAAAATCCAAGGATGGCACAACAAGTACGGAATCCAGGTGTAATGAATCAGTAAGAGATAACGAACCATCTCTAACAACAGGAGAGGAACTACCGTTTGCATTGGATACTACTGACTGTGAAGATGGAGACAAATATGTGATTTTATGCGAATCACATGTCATATGATCAGAGACGCCTGAATCAATAATCCAGACATCATTGGTAGGGGTGGTGGAAGAAAATTCAATGCATAACCGGTTGTACCTGATGTAGCCACAGACGCAGATGCAGAAGCATGTTCATTTGGTTTGTGGCCACTTACAGGAGGGGTCTCCGGAGTAGCGGAGGCTTGGAGTGCCTTATGACCACTTATTTTGTTCTTAGAGTGATCCCACCAAGATGGAAAGCCAACTAACTCATAACAATGTTCACGAGTATGCTTCGAACCACCACAATGAGTGCACTTGAAAACTGGTTTGTCTTTCACCCCCTGGGTGGAGGGACTCCCGTGAGATGAAGGTGTTCCCTTGGAACGTTGAGCCACCATGACTGTAGCATCAAGAGAGGTAGTAGCACTAGTAAAATTGGCACGTTGTTGTGCATCACGACGAACATAAGAAAAACTTTGGTCGAGATCCAACTTAGGTTCCTTACGGAGAATTTCACTACGGACTTGATCAAATTTGGGATCCAATCCAGAAAGAAAAATATGAACTCGAAGACGGTCGAGTTTTTTCTGGTATGCATTAGTGTCAGCAGCGCACACCATAGATGGGGGGTCGCGATGATCTAGTGTAACAACCCGTACCTTCGGGAAGGGTAGAAATGTAATTTTTGTAACGTTTTGTATAAAGGACGATTTTGCCCTTGTGAATAGTGCGTCAAAAGTTGACTTTTTGATTTACTGGTTGGATGAGTGTTGACCATTGACCGTGACGTAGTTTAGGACGTCACGAGTCCGTAGACAGGTGGCAGGTTCGATTCGAACAATCGGAGAAAAAGTTATGACGTTCGGAAAAATGAGGGCGTTACCGTAATTTGGATTAAGTGAGGAAAATGTTGACTTTTTCTTGGATTTGTGATTTTCTCATAGACCGAGGACCGTTAGATAGGTCTCGACGTCCTGAGTACAACGACAGGCGGCATGTTGTCATCGGACGTCGGATGGAATAGTTACAGGTCTAGAAGTGTGAGGGCAAAAAGGTAATTTTATCACTAGGGGCATTTTAGTCTTTTTCTCCTCAGCCCAATCAGATCAGAACAAGTGGCATTAGTGGGCTGGGATATTTTGTGTTGAACCAAGGAATGGTGGACACGTGCAGATGGATAGATGGTTCTGGGAGAGTCTAAAATACACACGGTTACATATTGCCCAATTTCAAAATTGTGCCATTGTCTTCGACACAGAAAAACAGAGGGGAAGAAATCTTGAGTGTTCGATTGATTCAGTGCAAGGGTGAGTGAGTGGATGAATTGTGAGAGTGATAGAGAGACGAGGTTGAGCTACTGATTGTGTTTTGGAGCTGCAACCGTGCACGGAGGCACGACGGAGGACAGCTGGAAGTTTTGGGAAAACAAAGAGGCGGTGACCCTGTGGCGGTGGTTGTGCCGTGTGGTGGCTCAAACCAAGACAATAGGAGGCTCAGGTGACTGCAGGGAACCCAACGAGCATCGTGGCACGCGGCGGTGCAGACAGCGGAGGCTGAATCGCAGGTGAGACTCGAATCCCCTGTTTTCCCGTTTTTCTTGTTTTCAAAAGTCGTGGCTTTAGGGTTAGAGTCGAGAGATTTAGAGGTTAGGTTGAGGTTCAGGGAGGTCCTAGGAGTCGTCTAGGATGGTCGCCGTGACGGGGGAGGACCTGGGTGGCCGGCGGCCAAAACAGGGCTCACAGGCCGTCTGTTTCGAAGACGAAGTCGAGGGGTTTTAGGCCGTGATTCTTCGATGTTAGGACGGGGTTAGATTGCTTAGGATTGGACGAAGCTTCTGGGATTGGATTGGATTGAAATGGTGGAGGAATTACAGAGAACCGGTCACGCCAGTTCAACTGTGTTGAACAGGGTGACTCGAGGAAGAAGAAACACTGTAGCAGGCGCGTGAGGCCCACGCGCAGCCACTTTGGGCGGCGTGTGGAGGCGCATGGAGAGGATTCCGGCCAACCTTCCAACATGGTTTTAGTTCTAACTGTCCTAAGGAATCCATTGGTATGATTTTCGGGTTAATCGAACGATGTTATGAGGTAGTTCGAGAATCCGGACGGTTTAGGGTTTAAGATTAAAATATGAATAAATTCCCGAAAAATTGGGGAAATTAGGGTTAGTATCCTTGATGTATTTGTGACCCTATTTGGTGCATATTGACAGGACGGGAGACGCCCGAGACGGTCGAGGAGCGCACGGAGCGCGATTGACTCGTTTAGATTCGTGAGTGGACTCTTTCTTTCTTTACGAGCATGCCTAACTGTTTTATTGATGTTTTATGATATTAAATATGTTTTTATGCTTCTTGTTGATGATTATATGTGGTGGGTATGTTTGCACGTTTTTCGAGACATTTCCGGGATTTTGCACGTTTTTCGAGAAAAGCTGAATTTTGGATTTTGATGCCATACTTAGGGATTTCAATCTATAATTGTTTTCTGATGATGATATACGAATTATGAAACATGATTTTTGATAATCGCGGGTTTGGTATAAAAATGGATTTCCGGATTTGGGTTCGGAATGTCGGTTCTGAACGCCGGAAGGGCTTCGAACCGGGGATTTCGAATTCGAGTTTGGCTATGGATTTAGAATTGGTTTTACATTGAATTTGGATTGGATTTGCTGGATCTGGATATTGGGTTTAAAGACCCGGATTCTGATTGACGGGGGACGGGCCCAGATTGAGTTTAAAGACTCGGGAGTTTAAAGACTCGGATATTTACGATATTACCCCCGTAGGCCTATTGAGTTTAAAGACTCGGGAGTTTAAAGACTCGGAATTACATTTGAGGCCTGGTTGAGTTTAAGGACTCGGATAGACCCAGCAAGTTTGATCGTAAAATGATGGTTTGATATTCACGATTTATGATGCGATTTCATGATGCTTATGATATGAGTTTTATACCCGTTTTATAGTGTTTCTGTTTCTTATGATGTTTTATGTTGTGGTTTTTCTGCTACGTAGTTGGGCATGCATGTTTTCAAAACGGAGGGAACAAATATTATTATTGTTTTTCGTAACTCTGATTTTATGAGAAACTGTTTTTGAAACTTTTATTGTCTTTAGTCCACTCACACTTTTGGTTTTTAAATTTTCCCTCCAGGTCGTGGTGATAGCGCTGGGGTGAACGTTGAGGCAGGAAACGAGGCATATAGCTTACGACATTCTTCCGTTGCGAGACTAGCATAGTAGGATTTTGTGCCCATTTTGTAGAACTATGCTCTGACTTACAGTTGTATTATATTTTACTCCTTCGTCTGATAATTATGTTTATAGTAGTGTTGAGGTTATTTTGGGTACTTTGGGTGTGATTGTCAGATGGGAGCAGGGTTCGTCCCGGGTATCGAGGCGATATTTGGGACGGGTCCTGACATCCAGTTCCTGAAAAAGACTCTGAAGCATGCTATAATATTTGGAAACAAGTTGGCCATTTTGTTTGAGGGTGAATGCTTTCCTGTTCAATTCATAAACTTGAGATTCGTCGGATCCATCATAGAATATTTTCTTGACAGTGACCCAAATCTCCTTGGCAGTGCGAAGACGAATAAAGCGACCCATCAATTCGGGGGACATAGAATCAATTAACCACCTTTTGACCCGTAGATTTTTCAGTGGCCCACGCATCAAAATTAGGGGCAGCTTCGGCGGGCATAACAATGGAGCCAGTAAGATAGCCCAACTTTCCACGGGTAGCAATTCGAATTTCCATGAGTTGAGACCAAAGCGAATAATTGGTCTCATTGAGAATAATTCCTGCAGGCAATGCAGAATTATCATTCTGGATGGTGACAATTTGTGGAACCGGCGGAGTTGGAGGTTGTGTAGCGGAGGGTGAAGAACTATGTGGGAGAACAAGGGAAGACTCCGGTGGTGTCATTGCAGTGGAAATTGATGGTGTGAATGTATGAACTCAATATAGGTTTGAATTCAATTTTAAAGGGTTGGGATAAACAAAAAACCACCAGATCGGTGGCTCTGATACCAAGAAGAAATATATGTTTAGGTAAAATTGATATATTCATTCTGCTCCACAAGGGGCTATTTATATGCTTACGTAGGGTTTTACAGGTTTAACACGGAAACAAAACAAACTAGGATACAAAGTCCTAATTGTACAAGAATTAGTCAACTACACTAATTAAAAAACTCTTTCCTTAATTCATGCACACGCCAACACGTGCTTGATATACTATGCTCACTAAAGAGTTAGGATTGCAGAAGATACGCCAGCATTGTTTGGCAAGTAAGGCTTGGTTGAAGTCAATAAAGTCTCGAAAGCCGAGCCCTCCCTCCTCCTTATGACAACAAAGAGCCTTTCATTAAATCCAGTGAATGCCACGCCGATTATGTTGTTTACCCCACCAAAACTTGGCACATTGCGAAGTGAGGTAAGAACATATACCTTTCAGCAAGCAGAACGCACACATGGAGTAAGAAGGAATCGTTTAAATGACTGCTGACAGGACCCATCCCAATCCCTCCGGGATTACCGTGGAATGTGCTCTGCTCCCGTCAAACAAGGGGTGTCAGACAAGGGATAACCAAAAGTCACTGCCCAAACGGGGCTTCCAGAGTGCGCAAGGATCGATGGAGGAGGCGTGCAATGTCCCAGTCTCTGCTGCAGTCGCATCCGTAATCAACCTGAAGGGCATTAAAACCAATAAAAGCTGTGAGTGGACGAAAATCATTAAGTTCATTAAACACATTTATAAGACATTTATGCCCTCCAATGAAAACGTATGCATGCTACGAAAACCAGTAACCAAAACGTTTGTTCAACCAAGCCATTAGGGCCTTAGCCCAAAAACCGTAACTCAAAACCAAGTGTGGGAACTCAGCCCAAAACTGTGGAATACCACATCCAGACATGTTAAAACCATGTGGGCCACCGCCCAAATTCATAAACGTAAATCCGTAAATCCAAAACCATTTAGGGTCCCCGACCCGAAATACCATTTCATCAACCAATAATCCATTTTTACCATATAAACACAAATCCAACCGAAAAGCCATTTCATAGATTCATTAATCCATATTTACCACATTACCATCTCCAGCATCCGAGATGCTTAGCGTCCCAGATGCTTGACGTCCCAGACGTCATATCTCACGGTATAATAAGCGACGCGTGCTGCCCGGGGTCTCTCCGGGTCAATATCTTTGCCATCACAGATGTCTGACGTCCCAGACGTCAATTATAGTAATCCTGCTCCTGAGTCATTATACGGTCCGGTAACTCCGTACGATGACCCCTCGCAGGCAATGCACGTGACTTCCCCAGTGTCCCAGACACCTGGAGGACCATCATATATCCTTGTATCCATATGGTATATGGAAAACAGTTTTATTAAATCATTTCACAACATTACAATGGGCCCTTACCCGCAATCTCCATAAACATCACAATTCCATTTAGGGTCCCTGACCCGAAATCACATTTATTAAACATAAGGTCCCAGACCCGAAATCACATTTATTAACATAGGGTCCGAGACCCGAAATCACATATATAACCCAACTGGGCCTCATGCCCGATTTTATAAACCGCTGGGCCCACGGTCCGATTTTATAAACCACTGGGCCCACGGCCCTAATTCGTAAATCAACTGGGCCCCTGGCCCGATAATATAACTCAAATGGGTCTCAGCCCGATTTCGTAACAACTGGGCCCCTGTTCGATTACGTAACTCAAATGGACTCCAAGTCCGAGGTTTCCAAAACAATTGGGCCTCATGACCGAGTTCATCTTTCCAATTTCAAAACCATTTCATCATATTATATCCAAGTCATAAGTATGGAAAATCCGTACAAAACCGGAAAACCTCGATTTACGTGCAAGCACGTAAATCGCCTCGAAATACGTGAAACCGTATAATTTACCAATATCCAAATCAACATCATACAATCACAATCATAATCCATATAAAATAGTTAAGCATGCATAGAATTTATAAAACCAAAGTCCACTCACAGACCATTTAACGATACGCCTCGATAAGCGTGCCATAGGCCTTCCCGGGCCACACCACTATCACCGGGACTCTCAATCCTGTCCAAATCACATTAGAGGGTCACTAACCTCTTCATTAACATCCTATTAAAGTCCCGTAATTTTTCCGAATTTTTAACTATTTTTAAACTCAATTTAAAACCTTCGGACGTCCCGAACAATATCGAAACGGTGTCCGATCGACACGAAACCAATCCAAAAATGTTTGTTACATTAAATAGGACAGAAGTCATGTTGACCTCACCTCGAGATTCATGCCCACGCGCCTGCTACAGTGTCATCGTCCTCGCCCGTTTAACTAATAAACGGGTCCTTTTGCCCGCGAGGTGACCCGGTTCAATGTCCATCAATTCAACCCTAATTACTTCAATTGAACATTCAGTTAGCTTCGTTTTAAGTCCAATTAGAGATCTGTAAACTCAATTTTACCAGAACTCACCTTAAACCCATCGATTCAACGATGAACATCGAAGAACACCCGATACTGTTCATCCTTCGAAACTTGTCAATTCCTTCTGATTTCTTTCAATTGATTCACCCAGAAGCATCAATGGAGCATGAGCAATTGTTTCCCCAGTTCAATTTCATTGTTTGATCACTCAAAGATCACTACTCAACTTCGAATTTCCTCCTCTGTTACCAAGTCCGTTTAGAGCCCAAAAGCCATCGATTTTCTTCATTCTTGATGTGGATCGACTCGTACTGACCTCAGGAAGCTAACTCGTACTTCAATTTCGATCCTCAAGGCCTCAAACTTGAAATTCAGATTTTCCCCCCAAATGTCCAAAATTCGATTTTCTGGTTTCCCAGCACCCTCACTGCCCCTCAGTTTCCTTTGCTATCCCAGTCCCTTCAATAACTCAATCCTCTCAATTTCAGCTGTGGAAAGGAACCCAATTCTCCCAGATCTCACACTCTATTCTTGTGCTGGTCACGGTTCAAAGAAAACAAAGAAAATGAAGGGATGATGGAGGAAAATGATGAGAAAGGAATGATGGTGTAGGAATGATGATGTTTGGAGGGAAACATGGATCAGGTTTTAGGGATTAAATCAGGGGATGGGTGACACTTATCACTCATCCAGGTGTGCACAGTCAACGGTCATTATTCCTTATTTTAATATTATTTTAATCGAATCCTCAGTTTGTTAATTCGTTCCCGTGACCATAACTTCGTCGTCGAATCTCCAATTTCAGCATGTCGCCTGTCATTGGATTCGTATCGACACGTTCAACGTAACAGTCCTTGGCCCTCGTCCATTGGACCTCCCGGGTCAAAAGTCAACATTTGGCCCCAATTCTGCCAAATTACCAAAATGCCCTTCAACTTCTGAACATCATAACTTTCTCCTCGAATATCGGAATCGAACCTGCCACCTGTCTATGAACTCGTGACGTCCTAAACTACGTCACGGTCATCGGTCAAAGTCCGTTTGACCGCCCGATCAAAAAGTCAACATTTTGCCCATGACCAAGGGCAAAATGGTCATTTTGCACATTTTGTCCGATTTCGCCCAACTAACCACCGATCAACCTCACTAATCCAGATTAGTCACTAATCTAATCCCAGAATTCGGGACGGGTCGTTACAACTGCTTTAATCAAAACCTCTTTTATGTGGTAAAGAGGGGAATTCTCCTTCCAACCATTAAGCTTACTTCAAATACGGCCGCGGAGTGAAGTAAATAATTTCTTGTGACCACTGCCCACAAGGGTAGGCAAGATACTGTTCAAGACAAGCAACCAACGAAACTCCTAAAATAGAAGCTAGAAAATCTTGCAGTTCTTGAGGGGCATTAGGGCTAAATGAGAGTGCTGATTTGGTGAGGTTAATTTTTGGACGTGAAACAGCTTCATAAATGTGGAAGATTTAGCTGAGAATCCGATAAACATCCTCGAATATTTCTAAAAAAAGGAGGCTATCATCAAGAAATAGAATACGTGAAATACGAGGGCCTGAATTGCCAACTCGGACTCCCAAAAAAGTCCTTCCCTCTCAATTTGACGAATAAGAGTCGAGAAATCTTTAGAACGAATTAAAAATAAGTACGGGAAAGAGTGTAGCCTTGTCTCCGTCCTCTGTGTGGAATAATATGACCAAATGTGTTAAGGTGTGACCGTCATATCAACTTAGTAAATGTAAGGTGTGTCCGTCATGGGTGATTGGATTTAGAACTTATGCTTGATTACTTTAACTTTGTGAATTGAATTGAATCAATCTACTATGCTTAATGAACTCAATGGGATGTATGTAAGAGTAGCTAACTTATATGCTTGAAATTGTAGATGACATGTGCTAGGTGTGACCATCATATCAACTTAGTAAATGTAAGTATCAAGATTAGGAGGTGACTCCTAGTTGTAGATTGAATCCATGAAGCTTAGGGCGTATTTATACTCTTAGGTTAGTGTGGTGTCATTAAATATTTTTGTTTGCAAAGGATCACCAAAACGTTGTGATAGACATTTGAGAGCATATGACATGCCTTAAGTATACAACGTAAGAAAGGATAAAAGATGTATAATGTGCATATGCCCTGCCTTAGGCACAAGCACCTAATTCATGTAACTAAGGAAAAGTAGTTAATTTGGTCTAAAGATGATTACAAATGGTTAAGGTAGATAGTAAACCTAGTTTGACCTAGTTAGTTAATCAACCTAGCATTCAGTTATTCAATCAAACAACAAACCCCTCATTTGCACTTTACTTTCACATCTAAGTTAATTGGACCTAAACTCATTGAACATCTTTGAATAAGTCCCTAAGGAATTCGACCTTTGTTGTGCTACTATACTACCTACACGTCTTGTGCACTTGTAAAGTTATTACACGTAGATCACATGTCTTACATTACCATTGTTGGACTTGGCATCTATCATTGGTAAAACACGTTAATGACTCAGTTGGTTAGTGGTGGAAAGTTGCCTTAATTCACCTTAATCAAACCATCCAACAACATTTACTTTGTGCACTTTTTAAAATTCTATTTTTTTTTTTCTTTTCCAAATCTGAGTATCATCACCATCCCCCATTTTTGTTAGTTGTTTTGTACTTCTAAAAAATTGATTGAGTTAATCATTCATAACTAAGTGAACTATTCGTTGACCAAGTCCTCGAGGGATCGACCCTTACTCGTGCTTTACTACATTCTAATTGATATTGTGCACTTGCAAGGTTTTTAATACGGATTGAAATAAGTTCATAATCGTGTGTGTATTATCTTTCTATTAAATTTTTAGCACCGCTGCCGGGGGCTTGTCCCACAATGGTAGCCAGCTAGTTTGGACTATTAACTCGACTCATCTTTTGTTTTTAGGTACTTGTTTATGACCTCTTTGGACGGATTTGTCCAAGCTCTCAGCTCCGATTCCACCTCTCCTTCTCGGATCACTTTAAGCCCTTTATCTCGGACATCTTCAGTCCATGGCTCTCCACCTCCTAGCCCACACATGGCCAATCTTGGACCTAATTGTGCCCTTTATCAACCACCAGACCCTAGGCGTCTCAGGAAGTATGCAGTCCCACATATTTTGGAGGACCAATTCCCAATTTTCTTCCCTGAATTGATTGTGGCTAACTTTGAACTCAAGTCTGGAAGGATCCATCTTTTCCCCACCTACAATGGCCTTCTGGGAGAAGACCCTCATATGCACTTAAAGAAGTTCATCCAGGTATGCTCCACACTGCGCATCGATGGTATGACTGAAACTGAAATTTGTTTGAGACAATTTCACTTTAGTCTCAAGAACTGTGCCAAATGTGTGGTTCCATTCATTAGCCCCTGCATCCATCTATACGTGGAAGGACTTGCCTTATAAATTCCTAATCGAATATTATCCCGTCACAAAAAAAAAAAAATGAGTTTAAGGCCAAGATTATGGCACCTAGTCAAGGGTTCGAAGAACTTTTCTATGAGTATTGGTAATGTTTTAATCAAATTCTTGGGGAATGCCCGCAACATAACATTGATGATCATCACTTAATGCTTTACTTCTATGGAGGCTTGACCTCCAGGGACAGAATTATGGTCAACTACCAATCCTTAGTATCATGGAAGGTACAGCACAGGATGCATGCAATGCATTCGAGAACATTGCCCAAGGTGGAAAACAATTCTGCTATAGGTGTCGCTTGTAACGACCCGTCCCTGGAGTCGGGATTAGCAAAGTGATTAGTACTGGATTAGTGAGGTTAATCGGTGGTTCGTTGGTGCTTTTTGGACATTAGGCGTAGAATGACGATTTTGCCCCTGGAATTGGCAAAATGTTGACTTTTAGTTCGGACGGTGACTTGGGCATTAACCGATGACCGTGACGTAGTTCGGAACGTCACGAGTATATAGACAGGTGGCACGCCCGATTCCGACAACCGAGGAGAAAGTTATGATGTTCGGAAGGTTGAGGGCATTACCGTAATTTGTAAAATAAGGGAGAAAAGGTTGACTTTTCACTGGACTCTTGGTTTTCACGTAGACCGAGGATAGTTAGGTAGGTCTCGTCGTCCTGAGTTCAACGACAGGCGGCATGCGTTCATCGGACGTGGGACGAGTGAGTTACGGGTCAAGAACGGTGAGGGGCAAAATGGTAATTTTGACTTATAAGGGCATTTTGGTCTTTTTACACCATTGGACTTTGTGCAACCGGCTAAAGACATGTGGACAATGATTATTGGATATTTTGGGGTGTGTCCATAGGGTGAATGACACCTGGTAAGACCCTAGAGGCTTCTGCCTAATTCTTCATTGTTTGAGCCAAGTTTAAATGGCTGGTTAGTCGTGCACGATGGGAAAGGAAAAACAGAGAGGAGGGGTGAGAGTGGCCGTGCAATTTGATCAGTTAAAGGGCCTCAATCGCCCGTGGGTTGTGAAGCAAAGTGGGAGAGGAAGGTGAGGGGATCATGGTGGTGAGCACGATGGCCCACGACGGTGTGCGACAGTGAAGGAACCATGAAAAACCCGTGTAGCCTTGTTGGAAAACTGAAATTGACAGTCGTGTTTCGATGGGTTTGGCTTGATAAATTTGATGGGAGAAGGTTTCTGGAGGGTCAGAGGTTCGAATGGGCTTGGTTTCGTGACCTATAAAGGAAGGTAAGGACAAAACCCGTTGAGGTTTAACTTGGACTTTGATTATGGTAAATCGAGTTACTTAGCTTATCACTCGTATTGGTTCATTGGAAACGGTTTCTAGGAACTCCAGGAAGGAGTTAGGATTAAAACTGGAATGGATGGATGGCTGGAACCATGGAGTCTTAAGGGGGGACCGTGACCGGTTTGAAGAAAAAAATTAAAGGTATGAGTTCTAGCTTGGTTTTTCTAGTTTGAATTCATGGATCTTTTAGGAACGTTGAAATAGGATTGTAGAATAAATTAGGGAAGAAAACAGACAAAATTGGACAAGTTAAACCCGTGAACTGGTCGGACCGAGTTCACCCAAGGTAGAAGATGAACTGTGCTTGGCGAGTGAGGCCCACGCGCAGCCCCTTTGGGCGGCGCGTGTGGGTGCGTGGCACAAAATTCGAGGAAGGTTTCAACATGACTTTTAAAGTATTCGATGTAACGAACATTTTGGCGCTGGTTTAGAGTCGATCGGACATCGTCTCGATAAGTTTCGGGATGTCTGAAGGTTTTAGGGCTCGGTTAAAAATGGTTAAAAATACGGGAAATTACGGGACTTTAGTAGAAGCTTAATGAAGTAGTTAGTGACCTCGTTATGGGTTTTGGACAGGTTCGGGAAAGCCGAGGATAGCGGAATGGCCGGGAACGGCGTAAGTGCGCGCGTATCGAGGCGACGTCAGAATGGTCTGTGAGTGGACTTTGCTTTCTAACTCTTGATGCATGCATATATGTTTTTATATGTTTTCTATACTTGATTCTATGATTTGATTTATGATTGTGATGGTTTCCGGTTTTGCACGTTTTTCGAGGAAATGACGGTATTTCACATTTTACGAGATTTTGATGGATATTGTGATTTGAACCTGGTTTTAATGATTTGATTTTGGGATTTGAAATACGAATTGATTTCAAAGAAATTAAAAGGATTTTGGAAAGTGTTTTTGGGCTTGAATACCAGTTCAGAAAAGTGGTTTTGAGAAACGTGATTTCGGGTTTTGGAATCGGAATTCCGGATGACGATTCGGGATTCGATTCGGGACTTGAAGTGGATTCCGGGTTTGGGTTCAGAATGGTTATTCCGGATGCCGGCTTACGGAATGGTGGTTGCGGACTCTGACCTGGAAAGGAAATGGACAAAGGTTTTTCAAACGGTTTTTGGATTGGATTTGCTGGATCTGGTTATTGGGTTTAAAGACCCGGATTATGATTGACGGGGGACGGGCCCGGATTGGGTTTAAAGACCCGAATTGAGTTTAAAGACTCGAGAGTTTAAAGACTCGAATATTGATATTTTCCCCCGTAGGCCTGTTGAGTTTAAAGACTCGAGAGTTTAAAGACTCGGATTATATTGAGGCCTGGATTGAGTTTAAAGACTCGGGAGTTTAAAGACTCGGATAGATCCAGCAGGTTCGATGAACGGAAATGTGGTATGCTGTTCAATAATGGTTTTATGAGGTTTTGGGCTATGCCCGGATGAAATGGTTTTCGATGGTTTTGGGCTGAGGCTCGGGAATTGGAAAAAGAAACTACATGGTTTTCTTACATGGTTTTATGTCATACCTTTGATATGCATGCATTGGTTTTTGAAACGGAGGGTATAAATGTACTTGTGTTTTTTGTTAACTGTTTTTGAAGTGATACTTTATTTTTGTCCACTCACAGTCTTTTCATGTTTTCGATACCCTCCAAGTTCCAGCGGAGCGGGCTGTTGGTCGAGGATGACGGAGAAATCACACCCGAGATCCACAGTAGTTTTGACACACTCTGGGAAGACTAGATACCTTAAGGATGGTTCGATCGACAATTCCTTGTCCAACTTACGTGTCACATGGAGGTTGGACGCCTGTTTAACCTTCATGTCATGCATAAGTTAGACGGGAGCAGGGTTTAGCCCTTAATCCCGGGGGATTAGGGGTGGGCCCTGACATCACTCCTCTATGGCCACATCAGAAACTCGTGCTAATGATCAGTCGAATTCCATTGCCCAGCTTACAACCATGGTCAAGAAGCTATTTAATGAACAGGAAAGGAAAGTAAAAGTATGTGAGGTTTGCTCGGTGGAAGGTCACACCTCCCATGAATGCCCAACGGTTGAAGAATCCAACTATACCAAGGGCTTTAACAATTGACAAAGGCCCCTGAACGATCCTCACTCTAACTCGTACAATATAGGGTGGAGGAACCACCCCAATTTTTGGTGGAGCAACCCCCATGGAGCTCACAAATCTTCCCCTCTTGAGTCCAACAAGTGATTCTAAGGCACATAGGCCTCCACTTGTAGAAACTTAGCCCCAAGACCATAAACTCACCCCAGGTATGACTCACCTTGATGTTCACCTTGCCTCATCCTTATTTATTCTGTAGGTGGTCCACCAAGATGAAGCCTAGTTCAGTGAACCACCTGTTATGCCTCTTACACCCAACACCACCATGGAAGATGCACCCTTCACCATCCAGTACCCCTGGCCATCCCTCCATGACCAATCCCTCGTTGATTGGGATACAATACCGTCGTGAACACATCAAGGTTTTAACCACCAAGCCCAGGGAACCCTCACTACTACGAGCCTCTTCTCAACCGCGTGACAAGCCCTATTGACCTTCCACCTGCCCCTATTTGAAGGTCGTGCTTCATTTGCCTAGACGTTAAATCCAACACTCCTGGGAGGTAACCTAGCATGGTTTGTTCTTTCCAACCCTTCTCATTTCTATGTTTGTTATTTAAACCTTGCCTTTATTCTGTACTTGTTACATGCTTGTTCCATTGGGGACAATGTTGGATTTAGGTTTGGGGGTGCAACTTGAATTTTTCATATTGAAACGATCGGTTTGGAGATGACGTTTAGACTTGTTAATCAGGACTTATATGATTGATGGCATGCCTTGTTTTATTGAAAGATGTATCATACCTATGCACCATGCCATACACTACACATATGCCTTGTTTAATTGATCAAGTGCTTGAATAGCCGAATTGAGTAACTGTGGAACATTAGTGGAGACTACCATTGTGAGATCTTTGAGCTTAATTACCTTTCTTTCCGTGTGATCTACTTGTTTCTACTCTTAAACACTTATTGCTTTTTTTCATAATTGCATGATCTCGTTCTACTTGCATTGATGTTTAAAGAACCATATCTATTGGATGTTCTTGATTTAATGTGTGATTGTTTATGAGATATGATCTAGGCTATGTGTGATTTAGCTTATAAAGGCCCTTTCTTTTCCCCATCCCAATTGCATGCTCCTTAAGCCCCTTCATCTACATTACAACCTAATCAAATTTTGAACCCTTCATTATGGCCATACCCCATAATCTAAGCTTGTGTCAAGGTTGCATCAAATGAGATTCATGGTAAGGAGGAAATTTGTTGATGTTTTGTGCTCATATGATTGGAGTATGCTCGAATTGAAAGTTCATTTGTTTATTTACAAAGAGAGGAAGTTATTGCATGACCTTGGTTCAGTTCATAAAAAGAAAAATAAAAAGTGTATAAAGTTCATCATGAACTCAAAAAAAAAAAATTGCGATTAAGAAAAAGAACAAGGAAAAAGTGGAACAAAGAACTTGGAACTAAGCCAAGTACCTCAAAGAAGAAGCAATGTCGGGAGTTCAAGCACAAATCCATCACTTATAAGTCAAGACCCGTGTCATGACTTCCCATGCCTTGATGCGGCTTAGATTCTTTAAATTCCAACCTTTCTTTCTAAAACCTAACAACCTAGCCCCATTACAATCCTTGAATGAAGGCATATTGATCTCGTGAATGGTTGTGCAAAGGATCAAGGTACATACCTCTATTCTTAAACTTCAATTCCTTATTGAGATCATATTTCCACGAAAGTGTTGAATTTCATAATAAGCTCATATGTGATTTAACTTTGATTCCTTAAAATTAAATTGACAAATGCTTCCCCGTAATCCCCCTCGATTAGCATGGAGGACTTACTCCCGTCCGACACGTTTATGAGAAAATGACCCAATTACCCTTTGGAATCAAATAAACAAGCTAACCACGTGTCAGACAAGGGATAAACCTACTTCATACCTTGGATACTCAGAGTACGTAACTCCACGTGTAGCCTCAGCCTGTATACAAACCACATCCACGATCAACTTGGAGGGTGCCAAAACCAGTAAAAAGTGTGAATAGACAAAAACAAAGGTTTGGAAAAATCCTTTTTTGAAGTCAATCATTAAAAACTCCGTTTAATAAATTTATGCATGCATCCAGTTTAGGAATAAAAAATCAATCTCGAAATACGTGCAGTAACTAGAAAACCAGTAATGTCATAAGCCTTACCAACATGAAACCATATCAAACATCACTGCATATACGGCTAGACAAAAACACATACTCAACAAAATAGAAAGCCAGCCCTGTCAATATCTCAATAATAACATGACCACATCAGTACAGAAGTATACCAACCACACAACACCAGTCGTACCGAAATACCCAACATACCGAACCAACTACTGACTCATCATATCAAGGTGAACTACCGGTAGGCTAATATCACTTGGGAACTACGGAACATTACCTCGACATCCGAATATGGACCAGCTCAGGAACTACGAAGCATTACCTGGATGTTCGAGTCGTGGTCCCAATCTCAAGAACTACGGAGCATTACCTCGACGTCTGAGACCGCTCACATGTCTCGGGAACTACGGAGCTTGACCTCGACATTTGAGACTGTTTAACCCACCATCATCTCTAGGAGGGTCGCCACATCCCATCTCATATCATCATAATCATCACACATCATCACCCAACATCACAATGGTCACAATTTCGAGGAACCACATATCCATATCAACCTCACATCATATCATATACCAAGTATTCACAACTAGTCTTACAATAGGTATCCAACGATCACATATACATAACCCAAACCAAGATCAACATTCAAGATCATACTCAAAACTTCGTAAAACAAGTCATTAAAATATTCACAAACTCATGTACAATCCCATTTTACCAAACACTGTCAAAATCATATAAAAATGTCATAATGGGAGTAAAACCATCTCCAAAAACTCAGTAAAGATCCAGAGTATAATAAACTCAATTTCCTCGCAAAACGTGCTATGTAGAGCATCTCCAACTGATATGTCAAAAGTGCCACATAGATATTTAACGGCTATAAATGACATCTCACACCACTCCAACCGAATTGTCAAAACTGATGTGGAATGAAGGCTAGTGGTTCAGTTGTTATTTTTGACATCTCAAAAGCAAGATGTCAAATGAATATTTTATTATTTTTTAAAAACAATTGGCAGCTACTTTCATTTATTATTTTCGGGAGGAGTGTAAAATGTAATAAAATAATAATTTAATTTGACATATCGGGTGGAGTGTAAAACTGTATAAATGTCAAATTGCCATGTCAGCCATCAAATTTAAATTTGATGTTTGGAATTTGACATCTCCCTTGGAGATGCTCTTGGATATTTCTTAAACATTCGTTAAATTTCCAAAATCCACATAAATGACACGTAAAGAACCATCAAGCAATTCTCATTATCAATATATAAAAACCATATCAAAATGCATGCATAGAGTTAGGAAAATAAAAGTCCACTCATCGTACCACCGCTCGCTCAAAACACGAGCCGTAAGCCAATCCGAAGCGTCCGGGACGTATGAGCTTGTACAAATCACACCAAAGGGTCACTATCAATCTATAAAATTCCATATAATAAAACCCCCCAAAACACCAACCAAATGATCTCCGATCGACCTAAAACACACCATTGGATTCAGGACATCGAAACATTTTGAACAAGATTGGTTTAACCTCGAAATTTGTGCCCATATACCCACACGCGCCGGTTAAAGTTTGGTCAACGCTGACGTTACTACTGACGCCACCTACTGACGTCAACCTGACAACTTAAAAGCTTCTGACCTCTGCCATGTGGCAACCTTTGATTGGTGCCATGTATCACTCTCTGACACATGCCACGTGTCACTACTGACGTCATGATGAACTAGTTAGCCACATCATCACTGCCACGTTAGCTTGACAACCCCCTAACAAGTTGCCACGTGGCATCGCCTGACTTTCCACATGGCCTAACAGCAATGATGTAGACTACCACGTCATCATCGTCAACCTCTAGCTAGGTTGACCTAGTTTACTGTAACAGGTCGTTCGACCAGAATCGTGACCCGGTCCAAACTTAGCTGTTTTACATCCAAATTCTGCCATTCTTTCACTGTTCTAATCCTAGTCTGCCCGGAAAAAGATCTATGCGCTAAAAATAGGAAGATCATACTTGCAAAGCCTCTAATCCAAGCTCGAAACCCACGGTTGAGCTTTGAGCTCCCTCTAGAGCTTCATCCTGCATCCTTTTCTTCCCTTTTTCCTCCTTGCAACCTTGCAGAAACTCAATGAGCACAACTAGGGCCTTAGTTCCACATTCCAAATGTTTTAAATGAGAAACCCAAAATCCAACCTTTAAAGTTTCACAGGTTTTACCTGTTTCTGGGTTCCATCCAGCCCCTCTGTGCTTCCTCGTCTCTCCATCGTCCCTCTCAGACACTCAACCTCTATCTGTCTTTCTCAACCACCACTAGCTGGTGAAAACGATGAAGAAAATGGTGAGGGTGAGGTTTCTGGTGAGTTTGGAAAATGAGAGTGAGGGAGAGATATGGATGCAGGGATAAGGGTCATGGGATTGTCACTTATCATGTGGTCCCCATTGAGATAATTTTTGGGTCTCACAACAGACAAGTAACGATCCACCTTTCTCGTAAAACATGCAACCGTAAATTTTGATTAAAACCTTCCTTGACCTGTAAAATAATTGTACGACGTTCAAATTCGACGTGTCGCCTGTTTAGGTAATCGTAAACCCGCGATTTATGCAATGGTCCTCAGTAAAAGTGCAAAAGTATCCCCAGGTCAAAAGTCAACATTTTCCCCCCGCTAGGGGAAAAATCGTCATTTACCTCGACTAATCCCAATTCTTCTCACTAATCTCCTGGTAATCCAGTGTGTTGGTTCATAAAATATACCAAATTAGACCGAGAAGACTACACTTACCTAAGAACACAAGCATGTGCATGGTTCACCCAAATCAGGCTACGTCTGCGGTGTTACCCCACTCTCATTAACAATAATAGTGTGTTTACATAATACAATAGGCTTGGAGCCTTTTAGAGAGAGAAAGTAAATGTAGAGAGAAGGGAGAGCTCTCAAAGTTAGAGAGAGTGGTTTCTCCAGTGAGAGAATGTGTTTCATCAAATGAGGGAGGAACTCCCTATTTATAGAAAAAATCTAGGGTTTAGGTTATGGGCCTTGTGATGGGCTTTAAGGTAGATGTGTTTGGGCCTCCTGGTCGGTCTGGCCTATGTGGTGTCAACAGTAGTGTTTTAGCAAGTCCGTTGCTTAGTTAGATGTAACGTCAACACAATGATTTTGAGCCGGGTCGTTACATAAATTCTTCACATATGCTTGTTAAGTGTAAACCTTAGGATTCATAAGTTCATTGAGTGATACCCAATAAGGAAGTCGAGGCGATATCTTTCCAAGGTACTTGGATAAAGTTGTTCTTATGCATGATCGTTCTAAATTGTTGGCATTTCCACTTGTGCACATGGTAAATTGTATATCTTTTTATTTGACTAAGCATGTTTTGTATCATTAGTCCCTAATGACTTGTTTAATTGTTGTTCTAACATCCTTGTTGTCAAACTTAAGCGTTTGTGGGTTCGTGTTACCAAAACCCTCAGGAGTAAAAACTCCTCCTACTAGGTGAACCTAGCGGTTTTAATGTTTATCTTAGTTAGGTCGAGTCTTTTATTTTCTATTTTTCTAGGGACTAGAAAAAAAATAGGTTTGAGGGTAGTTGATAAGTCATTATTTAAACATTGTTTCAATGTCATTCCTTATCCCTTTTACTTGTCTTTTGATTATACTTATGCAATCAATAGGAGAAAATGATGTGTTTTGTGAGACTTGTGCACAGTATGAAAGTTAAGTCAATCCTAAAGCTAATGTAAAAAGAACGGATGAAATACGAGTTAAAATAAAGAAATGGTCCCAAAACTGGCCTTCGGCTCTCACCTGAGCCCCTGATTGTGCTCTTGGAACCTACTACGCTCTAATCATGGCCCTGAACCTGCTCCTGGACTGGCCCTTGGACAAACCCCTAGATGCACTCCGCTTGCCCTCCGTTGAGCCCCTGCTCCACTGACCTCTTCATATGCCTAGTTCATGTTGCCCTAGACCTGATTTCTGGCCCAAGCTGTGCCAGGGCCTTATCACCGCTTTTTGAGCCCTCGGTCCTATGCCTTCCTATGCATATTTTTGTGCCCTTTTTGGGCACTTGTGACCTACATGGAATAAGCTCTCCAAGCGCACTATTAGTGCCTTGGTTGACACATTTTGCAATTTTGGCACCTCTAGAGCCCCATTTCTGGCCCAGGCCACGCTAAGGGCTAGTAGGGCTAGCTTTTGGCCTCTCTGTTTTGACAACATAATGACCAGAGTTTTAGGCCTTTTATGCACTTGGGACACAAATTCCCTAATATTTCCAAGCGCACTATTGGTACCTTGTTCGGAGTACTTTCAAGAAATGGCTTAGGCATAGGCCGGTTTAGGTTAATTCAAGAGCCTTGGCCTTGTTCTGAAATTTTCCAATGTCTGAGATGTGATTTGGTCATCCAGATCATTTCCAGGTGTCAATGCCACGTCATTTATGCATTTAATTCATCCAAGATTGACCAAGAAGCTTTATGCCCCTTTCTCAGCTAAATTAGACTTATGTTCACACTTGGATTGTGTTCTGGATCAATCACAATCAGCCTAACTATCCAAGTCCGAAATTCATGGTAATTATTTGTTTATCTTCTCCTTATTTTTCGGCTTGATAAGTCCCTTAAAGATTGGAAGATAAGTCAGAGTCCTTATCTTGGTTTCTTGATGCTAAAGTAACCTTCTCCTTATGAAATGTGGATTAGTTTTCCACTCAGACTTGGACAAGTGTCGCAATCTAGATTCTTCAATGAAGCTCTGTCGAAGTCTCTCCTTATTGTTTGAGGATTCACGCCTCTATATATAGTCTCCTATTATGCATTTTAAAAGACACACATGAATTAGATAATAAAATAGTTTTTCGATTGTACTAGTCTCTTAGCTACAAATTTCAATAAAAAAATTTCAATTCAGTTTGTTCTTACTTTTTGGGACGTGTAGCTTGGAAAAGGAAGCATGTTCGTGACCTGCTCATGTGCTCATGCTCCCCATGATTTCATTCTCTAAACCCTAGTCTTTTTTATTTATTTATGCTTATGATTATAACTATGATGTTTTCCTTAAGTATGTGTGAGTAGTCCTCCATAAAATTAGGGCTTTTGACGCCCTAATCATGAGGGTCGTGTGATGCATTTTTTTTTCTGATTATGTTGTGCTTATGTTGTGAATGTGATTATGATTATTGTTTTCATGTCACCATTGTGTAATTATTAGGGACAAAGGTAGTGGGTTACATCTTACCTATAATCTGATCCATGATCCCTTCGGTTTTACAAAGTTTCATAGGGCAGTGCAATGTCATTAAGTTCCCCTTGCTCTTAATGCATTTAATTGTAAAATTGAATAGACGTTCTAATGTGAACGACACGCCTAGAACATGCTAAGTAAGACAAAATAAATGTGTAAGGTGAATTAACGACATGGCCCTTACACGGGAATTGAATTCACACATTCATAACAACATAATCTTGGTAAAACACGTTAATGACTCAATTGGTTAATGGTGGAAAGTTTCCTTAATTCGCTTTAATCAAAACATCAAACAATGTTTACTTTGTGCACTTTTTTAAATTCTGTTTTGTTTTCCAAATCCGAGCATCATCACCATCCCCCTTTTTTGTTAATTGTTTTGTACTTCTAAACAAAGTGATTGAGTTAAGCATTCATAACTAAGTGAACTATTCGTAGAACAAGTCCTTAAGGATCGACCCTTACTCGTTCTTTACTATATTCTAATCAACATTGTGAATTTGCAAGGTTTTTAATACGGATTGAAATAAGTTCATAATCGTGTGCTTCTTTTCTTTCTATCACTTAGCATACAAACTACGAAGGAAATAAAATATGTGATAGAACCTTGACTAGGCTTTTGCATGAGCACTAGGCCAAGTAATGAACATGATAATTGAACCTTACAAATCAAGTTAGAAAATGTTATGTTTAGGTGTGGATAAAGACTGCCTTAACTTTCCTTTTACATTGTTAAAATCCTTTACTTATATGTTTTTTTTCCTTACATTCCAAGTTACTTATTTTCAAAGCATATTTCAACTTTAAAAAACCCTTGTCCGTGTCTTCTTAGAGCCTTGTTTGTGTCAAAGAATATTTATCTAGTGTCGTTCTTTGATATTTTTGAGTTTCTTAAGTATCTTATTTCAACAGTCGTGCTAGAGCTTACCATCATGTTTGGGGGCGGAGCTATTGTGGGTGTTTTTAGCTCATCATCGCCCTAGTGATCATGCATGTTGGTATAGATGTTAAGGGCATAATATCGTTGTTAGGTGAGCTAATGATTTCCAAAGACAACGGCAAACTATCGACGCTGAAAATGAATCAACTTAAATATTTGTCCTTTTATGCTAGATGTTACTCACCGTTGTGATTTCAACCTAAGAGTTTTTTATGTTAAGTCAATTTAATGAGTGCGAGGGTTGGGTAGTAATTTGAGCACCATTGCGCAAGGTTCAAGTAATCCTTTTGAGAGAGGGATGTCTCCCATTTATAGGAAGTGAGTAAAGTTGTTTAAGGCCTTCAGTGTGGAATTAATGTCACACGCATGTCCGACTAACTTCTAGTAAGCTAGGTGGTGTACGTGGATGACACGACATGTCTCACAGATCCCGTTTGGTGCGTTTGGATAGGATTTACTTCCTTACTTGGCATGGACTTAATTATAGCCTCAAGTCAGTAACTCTCTACCTAGTTTTAATTCGTACACATATATTGAAATTCAATTGTTTTGTCGTAATTTTTTAATTTAATTTAGTGAAGGGACTTGATACGTGCATGTACTCGAACAACTCCGAATACTTGGATTTGATTTCAAGAAGGAAAATATGATAATGTCACTTGGATGAGCACATTTCCGCTTGGACTTCAAATTATGGAGGACGCAATCTTGGTTAAGTTGTGCAATTTGGTTGAGTGTGAATTGAGTTAAAGCCAACCGAGTAACCAAACTATTGTCGGGTATGGTTTAGATATTTTCATTATGACTTTTTACTGTAAAAACGCTATAAATGCGTCAATGTGCCTCAAAATGCACCAAGAATTGTAATTTGTTCCATTATACATTGAAAGTTGGTGCAACATTAAAACCTGATACCATTTTTGAAACCGGTAAGAACACTATTTTTTTTTAGGCTTATTACGCTAAATGCACTAGGAACACGCCACGAAATCTCAAAATACACCAGGAACAAAAATTTGCCTCAGTGTGTTGCGGGAACGGTAACATCGTCAATACTGTTGCACCAACCGTCCATCTCCGTTATTAACACCGTGAAAACTGATGACGTGGCAGTCATATTACAAATTTTTAAGGGTAATTTAGACATTTGATGTCTTTTATTAAATTTTATATTAATTTCTTTTTAAAAAGAAAACTAATAATTAATAAATCATTATCCAATCACCCAACCCACCCAAATGATCCTCCCTCTCCCTTTTCCAGCTTTGTCGCCGGACCAGCAACATGTACCTTCCTCAGCCTCATCCCAGAAAAACATCTTTACTTATCAAGTCATCTTCTTGCTCACAGAGCTTAGTGAAGGCAGATACATTTTTTTTCTCAGATTCTCTCTCCCAGTAAACCCCCAAACATTAAACTAGCCATGAAAACCGTGGTTATTTCATTGTCTTCCTCGACGACCACAACATCATCCTCCGAGAAATCAAGCACCACCAGTCTCATCGAAGATGACCAATCCGAAAACCGAGACACCTACTACTACCCAGGATGCAGAAAAGACGCCAACTGCAACTATGAGATTTTCTTGGCCAACATCAATGCCACTCTCAATCTCATGCCTTCTAGTGTCCATAAAAGCTCACTCACAAAGTTCTTAGTTTCAAGGCCTAACCGTAGTGTGGAACACACTCTTATCTCTTTTGATTCTTCCATTTTGTCCACACCCACTTCAGCCTCTCCTCCAAATCTAGTGTCTCTGGGGCTTAAATCCTTTGCAAAATTAAAGGCAAAGGAGAAGATGAAGAAGAGGGAGAGAATATGAGGTTTTGGGTGTGGTTGTTGGAGATTGATTTTGGGTTTAAGCTTGGTTAATGTGGCTGTGTGTGGATTTTTTAACTTGGTTTCTGGGGCTTTCAAACCAGTTCTGTCAGTCAAACCAGTTCTGTCAGCTAATTTGGTGAGAGATGTTGGTGAAAAATCTCGTCTTTTTGAAGATTTGAATGAGAAGATTAAGTTTTTCCAGAAAGAGATGGAGAATCCTCCAAGCTACGCTCCAATTGACACCTAAAAATCTAATTTCTCAAATTAAAGAAAAGCGCTGCTCTCTCTCTCTCTCTCTCTCTCTCTCTCTCTCTCTCTCTCTCTCTCTCTCTCTCTACAAAAGTCCCCAACCACAACCCAAGACTTAATAGCCCTTATCCACCGACCAGCTCCCAAAATGCTCCATGACATCTCAGAACAAAAGAACCAAAAAAAAAACCTAAAACAAAACACGAGCTAAGCACTCCTCAAAATCACACTTAGTTGAAATAGGAAAATAGGGAAAGTTCAAAAAAGGAAGCAAGGAAAGTCGAACCTACAGTGTGGACGCCTTTTCTTTTCCCTGAAGAGTGAGAGTGATTTGATTTTCTGAGAATTGATGTAGTGAAGCGAAAGCGGGGGAAGAGAGAGAGAGAAATGGGAAGACGAGAGCTCAGGAGAAAACAAAGCAAGGCAAAAAGAAACGGGTTTCTTGGGAATTTGCATGGTGGAGTTAAATAGGCATTTGGGGAGAGTAAAAGGAAGAGGATGCGGATATAGGAATGGGAATGGGTAGGGGGAGAAGGATGAATAAAAATGGTGTTGTCTTCGAGAGAGAGATATATATATATATATATATATATATATATATGAGGAAAAAAAATGTATATGCCTTCACTGAGTTCTGTGAGCAAGAAAATGACATGATAAGTAAAGATTTTTTTTTCTAGGATGAGGCTGAGGAAGGTGCAGGCTGCTGGTCAAACGGCAAAGTTGGAAAAGGGAGAGGGATGATCAGTTGGGAGGGTTGGGTGATTGGATAAAAGTTTATTAATTATTAGTTTTCTTTTTAAAAAGAAATTAATATAAAATTTAATAAAAGACATCAAATTTTTAAATTACCCTTAAAAATTTGTAATATAATTGTCACGTCATCAGTTTTCACGGTGTTAATAACGGAGATGGACGATTGGTGCAACGGTATTAACGGTGTTACCGTTCTCGCACCACACTGAGACAAATTTCCACTCCTGGTGCATTTTGAGATTTCATGGCGTGTTCCTAGTGCACTTAGTGTAATAAGTCTTTTTTGAATGCCCCATATTAATATTCTTTTTCCTCTCTTCTCTGAAACTCCTACTCAAACTCTCAAAATCCTCCACTTACTCCACCGTAGTTCATGATGTCTCCACTAAGCTCTCCTCCTAAGCCCAGAAATTGCAAACCCTCGACCACGTCATCGCTTTAACCCAATGACCCAAATGGCCCCAACAACCGCCACTTTCATGCTACGTCTTCCGAATAAGAACCTGGGTTAGAGATTCCGTCGCTGGGCAGCAAATAATTTTAGTCTTCCTCGTTTGTTGGGCTTGCTACTTTTCCTTATATTGAATTTGAAATCACACCACCACGGCACCACACCCAAATTCTCAAGGAAACATATGCCAAATTGAATTAGAAATCACACCACCACACCCAATATATCGTCCTTGAGAATCGATGAGCAAACCGACAGACGTCGTGATTGGGTCTGTGCAAATCCAATTGATGAGACGGACGTCGTGACTGGGTCTAAGCAAATCGACGGACTTCGTGATTGTGCATCTCGTCGGCTCCAACTCTGTTGACAAGACCATCCGCACCATATCCAATGACTCTTCTACTCCCACCATATTCGCCTCCCATACATTCTAGATCCACTCCAAGGGCGTTTCCGATCTGCATTCTCCTCAGACTCTCGCTTTATGGTATCCTCCTCCCACTTTGATTTTGTGACTCGTTGATGTTGGAATCCCAAACCCAGCTATGACTCCCAATGTGATACGGTGTCGTCTAGGTCGAGGTCACATGTGACCCGGACGGTCGGTAGAGTGGGTCAAGGGGTAGGGGAAGGAGCCTTGCGAATCAGTTTTTTTTTTTTGTGGGTGTATTGGAGATCTGGTTTGAAAGTACATAAAAATGACGGGTGCACTCATAGATAAACTTAAAGCCTACTTCAGGAGAGCAGATTTGGATGGGGATGGTAGGATCATTGGAACTGAAGTCCTTGCTTTCTTATAGGGTTCCAATTTTCCCTAAGCAGATCTCGCTTAGATCCCTCTCTAATTCTTTGTTGTTTTTTCTGTTCTTTTGTTTTCTCTCTTTGGTCCAAATTTTATTACACATTTCAAACAAGTAATGAGGTAGCACGTGGTATATGTTTCTGGGGTTGATTTTTATTTTTTTTTTGGATCAAACATATTAAGCTTTTCCATTAAATTGAACGGACAATTATAGAGCATCGAAGGTTTAAAATAGAGAAAAACCTAACAAGACAAATGAAGGTCAAATGGTAAAACCAAAAAGGCCCAAATGCAACCCACAGTCTAGAAACGATTAAATTAAAACAACTTTAAAGAAACACTAGATCTGATAATTGGAAAGCCTCCCACACCTCCAACAGCCGCCCACCAACATGCCGGAACCACCACTAATGAAAATGTTCATACCATATCGGCCCAGACCGACCAAAGGGCCCAGACTGACCAGGAGGCCTAATCCACTACCAAATACCACATCAGCCCAGACCAACTTCGGAGGCCCAGCCCTCTGTCGATCGGTATGTCGGCCCAAACTGACAGGACCCGCCCCGATCCCACAGGGACCACAAGGGGACGTGCCCTGCTCCCGTCTGACACCCAATAATTCATACCAATTTTAACCTCAAAACATTTAAAAGCATAAATAACCAAAATAAAGTCACACATAAAATCCGAATTAAACGAATGTCAGACAAGGGATATAATCCAAAATTACAAATTTGCGAGCACGACTCTAAAGAAATCCTGCAGGTACACCGCCCAGCAGGGGTTCAGGTACGCAGAAGTAGATCTATGCCTCAGCCTCTGGTTCCTCCTCTACCTCAGTTTCCCGACCTGGAGGGGTTATCAAAACATTAAGGGTGAGTGGACCGAAACACAAGTTTATGAAATCGTTGATAATTAAAACATATAATTTACCCCTCCGTTTTCCAAACATGCGTGCAACATAATTCAAAATCAATAACCATATAATATGAACCATAAGGCATATAATAAAACCATAACCATAATTTTAGTTGCTGCACTATACACTCCAATCCCGACATCCCTGATGTCTGACGTCCCTGACGTCCAATAAGGTCACAATCACAAGGCTACGCGTGCCACTCGGGTCTCAATTCCGAGTTCAATCCCCGAACCCCGTTCGGGTACAGCATCCCCGATGCTTAGCGTCATAGACGCTGGACGTACTAGACGTCCGTGACCTCTCCGGGGTACCTCATCCGGAGGAGACAATATAATATGGAAGGATCTATACAGTGCAGTAACAAATACATTTTATTGATATCCACATGCAAACATATATATACATAGGTAGAATCCGAACCAATCATTCAGTTTCATCGGACGGGTCTCAAGCCCAAATACCGTGAAACGTGCCATAACCATATTTTCCATATCATCAAAACCATCATTGTTTTAGCATGTGAATAAGTATAATAAAACCAGAAAACATTTATGCACACAAGGGTTTAAGAAAATGGCCCACTCATAGTACAATCCTGCTAGAAACCGAACGTATACCCTCGTCCTGGTACAAATGTACAATCCCTGTCAAGTCCAAGTATTCGTAAAGGTCAAATTAAACCCCCAACATTCAATCATGAAAGCCTAGGTCGAAACCGACCCGGAAAAGCCGCCCGAACGCGCTTCCCAAGGCAATAAACCTTATTTTGACCAACTTAATGATCTCCGATCGACCCGAAACCACCGCCATTGGATCCGGATCGTCGAAACCTAAAGAATGGTGGTGGTCCCACCAAAAACACTGTTCACACGCGCCCCCACGCGCCGGTCAACGCGGCGGTCAACGCAGGAACAGTTCCTGCTGACGTCATCGCTGACGTCACTGCTGACGTCAGCATGACGTCATGCTGACGTCATCAGACAGCTGTCAGGTCTGACGTGTCAGACTCTGACAGGTGCCACGTGTCAACATCCAATTGGTCCACCTCACTGATCTGTCAGACCACGTGTCAGATCTGACATGTGCCACGTGTCAGCACGGCACTGGTCCACGTCACTGACATGTCAGTGACACGTGGCAGTCCCTGACTGGTCCACGGCACTGACATGTCAATGCTGACTGTGCACTGACATGTGACACGTGTCGGCTCACGGTTGGTCCACGTCATCTGACAGACTGACAGGGTGCCACGTCAGCACCACTGTCATCAGACGGGTTGACCCGTTTTCCTGCAACTCGGGTCGATCAGACCCGCGATCGAGACCCGGTTGCCATTTCTTCATTTCTGGGTCATTTTCAGTCCTTTCAATTCTTAAATGCTCGTCTTAGTCCCTAGATTAGTTTAATGTAAAAAGAATTGAGAAACACGGATCGAATTGAGGGCCTACCTTGAAGAACAGCTCTGGCCTCCCGTCGCAGTTTTGCCACCGCCCTGAGCTCCACCGGCCACGAGTTCGATTCCAGAAGGTCCTAGGAGTTCCTAGGGTTGATTAGGAATCACAACAGACCAAATTGAACGTGGGAAAAGGATTACCAAAATCTGGGTTTGAAAACCGCCACGGGTTTCCCCTGCTTCCTTCCGCGCCGCCGTCTGCCGCCGTCCACCGCCGTGCCTCCGTCCTTCCCCGTGAGTCCAGCAACACACAGACACAGTGAGTGGATAGCTGGCTGGGATGCTTTGATCGAAATGGGCAGTGTGCTCTGCGGGTGGGAAATATAAAGAATTGGAGGGAAAGCTGCTCAAAGATTTGAACGGCCCAGATTTGATCTCCAGATTAGATCAAGGGCTGAGATTAGATCTGGGGTTTTTAATCCAAAGGCTGAAATTTAAAGCTGGTTCAAATGTTTAATTAATCCAATAGTGGATCTGATCCAATCTAGCCAATGGGTGAGTGACACTTGTCACTCACCAGATGTCCTCCAATCAGATTTCCTGAATTTAATATTCGACACGAAAACTGAGACACGAACTTCCCGAATTCACGTTTCTGACCATAACTTCCTCGTACGAAGTACGTGCCGCCTGTCTACGGACTCAGGACGTCGAGGCCTACCCAACGGTCCTTGAGTCAACTGAAAATTAGTTGTCCAAAGAAAAGTCAACATTTTCCCCCGAGAGTCCAAATTACGGTAATGCCCCTGAACTTCCGATAGCCATAACTTTTACCCTGATCGTCCGAATTGGACGTGCCACCTGTCTATGAACTCGTGACGTCCCGAACTACGTCACGGTCATAGGTCAAAGTCCATTTAGTTCATCAATCAAAAAGTCAACAATTTGACCATACCATTCACAGAGGTAAAATCGTCAAATCACACAATAAATTACAATATGGAAATCCTCGAATTTCCGGGGTGTTACAACCTTCCCCCCTTAAGAAATTTCGTCCCGAAATTTCAAAGAAACAAATGAGGAAATTATTCTCGCATCTGAGCCTCAGGCTCCCATGTGGCTTCTTCCACGTTCTGGTTTCTCCAGAGAATTTTCACGAGAGGGATCGTCTTCCGTCGTAGTACCTTGTCCTTCCGATCCAAGATCTGTACTGGTTGTTCTTCAAAGCTCAAATCCTCTCGTAGTTCGACAGGTTGTTCCCCAAGTACATGAGAAGCATCACGTACGTACATCCGCAACATTGATACGTGGAAAACATCGTGAACTCTTGATAGTTCTGGGGGTAGCGCCAATCTGTATGCAACTTTGCCAATTCTCTCCACGATTTCATAAGGTCTGATAAAACGCGGACTCAGTTTCCCCCGTCGGCCAAAACGGATAATCCCTTTCCACGGAGACAACTTCAGGAAGACAAAATCTCCCACATCAAACTCCAAGTCTCGAATCCGTCGGTCGGCATAACTCTTCTGGCGATCCTGTGCCACCTTCAATCTTTCCTTGATCACGCGAACAGTTTCCATGGTTAAGTCCATTATCTCCGGCCCTACAGCCGCTCGCTCTCCTACCTCCGTCCAGCAGATAGGTGTCCTGCACTGTCGGCCATACAGTGCCTCATAAGGTGCCATCCCGATGCTTGCCTGATAGCTGTTGTTGTAAGCGAATTCCATCAATGGCAAATGAGTATCCCAAGAGTCTTGAAACTGTAGTACACATGACCTCATCATGTCCTCCAGGGTTTGAATGGTTCTCTCAGACTGTCCATCGGTCTGTGGATGGAAAGCAGTACTGAAACGTAAGGTTGTTCCCAAAGTAGCTTGCAAACTTCGCCAGAACCTGGAAGTAAAACGCGGATCACGATCAGACACGATCGATTCCGGCGTACCATGAAGTCGTATGATTTCCTTCACAAACAACTGAGCCAGTCGGTTAGGTTTATAGGTTTCCTGAACTGGCAGAAAATGGGCTGATTTGGTTAACCGATCCACGATCACCCATACTCCGTCCACTCCACTCTGAGTCCTCGGTAACTTAAAGACGAAGTCCATGGTGATGTGATCCCACTTCCACTCAGGAATCGGAAGTGGCTGCATAGCCCCATACGGTCTCTGCCGTTCCGCCTTAACCTGCTGACAGGTTAAGCATTTGCTCACGAACTCAGCAATATCCTTCTTCATTCCTGGCCACCAATAATGGTTCCGGAGGGTACGGTACATCTTTGTACCTCCCGGATGCATAGCATAGGCCGAACTGTGGGCCTCCTCAAGTATCTCGGCCCGTAACTCTGCCACTGCAGGTACGCACAAACGGCCCAATTTCACCAGTGCTCCATCGTCCCGGATGGTAAAATCCTGTCTCCCATCCGCATCGACCTCAATTCTGTAAATACAGAGTATCAGATCCTGCAGTTGTGCTTCAATGATCCGATCAATCAGTACTGGTCGCACATGGAAGCTGGCCAACAAAGCTCCATGCGCATCCGTACCCAAAATAACTCCCGCCTTCCGGAGTTCCACTAACAAGGGAAGATACACCATCCCTAGGTGTGCAATAGTTCCCGCTGATTTCCTGCTGAGTGCATCCGCCACCACATTGGCCTTACCCGGATGGTACTCGATCGTACAGTCATAGTCCTTCAGTAGCTCCAACCATCTCCGTTGTCTCATGTTGAGCTCCTTCTGAGTGAATAAGTATTTAAGACTCTGGTGGTCGGTGTATATCCGACACGTTGCGCCGAACAGATAATGTCTCCAGATCTTGAGAGCATGAACCACCGCCGCCAACTCCAAATCATGGGTAGGGTAGTTCAACTCATGAGTCTTCAGCTGCCGGGATGCATAGGCGATAACCTTGCCAGTTTGCATCAACACGCAGCCCAACCCTTGCAGTGAAGCATCACTGAAAACTACAAACTCTCCACTGTCGTCCGGCAAGGCAAGGACAGGTGCAGTGGTCAATCGATCCTTCAACTCTTGAAAGCTCCGATCGCACTGCTCGTCCCAGATAAACTTTACTCCTTTCCGAGTTAGACGAGTCAATGGTGCAGCAATTTTGGAGAAACCCTCCACGAATCTCCGGTAGTAGCCTGCTAATCCGACGAAACTCCGCACCTCGGTCACCGTTGTCGGTCTAGCCCAGTTGGTCACCGCTTCTGTTTTCTGGGGATCCACGCAAATCCCATCCGTCGATATCACGTGTCCCAGAAAACCAATACTGCTCAGCCAAAACTAACACTTGCTCAGCTTGGCATACAATTGTTCTTGTCTCAGTCTCTCCAAGACCAACCGTAGATGTTCTTCATGTGCACGGGCACTCCTCGAGTATACCAAAATATCATCGATGAACACAATCACGAACTTATCCAGGTAGGGTCGGAAGACCCGGTTCATCAGATCCATGAATGCTGCTGGAGCATTCGTCAAACCAAATGGCATAACAAGGAACTCGTAGTGCCCGTAGCGGGTTCGAAAAGCAGTTTTCGGAATATCCTCCTCCGAAATCCTCAGTTGGTGATACCCAGACCGCAAATCAATTTTCGAGAAGCACTGAGCTCCCCGCAACTGGTCGAAAAGGTCATCGATCCTGGGTAGAGGATACTGGTTCCTCAATGTCACCTTGTTGAGTTGTCGATAATCAATACATAAACGGAGACTTCCTTCCTTCTTCTTCACGAACAACACCGGTGCTCCCCACGGTGAAGTACTCGGTCGGACATATCCCAAATCTACCAACTCCTGCAATTGAGTCTTGAGTTCTCGTAACTCGGCCGGCGCCATCCGGTATGGTGCCTGGGATATAGGTCGGGTACCCGGGAGTAGTTCAATAGTAAACTCAATCTCCCGCGATGGTGGCAACCCAGGTAAGTCTTCCGGGAATACGTCCGGAAACTCACAGACCACCGGTATTTCGTCGATAACCGGAGTATCGACCCGTTCCGACACGACATGCGCCAGATAGCCCTGGCATCCCTTCCGTAGAAGTTTGGTAGCAGTAAGTGACGAAATCACTTCAGGAGGCGAACCATCACGTTCCCCCTGGAAGATAACTTCCGGCAGACCCGGGCTCCGCAAAATTACTTGCTTGCTACAGCACTCGATGAGCGATCCGTGCTCCGACAGCCAATCCATCCCTAGGATTATATCGAAGTCGTGGATATCCAGAATAATTAAGTCTGCTGGTAAATCCACATCCTCAATTCTTACCGGGCACCTCCGAATCACCTGATTCACAAGGTACACGGTACCCATCGGGGTGCCAACACCCATTTCGCAATCTAAGGCTGATACCACACAATCAAGCAAACCAGCACAACTCTTCGAAATAAAAGAATGTGTAGCCCCCGCATCCATTAATACACGTACAAGAAAATTAAAGATATGTAGTGTACCTGTGACCACGCCTGGAGCAGTCCTCGCCTGCTGCTGGGTCATTGCAAACACTTGGGCCCTCGGCCCTCCGTTTCGTCCGCGCCCGCGCGCGCCACGTCCAGCACCACGGTCACCTCCCTGACCGCGACCTCCGTTAGTGTGGGACGCCGTGCTCTGCACCACACTCGAGCCCCCAGCGTCGTTGTTTTTGGACAACTGCGGACAATCGCAGGCATAGTGGCCTTCCTCTCCGCAAGCAAAACAAGTTACTGGCCTTGGCCTGCCCGAATGCCCACCAGATGCACCACTCCAAGATGAGTGCTGCCCAGAGTTGTGTCCAGATCCTCTGCCCTGAGAGCCTCCACGTCGACCCGACCAGCCACGACCCTTGAAGGATGAGGGTGCTCCTCTGTAGCTCCCTCCCCTGTTGTTCTTCCGGCCCGATGGCCCATGATGTGGGCGATCCTGACGTCGCCCCTCCCCCGAAGGTTGTCGTGATTGGTGTGCCGCCAGACTAGCCTCGACACGCACCGCTGCGTCGACCATATCCCTCAGAGAAGCATGAGTGGTAGCAGTCACACTGGCCCGGATCTCCCCTCGGAGTCCAAGCTCAAACCGCTGGCATTTGTCCTCCTCCGTGCTTACGAATGAGGCAGCGAACCGGGAAAGTCTCCCGAATGTTTGCTCGTAGTCTGAAACAGACATGTCACCCTGCTCCAGCCGCAGGAATTTCGCCTCCCGCGCCGCGCGAAAGGATCGCGGGTAGTACTGATCCAGAAACCTGGAACGGAAAGCTTCCCAGGTAGTGGTATGGACAGACCACCCGGACATTTCGAGTCCATGCCACCACTGGTAGGCTCCTCCCTCCAGTAAGAAGGCCGCCAGAGTCACTCGTTCGCCCGGAGGGCAGTGCATCACCGAGAAGATCCTCTCCCACTTGGTGATCCAGTCGTGAGCATCCTCGGGGTTTGATCCCCCGCAGAAAGGAGTGGCTCCCAAACGTTGAGCCCTTTCGATGCTCGCGCATTCCATCTCTCTTTCTAGATCCTCGTCCGTTCGAGTATGCGGAATTCTCCTAGGAGGCATAACCAACTGTCAAGAGGCATAGATCAGAAAACAATATTCTTAAAAGTCGAAAAGTAACTAGTACTAATCGCTAGTCTAGCATGCAGACCAATACCCTAGTACTGACCACAACCTAGTGCTCTGATACCAAGCTGACAGGACCCGCCCCGATCCCACAGGGACCACAAGGGGACGTGCCCTGCTCCCGTCTGACACCCAATAATTCATACCAATTTTAACCTCAAAACATTTAAAAGCATAAATAACCAAAATAAAGTCACACATAAAATCCGAATTAAACGAATGTCAGACAAGGGATATAATCCAAAATTACAAATTTGCGAGCACGACTCTAAAGAAATCCTGCAGGTACACCGCCCAGCAGGGGTTCAGGTACGCAGAAGTAGATCTATGCCTCAGCCTCTGGTTCCTCCTCTACCTCAGTTTCCCGACCTGGAGGGGTTATCAAAACATTAAGGGTGAGTGGACCGAAACACAAGTTTATGAAATCGTTGATAATTAAAACATATAATTTACCCCTCCGTTTTCCAAACATGCGTGCAACATAATTCAAAATCAATAACCATATAATATGAACCATAAGGCATATAATAAAACCATAACCATAATTTTAGTTGCTGCACTATACACTCCAATCCCGACATCCCTGATGTCTGACGTCCCTGACGTCCAATAAGGTCACAATCACAAGGCTACGCGTGCCACTCGGGTCTCAATTCCGAGTTCAATCCCCGAACCCCGTTCGGGTACAGCATCCCCGATGCTTAGCGTCATAGACGCTGGACGTACTAGACGTCCGTGACCTCTCCGGGGTACCTCATCCGGAGGAGACAATATAATATGGAAGGATCTATACAGTGCAGTAACAAATACATTTTATTGATATCCACATGCAAACATATATATACATAGGTAGAATCCGAACCAATCATTCAGTTTCATCGGACGGGTCTCAAGCCCAAATACCGTGAAACGTGCCATAACCATATTTTCCATATCATCAAAACCATCATTGTTTTAGCATGTGAATAAGTATAATAAAACCAGAAAACATTTATGCACACAAGGGTTTAAGAAAATGGCCCACTCACAGTACAATCCTACTAGAAACCGAACGTATACCCTCGTCCTGGTACAAATGTACAATCCCTGTCAAGTCCAAGTATTCGTAAAGGTCAAATTAAACCCCCAACATTCAACCATGAAAGCCTAGGTCGAAACCGACCCGGAAAAGCCGCCCGAACGCGCTTCCCAAGGCAATAAACCTTATTTTAACCAACTTAATGATCTCCGATCGACCCGAAACCACCGCCATTGGATCCGGATCGTCGAAACCTAAAGAATGGTGGTGGTCCCACCAAAAACACTGTTCACACGCGCCCCCACGCGCCGGTCAACGCGGCGGTCAACGCAGGAACAGTTCCTGCTGACGTCATCGCTGACGTCACTGCTGACGTCAGCATGACGTCATGCTGACGTCATCAGACAGCTGTCAGGTCTGACGTGTCAGACTCTGACAGGTGCCACGTGTCAACATCCAATTGGTCCACCTCACTGATCTGTCAGACCACGTGTCAGATCTGACATGTGCCACGTGTCAGCACGGCACTGGTCCACGTCACTGACATGTCAGTGACACGTGGCAGTCCCTGACTGGTCCACGGCACTGACATGTCAGTGCTGACTGTGCACTGACATGTGACACGTGTCGGCTCACGGTTGGTCCACGTCATCTGACAGACTGACAGGGTGCCACGTCAGCACCACTGTCATCAGACGGGTTGACCCGTTTTCCTGCAACTCGGGTCGATCAGACCCGCGATCGAGACCCGGTTGCCATTTCTTCATTTCTGGGTCATTTTCAGTCCTTTCAATTCTTAAATGCTCGTCTTAGTCCCTAGATTAGTTTAATGTAAAAAGAATTGAGAAACACGGATCGAATTGAGGGCCTACCTTGAAGAACAGCTCTGGCCTCCCGTCGCAGTTTTGCCACCGCCCTGAGCTCCACCGGCCACGAGTTCGATTCCAGAAGGTCCTAGGAGTTCCTAGGGTTGATTAGGAATCACAACAGACCAAATTGAACGTGGTAAAAGGATTACCAAAATCTGGGTTTGAAAACCGCCACGGGTTTCCCCTGCTTCCTTCCGCGCCGCCGTCTGCCGCCGTCCACCGCCGTGCCTCCGTCCTTCCCCGTGAGTCCAGCAACACACAGACACAGTGAGTGGATAGCTGGCTGGGATGCTTTGATCGAAATGGGCAGTGTGCTCTGCGGGTGGGAAATATAAAGAATTGGAGGGAAAGCTGCTCAAAGATTTGAACGGCCCAGATTTGATATCCAGATTAGATCAAGGGCTGAGATTAGATCTGGGGTTTTTAATCCAAAGGCTGAAATTTAAAGCTGGTTCAAATGTTTAATTAATCCAATAGTGGATCTGATCCAATCTAGCCAATGGGTGAGTGACACTTGTCACTCACCAGATGTCCTCCAATCAGATTTCCTGAATTTAATATTCGACACGAAAACCGAGACACGAACTTCCCGAATTCACGTTTCTGACCATAACTTCCTCGTACGAAGTCCGATTTCGGCGTGCCGCCTGTCTACGGACTCAGGACGTCGAGGCCTACCCAACGGTCCTTGAGTCAACTGAAAATTAGTTGTCCAAAGAAAAGTCAACATTTTCCCCCGAGAGTCCAAATTACGGTAATGCCCCTGAACTTCCGATAGCCATAACTTTTACCCTGATCGTCCGAATTGGACGTGCCACCTGTCTATGAACTCGTGACGTCCCGAACTACGTCACGGTCATAGGTCAAAGTCCATTTAGTTCATCAATCAAAAAGTCAACAATTTGACCATACCATTCACAGAGGTAAAATCGTCAAATCACACAATAAATTACAATATGGAAATCCTCGAATTTCCGGGGTGTTACACAAACTAACCTGAAGGCCCAGCCCTTTACCAGCACCATGCCATAGGCCGACTCTAGAGGCCCAGCCTTCATCGGTCGATATGTTGGTCCAGACCGACCCGAAGGTCCAGTACCTCCGCCCAACACAAGCTCGAGGGGTCCAGGCCCACTCAGACGAGCAAACCCTAGTAGGGCCTGGCCAGTACCGACACATGAACATCCCCTGCCTCCACGTGTCAGTCCCACAACAGCTAACATTTGTCCCACATCGGGAGAATGTATTTATTATACTCACCACATCCATACAAAAGGGGTCAATTTGTCATATAAACGTAACTAAGAATTTACTATTGACAACTACTTTTACAGTACACTTATTACCACACCCCTTACACCTCAGACCGACTACTGACTTGGGCGTCGAAGTACCTTTGGGCTGGTGATAGGTCCTCAAATAAGCATTATTTTATATTATTTTATACCCTTTATACTTGACTTTTAATATTAAAATAATAAAAAATTGAGAAAAATAATATATTTTGTGATATTTTTATATAAATAAATAAATCTTGTAATTTAGAACGTTTTGGCGAAAGAATCGTTCCGATCGGAGTTCGAACGAAGAAATTATGGACGAAATTCGGTAGAATTAAATAAATTAATTTTTATTTTGCAGAAACCCAAATCCAGCAGCCCATCCTTGCTTCAGCCCACTATGCCAAGCCCAGAACTCACGGCCAAGAAACAAATGCATGCCCAGCCCAAAACGTGCGCAGCCCAGGCCCGCGAGCCCAATCTCCATCCCAGCCCGCGAGGACGTCGACGCGTGCCCACAGAACGGCTCATCATCTCCTCGGTGCGAGAGTCCCAAAGACCTCTCTTTTCCCCAGCATGCGTGCGCCGATCCGAACCACCTTATCAGCGCGTCAGTCGCTGCCTACCTGCCCCCTTTCCTGCTGCTCCCTGCCGAATAGCCCATGCCTTTGTCAGCCGCCTGCCACCGACTCCCACCTGCTTCTTGCAGCTACAGTCCACCGATATAGCACATCATTTTCTGCAGCTTCTCACCAACTACTCCCTTTGCAGTAATTTTCCAGCCTCTTTTTCCTGTAATTTCCAGCACAAAATCAGTCCAAACCATCCCTAAAATCATCATTAATCATCATTCTTCATCATTATATTTTTATATTTTATTTTTGTATTTTATTTGAATATTTATGGTACTCCCTCTATAAATAGGGAAGCCATTTCATGTCCCCAATGGTCCCAATTTTAGTTCTAGTTTTTAGTCTTCTCTCTCTTAGTTTTTCTTCTTTTTATTTTGTAGATTTATTTTGGGGATCATTTTAACTTCTTGTAATTTTTCTTTTAATTAGTTTTCCTTTAAACCTTGTCTTTTAATTTATGTTTTTAGATTCATTTCTTAAGTTTTATTTTCTTTTAATTTTAGTTCTTAGATTTTCTTTGTAAACTTTTCTTTTTAACTTCTTTGACTTCTCTTTTAGATATGAATTTATGTTTTCCTTAAGAAAATCCTAGGTCGAGTATTTCCAAAGTAATTCTAGAATTTAAGTCTGAATTCTTATGTTTTATCCTCCATCTTCATAAAGTTCCTTCTGCTATTCAGAGAATTTTATGAATAACATTCCATTGTTTCCATTCACTTTCGGAATCACAAGCTGTTCTTGAGTTCCGAAAGTGTAACTTTATTCCCTTTACTTAAATTCTTGTTCTTGTTTCGGTTTACTTATAATTCAATACATGTGATCATATTTTCTTTCTAAACTTTTGTAAATATGAATGCAATTTCCATGTATTTTACTTTCTAAGTTTCTTTTACTTCATATATCTTAGTGCTTAAACTTCAATTTGATGCTATATGTTTTATTCACTATTCAATGCATTTAGACTAGAATTGAAGAGATTAAATGTTGATCGCTGTCGGCGTATTTAATTATAAACTTAAAGTGAATCATATTGTAAATATTTGAAGCATATTGATGTTTGACGCACATTAATGGTTGATGCATTTATAATATTGAAAGATATATGCAAGTATTTGAGATGATGAATGTAGGACTTCGTGATTGGTTTCTTATGAGCAAAATGTTAGAGTGTCGGTAAAATTTGTATTTGAAGGAAGTCTAGTTAGAAGTAGTTTAAATAATGTGATTGTTAATTCGAAATTATTTACGTAAAAGTGTCGGTTTTGTCTATGAAACTACTTTATGGTTTGTAAGTTCTAATTAACATGAGTATTTGCATTTTAATTCTTAGTTGGTTAAAATGTAGTTTAGATTACACTTTGTGCAAAATCCCATTATTTCATTCTTTATTCTTTAATTCTTTAATTCTTTAATTCTTTAATTCTTTAATTCATTTATTCTTTAATTCTTTAATTATTTAATTATTTAATTCTTTATTCTTTAATTATTTCATTCATTAATTCATTAATTTTTTTATTATTTAATTCTTTAATTCATCAATTCATTAATTCTTTTATTCTTTTATTCATTTATTCTTTTATTCTTTAATTCTTTATTCATTATTCTTTTATTCATTATTCTTTCTCGCTAAAAAATTATTAATATTCCCTAATTTCCACGATTAAGAACGATCTTTATTTACCAATACTATATCTACACAAAAAGGGTTTAAATTGTATAATACTCTAATTACGTACTTAATTTAATGCGTAGTTTGAGCGTTATCAGCTGGTACCACACCGGTACCTATACTCTGACCGACCAACCAGCTCTCTCCTTCAGGTCTACTCAAGGGCATGTGGCAGGGCGACATTCGTTCTCTAAGTTGACACATTTCGTGCATCAACAGAAAATAATGGAGGAGAAACCAAAGAACAATTCGGAAAATTGGGGTGAGAAAGTCACCCGCGCATGAAGCGCTCCTATAATCCATTCAAGAGGTGCATTTAGCACTTTAACATTGACCCACAACCACAACCAAACGCAGACAAACTGAACAGGAAGCAGAGAGGTCAAGGGGTGGAGATCAGTGACAGGGAAACCACAAAGAGTGATAATACACAGCATCCAGTGAGGGGAGAGGAGATAAAAGAGGGTGGATGGATATAGTTTGGTATGAAGATGAAATAACAGATCCAGATAAACCACCAGCTTCACCATGGGAGGCGAAGATAAACCTCCACAAAGAGAGGGGCCAAGGTTTTGAAACCAGAGAGCTAAACTAACATAAGAAAAAGAAATTAAACAAAATCGCAAAAAAAAAAAGGAAAAACAGGGAAAAACCCCCGCCACCGGTTTTGAAATCAAAGAGCAAACTAACACAAGAATAAGAAATTAAACAAAAACAGAAAAAAAAAAAAAAAAAAAAAAAAAACAGGCAGAAAATCTGCCTAAGGGAAAACAGGAACCAGTTGCTTCACCCCCACCACTGCCGTGGTAAAGCCAAGAACAGAGAACAGAGCACCACTCCATTCCCCGAGGCAGACGACCAAGTGAACCAACCACCAGGACGTGCAATGAGTGTACTCTACCAAAGGCCACGTCTAGGCAACCAAGCACCGACGAGACACAGGACAGCCACCAGAGGCCGGGGAAGAAAGTTTTGGTGCTGTAATTTTCAGGGTTGATGGTTCATTATTTTTCTGGGTTAGTAAGTAAGTTTTGGTGCTGTAATTTTCATTTGGATGATAAAATTGTGTTCTTATTTGGTGAACATTTGGCGATGGATGTCGTTTATTGTGAGGGTGTGGTACTTTAGTAGCAAGTAAGTAATTGGGTAATTGGGCAATTAAATTTAAATTTGGAAAAGAGGAAGAAGATGAAGAAGATGAAAATTGACCTAAGGGCATTAACTGCCACAAGCCATCCCAATCCCCCCGGGATTAACGCGGGATGTGCCATACTCCCATTTCACACGAAGTGTCAAACAAGGGATAAACCGAAACCTCAGCCCGAACTAGGCTTTCAAAGTGCACCAGGATCCGTTGGAGGAGTGTGATGTCTCGGTCTCTCCTACAGCCCGCATCTGTGATCAACCTGAAGGGTATTAAAAACAACAAAAGCTGTGAGTGGATGAAAATAAATAGTTTAATAAAAACTCATTTCATAAAAAGACATTTATGCCTTTCACTAAAAAGCATGCATGCATATGAAAACCATTTATCAAACTATTTATTAAAATAACCATTATTAGGGTCTCAGCCCAAATTCCGTGACAGGACCCATCCCGATTATTCCTCGATAATCGTGAAAGATCCTGCTCCCGTCTGACCATGACTTTAAAATACCAAAAGTAGTCCAAATATATATATATAAATACACAACACAACAAACAACACACATAGTCAGACCAGGGGTAGGTACGTCTTTAGGATCGTTGACTACCTCAGTTGTCAACCGGTTTACAGAGCATAAGAAATATTTACAAACAAAGATCAAAATCCTATGCGGTCAGATACTTGAGTACGCAACGGTCTGTTTATTCCTCTGCCTCGCTACGAGCCTCAGTACCTGTGCACGGGCCTAGAGGGTACAAAAACATTAAAGGTGTGAGTGGACAAAAATAAAGATTTAGAAAAACGTTTATCAAAATAGTCTTACCCTCCAGTTTTCAAAAACATGCATGCATATCATATAAAACATGAGTTATATAAATCAAAGGTAAAAGAAAACGGCTAATACAATGCAAAATCAATCATGATACCACCATCCTCAACATCCAATCTCAATATCCAATAACCCGTCACGATATCAATGCAACGCGTGCATCTCGGGTGTCTCACGTCCGAGTACCTCCCCAGGATCAATGACGTCTGGGGTGATATCATCTCCAGGATCAACGACGTCTGGAGGATATCATCATAAACTCACACTTCTGAGACTGAGCCTCCCCTCGGAGCTACTCATCTACAGGCAGTGGATCGTGACTACTCCAGGATCTACGACGTCTGTAGGAGACCATCAAATCACCGAGGATGGTACCAATAGCCAATATCTCATTTCAAAACCATTTAAATCTCAAAGTCAAATTAATAGTTCAATAGGGCCTCTGCCCGAAATATAGCGTTTCCAAAGCACAAGTAAATTCCATAAATTCAGGTCTAACATATCATTTATAATTCAATTTCATCAATGGAATCACATAACTTCAATTCTGAGTCAAAACCCACCTCAAATCTTAGGCCATCGCCCAAAATCACAATTTGTTAATTTTCTCGAAATTCGTGCCCAAAAGCAATATAAAATAATATAATATTCCCAAAATTCAGAAATCATCATATCACATCATTAATCATAGAAAATCAATTTAAATCATATCATAAGCATTTAAAAGCAGTTAAAACACATATGCTTGCATTTAGGGTAGAAAACAAAAGTCCACTCACACACCGTCCAGATTGCTCGGATTCGAGCTGTTCGTTCTCGTCTGATGTCCCGAGAATATTTCGTCGTGTCAAACATGTAATAGAGGGTTACTAGAGTATCATATAATCTTGTGTACGAATTTCCTAATCGTCGGAATAAAATAATATTATTTAAACGTAACCTATACGCTTCGGATACGCCAAACTATCCTCAATTTATATCCGATTGACCCGAAACTAACGTCAATAGGTCCGTATCATCGAGAACATCAAAAAGCATGTTGAACCCATCTTCAAATTCCCGGTCACGCCCCCTCACGCGTCGCCGTAAGCGGCTGCGCGTGACAGCCACGCGCCGTGAACAGTGGCTGCTACAGTTCTCTCTCTCGCCAGTTTCTCTGGTAAACGGGTTGTAGACCCGCGATCAGACCCGACTCGGTTTCGATCAATTTGAATTCAATTCCTCCCGTTTTTTCACTCATTAGTATCAACCCAATATAGATTACAGTTCTGTGACATCAATTTACTCAAACACGTCCTAAAACTCCTCGACTCAAGATGAACACCCGTCGGATCCTAATTCGGGTTCTACTCAAAACTGACCCATATCATTCAATTGATGACACCAGAAGCATCCTAGGTCCATTCTAAATATGAAATTGAAATCAATTTCACGAATCATTACCTCCAATTGATCGAACGCAAGCTCAAATTTTCAGAACAGTTGCAGGGCCTGTTCGTCACCAATTCACCCCCAATTTTCGTTCCAGTTGATTAGGTTCGAGTCGTCTAGTTCCCAGAAGATGAAATATCACCTCAATTGCGATCGAAATCGTTCAAGAATTCAAATTTGATAATTTTTGGTGTTGGGTGAGTTTCGGGTGTTTTCACTATAGTTCCCGGTCCATTCCTCTCAATTTGCACTTAGTTATTCACTGAATTCCTCCCCTTGTTTTCTCTAACTACTCCTTCTTACTCTCTGGGTTACTGGATCGATCAAAGTGGTAGGAAATGGAGTGTTGTTCTCTGTTTTGTTCAACAATTAATTAAGTTAAGTTAAGTTAAATTAAGCACCACCTAAGCACCCATGTGCCACTAATTGGTTTCTCAACATGGACAGGTGTCCACAGCTGGGGTAAAAGGGATTGATTCAGCAATTAAACTGAATAGTCATTACTTGCACCGTTCATGATTCACAATTACCATTTTACCCCCCTTAAGCACAATTACCATTTTGCCCCTACACGTCACAACCCCGTAACTTCGTCATCCGAACTCCGTTTTCGACGTGCCACCTGTCTACGGATTCAGTGTTCCGAGACCTACACAATGGCACAATAAAAATGTACAAAAAGTATGTCAAACAAAAAGTCAACTTTTAGCCATGTCCCTCCATGGTAAAAACGTCATTTTCACATTATTTTAATATTTTATAATTTTTGGATTTTTCGGGGCGTTACATTCCGTAAATCCAAGTCATACGTGGGAACTCAGCCCAAAACCATAGAATACCAAAATCCGTAAATCCAGATCCAAATGGGTCACTGCCCAAATCCATAAAATACAGAAATACCATTTCTAAAATCCAATTACCATTTCATAAATCCAACAAACCATGTTTACCAAATATCATATAACCAACCTTGTCACGGTTTCCAAAGCTACGCGCGTGCTACCTGGGATCTCAAATCCTAAGTCTCCCCAGGTTCCACCTAGGTCAATGTCCGCAGATCATTGACCCTCCCTGGGGGTTATAATCCATAAATGCCTTCTTGAGAGTAAGGTACCCCACGGGGCCGACTCCACTCAGTTAGTGCTCTGTGACTACTTCGAGATCCACCTAGGCCAACGACCCTCCCCGGAGGAGACAATCAATAAATAAAGGGATGGTATATGAAAAACCCTTCATAATCATTCTCAAAACCTTTCAAACCTTTCAAAGGATCCATGCCCGGTCCCATAAACCGTCATGAAACCAGAAATCCATAATTTCCAAATCCAAATCCATTTAGGGTCTCTGAACCCAAAATCACGTTTATAAACCATAAAGGGGACTCATGCCCGATATCATAACCAATTGGGCCCCAAGCCCGATCATGTAAACCAACTGGGCCCCGATCCGATGCCTTATTAAATCAAATGGACTCCAAGTCCGATAGTTCATAAATCAAATGGGTCTCAAGCCCGGTTCCATATTTCCAAATTCGAAATCCATTTATCCAAATCCATTTACGGGTCCCAGATCCGAAATCACATTCATAAAACACAATTGGGCCTCATACCCGATTTCGTAAACCAAATGGGCAATTGGCCCGATAATATAACTCAAATGGACTTCATGTCCAAGGGTTTCCAAAAAAAATGGGTCTCATGCCCGAATTTACCTTTTCAAATCCAAAACCATTTCATTAAACCATTACCGAAACCATAAGCACGTATAATCAGTGTAAAACCATAAACCTCGATATACGTGCAAATACGTAAATTGCCTCGAAATACGTGTAATCATGTAAATCACTAATACCATAATCCTCATGATATAAATCATATATAAAAAACATATAAACATTTATGCATGCATCACAGTTTAGAAATCAAGGTCCACTCACAGACCGTCCTACGTTGTCGCCTCGAAATGCGTGTCATAAGCCTTCCCCGGCTAATCACCGTCACCGGGACTCCCAAACCTGTCGAAATCATACTAGAGGGTTAATAACTACCTTATTAACCTCTCATTCAAGCCCCGTAATTTTTCCAAATTTTTAAACATTTTAAAACTCGATCCTAAACCTTCGGACACCCCGAACTATATCGAAACGATGTCCGATCGACTCGAAACTAATCCCAAAATGTTCGTTGCATCGAATAGATTAAAAGTCATGTTGACTGTGACTGGAGACAAGGCCCCACGCGTCTTCACGCGCCCCCCAAAGAGGCTGCGCGTGAAGCCTACGCGTCACTGCACTGTTCATCGCTAACCTTTAGCAAACCCGGTTCTCTAGTTCGGTCCGGTTCAGCCGAACCATCTAACCGTCGAGACAGGTTATCCCTCAATTCTCCGCCATTTTTTATCCTATTTGTCCCTAAACCTTCGTCTAAACCTCCCCTACTGATCTACGGGTTCAAAAACATAAAACCAGGCATAAAACTCACCTCCCCGATTGACGTTTGAACCGGCCAACCTGCAACTGCACTTCGCTGTCATCTCCGGCCACCACAATCCTCGTAACCGGTCATAATCGACTTATCTGAGTCCTAGGAACACAACCATGTCCCCCAAATCGATCCATACGCCCTGAACTCCAGCTTCCAATTTTTGAACAAAAACCACACCGTGTCGGGTTTCCAGCCACCGTACAACGCCTTCCAAGTTGTTAGCACCGTCGTGCTCGCCTCGTTTCCCTATCCAACTTCCACTTAGGGTTCACAAGAAAAAGAGCAAGTTTGGAGGGTGTTCACGTAGGATTGGGTTTGGTTGTTCACGGGTTATGGGTTACAGTTTCCCCACCGTGCCGCCGTGATCCCCGTCGTGTCTCAGGCCGTCTATCAGCCTCCCAGTCACACTCATTCCCTTAGTCTCTCACATGAAAACAGAGAAGGGTAGGGTAGTGGGGTGATATGTGTGTTTGTTTTACGGTTTGAAGAAAAATAAAGAAAAGATAAAGGTTGAGTCGCGGGGGAGGGAGAGAGAAATATCAGAGGGACTTAGAAAATAATACTATAATAATTAATTATATATTTTAATCCTAATTAATCACCCAATCCTAGGCTAGATCCACTTTTTAGGGAAGCCACCAATGGGATGAGTCACACTTGTCACTCATCCAAAGGCCCCTCACAAAATATCTGCCCAATCATATTTTTGGATAATTTTATTTGAATCCCGAGACGCTAAACTCCCGATTTTGATCCCGTGACCATAACTTCTTCGTTCGACGTCCGATTTCGATGTGTCGCCTGTCTACGAACTCGTGATGTAACGACTCGTCCCGAATATTGAAATTTAATATTAATTAACTATGATTTAGAATGACTAATTGGGGATTAGTTGAGAGAAATCGGATGGACGGTGCGAAATGACCGTTTTGCCCCTAGTTTTGGGCAAAAAGTTTGACTTTTGAATCGGGGAGTCAAACGTATGAGGACCGATGACCGTGACATAGATTGGGACGTCACGAGTTCATAGACAGGTGGCATATCCGATTCTGACATTCGGGGACGAAGTTATGATGTTCGGAAGTTCGAGGGTAATTTGGTTGAAAAGGGGCAAACTTTTGACTTTTTATACGACCTGGACTTGTCACGCATTTCGCGAACCATTAGGTAGGTCTCGATTCTCTGAGTACAATGACAACAGCAAGCTGTCATCGGATTTCGGACGGTTCAGTTATGAGTCTATTACGTGAAGGGCAAAATGGTAATTTGGGCATTAAGGGTAAAATTGTCTCTTGTCTGCCTATGTTTAAATTCTGATCAATGGGATGAGGACACCTGTCCTTGGTGGGATATTTTTCACTTGGGATCAATAGAACATGGACATCTGTCCATTCTCCAGTGGCTTCCAACCTATTCTCATGTTTGAACGATTAAAACAGGGCAGTAGTCGTGCTTAATGGAGGGGAGAGTGTCGTCTGATGATTTAGCAGAGAGGGGGCTACCAGTAGTTGTGTGTGTGTGTGTGTGATTGAGTGAGAACCAGAGAGAATAGTGTGTGAGAGTGAAGAATTAGGGAGAAGACATTGAGGAGGAAAAGAGAAGCAGCTTGAGAGGCAGAGAAGAACCGTGACATTTGCCATGATTCTCCCTACATAAAAACCTCGGTGAACTTCAGCTATGGTCGTGATTAGTGAACAAAAGGAACTCAGGGAGGTGTGAGGAACGTGGTGGTGGCCCATGGTAGGGCTTGCGAAAACCAGGTAGGGAGAAAACTTGAATATCCTGTTTTGGTTCATTAATGGCAGAACTTAGTCTGAAGGTTGTTGACTGTTTTGGTCTATTGGAACCTGTTCTGGAGCTTGAAACAAGGTTAGTGAGACCAGAACCGAGACCTAAGGTGGTCTGTGGCGGCTGGGAATGAAGCTCGAAGTTGCCTGGTCTGTTCTGGATCGTGAAGGTAACCGTCTGGACCTAAACTTCATGTTTTAAGGTTGTAGATGAATAGGAAAAATGTAGAGGAAGCTATAGGATCAAACAGAAGTGAAAACAGAGTCAAAATGAACAAGTTAAGGGGTTGAACCGCCCCCACCGGTTTGGCTGGACCGGGCTGAACCGAACTGATCTGGACCCGATTCGGCGAGAGGACAGGGATGAACAGTAGTCGGGCGTGAGGGCGCGTGGTGTCTCTAATGGGGAAGTGTTCAACATGTGAAATGATGTAATCGATGTAACGAACATTTTGGGACTTGTTTCGTGTCGATCGGACATCGTCTCAATATGTTTCAGGATGTCCGAAGGTTTAAAGGCTACTTTAAAAATAGTTAAAAATTTGGGAAAATTACGGGGTTTTAGTGAGAGGTTAATGAAGAGGTTAGTAACCATATAATGTGGTTTGGACAGGTTTGGAAGTCCTGGTGATAGTGGTGTGGCCTAGGAAAGCTTATGGCACACGTATCGAGATGGAAGCGTAGGACGGTCTGTGAGTGGACTTCGTTTTCTAAACTGTGATGCATGCATAACTATTTTATATGTTTTACATACGTGATTCTTATGATGATGATTGTGGCACTGGTGGTTTACGTGATTGCACGGATTTCGAGGTAATTCCTTATTTACACGTATTTCGAAGTTTACGAGTTTATGCTATTGCTATGTGATTGTGATTTTAATGATGGTTCTACGAGGGGCCCAGTTGGTTTACGAAATCGGGCTGAGACCCTTTTGAGTCTTGTGATCGGGCCGGGGGCCCAGTGGTTTACAAAATTAGGCATGAGGCCCAGTTGAGTTTTACAAATGTGATTTTGGGTCTAGGACCCTATGTTTCATTAATGTGATTTCGGGTCTAGGACCCTATGTTTCATAAATTTGATTTCGGGTCTGGGTCCTTATGTTTCGTAAACGTGATTTCGGGTCGAGGACCCTAAATAGTTTTGTGATATTTTATAGAGATTTTGGGCAGGGCCCATTGAGATGTTTTGAAATGACTTGTAAAACTGTTTTCCATATACCATCTTGATACAAGGATATGTGATGGTCTCCTCCAGGTGTCTAGGACACTGGGAAAGTCACGGTACATTGTCTGCGAAGGGGTCATTATACGGAGCTACTGGACCGTATAGTGACTCAGGAGCAGGAATGCTATGATTAGACGTCTGGGACGTCAGACATCTGAGATGTCAGAGATTTTGACCCGGAGAGATCCGGGATAGCACGCGTTACTTATTACCGTAAGATATGATGTCTGGGACGTCAAGCGTCTGGGACGCTAGGCATCTGGGATGCCGAGGATGGTTATGTGGTAAATATGGATTATTGGATCTATGAAATGGTTTTTCGGTTGGAATTGTGTTTGTGGAATTGGGCAGTGGCCCACTTGGTTTTCGATTTTCGGTTTTTTGGCTAAGGCATTAATGGCTTGTTTGAGTAAATGTTTTGATTACTTGTTTTCAATGCATGCATACTTTTTAGTGAAGGGAATAAATATCTTTATTAAATGTATTTTTATGAACTTATTGATTTTCGTCCACTCACAGTTCTGAATGGGTTTATTGACCTTCAGGTTGATCACGGATGCGAGTTGTAACTGAGACCGAGACATCGCACTCTTCCACCGATCCTGGCGCGCTCTGGAAGCCCCGTATGGGCTAAGGTACAAAATTGATGCACCTACAATTAAAAAAAACCTTTCATTAAATACTTGAATTTGATTTCGAGAAGGAAAATATGATAGTGTAACTTGGATGAGCACAATTTCGCTTGGACTTCAAATTATGGAGGACCCATTCTTGTTTAAGTTGCGCAATTTGGTTGGATGTGAACTAAGCTAAAGCCAACCGCATAACCAAACTATTGTTCGCTAGCGTTTGCATAATTTCATTACAAGCTATAATCATACAAGACTACGAGGAAAATTATGGGACTTAAAATTAGGGTGGGCACAGTGCAGTTCGATACGGATATTGGCAATATCCAAATCCATACTATTAAAATTTTAACGCTTCAATACGATTTGGATTTTCTAAAATTAAAAATAAAACCGTTTCGATCCAAACCGTTACTAACGGTTCGGTTCGGATCGAAACGGTTTAAAACCGTTAAGGAGTAAAAAAAAATAAGGATATAGAAAAAAAAAACAAGAATACAAAAAAACCAATACTCAATACTCAAAATTTTTTATATTAAGGTTGCTAAATATTGAATTGCAAACAGTATCACTATACTAAGATTTATCAAACAAACAAACAATTTAATAATCTTTTATTATACTCTTATATAAGTATACATATACTTATATGGGTATATATAGATATCCTTTTATTTTTATTATTTTTACTTTGTATTAATAATATCTTTAAAAATTAATAAAAATTATTATATTCCTTAACGGTCAAGTTTGGATTTAACGGATTTTCATTCAAACCGTTACTAACGGAACGGTTTGGATTTTCAAACCGTTTGACTTTCATCCAGTCAAACCTAAACCGTTGGATAAATAACGGTTTGAAGCGGATCGGTTAACGGTTTTAACGGATTCATGTCCACCATTACGTAAAATAGCTCCTAAAAATTAATTATTTAACACTATTTTTCAGTCATGTTAGTTATTTTATGGAAAAACCATATAAAATACTCCAAATTATAGGGCTTCCTACAAACTCATATCCAAATTATCAAAATTTTCAAACAAATACTCAAATTATATGACCACTCACATTTAATTACTTTCGTTAACTTTTTCATTCATCTGACCGTTAAAATATTACGTGTCAAAAATTTTACCTAATTAGCGATTAATATGACAAAAATTAAAGGGGCATTTTTGAAATTTCAAAAATACTAAAATAGCCCAGAAACCCTAAAATCCGAAACCACCTCCCCCTCCCTAATTCCCATTTCCGGCATACTGATAAGAGATATCTTCTACTTCCAAATCAACAGGACTAAGTTCTCTCTCCAATCTCTCTTTAATCCTCTTCCCTTTGCTTCCTAATTCATCTGAATTTGGCTCATTTCCACTAGCAACACTCCTTATCAGTTCCAATTGCTTAACATTTTCTTTCAAATTTGGCTCAATACTCAAAACTCTCAATGCCGCCATTAATTCAAACCAAGCTCCACATTTTCGAAACCATTCTCACTTCCTGACCCAGAATTCGAGCTACTTACGCTATTGTCTTCTTCCATAAGCAATTCCCGAGCCTTTTTTTGGCATCAATTTCAACATATTCAAAAACCCGTTATTCCTCGAAAGTGTTAAGCTCTATTGAAGCCCCGACAGCACTGCAAAATCGGGCGTGACCCGCAAAATTTCGTCAACCAGGCGACCAGAGAGGCCACTAACGAGCAGAGCAGCGAGCCCTTTAGTGAGCACGGAGTCAGAATTGGCCTTGAAATTTAAGTTCTTGGCGGAGTCGAGGTAGGCCCTAACCCATACTTGAGAGACGCAGCCCTCGACCTTGGTTTGCTTGGTTTTGAATTGGGCATCTAAAGGCTTGAGATTCTTCCCGTAAAACAAGAGCTGCTCGTACTTGGCCTTTCGAAACATTTCTTCTTCAGAATCACCTTCTCGGTCCAACACCATAGCTTCGAGTTCAAAACAACTGCCAAATTCTCGAGGAGAGGTGCAACTGGTAATGGTGAAAGAGCACAAAACAGAATGGATCTGGGTTTTGGATCTGGCTTCTTGGTTTGAATTTTGAAGTTGGAGAAAAGAATTCGACTTTGGGTTCGCAGATTAATGATGGCATTAAGGGTTTGGAACTGGTCTTGGATCTGGGTTTTGAAGCCATCAGAAATTGGGCGGTTCGGTGGAGTTGTAAAGGACGGAGAAGGCGGAGGAAGGATCGTTCTCGGGGTAGGGATTTGATTTTGATTTTTTTTTTTTGATTTATTTATTTTTAATATAATTTAATTACTCACTATTCTGCTCCGCCGGCAATGCTACTCCACAGACTCACCACTTCCAAGCTTCCTCTTTCTGATCCCCTAAAGAGGGTCGACAATCGACGAATGGATTTGGGGCTGCGAATTCCATTTGGATGAAGGGGGGGGACTGGGAAATCGAATTGGGGTTAAGGGGTGGTTTCATATTTTAGGGTTTCTAGGCTAATTTAGTATTTTTGAAATTCGAAAAATGCTCTTCTACTTTGTGCCACAACAATCACTGACTGAGTACAATTTTTAACACCCGGTATTTTAACGATCAAATAGATGGAAAAGTTGATGGAAATAGTTAAATGCCAGTAGTTTGAAAGTTTTATAGTTTGAATATGAATCTATAATCCTATAATTTGAATTCTTATATAATTTTTCCTTATTTTATTTGTATAATAGGATAAGAGGGTATTAATGAAAAAACTGAACAAGAAAAAAAGGAAGTATAAATACACTAAACCGCCCGCCTACGTACGGTAGAGAAGAAGATTCAAAAGTTTATACAACGTCAAAACTCTGCTGTACAGTATGAGTATTAAGAACGCTGATGCTACTATGCCTTCCAAAATTCTTATGTTAATGCTCCGGATGCAGGTAATCACACGCTGCGCCCTTCTTGCAGTGACCACTCTCAAAGAATCTGCATACTCTCTGTCCTTTGAAAGGAGCCCGCGAAGAACCTCCTCCACCTCCACCTCCACCTCCACTTCCACCTCCACCGCCACCACCAAATGACGACTGCCTATTCCAAGGCTTGCCCCCACCAAAACCAGAATCCACACCATGAGGACCCCCGCGATCCCTTTGGTTTGAGAACCTGTCTCCATTCTGGATTTGTTCACCTCCCCGCATGCCGCCTGGATTCACAGAGGGTGGCGCACCCCAACCAGGATTGGTATTGCCCATTGCTGGCCCTTGACCAGGTGGAGCCCAACCATGATTCGTGCTTACTGGTGGGGGGCCTTGGCTAGGTGGGACCCAACTAGGAGCTCCATTTCCAGGTGCAGTCCACCCTGGACCTTGAACCGGAGCTCTCCAGTTCATGTTTGTATTTCCTGGCACTGGTCCTCCCCATGAGGCGTTTGGATTTCCCACCATTGGTGGTGCCCAACCAGCATTTTGGTTCTCTTGCCCTGATCTTGGAACAGAAGCTTGGTTATCTGGAATGCCCGAGCCCCAAGGTACCTGGGGCTCCGGTGGTACTGGGAGTGGGGGCTGCTGAATGTATGATTGATTCGCTGCGACTGGGGGTCTCCATTGATCAGACTGCGGAACACCCGAGAAGCCTGATGAAGGAAAATTTCCAGGTACATTTCCGGTACTGTTAGCAGATGGAGCATTACTCCAGTAACCATGTGCCGGATGTTGTGCAGGTACAGTAGCACCATTCTTCGGCTCTATCCTTTGGGATGGAGCACCTCCCCAAGGTTGAGATTCACTCCCAGGTACCGGGACGGAAGCAGTCATTTCCTGTTTTGGAACTGAACCAGAGCCCCATCCTTGAGTATCACTAGGATTCCGGCTAGTCACAGACTGAACTAGATTTTGCAGATTTGAAACAAGATTTTTCACATCAGCTACTTGATTCATTGAGGCATTTGGCAATACAGGTGCGGACCCTGTTACTTGACCACGACCATGCATTTGAAGAGAATTGGAAGCGCCCAGATGCGCAGCAATTTCATACTTATGTGCACTTTCTGGAGTAGCTACGGCAGCAGGTTGCGGCCTTCCATTGCGTCCCGAGACGGAGCTAGATAGATGGACCGGACTGCTCGACCATTTACTTTCATAACCATGCCCCTTTGACCCACTCGATGGAGTTTGGGATGGAGTGGGTGAGGGAAGGTTAGTTGTGCCCCACCCATCTGAAGAATACTTCGGGACATCAACCAAAGATGGATTAGCACTACCTGAGGAAGAACTCACTTCATTTTGAGACCGCTGAAACATAACGCCTTGAGGCTTCACAGAATGTGTGGGTGAGAGATGCGGATCATGCACCATTTGAACCTTTGGAAAACTGCTGCCCACCAATGAAAGGTCCTTCTCAAACTTTCCAGCCACTGCATCAGTTACAAGTACAGAATCTTCCTCTTTCTCAGTGTTTTTCCAAACTCTCAAATTGGCAGGAAAATAGCCAGTGTTATTCCATTTACGCAATTGTACCATGGAAAAGGGTCCCTGAACTTTACCAGATGGATCCTTGTAATGCCATATTTTTTCTGACTCATTGGTATTGGTCACAGATAGTGCCGTGCCAGTGGAGAGATGCACCACTGAATTTTCAGACACCCCAGCAGCAAGAGATGATTCAGAAGGTACCAAAGACTGAGTACTCCTAATGCCTGTTTCTGAACTTGAAATACTCTGTTTCCTTTCCCAGTGATTCGCTTGCTGTGTTTCTCTGTCTCTCCCGTGACCGCCCCATGAGTCATTCACTATCTCGCCAGCTCCAGTTGTATTTTCTGCTTTGTTGAAGAACCCTTTATTTGACATGTTCCTGTTTAACCCCCGGTTCATATTGGAATAATTCCTTGACCCACTCCAGGAATCATTGGTAGAAGAAACTCCTCTTCGCGGAGAAATTGGCTCTCTCCCCTTTCTGCCAAAGCCAGAACCTGTAGGTCTCATGTAAACATCTGCATGAATTGAAAGCTGTGTTATTAATGATTCAATTCATGAGAAAGAAAGTTGCACGGTTATAAATCTTTTACAGAAGGTTAAATGGAACCTTGTCTTTTATCGTCTCCTTCTTGTTCCTCTTCCTCGGACTCATAACTCGGATCCATATTTGGATCCGCATGTATTTCTAGAGTTTCCTCTAGTCTACGCTGGCGCTCCTCAGGTGTCTTCAGAAGCTGCAGTTTCTCTACACACTCTCTGAGCGTGAAAATGAAGTTAAGAATTACTTCATACCTATTGCTAGTCATCTCAGAGTCACATATATAACAGAATCATAAATAAAAATAATTCAAATTTTTATATCCCAGAAATGTAGTTGATGAAATCACTTTATGTTAATAATGGTATTAGGTGTTTAGATCATCAACTTTTGGTAAAGACTGGAAACAGATAAATAAATATGCAAATAGCTATCTGTTTTTTGATAAAAGGGTGACAAGAAAGCACTCAAAAATATCATTCATTGACTCAGAAGAACATGAACTAAGGTTGTTGGTATGGTAAAAGTTCATATCATCATTTTAAAGTAAATAAAGCAGCTGAGAGAGAGAGAGAGAGAGACAGACAGAAATATACCAGAGGAGAGTGCCCAACACTGTTTTTTCAGTTTCAAGTTTTCTGGAAATCACTAATATAAGAAACATATAAATTTATATCCAACATCAAGGCTTTGACACAAAGCAGGAAAAGGAAGTAAACCACGGGACTTAAACCAATAACTATGAAATCCAAAAAGAGAGTAATGGATACGGCATGGCACCACAAGAAAAATTTTGAACAAAAAATGTATAAAACTTGTAAAGAAAAGGATATTCCTTTCTATGCCCTTTTTCACTAGCTCGATCACGAAGATGGCTGAGTCTCACTGTCTCTGTTTCCAGCCACTGTCAGAATGAAAAAGAAAAAAAAAACATTGAATCATTCATTAAAGAATATCAAGAAAATATATTAAAAATTACACGACCAAGATGTAGGATGAACAGAGGGGAAATAATATATTGAATATACACCTAAAAAAATTAAGAGTTGAGTAAACAGTAAAAGGGCCTCTCTTGTTTCCCCACAGAAGTCTGTTTGATAACAATTTCACTTTTAGTTTTCACTTTTTAAGCTAGAGGTATAGGGAAAATGTGAGGGATAAAGGTGGAATGAAGAATTGGAAAATGTATGAAACAAAAAGTGAAAACAACTTGAAATGGTTTTGGATTATTGGTTTTTAGTTATCAGTTTGAGTACCAACATGTATTTCATCTGCCCATCCATTTACATTTCTTCCACATCCCTCCCTACCATCCTTTCTCCACCCTTCTTATCCCACCTTGCCCATGTATTTCCCATCTATCTCTAACAAAAATGAGAACTAAAAACTGCAAAAGAAATGGATAGTGAACAGGCCCAAAAAGTGCCAGAATCAATGTTGACTTGTGCTCAAGCACTAGACCACTACCATCGCATTTCCAGTCAAGTTGAAAAAAAAAAAAAAAAAGCAAATACGCCTGTTCATATAGGCTTGTATTCACCCTAGGACGCAAGAACCTTAAATCCTGAACCCCACTCCAAACATGTCCAAAATTGAAAAATGTAATAATCAGTAGATTCTTCTTTTTTCTATCTCTTTATGGACAGTATGGATGAGCAAAACCGAAGTCAGTTAAACTTAGAAACCATAATGAGAAACTCTGAACAAACCATTTGGCAGGAACAAGAGACAACGGATACCTAATGACTAAACCAACTTAGAGGAACAGGAGGATTAGGCATGGAGCAACAGCTATTTCAAGAAAGTTCTGCCCTTAGATTACTAGCTAGTTCCCTATTTGGTGTGTAAGATTTCAAGGTCCTGTCTGGAAGTTCTTTTAAAATGACTATTTTCAGATAAACAAAAGCTCTTCTAAGTGTGGTTGGCAAAAAAGAGTACGTGCTTCTATGTTATAAAAGCACTTGGAAAGCATAGTGCCTCTAGCTTCAAGGTAGCACTTGGAATTTATTTAACTTTTAACCATAATTCCAATAAAAATAGTTCCTAGTAAAAAGCCATTTGACCAGAAGTGATTCTAATAAAGCATCTCCAAACGGGCCTAAGTTTCTATTGTGGCGAAATTCAAGAAAATTAAATTGAGTACTACATGAACCTATGGTAATATAAGCTACAAACTTTATTTCGTCTTTGAGGGATTCTACATTGAATGGTTTCCTGTTTATAGTATCATAATTAGAATCCTCATCTTATAAGGATAAGCTAGTAACCCAACCTACATATCAGATTTTGTTGAAGCTAAACGTAAAAGAAGATTGAGTGTGTTTAATTGAGATAATATGCAAGATTAGGAGTGTACTTATCTGCTAGTTACCATTCTTTTCTTTTGCAAAGCTAAATCATTTCTACTCGTTGATTTTTCAGAACTTGTTGCAGCCACTCAGCCAAAACCAAATAGTCCATTGAAATGCTGAAGCCCGACCACCATGTCTCAATCGGTTAGTAAACTTAAAAGTGCAAAACTTGGATGTGCAAAGACAGCACCAAGCTTCAGAACTTTTCAACTGATTCCTCGTCGTCAGCCAAAACTCACTCTTCCTGTCTCTCTTTCTCTCAGGACACTGTTCACTCGGACTGTAAATAGCTATGAATAAAGCAGAACCTCTCCATTTTGGTTCCTCCACTCCTAATTCTTCACCCATGCCTTGACTAAACCCCAAACGTCCAAATGGTAGAGACAGCCTTTAGACTCCCAAATGACTTTCCTTGTAAAATGTACAAACTCAAACCTAGAAACCACAAGTTGAGGGGCCTGTTGATAACCATTTGGATTTTGGTTTTCAGTTTTCAGTTTTTGTGCTTGAGATGTGGAGAAAGGACAGACGAAGACGACTGGAGAAAGGATATGGTGGCCTAGATAAGGAAAAAATGTTGAAGAAAAAGCAAACACTACTTTCATGGTTCTCTCTTTCAAAAACAAAATTTCATTCTACCCAGTTTATTACTTCCTCTCCATACTACTACTCTTCTTCATCCCTCCTTTCTCTCATATACTTTCTCTCTTTCAAAAAAAAATAAAATTACATTCTACCCAATTTATTTCTTCCTCTCCAGACTACTACTCTTCTTCATCCCTCCTCCTTTCATATACCTTCTCCATATCTGAAGCAAAAAAGGTTAAAATTGAAAACCAAATGGTCCCAAACAGGACCTTCGTAAACACTAGACCACCACTTAAAGTTGCATATGGGGGGAAGGCTATTAAAAAGTAGGCTTATTAAGCAAAGTGCACCAGGGACAAGCCACTTTGTCTCAAAATGCACCAGGGACGGAAATTTGTCTCAATGTGCACCAAGAACGATTACACCGTCAGAACCGTTGCACCATCCGTCCATCTCTTTTGTTAAATTTTATATTAATCTCTTTTTTAAAAAGAAAACAAAAAAACACTTATCCAATCCCCCAACCCACCCAACCGATCCTCCCTCCCCCTTTTCCAGCTTTGACACCGGACCAGCAGCCTGCACCTTCCTCAGCCTCATCCCATTCTTTATGCTGACTTGATTGCTTAAAAAATCCCAGAAAAACATCTTTGCTTATCAAGTCACCTTCTTGCTCACAGAGCTCAGTGAAGGCAGATACATTTAAGGGCTTTGGCCTCCAACTCTTTGATCCCTCAGCAAAAAAATCATTTTTGCCAACAGGATAACCCCTCAGAAATTCTCCCCTCTTTAATGTGCCCTTCAGCAACGGTCTCCCACGTGCTCAAATTGGGTTTTCCTTCTACATCAACCATATGATCAAAGAAACTGTGGGTCTTATCAATATCACCATCTTTAATATAACACGCTAGGAAAAGATTTGCAATTCTAGGGTCGTATGTTGTCTTTGTTAGAGATCGGGATTCCGGCCATTATATAGACTCGAGAGTTCGGCCCTAAAACCAATTGGTGATAGGGGGAGTTGCCCAAGGCTATATAAGGCACACATTCTATTTCCTCTTTTCCGATGTGGGACTCTTATCCTCACATCCCAACAGGCCCCCTCACGTGTGGCGACTCTTCCAGCCAACACGTGATGATGTGAGCCCATTGTCCCACATTCGTATGAGCCCATTGTCCCACATTCGTATGAGCCCATTGTCTCATACCTCTCTCAACTCCCTTTTTTTTTCAACCACTAGCAGGTTGTGGTCACTACGCCCCCACGCAGCGAGTGACTGGATAACGTGTGGCACGTGTGGGGGTTAAACCATCCACGTGATTGGCTTATAAGATCTTGGGCTACTCTCCCCATTACCAATTGGTTTTAGGGCCGAACTCCTGAGTCTATATAATGGCCGGAATCCCAATTTCTAACAGTCTTAACTGTCATCACCTTAATTTTCAATTCATCTTATTTCAGTCTTGGAGATAAGTGAGCCTGCAATGGATTCATCATCACCATTATGAACTCCTACTTCTCTGATAAGTCCACATCATCACCTTCATTAGCTCCCCACTCAAATTTCCAAACCAAATTTGCCACAAAATACTGAAGATGAAGCACGGCCAAACTAGACACAGGACAAATTCTCCTCCCCACCCCAAACGGCATCATCTTAATCTCCCTGCTCCTTGTTATCAAACCCGTCTCCTTCTCCTTCTCCACCGCCATTCAAGAATCTCTCATGCTGGAATGTCATGGGCTCCTCCCACACCTGCGGGTCCCACCCCATATCAGCCACCATGAAATTGACCGTACCATTAGCACCCGCATTTAGAAATTCCGAGCACAAACTCACCATTTTGTCTTCCGAAAGGTTCATCCTATTTTCCTCGTCGTCGTCGTCAGGAAGCTCGAGATCCCCCAACATATCTATTAAGGACCCTCCTAGGATACAACAGATCACCGGAGATTGAGTATCCAATCTCCCTGATCTGCTGGGATTACTCAACAGGAATCAATACTGATTCCTTCCTAATGTATTTACTTCCTAGTCTAGATAGCCTTTACTTCTTTCCTAGTTAGTTCTAGTCTAGGTCTGTATAAAATACACCACTGCTGTACATTCTAATTAATTCAATACAACATAAAACTTCTATACCTTCATATGGTATCAGAGCCCTAAAAGCTCCACCGAGCAAACCCTAAAAAAAAAATAAAAAATAAAAAATAAATAAAAAACCCCAAAACACAAACCCTAATCCATGGCCGCTCAACCCACCGCTGCTGCTGCTCAAACCACTGCCGCCCCTGTCAATACCACTCTCCCACCAACCACCGGTGAACCAAACCCTAATCTTCCCACCTCGTCACCATCAACACTGCAGCCCAACTTCCCGTCAAGCTTACTGCCACCACCTTCTTTCCGTGGCGAGCTCAATTCAATGCCCTGCTTCGAGGGTATGATCTCATGGGCTATGTTGATGGCTCTCAGCCCTGCCCACCCACCACAGAAACAACCCTTCATGATTTTTGGGTTCGTCAGGCTCAACTCCTGCTTCATGCCATTCTGGCTTCTGTCTCCCCTCAAGTGATTCAACTCATTGCCGCTGCACCAACTTCAGCCGCTGCCTGGGCACGGCTCACTCACCTTTATGCCAGCAAAGCCCGGGCCCGTGTCCTTGGCCTCAAGGAACGGTTGACCCTTCTGAGGCAAGATTCCCGCCCAGTTTCTGAATACCTGCAGGAAATTAGGGTTCTTGCAGATGAGCTGGCTGCCATTGACAGACCACTCTCTGATGATGACCTCCTTCTCCATGTTCTTAATGGAGTTGGACCCGAATTTAGAGAAATTGCAGCAGACACCACTGTCCCCTTTGAAAACCTTCATGACATGCTTGTTCAGCATGAGGCTGCTTCCAAACGTGCAGCCCACGTAGCACCCACTCCTCCAATAACAGCCCACCCAACTCCATCCTTTCGTGGTTACTCCTCCAACCGCAACACTAGGGGCTCCTCTGGCCAAAGGTCCAACTTTCAGCCCATGGACACCCACCGTGTCTCTAGAAACCGGCCCCACCAACAATCCAATGACAGTTCCCGTCGCTCATCCTCCCAGCCAACTGGATACCGTGGCTATTGTCAATGGTGTGGCACTCAAGACCACAGTGCTAAGCGCTGCCCTCACCTTCAGCAGTTTGCCCCGCCACCTCCGGTGGCCAATCCAGCCACTCATGCCTCCTCCCCCGGCTGGCTCCTTGATTCGGGAGCCTCCCATCATGTAGCAACCAGCTCCCACCACCTTTCTGATGCTACCCGCTACAATGGTCCAGATGAGATCATCATTGGAAACGGTAATGGCCTCCTTATCACTCACATTGGATCCACCTTACTTCCTTCTCCCCCCCCCCCCCCCCCTCCATCTTAAAAATGTCCTATGTGCTCCATCCATGACCCGCAACTTAATTTCCATTTCCCAGTTTAATAAACAGAATAATACCTCTATTGAACTGTTTCCTGGTTATTTTCATGTGAAGGATCTCAGCACGGGGGCGGTTCTCCTACAAGGCCCGAGTAAGGATGATGTGTACGAGTGGTCATCGGTTTCTCTTCACAAACCTCAAGCAATGGTGGCTGTGACAGTTTCCCCTCACCTTTGGCATCGTCGTCTTGGTCACCCTCAGTCCAAAACCCTCAAATGTGTCTTAAGTCAGTTTCATGTTCATTTTTCTTCCAAAATTCCAGACCCTATATGTAATTCCTGTGCTTGCAATAAAAGTCATCGCCAACCCTTTGGCATTTCCTCCTTACATAGCACTCGTCCTCTGGATTTACTATATACTGATGTGTGGGGACCTGCCCCCTACACCTCCATCGATGGTTTTTCCTACTATCTTATCCTTGTTGACCATTTTACGAAATATACCTGGCTGTACCCACTTCGAAAAAAATCAGACGTTTATTCAACCTTCAAAGACTTCAAACCTTGGTTGAAAAGTACTTTAATTCACCTATCATCTCTCTTTACACTGATGGTGGTGGTGAATTCATCAAATTGAAACCATTTCTTGCTGAAAATGGCATCAATCATCTTCTCACCCCTCCCCACACTCCTCAGCACAATGGTGCAGCCGAAAGGCGTCATAGACGCATTGTTGAAACTGGTCTCACACTCCTTCATCAAGCCCGCCTCCCCCTCACCTACTGGTCCTATGCCTTCAAGACCGCTGTCTACCTTATCAACCGCCTCCCCACTCCTCTCCTACGAAGCCAATGTCCATACACTGCTCTTTTCAATGCCACTCCCAATTATGCCAAACTCCGGACTTTTGGCTGCCTCTGTTATCCATGGCTCAGGCCATATACCTCCAACAAACTGCAGCCTCGTTCTCAGCCCTGCCTCTTCCTCGGCTATTCCCTCCACCAAAGTGCCTACCTATGCTATGACCCATCCACCAGCAAACTCTACACCTCCCGTCATGTACAGTTCGATGAGACCACCTTCCCTTCCACCACCTCCCTCTCCTCCTCCACTAGTGTCCCCTGAAACCTCCACCACGTGGCTCTCTACTGTCCCTCCTGTCACACACATTCCCCACCCGCCCTCTGTCACGTCACTGCCACCAGCGCTATTATCTGCTCACCAACAGGACCCCCTCGACACATCATCCTTGCAGGTACTTGCAGAAGCATCGCCCCCTGCTCATGTCCCACAACCTGCACCTTTGCTCCCTGCCACCAGCAGCCCTCCTGCTGCCCCTGTCTCTGCCGCAGCCCCTGCTGCCCCTGTTCAGACCACTAGTGCCCCCCAGCAACCTCCCCTGCGCACCTACACCAGGCGCATACGACAACACATATGTATCATCTTTATTGTCATTTTTGCTGCTCAGCCTTTCCTACTTGGCGTTGTGTCATGCTCAAATCAAAGGGAGAAGCACAGCTTGGTCCTTACGGAGCTGATAGAACTCCTTACACCGATTTTCAACAAAATCTTGGTCAATTGCGGCCAAAAATTCAGGAGATTGAATTGCCCAAAACTAAAGAGCAGCCGACGCTGCAAGCTAGTCGCATTGCTAGTCGATTTATTACCAAGGTCAATTTGGGTCCTTGGTAATAAATCTCAAGCACATCTCCGACGAGGCGGACTTGCTTCAGCAACAGCAAGTCACACTGTGGACCCAGCTTTTCATGCTGAGAACTATGAATCTGATCCTGCCATCACCACTGGAGACCCTTAAGGTAGGGAAAAGGTTATAGAGGAACAAGGAGGCATTAATAAGCAACTTATAGAATGGGATGAGGCTAAGAAAGGAGCACGTTGGTGGTCCGACGACAAAGCTGGAAAAAGGAGACGGAGGATCGGTTGGGTGGGTTGGGGGATTGGATAAGTTTATTAGTTTTCTTATAAAAAAGAAATTAATATAAAATTTAACAAAAGACATCAAATGTCTAAATTACCCTTACAAATTTGTAATATGACTGTCACGTCATTAATTTTCACGGTGTTAATATCAGAGATGGACAAACGGTGCAATGGTTCTAAAGGTGAAACCGTTCCTAGTGCACGTTGAGGCAAAATTCTGTCCCCGGTCTATTTTGAGACGGTCTATTTTGAGACAAGGTGGCTTGTTCTTGATGCACTTAGCCTAATAAGCCTAAAAAGTAACCAACCACTGGTTTCCTAGGTAAAATTTCAATTAAAGTTGCAAAGGTATTGAAGATCTATAAGGCATCTTTTGGGGGAAAGAACACCTAGTGAGATGGGAGGTAGTGCATGGAGTTGAGAAGAAGAGTGGTATTGGGAACTTCAAGAGAAGCAAGAAAATTACACTTAGTTTGATTTCAAAAGCTAGGGGGAAAAAAAATGAAGCATGTTATATTTTCTCCCAAGGAGAAAACTCAGTTGAAAACTAGAGTCATGATATGAAAAATTAAATATCACATATGTATACAGACACATATATATCACCATATATACACACATATATATCGCTTCATCATCATTGAATCCATATTTTCTTTTTCTAGCTTTTTCTGTACAACAACAAACTTGGATAAGTAAATTCCATAAACCTCAAATCAAATCTAGAAAAAGAACCTTATTGCTAATAACGTACTATTGAGCTCAGTGTAAAGACCTTACAAGACACTTAGATGCAACATAAAACATGTGTGCAACACAACACGCCCAAGATTGAGCGACCGTGCAATACGTCCAAGCTTGAGCGAACGTGCAACACATCCAAGCTTAAGCGAACGTGCAACACGCCCAAGCTTGAGCGAACGTGCAATACGTCCAAGCTTGAGGGAACATGCAACACATCCAAGCTCAACACGACCAAGCTTGAGCGAATGTGCAACATCACCAAGCTTGAGCGAGCGTGCAAGATGCCCAAACTTAGGTCCAAACTTAAGTAAACGTGCAACATGTCAAAACTCAAGCAAACGTGCTAAATTACTAAGTTTAAGTGAACACGCAACACACGCCTAGGCGAACATGCAACATGCCTCAGCTTAAATGAACGAACAACATGCTCCTAAGCGAACACGAAACATGTGCAAGATGAAAACTTACAATGAAAAACGAAAAAATTAAAAAAATACAAAAGATAATTAGCAATCAAGAAAAATACTTTAGGAAAGAAAAAAGAGGCGGAAAAATTACATCTTTGACTCTGACTGCTTGGAGCGCCATAGCTTTGTCTTGAACATCACCCTACAAGCAACCACTTTTTCAGGACCAAAAAACGAAGTTTACTGCAAACATATAAAAGTAACGAAAGAACATAAATATACCACAGTTAGCCGGTTGATAAGTCCACACTTTATGCTCTGACGCAATCGTTTGCATTCGTCCTATCAATAAACACATAAACAAGGAAAAGTATCAAACAAGTGACACCCAAAAAAAAATTGATTATCCAGCCATCTTCATTATGCTGCATATAAAGCCGCAATTTCTCTCAGAAATGAAAGCAGAGCCAACAACAGAAGCCATTGGATGTTAGAATCCAAATCATGTAATGTTATGCCTAACCAACATTACTAGCGGCAAGTATTCTTTCCTTATAGCGTCTCCATTACCGCTACAATATGTTATTTGTTTAAACAAGTTTCAAATTAAAATAAGATAAAGTTATTAAAGTAATAAGAACCTCTCAGCCTCAGTCCTGCTAATGTAAAGAGGGGAATGATATATGCTAAATCACCTCAGTGAAGTCTTGGTTTGAGATGATATCAATTGAAATGATCTCCTTCTTGTTCAAGTTTAATATCTCAAGCAAGATATCTGTCGTCCTTTTACCAACTTTATATGGCTCAGCAGCTTTGCATGTACCTGTTCAGTATACCATTCAAAATATGACCTTCACAATTCTGTAAAGTTGTATACCTTCTTTGCTCAAGCCAAAATACAATGACAATTAATCAAATAATTACCTACAACTTGGACCAGTCTATACAAATCTTGCTTTTGACCAGCACCAGAAATTCTAATTCTGACAAAAGAATTAGCAACCTTGTCCTGAAAGTTATCCAGATCATCAAGTAGATCTTCTACTAAATTACGCCTTAAGTAAATTAAACTGATGTTGTGTATATCAATGGCTGCAAAGTCGTCAATATTAGATTGAAGTCCTCTCCCGTCGTCTTTTTTACGTATTTTACGCTTCTTGTCTTTACTGACCTTTACCGGTGTATCAGAATGTCCATCAGCATCCAACTGATTACCTTCGGTATCAACAACACTCCCTTGAAGATCATCAACCTGAGAATCCTCTCTTATAAGAAAATGGGATTCGAGAAGTTTTAACATTTCAAAATGCCCAACACGTGGTTTCCCAAATAAATTTTGAAATCTTATATCACAAATAATGTGACTTTTTTTGCGAGGGTCGCGAAGTTTGTTCCTTTTGATATATTCTAGCAAGAGAGCCTGGACATCAAACTGAGATAAAGCAGATTTGTCACCATTTCTCATGTGCATAACAAACTCCAAGAGTTCCTTTGATGCCCATTCTGCGCCGTCATCTGCAGATGGGCCTTCAGAGCTAGGTTCTGTAGCAGGACTTGAGGAACCCCTCGCCTTCGAACGGGTTCTCATTCGTTTTTTAGCCTTCCTTTTTTTGGAGTTAACTGATTCCAAATTCTCTGAATTGTCTGAATCAGACTGTCTATCATTACTCACATCATGAGGATCACCACGTGACTCCTGTCCATTAGCATGTCCAGATGATCCTTTCCATGGATTCCTGGCCTGCGCAAGTTCATCCAGCGTTAGAGATAACCTCCCTTTTAAGTCTATCCAATAATCCTTGAAGAGGTACTCCCAGCTGGTTTTATCATCAAAATCAACTTGATTCTGCACAGCACAGCAAAAATAAGAATAAACTGAATGTCACTGCTTCTAAAATTATTTAAATGAATGTGAAGCAGAATTGGAAAATCACACCTCAGGGTTCAAGCAACAAAAAGGCGAAAAAACTAAAAAGATAAAGCATGGGGAATATATATTTTTTTTAAATGTAAGTACTTGGGAATAAAATAAAAAAGGTAGAAAACTCCTTAATTATTTCCAAACAATAATCAAATCTAACTGATGATACATTGGCAAGATAGTTGCGAGTCTAACTGAAAATAAAATGCGTGCAATATTTGCTCATCTGATGAACTATCTCTTTTCATTCATTTGTTTCCTTTTCTTTTTAAAAAAAAAAATTAATGATAAGACCAGACAGGATTTATCCCTTCTAAATGATCAGTCTCTCATTCTAGCAGCAATACAGTGTAAGTAAATATCCCAGAAGGTTTGAAAGCTTGGGGTTATAAATCTATATGAACAAAACATCTTTTTATAGCTATAATAATAACAATAACAATAATGATAAATCGGTAAAATTATAGCTTTTCAACCTGAACCCAGTAACCTTTTGAAATGAATAATAATGCAGGGCCATTTGCAATACATGAGAACAATAGAATATAAGTGCACAAAAAGTTACACATGAGTTTATATTTCTTCCTGCTGGGTGGCTCAACAACATATAATGTGTTCATGAATGAATTTTATCAAGATTTAAAATTTTAAAAAATTAACAAGACATATAAAAAGGAAAATGCTTATTAAAATTATCAGAACATAATAGCTTGCATATTCAATTTTGAATACATGGAAATGTGGATACCATCCTGACAATGACATGCTAATCAGAAATTAAGAATTATGTATGTTGACATTGCACATTGCAGAGAATCCTAATCAAAAAAAGAGGTCAGCCACTCCTCACTGATTTAACTTATATTGAGTACAATGAAGCTTAAAAACACGATTTTGAAAACCTAGGGATGCAGCAGCAACGTCAAAATGCTAACAATACAAGCCATTATAAACCTAGGATCTCTAAGAGGTTGAACATTTGATAAACCTGGACCATTTTGAAACACCTCAAACAATCCCTGATTACACTTTTGAGTGCCTAGTTTGTCCCTCAATCAGTTCTTGCATTTTGTAGTCCTCAAACTCTAGCAAACATGCCAAAATGGTCATTTTTTGTCAATTTTACCTTCTATTTGAGGGGCATAAGCATAAATTCGTCTTTTTGAAAAGAAAAAAAAACTTGAAAAAGTTATAAAAGGACAATTTAATAATATAAAAAGAATGAAAAGAAGACTGCTACCTTTTCCCATCCCACCACCGTATGACCGTATCCTTACCAGTCACCTGTGATTGACCAGCCGATTCACAGACCCAAATTTTTTTAAACCCTGCAATCCAAAATGAGCGACCCAATTCCCTCTCCATCATTAAGGTGTTCAATTTGTTGGTACTCCAAAAGGTAAGGGTCTGAGATAGTGGGATGGAGACTGGGGCAATCTTCCTTTGTTGGTGTATATTTAAAATTTTCCTTTATTTTAATTGCATTCAAGTTCTTTTTTTTCCTTCAAAAAAACATGAAATGAATTATATCCCCAAATAGAGGGTAACTAAAATTGATGGAAAAGGGACCAATTTGGCAAACTTGATAGAGTTTGAAGACTAAAAATGTAACAGGTTAATTCAGGGACAAGATGACATTCCAGGTATAGTTCAGGGACCATTTGAGGAATGAAGCCATCAAAAGAATATTACACTTCAAATCCCTTCAATAAAATAGTTCCCATTTAAGTTTTAACATAGATTAAGTATACCAGCAGAAGTATAACTACCGACCAGCAACTCATTATGCACTATATTCAGTCTAATTCAGTTATGATAGGTATCTCATGAATTTCTTATATTGTCACTATTTTTATAGGAAACGAAGAATATCATTTCTACGGAAAAAAACCAAGTGGAAACAGTATGCACAAAGTGAACTAGGGATCCACCAAAAGGGGGACTCAACTCAGGGAAAACAAGATGAAAACAAGGGGATATCAAATAGACAACCCCAAACAGCAACATAGCTGAGCCAAAAACACCAGGGGATCAAAGAAACTGCCGCTTCCCAGTACACATCCGGTCACAAGAAAAGGGAGAAAATAACCTCATTACAAATGGATGCCCACATAGACCCCCAAAATATACCCTATATTGTTTGTTTTTCTTTTGGTTAGCAGATTTTTTAGGATGCAGGCAAAAACGATATTCATGACACATTCCTTTCACATGACAAAGTACTCCCAGGTAAAATATATCCTACACCCTAATAATGCCCAAGCTAGCAAAAGGAAAATACAAAAGCAATAAGAGGAGAAGATGGAAAACATACCACGTCCTTGTTTCCTTGCTCATTCTTTTCAATCAACATGACAGTTTTCATGCATGTTTCACAGAAGCCTTTGTTTCCTCGAACACATAAGATAACAGCATCTTTGATACATCCCTTGCACAGGGAGAAGGTGCATGTATAACACATGTAGTGGGCATTCTTCTCACAGTTGCTACAAAGGTGCCAGCCTAAAATGCATTTGTTCATGCATTAAATAGTGCCCAGTAACCAAAACACTAGAACAGTTTTCAAAATAAGAAATTTTATACATGATGAGAAAACCAATGAAATCAAGTCACAGATGTAAAGAGAATTGGGGCTGATAAGAAGAAGAAATCAAAATACAATCACAATGCCTACAACCTTACATTCAAAAAGACAGCTAGCATCTAGATTCACTAAAGAAAATGACAGATCACAAATAAAATGAGAGATCACAAATTAAGTGGGGAAACAAAAAAAATTCCAGATCAAGCCTAGGGTCTCAACTAACATGAATGCTGCATGCCATGCATAAACCTTTATCCTAAAGAACAGGTTCACCAATGTTGCTAGAACATGGTTTGCTCTGGAACATGGTAGGAGTTTGGTACTCATAAAGTTACGTTAACTGTACACGATGCACAGGGGGTCAAGCTTATTTTGCATCTAAGATCGTGGGAATCCATTAGAATTTCTTATTGAGGCTACTTTGGTACAGTACGTATATTTTCAACACAGAATCAGATTAATTAGAAACTATAAGCAAATAAACAGTAGTGTCAGGATTAAATTGCTTTTAGCTGAAATAAATTAGACAAAATAGATTTGAAAGGTTCTCTTCCTAGAATGTCTAGCAATATATAATGCTCTGAATCAGGAATGCACAATAAGCTGATTCTCACCTGAATGCGTGGTTGCAGAAGCATACAAGATATGCAACTATCTATCAACATAATCTAGCAGGAGAATCTTATATAATTTTTTTATTGTGTCTTTCTAAATAACTCATTTTTATTTAACTCTTTTATGGGTACATACTTTTGTTTAAGTTAACCCTTTGTTCAAAATTAAACGAAGTACTGGCCAACATGGATGAGCAAAGATAGTAATAAAGTTAGGACACTAGGTTTAGTGATCTGGGGTTTGGTGTACAATGCTTTAAGTCATCCAATCTACGATATGGTAAATAGGGTGTTTTGCATCCTTGTAACACTAAAGTCATTTAAAATTCACAAAATGAGTTTTCTAGAACGTAGCATCTTAAGTAGGTACGAGATTCAAAAATTGACAAAGTAGGACTTGATTTTCATGCCTTAAAGAAAATAATTCCTCTCTTAAATCTCTAATTTGATATCACATTCCGAAATTTTAGCCCATAAGTTCCCTCGAATGTTATTGGTGCTGCTTAACTCCCCATTTCTTGAGGGGCCTTCCATATTATAACATAATAAAAGACACAACAATAACATAACTTCATACAGAACTGAAAGTTTCATACCAATCAAATAACATCATTTATCCTCCCACAACAAGCAACAGAAAAAGAAAAACCAAACTCGAATTAAGTGCAAGTCAGAATTCAAGTCATCTACACAAATTATACAATCGATTATTATTCTTTCTCCCCATCTCTCATGCTCAACATTCACCAATTTTAGAGTGAAAGCTATAACAGGAGGAATACAGTTAGCCAAAGTTATGAACTTTAGTGCTTGCAACAGTGTCCTTCAATTCCTTAATTAGCTGGTCAGCCATAGCTTAGTACATCTTAAATAGTCCCCCTTCCTCTTCACAAGTAAATTCAAATGAAGAAACAAAGTCCTGATTCCTATCTAATAACAGTTCGGGCATATGGAGAAAGCACAAAACACAAAGCAATGCCCTGCTCTTTGTGATAAAATTTGGCCGGATGTAATAACCATATCTAGACAACTCAACATAGTAAAAGTTTTTCTTTTCTTCAATTTTAACGACTGTACCGAGAGCAAGCAACGAAGTACTACAGGTGCTCAGAGTCAGAATTGAAAACAAATACAAGATTTCAGAAAAAGCACTTGGGAGAGTCTTCAAACAATGTAAGCTTTCAAGGAAAACTAACAGTTAAGCACCCAAATAAAGGTTCCAAGTCAATAATCACAGACATGCACCTGAAAATCAACTACTCTTCACAAATAGCATGAAAATTTGGTCCAAACTTTCAAATTTTCCTGACATTGGAAGTTTTCCAAAAGGAAGTTCTCTCAGTTGAAAATACCGTAAGTTGCCAATGTTATCAATTTTTCATAACTAGCTGGAAACTACTCAAAACCAGTCATCACTACCACAGCAAAACTAAGGATTTACTGCTGCAGCTAGGGTTCAAAGGTACAAAAACCACATGCTAAACACAAATGATCACCAAAAGTTCAAACACCTATAAGTCATGAAATAAGCAATGAAAGAGCATTAAACAGAAAAAAGGTGGAAAGAAGAGAGATTTAAGAGTTGAAGTAGCAGAAAATTACCGCAATTCCATCGACCCTTGGTCTGAAAGAAGGCGTCATCGCGATTAACACAAGAAGGATGGTATGCTTTGGGACATCCCCTGAAAACAAACAATTAAACAGATGAAGCGCAAACAAGTAACAATGAAAGACGCACAAACAGCCAATAGAGACGAACAGACCTGCGGTCGCAAAGCACGAGCTCACCCCCATCAAAGCAAATGAAACAGACATCCTCTTCCATCTTCTTCTTTGAAGGGAGTTTCCCCGTGGCTTTAGAACCCTTCCCGCGCTTCCTCTTCCCGCCAATGTTGGGCTTATTCCTTGCTTCCTCCTCCTCCTCCACCTCCATCCCTTCCGCTCCTTCCTCTGCTGCATCTGCCTCTTCTACCTCAGTTGTCTCCTCCATCACATCATCAGCCATACCAGCCTCCTCCACTGTGTTGGTGTCAGCCACCATGTCCGCATTATCCTCATCATCTGCCTCTGCCTCCTCTCCTTCCGCTTCCAGCTCGACGCCATCGCCTTCTGCCTCAAGCTCGACCCCCTCTCCCTCTACCTCCTCTCCCTCTTCCTCAAGCTCGACCTCCTCCACGTCCACCTCGGCCTCCTCTCCCTCTGCCTTGACCTCCTCTTCTTCAGCCTCCACCCTGATCACCTCTTCCTCCGGATTGACACCTTCCTTTGCTTTCAACCCCTGACCCTCAGATTCGACCCTTTTTTCCTCCACTTCATCCTTCGATGAAAGGCTAGTCTTTTCAGCCATTTCAACCACAGTAGACTCCTCAGTCTCCTTTGCCGTGTGAGCCACACCAGCCTCCTGCGGCAACACTTTCTCTTTGATCTCCAATGCGTTATCAACCACATCCCCAACCTCAGTTGCAGATGCCACATCTATCTCCTCCCCAACCTCAGTTTCCTCTGTCACGGGGCCTTCAGCCGCATCCATCTGCTCCTCGACCTCAATTTCATCGGCGACGCGACCTTCCACCGCACCTATCTCTTGCTGAACCTCAATTTTATCTCTGACGCAACCTTCAGCCACGTCTTCAATCCCCACCTCAGTTCCATCTGTAACGCCACCGCCAGCCCCGTCCCGAACCTCAGTTTCATCTGCAACCCGACAATCTTCAACCACGTCCCCAACCTTAGTTTCATCTACAACCCGACCATCTTCAACCACGTCCCCAATCTTAGTTTCATCTGCAACGTAACCTTCAGCCACATCCATCTCTTCCCCAACATCAGTCTCCTCCCCAACATCAGTCTCCTCTACTACATGACTTTCAGCCGCATCAATCTCCTCGGCAACTTCATTTTCCTTTTCATCTGTAACGCGACCTTCTGACACATCCGCAACCTCAACCAGAGTTTCATCTGTAACGCGACCTTCAGCCACATGCGTCTCCTCCCCAGCCTTACTTTCATCTGTTACGTGGCTTTCAGGTGCATCCATCTCCTCGTCAACCCCAGTTTCACCTGTCACGTGACCTCCGGCAACATTCATTTCCACCCCAAATTTCGTTTCTTCTGCCACGTGAACTCCGGTTACAGACTCCGGATGGCATTGTGGCTCGGTATTCTTGGGTGCCACTTGCGTATGAGACAACGATACGGCGCCATCTTGCTGTGGAAGCGAACGTTCGTTCACCTTTGAAACATCTTCTTCGTCGGCTTCCATGGAGGTTACCGAAATTGGAAATCGGAGATTGAAAACCCTAAAATCGAAACAAATTAGGGTTAGGGTTTTAAAGCTTCCGGTTGCCCGGTAGGATTAAATGTCGTTTGATGGTTATACACTGAAAACTAAAAAGAATGACATAACTGAGCAGGAGAAGGAACCACCCGCCAAGCGCCGAAGAGAATAAATTGCGTAAGCAAAAAGGGTTTTCTTCGTGGCTAGTTGGTTTGAGTTTGGGAAGAAGCGGTTGGGCTGGGAGTGAGCCCCTTCGTAGTTCTTTCCTTACCTGCCCTTCTGGGCTTCACTGGGTCTACCTTTTAAACAGGCCTTCTAAAAATTACTCCGCACAAATTGGGACCCATTTTTAATCATTTGGCAGACTTCCATACAAGAACAAATGAAAATACGTCACACTATACAATAATTTGCTTACATATTTTTTTTATACAAGCATATTAGGAGAATGGGATTAAATGATGGTATTAACTTTACTCGATAAAAGTCAAATTCAATACCTCCTCCAAAATAAGTAGAGAGGAAAAATCGCTAGGCTATAATACTAAATAGCTGCTTACATGTTATAAACCATCCAATTAATGTTTTCTAAATTTATGATATCACCCAAAAAAATTAAAAAATATATTAACATACAAATAATATTAAGTAAAATACCACTACAGTATTAACATAGCAATTATCACCACCACTATCTTCCTACCACCACCACCACCTTGACCACTATCAGCCTATTATAGCTACTATCGTCATCGCTATTGCTACCACCCCACCCCACCATTACCATCCTCACATTTCTACCACCACCACAATCATTACCACTACAACCACCTCCACTGCCACCCTTCATTGCCACCACCATCTCCAGCATCGTAGACACGCCTACCACTACCATATCATCGCCGCCATCGTCATCCTCACCATTACCCCACAACCACGATTGTCTTGCTACCACCACTACCATATCCATCCATCAGCACACCGCCATTATATCTATTATATTACCATTCCACTGTCATCATCTCAAAATTTATATTTGGAAATCGTTATCTAATACGTACTTATTTTTTAAAAATTATAATATTTTGACTAAGCAAGTTTTTCCTTTTTCATTCTAACAACATTATATCGGAGTAACTACAAAACGCATTTATGCTATGTTATGCTTCAAAATCCCGGTGGGGGTTTGTAAGGATATTGAGAAGATACTGGCCCGTTATTGGTGGGGTATGCAACACTTACAGCGTGGTATGCATTGGACAGTTTGGGATAGGCTCACGATTACAAAAGAAGTTGGAGGGTTGGGGTTCTAGAACCTTAGGGTATTCGACTTGGCCATGCTTGCCAAAATAGGATGGAGACTTTTGGATCAACCTTCTTCCTTCCTAGCTAGGTTGTTACAGGTAAAGTATCATAGTGAGACTACAATTTTGGAAGCAAAGGAAGTGGCGGGTCCTCATGGGGCAAGAAGGGTATCTTGAAGGGGCTGCACATCCTGAAGTCGGACCTTCATTGGCATGTTAGGGATGAATCACACCCGGTCGGACCCCCTGACTTCCCATTGGCCAACTTTTCAAGGTAAAATCTCTTAATCCAAACCTTCCATCTTTAGTTAAAGAGTTGATTTTTCCAATTAGCCGTACTTGGTTGTGTAGTCTGGTAGAGAGTTTGTTTGATGAGGTGGACACAAATGTCATTTTCCCTATTCCACTGTAAGGACCCGTCCCGGAAGTTAGGATTAGTGAGGTGATTAGTGGTGGAGTAACTGGGTTAATCGGTAGTTAGTGGGTTACTTTTGGACCTTGGGCGCAGAATGAAAATTTTGCCCCTAGTTTGGGCAAATTGTTGACTTTGAGTTCGGGCGGTCAATTGGACATTGACCGATGAGCGTGACGTAGCTCGGGACGTCATGAGTCCGTAGACAGGTGGCACGCCCGATTCCGACATCCGAGGAGGAAGTTATGATGTTCGAAAGGTTGGGGGCATTACCGTAATCTGATTAAAGAAGAAGGAAAAGTTGACTTTTTGTACGATTGGGTTTTTACGCGTAGACCGAGGACCGTTAGGTAGATCTCGTCGTCTTGAGTTCAACGACAGGCGGCATGCTTTCATCAGACGAGCGAGATACGGGTCTAGAACGTGAGGGGTAAAATCGTAAAAATTGAACAAGAGGGGCATTTTGGTCTTTTTGGCACATTGGGAAGTGTGTAATCTCATAAGGCCAAGTGTACAGGAAGGATTGGATATTTTGAGTTTGGACCAGGGGATTGTGGACACGTGGGGTGTGTGTAGTGGGTTCTAGCTTGTGCACAGGTTAAATTAATTGGATTGTTCGAGTGTATGACCGTGTTCGAAGAAGGAAAAACAGAGAGTGAGATTGAGGAAGGAATTGACCGAATTGCAAAGAGGGAGTGATCCTTGTGCGTGTGTGAGTGTGTTTAGAGGGAGGTTGAGAGTGCAGGGTTGTATTGAGAAGTGGGTGTTTGAGTGTATGAGGTGTGAGTGCTCAGGAAAACTAGAGAACCCAAAACCGAGAACCACTGTGCACGGTTGTGCACTTCCCGTGATCAAACCATCAATTGAACCCATGGTGGCGTTGAGAGGACTGAGGAGAGTCGAGTAGGTACGGCGGAGCTCACGGTGGTGGCCTGAGCGCAGGTAATTTCTTTAATTTCTTTTGGTTACTCTGTTTTCCCGTTTTGATTCAAACGGTAAGTCGTGGCTTTCGGGGCTGAGTCGAGGTCTTTGGTGAGTTCTAGTGTGTTCAATAAGTCTGTAGGAAGCTGTTGGTTGTGCAGCCGTGAAGGGGGGATGCACGGGTGGCCGGGAGTAAGAACAGGGGTCTTTGTTGGTTACGGGTTCGAGTTTGGGACGACGGATTAGAGGCAGTATTGTCGTGTTTTTGAGTAAGGGATTGAGTTGCTTAAGGTAGGACGAAGCTAGGGGAGTTGGAAGGAGCAAAAATGGTGGAGGAAGGACAGAGAATCGGGAACGCCGGTTCAGACCGGTCGACCCATTGAAGAAGACGATGAACAGTGTTCTCTGTGCAGGCGCGTGGGGCCCAGGCGCAGCCACTTTGGGCGGCGCGTGGGGAGGATTCCGGCGAACCTTCCAACTAGGTTTTTGGTCTAATCTATGTAACGAGTTTTTTGGGATAGGTTTCAGAACGATCGGACGTTGTTTCGGGTTAGTTCTACGAGGTTGAAGGTTTAGGGTCCCAGCTAGTTACGTTCGAAGTTCGGGAAAATTGGGGAAAAATTAGGAGGAACTTAGTGGACGTGTTAGTGACTCGCTTTGGTGACTTGTGACAGGATCGGGAATCCCTGAGGAGGTCGAGGAACGTACAGGACGTACGGGACGCGAGTGACGTGCCCGGTAACTGTGAGTGGACTTCTTCCTTTAAACTGAGCATGCATAACTGCTTTTAATTACTTGATTTATGGTTTTATATGTGCTTTCATGATTATTTGAATATGCTATACCTGTTTTACTTAATTGCACGTTTTTTTTTCGAGAAATTACGTATTTGGCACGTTTTACGAGAAAAGCTTGATTTCTGATTATGATGCCATGGTTTTGGGATTTCAAACGATAATGGTTTTCAATGATTATAAATGGATTTGAGACATGATTTGATGATCAAGGGTTTTCAGTTTTAGAATCGGATTTCGGAAAGCGAGATTTGGTTTTAAAGTTGAAAAGTGGATTTCCGGATTTGGGTTCGGAATGACGGTTCTGGATGCTGGAAGGGCATCAGACCAGTGATTTCGGATTTGGGTTTGGATAGGGATTTCGAAATGGTTTTCAAATGGTTTTGGATTGGATTTGCTAGATCTGGTTATTGGGTTTAAAGACCTGGATTATGATTGACGGGGGACGGGCCCGGATTGAGTTTAAAGACTCGGGAGTTTAAAGACTCGGATATACTGATATTTCCCCCGTAGGCCTGTTGAGTTTAAAGACTCGGAATTTTAAAGACTCGGATTATATTGAGACCTGGATTGAGTTTAAAGACTCGGGAGTTTAAAGACTCGGATAGAGCAAAGGGAGAAGCCGGAAGTGTTTAGTCTTGAAGGGAAAGATTAACCATTACAGTAATTATCAGAGTATACTCTTAGTCGGGAAGAAGAACTTCTAGCTCAGGAACAGAACTGTTGGAAAAGTTAGGTATGCTTCCAACATGGTTGCAACTACTCTCGACTTAGAGACCGGTAAAGGAGATTTTTCATTTTCTGCTCTTTAGCAGATCGTGTTGGTTGCTGGAGGATGACTTGGATGAACCAAGACGTTGCTGGTTCTTGGGTTTATTGGATTGTTCGTTTTCAAGTAATAAATTGGATGAAAGGTTGAATCTTTAGGTCATTTATGAGCCAAACATCCAGGTTGTGGGCCAGATTTGTTGGAGTTGAGGAGAATGTTGTGTTTGGTGTTGCCTGACGTTGATGTGTGCAACATGTATTCTCATTCATATCTGACATGGGATGACTTTGATGTCATCATATTCAACTTTCCTCAAGTGGATTGTTGAGGAAGAATGACGACAGTAATGTCGATTGGATTGATTTGGAAATCAAATGATTCGTGGTGTCACGTCCAGTGATGTGACAGGCGAGTACCTAAGATGAGACATATTGAGTAACGTGAGGATGATCAAGATGACGGAAGTGATTGTGACGACCTTGAGGTGTTTAGACCGAGGTCAGGTCATCATTGGAATGAATTGCCTTGCTGATTATGCTAAGCTAGGAGCAGAAGAGAACTTTTGGGGATTCCTTAGCATGTAGGCGAGTACCTAAGATGAACATATGGGAATAAGTTGAGATGAGGACGATACGTAGGTATCAATCAGGAAGAGATGAATAGCCGATGCCTCGAGACAGAATTGAGAATAGAGATTGTGTTGGATTGAGGCTGGCTCGTGACGCACGATTTAACATCAGACCAATGAGTACTATGATCGGATGTGTTCCGATACATTGGTATAGTGACTAGACATCGAATGCTGTGTGCTTGAGCAGAGTTGACAGAGAGGGTTCGGATGGTGGGGGAGCCGAGAGCTCAGGGCCGTGTGGGCCAGTGGAACCCTAGTGCCTGTTTGTGTTTTCTGCTGAGACAAGCATTCGATTGGATTTTGTGTACACCCAGATGGGTGAGGCGTCGATTGGTTGTCGATAGGTTGAGTAGTACGATGATTGGGACTCGAGTTGAGTCTAGATGGCAGCGGAGACCGCTGAGTGATGTGAGATACGATACGGTATGAGGACTCGAGAGCGAGTCGGGATCAGAGTATGCAGCGGGAGCACAGTGGAGCCGAGCGTACTCGTGGACTCAGTGGCAGTGACGGAAGTTGGGTATCGCTCCGTGGGAGCAGTGAGGATAATTGTCGGATCGGGTGCTGACCAGGACATCAGTTCCGATTGTAAGATGAGAAGAACCATCAGGCTGAAAAGTCGACGTGATGGCTCTCGAGCGCCAACGATCGGTATGCAGCTATTGAGAGTTGAGATGGAATTTGGGAGCTTCGGTAACCGGGCGTACCGACGAGTACGGCGTAGTGACAGACGTGTGCTTGTACACGAGAGTAGTCGTGTGCGGGGACACGATTGAATTTCCACGGGTGGGTCGTGGAAATCGGGTCCATTTAAATTTCGAGGATGAAATTCTTTAAGGGGGAAGTTTGTAACGACCCGTCCTAAATTAGCGGGATTAATTAAGAATTAATGACGGATTAGCAAGGCTAATAGAGGATTAGACGAGGATTAGCGGAAGTTCAAGGCAAAATGACGATTTTGCCCCTAGAATGGGCAAAACGTTGACTTTTCGTCCGGACGGTCAAATGGACTTTGACCGATGACCGTGACGTAGTTCGGGACGTCACGAGTTCATAGACAGGCGGCAAGTTCGATTCCGACATCCGTGGAAGAAGTTATGACGATCGGAAGATCATGGGCGTTTTGGTAATTTTGACAAAAGGGGGCCGACTGTTGACTTTTGACCCTGGAGGTCCGATGTCCGAGGACCGAGGACCGTTACGTAGATAAGGACGATACGAATCCGTAGACAGACGGCACGTCGAATTCGGACGTTCGACGGCGAAGTTACGGTTCACGAAAGTTGGAACGTACTATTGCACGTTTTTCGAGACGGACGATTATTTGGACTTTAGTGGGCCCCACCTTTTTCTCAGGGCCAATGGATGAATGACAGGTGTCATTCATCCATTCACCCTCATTTTCTCTCATGCACAAAACCACCCCGTGTATCCATTTTCCATTTTTCCTATCCAAACCCGATCACCATTTTCATCCAACCCAAACCTTAACCATGTGAGAGAGTGGCCAGAGAGATGAAGAGGACCGGCTGGACGTGGTGGCTGGCCAGACAGAGCCGCCGTGGATGGCGGAGGAGGAAAAATCGATCGGGTAATCGATTTTAACCTTTTTTATTCATTTTTTCGATTTTACTTGTTAGGGGTCGATTTGGATGTTTGGGTTGAAGTAATTAGGTTGCTAGGGAGTTTTTTGGATGGTTTGGGGAAGGTTTGGACGTCGGGGAAGCCTGGGGAGGAGGTTGGATTTTTGGACCGTGAGGGGTTAATTGGACCGGGCCATTTTCTTGGGTTTTAGGACTTCTAATTAATTGGGTTATGTTCCTAGGACGATTATAGGAAGGTTAGGATTGATTAGGATTGAAAACGGTGAAAAACTGGGCTGGAATGAGCTTGAACCGGTCACGCCGGTCCAAGTTACGGGCGAACCAGACTGGACCGGTTCAGACCGGTCGACGCGAGGTTAGGGGTGACACTATAGCAGGCGCGTGGCCTCCACACGCAGCCACTTCAGGCGGCGCGTGGCAGCGCGTGGCGGCGCGTGGCGGCGCGTGGCGGCGCGTGGAGGAGAATTTGAGGATGGTTCCAACATGTCAAATCATCTATTCGATGTAACGAACATTTTGGGGCTGGTTTCGAGTCGATCGGATATCGTCTCGATATAGTTCGTGCTATCCGAAGGTTTCGGTGCGCGTTTAAAAATAGTTAAAAATCTCGGAAAATTAGGGGGCTTTAGTGAGGGGTTAATTGACTAGTTAGTAACCCTCTAAAGTGATTTGGACAGGTTTGGGAATCCCAGAGATGACGGTTGACCCGGAAAGGCGTACGACGCGCATATCGAGGCAACAACGCGGACGGTCTGTGAGTGGACTTTATTTCTGAAATCGATGCATGCATAAATGTTTTATATATGTTTTATTATGTGTTTTGGGATGCCTTGAGTGCATTTTGGTGTGTGTTTATGTATGGGCACGTACTTCGAGGTTTTCGGGTTTTATACATGCTTATACGCTCTTACGCTTTTTGGTTTTCATGAAATGATTTTGAAAAGTAAAACGACCCATTTGGTCTTGATTATTAGGGCATGAAACCCATTTGGATTTGGTTTGACTCGGGCATGAGACTCTATTGAAGACCTACGGGTCGGAGTCTTAGTCGAGACAGGTCATATGTGCACGGCGAGGGACGGCGTGACGCTCGCCTCCAGATTGTGATGTGTTCCTTCCGGAGAGGTCACGATGCACGTCCCGTTGTCGAGCAGCCGCTGGAGGCTCGACTTCGGAGTCCTGACGGTTTAGAGGATCGATCGACGACATGTGCACCATGGTCTCGAGATGGTCGCGGCAGTGATATGTTCACAGCGACATACCAGGATTGAGAGCGGTTCTGGATTGATGGTTGCACACATCGCTATGATCGGGATCATGACTGACCCTGAGATATCAGCTCGATGCCCAGTTGATTTGAGTTCGAGCTCGAGGCCCAATTATTGTGAAATCGGGCGAGAGGCCCTGTTGAGTTCTATGTTCGGGCTGGAGGCCCATTTGCTTTGTGTTATCGGGCGTGAGTCCCGCTTTTATGGGTTTTGGTATACTGGTATGTATATACCCTCCTTACGAGATGATTGATTGGTCTCCTCCAACGTCGACCTGGAGAGTCACGATCCACAAACCAGAATGGGTATCCCCATAGGGATCCCGTTCTAGGAGTGGAGGTTACTTATTATGTTGTGGTCTCGGACCAGATTCCGGAGGGATATGTGGACTAGATCCAGAGAGAGAGCTCGGACTAGATCCAGAGATTGAGCCTCCCAGATGGAGATTCCTGGGAGAAGACTCGGAGTGAGACCCCGAGTAGTGTGCACACTAGATAGATATGATGACATAATGACTATATCGGGGATGTGATCCCTAGGGGCTGTGTGCCCCGAGATGGCATCTTCTCCAGAAGTTCCTAGGATGGGTTATATATGTATATATGTACATGTGGACAGGTTTTCACTGAGATGGCGTTGGGATGAGACCCTCGCGTATTGGTTTTGGGCTGAGACCCACATGAGATGATTTTGGGACGAGTTCCCACGTGTTTTGGTTTGGGCGGAGGTCCCATGTGTTAATTGACTGATTTTGGGCTAAGGCCCAAATGGTTTGATGGTTCATGACGGTTTATGGGAACCGGGCATGAACCCTAGAAATGGTTTTTAAATGCATGCATATGTTTTTAATGAAGGGCATAAAGGTATTTTATGAAATGTTTTTATAAAATTATTTGTTTCGTCCACTCACAACTTTTATGTTTTGAATGCCCTTCAGGTTGATCGCGGATGTGGCTGTAGCAGAGACGAGACATCGCATTCCTCCTTCGGATCCTGGCATACTCTGATAGCCCCGTTGGGCAAAAGACGGAAATATCCCTGGTCTGACACTTCGTGTCAGACGGGAGCGGGCACATCCCACACTAATTCCGAGGGATTTGGGGCGGGTCCTGTCAGCTAATGTTTTATAACATTTATCATACTGTGTTTATATTGTTGTGGTTTCCGTGATGAAAATAATGTGATTTATAAATGTTTTCAGAAATTGGGTTATGCATGCATGTTTTCAAAACGGGGGGCTAAACCCTGGTTTGTTTATAAAATGGTTTTTGAAACTTTTATTCTTTATGGTCCACTCACACCTTCTTGTTTTTAACTGCCCTCCAGGTCGTGGAGCTAGCGCGGGGGTTGACGTTGAGGCACCATAGGAGGCATAGCATTTTCCTGGGGTGGTTTTAGTGTTTCGTTATGCGTGTACTCTGTGTGTGGTTTTGTTTTATTTTGTTTTGGTACTATGCTCTGTATAACGGTTGACTCTTGGATGTTGTAATTTCTCCTTCGTCTGACAGTGTAATTGGTGGTTTCCGTGAGGTCGTTTCTGTCTTTCGTTTTGGGTTGTCAGACGGGAGCAGGGTTCACCTCGGTTGTTGGGGTGATAATCGGGGTGGGTCCATTCAATTGGTATCAGAGCATAGGTTTGTTGGTTTGTGTCGGTTGCGAGGTTGTGTTTAGGTTGTTTGACTGATTCTATGCCTTTTTCAGCGTGTGGTTGACTATGCCTCCGAGACGTAAACCCCACCCACGACCTGAAGACGACGCGACGAGAGGGACAGAGAGTGCTACAATCGAGCGAGCCCAGCAGCTCGGGGCTACGACGTTTAGTGGTGGGGCAGACCCGGAGGAAGCTCATAGGTGGATCACGAGACTTGAGCGGATTTTCGCAGTGATGTGATGCCCACTGGAGGATCTAGTGTTACTGGCTACCTTTTTACTGGACGGTGTGGCATACGAGTGGTGGTATACGCTCGAGTTGTCTAGCTGGGACGCCCACACATTGACTTAGGAGACGTTCAGGGAGCGGTTCTTTGATCAGTATTACCCTCGTTCTTTTCGCAATGCCAAGGAAACTGAGTTTCTACAACTCCAATAGGGGAGTATGAGTGTGGCTGAGTACGAACAGAAGTTTCAGATGTTGTCCCGATTTGCTCCTACGTTTGTGACTACTGAAGCTGAGAAGTTCCGTAGGTTTGAGTTGGGCCTGCGAGGTGAGATTCGAGCCATAGTGACGGCTGGATCGTTTGCGACCCTCCGAGAGTTGTCGGATGCTACAGTGAGGGTGGATGCTAGCTTGCTGATACGACGCCGGGAGCCACCTTTTTCTGGAGCTTCGAGCTAGAGGGTACCGAAGAGAGGCAACTACAGTGGAGCATCGTCAACGGGCGATGATCGTTTTGGTAGACCTGGTAGTTTCCAGAGTTCAGAGTTCCGTGGACACCGAGCACAGCCGACTCCGCAAACCAGTGCGACGTCTGTTGCGTCCACCTAGAGACCGAGTGGTGGACCAGGTCGGGATGTGTGTTACTACTGTGGGGAGCGAGGTCACTTCCGACGCGAGTGTCCGTTGCTACCCCAGGAGGGTGGCGCAGACCGAGGAGTGGCAGAGCCAGGACGGAGCACGGCATCAGCGTCAGGGACTGCGGGCACCAGAGGAAGTGGTGGTGCCACTAGTAATTTGAGGGGACGTGGTAGATCTTCAGAATCCCAGGCCCGAGTGTTTGCGATGACTCAGCAGGAGGCTCAGTCAGCACCCGGTGTAGTGACATGTACTTTTACTATCCTTGGTTGTGTTGTACACCTTTTTGTTGGATCCCGGGGTAGAGTTTAGGATTTTCCCCTAGGTGACTTGAAGTGACGGAAGGACTTGGAAAGGAATGACTAGAACTGATCGATATGAGGTTATTGAGAGAACCCACAATCTAGGAGTGCCTTTAGTACTTTGTTGATTTATTCCGACAGAGTCATCGGAGCAGTTGAAGGACGTGAAGGTAAGTCGGTCGGTAGGATTTCCTATTAGTTTTAGTGGTCTACCTTCGATTCGTAGTTTCTATCGACCAAGAGACCGGAAGTCTGGTTTAGAACTTTGAGTTGGTTTCCAGAAGGTGTAGGTGGTTGTACGGGAGGACGTACTCTATGAATTTTATTGGGTACTCTAAATGAGGTATTTTAAAATACCTTTGTTTCTTTACGTTCGTAGAGTTTCCCTTGCGGATACCATAAAGTTCTAGTCGTACTGAGAGAGGGTCAGAAGTGTTGAACTGGTAGTGGGAGTGTTGTGAAATACCCAAGGTGGAGATGATAGGTTAGGTGACAGGACCCGCCCCGATCCCACAGGGACCACAAGGGGACGTGCCCTGCTCCCGTCTGACACCCAATAATTCATACCAATTTTAACCTCAAAACATTTAAAAGCATAAATAACCAAATTAAGGTCATACAGAAAATCCGAATTAAACGAATGTCAGACAAGGGATATAATCCAAAATTACAAATTTGCGAGCACGACTCTAAAGTAATCCTGCGGGTACACCGCCCAGCAGGGGTTCAGGTACGCAGAAGTAGATCTATGCCTCAGCCTCTGGTTCCTCCTCTACCTCAGTTTCCCGACCTGGAGGGGTTATCAAAACAGTAAGGGTGAGTGGACCGAAACACAAGTTTATGAAATCGTTTGATAAGTAAAACATATAATTTACCCCTCCGTTTTCCAAATATGCGTGCACCATAATTCCAAAATCATAAACCATATAATATGAACCATAAGGCATATAGCAAAACCATAACCATAATTTTAGTTGCTGCACGATACACTCCAATCCCGACATCCCTGATGTCTGACGTCCCTGACGTCCAATAGGTCACAATCACAAGGCTACGCGTGCCACTCGGGTCTCAATTTCCGAGTTCAATCCCCGAACCCCGTTCGGGTACAGCATCCCCGATGCTTAGCGTCATAGACGCTGGACGTACTAGACGTCCGTGACCTCTCCGGGGTACCTCATCCGGAGGAGACAATATAATATGGAAGGATTTATACAGTGCAGTAACAAATACATTTTATTGATATCCACATGCAAACATATATATACATAGGTAGAATCCGAACCAATCATTCAGTTTCATCGGACGGGTCTCAAGCCCAAATACCGTGAAACGTGCCATAACCATATTTTTCATATCATCAAAACCATCATTGTTTTAGCATGTGAATAAGTATAATAAAACCAGAAAACATTTATGCACACAAGGGTTTAAGAAAATGGCCCACTCACAGTACAATCCTGCTAGAAACCGAACGTGTACCCTCGTCCTGGTACAAATGTACAATCCCTGTCAAGTCCAAGTATTCGTAAAGGTCAAATTAAACCCCCAACATTCAACCATGAAAGCCTAGGTCGAAACCGACCCGGAAAAGCCGCCCGAACGCGCTTCCCAAGGCAATAAACCTTATTTTGACCAACTTAATGATCTCCGATCGACCCGAAACCACCGCCATTGGATCCGGATCGTCGAAACCTAAAGAATGGTGGTGGTCCCACCAGAAACACTATTCACACGCGCCCCCACGCGCCGGTCAACGCGGCGGTCAACGCAGGAACAGTTCCTGCTGACGTCATCGCTGACGTCACTGCTGACGTCAGCATGACGTCATGCTGACGTCATCTGACAGCTGGCAGGTCTGACATGTCAGACTCTGACAGGTGCCACGTGTCACCATCTGATTGGTCCACCTCACTGATCTGTCAGACCACGTGTCAGATCTGACATGTGCCACGTGTCAGCACGGCACTGGTCCACGTCACTGACATGTCAGTGACACGTGGCAGTCCCTGACTGGTCCACGTCACTGACATGTCAGTGCTGACTGTGCACTGACATGTGACACGTGTCGGCTCACGGTTGGTCCACGTCATCTGACAGACTGACAGGGTGCCACGTCAGCACCACTGTCATCAGACGGGTTGACCCGTTTTCCTGCAACTCGGGTCGATCAGACCCGCGATCGAGACCCGGTTGCCATTCCACCATTTCTGGGTCATTTTCAGTCCTTTAAATTCCTAAGTACTCGTCTTAGTTCCAGAAAGTGTTCCATGGAATCAAAAACAAGAGAACAACATTAGATCCTTACCTGCAACCAAAACCCGAAGCTTCAGATTTTCCGGTTATCCTCCCCGTCAATTCCGGCCACCTCGAGCCTTGAAGTCAAGCCTACAGGTCTGTTTCAGTCCCTAGGTCTCATGAGAAGCAAGAAAAGGGAACAAAACTCGACTACACGTTGACTTCCAAATTTTGAAAGTACAGAGCTCACGGGTTACTCACCTGCCGTGAACCACCGTGCCTCCACCGCCGTTCCTGCCGCCCTCCCGTCGTCTCTCAGTCCTAGTCACACTCACACGCACACAGAGAAAGGTTGTAATGCGGAGGTGTGAGGGTTGAAATGGGCAGAAGGTGGGTGTCGGGTAGAAGAATATATAGAGATGGAGGGAAAATAATGGACGGCCCAGATTTGATCTCCAGATTAGATCAAGGGCTGAGATTAGATCTGGAGGTTTTTAATCCAAAGGCTGAAATTTAAAGCTGGTACAATTGTTTAATTAATCCAATAGTGGATCAGATCCAATCTAGCCAATGGGTGAGTGACACTTGTCACTCACCAGGTGTCCTCCAATCAGATTTCCTGAATTTAATATTCGACACGGAAACCGAGACACGAACTCCCCGAATTCACGTTTCTGACCATAACTTCCTCGTACGAAGTCCGATTTCGGCGTGCCGCCTGTCTACGGACTCAGGACGTCGAGGCCTACCCAACGGTCCTTGAGTCAACTGAAAATTAGTTGTCAAAAGAAAAGTCAACATTTTCCCCCGGAAGTCCAAATTACGGTAATGCCCCTGAACTTCCGATAGCCATAACTTTTTCCCTGATCGTCCGAATTGGACGTGCCACCTGTCTATGAACTCGTGACGTCCCGAACTACGTCACGGTCATAGGTCAAAGTCCATTTAGTTCATCAATCAAAAAGTCAACAATTTGACCATACCATTCACAGGGGTAAAATCGTCAAATCACACAATAAATTACAATATGGAAATCCTCGAATTTCCGGGGTGTTACAACCTTCCCCCCTTAAGAAATTTCGTCCCGAAATTTCAAAGAAACAAATGAGGAAATTGTTCTCGCATCTGAGCCTCAGGCTCCCATGTGGCTTCTTCCACATCCTGGTTTCTCCAGAGAATTTTCACGAGAGGGATCGTCTTTCGACGTAGTACCTTGTCCTTCCGATCCAAGATCTGTACTGGTTGTTCTTCAAAGCTCAAATCCTCCCGTAGTTCGACAGGTTGTTCCCTAAGTACATGAGAAGCATCACGTACGTACATCCGCAACATCGATACGTGGAAAACATCGTGAACTCTTGATAGTTCTGGGGGTAGTGCCAATCTGTATGCAACTCTGCCAATTCTCTCCACGATTTCATAAGGTCCGATAAAACGCGGACTCAGTTTCCCCCGTCGGCCAAAACGGATAATCCCTTTCCACGGAGACAACTTCAGGAAGACAAAATCTCCCACTTCAAACTCCAAGTCTCGAATCCGTCGGTCGGCATAACTCTTCTGGCGATCCTGTGCCACCTTCAATCTTTCCTTGATCACGCGAACAGTTTCCATGGTTAAGTCCATTATCTCCGGCCCTACAGCCGCTCGCTCCCCTACCTCCGTCCAGCAGATAGGTGTCCTGCACTGTCGGCCATACAGTGCCTCATAAGGTGCCATCCCGATGCTTGCCTGATAGCTGTTGTTGTAAGCGAATTCCATCAATGGCAAATGAGTATCCCAAGAGTCTTGAAACTGTAGTACACATGACCTCATCATGTCCTCCAGGGTTTGAATGGTTCTCTCAGACTGTCCATCGGTCTGTGGATGGAAAGCAGTACTGAAACGTAGGTTTGTTCCCAAAGTAGCTTGCAAACTCCGCCAGAACCTGGAAGTGAAACGCGGATCACGATCAGACACGATCGATTCCGGCGTACCATGAAGTCGTATGATTTCCTTCACAAACAGCTGAGCCAGTCGGTTAGGTTTATAGGTTTCCTGAACTGGCAGAAAATGGGCTGATTTGGTTAACCGATCCACGATCACCCATACTCCGTCCACTCCACTCTGAGTCCTCGGTAACTTAAAGACGAAGTCCATGGTGATGTGATCCTACTTCCACTCAGGAATCGGAAGTGGCTGCATAGCCCCATACGGTCTCTGCCGTTCCGCCTTAACCTGCTGACAGGTTAAGCATTTGCTCACGAACTCGGCAATATCCTTCTTCATTCCTGGCCACCAATAATGGTTCCGGAGGGTACGGTACATCTTTGTACCTCCCGGATGCATAGCATAGGCCGAACTGTGGGCCTCTTCAAGTATCTCGGCCCGTAACTCTGCCACTGCAGGTACGCACAAACGGCCCAATTTCACCAGTGCTCCATCGTCCCGGATGGTAAAATCCTGTCTCCCATCCGCATCGACCTCAATTCTGTAAATACAGAGTATCGGATCCTGCAGTTGTGCTTCGATGATCCGATCAATCAGTACAGGTCGCACATGGAAGCTGGCCAACAAAGCTCCATGCGCATCCGTACCCAAAATAACTCCCGTCTTCCGGAGTTCCACTAACAAGGGAAGATACACCATCCCTAGGTGTGCAATAGTTCCCGCAGATTTCCTGCTGAGTGCATCCGCCACCACATTGGCCTTACCCGGATGGTACTCGATCGTACAGTCATAGTCCTTCAGTAGCTCCAACCATCTCCGTTGTCTCATGTTGAGCTCCTTCTGAGTGAATAAATATTTAAGACTCTGGTGGTCGGTGTATATTCGACACGTTGCGCCGAACAGATAATGTCTCCAGATCTTGAGAGCATGAACCACCGCCGCCAACTCCAAATCATGGGTAGGGTAGTTCAACTCATGAGTCTTCAGCTGCCGGGATGCATAGGCGATAACCTTGCCAGTTTGCATCAACACGCAGCCCAAACCTTGCAGTGAAGCATCACTGAAAACTACAAACTCTCCACTGTCGTCCGGCAATGCAAGGACAGGTGCAGTGGTCAATCGATCCTTCAACTCTTGAAAGCTCCGATCGCACTGCTCGTCCCAGATAAACTTTACTCCTTTCCGAGTCAGACGAGTCAATGGTGCAGCAATTTTGGAGAAACCCTCCACGAATCTCCGGTAGTAACCTGCTAATCCGACGAAACTCCGCACCTCGGTCACCGTTGTCGGTCTAGCCCAGTTGGTCACTGCTTCTGTTTTCTGGGGATCCACGCAAATCCCATCCGTTGATATCACGTGTCCCAGAAAACCAATACTGCTCAGCCAAAACTGACACTTGCTCAGCTTGGCATACAATTGTTCTTGTCTCAGTTTCTCCAAGACCAACCGTAGATGTTCTTCATGTGCACGGGCACTCCTCGAGTATACCAAAATATCATCGATGAACACAATCACGAACTTATCCAGGTAGGGTCGGAAGACCCGGTTCATCAGATCCATGAATGCTGCTGGAGCATTCGTCAAACCAAATGGCATAACAAGGAACTCGTAGTGCCCGTAACGGGTTCGAAAAGCAGTTTTCGGAATATCCTCCTCCGAAATCCTCAGTTGGTGATACCCAGACCGCAAATCAATTTTCGAGAAGCACTGAGCTCCCCGCAACTGGTCGAAAAGGTCATCAATCCTGGGTAGAGGATACTGGTTCCTCAATGTCACCTTGTTGAGTTGTCGATAATCAATACATAAACGGAGACTTCCTTCCTTCTTCTTCACGAACAACACCGGTGCTCCCCACGGTGAAGTGCTCGGTCGGACATATCCCAAATCTACCAACTCCTGCAATTGAGTCTTGAGTTCCCGTAACTCGGCCGGCGCCATCCGGTATGGTGCCTGGGATATAGGTCGGGTACCCGGGAGTAGTTCAATAGTAAACTCAATCTCCCGCGATGGTGGCAATCCAGGTAAGTCTTCCGGGAATACGTCCGGAAACTCACAGACCACCGGTATTTCGTCGATGACCGGAGTATCGACCCGTTCCGACACGACATGCGCCAGATAACCCTGGCATCCCTTCCGTAGAAGTTTGGTAGCAGTAAGTGACGAAATCACTTCAGGAGGCGAACCATCACGTTCCCCCTGAAAGATAACTTCCGGCAAACCCGGGCTCCGCAAAATTACTTGCTTGCTACAGCAGTCGATGAGCGATCCGTGCTCCGACAGCCAATCCATCCCTAGGATTATATCGAAGTCGTGGATATCCAGAATAATTAAGTCTGCTGGTAAATCCACATCCTCAATTCTTACCGGGCACCTCCGAATCACCTGATTCACAAGGTACACGGTACCCATCGGGGTGCCAACACCCATTTCGCAATCTAAGGCTGATACCACACAATCAAGCAAACCAGCACAACTCCTCGAAATAAAAGAATGTGTAGCCCCCGCATCCATTAATACACGTACAAGAAAATTAAAGATATGTAGTGTACCTGTGACCACGCCTGGAGCAGTCCTCGCCTGCTGCTGGGTCATTGCAAACACTTGGGCCCTCGGCCCTCCGTTCCGTCCGCGCCCGCGCGCGCCACGTCCAGCACCACGGTCACCTCCCTGACCGCGACCTCCGTTAGTGTGGGACGCCGTGCTCTGCACCACACTCGAGCCCCCAGCGTCGTTGTTTTTGGACAACTGCGGACAATCGCAGGCATAGTGGCCTTCCTCTCCGCAAGCAAAACAAGTTACTGGCCTTGGCCTGCCCGAATGCCCACCAGATGCACCACTCCAAGATGAGTGCTGCCCAGAATTGTGTCCAGATCCTCTGCCCTGAGAGCCTCCACGTCGACCCGACCAGCCACGACCCTTGAAGGATGAGGGTGCTCCTCTGTAGCTCCCTCCCCTGTTGTTCTTCCGGCCCGATGGCCCATGGTGTGGGCGATCCTGACGTCGCCCCTCCCCCGAAGGTTGTCGTGCTTGGTGTGCCGCCAGACTGGCCTCGACACGCACCGCTACGTCGACCATATCCCTCAGAGAAGCATGAGTGGTAGCAGTCACACTGGCCCGGATCTCCCCTCGGAGTCCAAGCTCAAACCGCTGGCATTTGTCCTCCTCCGTGCTTACGAATGAGGCAGCGAACCGGGAAAGTCTCCCGAATGTTTGCTCGTAGTCTGAAACAGACATGTCTCCCTGCTCCAGCCGCAGGAATTCCGCCTCCCGCGCCGCGCGAAAGGATCGCGGGTAGTACTGGTCCAGAAACCTGGAACGAAAAGCTTCCCAGGTAGTGGTATGGACAGACCACCCGGACATTTCGAGTCCATGCCACCACTGGTAGGCTCCTCCCTCCAGTAAGAAGGCCGCCAGAGTCACTCGTTCGCCCGGAGGGCAGTGCATCACCGAGAAGATCCTCTCCCACTTGGTGATCCAGTCGTGAGCATCCTCGGGGTTTGATCCCCCGCAGAAAGGAGTGGCTCCCAAACGTTGAGCCCTTTCGATGCTCGCGCATTCCATCTCTCTTTCTAGATCCTCGTCCGTTCGAGTATGCGGAATTCTCCTAGGTGGCATAACCAACTGTCAAGAGGCATAGATCAGAAAACAATATTCTTAAAAGTCGAAAAGTAACTAGTACTAATCGCTAGTCTAGCATGCAGACCAATACCCTAGTACTGACCACAACCTAGTGCTCTGATACCAAGCTGACAGGACCCGCCCCGATCCCACAGGGACCACAAGGGGACGTGCCCTGCTCCCGTCTGACACCCAATAATTCATACCAATTTTAACCTCAAAACATTTAAAAGCATAAATAACCAAATTAAGGTCATACAGAAAATCCGAATTAAACGAATGTCAGACAAGGGATATAATCCAAAATTACAAATTTGCGAGCACGACTCTAAAGTAATCCTGCGGGTACACCGCCCAGCAGGGGTTCAGGTACGCAGAAGTAGATCTATGCCTCAGCCTCTGGTTCCTCCTCTACCTCAGTTTCCCGACCTGGAGGGGTTATCAAAACAGTAAGGGTGAGTGGACCGAAACACAAGTTTATGAAATCGTTTGATAAGTAAAACATATAATTTACCCCTCCGTTTTCCAAATATGCGTGCACCATAATTCCAAAATCATAAACCATATAATATGAACCATAAGGCATATAGCAAAACCATAACCATAATTTTAGTTGCTGCACGATACACTCCAATCCCGACATCCCTGATGTCTGACGTCCCTGACGTCCAATAGGTCACAATCACAAGGCTACGCGTGCCACTCGGGTCTCAATTTCCGAGTTCAATCCCCGAACCCCGTTCGGGTACAGCATCCCCGATGCTTAGCGTCATAGACGCTGGACGTACTAGACGTCCGTGACCTCTCCGGGGTACCTCATCCGGAGGAGACAATATAATATGGAAGGATTTATACAGTGCAGTAACAAATACATTTTATTGATATCCACATGCAAACATATATATATACATAGGTAGAATCCGAACCAATCATTCAGTTTCATCGGACGGGTCTCAAGCCCAAATACCGTGAAACGTGCCATAACCATATTTTTCATATCATCAAAACCATCATTGTTTTAGCATGTGAATAAGTATAATAAAACCAGAAAACATTTATGCACACAAGGGTTTAAGAAAATGGCCCACTCACAGTACAATCCTGCTAGAAACCGAACGTGTACCCTCGTCCTGGTACAAATGTACAATCCCTGTCAAGTCCAAGTATTCGTAAAGGTCAAATTAAACCCCCAACATTCAACCATGAAAGCCTAGGTCGAAACCGACCCGGAAAAGCCGCCCGAACGCGCTTCCCAAGGCAATAAACCTTATTTTGACCAACTTAATGATCTCCGATCGACCCGAAACCACCGCCATTGGATCCGGATCGTCGAAACCTAAAGAATGGTGGTGGTCCCACCAGAAACACTGTTCACACGCGCCCCCACGCGCCGGTCAACGCGGCGGTCAACGCAGGAACAGTTCCTGCTGACGTCATCGCTGACGTCACTGCTGACGTCAGCATGACGTCATGCTGACGTCATCTGACAGCTGGCAGGTCTGACATGTCAGACTCTGACAGGTGCCACGTGTCACCATCTGATTGGTCCACCTCACTGATCTGTCAGACCACGTGTCAGATCTGACATGTGCCACGTGTCAGCACGGCACTGGTCCACGTCACTGACATGTCAGTGACACGTGGCAGTCCCTGACTGGTCCACGTCACTGACATGTCAGTGCTGACTGTGCACTGACATGTGACACGTGTCGGCTCACGGTTGGTCCACGTCATCTGACAGACTGACAGGGTGCCACGTCAGCACCACTGTCATCAGACGGGTTGACCCGTTTTCCTGCAACTCGGGTCGATCAGACCCGCGATCGAGACCCGGTTGCCATTCCACCATTTCTGGGTCATTTTCAGTCCTTTAAATTCCTAAGTACTCGTCTTAGTTCCAGAAAGTGTTCCATGGAATCAAAAACAAGAGAACAACATTAGATCCTTACCTGCAACCAAAACCCGAAGCTTCAGATTTTCCGGTTATCCTCCCCGTCAATTCCGGCCACCTCGAGCCTTGAAGTCAAGCCTACAGGTCTGTTTCAGTCCCTAGGTCTCATGAGAAGCAAGAAAAGGGAACAAAACTCGACTACACGTTGACTTCCAAATTTTGAAAGTACAGAGCTCACGGGTTACTCACCTGCCGTGAACCACCGTGCCTCCACCGCCGTTCCTGCCGCCCTCCCGTCGTCTCTCAGTCCTAGTCACACTCACACGCACACAGAGAAAGGTTGTAATGCGGAGGTGTGAGGGTTGAAATGGGCAGAAGGTGGGTGTCGGGTAGAAGAATATATAGAGATGGAGGGAAAATAATGGACGGCCCAGATTTGATCTCCAGATTAGATCAAGGGCTGAGATTAGATCTGGAGGTTTTTAATCCAAAGGCTGAAATTTAAAGCTGGTACAATTGTTTAATTAATCCAATAGTGGATCAGATCCAATCTAGCCAATGGGTGAGTGACACTTGTCACTCACCAGGTGTCCTCCAATCAGATTTCCTGAATTTAATATTCGACACGGAAACCGAGACACGAACTCCCCGAATTCACGTTTCTGACCATAACTTCCTCGTACGAAGTCCGATTTCGGCGTGCCGCCTGTCTACGGACTCAGGACGTCGAGGCCTACCCAACGGTCCTTGAGTCAACTGAAAATTAGTTGTCAAAAGAAAAGTCAACATTTTCCCCCGGAAGTCCAAATTACGGTAATGCCCCTGAACTTCCGATAGCCATAACTTTTTCCCTGATCGTCCGAATTGGACGTGCCACCTGTCTATGAACTCGTGACGTCCCGAACTACGTCACGGTCATAGGTCAAAGTCCATTTAGTTCATCAATCAAAAAGTCAACAATTTGACCATACCATTCACAGGGGTAAAATCGTCAAATCACACAATAAATTACAATATGGAAATCCTCGAATTTCCGGGGTGTTACAACCTTCCCCCCTTAAGAAATTTCGTCCCGAAATTTCAAAGAAACAAATGAGGAAATTGTTCTCGCATCTGAGCCTCAGGCTCCCATGTGGCTTCTTCCACATCCTGGTTTCTCCAGAGAATTTTCACGAGAGGGATCGTCTTTCGACGTAGTACCTTGTCCTTCCGATCCAAGATCTGTACTGGTTGTTCTTCAAAGCTCAAATCCTCCCGTAGTTCGACAGGTTGTTCCCTAAGTACATGAGAAGCATCACGTACGTACATCCGCAACATCGATACGTGGAAAACATCGTGAACTCTTGATAGTTCTGGGGGTAGTGCCAATCTGTATGCAACTCTGCCAATTCTCTCCACGATTTCATAAGGTCCGATAAAACGCGGACTCAGTTTCCCCCGTCGGCCAAAACGGATAATCCCTTTCCACGGAGACAACTTCAGGAAGACAAAATCTCCCACTTCAAACTCCAAGTCTCGAATCCGTCGGTCGGCATAACTCTTCTGGCGATCCTGTGCCACCTTCAATCTTTCCTTGATCACGCGAACAGTTTCCATGGTTAAGTCCATTATCTCCGGCCCTACAGCCGCTCGCTCCCCTACCTCCGTCCAGCAGATAGGTGTCCTGCACTGTCGGCCATACAGTGCCTCATAAGGTGCCATCCCGATGCTTGCCTGATAGCTGTTGTTGTAAGCGAATTCCATCAATGGCAAATGAGTATCCCAAGAGTCTTGAAACTGTAGTACACATGACCTCATCATGTCCTCCAGGGTTTGAATGGTTCTCTCAGACTGTCCATCGGTCTGTGGATGGAAAGCAGTACTGAAACGTAGGTTTGTTCCCAAAGTAGCTTGCAAACTCCGCCAGAACCTGGAAGTGAAACGCGGATCACGATCAGACACGATCGATTCCGGCGTACCATGAAGTCGTATGATTTCCTTCACAAACAGCTGAGCCAGTCGGTTAGGTTTATAGGTTTCCTGAACTGGCAGAAAATGGGCTGATTTGGTTAACCGATCCACGATCACCCATACTCCGTCCACTCCACTCTGAGTCCTCGGTAACTTAAAGACGAAGTCCATGGTGATGTGATCCTACTTCCACTCAGGAATCGGAAGTGGCTGCATAGCCCCATACGGTCTCTGCCGTTCCGCCTTAACCTGCTGACAGGTTAAGCATTTGCTCACGAACTCGGCAATATCCTTCTTCATTCCTGGCCACCAATAATGGTTCCGGAGGGTACGGTACATCTTTGTACCTCCCGGATGCATAGCATAGGCCGAACTGTGGGCCTCTTCAAGTATCTCGGCCCGTAACTCTGCCACTGCAGGTACGCACAAACGGCCCAATTTCACCAGTGCTCCATCGTCCCGGATGGTAAAATCCTGTCTCCCATCCGCATCGACCTCAATTCTGTAAATACAGAGTATCGGATCCTGCAGTTGTGCTTCGATGATCCGATCAATCAGTACAGGTCGCACATGGAAGCTGGCCAACAAAGCTCCATGCGCATCCGTACCCAAAATAACTCCCGTCTTCCGGAGTTCCACTAACAAGGGAAGATACACCATCCCTAGGTGTGCAATAGTTCCCGCAGATTTCCTGCTGAGTGCATCCGCCACCACATTGGCCTTACCCGGATGGTACTCGATCGTACAGTCATAGTCCTTCAGTAGCTCCAACCATCTCCGTTGTCTCATGTTGAGCTCCTTCTGAGTGAATAAATATTTAAGACTCTGGTGGTCGGTGTATATTCGACACGTTGCGCCGAACAGATAATGTCTCCAGATCTTGAGAGCATGAACCACCGCCGCCAACTCCAAATCATGGGTAGGGTAGTTCAACTCATGAGTCTTCAGCTGCCGGGATGCATAGGCGATAACCTTGCCAGTTTGCATCAACACGCAGCCCAAACCTTGCAGTGAAGCATCACTGAAAACTACAAACTCTCCACTGTCGTCCGGCAATGCAAGGACAGGTGCAGTGGTCAATCGATCCTTCAACTCTTGAAAGCTCCGATCGCACTGCTCGTCCCAGATAAACTTTACTCCTTTCCGAGTCAGACGAGTCAATGGTGCAGCAATTTTGGAGAAACCCTCCACGAATCTCCGGTAGTAACCTGCTAATCCGACGAAACTCCGCACCTCGGTCACCGTTGTCGGTCTAGCCCAGTTGGTCACTGCTTCTGTTTTCTGGGGATCCACGCAAATCCCATCCGTTGATATCACGTGTCCCAGAAAACCAATACTGCTCAGCCAAAACTGACACTTGCTCAGCTTGGCATACAATTGTTCTTGTCTCAGTTTCTCCAAGACCAACCGTAGATGTTCTTCATGTGCACGGGCACTCCTCGAGTATACCAAAATATCATCGATGAACACAATCACGAACTTATCCAGGTAGGGTCGGAAGACCCGGTTCATCAGATCCATGAATGCTGCTGGAGCATTCGTCAAACCAAATGGCATAACAAGGAACTCGTAGTGCCCGTAACGGGTTCGAAAAGCAGTTTTCGGAATATCCTCCTCCGAAATCCTCAGTTGGTGATACCCAGACCGCAAATCAATTTTCGAGAAGCACTGAGCTCCCCGCAACTGGTCGAAAAGGTCATCAATCCTGGGTAGAGGATACTGGTTCCTCAATGTCACCTTGTTGAGTTGTCGATAATCAATACATAAACGGAGACTTCCTTCCTTCTTCTTCACGAACAACACCGGTGCTCCCCACGGTGAAGTGCTCGGTCGGACATATCCCAAATCTACCAACTCCTGCAATTGAGTCTTGAGTTCCCGTAACTCGGCCGGCGCCATCCGGTATGGTGCCTGGGATATAGGTCGGGTACCCGGGAGTAGTTCAATAGTAAACTCAATCTCCCGCGATGGTGGCAATCCAGGTAAGTCTTCCGGGAATACGTCCGGAAACTCACAGACCACCGGTATTTCGTCGATGACCGGAGTATCGACCCGTTCCGACACGACATGCGCCAGATAACCCTGGCATCCCTTCCGTAGAAGTTTGGTAGCAGTAAGTGACGAAATCACTTCAGGAGGCGAACCATCACGTTCCCCCTGAAAGATAACTTCCGGCAAACCCGGGCTCCGCAAAATTACTTGCTTGCTACAGCAGTCGATGAGCGATCCGTGCTCCGACAGCCAATCCATCCCTAGGATTATATCGAAGTCGTGGATATCCAGAATAATTAAGTCTGCTGGTAAATCCACATCCTCAATTCTTACCGGGCACCTCCGAATCACCTGATTCACAAGGTACACGGTACCCATCGGGGTGCCAACACCCATTTCGCAATCTAAGGCTGATACCACACAATCAAGCAAACCAGCACAACTCCTCGAAATAAAAGAATGTGTAGCCCCCGCATCCATTAATACACGTACAAGAAAATTAAAGATATGTAGTGTACCTGTGACCACGCCTGGAGCAGTCCTCGCCTGCTGCTGGGTCATTGCAAACACTTGGGCCCTCGGCCCTCCGTTCCGTCCGCGCCCGCGCGCGCCACGTCCAGCACCACGGTCACCTCCCTGACCGCGACCTCCGTTAGTGTGGGACGCCGTGCTCTGCACCACACTCGAGCCCCCAGCGTCGTTGTTTTTGGACAACTGCGGACAATCGCAGGCATAGTGGCCTTCCTCTCCGCAAGCAAAACAAGTTACTGGCCTTGGCCTGCCCGAATGCCCACCAGATGCACCACTCCAAGATGAGTGCTGCCCAGAATTGTGTCCAGATCCTCTGCCCTGAGAGCCTCCACGTCGACCCGACCAGCCACGACCCTTGAAGGATGAGGGTGCTCCTCTGTAGCTCCCTCCCCTGTTGTTCTTCCGGCCCGATGGCCCATGGTGTGGGCGATCCTGACGTCGCCCCTCCCCCGAAGGTTGTCGTGCTTGGTGTGCCGCCAGACTGGCCTCGACACGCACCGCTACGTCGACCATATCCCTCAGAGAAGCATGAGTGGTAGCAGTCACACTGGCCCGGATCTCCCCTCGGAGTCCAAGCTCAAACCGCTGGCATTTGTCCTCCTCCGTGCTTACGAATGAGGCAGCGAACCGGGAAAGTCTCCCGAATGTTTGCTCGTAGTCTGAAACAGACATGTCTCCCTGCTCCAGCCGCAGGAATTCCGCCTCCCGCGCCGCGCGAAAGGATCGCGGGTAGTACTGGTCCAGAAACCTGGAACGAAAAGCTTCCCAGGTAGTGGTATGGACAGACCACCCGGACATTTCGAGTCCATGCCACCACTGGTAGGCTCCTCCCTCCAGTAAGAAGGCCGCCAGAGTCACTCGTTCGCCCGGAGGGCAGTGCATCACCGAGAAGATCCTCTCCCACTTGGTGATCCAGTCGTGAGCATCCTCGGGGTTTGATCCCCCGCAGAAAGGAGTGGCTCCCAAACGTTGAGCCCTTTCGATGCTCGCGCATTCCATCTCTCTTTCAGGGCTGAGTCGAGGTGTTTGGTGAGTTCTAGTGTGTTCAATAGCTCTGTAGGAAGCTGTTGGTTGTGCAGCCGTGAAAGAGGGATGCACGGGTGGCCGGGAGTAAGAACAAGGGTCTTTGTTGGTTACGGGTTCGAGTTTGGGACGACGGATTATAGGCAGTATTGTCGTGTTTTGAGTAAAGGATTGAGTTGCTTAGCGTAGGACGAAGCTATGGGAGTTGGAAGGAGCAAAAATGGTGGAGGAAGGACGGAGAACCGGGAACGCCGGTTCAGACCGGTCGACCCATCGAAGAAGACGATGAACAGTGTTCTCTGTGCAGGCGCGTGAGGCCCACGTGCAGCCACTTTGGGCGGCGCGTGGGGAGGATTCCGGCGAACCTTCCAACTAGGTTTTTGGTCTAATCGATGTAACGAGTCTTTTGGGATAGGTTTCGGGACGACCGGACGTTGTTTCGGGTTAGTTCTACCAGATTGAAGGTTTAGGGTCCCGGTTAGTTACGTTCGAAGTTCGGGAAAATTGGGGAAAAATTAGGAAGAACTTAGTGGACGTGTTAGTGACTCGCTTTGGTGACTTGTGATAGCATCGGGAATCCCCGAAGAGGTCGAGGAACGTACAGGACGTACGAGACGCGAGTGACGTGCCCGGTAACTGTGAGTGGACTTCTTCCTTTAAACTGAGCATGCATAACTGCTTTTAATTACTTGATTTATGGTTTTATATGTGCTTTCATGATTATTTGAATATGCTATAACTTTTTTACATAATTGCACATTTTTTTTCGAGAAATTACGTATTTGGCACGTTTTACGAGAAAAGCTTGATTTCTGATTATGATGCCATGGTTTTGGGATTTCAAACGTTAATGGTTTTCAATGATTATAAATGGATTTGAGACATGATTTGATGATCAAGGGTTTTCGGTTTTAGAATCGGATTTTGGAAAGCGAGATTTGGTTTTAAAGTTGAAAATTAGATTTCCGGATTTGGGTTCGGAATGACGTTTCTGGATGCCGGAAAGACATCGGACCAGTGATTTCGGATTCGGGTTTGGATAGGGATTTCGAAATGGTTTTCAAATGATTTTGGATTGGATTTACTGGATCTGGTTATTGGGTTTAAAGACCCGGATTATAATTGACGGGGGACGGGCCCAGATTGGGTTTAAAGACCCGGATTGAGTTTAAAGACTCGGGAGTTTAAAGACTCGAATATACTGATATTTCCCCGTAGACCTGTTGAGTTTAAAGACTCGGGAGTTTAAAGACTCAGATTATATTGAGGCCTGGATTGAGTTTAAAGACTCGAGAGTTTAAAGACTCAGATAGATCCAGCAGGTTTGATCGGATGATTATATTGGTATTTTATGTTTTACTGCTAATGTTTTATAACATTTATCATACCTTGTTTATATTGTTGCGGTTTCCGTGATGAAAATAATGTGATTTATAAATGTTTTTCAGAAATTGGGTTATGCATGCATGTTTTCAAAACGGAGGGCTAAACCCTGGTTTGTTTATAAAATGGTTTTTGAAACTTTTATTCTTTATGGTCCACTCACACCTTCTGGTTTTTAACTGCCCTCCAGGTCGTGGAGCTAGCGCGGGGGTTGACGTTGAGGCACCGTAGGAGGCATAGCATTTTCCCGGGGTGGTTTCAGTGTTTCGTTGTGCGTGTACTCTGTGTGTGGTTTTGTTTTATTTTGTTTGGTACTATGCTCTGTATAACGGTTGACTCTTGGATGTTGTAATTTCTCCTTCGTCTGATAGTGTAATTCGTGGTTTCCGTGAGGTCGTTTCGGTCTTTCGTTTTGGGTTGTCAGACGGGAGCTGGTTTCACCTCGGTTGTTGGGGTGATAATCGGGGTGGGTCCTGTCATCCGCTGAGTAAGTATGTGTATAGGGACCATTATGTTTGGCACTATTCTAAGAATGGTAGATATAATGTTCACTCTGCGTATTTTTTTGCCACCGAGATGGGTCGTAATGGTGAGTTGTTTAGAAAAGGTAGAAGGGAGACTAGTACGATCAGTGGGTAGCTGCGTATCTGGAAACACATTTGGAGCCTTACCACATAAAATCAGGCATTATATTTAGACATGCTGCCATGGTTATATTGCTACACGCCAAAACTTGGCCCATCGATGGGTAAATGTGGAAACATAGTGCCTCGTTGTGTGGGGTTGAGGAGAAGTGACAGGACCCATCCCGATCCCTCAGAGACCACCTCGGGATGTGCCCTGCTCTTATCTGACAACTACCCTAAAGTGCCGAAAATACCCTTAACAGGATTAAAATTTAACAAAACGAACAAGTTCAAGTTCTACATTTCCAGAACAGGGATAAGTATTTCACACAAAATGAGCACATATGTTAGTTTACAAAATGGTACTCAAACCTACCCAAACGGGTTTACTGGTGCACAATGTCAAATATCTATGCCTCTGCCTCTGTGTCACGACATAGAGGGGCATGAAAACATTTAAAGAGTGAGTGGACTGAAAATAAATATTTTCCAAAACCATTTAAGGATATAATATAAAGTTTTCCCCTCTGTTTTCAAACATGCATGCATTCAAGTCTAATCATAGGAATGAAAATCGAATCTTAAAGCATTATAAATCCATATAATATCAATACACTGTATATCCAATCCTCGACATCCCAAATGTCTAACACTATCTGAGTACTCCCCAGGATCCACCAGTGTCCGGGTGATATCATCGGACACTGTCCTGGGTGATATCCATATCTCGCATTCCTGATCCTGAGCCTCTTCTCGGAGTGATCTGTAACGACCCATCCCGAATTCCTGGATTATATTAGTGACTAATCATGATTAGTGAGGTTAATCGGTGATTAGTTGGGAGAAATCGGACGAACGATGCAAAATGACCGTTTTGCCCCTAGTCGTGGGTAAAACGTTGACTTTTCATTCGATCGGTCAAATAGACTTTGACCGATTACCGTGACGTAGCTTAGGACGTCACGAGTACATAGACAGGTGGCACATTCAATTTCGACATTCGAGGAAGAAGTTATGACGCTTGGAAGTTTAGGGGCATTTTGGTAATTTTGGTTAAAAGGGGCAAATGTTGACTTTTGGACCGGGAGGTCCGATGGCTGAGGGCCAAGGACTTTTACGTAGATCGGGATGATACGAATCCATAGACAGGCGGCACGTCGAATTCGGACGTTCGACGACGAAGTTACGATTCAAGGAAGTTTCGGGGAACTATTGTACATTTTACGAAACAACTTAAATTTTGGCAGTTAGTGGACCCAGATATTTTATGGAAGCCCAATGGATGAGTGACACTTGTCACCTATCCACAGGCCACCTAAACTGATACATGCATCGACCATCCCATTTTCTTCATTCAAACACAAACCCACCCGATCTCACCATTTTCTCTCATCTGTGCAACCCAAACCATTCCCCTTCCATTGGATCCAAACTGAGGCTGAGATAGGGGATGACTGAGGACCGAGGGGAGCTTGCTGGATGGCCAGAACCACCGTCCACGGCGGCGTGGTGGAGGCAAGAAACCGATAAGGTATCGGTTGAGCCCATTTTGATCCATTTTCCATTTCTGTGATTATGGGCCGTTTGTATCGGTTTTAATGAGTTATTTAGGTTGCTAGGGGGTTGTTGTAACAACCCGTCCCGGGAGTCGGGATTAGAGAAGTGATTAGTGACGGCTTAGCTGAGTTAATCAGTGGTTAATTGGTGATTTTTGGAAGTTGGGTGCAGAATGACGATTTTGCCCCTAAGTTGGGTAAATTGTTGACTTTTAATTCGAATGATCAATTGGGCATAGACCGATGACTGTGACGTAGTTTGGGACGTCACGAGTCCGTAGACAGGTGGCACGCCCGATTCCGACATCCGAGGAGGAAGTTATGATGTTCAGAAGTTTAAGGGCGTTACCGAAATTTTGGTTAAATAAAGGGAAAATGTTGACTTTTTGCTGGCCTCTTGGTTTTTAGGTAGACCGTGGACCGTTAGGTAGATCTCGTTGTCCTGAGTTCATCGACAGGTGGCATGCTTTCACCAGACATCGGATGAGTGAGATACGGGTCTAGAACGGCCAAGGGTAAAACCTTAAATTTCACAAATAGGGGCATTTTAGTCTCTTTGTACATTGGGAATTGTGCAAATCTGTTGAGGACAAGTGTCCAGGATTTAATTGGATATTTTGAGTTGGGACCACAGGATTGTGACATGTGGCAGTTGGCTAAAGGCTTCTACACGGTTCAAATATGGGATTTAGTCGTGTTTGTGTGTGAAGGGGGAAAACAGAGACTGAAGAACAGAGAGGAGGAATCGATCAGTGTTCAGTGTGAGTGTGTGTTGGCTTGGGTGAGTGATCAAGGGTGATTGAGTGAGTGTTTGATCGTGGTTTAGTGAAGGTTGAAGTGTGATTGTGTGTGTGTAGTAAACATAAGCTCAGTGAGAAACAGAGAACTACCGTGCAAGGCTGAGAGGGCAATCGATCAAGCCAATCGAATTTAAGGTTTGTGGTGGTGTTCAGAGGACCAGAGGATTGTGTTGGAGACCTTGAGACCCACGGCGGAGCTCACGGTGGTGAGCAGAGGTACAGGTAAGCTCTGGTTCCCCTGTTTTTCAATTTGGTTTCAAAATGGAAGTCGTGGGTTTTGGGGCTGAGTCGAGCTGTTCTTTTAGTCCTATCAGCTCTAGGAAGTTGTTAGGAACCCTAGGGATTGAACGAGAGCCTAAGGGTGGCCACGGGTAGCCGGAATTCGAAATTGGTTTTTGCTGGGTTTTAAGGTCGAGTTGAACAGGTGAGGTTTAGGACTTTAATTCGTGTTTTTCTTACTTAAATCGTTTGCTTGGAAAGGGACGAACCTAGTAGGGAAAATAGGATTGAAAACGAGTGGAAAATTGGAAGGAACCGTGAACGCCGGTTCACGGCTGGACCGGACCAGTTCGAACCAGGTGAACCGAGTTCACCTAAGGTTGACGACGGCACTGTTCACGCGTGTGGGTCTCACGCGCAGAAGTTTCTAGACGCGCGTGAGGGCGCGTGAGGGGTAGTTTGGGAAATCTTCCAACACAACTTTTAAAGTAATTAATGTAACGAACATTTTGGCACTAATTTCGAGACGATCGGACATCGTCTCGATATGTTTCGGGATGTCCGAAGATTTTAGGGCTCGGTTAAAAATAGTTAAAAATACGGGAAAATTATGGGGCTTTAGTATGAGTATCGTGAAGTAGTTAGTGACCTTATATTGGGATTTGGACAGGTTCGGGAAAGCCAAGGATAGCGGAATGGCCGGGAACGGCGTAAATGCGCGCGTATCGAGGCGACATCGGAATGGTCTGTGAGTGGACTTTGCTTTCTAACTCTTAATGCATGCATATATGTTTTTATATGTTTTCTATATTTGATTCTATGATTTGATTTGTGATGGTGATGGTTTTGGGTTTAAAGACCCGGAAAGAAAAGAGAAAACCCACTGGATCTGGTTTTGAGTTTAAAGACTCGGATTGATTGACGGGGGGGAGGGCCCTGGATTGATGTTTTGAGTTTAAAGACTCGGTATGGTTTTGAGTTTAAAGACTCGGATATGATACCCCCCGAGGCCTGTGATTGTGTTTTGAGTTTAAAGACTCGTTGATATCCCGGAAAGGCCTGTCTATTTGCGCATTGTGTTTTGAGTTTAAAGACTCGGGCGCACTTGAGATCCAGTACCTTGTATGATTGATATTTTCACTGGTTTTCTGAATGTTTTGGGCAGTGGCCCGGATGAAGTGGATTTGACGATTTTTGGGACTGAGTTCCCGGAATTGAGATTGATTTGAGGCTAAGGCCTGGATTTGAACAACAGGTTTGACACGATTTGACAAACAAAGTTTTCATTAATGGTTTTTTGATGTGAATGGTTTCATAACTTGAATGGTTTTATGACATGAATTTGATATGCATGCATTAGTTTTGAAACAGAGGGTATAAATGTACTTGTGTTTTCTGTTAACTATTTTTAAACTTAAACTTTATTTTGTCCACTCACAGTCTTTTCGTGTTTTCGATACCCTCAAGGTTGTTGCGGCACGGGCTGTTGATCGAGAGTGATTGAGACATCACACGTACGATCCACAGTAGACTTTGCGCACTCTGGGAAGTTCGGAAACTCTTGGACGGTCGGATCAAGAATCCCTTGTCCGAATTACGTGTCACATGAAGGTTAGACGTCAGTTTAGCCTTCGTGTTATGCGTAAGTTAGACGGGATCAGGATTTAGCCATTAATCCCGGAGGATTAGGGGTGGGTCCTGACAATTGTTAATGAGGTTTTGGTGGTAGTTGACGGCTGAGAAGCCGTGGGAAGAAAAAGGAGAAGTTTGAACCGTGAGGTTCAAAATGGAACCTTGGGTTTTAGATGGTTTTGGTTAGTTTTAAGGATTGGGTTGGATAGGAAACAAGAAAATAGGAATTTAGGGATTGATTAGGGACAAAACGAACGAAAAATGAGGATTGTATGGGCGCGTGAGGCCCACGTGCAGTGGCTTCTTGGAGCGCGTGAGGGAGCGTGGCCCAAAATTTGGGAAAGTGTTCAACATGTGAAACACTCTATTTGATGTAACGAACATTTTGGGACTGGTTTCGTGTCGATCGGACACCATCTCGATAATGTTCGGGGCATCGGAAGGTTTCAGATCGAGTTAAAAATAGTTAAAAATTCCAGAAAATTACGGGGCTTTAGTGGGAGGTTAATTAAGTAGTTAGTAACCTTCTATTACAATTTGGACAGGTTTGGGAGTCCCGGTGATGGTGATTAGTTCGAGAGAGCCGTATGGCACGCAAATCGAGGCGGCAGCTCGGACTGTCTGTGAGTGGACCTTGGTTTTCTAAATTTGTGCATGCATAAATGTTTATTATATGTTTTAATACATGTTTGGTAATTCCATGGGTGCATTTGTATGTGGTTACGTATAAGCACGTATTTCGAGGGTTCGGCCTTATACGGGTCTGTATTTCTTTAATGGTCTACATTATTTGGAATTGGATTTCAAAAGGATAAACTCGGGTATGAGACCCATTTGGTTTTGTCTCGGGCATATGACCCTATTGATGGCCTTCGGTGACACGACCCATCCCAATCCCCCCGGGATTACCATGGAATGTGACGTGCTCCCGTCTGACAAGAGGCGTCAGACAAGGGATAACCGATAGCCATTGCCCAAACGGGCTTCCAGAGTGCGTAAGGATCGATGGAGGAGGTGTGTGATGCTCAAGTCTCTGCTGCAGTCGTATCCGGAATCAACCTGAAGGGCATTAAAAACAAAAGCTGTGAGTGGACGAAAATAAACAAGTCTGTTTAAAACATTTATAAGACATTTATACCCCTCAGTAAAATCATATGCATGCACCAAAACCAATAATCCCATATTTATTTAGAAATAACCATTAGGGCCTTAGCCCGGAAACCAAAGCATAGTTTCAATTTCCAAAAGTGAATCCAAGAGTTATTTCGTAAATCCAGTAATATGAACCATAAGGCATATAAACCATAACCATTATTTTAGCCACTGCACTATACACTCCAATCCGACATCCCTGATGTCTGACGTCCCTGACGTCAATAAGGTCACAATCACAAGGCTACGCGTGCCACTCGGGTCTCAATTTCCGAGTTCAATCCCCGAACCCCGTTCGGGTACAGCATCCCCGATGCTTAGCGTCATAGACGCTGGACGTACTAGACGTCCGTGACCTCTCCGGGGTACCTCATCCGGAGGAGACAATATAATATGGAAGGATCTATACAGTGCAGTACCAAATACATTTTATAGATATCCACATGCAAAACATATAGGTATACATAGATAAAATCCGAACCATTCGTTACGTTTCATCAAACGGGTCTCATGCCCAAATACCGTGAAACGTGCCATAACCGAAATATCATCAAAACCATTTATAGATTCCAGCATGTGAACATATATAAAATGTAAACCAGAAAACATTTATTCAATTCCATTTTAGGGTCCCCGACCCGCAATCACATGTAGAAATCAACTGGGCCCCTGGCCCGATTTCACAAGTTAACTGGGCCCTTGGCCCGATCCACATGTTAACTGGGCCCCTGGCCCGATTTCATAGTTCAACTGGGCCCCTGGCCCGATTTTACATTATTCAAGTTCGTAACCGTTTCATGAAATCATATCCAACCACATTTATGGAAATCGGTGAAAATCCAGAAAATCTCGGTTTACGTGCAAATACGTAATTCACCTCGAAATGCGTGAAATCATTTTAAATTCACCGATATCCAAAATAAATCATTTAATCATAATTATAACAATCATAAAACAGTTATGCATGCATCGAATTTATGAAACCAATGTCCACTCACAGACCGTTTAACCGAGCGCCTCGATACGCGTGCCATAGGCCTTCCCGGCCACCTCACTATCACCGGGACTCCCAATCCTGTTCAAATCAATTTAGAGGATCACTAACCTCATCATTAACATCCTATTCAAGTCCCGTAATTTTCCCGAATTTTTAAGTATTTTTAAATTGGATTTAAAACCTTCGGACATCCCGAACAATAACGAAACGGTGTCCGATCGACACGAAACCAATTCCAAAATGTTCGTTACAAAGTATAGGATAAAAGTCATGTTGGAAGTTTCCCGGAATTACCTCACACGCGCCCCCACGCGCCGGTTGAACTCCCTGCGCGTGAAACCCACGCGCCGGGTACTGTTCACCGTCGTTCAACTCGAACGACTGGTAAACGGGTCGCCGTGACCCGCGGGCCAACCCGATCGGTTCTCCGTCGATACTGGACCATTTTGGACGGGGTTTTCACCTACATGACCGTCTGAGTTAAACTAGGAGTTCTATGGAAACAAACACAAGGAAAAACGTCAAAATCCTTACCTCTCCGATCGAGAAGCTCACGGCCAACCCACCGTCGACTGCACTCAGCCCCGACCACCATTCTCGATGAAAACGGTCCCACTAGACTCGTCTCATCCTCTGAGTCATCCTCCCGTTTACTAGATCGATCGAAAGACAGTAAAATCCATCCTGCCATTTTTGACCCGAGAATCGAACTCACGGGTTTAGGCTCCCTTCGCCGCCGTGGTCACCACCGTGGCCACCGAAACGCCCAGTTCGATCCCAGAACTCCGTCCACCCCTCAAGCACGGTCAAAACACCGGTCTCCATCGACTTCCAATTTGAGTTTTTCGGCCTCCCCTGTTTTTCCCCTCCGTCGCCGCCCAGCCGTCTCCCGCCGTCTCCCACCGTGCCCAGCACCCAACAGAGCTCACACAGTTCCCTGCACGGCCCAAGGTTATAGAAATGGTGGTGGTGTGCAGTGTGAGCCGTGAACATTGCTCACGGGTTTGAGAGAAATGGGAGTGGGAGGATGCAGGCAGATTCAATTAAAGAAAGAGGGAAAAAGGAATGAACGGCCCAGATTGAATCTCACCAATGAGATTAAGGGTCCAGATCAAAAGATGAAAATAAGTGGGAAATACTTTATATTATTTAAATCCTATATTTTAAACAATCTGACCAACCAGATCTGATCCCAATAATTAAAGATTAGTGGTTCACGTGTCCCACTCAGAATTCCAGGCCAATCAGAAAACGCCACGTGTCCACGCCTCGTAATGCGTGCATAACGAAACCAAACTTCCGTGACCCATAACTTCGTCGTCGAATCTCCGATTTCGGCGTGCCGCCTGTCGTTGGATTCGCATCGACGAAACCTACGTAACGGTCCTTGGCCCTCGGCCATCGGACATCCCGGTCAAAAAGTCAACATTTCCCCTTATATCGTCCAAATTACGAAAATGCCCCTGGACTTCCGTACATCATAACTTTCACCACGAACGTCGGAATCGAACGTGCCACCTGTCTATGAACTCGTGACGTCCCGAACTACGTCACGGTCATCGGTCAAAGTCCATTTGACCATCCGAATTAAAAGTAAATGTTTTGCCCACGCCCAGGGGCAAAACGGTCATTTTGCACAATTCGTCCGAAATCGCCCAACTAATCCCAGATTAGTAAATCACAATTGAATATTATTAAATCCCGATATTCGGGACGGGTCGTTACATTCGGGTCTGAGTCGTGGTCGCGGCAGGTGCTTGGTGCACGGCGACGGACGACGTGACGCACGTTTCCGGATTGGGATGTGTTCCTTCCGGAGAGGTCACGATGCACGATCTGTTGTTGGGTAGCCGATGGAGGCTCTACTTTGGAGTGCTGATGGTTCAGGATAGCGATCGGTAATGAGTGCACCATGATCTTGTGGTGTTCGCATCGGTTGATTTGTTCACGGCGACATACCAGGATTGAGGGCGGTCCTGGATGGATGGTTGCACGCATCACTATGATCGAAGTCGTGACTGACCCTTAGATATCGGGCAGGATACCCAGTTGATGTTATATGTTTGGGCACGAGACTCAATTTACTTGTATTGATGATTTCGGGTCAGGGACCCTAGATGGACTTCCAAGTTCATGGCGGTTTATGGGAACCTGCATGAACCCTGGAAAGATTATTGTGGTACATGACGGTTTATGGGAACCGGCATGAACGCTTGTTATGTTATGGTGGTACATGACGGTTTATGGGAACCGTGCATGAAGGATTATATATATATATATATATAAATGGAATGGATGTTATGGATCATGACGGTTCAGGGGAACCGGGCATCAATATTTATGTTATGTATATATATGTTCATATACCTTCCTTTATTTCTATTATCTCCTCCGGGGAGGGTCGTTGGTCTGGGTGGACCCCGGAGTAGTCACGGGGCACTGACTGAGTGGGAGTTGCCCCCGTTTGGTTCCTTACTCTCAGGAAGGCTATGGTTACTATAACCTCGGGTAGGGTCAGTGGTCTGCGGACATTGACTTTGACTTCGAGAAGACTTGGGTTGAGACCCTGGGTAGCAGCGCGCGTAGCTTTGGAAACCATGACAGGATTGGTTGTGTGAATTATATGTATATATGTTATATATGTTATGTGATATGTGATGTGCACAGGATTTGGGCAGTGGCCCGTGTACTTGGTTTCAGAATGGATATGGTTTTGGGTTGAGTCCCTTATAGATTTGGGCAGTGGCCCGTATACTTGATTTCATTATGGTTTTGGGCTTAGTCCCACATATGGTTTCTTGGGATAAATGGTTTTCAAATGCATGCAGGCTTTTTAGTGAAGGGTATAAATGTCTTTCTTATGAAATGTTTTTATAAACTCTTGTTTTGTCTACTCACAACTTTTAATGTTTTAGCTGCCCTTCAGGTTGACAACGGATGTGGACTGTAGCAGAGACCGAGATATCACATACCTCCTCTGGATCCTGGCGTACTCTGATAGCCCGGGAGGGAAAAGGTCGGAAATATCCCTTGTCTGACACTCCGTGTCAGACGGGATCAGGGTCGTTCCTCGTTATTCCCTGAGGGATTGAGGACGGGACCTGACATGATCCCTCTCAGGTAGTGCACCGTGACTACTTAAAGATACTACGAGACGTCTGGAGGAGAAAATAACCCATAAGGACGGTATGTACAACATAATAATCAAAAACAGTAAAAATCTTGTTTAAACCACTTCTCAAAATCCCTGTTTGACTCTACAACTAGTCAACATATTATCCAGACGGGTCTCAAGCCCAAACATCGTAATCCGTAAAAACAGTTCATAACCGACATTTAAAATCCACAAGACCATCCATGAATAATACCAAAGTATTTCAATCTAATTCGAATAACGAAGCAGTTAAAACAGTTATGCATGCATTTTATTTTATAACACAAAAGTCTACTCACACACAGTCCTTGCTGCGCTACCGAACTGCGCTGTAACTGCACCGAAACTAAAACACAGTCTCCAGGCATGTCCAAACACATCCAAAGGTCACTAACGTATTCTACAAGTTCAAACTCAAAACCCTCAAAAATTCTGATACCGGGAACGAGTCCCGAACACCCTTCTTGAGGCTTTAAACCCCTAAATGACTTATCAAACAATCTCCGATCGACCCGAAACCACCACATTGGAATCGGATCATCAAATGGGACCGGTCTCACCTCAAAAAACTTGCCCACGCGCGGTCAAATTTCCTGGTCAAAAGTCAACTTTGACGTCACGGTCAACGATCAACGCTGACATCAGCATTACGTCAACCTAACAGGTCTGACACGTGCCACGTGTCACGTGCTAACTAGGACCTGACAACTGCCACATGTTGTCCTCTTATTGACCACGTGGCCTGACAACCTGACAGATGATGACGTCACCCTACTAACGTCATCATCGTCTACCTCGCGATTGGTCAACTCAGTTTCACTATAACCGATCACCCAAACCTACGACCCGACCCGGTTCTAACTCCCTTATTTCTAATTCGTTTTCGATCATGTTTGGTCCTATATGATCGTATGGGTTCCTAGAAGAGATCTATGGGTTCAAAATCATGAAAAAACAAGCTAGAATTTACCTTCCAACAATGAACAGTAACTGTCAATTTTCCAAATCGGTTTCCCGTCGATCCTAGCCTTCTCAGTCCTCGAAAACAACACCTACGAGTTCGTATGGTTCCTAGGAACATGTTTGAATGATTAAAATCCCTCAACAAGCCTTAGAAAATTGAGTTTAGATTTTGGGTTTTAAAATGGGTTTTCAGGTTTACCTTGGTCGTGTGTCCTCCGCCGTGCTTAGCTCGTCTCCGCCGTCTCGCAGTCGTCCCTTCTATCTAACTCTCTCAATTAAACTCAGAAAATGATGATATAATGGAGTGGTGTGAAATGCGGTTGTGTTTGGGAGGGGTTTCGGGTTCAAGAGGGAAATGGAGAAGAAGATACATGAAAATGTGAATAGTGAAAATTTAATTTCGTGACCCATAACTTTCTCGTCAAACGTTTGATTTCAACGTGCTGCCTGTCTACGAACTGGTGACGTCCCGATCTACGTAACGTTCATTGACCAAGGGCCAAAAAGTGCCCCGGGTCAAAAGTCAAAATTTTCCCCTTAACCAGGGGAAAATGGTCTTTCATATTAACTTTCCAATTTTACAATTTAATCAAAGTCCGAGGCATTACAAGGAGTCTGAATCCGACCTCTTTTTCAGTTGTTAGTTTTCTCAAGTTTTTCTAGTTTGGAGGACTACTACAGATGGTGACTAGTACTTTCCAGGGCCTTTCATTTTATGATTGCTGGCATGCTCTAGAAGTTATATATGGGCACAAAGAGAATGAAAGGGGATCTCTTCCAGTTCATTCCTTCGGTTGTTGGCATATTTGGAAAGCGCGTAATGAGTGGTGCTTCCAGGATATTTCCTAGTCTCCGACTACGACCTTCGATATGCTTTTCCGTTAGATGGTTGAGTTCTCTGAGGTGAAGATTATGGGGACTATGGTGGGTCAGGTTGGTATGGAGGTTTACGGCTAAGTTCTTCGATCTTGGTTAGGCTCATTCGAAGGGGTCGAGGGTGTTGGTATGCTTGCTTACAGACCGAGCCTTTGGCGGTCCGTTCAGGTTTAGAAGCATGTTTTATAATGTAACGACCCGTCCCAAATTCCGAGATTAGATTAGTGACTAATGGAGGATTGGTGAGATTAATCGGTGATTAGTTGAGCGAAATCGGACGGACGGTGTAAAATGATCGCTTTACCCCTAATCGTGGGTAAAATGTTAACTTTTGACTCGGGGAGTCAAACGTACGTGGACCGATGACTGTGACATAGATCGGGACGTCACGAGTGTAACGACCTGTCCCGGGAGTCCGGATTAGCAACGTAATTAGTGATGGATTAGTTAGATTAAATGGTGGTTAGTTGGTTACGTTTGGACTTTTAGTGCAGAATGACGATTTTGCCCTTGTGAATAGTGTGCCAAAAGTTGACTTTTTGATTTGTAGGTTGAACGAGCGTTGACCGTTGACCGTGACGTAGTTCAAGACGTCACGAGTCAGTAGACAGGTGGCACGCCCGATTCTGATATCCGAGGAGGAAGTTATGATGTTCGGAAGGTTAAGGGCATTACCATAATTTGGCTAGTTAGAAGGAAAATGTTGACTTTTTGCTGGACTCTTAGTTTTCACGTAGACCGAGGACCGTTGGATAAGTCTCGACGTCCTGAGTACAACGACAGGCGGCACGCTGTCATCGGACATCGGACGGTTAAGTTATGGTTCTAGGAAATTGGAGGGTAAAATGGTAAATTGGACACCTAGGGGAATTTTGGTCTTTTCACAGTTGGGCCAATCAGATAAGGCCATATGGGAAAGTGTGATTGGATATTTATAATCCTGTCCACATGATGATGGACACGTGGGGGACACCTAGAGGTTTCTAGGAGGTTTATTGTGTGCACGGCTACAAATTGCACGATTTTGAACCGTGCAATCGTTCACAGAGCAGAAAACAGGGAGTTGAGACTGTGAGGATTGCTGATCGATTTTCAGTGTGTGAAGGCTTGGGGCTTGAGTGGTTGATCAGGACGGGTTGGTGAGTGAGTGATTGTGTTTCAGAGAGGGTTGGACGGTGGCTCTGTGTGTGTCGTGACCAGAAACCAGGAGACAGAGCAGGGACACCGTGCACGGTTGTGCACCCCAGTTAAGAAAACCATCAAATTGGACGGGTGGAGGTGTTCAGTGACCTGAGAAGAGTCGTGTGGACTCAGTGGAGCACGGCAGAGACCGGAGCAAGGGTAAATGTTCTCTGTCCCCTGTTTTTCCAGAATTCTTTAAATTGAAAGTCGTGAGGTTTGGGTGATTGTTGAGGTGTTTTAAGGATCCTATTAGCTCTAGGAGGGTGAGAGTGACCTTAGGGGGTGAACTGGAGCTTCACGATGGCTGTGGGTGGCCGGAGACAGAAACTCAGATTTTCTGAGTTTTCTTCGAGTTTTGGACGATGAGATTAGGGCCTTTGTTTCACGAATTGATTAATGGAATCAACTACCCAGACCAGGACGAAGCTAAGGGAATCAAAAGGAGTGAAAATGGTTGGGAAATGGCAAAGAACCGCCCTCGCCGGTTTAGACCGGTCGAACGGCTGAGGAAGATGATGAACAGTGCCACTGTTGCAGGCGCGTGAGGCCCACACGCAGCCCCTTTGGGCGACGCGTGAGGGCGCATGGGGCAGTTTCCGGGGAAGTGTTCAACATGGTTTATAGTCTAACCGTTGTAACGAACTTATTGGGACAAGTTTCGAGGCAATCGAACAACGTCTCGGGTTAGTCTTAAGAGTTCGAAGTTTTAGGGTTCCGTTTAATTACGTTTAAAATCCGGAAAAATTGGGGAAATTAAGTATAAGCTTAATAAAGTAGTTAGTGACCTCGTTATGGGATTTGGACAGGTTCGAGAAAGCCGAGGATAGCGGAATGGCCGGGGACGGCATAAGTGCAAGCGTATCGAGACGACGTTAGAATGGTCTGTGAGTGGACTTTGTTTTCTAACGCTTAATGCATGCATATATGTTTTTATATGTTTTCGATACGTGATTCTATGATTTGATTTATGATTGTGATGGTTTACGAATTTTGCATGTTTTTCGAGGAAATTACAGAATTTCACGTTTTACGAGATTTCGATGGATATTGTGATTTGAACCTGGTTTTCATGATTTGATGTTGGGGTTTGAAATATGATTTAAAAATCAATGATTAAAATGGATTTCGGAATGTGTTTTCGGGCTTGAAGCCCAGGTCAGAAAGTGGTTTTAAGAAATGTGATTTCGGGTTTTTGTATTGGAATTCCGGATGACGATTCGGGATTCGATTTGGGACTTGAAAGTGGATTCCGGGTTTGGGTTCGGAATGGTTATTCCGGATGGCGGCTTACGGAATGATGGTTTCAGACTCGGATCTGGAAAGGAGATGGATATGAGTTCTGGGTTTGGATTTGGGATCCTTATGAGATTGCGGATTCGGATTTGGAAATGGAAAATGGTTTTCAAATGGTTTTGGATTGGATTTGCTAGATCTGGTTATTGGGTTTAAAGACCCGGATTATGTTATGACGGTGGACGAGCCCGGATTGGGTTTAAAGACCCGGATTGAGTTTAAAGACTCGGGAGTTTAAAGACTCGGATATTTTGATTTTCCCCCGTAGGCCTGTTGAGTTTAAAGACTCGGGAGTTTAAAGACTCGGATTCTATTGAGGCCTGTATTGACTTTAAAGACTCGGGAGTTTAAAGACTCGGATAGATCCAGCAGGTTCGATGGATGAAAATGTGGTTTCAAATGTGTTTTGGTTTTCACTAAGACTTGATGATGATGGTTTGGAATAAAGGTTTCCGAGGTTTTGGGCTCTGCCTGGATGATACGGCTTTGATGGTTTTGGGCTGAGGCCCGGGAATTGGAAAAAGAAACTGTGTTTGGTTTTCTTATATGGTTTTATGACATGAATTGGATATGCATGCATTGGTTTATAAACGAAGGGTATAAATGTAATTGTATTTTCTGATAACTGTTTTCAAACTTATACTTTATTTTTGTCCACTCACAGTCTTTTCGTGTTTTTGATACCCTCCAGGTTGTTGCGGCACGGGCTGTTGGTCGAGAGAGAGACGGAGACATCACACCTACGATCCACAGTAGTTCGGTATACTCTGGGAGGACCGGTACCTTTTCGGATGGTTGGTTCGAGAATCCCTTGTCCGACTTACGTGTCACATGCAGGTTGGATGTCAGTTTAACCTTCGTGTCATGCGTAATTTAGACGGGATCCGGATTTAGCCCTTAATCCCAGGGGATTAGGGGTGGGTCTTGACAACGAGTCCGTAGATAGGCGGCACGTCGAAATCGGACGTCGAACGGAGAAGATATGGTTACGGAATCGAAATCAGGGATTTACGACTCAGGATTGGATTAAAATAATATTAAATCTGATTGGGGGATTAATTAATTGTGAGGCCTTTGGATGAGTGACAAGTGTCACTCATCCAATTGGTCATTACCCCTAAAAAGTGACACGACCCACCTTCAATCCCCCGGGATTAAGGGTTAAGTCATGCTCCCGTCTAACTCACGCATAACACGAAGGCTAAACCGGCATTCAACCTCCATGTAACACGTAAGTCGGACAAGGAATTGCCAATCGAATCGGCCCAAATTACCGAACTTCCCAGCACGTGCAGAATCTACTATGGATTGTGTAAGTGATTTCTCCGTCTCTCTCGATTTACAACCCGCACCGTGACAACCTGGAGGGTATCGAAAATACAAAAGACTATGTGTGGACAAAAATAAAGGATAAGCTTAGAAAATAGTTCATAAGAAAGTACTTTTATACCCTCCACGCAAAACCAATGCATGCATTTAAAATCCATGTCATGAAACTAGTTCATATCCAAAACCATCAATGAAAACCAGAACTGTTTCTTTCCTTAAATTCGCAGTTCAAATCCAGGGCCTCAACCCAAAATCATAAATCAAACATCAAAGTATGAGAACTCAGCCCCAAAACTCATCAAATCCAATTCATCCGGGCCACTGCCCAAAACATCTGAAAACCAGTGAAAAACATCAATCATGCGAGTTGCTGGATCTCAAGTGCGCCCGAGTCTTTAAACTCAAAAACCATGCGCATAATCAGGCCTTCTCGGGATATTAACGAGTCTTTAAACTCAAAACACAATCAATAGGCATCGGGGGATATCATAACCGAGTCTTTAAACTCAAAACAAATACCGAGTCTTTAAACTCAAAACATATCAATCCAGGGCCCTCCCCCGTCAATCAACCGATTCTTTAAACTCAAAACCAGATCCAACCGTTTTCTTTCTTTTTCCGGGCCTTTAAACCCAAAACCACTTTTCAACGGGTTTTAAACCCAAAATCATTTGAAAATCATAGAAAATCCACATCCGAATTTGCAATAATGATTCCGTAAGCTAGCATCCCGAACCATCATCCCGAACCCAAATCCAGAGTTTCCCTTTCAAGTTTCAAAACTGAATCAAGAATCATCTTTTCAAATTCGATTCCAAAACCGAAATCTCGTTGATCAAACGCACATGGACAGGGCTCCAAGCCCGAAATCACTTTTCGAAATCCATTAAAACTCATATTTCAAATCCCGAAATTAAATCATCAAAACCATGATTAAATCACAATAGAAATCGAAAACTCGTAAAACGTGCAAATACGTCATTATCTCGAAATACGTGCAAAATTGTAAAGCATCAAGAGCATAATCATAAACATAGAAATCACGTATATAAAACATATAAAAATGTATATGCATGCATCATAAGTTAGAACGTAAAGTCCACTCACAGACCGTTCGCATCGCCGTCTCGATACGCGCGCACTTATGCCGTTCCCGGCTAATCCGATATCATCAGCTTTCTCGAACCTGCCCAAATCCCATAATAAGGTCACTAACTACTTCGTAAAGCTTATACCAAAGCCCCGTAATTTTTCCAAATTTTTAACTATTTTTAAACGAGCCTTAAAACCTTTGGACATCCCAAAACCCATCGAGACGATGTCCGATTGACTCGAAACCAGTGCCAAAATGTTCGTTACATCGAATACTTTAAAAGTCATGTTGGAACCATCATCAAAACCCGTGCCACGCGCCCACACGCGCTGCTCAAAGGGGCTGCACGTGGGCCTCACCCGTCGGCTACTGTTCATCTTCAACCTTGGGTGAACCGGGTTTGAACTGGTTCGGTTCAGGTCGGTTCAATCAAACCGGAGGTCACGGTTTTTTCTGGTTTTTCCATCTTTTTCACTCCTAATTGACCCAGTATCTTCGTCCTAATCTCACCAAATGATCTAGCTAATGAAAACACAATTTGAGGACTCGGAGATTACCTTCCCGACTCAAAAACCGACTGTCCACCGTCGACCGTCGCACTTGCACGATCCCAGCCTCCATTTTTCTTGATCTTAAAAGCAATAAATTCCTTAAGTCCTCCAGAACCTCGTCCAAACAATCCATTTGATTAATTGTTATTAAAACACACTTTGCCATTTTAGAATTCAAAAGATGTTCCTATGGGTTTTTCACTTACCGTCAACGTTAGGTCTCGACATCCAGCTCTGCCACTTCCTCACAACCTCAGACACCTTACCCAATGAGCCAAATCGATTCTCATCTCTTAAATCCAACTTCCCAAGTTCAACACAAACAGGGGCCTTCTCGAGTTTTCTCAGCTACCACTGTCGTCCTCCGTCGTCGAGCCTTGCCGTGGCCACCAGTCGTCTCAGCACAGCCTCTCTTCCAACTTTCCTTCACACCCTACCTTCATCTGAACAGGTTTGAGAGGGTTGGAGTTCCACGATCATCTCTGTCTCTGTTTCCTGCCAAAATCCACGACCACCGTCCACGATGGTGGAACCACCACTCATATCTCGTCTCAACTCTCCACTTCCCTTCACACAACACTCACGGTTAATGAAGATCATAGGGTTCATTTGGATGGTTTTTCACAATTCAAGCTCTCCTTTATTTCCCTCTGTTTGTAAACCACACACACACACACCGTGCACGAATTTAAAATCAGTCTGAGGCTTCTCACCCATCCAGACCCAGCCAAGTGTCCAAAACCTGGTGGGCGCACTTCCAAAGGCAGCCACATGTTCAAACCTAACTGGGCACAAATCCCAATGCTATCAAATGACCAAAATGCCCCTTGGTGCCCAAATTACCATTTTACCCCTCATATTCCTAGACTCGTAACTCTGTCGTCCGAACTCCAATTGTCTCATGCCGCCTGTCGTTGTTTTTAGGAGACCGAGACCTACCTAACGGTCCTCGAATTACGTGAAAAAGCCATGTCGTATAAAAAGTCAAAAAATTGCCCATTTTTAACCAAATTACCAAAATACCTTCAAACTTCCGAACGTCATAATTTCCTCCTCGGATGTCGAAATCGGATGTGCCACCTGTCTATGAACTCGTGACGTCCCGAACTACGTCACGGTCATCGGTCAAAGTCCATTTGACCGCCCGAAAGAAAAGTCAACATGTTTGCCCATTCTAGGGGCAAAATTGTCATTTCACACCGTCCGTCCGAAAACATCCCACTAATCACCGGTTAACTTCACTAATCCATCATTAACCACTAATCTAATCCCGATTTTCGGGACGGGTTGTTACAAAAAGTGGATCTAGGTTAATTGGTGGATTAGATATATATATTTCTATAATTGTTTCACCCAGTTCTCATCTCCACCATCCATTCATATCTCTTCCTCTCATCTCCATCCTTCATCTCCATCATTTTCTTTAGCGTCTGATTATCACCACCAAACTTCATCATCTTTCATTTTTTTTCTTCAAAACCCGAACACCATTCCCTTACAGCCCCCCCCCCCCCCCCCCCCAAAAACCTCCTTATTTGTACGTAGTATGTGAATGGAAATGTGTGAGGGAAGAGAGACGATGATGATGAGGCCATCGGGGAGGACCGTCGTGGACGGTGGTAAAGGCCCGAAGGCAAAACCCGTGAGGTATGGCTTTTGCTTCAAAAATGGAAAACTTGGATTGGAGGTGTGTTAGTCGATTTGATCAATTGTATTGTGTTCTAGGGACTAGGAAAAGTCGTTTGGTGCTGGTTTCGTGGACCCATGTGGCCGAAATCGCGAGAAACCGAACCGACGGTGGAACCTTGGTCATTTGTTTTCTGATCGGGAAGGTGAGTTTAAGGACTTATTTCTGTGTTTTTAGTAGTTGAATCGATTGAAAATGATGGGACAAGGATTTAGGAATTAAAAGGATTGAAAAACAGGTCGAAAATGAGGAAAACCAGTCTCGCCGGTCTGGTTCAGTCGAAACCAGTGAACCCGGTTCGACAGAGGTTAGGGATGATGAACAGTGCAGTCGCGTGGCTTTCACGTGCAGCCCCTTTGAGCGACGCGTGAGTGCGCGTGAAGGGTAGTTTGGGAATGTGTTCAATATGACTTTTAATTTATTTGATGTAACGAACATTTTGGGACTGATTTCATGTCGATCGGACATTGTTTCGATATAGTTCGGGATGTCCGAAAGTTTAGGATCGAGTTTAAAAATAGTTAAAAATTTGAGAAAATTATGGGGCTTCAATGAGATGTTAATGAAGTAGTTAGTAACTCTCTAGTATGATTTGGACCGGTTTGAGAGTCCCGGTGACGGCGATTAGCCCGGGAAGGCGTATGGGCACACATATCGAAGTGGCAGCTAGGACGGTCTGTGAGTGGACCTTGATTTCTAAACTGTGATGCATGCATAAATGTTTTATACGTTTTATAGATATGATTTATATCATGATGATTATGTATTGGTGATTTACATGATTTCAAGTATTTCGAGGCGATTTACGTATTTGCAAGTATATCGAGGATTATGGTTTTGCACTAACTATACGTGCCTATGGTTTCAGTAATGGTTTCATGAAATGGTTTTGGATTTGAAAAGGTAACTCGGGCACGAGACCCATTTGTGTTGGAAATCCTCGGACTTGAAGTCCATTTAGTTACGTTGTCGGGCTAGAGGCCCAATTGGTTCGTGATTTGGTTTCGGATTTGAAAATATGGAATCGGGCATGAGACCCATTTGATTTACAAACTAGCGGACTTTGGTTCCATTTGATTTAATAAGGCATTGGGCTGGAGGCCCAGTTGGTTTACGAAATAGGGCTTGAGGCCCAGTTGGTTTACATGATCGGGCTTGAGGCCCAGTTGGTTATGATATCGGGCATGAATCCCATTTATGGCTTATAAATGTGATTTCGGGTTTGGAAACCCTAACTGGATTTGGATTTGGAAAGAATGGATTACTGGGTTCATGACGGTTTTGGGGACCGGACATGGATCCTTGAAAGGTTTTGAGAATGATTTCGAAATGGTTTTTCGTATACCATCCTTTATTATGGATTGTCTCCTCCGGGGAGGGTCGTTGGCCTGGGTGGACCCCGGAGCACTAAGTGAAGTCGCCCCCGTTGGGTACCTTACTCTCATGAGGCTTATTGGATTATAACCCCCAGGGAGGGTCAATGATATGAGGACATTGACCTGGGTGGACCCTAGTGAGACTTGAGATTTGAGACCCCGGGTAGCACACACGTAGCTTTGGAAACCGTGATAGGATTGGTTATATGATATATGGTAAACATGATTTCTTGGATTTGTGAAATTGTGTTTTATGAATATTAAATGGATTTGCGCAATGACCCACATACTCAGATGTATGGTTTTGGGCTGAGTTCCCACATATGGTTGAAATGAATTATGGATTTGTGTAAATGGTTTTGGACAGGGGCCCGTATGACTTGAATTTACGGAACTTGGGGCTGAGATCGTAATAATGGTTATTTGAATAAATGGTTTTCGAATGCATGCAGGCTTTTTAGTGAAGGGCATAAATATCTTTATGAAATGTGTTTTTATGAACTTACTACTTTTCGTCCACTCACAGCTTTTGATGGTTTTTAATGCCCTTCAACTTGATCACGGATGCGGACTGTAGCAGAGACCGAGACATCACACTCCTCCACCAGATCCTAGCGCGCTCTGGAAGTCGGTCGGGCTGAAAGTTTGCATTATCCCTTGTTTGACACTTCGTGTCAGACGAGATCATGACACATCCCTTATTAATCACGGGGGGATTGGGATGGGTTGTGACATGTAACACCCTGGATATTCAACGAAATGTAAAATGACCATTTTCCCTTGAAAGTTAAAGAGTTGACTTTTGACCCAAAAAAGTCAAAGTGTTGACTTTTGATCGGGACACCTTTTTGGAAACTTTGAAGAAAGGGGGAGAGCACAATAGGTAAACCTTGAACCTGTGAGCATGAAAAATGAGTTTTCGGTTTATGAGCATGAACATTGAAATTGTGTGTTCCTATGTCCTTTTGGAGTCCTTGGAATCATTTTAAGCTTGAAATGATGGAGTTTTGCACGCAGGAAGGTCAAGGATGGGACTTTGAAACCATGGCTGAAAGCCATGAGGTTGGTACGCGAGTTTGAGGTAAGTTTTTGTGCATTTAACCATACTGATCATTTTCTGAGGTTGTGTAGGTGTTGTTAGATGTTTAAAGTATGAAAAACATTCGTAAAAATTGGGAGATATAACTGGGTCACGATCGCGGGTCAAGAAGACCTGAAACCAGGACCCACGGGAGGTTAGAGACGACCTCTGCGTAGGTGCATGAGGCCCACACGCAGAACCTGTCTCTAACTTCACCCAACTGGTGTAGGGACGTCGGTCAAAATTTGGAAAATTGATCAACATGAAAAATGTTCAGGATGCTATTATGAGTTTAATGGTCCAAGGTTTGAGTTAATTGGACCTTATATGAGAAAATTATGCTTGTTCAAAGTTATTATGTTTTATTTAAACATCCTTAATTAATTCTAAAATTGGGATTAATTAAGGGCTTAATCATCAATCAATCAATGATTATGAATTGAATCAAGGAAAACCATGGTGAAAGGAAGAATTATAACATGGTTGCGGGATCAAAGATTTGCTATGGGCAGTGGAGATAATTATGGGATAAATTGTGGTAAATTATGGAAGTTGGATAATCTTAAATTGTCAGGACCCACCCCTAATCCTCCGGGATTAAGGGCTAAATCCTGATCCCGTCTAAATTACGCATGACACGAAGGTTAAACTCACATCCAACATGCATGTGACACGTAAGTCGGACAAGGGATTCTCGAACCAACCATCCAAAAAGGTACCAGTCCTCCCAGAGTATACCGAACTACTGTGGATCGCAGGAGGGATGTCTCCGTCTCTCTCTCGACCAACAGCCCGTGCCGCAACAACCTGGAGGGTATCAAAAACACGAAAAGATTGTGAGTGGACAAAAATAAAGTATAAGTTTGAAAACAGTTATCAGAAAATACAATTACATTTATACCCTCCGTTTAAAAACCAATGCATGCATATCCAATTCATGTCATAAAACAATATAAGAAAACCAAACACAGTTTCTTTTTCCAATTCCCAGGCCTCAGCCCAAAACCATCAAAGCCGTATCATCCGAGCAGAGCCCAAAACCTCGGAAACCTTTATTCCAAACCATCATCATCAAGTCTTAGTGAAAACCAAAACACATTTGAAACCACATTTTCATCCATCGAACTTGCTGGATCTATCCAAGTCTTTAAACTCTCGAGTCTTTAAACTCAATCCAGGCCTCAATAGAATCCAAGTCTTTAAACTCCCGAGTCTTTAAACTCAATAGGCCTACGGAGGAAAATCATAATATTCGAGTCTTTAAACTCTCGAGTCTTTAAACTCAATCCGAGTCTTTAAACCCAATCCGGGCCCGTCCCCCGTCATAACATAATCCGGGTCTTTAAACCCAATAACCAGATCCAGAAAATCCAATCCAAAACCATTTGAAAACCATTTTCCATTTCTAAATCCAAATCCGCAATCTCATAAGGATCCCGAATCCAAACCGAGAACTCATATCCATCTACTTTCCAGATCGGAGTCCGAAACCATCATTCCGTAAGCCGGCATCCGGAATAACCATTCCGAACCCAAACCCGGAATCCACTTTCAAGTCCTAAATCGAATCCTGAATCATCATCCGGAATTTCGATTAAAAAACCCGAAATCACGTTTCTAAAAACCACTTTCTGACCTGGGCTTCAAGCCCGAATACACTTTCCGAAATCCATTTTAATCATTGATTTTTAAATCATATTTCAAACCCCGACATCAAATCATGAAAACCAGGTTCAAATCACAATATCCATCGAAATTTCGTAAAACGTGAAATTCTGTAATTTTCTCGAAAAACGTGCAAAAACCGTAAACCATCACAATCATAAATCAAATCATAGAATCACGTATAGAAAACATATAAAAACATATATGCATGCATTAAGCGTTAGAAAACAAAGTCCACTCACAGACCATTCCGACGTTGCCTCGATACGCGTGCACTTACGCCGTCCCCGGCCATTTCGCTATCCTGGGCTTTCCCGAACCTGTCCAAATCCCATAACGAGGTCACTAACTACTTTATTAAGCTTATACTTAATTTCCCCAATTTTTTCGAATTTTAAATGTAATTAAACGGAACCCTAAACCTTCGGACTCTTAAGACTAACCCGAGACGTTGTTCGATTGCCTCGAAACTTGTCCCAATATGTCTGTTATAATGATTAGACTAAAAACCATGTTGAACACTTCCCCGGAAACTGCCCCACGCGCCCTCACGCACCGGCTAACGGGGCTGCGCGTGGGCTGCACGCGCCTGCAACAGTGGCATTGTTCATCGTCTTCGTCAGCCGTTCGACCAGTCTGAACCGGCGAGGGCGGTTCTTCGCCATTTCCCAACCATTTTCACTCCTTTTGATTCCATTAGCTTCGTCCTGGTATGGGTAGTTGATTCCATTAATCAATTCGTGAAACAAAGGCCCTAATCTCATCGTCCAAAACTCGAAGAAAACTCAGAAAATCTGAGTTTCTGTCTCCGACCACCCACAACCACCGTGAAGCTCCAGTTCACCCCCTAAGGTCACTCTCACCATCCTAGAGCTAATAGGATCCTTAAAACACCTCGAAAATCACCCAAACCTCACGACTTTCAATTTAAAGAATTCTGGAAAAATAGGGGACAAAGAACACTTACCCTTGCTCCGGTCTCCGCCGTGCTCGCCGCCGTACTCCACTGAGTCCACACGACTCTTCTCAGGTCACTGAACACCTCCACCCGTCCAATTTGATGGTTTGCTCAATTGGCGTGCACAACCGTGCACGGTGTCCCTGCTCTGTCTCCTGGTTTTTGGTCACGACACACACACACAGCCACCTTCCAACCCTCTCTGAAACACAATCACTCACTCACCAACCCTTCCTGATCAACCACTCAAGCCCCAAGCCTTGACACACTGAAAATCGATCAGCAATCCTCACAATCTCAACTCCCTGTTTTCTGCTCTGTGAACGATTGCACGGTTAAAAATCGTGCAATTTGTAGCCGTGCACACAATAAACCTCCTAGAAACCTCTAAGTGTCCCCCACGTGTCTATCATCCTGTGGACAAAATTATAATTATCCAATCACACTTTCCCATATGGCCTTATCCGATTGGCCTAACTGTGAAAAGACCAAAATGCCCTTAGGTGTCCAATTTACCATTTTACCCTCTAATTTCCTAGAACCACAACTTAACCGTCTGCCGTCCGATGATAGCGTGCCGCCTATCGTTGTACTCAGGACGTCGAGACCTATCCAACGGTCCTCGGTCTACGTGAAAACTAAGAGTCCAGCAAAAAATCAACATTTTCCTTCTAACTAGCCAAATTACGGTAATGCCCTTAACCTTCCGAATATCTTAACTTCCTCCTCGGAAGTCGGAATCAGGCGTGCCACCTGTCTACGGACTCGTGACGTCTTGAACTACGTCACGGTCAACGATCAACGCTCGTTCAACCTACAAATCAAAAAGTCAACTTTTGGCACACTATTCACAAGGGAAAAATCGTCATTCTGCGCTAAAAGTCCAAACGTAACCAACTAACCACCGATTAATCTAACTAATCCATCATTAATTACGTTGCTAATCCGGACTCCCGGGACGGGTCGTTACAATCTACCCTCCTTAAAAGAATTTCGTCCCAAAATTCCACATCTCGTACCCCACACCTGGGTCTCCTACCCGGTGTCCATCTCTGGCCAAATCCAACTTCTCCTCACAGTTCCCAACCTGTCATCACAACTTAGCCAGATGAACCTTATCACCTGAAATCAAGCCTCCCCGATTACCAGTTTCGACACTTCTGACATCTTCCCATCAACAACATCCAACTTGTGGGAACGACACCAGTCGTCCGTCTACCCTGGCACTAAGCCAAACACCAAGACTTCTACCCAACCTGCACATCCAGAACAACAATCTGGTGCCATCCACGTACCCCGTGCCCAGTACCACCCCTAAACTACATTGCTTACGCAAGGGACACTCTATGAACATACAAGAAACAAAGGTTATTTAGAATACCCAAACACAGTTCATAGAGTACATCCTCGCGTACTTCCACCTACACCTCCCTGATACTCACCTCCTATACCAACTCTCGAATCACAATCAACGTTTACGAACCTCGGATTCCTCAGGAACGACCCTCAAAGCCGTCAATCACCAAATCTCGAACAATGTCCAAGCACGAGACTCGGCATCACACAAATGCCAACCTCGACATTTTTAACACATCAGGATGAGTCCATGAAATCCCACTGATGGTCAAACCTGTCCATACCACCCTAGCCTGCTCCAACACGAAGCCTAGGTCCACCGCGCTTCCGTTCGTCCTGATACATGACCTACCCTTGGTCATCCCTACCTCGCTCTAAGTACGAACCCTCGTCCAGAGTCATCCACCAGGCACCCATAACCTCGGCTGCACCTAGCAGCACCATCTTCGATCCGGCCGGAAGTCGGCCCAAACCACAAGGATTACGATACCATCAACCCCAATTCACGGTTTCCCTCAGGTCCTTCTCACTACAATCCAGTAATCCCACGGGGTTTCTCAAATCATCCCCCTCGTCCAGGTTATCCAAACCCTCAACATCCAAACACTATCCGGCCCAACCGGCCTCCTTGGCCTACGTATCTCACTGATTCAACAAGTTACTCTCAGGACCCTCAAGCAGACCAACCTACTCATCTGTAGCTCACCGGCTACCATCTAGGTTAATCCTGCTAGTGTACCTCCGACCCTTATGGTTCATCCATCACTCAAAACCAGTGCTAACACACTAACCGTTCCGGCCCTAAGCCGACGTACATCACACCTCGTACTGCGTATCGAGCGACTAACATCCTGCTAACTAACCACAACGAACGTACTATCACTATCGTATCCAGGTTGTTGTCGGGCTATTCCACGTCGAGACATCACATCCACAGTAGCATCACACCACCCAAGTCAACGAACCACAACTCTGGGAACCAATCTTCGCACAAAACATAAGCAACCTCGCTCTGATACCAATTGTCAGGACCCACTCCTAATCCCCCGGGATTAAGGGCTAAATTCTGATCCCGTCTAAATTACGCATGACACGAAGGTTAAACTGACATCCAACCTGCATGAGACACGTAAGTCGGACAAGGGATTCTAATTGTCAGGACCCACCCCTAATCCCCCGGAATTAAGGGCTAAATCCCGATCCCGTCTAAATTACGCATGACACGAAGGTTAAACTGACATCCAACCTGCATGTGACAAGTAAGTCGGACAAGGGATTCTCGAACCAACCATCCGAAAAGGTACCAGTCCTCCCAGAGTATACCGAACTACTGTGGATCGTAGGTGTGATGTCTCCGTCTCTCTCTCGACCAACAGCCCGTGCCGCAACAACCTGGAGGGTATCAAAAATACGAAAAGATTGTGAGTGGACAAAAATAAAGTATAAGTTTGAAAACAGTTATCAGAAAATACAATTACATTTATACCCTCCGTTTATAAACCAATGCATGCATATCCAATTCATGTCATAAAACCATATAAGAAAACCAAACACAGTTTCTTTTTCCAATTCCCGGGCCTCAGCCCAAAACCATCAAAGCCGTATCATCCGGGTAGAGCCCAAAACCTCGGAAACCTTTATTCCAAACCATCATCATCAAGTCTTAGTGAAAACCAAAACACATTTGAAACCACATTTTCATCCATCGAACCTGCTGGATCTATCCGAGTCTTTAAACTCCCGAGTCTTTAAACTCAATCCAAGCCTCAATAGAATCCGAGTCTTTAAACTCCCGAGTCTTTAAATTCAACAGGCCTATGGGGGAAAATCATAATATCTGAGTCTTTAAACTCCCGAGTCTTTAAACTCAATCCGGGTCTTTAAACCCAATCCGGGTCTTTAAACCCAATCCGGGCCCGTCCCCCGTCATAACATAATCTGGGTCTTTAAACCCAATAACCAGATCTAGCAAATCCAATCCAAAACCATTTGAAACCCATTTTCCATTTCCGAATCCGAATCCGCAATCTCATAAGGATCCCGAATCCAAACCCAGAACTCATATCCATCTCCTTTCCAGATCCGAGTCCAAAACCATCATTCCGTAAGCCGGCATCCAGAATAACCATTCCGAACCCAAACTCGGAATCCACTTTCAAGTCCCAAATCGAATCCCGAATCGTCATCCGGAATTCCGATTCAAAAATCTGAAATCACGTTTCTTAAAACCACTTTCTAACTTGGGCTTCAAGCCCGAAAACACTTTCCGAAATCCATTTTAATCATTGATTTTTAAATCATATTTCAAACCCCGACATCAAATCATGAAAACCAGGTTCAAATCACAATATCCATCGAAATCTCGTAAAACGTGAAATTCCGTACGTTCCTCGAAAAACGTGAAAAATTCGTAAACCATCACAATCATAAATCAAATCATAGAATCACGTATGGAAAACATATAAAAACATATATGCATGCATTAAGCGTTAGAAAACAAAGTCCACTCACAGACCATTCCGACGTCGCCTCGATACGCGTGCACTTACGCCGTCCCCGGCCATTCCGCTATCCTCGGCTTTACCGAACCTGTCCAAATCCCATAACGAGGCCACTAACTACTTTATTAAGCTTATACTTAATTTCCCCAATTTTTCCAGATTTTAAACGTAATTAAACGGAACCCTAAACCTTCGAACTCTTAAGACTAACCCGAGACGTTGTTCGATTACCTCGAAACTTGTCCCAATATGTTCGTTACAACGATTAGACTAAAACCCATGTTGAACACTTCCCCGGAAACTGCCCCACGCGCCCTCACGTGCCTCCCAAAGGGGCTGCGCGTGGACTTCACGCGCCTACAACAGTGGCACTGTTCATCGTATTCCTCAGCCGTTCGACCGGTCTGAACCGGCGAGGGCAGTTCTTTGCCATTTCCCAACCATTTTCACTCCTTTTGATTCCCTTAGCTTCGTCCTGGTCTGGGTAGTTGATTCCATTAATCAATTCGTGAAACAAAGGCCCTAATCTCATCGTCCAAAACTCGAAGAAAACTCAGAAAATCTGAGTTTCTGTCTCCAGCCACCGACAGCCACCGTGAAGCTCCAGTTCACCCCCTAAGGTCACTCTCGCCCTCCTAGAGCTAATAGGATCCTTAAAACACCTCGACAATCACCCAAACCTCACGACTTTCAATTTAAAGAATTCTGGAAAGACAGGGGACAGAGAACACTTACCCTTGCTCCGGTCTCCGCCGTGCTCGCCGCCGTGCTCCACTGAGTCCACACGACTCTTCTCAGTTCACTGAACACCTCTACCCGTCCAATTTGATAGTTTGCTCAATTGGGGTGCACAACCGTGCACGGTGTCCCTGCTCTGTCTCCTGGTTTCTGGTCACGACACTCACACACACAACCACCGTCCAACCCTCTCTGAAACACAATCACTCACTCACCAAACCGTCCTGATCAACCACTCAAGCCCCAAGCCTTCACACACTGAAAATCGATCAGCAATCCTCACAGTCTCAACTCTCTGTTTTCTGCTCTGTGAACGAGTGCACGGTTCAAAATCGTGCAATTTGTAGCCGTGCACACAATAAACCTCCTAGAAACCTCTAGGTGTCCCCCACGTGTCCATCATCCTGTGGACAGAATTATAAATATCCAATCACACTTTCCCATATGGCCTTATCTGATTGGCCCAACTGTGAAAAGACCAAAATGCCCCTAGGTGTCCAATTTACCATTTTACCCTCCAATTTCCTAGAACCACAACTTAACCGTCCGACGTCCGATGACAGCGTGCCGCCTGTCGTTCTACTCAGGACGTCGAGACCTATCCAACGGTCCTCGGTCTACGTGAAAACTAAGATTCCAGCAAAAATTCAACATTTTCCTTCTAACTAGCCAAATTACGGTAATGCCCTTAACCTTCCGAACATCATAACTTCCTCCTCGGATGTCGGAATCGGGCGTGCCACTTGTCTATGGACTCGTGACGTCTTGAACTACGTCACGGTCAACGGTCAACGCTCGTTCACCCTACAAATCAAAAAGTCAACTTTTGGCACACTATTCACAAGGGCAAAATTGTCATTCTGCGCTAAAAATCCAAACTTAACCAACTAAACACCGATTAATCTAACTAATCCATCACTAATTACGTTGCTAATCCGGACTCCCGGGACGGGTCGTTACATAAATGAGATAAGAAATAGGTGCATAATTGTGGTGATGTTGAGATAGAACCTTTACATATGTATGGATTATGATACACAAGGTAACAAGTTAGTAACATAAGTTAGTTGACTTGATTAATTATAATGTTACTTTGGATATAAGTAAATTATAAATGGAAATCATGAATGAGAAATTCTTTTGGAAGAATTAGGAGAATTTTGATTATGTGCTTAGTATGTCTTGATCATTATTTTTGTATAAGGAGTTATGTATAGTAATGATTTTGTGGTATGATGATATTATTGTATAAGGACTTACTTTCTTAAGTAAATATTGTTATTTAGATTATGGAAGTTAGGATTTGGGTTCATATTTAAGAAATAACTAATATAATGAGATGAAACACAAATAAAGGGTAATTAGTTTATTCAATAGGCCCTTAAAAGTAAGTTGCATATATGACATGGGTATAAGGAATCATAAATTGATTATTATGTGCTAAGTAATTTATATGGAATTATGTTATGATTGCTATGTAGTGATTTGGTTTCTAGTTATACAAACATATGTCTCTTGATAATTGAATTATATTCGAGTAACTAGTAAACGAGTTTTTGATGAGTTATTTGGATAATAAATACTTGGTACATATATGTTCACATAAATAGTCTTCTTTTACTTAAACGCTGTATACGTTATTATATGTGATTGTCTTAGTGAACTTCTGATGTTTTGGAAAATATAAGGAAGGGGTTTTGAATAAGGACTTGTGTATATGAAATGAGGGAATAATTGGGTGTTTGGAAGAAATGGTTATTTAACTAAATTGTTTTATAATTAATGTTAGAAATTACGATAAGTGTGATAACAAATATAAAAACCAGATTACGCTCAAATTGGTCAAATCCACTTCTTGTTGGGGGAGTGGGTTGGACATGGGCGGTAAACCTGCATCAATGGGTTTAATTTGGTCGATTAAATCGGTAAAAATTGATAGTATCCCTTGTCTAGCAAGGATTTTTCAGGCGGGAGTAGAACCGATCTAGTTTTCGTAAAATTTAGGGACGGGTCTTATCATGTGTGATGGCTGGCCATACTATGGTCATGATAGAATCAGACTCACTACAGTTGATTCAATTGGTGCGTATGAAGGGTAATGATGGTATTATTACCAATATCCTTCATGATATTTATGTAATTTGTGAGTTTTTTTCGTCGATTACTTTTCAATTTTCCTCTAGGGTGTGTAACATGGTGGCTCATGTTGCAACTGACCATGTTAAGAGTAAGAATGGGTACCATGCTTGACCTGATATTAAGCCAATTTGATTGTTTAGCCCTCTCGCAAAGGATATTAGTGTTTTTATTCGTACTTAATCAATAAAGATACATTTCCAAGAAAAAAAAACTACAAAATACATTCTCTAATATTTAAAATGGAAAGTCCTGTTTTTGTTTTTGTTTTACAAAATAATTTTTAGAAGGTTGTTTTGTAAAATAATCCAAATGGGCCTTTACATTCTGTACTTTTACGCATTCTACTCTTCATATCATTATGGATTTTTAGAGCCCATTAAGCAACATTTTGCACAAACCATTTCATAATACTATTTTGTAAAATAAAATCAAGCAATAGGATTTTGCATTTTGTAGGAATGCATTTTTTATTTTGCTATGAAAATAAATTTGAAAGAATGAAAATGATAAAGCTTTTTTCTTACAAAAAAAAAAAGAAAAAAAAATCCAATACACATTTGCCAATAATTTCTAAGCATAAATTTGAGACGATGGTCGTGGGATTGGTGGTATTAGAAATTAGCCCTGTGCATAGTTCGGTATGGTTCGGTATGGAAGTGATACCGGAACCGTACCAAATAATTTTAACCGGTTCGGTACGGTATGTTATTTCTAAATATAAAATTGATACCGTACCATACCGTACCAATTAGGTTCGGTACGGTTTCGGTTTTGAAGCCAAATTTATAATTTCATTTATTTATTACTTGATTCAATGTCTAAAAACAACATTTTGATAAAATTGAGAAATTAGGACTCTTGTTGGGTAAAAAATATTGCTCAAAATGTATAGAAAATTCATAACCTAATCAATCTCAATACATCAACTAAAATTAACAACATTAACTAAAAAACCCTAACAAATTATTAAATCCATCAACTAAAAAACTCTTAAAATACAATTAAATCTATCAACTAAATTAGTATACAATTAAATCTATCAACTAAATTAATATACAATTAAATCCATCATTAGCTATTAGATTATTAGGGGTTTTTTTTATTGTTGAATTTAATTTAATTTTTAATTAATTAAAAAAATTAAAACCGGTTCGGTTTCGGTATGGGACGGTATTCCTTAACATCGAAACCGATCCCGTACCGATTTAAACCGGTACGGTATTGGTACGATACCGATCATCCTTTCGGTTTTACTATTCGGTTTTTTTCCGGTTTGGTATGATACGGGACGTGATGGTTTCGATATTTCGGGACAATATGCCCACCCTTATTAGAAATAGTGGGGATAGTGCGACAATATAGTTGATGTTGTAATGGAGGTGCATGTTGGTGATTTTGTGGGTGGATATAGTTGTGGTGATGATGCAATGGAGGTGATCGTGAGGTGATACTAGTGATTGGTAGCAGTGGCTGCAGTTGTTACAATCCATATAATAAAAGTAAATGCGAAAAAAAAATCAAATAATTAAATAATAGGTAGTCTCAAGTTGGATGAAACGTACAATATTGGGCTACGCTCGAAGACGGGCTTTATTTAAGGGCCCACAAATGGTTATTGGACCATGATTAGAAGTTTACAAAATTACGATTTTGCACTTTAGGATTTAGAGGGTTGGAGCGTCACTTTCGATCAAGGATACTTTTGTTAGTTTTTCTCACACCTTTATGCGGATTTCAAACTCATGAGTGCATAGACATGCCACACTCAAAAATCAAAATTTGCACGAGGAAATTACAAGTCTGAAATGATTGCGGCGAATTAGTAATTTTGGAAAATTTCAAAACTATAAATAAGATTTTTCTCTCTCCTTCTTTCTCTTTCTCCCTCTTTCTCTCTCTCTCTCTCTGATTTTCTTGGCCGAGAATCGCCAAACATCACAACCATTACCATCTTCGATTCCAAGCGACCCAACCTTCATCTCCACCATCATCTTGTTCATCTTATCCTCCCAATCTTAGCCATATTAGCCATCAAAGATGATGACCGATAAGGACGAAGAAGTGATGACCGAAAAGAAAACAACCGCCTCGCCTTTTTCACCTAGATTTCGGTTACCACAGGTGTTACAGTTGTGGATGCTTTGGAGGACCGTACAAATGAGAAGTAGCTTGCGAGGAATTTTGGGAATGAGGAACTCAACGTGCTTGTAGCAGTGAATCTTATTGGGTGACTACTTCCCGAAGCACTATTTTAGAAGAAAGCTTCATGGATTTGAGGAGGAAGTCATGTACTGACAACTATGATACTACACATTAATATGTGCAATAAAAGTAGTAATCAGTTTCTAGCATATTTAGTGCTTTATCTATGATCATAATTTGGAATTAGAACGCTTTGAGTATTTGTTGTTGCATGGTGGAACAGTTTACTGAATACATTTTGCTTGGTTTTCATTGTTGAGTTTTAATTTCAGTTTCATCACTGGGACTCAGTGTCGTGGTGTCAGCCAACACCCATTTGATTCCGGTATCCAAGTGGATTTCCAGGTCAGGATGTGTCAATTCATATCAGAGTAAGGTTTTGGGAGATGTCATTGGTCACGTGCACTTAATGATCGTAAATGTCGATTTTATGTGTTAGAGCACCTCCTCGAACATGTTTGTGTGACCAATTGTTAGCTATTCCAATTTACTAAGGTAGGGAACCCAATTAGTTGTCGGTCAAAGGGGAAGTGTGTGAGTAACCTTGACCTTTCTTTCGGGTATCCTTAGTGTATTCTCGTCGAATTTCGCTGCTTTCAGATGGTGTGCACGAGCTTAGGGACTCGTCAGGGTAGTGTGAATCAGTAACTCAATGGTGAATGTGACAATGTAATTCCGTCGAAGTCAATTAGTCCAAGATATTGTCTCGGAACTTGAGATTGCGAAAATCATGTCAATAGTTAAAGATGTATTCAACTGAGTCGAACGAGTAAGAATAGTGTCTTGGAAGTCTCCTTTTTCAACTCAATGGGCGTGTTCCTGAGAGCTAAGAATTCTGAGAGGGAAATTACGGCAAGACAGATGTACTTACAAAAGAGTATGAATTGATTAAGAACGATGAAACATGTAGCAACCCAAAGGAGAAGTCAGGTGCTAGGACGAGAGTCAAATCCTTGAAAATGAAAACAAGTAATTAGTTTTAAGAACTTGATTTGATGAAGATGAAGAGATCAATGGAAGTGTTTCGTTTTGAGAAAACTGATTAAATATTATAGTGGTTATCAGGAGTTACTCGTATCACTGCATCTAAAAGAAAATGAGTGAGTTTGTTGGACCTTAAACCATTTATGGACCAAAATTTTGTTAATGTTTGGGATCATATTACTTCCGAATAAGGGTTTAACTTTACCAACAAAGTTCATTGAAAGTATTCAAGACAAAAAGTGGACTAGGTAGTGACAAGGCCCTTCCCAAAAACATTTTGCTAACTTTACCCGGTCCAACGCTCATCTTACCACTAGCCCAAGTTCCAAAAGTATCCTTAATTAGGAACTTAAATTATAGTATAAGATGTAATGACCTGAAAATTTGATAAATGTAATTTCAGAGACTTTTATTGTAAATTGATGATTTTGCCCCTTACTTATATTTGGTCAAATTTGACTTTTTGTCGGAGTACTTTTTGCATTTATCAAGGACCATTTCGTAAGTCTCGGAATTCTGAATTTGTAAACAAGAGACACATCAAAATTAGTGATCCTATGATCGAGTTACGAATAAAAAATGATTGTACAAGACATTCGGAAGTATAGTAAATAGTTTATGGATTTGAATGTGGGGTGGTGTTGAGTCATTACCTGGGTCTTGTGGGATAGTGACATGTGTCACCATCTGGTTTCAATTAATGGCACTGCTATTTATTTGTTGAAATTGTTCACACCATTTTGTGTTCGCATTTTGAGGAGTGGAACAAAAAGGGAACAAGAGAGAAAAAGAGAATAAACATATAGAAGAGGAAGGAAGAAAAACCAAGAGAAGAATGACTAAACAGATAGAACGACAAGGAAGAGAACCTAAGAACGAAAAGAACTCGTGGACTCAATTCCTCCTTCTAGGCATGGACCTTTGAAAATAAGTTTCCTAACATCTTTTTGAGGCATGTACGACCTTAAATTGACTAAGACTTGAAGGTTTTGGACGTTGGAAGTGCTCTGGACGAAGATTTGAAAGTTAGCAAAAAATCCAAGGTTCGAATCCATGAATTCGAGGTGAGGATTTCATGATTTGAAATCATAGAACCATTTCTGGACGTGATTAGACACAATTGGAAGTTTAAAGTGTAAAATTTGGTGTGTAAATGAACAATTTTGGATCGATTTGGGTCGTTCAGATCGGGTCATAGGTGCAAACCCCGTGGGCTGGCCCGGAAAAAGGTTGAAGGCGTGTAGCGTTTCACAATTGCAGTTGTAGCGCGTGGGGAAACCTCCCGGCCATCCATCAGCATGTGGCGACGCGTGGAGTGTCTCTTTCAAATTCAGTCAACATGTATTTTTATGTAATCAATGTAAAGAACATTTTGGCATACTTTTCTGGTCGATCAGATACCGCCTTGAGGTAGTTTTGTGCTTCCAAAGTGTTTATGTGATATGTGTTAACTAGATATTTGTATTAACACTTAATTCATGCATTACTCAATTTAAAACCCTTTTTGCGTAAATGTAGTATTGGTAAATAAAGATCGTTCTGGATCGAGGAATTGAGCGATATTTAAAAACGGTTAGTAGAAAGAATAGAATTTGGGGGTTTTTGAAGATGTTGTAGTCGAAGCTACCTATTTACAACTATGAATTGAAATGTCAATACTCATGCTAACTAGGACTTACAAACCATAGATTAGTTCCATAGACAAAATCGACATTTTTACAGAAGCAAATCCAAATTAACAATTGCATTATTTATTCTATTCCTAACTAACATATGTACACATGATCACTTCTTTCACTTACCATATCTGCACCAACATTTGCACAAATTAAACCAATCACGAAATCTTACTTTCATCATCTCAGATACTTGCATATGTTTTTCATATTATAATGCTCCGAAACGCGAACAATACATTGATAATATGATTCACCCTAAGTTGCTGACTGAATGCTCCGAAACACACACAATACATCAAGTCTCTTCAACCTAATTCTAAATGCTCTGAAACATGAATAAAACATTTAGCATCAAATTGAAGTTTAAGCACTAAACATATGAAGTAACTAAAATTCAGAAAGTAAAACACATGTAAATTGAATTTAATACATACATGCGATGGAAGTGGAAAACCATACTCGTCTATTTAATTGGTTTATTGTGTTCAAACAAAAAATAATCAAATAGAAATCGTATTATAAACATAACAAAAAACAAATACGAGAGTTTAGATAAATGATGAAACATAATTACACTTTTGGAATCTCTGAATCGCAGATGGATGCCAAGGTGGGTGGAAATGGTAGATGGTTATTCACCATGTTCTCTGAATTGCAGATGGAACTTAGTGAAGATGGAGGAAAAACAAAAGAAATCGGACTAAACTCTTATATATGAACTTTGGTATTTTGCGGTTAGGTTTAAAAACTAGGGACAACAAAAGTTTGTGAAGAAGGTGATCCTCTTTTGTGAACAATGATGCCTCAATTTATATGTGTAGAAGACATCTGAAACAGCCACATTCCAAGAGTTTTAATGCCATGTAACAACCCTCATTGATTTCCATTAACTCAGCATAACTAGTTTTGAAACTAAAACTTGTTGTTTTGAAACTGAACAACATCCCTTTAAGATGTGATAACTCTTTGTAGAAATATCCAAATAGCAAGCTGCCAACGCCATCTAAAACTAGACTTTCAAACCTTTCCAACCATATATGACCCATTTTATAATTTGTTCTGAGCTCTTCGGGTTAAGACCCACTAGTTGGATGTTCTTAGGAACTCTCTACGCTGATCTTGGGCCACTTGTGAGCTAGGGACTCATCTTGAGTTTGTTAGGCTTCAAGTAATCCATTCTCAGTTCCTCAAGTCTTTATGAAGCCCAAGCACATCACAGGTGCCTCAAAATATGATCCATTTTCCATCCTCTTGAAGGAGTCCAAACTTGGCACATGGGCACGAGACTTGACTCCTTCCGTCCATGTTCATGGTTTTAAGCCTTTATTCTTCAACTCTTATGGTTTAGTACCTAAAAACATAAAATAAGTTAGAAATGACATTGTTAAGGTTATAACATAGCTAAAAATAGAGAGAATTTGTGATGACCCTAAAATTCAAAAAGAGAAATTTTTAGAATTTGAAACGTAACATGACATTTTTACCCTTAGATTCATGGGTCAAAAGTTGACCTTTTGATTGGATTAATTTTTGCACGTTTTTCAAAGACTATTGTGTAGGTCTTGAGACGCTGAGTCCGTAGACATGTGGCATGTCGAAATCGGAGTTCGAATGTGAGAGTTACGGGTCTAAAATGAACAAGGGTATTTTAGTAATTTTACAAAGAAAGGGAAAATGGTAACTTCAATTGAAAAATTGCTAAGTCATTAGAGGGTGAGTCAATCTGTGGGTTCTGTAACATCTGTCATGTTTATTTGCAACTTAGTGGCAGCTGCTTGTTTAGTGTATGCTTATTTGAACAAAACCAATATCCTGAGCTTTGATTTTCATGCTATCGACTTGAGGGATTATAGAGAACCCATAGAACAGAGAGGTGATGAAATTAGAGAGAACAAGGAGAAAAACAAAAAAGAAAAAGAGGGAGGAAGGGTTTGAAACCCGAAAACGAAATTGAAGAAAATTCAAAAATTCTAGATTTTCGAGTTTGAATCCTTAGGCTGATATTATTGGAATTAAGCTTTTTTTAAGCTTCCTGAACTCCCAACGAATCGAACCAGCACAAAAATGAAGGAATTCAACAAGGTTTTGGCCTAGAACAGAGACTGCGATTTTCCAGAATTTCAAATTCTAATTTGAGTAATTGAAGGTGAAAAAGCATAAAATTGACTTTGAATTCATGTTTAGAATGATCCTAAGATGGTTTCTAGTTGATTCGAATGGAGAAAACAATCGCAATTGAACGGGATTGAACGATGAACGAAAATTTTCAATGACCCACAATTCCATCATAAACTAGTGTCCACAACTCATTTTATAAATCCGAAAACATCAGATCAATCATGTATTCACAATTGACTCCAAATCAGAATCAAAACCATTATCCAATTAGGTCTCAAGCCCACAATACCATTTTCACGCAAATGGTATTGTTTTCACGCACTTGAAATATATAGGATAAATGGTATCATTATCCAACGAATTTGAATGATAAACTAGGATTGAATGATATTGAGTTTAAAGACTCGGGAGTTTAAAGACTCGGTTTCTGATATATGTGATTACTCTTAAATATAATATTTTTGATTTATCGATATTTGTGTCTAGATATTTCATATCATGATTTGATTATTGAACATGAGTTGGAAAATCGTGGGCCATGGAAATTTTGAAACATGTTATGATTCTATTGATCCACTATTTATACTTGATTTGATTTCACCCTATTACTAATGTTTTATGATATGCATGCATACTTTTAAACTAGAGGGTAAGATTGAGTTTCCTCAAATGTATTTATAAATGTTATTTTTGTCCACTCACACCTTTAATGTTTTTATTGACCCTCTAGGCCGTGGCACGAAGATCGAGGCTGATCGAGAGGCGGGAGCATGAGGGGGAACTAGTATGATTATCCCTTGTTTAGCAAGTGCTGAGGGTATTTTTGGAACTTCAGTTAACTTGTCAGACGAGAGCAGGACCAGACACGGTTATCAACGTCCTTCTGGGACGGGTTCTGTCAGAATTGATGTAAAAAGATGACCATTTAGGTGTTTATCAAATCCCCCCACACTTAGATTTTGCTAGCCTCTAGCAAACACTAACACAAATTAGGAATCGACAAAGATTTCAAACAACTAAGCCCTTTAACCATTTTGTCTCAAGATGGCATCAATATAATTATGGCATCACAGACTCACACTTAGAAAGAAGTTTAGCTTATGGAATTCAAGAGTTAATAAGAAGTGTCAAATGCTTCAACTAGTAAGACAATGAGTAAACTATGGTGTGTGGATCTCAGTGTGAATAAAACAAGTATAAATAAACTCACATGAATATTCACTCATAAGTTTTCACTCAATATGTAAATGGTTGTGTTTTCACTCAAAGTATATGTGAGAGATAAAGTAGTAAGACACTCAAATATCTCACATTTTTCAGAATTAAAGCACTTTGTGAAATTTCAACCATAAACCTCAAGAAAGTTTAAATATACTAGCACAAATAAACCAAAACCATAAGCTCATTTTAGTGATTAACTCAACCAATCAAGTTACTCATTTTAAGGATTGTAAGGTCTTTATGAAGGTTGTAATGGGGCTAAGTGTAGAGGCATGAAATATATAGGATAAATGGTACTCAAATTCATTCCAAGACTCAACCAAAGGCTTCCAAAACGCAGCATAGCTTCATCATATTTTAGTGCGTCGATGTTACAAGATCATCCTCCCGAACTTCGGTCAAGTTTTTATCAATGCGAGCCTAGAATTTTTTCTAAACTTCCTTGAGCTTTGCAAACAAGACAAAGGCCGAAATTTTCAATGTAGGCCTTCAATTCTTCTCTTTCTATGAGTTTACAAGTATAAGGGACTTACCCAAACTTTTACATAATCAAGCATTATTACCTATTGAGAGATTCAACAAAATTGTTCTTTGAATTTTTTTTCTTCACTTTTTTCTCATTTTTTCTTTGTTTTTTTCTTTTTTTTTCTTCTCTCAAGGTAATTCTATGTATTACAAAATAGTTTGAGCAAGTCCATCCCTATACACACATACAAATCTTCAATCATCATCATCTTCTTTTGCACGCCATCTTCAAGTCTTCAACCAAGTCTTTGGAATAAGGGTAAATGATGTCTATTCTAGGCTCAAAGTGCATAGATGTTCACGGTGATGAAAAAAAGACTTAATGTAGGCTCAAAGGGGTTTGATTAGGGGGGCCACAACTTGTGCGCACAAATAGGGAGCATGGGTGTATATATATGTGGTGTTAACCCTAATGCATTAGTCATGTCCAAAATCAGAGAGTTTATGAATTTAAAAGCTTTGAAAATCACATAGAAATAAGTTCTAGCACTCTAGAGTTCATAAAAAACTATGACAAGTAGTAATGAGGCATATGCAAATCAATTCAAATAAAGAACATATGAATTACTCATCAAAGATATGTATATATCTCTAAGGCTCACATAGGGTTCACATGATTAAAACTTATCTTAGCATACTCATTTATGTACTAATTTATCATGCATCATCTACTACAAGTCATAAACACTCAAGCACAATGCATTAACAATTGAATTCAAATTTTAGTGATCATATTTTAGCCATGTCTTATCCCGTTTTTCCTCTATTATTATCATTGACGGATTAAGGGCACCTTAAGACTCTATAAAAACACTAAGTTAATTTTTTTAATGAAGTAATTAAAAATGATTTTTAAAACAAAAATTTTGTTTTATTTTACACAAATAAAATTGTAAACCCTTCCCCCACACTTAAACTCTACATTGTCCTCAATGTACTCAAGCATAAATCAAATGAACATAGAACTTAAGCATGTAAGAAGGTTTTGCAGAAAATAATGCAATGCAAACATTAAGTAAGTAAATAAGAGAGTGAAGGGGTTGAGAAAGAAAATATGTATTGATAACTCCTTCACAGCTCTGTAACACATTGGGTTTCCTCCCAACACGCGCTTTAAGTTTAACGTCCAATCAGCTTAGACGAAGTGTTTCAATCAACTCATGCGATGCAAGGCCTACACATTCTTTCGAACTCCACATCGTGCTCTTTTATTGCCTTAAGGTAAGGCTTCAATCCATCAAGAATCCGAGGGTCTAGTTCTAACTTCTTAACAAAGGCGTCCCCAAGTCGAGTCAGTCCTGCTCTTTTATGAATTAAGTTAGTATTCAACTTTACAAGTTAATTTTGTCAAAGATATATATAGACCACATGAATTCAGAGTTTAAAGTGAGACTTCGACGGATGTGCGGCCCAAGTAAATGTCTTAGACTCAAATCGTTATTCATCTCTTTGGGCAAGTTCAAGAGTGACCAAGAAAGAATAAACATGACAGGTATGATCAGAACACGTAACGAGTATCGTCTCTTATCCTAGGCATCATTCTAAAAAATTTCTTACCTGAGATAAAAAAATTTCTATGTACTAGACCCGAATCATCATTCATCTCTTTAGGTAAGTCCAAAAGTGACTAGGTTAGAAAGAATAAATGCAAGAGGCATGATTGATTTTGTAACTCCCCAAGGTTCAATTCTTAAATCCAAATCCTGTCACGAGTATCATCTTGTTTCTAGACATCACTCTCCTAAAAAATTTCTACTCAAGATGAATAATTTTACGTTTCCAAAGACAACTTCAAGTATTAACAAACACCGCCCTCAACCTTGTGACCCTACATTCAATTAGTTTAAGGTCCACAAAGAGTTTAGGTGGTAAGTTAACAAAAGAGGTTTCACCTATTCCATTAAAATCAAACTTTAAAAACGGAATAATAAGTGATCAACATATAACTAAGATTATGTTTTCAAAATTTACATAAACATATGAAAATAAAAAATTATGAACAAGTATATACAATGTATAAGAAAGTATGATATGAACAGTTTGTTTTTATATACACTAATACATTAAAAATGATTTTCAATTCCCCGGAAACGGCGCCAAAAATTGATATGCATAAACTAAGTATTCGTATTAACACTCAATTCATGCATTGCTCAATTTAAAACCCTTTTAGTGTAGATGTAGCATTGGTAAATAATGATCGTTCTGGACCGGGAAATTGAGGGACATTTAAAACGGTAAGTAGAAAGAATATAATTTGGGGGGTTTTTTAAAGATGTTGTAGCCGAAGCTACTTGTTTAAAACTATGAATTGAAATGTGAATGCTCATGCCAACGAGGACTTACAAACCATAGATTAGTTTCATAGACAAAACCAAATTTTTACGTAAGCAAATCAAAATTAACAATTGCATTATGTAATCTACTCCTAACTAACATATGTACACATGATCACTTCTTTCACTTACCATGTCTCAGCACCAACACTTCCACAAGTTAAACCAATCATGAAATCTTACCTTCATCATCTCATTTACTTGCATATGAACAATACACTAATAATACAATTTACCTTAATTTGTTGACCGAATGCTTCGAAACACGGACACTACATCAAGTCTCTTCAACCTAATTCTAAACACTCTAACACGTGGATAATACGATTAGCATCAAATTGAAGTTTAAGCACTAAACCATATGAAGTAACTATAATTCAGAAAGAAAAACACATGGAGATTGAATTTAATACATACATGCGATGGAAGTAGAAAACCATACTCATCTATTTAATTAGTTTATTATGTTTAAACAAAAATAATCAAATAGAAATCGTATTATAAACATAACAAATAAAAAATACGAGAGTTTAGATAAATGATGAAATATAGTTATAATTTTGGAATCTCTGAATCGAAAAATTGATGCCAAAGTGGATGGAAAGGGTGGATCATTATTCACTAAGTTTTATGAATCGCAGATGGAACTTAATGAAGATGGAAGAACAACAATGGAATTCGAACTAAAGTCTTATATATGAAATTTGGTATTTTCTGGCTAGGTTTAAAAACTAGGGACAACAAAAGTTTGTAAAGAAGGTGATCCTTTCTTGTGAACAATGATGCCTCTATTTATAGGTGTATAAGACAGCTTAAACAACGACATTCCAAGAGTTTTAATTCCATCTAACAACCCTTATTGATTTCCATTAACTCATTATAACCAACATTTAGTTTTGAAACTAAAAACATCCATTTAAGACGTGATAAATCTTTGTAGAAACGTTTAAATAACAAGCCTTCAATGCCATTTGAAACTAGACATCCAGACCTTTCCAACATGTATGGCCCATTTTATAATTTGTTCTGAGCTCTTTGGGCCGAGACCCACAAGTTGGATGTTCTGCAAGAACTCTCTACGCTGATCTTGGGCCACTTGTGAGCTAGAGCCTCATTTGAGTTTCTTGGGCTTCAAGTAATCCATTCTTAATTCCCCAAGTCTTTATGAAGCCCAAGCACATCACAAGTGCCTCAAAATATGGTCCATCGTCTTGAAGGAGTCCAAACCTGGCACATGGGCATTGGACTTGGCTCCTTCCATCAATGTTCATGGTTTAAAGCCTTTATTCTTCAACTCTTGTGGTTTAGTACCTAAAATCATAAAATAAGTTAGAAATGACATTGTTAAGGTTCTAACTTAGTTAAACGTAGAGAGAATTGATGTAAAAAGATGAACATTTAGATGCTTATCATTATGTTTAGGTTTTAAATACGTATGCTATCCTAAAAATTAGGGGATTTGAGTATAAGATTACTTTGGACATTAGTGATGCTCGATTATGATTGTTGACAGGACTGAGCCCAAAATTTCAAAGGAGCACATAGCTCGAGATTGAGCTGCTTGGACGGAGCATGAGCGGATAATTGTTTTATAACTGTGATGCATGCATAGTTATATGTTTTAAATATAAGAACCCGAGAATTCAAGAAAGTAAAAATTGAAAAAGAAAAAAAGGAAATGACAATTTTATCCTTAGAAGGTCAAACATTGACTTTTTGACATGGTACTTGTTGGACATTCTGCAAAGACTATTGCGAAGATTTCAGAATTCTGAATCCATATATAGGCAGTATGTCGAGATCGAATATTTGATGGATTCGCTACGGGTTAGAATTGGGTAAGGGTAGTATGGTAATTTTGACACTAAGGGTATTTTGGTAATTTTCTAGAATGACCTAGGGCACTCTAGAAGACTCTTCATATTTCTTCTTTCTCTTTGCAACCTACTTGCTATACCTATATATATGTGAGATTGTGTGTGAAAGTGTATCTTCGTGGGTGGTGGCCAAAAATAAAAATAACCACAAACCAATCCATTAAAAAAAAGATGAAGAATCAGGAAAGAAAGAAGAGGAAGTAAGAGAGAAAAGAAGGGGAAAAGAAGAAGGGGAAAAGAAGAAGGAAAAATGTAACAACCCGAACTTTTAATTAAATGTAAATTCAGAAATTTAATGTGAAATGAATATTTTGTCCCTAGTTAGGGAAAAATATTGACTTTTGACCCGTGACACTTTTCGGACTTTGACCATGGCCCGTTGCGTATATCAAAACGTCACGAGTCTGTAGATAGGCCGCATGTCGAAATTGGACGTTTGACGGGAAAGTTATGCGTCACAGAAGAAATCGGGTACTATTTATGCATTACGAGGAAGTGTACAGTTTGCAGATTTTAATTGGCCCAAATATCTTGATTAGACGAATGGATGAGTGACATGTGTCACTCATCCTATTACTTGTCACTCATCCTATTAGCCCATTAACCTAAGTTCATGCACCTATATTCATCTTCTTCATTTCTTTGTTTTCCTTTTCAACCGAAACCCACAAACAACCCAACCCAACCCAACCCAACCCAACCCAACCCAACCATCAATCCTTCATCCTCTGTGTTGCTTGGAGGCTGAGTGATGATGCAGAGGAGGCTGAGCACGGAGGAGGAATCATGACCCAGGTAAAACCCGAAACCCGATTTGGGTTCAAAAATTTGAAATTGGGTTTTAGGGTTTGTTGGGTGATTCTAATGCCTAGAAATGATTCTCGGGGACTAGACAAACATACAGGGATCAAAAGGAGCAATTTTGGTTGTTGGAACTGCGAGGTTGAAGTTCACCCGAAAATCACCAAGCTTGACAGGTGATTTCTAGACCCTTTTAGTTCATTTTGAGTCCATAGAAATGTTTTTGGGATCATTGCGAGCATGTAGGAAGAAAAATGATGGAAAATGGTTGAGGAATGATTGAGATAGAGTCGGGTCGGGTCGCGGGTCGGTTGACCCATTACAGAGAAACGGGTCTATTCGGTTGGAGGTTGAAGATGATGACATGGCAGTCCACATCATCATCCTATCAGAGCTGTTAGTCCATGTGGCAAATTAGGTGATGCCACATGGCAGGTGGTTAGGCTTAGCTAGCAGTTAACGTGTCAGGTCCACGTCAACATGTCAGACCACGTGGACCAATCAGGTGGTGCCACATGGCAGCTGATGTGGCAGGTCCAGTTAGCATTGTCAGAACACGTGGACTAATTGGGAGGTGCCACGTGGCAGTGTGTTAGAGATGTCAGAGACACGTGTTAGGACATATGGCACCAGTCAGGGAATGCCACATAGAAGGTTGTCAGACCCGACATGTGTTTGACCTGTCAGGCTGACGTCAGCATTGATTATGACATCAGCGTTGACCGTGATGACGTCAGCTTTGACCATGACGTAAGCGTTGACTATTGACTTTTATTGACCGGTGAATGCGCATGGGCATAAATTTTGAGATGAAATCGATAATGTTCGATAGGTTTCGACTTTCTGAATCCAATGGTGATGGTTTCAGGTCGATCAAAGATAGTTTGATAGATAATCTAGGAGTTTTTAGCCTTGGGAAGCGTGTCCAGCATGCGTTTCCAGTATCGGGATTTGTGAGGGTTTAGTGTATGAACTTGTGTAGAACATTAGTGACCCTCATATGTGATTTGGACATGCTCGGAGACTTTAGACTAGCTCGACAGAGATTACAGTGCGGATACTGAGCACGCAGTGTGGACCGAGCGTGAATGGACTGTTTGTTTTATAATTGAAATGCATGCATAAACTATTTTAAATGCTTTATTATGTGACTTAAGATGAAACGATTTGATATCATGATATTTGTGAACTTAATCATCGATTATGAACCAGTTTACAATTTTGCGTGAAAAATGCTGTTTTGGGCTTGAGACCTGGTTGGATAACGATTTTGACTTAGATTTAGAGTCAAACGGGAAATTGGACAAATCAGATTTATAAATGAATTCTAGACATTGTTTTCAGGTGATTTTTGTGGAAAAGACAGGTGAGAATTATGTCTCGGGCATAGGCCCAATTGAATAGTGTTTTTGACTTGATTTAAGACATAAACGATTTAAAAGTGATTTGAAATGTATTTGGTTACTGTTCCACATATACCGTCCTGGTGAGTTAGATAGTCTCCTCCAGAAATCGAGGATCTTGGAGTATTCATGGTGCACTACCTAGGATGAGTCGCTCCAAGGAGAGGCTTAGGAACATAAGTGCGAGTTTATGATATCACCCCAGACGTGGTAGATCCGGGGAAGGCACCCCATTATGATATCACTCCGGACATCGTTGAGTTATATCCTGGGAGGTACTCGGAGATGAGACCTTGAGTTGTATGCGTAGCATTGGAAATCGTGACTGGTATTGATTATAGACATTGCGGATGTTGAGGCATCACATATGTCGAGGATTGGTTATATTGTGTGTTGAAGTATAAAATGTTCCAATGAGGTGTAGGAAGACCGCACAAGACCCAAGAACACAAGTATGTATGTGGTTCACCCAAATCTGGCTACGTCCACGGTGTTACCCCATTCTCATTAGTATAATATATTGTTTGTACATGATACAATGAGCTTAGAGCCTTTAGAGAAAGAAAGTAGATGTAGAGAGAGGTGAGAGCTCTAAAGTCTAGAGAGAGAGGTTTCTCTAGTTAGAGAGTCGGATCCCCCAAATGAGGGTGATAGTGCCCCTTATATAGGCAAAAGTTAAGGTTTAGGTCATGGGCCTAATGATGGGCTTTTCAGGCATGGGCCTTGATGGTGAGCTTTGTGTGATCTTTGAAGCCTTCTGGATGGGCTTACTTTGTGGTCCAATGTAGTGTTTGATGAGTCCGTTGTTCGGTCCAATATGGTGTCAACAGAAGTCCCCCAAGTTCTTAACTGAGGTAGACTACCTTGGTTGAGGACTTTCAAAGTGCATTGACCGCGCAACTCTTTTGTTTTCATCTGTTGTTTCGCTCGTTGTACCATCAGTCCCACAAGACCTCGGTTGAGGTAGGATGCTTGGGGGAAGATGGCGGAAAATCTGTGCTTGGGTAGTCCCTCGGTGAGGATGAATCTATATATGAGCCTGAATGCTTACATGTGATTCTTTGTTGTATATGTGTGGCAGTCGGCATGTGAGCTAAGTTTAGCTTTGAAAGTGGGCTCGGTAATTGAGCAGTTCAGTAATGCGTTGAGCATAGACCAAGTGTTGAGTGTAGGTCGAGTGCGCCTATACTCTGACTCTAATGTTTGAGTCAAGGCTAATTGTTAAGTGCAGGCTGAGTTGCATGTACTTCGACTCGAATGTTTGAGCCGTATGCCCAAGGTGTGAGTGTAGGCCGAGCTGCACGTACTTTGACTCAAATTTTTGAGCCGTATGCCCAAGGTGTGAGTGTAGGCCAAGTTTCCTGTACTCCGACTCTGATGTTCGAGTCGAGGCCAAATGTTTAGTATCTTGGTATTGTGTTGAGCGGATGTTAACTCGGTAATGTGTAAGCAGCTCGGTATGTATTGAGCGAGTGTATACTCGGTAATGTGTCGAGTAGCTCGGTATGTGTTGAGCGAGTGTATACTCGGAATGTGTCGAGTAGCTCGGCATATGTTGAGCGCTCGGTATGTGTTGAGCGCTCGGTAATGTGTCGAGCTTAAGTATGAGTTTCATGTATGCTCTTCATGCATGGATGCATGTATGTCATCATATATGAGTTCGTGTATGAGTGCATGTATGTATGCATACGATGTTTATGATGTTCATAAGTTTATGTTTTGAAGTGTTACCTAGCGGTCGTCCGTGGTGTGAGCTGAGTTGGTTCCATGTGATGAGAGGAAGAGAATAGCTCGTGGTGTGAGCCAAGTTAGAGCCCCCAAACTGTAGTGGAAGAGAAGAGAAATACCTATTCGGATGGTGGTCGTACCGAGATAGAAGTTATGGTGGATGAGTTGGGTAGGCCGAGTTGAGTAGGTCGCTCAGTGGGCTGAAAAAATAGGAAGTGCCCAAACCCAAAAATAAAAGAAAGTGTTTGATTTTTGTTTGGAGGACCGAGTGGGCTCCCTAAAAATTGAGATGTAAGGCCCCAAAAACAAAGTTTGTGTTTTATGTTTTTTTTTCATGGCCTAGTTGGGTTAGCCGAGTGATGTTGGCTGAGTGGTATTAGGCCGAGGTGTGGTGACCACTCTGTGGACCATTTCCGCCAGTGGTTCTGGGCATGCTACCATGGTGAGTCGATGTGAGGGTCTCTACTGAGTGGCCTAGTTGCGTTGGTGGGTGGTCTGCGATTGGTGGACTATGGATCGAGTAGAGGAGAGAGTCCGCGAGGGATGGTCACCAAGAGGAGTCGTCGACTAGCGCCGATCGAGTAGTGAAGAGGAGTTTCGGTGGATCTCCATCGAACGAGGTTGTCAAAGATCTTCGTCCCAAGTCTAGGTTGTTGCGATAATCCAAGGATATATCAACGTCAGTGAGTGCCATACTTGGTCGTCGTCAAGAGGTAAGGGTTCTTCAAGAATCACACAGGGGCAGCGACGTCGAGCGGCCTCCCCTGATCGGTGTCGATGTCGTGATGGTCTGTTAGGAATAGGTCGTCGCACTTGGATCGGTTAGTCATTTGGGTCCGTTGTTGCAGGGTTGAGCGTGGAGGCAGGTCGAGTGGTGCCTAGATGGGAGGCAACGAATTGGTAGCCGAGTTTGGGTGCAGGGCCTCTGTTGACCGAGTAGGTTCACCTGTTTATGTAGGTCGGGTGGTGAGATCCATGGGTCGCAGATCGCAGGCCCCATGCTGTCTTCAACCTCAACTGGGCTAGTAGAGCTGGGTCCCAGCTTTGCTCTCTACATAGCCTTGTAAGCTTGATTTTTGCCCATGTTGACAGAGACCCAAATGCAAAATCAACGAAAAAAGCCCGATAGAATCGAAAAGAGAAAAAACAAACCCAGTAGTGAAAGAGAGTATTTAAGAAGAGAAAAGGTTGTTTCAAAGATGGAGGGGATCGTATAAATGTGAGATGAGTTTGTTTTTTGGCCTAGTGGCACGTGTATGGTGGGTGGTAGGCATCAGAGTAGACAAGAGAATGAAGACTATGTTTGGTTTGCTGCCTATATATTATACACATATATATAATATATGTATTTATGGATATATATAAGACAATCCAAGTTAGGCATGCAGTTGAAAAGGATATTGCATTCACATTGAGAGGGACTACTATGTCCCCTACCTTGCCGAGTTGTATATGGTGATAGCGGTGGTTGAATGGACCTGGTGGGTTTGCAAGTTGACTAAATGTAAACATATATATTTGGGTGGTGGGCAGTGGCTTTACAAATTTTCAAAAAGAATATATATATATATATATATATATATATATAATTGTGTGGGGGCAAACCTGTTTGTGTAGGTCGGTGTGACTTCTGACTCCTTGCACAAAACTCTCTCTATTTTGTTCCATTTGTGGTATAGGGCAGAGTTAGAGTTGCCAAAAGTAAGAATATATATATATATATATATATATATATATATAAGTTGGCAGCCTGTTTGAGTGGGCCGAGATAACAAATGGAGCAGATTCCTCTCCAGAACTCGTTCAGAAGGTGAGGGGTATTTCGGTAATTTGGTTAATAGGGGCAAACTGTTGAAGTTTCATACGACATGGATTTTTCATGTATTCCGAGGACCATTAGGTAGGTCTCGATCCCCTGAGTACAATAACAGGCGGTAAGCTATCATCGGACATCGGCTAGTTCAAGTTTTAGTCTAAACATCGTAGGGGCAAAATGGTAATTTATGGAACAAGGGTAAAATTGTCAATTGGTTGCATTTGGATTTGTGCCCAATGACCATGGGACACTTGGCTGCCTTAGGATTGGTGCCCACCCAGATTGGGACACATGTCCCTCACTGGAAGGTTGTGGAAGCCTTTTCCCTCACCGCCTCACAATTGTCACGCGGGTTTAAGTTAAGGTTGTGAAAAACAGAGACAGAGTGATTGTGAGAGTCCAAAACCCCCCTCAACTGTCCTCAAATGACTACGATGTGGGAATGAGAATAAGAGACTAGAGGATGAGAATTGTGGTGGTGCCACCGTGATGAGCAGCCGTGTACGGTGGCCATGGACCGATGGACTGAACCGTGAAATCCTATTTGGAAGATGAAATGGTACCATTGTTTCTATCTGTTATTAATTGTATTTCGTAGGCGGGTTGTGTTTCCAGAGGCCTTTTGAGTCGAAGAAGCACCCTTTCGAGGCCTGAGATGGACGGTAAGGTTAAAAACCAATAAGAGCTCAGTTTAAATTCGATTATGGTAAGTTGACCTCTATGGATTGATAATCGAGTTGGTTGATTGGAAGTTGTTTCTAGGGGTTCCAGGAACAGTTTAGGATCGAAAACAAAGAAGAAGGTTGGCTGGAACCATAGAAGCACGATGGAGAAAAGTTAGTGTTTGAAGGTTGATCGGGCAGGTATCATTCAGGCCCTAATTTCATGCTTTAAGTATATAGATCGATAGGAAATCATGTAAGGAAGCTATAGGACTTAAAATGGGTGGAAATGGAGTTGAATTGGACAAATTAGAACGTCGAACCGCCCTCTTCGGTTCGATTGGACTGGGTTGGTTCGAACTGGTTTGAACCGGTCCAGCGAGAGGTTGAAGGAGATGAACAGTAAGGTGTGTGGCTCCCACGTGCAGCCCCTTTAGGCGGCGCGTGAGGGCGCGTGGGGTTTCCTTTGGAGAAGTGTTCAACATGACTTTTAAAGTATTCGATGTAATGAACATTTTGGGACCCGTTTCGAGTCGATCGGACATCGTCTCAATATGTTTCGGGATGTCCGAAGGTTTAAAGGCTAGGTTAAAAATGGTTAAAAATTCGAGAAAATTACGAGGATTTAGTAGAAGCTTAATGAAGTAGTTAGTGACCTTAGAATGTGATTTGGACAGGTTCGGGAAAGCCGGTGATAGGGGATTAGCCGGGAAGGCGTAATTTTACGCGTATCAAGTCGACGACGTGAATGGTTTGTGAGTGGACTTTTCTTTCTAACTTATGATGCATGCATAAATGTTTTTATATGTTTTCTATACGTAATTATATGATTATGATTATGATATATATGATTTACGATTTTGCACTTATTTCGAGATATATGACGTATTCACACGTTTTACGAGATTCTGTCCTAAATTGTGATTTGATATGATTTCGATGATTTCATTTTGGGAGTTGAATTTTGATTTGATTTCAAGGATTTGAAATGGATTCTGGAAAATTAATGACGGGCATGAGGCCCCGTTTCTAATGATTTTGGTTTTCGGTTTTCATGTGCTTTCGGGAATTGAGTCGAGATTTCTAATGATGATTTCGTGTTTGATTTAGGACTCGAGTTCCTTTTGATTTTCACTTGATTTTGGGTTTAAAGACCCATTGTTATTGGATTTGGGTTTAAAGACCCATTGCTATTGATTTTCCATTGGTTTTGGGTTTAAAGACTGGGTTGTTATTGCTGGATCTGGTTTTGGGTTTAAAGACCCGGTTGATTGATGACGGGGGAGGGCCCTTGATTAATAATATTCCCTAGGCGTGTTGATTGTGTTTTGAGTTTAAAGAGATATCTTGGGACGGCCTGATAAGTTGTTTTGAGTTTAAAGACTTGTTGGAAGGCCTGATATGTGGTTTTGAGTTTAAAGACTCGTTGATATCCCGGGCAGGCCTGATGCACATGTTTTTTGAGTTTAAAGACTTGGTGCTTGAGATCCAGCCGATTGATTGATTGTGATTTTCGGTTGGTTTTTCACTGGTTTTCAGATGTTTTGGGCTGTGACCCCGGATGATTTGGATTTGATGATTTTGGGCTAAGTTCCTGTATTTTAATGTTGATTTATGATTTTGGGCTGAGTTCCCGTACGTTGATGTTGATTTATGGTTTTGGGCTGAAGCCCTGGATTTGAGAAACGAACTTGAGCAAAGAAATGATTTCTGGTTTTTCGTAAACGATTCTGTTATCTTGAAAATGAAATGGTTTTATGAAACGTTTTTCATATGCATGCATAGGTTTTTCGTGGAGGGTATAAATGTAATTTCTTATAAATTTTTTTCTCAACGTATTATTTATTTTTATCCACTCACAGTCTTTTATGTTTTCGATACCCTCCAGGTTGATGCAGTGTGGGCTGTTGTTATTGAGTCGGAGACATCACACATACGATCCACAGTAATGCTACGATTGGTTTTTGGTACGTTGACCTGAATATCCCTTGTCTGGCTTACGTATTACACGAGGGTTAGACATGAGCATGATTTATCCCTTAATCTCTGGGGATTGGGGGAGGGTTGTGTTAGTAGATGTAGAGAGAGGTGAGAACTCTAAAGTCTAGAGAGAAAGGTTTCTCTAGTGAGAAAGTCGGATCCTCCAAATGAGGGTGATAGTGCCCCTTATATAGGCAAGAGTTAGGGTTTAGGTCATGGGCCTAACGATGGGCTTTTCAGGCATGGGCCTTTATGGTGAACTTTATGTGATCTTTGAAACCTTCTTGATGGGCTTACTTTGTTGTCCAATGTAGTGTTTGACGAGTTCGTTGCTCGGTCCAATATAGTGTCAACATCATGTTTTACTGATGTGTGTCAATATATATATATATATATATATATATATATGTATGTTTTGAACAGTTTCCATACGATTTGATTTGAATGCATGTTTGTAAAACGGAGGGGAAAATTCTATTATTCTTAAATTGTATTTGAAAATACTTCTTTTTGATTCACTCACATTTTCACTGTTTTATTGACTCTCCACGTCGTGACACAGAGACAGGAGCGGAGACTGAGGTAGATGCATCGACAGTACTGTTGCGCATCTGATTACCCCTTTGGGTAGGATTTTGGTACTTTTATTTATACAGACATATATGCTCGGTCCTGTATGTAGATACTTATCCCTTGTCTGACAATGTTGTAGTTAAACTCAACATGTTTACTTTAAAACCCATAAAGGGTATTTTCGGTATTTTGAGTACGATTGTCAGACGGTGATGCAATGCCCTCCAAAGGATCGAGTTATGCTGACTACTTTCTTGTTAGACGGTGATGCTTATGAGTGGTGGTACACATTGGAGATGTCCAGTTGGGATTCCCGGACGGTGACATGGGAGGTTTTTAGAGAGCATTTTTTGGAGCAATACTACCCTCGCTCTTTCTGTGACGCTAGGGAGGTGGAGTTCTTGCAGCTCCGACACGAGAGCATGATAGTGGTAGAGTATGAGTGGAGCTTCCAGAGATTATCCCATTTTGCTTCTGCATTTGTGAGTATTGAGGCCGAAAAGTGTCGCCGATTTGAGATGGGCTTGCGAGGAGAGATCCGTGCTATGGTGACAACAGGATCTTATGCTACATTGAGGGATCTGATTGTTGCGGTTGTGAGAGTGGAGGATAGTTGGCCAGCTTGGGAGCAGTTTTCTAGCGATGGATAACGCCGAGAGCATTCGTATTTTAGACATTCGAGCCAGAGGGGTCTGAAGGGAGGCCGTTTCAGTGGAGCCTCATCATCATCAGGCAGTGAACGATTTGGCAGGTACGGGAGTAGCCAGAGATTTGGCTTTCGAGCATAGCAGACTTCTCAGAAGAGTGGTACGTTTGTGAATTCTACGAGAAAATCGAGGGTTTTGACCTGTTATGTATGTGGAGACCCTAGCCACTTCAGGAGAGAGTGCCCCTAGCTGTCGGTTAGCAGTGGCATCGGTTAGAGTGCAGCAGGGCAGGACCCAAGCATAGCCATGACTTTCGACGTAACTTGTGGCCGAGGACTTGGAGGAGCTAGAGGAGGATTCCGAGGATCGCGACGACATGGTCGATCTTCGGGACCACAAGTCAGAGTGTTCGCAATTACTCAACAGGAGGCTAGAGCAGCCCTGATAGTGGTAATAGGTACACTCACTATTTTAGACCATGACGTACGCATTTTGATAGATCCTGGAGTCACACATTCATTTATATCCCGGAGTTGTGCATTGTTGTTGGATATAGAGGTACCCGCACTTGATTTCGATATGGGGGTAGGTACACCGACCTAAGATGTATATATTATGAATCAAGCATTGAGAGACTATCATGTGAGGATATGAGATGTTGATTTGGTTGCTGATTTGATACTCTTAGACTTACATGACTTCGATATCATACTTGGGATGGACTGGTTGTTAGAACATTGTGTCATTATTGACTATTTCAGTAAGAGAGTGGTAATTCTGAGTCCATGACTACCAAAGACGACTTTTCAGGGAGACTAGAGGGTGTTAACTTCTGGAGTGATATCAGAATTGGCAGCGGATAAGTTACTGAGGAAAGGCTGTCAGGGAAACTTGGCTCATGTTATGGATAGTCGGGCTACACACGAGAAAGTAGAGGACATACCTGTGGTGTGGGAATATCCAGATGTGTTCCCAGAGGATTTTCCAGGACTACCACTGCACAGAGAGATTGAGTTTACCATCGAACTTCTCCCAGGTACGAGACCTATATCTCAGACACCATATCGTTTGGCACTGGCTGAATTAAGAGAACTGAAGGTGCAATTGCAAGAATTGGTGGATATAGGGTTCATTCGACCAAGCGCATTACCTTGGGGAGCTCCGATGTTATTTGTAAGAAAGAATGATGGTAGTCTACGATTTTGTATAGATTATGACACGACCCACCCCCAATCCCCAGGGATTAAGGGATAAGTCATGCTCCTGTCTAACCCACTGGCAAAAAACCAAAATGCCCTTGAGGCCAAATTACCAAAATGCCCCTATACTTCCGAATATCATAACTTCCTCCTCAAATGTCAGAATCGGACGTGCCGTCTGTCTACGGACTCGTGACATCCCGAACTACGTCTCAGTCATCGACCAAAGTCTGTTTGACTACCCAAATCAAACAACAACGTTTCGTCAAATTTTAGGGGCAAAACCGTCATTTCGCACCGTCCATCTGAAATTACTCAACTAATCACTGATTAATCTCACTAATCATTCATAAGCCACTAATCTAATCCCGAAATTCGAGACGGGTCGTTACAGATTACCGGCAACTCAACAAGGTGATAGTGAGGAGTAAGTATCCTCTACCTCGGATAGATGACTTGTTCGATTAGTTGAGAGGGGCCAAGTACTTTTCGAAGATTGATCTTCGATCGAGATACCATCAGTTGAGGATTGCCAAGAAAGATGTTCCGAAGAATGCTTTCCGGACGAGATATGGCCATTACGAGTTTCTAGTAATGTAGTTTGGGTTGATAAATGCACTGGCAACATTTATGTATTTGATGAACCGAGTCTTTCGATCATACCTGGATCGGTTTGTGATCGTGTTTATTGATGACATCTTGGTATACTCGAAGAGTGATAGGGCGCAAGAGAAACATTTGAGATTAGTGTTGAACATGCTGAAGAGGAACCAACTGTATGCCAAACAGAGTAAGTGTCAATTTTGGTTGAACAGTATAGGCTTCTTGGGCCATGTGATTTTAGTTTAGGGGATCAGTGTGGACCCCTAGAAGACAAAAGCTGTAACTAACTAGGAGCACCCGAAGATCATTACTGAGGTACGAAGTTTCGTATGGTTGGTTGGATACTACAGACGTTTCGTAAAGGGTTTCTCTACTATAGCTGCTCAGTTAACCTGTTTGACAAGGAAAGGGGTTAAGTTCGTTTAGAATGAACACTACGAATGGAATTTCCATGAATTAAAGAGACGACTGACTTCTGCGCCAGTGTTAGCCCTTCTAGATGATAGTGGGAAGTTTGAGGTATACAGTGATGCTTAATTGCAAGGATTGGGCTGCCTGTTAATGCAACACGGGAGAGTCATTGCTTATGCCTCTTGACAGCTAAAACCACATGAGTCAAACTACCCTACAAATGATTTAGAGTTGGTAGCAGTTGTACATGCTCTAAAGATTTGGAGACACTACTTGTATGGAGAGACGTGTTGGATTTTCACGTACCATCTGAGCTTGAAACATTTTTTCACTCAGAAGGAGCTGGATTTGAGACAGAGATGATGGTTGGAACTGATAAAGAATTATGAATGCACGATCGAGTATCATCCCGGGAAGGCAAATATAGTGGCAGACGCGTTGAGCAGGAAGTCTGCGAGTTCGGTGGCTCATATGAGGATGGTGTATTTGCCTTGATAGTGGAAATCCGAAGAGCTGAAGTTATACTCGGATTGGATAATGAGGGAGCTTTGTTGGTTAGCTTCCATGTGAGACCCATCCTGATTGACCAGATTATAGAGACTCAACTTCAAGATCCTACTTTGTGTATTTTCAGGATAGAAGTTGAAGCATGTGATTGGCAGGATTTCACTATCAATAGTAATGGAGCCTTACTGAAACAGAGCTGATTGTGTGTGCCTGCAAATGTAGAGTTGAGGACTGAGATTTTAGAGGAAGCCCACAGTTTAGCATATGCGATGCATCCAAAAGGAACAAAGATGTATCGTACACTTAAGGATCTCTACTGATGGGCCGGAATGAAGAGAGAGATCACAGAGTATGTTGGCAGATGTCTGACTTACCAATAGGTGAAAGCTGAAAGGCAGAGACCGTATGGAGCTTTGCAGCCACTTCCGGTCCCTGAATGGAAATGGGATCACATCACCATGGACTTCATGTTTAAATTGCCTAAGGCATATAGCGGTTTTGATGGAGTTTTGGTGATTGTGGATAGACTAAGGAAGTCGGCTCATTTCTTTCCAGTGCGTGAAACCTTGAAACAGAATTAGTTGGCTCGGCTGTTTGTTAATCAGATCATCAGGTTGCACAGGACGCTAGAACCGATAGGGTTGGATCGAGATCCACAGTTTACTTCAAGATATTGGCTGAGTTTGCAGGAAACCCTTGGTATGAGGCTACACTTCAGAACTGCCTTTTATCCTCAGATAGACTGACAGTCTGAGAGGACTATACAGACTCTTAAAGATATGATGAGAGCCTGTGTCCTACAGTTTCAGGATTCTTGGGATATGCTCTTGCCATTGATGGCATTTGCCTACAAAAACAACTATTAGTCGAGTATTGAGATGGCGCCATTTGAGGCACTGTATAGGCGACAGTGCAGGACGCCGATATGTTAGACGGAGGTAGGCGAGATGGTAGTATTGACACCAGATCTTATGGATATGACCCAGGAGAAGGTCTGAATCATCAAGGAAAGGTTAAAGATGGCACATGATCATAAAAAAAGCTATGCTGATCGTGGGATTAGAGCCCTGGAGTTTGCAGTGAGAGACTGGGTTTTTCTGAAGTTGTCGCCATGGAAAGGCATTGTACAATTTGGCAGATAGTGGAAGTTGAGTCCACGTTATATTGGGCTGTATGAGATTACACAGAGGATTGATGTTGTTGCATACAGATTACCCTTACCCCTAGAGCTTGCAAGAGTGCATGACGTGTTCCATGTTTCGATGCTTCGTAAGTACGTGCGTGATGAATCGCATGTTCTGGAGGAACAACCATTGGAACTAAGGAAAAATTTGAGGTTTGAGGATTAGCCAGTATAGATTTTGGATTGGAAGGTGAAAGTATTGCGAAACAAGACCATTCCCTTGGTAAAAGTATTGTGGAGGAACTACAACATAGAAGAGGCCATGTGGGAGCCCGAAGCCTTGATGCGAGAACAGTATCCACATTTGTTTGAGTGAATTTCGACGACGAAATTTTGTAAGGTGTATAGATTGTAACAACCCAAACTTTTAATTAAATGTAAATGCGGAAAATTAATATGAAATGACTATTTTGCCCATAGTTACGGAAAAATGTTGACTTTTGACTCGGGATACTATTTGGACTTTGACCAAGGCCCGTTGTGTAGATCGAGACATCACAAGTACATAAACATGCGGCACGTCGAAATCGGACGTCCGATGGGAAATTTACGCGTCACGGAATAAATTGAGTACCATTCATGCATTACGAGGAAGTGTATAGTTGGCAGATTTTAATTGGTCCAAATATCTTGATTGGACCAATAGATGAGTGACAAGTGTCACTCATCCTATTGGCCCATTAACCTAGGTTCATGCACCTATATTCATCTTCTTCATTTCTTTGTTTTCCATTTCACCTGAAACCGACAAACAACCCAACCAAACCAACAATCCTCCGTGTTGCTTGAGAGAATAAGAGTGAAAGGGAAGCTGAGAGACGACGGAGAGGGGACTGTGCACGGCGGAGGAATCACGACCCAGGTAAAACCTGAAACTAGATTTGGGTTAAAAAATTCAAAATTGTGTTTTAGGGTTTGTTGGGAGATTCTAATGCCTAGAAATGATTCCCAGGGACTAGAAGAACACATATAGATCAAAATGAGGAATTTTGGCTGCTGGAAGTGGCCAGAAATTGAGGTTGAAGTTCAACAAAAAATCACCAAGCTTGACTGGTGATTTCTAGACCCTTTTAGTTCTTTTTGAGTCCATAGAACTGTTTCTGGGATCATTGCGAGCATGTAGGAAGAAAAATGGTGCAAATGGTTGAGGAATGAGTGAGATGGGACCGGGTAGGGTAGCGGGTCGTTGACCCGTTACAGAGAAATGGGTCTACTCGGTTGGAGGTTGACGATGATGATGTGGTATTCCACGTTATCATCTTGTCAGAGTTGTGAGTTCACGTGGCAAATCAGGTGATGCCATGTGGCAAGCTATCAGGCCCAGTTAGTAGTTGAAATGTTAGGTCCACGTCAGCATGTCAAACCATGTGGACCAATCAGGTAGTGCCACGTGATAAGGTGTTAGGACCTGTCAGGCCTACATGGCAGCTACCGTGACACGTCCAATCAACACTGTCAGAACACATGGACCAATAGGGATGTGCTACGTGGCAGTGTGGCAGAGATATCAGAGACACGTGTCAGGACATGTGGCCCTAGTTAGGGAGTGCCACGTGGTAGGTTGTCAGACCTGACAGGTGTTAGACTTGTCAGACTGACGTCAGTATATGATGTCAGCGTTGACCATGACATCAGCGTTGACCATGACGTCAGCGTTGACCATGACGTTAGTGTTGACCGTTGACTTTTGATAACCAGAACTTTGACCGATGCGTGAGGGCCCGTGGGCACAAATTTTGAGGTAAACATGATCATGTTTAAAAGGTTTCGACGTTCTGAATCCAATGGTGATGGTTTCAGGTCGATCAGAGACCATTTGATAGGTCATTTAGGAGTTTTAGCCTCAGGAAGTGTGTCTGGAATGTGTTTTCCGTATTGTGCTTTGTGAGAGTTTAGTGTATGAACTTGTGTAGAACATTAGTGACCCTTAGATGTGATTTGGACAGGCCCGGAGACTTTGGACTAGCTCGGGTGAGATTACGTACGAATACAGAGCGCGCGGCGTGGACCGAGCGTGAGTGGACTGTTTGTTTTTTTAACTAAAATGCATGAATAAACTGTTTTGAATGCTTTATTACGTGATTTAAAATGAAATGATTTGATATCATGATATTTGTGAACTTAATCATCGGTTATGAATCAGTTTACGATTTTGCGTGAAAAATGCTGTTTTGGGCTTGAGACCTGGTTGGATAACGATTTTGACTTAGATTTAGAGTTAAACGGGAAATTGGACAAATCGGATTCATAAATGAATTCTGGACATTGTTTTCGGGTGGGTTTTATGGAAAGCATAGGTGAGAACTATGTCTCGGGCATAGGCCCAATTGAATAGTATTTTTGACTTGATTTGAGACATAAACGATTTAAAAGTGATTTGAAATAAATTTGGTTACTGTTCCACATATACCATCCTGGTGAGTTGGATAGTCTCCTCCAAATGTCGAGGATCCTGGAGTAGTCACGGTGCATTACCTGAGATGAGTCGCTCCGAGGAGAGGCTTAGGAACAGGAGTGCGAGTTTATGGTATCACATGGATGTGGTAGATTCGAGGAAGGCACCAGGTTATGATATCACCCTGGACGTCGTTGAGTTGTATCTTGGGGAGGTACTCAGAGATGAGACCCCGAGTTGCACGCATTGTATTGGAAATCGTGACTGGTATTGATTATAGACATCTCGGGTGTCATTCGCGAGGATTGGTTATATCGTGTTTTACTGACATGTGTGTCCAGATTTATATATATGTGTATGTTTTGAACTGTTTCCATATGACTTGATTTGAATGCATGCATGTTTGTAAAATGGAGGGGAAATGCTATTATTCTTAAATTGTATTTGAAAATACTTCTTTTTGGTCCACTCACATTTTGACTGTTTTATTTACCCTTTAGGCCTTGACACAGAGACAGGGGCAGACACTTAGGCAGAGGCATAGACAGTATTGTTGCACATTTGATTTCCCCTTTGGGGTAGGATTTTGGTACTTTTATTTGTAGAGACATATATGCTCGGTCCTGTATGTAGATACTTATACCTTGTCTGACATTGTTGCAGTTAAACTCAACATGTTTACTTTTAAACCCATAAAGGTTCTTTTTGGTATTTTGAGTACGATTGTCAAACGGGAGCAGGACACGTCCCCCTATGATCCAGGGGGATTGGGCCGGGTTATGCCAAAAAAGGGGAGAAAAGAGGAAAGGAAAACCGTGAAGAGGAAGGATAGAACAAAGAAGAAACTATAAGGAACATGTGAGTTCCATTTCGAGTTTTTCTCATTATGGACTAGAAAACTCAGGAGCAGGTTGATTAGTACTCTCCTAGGGGTCCTACGACCAGTTTTGGATAAGAAGGAATGAGTGTAATAGCTGGAGAAACCATCAAGATAGTAAGGAAGCCATAACCGAGCATTCCGACAACCAGACCACGACTATAGGTACATTTTTCCTAGTTTAAACATCACAGAGCTCTTCCATAGATTTAGTAGGTGCAAATGGACTATTTGAACATCCCATCTAAACGTGAAATGGCCGAGATACGGTTGGGTCATGCTAAGGGGTCGGGCCACCCGAAACTAGGTAACGGGTCTGACTCGCTAAAGGAAGGGGATGACTATGACTGGTATATGTCCACTACGCACAGAGGCTTGAGGTGGCATGTAAGAGCGCGTGGGGTGGTGCCTCAGATTGTTGTCAACACGAAAGTTGTTCATCTTAAAATTTCGAGTTCATTAGTCCAATGTTTGATTCAATTGGACACCGTTTGAATATATTTTAGAATTTCCAAAATATTATGTTTATAATTTAATGAAAAATTAATATAAGAAAATGAAACATAAATTAAGGTTACTTTGATCATTAAAAAGCCTGTAAAAGCAACTTCTTTTTATGAAAGGAATTTACAAGGAATTATTTGATTATCGAATTTCTATGGAAGAAATCATAATTATTTAACAATACTTGAAAAGTAAGAAATTAGTTCTAAGTAAGCTCGACATTTGAGATACGATATGAGTAAGGAAAAATAAAGATGAATTATTATTTGAGTATTAATCACAATTAATTATGGTAAAGGAAATTTTTACGGAAAAGTATACCTTAAGTTATTAAGCATATTGTGATAACCATTTAAATTGGAATCTAAAACCAAAAATTGGGGAGTTACAAATCTAAGAATAATTGGGTGATTATGACCTTAAGATGACAAATGTGTGACATATGACGATCATGTGTTTATGGGTATGAGATTATATCAATATGATGATGCTATGATGTCATATATGTAGTGTTGAGTTATGATGAGATGATATGATGATATGTTATGATGTGCTAACATGATGATATATATGATTATATGATGATAAGGCGTGATAATAACATAATATGAGATGATGAGGGAATGATGATAATGGTAAGGTTATGATAAATAAACTTTTCTAAATTTTTTATGTATAATTGAATATAATTATTTAGTGAAATAAGGTTCGGAAGTCGAATAAAAGTTTTCACTACTTGACGGTGTTAGTGGCTGGACGTGAGCGATAACCCAGCAGGGGTGGATTTAATTTGGTTAATCTAATAAGATATAGACATGATAAAATTGGTGATATCCCTTGTCTGACAATAATTGTTAGACAGGAGCAGGATCAATTTGATTTTCAAGGAAATTAAGGAACAAGTCCTGTCAACTTGGTATCAGAGTATGGCTATTGAGTATCTTGTATTTGAAACGTGAAACAGGTTATTGGGATAGTTCGGTAAGTACAAGCATATTTAATTATTTTATTCATTTAACTGTTTTATTGTAGGATTTGAGTTATCAATAGCTTAAAGGATATTTTTTTTTGGATTTATTGAATAATTTTGGGCATAGTCTATTTTTGGGGTCTGGAGTAAAGCTCACTATGAAATTTGAGTTTGACTTGTAATGTGAATCAAGGTTATTGGATATTCCATTTTAAGATATGAGTTTCATATATAGTTTATGTTAATTATATGATTTATATGATGTCTATGACAATGATTTGAACTAATAATTGATGATTTTCAAGGATTTTTAAATTGATGTTAGTGCACATTTTACGAGATTGTGAATTGGTTTTTAAGAATATATATATGTTGAAATAATTTGAAATAATATGAGTATGATTGGCAAACGATTACTTGATGAGTTTTGGGGAATTATTGACGGTTAGTTATGCACGCTTTACAAAGTTTCATTTAAAGGTTGTTATGGGTATAGACCTGAATTTTGAGGAATTATATTATATATATTATCCTTCGATATTTGTATCATTATGTTCATGGACAGATGTTGTGTTCCGGGGCGGTAGTTAGTCTCAGACGTTGAGGTAAAGTTCCTTTTTCTGAGATTAGTATTATGGTGATTAGTCTCAGACGTCGAGGTAAAGGTCATTTTCCTGAGACTAGTATTGTGATGGACAGTCTAAGACATCGAGGTAAAACTCATTTTCCTGAGACTAATGTTGTGACGACTCAGAAGTCGAGGTAAAAGACCTTTTCCTGAGTCGGTTTTCACTCGGACGTCGAGGTAAAGTTCATTTTCTCGAGTGATTGGCGTACCAGTGGTGTCGATTGATAAAATGGATTGACACTCATATGTTGTATTCCTAAGCAGATACTCGGATGTTGTATCCCCGAGTGGTATGTTTAACAGCAGTACAGTTATAACACATGGTGGTGAGTTTAGTACAGACTCACATAATTAGTTGTGGTGATGGCCTAAATGTAGTGCCATTATGTATTATGATTAACAATTGAGATGATAAATGGTTAAGTTTGGTTATGGAATTGGTATGATTTAGCTCATGAGCAATGATTGCTACGATGGTGTTGCTAATATCTTGTCGCTGTGATACAAGCCTCATGCACGGCCTAGTAATGAGACTGGTATATGAGCTAGGATAGTTCTAAGGCTAGAAAAGGATTTGGATTATTAGTTTGGATAGTGAATGTTACGTATTTATAAGGAAAAAATTGTGTGGGTCCAGGTAGTAAGTGAGCTCGGAGGTGAAAACAATAGTATTTGTTGGTATATTGGACCCAAACGTGATAGATAAATAATTTTTCCAGTTAGAGTCAGTGTTCGAAATTTAAGACAATAAAAGACCTTATGTCGGCTCAGACGCATGTAGTGATGTTTTTTTTTTTGTGGATTAAGCGTATTCAGTATAACATAGATGATGAATTATGACTCAAATAGGAGTCAGCATATCTATCTAGAATTGGATATAAGTTGAGTTATCGGCATAGGGTTCATGAAGTGCTGGAATGTGGAAATGTTGAATAAGGGTTTCCACATAAGCTGAAATTGTGTATTGATTTCAGGTAGCTTAATAAGGTGATAGTACGTGTTAGGAATCCTTTAAGGGCATGTCATGCCAGGTTATGGAATTAACATAAGACCCCCCCATAGGAAAGTAGAGGTAGTAACCAATTAGGATAAAAAAAAAGGAGTGATGGAAGTTAAGGAGTTTTGAGGCCCAAAAATCAAATAGTTTCTCAGATGTTAGGCCACTAAATGGATTACGTAGTGTTTGAGGCCCAACTATATTGTAACATATGCTTTCTTGACATATTTTATAAAGAGATTGCAGAAATTACTGAATATAACTAGGAAGTAGCCACCTAGATTCTCTGGTATTGAGGGCCATATATTATTTAAGAATGTTTTATGATTGTTGTGGTCCCATGGTCATTGGATTAAGTGATTTGGAACGTATTGTTGGTTTGTTTACACTTCATCCTAAGTGATATATAGATTATTGAGATCGTGATGGATAAGAGTAAACACGGGAATCTTAACAGTGCCTAGAGAAGGCATATATATTACCACCATAAAAAGAGGTAAGCTTTTGGCAAAAAAACTTGACTAATATCATCTACTGATTAAATTTCAAGAACAAAATTTTATTAAGAGGGGTAGATTGTAACGATATGGGAATTCGAGAAAGTTAAAATTGGAAAAGAAAAATGGAAATGACGATTTTGCCCTTAGAAGGTTAAGCGTTGACTTTTTGACCTGGGTACTTGGTGGACGTTTTGCAAAGACCATTGCGAAAGTCTCGAAATTTTGAGTCCATAAATAGACAGTATGTCGAGATCGGATATTGGATGGATTCGCTACATGTTAGAATTGGCTAATGGTAATATGGTAATTTTGACACTAAGGGTATTTTGGTAATTTTTCTAGAATGACCTAGGGCACTCTAGAAGACTCTTCATATTTTTTCATTTTCCTTTCCACCGACTTACTATACCTATATATATATATGTGAGATTGTGTGTGGAAGTGTATCTCGGCGGGTGGTGGCCGAAAATAAAAATAACCACCCTAAACCAATCCGTAAAGATGAAGAATCAAGAAAGAAAGAAGAGGAAAAGAAGGGAGAAAAGAAAGGGAAGAAGAAGAAGGAAAATAGGGAGACAAAAGGAAAGGAAAACCATGAAGAGGAATGACAAAATAACGAAGAAACTATAAGGAGCCTGTGAGTTCCATTTCCGGTTTTTCTCGTCCTGGATTAGAAAACTCAGGAGTAGGTAGATTAGTTGTAACGAATCGGACTACGAGAAAAGTAAAATGACAATTTTTCCCTTGGGGAAGTCAAAATGTTGACTTTTTGATCGGGATATCTTTCAGGAATTCCGAGAAGACCATCACAAAGGTCTCAGCCACCTGAGTAAATAGACAATAGGCACATAAAAAACGGAGTTCGAATGAGAAAGTTATGGGCTTACAAAAGACAAAGGTATTTTGGTAATTATGTGATGAAGGGTAAATTGGTAATTTTGTCCTTTTAGCATGTGATTCACATGAGAAAATTCTAGAAAACTCTCAATTATTTCCCTCCCAATTCATCCACTGACCTACAAGATTATAAATATGGGTGCGCGTGTATGAAAATGGTGGTTCGGTGGGGAAAGGCCGAAGGCCATGAAAAACCATAAATTCCCACACCACGAACTGATCAAGGAAATGCACAGGGAAGCTGTGAAAGAATGAGAGAAATAAGGGGAAAAATGAGAGATTGAGGATAATTAGGATGTGAAAGGGGAAGAAATGGAGAAGGTGGAAATGGAACCCGTGAGGTCCCCAAGTCGGGTCTTCACTTTGGAACCAGGGACGGGCTCAACGTATGCATTGGAGCTCTTCTGACAGTCATGTGACCTTCTTAGGCTGAGGAAGGGTGGTTCTGGTCACGGAGGAGCAGCAGAGCTGCTCCTGGAAGCCATGGTCGATTGCTCCAATGATCAGATCGTGATTTCAAGTACGTTTCTTCCCCTTTATACCTCGTAGAACTCTTCCTGGAGTTAAGGCGATTCAAATGGACTATCTATCCAATTTGGACGAAAAAATGAGTATGGACAGATTGGGTCGGGTTTCCAGGTCGGGTGCTAGGACCTATACCATCTAGCACCATATTGTCCGCTTTGGGCCTCGCCCTCACGGTTTTGTTCTCGGGAGCTCACATGAAACTTCCTAGTGGGTCACCCATCATGTGATTGCACCAGCCTCAACTCGCTTAACTTCGGAGTTCCAACCGAACTCAAAGGCAGTGAGCTCCCAAAAAACCTAGTGCTAAATAAGTGTGTGCCTACACATATAAGGCACATCACCATTCCCCTCGCAGGAATGTGGGATCGTTCACCGTTCCCTCTAGGATGCGGGTCTTACAATCCACCTCCCTTAGGGCCCAACGTCCTTGCTGACACACTTCCCGGTCGGGGTCTGACCCTGATACCATTCTGTCAAGACCTATCCCATCTAGCACCATATTGCCTGCTTTGGGCCTCGCCCTCACGATTTTGTTCTCGGGAGCTCACGTGCAACTTCCCAGTGGGTCACACATCATGGGATTGCACCAGCCTCAATTCGCTTAACTTTGGAGTTCCAACGGAGCTCAAAGTCAGTGAGCTCCCAAAAGGCCTAGTGCTAGATAAGTGTGCCTACACATATAAGGCACATCACCATTCCCCTCGCAGGAAGGTGGGATCGTTCACCGTTCCCTCTAGGACACGAGTCTTACATCGGGCGACCTAAATAGCAGAAAATGGGCAAAGGTGGTGGATGAACAGTGATTCATTGTAGCTTCGCGTGGCTCCCACGTGTAGCCACTTTGGGCGGCACGTGAGGCACGTGAGTGGTTTTATGGGAAACTTGTCTACACGAAAAATGATTAGGCTAATATCCTGAGTTTAACGGTCTAAGAATTGGATTAATTGGACATCATATGAGTTAGTTATGGTAGTTTGAAGTTTAAGTGTTCTAGTTAAACGTCCATAACTAATCCTACAAAATGGGAAATTGAATAAGTAAAAATTAGGGATTTTAAAGGATTAAATTGGTGAATTTATAATGTTTAATTGATTGATTATATCGTTGGTTATATTGATAATTGTGTAAGTACTTATAATTAGGTTAAGAATTTCATTTGTGAATTTAATATTAGTTTGAGTTGAGATTAATATTAGTTTAAGTTATGGTTAATAATGAATATGTGATAATTAAGTGAAGTAAAAGAGGGTAAGAAAATATGATGTTTTATTACACAAAGAATAAGTGTTAAACAAAAGGATCGGTTTTACTTATGGGTACTTGTGCATATTAGCTATATGGTATAATTATTTAATTTCTTGAATTGTGTGAATATTATGTATCCTTTGACATTTGATGGTGTGATGTTGATTATATGTAACTAGTCGGAATATTTTATATCTTAGGGTAAGAGCATGGGGAGATTTTAGATAATGAAAGTGGTGAGGAACTAAGGGAAGGTATTCAGTAACTATATATGATAAATATGGTTGTCTTAAAATGTAATTGAGATCTTTAAGCTAAACGTTAATTCAAGCCGATGGAAATCAATTGAAGAATTGAGTTAAAGAGGTTAGCGGATTTATGGTAATTGAAGTGGTTAGTGGATTTATGGTAATTGGTTATTTGTGGTATACAAGAGAGAGAAAGCGTGATAATTCATAGTGACAAAAGTAAAGAACCCGATTAAAGAAGTAAAATTTCACCCCTTGTCGGGGAAGTGGGTCGGAAGTGGGCGGTAACCTCGCAAGGTGGAATTAATTTGGATTATTTAATGAAGATTTGAACTGAGTTAAAATTGTAAGATCCCTTGTCTGAAAAAGATTGTTAGACGGGAGGAGGACTGGCCCAGTTTTCACGTTAACTTGGGACATGTCCTGTCAACTTGGTATCAGAGCTAGGGTTTTGAAATGGTTTGGATTGTCATATGATCTATTTAATGCAATGTCAAATTAAGTTGGGTTTTCGGATAATTTGAAAGAATATTCAAAGAAAATTAAAATTTGTGAATATTAAATTAAATTCGGCATTGAATTTATTCATGTGATATTTTTGATACCTTTGTGGTATTATTTGGGAATACATGGTCTATGTTTGATATTGGGTCTGACTTGAAATGCGAACCTCAAATTATTTTACGATTGTTTTAAAATAGTGTATATATATATATGTGTGTGTGTGTGTGTTGTGTGTGTTTTGTGTGCATTCCGTGGAGGATAGCCGAAAAAAAAGAAACAAAAATATGATGTAAGGGAGAAATAAAAAAGGAAGAGAGAAAGAGGGGGAAACCGATGGGAAGTAAGAAAAAAAAAAAGGAGATTATGATGAGTTGAAGCGAAATAGATGAGGGTAGAGGTTCTGGGTGATCCCATAACTCAAACTCGTAAGGGCCAACAAAGACCGTGGATCACCAAACGGTCCTGAGGCTCCCTAGTGTTCAGCTGGGGATCTTAGGTGGTTAGTTAGGTCCATGGGGTCATTTTGGGATAGAAAGAACGAGTTTGGGGCCCGGGGGCTCGAAGTGTAACACCATGGCTGAAAAGCTAGGAAATCGGGTGCGCATGTTCGAGGTATGTTTTCTAGTTGGTGATTACATAGATCCGTTTTGAGGTTATAGATTATGTTAGACGTTTAAAACACACAAAAAAGATGTGAAAACAGGTTTTAGAGCCGGCTCTTGTCGCCGGGTCGGGCGACCCGAATTGCAGACCTAGTGGGAGGTTGCTGGAGACTAAGACGCGCGTGCAGCCCACACACAGGGACGTTCACTGGAATTTGGGGGAGTGTGCAGCATTTTCTTGGGAAACATTTAACATGAAAAATGGTCCTCTTCTAATTCTGAATCTATTGGTATAATGTTTGTATAAATTTGATGCCATTTGGGTATGTTTATGAAGTTATAAAGTTATGTGTTTATGTTAAAATTTGAAGGTTAATGTGGCAAAATTGGGGAAAAGAGATAATAATAATATTTTGGAGGGATGAACTCTCATATTAATTTGTGAGGAAAGGCTGAGGTAAGAAAGTGTGAGCGAAATGTTTAACTAAGGGTTTTTGTACCTAAATATATCAATTGGACTCTTAAAATTATTAGAACATAAATGTGGTGATTTTTGCTTGGGTTAGGCTTGGGTGTAAGTAGTGTGAAAGTAGAATTATTTATGTAAAAGATGGACACTTCTCTCCCTAAGCTTAATATGAACGTATGATGCATAATGACTTTAGGTTTGTGGGCTTGTCGTAATACTAATTTGATGACCGGCCCAAAAAGGTGTATCGATGCCCACAAAGGTGTATCGATGAATTGTTTATGTATAAGAATATAAGATGGACATTTCTCTTCCTAAGCTTAACATGAACGTATGATGCATGATGACTTTAGCTTTGTGGGCCTGTCGTAATACTAATTTGATGACATGTTATAATTACCGATGATTTTCCTTGATTTAATGGGATATATATACGTGTGTGAAAAGATTTTTTTAAAGTGCTATACATATTCTTGTAGTATTGTGAGGATTTTTCGACAAAGGTGTATCGATCATGTGTTTATGGATTTTTATTGTTAATTTTGGTGATCTATAGGAACGATTTGTGGTAAAAAATGATTAAGTAAGATTAAAAGGTCGGGGTTTAGAGAATCTAAAGAAATAGCAAGACTCTACTTTTTGATGGGGTTAGTGGGTTGGATGTGATGAGTAATCTCGTAAGGGTAGATTTAGTTTGGTTAACATGGGTAAATTTAAAACGGGTAGTATCGCTTGGCTGACAAGAATTGTCAGACAGAATTGAACCGGTTTGTTTTTTATGAAAATTATGGGCGGGTCAAGTCAACTTGGTATTAGAGCAAAGATTTTGAATTTCTATCTTTAAAATGTATACTTTGTATATAATATATTTTAGTTGTATGCTTACATAATTTATATGACGATGGTTATTATTATTGATGATTTTTGAGAAATTTTAAATTAATTATAAATACTGGTTATACGGAAATTTGTATGAAAATTGTGATGAGTTTAAATTTCAATGGAATAATAATTTGATTTTAAGGGATGAATAAATGGTGAAATGAATATGAACTAATAGGAGTATCAGAGTCAAACAATTACTTGAATAAATGGTGAAGTGTGTATGAACTAATATGAGTATGAGAGTCATTGATGACTTTTGTAAGCTATGATATTCATAATATATGATGCATAATAATCCTGTAGCCATGAGAGTATGATTTTGCTAATATGATGTTATGATGATGTCCTGCTGTCTTAAATGACGTTATGTAATGAGGGAGTTAGTGTGATGATATGCCTTGGTGGTACATATGTTGAAATGAGGATAAAATATGATAATGATATGATCTGTTGATGATAAGAGTGATGAGGTAGTGTGTGATGATGAATATGTGATGCTCATATGAGATGATGATAATATGATAATAACACGTAAAGGATGATGACACGACCCACCCCCAATTCCCCGGGATTAAGAGTTAAGTCATACTCACGTCTAACTCACGTGCGACACGAAAGTTAAACGCTCGTTCAACCCCCGTGGAACACGCAAGCCAGACAAGGGATCTCAAGTCAACATACCAAAAAACGACTTGGGTTAACCAGAGTTCGCAGCTTTACTGTGGATCACATGTGTGATGTCTCCGTCTCTCTCTCAACAGCCCGCACTGCAACAACCTGGAGGGTATAAAAAACATAAAAAACTGTGAGTGGACAAAAATAAAGAATAAGTTTAGAAAACAGTTTATAAGAAAGACATTTATACCCTCCATTTAAAAACCAATGCATGCATATAAAACCCATTTCATAAAACTATTTCTTATGAAACCAAAAGTCAGAAATCATTTCCTTTTCTCAAATCCCGGGCCTCAGCCCAAAACCATCAAAATCCATCATTGAAAATCACTATTATTGAAAACCATCAAGTTATCACAGAAATCCAAACATATTTGAAAACCCTTTTAAACTCATTTCAATCAATCGAACATGCTGGATCTATTAGAGTCTTTAAACTCAATATCAATCCAAGTCTTTAAATTCAATCCAGGCCTCAATATAATCCGAGTCTTTAAACTCAATAGGCCTACGGGGGAAAATCACAATATCCGAGTCTTTAAACTCAATCCGGGTCTTTAAACCCAATAACCAGATCCAGCAAATCCAATCCAAAACCATTTTAAAACCATTTCCAAATCCATGTCCAAATCTGAATCCGAAATCACCATTCTGAAGCCAAGTCTGCATCTGGAATCATCATTCCGAATCCAAATTCAGAAATCCACTTTTCAAGTTCCAAAACCAAATTCCGAATCGTATTTTCGAAATTTGATTCCAAAACCCGAAATCTCGTTTACCGAAATCACTTTTCAAAATCCACTTATAACCATTAAAATCAAATCACAATTAAAAGCCCAAAATCATAGCATCGAAACCATTATCAAATCACGGCATAAAACCATATCTCGTAAAATGTGCAATTACGTAAATATCTTGAAATACGTGCAAAACTATAAGAACATATATTATAATCATAATCATAGAAATCACGTATAGAAAACATATAAAAATATTTATGCATGCATCATAAGGTAGAAAGCAAAGTCCACTAATAGACCGTTTACGCCGTTGCCTCGATACGAGCGCACTTATGCTTTCCCAGCTAATCAACTATCACCGGCGTTCCCGAACCTGTCCAAATCACATAATAAGGTCACTAACTACTTTATAATGCTTCTACAAAATCCCCGTAATTTTCCCGTATTTTTAACTATTTTTAACCTATCCTTTAAACCTTCGGACATCCTGAAACATATCGAGACGATGTCCGATCGACTCAAAACTAATCTCAAAATATTCGTTACATCGAATACTTTAAAAGTCGTATTGAAACCTTCCTCAAAAAGCATGCCACGCGCCCACACACGCCGCCCAAAGAGGCTGCTCGTGGGCCTCACACGCCAAGCTACTGTTCATCTTCAACCTTAGGAAATCTGGTATGAACCGGCCCGGTCCAGCCGAACCGGCGAGGACAGTTCAACCCCCTAAATCGTCCAGTTTTAGCTCGTTTTCCCTTATTTTTGATCCTATAGCTTCCTCTAAGTGTTTCCTATTAATCTACATGATCAAAATCCAAACTTAAGACCAGAATGCTACCTCCTCGATCCAAAGAACAACGTGTGCTCTGCAACCAAGTCCCTTCAAGAAATCTGACCTCCTCCAGCCTCCACTGTAGTCCCAATCGACTTGTTTACCCTCCATAATCATGTTCCAAACATTAGAATTCATTGACAAAGCCTAAAAACCTGTATCCAATTTCGAACCAAGACTTACAGTGTCGGGTTCGCCAGCCACCGTCCACGGCAGGCCTCAAGGCCAAGCCCATCCGACTCGTCTCCACGTCCAGAACCTTTCCCTATTAACTAAAGTCATCCTTAGACACTAAATCAGAACCTTCCATTTTGAATTGAAACTGGGGATTGCACGAGTTCTCATCCTTACCTCACCGTCGTACACCGCCGTGATCGCCACCATCTTTGTCCTAGCTCCTCCTTCACTTCTTATTCACAAACGACAGGCAGAAGATCACATTTGAGGGTGAGGGTGATTGGATGGAAGCAGTGCACGGTGCTCTATTTCGGGCTGTTTCACGGATTCAGGGCCACCGTCCACGACGACTTATCACGGTGGCACCACCCTGCTCCTCATCTCTTTCTCTGTTTCATTCCTAGGTTATTGGCAACTAGTGAAGATCGAAGGAACTGGGTTTCACAGTCACACCCACACCTTGTTCTCTATTTTACAACCGTTTAAACCAATTAAACCCATTCCTTTTAATTTGGACGTGAGGCGGTTATGAGAGTTCCACAGCCTTCCAGGATGGGACATGGGTCCCAAATCTGGTGGGCACAGATTCCAACACAAGCCAAGTGTCACCAATCCTCTAGGCACAATTCCTAATGCAGCAAATGACCATTTTACCCTTTTCTTTACAAATTACCATTTTGCCCCTAAAGCATTTAGACGAAAGTCCGAACCGTCCGACGCCCGATGATAGCGTGCCACCTGTCGTTGTACTTAGGGGATCGAGACCCACCTAATGGTCTCCGAAATGCGTGACAAATCCATGTCGTATGAAAAGTCAACAGTTTTCTCCTTTTTCAACCAAATTACAAAAATACCCCCGAACTTCCGAACATCATAACTTCGTCCTCGAATGTCCGAATCGGACGTGCCACCTGTCTATGAACTCGTGACATCCCAAACTACGTCACAGTCATCGGTTAAAGTCCATTTGACCGCCCGAACTAAACGTCAACCTTTTTGCCCATTCTAGGGGCAAAACCGTCATTTCACACCATTCGTCCGAAATCACCCAACTAGTCACCGCTTAAATTCACTAATTCGTCATTAACAATTAATCTAATCTCGAACTCCGGGATGGGTCGTTACAGATGACATGATGACATGTCGTATATGATGACATATGCAATAGTGATGCTATGATATGATGATAATGTGGTGTCATAATCGTATGCTGACTATGATGATTAATTGTTGATGCAAAAATCGTCTAGACTTGTAGAATTCCTTCTTGATCCTTATACACAATAACAAGAAACAAACGAGGTTAAGGTTGAAGCTAGGGGGAAGAGGGGGTAGTTCAACCAAGAACACTCCGATGCAGAGTTTCAGTATGAATTTTTGAATTACCCCCTGAAGTGAAGAGAGAGCCTGTATTTATAGTGGAATCTTTTGGGTCACTGGAGTGTCTGATTGGTTGAACAAAATAATATTTAATAGGTGATTCTACTGAGAGAAATCACTATTTTTAACTATATAAATAATAATAAATAATTCGTGGAGAGATTATTTATTATTGGAATTAATCTGATTAATTAATACATTTAATTGATAAATATATTAAATTAATACAAAGATCGTGTGATGCCGTCGTCGTCTATACTAAGGGTAATATTGACATTTTGAAAGTTATGAGTCACGTGGAAACTCCATAATTTTCTGGTGATTTATGGTTCCACAAATGCCCCAACTGGTGCTCTCATTGAGAGCCGAATTGAGAAATACTCAATGCATGCTCTCTAGCTTTTTTCAAGAAAAACTTCAATATTGTTCAGCATTCATTGTTCATCGTTCATCGTTTATCGTCTATGGTAAGAGCTTGAAGGATGAAACGATCTGATAGGTCTGCCGCCTTCTTCACAACAACTTATGATAAGAGTAACCTGCTCAACGAAATCCCAGAGGTTCATCAGAATCACTCCTAATGGGAACTGCGACCGGTTATGCAATCAAAATTTTCCATGATGCAAGAAAGGGTGCCAGCCCGTGGATATGAAGTCCAAGCCATGTTAAAGCCACTCGGTACTGGCGTACTCCCCGACATCAATCCACTTCCCGCATTCCTCATGACGACAACCTTCTCACTTGCGGATAGGCGACTAGCTAGAAAGGCATCACAACAAGCCCCAAATTGGCTCCATATTGACGCGGAACTTCAGAGGCTTATGAAAAACCTACATCATGCATGAGGACACACTCAAACACATGAAGGACACAACGTGACACCTTGCCACTAAAGCTCGAGACGTAAGTCCCAATGCTCTGCATGACATGCACTGCGTGAGAATGCACTCAAGTCCATGAAATACAAGGCATGAGTTCAAGACGTGAGTCCTAACGTTTTGCACACCATGCACGAGGATGCACCCGAGCCCACGTAGACCGAGAAGTGACAGCTGACCACCAGAGCTTGAGGCATAAGTCCCGACACCTTGCATGACATGCGCAGGTGCTACAAAATTGGCACCCACAACACGACTCATCATAGCAAGTCGAACAGCTAAACAGCCAAGATCAAGTCCAATTAGAGCTCCTACAATGACTTCAATGAGGCCTCAGAATGTCAGAAGCTGCTAAGAGAAGCAGCACACCTCACGAAGGGCAACGAAACCTCCTAAAACGCACTAGAAAAGAGCACGTCAAATGCTGGACAATGTCCCGAGACGTGTCGCTAAGAAATTTTGGAGAAAAAAGACAAACCCACTGAGTAAGGAGTCAACGACATGACGTGACCTCCCAGATTGCAAACGCCTGCTCAAGTAGACAAGTCAATGAAGGTTTGAGACGTTCTGGCCACCATAGAGAAAAGGATAGGACATACTCACTGCATGCCTACATATTTCGACAATGGAGAGTTCGGAAAGTCGACACTATCCCACTTGACGCTACTCTCGCCCTCATTGAGGCATACTACATGTTGGAGACGTCAAAAAGATGCTGGAGCAATGCCTCCAAGGAATCCAATGCGACGATGGTCTAGGAGACGACATTTGGCACCAGATTCAACCATACATCATCAATTTCAAGTGTTGGACCATATCCTATGACACACCTCCAAGCAACTCCGAAAAAGAAAGTTGTACACTTGGAGTACTAGTGTAGCTTAGACACGAAACCTTCGCCACGCGAAGCACTCTAAGCCTTCGCCACGCGAAGCACTCAATGCCTTCGCCACGTGAAGCACTCGAAGGCTTCGCCATCCGAAACACTCGATGCCTTCACCACGCGAAGCACTCGATGCCTTCGCCACGCGAAGCACTCGATACCTTCATCGTGCAAAACACTCAAAACCTTCACCTTTATCGTGCGAAACACTCATAGACTTCACCGTGCAAAGTACTTGACACGTGAAGCACACGAAGCCTTCACCACGTGAAGCGCTCCAAGCTTTCGCCCTGCAAAGCACACAAAGTCTTTGCTACGTGAAGCACTTGAAGCCTTTATCACGCGAAGCACTCCAAGCCTCCGCCATGCTATGCACTCTAAGCCTTCACCATGTGAAGCACTCTAAATCTTTACCACGCAAAGCACTCGAGTCTTCGCCATGCGAAGCAGTACAAGCCTTCGCCACGCGAAGCACTCTAAGCCTTCGCCACGCGAAGTACTCCAAGCCTTCGCCACGCGAAGCACTCCAAGCCTTCGTCATGCGAAGCACTCTAAGCCTTCGCCATACGAAGCACTCTAAGCCTTTACCATGCAAAGCACCCCAGTCTTCGCCATGCGAAGCACTATAAGCCTTCACCACGTGAAGCACTCTAAGCCTTCGCCATGCGAAGCACTCTAAGCCTTCGCCCCGCGAAGCACTCTAAGCCTTCGCCATGCGAAGTATTGTAAGCCTTTGCGATGCGAAGCACTCTAAGCCTTCGCAACTTGAAGAACTCCAAGCCTTTGCCACACGAAGCACTCCAAACCTTCGCCATGCGAAGCACTCTATGTTTTCGTCTCTCGAAGCACTCCAAGCCTTCTCTATACAAAACACTCCAAATCTTCGCCCCACAATGCACTTGAATTCTTCGCCCCGCGAAGTATTCTAAGCCTTCGCCATGAGAAGCACCCCTAAGAATTCATCAATTGAAGCACCCCAAGTTTTTTCAATGTAAAGCACTCCAATCCTCTTCCAAGAAAAGCACTCCAAGCCATCGCTCGTGAAGCGTGGAAGTTGTCACCCAGAAAAGCAGCTGAGACTTCGTCCCATGAAGTGCTAGCACCTTGGCTCGTGAAGCATCAAATTCTTCAACCATGAGTGTCAATGCCTTCTCCCATGAAGCAATCCACGCACTCACCCCGCGAAGCGTCAACATATTCCTTCGATGAGTGTCAACACCTTTGTTCGAAGCATCAAGTCCTTTGCTCATAAAGCATCAATGTCTTTGGCCCATGAAGTAGCCAAGCCTTCTCACACGGAGCAACACATCGCTCACGAAGCAACGAGATAATTGCCCCATGACGCATCAAGGCAATAGCCTCGCGACGCGTCAAGGAAATCACCCCGTGACGCATCAACAGCCTTGTTCGTTAAAGCCATAATGCCTTCAACCTGCAACCTATATCCATTTGCGCTCTGTAAAGCACCAAAGCCCAACACTGGAAAAAAGTTCAAGGACTTCACCTACAAAGGACTCGAAGCACCTCTCCAAAGGGTAAAGTATGGCCTTCACCTCGAAGAGCTAAATCGTCACCTTAAGGAACTCAACGGCTAAGTTCAATGTAGTTAACCAAAAATGAGGAGCATAGTACTCAAGAACAATCCCAAGGATGTATAGTTCATACCCAACAAAATGGACTTGCTGGAATTGGAAAAACTACTAAGGATCGCTTCCCAACTCCACCAAAGGGAGCAACAACCGGGTCATGTCATGACAAATCTTAGGCAAATGTCTTAGTGCGCTCGACTACAAATTCTAGCACACAACTTCGAGATTCATTCAGTCATAGATCGGTCAATTTTGATCACCCTGACATGAGCTTGATGGTCCTAAAAAGGTACGAAAGTCAGTTTTCCAACTCCGTTGATCTCACTTAATTCCGAGTTGTGACGAGTTCCTTACGAACATTTTTGTACACGGAGGTTAATTGCATGTACCAGCACACAAGCAAAAGATTCAACCGATCCTACAAAGCTAAAATTTTACTTCCTTGAAGAATGCTTGATGGCTTCAAAAAGGTACGGAAGTCAGCTTTTCAATGCCACCAACGAGACTCAATTCGGAGCTAAAACAAAGTTAGAAGACAGAATTTACTACACAAATGTCAAATCTACCGAAAATCACATAACACTCAAAAAAGAATGGAAGTCTTATATATATCTTGTGAGGTTCTCAAGTAAATCCGTTCACTTAAGGCTAAATTTTTTTGTCTTATCATATATATATTTTTAATGCTCAATCTCACTCTACAACTTAAACATGTCCTTAAAAAAGAAGTCCTAATTAAATACGTCAAGATTTATTTTGATATTTTTAATAACATTAAACTCTACTACTTCAAAAAAGGATAAAACTCTGAATTCACTTAGGAGCTTGTATTCAATTACGATATTTAAATATTTTGGCTAAATCATTGTGAGCTCCCTAATAGCCTTCACATCTTATTTAAAAACTCTCAATATGGATAATTAAATAAAAAAAGCCCCTCAGTTGAATGTTGATTAATAAATACCCCCTCAAAGAATGCCGCATCATGCATAACTACTTTACAATTTCTCTTTATTCCTTAAATACCCTTCTTCTTCTTTTTGCCAACAAATACCCTTTTTTGTTTGTTTCCATGATTATGCGTAAAAAAATTTGAAAAAAAAATTGGAAATTTTCTTTGAACCTTATATTCTAGTTTGGAACATTTTTTTTTTATGCTTTTCTCTTGTAACAAATATATTTTAGTTTTTTTTTTCTTTTCAAAACTACGTATTACTTTACTTACTACTAGAGTAATATTTTCAAGATCGAAATTAAGAATTATTGGAGTAAATTATTTAGTAAATCATTTATACAATATATTATATTATTGAAATTGATTTTTTTTTCTTCTATAAATAAAGAATGAAATCCGTTTTATCTGAGGTTTAACGATAGGGTATAGAAAATGTTTTGGGGATGGGAGGGGGAGGGGGAGGGGGAGGCAGTGGTGGAAAAGCGCACGACTTAGGGTTTAGGGTTTAATTCTTGGATTTTGGGAAAATGTTTTGGGGAGGGGATGGGGAGGCAGTGGTGGAAAAGCGCACGACTTAGGGTTTAATTCTTGGATTTGGGGACAAAATCCAAGAATTAAACCCTAAACCCTAAGCAATTCCCAAATCCAAGAATTAAACCCTAAACCCTAAGCAATTAATCAAAAATTTTAATATCGGATGATAAAGATATTTGAAATTTAAAGTTTAAATTAGATTAAATACTCACATTACTCCTTAAAATAATCAAGTGAAAAAATATTATAAATATGGGTAATGTTTTCATAATTAGAAAGGAAACAAAACTATTAAATAATGATTAAAAGTTCTAAATAGGGTATTTGAGTAATTATTATAGATTAGGGACTAGAAAGTTTTAAAAATATAGTTAGTGGGTTTTGAATAAACATTGATGTTGTTGTCATCAATGGATATCCTAAATATTTTTAGAGACTTTAAAAATATAGGTGTATTCAATTAAGGCATTTAAATGTTTTAAATGACTTTTAAAAAGTTTTGGTGTATTCAATTAAGACTTTTAATGTTAATTAAAATGTCAAAACAAATTTTGAGGTATTCAATCAAGATTTGTTTTATAAGGACTTATTTAAATTGTGGACTTGGTGAGATTGAGCGTTAAAAATATACCTATATAAGACAAAAAAAAAAGTCTCCCCAAGTGTTGATTTACTTGTGAGTCTCATAAGACATTTTTCTCAAAAACGTCTTCTTCTTCCGAGATAATTTCTCCAAATAGACTTATGATCTTTTATAAGAATGGTTCATCCTATAGTAAAATTTAATTTGAAGAAACATACGCCAAAATATGGCTGAAAAGTCTTTATTTAAGTGCAATTTTTTTGCCATAATTCTGCAGAATTTTTTGTGAAACCATTATTTTTGCTTCTTTTTGCTCTGGTGTTCTTCAAGTTTTTTGTCACCAAAAGTGTTCTTTAACTTTTAGTGATAAAAACTTCATAGTAATTTCAAATTTTCCAAAAAATCAAGAAAAATTCAGGAAAATTGCAAAAAAAAAATAATCTAGAACCACCTTAAATCAATTTAAAAGCATTCAACAAATTCAAAAGTACGTAATAGATCAATTCTAATATTTGATCAATTTCAATAGAAAAAATGTGATAAGTGTGAATTTGTGATACTAGCCGTTATTAAATGTGACTTAAGATGATGATAACAGAGATATAACCTCACTCATTAATATTCGAATGAAATAAACCATTGTAAGATTATAGAATAAAATAGATAAACCATGATATCCACCAAAATTTGTTAATATATATACTCCAAAATTGCCTAACCAAAAAGAAATTCAAGAATAAGATTTTAAAAAAGTGCTTGAATAATACCCCAATACCCTGACCAATTTATAAGATTTTGAAAATATTTTTAAAATTTATCATTTAAAAATACCCTTAAAAATATTTAAATATTCTAATCGAATATCACCCCTTACCCATAAATCAGCTAAAAAAATTAGAAAGAAACGCATAGCAAACAGTAGCCTAACAACAAAGAAAAAACATAAATATGCAGACAATACATGATGTTTATTTGCAGTAGTTGCCAAAAATTCAGAAACAAACAATACTAAGTTCTAATGGAGAACAAACATGGTACTCCACACAAACAGAGCCACATCCTAACAAATACTCTCAATTCAAATCCTCAGTCTCAAGATTCAACCTTCAATCTAAAACCTAACTCACAAATGCCTCAAGATAAAAACGTCGAATGCCCAAACAAGATCTTCCCACTTATCAGTACCTCCTGGGGTAGCGATCCATGAATCTGCCAGAAGGGCACTCATATGCCAGGTGTCCTCGTCCTCCACAGTTGTGACAGATCATCAAGGGGCCCATGCAATCCCTGCTCATATGACCAAGTTGTTGGCAGTTCCTACATATAATGTCACGGTAACCACCAACACCACCACCACCGCGAATTCCACCTCCTCCACCTCCACCTCCTCCCCGCTCACCCAAAACATTAGCTCTGGGGCACTGTCTGGCTACATGACCGGATACATTGCACAAGTTGCAGGTGGGTTCATTTGGACAATCACGTGCTAGGTGACCCGTCTTCCTACAGTTGTTACATGCCTTGTCATTTGTGCAGTCAGCTGCAATATGGCCCTGCTTGTAGCAGTTGTTGCACAATCTCAAGTCCCCAGGTGGCATTGGGGGAGCTGTGCAGTCTCTAGCACGATGTCCGGCCTTACCACAGGTGTGGCAGATGCCTTCGTTTGGGCAGCTACTGGCCATGTGACCAGGTTCCCGGCAGTTCCAACATAGTGACTTCGTGGTACATTCCGAAGCAATGTGCCTAGAAAAATATTTGCATGGCATACAAACAATGTTAATACACACAAAAGGCAACCTTGAACGTGCGGCATCTTCATCAGTTTTTGAAGAAAGCAATAAACAAACATCTGTATTAGGCAGGTCATCATTCCCGTGAAACAAGAAACCACAGCCTCATGAAGCAATGGAAACTTATTTACCCACCATTTTCACCACAAGGTACTGCTACTTTGCTTTGACATGGAAAACAGAACATTCTTCATTGTCTCTTTGTCTAAAACCTAAATATAGCCAATATTTTAACTTCTTCCAGTCACCATATACTCACATAGATAATTACTTACATTTTACAGAAATCCTGGAAGCCTGGAGAAAATCTGAAAAATTGTCATGGGCTGGAGCCTTGTTATTGCTGGGCATGCATATTTCTCTTCGCTTGCAGGTGTATTCTAGATCCATTTTGGACATACTCTTAAGACACAGTTAAGGGGAAAAGGATATGAAAGCAGTACTATCGGATGCTACTTACTGTCTAAAATAGTGCAAGGAAATACATGGATGCACTACCGTATTTGAGCAGACACTGAAACGGAAACAAATAATAAGTTGACAGGAGAACAGTGGCTGTGGGTTGGTGGGAAGGCATAAAGACAACCCTAGTATTGTCAAAATGGCTACAATAATAGGGACATTATTAGAGCAAGCCAATGGTATTAATATTTAAGTGACTTCACAATGGTGCCAAATGTTGCAACAGTGGTTCCATTGAAGAAAGAAATGGCGGAAGAAGATGCTGTTATAGCTTAGAACGTGAAGAACTAAATATTATGAAGGTGACAATTATATTTTGGTAAAGAAATGGGGACAGAAAGAATATTTTTGAATTAATTATGTAACAAAGATGGGAATGTACCGCTTGGTAGCAGAGACAATGGTATGTCTTGCTGCATAATGGTTCAGGGAGAGACAGAGGAGGGTTTATAATGAATTCAAAACAAAATTTCTTACAGGGGATGTGTGTTGGACAAACGATATTAACCTCATATCTAGTTTTTAATTGGATTTCAACTCTATAGAACACTTCCAACCCTCTCCAGAAAATGAAGGTCCAAAAGACGAAAAAACCACATAATAATAAATAGCTAATTCAAAAGTGTAAAAGACAAAAGAAAAAAAAATATAACGAACAAAAGAAAAACGGATAATTAAACATCATGATGTCCAATGTGAGGAAGAATAAGTTCCATACCCAGGAAGACCACAATTGTGACAAATTGCAACATTAGGGCATTCTCTAGCATAATGGCCAGGCCGTTTGCAGTTCTTGCACAGACTGTCTCGGCTGGAGAAAAAATAATGATACATTAAGTCAATAATAGCCTTTTTCGAAACTAACTTTTTTTTTTTGCTTATCAGAACAAGAATCAGAGACATAATCACATAAAATTAAAAACATGAATCAAGTATACCAAGCACTCAGAAAGGTCAAAAGAGTTCCAACAAAGGGTAATACAACTAAGGAGGTAACATATGTCCTGAGCTCAATGAACCTGATAGTACGAAATGTAGAATGTCTACAACTTTTGTGCACTACTGAGAGCAACAAAGACAACTCCACAACCAAGATGATTTACACTCAACACATAGTACCAAGAAGATTTACACTCAAAACAAAGTTATACAATCAACAGAATTGACATTCGTATTTGAGAACTTACAAAGATCCAACCAAATGTACAAACAAGAAAAGAATGTTATAATCAAGAGGCAAAATCATGAAATACCAACTTCAAAAGGTCTTCAAAGATATTCAAGTAAAGGTCTTACTCAACACTTATGGCTGATAGTAAGATTCCAGACCATCACCAATGAAGAAATGTTGACAGATTACTTTCTCCTTACGAACCAACATTTATAAAGGCTACAACAAATAGAGTAATAGTCAAAAGCCATAAAACCTGAAACCCCGACGTCCTCCATCTCTCCTGTAAGGTGCATCACGGTAGGAAAAGCGATCAGTACGGATCTTACGATCCGCAGGGCTCCTGCTCCTGCTTCGGCTCCTGCTGTCAGAACTCATGTTAAACTAATTCTTATTAAGACCTAGCTCCACTGATTTGGATGAAAAACACCACCACAACCAACACCACACAGTCGCTGCCTCCTCCCTGTCCATATCACAACCACACCCACATTACAACCACACCCAAGATCATATCCATGTGTCAAAACCAAACCAACTACTTTCCCCTTCATAACAGAAAGCACCAAACCCCAACAAAGTACATTAAATTTCAACAAGAAATCCATCTCATAAGAATTAGATACCACAACACTCAGAACCCAGATGGTAAATACCCAGTTTCTCAACCACATCCTTCAAAGAAAGTCAAGCATCAGTTGCAAACAATCAGGTATTCCCATTAAAACTCAAGCTTACAACAACAGTCAGACTTTACATAAACCCCGACTTCATAAACCATCTAAACAGATTTTTCGTTAGATAGAAGGTCAGCCTGGAAAGAAAAAAATGTGACTGGATTAATTGGAAACGAGGAAAGTTTTAAGTTTCAGGTTGGAATAGGGAGGTCAATACACCACTACTAAAGGAGTAAACCAGGTAAATAATTCTGGGGAATTTATGAATTCCAGGGTCACTGCACAGTCAAGATATCCTTCTTTACTTACCCCTATTCGAGAAAACAAGCTCCTCATTGAACCTACTTGTGAGTTCTAACCACCCAAAAAAACACTTCATTTTTAGGGGGGGGGGGGGGGGGGAACTCCTAAGCATTTGTCCCCAAAAACACTGATACTTCACGAACGACCTAATCTGCCCTTGCAACAATATAAACTCAATGTCATATGCTGATAGAACTGTCTGTCAAACCTATGATATGGTTGGAAATCAACTCACACCTTCCATCAATCAACCAAATGGAAAACTATTGCGGAAATAAAAATAAAATAAGATCTAAAAATAAGAAAGGCTCAGAAGTGTTATATTAGGCAGAGTCCTACATTCAATACCCAAATTTGACTTTTGGTGAAACTAATTCTCAAAAAGTAAATCATTTTTAGGGGCTAACTCCTAAAGTTCAATAAATTTTCTGAAATTAATGAATGGGTATACCATTGCTTTTTGGTAATATCTAACAGCTATTCATGGTAGATATGTGCTTGTCCGTAAAGGGCTCAAATTTCATTGAGAAACTTGATTGTGAAGATAAGAAGCAAAGGATGCATGAGCCAAGAACTGGCACAGAATTGAAAACAAAAGGATCCCAAAGCACAAAACAACGTAGAGAAAACAGGTATTTGCAAGTTGGATAAGACTCAGCACTTACAACCCTCGATATGTTTCATTTCTTCAACTATATGCTCCAATCATTTAAACAAATTTAGGGAGACACTTGGTGAATATAACTACTAAATGAAACACTAACATGGGTTCATCGAGGTTTCTCAAAAAGACCAAAAAAAAAATCATAATGTATGGTTCTTTTCATGACGTTTTCCATAACTTAGACCAACTCTTGATCACACATCCACTGCTTTTGTTTAGTCCATCAATTCCCACATTTACAACTATGCATATTCGATTGCCATTCTCCGTAACGTGCCCTACGCATATGCTAATTCAAACGAAATGTTCATTTAAATACGGAGATGATATCAACCAATCAGGTTTGAGCCACCATTCTTAAAGCATAGTCCCGTAGCATAAAGCCCATAAAAATTCAAACCATTCACACCCAGATTCAAAATCACAGCAGAAGGAAACCAATAGAGAGAAACCAAATTAACCTAAAACCCACAAGGATATAGTCCAGCGTTTGAAATTCAATGTATACATACAGCAATTTTAGCCCTAACCCTAGGCAAGGTAAATAAAGGAAATTTTAGATGAAGAAGAAGAAGGAACCTGAGCCTGAGCCTGAGCCTGAGCCTGAGCCTGAGCCTGAGCCCGAGCGTGAGTCTGAGTCTGAGCCACAGGACCGATAAAAATGAGTGGTTCTAAAGCAGCTACAAAAGTAAGAAATTTTGGGACCGGTAGAGAAAGAGAAGGGGGAATCTCGGCCTCTGAGACTCCGATTCGTCAACGCACAGCCGCTAAGTGTCGATTGTAATTGGGAATGTTGCCTCCACTGGAACTTATGCTTGCAGGTAGCTTATGCTTACATTACCGGCAAGTCCAATCTTCTTTGGGCCCAAACTGACTGGTTCGCCATCGTTATTGTTTTCGACATTTCGGCCCGATCCACTCTCCAATTCTGGTATCAAAAGGGATACGGGATTTTTCAAATCAAATTATACGTACACTAGAGCTAAGTCAAGTTTTTCACCTTATACTAAAGCTAAGTCAAGTTTTTCACCGTTCATAGAGCAGTGGATTTTCATCCATGCCCTTCAGCATTTAATTGACTGTTTTGTCTCCTTTATCCTAGTTTTGTTCGTTATAAACAGTAATGTCGTATATTTACCCTTCACATCATATTCTCGCCCTCAGATTTTTCCCTTTTGTTCTTCTTTGTTCATGAATCGACCAAAGTTTTCATCCGTCTCCTCCATCCATACCTTCCATCGCCCTTCGATCCTCAGAAAAAAAACCTTTGATCCTCAAAACAAACTTGCAATCCTAGCCGCGATCATCAATCTAGTTAAATTCAAATCCAAAATACCCCTTTTCGTAGCACCATTCCAAAATATCCAAAAGATTGAGTTATTTGATATTTGGTCTAAGGTATACATACTCCTAAAAAACCATTAGCACATCCATAGTTCTCCCAATTGATTATATCTTTTCTCAAACTTTCTCTCAGATCTTTTCATTGATCTCTGCAAATTAACAATATATGAATGCTGCATCCATAAGCTCAATTATCTTTTCCTCCTTAATTTGGCTTTGATTTCTTACTTAATAATATAAGTTCAATCTCCTCCTTAAAATGAGTTTGATTTCCTCTTTATGGGTTCAGTGTCCTCTCAAGGGATTGTCAAAAGGGACTATAAGGGTACTATACTGGCACTATAAGAGGATTAAGAGAGTCGGCTCAAGACTAGGAGCCCAAGATTACTAGAAGTGCATTTATAGTTTCCCTCACAGTGACATTATAATGCCCTGCCTAGTATCGGTATAGTGCCCTTCTAATAAATGTATAAAAAGTACATAAGAATTTACGGGCTAGAAACACATACAGTTGGCAGTCTAGAAATTTTCTAGAAAATACCTCAGATTCTTGTTTTTGACATAACTTTCTTATTTTTTAACCATTTTAAGTGATGCAAAAGCCTAAATTAAATGGATTTTCATGTAATCTATGATGGTGTTATTGTTGAAAGCTACTTATAATATAAACCCGAAATATGAAATTTACATAAGGAGGAAATCAAACGCAAATTAAGGAAGATGAAATAACAAGGTCAATTGGTCAAGGATGAAGCATCATGTATTGTGGATTTACATAAGGAGAGAAGAATATGGGAGTGTTCTTACCCAATATGTTTTTCTCGTTTTAGTAGTCAAGTGTCATGAGGCAACTCTTACTAGAGCTTCGCGCGGAACCTAGTCAATGGAGTGAGGGGGAAGACCACTTGTAGCGTCTCTTTTTTGTTCGTGATGTGTTGCGGATGATGCTGGATGGGTTGAGCGTGATAGGTTTTTAGTTACAGTCGTTCCATAAATGGGCAGACTAGGAAGTAAGTAGGCATTTAAACTCAAGTGCAGGCGTGTCACTAGTAGAAGCTGCTACTAGACAGTGTAGATGAGTTCCGTTTTCGATCTAAGAACTTTTCTTCTGATAAAAGCAACTGTGAGGCAAGCGGACAAAATTAGCTTGCACTGTTCTTTTCTATTCCTTTTTCAAAAACTTTAATAATTTTCTTTCCAGTATAGTCCAAATTCAGTTATTTCGCCATGATATTCAAGTTGACAACATTGATATTTCAGGAGCCAGATGGTTCGAGGTCCCAAGTTCCCACATGTCGAAATCAAAGTATCCGGACCAATGCTCAAGATGGTATCCCGACTTGGAATGTCGTGTATATCGCGAGTAACAATTACTACTTAAGAAAATCTGATGTGTATCGAAATGGAAATGGAAATACAAATACTAGAATGTAAAAGTACTGGACTTGAACTAAGCAACAATTGAAATTACAAGTACATAAAAGTAAATAATTTCCTTTACATTCAATCTCGTATCAAGCAAGAAATTCCATAAAATTATTGGTCAAAACGTCGTCAATCTCGTATCAAGCAAGAAATTCCATAAAATTATTGGTCAAAACGTCGTCAATCTCGTATCAAGCAAGAAATTCCATAAAATTATCGATCTTGAATATCAGTCAAAAATCATGCATTGAGATGACAGAGCACTCATATGCGACGTCAAAACGTCGAAAAGGAGATTTGAGCACCTCAGTGGTCGGCAATGATCTGGCAGTTAGGGTGGATTTTTGTGAATCGATAGTTAGGATGACTTTCCGTGAGCCGATAATCAGATTGACTTTTCGTGAGCCGATAGTCGAGATGAATTTCAATAAGTTGGTAGTCAAAATAATCAACCTTTATGACAATGTTTTGTCAGAAAGAAGATTAATCTCTGCAAGCCTCAACGACATTCTATAAACTAGTAGTCGGATTGAAATTAACCCTTAGTTAAAAAGAAGGTTAGTCGCTTAAGATTTCGGAAAATTGGGGTCTGAAATCTTCAATTCATGAGTTACGGGCTTTAGACGATCGAGAAGGAGAGTAAAGATGACTTCGTCTTATCCAAATGAATCGATTGAAAGTGATCTTACAGTTTCAGTCGGTTGGAAATGTCGTTGGCGAAGACCACCATTTTTTAGTTTTCTACATTTTTTTGCCGTGGATCACCCTAAACAATGAGCTCCGACTATGATGCTGGTCAGAAGTCCAGGTGGCGACGGTGGCCTCGTCACCATCGTAGAGAAGGCTGAAGATTAAGAAAAAGCTTGCAGAGAGAACGAGAGAAGGTTAGATATTTATCTCTGTTGAATGAGTGAAATAGATGAATGAGAGAAGTTTGAGACAAATTACAATATAATAAAATAAGTGGGTTTAGATATTTATCTATGTTGAATGGTCATGATTAATCACCTATGAGTAATCTATTTTTCACCTTATCCAAATTACAATATAATAAAATGACCATGCCTAACTAATATCTTCTTGGAAATAGTGGCCATGTTTATTGTCATCTATTATGGGTATCTGTATTTTTTTGGGTCAAAATTATGGGTATCTGAATGAATGGGGCTAAAAATTTATAATAAAATATAATAATTATTGATTAAGAATTTATAATTTTAACTAATACTAATATGTCCAAATTTTTTGAAACAATCTTAAGAAATACGATATTATCACCTTGAATTTTTATCTCAAAACAATTATTATTATTATTATTATTATTATTATTATTATTACTATTATTATTATTCTCGTTTTCAAGACTTCACCCTTTTATTTATAATCGTTAACTTATCAATCGAAAAAGAATCATTGTATTTACATATCAATTATAAACCAATGTTTTTATCACTAATTATTTAGTAAATGTTTTCTTATATATAACATAAATTTATTATCAATTAATATGTGTTCTAAATGAATTATATTTTAATAAGTTTGATATTATTCGTTACCACCAGACTTTATTATAACATATTATATATCATATTGAATATTAATGGATTTTAGAAAATATGAGATGAGCATACGGTTAATAAGAATTCGTTTTATGTCCAATTTTCATTAATTAATGTCTAATATTCTAAATTTTTATGTAAATGTAAATTCCCCGATTTTCTAAATTATTATGTAAATATAAACTAAATTATTGTGCGTATTGTTATGTTTTTAACTATATTAACATTCAATTATAGTAATTCACTTTAATTTATGTTTATATTTAAAAAATTATATTATTAGTCATCATCAGAATTATATTGTATCATATTATTCATCATATATTTATTTTATCAAAGTCATTATATAGTTTTTATTAGTCATATATAATCATTATTGGGTACTAAAATTTTTCCCAAAGTTTCATTTAAAATTTCCAACTTTTAAACTAAATTTCCTTCATTTTTGTTGACCATAAACGATATCGATATTTAGAGTGAGATATCCGTAAATTTGACTAGTGATATATCCGTCGATATCGATATTTCAATTCTTGGACATTACTACTAGAGCGGTCAGAAAGAAAGTTAGGTGTATGCATAAATACCTCGAGAAGGTGAGAAGAGAAACCGCGTCTTGATTTCCTAAATTCAAAAGAAGCAGTTTTTCACAAAGGCTAGGCTTTGTTAAACCATGAAACCTTGGTCAGGTGTTCATAATTTCAGAAATTAATGGTGATCAATTTGCTGTGTTTGATTGGTTGATTATTTGTCCTTTGAGAAGCTGGTTACTTCTCCTTTTATAGGAGGTGAGGAAGCTGATCAAGTTGCCAAGTTGAGCCTCTAGTAGGTCCCCTGCTCTCATTTTTTTTCCCATTGGAAATCACCCCTTTGCCTTCATTTTCTTCACATGTCAGAACTACCCATGCTTTTCTTTGTCTTCACGTTCCAAGTAGTCGTTTAGGCTGGATTTATATCTATCTTGGGCCTTTAATTCCTTCAAGCCATTGGCTTTGGCCCAATAGGATTTTTTCGGGTGTAAACATTGCCCCCTGAATTTGAAATCTTTTAATCATAAAATAATTTAAATTCACATAATCGCACATTCGCCCTTCTTCCGGTACCATTTATGTACCTTGGTGGTTCAAACCACAGTCTCCCATAACTCTGCCATTTTTGCCTGTGAAATTATCACACTTTCCCATACTTAGAAAAAAATCATGACTTCCAAGCTCGCTCCTTGGCAAAAAGATAAGGATGTTTCTCCCAACTCTTCCATTCCATAATCCATCGCCTTGACTTCCTAGGTTTGCAGTGTGGGCTTTGAACCCCATTCAAGAGCTTCTCGTGATATTTTGGAGTTCCTCGAGGATGATGGTGAAGTTACTCGTGGTCCTTACTTCATGATCAATTTTTATCGTTGTTTTGCCTTAGGTCCCTACTAGAAGGGCTTCCCTTCATATAGAGTGACAAGTCTCAACCTTTACTTGAAAAAGCTTCAAGCTCCGCCCCTATATCATAGGAGGTGATTTCCATGGGAGAATTTGGACCTTGCATGTAAACACCTTTTTCCTTCGCTGGGCCATATGAGCTTTGCATGTCCTTGGAAATTATGGATTCAGAGGATGCAACAGATATACCCAGATGAACTCTGGAGCAACAAGATTTATCATTAGTAAGCCTCTCTACTCTCTCCATCACTCCTGTAATGGCCCAGAAATTCAGAAAAGGTAACTTTATAAATATAAAACAGGTATTGATGATTTTATCCTTTTGGGTTAATGGTTGACTTTTTGCTCATGGTACTTTTTGGACTTTTCGTGAGGACAGTTATATGGATCTCGAAATCCTGAATCCATAGATAGCCGACATTCTGGAATCGGAGATCAAATAAGTTCGTTACAGGTCAAAATTAATTAAAGGCATTTTGGTAATGTGGCATAGGGCAATTTAGTACTTTCACATGAGGAGATATTATGTGAATTGCATGGGATGATGACAAGTGTCCTTTCATTTTGGTATTTGGATGCACCAACTTAGGGCTTAGGGTGTAGAATATATGTGTTTATGTACGTGTTTTGGGTGACTTTGTGAGTTTTATTTAGAGAAACCATCCCACTTGAGAACCAGGAAGAGAAGAGAAGGCACAAAACCAAAAAATGTGTGTGTGTGTGTGTGAGTGAGAGAGAGAGAGAGAGAGAGAGAGAGAGAGGAGAGAGCCAGAGGAAAAATAGAGAGAAGAAGGAATGAGGAGAAACAACCACGATTCCAAAAAATTGAAAAACTTGCACCTTGAACCCTAGTCATTTTGAGGTATCCAAACTTCAAACTAGGATTTCTATTCGCTTCCTCAAGCTCATAGGGTCCTAAAACATCTAAGAATAGGAAGCTTGGTACGAGGGAAGGCCTGGAAATAGTGGATGCCATTTTGACCAAAACATGTAGATCAGATTGGAGATCAAGGTGCGTTTTAATTTTTTTTTATTTTAAGTTTTGAGGCCATAGAACTTCTCCTAGGGTGGAATAGATGAATATAGATAGTTGAAAGGATGAAAATGGATGATAAAAAGTGGGTTTTGAGCCGGGTCAGGTCGCCTGAGTCGGGTCTTGCATGTAGACCTGCGGGTCGACTGGGCACAAGGACATAGATGACCTACGCTGGCGTGTGTGACAGGACCCGTCCCAACTGGACGTCAAAAACCGTACCCGGTCCTGCTCCCGTCTGACAAGTCAACTGAAAGTCCGAAATTACCCTTCAGTACCTACCAGACAAGGGAATTTTTGCGCCTGTGCCCGCACATACCTCCACCTCTGGAATAGCCTCGATCAACGCGCCACGACCTGAAGGGTTAACAAAACAGAAAAGGTGTGAGTGGACAAAAATGACCTCTTATAAAAACATTTATCAAAATACAATCTTACCCTCCAGTTTTCACAAACTTGCATGCATATCGTAAAACATGAGTAATAGTATGAAATCATTCAAGTATGAACAGTGGACCGATAAAATCAAAACATATTTTCTCATGGTCCACAAAAACTCATGTTCACCAAATCAGTTTAACATCTCAAAAAGTTCACAATTTCTTTAAATCATTTTAACCGCTAAACCACGGTTTCCTCAAAATCATTTTCCATAATCCACGGGACTTATTTTCCATATCCTGTTGCTTAGAGTCACGTTTATCCCTGCAACGCGTGCATATCAATAGGCTCAAGGACCGCTCAAAATCCGAGCATCCGCTGCTGTGAACACATCATCAGTCAGCAATCCGTCGCTGGGAAAAACCTCACCAGCCGACGATCCGGATCTCGTGAACACATCACTTACCGATCCATATAATCCAGCACATCTGATCTGAGTCAAGCCTCCCCTGGGCTGCAAGACAAAGATCGTGCTACGTGACCTCTTCGGGGTAAACACTTCCATCCCGAAGGCGAGCGTTATCTCCAGGGTGCACTCCGGGGAAAAACATATTTTCTCCCGAAAGCCCTAAATATCCGCAACATATCACCATCACAAAAACCAGTGAAAAACAGTTGCATTGAAAACCAAATCATATATCAATACAGGGTCTCAGCCCCAAGTCCCGATTTACTTTATAAATCCGAAAATCATCAATATCATCATGTCATCACATGGAAATACAATTCCAACCAAAATCACAATTCCATTGGGTCTCAAGCCCAAAATATCAATATCACATAAATCCGTACAACCGTAAACCCGAGTTGCCACGATCACGTAAATCCATGAAATCAATCACTGACTCATAATCCGAGTCCAAATATCATTTTCAATCCGGGCCTAGCCCAAAACATCATTTGCACGTTCCTCGTAAAACGTGCCCGAAAGACTGATTAAAATAATCACAAAATCACGAGAATACCAAAAATCATCAAATTCATCAAATTCACATGTAACTCCAAATCCGAGTCAAAATCATTATTTACTTGGGTTCTCACGCCCACAATATCATTTTTAACCAATTTCATGATTTCTCGAAAATCGTGCCAGAATAATATAATAATCACAAAACCGAGAAATCACCGAATTGAAATACCAATCATGCCAAAGCATATCAAATCATATAATAAAGCATTTTAAATCATATATGCATGCATCACGGTTAGAAAACAAAGTCCACTCACACACACCGTTCAAAACGGTTCGTGTCCGAGCTGCACGTTTTTCTGTAAATTCTGGAAATCACAACTCCTGCCCAAAATCATTATAGAGGGTTACTAACATCTCAAAATACTTCATATAATTTTCCCCAATTTTTCCGGAATTTAAATACGTATTTTAAACGTAAAACAAAACTTCGGATACGCGGAACATTATCGAAACAATATCCGATTTCACCGAAATCAACGTTAAAATGTTCGTTACACTGAGAGGATCAAAAGTCATGTTGACCTCACCTTGAGACTAGGCCGGACGCGCCCTCACGCGCCGCCGTGAGTGGCTGCGCGTGAAACCCACGCGCCAGCTACAGTGCTGTCGTCTCAACCCGTTTGTCTGGTAAACGGGTCCTTTAACCCGCGACACGATCCGGTTCCAATCCTATCAATTCGACACTGGTTACATCAATTGATCATCGAGTTAGTTTCGTTTTGAGTTCAATTAAAGGTCTGCAATCAGAATTACACGATTACCTGCATCAAACCTCACGATCGAAGATGAACACTCGAAGAACACTCCGAACACTGTTCATCATTCGAACACCTTCAATCTCAATCGATTTCCTTCAATTGATGCAATCAGAAGCATCAGTGGACTCCGTTAAACATTTCCCCCAACTCAATTGCATCAATCCATTGCTCAATCTTCACGACTCAAACTCGAACATCCGTACACTGTGCAACCATGAAGTTTCCACCTTGGCCACTGATTCCTCCCAATTGATGAACCCAGAAGCATCAATGGACCATGAGGAATTGTTTCCCCACCTCAATTTCGTCGTTTGATCACACATTGATCACGACTTAAGCTCGATATCTCTCACTGTTACCAAACCCGTTCAGAGCCAATTGGGCATGAATTCCTCTCGTTTTTGATTTGAAACAACTCGTCTCAACCTCAGGAAGCTATTTCCAATCTCCAATTCGATCATCACAGCTCAATTCGTCCAATTTGATTTTCCCTCCAAATTTTCTAAAACCCGAAATCCCAGTCCTCAGCTCTCAGTTAATCCCTCGTTTTTTCCCAGTTCAATTCACTCTCAAATGCTCACACTTTGGTTCAGAAATGGAAGAGAATTGGAGGTTGGGAGAAAACTAATTTGTGGGTTGTACATGGTTGAAGAAAATATGGGAGATTAATGGAAATTAGGATTAATTAATTAATTTAATATAATAAAACATAATAATTAGGTCTCCCCCAAAATCATGGATCCATGTTTTGTGCCTGATTTTAAGGGATGAGTGACACTTGTCACTCATCCAAGTGTGCTCAGTCACCGGGTACTGTTCATTATTAAAATATTATTTTATTCCCGGTTCGTTCGGTTAATCGAGCCCGATTCCGTGACCATAACTTCGTCGTCGAATCTCCGATTTCGGCATGCCGTCTGTCGTTGGATTCGTATCGACGAGACCTACGTAACGGTCCTTGGCCCTCGTCCATCTGACCTCCCGATCAAAAAGTCAACATTTGGCCCCTAACATGCCAAATTACCAAAATACCCCTCAACTTCCGAACATCATAACTTTCTCTACGTATGTCGGAATTGAACGTGCCACCTGTCTATGAACTCGTGACGTCCCGAACTACGTCACAGTCATCGGTCAAAGTCCATTTGACCGCCCGAAGTAAAAGTCAACATTTTGCCCACGCTAGGGGCAAAACGGTCATTTTGCACGTTTCGTCCGATTTCACTCAACTAATCCCTGATTAGTCATTCTAATTCATAATTAATTAATATTCGCTCCCGATATTCGGGACGGGTCATTACAACCTTCCCTCCTTAAAGAATTTCGTCCCCGAAATTCCAACTACTCGTATTCCACAACTACCTCGTGGAGAACAAATGGCCACACAACACGTGTACACCTGTACACCCACTAGCCAACACAGAACTCGTCTGCACTCAGACGTCACATCACAGATGCACGTCGTACTGACTACACTCGACCACCTCGAATGAAATTGATTACCAGAAATTGGCAATGTCACCGTTAAGCTGACTCCTTCAGCTTGACAGCCCCACATACTCACCAATGTGCCCTGATCTTCGCTCTCATAGAGAGTCACCAAAACTCACTAGTCAGTCCAAGCCGACACCACAAGCCATACTGTCACCACCAAGCTTTACCACCCTAGTAAAGCGCCAATCAGTAACAAATCAGTGACAACACATCATACTACAACGTCCGTCAATGTAGCATAAGATCATCAACATGATCTCCCCTCGCAGGGCAAACTCAATCCTGCGACAAATACCTACAGCAGTTACCACAACTGTCACCCCCTCAGCGATCCCAGATGCTGGTAAGGTCACGACAAGGTAACATCTCGCCGCAAAGCAAATTGCGGTCACACCAACCACCAACTCACTCATACTGAGCATACGCATACCGTCACCCCACTCAATCAGACGGTGCATTTGGAACACGTTGAACACAAGCCTAGCAGTAATCACACAGCTCAACACTAGAGTTATACTAGCCAACCTTGGCTAAGAGCACCTGCTCAAACAATCACTGTAATCATCAGAATCACTCTGCCCAGTGCATCGTGTTCAATGTCCAGTTCACGTTCACAACCAAAACCAATGGTATTGGAACTAAGCCAAACACCAACACGTTTATCGACACAACACTGGTACATCCCATGTACCGTCACTAGGTATCAAGTACCCTCGTCCATACGATACAGTACATCGTACACCAAGCAAGATCCTACAGCTGGACCCCAGTACTCGACCCCTAGACCAATATGGTCGATCCCAAACTAGGTAAGGAAAAAGTAAAAAGCCTGAGGGTTTAGCTAACATCGACAATCCTTGTCCTATGCTACTCAAAAACACCTCGCCAAATGACAACACTCAAAATGACACATCAACGTGTCCACAGGGAAGAACACCTAGTTCTCCCGGGATTCACATCATCCCTGGCCACCACAATTCTGCAAAATATCGTACCCCAAACCACGTACAAGGTACGTACATCTATCCCTTGACCAGACTACAACCACCTAGGTCATAGCCAAACACGTTCCAATAATGGAGTCCATTTTCCCAAACCAGCAAGAGACAAATCGAAACTCCACCAATCAGCTAGTTTCAATACCAAATCCGAATCCACAATTTCGTAAGAAATCCCGTATCCAAACCCATACATCACAGTTTTTAATCCATGTCCAAATCCGAATCCGAAATCATTATTCCGTAAACTAGCATTTGGAATAATCATTCCGCACCCAAATCCAGTATTCCACTTTCAAGTCCTGAATCGAATCCTGAATCGTCACCCAAAAATTCGATTCCAAAACCCGAAATCTGGTTCACGTCCACTCGGACACACCAAAACCGAACCTATCGGTTACCAGTTCAAGCGAGTAACACATTACATCCGATTAACTTCACAAGGAAGCCAATCCCAACAGCCACAACTCTAAGGCTGAACAAATTCAACCCCGTCTGAACCCTACTCGCTCGAGTAACATACCATAAGGGGCTCCACTTCGAAAAGAAGTTCAGTCCCGTCATTTATGTCTCACATACCGACGTAAGAGTGATAAACTCTCACCCAATCTGGATCATCGAAATCACGACCCAGATCCATTACGACGTCAGCCGACCGTGAACATCACGATCCTAGATCGTCACAATGCCCAACGTCCACGACATCACAAACCCGATCCACCTAGGATCCACACAGTCAACAACTAGGAACCACAGGGTCTTACACCCTTACTGATTACCTCGCATCTATCCTTGCCATCCCACCTAGGGAAAACCAAGGATGATCCAAAACAATGACACCAATATTCATCCTACGTGGATGCAAACAAAACTCACTGCATTCCCCATGCCATGTAACCCAACATCGTCTACCACCAAGCAGAAAATAAGAAGTCACCCCTGATGACTTCAGAATACCTAATCCCAATGCGGAAAACCCGCAATCCTCTTCAAACACAACCTCTCATGATTCCGTAGGTCCAACCATGTTGGAACCATCGGACTCGGACACCAACCACGTGTCCCCTTTGGACTGGTTACTGACACATACCCAACTCGACGATGTCACAACCCGACTCGTGACTCATCGTCAGCACCACACCGGCACCCACACCAGTACACAGACAACAGTATCAGTATGAGCACACCGTGTGCAAAACTGACAACCCTGGATCTCCGCTCATAACAAGCGACGACCCCGTACCTCTGCTCGAATAGGAGAAACTCTGCCTCCTTCGCACCTAACAACTCCGGGTACAGTCACCCTGACAACTCATGTGAGAAAAAGAAACGTCCCCTGACGTCCCCCCGATTCTCAACAACCACTCTCGGTATTAGTGCCTGCCACAGACTTGTGCAGACCCAACCACCAGACATCACTATCGAAACTCCACATCCAATGGAATCAAGTACTCGTACGACTACCCTGTATCCCCACTCTGGGATTCCTTCGACAAGTACCAACCCCGACTGTGGATTGCAGTTCCACCACTAAAGCTGACATGACTAGACCTGACACAATCGTCACTCGGTCTCGACTTCGAAAAGTCATTAAGAGTCAAACCACCCGCCAGCACACATTTTCGAACCAAACATCCCACCTTAGGTACCGCGATTACTACCTAGGGTCCCTCAAAACCCGACAGCTCCTGAGACTTAAGATATTACCATGACTCATCTCGAGTCCTAACCGAATTCTTGATTCATTCATCTATGCCATCCCTGGCATACCCGGTCACCCAGCAAATTACCGCCGGTGAACCACATCAATACCACATTCCAAACCTAGGAATACCCCAACACACTCTAGACGTTGGGAACTCACATTTGGCACAAGGAATTACTGAGAATAATCTCATCCTGGGTCCAACCTACCCAATTGTGCTACCTTCCAAGCCTCTGGATCCAACAAATCCTAGGACCCACAAGAATACCGATTCAACAATTAGTAAGCCGTAGCTACACAAATTAATATCTGACCCACAAACCAAGGTCAATTACATCCCGAGATTAATCACAAGGTCTCAAATACCCTAATATACCCATCTCACTACCAGGTCGCGCACGAGGCTCACGTTCCGGAGGTATGGCATGGCAACAGCATCAGCAACCTAGTGCTCTGATACCAACTTGACAGGACCCGTCCCAACTGGACGTCAAAAACCGTACCCAGTCCTGCTCCCGTCTGACAAGTCAACTGAAAGTCCGAAATTACCCTTCAGTACCTGCCAGACAAGGGAATTTTTGCGCCTGTGCCCGCACATACCTCCACCTCTGGAATAGCCTCGATCAATGCGCCACGACCTGAAGGGTTAACAAAACAGAAAAGGTGTGAGTGGACAAAAATGACCTCTTATAAAAACATTTATCAAAATACAATCTTACCCTCCAGTTTTCACAAACTTGCATGCATATCGTAAAACATGAGTAATAGTATGAAATCATTCAAGTATGAACAGTGGACCGATAAAATCAAAACATATTTTCTCATGGTCCACAAAAACTCATGTTCACCAAATCAGTTTAACATCTCAAAAAGTTCACAATTTCTTTAAATCATTTTAACCGCTAAACCACGGTTTCCTCAAAATCATTTTCCATAATCCACGGGACTTATTTTCCATATCCTGTTGCTTAGAGTCACGTTTATCCCTGCAACGCGTGCATATCAATAGGCTCAAGGACCGCTCAAAATCCGAGCATCCGCTGCTGTGAACACATCATCAGTCAGCAATCCGTCGCTGGGAAAAACCTCACCAGCCGATGATCCGGATCTCGTGAACACATCACTTACCGATCCATATAATCCAGCACATCTGATCTGAGTCAAGCCTCCCCTGGGCTGCAAGACAAAGATCGTGCTACGTGACCTCTTCGGGGTAAACACTTCCATCCCGAAGGCGAGCGTTATCTCCAGGGTGCACTCCGGGGAAAAACATATTTTCTCCCGAAAGCCCTAAATATCCGCAACATATCACCATCACAAAAACCAGTGAAAAACAGTTGCATTGAAAACCAAATCATATATCAATACAAGGTCTCAGCCCCAAGTCCCGATTTACTTTATAAATCCGAAAATCATCAATATCATCATGTCATCACATGGAAATACAATTCCAACCAAAATCACAATTCCATTGGGTCTCAAGCCCAAAATATCAATATCACGTAAATCCGTGCAACCGTAAACCCGAGTTGCCACGATCACGTAAATCCATGAAATCAATCACTGACTCATAATCCGAGTCCAAATATCATTTTCAATCTGGGCCTAGCCCAAAACATCATTTGCACGTTCCTCGTAAAACGTGCCCGAAAGACTGATTAAAATAATCACAAAATCATGAGAATACCAAAAATCATCAAATTCATCAAATTCACATGTAACACCAAATCCGAGTCAAAATCATTATTTACTTGGGTTCTCACGCCCACAATATCATTTTTAACCAATTTCACGATTTCTCGAAAATCGTGCCAGAATATAATAATATAATAATCACAAAACCGAGAAATCACCGAATTGAAATACCAATCATGCCAAAGCATATCAAATCATATAATAAAGCATTTTAAATCATATATGCATGCATCACGGTTAGAAAACAAAGTCCACTCACACACACCGTTCAAAACGGTTCGTTTCCGAGCTGCACGTTTTTCCGTAAATTCTGGAAATCACAACTCCTGCCCAAAATCATTATAGAGGGTTACTAACATCTCAAAATACTTCATATAATTTTCCCCAATTTTTCCGGAATTTAAATACATATTTTAAACGTAAAACAAAACTTCGGATACGCGGAACATTATCGAAACAATATCCGATTTCACCTAAATCAACGTCAAAATGTTCGTTACACTGAGAGGATCAAAAGTCATGTTGACCTCACCTTGAGACTAGGCCGGACGCGCCCTCACGCGCCGCCGTGAGTGGCTGCGCGTGAAACCCACGCGCCAGCTACAGTGCTGTCGTCTCAACCCGTTTGTCTGGTAAACGGGTCCTTTAACCCGCGACACGATCCGGTTCCAATCCTATCAATTCGACACTGATTACATCAATTGATCATCGAGTTAGTTTCGTTTTGAGTTCAATTAAAGGTCTGCAATCAGAATTACAAGATTACCTGCATCAAACCTCACGATCAAAGATGAACACTCGAAGAACACTCCGAACACTGTTCATCATTCGAACACCTTCAATCTCAATCGATTTCCTTCAATTGATGCAATCAGAAGCATCAGTGGACTCCGTTAAACATTTCCCCCAACTCAATTGCATCAATCCATTGCTCAATCTTCACGACTCAAACTCGAACATCTGTACACTGTGCAACCATGGAGTTTCCACCTTGGCCACTGATTCCTCCCAATTGATGAACCTAGAAGCATCAATGGACCATGAGGAATTGTTTCCCCACCTCAATTTCGTCGTTTGATCACACATTGATCACGACTCAAGCTCGATATCTCTCACTGTTACCAAACCCGTTCAGAGCCAATTGGGCATGAATTCCTCTCGTTTTTGATTTGAAACAACTCGTCTCAACCTCAGGAAGCTATTTCCAATCTCCAATTCGATCATCACAGCTCAATTCGTCCAATTTGATTTTCCCTCCAAATTTTCTAAAACCCGAAATCCCAGTCCTCAGCTCTCAGTTAATCCCTCGTTTTTTCCCAGTTCAATTCACTCTCAAATGCTCACACTTTGGTTCAGAAATGGAAGAGAATTGGAGGTTGGGAGAAAACTAATTTGTGGGTTGTACATGGTTGAAGAAAATATGGGAGATTAATGGAAATTAGGATTAATTAATTAATTTAATATAATAAAACATAATAATTAGGTCTCCCCCAAAATCATGGATCCATGTTTTGTGCCTGATTTTAAGGGATGAGTGACACTTGTCACTCATCCAAGTGTGCTCAGTCACTGGGTACTGTTCATTATTAAAATATTATTTTATTATCGGTTCGTTCGGTTAATCGAGCCCGATTCCGTGACCATAACTTCGTCGTCGAATCTCCGATTTCGGCATGCCGCCTGTCGTTGGATTCGTATCGACGAGACCTACGTAACGGTCCTTGGCCCTCGTCCATCGGACCTCCCGATCAAAAAGTCAACATTTGGCCCCTAACATGCCAAATTACCAAAATACCCCTCAACTTCCGAACATCATAACTTTCTCTACGTATGTCGGAATTGAACGTGCCACCTGTCTATGAACTCGTGACGTCCCAAACTACGTCACAGTCATCGGTCAAAGTCCATTTGACCGCCCGAACTAAAGTCAACATTTTGCCCACGCTAGGGGCAAAACGGTCATTTTGCACGTTTCGTCCGATTTCACTCAACTAATCCCCGATTAGTCATTCTAATTCATAATGAATTAATATTCACTCCCGATATTCGGGACGGGTCATTACAGTGTGAGGCCCACGTGTTAGGGACTGACAACGGTGTGTGGGGTGCATGACACCTTGTCTCGAATTTCGACCAACACATTTTTCAATCCTTTCGATATTGCGAATCAATTGGCACAGGTTTCAAGTCGAGTGGCTATCGTTTCGGTGTAGTTCTAGGTGTCCGAAGTATTATGTGTAGGTTTTTAATTTATATTTAATCCCGATATATTAGGGGATGTCAATGTAAGGAATTTGGGACATTTGTGACCTTTAATGGTGATTTATCACACGCGGTACAATTCCCGAAATTTACAGAGGAGCATACGGTTCGGAATCAAACCGCGAGGATCGTATGTGAACTTTTCTTTTATAAATTATTATGCATGCTTTGTAAAATGTTTTGATTTCTTTATTGCATGATTCATGTTGCAATTGAGTGACTATGATTTTTAAATGATTATTTGTTGATTTTCTGGATTTAATGATTGGTTTCTGGACATGGTTTACAATTGTTTGTGGAAATGGTGTTTTGGGATCAAGCTCGGTACTAAAAGTGTTTGACTTGGTTTTGAGTTAGTAATTTGTTTATTTGTGTTAAATGAGTTTTTCTTGGTTTTGTGGACTGTTATCCATGGCCAACCTTCCTTAGATATCGTCAGCGCTTAGGCGTCTAGAGCATGACTATGTTTTTCTTATGCTGGAGAATTGATTACTTCTTAGACATGTCTGGATGATGTGTTAGTGCAGTTCCCTAACATGGCCCAATTGGTGCTATATGCAGTTCTCAAGGGCTATTATTACAGTTGGATAGTGCTACGTGCAATTCCCAGACATATCCGGATGGTGCATGCGTGCAGTTCTCAGACTTGACTCAGATGGTGTTTCTTACAATTCTCGAGATAGCCTATGCATAGTGTCGTTGTTCATTGTGACTGGTACTCGAGTTTGAAGATTGATTGCCTGGTTATATGGCTTGTGTGACTTAATTCGTGGATTATGTTTATTGTTGTTGTGTCAAATTTCTGGACTCGAATTGTGACTTGGATGGTGCTTAGTGCAATTGTTGAGGTTTCCGATGCAATTTGCTTATCAAGATTGATATTTGAGCTTCAGGGATTGGTTGGTCGGATAAGTTACTTGGTATTGGCTAGTTACTTCATTGGTTGGTTGAGTTACTTGGTATTGGCTAGTTACTTAGTTGGTCGGTTGAGTTACTTGGTAATCGTTGGTCCGTTGAGTTACTTGGTATTGCCTGGTTACTTGGTATTGGTTTGGTTGGTTACTTGGTGTCAGCTGGTTGTTTGATACTCGATTGGATGGTCAGTTTTATAAGTATTGTTGCTCAGTTTGACTTATTGATGTTGGATTGGTTGATTTGATGTGATTAGAAAATTTCAATTTCGGTTGTTTACGTTTTTATTCTATGCATGCACATTTTAGAAAATGGAGGGTAAATGTTGTTTTTATCGAAAAACGTGCTTTTAAACATAGTTATTTTTATCCACTCGCATGTTTTATGTTTTCAATGACCCTCTAGGCCTTTGCACAAAGATCAGGGCTGACCATGGGGCAGAGGCATAGTTTGAGTGTCTATTGTATAACAAGAGTTGAGGGTAGTTTCAGTACCCTGAATTTGCAGAGGAGCGTACGACTCGGAATCAAACCGCAAGGATAGTGTGTGAGTGGACTTTGCTTTTATAAATTATTATGCATGCATAGTTAAATGTTTTGATTACTTTATTGCATGGTTTATGCCGCAATCGCTCAAATATGATTTTTAAATGATTATTTTTTTATTTTCTAGAATTTTTTATTTTCTAGATTTTTTGATTGGTTTCTGGACACAATTTTACGATTGTTTATGGAAATGGTGTTTTGGGCTTAAGCCCAGTTCAGAAAGTGTTTGACTTGGTTTTGAGTCAGTAATTTGTGTTAAATGAGTTTTTCTTTGTTTTGGGGATTGTTATCCATGGCCAACCTTGGATATGGTCTGCGCTTAGTCGTCCAGGGCTCGGCTCTATTTTTCTTGGGCTGGAGAATTGATTAGTTCTTGGGCGTATCCGGATGGTGCGTTAGTGCAATTCTGATACATGACCTGGATGGTGCTATTTGTGCAGTTCTCGGACTTGACTCAGATGGTGCATCATGCAGTTCCCGAGTTAGCCTACGCGTAGTACTGTTGTTCATTGTGACTGGTGCTCAAGTTCGAAGATTGATTGTGCCTAATTATGAGGCTTGTATGAATTAACCTGTGGATTATGTTTATTATTGTTGTGCCAAGTTCCTAGACTCGAACGGTGCTTAGTGCAGTTCCCGAGGTTTCCTATGTGGTTTGCTTATCGAGATTGGTATTCCAGCATCGAGGATTGGTTGGTCAGTTAAATTACTTGGTATTGGCTGGTTACTTGGTTGGTCAGTTGAGTTATTTGGTATTGGTTGGTTATTGGTATTGGTATTTGTTGGTTGGTTGAGTTACTTGGTATTGGCTGGTTACTTGGTTAGTGGGTTGAATTACTTGGTATTGGCTAGTTACTTGGTATTAGTATTGGTTGGTCGGTTGAGTTACTTGGTATTGGTTGGTTACTTGGTAATGGTATTGGTTGTTCAGTTGAGTTACTTGGTATTAGTTGGTTATTTGGTGTTGGTTGGCTAATTGATACTGGATTGGATGGTTTGTTTTACAAGTATTGATTACTAGGTTTGCCTTATTAATGTTGGATTGGTTGATTTGATGTGATTAACTAATTTCTATTTTGTGTGTTTACGTTTTAATTCTATGCATGCATAGAAAATAGAGGGTAGATGTTATTTTTCACGAAAAATGTGCTTTTAAAAATAGTTATTTTTTCGTCCACTCATACCTTTCATGTTTTCAATGACCTTTTAGGCTGTTCCGCGAAGATCGGGGCTAATCATGAAGCGGAGGCATAGTTCGAGTATCCCTTATCTGATAAAAGTTGAGGGTACTATGGATCATTTTTCAGATGGAAGCAAGACTGGACGCGATTAGAAAAATGTTTTAGAGGCGGGTCCTATCAACTCCTGACTCTAGTCTCTTGCGCTAGACATTGTGTTTCCGGAATAGCAACATGTACACGTTCGATTTTCAAATTGGACTAATGACATCAACTCTTTTGAATATGGCTATCCTGTTCAGGCTATCATTATCTAGGGATACAGCTGATTTCACTTTCTCCTTTCTATCCAACTGGAATGGAGATCTTGGTCCTTCGTTCATTATGTTGCCTTTGGACATTCCTTCTGTGCTTCTCCTTTCCCAATTCCTATCCATTTTCTACCTATTTGACGGGAACGAACAATATAGGAATGAAAATGAGTTCAAAGATCCTGGGATCACGGGCTCTTACTTAGGATTTATTTACAAGAAGATCTAGTTCTACTGCTTCTGGTTGGACTAGTTTGTGTTTCCTATTTCCATGAGGAGTCCAACACTAGAGTGGACTTCGTTATGTTAGTTGTTCGCCCTTGAGAACATTGGGAGATCAGTGTGACTAAGAAATTTCCATTGTTCTGAGAATGAGGTTTCCTTTGTCTTTGGCTGATCTAGTTCGTAGGATAGTTCTAGCTCGAGATTGTATGAGTTGCATTCTTACTTGAGACCTTTCAAAGAGTGGTGAAAAGACTAACAGGTCAACTCCTGGATTTGAAGAATACCAGCCTAACTATTGCGCCCATTAATTTGGTTTCTGGAAAGCAATCCCCGTGTCGCATGTCAGGATGCAAATACTGGGACATCTTTCCGGTTAGAGGTTTCTAACCCACGGTCATGAATCACTACTTGGGATGTCTTGTTCAATGTGTCTGTAGTCTTCCCGATTGCCATGGAATCTTTTATGGTTGCACATATGCTTTTGATTCATGGTGGGCTTCTTACTTCAGGGAAATTTGAAATCCTCCCCTATGACGGTGTAAAGTCGTCATTTTCTATTGCTGGAGCGTGTCACAAGTTTTGATCTAGTCGTCTCAGTTTTGGTTGAACGTCGAAAGTTTGAAAACAACAGAGTTTCAGCAAGAATGGTTTTCTCTAATACTTCGTTGATTATTTATTGGTTCATAGTCTCTGATCCTTCTGTTCGTGTAGATGTCCTTAATAGTGTAGAGCTATCAATGATCCCTACTGACAACCTCTTCCTTCGGATCAAAGGCACTCCGTACAACCCCTTTGTTCATGATTGTTTGTCAAGCTTGAATGATTAAGGTCCTTCGAACGAACCATCCTATGTTTCATGAGAGACCATTAATTTGATAACCTAAATATGGCTCCTCGTTTTGTAGATATGTCTTTCCGCCAAACTCGAACACTTGGATTATGATGTGGCTTCCCTTGCTTCATCCACTTCGCCTATTGTACTATTTTGAACCTTCGATAATCTAAATTAGCGGCTGCCAAGGATGTTATCATGTCCTTTGTGGCAAGAAACGACTATTCCAACATAGGAGAGTTCGTTTGGGCAGTGGAGGTTTTCTCTTAATCCTTTCATGCGGCTCTATTAGCTTCACTCCAAAATTTTCCAATTATGGATAATTTTTTGAAAATCCTCTTAGTAGGCCATACGGACCAGAATCCTCCCCCAACAAATGTACCTACCAGGGTCGAGCTGGTTGACCTTCGCCAGAACTACCTCATTTCATATGATGAATTTTCTCGAATAAGAGGTATGTACTGTGAACAGCTTTAGAAAGTGGAGACCCATCATGCCCAACTTATTGAATTGAAGCAACTCATACACAAATCAAACAACAATATGAATCTGCCAAGATTAGGAGGGAAGTTGCTCTGGAAAATCTTCAGAGAGGAGAAAAAGGGGCTCATGAAGCTTCCATTGAAGAGGCACCCCTTTCATTTAATATTAGGATGCAGAAGGTTAGCCTCCAAGCAATGCTTCGTGGGTTGTTGAATTTGTAACTTTGGACTTTCTTGTAACCATGGGCCTTTTCACACCTTTGTTAATATAGGCCGCCCATTTTGTTTGGCACTTCCATTCTTAATTTGAACAATCCTCGAGATACGTAATAGTCGCAACGACAATGATTCTATTTTAATTCCCATTTCTCCTCAAGTATCTTGAGATTAACTCCCAACCAAATCTTCTGGTTATAAATACCAGCCATAATCAACCATTTCCCTTTCACTTTTCTCCATCGATCGAGTCGAAAAAATCTTCAAAAAAAAAAATTCTTAACCTTCTAAGGCCACATCCGATGACTCCACCTCCACTACTGATGATAGGCCCCCAATATACTTGCTGACTGAGAAAGTCAATGAGGCCCATGCTTGGAAAGCGGCATTGACAACTTGGTTGAAGACCCTCCAGGAGGCCTGGCTCTAGTGTTATGCTAACATCCTTAGCCATGGTCAAGTAGATTCAACTGCGATGAGCAGTCTGCATAAGAGGAAGAAGGAACTTCAGGAAGACTCACGACTCTACAACAGGAGGAAAATATGGTCTCCCGAGAGGAGATGAAGCTGTGTGTCATGAACTCATGGAGGGCCTCAAAAAAGTGGCCCAAGATTGATTGTAATTTTTTTTTGGAATGTAAATCGTAGCCATGTAATGAAATTTTCAAGTTTGGCAAGTGTCTTTACCTTTTACGTCTAACTTCCAACTGCCATGGCTATTATATTCGTAGATAACTGCTTATAATTTGGCTTTCTCAAAACAACTCTCTACCAAAAAATGTCTTTCCCAAAGCACGATCTGAGCAATGTTCCTGTCTCTAACTACCATAGGCTTGTTGAACACCTTCAAATTCTATCCCAGGAATAGTTGCAAGTTATCATTGATTTGAGGAAAAAACTTCATGATTTTCGTGTTTTCGAAGAAAAAGAGTTGACTTCCCATCTCAAGAAAAGGTCATTAATCGATCTTGAAATTGTCTACTTTCATGAGAAGGTTAGTGTGGCCAGGGATGCTTTGTTGCAACTAGAGGGAGAAGTGGTCGTAATGAAAGATGGGGGAGAATATCTCAAGGCTGAAGTCGCTTTTCGTGAAACTTTGTGCAAACAGCTGTGAACGGTTACTCACCGTGATGGGTTTGACCAAGGCTTTGTTGACTGCGCGGTTGGGAAACCCCATCAAAGGGGTCAGATCCAGTGACTTCTTCTTTTTAGGGGTTGAACCATTAGAATTTTGATCTAACCTTATCTCTAGCTTTTAATAATATTTTATTTCTTTTCATTGTTTCACTTCGTAGGTCCTGTCCCACGATATTTTTATTGTTTAAACAGAGCCCATGTGTCTTCTAGAGGTAATTTGAAATTGCATGTAGTAATAATTCAGAGCTAACATAATGTGACGACCCAAAAATTCGATAAAGGGAAATTTGGAAATTTTAGAGGGAAATGATGATTTTACCCTTGTAAATGTGGTGTTCAAAGTTGACTTTTTGTTTGAAATGCTTTTTGCACATTTTTCGAGGACCATTGCGTAGGTCTCGAGACGTTGAGTTCGTAGACAGGTGGCATGTCGAAATCGGAGTTCAGATGTGAGAGTTATGGGTCTAAAACGGACAAGGGCATTTTGGTAATTATGCCAAAAAGGGAAAAATGGTCCTTTTGCTGGATTTTGGTGAGTCAATTCGATTTTACAAATTGGTGACACCTGTCACCACCACCACCAGATTGCTAGCTTGCATGTGGCAAGCCTTATGGGTTGCTTGGTGTAAACTTTGTACAACAACTCGACGAACAAAATTGAAAGCCAAGATCTTTGATTTGGATTAATTACTTCAACCCTAGAGACCAATTACAAACCTGAAACCTTGAGGAGATTTAGGAGAGAAAAACTAGTAGAAAGAAAAGAAAAGAGGAAAAACAGAAGGAGAACCAGAAACCCAAAGCCATGGAAATTCGAAATATCCAAACTTCGAATTTTAAATTGTAGACCTTGATTCGTGAAATTGAATTTCGTTTATGCTCTCTAAGATCAGTACGAACAGAACCAACCAAAAATCAAGGGACTCGATTGAGATTCAACCCAGAATAGACCCTACGATATTTTCAAAAGTTCGAGGTTGAGGTGGATTACTTTGAGGTAAGAATTCGTGAAATAGAAATCATGGAACCATAATTAGGGTTATAAGGATGCTATTGAATGATTGAAACGTGGAAATTGATACATAATTGAAGGAGATTTAATCGAGTCGAACACGCGGGTTGAATACCCGTTTTACAGACAAATAGGTTGCAGGGATGAACAGTAACGAGGCACTGTAGCAGGTGCGTAGGTCTCTCGCGAATCCGCTTACGGCGGCGCTTGAGGGTGCGTGGTTACTCTTTTTGAAGTACGGTCAACACATGATTTGATCCTTTCAACGTAATGAACATTTTGGCATAGATTTTGAGTTGATCGGACACCGTTTTGATATAGTTTCAAGGGTCCGAAGTGTTATATTAAGTTTTTAATACGTATTTAAATCCTGAAAAAATAAGGGATTTTAATATGACATTACTTGAGGTGTTAGTGACTCTTGGTGGTGGTTTTTGACAAGATTCGTGATTCTTAGAATTTATGGAAAAGCGCGCAGCTTGGACAGTGTGTGAGTGGACGTTTATTTTATAAACTATTATGCATGCATACTTAAATGTTTTACATGATTGATGGCATGATTTGAGTTGCAATGATTGCCTAATGAATCGATATGTTGGTTTGTTGATTTTATGGATTATTTAATCGATTTTTGGGCATGTTTTACGAGAATGGTGAAAACGATGTTTTGGGCTAGGCCTGGGTTTGAAAATGGTGTTTTGACTTAGTTTTAAGTCAAGGATTATATTGAAAGGTTTTGGGATGTAATCCCCGGACGGTTTACATTGTGATTGTGATGAGTTCCCACATGGTCGAAGCTAGGGGTAGTTCCCAGACGACCAAAGTTTGGGGTGATTGTGATTGTTTCTGAGGCAACCAAAGATAGGGGTGTTCCCAGACGGTTGATTCTCGGGGTATATCTGTGTTCCCAGGAAGACAAAGCTCGGGGTGTTTCCCAGACGGCTGATGCTCAGGGTTATTGACTTATTGTTGGTTGCCTACACGTAGTGCTAATGTGATTGTGTGATTGACAATGCACTTGTGAGTAGTGTTGTTTGATTATTGTGCTTGGTATTTGAGTACTGGTGACGAGTACTGTTGTCGATGGTCCTTGTGATTGTTTTGATGAATTTCATGTGATTTGGCATGAGAACCAGTTGCTCGTATGTTTTACTCTATGCATGCATCTTTTATAACTAGAGGGTAAAGTGATTCGTTTCGAAATGTATTTTCAAACGATATTAATTTTTGTCCACTCGTACGTTTTATGTTTTGATGACCCTCCAAGCCGTGGCATGAAGTTCGGGGTTGATCGAGAGGCGGAGGCATGAGTGGAAATCAGGATAGTCATCCCTTGTCTGACAAGTGCTGAGGGTGTTTTCGGAACCTCAGTTGACTTGTCAGACAGGAGCAGGACCAGGCACGGTTATCAAAGTTCAGTTGGGACGGGTCCTGTCACATAAGCCATAATGTTTGGCCTATAAGATCAACATCAATCTTCATGCAAAACAATCAACGTCTTCATTTTCAAATTTGAACATGGTAAACACCAATACTCTCGCTAACGCACAAGCAGTTCCTTCTATCCCCAATGCTTCACAAAACCTTTTAATCTTCATTAAAAACCAACCCATCAACCTCTGTTGCTTGGTGGGAACCCAATCGGCAGAAATCCTACACCTCTAAGATTTGGTGTATGCCCATCAGATTGACAAGAAAAACTACATTTATTTTTCTGCCGTTTTTCTGCTATCCTTCCAACAACAGGTTTAGACCCTCAAAGACTGCTACTAGAAGAGGTGTTTGGAGCTCCATTAAGCTCAAGGAGAACATGTTGTCTCTAAGATTCATATCAGTGAACTCCTAGAGATGATCAAGGCTCGTGATTGCCATATTGAGACCATATCACAAGTTGCCATTAAGAATGACTATGATGATGGGTACATATCTCATGCCTCAAGCCGTCCTCATCCCAATAAGTGGTCTGAGGAGAAGATGGTCGCAGAGATGGTGAAGATGTAACGACCCGTCCCGGGAATCGGGATTAGATTAGTTGTTAATGATGGATTAGTGAAGTTAATCGGTGATTAGTTGGATGTGTTCGGACGGACGGTGCAAAATGACGATTTTTCCCTTGGAATTGGGCAAAAAGTTGACTTTTAGTTCAGACGGTCAAATGGACTTTGATCGAGGATTGTGACGCAGTTCGGGACGTCACGAGTTCATAGACAGGTGGCACGTCCGATTCCGACATTCGAGGACAAAGTTATGACGTTCGGAAGTTCAGGGGCAATTTGGTAAATTAGCTTAAAAAGGGGGCAATTGTTGACTTTTCAGACGACGTGGAATTATTAAATATTTTGAGGACCATTAGGTAGGTCTCGATGTCCTGAGTACAACGATAGGCGGCACATCATGATCGGACCTCGGATGTTTTGGTTACGGGTCTAGATTAATGAAGGTTAAAACGGTAATTTGGAAATTTAAGGGCACACTGGTCTTTTTTTGGCACCTTGGGAACTGTGAGTAATCAGGTGAGGACACCTGGCCTGGATGGATTGGATAATTGCACCAGATAATGGGAGATTTGGACACGTGGAGAGGTTCTGGTTGGTTCCAGCATTTTCTCCCATGTTTGATCGATTACCATAAAACAGGGCAGAGCGAAATTGTGCATTTTGGGTTCAGATATGTGAGCTCAGTGCTGGTGATGGGTGTTTGAGTGAAAGCCGTAGAGTTTAGAGGGCAAGAGTGAAGATGAAGGGAGAAGACAGTGAGGAGAAATGGAGAAAACAGTCTGGGTTATACGGGTTGCTGGAAAACAGAGAGTTTGTGTGTGCAGTTGGTGACCCTGGACCCAGACTCTTACCAAACTCACGATTTATATTGCTGGTTGGGGTAGTGTGTGGCTAAGGAGGTGTTTGAGGTTGGTGGTGCCACCGTGGAGGGCCGTCCACGATGGTGGCCATGGAAGCAAAACAGGGACCTGTACACCGTGAGGAGCAAGTGAACTACTCTCCCATCAAACGTGATCCTTTGCGCTTGACCTCTTAATATAAAAGTGAGAGGAAGTGGAGAGAAGACCAGTGGTGGCCACGATGAAGAATGACGGTGGTGGTACGGTGAGTTTCCCGGGAAGTCTTTTTTTTTTTAAATTCGAAATCGGTGCTGTTAGTTATAAGGCTTGTAGATCGATTATGATGCCTGTACTTTGTTTTTAAAGATTCCAGAGTCTGATTGAGATCAAAATCGGGATTATAGGAGGTCAGGAATGGTCGCAAAACAGGGTTGCAGAGCCGTCGTTTTGCATCGAGACGGTATGTTTCAGACCCCAATCTTTCTTGTTAGACAGCTAGATCGATTAGTTAAGTTAGGAAAAAACTGTAGGAACCAATAGGATTAGAAAAGATGGTAAAATGAGTAAGAACCGTGACCGTCGGTTTGATTAAACCGAACTGGACCGAACCGGTTCAAACTCGGTTGGACAGAGGTAGGAGATGAACAATGCTTGGCGCGTGAGGCCCATGCGCAGCCCCTTTAGGTACTGCGTGTGGGCGCGTGGCACATATTTCGAGGAAGGTTCTAGCACGATTTTTAAAGTATTCTATGTAACAAACATTTTGGCGCTAGTTTCGAGTCAATCGGATATCATCTCGATATGTTTCAGGATGTCCGAAGGTTTTAGGGCTCTATTAAAAATAGTTAAAAATTCGGAAAAATTACGGGGCTTTAGTATGATCATTGTGAAGTAGTTAGTGACATTATTATGGGATTTGGACAGGTTCGGGAAAGCCGAGGATAGCGGATTAACCGGGAAAGGTGTAATTGCACGCGTATCGAGGCGACTGTATAATGGTCTATGAGTGGACTTTGTTTTCTAACTCTTGATGCATGCATATATGTTTTTATATGTTTTCTTTATGTGATTCTATGATTTAATTTATGATCTTGATAGTTTACGATTTTGCAAGTTTTTCGAGGTATTTAGGGAATTTCACGATTTACGAGATTTGATGGATGTTGTGATCTGAACCTGTTTTTAATGATTTGATGTCGGGATTTGAAATATGTGCTAATATCAATGATTTAAAAAATGGATTTCGGAAAAATGACTTCGGGCTTAGAGGCCCAGTTCAAAAAGTGGTTTTAAGAAACGTGTTTTTGGATTTTGGAATCGAATTCTAGAATGACGATTCTGGATTCGGTTGAGAACTTGAAAGTGGATTTCCGGGTTTGGGTTCAGAATGGTTATTCCGGATGCCGGCTTATAGGATGATGGTTTCAGACTCGAATTTGGAAATGGAGATGGATGTGAGTTCTGGGTTTGGATTTGGGATCCTGATGAGATTGCGGATTCGGATTCGGAAATGAAAAATGGTTTTCAAATGGTTTACGGATTGGATTTTTTGGATCTGGTTATCAGGTTTAAAGACACTGATATGATATGACGGGGGCGGGCCCGGATTGGGTTTAAAGACCCGGATTGAGTTTAAAGACTCGGGAGTTTAAAGACTCGGATATTGATATTTCCCCCGTAGGCCTATTAAGTTTAAAGACTCGGGAGTTTAAAGACTCGGATTATATTGAGGCGTGGATTGAGTTTAAAGACTCGGGAGTTTAAAGACTCGGATAGATCCAGCAGGTTCGATGGATGGAAATGTGGTTTCAAATATGTTTTGTTTTTCAATGAGATTTGATGATGACGGTTTTCGATCATGGTTTTCTGATGTTTTGGGCTCTGCCCGGATGAAATGGTTTTCGATGGTTTTGGGCTGAGGCCTGGGATTTGAGAAAAGGAAACTGTGTTCGGTTTCTCTTACATGGTTTGCTTAACCGGAATATTGAATGGTTTTATGACATGAATTTGATATGCATGCATTGGTTTTTAATTTTTAGGGTATAAATCTCGTTTTATGAACTATTTTAAACTTCTACTTTATTTTTGTCCACTCACAGTCTTTTCCTGTTTTCGATACCCTCCAGGTTATTGCGGTGCGGGTTGTTGGTCGAGAGAGACGGAGACATCACACCCGCGATCCACAGTAGATTCGGTGCACTCTGGGAAGTCCGAATACTTTTAGGACGGTCGGGTCTAGAATCCCTTGTCCGACTTACGTGTCACATGGAGGTTGGACGTCGGTTTAACCTTCGGGTCATGCGTAAGTTAGACGGGAGCAGGATTTAGCCCTTAATCCCGGGGGATTAGGGGTGGGTCCTGTCAGAAGATGTCCCATTTCAATGTGGTTATGGGTCCAGCTCCCTCATGATAGGTGGTTCTTCAATATTCGACCTTTTTTTCTCTCTTTTGATGGTGGACATTGGGGTGGCCTTTGTAAAGTAGTCCTAGAATAGTCGCTTGCTAGATGTTTGTAGTTTTTCTTGAAATGCACATTGTTTTACGAAGTAGACATATTTTTTGTGAGGTTTCAACTGATCACCCCGCTCTTGAAATCCTAGATCGTGGGGTAATACTTCTTTAGATGAATGGCATTGGTAGGATTGTTATCCACTACACCTTCATCATCTCTCAAATAATAGGATCTTTTCCCATTCACCTCGTGAACTATGAATGGCCCTTACCAAGTTGGGCTCCATTTACCTATTCTGAGAACGGTTTTTCCCAATGGAAATATCATTTTCCACAAGAGGTCAACTTCCTTGAAAAACTTCCCTCTCACCCTCTTGTTGTATGCCCTTGCCACTACTGCTTTGTTGGCCATGATCATGTTCAAGGCGTCCATCTTCTTTTGGTCTAACTTCTCTAACTTGTAACACATAGCTTGACTTTACTCATCAGTGTCCAAGCCATATTGATGTTGCGACCGCAATGAATTGATATTCATTTTAACCAGGAGCATTAGATCCCAACCATAAACAAGGTCAGTTGGGAATATCCTGATTGCTCCTTGCTTTGACATTCGATATGATCATAACGTATAGATCAATTGTTCGTGCCAATTAGTAGGATAATCTCCAAGAATCTTTTTCAAGATAGTGAGAATTCTTTTGTTGCTGGCCTTTGGCTTGAGGGTAATATGGAATATATTGTAAAAACTTGATCGAAATTTGAGCACCAAATTCTTGCAGTTCTTGGGACATGAACGATGTCCCACAATCAGTGATGATGGTTTATAGTACTCTGAACTAGCCCAAGACGTTGTCTTTTAGGAAATTTATCAATTTGAGAGTGGTGATTTGTTTGAGAGCCTTGGCTTCTGCCCACTTAGTAAAATGATATGTGGCCACTATGATATAGGTGTGCTTCCCTCATGACTCTGGGAATATCTTTTTGATCAAGTTGATCGCTAATCCTCGGAATGGCCATGGCTTGACTACTAGGTTGAAGGGTACTGTGTAACGACCCGAACCGAGAATAATAATATTTTAATGTAAAAAGACTATTTTGCCCTGAAGGGGGAAACTTTGACTTTTGGCCCAGGCAACAATTTGGATTTTGACCCATGACTATGACGTAGGGCGGGACGTCACGAATCCGTAGACAGGCGGCACGCCGAAATCGGAGTTCGTATGAAGAAGTTATGGTCAAGGAAGCGTTTTAGCGGAATTTACGAACCGAGAACAACGGAATAAAATATTAATTTATTACGGGAATCCGTGCCAACCTAATATTTAAATCAAACCGGTGGATTGGTGACAAGTGTCACCCATCCAAGCCTTACTATTCCAATAAAGCAATTTACACTATTTAGCTCATTTTTATATTAATTATTTTCCCTCCAATTGTTTCTAGCCCTTGGATTTCTGGCCAGATTGAATCCTGGCCCTTCATTTCTTCTGATTTCCCTTGTTCATGCACGATCTCTGTCTGCCTTTGCTTACAAACACACACAAACACACATACAGCCCCCCACAAACCCGTGCATTTCTTCCATTTTCTCTCCATCCAAACACACGAACCAGCCATCCTCTTCGCACCAAACGACCACCCACAACACCACCATCATCTGGTCTTCACAACCCGTGCAACCACCAGCCACCACCAACCCATTTTCCCGTCCGAAATCCCGTCCAAAAACTCAGACCCGAAACACGACGGAAACGGGTCCAAGAAGCAAACCGTGACAACCACACCACCTCGACGCAGGGGAAGCTCCAGTCTACACCGTGAGGACCCCAGGAGCTTAACTGGACGACGGCACGGCCTGCGGCGGCGACACGGCGGCGGTAAGGTCGAAAACCCGAAAACCCGTTTTACTCCCCTGTTTCGAACCATCGTGTTTTAGTGCTAGGAAATTGATTGTGTGATGTTAGATATGTTCTAGGGTGAGAGACGAGTCGACCACGACTGGTTTGGACGACGGAGACGGCGTGGATCACCGGAGAAGGCGATCGGACTTTGGCCGTGAGTTTCAGAGAAGAACTGGTGAGTTTTCTCCCATTTTCTTTCCATTTTGAGGTTGTAGAACCATAGAACAGACCTAGACGACCCTAGAGGGATGAACCCCGTCGAAAATGGTGGCCGGAATCGTACGGTTGAATCGGGTCAAGCCGCGGGTCGATGGCGACCCGGTTCCAGTCAAACGGGTCTGACCCGATACTGTAGCATGATGACGTCATCATGCTGACGTCCCTTCTGACGTCATGATGACGTCATCCTGTCAGATATTGTCAGACCAGGGACCAATCAGAACATTCCACGTGTCACCTGACAAGTGTCAGTGATGACGTCATGCTGACGTCAGCATGACGTCACTGCTGACGTCAGCAGTACTGTAGCAGCGTTGACCCACGCGTTGACCAGGCGCGTGGGGGCGCGTGTGAACAGTGATTTTGGTGGGGCCGGTACCATTTTCAAGGTTTCGACGATACGGATCCAATGGAGGTGGTTTCGTGTCGATCGGAGATCGTTATGTTGGTCAAAATGGGGTTTGAAGCACCGGGAATAGTGCCCGGGATGCGTTTTTGAGGCGGATCTGTTCTAGGGTCTTGGTATTGATATTATAGGATCCTTAAGTAACCCTCAGGAATAATACTACAGGTTTATAGAGATCGTTGAGCAGTAAGGACCGAGTGTGAGTGGGCTGTTTGATTTATAAAAGGCTTGCATGCATAAACTGTTTTACTATTTCCACTGATGAGTCTTATAAACTGCTTATATATGTTATTACAATGTTTTGGGCATGAGACCCGTCTGGATTATATGTGGATTTTGTTTGGGATGTCCGGGGGACATAGGGTAAACTATACTGTTGTTGTACTGTACTTTCCTACCTGTGTATATTGGCTCCTCCAGGGAGGGTCGTTGGCCTGGGTGGACCCTGGAGTAGTCACGGGGCTCTAACTGAGTGGAGTTGATCCCCGTTGGGCTGCTTACTCTCAAGCGGGCATGTTCATATACCTCGGGCAGTGACCGGGATACCGGGAGCTGATGTACCTAGAGAGTCTCGGGTGTGAGACCCTGAGTGGCAACGCGTAGCCTTAGAACCGTGACATCATTTGGGTTGTGTTTTACAGTGCACTGATATGTTAGTTTCACCTTACGATTATTATTGTGGTTTATTGGTTTATAATATTATGTTTTCACTGCATGCAAGATTTGGAAAACGGAGGGGTAAAACCTTATGATTATTTTATTATTAAATTGATTTCTAAACTGTTATTTTTGGCCCACTCACCCTTGTTTTACTGACCCCTCCAGACCCTGACACGGCAATAGAGGAGGAGGATCCGGAGGAGGAGGCAGAGGTTTAGTTTGCCTAGCTGTGCACCTGTACACCCACTTGTGGGTAGGTTGAGCACCGAATAAATGTACTCTGACTAGTGTGCTCATATGTTGTATTTTACTTTCCCTTGTCTGACAGTATCACTTTAAACACTGTGATTGTACGTTATCTATCTATGTGAGTCTTCGGTTTTTATTTAAGGGTAATTTTGGTATGCTTAGAGTCATTATCAGACGGGAGCGGGTCACGTCCTCGGGTGGTCCCAGTGGGATTGGGACGGGTCCTGTCAGCTTGGTATCAGAGCATTAGGATTAGTAGTCAGAGTACTAGGTTAGCGGTTTGTACTTCGTACATGGTCGCTTTCGATGTCTTTTAACCTGTTTGCCTCTTCACAGTTGGATATGCCTCCCCGACGTGAACCCGTGCACGTGTTGACGAGGGAAATGGAGGAAATGGAGACACTGCGAGTATTGAGCTGGCTCAGCGCCTGGGTGCTACGCACTTCAGTGGGGGAACCGACCCTGAGGAAGCACACCAGTGGATTGACCGCTGGGAGAGGATTTTCAAGGTCATGCACTGTCCTCCGGAGGAGCGTGTCGTACTGGTGACTTTCCTACTGGATGGGAGTGCCTATCGATGGTGGCACAACCTTGTTTTGGCCGGCTGGACTGTTCACACCATTCCATGGGAGACCTTCCGAGAGCGGTTTCTCAACCAGTTCTATCCACGGTCGTTTCGCAACGCCCGTGAGGCGGAGTTTCTGCGACTCCGGCAGGGGGATCAGACTGTAGTAGAGTACGAGGAGACCTTCCTGATGTTGTCTCGCTTTGCTGAGAACTTCGTGATCACCGAGGCAGACCGATGTCGCAGATTTGAGTGGGGCTTGCGACCTGAGATTCAGGCGATGGTGACTGCAACACCTTTTGCTTCCATGAGGGATCTGACTGATGCGGCGACAAGGGTTGAGAATAGTATCCTGGCTCGTCAGCGAGCTGAGGGGGAGACTCGGCGACGTGATCGCCCACACTTGGGATTCTTGGGCCGTCGTGGCTCGAAGGGAGGACATTCTGGTGGATCTTCGTCTTCTGGCAGCCGAGGACGTTCTGGTCAGTTCAGGAGTCCTCAGCGGTCTGGACAGCGTTCTGGAGCTTGGCAGCTGTCGTACTCACCGATGAGCATCTCACCGGGAGGATACTCGGGTCGACCTAGGGAGGTCACTTGCTTCGCTTGTGGGGAGCCGGGGCACTATGCTTCTGAGTGTCCACTGATTCGCGGCAGTACTGCGCCAGCGCAGAGCACAGCATCCCAGACTGACAGCAGCCGGACACGCGGTGTTGTGCGTGGCCGTGATCGAGGGGCTAGAGGACGGGGACGACCTGCAGAGTCTATGGCTCGTGTTTATGCTGTTACCCAGCAGCAGGCCAGATCCATTCCGGGAGTGTTGACAGGTACTGTACATATTTATGGTATGGTTGTTCGTGCATTGATGGATTCGGGGGCAACTCATTCTTTTATTTCACCGCGTTGTGCGAGTCTGTTGGGTCGTGAGGTGACCGCACTTGAGCACGAGATAGGAGTGGGGACACCGATGGGTGTGACCTACCAGGTGAACCAGGAGATACGAGCTTGTCCTGTGGAGATTGAGGGAGTCGAATTTCCAGCAGATTTAATTCTGATGAATGTTCACGACTTCGATGTGATACTTGGAGTTGATTGGTTGTCGGAGTACAATTCACTCATCGACTGTGGTAACATGCGGTTGACTTTGAGAGGTCCAGGATTACCGGAAGTGATATTTCAGGGAGAGTGTGGAGACGCATCACCCAAGGTAATATCTGCACTCACAGCTACTAAACTCTTACAGAAGGGGTGTCAGGGTTATCTTGCTTATGTGGTAGAGTCTACGGATGAATCTTTGAGTATTGAGGATATTCCGATTGTGCGGGAATTTCCTGATGTCTTTCCAGGAGATTTACCTGGATTACCACCACCCAGGGAGATCGACTTTACGATCGAGTTACTCCCCGGGACTCGACCGATTTCACAAGCACCGTATCGTATGGCACCGGCGGAGCTACGGGAATTGAAAATCCAACTACAGGAACTGGTGGATCTAGGGTTTATCCGACCCAGTACATCACCATGGGGAGCGCCGGTCTTATTTGTGAAAAAGAAGGAGGGTAGTTTACGGTTGTGTGTGGATTATCGGCAGTTGAACAAGGCTACGGTAAGGAATCAGTATCCCTTACCCAAGATCGATGATTTGTTCGATCAGTTACGAGGAGCACGATATTTCTCCAAGATAGATCTGAGGTCAGGATACCATCAACTGAGAATAGCCGAGGGGGATGTTCAGAAAACAGCTTTTTGAACGAGGTATGGGCATTATGAGTTCTTGGTGATGCCCTTTGGATTGACGAATGCACCAGCTGCATTCATGGACTTGATGAATCGAGTCTTTCGAGCATACTTGGATAAATTTGTGATCGTGTTTATCGACGACATCTTGGTGTATTCCAGGAGTGTCAGGGCTCATGAGGAGCACTTACGAATGGTATTGGGTAAACTACGACAGGAGCAGCTGTATGCTAAGTTAAGCAAGAGTCAGTTTTGGCTAAATAGTATTGGATTCTTAGATCACATTATATCACCCGAGGGGATAAGTGTGGATCCTCAGAAAACGGAGGCTGTGACAAATTGGCCAAGACCGACCACGGTGACGGAAGTGCGAAGTTTTGTTGGGTTAGCAAGCTATTATCGGAGATTCGTAGAGGGTTTCTCCCAGATTGCCGCACCATTGACTCGGTTAACCCGGAAAGGGGTGAAGTTTGTATGGGACGACCAGTGTGAACAGAGTTTTCAGGAATTAAAGTTCCGATTAACCACTGCACCTGTCCTTGCATTACCAGACAGCAGTGGAGAGTTCGTGGTATATAGTGATGCATCGCTGCAGGGTTTGGGTTGTGTATTGATGCAGAATGGAAAAGTGATTGCATACGCATCCCGGCAGCTGAAGACGCACGAGTTGAACTACCCTACTCATGATTTGGAATTGGCAGCGGTGGTTCATGCTCTAAAGATCTGGAGACATCATTTGTTCGGTGTGACATGCCGAATATTCACCGATCACCAGAGTCTTAAACATTTGTTCACTCAGAAGGAACTCAACATGAGACAGCGGAGATGGTTGGAATTGTTGAAGGATTATGAATGTACGATCGAGTACCATCCTGGCAAGGCAAATGTTGTAGCTGATGCACTCAGTAGGAAGTCGGCGGGATCAGTTGCGCATTTGAGATTGGTGTATCTTCCTTTGCTAGTGGAACTTCGGAAGAGCGGAGTTATGTTAGGGATGGACGATCAGGGAGCCTTGTTGGCTAGCTTTCATGTGCGACCCGTGTTGGTCGACAGGATCATCGAGGCTCAACTACAGGACCAGATACTTTGTGATTACAGGAACGAGGTTGAATCCGGACAGAGACAAGATTTCTCCGTCAGGGGCGATGGAGCATTAGTAAAGCTTGGGCGATTGTGTGTACCTACGGTACCAGAGTTGAGGAGAGAGATTTTAGACGAGGCCCACAGTTCGGCCTATGCTATGCATCCAGGAGGGACAAAGCTGTATCGTACCCTCCGGGACTATTATTGGTGGCCAGGGATGAAGAGGGAGATAGCTGAGTTTGTCAGCAAATGTTTGATCTGTCAGCAGGTCAAAGCAGAACGGCAGCGTCCGTATGGGGCTATGCAGCCACTTCCAATTCCACAATGGAAGTGGGATCATATTACAATGGACTTTGTCTTCAAGTTACCGAAGACAAGGAGTGGAGTTGATGGAGTCTGGGTAATAGTGGACCGGTTAACTAAATCAGCGCATTTTCTGCCTGTACGTGAGACGTACAAGCTAAACCGTTTGGCCCAGCTATTCATTAATGAGATCATTCGACTACACGGTACCCCAGAGTCGATCGTGTCGGATCGGGATCTGCGTTTCACATCCAGGTTTTGGAGGAGTCTACAGACTACTTTGGGTACGAAATTACACTTCAGTACGGCATTCCATCCACAGAACGACGGACAGTCTGAAAGGACAATACAAACTCTCGAGGACATGATGAGAGCTTGTGTGTTGCAATTCCAGGATTCGTGGGCTGATCGATTGCCATTGATGGAGTTTGCCTACAATAACAGCTACCATGCGAGTATAGGGATGGCACCCTATGAGGCACTGTATGGTCGACAGTGCAGAACACCGGTATGCTGGATGGAGATCGGAGAAAGAACCGCAGTGGGGCCGGATCTGATGGATATGACCCAGGAGACAGTTCGGGTTATTCGGGAGAGATTGAAGGCGGCCCAGGATCGTCAGAAAAGCTATGCAGATCGACGGATCCGAGATTTAGAGTTCGAGGTTGGTGACTTTGTCTTTTTAAAGTTATCGCCGTGGAAAGGGATTCTTTGATTTGGACAACGTGGGAGATTGAGTCCTCGTTATATCGGACCATATGAGATTGTCGAGAGGATTGGTCCAGTGGCTTACCGTTTAGCACTACCTTCGGAGCTTTCCCGAGTACATGACGTATTTCATGTGTCAATGCTACGGAAGTATCTTCGGGATGACTCTCATGCACTACCAGAGCAACCACTGGAACTGATGACAGATTTGAGTTTCGAGGAACGGCCAGTGCAGATTCTGGATAGGAAGGAAAAAGTCTTAAGGAACAAGACGATTTCTTTGGTTAAAGTACTATGGCGGAACCACGAGGTGGAGGAAGCGACATGGGAACCCGAGGAATTGATGAGAGGGCAGTACCGATACTTGTTTGAGTAAATTTCGAGGACGAAATTTCTGTAAGGAGGGTAGGTTGTAACTACCCGAACCGAGAATAATAATATTTTAATGTAAAAAGACTATTTTGCCCTGAAGGGGGAAACTTTGACTTTTGGCCCGGTCAACAATTTGGATTTTGACCCATGACTATGACGTAGGTCGGGACGTCACGAATCCGTAGACAGGCGGCACGCCGAAATCGGAGTTCGTATGAAGAAGTTATGGTCAAGGAAGCGTTTTAGCGGAATTTACGAACCGATAACAACGGAATAAAATATTAATTTATTACGGGAATCCGTGCCAACCTAATATTTAAATCAAACCGGTGGATTGGTGACAAGTGTCACCCATCCAAGCCTTACTATTCCAATAAAGCAATTTACACTATTTAGCTCATTTTTATATTAATTATTTTCCCTCCAATTGTTTCTAGCCCTTGGATTTCTGGCCAGATTGAATCCTGGCCCTTCATTTCTTCTGATTTCCCTTGTTCATGCACGATCTCTGTCTGCCTTTGCTTACAAACACACACAAACACACATACAGCCCCCCACAAACCCGTGCATTTCTTCCATTTTCTCTCCATCCAAACACACGAACCAGCCATCCTCTTCGCACCAAACGACCACCCACAACACCACCATCATCTGGTCTTCACAACTCGTGCAACCACCAGCCACCACCAACCCATTTTCCCGTCCGAAATCCCGTCCAAAAACTCAGACCCGAAACACGACGGAAACGGGTCCAAGAAGCAAACCGTGACAACCACACCACCTCGACGCAGGGGAAGCTCCAGTCTACACCGTGAGGACCCCAGGAGCTTAACTGGACGACGGCACGGCCTGCGGCGGCAACACGGCGGCGGTAAGGTCGAAAACCCGAAAACCCGTTTTACTCCCCTGTTTCGAACCATCGTGTTTTAGTGCTAGGAAATTGATTGTGTGATGTTAGAAATGTTCTAGGGTGAGAGACGAGTCGACCACGACTGGTTTGGACGACGGAGACGGCGTGGATCACCGGAGAAGGCGATCGGACTTTGGCCGTGAGTTTCAGAGAAGAACTGGTGAGTTTTCTCCCATTTTCTTTCCATTTTGAGGTTGTAGAACCATAGAACAGACCTAGACGACCCTAGAGGGATGAACCCCGTCGAAAATGGTGGCCGGAATCGTACGGTTGAATCGGGTCAAGCCGCGGGTCGACGGCGACACGGTTCCAGTCAAACGGGTCTGACCCGATACTGTAGCATGATGACGTCATCATGCTGACGTCACTTCTGACGTCATGATGACGTCATCCTGTCAGATATTGTCAGACCAGGGACCAATCAGAACATGCCACGTGTCACCTGACAAGTGTCAGTGATGACGTCATGCTGACGCGTTGACCAGGCGCGTGAGGGCGCGTGTGAACAGTGATTTTGGTGGGGCCGGTACCATTTTCAAGGTTTCGACGATACGGATCCAATGGAGGTGGTTTCGTGTCGATCGGAGATCGTTATGTTGGTCAAAATGGGGTTTGAAGCACCGGGAATAGTGCCTGGGATGCGTTTTTGAGGCGGATCTGTTCTAGGGTCTTGGTATTGATATTATAGGGTCCTTAAGTAACCCTCAGGAATAATACTACAGGTTTATAGAGATCGTTGAGCAGCAAGGACCAAGTGTGAGTGGGCTGTTTGATTTATAAAAGGCTTGCATGCATAAACTGTTTTACTATTTCCACTGATGAGTCTTATAAACTGCTTATATATGTTATTACAATGTTTTGGGCATGAGACCCGTCTGGATTATATGTGGATTTTGTTTGGGATGTCCAGGGGACATAGGGTAAACTATACTGTTGTTGTACTGTACTTTCCTACCTGTGTATATTGTCTCCTCCAGGGAGGGTCGTTGGCCTGGGTGGACCTTGGAGTAGTCACGGGGCTCTGACTGAGTGGAGTTGACCCCCGTTGGGCTGCTTACTCTCAGGAAGGCATGTTCATATACCTCGGGCAGTGACCGGGATACCGGGAGCTGATGTACCTAGAGAGTCTCGGGTGTGAGACCCTGAGTGGCAACGCGTAGCCTTAGAACCGTGACATCATTTGGGTTGGGTTTTACAGTGCACTGATATGTTAGTTTCACCTTACGATTATTATTGTGGTTCATTGGTTTATAATATTATGTTTTCACTGCATGCAAGATTTGGAAAACGGAGGGGTAAAACCTTATGTTTATTTTATTATTAAATTGATTTCTAAACTGTTATTTTTGGCCCACTCACCCTTGTTTTACTGACCCCTCCAGACCCTGACACGGCAATAGAGGAGGAGGATCCGGAGGAGGAGGCAGAGGTTTAGTTTGCCTAGCTGTGCACCTGTACATCCACTTGTGGGTAGGTTGAGCACCGAATAAATGTACTCTGACTAATGTGCTCATATGTTGTATTTTACTTTCCCTTGTCTGACAGTATCACTTTAAACACTGTGATTGTACGTTATCTATCTATGTGAGTCTTCGGTTTTTATTTAAGGGTAATTTTGGTATGTTTAGAGTCATTGTCAGACGGGAGCGGGTCACGTCCCCGGGTGGTCCCAGTGGGATTGGGACGGGTCCTGTCATACTGTGGGTGCGTGCTAGAATGAAGAGTGTCTCTAGCCTGCATTTTATCCTTTGGCATATGCGTAATAATCTAACTGGATATCTACCCAGTAATAGCCATGTCGATGTATGAGCTACTTCATCTTCGGCCTTGCCGGATAAGCCCTGCATACTCCTTCGTGTACCTCCCTCATTGCGACCATTGCTTTTTTGGGTTTGATACATCGAGATGGCATACCATCATAGTTTTTCCTTACAAGTTCAAGTCCACGCATGGTATAATGACATGCCTTGTTTCTAAATGTAATGACTTGAACATTCAACAAGGGTACAAAATCAAAAAAGTCAAATGAAATTGACCATTTTGCCCCACAAGTTAAAAGTTGACTTTTGACCAAAAAAGTCAAATTGTGAAAGTTTTTATCGAATAACTCTTTTATAAAATTTTACAAGACCATTACGATGGGGAGTAAGTCAAAAAAGGAGTTTGGAAACATAAGTTATGAATTAAGGGGAGTAAGGGCATTTTTCTAATTTTTTCCCAAAGGGCATTTTGCTAATTTTTTCCCATAAGGGTATTTTGGTCATTTTACAAAGGGGGCCTAGAGAATTCTTTAAGCATCTCCAAGATTCCCTCCCTTTTATCTCTTGCACTGACTTGGGTGCTTATATATTTATGATGGTTGTGCGTTGTGGGCATTCGGTAGGACTTAGCCAAGAAAATAAGAGAAAATTTGTGAGGCAAGAGAGAAGTGAAAAACCGAGGAGAAAGAGAGGGAAAATGATGAGAACGAAGAAGATAAAGGGCATGGTTTGATCAAGGAAGAAAAATGGGGTGAGGATGGAGCTTTGGAGACAAGAAGAAGGAAGAGTTGAACTGCTCAATCGAGGTAAGTTTTCTTAATTCTGAAACCATAGATCCATTTTGAGAGTTAATATGATTGGATTTGATGAAGAACATGAAAGAAACTGATGTAAAACGATGGAGATATCATTGGGTCGAGTCACTGAGTCTGGCGACCCGAACTGCAAGACCCGTGAGAGGTTGAAGACAACCTGTGCGCAGACGCTTGATGCCCACACGCAGAGGTTGTCCTCTGCCTCGCCGGCGCGTGTGAGCACATGACTCCGAATCTGGGATAACGTCAAACATGAAAAACATACAGGTAATAATTCCGAGTGTAATGGGCTAAGGTTTGAATTAATTGGACATCATACGAAGAAGTTATGTTCATTTAAAGTTTTTATGCCTTATTTACATTTTCTTAAATTAATCATGATATTTGATACATCTCGTCCCGAAAATGAAAATTCAAAATCTGAGGAAATTACCATTTCACCCCTAAGTAATTTGTTGGGCCCGAATTACCTCTATCTGTTTGGGTAATTGAGGAATGGGTGCTAACCTAAGTCCAAAAATAGGTAATTGAGCCCAATTAGTAGTGTAGGCCCAATCCAAAAGCCTTCTTAACTTGTTTGCGGGAAATTATTTACTTAGCTTATTTTCCACTTGTAACCTTATAAGCCAGATATTGACACCCAACCAAAAAGAAATTCTAGTGTGGTGGAAGCCCAACTCGCAGGCCCAATGCCCCACTCTCCCTATGGTTCACACACACTTAGAACCTGGGTGAAGGTCCTGGAATACAATCACACTCTCCTCCCTTAAAGACCCACAAGCCTTCTACACAGACTGCGAATCCCTCATGCTCTTAGTTCAAGCTACTGGAGTGTATGCTCCTTAAACTCAAACCACCATCACACCCTTATCACTTCCTCCTATTGCTGAGTCCATCGTAACCGTCGAACTCGAGAATCCTAGACCCACGACACCAAGGCCAACTGTAAGCAACGAATCACTACCCTAATGCCTGTATCATGACCGTGTTGAAACCACAAGCCCCACCTTGATAGCCCATGACCATTCAGCTGATCAGGTAGACCCAGAAGTTAGGTATTTCGCGATGGAGGAGACTGCATGTGGTTTTCCTAATCGAAGGCGTGACAGAGGTGACAACGGTGAGCCGCCAGAGTTGGGTATTTCACGGTTATCCTTCTGTTTTAAGCCCTGTAATTAGACAAGCCCGAACATTGAAACCCTTGACTCGACAAGGACACCGCTCCATTGAAGGCAATCTCGATTTCTTTTTCCACCCAATCGATTTGTGAGGATCTTAGCAACACCCTGGGTTGATTGCATGTTATTTTGGTTAGGGTTTGGACCGTGATTGGAGAAAGGAGGATCCCTCTCAGTTTCTGGGAATTCTAAGGACTTTGAGCTCGTTTCGAGTCAAGTAAACACCTGAATTCTAGACTTGATTTCGAGTATCTGGGTGGAATTTGGGTGAGAAACAGATTGTTTTCCAGTTTCAAGTTGCCATGAACGGCATCAGCGACAGCGATCAGATTGTCGTCTCAAGCCCTAGATCTTGTCACGGGTCCTGTCACGAAGCCACGCCCCAAGCCCTAGACCTTTCTCGCTTCCAGCCCTCACAGAGGTTCGGTGCGTGCCTATCGATGTGACCTTCCGGAGTTCGGTGTGCGTGCGTCGAACGTCTCCCCCTGTCAGCGCCTTTCCCGCCGACCTCCTTTCTTCCAGCTCAGTACATACCTACCGAGTACTTGTTGCCCCTGTCAGTGCACGCTTGCTGAATTCCATGCCATTTGCCCCGTTTAATCCGCCGATTCCTGCAGCCCAATTCAACTGCCCTCTGCCAAAAATCAGACCCTCTATGCCCTGGGCTTCTCTGCATCAAACCTGCCCCTTTTGGGCAGGTTTTTCATCATAATTTCTCCTTAAAATCTGCCAAAAACCCATCCTTAGTCATCATTTTATTTGTAATTATTTTTATATTTTATTTTAATATTTGTGGCACTCCCTCTATAAATAGAGAGGCCATTTCATTTGTTTAGGGTCTCAATTTTAGTTCCTATTTTTTTCATGTTAGTTTCATTTAGTAGTTCTTTTCTCTCTTCTTTTAGTTCTTCTTCTTTTTATTTTTGTTTTTTATTTTTGGGACCATTTGTAATTTTTTTAAAATTTTAATCTTATGTTTTCTTTTAATCTTTGTTCTTAGATTTTTCATTTAACTTCTCTGACTTCTCTTTTAGATACAATTTTATGCCTTCTAAATGTTTGAGAATATGAATACAATCTCCATGTGTTTTACTTTTTGAATTTCTTTTACTTCGTATATCTTAGTTCTTTAACTTCAATTTAATGTTGTATGTTTTATCCGTTGTTTGGTGTATTTAGACTATGATTGAAGATATTAAATGTTGATCGTTGTCAACACATTTAATTATAAACTTAAGGTGAATCATATTGTAAATATTTGAAGCATATTGATGTTTGACACACATTAATGGTTGATGCATTTATAATATTGAAAGATATATACAAGTATTTGAGATGATGAAGGTATAATTTCGGGATTGGTTTGTTATGAGCAAAATGTTAGAGTGTTGGTAAAATTTGTATTTGAATGAAGTCTATTTTAAGAGTAGTTCAAATAATGTGATTGTTAATTTGAAATTACTTACGTAAAAATGTTGGTTTTGTCTATGAAACTACTCTATGGTTTGTAAGTTCTAATTAGTATGAGCTCTTGCTTCAAACAACCCCCCTTCCCCCTTTTCATTCTTTTATTCTTTTATTCATTAAATCATTAATTCTTTTATTCGTCCATTTATTTATTCAATTATTCTTTCATTAATTAATTATTTTATTATTTTATTCATTATTCTTTCTCATTAACATATTACTAATGTTCCCTAATTTCCCCAGTTAAGAACAATCGCTATTTACCAATATTATATCTACACAAAATGGGTTTAAATTGCATAAGACTCAAATTACGTGTTTAATTTAATGCGTAGTTCATGTTTTATCAATTTTTGGCGCCGTTGCCAGGGAAATTGAAATTCATTTTTAATTTGTTATGTGTATGTATATAAATTGTGCATATTATACTTATTTATAATTTTTACTTTTGATAATATTATATTTGTTCATAATATTTACTTACTTCTTTATAATTCTTATACTTGTTTATATTTTATTTATCCATCTTATTTTTGTTCTTATTATTTTTGTTTATTTGTTTATTTTTATTTTTATACATGTACATATTATACTCGTTCATAATGTTTATCTTTATACATGTTCATATTATACTTGTATATTATTTTTATACTTGTTCATAACTTTTATTTTTATGCTTGTTCATAATTATGATTCTTATAATTGTTCTTATTATATTTGATTATAATGTTCATACTTTACTTGTTCATAAATGTTCATAATTTCTTTTTCATATACTTGTTCATATTATAATTGTTCCGGGAAATTTAAAGTCTTATTATACTTGTTCATTTTCTACTTGTTTATGATCGTAAATACGTACTTGTTCATATTTAATTGTATATAATTGTAGATATTTGTTCATACTTGTACATAATGTTCATATTATACTTGTTCACTTTTTCTTATTTTTATTTTTATCTCTTCGAAAAAATAATAATTCAAAAAAAAATATTTTTAAATTAAATTTCACTTTTTCTTTGTTTATTAAAAAAATTCGAAAAATTCGAAAAAAATTTATTGTTTTAAAATAAAGAAATTTTTTTCATAAACTTTTTAATTAAAAAAAATTGTTAGTCTTAACTTTGTGATAGTGTACACATATACTTGTAAATAAATCTTGTGTATAATCAATATGTTAGTGTGAATATCCTTACTTGTGAATATCATTATTTGTGCATAAAAACATACTTGTAAATAATTCTTGCATTCATGCATTAGTCTCGGCTATATGCAGATCATTTGTGCTTCGAAGTTTAGATTTTGATCTTTAATGGAATAAGTGAAGTCTCCTTTGTTAACTCTCACTTGCAGTGATTGTTAACACTTGAGTTATCTTATTTCCTCTGGAATAAGAAATTTTCATGGGTGATGTCTAGGATAAGAGACGGTTTTCATAACGGGCTTTGGGTCTAAGAAAGAGACATCAATGGAGTTTAAGCCTCGGGATGTCTTGAAGTTAACCCTGCCTCTTATGTTTATTCTTTCTAACTTGGTCACCTTTGAACTTGCCCAAACAATTGAAAAATCTAAGAGATTTACTTGGGCCGCACTGACGTAGAAGTCTCCATCTAAACTTTGAAGTCACGTGAACCATATATATCTTTGACTTCCCCAACGTGTAAATACTGTTTCTTATTGCATTTGTAAATTGCATAACCTCCCTAAGGATTCATGATGCTCAGATTTCACGTAACTTTTATGTTTTGTGCAGGTTCTAATAATTTCTCTCATATGCATTCATATTATTCTTCATCTATATACCTATGTGTTGCATTAGTTTAGACGTTTTTGGAAGTTGTGCATTGGCTTGGTTTTATCGTGACTTTACTTTGTGCATTCCGAACTTTTTTGTACTTTGTTATTCCTTACTTGTATATATGTTAGTTTATACTTGTTTATTTCATTTTACATTTGTTTATATCTTAACTTACACTACTTGTCATGACAACTTTAACTTGCATCTTTAGTTTAACTACCTTGCATCTTTCATTCTAACTTGCATCTTTAACTCAAATTGCATCCCTAACTTAAATTTGCATATCTAACTTGCATTCTTGACAAACGTACATCTCCGACTAACTAATTTGCGTTTTGGTCTAGATTGGATATACGTTAAACTTCAAGCGCTTGTTGGGAGGCAACCCAATGTGATTCCGGGATATGAAGGAGCCATCAACGCAGATTTTCTATCTTTCAACCTTTTTACTTTGTTTATTTGTTGTTTTTCTTGTTATATTTTCGTAAATCATCTTCCTTACTTTGATTCTATGTTAAATTGCTTTCTATTTTCCTACATTGAGGACAATGTAGAATTTAAGTGTGGGGGAGTAATTTACAATTTTTATTGTGCAATAAAATTGTTTTATAAAATTTCCAAAAAAAAAAAGTAAAAAAAAATTATTGTTTTCTTTGAGTTTTTTTTTTGTTTTAACTTAGTGTTTTTAAGAGCCTTAAGTTGCCCCTGAACCTGTCAATGATATAAATGAAGGAAACTGAATAAGTTATAGCTATTACGATGATCATTACAACTTAAATTCGTTTGTTAATATTTTGTGATTAAGTGTTATAACTTATAGATGATGCATGTAAATTGGTACATAAACGAGCATGATAAGATAAGTATGAATCATTTGAACCTTATGTGAGCTTTAGAACTTTATATACATCTTTGATGAGTGATTCATAAGTTCTTTGTTTAAATTGATATACATATGCCTCCTAATATCTTTCCATAGCTTTTAATGAACTCTAGAGTACTAGAACTTATTCTATGTGATTTTCAAAGCTTTTAAGTCAATAAACTCTCTGATTTTGGATATGATTAAGGCATTAGGGTTAACACCATAAATTCAAACATCCTTGTTCCCTATTTTGTGCACACAAGTTGCGACCTCCTTAGTTTTAACCCCTTTGAGCCCACATTAAGCCTTTTTTCCATCACCATGATTATCTATACACTTGAGCCTCGTATAGACATCTTTCACCCTTGTTCCAAAGACTCGGTTGAAGACATGAAGATCGTGTAAAGAGAAAATGATGATATTGTAAAGACTTTTATGTATATTATTTGGATTTACTTACTCAAACTTTGTTGTATTATTGACATATGCTTTGACCTTGATATATGAAAACAAAAGACTACAAAAAAAAGGAGAAAAAAAAAGAAAAAAAAATTGTTTTGAGTCTCTATCAAGGTAATAAAGTTTGATTATGTAATGTTTGAGTTAAGTCTTTTACATTTGTAAATCCAACACAAATAATGAATTTGAGGCCCAACATGATGAAATTAGGCCTATATTCGAAGGAATGGATTACCGGCATCATTGTACGAAGGTTGGGAAGTTATGATACGTTTTGGGAGTCTATTGAGTCATGAAACAAATTTAAGCACCACTTATCCTACATATTCCTTACCTCTAAACTTAGCCCCATTACAACCTTCATAAAGACCTTATGATCCTTAAGATGGTAAACTTTGATTAGTTGAGTCAATCACTTGAGTAAGCTTATGGTTTTGGTTCATTTGTACAAGTATATTTTATTTTTATCATGATGTGTTTGTTTGAGATTTTTCAAAAGTACTTTATTTTTATTACGTGAGCACTTTTCTCACATACTTTGAGTGCAAACACAAACCCTTACAAATTGAGTGAATTTATAAGTGCATATCCTTGTAAGTTGATTCATATTTGTTTTATTCATGTTGAGATCAATTTTACCATGTTTACTCATTATCTTATTTGTTGAAACGTTTTGTTACCATGCATTAACTCTTGAATTCCATATGCTTAAATGTCTTCTAGTGAATATCTTTTATGCCATGATAATAATGAAATTTTGAGATAAATGGTTAAGGGTTTACTTGTTTTGAATTCGTAGTTTAATTTTAGTATTTTCCAGGGACTAGCAAAGTTTAAGTGTGGGGGTATTTGATAGGTAGTTAATTGAGTATTATTTTATATTATTTTATACCCTTAATAGTTAACTTTTAATATTAAAATAATAAACACTTTGAGAAAATAATATATTTGGTAGGATTTTTGTAGAAATAAATAAATTTTAGAATTTGGAGCATTTTGGCCAAAGAATCGTCCCAATGGAAATTATAACGAAAAAATTTTGGACAAAATAAAATAGGCCACCGAAATTCTCTTGAAAATTCGGTGGACTGTAGCTGAAGCCCACAAATCCAAGTTTTTAGCCCAGAATCCAAGAAGCCTAGCGACAAGACCCAAGAAACAAGCTCCAGCCCATGCGCGAAGCCACGACCCAGGCCCTAGATCCTTCTCGCTTCCAGCCCTCACAGAGATTTGATGCGCTCTTGCAGATGGGACCTTCCCGAGTTTGGTGTGTGTGCGTCGAACCTTTCCCCCTGTCAGCGCCTTTCCCGCCGACCCCCTTTCTTCCAGCTCAGCACATACCTACCGAGTACTTACTGCCCCTGTTAGTGCATTACTGCTCAATTCCACATTGTTTACCCTGTTTGATCCGCTGATTCCTGCAACCCAGTTCAACTGCCCTTTGCAAAAAATCAGACCCTCCATGCCCTGGTCTTCTCTGCATCAAACTTGCCCCTTTTGGGAAGGTTTTTCATCATAATTTCTCCATTAAATATGCCAAAAACCCATCATTAGTCATCATTTTATTTGTAATTATTTTTATATTTTATTTGAATATTTGTGGTACTCCCTCTATAAATAGGGAGGCCATTTCATTTGTTTAAGGTCCCAAGTTTAGTTCCCATTTTTTTCATGTTAGTTTCATTTAGTAGTTATTTTCTCTCTTCTTTTAGTTCTTCTTCTTTTTATTTTTGGGACCATTTGTAACTTCTTTAAATTTTATTCTTATGTTTTCTTTTAATCTTTGTTCTTAGATTTTTCTTTTAACTTCTTTGACTTCTCTTTTAGATACAATTTTATGCTTTCTAAATGTTTGAGAATATGAATACAATCTCCATGTGTTTTACTTTTTGAATTTCTTTGACTTCGCATTTCTTAGTGCTTAAACTTCAATTTGATGCTATATGTTTTGTCCGTTGTTCGGTGCATTTAGCCTATGGTTGAAGATATTAAATGTTGACCGCTGTCAGCGCATTTAATTATAAACTTGAGGTGTATCATATTATAAATATTTGAAGCATATTGATGTTTGACGCACATTAATGTTTAATGCATTTATATTATTGAAAGATATATGCAAGTATTTGAGATGATGAAGGTAAGATTTCGTGATTGGTTTGTTATGAGCAAAATGTTAGAGTGTTGGTAAAATTTATATTTGAAAGAAATCTTATTTATGAGTAGTTTAAATAATGTGAATGTTAATTTGAAATTACTTACGTAAAAGTGTCGGTTTTGTTTATGAAACTACTCTATGGTTTGTAAGTTCTAATTAGCATGAGTATTTGCCTTTTAATTCTTAGTTTGGTTAAATTATAGTTTATAGTACACTTTGTTCAAACCAACCCCCCCCATTTCATTCTTTAATTCTTTAATTTTTTAATTTTTTAATTTTTTATTCATTAATTTTTTTATTCTTTCATTTATTTATTCAATTATTCTCTCATTTATTTATTCAATTATTCAATTATTCATTCATTAATTAATTCATTCATTATTTTATTCATTATTCTTTCTCACTAACATATTACTAATGTTCTCTAATTTCTCCGGTTAAGAGCAATCCCTATTTACCAATACTACATCTACACAAAAAGGGTTTCACTGCAAGGAATATTCGCTAGGAATATTCAACACGTGTGCATTGTGCTACGCGTGCGGCCCGTGCGACACGTGTGGAATAGTGGCGCACGTGGTCGTGAGCGTAGAGGCGCGTTGGAGGGTTTTCCGACCCTCCTTCGGCTAGTGGCGACACGTGGAGCCTATTTTCGGCCCACGATAGCGCGTGGGCATGCTTTGAGATCATTTTAAACTAGTTTAAGTGGTTTTCCAGTCCTAAACAGCTCGTGGAGCTATTTTTTAGCTCCGTCACATATAGGCGTTGTTTTTTCGATTCTGGGAGCGGGTAGGTACTGTTTTGAGGGGCTTAGGACATCCCTAAATATATTAGGGCCTTGATTGAGTGAGTTAGGTCATGTTGGGCCACCCTTTGAAGCTTTAAACGAGAAAATTGAACGGAAAGTTGACTTTGACCTTGGTAAATGGTCTTGTAGGGCCAGATCGATTGGGAACACGCGGTTAGTTGGATTTGTCGGGTGATTCGACTCCCCGACTAAAGTGTGTGGACCCTCTTCCTTAAAACTGGTTTTGCATTATTATTACTCACACGTTTTACGATGTTGCACATATGATCACTATTGAGCATGCATAATTGCTATGCTTGTACGGTTATCCCATTATACTTTGGTATAATATTATGCTATGCATAGTTGTATGCTAGTGAGTCACATGTTGTATTGCATATGAGTCTCCAAGGCATTGATGAGATTGTGATAGTATTAGAACCCACTTAGGAGTCACTGGTATCTAGTACCCGTATGTAGGCCACATACCACTCCTCCACGTGATCGTTTACCCGTGCTGCTCGCTATACTAGTTAAAAAGCGTCAGTTTTGTTCCCGAGCTCTAGGGGACTCGTGGTGACGGTGCACAACACCCAGTCCTTCATGTGGTCGTGGCAGGATACCTAATTTATATTCCGAGTATGAGACTCGAGGAAACTCAAGAGTAATTGGATATGGGTTGACATTGTGACACAATTATGTTTTTGCATGGCTCATTTGATCATGTTCATTTGATTATTATTACCTGGTTGATGTTATATTTCTCGTATTACGTGCAAGTATGTTTCAACTATTTTGGGTTTTTACTTAAAAACAAGGGGTTACAATATGTTTATTTGAAATGTGGCTTTACACTGAAATAGAATCTGGGTCCACTCATTCTTGATTTTTGAACCCCTTGGGTACCACCAGCGTGCATGCATTCTGAGAATGCTTAGTAGCTGCCCTGACACTCGTTCCCGAGTTTTAGGAAGATGTTGACAAAAATCGGGTATTACATGTAGTAAAGTGTATCGGTATGATCATCAAGTTGGACCTCACTCTATATTTCGGCTATTCGTGAAATGAGATCGATTTTTGGCCGACTAAGTTTTTCACGACTCGTAAAATGGCTTCATTTTATTCTTTTGGATTCGTCATCTGGACGTCATCATCCAGATGTTGGCTAGCACGCCTCGACCTTCGAGCCCTAAATGGACTTTCCGTGTCGAGATGTATCAATATTTTGAATAATTAAGGACTTAAACTATTGCCATATGGTAATGTGAATAATTGTTATGGATGAAATATGGTAAGTGAGAATTTGGAGAAAATGGGGAAGAATTATTATTAGGTTTGCTTGAAAAACAAGAAATGTGTATGTGAGTGTTTCTACATAGTACCATGGTGATGTTAAACTATCAAACTATTCATTTTTTATTATTAGTGTTGTTATCATATGTTTAATTGTTCTATCTATTATCCTTCATGGTAAATGGTCAATTTAAAATGATATAACAATTGGAGAGTTATGAAGAGTAGATGAATTTGTGAATGTATGTATTATATATCTATTTGTGTATAAATTAATCAATTGAAAGGGTAAATGATTTACTCATACTCCATTAAACACGAAGAAATTGATAAAGGACATATCTAATAAGGAAAATACAACATAACATTGTTCTAGATATGATCTAACATGGTCAAGGATCAGACAATTTAAAACTGTAAGAATTTACCTCTTGTTGGGTTCAGCGGGTGGGCGGTAACCCTGCAAGAGGCGGATTTTGTTTGAGTTTCATATTAAGTAAAAAATAGACCTAAAACGGGAACTTCCTAATGCGACAAGAATAATTTTTGTTGGTTAATTTAATAAGATATTAATATGTTTCAATTGGTAATATCCCTTATCTGACAAGGGTTGTCAGATGGGAGCATGATCATTCTGATTTTCAGGGAAATTCTGGACAGATCTTGCCAACTTGGTATTGGAGTGAGCTTATTGGTTATGTGATTTTTGGAAATTTGGTTGATTTATGTGAAATGTAATTTAAATTTGATTTTAGAATAGCCATTACTAAGTTTTGGGAAATGTAAGTGAATTACTAGAATACAAAATTTTATGGAAATTAGTCTATGACATATTTTACGAGGTTAAGTGGGATTTATGCTCTTGGATGGACTTCGAGGTATGGAAATGAATTATGAACAACTATAAGTATGTGATTATCCCGATATGTGATGGTTGGTGTATGACTTTTTTTCTTAAAATGATTCTTTGATAATTCTATGGAATTCACTTGAATGTGTTTTACGTAATTTTGGGCTAAAGTCCGATTTAAGATTTGGGTTGACTTAAGAGGTGATTGTGTACGGGGTATGTGATAATCATTTGAACTTGATTTAACAAGTAATAATGATGAATTTTGAGAATTTTGAAATTAAATGTTTTATGAGCTCGGAGTTGAAGTTGATAAATGGGACTATTAAGAGAAAAGAATATGTGAAAATGTGGATTTTCTTATGTGAAATGTTTATATCTTTACTCTGAGTTTGATGGTATCGGATTTGAATCAATTGGATGCCAAATGAATATTTCCCTGAATTTCCTATAATATATGTTTATTTTCCATATGGTATGATTATTATTAAATTGGAAATCAGTAGGGGGATTAGGGGAATACTCGTGTTCAGCTTAACTAAATATTATCGAACTGGTTATTGGAATTCGGACATGAACTTACATGTTGGAGATTATGTTTACAATATAATTTGAATTGACATAATTATATGTTCAATTTGGATTTGAAAACCTCAAGGATGAGCACCACGAAGAGGTGTAAATGATGTTATGATGAGAATAATGACTGACGATGGTTTTGTATGCTTGGTCGTCATTATATGTTTTATCAATATTGGTGCATTATATGTTGTGAGCAGGTTACTCTTGATTCTTGAGTTAAGCCTAGATGTTATACCTCTAGGCAACCATTTGGATGATGTATCCTCGAATGGTTAAGTTATGGGGTTTACATCCAGATGATGTATCCCTGGACGACCACTCAAATGTTGTATCCCTGAGTGGTTGGGTTGTGTGGATGACATCCAGATGTTGTATCCCTGGGTGACCAATTTGACGATGTATCCTTGAATGGTTATATGATATGATGATTGGCTTACTGGTAGTGTCGTATAATTATGTGTGAGACACCCGGATGTTGTATCCCTGGGTGGTCACTCAGATGATGTATCCCTGAGTGGTTGAGCTGTGTGGGTTACACCCAGATGCTGTATCCTTAGGTGGCCGCTCGAATGATGTATCTCAGAGTGGTATGTTGGAGAGCGGTATAGTATAACTGGAAAATTGAGTTTTGATTAATGCACTACACGTAGTGATATTATGCATTAAGTTGAGTAGTTGAGTACATGTCTGGTTAACCTGGTCATAAAGGTACACAATTAGATGAGGTTCCGATTGGGATTTGATTTGTTGTATTGAGATGTGATATGAACATGTGTTTCTCGGTATTCATGGTATGTGAAATGTTATGATAACTAAGATGATTGTGGATAACCCTCATTGAGGATAGGCTGGCTATGCGTGGATTTATGTGATGTGAAATTGGATAAGTATTGGATGTGACAGGACCCGCCCCGATCCCACAGGGACCACAAGGGGACGTGCCCTGCTCCCGTCTGACACCCAATAATTCATACCAATTTTAACCTCAAAACATCAAATGCATAAATAACCAAATTAAAGTTATACATCAAATCCGAATTAAACGAATGTCAGACAAGGGATGAAATTCAAAATTACAAGTTGCGAGCACGACTCTAACATAAACCTGCGGGTAAATCACCCAGCAGGGGTTCAGGTACGCAGAAGTAGATCTATGCCTCAGCCTCAGGTTCCTCCTCTACCTCAGTATCACGACCTGGAGGGGTTACCAAAAACATTAAGGGTGAGTGGACCGAACTCAAGTTTATAAAACCATTTGATAAGTAAAACATATAATTTACCCCTCTGTTTTCCAAACATGCATGCATCATGGGTTTGTTCGAAGGGGTAGCCGTGCACACGGTTTGGGAGAATGAACAATGTGGGTGTAATGTCTCCTGGGTTTATAAAACAGAATAGGGATTTAAACCAAGGGCCAGGATTCCATCAGATTTAAGATTCAATGGTGAGGATTTGAGGAGAGGAAATCAATTATTTAATCCAATGGCCAACATAGATCCTTGTTTTAGGGAGTGTGGGGATGAGTGACACTTGTCACTCATCCAAGGGTCCAGATTGATTTGATTAAAGTAATCAGATTCCATTAATAAAATATTATTTTAATCCGGTTCTCGGTTGGTTCGGTTAAATGCGAAATACTTCCGTGACCATAACTTCCTCGTACGAAGTCCGATTTCGGCGTGCCGCCTGTCTACGGACTCAGGACGTTGAGACCTACCCAACGGTCCTTGAGTCAAGTGAAAATTAGTTTCCAAGAGAAAAGTCAACATTTTCACCCTAACCGTCCAAATTACGATAATGCCCCTGAGCTTCCGATAGTCATAACTTTTTCCCTGATCGTCCGAAATGGACGTGCCACCTGTCTATGAACTTGTGACGTCCCGAACTACGTCACGGTCATAGGTCAAAGTCCATTTAATTTATAAATCAAAAAGTCAACAATTGACCACACCCATCACAAGGGTAAAAGCGTCAATTCAGACATTAACTTACAATATTAAAATCCTCGAATTTCCGGGGTGTTACAACCTTCCCCCCTTAAGAAATTTCGTCCCGAAATTTCAAAGAAACAAGTAAGGAAATTGTTCTCGCATATGAGCCTCAGGCTCCCATGTGGCTTCTTCCACATTCTGGTTTCTCCAGAGAATCTTCACGAGAGGAATCGTCTTCCGTCGTAGTACCTTGTCCTTCCGATCCAAGATCTGTACTGGTTGTTCTTCGAAGCTCAAATCCTCCCGTAGTTCGACAGGTTGTTCCCCAAGTACATGCGAAGCATCATGTACGTACTTCCGCAGCATTGATATGTGGAAAACATCGTGAACTCTAGAAAGTTCTGGAGGTAGCGCCAATCTGTAAGCAACCTTGCCAATCCTCTCCACGATCTCATACGGTCCGATAAAACGCGGACTCAGTTTCCCCCGTCGGCCAAAACGGATAATCCCTTTCCACGGAGATAACTTCAGGAAGACAAAATCTCCCACCTCAAATTCCAAGTCTCGAATCCGTCGATCAGCATAACTCTTCTGGCGATCCTGTGCCGTCTTCAATCTCTCCTTGATAATTCGAACAATTTCCAGGGTTAAGTCCATCAATTTCGGTCCTACAGCCGCTCGCTCTCCTATCTCCGTCCAGCAGATAGGTGTCCTGCACTGTCGACCATACAGTGCCTCATAGGGTGCCATTCCGATGCTTGCCTGATAGCTGTTGTTGTAAGCGAATTCCATTAATGGCAAATGAGTATCCCAAGCGTCCTGAAACTGTAGTACACATGACCTCATCATGTCCTCCAGGGTCTGAATAGTTCTTTCAGACTGTCCATCGGTCTGAGGATGGAAAGCAGTACTGAAACGTAGGGTTGTTCCCAGAGTAGCTTGCAAACTCCGCCAGAACCTGGAAGTGAAACGCGGGTCACGATCGGACACGATCGATTCCGGCGTACCATGCAATCGTATGATTTCCTTCACAAACAACTGAGCCAGTCGGTTAGGTTTATAAGTCTCCTGAACGGGCAGAAAATGGGCTGACTTGGTTAACCGGTCCACGATCACCCATTCTCCGTCAACTCCACTCTGAGTCCTCGGTAACTTAAAGACGAAGTCCATGGTGATGTGATCCCACTTCCACTCGGGAATCGGAAGTGGCTGCATAGCCCCATAAGGTCTCTACCGTTCCGCCTTAACCTGCTGACAGGTTAAGCATTTGCTCACGAATTCAGCAATATCTTTCTTCATTCCTGGCCACCAGTAATGGTTCCGGAGGGTACGGTACATCTTTGTACCCCCTGGATGCATAGCATAAGCCGAACTATGGGCTTCCTCAAGAATCTCGGCCCGTAACTCTGCTACTGCAGGTACACACAAACGGCCCAACTTCACAAGCGCTCCATCGTCCCGGATGGTAAAATCCTGTCTCTCATCCGCATCGACCTCAATTCTGTAAATACAGAGTTTCGGATCCTGAAGTTGTGCCTCGATGATCCGATCAATCAGTACTGGTCGTACATGGAAGCTGGCCAACAAAGCTCCATGCTCATCCGTACCAAAAATAACTCCCGCCTTCCGGAGTTCCACCAGTAAGGGAAGATACACCATCCCCAGGTGTGCAACGGATCCTGCTGACTTCCTGCTGAGTGCATCCGCCACCACATTGGCCTTACCCGGATGGTACTCGATCGTACAGTCATAGTCCTTCAGCAGCTCCAACCATCTCCGTTGTCTCATGTTAAGCTCCTTCTGAGTGAATAAGTATTTAAGACTCTGGTGGTCGGTGTATATCCGACATGTTGCGCCGAACAGATAATGTCTCCAGATCTTTAGAGCATGAACCACCGCTGCCAACTCCAAATCATGGGTAAGGTAGTTCAACTCATGAGTCTTCAGCTGCCGGGATGCATAGGCGATAACCTTGCCAGTTTGCATCAACACGCAGCCCAGACCCTGCAGCGATGCATCACTGAAGACCACAAACTCTCCACTGTCATCCGGCAATGCAAGGACAGGTGCAGTGGTCAATCGATCTTTCAACTCTTGAAAGCTCCGATCGCACTGCTCGTCCCAGATAAACTTTACTCCCTTTCGAGTCAAACGAGTCAATGGTGCAGCAATTTTGGAGAAACCCTCCACGAATCTCCGGTAGTAACCTGCTAATCCGACGAAACTCCGCACCTCGGTCACCGTTGTCGGTCTAGTCCAGTTGGTTACCGCTTCTGTTTTCTGGGGATCCACGCAGATCCCATCTGTCGATATCACGTGTCCCAGAAAACCAATACTGCTCAGCCAAAACTGACACTTGCTCAGCTTGGCGTACAATTGTTCTTGTCTCAGTCTCTCCAAGACCAACCGTAGATGTTCTTCATGTGCTCGGGCACTCCTCGAGTATACCAAAATATCATCGATGAACACAATCACGAACTTATCCAGGTAGGGTCGGAAGACCCGGTTCATCAGATCCATGAATGCTGCTGGAGCATTCGTCAAACCAAATGGCATAACAAGGAACTCGTAGTGTCCGTAACGGGTTCGAAAAGCAGTTTTCGGAATATCCTCCTCCGAAATCCTCAGTTGGTGATACCCAGACCGCAAATCAATTTTCGAGAAGCACTGAGCTCCCCGCAACTGGTCAAAAAGGTCATCGATCCTGGGTAGAGGATACTGGTTCCTCAGTGTCACCTTGTTGAGTTGTCGATAGTCAATGCACAAACGGAGACTTCCTTCCTTCTTCTTCACGAACAACACCGGTGCTCCCCACGGTGAAGTACTCGGTCGGACATATCCCAAATCTACCAACTCCTGCAATTGAGCCTTGAGTTCTCGTAACTCAGCCAGCGCCATCCGGTATGGTGCCTGGGATATAGGTCGGGTACCAGGGAGTAGTTCAATTGTAAATTCGATCTCCCGCGATGGTGGCAATCCAGGTAAGTCTTCCGGGAATACATCCGGAAACTCACATACCACCGGTATCTCGTCGATACCCGGAGTACCAACCTGCTCCGACATGACATGCGCCAGATAACCCTAGCATCCCTTTCGTAGAAGTTTAGTAGCAGTAAGTGAAGAAATCACTTCAGGAGGCGAACCATCACGTTCCCCCTGAAAGATAACCTCCGGCAAACCCGGGCTCCGCAGAATCACTTGCTTGCTACAGCAATCGATGAGCGATCCATGCTCCGATAGCCAATCCATCCCTAGGATTATATCGAAGTCGTGGATATCCAGAATAATTAAGTCTGCTGGTAAATCCACATCCTCAATTCTTACCGGGCACCTCCGAATCACCTGATTCACAAGGTACACGATACCCATCGGGGTGCCAACACCCATTTCGCAATCTAAAGCTGATACCACACAATCAAGCATACCAGCACAACTTTTCGAAATAAAAGAATGTGTAGCCCCCGCATCCATCAATACACGTACAAGAAGGTTAAAGATATGTAGTGTACCTGTGACCACGCCTGGGGCAGTCCTCGCCTGCTGCTGGGTCATTGCAAACACTTGGGCCCTCGGCCCTCCGTTCCGTCCGCGCCCGCGCGCGCCACCCCCAGCACCACGGTCACCTCCCTGACCGCGACCTCCATTAGTGTGGGAAGCCGTGCTCTGCACCACACTAGAGCCCCCAGCGTCGTTGTTCTTGGACAACTGCGGGCAATCACTGGCATAGTGGCCCTCATCTCCGCAAGCAAAACAGGTTACAGACCTCGGCCAGTTTGAATGCCCACCAGAAGCACCGCTCCTAGATGAACGCTGCCCAGAGTTATATCCAGATCCTCTGCCCTGAGAGCCTCCACGTCGACCTGACCAGCCACGACCCTTGAAGGATGAGGGTGCTCCCCTGTAGCTCCCTCCCTTGTTGTTCTTACGGCCCGATGGCCCATGATGTGGGCGATCCTGACGTCGCCCCTCGCCCGAAGGCTGTCGTGTCTGGTGTGCCGCCAGACTGGCCTCGACACGCACCGCTGCGTCGACCATATATCTCAGAGAAGCATGAGTGGTAGCAGTCACACTGGCCCGGATCTCCCCTCGGAGTCCAAGCTCAAACCGCTGGCATTTGTCCTCCTCCGTGCTTACGAATGAAGCAGCGAACCGGGAAAGTTTCCCGAAAGTTTGCTCGTAGTCTGCAACAGACATGTCACCCTGCTCCAGCCGCAGGAATTCCGCCTCCCGCGCCGCGCGAAAGGATCGCGGGTAGTACTGGTCCAGAAACCTGGAACGGAAAACATCCCAAGTAGTGGTATGGACCGACCACCCAGACATTTCGAGTCCGTGCCACCACTGGTAGGCTCCTCCTTCCAGCAAGAAGGCCGCCAGAGTTACCCGTTCGCCCGGAGGGCAGTGCATCACCGAGAAGATCCTCTCCCACTTGGTGATCCAATCATGAGCATCCTCGGGGTTCGATCCCCCGCAGAAAGGAGTGGCTCCCAGACATTGAGCCCTTTCAATGCTCGCGCATTCCATCTCCCTTTCCAGATCCTCGTCCGTTCGTGTATGAGGAATTCTCCTAGGAGGCATAACCAACTGTCAAGAGGCATAGATCAGATAACAATATTCTGAAAAGTCGAAAAGTAACTAGTACTAATCGCTAGTCTAGCATGCTGACCAAAACCTAGTACTGACCACAACCTAGTGCTCTGATACCAAGCTGACAGGACCCGCCCCGATCCCACAGGGACCACAAGGGGACGTGCCCTGCTCCCGTCTGACACCCAATAATTCATACCAATTTTAACCTCAAAACATCAAATGCATAAATAACCAAATTAAAGTTATACATCAAATCCGAATTAAACGAATGTCAGACAAGGGATGAAATTCAAAATTACAAGTTGCGAGCACGACTCTAACATAAACCTGCGGGTAAATCACCCAGCAGGGGTTCAGGTACGCAGAAGTAGATCTATGCCTCAGCCTCAGGTTCATCCTCTACCTCAGTATCACGACCTGAAGGGGTTACCAAAAACATTAAGGGTGAGTGGACCGAACTCAAGTTTATAAAACCATTTGATAAGTAAAACATATAATTTACCCCTCTGTTTTCCAAACATGCATGCATCATTATTTAAAATCATAAACCATATAATATGAACCATAAGGCATGTAATAAAACCATAAGTATAATTTTAGTTGCTGCACTATACACTCCAATCCCGACATCCCTGATGTCTGACGTCCCTGACGTCAATAAGGTCACAATCACAAGGCTACGCGTGCCACTCGGGTCTCAATTTCTGAGTTCAATCCCCGAACCCCGTTCGGGTACAGCATCCCTGATGCTTAGCGTCATAGACGCTGGACGTTCTAGACGTCCGTGACCTCTCCGGGGTACCTCATCCGGAGGAGACAATATAATATGGAAGGATCTATACAGTGCAGTACCAAATACATTTTATTGATATCCACATGCAAGGCATATATATACCTAGATAAAATCTGAATCAATCATTAAGTTTCATCAAACGGTCTCAAGCCCAAATACCGTGAAACGTGCCATAACCATATTTTCCATATCATCAAAACCATCATTGTTTTTAGCATGTGAATAAGTATAATAAACCAGAAAACATTTATGCAAGCAAGGGTTTAAGAAAATGGCCCACTAACAGTACAGTCCTGCTGAAAACCGAGCGTTTACCCTCGATCTGGTACAATTACAAAATTCCTGTCACATCCAAAGTATACGTAAGGGTAAATACAAACCCCTAACATTCAACCATGAAACCCTAGACCGAAACCGGTCCGAAAAAGCGGCCCGAACGCGCTTTCCAAGGCAATAACTCTCATTTTGACCAACTTAATGATCTCCGATCGACCCGAAACCACCGCCATTGGATCCGGATCGTCGAAACCTAAAGAATGGTGGTGGTCCCACCAAAATTACTGTTCACACGCGCCCCCACGCGCCTGGTCAACCCTCTGGTCAACAGTGCTACAGTACTGCTGACGTCAGCATGACGTCACTGCTGACGTCAGCATGACGTCATCACTGACAGTGTCAGAGGACACGTGTCAGCAGTCCATTGGTCCCTGGTCTGACTGATTTCTGACATGATGACGTCATCATGACGTCACTGCTGACGTCAGCATGATGGCGTCATCAGCTACAGTAACCGGGTCTGAGAACCGGTTCACCGCAGACCCACGGTTCGACCCGATCAGTTCTCATCAACCCGACCACCATTTCTGATGCGATTTGTTCCTATGGACTCGTCTCAACCTCCTCAACGGTTCTGTGCAATTAGAACTGGATTTTAGGTCGAAGAGATTACCTGAAAATCGACTGGAAGGTTGGCTGCCGGTTCTGGTTATCTTCTCCGGCGAGTCGACGACTTTCCAGTCACGGTCCTGGGTTCAAACTGGTCGTCAAGGTCCCCTGAATGTATCCTAACAATAACCAAACAATGTCAACGTCAAAAACAGACGTTTCGAAGCAGGGAAGGAAAACGGGCACTCACGGTTTTACCGTCCTATCGCCGCCGTGTCGCCGCCGCACACCGTCCAGATCAGTTCCATGTCGTCCTGTCGTCACGGCGAACCTAACCGTACGTTGGTTCGAGTCCCAGAGTGAAGGTTTGGATGGTTTGGTGACTTGGACTGTTCGGGTTTCCTTCTCGGGTCTGGGGGTGGTGGCCGGCGTCTGGGGGTGGCATTTGGCCGCCTGGTGTTGCCGTGTGGGTGAGGTTGAGAGGTGAGGTGCTGGTGTGTTTGTTCGAAGGGGTAGCCGTGCACACGGTTTGGGAGAATGAACAATGTGGGTGTAATGTCTCCTGGGTTTATAAAACAGAATAGGGATTTAAACCAAGGGCCAGGATTCCATCAGATTTAAGATTCAATGGTGAGGATTTGAGGAGAGGAAATCAATTATTTAATCCAATGGCCAACATAGATCCTTGTTTTAGGGAGTGTGGGGATGAGTGACACTTGTCACTCATCCAAGGGTCCAGATTGATTTGATTAAAGTAATCAGATTCCATTAATAAAATATTATTTTAATCCGGTTCTCGGTTGGTTCGGTTAAATGCGAAATACTTCCGTGACCATAACTTCCTCGTACGAAGTCTGATTTCGGCGTGCCGCCTGTCTACGGACTCAAGACGTCGAGACCTACCCAACGGTCCTTGAGTCAAGTGAAAATTAGTTTCCAAGAGAAAAGTCAACATTTTCACCCTAACCGTCCAAATTACGGTAATGCCCCTGAGCTTCCGATAGTCATAACTTTTTCCCTGATAGTCCGAAATGGACGTGCCACCTGTCTATGAACTCGTGACGTCCCGAACTACGTCACGGTCATAGGTCAAAGTCCATTTAATTTATAAATCAAAAAGTCAACAATTGACCACACCCATCACAAGGGTAAAAGCGTCAATTCAGACATTAACTTACAATATTAAAATCCTCGAATTTCCGGGGTGTTACAGGATGTGTATGATTGTTGTGCTAGTTTTGTTTTGATTATTGTGGTGATGTGAGTGTTGATTGTCATAACTTCTGATGTTTGTTGCAATATGGTTTATAACGTGAGAATTTTTTATATTAGGCATGAGTGGTTTACATATGATTTCTAGATGCGTTTTGTTTTCGGAAGTATTTCGATGGCACGCTTTACGAAGTTTGTGATTAAGTGATATTTTGGGTTTAGTCCCAAGGTTTTGATTAAGTTGTTTTGTGTTTTGAGCTTGGGTATGAATTGGTACGTGTAAGTGGTGTTTGGTGTGGTTATCTTATGAGAAATTGAGCAATTGGTTGGCTAAGCCTAATATTGAGACAAGAAAAGCCCAAGGGAATCATAAGGTTACAAAATGAGACGAGTAGTTATAATGCATTCGGGCTAGATGAATCTAATTACGAAAGAAAAATGCTTTTTTGGATTTAGTCTTTAAGGCATTAAAATGATGAATAGATCTTATGTCAGCCTACGCATATAGTAATAATATGGAGATTTATCCCTACAGTTGTGATGTTTCGATTTGAATTGTGATATAGGGATTTGTGTTCGATTGGTTAATTATGATGATATTAGTGACTATGTTGATAATGATATGTGAGGAAGACATAGTATACTAAATTTGATAATAGATACCATAAGAAACAAACATCACTAATCATGGTAATACAAGAAAACCAATCAGGGTAGGTGATGATCTATGTGAACTTGATAACGTCTCATAAAATCACTTTCTTATGATTATCATTTTACCTTTAGCTTGGTATATGTGTAGTGTGACCTATGTGAATTGACATTCATTTGACTATTGTTTATAATTCAGTGTATGTTTACATGATTAGAAAACCATCAGGGTCGTAATTATAGCCTGATACTACGAATAATGAGATGCTAGATGAAATTATGCGGATTTCAAACAAGGTTATTTTGTGATGTCTTATGCAGTGTGATTGACATTTGGGATACAAAATGTTTGCGCTTGAATTTTAGTTGTCAAACCGAAGTATGATGATATGATGCTATAACATTATGTGAAAATGATATGTGGTGATAGATGAGGGTATTTTTAATGAGGATATGTTATAGATATGATCTGAGTTGATAATTGGTTAAAATTTGTTATAGTCGCGATTAGGCTCCAGCATCAGATTCTGGTTTAATTTTGAAATTTTGAGGACAAATTTTTTTTAAGGAGGGTAGGTTGTAATGACTCGAACTTTCAACGAGGGAACAAAATAAAAAATTTCAAATGAAATTGACTATTTTGCCTCTGAAGTCAAAAGTTGACTTTTGACATAAAAAAATCCAATGTTGACTTTTTGATCGGGAACACTTTTAGAAAATTTGACAAGACCATTACGAAACTCACGGCCTCCCAAGTATATTGACAGGAAATACGTCAAAAAAGGAGTTCGGAAACATAGGTTATGAGTTAAGGGGAGTAAGGGCATTTTGGTAATTTTTGCGCAAAATGGCATTTTGGTCATTTTACAAAGGGGACCTAGAGAATTCTAGAAGAGCCTTCAAATTTTCCGTCCTTTTATCTCTTTCACCGACTTGGGTGATAATATATTGATGATGGTTGTGTGTTGTGCGCATTCAATGGGAGCTAGCCGAGAAAATAAGGAAAAATTGTGAGGCAAGAGAGAAGTGAAAAACCGAGGAGAAAGAGAGGGAAAATGATGATAAGGATGAAGATAAGGGGCATGGTTTAATCAAGGAAGAAAAAGGGGGTGAGGATGGAGCTCTGGAGACAAGAAGAAGGAGAAGTTGAGCTAAGGAAACCCAAATCCAGAAGTAGGACACCATGATCGAAGGCCTTGAAGGATGAACTACTCAATTGAGGCAAGGTTTCTTAATTTTGAAACCATAGATCCATTTAGAGGGTTAATATGATTGGATTTGATGAAGAACACGAAGGAAACTAACGTAAAACGATGGAGATATCATCGGGTCAGATCGCCGAGTCCGGCGACCCAAACAGCAGGACCCGTGAGAGGTTGAAGACAACCTCTGTGCAGGCACGTGTGGCCTATGCACATAGGTTATCCTCAACCTCACCGGCTGGTGTGAGTGCATGACTCCGAATCTGGGATAACAGCCAACATGAAAAACATTCAGGTGATAATTCTGAGTATAATAGGCCAAGGTTTGAGTTAATTGGACATCATACGAAGCTGTTATGTTTATTCAAAGTTTTTACGCCTTATTTACATTTTCTTAAATTAATCATGATATTTGGAATAATTAAGAACTTAAACTATGGCCATATGGTAATGTGAATAATTGTTATGGATGGAATATGGTAAGTGACAATTTGGAGAAAAGGGTGAAGAATATTGATTGGGTTTGCTTGAAAAACAAGAAATGTGTATATGAGTGTGTCTACATAGTATTGTGGTGATGTTAAACTATCAAACTATTCATTTTTTTATTATTAGTGTTGTTATCATATGTTTAATTGTTCTATCTATTATCCTTCATGGTAAATGGTCAATTTGAAATGATATAACAATTGGAGAGTTATGAAGAGTAGATGAATTTGTGAAGGTATGTAATTTATAACTATTTGTGTATAAATTAATCAATTGAAAGGTTAAAGGCCGTATCAAATAAGGAAAATACAACGTAACGTCATTCTAGATATGATCTAACATTGTCAATGATCTGACAATTTAAAATGGTAAGAATTTACCTCTTGTTGGGTTCAGCTGTCCGATTATGGGTGGTAGCCCCATAAGAGGTGGATTTTGTTTGAGTCACATATTAAGTAAAAACTATACCTTAAAGGAGAAACTTCCTAATACGACAAGAGTAATTTTTGTAGGTTAATTTAATAAGATATTGATATGGTTCAATTGGTAATATCCTTTGTCTGACAAGGGTTGTCAGATAGGAGCATGATCATTCTGGTTTTCACAAAAATTTGGGACAGCTCATGTCGCTAAAGTTCCTGTCTTCATTTGTTGGGGACTTCAGATACTTGATAAATGAAGTTCTCCAATCATCTGGTTCTACTTCAATGTCCATGATCTCTAAAATAGCATCCCTTTCTAGTATGGATGGTAGAGATCTCCTCCATACTCTAAATTGTTTCTCAGTCTACCCTTCCTATAATAAGACTCCAGATCTGACTTGGTCCATTTCACTAGCTACTTAGTTTTCTTCTCGAGGTATATGCTCCATGGTTGGATCGACAAACTTGGATGCTAACAATGCCATAGCAGTATAGTAGTTGACTAGGGAGAGATTTTGGCCCATGTAGGTCCTTGTTATTTGATTGACCACCAACTCTGAGTCTCCATAGAGCTAGACCTGTAGTGCTCCCATTTCAATCAGTATCAGCATCCAGGTGATCAATGCTTCATTTTCTACCCAATTGTTGGTTATGTTCTCCCAATCCAATTTAAATGAAAGATGATGGGAAACCCCCTCTGGATCGATCAAGCATATCCCGACTCTTACCGAATCCTTAGTTTTAGACCTATCAAAATATAACTTCCAGGGTAGGATGGACCACATGTTGATGTGTGGAGTTGCTTCTTTTTCAATTACTCAGCTAAAAAAGTTGGAAATGGCTTGGCCCTTTACTAATTTCCGTGGCTTGTATTGGGAATTAAATTCGAACAAGGCTAAGGTCCATTTTCCTATCCGGCCTCTCAGGATAGGCCGTGATATCATATACTTTAACCCATCTAGGCGATGATCTGGATGGTGAAGCGTAATATGTATTGCCTTAACTTGACGACTGTGAAATATAGTGCTAAACAATTTTTCCACTATCGTGTACCTTTCTTTAACCTCCGTCAAAGTCTTACTCCTGTAATAGATCCTATGTTCTTTCTCTTCCTCGTTATCTTGGGCTAGCAAGCTTCTGATCTTGTTCGGGGACGCTGATATGTATAACTTCAAGGATCTCCCTACCTTGGGTCTCATTAGAACTAAAGGTTTAGACAAATAGTCTTTGAGTTTTGTAAAGGAAATTTGATGTTTTTGCTCCCACTTGAACTCTTCCATATCTTTAATTTTGACTAAAGAGGAAATTTTTTAGATCTTCCCCGATAGATTGGCTATGAACTTCATGAGAAAGTTGTCCTTCCTGAGTAGGCTTTCGAGTTGCTTTTTGTTCTTGGGCAGGGCTGAGTCCATGATCGCTTTGGATTTTTTATTATCCATTTATATCCCTCTTGGTGAACTAAAAATCCCAAAAAGTTCTCTGCTTGGATTTCGAATGCACGTTTCTTGGGGTTCATCTTTAGCCTATGTTATCTCATTTTCAAGAAGGCTTACCTAAGATCTTCAATATGTTTCTCCTTTCCTTGAGATTCTACCATGACGTCATCAATGTTCACTTCTAGATTTCTCTCGATCATCTCATGGAAAATGACGTGCATTTCCCATTGATATGTGGTCCCTAAATTTTTCAATCCGAAAGTTATGACGATGAATTCAAATGCCCCCAAGTGCCCAGGACACCTAAATGCATTTTTTTGAATGTCAACTTCTGTAAGGAGGATTTGATTATATCCCAAAAATCCGTCCACGAAGGATATGAATTGGCCATCAATCAACATATCTACCATTGTCATTTAGTATTCATCCTTTGGAGTTACCTCATTTAGGTTGCAGTAATTGATGCATATTCTGACTTACTTAGTCTTCACTTTGATTACTGGGACTATGTTTGATATCCATTCTGTGTATTTGACCATCCGTAAGAACCTGCTTTGATCCAATCTCGTCTTTGACCTTAAGCTCGATTTCTACTAGTTACCTTCTCATTAGTTGGCAGACTGGTTTCATTCTTTGATGAGTAACCGGTGTTCCACGAGCTTTTTATCAATCCCTAGAATCTCTGTGTAGTGCAGTGCAAAGTAATCCTTGAAGCCCTTGAGAATTGTTTTCATTTTTTCTTTCATCATCTTTTCTAGTAACTCGCAGATGTCGATCGGTTGGGATTTTCTTCAGTTCTCAGGTTAATTTCTTTTAAAAGATCTGAGGTCTCATGTGGGGGTTTGTCTACTTCTGAAGACCAAAACTTTATGATTTCTAGTGGGATATCATCATGTTCATCTTTTTAAACCGGTGTCATTAATGAATTCTACCATGTTGATGGCTGAACTCTCTGTCTCTTGTTCCTTAGTAGACTAGAGCTGACCTTCACTGAAAGCCATACCATGGGACATGGCCTAAACATTCCTTTGCTCATCCCAGTATACTAGCAATCTTTCTTTTATAGACCAGATTGCTTCTTCTCGGTCTATTATGAGATTCCCACCTTGGGAAAGGCATATCTCATTCTTCTTGAGCTAGGAATCCTTGCTCGAACCACTTGTTGGCCGTCACCATCTTAGATCGACTGTTATCATCTATTTTGATAAATGTGATGCTTTCTAATGAGTGGTTATAGAAGCTAGCTTCAGCCACCATAGGGTTGGCCATTAACGGCCTCGTATCTACCTGAATGATTTCGTAGCATCCCCCTTCGCGGGTAGTGTCATCGGGATTCCAAATCGTAATTTGTTGGTGTAGAGTCAATGGGACGCATATGTTTTTGTAGATCCAGTCTCTTCCTGTAACGACCCGTCCCGAATTCTGGGATTAGATTAGTGACTAATAGAGGATTAATGAGATTAATCGGTGATTAGTTGAGCGAAATCGAATGGACGGTGTAAAATGATCATTTTACCCCTAGTCTCAGTCAAAATGTTGACTTTTGACTCGAGAAGTCAAACGTACGAGGACCGATGACCGTGATGTAGATCGGGACGTCACGAGTCCGTAGACAGGAGGCACGTCGAAATTGAACGTCGAATGGGGAAGTTATGGTCACGGGATCAAAATCGGGAATTTAACGTCTCGGAATTCGAATTAAATATTAATTAAATCCTATTAGCTGATATTTTATGTGGGGCCCTTGGATGAGTGACAAGTGTCACTCATGCCATTGGCCATCAACCCTAAAATTATGGATCTAGTTTGTGATTGGGCCACTTGTATTAATATATATATATATATATATATATATATATTAATATTAATTTATTAATTTCCCTCTCATTTTCTCTCTCTTCTTCCCACGATATCTCCATCGTCTTCTTCATTTTCTTTTTTCTTCAAACCCGAACCCCCATCCTACTTGAACACCCTCCAAACCTCCTCATTAGTGCTTAGAGTATGAACGAAAAATGAAGAGTGAAGTGAGACGATGAGAGTGGAACTGACGGCATGGACCGTCGTGCATGGTGGCAACAATTCGGAGGTACGCGGCCGAATTGTTTGTTTTCAATTTCGAAGTTTAAAATCGAAATTTGGGACGTTGTTGATGGTTTGGGTTGATCCTAGCAAATTCTAGGGACATAGACGAATCGTTTGGTGTTGGTTTCGTGCACCCAGGTGGCCGAAAAAGCAAGGTACGGGAAGGCGAAACGTGGGCTACGGGTTTATGTTCAGAGGTAAGGTTTTGGATTGTTTTTCTTGATTTAAAACTCATAGGACTCCTAGATAGGACCATATGAAGGCATAGGAATGAAAGGAATTGAAAAACATGGAAAAAATTGGGGAAAACCAAGAATGCCGGTTCGGGTTGGATCGGGTTGCAGAACCGGGCTGGACCAGTCGGCCTGCGGGAGGTTGAAGATGAAGTGCCAGGCGCGTGGGGGCGCGTGAAGGGTATTTGGGGATGTGTTCAACATGACTTTTAATCTATTCGATGCAACAAACATTTTGGGACTAGTTTCGTGTCGATTAGACATCGTTTCGATATAGTTCGGGGTGTCCGAAAGTTTAGGATCAAGTTTAAAAATAGTTAAAAACTCGAGAAAATTATGGGGGCTTTAATGAGAGGTTATTGAGGTAATTAGTAACCCTATAGTGTGATTTGGACAAGTTTGGGAGTCCCGGTGATGGTGATTAATCCGGGAAGGCGTATGGTATGCATATCGAGGCGACAATATAGGACAGTTTGTGAGTGGACCTTGATTTTTATACTATGATGCATGCATAAATGTTTTATATATTATATATATATGATTTCTATCATGATGATTATGTATTGGTGATTTACATGATTACACGTATTTAGAGGTGATTTATGTATTTGCACGTATATCGAGGTTTATGGTTTTGCGCTGATTATACGTGCTTATGGTTTCAGTAATGGTTTAATGAATTGATTTTGGATTTGAAAAGGTAAACTCAGGCATGAGACCCATTTGTTTTGGAAACCCTAGGACTTGAAGTCTATTCTAATTACATTATCGAGCTAGGGGCCCAATTGGTTCGTCAATTGATTTCCGATTTGAAAATATGGAATCTGGCAAGAGTCCCATTTGATTTAAGAACTATTGGACCTCAAGTCCATTTCATTTAATAAGGCATCAGCTTGAGGCCTAGTTGGTTTACGAAATCGGGCTTGAAGCCCAATTGGTTTACGAAATCGGGCTTGAGGCCTAATTGGTTTAGATGAATGGTTAACGAAATCGGGCTTGAGGACTAATTGGTTATGATATCGGGCATGAGTTCCATTTATTGTTTATAAAGGTGATTTCAGGTTCGGAGACCCTAAATGGATTTCTAGTTTCATGAAGGTTTATGGGGACCGGGCATGGATCCTTTGAAAGGTTTGAAAGGTTTTAAGAATGATTACGAAATGGTTTTTAATATACCATCCTTTATTTATGGATTTGTCTCCTCCGGGGAGGGTTGTTGGCCTATGTGGACCCTAGAGTATTCATGGAGCACTAACTGAGTGGAGTCGCCCACGTGGGGTACCTTACTCTCAGGAAGGCTTATATGGATTATAACCCACAAGGAGGGTCATTGATCTGCGAACATTGACCTGGGTGGACCCTAGGGTGACTTGGGATTTGAGACCCCAGGTAGCACGCGCGTAGCTTTGGAAACCGTGACAGGATTGGTTATATAATATTTGGTAAACATGATTTCTTGGATTTTTGAAATTGTGTTTTGTGATAGAAAATGGATTTGGGCAATGACCCACATACTCGGATTTACGGTTTTGGGCTGAGTTCCCACATAGGGCTAATGTGTGTATGGATTTGTGTTTAATGGTCTAGGGCAGGGGCCCGCATGATTTGGTTTTACGGAATTTGGGCTGAGACTCTAATAATGGTTATTTGAATATTTGGTTCGATAAATGGTTTTCGTATGCATGCATGCTTTTTAGTGAAGGGCATAAATCTCCTTATAAAATGTGTTTTTATGAACTTATTGATTTTCGTCCACTCACAGCTTTTGGTGTTTTAATGCCCTTCAGGTTGATCACGGTTCCGGGCTGTAGCGGAGACTGAGATATCACAATCCTCCACTGGATGGTGGCGCACTCTAGAAGCCGATCGGACTGAAGGTTTTAATTATCCCATGTCTGTCACTTCGTGTTAGACGGGAGCATAGAACATCCCTTGATAATTTCGGGGGGATTAGGATGGGTCGTGAAAAGTGGTATGAGAACAGGTAGCTCTTGAGCTACGCACAGGTCGAGGATGCGATGTCTCTATGGGCTGCAGTTCGTTATCAACCTGATAGTTAGAATGCCAGTACAAGAGTTAGTAGGAATTGAATCATGGATATTTGGTTTGGCATTTGATACCTGAGTAGGTCATAGTTCTGTCGTGCGTTGGCAGTGTGGGACCCTACTGAGGGATGAATGTAATAGTACTTTAGTGTTTTGACCGTGGGACGGTTATGTCGGGATCGTCTATCACGATATTGTAGGATCAGTTCTGACGATAGTATGGAGTTGTGACCATTAGATGGTCAGGTTATATTGAGTTATGAATTATGTTGTGGGGAGTAGCTGGACTCGGGGAACCCCAGTTGAGTTGAGGGTAGGATTGTATTGACATCCACGCGATGTTAGGACCGTTGGTCCGTCATGTCATTTGGTGATGGGACTGCACTTTGTAGTCGAAGTTGTGTTAATCGGTTAGACCTAGTTGGTTGTCGTACTACTCTACTTGTGATGGATATTTGGTGCAGCTAAGGTCATGGACGACCTGGTAGACGATAGTGGTTGAGTCGAGTTAAGATTGGTTAGAAATTGGTTGGACAGGTTACCAGGGTTGGTACTTGTCGATGGAATCCCGGAGTGGGGATACAGAGTAGTTACTACGGGCGGTTGATTCCGTTGGATGCGGAGTGTCGATAGAGATGTGTGATGGTTGGGTCTACATGATTCTGTTGCAGGAGCTACCATCGAGGGTGGATGTGGTTGTGGTTGTTGAAAATCGGGGGACGTTCAAGGAACGTTCCTTTTCTTGTTTGAGTTGTCAAGGTGACTGTACCTAGAGTTGTTGGGTATGAGGGAGGTAGAATTTCTCCAATTTGAGCAGAGGTACGGGGTCGTTGCTCGGTATGAGCAAAGTTCCAGGGTTGTCTGATTCGCACACTATGTGCTGATACTAGTGCTGGTGCTGGTGCTGGTGCTGGTGCTGGTGCTGGTGCCGGTGATTGTGATGATGATGAGCCACGAGTCGAGATGTGACTCCGTCATGATGGGCATACGCTCGGTACTTGGGATCCAGTAGTGGATCTCAGATAGTGATGGACTAATGGGATCTAGCAGTAGTTGAGACGTCTGAATCAAGTAGTAATGGACCACATCCTTTTGGATGTACATAAACGGTGTAAGCCGATAAGCGAACTTGGTAGTGAGTTAGACTAGTTAAGGACACGTGGTTGATGTCCGAGTGGGTTGGTTCCAACCTGGGTGGAACTTCAGAATCGAGAGAGGTTGTGATTGAGGCGACGAGAGGAGTGCATGTTTCCGCATTCCTAATGGGTATTTCGAAGTCATTTAGGATGACTTTTCATGTTCTGCCATGGCAGATGACGGTTGTTGTCACTAGTACGTTGATCGTGTCTAGGTTGGTAGACCCGCGATTTTTTTTGGGTCATCAGTAGGAGTTGGGTATTTCAAAGCTAGGTGGATGAGATTTCTCATTTTTTCTTAATGGAAGACGATGTTAGGTTACCTGGTGTGGTAGGTGCAAGGGATTTGTGCTTGCACTCACGTAGGATAAATTTTGATGTCATCATCTTGCATCATCTTTGATTTTTCCTAGGTGGAATGACAAGGATTGATATGAGGTAATTGGAAAGAACCCACAGTCTAGACATGTCTTGTCTTTGACTGATTTTTTGAGATGTGGGAAATGGTTGATGAGTGATGTGACTGACGAAGGATTCAAAGAGGGTGTAACACCCTATGACCAGATTTCAGGTGGATAGTTAGCTGAGGGAGAACATGTGCGGATCCTAGGTGGATCTGGATAGCGTTGTGTATCGGGACGTTGAAAATATAAGGTGTTGTGACGATCGAGGATCGTGATGTTAATGATCAGGTGATGATGGTGATGGATCTGGATTGTGATCTTGTTGATCAGGGTAGGTGGAGAGTTTATTGCTCTTACTTGGATATTTGGAAATGGGAATGTTGGGACTGAACTTCTTTTCGAGGTCAATCCCGTAGGTTATATTAATAGAACGAGAGGGTATCCGACAAGGTCAGATTGGCCAATATTCGATACATTAATGATGGGATTGGCTTCCTTTCAAAGTCAATCAAATTTATATAGTAATCGTATGAGCAGGTAACTGTTAGGTTCGGAGTTGGTGCATCTCGGTAGACGTGGGTGAGATTGGATGGCCATTTGGCATGAATGGGTACGCCTTGGTGGGTGTGAGTCGGATGGGTAAGTATTGGATGACGTGAATGGGAGTAGACATATTGATGTTGGTCGGGTAACCAAGGGACTTGGAATGGACACAAAATTGAGATTTTATGGTCTATCTCATGTGAGATTGGACTGATAGACTCCAGAATTGATGTGTGATTGGCAACGAACTATGTAGTGGACTGGTTGGTGGATGAATATACGTACAGATTACGTTGTGCGAGGACCGATACTGGACAGGCCTAAGTGGTGCCTGGTGACGGTATATGGGATATACCAGGGGTACGTTGGTGAGCGTGTTGGTAATCGACTTAGTTCCGATATCATTGGATTGGTTGAGAACATGAACTGGAAATTGGATACTGTGAGCTAGGCCAGGGTGATCTTGATGGGTTAAGTGATTGTATGACCAAGTACTTAGAGTCGGGGATGGCTAGTGGGACCCTAGAGTGGAGATGTGTTATCACTGCTGGGCTGGTATTCAATGGGGTCCAGTTACACTAAGATTGAGTGAATTGGCGGTTTGCGTAACTACAAGCGGGTATGATATCAGTTTCGACTGGCGACTGTCAATTGGTGACAGTTTAGTTGAATGTGTCAGCGTAATGGTAGGATTGACGGGTGTAGTCGATGCGACGTGAGTGTTGGTGGAACGTCTGGGTGCCAACAAGTATTGTCTTGGGCGCAGAACCAGTCTGTACCGGCCGGTCTATGAGAGGTTGAAGATGATGTGCCAGGCGCATCGGCTTCACGCGCAGTCACTTATGACAGTGCGTGGGGGCGCGTGGAGGGTATTTTGGGGATACGTTCAACATGACTTTTAATCTATTCGATGTAACAAACATTTTGGGACTAGTTTCGTGTCGATCGGACATCATTTCGATATAGTTCGGGGTGTCTGAAGGTTTAGGATCGAGTTTAAAAATAGTTAAAAATTCGAGAAAATTACGGGGCTTCAATGAGAGGATATTGAAGTAGTTAGTAACCCTATAGTATGATTTGGACAAGTTTGGGAGTCCCGGTGAAGGTGATTTGCCAAGGAAGGCGTATGACACGCATATCGAGGCGGCAGTATAGGACGGTCTGTGAGTGGACCTTGATTTCTAAACTGTGATGCATGCATAAATCCTTTATATGTTTTAGATATATGATTTCTATCATGATGATTATGAATTGGTGATTTACATGATTACACGTATTTCGAGGCGATTTACGTATTTACATGTATATCGAGGTTTATGGTTTTACGCTGATTATACGTGCTTATGGTTTCAGTAATGGTTTAATGAAATGATTTTGGATTTGAAAAGGTAAACTCGGGCATGAGACCCATTTGTTTTGCAAAACCCTCGGACTTGAAGTCCATTATAGTTACATTATCGGGCCAGGGACTCAATTGGTTCGTGAATTGATTTTGGATATGAAAATATGGAATCAGGCAAGAGACTCATTTCATTTACGAGCTATCGGACCTTGAGCCCATTTGATTTAATAAGGCATCGGGCTTGAGGCCCAGTTGGTTTACGAAATCGGGCTTGAGGCCCAATTGGTTTACAAAATCGGGCTTGAGGCACAGTTGGTTTACATGATCGGGCTTGAGGCCCAATGGCATGAGACCCATTTATGGTTTATAAAGGTGATTTCGGGTTCGGAGACCCTAAATTCATTTCTAGTTTCATGACGGTTTATGGGGACCGGGCATGGATCCTTTGAAAGGTTTGAAAGGTAATGGTTTTTCTTTACCATCCTTTATTTATGTATTCGTCTCCTCCGGAGAGGACCGTTGGCCTGGGTGGACCCCAGAGTAGTCACAGAGCACTAACTGAGTGGAGTCGCCCCTGTGGGGTACCTTACTCTCAAGATGGCTTATATAGATTATAAACCCCAGGGAGACTCAATGATCTGTGGACATTGACCTGGGTGGACCCTGGGGAGACTTGGGATTTGAGACCCCGGGTAGCACGCGCGTAGCTTTGGAAACCGTGACAAGATTGGTTATATGATATTTGGTAAACATGATTTCTTGGATTTGTGAAATTGTGTTTTGTGAATAGTAAATGGATTTGGGCAATGACCCACATACTCGGATTTACGGTTTTGGGCTGAGTTCCTATATATGCCTGATGTATTTACGGATTTGAGTTTAATGGTCTGGGGCTGGGGTCCGTATGATTTTGTTTTACAGAATTTGGGCTGACACCCTAATAATGGTTATTTGTATATTTGGTTCGATAAATGGTTTTCGTATGCATGCATGCTTTTTAGTGAAGGGCATAAATCTCTTTATGAAATGTGTTTTTATGAACTTATTTCTTTTTGTCCACTCACAGCTTTTGGTGTTTTAATGCCCTTCCGGCTGATCACGATTGGGGGTTGTAGCAAAGACCGAGACATCACACTCCTCCACCGGATCCTGGCGCGCTCTGGAAGTCGGTCGGGCTGAAGGTTCAAATTATCCCTTGTCTGACGCTTCATGTTTGACGGAAGCATGGCACATCCCATGATAATCCTGGGGGGATTGGGATGGGTCGTGACACTTCCTAATGAAACGTGGTAGGCTATAGTTGTCTGCTACAAAGAATGCCAACATCAACTACTTGGATCCCACTGTGATTTCCAAGGGTAAAACCTCGTGAGTTTTAGTAATGGTCTCACTGAAATTAGACATTATAGCCATAGTTGGCAGGTAATCTCATAGTGTCATGTCCAATCTCTTCAACATTTTAGTAGGTAGGACGTTGATGGAAGCCCTTCCATCTATCATCACCTTGTAAATTGGCATACCCTCCAAATGAGCTGTAATGAAAATAGGTCACAGATGATCCATCATTGCCTTAGTCAAGATAGAAAACAATGACTTTTTGGGTAGAAAATTTCTTTCAAGATGAAATCTTGATCTTCATGCATCTGGATCGCAATCACTGCTCCGAAGGGTTCATAAATAGAAACATCACTTATCATCTATTTGACTTGGTGATATAGTGCTGCTAAGTGTTCTGGTAGGACTACTAATACATCCACCTCAACTTAAGGTTCATGTCTCTTGTCAAACAAGGCATCCATTTCCATAACTTCTCGAAGATCCTTTTTCAAACTCTTATATTTCCCATTTGGTCATACCCTAACCATAGCTTTGCTGGACATCACACCTGGGTGACTCTTCAGTCGAGTCTTTTGTATTATTTGTTTTGTTGCCCTCCAAGCTTCCGAATACAAGCTTTTTTTTTTACTTTAGAAGAAATATATAAGATAGTACCTAGACAGGATTTCCCTTACGAGTCTTTCTCTTGAACCTCTTCCTCTTCTTGTATATTTTGGGAGGACTAGTTAGCTCCCTCTTGGTTATTGGAGGCGTCGTTGGTTCTTTGGGAGGCCTTACCCCTAAGCTCATCCTAGTGCGAAGGTATGCTCCGTACTATCTCTGGTTCCTTCCTTTTGTAGTTCTTCTTAAATCTTTGGCTGGGTTTCCATCTTTACCTGCCATAAACCATTTCCCTTCCTTGATTGTAGCTTTAAAAGGTCTAATAATCTTATTGGCCTTATCAGGAGGTATCATTCTTTTGTTATGTGGTTTTTGCTAGCCGACTTGCCCCATAGTCCACTGACTAATTGTCCACTCTTGCTTTTTCCTGATGTCTCTTGATTTCTAAGACGTGAGGCTTTGTGGAGTCCTTTTTGGGGGGCACGCATACTTTGATTTCGTTTAGGTATGTTCAACGGATCATCATCCCAACCATGCCTTGAGAATTTGGATTTTTCTTTCGTGTTTGAAGTCGAGGTTGGAACACACTTTGTCTTGCACTTGCTGCATAACACTATCCCGCCTTCGATTGTGGCAAATGTCCATCTGGTTTGTTTGCTGTGTGGTTGTTCTTCTTTTACTAATTTGGCCTCTTTCTAAGACATTGAAGATTGACCATACTGACTGATGTCGTCGGGAATAGAGTCGTGTCCACCCCCATCGAGGCCTTGGGTATTGGTTCTAACACACTATGTTCTTGGTTGATTAACCTCTTGATTATATCTTTGAATTAAACACAATTAGTTGTGGCTAGGTGTAATGACACATGCCATCTACAGACCTGTTTACACTTCATATCTTCAGGTTTGGAAACTCTTGCATAGGGTGCAGTTTGATTACCTTGGCCTTTACCAATTGTTCATATAATTCTCCCGCTTTGGTAAAGTCAAATGAGTAAGAACCAAACATTGGTGTTTTATTTATGAATAGGCTCCACTTGTCACGACTAGTTTTTGCTTCCGAGGAGGTTTAACTGGCGACTAGAGGGACACTAGTCCATTTCCTAGGGTCTGAATCTCGGCTGTTGCTATCACTAGCTCATACTCCTCATCTATCGTCTTTGATCATTTTTCGAGTTCCTAGTGCTCCAGCTAGTGCACGAGGTTTTTATTTTTCTAGAAAGGGTTAGCTTTAGAGTTATGCCTTTGCCACTGTTCTTCTTCTAGCAGCCTTTCGAATTTGGTTGCTGATACTACTATCTCTTGGAGATCAGAAAAGGTAATATCATCAAATTCCTTTCTGAGGGAAAACCTCAAAGCTCATTATGCGATAGCTACCATTGGGGCATTATCGATGGAAAACCTGCAGTTCATCTTCATTCTTTTGAACATGGCAATGAAGTCCACTGTTATTTCATGCTCACCTTGCCTGAGAGCAGTCAAGTCGCTAATTGTAACTTTAGGCTCGATTCTGTAGAACTCTTCATGGAACTTGGCTTCCATTTGTCCCTAAGTGTGAATGGATGACTCAGGTAACGAAGTGTTCCAAGAGAAATCAACCCTAGACAGGGAACTACTGAATAGTCGTAACTTGAGGTAAGGGTTATCTTTAACAGCCATGCATTGGGAGGAGAATCTACATATGTGTTCCAAGGATAATGTGTTACCATCATAACTAAAGAGCGTAAATGTTGGTGGCTTGAAATTTCTATGAATATGGTTGTTCTGATTTTTATAAGCTAGGAAAGGCTTTTTATAGGTTAGGACATTTATTCTCCTAGGAGGTGCCATTTGACCCATTATCAAACATCTTAGCTCATTCATTTAGTTCATGAGTGCCTGATATTCTTTCGCACATGATGGTCTTCTATTAGAGAAAAACTCTTCATCTGAACCTACTTCATCGGGATTAGGTTTTCTTCATTTGTTTAATATGTTTGTACTCGTTGATGAATTAGTGGGCTTGAATCTTCCCGGCCATTAGATGGCTGATTCCTAGAAAATATCCGAGAATTAAAGCTCGGAAACTCCTGGTGAACTTTTCTTGTTTCTAGGATCTCAATCCCTAATACTCTCGGGAAAGCTGATATCGGAAATAGGGGCTCAAGAACTGATGTTCCTGACTCCACATGATTCTTGCCTTTATTATGTTTTAAAATCTCTGATGGTGGGACATTAGTGTCCTTATTTGGAGTGGTACAACAACTGGAAAGTTGTTGAACCTGGTGATTTAGAGCTTCAATCTGCAAGCTGATGGAAGAAAATATTTTTTTTTGAAGAATTTTGCGAAATCCTCCTTAGCACCTAGTTGGTGATTTCTTCTAGTACTCCATCGTGTGGTGGCACTATGTCAACTTGCAGGGTTGGTAACTCAGAAATCATTTCTTGAGAAAGATCGTTTAGAAATCTCCCTTTTGCATCTCGACATCCTTGGGTATACTTGAACTTGGGCATGCACTTAAAAGTGTCCCACTTGGCATGCCAGATTATGTCCCTACCCAAATTCTTTTCTCGTTTTAGAAGTCGAATGTCCCGAGGCAACAATTGCTAGACGGAGCGTAGGGGGAGGACCACTCGTAGGGTCACTTTTTATTGGTGACGTGTTGTGGATGATGCTGGATGTCCTGAGCATGATGGGCCTTTAGCTACAGTCATTCCCTGAATTGGAAAACCAGGAAGAAAGTAAGCCTTTCAACTCAAGTGTAAACGTGCCACTAGTAGAAGCGGCTACTAGACAATGTAGATGGATTCTGTTTTCAGCCCAAGAACCTTTCTTTTTATCAAAGAGATTGTGAGTCAAGTAGACAAGATTAGCTTGCACTGTTCTTTTCTATGCCTTTTTCAAAGGATTTAATAATTTTTGTTATAGTATAGTACAAGTTCAGTTATGTCACCATGATATTCAAATTGGCGACGTTAGTATTTCAGTGGTCGGATGGTTAGAGGTCCCAGGTTCCCTCGAGTCAGAATCAAAGTTTGAACCAATGCTCAAAGAAGGTATCCCAACCTAGAAAGTCTTGAACCATACTGGTGTGGATTGAAATGCAAATGGAAGTACAAATGCTAGAATATAAAAGTAGTGGAATTGAACTGAGTAACAACTGAAATTACAAGTGCATCAAAGTAAATTATTTCCTTCGCATTCAAGCCCATGTCAAGCAAAAAATTCCGAAAATTATCAACTTAAATGAATATCAGTCGAAAATCATGCCATAAGATGGCAGAGCACTCAAATGCGACAGCAAGAAGTCGAAAGGGATGTTTGAGCACCTCAGTGGCTGGCCATAATCTAGCAGTAGAAATGACTTTCTGTGAATTGGTAGTTGGGATAACTTTATGTGAGCTGGTGGTCAGGATGATTTTCCACGAGTTAGTAGTAGAAATAATTAACCCTTTTGATAATTTTTAATTAGAAAGAAGTTTAATATCTGCAAGCCTTAACGACCATCCATGAACTAGTCGTCGGAATGAGGTTAACCTTTATAAAAATGTTTAGTGTAACGACCCGTCCCAAATTTCGGGATTTATTAAGAATTAATTGAGGTTTAACAAGGCTAATCAGGACTTAGACAAGGATTATCAAACGTTCAGGGTGAAATTACGATTTTGCCCTTAGACGAGGGCAACAAGTTGATTGTTGACCTGGGAGGTCCAATGTAGGAGGACCGAGGATCTTTACGTAGATCGAGTCGATACGAGTCGTCAAATAGGCGGCACGTCAAAATTGGACATTCGACAGGAAAGATATGGGTCACGAAAGGTCCCAGATATTATTTGCATTACGAGGCAGGAGACGTTTGTTATTTAGTGTGGGCCCCAGATATTTTGGTCATGCCCAATGGATGAGTCACTCATCCATTGCCTCTTCCTTTTTCATATATGCATATCCCATTCCCTTCCCCTGTTTCATCCATCCATCCTTCCCGAAACACACAAACACCCACAACCCACCCCACCATCACTGTACCATCATCTTCTATGCTTCTTCTGAGAGAGGGAGGATGGAAGGACGACTGAGAGACGACGGGGAAAGGCTGAGCACGGCGGAGGGGTCACGGCCAGGTAAAACCCAAACATGGGTCCAAATTCTAAGTTGGGTTTAGAGGGTTTTTTGGATCATTTTGATGACCAAAACAGATTCCCAGAGACCAGCTGACCTCAAAAGAACCAAAACCACGGACGGAAATGGCTGGAATCGAAGGGAAACATAGAAGGAAATAGGCGGTCATTATTCACCGTTTGAACAAGTAACTTCCAACCATTTTCTGAGATTTCTGGGTTTGTAGAACCATTCTAGGGCTTAGTACGTTCACAATTGTCAAATAACAGAGGGATTTGGTGGCAAAAGATGAAAGAACGGATCGGGTCAGGTCCCTGGCTTTGCGCGACCGGTACACTAAATCGGGTTGACCCGGACAGAGGTTAAGGGTTAGATGATGTCATCTAGTTAAGCCTGACATGTCAAACGGAAACGTGTCAGATGTCAGATGTCAAATGACATAACTGTTGACGTCAGTGTTGACTTTGACTACTGACATCAGCGTTGACTTTTGACCAGCCACATTTGACCCTTGCGTAGGGGTGCGTGTGGTAGGACACATTCCCAAAACACTTTGATAACCGTGATGGGTCCTGCTCTCGTCTTACAACAAACTAAAATTTCCAAAAGTAACCTTGTATATATACAACAGTACAACAAGACAAACATTGTCAGATTAGGGATAACTAACCATACAGAACCGTTGACACAAAGTTTGACTGGTCAACAATATTACAGAGTATAGGTGGCTGTACAGATAGGGTATCAAAAACCTACTCTGTAATGTGTCTGAGTGCACGATAGTATATTTATGCCTCTGCCTCGATATCAGCCCCGGTACCTATGCAATGGCCTGGAGGGTCAATAAAAACATCAAAGGTGTAAGTGGACAAAAATAAACATTTCTAAATACATTTTGAGGAAAATCATTCTTACCCTCTAATTTCACAAATGTGCATGCATATCATAAAACATGAGTAATAGTATGAAAAATCAAATATAGACTGTGGACCAGTAAAATTATAAAATGTTTTAAGACTTCCATGGCCCAAAATTTTCCAAACCTCATGTTCATCAAATCAGTTCATGACATAAAGTATCTGGACACAAATATCGATAAATCAAACTATTGGATTTCAGAGTGATCACATATATCAGAATCCGAGTCTTTAAACTCAACATTTTATCAGGCCTCCCGGGTTAATGAGCCTTTAAACTCAATATCATATTAGGCTTCCCGGGTTAACGAGTCTTTAAACTCAATATCACAGTCACTGAATCCAGTAAATTCATTTTAAAAACATGCATGTCTCAAATCAAGTCAAAAACATTTCAATAGGACCCATGCCTGAGACATAGCTTTCACAAAGTAATTTTCACAAATCCGTCATAAACCAGTGTCCATAACTCATTTCATAAACCCAAAAACCATCAATTCAATTATGTATTCACACTTGACTCCAAATCCAAGTCAAAATCATTATATAATTAGGTCTCGTGCCCGGAATACCATTTTCACATAAATCTGTAAAATCATTCATAAACCGATTATTAAATACACAAATAATCAAGAAATGATAACAATTTATCATTCAAATCATTTCAACTCAAATCATACGATAAATCATTTAAAACATTTATGCATGAATCACAGTTATCAAACAAAAGTCCATTCACAGACCGTCTAAGCTACTCAGTCTCGAGCTGTTCGTTCTTCCGAAGTCTCGGAAATAATCCGGCCTGTCAAACATAACAATTTAAGGTCACTAGACAATTACATATCCTCATATGACAATCCCCTAATCCCTGGGATATAATAATAATATTTAGACACGAACTACACATTTTGGACGCCCAAAACTATCCCAAAACAGTATCTGATTGACTCGAAACTTGTGCCAATAGGTTCATATCGTCTAAAACATCAAAAAGTGTGCTAAACACTTCCCCAGAAAGTCAACCACGCACCCCCATACTCGGCTTGAACGAGTTGCACGTGAACCCACCGCCGGTGAACAGTATAATTACTATTCATCGTCCTAATCCGATCACCTGGTAAAAGGGTCTGAAACCCGCGATCCAACCCGATTGATTCTTCATCGATTCAACCTTAATTTCTTCCATTCTTTCATCCAAATGCATATATTCAATCTTAATTAAAGTTCTATGTCCTTAAATTAATGAAATTAGGATTAAAACTAATCGATTCTTAAATCCATTTCTGATAGGTCAAAAATCCAATTTCCATCGAATTTCAATCCAATTCTTCATTACAATCAACCAGGAAGTAACCTAGGATCAATATAAATTTTAATATGAAATCAATTTCATATTTCCTTACCTCCAATTACACAATTCAAGTTCAAATTTTTCCAATTTTTGCAGGGGCTATTCTTAGCCTTTTCTTCGTCAATTTTCTTCATTTTTGAAGTGATCTAACTCGGAATGATCTCAGAAGACAAAATTCAAGATCAATTTCGGTAGTTGAAGTCCACAATTACAAATTCAAAATCTCAATTCTCTTTTCGCATTTCAGGATACGGTTTCAGTTATCCTCCCTTTTCCCTCTGGTTTTTCTCCTCGTTTTAATTCTCTATTCCTCTAAATTGGTTCGAATATCTCAGTAATTCAAGAAAGTTATTGTGTGGGTTTTGTTGATCAAGCTATTCTCCATTGTTCTGTATTTGTCTATCGTACTAATCCATATCTGCTCCATCATTTGAACGATTACACCCACGGGACTACACAAGGCCACTAAGTCATTAGTTGTAGGTGACATGTGTCACTTAATGAGACATGAGTCACCATTTGGTTGATTCATCAAAATCAGTAGATATGACCAAATTACCATTTTACTCTCGTTCATAAAATTACTAAATTGCCCCTCGCCGTTTTAGACTTGTAACCATCATATCCGAACTTCGATTTTGATGTGTCGCCTGTCTACAAACTCCGAGTCTCGAGACCTACACAATGGTCCTCACAAACAGTACAAAAAGTATTCGAAATGAAAAGTCATTTTAATCACAACATTTACATGGGCAAACAAGTCATTTTACATTCTGATTTTCTTAATTTACATTATTTGAATTTCCGGGTCGTTACAATCTAACCCTCTTAAAGAATTTCGTCCTCGAAATTCAACTAAACAAGTAAGGGTACTGCTATTGTATTTGTGCCTCGGGTTCCCACGTAGCTTCCTCTACATTATAATTTCTCCACAATACTTTCACAAGAGGAATAGACTTTTGCCGAAGCACCGTGTCCTTACGGTCTAAAATCTGTATTGGTTGTTCTTCAAAACTTAAATCTTCTCTGAGCTCGATGAGCTGCTCTTCTAGGACAAGAGAGTCATCGTGGACGTACTTGCGAAGCATATACATGTGAAAAACATCGTGAACTCTGGAGAGATCTGGGGGTAAAGCTAATCGATATGCCATAGGACCAATCCTCTCAAGAATCTCGTACGGTCCAATGAAACGTGGACTCAATTTCCCCGTCTGCCAAATCTCGCAATACCTTTCCAAGGGGACAATTTCAAGAAGACCCAATCCCCTACTTCAAACTCAAGATCTCTGATTCCGCAGTTGGTGTAGCTTTTCGAGCTATCTTGGGCTACCTTGAGTCTGTCTCGTATAAGTCTGACCTTTTCCTTGGTAATGTCTATCAACTCATATGTCGAAAATTTCCTTTCACCCACCTTTGTCCACCATAGAGGTAATCTGCATTGTCGTCCATACAATACCTCATAGGGTGCCATTCCAATACTTGCCTAATAACTGTTATTATAAGCGAACTCCATCAGTGATAGATGTGACTCCCAAGTGCCTTGAAACTGCAAAACACATGCTCTCATCATATCTTCCAAGATTTGAATGGTCCGCTCAGACTGTCCATCAATCTGGGGATGAAATGCAATACTAAAATGCAGTTTCGTCCCAAAAGATTTCTACAAACTCTTTCAGAATCTTGATGTGAATCTCGGATCTCGATCTGATACTATAGAGGTAGGAGTACCATGTAATCGTATGATCTCATCAATAAAAAAAATTAGCATATTGGGTCATCTGGAAATCCTCTCTCACATGAAAGAAATGTTCCGACTTCCTGAGCCTATCAACAACCACCCAGACTCCATCATGGCCCCTCAGTTTCCTGAGGAGTTTAAATACAAAATCAATCGTCACGTGATCCAATTTCCATTCTGGAATCGGAAGCGGCTGTAATGCTCTATAAGGTATCTGTCTCTCAGACTTCACCTATTGACATATCAAACATCTGCTAACATACTCAGCAATTTCCCGTTTCATACCAAGCCACCAATAGTGTTCTCAGAGTATACGGTACATCTTGGTTTCATTAGGATGCATCACATAAGCTGAACTATGTGCCTCTTCGAGAATCTCTTTCTTTAGTACTACATCCCCAGGTACATATAACCGACCTTCCTTCAATAAGGCCCCATCATCTCTAACTGTGTAATCTTGCCGCTCCCCAGCCTCCACCTCAATCCGAATAATGCATAAAATTGGATCCTGAAACTGAGCATCAATAATCTGATCGATAAGAACAGGTCGTACTTGGAAGTTGGCTAACAAGGCACCTTGATTATCAACTCCCAAAACAACTCCAGTCCTACATAGCTCAACTAGTAAAGGCATGTGAATCATCCTCAGGTGCGCCACAGGATGTGCTGACTTTCGACTCAGGGCATCGGCTACCACATTAGCCTTCCCTGGATGGTACTCAATGGTGCAGTCGTAATCCTTAATCAACTATAACCATCGTCTTTGCCTCAGATTCAACTCTTTATGCGTGAAGAAGTACTTTAAGCTCTGATGGTCAATAAAAATTCTACATGTCTCACCATATAAGTAATGTCTCCAAATCTTCAAGGCATGCACCACTGTAGCCAACTCCAAATCATGTGTAGGATAATTGCGCTCGTGAGGTTTCAATTGTCGTGAGGCATGAGAAATCACCATCCTATGTTTCATAAAAACACACCCTAAACCCTACAAAGAAGCATCACTATACACCTCAAACTCCCCACTATCGTCAGGAAGGGTCAATACGAGAGCAGATGTCAACCTCCTCTTTAGTTCCTGGAAACTCCACTCACAATCCTCATCCCAAACAAATCTGACTCCTTTTCGAATTAACCGAGTCAATGGAGTAGCAATCGCAGAAAATCCCTCTAAAAAACGTCTATAGTAACCAGCTAGTCCCAAGAAACTCCTAATCACGGTAACCGTCTTTGGCTGCTCCCAGTTTGCTACTGCATCAATCTTCTGGGGTTCCACACTAATCCCTTCAGTAGAAATCACGTGTCCCAAGAAACCGACACTGGTTAACCAGAATTGGTATTTGCTGACAGGACCCATCCCGATTATTCCTCGATAATCGTGAAAGATCCTGCTCCCGTCTGACCATAACTTTAAAATACCAAAGGTAGTCCATATATAGATAAATACACAACACAACAAACAACACACATAGTCAGACAAGGGATAGGTATGTCTTTTAGGACCGTTGACTGCAACAGTTGTCAACCGATTTACAGAGCATAGGCAATATTTACAAACAAAGATCAAAATCCTACGCGGTCAGATACTTGAGTACGCAACGGTCTGTTTATTCCTCTGCCTCGATACGAGCCTCAGTACCTGTGCACGGGCCTGGAGGGTACAAAAACATTAAAGGTGTGAGTGGACAAAAATAAAGATTTAGAAATACATTTATCAAAATAGTCTTACCCTCCAGTTTTGTAAACATGCATGCATATCATATAAAACATGAGTTATATAAATCAAAGGTAAACTAAAACAGCTAATACAATTCAAATTCAATCATGATACCACCATCCTCAACATCCAATCTTAATATCCAATAACCCGTCATGATATCAATGCAACGCGTGCAACTCGGGTGTCTCATGTCCGAGTACCTCCCCAGGATCAACGACGTCTGGGGTGATATCATATTCAAGATCAACGACGTCTGGAGGATATCATCATAAACTCACACTCCTGAGACTGAGCCTCCCCTCGGAGCTACTCGTCTCCAAGCAGTGAATCGTGACTACTCTAGGATCTACGACGTCTGGAGGAGACCATCAAATCACAGAGGATGGTACCAATAGCCAATATTCTCATTTCAAAACCATGTAAATCTCAAAATTAAATCAATAGTTCAACAGGGCCTCTACCCGAAATAGAGCTTTCACAAAGCACAAGTAAGTTCCACAACTTCATTTATAACACAATGTCTAACACATAATTTATAAATCAATTTCATCAATTAAATCATGTAACTTACTTTTAGAGTCAAAATCCATCTCAAATCTCAAGCCATCGCCCAAAATCACAATTTTATGATTTTCTCGAAAATTGTGCCCAAAGCAATATAAAATAATATAATATTCCCAAAATTCGTAAATCATCATATCACAAGATCAATCATAGCAAATCATGTCAAATCATATTAAAAAGCATTTAAAAGCAGTTAAAATATATATGCATGCATTTAGGGTAGAAAACAAAAGCCCACTCACACACCATCCAGATTGCTCGGATTCGAGCTGTTCATTCTCGTCCGATGTCCCGAGAATATTTCAGCCTGTCAAACACGTAAGAGAGGGTTACTAGAGTATCATATAATCTTATGTACCAATTTCCTAATCGTCAGAATAAAATAATATTATTCAAACGTAACCTATACGCTTCAGATACGTAAAACTATCCTCAATTTATATCCGATTGACCCGAAACTAACGTCAATAGGTCCGTATCATCGAGAACATCAAAAAGTATGTTGGACCCTCCTTCAGATTCCCAGTCACGAGCCCTCACGCGCCGCCGCAAGCGGCTGCGCGTGACAGCCACACGCCATGAATAGTAGCTACTACAGTTCTCTCTCTCGTCCTTTTCTCTGGTAAACGGGTCGTGGACCCGCGGTCAGACCCGATTCGGTTTTGATCAATTTGGACCTAATTCTTCCAGTTCTTTCACTCGTTAGCATCAAGTCAATATAGATTAAGGATCTGTGAATTCAATTTCATGAAACAAGGTCCTAAATCTCTCGACTCGACCTCGAAACCTGACGGGTCCGAACTCGGGTTCTACCCCCAAACCTGTCTGTTTCCTTCAATTAATTACACCAGAAGCATCCTAGGTCTAAATACGAAATTGAAATCAATTTCACGAATAATTACCTCCAAGTAATCGAACTCAAGCTCCAATTTTTAAAACAGTTGCAGGGCCTGTTCGTCACCAATTCACCACCAATTTTCGTTCCAGTTGATGTGGTTCGAGTCGTCTAGTTCTCAGAAGATGAAATATCACCTCAATTTCGATCGAAGTCGTCTTATAAATCAAAATCGAATTTGTGTCCTTCAATGGTTTTTCGGGTATTCCCTGTATGGTTCTAACTGGGTTCTCTTTGTTTCCCTCTCGGTTTTTCTCTCCGAATGGTCCCTAATTGCTCACTCAATTGTCCTTGTTTCTACTGAAAATCGATCAAGGTGAAGGGAGGATGTTTCTCTGTTTTTGTTGTTTCTTAGTCGACTGCTATTTCTTCAATTATCAATCACTTATCTGCTAAGATTAATTAATTAATGTTAACACAACAACCAAGTGCCACTAATCATTCTTAACAAGTGACACTTGTCACTTGATGAATTACATGACTCATTTGATGGACTGAATCAGCAAATTAAACAATCACTTGCACCTTTTAACTTAAAGCCCTTGCATAAAATTACCATTTTGCCCTTTAGATCACAAATTACCATTTTGCCCCTAAACTTCCCAGACCTATAATTTTTTCATCCGAGCTCCGTTTTCGACGTGCCACCTGTCTACGGATTCAACGTTCCGAGACCTACACAATGGCACTAGAAAAATGTACAAAAAGTATGCCAAACAAAAAGTCAACTTTTAGTCATGTCTCTCCAGGGGTAAAAAAGTCATTTTCACATTATTTTAATATTTTACAATTTTTTTGGATTTTTCGGGGCGTTACATTTGCTTAGCTTAGCAAAAAGCTGATTCTCTCATAGTGTATTAAGCACAACCCTCAAGTGTTTCTCATGCGCCCTCGTGCTCTTGGAATACACCAAGTTATCGTCAATAAACACAATGACAAACTTATCCAGGTATAGCCAGAACACTTGATTCATTAAATCCATAAATGCAGTTGGCGCATTTGTCAGTCTAAACTAGGCCTCGTCATTGGGCCGGGTCGGGCAAGCCCGACCCAAAATTTTTGGGCTTGGGCCGGGCCGGGCCGAGCCTATTTCATAATTTAAAAAATACCGGGCCGGGTCAGGCGGGCTTGATCATAAATATGAAAGTCCATGCCCTTTGTCGGGCCGGGTTTGGGCCGGGCTTTTATCGGGCTTTACGGGTCGGGCCTACTAAGCCCACTTGGGCCGGGCCTACTAAGCCCATTTGTACCTACCTAATTGTGAAAAAAAAAGTGAGTTGAGCTTAAATATTATTATCGAATATTGAAATAAGCTAAGGAGGAGTACTATTGGAATTGGAGAATTGACTTAACTTTTCGACCATAAAGCCGAGATAGGATAAGGATGTCGATTAGAGAGTCAGAGACCTAATGAGTTTTTTTGAATTTAGGGTTAGGGTTTGGTTTGGGCATTGAGCTTTTAAATAACACTAGGTTGAGATTTGGTTGGAGTTTTGGATTTTGGCTATGATAGTAGTAACAAGATTGGACTGGGTATCAATTCTTAATTTATAATTATTTTATATTTTCGGGCTTATGGGTCGGGTTTACCTGGGCGGGTCGGGCTGGGCTTACCGGGCTTTATCGGGCTCGGGCCTATCGGGCCTAGCGGGCTTGAATACCCTAAGCCCAAGTCCAGCCCGGCAACATGCGGGCCGAGTCGGGCTTTTTGTCATTGGGCCTATCGGGTACCCCATAAGCCCGTGGGCTTCTGGGCCAAATGATGAGGGCTAAGCGGTATCACCAGAAACTCATAATGGCCATACCGAGTTCGAAATGCTGTCTTCGGGACGTCTTCTTCTTTTACCCGCAACTAATGGTAACCAGTCCGAAGATCAATCTTCAAAAAATGCATGGCCCCTCTCAATTGGTCAAACAAATCATCGATCTGAGGTAGGGGTACTTATTCCTTATCGTCACCTTATTGAGCCGCCTATAATCGATATATAATCTCAAAATGTCGTCTTTCTTCCTCACAAACAATACTTGGGCCCCCCATGGCGATACGCTTGGCCGAATAAACCCCATGTCTACCGAGTATTGTAACTGCAACTTTAATTCCCGTAACTCGGCTGGCGTCATACGATACGGTGCCTGAGAAATAGGTCGCGTACCTGGAATAAGCTCGATGGTGAACTCAACCTCTATGTGAGGTGGTAATCCTAGTAAGCCATCATGAAATACATCTAGGAACTCATGTACAACTGGTATATCCTCCGTCCTTGCCGGTGTTTCTCGTACATCAACTACATGAGCCAAATAACTCTGGCAACCTCTCCTCAACAATCTATCTGTCATGAGGGCCGATATAACTCCAGAGTGTAACACCCTCTGATCCCCCTGAAATATAATCTATGGAAATCCTGGGCTCTGAAGTTTCACCCTCTTATCGAAACACTCGATAAAGGCATGATGTGTTGTCAACCAATCCAGCCCAAGGATAACATCATAATCATACAAATCTAGGAGTATCAAATCAGCTACTAGAGTAATACCCCCTATCATCACTGGGCAACCTCGTATCACTTGGTTTACCACATATATATCTCAGTCGGTGTTCCGACTAACATATCACAACCAATTGTGGAGATCTCTCTATTTGCTAACGATGCATAATCCCGAGAAATAAAACAGTGGGTAGCTCTCGGGTCTATTAAAATACGTGCATCAAGACCAAAAATAGTAAGCATACTAGTCACCACTTCAGGGGCTGCTCGAGCCTCCTGTTGAGTAATTGAAAACACTCGGGCATGCGGTCCTAATGTCTGACCACGCCCTCGTGGTCCACCACGAGCCCTACCAACTCCTCTCCCACTTGTCGCATTAGAAATCAAGGTTGTACTCGGACCCTACTCAGCAGTGCCCTAGAGTATGCCGCTGCCACTGGGTAAACGTGGACACTCTATCCTGCAATGGCTAGGCTCTCTACAGTTGTAAAAAACAGGAACATTACTTCGATTAGGCCCACCACTCTGTCTTCTCGTGGACCTCACTAACGTCCCACTGGACTGAGTTGTCGCCAGGGGTCTAAAACCAAATCTCTGTGTACTTCCACCATCACAAAAGCCTGAACGAACACCACTAGAAGATCCAGAACTGTAACTACCCCTCTTCGGGGTCCTCTTTCTAGAAGATCCATGATATTGACGCTCTCGGCGCTGACCATAATCTGAAAACTGTTGTTGTACGGGAAAACTCGCCTCAACTCTAACGGCAGCATTAGACAACTCTCTTAGGGTAAAATAAGATCCTACTGTCACAGTGCCCTCTATCTCATTCCTCAATCCATGCTCAAATCTTCAACACTTATCTTCGTCATTTCCCACATAAAATGGAGTGAAACTAGATAAGTTCAGAAATTTCTGCTCAAAGATGACCACTGGCATATTCCCCTGCTGCAGTTGAAGGAACTCAACCTCCTTAGAATTACGATAGGATTGGGGGTAAAATTGATTCAGGAAGCGATCCCGGAAAGCCTCACAAGTCAAAGGGCGGGCATTCAAGCCAGTCATCTGTAACCCATGCCAATATCTATAAGCATTGCCACTAAACATAAATATAGCTAACAGAACCATATCCTCTCGCGGGCATCGCATAATTTCAAAAATCCGCTCAAAACAAGTAAGCCACTCGTAGGCCTCTTCTGGGTCTATCTGGCCAGTAAATCTAGTGGCTCCCAGACGTTGGGCTCTCTCAACATCTGGACCCTCAAGCTCGTCATCAGTCGATACACGGGGCTCGCGACTCGGAGGCATATTTTTATCTGAAAAAATACATATCAGTATACAATTCATGCACACGAATGTGCCATATTCTGACCGCCAACCTAATGCTCTGATACCAATTTGACAGGACCCATTCCAAAAACACTTTGATAACCGTGAAGGGTCCTACTCCTGTCTGACAACGAACTCAAATTACCAAAAATAACCTCGTAAATATACAACAGTACAACATGACAAACATTGTGAGACTAGGGATAACAAACCATACAGAACCGTTAACACAAAGTTTGATTGGTCAACAGTATTACAGAGCATAGGTGACTGTACAGAGAGGGTATCAAAAACCTACTCTGTAAAGTGTCTAAGTGTGGAACAGTATATTTATGCCTCTGCCTCGATATCAGCCCCGGTACCTATGCAATGGCCTGGAGGGTCAATAAAAATATCAAAGGTGCGAGTGAACAAAAATAAACATTTATAAACACATTTTGAGGAAAATCGTTCTTACCCTCCATTTTAGCAAATATGCATGCATATCATAAAACATGGGAAATAGTATGAAATATCAAATATAAACCGTGGACCAGTAAAATTATAAAATGTTTCAAGACTTCCATGGCCCACAATTTTCCAAACCTCATGTTTATCAAATCAGTTCATGACATAAAGTATCTGGACACAAATATCGATAAATCAAACTACTGGATTTCAGAGTGATCACATATATCAGAATCTGAGTCTTTAAACTCAACATTTTATCAGGTCTCCAGGGTTAACGAGTCTTTAAACTCAATATCATATTAGGCCTCCTAGGTTATCGAGTCTTTAAACTCCGAAACTTTAAACTCAATATCAGATTCACTTAATCCAGTAAATGCATTTTAAAACCATTCATGTCTCAAATCAAGTCAAAAACATTTCAATAGGGCCCATGCACGAGACATAGCTTTCACAAAGTAATTTGCACAAATCCGTCATAAACCAGTTTCCATAACTCATTTCATAAATCCAAAAACCATCAATTCAATCATTTATTCACACTTGACCCCAAATCCAAGTCAAAATCATAATTCAGTTGGATCAAAATCATCATTTATTACAGAGCATAGGTGACTGTATAGAGAGGGTATCAAAAACCTACTCTGTAAAGTGTCTAAGTGTGGAACAGTATATTTATGCCTCTACCTCGATATCAGCCCCGGGTATGCAATGGCCTGGAGGGTCAATAAAAACATCAAAGGTGTGAGTGAACAAAAATAAACATTTATAAACACATTTTGAGGAAAATCGTTCTTACCCTCCATTTTAACAAATATGCATGCATATCATAAAACATGGGTAATAGTATGAAATATCAAATATAAATCGTGGACCAGTAAAATTATAAAATGTTTCAAGACTTCCATGGCCCACAATTTTCCAAACCTCATGTTCATCAAATCAGTTCATGACATAAAGTATGTGGACACAAATATCGATAAATCAAACTACTGGATTTCAAAGTGATCACATATATCAGAATCTGAGTCTTTAAACTCAACATTTTATCAGGTCTCCAGGGTTAATGAGTCTTTAAACTCCAAGTCTTTAAACTCAATATCATATTAGGCCTCCTGGGTTATCGAGTCTTTAAACTCCGAAACTTTAAACTCAATATCAGATTCACTTAATCCAGTAAATGCATTTTAAAACCATTCATGTCTCAAATCAAGTCAAAAACATTTCAATAGGGCCCATGCCCGAGACATAGCTTTCACAAAGTAATTTCCACAAATCCGTCATAAACTAGTTTCCATAACTCATTTCATAAATCCAAAAACCATCAATTCAATCATTTATTCACACTTGACTCCAAATCCAAGTCAAAATCATAATCCAGTTGGGTCTCACGCCTGGAATACCATTTTCACGCAAATTCGTAAAATCATTCATAAATCGATAATTAAATACAAAAGTATCAAGCAATGATAACAATTTATCATTCAAATCATTTCAAATCAAATCATACGATAAAGCATTTAAAACATTTATGCATGCATCACAGTTATCAAACAAAAGTCCACTTACAAACCGTCTAAGCTGTTCAATCTCGAGTTGTTCGCTCCTCGGAAGTCTTGGCAATATTCCGGCCTATCAAACATAAAAATTTAAGGTCACTAGGCCATTACATATCCTCATATGAAAATCCCCTAATTGTAACAACCCGTCCCCGATTTCGAGATTTTATTAGTGATTAATGACGGATTAGTGAAGTTAATCGGTGATTAGTTTGGTGATTTCGGACGGACGGTGCAAAATGACCATTTTTTCCCCAGAATGAGCAAACTATTGAATTTTGATTCGGGCGGTCAAACGGACTTTGTCCAATGACTGTGACGTAGTTCGGGATGTCACGAGTCTATAGATAGGCGGCACTTCCGATTCCAAAATTCGAGGAGGAAGTTATGATGTTCGGAAGGTAAGGGGCATTTTGGTAATTTAGCCTAAGGGCATTTTGGTCCTTGTGTTGCATTGGGATTTGTGCCCAGTGATCACAGGACACTTGGCTGCCTTGGGATTAGTGTCCGTAGAGAATGGGACACCTAGCCTTCTCTGGATGGTTATGGAACACTCCTCATCGTCGTTCAAATATGTTAAATGGTTGCACGGTTTTGGTCGAAAAGGTAATTTCTCGACTTGTTTTTCACGTTTGGATACCATAAATCGACTAGAAACAGTGAGACGAACCAAATAGACTTAACTGGGTTGAAAATGGATTGAAATTGAGTGTTGAACCATGAACGCCGGTCCAGTTGGACCGGACTGGTGTGGACCGGGTTGTCAAGAAGTTGAAGACGACTGGGGTGTAGGCACGTGAAGCCCACGCGCAGCCCCTTTGGGAGGCGTGTGAGGGTGCGTGGCACGTATTTTGAGGAAGTTTTCAACACGACTTTTAATGTAATCAATGTAACGAATATTTTGGAACTGGTTTCGAGTCGATTGGATATCGTTTTGATATGATTCGGGATGTCCTAAGGTTTAGGATCAACTCTAAAAATAGTTAAAAATTTGGGAAAATGACGGGGACTTAGGAGAAGCTTTATGAAGTAGTTAGTGACCTTAGTATGTGATATGGACAGGTTTGGGAAGTCCGGTGATCGTGGCATAGCCAGGAATGGCGTATTGCACGCGTATCGATGCAGTTGCGCGAATGGTCTATGAGTGGACTTTGATTTCTAAATTATGATGCATGCATAAATGTTTTATTTATTTCTATATGTGATTCTATGATTCTGATTATGATATTTGTGATTTACGATTTTGCACGTATTTTGAGGAATTTTACGTAATTATATGTTTTACGAGATATGCTTTTATGTCGTGATTTGATAATGGTTTCGATACTATGATTTTGGGATTTGAATTATGATTTGTTTTCAACGGTTTATGAATGGATTTGGAAAAGTGATTTCGATAAACGTGATTTCTAGATTTGGATTCGGAATGATGATTTCGGATTCAGATTGGGATTCGGAATGATGATTTTGGATTCGGATTTGGAAATGGATTTATGGATTTGGATTTAATAAAATGGTTTTGGATTGGATTTTCTGGATCTGGTATTGGGTTTAAAGACCTGGATATGATATGTGACGGGGGTGGGCCCGGATATGTGATTGGGTTTAAAGACCCAGATTGAGTTTAAAGACTCGGGATTTTAAAGACTCGAATATTGTGATTTCCCCCATAAGCCTATTGAGTTTAAAGACTCGGATAGATCCAGCAGGTTCAATTGATGAAAATGTGTTTTAAATTCTTTTGGATTTCTATTATACATTGATGGTTTTCAAATTGTTTCCAGATGTTTTGGGGTGTGACCCAGATGATACTTATTTGATGGTTTTGGGCTGAGGCCAGGGATTTGAGAAAAGGAAATGATTTCGATTTTCATAAATGATTTTTATTATCTCGGAAATGAAGTGGTTTTCGAATGCATGCATTGGTTTTACGGGGAGGGTTTAAAGGTCTTTTCTTATAAATGTTTTTCTGAACTTATTATTTATTTTTGTCCACTCACAGTCTTTTTGGTTTTTCGATACCGTCTAGGTTGTTGAGGCGGTGCAGGCTGTTGTTAGTGAGATGAAGACATCACATATGCGATCCACAGTGATGTTGTGAACTCTGGTTAACTGAAGTTGGTTTTTGGTACGTTGACCTGGGTATCCCTTGTCTGGATTACATGTTCCATAGAGGTTAGATAGATGTTTAGCCTTCGTGTCGTACGTGGGTTAGACGGGAGCATGACTTATCCCTAATTCTGGGGGATTGGGGGTGCGCCAGGTTATTGCTTCCAGAGCAGGTGGTTTGTCGATTAGCGTGTTGTGATGCTGTTGTGGATGTGATGTCTCGACACGAAACATCTCATCATCAACCTGGACGCGCGAGTGATAGCGAGTGATAGTTCGATAGTTAGTGGCTTTGTTAGTGGCGAGATCACTAGCGACTGAGTGCTGGTCACCTGATACGTGGTGTGGGTATGATGTATGCCGGCTTAGGGCCAGAGTGGTTGGCGTGTTTGGCATAAGCCATGATCGATAGTCGGTTGGCCTTTAGGGTCAGATGGAGTAGATTCGATAGATGGTCAGCTATGTGCTAGGGTGATTCACTCGGACGGTGAGATATGTTTTCTGGTTAGCTGGTTGGCCTATAGGGCCGGTTGACGGCAGCCTGTTGGGCTGGATGGCGATCTGATGACGCTAGTATGGAATTGTGACTATTTTGTCAGATTGTTCAAGATTGGACTTGTGCGACTTTGAGTAGCCGGATGCCTTGAGTTGTGGGGGTAAAGGAATATGCTTTTAGGAGTTGAGGGATTCTCCCTAGCGATGGTTACTAGTTGATGTTTGTGTAGCTATTACGTTAAGGGATGTTCGTAGCCGAGTGTGACAACTCGAGTAGTGAGGTTTATTGTGAGCTAGGGGATGCCGTGGGTTTTGATAACCCGAGTGATGATTTGAGGTACCTCGATGGGATGGCTGGTCTGGTAAATGTGAGTACCTTAGTGAGAAACCACAGTATATGTGCTTAGTCTGTAAAACGTGTGTTGGGGTTTGTGGTTAGTTAGTTGTTGTGGCTTGGTCCGACTTACGACCGGATTGGAGATGGTGCTGTTGGGCGCAGCCGAGGTATTGGATGGCTTGGTGGATGACTCTGGTCGAGTCTAGTGAGATTTTGGAGATTGGTTGGCTTGACCCGACTAGCAGAGCCTTGAGAGTGTGGTGCAGTGGATCTGGTTGCGGTCTGTTGACCTTAGGTTTCCCTAGATGAGACTGTGGAGCGTTGAGTTCATTAGAGTTGTGGAATATAAGGGAGGTTAGTTTCCCCGACCTGAGCGTAGATTGAGGGTTTTGGCTCGGTTTGAGTGGCAATTCGAGAGTAGTGTGCTGTGAAGCCTAGATCAGAGATGATGTGCCACGAGCTGGGATGCTTGTGAATGGTAGGATGGGCACATCGTGAGTTGAGGTTGTGGCCAGTCGTGAGGTGCCGTTGTCTGGTAGGAACCACTAATCGAGCTGGGATATGTGATGACCATTGGTAGGTCATGTTTCGGTACTCTGGTCAGGATGGTTCTGGTTTGATCAGAGTAGCGCAGCGGAAGCGCGGTGGACCCATGCTTCGTGTTGGATCGTTCTAGGTTGGTATGGTCGGGTTGGACCATACATGAGTTTGGTTTTCGTGGATACCGCAGGATTCGACGAATGAGTCAGTAGATGTTGGATGTGTTCGAGTGTGTTGGCATATGGTGCTTTCGAGAATAGTCATAGGTGGTGTCAAGGCAAGTACTTGGTGATTCCCAGAGATTGGTAATTGACGCCTTCAAGGATAGTGACTGAGGAGTCCCAGGTGAGTGATCGTTGATTTTGATCCCAAGAGGTGGTGACTCGTAGTTTAGTAATGCTCGGAGTTTAACCTCGGAAGGGTTGAGACGTGATAATCCGAATAAGTGATGATTAGCATCCTTTTGGATGTACATAAACGGTGTTAACCGACAGGTGAGTTGGTTGGTAAGTTGGATTGTTTACGGACAAGAAGGTTGTTCGGGTGACGAGAAGGTTTTTCGGGTGAGTTGTGGATTTTCCTAAGTCCCGTAGAGGAGTTAACGTTTGGATGGTTAGTCCGATGGTGGTATACTTGTTGGGTATGAAGTCTCATGGTTGGAAAGATGGATATACGTCCAACATGGTTGGAATCGCCGAATCAGAAGGTGGTGAGCTGTTGTGTTTGATTCCGAGTTGGTGTTAGATGTTGGTATGATGGATACTCTGGAGTCGATTTGGGAGACTCATTGAAGGAACTTCAGGAGTTTTGACCCCCTTTAATCGTGGACATGTGTGGATGTGTTCAGGAGTAGAGAGAGTACTTGGTGATGCCATGTTTGGCATGTGTGGCGTATGTCATAGGATTGTGTTAAGTTGGATTAAGGTAGGATGACTTGTGATGTCATAGTTGTGGACCATTTTGAGTTTTGTGGTATGATGACGAAAGAAAGATAATAAGGAAGAATGATAGGAGTGACTATAATTGATTGATATGAGGTAATTGAAGAGAACTCACAATCTAGACGTTTCTCGAAACGTTTGGTATTCTGATCATTTGTGGGAATTGACGGCGAGGTAGTGAGACAGTAAGTGGGATCCACTTAGAAGCAAATGGATCGAGATCGAGTTTTTACGCTCGTGGATTAGGAGAATCGTATTGTAAGACAGAGCTTGGATATGTTAGTAGGATAACAAGACAGAGTTTGGGTATGTTGGACATATAGATGAGGAGATTGCTTATCTTGCAGGAGTGAAGGTGGCTGGATATCTTGACCATCTTAGAGTTGTGTAGGACGCGTGTGGTCTGTCTCGTATACGCATGGGTATATGGACATGGATTTGGTGCTGGGTTTGCCCTGTCTACGTAAATGAGATGTGATTAGAGTAGATATTTTGGATGTTGGTCAGGAGACCCAGGAGACCAGGAGACTCAGAATGGACTTAAGTTGGTATTCTTCGGAAGACGTGTTGGGCCTGGAATGGTGATCGGCCTGATGTTAGACGTTAGACTTGAAGTGTGATTGGCTCGAGCCAAGTGGTGGTCAGTGTGGTGTTGTTTGTGCCCGGGGGAGACACTGTGATGGTTGGAGGATGCATTATGATGTTGTTGGATGGAATTGGGATGCATCGTGATGTTCTGTAGAGATGTTGGTGATCGGTTGAGTGTCGAGGTATATTGTTAATTGTATGGATGATCGGAGTAAGTCTGAGATGATGTATTGACTGAGCATATGGGCTGGATCAGGGTGATCCCAAGTGGTCTGATTAGTTATGGCAGGACTCAATAATGATGTGAGCTGGATGCTTAGGGCCATGAGTGGCTGATGGGACCCTGACGCGGAGATGTGTTATCACGGTTTGAAAAGTATGCGATAGGGTCCAGTTTCAGACATGTAGAGTGGGACGTGGATGGTGTTCCCACAGGTTCATGGTGTTGGTGGTTGAACCACTAGTGGATGATTTGTTGAGTTGTTGGTGTGAGAGGGACTTTGTGACTCCCGTGAGGTCGGTGCGGATCGCTGACGGAAGTAGTATGGAACGTTGAATAGATATTGATAAATAGGAGTACCGAGGTCGGTAGATGCCGTCTTGAGAATTGGTTTGCGAGGTGAGATTTATGCCGGTTGACGGAAAACTCTCACAATGTACTGAGGCATTGGTACGAGGTACGCTTGACTCGAGAAGGACTCGAGATTGATGTGACTGGTAGCTATAGTGAATCGATTGGTAATGATTGAGCCGTGAGAGTTGGCTGGTGCGATGTTCGAGGTACCGCAATACGAGTTGGAAATGTGTTGACCTCGGTGCGAATAAGTTGATCGCTAGTTGGACCGAGAGTTGGTATGAGTTGGTCCGCTTGATAGAGATATGATGACAGTTTTGGTGACGATTTGGAAGGACAGATAAGAGCAAGATTAGTAGGTGATGTACACCGGGTAGGAGACTCAAGTGTGTGATCAGTTGGATTCCTCCAGTTCGTTGTGGACGTACGATATTTGGAATTTCGAGGATGAAATTTTTTAAGGGGGGAAGATTGTAAGGTCCCATCCTAGATTTTGGGATTAGATTAGTGATTAATGACGGATTAGTGAATTTAATCGATGATTAGTTGGGTGATTTCGGACGGACGGTGCAAAATGACCGTTTTGCCCCTATAATGGGTAAACTTTTGACTTTTGATTCGGGCTGTCAAATGGACTTTAGCCGATGACTGTGATGTAGTTCGGGATGTCATGATTCCATAGACAGGTGGCACGTCCGATTCTGATATTCATGGAGGAAGTTATGATGTTCGGAAGGTAAAGGGGCATTTTGGTAATTTAGCCTAAGGGCATTTTGGTCCTTTTGTTGCATTGGGATTTGTGCCCAGTGATCACAAGACACTTGGCTGCCTTGGGATTGGTGTCCATAGAGAGTGGGAGACCTGGCCTTCTCTGGATGGTTGTGGAACCCTCCTCACCATCGTTCAAATATGTTAAATGGTTGCACGGTTTTGGTCGAGAACAGAGTGTGTGTGTGTGTGTGTGTGTGTGTGTGTGTGTGTGTGTGTGTGTGTGTGTGTGTGTGTGTGTGTGTGTGTGTGTGTGTGTGTGTGTGTGTGTGTGTGTGTGTGTGTGTGTGTGTGTGTGTGTGTGTGTGTGTGTGTGTGTGTGTGTGTGTGTGTGTGTGTGTGTGTGTGTGTGTGTGTGTGTGTTTGTGTGTGTGTGTGTGTGAGTAAAACCCATTGATCTTGATCAAAATTGTTAGGGAGAGAAGGAAAGATGAAAAAGATGTCAAGGCGAGTTTGATTATGGTGGCACGGCGGCTCACGACGGCGAGATGAGGTAAGAACCCTGTGAAACCCGTGAGTCCCCTGTTTGAGTTTGAAATGGTGAAATCGTATTATGGGGTTAATGAGAAAAATTGATTAATTAGATGATGCTTTTGGGGTTTCTAAGAGTTGAATAAACTTGGAACTGTGGCTCGCCGTGGACTGTGGCCGACAAACCCGACGCGGTAATGTTATGGTTTAAAAATTGACTAACGGTTTTATTGTTAATTGGTTGATTCTAACTATTGGAACACGATTCTGGAAGGTATATAAGTCGACTATGATTGAATTTGAGGCTGGAGGAGGTTAGAATCGTGGGAGGACATGGGTGCAAAGCACCAGCTTGATCGATGGTCGAAAAGGTAATTTCTCGACTTGTTTTTCACGTTTTGGACACCGTAGATCGACTAGAAGCAGTGAGACGAAGCTAATAGGCTTAACTGGGTTGAAAATGGACTGAAATTGGGCGTTAAACCATGAACGCCGGTCCAGTTGGACCACACCGGCCTGGACCGGGTTGTCCAGAGGTTGAAGACGACTAGGGTGCAGGCGAGTGAAGCCTACACGCAGCCCTTTTGGGAGGCGTGTGGGGGCGTGTGCCACGTCTTTTGAGGAAGTTTTCAACAAGGCTTTTAATGTAATCGATGTAATGAACACTTTGGGACTGGACTTGAGTCGATCAGACATCGTTTTGATATGATTCGGGATGTCCGAAGGTTAGGATCAAGTTTAAAAATAATTAAAAATTCGGGAAAATTATGGGGGCTTAAGAGAAGCTTTACGAAGTAGTTAGTGACCTTATTATAGGATATGGACAGATTTGGGAAGTCCGATGATAGTGGCTTAGCTGGGAACGGCGTATTGCACGCGTATCGAGGTGGCAGCGTGAATGGTCTGTGAGTGGACTTTGCTTTCTAAATTATGATGCATTCATAAATGTTTTATTTATTTCTATATGTGATTCTATGATTTTGATTATGATATCTGTGATTTACGGTTTTCCACGTATTTCGAGGAATTTTGCATAATTGTACGTTTTACGAGATATACTTTTATGTCTTGATTTGATAATGGTTTCGATATTATGATTTTGGGATTTGAATTATGATTTGTTTTCAATGGTTTATGAATGGATTTGGAAAAGTGATTTCGATAAACGTGATTTCTGGATTTGGATTCGGAATGATGATTTCGGATTCGGATTGGGATTCAGAATGATGTTTTTGGATTCGGATTTGGAAATGGATTTATGGATTTGGATTTGATAAAATGGTTTTGGATTGGATTTGCTGGATCTGGTATTGGGTTTAAAGACCCGTATATGATATGTGACGGGGGTGGGCCCGGATATGTGATTGGGTTTAAAGACCCGGATTGAGTTTAAAGACTCGGAAGTTTAAATACTCGGATATTGTGATTTCCACCGTAAGCCTATTGAGTTTAAAGACTAGGATTGATATTGAGGCCTGTTGAGTTTAAAGACTCAGATTTATATTGAATTTAAAGACTCGAATAGATCCAGCAGGTTCGATTGATAAAAATGTGTTTTAAAATCTTTTGGATTTCTGTGATACACTGATGGTTTTCAAATGGTTTCCAGATGTTGAGGGGTGTGACCCGGATGATATGGATTTGATGGTTTTGGGTTGAGGCCCGGGATTTGAGGAAAGGAAATGATTTCGGTTTTCATAAACAGTTTTTATTATCTCGAAAATGAATGGTTTTCGAATGCATGCATTGGTTTTACGGGGAGGGTATAAAGGTCTTTTCTTATAAATGTTTTTCTGAACTTATTATTTATTTTTGTCCACTCACAGTCTTTTTGGTTTTTCGATACTCTCCAGGTTGTTCAGGTGGTGCGGGCTGCTGTTAGTGAGACAGAGACATCACACACGTGATCCACATTAATGATGCGAACTCTGGTTAACTCAAGTTGGTTTTTGGTACGTTGACCTGGTATCCCTTGTCTGGCTTACGTGTTCCATGGAGGTTAGACAGGTGTTTAGTCTTCGTGTCGCATATGGGTTAGACGGGAGCATGACTTATCCCTAATCCAGGGGGGATGTGGGGTGGGTCGTGTCACTAATTCCTGGGATATAATAATAAGATTTAAGCACAAACTACACATTTCGGACGCCCAAAACTATCCCGAAATAGTGTCTGATCGACTTGAAACCACTGCCAATAGGTCCGTATTCTAGAAAACATCGAAAATAATGTTGAACACATCTAAAATCTATGAACAATATCAGCCCAAGAACGAGTCTGGAACACGCATCATGAGGTTAAAAACCTTGATTTCACAAAAAATGATCCCACCATTGGATCTGAATCGTCGTAACCTTTAAAATGACACTTGTCCTACCTCGAAATTCATGCCCATGCGCCCCACGCGCATGATCAATGTAAGGACCCGTCCTGAATTCCGGGATTAGATTAGTGATTAATCAAGGATTAGTAAGGTTAATCGGTGATTAGTTGAGCGAAATTGGACGGACGACGCAAAATGACCATTTTGACCCTAGTCGTGGGAAAATATTAACTTTTGATCTGGGAGAAACGATCGTCGAGGGCTGAGGACTGTTACGTAGATCTAGTTGATACGAATCTGTAGACATGTGGCACACAGAAATCTGACGTCGAACGAGAAAGTTATGGTCACGGGAAGTTCGATTCAACTTTGCACGCATTACGAGGCAAGGACACTTGGCTAGATCAGATTGGTTGACTTTTTAAGTGGGACCCATGGATGAGTGACAAGTGTCACTCATCCTATTGGTCATTAACCCCAAAAAGTAGATCTTGATTATGATTGGTGGCTTTATTATTATAATATTAATCTTTAATTATCTTATAATATTTTCACCCACCTCTCATCCTAACCATCCATCTCTATCCTTCCCCTCTCATCCTCACCGTTCCTTTCCCCTCATCTGACCCATCATCATCATCAAAATCAAATATCTCTCTCTCCCTCTCTCGACGTCACTCAAACCCGTGAAGAACACCACCCGATACACCTCACCCCATCACCTGCAATGAGACTACAGAAAGTGTGAGGGACTGAGAGTGACTATTAGACAGAGGGGGACAACCGAGACGGCATGACTGCCGTGGACGGCGGGGGAAAAAAAGAAACCAAGGTAACCCGAAACCCAGATTTGGCCCAAGCTTAGAAAATGAGATTTTGACGTTGGTTGAAGGATAAGGCCAATTCTAACTTGTGTGTAGGGTTCATACAACCTTGTGGACGTTGGTTTCGAAGGCATGAGTGGCCTGAGCCGACAGGGAGGATAGCTGGAATTCTGGGCTTCAAGTTTGGCATCACAAGTAACTATCTCGAATCTTTTTCCAGTTTTCGAGTCGATAGATCATTAGGTTAGGCTTAGACGAGTCGAATGGAACAAACGGCACTGAAAATGGTGGCCAGAGCTGGGAGAATCAGACGGGTCAAGCCGCGGGTCACAGCGACCCGGTTGCAGACTTCGGGCCAACCCGACCAAGGTCAGGGATGACTGATGACGTCATCACAATGACGTCAACTTGTCAGATCTGACAATGTCAGAACAGGGACTAATTGGGGCTTGCCACGTGGCACTGTCAGGTTGTCAGTGCTGACGTGACGTCAGCGTTGACTTTTCAACAAGGTTGACTTTTACGTTGACCAGCGCATGTGGGCGCGTGTGAACAGTACTCGAGAAGGGCCCAATGTCATTTCAAAGGTTTTGATGATCCGGATCCAATGGGAGTGGTTTCGGGTCGATCGAAGATAGTTAGGTTAGTCAAATCGAGGTTTTTCACCTCAAGATTCGTGTCCGGGACACGTTGACTTTTCCGGGAAAGTTTAGGGTTCTTATTATGGACTTGTATAGGTTAGTAGTAACCTTTGGGGTATGATTTGGACAGGTCCGGATGACCCGGAGTGGTCGGATTAGCCGGTGAGTCTTATGGCACGCAAATCGAGGTGGCAGCTTAGGACGGTCTGTGAGTGGACCTTGATTTCTAAACTGTGATGCATGCATAAATGCTTTATATGTTTTAAGAATATGATTCTATGATGTTGATTTGGATATTGGTGAATTATATGATTTCATGCATTTTGAGGCAATTTACGTGCTTGCATGTAAATCGAGGTTTTCGGATTTGAACTGACTATCTGTCCTTATAGTTTTGGAAATGATTTCATGAAATGGTTTTGGATTTGAAAAGGTAAACTAGGGTTCGAAACCCTTTTGTTTTGGAAACCTTTGGACTCGAAGTCCATTTAGTTACGTTCTCGGACCTGAGGCCCAATTGGTTCTTGAATCGATTTCGGATTTGGAAATATGGACCGGGCACGAGACCCATTTAATTTACGAACTCTCAGACCTGAAGTCCATTTGATTTAATAAGACATCGGACCTGAAGTCCATTTGGAAATATGGACCAGCATGAACCCTTGAAAGGTTTTTATGGTTCATGACGGTTTATGGGGACCGGGTATGAACCCTTGAAAGGTTTTAAGAATGATTTAAAATGGTTTTTTGTATACCATCCTTTATATATGGATTGTCTCCTCCGGGGAAGGTCGTTGGCCTGGGTGGACCCCGGAGTAGTCACGGAGCACTGACTGGGTGGAGTCGCCCCCGTTGGGTTCCTTACTCTCAGAAAGGCTATGGATTATAACCCCAGGGAGGGTCATTGATCTACGGACATTGACCTGGGTGGACCCTGGGGAGACTTGGGCTTTGAGACCCCATGTAGCACAAGCGTAGCTCTAGATACCGTGACAGCATTGGTTATATGATATATATTGATAAACATGATTTCTTGGTTTTACGAAATTGTGTTTTATGGATAATAAATGGATTTAGGCTGAGTTCCCACATATGTTTACTATGTTATGTATTTGTGTAAATGGTTTTGGGCAAGGGCTGTATGGATTTGGTTATAGAAACATATGTGGTTTGATAAATGGTTTTACTATGCATGCATGCTTTTTAGTGAAGGGTACAAATGTCTTTATGAAAATGTTTTTAGAAATTCTTGTTTTGTCCACTCATAGTTTTTAAATGTTTTGACTGTCCTTCAGGTTGATCGAGGATGCGGGCTGTAGTAGAGACCGAGACATCACATACCTCCTCCGGATCCTGGCGTACTTTGGAAGCCGGTCGGGCTAAAGGTTCAAATTTTCCCTAGTCTGACACTCCGTGTCAGATGGGATCAGGAGCATCCCTCGTTAATCCCGGGGGGATTGGGATGGGTCCTGACAGTCAATGCTGACAAAAGTCAACGCTGACGTCACAGCCTGACAGGTTCTGATAGTGCCACGTGTCAGTTGCGCACTGATCCACATCATTGACATGTCAGTGACACGTGGTAGCATGTGATTAGGCCACGTCACTAACATGTCAATGTTGACTATGGCTGACATATGACACGTGCCACCCTACTACTGGTCCCCCTCTAACAACTGTCAGATGATGATGTCATCATCGTTTTCAACCTTCGTATGGGTCACCAGTTTCTCTGAATCGGATCGGGCATACCCGGGACCCTGACTAGGTTCTAAAACCTTTAATCTTAACTGAAATTCGATCCAGTTTATTTCTACAAGATCGTCTAATCCTCCCTAATCGATCTATGGACTCAAAATCTAGAAAAACAGCTTGAAGATACTTGAGATTCGATGAACAATAAGCCCAAGTTTACCTCCGTCGACTCCCCTCGATTCCGGCCACCGTTTCCCTCGAATTTGAGTCCCCTGAGCTCGTCTAATCCCCTAGATCATCATCCAAACCACCAAATCGATCAACCAACCCAAAAATCCAACTTTGAATTTTTTAGCATAATACTCACTGTGTCGATTTTTCGGCCACCGTGCACCACCGTCCATCCCGTTGCCACCATCGTGATCGTCCAAGCCTACTCTCTCACTTTCATTCACACACCAGCCACAACAGATGAGGATCAAAGGGTGTTTTTGGGGGTATAGGTAATGGGTTTGGGTGTTCCACGGGTTAAAGGAATGAAAAACAAAGAGATGAGGATGAATGATGAACCCAATTAATTGGGGTTTGGGCCAATCAGATGGGTGACACTTGTCACTCAACTACTGGCCCCCCACGGATATTTATCCAATCAAAATAGTTCACATGTCTAATTTCTCGGTTTGCATAAATAGTATCAATTTTCGTTCTAGACCTGTAACTTTCCCGTCGAACGTCCGATTTTGACGTGCCGCTTGTCTACAGACTTGCGATGTCCCGATCTATGAAATAGTCCTCAGTCTTCGTGCATTAGACCTCCCGGGTCAAAAGTCAACATTTTTACCCAATCTTAGGGGCAAAATCGTCATTTTACACTGTCCGTCTGCGATTCCTCGACTAACCCCCGATTAGTCACGATAATCCCTAATTAATTCTTACTTAATCATAATTACACTTAATTAATCCTGAAATTCGGGACGGGTTGTTACAAAGTAACTAAAATTCAGAAAATAAAACACATGGAAATTGAATTTAATACATACATGCGATGGAAGTTGAAAACCATACTTGTTTATGTAATTAGTTTATTGTGTTCAAACAAGAAATAATCAAATAGAAATCGCATTATAAACATAACAAAGAACAAATACAAGAGTTTAGATAAATGATAAAACATAGTTACACTTTTGTAATCTCTGAATCGCAGATAGATACCAAGGTGGGTGAAAGGGTGGATTGTTATTCACTAAGTTCTCCGAGTCTCATATAGAATTTAATGAATATGGAAGAACAACAAAGGAATTCGAACTAAACTCTTATATATGAACTTTGGTATTTTGAGGCTAGGTTTAAAAACTACGGATAACAAAAGTCCCCTTGAAGTGAGCAAATCACCTCTTTATATAGTGGTGTGATGTCTGAAAACCCTAGCTTCAACCTCCACAAATATCCCCTAAAAACCCTCACGGCTTTCATGGCAAGATCCCTAAAAACTAGCCCTTTGCCCAAATGGACCCATAGCTAATTTAAAGGAAATCCTTAGGTCAAACCTCCTTATAAAGATAATATGACATTTATCCTTTAATAAATAGAGTTTAATTTTCCGTAAACTCTCCAAAACATCTATGCAAAAACTTGGAATGGATTTGTAGCTCTGCCCACTTGCAAACCCGAGATGGGCTCTATAATAGGCCATTTTTCAAAGTCTTCCAAATTTGCCACTAGTAATGCGCTTGGAAAAGGTATGGATTACGAAGCCCAAGCGCACCACAAGTGTGTCGAAATATAATCAATTAGCCATTTTCTTGAAGGAGCCCAAACTTGGCACAAGGGCCCTTGGCGTAGGCCAGGCCAACAATAAGGGATAGGGACAGTCGTAGGGACAAGGTACAGAGGAGTAGAGGTGCAGGAACAGGAATATGTACTGATACTCGGGCGCAGGTCCAGGGCCCGGCTAGAAGGTCCAGGGCCTGGCTGGGAGGTCCAGGGCCCGGCTGGGAGGTCCAGGGCTCATCTGGGAGGTTCAAGGCTCAACTGGGAGGTCCAGGGCATGTCCTTCACTTTTTGCTCGGACTTGACCTTATTTTGTGATTCTGCACAAGTTCTCACAAGGAATATTATTTTCTCCTATTGTTAGAAATAATCACTTTAAAAGACAAGCATAAAGGGTATAAAATGATGCTCAAATAAAGACTTATCAAATACCCACATGCTCAAATAATGCTCAAAATTTCATTGTTATGATCATGACATCAAAGATTTACACTTAGCAAACATTTTAGTGTATGGAATCCAAAAGCTAACAGAATGTGTCAAGCATTTGAACAAGTAAGACAATGAGTAAACATTGGTGTGTGTAGATCTTAGCATGTTTAAAACAAGTATGAATCAAATCACAAGATATGCACTCATTAACTTTTTTTTCACTAAATATATAGTTGGTTGTATTTGCACTCAAAGTATATGTGAATGATTATTTGATGATTTACTAGATTTATTTATTGATTTCTGGACACGGATTTTACGATTAATTTATGGAAACATTCTTTTGGGTTCAGGCTCGGTTCGAAAATGTTTTTGACTTGGTTTTGAGTCAAGGATTTGTGTAAAAGAAAGTTTTCCTGGTTAACCATCCTTGAGTGCAATTGTTCCCTCCGGGCGTCAGTTTGGATTTCGGAGAGGTCATGATATGACATTGTCTGGACGTTAGTTCGGAGACTCGTATTCCCATGGATGTCATGATGTAGTATTGCCCAAACGTAGACAAATCCTAAGTATACCACCCGCACGTTTTCTGATCCCAGGCATGTTATTCGGACATTACAGGATGCCATGTAGATCTCGAGGCCACTTGGATGGTGTTGGTCTCCGTGCAGATCCCGGGTTGCCTACGCGTAGCACAGATTGATCATCGTGATTCGTGCTTGAGTATTTGAGGATTGATTGTGTTTGATTACTGATATTGTTTCCAAATGTTTTCGCATAATTTGATAAATTGGGATTTTAGGGAAATGTGGGTCACGATATTTTGATACATTTTATGATGTGTGTGTCCCACGGTTTGTGATGTGATTTGAATTGGGGATAATTTTGAAATTTCGCTATACTTGTAAGACGGGAGTAGAACCAGGCACAACTATTAAAGTATTTTTAGGAAGGGTCCTGTCACTTGAGAGAGAAAAAAAGATAGGGAGGTGGTAGACTATTAGCTAATAACTTAATAATATAATTATTAATTGAAAGAAAGATAATAAAATGAAGAACTTACATGTAGTATAATAAAGTTATAATAAAAATAAATAAATAAATTCCATTTTTACTATTTATGATTCTTAACTCAATTTATTTGTCATTGATATTGATTTTTATTTTAGAATTATTTTATGATACCCATTATATTACTAATAAAATTATTTTTTAATTTATGTTGGTATTTCAGTTTTTATATTGTTAATCATCATTAGATCATATTGTATCATATTATATATCATATATTTATTATATTAAATTCATTTAATAATGTTTATTAGTCTTATATAACTATTATTGAGTTCTTAAATTTTTTTTCAAAGTTTCATTAAAAGTTTTCAATGTTTGAACTAAATTTTCACCATTTTTATTGAGCGTAAACAATATCGATATTAATGTCAATATATCCATCAATATTTCCAAAAATTTAATTGTTGAAATTTTCATAAATTTGACTTTCGATTTTTCCGTAAATATATAGAAATATGCATATTGCACCACTTTCATCCATAAATATAGAGAGAAAATAGGCATATTCTGTCCCTTTATCATTTATTGGTGACGTGTTTCATAAAAACTATTTTTTTATTGACTGTAGCCTTTTTTGGTGTCTTTGGCGTTCTCTAGTGCACCTTTTTCGGGCTTTGCCCCTTTCTATTTATCGACTTGAAACAGGAAAAAAAAAATTATAATGGTAACCATTCATGGATTGGTTGATGTAATGTTGTTTGTATTAGATGGAAGATTAAGGAGATCTCCGGATTAAATAATAATTGAGTTAATTTTCCATTTTGGTTAATAAGAGAAGATAATGAATGAAAAGAAGTTTATTTGGTTTTTAAATTTTAAAGGTATTGGAGTCTATTTGAGTAGGGTTTTGGCGATATTTGAAATTTTTTATAAAAAAAATTATATTTATGAAATTAGAGGCCAATTTTTTGGTTTTGCATCATTATTTTTGGGCAAACAAGTGATGCAATATGACTATTTTTCCTTTATATTCAGCTTTAGAGTCATTTCAATATGCTTCATATGAGACACGTAACTAATAAACGAGATTTATAGATTACGTACTAGCGTCTGAACTAAAATGAACCGTTTTTAAGAATTTAAAATAATTACATGGGAAATTTGAAAATTCAAAATATTATCCTAAAATTTTGCGTAAATATAAAAATACAATTTGCTCAAAATTTAATATTCATAGGTATTTGAGTTACATGACCAGCATCCAGTTGCCATGTTATTGTTTTGTCCTTAGAAGAACTTTACTACATGATTGACATGGGGTTCAATATTTCGATCGGGACCAAAGTTGACATTCTTTTTTATCTTTGAATTAATTCCGTGTATGAGTGTATCTACATGCAAGAGATAAAAGGGGGGTTTTGTTCAATATTTTACATTATCATCATGAACCTGTGCAGATGACCACGTTGCAGAGTCAGAGGCTTTACTTTACACTCTGATATTCCACAACTGAACACATATTGCCTCAAAGTTGGGTTCATCACTCATCTCTTATCAACTGCCTGCAAGGCAGCCTTGTCTTCACACTCACTACCTGATCTTTTCATTTTTAATTCCTTTAAATCCGAGTGTAATAAGACAAAGACATTATTCCAAGGAAAAAGTATAATGCACAGTTGCACACATACATTCATGGCGCCTTTCTTAATTTGATTTGTTCTTTAAGAATTCTAAGGCACACATACATTAATGGTGCCTTTCTTAATTTGAGTTGTTCTTTAAGAATTCTAAGATCAAATAGTGAATTTTTGGTATTTAATTAGTAAGATTTTAAAAAACACTCAGAATCATTGGATTTATGATAAGATCATTTATTTATAACGGAATGATATATAAAGTCAATAGATTTTATTGAATATAAAATGTTATGGCTACACAAATCGGTAGTTCTAGATCTAGTCGCCCAAAACGAACTAATACAAGGAGTTTATTGAAATCATTGAATTCAAAATATGGTAATGTAGCTCCCGGATGGGGAACTACTCCTTTAATGGGTCTCACAATGGCTCTATTTTCGCAAATATTCCTATCTATTACTTTGAAGATTTATAATTCTTCTATTTTACCGGATGAAATTTCAATGAATAGGATTAAGTTGTATTTTGAACATAAATTAAGTCTATCATTCACTATGAGAATAACTCGTAATGTTTATAAAGGAAAAAAAAAACTCTAGAATCAAGCCATCTTACAAAACTTGAAGGAAAGGAAATAAAAGTTTTTGTGTTTTAGTTGATGGATCACATTAATCTACTCCAGCCAATGTAAATTATTTTGGAACAATTAAGAAAGACAAATGAAAAGAGAAGTGTTTAAAGAGAGGTAAAAAAAAAAAACACCTCCTTACAACTAATCAAATTCAATTTTTTTTTTGTTAGAAGGAAGAGACATCACTTAATGCTATGATATTCCTGTTCACATTTAGTGTAAATCTCAATCCCCAGTATTATCATATCAAATAAATTTTTTTTTTTTTAAAGGAGGAGAGACAGCTTTCTATTTCTTGTATTTTGTAATCTAAAGAAGAATTTTATTGGATCCTTCTAATTGAATAATAAATAAGCTATAAGCAACAGAGACTTTGCTCTAAGAAGCCTGATGACACAAACTGAAAAGAACACTCCACTAACTTATATACCAAAAGTGATAGAACCTAATTCTCGAAGCACTTGTTTTCATCTGCCCCTAATTCTGGGCTCATTTCAAGCAAATTATATTCCACATACAAAGCAAGAAGTTTTGCCACAAAGGAAAAATCTTGAATGCCTTGACGAAGGAGATAAAAATCTTTCACGTACTATAGCTACTCTTGCCTTCTTTTATATATAATTAAATGGTAAAAAAAATAATTAGAGTTTGAAATTCGGATGTATACATAGACTGAAACGCATATATTTTAATTCTACACATCTATGATATTACTCTAATCTTTATCCTTATACTAATCAATGATTTTATTGTAATTACTAAAAGTATATGCATCAGAGTAGTCGAATTTTACTTTTGAACAAATTTAACTCAAAATTTATCCAAAAACATCAAAATGGGCTTGTAGTAAATTAGGTAAATTTAACATAAAATTTAATTTTTCTATTGGGGCTAGTGCTTAGGGGCGTCCTCCCTCAAGCTATTTCTTCATCTCATTTCTCTCTCCTCCCTTATTCATCATTTTCATCCTCTTTTCTTCACAATCTCTTCTTCATTCTCAAAGCTTATCATCATTAGCATTCAAAAACTCTAAATTTTTGTGGGTTATCCAAAAATTCAAAGAAAAGAAAACGAATTTCCAATTTTTTTGGGGTCATTAATTGACACAGACTTTTTGTAGAGGATTGTGAAAAATTGGATTTTTTTTTCCGATGTATTGGAAATGGAGGTTTTAATATTTGGCATGTTTCAGATGACAGTTGGGAAGACCAAGTTACCGAGAACAACGTTTGAGTATGATAATTTTAACACATTCAACAATTAGTCAAAAAAAAGTTAGAAGTTTTACCATAAATCACGGTGGTAACATTAAGTAAAATAACGCTTCTTATTTTCTTTGAGGCAAAAAATATCATTCGCCACATATATCGTTTCCCAAACAAGGCCTTGAAGTTTAGGGTTGTTACTCTCCTTTGATCTCGAGATAGATTCTCATTTGAAATTTGAACTATTACATTTGGCTCCGAATTCGTTATATCCAATTTTACTGTTAAAATAGACATCTATTTAAACCGTAAAATAAAACAAAAACTAGATATATATATATATATATGTGTTGAATTTCACGAATTATGGGTTGGATTGATTTTACATGTAATGACCCGAATCTTTGAGAAAAATAAAAATGACGGTTTTGCCCTGTAAGGGCCAAATGTTGACTTTTTGATCGGGACACTTGTCATAAGGAATGTTGAACTCGAGATTCTGAATTCATAGATACATAGTATGCTGAAAGCTGGGATTGAATAGATTTGTTATGGGTCAAGAATGATTAGGGGCATTTTGGTAATTTTTTCATGAAGGGTATTTTGGTCATTTTGAGCCGAATAGGTGTGTGTGTGTGTGTGTGTGTGTGTGTGTGTGTGTGTGTGTGTGTGTGTGTGTGTGTGTGTGTGTGTGTGTGTGTGTGTGTGTGTGTGTGTGTGTGTGTGTGTGTGTGTGTGTGTGTGTGTGTGTGTGTGCGCGCGTGTGCGTGTGTGTGTGTGCGCGCACGCGCACGCTTTGGTGGGGTAGAGCCGAATAGGGAGAAGCCATAACAACAAAACCGTGAGAGAGACCAAGGGGGGAGGGGGCGCACCTAGAGAAAGAAAGAAAAAAAGAGGGAAGGAGTCTCAAGACCCGTCCCAAATCCTCCGGAATTAACGTGGGACGCGCCTAATCCCGTCTGACACGAAGTGACCAGGGAAAATTCCGTCTCTAGCCCTCACCGGGGCTTCCAGAGTACGCCAAGATCGTAGGAGGAGGAGTGTGATGTCTCGATCTCTACTACAGCCCGCATCCGCAATCAACCTGAAGGGCATTCAAAATAACAAAAACTGTGAGTGGACAAAATAATATTTTAATAAAAACATTTCACAAAAAATACATTTATGCCCTTCACTAAAAGTATATGCATGCATTCAAAAACCATTTATCAAACATTCATAAAGCCATTTGAAAACATTCTCAAACCTTTTAAGGGTTCATGCTCGGTCCCCATAAACCGTCATGACCCATAAAACCATTTATGAGTCCCCGGCCCGAAATCACAATAAAACCGTAATTCAATACATGGGAACTCAGCCCAAATCAACACAAGTGAGACTCTGACCAAATCCAGTAAACGTAAAATACCAAAACATAGAATATGGGGTCTCCGCCCCAAATCATTTCTAAAACATGGAACTCAGGGTCTCCGCCCCCAATCACTTTCATAGAACATCATACGTATAAACATATGTATAACCCATCTGTGGCACTTCTGAGAATATGCCAACTCGGGGCACACAGCCCCTAGGGAACACATCCCGATATATGTCATAATTCATCGCTATACTAGCGTGCACACTACTCGGGGTCTCACTCTGAGTCTTCCCCCAGGAATTCTCCATCTGGGAGGCTCTATCTCTGGATCTAGTACGAGCTCTATCTCTGGATCTAGTCTGCACATCTCTCCGGAATATGGTCCGGGACCACATCATAACTCATAACTCCCACTCCTGGAACGGGATCCCTATGGGTATACCCATTCTGGTCTGTGAATCGTGACTCTCCAGGTCGACGTCTGAAGGAGACCCTATAAATCATATGGAGGGTTTGTACATTTCAAAACACTTTCTTTCTCAAATTACATTTCAACTGGGTCTCATACCTGATTCATCTCAATAGGATTCCTCGAATCTGATTCAAATTCACTTTCATAGGCCTCGGCCTAAATCCACAGTTCAACAGGGTCTCATGCTTGAATTCTCATTTCACAAACCGAACTGGGACTCAAGCTCGATGTTACAATCAATTGTGCTTCTAGCCCGATATCACGACTAACTGGGCCTCAAGCCCGAAACCATAAAGCAACGGGGCCTCAAGCCCGATTTCACAACCAATAGGGCCTCCAGCCCGATACTACAGTCAATGGGGCCTTAAGCTCGAGATTACAACCAACTGGGCCTCAAGCTCGGATTCGTAAACCAACGGGGCCTTCAGCCCGATCGTATAACTCAAATGGACCCTCGGTCCGATTTCTCGTCAAATCAAATGGATTCCAAGTCCGAGAGTTCGTAAATGGGTCTCGTGCCCGATTTCATATTTCCAAATCCAAAACCAATTCATTGAACCCTCATTGAAAACTTAGCACGTACAAGCATCATATAAAACTGGAAATCTCGAAATACGTGCAAATACGTAAATCCTAGGCTACCACAAACAAATGCACTCATGGAATCACAAAACATGTATTAAAACACTTATAAAACATTTATACATGCATCAAGTTCAAAAGAAATGTTCACTCACAGACCATCTGAAGTCGCGCCTCGATACGCGTGTCATAAGCCTCTCCCAGGCCAATCGTCACCTCTGGGATTCCCTCACCTGTCCAAAACGTAATAGAAGGTTACTAACTACTTAAATAACCCCTCATTAAAGTCTCGTAATTTTCTGGAATTTTTAACTATTTTTAACCTCGAACCTAAAACTTCGGACAGCCCGAACTATATCGAAACGATGTCCGATTGACACGAAACCAGTCCCAAAATGTTCGTTACATCGAATAGATGATTTCACATGTTGGAACCTTCCCCAAAGGACCACTCACGTACCCTCACACGCTGCCCAAAGGGGCTGCACGTGGGAGCCACGCGTCTAGTGTTCAACTTCCCTATCCTTCGGCCTGGCCGGTCTGATTCGGCCAGCCCGGTTCACCCTGCAAATCCGGTCTGCCTGGACCGGCGTGACCGGTCCAAGGCTCTCCTTCCTTCATTTTTTGTCCAATCATTTCCTTTTCAATCCCAATCTTCCTATTTCATGATTTCCTATCTATTTATATAAAGAAAACAATTAAAAACTCTTTAAACCCCTTAGTTCCAAAACTTGGTTCACGGTCCAAAGTTCCCCGACAGCACCTAGGGCTGCTCAACCCTACCCAACCGTCCAAAACCTTCTCTATACGCTCCCAACAGCCCAATAAACCTTTCTCAAACACTCAAAACAGTCCATGATGCTCAAATCGAAATAAAAAGGAAAATGGGCAAAATCGAGCATACCTCCTCTCTCCACCATACATGGCGGCCCAGTCGCCTCCTGCTACCGCCCTCAGCTTCAACAGCCACCTCTCAGTCTCTTGGTTCCTCAAACATGATCATATGGGGTAAGAGTTTGGATTGGGGTTGGATGTTGATCGGGTTTTGGGTTTGGTATGCACGAACAAAGAAATGGGATGATATGCATGAATGTAAAATGGTGTCTAGTGGATGAATGACACTTTTCACTCATCCATTGGGCCCTGGGAAAAATATATGGGCCCCACTTAGGACAAAACCCAAGCTGTCTCGTAAAACGCGCAATACTTCCCTCGAACTTTTGTGAACTGTAACTTTTCCGTCGAACTTCCGATTTTGACGTGCCGCCTGTCTACAGATTCCTATCAACGTGATCTACGTAACCGTCCTCGACCCTCGGCCATCGGACCTCCTGGGTCAAGTCAACTATTTGCTCATATTTAACCAAATTACCTAAATGCCCCCGAACTTCCGAAAATCATAACTTCTTCCTCGAACGTCGGAATCGGGTGTGCCACCTCTCTATGAACTCTTGACATTCCGATTTATGTCATAGTCATTGGCCAAAGTCTATTTGACTACCTATACATAAAGTCAACGATTCGTCCATTCTAGGGGCAAAATCGTCATTTCGCCCGAACGTCCGTTAATCCTCGTTTAATCCCCGATTAGTCTCGCTAATCCATCATTAATTCTTAATTAATCCTGATAATTTGGGACACGTCGTTACAAGGAGAGTGTGAGAGAGAGGAGAACCTGGAAAAGAACTAGAGAGGAGAAGGAAACCTCTTGACTCGAAGACCCGAAACACCCCCCGTGAACTATTACTTTTGAATCTCCAACGCTGAACTCTGAAGCTTGGAACTAGAAAAGAGAAGGAAATCTAGCATCCTTCTGGACTCCCTGCGGTCATTTTAAGCTCAAGATATCAATAGTTGGACACGGGAAGGCGAGAGGGAGGACCTAGGAAGCCATGGCCGAATGTTCTAGGGGTTGGAGCAAGATATTAGGTGAGCGTTTCTTCGTTTAAATTTCACAGAGACCGTCCTTAGGTTGAGTACATGCAAATGGACTATTAGAACTTTTTATTTGGACATAAAATGGCCGAGATATGGACGGGTCACTATCGCGGGTCGAGTGACCCAAAAATCAGACAAACGGGTCTAGAAGACAACACTTGTGACTGGCACATGACCACCATGCGTAGTGAACTTTTTCCAGCGTGTGTGGCGACGGTTGGGGTTGTGGTCAACATGAAAGATGCTTGTTTTGCAATTTTGAGTTTAATGGTGTATTTGTTGATTTAATTGGACATCGATTGAGTATAGTTTCAAGGTTCAACATATATTGTTTATATTTTAAGTCCAAAATTAAATTGAGTAAATTAAAGGGTTTGATTTTAACCTTATTAGGATAATTGATGATAATTATGACAAGTAAAAAGTTTGTGAAAGTGGGATTGATTATGAATATTGCTTATATGAGTAACTAAAGGACTATTTGGATATGAACAATTTGAGGATTATATAAGCAGATTCTGATACATAGATAAGTTATGAGAATTAACCCTAAAGGCCTATGTTGATGAATCTATGATGTTTGATGATGATGATTACATTGATGATGATATGATGATGATGATTATGTTGATGGTGATAAAATGATGACATGACGACATGATATTATATATACACACACACATATATATATATATATGTGCAAATGATGATATATGTGATGTTAGTGCTATGATTATGATGATTGATGTAAAATATGTGAGAAGAATATGTTTAAATCGATGAATGTATGTAATTATATTTGAATATTACTAAATTCTATAACAATAGTAATAATAAATGGTGATAAGGTAAAACTGAATATGGTTGAACTAGTAAGTACGACTACTTGTCGGGGGAAATGGGTTGGACATGGGCAGTAACCCAATAATGGTGGGTTTAATTTGGTTAATCTATTAAAATATAGTCTCCTCCCACTAGTTATTTTTTCATCTCGCTTCTCTTTCCTATCTCCTTCATCCTCTTCATCCTCCCTACTTCACAAACACTCTTCTTCATTCTCATCATTTGCATTCACAAGCTCTAATTTTTCATGGATTATCAAAAAAATTTAAAGAAAAAAAAACGAATTTCCAATATTTTTTTTTTTGTTTCTGAGTTGTTAATTGACTCAAACTTTTCTTATAGGGTTGTAAAAAAATTGATTCTTTCCGATATTTGGGAAATTGAGATTTTTATGTTTCACAACTTTCAAGTGACAATCGAAAAGGCCAGGTTGCTGCGAATGGAGCTTGAGTATGATAATTTTAACATATTCAACAATTAAGAGGAAAAAAATAAGAAATGTTAAAAAATTTATCATAAATCACCGTGGCAACATTGAGTAAAATAATGCTCCTTACTTTCTTGGAGGCGAAAAATATCTTTCGCCACAAACATCGCCTCTCAAACAAGGACTTGAAGCTTATGGGTCTTTCCCTTATTTCCTCTTGATATGGATTCTCATTTGAAATTTTAGTTATTGTGTTTGGCTCCGAATTCGTTCTATCCAATTTCATCGTTAAAATTGGTATATTTATTTGAACCGTTAAAAAATTAGTTATATATGGAGTGAATTGCCCGAATTATTGACTAGATCGATTTTCCATTCAAAATAGACATTTATTTTAACCGTTAAAAACTAGCCGTTGTAGTAAACGTATGTTTTTATATATTCAAATTTGAAAGAACAAAAAATGAATTTAATATTCAAAGTTTCTGAAAATATAGAGAGTCTGATTTTAATAGTTGTAAAAACTGGCTAGCTATTAATAACTTTTTGGTCATTTTAAATTAAATTTATCCAAATATTTAACTAGTCTAATGTAGATACTCTAAAAATAATCACTAATTAAAAAGTTGAATCCCAAATTATAATCCTAATCAAATAAATACCCTCAAAACACAAATCACATCAGCTACTGATGTAGTTGCTGATCTCATACCCATTCATTACTCTAAATTCCAGAGATTCCTAGTGCCCATTTAAAGAAATTAAACATGGAAAATACAAGCTTAATTAAACATTTTCATTACCATGATTGGGCTACATTTTTAGATAAATTACGATGGCGTACAATCAATTACGAAATACATTTATCATGTAACTTGAATTGTTTATAAATGTGTAATTATTCAAAGTTAAGAGAGATGAGTGAACAACTCACTTACTATGCATAATTTTTACGGGAGCACGATTTTTTCCGTTCACTTGCACATTTTAATTCTTGGTCGGCAACAACCCTAACTTTACTTTCTTTGATTTTAACCCGCTAAATTCTTTTGAAGATTTGTTAGTAAGTGATAAGGCGAAGTTATTATTAAAAGAGACTTCATTTCATATGGGCATGTATGTTATCTATTTTTCAGAAGCGATTATGGTATCATTTATTTTGTGTACTTAAAAGTGTACAAAATAAATACGCATGCACTCATATTTTTAATATTTATTAGTAGAATATAAGATGTTAATAATGAATTCGAAAGAAATAAGGAAGGAAAAAATTATAGGATAGGTGTACTCCTAGGACCCTTCTGATCCCAGGATGCCTGTCCGTGCCCAAAAAGTTGTCGTAGCGGAATCCGGGGTCGTCATTCGGTAGCAAGTGACACGACCCATCACGACCCATCTCAATCCCCCGGGATTAACGCGGGATGTGTCATGCTCTCATCTAACACGAAGTGTCAGACAAGAAATAATTCATATCTCAGCCCATACGGGGCTCCCAGAGCGCGCCAGGATCGGTGGAGGAGTGTGATGTCTTGGTCTCTGTTACAGCCTGCATCTGTGATCAACCTGAAGGACATTGAAACCATTAAAAACAGTGAGTGGACGAAAATCAATAAGTTCATAAAACACATTTCATAAAAAGACATTTATGCCCTTCACTAAAAAGTATGCATGCATTCGAAAACCAATAATCAAACTATTTATTTTAATTAAATCATTAGGGTCTTAGCCCAAAACTATAAATCCAAGTAAATGGGAACTCAATCCAAAACCGTAAATCCAAACCATGTGGGTCCCTACCCAAATCCATTGACACCGAAAACCAAATCATAAATCCAATAAATCTGAAATCCGAATACATAATCCAGTAAATCCATAAATCACAATTCCATCCAATACCATTATGTACCAATCCTCGGCATTCCAGATGCATAGCGTCCCAGACATCATGTCACGGTTCAAGCTACGCGTGCTACCCGGGGTCTCAACCCGAGTCAATCTCTGACATCCCAGATGTCTGACGTTCCAGACATCTAGCAATCCTGCTCCTGAGTCACTATACGGTCTGGTCACTCCGTACAGTGACCCCTCGTAGGCAATGCGCCATGACTACTCCATCGTCCCAGACGACTAGAGGAGACAATCCAGAGATATAAGGATGGTATATGGAAAACCATTTCATAAATCATCTCAAACCGTTCAAATGGGCATACACCCGGGATTTCCATAAAACCATCGTAATCCACAAATCCGATTTCTCAAATCCAAAACCATTTATCCAAATCCATTTATGGGTCCCCGATCCGAAACCACATTCATAAATACAATTGGGCCTCATGCCCGATTTCGTAAACCAACTGGGCCCTTGGCCCGATGCCTCATTTAATCAAATTGACTCCAAATCTGATAGTTCGTAAACCAAATGGGTCTCAAACCCGATTCCATATTTCCAAATTCAAAATCATACCATTGAACCATTATTAAAACAATAAACCTCGACATACGAGTAAATACGGAAAACAGCTTGAAATACATGCAAATATGTAAATCACCAATACCACAATCATCATCATAGAAATTACATATGTAAAACATATAAAGCAATTATGCATGCATCACAATTTAGAAAACAATGTCCACTCATAGACCGTCCTACGATGCCGCCTTGATATACGTGTCATAAGCCTCCCCGGGCCAAATCACCATCCTCAAATATCCAAACCTGTCCAAATCATACTAGAGGGTTCCTCTCATTATAGCCCCCTAATTTTCTGGGATTTTTAAACGTATTTAAACTCGATCCTAAACCTTCGGACATCCCGAACTATATCGATACGATATCTGATCGACTCGAAACCAGTCCCAATGACACGACCCACCCCCAATCCCCCAGGATTAAGGACTAAGTCATGCTCCCGTCTAACTTACGCGTGACACGAAGGCTAAACCGACGTCCGACCTCCATGTGACACGTAAGTTGGACAAGGGATTTCCAAAACGAATCGTCCACAAGTTCCAGACTTCCCAGAGCGCGCAAAATCTACTATGGATCGCTTGTGTGATGTCTCCGCCTCTCTCTACCAACAGCCTGCACCGCAACAACCTGCAGGGTATCAAAAACATAAAAAACTATGAGTGGACAAAAATACAGGATAAGTTTAGAAAACAGTTTATTAGAAAGACATTCTATCCTCCGTTTAAAAAACCAATGCATGCATAATCAACTCATATCATAAAACCATTTCATTCAATTACGAAAACCGAACTTATTTCCTTTCCTCAAATCCCGGGCCTCAGCCCAAAACCATCAAAATCCATAACATCCGGGCCATTACCCAAAACATCGGAAAACCATCATTGAAAACCATCATTATCAAGTTCTCATCGAAATCCAAAACACATTTGAAATCCATTTCAACCAATCAAACCTGTTGGATCTATCCGAGTGTTTAAACTCCCGAGTCTTTAAACTCAATCCAAGCCTCAATATAATCCGAGTCTTTAAACTCCTGAGTCTTTAAACTCAATAGGCCTACGGGGGAAATCACAATATCCGAGTCTTTAAACTCCCGAGTCTTTAAACTCAATCCAGATCTTTAAACCCAATCCGGGCCTGCCCCCGTCATGTATCATATCCAGGTCTTTAAACCCAATAACCAGATCCAGCAAATCCAATCCAAAACCATTTTAAAACTATTTCCAAATCCATGTCCAAATCCGAATTCGAAATCACTATTTCGAATTTCAAGTCGAATATGAAATCATCATCCCGAATCCAAATCCAAAATCATATCCATAATCCATTTCCAAATCCGAATCCGAAACCATCAGTCCGTAAGCCAACATCCAGAATAACCATTCCAAACCCAAATCCGGAAATCCATTTTCAAGTTCCAAAACCGAATCCTTTTTCCGAAATCTGATTCCAAAACCTGAAATCACGTTTATCGAAATCTCTTTTCTAAACTGAGCTACAAGCCCGAAATCACTTTTCCAAAATCCATTTTAATTCATTGAAATCAAATAATATTTCAAATCCCAAAATCAAATCATCAAAACCATGGTCAAATCTCAATATAAATCGTAAGCTCATAAAACGTGCAAATACGTAATTATCTCGAAGTATGTACAAAATCGCAAATCATCAGGATCATATCATAAACATAGAAATCACGTATAGAAAACATATAAAAACGTATATGCATGCATCATAAGTTAGAAAAAAAAGTCCACTCACAGATCATTCCTGCTACTGCCTCGATACGCGCGCAAATACGCTTTCCCGGCTAATCCACGATCACTGGCTTTCTTGAACCTGTCCAAATCTCATAATAAGGTCACTAACCACTTCATTAAGCTTCTACTAAAGTCCCGTAATTTTTCCTAATTTTAAACTATTTTTAAATGAGCCCTAAAATCTTTTGACATCCCGAAACATATCGAGACGATGTCCAATCGACTCGAAACCAATCCCAAAATGTTCGTTACATCGAATAGTTTAAAAGTCGTGTTGAAAACTTCCCCAAAAGGGGCCCCACGCGCCCACACGTGCCGCCCAAAGTGGCTGCGCGTGGGCCTCACGCGCCAAGTTACTGTTCATCTTCAACCTCTCGCTGGACCGGTCTGAACAGGTTCGAGCTGGCTCGGTCCAGCCGAACCGGCGGTCACGGTTCAGGGTCCAATTCCAGCCCGATTTTAGTCCTGTTTCTTCCATTAATTTCGTCCTTTCAATCCCATTTAATTTAGCTAATCAAAATAGGGAATTCAGACCTGAAACTTACCTCCTCGATTAATCAACATACGGCCAACTCCCCGTCGTCGAGTTCCTACGATCCTGGCTGCCTTTGCTTGTGGTTCCAAGCCCAAACATCTCCTTGGAACCTTTAGAAGCCTAGCCAAGAAACCAATTCGATCACCACTCATCAAAATTGAGTTTGCCATTTTCAAACGAAAACTGGACTTTTCACGGTTTCTCACTTACCGTCCGTCGTGCCTGCTGCCTTGACCACTACTAGCTTCAGCTCAGCCACCCTTTCATATTTCATTCACAAAGTGACAACAAAGGGTGAGGTTTGAGGGATGTTGGGAAGCTAGGATTTCACGGGCATTCCTCCATGTCTCTGTTCTCCACAGTTCTGCTTCCACCGTCCACAACGGTTCACGGTGAGCCTACCACGTGCTTGTCTAAGCCTCTTTTTTTCTATCTTCTATTTATAGGAAATATGTGAAGAATTAAGGGAAGTCGATTGAGGGGGGGGGGGGGGGGGATTCTCATTTGCACGCACAAGCACTCTGTTTTTCCTTTCAAATCGTGCAAACCCTTTTAAAAACAAAACCTGAGATATTATGAGAAACGGTGAGGAGGGTTCTATTTTAACAACCCGTCCTAGAGACCGGGATTAGATAAGTGGTTAATGACGGATTAGTGAAGTTAATCGGTGATTGGTTGGACGCTTTCGGACGGACGGTGCCGAAAGAAGATTTTACCCCTATAATGGGCAAATGTTGACTTTTTGATTGGACGGTCAAAAGGACTTTGACTGATGACCGTGACGTAGTTCAGGACATCACGAGTTCTTAGATAGGTGGAACGTCCGATTCCGACATTCGATGGAAAAGTTATGGCATTCGAAAATTTGAGGGTAGTTCGGTAATTTCGTTAAAAAAGGGGCCATTTGTTGACTTTGCTTACAACATGGAATTTTCACGTACTTTGAGGACCGTTAGGTAGGTCTCGAGTCCCTAATTCCAACGACAGGCGGCATGTGCCCTTTGGAGTTCGGGAAATAGAGTTATGAGTCAGGGATTACGAGGGGCAAAATGGTAATTTGCCATCCAAGGGCATTCTGGTCCTTTCTGTGCATAGGGATGTGTGCCCAGTAAGAGTGGGACACTTGGCTGCATTTGAAATGGATGACCACCAGGTTTTGGACACCTGGCAGGGGCTGGACGGTGGTAGCAGTGTGTACAACCGCCTTAAGGTTTGTTCAAAATGGGTTATGTTGTGCTCGGGTTTGTAAGAAAAACAAAGGAATGGTTCGTATGGACAGTGAACCCAGTTCCTCTAACCCAAACCCCAACCCATGAAGAAGAATTAGGATCAGGAAAGGCTGAGGACAGTGACATGTTAGTGGTAGGACTGGGATAGCCACCATAGGCGGTGGTCAGACTGCGGGAAACAGAGCAGGGGAAGGAATTAAAAAAATCCAAACTTGTCAAACGTGGGTCTTTGGTGGTGGCTTGTTCATCAAAGTTGTTAAGAAAATCAAGAAGAAGGTAGTGGTAACCACGGGGGAGCTCACGGCGGACAGTAAGTCTATTTCCCGCGAAATTATAGTTTTCAAACGATAATGGTAGTTTAAGATTTCGTGGTTAATATTGATACTGGTTCATTAGGAAAGGTGCTAATTATGATGATGAACTGATGGACGCAGAATCAAGGCCAACAGTGGCCGGCGTGTCGAGAACACAGAGGAGACGTTTTGAAGCTTTGATCGAGTTCGAAGATGGTAAGGTGTAGTCTTGATTTTTACTTAAGAATATTATAGATTAATTAGGAATGAAGGAAAGAAGCTAGAGGCTCAAATAGAATAAAAAACGGACCGAAAACATAGGAATTACAGCAGCGAACCGCTCACGCTGGTCCAATTGGACCGGGTCTGCAAGAACCGAACCGAACCCGGTTCAACTGAGGTTGAAGACAAGCACAGTGTCTGGCGCGTGAGGCCTAAACGCAGCCTCTTTGGGCGGCGCGTGTGGTCGCGTGGAACAGAGTTTGAGGAAGGTTTCAACACGACTTTTAAAGTATTTGATGTAACGAACATTTTGGCGTTGGTTTCGAGTCAATAGGACATCGTCTCGATAAATTTCGGGATGTCCGAAGGTTTTAGGCCTCAGTTAAAAATAGTTAAAAATTCGGGAAAATTACGGGGCTTTAGTATAAGCTTTATGAAGTAGTTAGTAACCTCAGTATGGGGTTTGGACAGGTTCGGGAAAGCCGGTGATAGTGGATTGGCCGGGAACGGCGTAGGTGCACGTGTATCGAGGCAGCGGCAGAATGGTCTGTGAGTGGACTTTTCTTTTTAACTCTTGATGCATGCATATATTTTTTTTATATGTTTTATATACGTGATTCTATGATTTGATTTATGATCTCGATGGTTTACGGTTTTGCACGGTTTTTGAGATATTTACGGAATTGTACGTTTTATGAGATTTCGATTATGTTGCGATTTGAGCATGGTTTTAATGATTTGATTTTTGGATTTGAAACGCGATTCGATTTCAATGATTTGAAATGGATTTTGGAAAAGTGAATTCAGATTTGGTTTTGAGACTTGGAAAGGAAGACTGGATTTGGGTTCGGAATGATGGTTCTGGATGCTAGCTTACGGAATCATAGTTGCGAATTCGGAGAAGGATTTCCTAGGGTTGTCGAATGGAAAAATGGTTTTGGGTTTAAAGACCTGGAAAAACAAAAGAAAAAAAAAACGCTGGATCTGGTTTTGATTTAAAGACTCGGATTGATTGACGGGGGGGAGGGCCCTAGATTGATATGTTTTGAGTTTAAAGACTCGGTATCTGTTTTGAGTTTAAAGACTCGGTGATTGTGATACCCCCTGAGGCCTGTGATTGTGTTTTGAGTTTAAAGACTCGTTGATATCCCGGGAAGGCCTGATTATTGCGCATGGTTTTGAGTTTAAAGACTCGGGCGCACTTGAGATCCAACACCTCGCATGATTGATGTTTTTCACTGGTTTTTCATTGGTTTTGGGCAGTGGCCCGGATGATATGGATTTGATAAGTTTTGGGACTGAGTTCCCGTATTTGAGATTGATTTGATATTTGAGGCTAAGGCCTGGATTTGATTCGGATTTTCAAATGGTTTTCATTGATGGTTTTGATATGAATGGTTTCATAATATGTATTGATATGTATGCATTGGTTTTTAAATTGAGGGTATAACTATAATTTCTTTTGAACCGTTTTCTAAATTATTGTTTATTTTTGTCCACTCACAGTCTTTTCATGTTTTCGATACCCTCTAAGTTGTTGCGGTGCGGGCTGTTGGTTGAGAGAGACGAAGACATCACACCCGCGATCCACAGTAGATTCTGTGCACTCTGGGAAGTCCGGATACTTTTAGGACGGTTCGTTCAAGAATCCCTTGTCCGACTTACGTGTCACATGGAGGTTGGAAGTCGGTTTAGCCTTTGTGTCATGCGTAAGCTAGACGGGAGCAAGGTTTAGCCCTTAATCCGGGGGAATTGGGGGTGGGTCCTGTCATGTATGACCTTCTAGCAAGGGAAAAGTGTCCCAAAACCATTGGGCACACTTCCCAAGATACCAAGTGGCACCATTTTATTGGGCACAGATCCTTATGCAGCGAAAAGACCAAAATGCCCCTGCCTTGACAAATTACCATTTTGCCCTTTCCATACTTCACCTCATAACTAAGCTATCCGATGTCTGATGATAGTGTGTCGCCTGTCACTATACTCAGGGAATCGAGACCTACCTAACGGTCCTCGAAATACGTGAAAATAACTCGTCGTCTAAAAAGTCAACAAATTGTCCCTTTTAACCAAATTACTAAAATACCCTCGAACTTCCGAACACCATAACTTCTTCTTTGAATGTCGGAATCGGACGTGCCACCTGTCTATAAACTCGTGACATCCCGAACTACGTCACAGTCATCGGTCAAAGTCCATTTGACCGCCTGAACTAAAAGTCAACCTTTTTGCCCATTCTAGGGACAAAATCGTCATTTCGCACTGTCCGTCAGAAATTACCTAACTAATCTCCAATTAAGCACACTAATCCATCATTAACCACTAAACTAATCCCGACTTCCAAGACGGGTCGTTACACCCAAAATTTTCTTTACATCGAATATATGAAAACACATGTTGAATACTTCCCCAAAAACGCCCCCACGAATCGCCCAAAGACGCTGCGCGTCGAGCCCACGCGCTGAGACACTGTTCATTATCTTCCTTGGTTAAATTGGTCTGAATCGATTCTCTGTAATTCCGATTCAGCCGGACCGGCGAGGCCAGTTCACCCCCTATTCCTCAGCCATTTTCGACACAGTTTTCTCCTACATGTTCCTCTAATCCTCCGCTAGGGTTCTATGAATTCAAAAACAAAAAAAAACGGTTTAGATCATTACTTGTAAACGCAAATCCGTAGCCCAGTTTTTCCTCCCTATGTTCTTCTGTTTCCAGCTAGCCACGACCACGAAACCAGGCCCAAACTTCTCCTTCTTGTCCCTAGAACGTGACTCAACACACAAAAACAACCCATACACGCCAAAACTTAGGGTTTCGATAATGAGGAAACATGGGAGGTTCTTGGGTTCCTGATTAAGTCATCAGCCAATCAGATTTTTAGGTTTATTTAATTCGAATCTCGAGACAAAAGTTTCCAATTTCGATCTCGTGACCATAACTTATCTGTTCGACGTCCGATTTCGACATGCCGCCTGTCTACGGACTTGTGACGTCCCGATCTACGTCACGGTCATCAGTCCTCATACGTTTGACTCCCCGAGTCAAAATTCAACATTTTACCCAAGTTTAGGGGCAAAATGGTCATTTTACACCGTCCGTCTGAAATCCCTCAACTAATCTCTGATTAGTCATACTACATCTGACAGGACACGTCCCAACTGGACGTCAAAAACCGTACCCGGTCCTGCTCCCGTCTGACAAGTCAACTGAAAGTCCGAAACTACCCTTCAGTACCTGCCAGACAAGGGAATTTTGTGCATGTGCCTGCTCATACCTCCACGTCTGGAATAGCCTCGATCAACGCGCCACGACCCGAAGGGTTAATAAAACAGAAAAGGTGTGAGTGGACAAAAATGAACTCTTTATAAAAAAATTTATCAAAATACAATCTTCCCCTCCAGTTTTCACAAACTTGCATGCATATCGTAAAACATGAGTGACCGATAAAATCAAAACATATTTTCCCATGGTCCATAAAACTCATGTTCACCAAATCAGTTCATGTTATAAAACCTCAAATCCCGGCTCTCATGCCAACACATGTGAAAACATAATCACTGGCCACAAAGACCAAAATCCCGTACTCAATACCAGTACGTCATCACAATCAATACCAATCCGCACTACTCACAAGTGCATAAAATATCACAAATCACATCTGCACTACTCACAAATGCACCATCAATCAAACTGCACTACTCACAAGTGCTGCACTACGCGTAGGCCAATATCCAGTCACTCTCTCGGGAATAAACACCTCTGGGCTCAACCTCCTCGGGCTCAGTCACCTCTGGGCGGACACATCCCCAGGATCAGACACCTCCGAGTGGTACATCCAGGCTCAGTATCATCCGAGAAGCTGACTACCATAGGATCAACTCCCGATCCTACAATCACATCCCCCAAGCTCCGGTCGTCTGGGTAATCCCCCCAAGCACCGACCGTCTGGGAATATCACAATCACAATGAAAACCATCCTGGGAATTACATCCCAAAACATTTCAATCAAATCTTGACTTCATACCAAGTCAAGGTCATTCTCAACTGGGTCTCAAGCCCAAAATACCTTTTACACATAAACCGTTAAAATCACATTTAAATCAATAGAATAATCCGGAAATCATCATTGACTCACCAACCAAGTCAAAATATCATTTTAGAAATCATTTAGACTCCGGGCCTAGCCCAAAACATCATTTGCACGTTCCTCGTAAAACGTGCCCAAAAACTGATTAAAATAATCATAAAATCCCAATAAATCATTAATTTCACAATTTCACAAATGACTCCAAATCCGGGTCGAAATCACTATTCACTTGGGTTCTCATGCCCAAAATAACATTACCACGCAAATCCATGCGTTGCAACCTCCGTTGCCATTTTCACGTAAATCCACGAAATTGACCATTGACTCATTCCCGAGTCACCACATCATTTTTCAATCCATGACTCAATAATCCGAGTCCACACATTATTTCCAACCAATTTTAATCCCGGACTCATAAACCAAGTCCAAACATCATTTTTTACCAAATTTCGTAATTTCTCGAAAATCACCCAATAATAATAATATAATAATCATAAAATCGAGAAATTACCGGATTGAAACACAAATCATGCCCAAGCATATAAAATCATATAATAAGGCATTAGAAATCATATATGCATGCATCACGGTTAGAAAACAAAGTCCACTCACACACACCGTCCAAAACGGTCCGTTTCCGAGCTGCACGTTTTTTCGTAAAATCTGGAAATCACAAATCCTGTCCAAAACCATTATAGAGGGTTACTAACATCTCAAAATACATCATATAATTTTCCCCAATTTTTCCGGGATTTAAATACGTATTTTAAACGTAAAACAAAACTTCGGATACGCGGAACATTATCGAAACAATATCCGATTTCACCGAAATCAACGTCAAAATGTTCGTTACACTGAGAGGATCAAAAGTCATGTTGACCTCACCTTGAGACTAGGCCGGACGCGCCCCCACGTGCCGTCGTGAGTGGCTGCGCGTGAAACCCACGCGCCAGCTACAGTGCTGTCGTCTCAACCCGTTTGTCTGGTAAACGAGTCCTTTAACCCGCGAACAGACCCGGTTGGTTCTCTGTCAATTCGACATTGTTTCCATCAATTGATCATTCAATCAGTTTCGAATTAAGTTCAATTAAAGATCTGTGGACTCAATTTCAAACAATCTTACCTATAACCCCACGATCACAGTTGATCATTCGAAGGTCCTCCGGCCATTGTTCCTCATTCCAAAACCTTCACCGTCACACGATTTCCCTAAATTGATTCAACCAGCAGTATCAAGGGACTCAGGTAAGCATTTTCCCCAACTCAATTGCATCAAATCATGGCTCAAACTCCACGACTCAAGTTCGACATTCCTCACGGTTACCAAACCCGTTCAGAGCCAATTGGGCATCAATTCACCTCGTTTTTGATCTGGTTCCACTCGTATCAACCTCAGGAAGCTATTTCCAAGCTTCAAATCGATCATCACGGCTCAATTCATCCTAATCGAATTTCCCCCCTCAAAATTCGAAAATTCGAATTTCCAAATTCAAGCCCTCTCTCTGTCCCTCGTGTTTCCTTGATGAATAAATCTTAACACCCTCTCAATTCCTCACACACTGGTTCAGAAATGGAAGGAAATGGTGGACAATTTCAGACTCTCTCATTCTCTGTGTTTTCTTGCACACGGGTAAGAAAACAGAAGAGAAATAATGGAAATTAGAGGATAATTAATTAATTAAAAATAATAAAACATAATCATTTGGTCTCCCCCAAAATCATGGATCCATGTTTTGTGCCTGATTTTAAGGGATGAGTGACACTTGTCACTCATCCAAGTGTGTCCAGTCACCGGGTACTGTTCATATTAAAATATTATTTTATTCCCGGTTCGTTCGGTTAATCGAGCCTGATTCCGTGACCATAACTTCGTCGTCGAATCTCCGATTTCGGCATGCCGCCTGTCGTTGGATTCGTATCGACGAGACCTACGTAACGGTCCTTGGCCCTCGTCCATCGGACCTTCCGATCAAAAAGTCAACATTTGGCCCCTACTATGCCAAATTACCAAAATACCCCTCAACTTCCGATCATCGTAACTTTCTCTACGAATGTCGGAATCGAACGTGCCACCTGTCTATGAACTCGTGACGTCCCGAACTACGTCACCGCCATTGGTCAAAGTCTGTTTGACCGCCCGAACTAAAAGTCAACATTTTGCCCACGCTAGGGGCAAAACGGTCATTCTGCACGTTTCGTCCGATTTCACTCAACTAATCCCCGATTAGTCATTCTAAATCATAATTAACTAATATTCAATCCCGATATTCGGGACGGGTCCTTACAACCTTCCCTCCTTAAAGAATTTCGTCCCCGAAATTCCAACTACTCGTATTCCACAACTACCTCGTGGAAAACAAATGGGCCTCACAACACGTGTACACCTGTACACCCACTAGCCAACGCAGAACTCGTCTGCACTCAGACGTCACATCGCCGATGCACGTCACACTAACTACACTCGACGGCCTCGAGTGAAATCGATCACCAGAAATTGGCAATATCACAATTAAGCTGACTCTTTCAGCTTGACGGCCTCACGTAATCACTACTGTGCCCTGACATCCGCTCTCATAGAGAGTCACCAAAACTCACGAGTCAGTCCATGCTGACACCACAAGCCAAACTGTCACCACCAAACTTTACCACCCTAGTAAAGCGCCAATCAGTAACAAATCAGTGACAACACATCATACCACCACGTCTGTCAATGTAGCACAAGATCAACAACATGATCTCCCCTCGCAGGGCAAACTCAATCCTGCGACAAATACCAACAGCAGTATCCACAACTGTCACCCCCTCAGCGATCCCAGATGCTGGTAAGGTCACGACAAGGTAACATCTCGCCGCAAAGCAACTTGCGGTCACACTAACCACTAACTCACTCATCCTGAGTATACGCATACCGTCATCACACTCAAACAGACGGTGTAACTGGAACACATTGAACACTAGCCTAGCAGTGATCACACAACTCGACACTAGAGTTATACTAGCCAACCATGGCTAAGAGCACTTGCTCAAACAATCACTGAAATCATCAGAATCACTCTGCCCAGTGCATCGGGTTCAATGTCCAGTTCACGTTCACAACCCATCCAATGGTATCAGGATTAAGCCGACTACTAACACGTTCACCAACATACCACTGGTATAACCCGTATACCGTCACCCGACACCACGAGTCTGCAAAGTATCGTACCCCAAACCATGTACAAGGTACATACATCTATCCATTGACAAGATCACAACCTACCTAGGTCATAACCAAACACGTTGCAATAATGGAGTCCATTTTCCCAAACCAGCAAGAGACAAATCGATACTCCACGAATCAGCTAGTTCCAATTCCGAATCCGAATCCGCAATTTCGTAAGAAATCCCGAATCCAAACCCATATATCACATTTTTAATTCATGTCCAAATCCGAATCCGAAATCATTATTCCGTAAGCTAGCATTTGGAATAATCATTCCGCACCCAAATCCAGTATTCCACTTTCAAGTTCTAAAATCGAATCCTGAATCGTCACCCAGAAATTCGATTCCAAAACCCGAAATCTCGTTCACGTCCACTCGGACACACCAAAACCGAACCTATCGGTTACCCATTTATTATACTCGGTTGACTTCATAAGGAAGCCAATCCAACAACCACACGGTTAAGGTTGACAAAATCCGACCACTTCGGAAACCTACTCACTCGTGTAATATACCATAAAGGGCTCCACTTCGAAAAGAAGTTCAGTCCCGTCATTTACGACTCACATACCGGGGTAAGAGTGATAAACTCTCTCCCCATCTGGATCATCGAAATCATGACCCAGATCCATCACGACGTTAGCTGACCATGAACATCACGATCCTGGATCGTCACAATGCCCAATGTCCACGACATCACAAACCTGATCCACCTAGGATCCACACAGTTAACTACTAAGAACCATAGGGTCTTACACCCTCATCTAATTTGCGTACTGTCACAACGGTTGACAACCAACGCCCACAATAAAACAATTCAGTCAACGACGAGACACGCCGCGACTGTGGGTTCTCATGGATTACCTCGTATCTATCCTTGCCATCCCACCTAGGGAAAACCAAGGATGATCCAAAATAATGACACCAATACTCATCCTACGTGGATGCAAACAAAACTCACTACACTCCCCACACCATGTAACCCAACATCGTCTGCCACCAAGCAGAAAATAAGAAGTCACCCCTGATGACTTCAGAATTACCTAGTCCCAATGCGGAAAACCCGCAATCCTCCTCAAACACAACCTCTTACGATTCCGTAGGTCCAACCATGTTGGAACCATCGGACTCGGACACCAACCACGTGTCCCCTTTGGACTGGTTACTGACACATACCCAACTCGACGAAGTCACAACCCGACTCGTGACTCATCGTCAGCACAACCCCGGCACCAACACCATCATACAAACAACAGTATCAGTATGAGCACACCGTGTGCAAAACTGACAACTCTGGATCTCCGCTCATAACAAGCGACGACCCCGTACCTCTGATCGAATAGGAGAAACTCTGCCTCCCTCGTACCCAACAACTCTGGGTACAATCACCCTGACAACTCATGTGAGAAAAGGAAACGTCCCCTGAACGTCCCCCAATTCTCTGCAACCACTCCCGGTAGTAGTGCCTGCCACAAACTTGTGCAGACCTAACCACCAGACATCACTATCGAGACTCCACATCCAATGGAATCAAGTACCCGTACAACTACTCTGTATCCCCACTCTGGGATTCCATCGACATGTACCAACCCCGACTGTGGATTCAAGTTCCACCACTGAAGCTGACATGACTAGACCTGACACAATCGTCACTCGGTCTCGACTTCGAAAAGTCAATAAAAGTCAAACCACTAGCTAGCACACATTTCCGCACAAGGAATTTACTGAGAATATTCTCATCCTGGGTCCAACCTACCCAATTGTGCTACCTTCCAAGCCTCTGGATCCAACAAATCCTGGGACCCACAAGAATACTGATTCGACAATTAGTAAGCCGTAGCTACACATATTAATATCTGACCCACAAACCAAGGTCAATTACATTCCGAGATTAATCACAAGGTCTCAAATACCCCAATATACCCATCCCACTACCAGGTCGCGCACGAGGCTCACGTTCCGGAGGTATGGCATGGCAACAACATCAGCAACCTAGTGCTCTGATACCAATTTGACAGGACCCGTCCCAACTGGACGTCAAAAACCGTACCCGGTCCTGCTCCCATCTGACAAGTCAACTGAAAGTCCGAAACTACCCTTCAGTACCTGCCAGACAAGGGAATTTTGTGCATGTGCCTGCTCATACCTCCACGTCTGGAATAGCCTCGATCAACGCGCCACGACCCGAAGGGTTAATAAAACAGAAAAGGTGTGAGTGGACAAAAATGAACTCTTTATAAAAACATTTATCAAAATACAATCTTACCCTCCAGTTTTCACAAACTTGCATGCATATCGTAAAACATGAGTGACCGATAAAATCAAAACATATTTTCCCATGGTCCATAAAACTCATGTTCACCAAATCAGTTCATGTTATAAAACCTCAAATCCCGGCTCTCAGGCCAACACATGTGAAAACATAATCACTGGCCACAAAGACCAAAATCCCGTACTCAATACCACTACGTCATCACAATCAATACCAATCCGCACTACTCACAAGTGTATAAAATATCACAAATCACATCTGCACTACTCACAAATGCACCATCAATCAAACTGCACTACTCACAAGTGCTGCACTACGCGTAGGCCAATATCCAGTCACTCTCTTGGGAATAAACACCGCTGGGCTCAACCTCCTCGGGCTCAGTCACCTCTGGGCGGACACATCCCCAGGATCAGACACCTCCGAGTGGTACATCCAGGCTCAGTATCATCCGAGAAGCTGACTACCATAGGATCAACTCCCGATCCTACAATCACATCCCCCAAGCTCCGGTCGTCTGGGTAATCCCCCCAAGCACCGACCGTCTGGGAATATCACAATCACAATGAAAACCATCCTGGGAATTACATCCCAAAACATTTCAATCAAATCTTGACTTCATACCAAGTCAAGGTCATTCTCAACTGGGTCTCAAGCCCAAAATACCTTTTACACATAAACCGTTAAAATCACATTTAAATCAATAGAATAATCCGGAAATCATCATTGACTCACCAACCAAGTCAAAATATCATTTTAGAAATCATTTAGACTCCGGGCCTAGCCCAAAACATCATTTGCACGTTCCTCGTAAAACGTGCCCAAAAACTGATTAAAATAATCATAAAATCCCAATAAATCATTAATTTCACAATTTCACAAATGACTCCAAATCCGGGTCGAAATCACTATTCACTTGGGTTCTCATGCCCAAAATAACATTACCACGCAAATCCATGCGTTGCAACCTCCGTTGCCATTTTCACGTAAATCCACGAAATTGACCATTGACTCATTCCCGAGTCACCACATCATTTTTCAATCCATGACTCAATAATCCGAGTCCACACATTATTTCCAACCAATTTTAATCCCGGACTCATAAACCAAGTCCAAACATCATTTTTTACCAAATTTCGTAATTTCTCGAAAATCACCCAATAATAATAATATAATAATCATAAAATCGAGAAATTACCGGATTGAAACACAAATCATGCCCAAGCATATAAAATCATATAATAAGGCATTAGAAATCATATATGCATGCATCACGGTTAGAAAACAAAGTCCACTCACACACACCGTCCAAAACGGTCCGTTTCCGAGCTGCACGTTTTTCCGTAAAATCTGAAAATCACAAATCCTGTCCAAAACCATTATAGAGGGTTACTAACATCTCAAAATACATCATATAATTTTCCCCAATTTTTCCGGGATTTAAATACGTATTTTAAACGTAAAACAAAACTTCGGATACGCGGAACATTATCGAAACAATATCCGATTTCACCGAAATCAACGTCAAAATGTTCGTTACACTGAGAGGATCAAAAGTCATGTTGACCTCACCTTGAGACTAGGCCGGACGCGCCCCCACGCGCCGCCGTGAGTGGCTGCGCGTGAAACCCACGCGCCAGCTACAGTGCTGTCGTCTCAACCCGTTTGTCTGGTAAACGAGTCCTTTAACCCGCGAACAGACCCGGTTGGTTCTCTGTCAATTCGACATTGTTTCCATCAATTGATCATTCAATCAGTTTCGAATTAAGTTCAATTAAAGATCTGTGGACTCAATTTCAAACAATCTTACCTATAACCCCACGATCACAGTTGATCATTCGAAGGTCCTCCGGCCATTGTTCCTCATTCCAAAACCTTCACCGTCACACGATTTCCCTAAATTGATTCAACCAGCAGTATCAAGGGACTCAGGTAAGCATTTTCCCCAACTCAATTGCATCAAATCATGGCTCAAACTCCACGACTCAAGTTCGACATTCCTCACGGTTACCAAACCCGTTCAGAGCCAATTGGGCATCAATTCACCTCGTTTTTGATCTGGTTCCACTCGTATCAACCTCAGGAAGCTATTTCCAAGCTTCAAATCGATCATCACGGCTCAATTCATCCTAATCGAATTTCCCCCCTCAAAATTCGAAAATTCGAATTTCCAAATTCAAGCCCTCTCTCTGTCCCTCGTGTTTCCTTGATGAATAAATCTTAACACCCTCTCAATTCCTCACACACTGGTTCAGAAATGGAAGGAAATGGTGGACAATTTCAGACTCTCTCATTCTCTGTGTTTTCTTGCACACGGGTAAGAAAACAGAAGAGAAATAATGGAAATTAGAGGATAATTAATTAATTAAAAATAATAAAACATAATCATTTGGTCTCCCCCAAAATCATGGATCCATGTTTTGTGCCTGATTTTAAGGGATGAGTGACACTTGTCACTCATCCAAGTGTGTCCAGTCACCGGGTACTGTTCATATTAAAATATTATTTTATTCCCGGTTCGTTCGGTTAATCGAGCCTGATTCCGTGACCATAACTTCGTCGTCGAATCTCCGATTTCGACATGCCTCCTGTTGTTGGATTCGTATCGACGAGACCTACGTAACGGTCCTTGGCCCTCGTCCATCGGACCTCCCGATCAAAAAGTCAACATTTGGCCCCTACTATGCCAAATTACCAAAATACCCCTCAACTTCCGATCATCGTAACTTTCTCTACGAATGTCGGAATCGAACGTGCCACCTGTCTATGAACTCGTGACGTCCCGAACTACGTCACCGTCATTGGTCAAAGTCCGTTTGACCGCCCGAACTAAAAGTCAACATTTTGCCCACGCTAGGGGCAAAACGGTCATTCTGCACGTTTCGTCCGATTTCACTCAACTAATCCCCGATTAGTCATTCTAAATCATAATTAACTAATATTCAATCCCGATATTCGGGACGGGTCCTTACAACATCAATCATTAATTAATATTTAATCCCGATATTCGGGACGGGTCATTACAGCAAGTTTCTGAAGGAACGGATACGCGGGTGCTTGGGGTGTGTAGGGATCTATTCGATGTAGCTCAATGCAAAGGGGGGTGCAGTATAAGTAACAAGGGCAAATGGGGGGAAGGCTGGAAGCCTTGGGCCACGGTGTCGCGGGCCTGCTCTTTGAGGGCTGGTCCTACTGGCTTGGCCTTCTAGCTACCTTCAAGTAGGCGTGCCACTAGTAGAGACTGTTACTAGGCAAGGTTAGTGGTTTGTTTTGAATTGCGGCCCATGAACCATCGTTCGAAATCAAGTGAAAGTGAATTGCGCCTAGCCCAAATTCAATGTTTGGTGTGTCCATGTTCGCGGCGTGCAATTTAGTTTCCCAGAGTTAGGAGAAAGGGTTTGACATATCGACCCTTCCAAGTCAGGCTATTTGAATACTAAAGCAGAACATGGCAATGGTTCTACAACTTAAGCAGTCTTTAGAACCATTAGTTGGTATTTTCCAGTTATCAGAGCCAAGACTTGGAAGAGTCAATGAGGCAAAGAACGGGGAAGAGGGTATGCAAACACTTAGAACATAAATTAAGTAGTTGCACTGAAGGTGGAATTATATATGTGTGAAGTAAATCATCCCTAGACTAAGCTATGAGCTGGTGTTGGTCGACAGAGATCATCAACAGATATGAACATCCGTTGGAAATTATACCAAGGGTGTTAGCAGAGCAATAAAAAGACATGATGATGTCGAATGTGAGTTTGTTAGGTTGTGAGGGTGTGGGGGTTTCAAGAGACTGATTAAAGGCAGTCGCAGTGATGATGATGACCTTCAAACGAGCAGAAGAAGCTTAGTCGAAAAGTAGTGTGAATGTCAGGAAATCTCCAGATGCGAGCTTGGGTTGCAAGTCAGATTGAATTGAAGGCTTTTTAGAGGGGTTGAGAAAGAAGAAATTAGTCCAGAACTAGGTTGAGGATACAGATTTTACCAAGAATACTAGCTTTTGAGTTACAAAGAAAACTTTTGAGAGTTTTGCAGTTGTTGTAATTGATTGGGTTTGATCAATTGTACTTGTTTGAGTTGAATTGGTTTTCCTTTGAGAAGAGGTCTTCTTTTCCTTTTATAGGCAGCCTGGGGTAGTGGATGATCGACACGTGCATTCTTGCATGCATCTTAGTTGCCACGACTTTGGCCACTTGTCCCCTTGCCCCTTCTGATGGTTTCAGCACTGTATTAGAGTTATCAGAGTTGAGCTTAAGTCGGATTAAGCCTTTAATTTCTTAAAAACCCCTCTGAGCCCGTAGTTGTATTTTTCAGGTGTAAAAAAATGTCTCTACCTCTAATCCTTGGTATTCTATTCTTCTGTATAAATATAAATTTTTTTCTTTTTATATGTTAATTGAATATAAAAACTCTCCATTGTAAAACAAGTTTTATTTTCTATGTTAATTGATCACTAAATCTATTCGTTTATAATGAGGAAACATAGCTCGAAATTTATAATATCTTCATACAACAATTTTGAAGGAATATATATATATATATATCAACTTCTAAAATTCAATATTAAAATCGTTTGTTTATAAATTTTATTCAAATACGCAACGATTCTATCAATTTTTTGAACGGCTTTTTTGTTAAAATATGTCGTGTTGATTGACATCTCAACTCTTATTCTTTACAAAAATATGTTGAATTAATTAATAAAATGATTATCATTATACGTTTGGATAACGTTTAGGAACATGAAACTTTAATATTGAAATTTAGAGAGGATTGACAAAATTTAATAAAAACTCAGGAAGAAACTATTTAGCCTATGTATATATAATTGGTATATTTACAAGAGTCAAACTCAAAATATCATTAAACTTTACTTATAATTTACATTATAATCCAAACTTCAAGCTAAAAATGGAATTATAAAAAAATCCTCAAGCAAGCATTAACTTTTATTTAATAAAATGGGCCCATAGGAAGAGCATCATATTCACAAATGAAGTATATATTGTGTACCGCATGTGACCTCACTGACACGCTCCCTCTTACACTCACTTGTTGGGCCTTTTACGCCTCCCTCCCTCCTCCGTCCATTTCTTCCCTCCGTTTCTTCTCTCTAATCCCATCCCTTCCCTTCCCCGTGACACATTCTGTAATTGGCACCCTATAAATAACTCACACCACCCACCAAAACCCAAAAATTCATCAAAACCAAGCCCATTTCACAAGACCATCAAAATGATCCTCTCCCCCCCTCATTTTCTTGGTTCCATTTTTGTCCTCGCCTTAATATTATTCAACCTCCCAAACTTATTTGCATCATCATCGTCGTCCAGCCATGACTATCAAGAGGCATTGTCCAAGGCCATACTCTTCTTCGAGGGGCAGCGGTCCGGGGTTCTGCCTCAGGACCAGCGTCAGTCTTGGCGGGCCAACTCTGCCCTCAGCGACGGCTGGACTTACAACACGGACTTAACTGGCGGCTACTACGACGCAGGTGACAATGTCAAGTTCGGATTCCCGATGGCCTTCACAACCACAATGCTGGCTTGGAGTGTCATAGAATTTGGAGACTCGATGCCTCCCAATGAGCTCAGGAACACTCTCGTCGCGGTTCGTTGGGCCACGGATTACTTGCTCAAGACTGTCTCTCAGCCTAACCGAATTTTTGTGCAGGTAATTAAAGTAAAAAATAAATAATTGTGGTTGTGGTGGGTTTGGGGTTAGGACTGAGTGGGTGGAATGTTTAATGTGTCTTTCTTCACATTATTGGCTTAGATAAAAATAATAAGAAAAATGTTTAGAGTCCTAAAGATTATTTGATTTGATTGCACACACGTATTTTATTATTCCTTAATATTGAATATATAAAAATAAAATAAAAAATATTAAGGTTGTCAATAGTAGAATCCGCTTAATCAAATTGTAATTGTACGTGATGTGAATTAGAGGCAATGCTTGAGACACAATATTTGTAAATTCGAAAACTAAAACGGGTTAGACGGACTCTATTAAGTGAATCCTACTTGTGTATTTTTGTATGGATTACAAATATTGTCTTTCTCTAGTATTTTCCGTGAATTAGATGATGTAAAAACGTGGACTGATCGATGATCATGATCGAAGCCTAGTGGAGGAGTGAGCTAGTCATAGGGTTATGAGGTAAGGACCATGTGGCTCCAAATGAATACAGAAAAGAAAACTTAGCAAAGGTTATTTTGATCCTGGCCTTTTGAAGTGTACTTGTGCAATTGCATTTGCCTATAATAGAACCCCAGTCCTTGAGATTATAACAATTGAACTTTGGGTGGGTCAAAAATGACGATGACATAGAATATATTGTCCACAAGTGTCTCTATTTAAAGATGATTCAATTTGAAATTATGTTTTATATTTGAAATAAAATATAATTATTCTAAAAATTAATTAGACAATACTTGCATCTGATTCTAATGATACCTCCTCATATCAACTTTTTAATTATCGATACTTTTTTTTTCTTCTCTAAATACATAATAATCTCTAAATTATCATTTCAAAATTATCTTCGTAAAAAATTAACAAAATTAGAGATTGTTTAACCATTCATATATATTTAAAAACTTAATGATTTTGGTAACAAATAAAATCCTTGTGATAAACTGTCTGTTTAGTTGATACGTACATATGAGTGACTAAACAACCTCCCGTTTGATTGATTTTTTTATCCTGATGATCTACTTGATGATGATTTAAAGAATGAATTGTTCATATTATAATATATAAACAAAAAAATAATTCAATAAATCGAAAGAGATATGTACTACTAGAATGCTATGCAAGTATTATCTAAATAATTTGTCTTTTAACTCATCTACAAGTAGATTAAACTGTCACATGCATTCGCATTCTTATAAAAGGCGACACATAATATTGTTATTTTGAAGTATAATATTTTATTTTTTACTTCTATAAATAATTATCAACTATATATAATGAGTGGGACGTTGGACTCTAATGTCTATGCCACCTTTTCACCTTCAAGTCCGTGAGTTGCATGAGACAAGCAATTGTCTTCATCAAGCTTTATGCTTCATATATATACAACTATAAATAAATTATTCTAATTAAAAAAAAATGAAAAACTCCAAAATCCCAAAAAGTCCAAAATCCATATATTTGGAGGTTATAACTCTATTTTCATGGAATAATATATAATAGGTTGGGGACCCAATTCTTGACCATAACTGCTGGGAGAGACCAGAGGATATGGACACGGCTAGGACTGTATACGCCGTGGACGCACCTAACCCGGCCTCTGATGTCGCCGGGGAGACAGCGGCCGCCCTAGCAGCTTCATCATTGGCCTTCCGCTCCTCCGACGCTGGATACTCGGACACATTGTTAAGAAATGCCAAGAAGGCCTTTGAGCTAGCTGATACTTATAGAGGAGCATACAGTGATAATGCTAATGTTAGAGATGGTGTCTGCCCATTTTATTGTGATTTTGATGGCTATCAAGTAAGTCCAACCTCAATATTACTACACTTGCATGATCCATTTATTTATTTCATACACCAAAATATATCTACTTAGGTATTATTCAATATAATTCAAGATTGTTTGTGCAAAAAATTAAAAAAAAAAAATTAGATTTCTAATTTAGTCGTTCATTTGTATGCATTGAATGATTAACGACCTTCAATCTTATTGGTTCTTTTAGGAGATATTGTTTTTGAAATGATAATGATTCAAAGAATGAACAGTTTTGATTACGATATGTAAATAAATATGCGCATATATAAATATGATTTGATAAATCAAAAGGATATATATATGGTAGAAAGAGTTACCCAAAAATGGAATGCAAGCGAATGTTATCCTTTATTTCTTTTTGTTTTCTTTTAACCACAATTGAAATGTCACATGTTCTAATTTAATTAATTAATTTTGGTGGTTTTTTTTTGGTAGGACGAGTTGCTATGGGGAGCAGCTTGGTTGAGTAGGGTCACTGAAGATAGTGGTTACTTTGATTACTTACAAAACAATGGCAAAACTCTTGGCGCAGAGGACAACATAAACGAATTTGGGTGGGACAACAAGCATGCTGGTCTCAATGTTCTAATCTCAAAGGTACGACAAAATCAAATCTCTTACATTTTCATGCCCTTATTATATGTTTAATTGAAACTCCATCGCGTTAATTAAGATATATATATAAGTACGATATCAGCACGCGAAGAGAATTTCAGAACTTAATTGTGTGTTTTTAGCAAGTCCTAGAAGGTAACATGTACAATCTTGAAACCTACAAAGCATCGGCAGATAGCTTCATGTGCACGTTACTGCCGGATTCATCATCGGGCCACATCGAATACACTCCCGGCGGTCTCATCTACAAGCCGGGAGGCAACAACCTACAGCATGTCACTTCCATCTCATTCCTACAACTCGTGTACGCAAATTATTTATCGCGTACATCACAGTCTCTCAACTGTGGAAACATAGATGTGAGTCCTACAACTCTGCGCAAAATCGCCAAGAAACAAGTTGATTACATTTTGGGAGATAATCCAATGGGAATGTCGTACATGGTGGGTTATGGGGACCATTTTCCTCAACGCATTCACCACCGTGGATCTTCATTGCCATCCATCAAGGACCATCCCCAGCCCATTGCTTGCAAGGATGGCTCAGTGTACTTCAACTCCTCAAACCCTAACCCTAATGTTCTTGTGGGTGCCCTTGTCGGAGGGCCCGGAGAAGATGATGCTTACGGCGATGATCGCGTTGATTTTAGAAAATCTGAGCCCACCACTTACATTAATGCACCATTTGTTGGTGTTTTGGCGTACTTCGTGGCTAATCCCAATCCTAATGATTAGCACAATTTGATACTGGTTAAACAAAGGTCATTTCTGTAATTAAATACCCCATAAAAATAGGGAAACTAAAAACAAAAATGTCTCTCATCTTGAGCTAGATATGCAAAGAGAGAGAAAAGGCCGGCATGTGTCTTTGGGAATTGGAATTTTATCCAGAGTGCTCATAGGTTTTGGACTCACAAAAATTTCTTGTGACATTATATAGAGAATAAAGAAAGATTTGTTATACTTAACTTCGATGTATTTTGGAATTGTCCATGACTAATGAATAAAAAATAACATCGTTTTCACGTTCCTAACACTAACAGAAAAGAGGTCTAACCTAGTTAAGGGGCTCCGTCGAGCAAGAAGGAGGGTCCGCTGGGCTATAAGTTTACCCGGCGAAGCTCTGTCGGGCGACCTCCACCACGCAAGTGTCGTCAGGTTTGGGTCTCGTTCAACGGAGAAGGACGTCTACTGAGCAAGAGTGAAGTCAACGACTTTTACGCGACAAAGCAACTCCTCGAGCAAAGCCATCTATAGAATTCTAGTGAGCAAGGAGAAGGCTTCGTCGAGCAAAACTTGTTGTTCACAAGCTAGCCCGACCAACCTCTGTCGAGCAAGGGATGTTATTAACAACTTTTCCCGGTGAAAGTTCATTGGGCTAGCTTGTGAACAACAAGTTTTACTCGACGGAGACTTCGTTGGGCAAAACTTCAAATACATTTAATATATATATATATATATATTAGTATTTGAATCATTATATATAATTAATATTAATATATATTTAAATAAATGCAATTAAAATAATAATAGCAAAATGAAAAATAAAATAATATATATAAGTAAATGTAAAATTTTACTTAATTTAAAATAAAAAACATCTAAAAACACTAATTAGCCGTCACTGGGTCGGGATGGGCAAGCTATCAACTCAGATCCTGCGGCTGCAAGTCAAGGCCATCCGACCCACTCTCATCTATTCGGATGAACACAAGGGCAAGCTAGGCCTCAATTTGGTCCTTTGGGCCTGAAGGCGTGTGCAATGGGCCTTGAGCTCTGCATTCTCAGCCTAGAGGTTCTCCATGTTGTCCTTCAGTTGGGAGACCTCCTCGGGATTAGGTTCCTGGGAAGTACTCGAAGACCGACTTGAGACATCTCGAACAAACCCTTATAGAATATTCCATTAATTTCGATGGAATATTCTGACGTAATCAAAATATTCTGCTAGCGGTGTTAGGATCCGTTATGACACTGTTAGTATTTAATATAATAAACTAACGCTACTAGCATATCTCGTTAATGACTGACTGCATTTGTCGACCCAGGTTGACCAGCCATTGCTAGACTCTTGTTGGAGAGGGTGACCAGACCGCCGTGAGCGGATTCTGGAAATCTCACCAAAAAAATTCCATTTTCCAGAGACGCCTAGTTTCCTCAAATCTACTATGTTTTCAACATGCAATTATTCAATTTTTATCTACGTAGCACAAGGATCACTAATAAGACGTTTTTCGGCTGATAAGTTACCTTTTTCACTAGAAAAAGGGCCGAGAAGAGTGGCAAGGTTTTCTGCAATTTTTCGCGACATCCTCTACCGTCAATCCTCGCACCCAAAACACCAAGTAAGCCTAGCTTGGGAATGACCTCTTAAACATTATAGTCGTAAGGTTAAGTTGAGAAACAATGAATTTACCTTGCTTGAATTCAATTTCTCTAGGTCATTCTCAAACCCATAACGGGTTGATTTCTCCCATTTAGGCCATGGTTTTCCTCGGGCCTCTGTAGTGAATTCGTTGAGTTCGTGATAAGGAGACGGTGAGGATGAGTAGTGACTATAGTCTTGTTTCGAAGATTTTGGTTTTCTACTCTTGAAGGCCTTTGAGAAGGAAGAGCAAACTGGAGAGAGAGAGAGAGAGAGCGAGAGAGAAAGAGCGAGAGAGAGAGAGAGAGAGAGAGAGAAAGCGAGAGAGAGAGAGAAAGCGAGAGCGAGAGAGAAAGCGAGAGAGAGAGCGAGAGAGAGAGAGAGAAAGAGAGAGAGAGAGGGAGAGAACAAGAAATAAAGGAGTTAGAAGAGATCGATGGTGGAGCAGGGAGGTTTGGGTCGCTGTAGCGAATGCGGTGGTGGTGTTGGCCTGTTTTGGTGGTCAAGAATTTTGGGTGGTTGGCTATCTCCTTGATTAAGAGTGGCAATTTTTGACACGACTCGAAACCCGCACGAAATTTATCCAGGTCAACCCGCGCAATTAAAATTTCGGATCATTTTTGGGTCAACCCGTTATGACCCGTTTATTAAACCGGTGGATTTCGGGTCAACCTGTTAATCCATATAATGACCTGTTAACCCGTTTAATAAATGGGTAGATTTTGGTTTAACAGGTTAACCCGTATATCGACTTATATATTGACCCATTTAATAAATGTGTCATTCGTAACTCATATATCTACCTATTTACCTACCTAAATATCTATAAAATCTTATAATTTAAATAGTTTAAACATGTTAAACGGGTTAAAAATGTCAAATGGGTCATAGGTTAATTGGGTTTTGAGTATGACCTGTTTATTAAATGGAATAAACGGGTTACACGGGTCATTAACAAGTCGGGTTCGAGTTGGACATTCTTGATACGATTATTAAACGGGTCGGATTCGGGTTGGGCATAAATGGGTAAAACAGAATTCATGATATGACACGAACCCGACATGACACGATCCATTGCCACCCCTATCCTTGATCTTGTTATGAAGGATTGACATGTAGACAAAAAGGGTAGGGGGAATGATAATTTTGATGTACATTAAATGGGTTAGAGTTAACATTTGGGGCCTAAACATACTATTGAGCCCACTTGAAAGCCACTCAAACAACAAGCATACAAGGCCCAAGGTTCTTGTAAAAATAATTTTGCATAATTCATAGTTTCGAGTTTTTCAATTTATTAGATGGGTTGTAATAATCTATCCCTTTCAGAAAATTTCGTGGTCAAAATTTTTCCAGCACATGTCAAGGATATAACTTTCTAAAGGCTCCTCAAGTTTTCTCGTGCATGTATGTCACCAATCAATGGTTTCTTTACTCAAAGCCAACTAATGGTTCATTAAATCCAAACCTCGAACTTCTGATATGACTCTCCAAAAGAAACTTTTAATATTCCTCGTATGATATCCTCAAGTGATACAACGAATTAGAACTTTATTGAATATCTTGTATGGAGTTCTTGGAATATCATAATGAAATTTTCCAAACCAACACTAAACTCTTCTTAAAATGGTTTTTCATCTACTAATGATTCAAATAAGTTCACAATTGATGAAACTTCAACGTCTCTAACAATCTTGCATCGCATCAAGATCCTTTGTCCTTTTTCTTACGAACCCAAGTAAGTATGTCGAGGTAACGTTTCCTAAAACCAAGCTTATCGATCTCAAGTAATCAGCCTTATGAAGTGTCCACTAATCTTCTTAGTAACATACAAACTCCACATAATCTATTGGTTAAAACTGTCATTACGAGCCACCTCTGGTTCTCACTAATCTAGTACAACTAATAACTTACAAGTAGGTTTCTGCAATGACAGCCTAAGACTCACTCTGTGTACTGGAATCATGGATGAAAATGTCATCGGAATCGGCGATATATCGGACATCGTCCGATATATCGCTTTTTCCGACCACCGGTACATAAACAAGGGGTGAAGAAAAATCGTCCCCCAAAATTGAAGATTTCGGCCAATATCGGTGGATATCGGCGAAAATCGCCGATATTGGCCGAAATCTTCGATACTGAACCATAGCCACCGCCTGCCATTCCCTCATCGGTTACAGCCCCCAAAACGCCACAACCCTCAATTCCATCAAAACCCTCTTCAACATCACCCACCTCTGCGCCTTACTCGGCGCCAACAACCTCTCCATCTCCACCAACTGAACCCAACCAGTAAACGCCAGCCAAAAAATCCTCATCCCCTTCAACTGCCTCTACTCCAAAGGCACCGCCGCACCGGCATCTCCAATAAGCAGCCACAGTACATCGTCAAGCCTGGTGACGACCTTGACCGCATCGCCGTCAACGTTTTCTCGAGGCTGGTAACGTACCAAGAAATCGCGGTGGTCAATAAAATATCTGACCCGAGTCTGATTCAGATCGAGCAGAAGCTTTGGATCTCGCTGCCTTGTAACTGTGATGAATGAGGTGGACGGAGATAAAATCGTTCATTATGGGCACGTGGTGGAAGGGAAGCTGGGAGTTCGGTGGAGAAGATCGCAACCAACCACGTGGTGGAAGCTGGGAGTTTGGTGGAGGATTCTAACAATAAGAATTTTTTATTTAGAGAGCTATTATATTTTAGAATAAAAATATAATGAGACAAGTGAAAATCCACTCGTATTATTATGGAGTTAATCCTTAATTTTTTTTTTACTATATATTACCAAATACAAAAAAAAAAATCAAACATATATTATTTGGTAAAATATGTTTTAGTATTTGGTAAATATCAAATATCAAACATATAATATATTACCAATTTACCATATAATATATATGTTTTAATTTAGAATATATGTTTTATTTTAGAATATCTGTTTCATTTTAAAACACATGTTTTAATTTAGAATACATGTTTAAGTTTAATGTAAAAAATGGCTTCACTCACAAATTTGGTAATATATGCTTTAATCTAGAATATATGTTTTAATTTAGGAATATATGTTGTAAAGTATTCTTAGTGCAACATTATCAATAAAATTATGTTTTAAGTTTAATTTTATCTTTAAGATTTTATATTGTTAGTTATAGGAAAACATATATTCTATCATATGATTCTATCATATATTTATTATATCAACATCATTTTATAGTTTTTATTAGTCCTATATAACCATTATTGGGTACTTAAGTTTTTCCCAAAGTTTCATTCCAAATTTCCAACTTTTGGACCGAATTTCCGTCATTTTTGTTGATCGTAAACGATATCGATATCGATACCGATATTTGGGGCGAGATATCCGTAAATTCGACTAACGATATATCCGTCGATATCAATATTTTCATCCTTGACTGGAATGATTAAATTCACACAAGTTTTGAGGTTGATATGGTAATTGAGTATAATACTATATTTTGAAATACGGCTTAACTCTCAAAAGGGAAAAAGGTGGCATAACAGCACATCATTTCTCATCTCGCAACTTAGTGGTAATTTTGAAGGTGAAGGTACCAACCAACTTTGTTTAATCTTGTTCACAGTAAAATTCTTCCAATTTGTAACCTTAAGGTTCACTTTATTCTCAAGTTGCTATGAACCCAAAAGTCTCTTGTCAGGACCCACCCCTAATCCTCCGGGATTAAGGGCTAAATCCTGATCCCGTCTAACTTACGCATAACACGAAGGTTAAACTGACGTCTAACCTTCATGTGACACGTAAGTCGGACAAGGGATTCTCGATCCGACCTTCCAAGAGTTTCCGAACTTCCCAGAGTGCGCAAAGTCTACTGTGGATCGTACGTGTGATGTCTCCGTCACTCTCGATCAACAGCCCGTGCCGCAACAACCTGAAGGGTATCGAAAACACGAAAAGACTGTGAGTGGACAAAATAAAGTTTAAGTTTAAAAACAGTTAACAGAAAACACAAGTACATTTATACCCTCCGTTTCAAAACTAATGCATGCATATCAAATTCATGTCATAAAACCATTCAAGTTATGAAACCATTCACATAAAAAACCATTAACGAAAACTTTGTTTGTCAAATCGTGTCAAACCCGTTGTTCAAATCCAGGCCTTAGCCTCAAATCAATCTCAATTCCGGGAACTCAGTCCCAAAAATCGTCAAATCCACTTCATCCGGGCCAATGCCCAAAACATTCAGAAAACCAGTGAAAAACCAGTGAAAATATCAATCATACAAGGTACTGGATCTCAAGTGCGCCCAAGTTTTTAAACTCAAAACACAATGCGCAAATAGCCAGGCCTTCCTGGGATATCAACGAGTCTTTAAACTCAAAACACAATCACAGGCCTCGGGGGGTATCATATCCGAGTCTTTAAACTCAAAACCATACCGAGTCTTTAAACTCAAAACATCAATCCAGGGCCCTCCCCCCGTCAATCAATCCGAGTCTTTAAACTCAAAACCAGATCTAGTGGGTTTTTTTTTTTTTTTCCGGGTCTTTAAACCCAAAACCATTTTCCATTCAATCAGTGAAAACCACTAAAAAATCCACAATCGAATTCGCAACAATGATTCTATAAGCCGGCATCCGGAACCACTGTCCCGAACCCAAATCCAGATTCCCTTTCCAAACCTCGAAAACCAAATCCAAAACATCCTTTTCGAAATCACAAGAACAGGGCTCCCAGCCCGAAATCACTTTTCGAAATCCATTTTAAAACCTTGAAATCAAATCATCTTTCAAATCCCGAAAACAAAACATTAAAACCATCGTCAAATCATAATATCCAACAACTTATCGTAAAATGTGAATTTCCGTCATTTCCTCGAAAAAAGTACAAAAACCATAAACCATCACCATCACAAATCAAATCATAGAATCAAATATAGAAAACATATAAAAACATATATGCATGCATTAAGAGTTAGAAAGCAAAGTCCACTCACAGACCATTCTGACGTCGCCTCGATACGCGCGCACTTACGCCGTTCCCGGCCATTCTGCTATCCTCGGCTTTTCCGAACCTGTCCAAATCCCACTATAAGGTCACTAACTACTTCACGATACTCATACTAAAGCCCCATAATTTTCCCGTATTTTTAACTATTTTTAACCGAGCCCTAAAACCTTCGGACATCCCGAAACATATCAAGACGATGTCGATCGTCTCGAAACCAGTGCCAAAATGTTCGTTACATTAATTACTTTAAAAATCGTGTTGGAAGATTTCCCAAACTACCCCTCACGCGCCCTCACGCGTGTCTAGAAGCTTCTGCGCGTGAGACCCACTCGCGTGAATAGTGTCGTCGTCAACCTTAGGTGGACCCGGTTCACCTAGTTCGAACAGGTCCGGTCCAGCCGTGAACCAGCGTTCACGGTACCTTCCAATTTTCCACCCGTTTTCAATCCTATTTTCACTACTAGGTTCGTCCCTTTCCAAGCAAACGATTTAAGTAAGAAAAACACGAATTAAAGTCCTAAACCTCACATGTTCAACTCGACCTTAATACCCAGTAAAAACCAGTTTTGAATTCCGGCTACCCGTGGCCACCCCTAGGCTCTAGTTCAATCCCTAGGGTTCCTAACAACTTCCTAGAGCTGATAGGACTAAAAGAACAGCTCGACTCAGCCCCAAAACTCACGACTTCCATTTTGAAACCAAATTGAAAAACAGGGGAACTAGAGCTTACCTGTACCTCTGCTCACCGCCGTGAGCTCCGCCGTGGGTCTCAGGGTCTCCAACACACTCCTCTGGTCCTCTGAACACCACCACAAACCTCAAATTCGAATGGCTTGATTGATTGCCCTCTCAGCCTTGCACGGTAGCTCTCTGTTTCTCACTGAGCTTTTGCTTACTACACACACACAATCACACTTCAGCCTTCACTAAACCACGATCAAACACTCACTCAATCACCCTTGATCACTCACTCAAGCCAACACACACTCACATTGAACACTGATCGATTCCTCCTCTCCGTTCTTCAGTCTCTGTTTTCCCCCTTCACACACAAACACGACTAAATCCCATATTTGAACCGTGTAGAAGCCTCTAGCCAACTGCCACATGTCACAATCCTGTGGTCCCAACTCAAAATATCCAATTAAATCCTGGACACTTGTCCTCATCAGATTTGCACAATTCCCAATGTGCAAAAAGACTAAAATGCCCCTATTTGTGAAATTTACGGTTTTACCCTTAGTCGTTCTAGACCTGTATCTCGCTCATCCGACGTCCGGTGAAAGCATGCCGCTTGTCGTTGAACTCAAGACGACGAGATCTACCTAACGGTCCTCGGTCTACGTGAAAACCAAGAGGCCAGCAAAAATTCAACATTTTCCCTCTATTTAACCAAAATTACGGTAACGCCCTTAACCTTCCGAACATCATAACTTCCTCCTCGGATGTCGGAATCGGGTGTGCCACCTGTCTATGGACTCGTGACGTCCAAAACTACGTCACAGTCATCGGTCTATGCCCAATTGATCGTCCGAACTAAAAGTCAACAATTTGCCCAACTTAGGGGCAAAATCGTCATTCTGCACCCAACTTCCAAAAATCACCAACTAACCACCGATTAACTCATCTAAGCCGTCACTAATCACTTCGCTAATCCCGACTCCCGGGACGGGTTGTTACATCTCTTATGAGTTTAAAACCTAACACGACACAACATAACTTTAGTCCCTACAAATCAAAATAGTAAAAAAAAAAAAGGTCATTAGGATCTAGGAATATCACTTCACTACTCAAGTGACGCAAGGCAAGCTTAAAGGAAGTCATCTATGTGTAAACCTTACCAATCCACGGAAGAAATCAGAAGGATGGAGTTAAAACCTACAACTGAACACCAAAGTACTAGTTAAACACTTCCAATGTTCAAGCACTTAGACTAAAACAAAAGTGACTAGTTTGAGCTTGGTAAGGATTCAGGCTTCCAACCTTTCCGTTGTTCCTGTAGTCAAGTAGTCACGGTGATACACTCCATCACCTTTTTATTTTGAGTGCAAGTTGGGATGTTTTTATTGCGTTGTTGTGTCAGGTAACTTCACTTCAATTCTAAGCATATCTTCTATTGAATTGATCATAAGTCAAGTGTTTGACTAACGACCCTCTAATTGGTGCCACCTTAGTTTGAACCTACCAGGATGTTTAAGAATGGAACAATACTTTAGAATACCAGGATGGTTTTCCCAAAATAGGGGTGACTTAAGGCCCTCGTTCAGAAATGTTTATGGCCTTTGTCATTGTAAAGTATTGTTCCATTCTTAAACATCCTAGTAGGTTCAAACTAAGGTCGATTCTTTGGCACCAATTAGAGAGTCGTTGGTCAAACACTCGGGTTATGATCAATTCAATAGAAGATATGCTTAGGATTGAAGTGAAGTTGTCTGACACAACAACGTGATAAAAACATCCTGACTTGAAATCAAAATAAAAAGGTGATTGAGTGTATTACCGTGACTATTCGACTACAGGCACAACAGAAGGGTTGGAAGTTTGAATCCTCACCACACATTTAAAACGAGAAACACTCAACCAAGTGCTCATTAAATTCCAAAAATAGTCTGTCACAATAGTACTAACTTCTTGGTTTAGGGTCCAACGGGATACTTCTTTCACAATATTTAACATTGTTAAGTCGAACATAATGGATTAAAAAAAACGTGTGATAACCTCTTTTGGAATAAATAAAACAAGATACTAGTCCTTACCAAGCTAAAACATATGATTGGCATGTAAGGTTCAGAGAAAAGGTCCACATGTACACAAATCTCATCTTCCACAATTCATATGATTAGAAGTGTCACTTATGTATAGTTGGAGTCATTAGCGACTAAATCTTGGGTGTAGAACTTCAAAAAATCTTAGAGCTTAAGGGTGGTAGGCGAACCAAGATTGGATGAAATGTTGTTGTCAAATCTAGTCAAAAGGTGCTTCAACTCCATGTTTGGTGTCAGCAGTCAAACTAAACCACAAGGACAATCTCACTCAACAACAATTGTGAGCACAATGCTGTTATCCGAGACTCAGCGATGGAACTTCGTTAAAACTTCAATGGTCGTTGACAATCGTGAGCAATTAACCGCAAAGATGCACCGACACACCAACTTAAGTTGTCACACGTAAAGCCTATTTAAAGGTTTAAATGGATACGTTCAGCACTCTAGTCGGAAATTCTAATGAACAAAGAGCATATCTTATTAAGATAAGTGTATAAGACATGAAAACAAATATGAAGGGTATTGGATTAGGGCCAATAAAATTCCTCAATTTAGAAAATCGTTTTGGATCATAGAAATATTTGCACAAGTCATAGGATTCGAAAATCAAATTCGATCAACTTGCAATTTAAGACACAACAGACACATTTGATGCCAAAAATTGATGTCGTCAAACTGAAAAGAATTTTTTTACAAAAAGAAGAGAGTCAACCATTCCAAGTTTCTTTTCCTAAAATGTTTAGTTAACAAGAGAAAGCATATGACTTCAAATTCTTCCAAACATTAAGGAATTATAAATCACCACAGGCGAAAGAAGAAAACTGCAAAAATAGGCCAAGTATGCATTATATTGACATAAATCGAATGACTGAGATCATTCAATACGTTAGTATGAACATGATACCAAGGAAAACCTATGGAAATACCGATTTAGCAACGAAAAATAGACGCATTGTAACTTTATTGCATTAGAAAAAAATATGCTATAGTCACACTGTGCCGAAATGTGAAATTAGATTGAAAGTCTTTGAAACCATTACTAATGGCTGGAAAGAGAGAAAACTTATTAAATAAAAATAACGACAAACAATTTTAAAATCAATAGTTGGCTTAAAATATGACGAGTGAACATGTTTAATGACATATACAAATTCCATATTGTAAATAGCGTATTTCTATCCAATCGAAAACTAGAGAACAAACATTTAACGAATTGGTTAACGTAAATGTATATGGTATCAAAATGTATCACGTTATAACAAGTGCTACAATCATGGCACTGTTACTATTTTAATTTAACCAAAAAGTTTTTTACTGTCACAAATAAGGAATTTCACATGAATAGTTAAATGTCACACGAAACTCAGAACTAAGGCAAACTTATTTGTAGAAAGGTTATTAAATCATTTAGGATACCTGCCAATGCAAATACTGTACTTGAAACAAAACTTAAAATATAAGTATAAATTATGCAACTAAAGAAATTAGATGATGTAGTTAACCTGACTTCTTTGGTACATGCTAGGGAGGTTAAATAAAAAAAAAAGCAACAACAAAAAATAGCGATGGTGTAGATCTTAGATTGAAGAGACATGTGATTACACGTCCTACTAGACAAATAAGAGAAAGGTTCTCTAGTCTGCTTCCAAAACTGCATGGAGCTTCGCTTTGGTAGGGTAGTACGAGAACTAAGATACGTTGCAAAATCTTTCTTTTCAAAAGTTAATCTTCCCAACTTGCGTTTACCAGAAAATTCCTTTCGAAGTAACCCTAATGGTCTGATGTAAGACCCGTGTCCTGGAGGGAATGGTGAACGATCCCACATTCCTGCGATGGGGGAATGGTCTGAGAAGGGAATGGTGATGTGCATTAAAGGTGTAGACACACACCTATCTAGTACGAGGCCTTTTGGGAGCTCAAGTGGCTTTGAGAGGGATTGAAACCCCAAAGTTAAGTGAGATGAGGTTGGTGCAATTCCATGATGGGTGACCCCCTGGGAAGTTGCACCGTGAGCTCTCGAAAACAAAACCGTGAGGGCAAGGGCAAGGAGGCCCAAAGAGGAAAATATCGTGCTAGATAAGTCGGGTCTTGAACGAGGAGGGTTGGGTCCTGACAAAATGGTATTAGAGCCAGACCCCGACTAGGAAGTATACCAGCGAGGACGCTGGGCCCTAAGGGGGGTGGATTGTAAGATCCGTGTCCTGAAGGGAACGGTGAACGATCCCACATTCCTGCGAGGGGGAATGGTCTGGGAAGGGAATGGTGGTGTGCCTTAAAGCTGTAGGCACACACCTATCTAGCACGAGGCCTTTTGGGAGCTCAAGAGGCTTTAGGGGGAAGGGGGGATTGGAACCCCAAAGTTAAGCGAGTTGAGGCTGGTGCAATTCCATGATGGGTGACCCCCTGGGAAGTTGCATCGTGAGCTCCCGAAAACAAAACCGTGAGGGCAAAGGCAAGGAGGCCCAAAGCGGACAATATCGTGCTAGATGAGTCGGGTCCTGACCAAGGAGGGTTGGGTCCTGACATCTGATTTAATCTTGAATGTAACTAATTAGTAAAGGACAATATCTCGCCTCAAATATCGATATCAATATCGATATCGATATCGTTTACGGTCAACAAAAATGACGGAAATTCGATCTAAAAGTTGGAAATTTTGAATGAAACTTTGAAAAAAACTTAAGTACCCAATGATGGTTATATAGGACTAATAAAAACTATAAAATGACTTTGATATAATAAATATATGATGAATAATATGATACAATAGGGTTCTGCTGATGACTAGTAATATAAAAATATAAACATAAACATAAATTGAAGTGAATTATTATAATTGAATGTTAATATAATTAAAAACATAACAATAAGCATAAAAAAATTTGAATGGAAGAAAAATTATAAAATTAGTAAATATATTTAAAATTGGAAAAAGGATAAAAAAAATAGAGTCAATCTTTGTTCAAAAATTGAAAATGATTGATATATTTAAAATTGGAAAGGATTGATATATTTAAAATTGAAAAAAATGATAAATATAGTTCAAAATAAGAAATAAATGAAAAATATAGTTCAAAATAAGGCATAAATAAAAAATATAGTTCAAATTAATAAACAATAAATGATTTAAAATTGAAAATGATTGATATATTTAAAATTGGAAAGGATTGATATATTTAAAATTGGAAAAAATAATAAATATAGTTCAAAATAAGGAAAAAAAATGATAAATATAGTTCAAAATAATAAATAAATGGAAAATATAGTTCAAATTAATAAAAAATAAATGAAAAAAAAAAAACAAAAGCAAGCAAGGGGGATCGAACCATGGAGGAGGCTGCAGGATTGCTTTTAATGAAAAGCAACCACACAAACTTAACTAACAAGCAAAGTTGTAAATTTAAGAAAGTAAATAATATATAAAGCATATGTACGGGCTTAAAAACAGCCTGCTTCCTCCTCGTGCGGGTCTGCAATTCGGGTTTTTTGACCCGTGCGGCATGACCCGACTGTAACTCTATCGTTTTACGTCCGATTTTCATGAAATTTGTTCCTATCTCGATCGTTTTAATGAAATAAAGAGATTGATGGGCTTAAAACAAGGAAAAATGTCGATATTTTGCTCAATTTCTCCCCCCCCCCCCCCCCTCTTACCTGCCGCCGGCCAAAATTTCCGACATATCGACCGATATATCGGCGATATTGTCGATATTTTCATCATTGAGCATAGTACACTTATTATGATGATTATATAGTTCATGTAACTACTTGAGTTATTCCAATTTCCGTTGCGCCGCCCTAAACTACCTATGTGAATGTCAGAGCAACTATCGTAGACTTCTCGAAGTACATGAGGTACCGCCGAAACTTGAGGAGTACAAAAACAGAAGATTGAGTGGATTGTAATTATTTAAGTGTAAAGCCACAAGTTATAAAAATAGATTTTGACCCTTCAGTTTTTTTATTTTGAAAACTTGTCATTAGAACCTTTAACTTGCACCTCATACGAGAAATAATAACAATAAAATATTCACCAATCTCTGAAAATCATCTCGAAGTACAAATAAAACATGCATGAACCATTATTCTATTTTGATGAGTCGCTTCAAGAATACGCTCATGCCATGCTAGGTGTCTATAATAACTCGTGTGCCACATCCACCTGAAGGCTAGGTGTGTCACAATTGTCACCACATGTTCCCTAGAGGTCGGGGAAAAGCTAGCACTATTTAACTAATACTAAGAGCAGCGTTGTGTGAACGAGTACCTGGAAGCTAGTCTGTAGCCGAACATATGAGTACCAGAGATACTGGAAACTCGTAGGTGGTTATCCAACTACTTTCTAAAATCACTATCCAGGGACATCTATGTACTTACCACTTGAAACACTAACTAGGCATGCTAATGTAATCCTTAAACAAAAAAATCATACTCAGGGAAATCATCAAGTAAATCATAAACTAGCATGCCCAGAAATCATAAAATAAATCATAGTCTAGCATGCATCATAATCAAGTATGTAAAAATGTCCAAGTAAGAAATCAAAAGTATAAAACAAGGGAAGGAGGTCCACTCACCAATTGGTCGGGGAGTCGGAATTACCCGACATTATGGCTAGCACAGGTTCCAAGCTGATACAACCCTATCGAAACCATTCATAAAGGTTACTATCGACTTAAAAATTAGATTCTAAGAAAACCTCACTAGAGTTTCCCAAAACGGTGCTTAAATTACTTCAAATAGGTCAAAATGTGTTTAAAACAATTTGAAAGTCCCCAAAACTAGGCCCACGAGCCGGAAGAAAGCCAAAAAGTAGCCACACGCATCACACACCGTCACAAGCTGGCTAGAGGTCACATGCGTCGAGATTCTGAAAATCTCGCCGGAAAAACCTAATTTTCTTGCGAGGTCTAATTTCCTCAAATCTACTTTTTTTTTTTCAACATGCATTTAGTCTATTTTTATCTACTCAATGTGAGGATCACTAGTAGCCCGTTTTTAGGCTGATAAGTTATATGTTTTGATTCGAAAATGGCCAAGAATAATGGTGATTTTCTGCAATTTTTGACAACGTCCTCCGCCGGCAATCCTTGCACCCAAAACTCCAAGTAAATAGCTTAGGAAGGAGCTATTATGTACTATCGTCTTAAGGTTATGATGGGTTTCCCTTTTTAGTGAAGGAGAGAAAAAGAAGGAAATAAATATTAAAATAAAAGAAAGGACAGGAAATTTTGAAGAAAATGAATGGAAGAGAAAATGCGAAGAATTCTTTTTCATGCACGACCACCAATTAGTTAGGAATATTTGCCTATAAAAGCCATTGCCTTCTTTCAGTTTCAAGGCATCCCTTCGAAAACCAAAACATAGAGAGTTTTGAGAGATAAGAAAACCTCACTTGTGTGAGAGAAAAACCAAGAGAGAGTTTAGCCACCAGTGTTTGGTGAGATTATTATTGTATTCCCATTGTTTTTCTTAGTGGAAGATAGAGTGTTATTTTTGCCCATTTTATTTACACAAGGCTGGGAGAAGTCAGACCCTGAGAGTGTCATATTTATTTATTAGCTATTACAATTTTTCATCTTTCCCAACAAGTGGTATCAGAGCTTCGGCTAAAAAATTATATTCTTGTGTAATTTAAGATGGAGGAGTCGTCATCATCATCATCAGCATCAATGTTAAAATTGACTGCATCCAATTACTCCATTTGGAAGCCAAGAATGGAGGACATCCTTTACTGCAAGGATTTGTATGAGCCCCTTCAATTGCTGGGACAAAAACCAGAAGGGAAGTTAGACGATGCATGAAGCATTTTGAATAGAAAAGCTGTCGGACAAATCCGATAATGGGTGGATCAAAGTGTGTTCCACCATGTGGCACAATACAAATTATGGACAAAATTGTCGTCCATGTATGAGCGGAAGACCGCTCAAAATAAAGCATCGGTTATCCGACGGTTGGTAAACCTTAAGTACAGAGATGGTCGAAGTGTTACCGAGCATCTCAGTGACTTCCAAGGTTTGATCAACCTGTTGACGAATATGAAGATGGTGCTTGATGATGAGTTACAAGCACTAGTGTTACTCAGCTTTTTGCCTGATAGCTGGGATACACTGGTAGTATCCTTAAGCAATTCAGCTCCTCAAGGTGTTCTTACATTGGACATAGTTAAAGATAACATGTTCAATGAACAATCAAGGAGGAAAGAACAAGGTGTTGTAGCCGAGTCAGAAGCCCTCGTCTCAAAGTATCGTGGAAGAACTAACAATAGAAAATTCCACAGGCGAGACAAGTCCAAAGGCAGGTCAAGAGATGGCTCGAGAGGAAGGTTCAAGACAAGAAAGGACCTAGAATGTTACCATTGTGGCGGGATAGGCCACATGAAGAGAGAGTGCATGTTGTTTAAAAGAGAGTAAGATAGAGGTAACGAAAAGAGTGATGCCAAGCACACGACCGCATCAACCTTTGGTGGCAATGAGGTAATTATTCTATGTGGTGATGGCTTCGTTAATTTTTCCTCTCAATATACATGCTGGATAGTGGATTCTGGTGCATCATTTCATGTCACGTCACGGAGGGACTTCTTTACATCTTACACCAATGGAGATTTTGGTAATGTGAGGATGGGAAATGACAAATTGTCCAAGATTGTGGGAAGAAGAGATATTTCCCTTGAAACCAACACAAGTTGTCACTTGGTTCTCAAGGATGTGAGACATGTTCCAAAAATGCGTCTCAATCTAATCTCCACTGGATTACTTGACGATGAAGGATACACCAATGTCTTTGCTGAAGGGAAATGGAAACTCAGCAAGAACTCTCTTGTCCTATCACGAGGGAATAAGGAGAACACCCTATACATGACACATGCAAAATTTAGTAATGGGTACGTAAATGCTCTCGCAGAAGACTCGATCGAGCTATGGCATAAACGGCTCGGTCATATGAGTGAGAAATGGCTGCAAATTGTAGCCAAAAGAGAGGCACTGACTGGGATGAAGAAAGACATGCCTCTAAAATCATGCACGCATTGCTTGGCTGGAAAGCAGCATAGAGCTTCATTTCAACATGGTCATGCACAAAGAAAACCCAATATATTGGATATTATGTACTCTGATGTTTGTGGTCCTATGACCACTAGTACTCTTGGTGGTGCAAGATATTTTGTTACCTTCATTGACGATGATTCCAGGAAGGTATGGGCTTACGTACTTAGAACAAAAGATCAAGTGTATGAAGTTTTCAAGCAATTTCATACTAGCGTTGAACGAGAGTCTGTTAGAAGTTTGAAATGTATTCGCACTGATAACGGAGGAGAATATATGGGGGCGTTTAGAAACTATTGTAAAAGTAATGGAATCAGGCATGAACGATCTGACTCCTCAGCATAATGGCATAGCTGAGAGAATGAACAGAACAATTGTCGAAAGAGTAAGAACAATGTTATCTTATGCCAAGCTTCCCAAAAGCTTTTGGGGTGAAGCCCTGATGACTGCGGTTGATCTAATCAACCTTTCTCTTTCAGCACCTTTGAATGGTGATGTCCCGAACAAGTTCTGGTCGGGAAAAGACGTTTCCTACAATCATTTGAAAGGTTTTGGTTGTAGAACTTTTGTTCATTTTCCTAAATACGAGAGATCCAAGATCGACGCAAAGTCAAAAGAATGTATCTTCATAGGATATGGGAATGAAGAATTCGGTTATAGGTTATGGGATCTTGTAGCTAGAAAAATTATTAGAAGTAGAGATGTTGTCTTCTTTGAAGATCAGAACATTGAAGACATTCGAAGTGGTGATAAACCTGATAGTCCTAGAGTATCCAGCTAACTTGGATCCAGTTCCTCCTCCATTGGAGCACAATGACGGGCGAGATGAATCCAATGATATTGATGATTCAGCTAGTGATCCTATTATAAATGAACCAGTTGATGATGACATGAGTGATGATCATACAACTGATGGTATAGTAGATGATGCAGCGGATGAAGGGCTAGAAGCACAAGCCCATGAAGAGCCAGCGACCGAATTCCAACCAAGAAGATCGACCAGGGTACGGAGACCTCCGAGTAGGTATTCTGCAGATGATTACGTTCTTCTAATGGATGAGAGAGAACCAGAATGCTATGAAGAAACATTGACTCGTGATCAACAAGATGAGTGGTTGAAAGCCATACATGAAGAGATGCAATCTCTGCACGAGAACCACACATATGATCTGGTGAACCTACCAAAAGGTAGAAGAGCACTCAAGAACAAATGGGTGTATCGACTGAAGACGGAAGAAAACAACTCTAAGCCCAGGTTTATGGAAAGGCTAGTTGTGAAAGGTTTCAGTCAGATGAAAGGAATTGACTTTGAAGAGATTTTCTCACCCGTAGTGAAGATGTCATCCATATGGGTTGTACTTGGTTTGGCTGCAAGCTTGAATCTCGAGATCGAACAGCTAGATGTGAAGACAGCTTTTCTTCATGGAGATCTTGAAGAAGAAATCTACATGGAGCAGCCAGAAGGATTCAAAGCCAAATGAAAAGAAGATTTGGTATGTCGGCTGAAGAAGAGCTTATATGGACTCAAGTAGGCACCTCGACAATGGTACAAGAAGTTTGATTCCTTCATGATTGAACACAGATATCAGAGGACTAATTCAGACCATTGTGTATTTGTGAAAAGATTTGATGATGGTGAATTCATCATATTTCTTCTCTATGTCGATGACATGTTGATCGTAGGACAAAACAGTGAAAAGATTAGCAAGCTCAAGAAAGAGTTGAGCAAGTCTTTTGCTATGAAAGACTTAGGACCCGCAAAACGAATCCTCGGTATGAGTATATCCCGTGATAGAAAAAATTGGAAGTTGAGGTTATCACAAGAAAGTTATATCGAGAAGGTACTAAAGCGGTTTAACATGGATAAAGCAAAACCAGTTGCTACTCCATTTCCTAGTCACTTTAAGCTTAGTTCAAAATGAGTTTGATGTATGCAATGATTTGTACGAGGCCAGACATAACGCACGCAGTTGGCGTTGTAAGCAGATTCCTGTCTAAACCAGGCAGAGAGCATTGGAATGTTGTGAAGTGGATTCTCAGATATCTCAGGGGTACCTCCAAAATGAGTTTATGCTTTGGAGGTGGAAAACCTGGATTGATTGGCTACACAGATGCAGACGTGGCAGGAGATCTTGATTCCAGAAAATCTACTTCAGGATACCTGATTACATTTTCAGGGGGAGCAGTTTTGTGGCAATCAAAGTTACAGAAATGTGTTACTCTATCAACTACAGAGGCAGAGTTTATTGTAGCTACTGAAGCGTGCAAAGAAATGCTTTGGATGAAGCGATTCCTACAAGAATTAGGACAAGAGCAGCATAAATACATTGTGCATTGTGATAGTCAGAGCGCAATCCACTTGAGCAAGAATCCGAGTTTTCACTCGAGGTTAAAGCACATTGATGTGCGATATCACTGGATACTTGATGTGTTGGAGTCTAAGCAATTACAGCTTGAGAAAATCCATACTGATGACAATAGTTCAGATATGATGACAAAGTCCTTACCTAAGGACAAGTACGAATTTTGCAAAAGAGCAGCTGGACTGCTGGAGCCCTCCACCTAAGTCGAGATGGGGAGATTGATGGGGTTCCCTTGTTAGTGGAGGAGAGAAAAAGAAGGAAATAAATATTAAAATAAAATAAAAGAAAGGACGAGAAAATTTTGAAGAAAATGAATGGAAGAGAAAATGCGAAGAATTCTCTTTCATGCACGACCACCAATTAGTTAGGAACATTTTCCTATAAAAACCATTGCCTTCTTTCAGTTTCAAGGCATCCCTTCGAAAACCAAAACATAGAGAGTTTTGAGAGATAAGAAAACCTCACTTATGTGAGAGAAAACCCAAGAGAGAGTTTAGCCACCGGTATTTAGTAAGACTATTATTGTATTCCCATTATTTTTCTTAATGGAAGATAAAGTGTTATTTTTGTCCATTTTATTTACACAAGGCTGGGAGAAGTCAGATTCTGAGAGTGTCATATTTATTTATTGGCTATTACAATTTGTCATCTTTCCCAACAGGTTAAACTGAGAAGCATCAAATTTACCTCCCTCAAATTTAATTTCTCCGGGTCGTTCTCAAACCCAAAACAGGTTGAGTTCTCTTATTTGGGCCACAATGGTCCTTGGGGTTCCTTGGTGAGTTCATTGAGTTCGTGATAAGGAGACAATGAGGATAAGTAGTGGTTGAAGTCTTGTTTTGAAGATTTTAGTTTCCTGTTCTTGAAGGCCATAGAGAGGGAATAGCAAAGTGGAAAGGGGAAGAGGGAGAGAAAGAGGGGGAGTAAATAGGAAAACAAGGAGTCATAAAAGGGGTGAAGCAGCGAGGTCTGGGCCGTTACAACAAAGGCAGTGGTGGTGGTGGCGGTCTGTTTTGGTGGTCAAGCATTTCGGTGGGGTTGGCTACCTCCTTGCTCGTAATATGAAAAATCGAGATGTAGGCGAGGGAGGGGGGAAGGATAATTTTGATGTACACTAAATAAGTTAAGAGTTAACATCTTGGGCCTAAACAAAATATTGAGTCAACTTACAAGCTACTCAAACAGCAAGGCCCAATGTCCATATAAAAATACTTGTGCATAATCTAAAGTTTCCGATTTATCGATCTATGGGACGAGTTGTAACACCTTATGTCATATCCGGTTATTTTATTTCACTTTATTACAAATACTTATTTGTAACCTTTATAATTTTATTTCTTTTGACACACTTGAAATGTAAGTCCATTCACTCCGCATTCTAAAAGGTCTTTTTATTTATTGTGATCTTTTATGGTTTTTTTTTTTTTAAGTTTTTAAATATTGTTTATATCATTTTTTTAGATACAGATGAAAAAATTTTAAATTTTAAATATTATTATTTTATATTTATTTTTTAAAATTAATTAAATTAAGATAATTCTAACTAAATTTCCAAAGATTTATTTTATATTTGTTTTATCTGATAACATCTGATACTTTTAAAGATATAAAGAGTTACATATACGTTATTTATCTTATTACTTTTCGCAAGTAAATTGATAAGAACCTATTTATTTTATTTTCTTTTGAGAGAGGTATATTAAAAATATATATATCTATTATGATGCAATTAGAATATTCTATATATATAGGTATCTTATTTATACCAGAGAATTAAGTAGGTAATATTATTTAATTTACCTGGAAGTCTAGAATCAAATATTGGTAGGTACATAAATATAATATGTAATAATAGTACACTTATAATTATTTAAAAAATAATGGGCAAAAAATAATAATATAATTTGACAAAAAAAAAATATTATTTATTTTTTATTATCTTTATTTACTATAGTAAATAAACTTATAAGTTGAACTAAAAGAGGAGACACAGCATATATTGATTGAATAAATAAAAAATTCTAAACTCTAAATCATAAAAGATAATAATACCAAAATTCAGATCTTCAAACACAGCTCACCCCATTACAACCACCATTAAATTACCCAAGATCTTTCCTTACATATTTCTTCTTCATCCCCATCACAACCACAGGAAGCTAAACCCATTTTCCTACCGACATCCAATCTTTCCCCCCACACCCTCCGCTTAGTCATCTGCCTCCAATTTCCCCTTCACACCGAATTCCTATCTCTGACTCACTAACCGCACTTTTTTTTTAATCATTGTGAAAGTTGCAAAGAGAAACGACCTATGATTCAATGGGCGAATACACAAATCTCCAACCGCCACATTTTTTCAATAAAATGTGAATAAAATACATAATTGTTTTATTTCGAAGTTGATCATTGAAAGAGTCGAATTGAAACAATTTTATTAGATCTAGGAATACCCTCTTAGGTTTTAGATTTTACATAAATATCCTCTAAGAGAGTATTTGTATAAGATCCATAACTTAAGTGGATGTTTGTAAAAATATAAAATCTCAAGGGATATTTTTGTAAATAACTCACAAAAACTCAAATAAAACAAACACCTATGACGTTTTTTGTGTTTTCACCCGCCCATCAGGTTTTAGATCTTACATAAGTAGCACTCGATCAGGTTCCAAGAACATTTTATATAAGCCATAAATATATGAAAACTTTTTAATTACATGTAATATAAGTATTGTAAATATTAAAATGCCCTTATGGTTTTTTTGGATATATTATCATTTAATTTTGAAAATATTATTGTAGAAGGTTAATTTTGTTAACTTTTACATTGATATCTGTTTTTAATTGATAACCATTTAACAAATTAGCTTATATAGAATGTTTTTTGAATCTAAAGGGTGTTTATAAAAAAACAAACAATCTCAATATTTATCAATCATTTTGTGCCCAAAAATAAAGAGGGCCCAAAAATTTTTATTTTTATGGGAATTTTTTAAAAAAATGTCTTTAAAAAATTATTTTAAGTTAGAAGATTTTTAATTTAATATTTTATTAATACATTGGGTCATATTCTTAAATATTATTGATAACGTTATTTTAGTTGATGCATAGTTAATTTGTATTGAATATTATTTGGACATATCTTGTAATGTAAATAGAGCTCTAACCAAGGATTGAAAATATCGATATCAACGGATATATTTACTAAAGAGACATATTCACTAAAAAGACGAATTATTATATTTTATTATAAATTTCTAAAGTGTGAACCCATTTAAATCTATATCCATAATAATTATTATAATATCTAAAAACCCACAGCCACTCATCATTTTTTGGTGGTTATCCAAAAAAAAATCACTAAATTAATAATCAATTAATTTTTAAAATTGGTACAACTAACAAAGAGTAAAAAAATCTTAGTTGACGACTTAAAGCTGCAGCAGCTCTTCATTTCCCACCCACACCTTTCTTAACCTATGCGCAAAGTCACAAACAACCTCTTCATCTTCATACTATTCTCTGCGATGGTGACGAGGATACCGTTGCCACCTCCACTTCCAACCAACCCATCATCGCTAGTGACACCATTTGTTTCTCCCATCAAGTAAAAATCGTTATTGCCAACATCGCAGTCGTCAAAGCTCACCGTTGAGGGAGATCCACTGTGGAAAAAGCTAGAAAACTCATAGGACATTACCGTCGCCGGTGACTTTTTCGGTCATTGAGACCACTATCAATCGATTTGTTTGGGTAAGATGAAGTCATCCCTGCTCTCCTTCTCGATCATCTGAATTCGTAACTCACGATTTGCAGATTGAAATTCACCGGTATGATTGATATTGTTGATTTTCATAATATCGATGAATTTCGCCGATATTCTCCGAAATTGGACGAAATATTCGATTTTGGGGGAAAAAATTTTATTTTCCCCCTATTTAGATGTCGACCCCTCAAAATTGTGATATATCGTTCGATAAATCGCCGATATCACCGATTTTTTCAACGATGACTCTAACTCATATATAAACATATTTTATATAATTTTTCATTTTAACTATTGAATGAATATTGAGCTACGACTAGAATTGACAAAAAAAATCATTTAAATTGAATTACAAAGATGCCAACTATATATATACATTAATATTTGATAAAATTTTACTTTTTTTTTTTATAAAAGTATTATAAAATGACTATATATTTTTTTATATATGTATGACTAATTTATTTAAATTCTTAGAAATTTTATGTGAATTTCTAAAAAGATAAATTAAAAAAATAAAAAATAGCATATATATTTATTTCCGTGTAATATAAATTAAAGAGTCACTTTTAACATTTTCGCTCTGGACTTCGAATTTCTTGGACCGATCTTGGTATTTATGTAAATAACTAACAAAAAAGTAGGAGCACTCCCAACAGCGTACTCAAAAAATAAAACCTTTGGGAGAAAAAAGAAAAAAGTTGAAATATTATTTTATCGGTTTGGTAAGAATTGAACGCCAACACGCTCATTCGTTTCTTCAATAATCTTCTTCCTCGCAAAAAATTCGACTATTTTCTTTCCCCAAATACAGTTCGGGTTTTCAATGGTACAAGGTACGCATCTCGTTCCCGAAATTCCAGTCCTTTAATTCCGCCTTGGGGTTTTAGGGTTTATGTTCAAGTTTATTTGTGTATTTATTTTTTGCGTACACAGTTTGTATGATCTGAAAACTCAGTGATTTCATTTTTAATGCTTGTGTTTTAAGTATGAATTGTTTTTTACAATTTTTTTTTAACTTTTTAATTTTTGTTGTCTGTGGGTTCACGTCTGTAATATTTATTATCGTGTTTGAGAACTGAAACGCAGAAAAGGCTACATAGAATCATTTGTGTTTTGATACATATGATCTTCTCTGTGTAAATGGTTTGCTTGGCTCATTTTGTTTATGAGTTTGACAAGAGTTCTTAGTGTTATTGAAATGTTTAAATATGCATAGTCTCCTCCTTTTTGAATATCTGTGTAAACTGTGGAATTTTTCCTCCATTTCTTACTTCACATAGCTTAAATAGCGAGTTATCCAATCCAATCCTTGGCACCACATAGGTGTTATGAGATTTGGGGAAGCTTTTGTTCCTGAGGTAACTATTGAGGCATGGCGCAGAATTTCCCATCAGAACAGATAAGAAGATTAATCAATCAATTAGTAGAGTTTCACGTTTGATCTTTTGGATAATAAAATGTGTTTCACTGATAAAGTTGACATTCTTGCAAAACATGAGTAAATGATTAGAATGAGAATATTCTCTGCAAGGTTGAATTCTGAAAGGAAGTAGCTTGTAATATAGAAAACTGCATTCCTTCCCCAAATTCTTGTTTGAATATTTAGTTCCACCTTAACTTATTGGTAGTTGAATTCAATTGAATCTCAAATTTGACTGACAAGAAACCTGCATAAAAGCCACTTGTGGGTAAACCTCAGAAGAGAAGCACAAGTAACAGATTTGGCTAAGGCTCTCCCCTGAGTGCAGTACCATATTTATTGGCTGGACATTTTTAACTACCTGTTTCAATCATCTGTTCACCTCATTGGCTTCAATTACCACAATCTTCGCTGTCTGATTATGCTAATATTTCTTTTGGTATTACTTGAACATGTAAATATCATGAGTGAAGCCATGCTAGGTGTATTGGGTATTTTCCAAAAGGTTTTTTTCAGACAATGTCTAACCAATATATTTTGGAAGATAGTCAACCCACTTTGAGGCATTCCAGCGATTACCCCTGTTACTGACATTGGTCGAAAAGGGATGAAGCTATGTTTTTGTTCTCGTTTGGAATTTTCATTGACAAGCTTTTATCTTTTGCAATTTGGATTTTGTTTTTTGCTGTAAACTTTCATGCCAGACTGGAACAGGATCATGAAAATTTGCGTGTGAACATTTACTATGAACCTCTGCATACTGAAAGTATATATTTGCATTCAGATGTCAGCAAAAACTGTTTGTCATTTATTAGGAGTGGCTTTTACTTATTTCTACTTTCTGTTTTCCAAAAATTTGTAGCAATGGGCGTTGGAGATGAAGTTATGGAAAACACTCTTCCTTCTCTCATTGTAGAGTCTATTCAGCAAGGCGAGGAACTTTCTCCAGAAGATAATGCTTGGGTTGATTCCTGCCTGATTAACGAATCTGATACCTTGGATGACAACTGGAGTTCTCTGAAAAGTGCCCTACTAGAAATTCTTGATTCTCAGTCTGAATCACTTAGCTCTTCTGCACTTTTAACTGATGCTTTACCTTCAGAAACCAACATTGAAATATTTCGTTCTAGTGAGGGGGCAGAAACTGAAAGCGTCCAAAGACGAACCCATAATAATCTGGTTCCTGTTAATGAAGAAGCAGAAAGAGGAGAGGATGATGATGATTATGATATGTCTACCAATGATGACAGTAATGGTTTGCACTCGTCAACTATTACAGGAAATCCATTCTTGCCAGGTTACAATGATGGTCAGAGACCGACTATAAACCCTGAGTTAGAGGCCAATGTCGGTTATTCTGAGCTGGGGCTCTCAACTGAGGATATTTTCACGGTTTATGATTTGGAGGTTCCAGTGGAGGAAGACGAACTTGTGAAGCAGGTTTGGGATTTGGAGGTTCCGCTGGAGGAAGATGAACTTGCGAAGCAATTGATCAAAGTCCTTGAAGAAAGTTTTCCTATAACGGTCTCATCTACTTTAGATGATTCTGATGTATGGAATGGATTGATCGCAGGGATTGCAGACCTGTCTTTGGATCAAAATTCCAGCTGGCATATTCCGTAATATGTATATATATTTATATATGATAAATTTATTTTTAGTACCATCTGTTGCTCTTGTTAAACATGGAGTTGCTTATATTTAGGCAAGTTTTCATGGCTGCACCTATTTTGACCACCTTCATCAGTTTTGGTTTTAGATACTCTCTGGACTTTTGTGCTCAAGTCTATTGTGTAACAGACCGAAAAAAAAAAATACAAGAAGTCCGTTGTGCAAATCTGAGCATAAAGGGGCCTTAACCATTCATTGCCACTGGCATTGTGCGCCAACCATGCATCTCCAGTTGTGAGAATAGAAAATCGCGACGCCATCGGAGAAGCTGACCTGTAATTCTATCTACCATGCACGTAGACTTCTGTCTCATCAAAAGCTTTACCATAGCCATTAGTCAGTAAGAAGGGAAGAACCGCATATTTACTTTCCATTTTCGAGAAGAATCTCATCAAACAGGTGTATTCTGGACTCTCCATAATATGAGCGTCATACATTTGTCTTCTTACTAAACCAATAAAAAAAAATCCCATCTTTCATTTTATTTTTACAAGGTGAGCAAAAACCCTCATGTGTGAACCACGTATGCAGTCAGCACAGTCAGCAGGTTATCATCCACATGGCAAAGGGGGATTGGCCGGAGCACAGCAGCCTCAAATTGGACATCTTTGTTATACGCAAGTCAGTTATAAAGAGAGTGAGCTCATGTGTGGCAAAGAGCACAAGAGAGCGTTGCCAGAGGAGATAAGATATCTTATTACACTCTGCTCTCTCACTCTCTGCAGCTGACAATGGCTTCCGCTTCTTTCCTTAAGTCTTCTCCAGTGTTTGACAAATCTGAGTGGATAAAGGGCCAGACCCTCCTCCGCCAGCCTTCGGCCTCCTCCGTCGTCAGATGCCTCCCGACCGCCCCATCCGGCCTCACTATTCGTGCCGGTTCCTATTCCGATGAGCTTGTTAAGACTGCTGTAAGTGTTACAACACATCCTCACTAGTTATTATATGATATTCACCATTCTTCTAGGCCCTTAGAAAATATAGCATGCCTTATATAGTATAAATTTGAGTGATATTGTAAGTTTGATTCTTGTTTTAAAGCGTGTTACAAATTGATAACAATACTGCAGAAAACTGTTGCAAGCCCGGGGCGTGGTATTTTGGCCATGGATGAATCCAATGCCACCTGCGGCAAGCGTCTTGCGTCGATTGGGCTAGAGAACACCGAGGCCAACCGGCAAGCCTACCGAACCCTCCTTGTGGCAGCTCCTGGACTTGGACAGTACATCTCAGGTGCCATTCTTTTCGAGGAGACTCTCTACCAATCCACCGTTGATGGGAAGAAGATCGTTGATGTGCTTGTTGAGCAAGGCATCGTACCTGGGATCAAAGTTGACAAGGTAAGCACTCGAATCAAAATTTAACTTGCATACTTTCAAGAAATTAAGGCAAGGCACACATAAATTTATAATGTTTTGATAATGGTGAACAAACAGGGTTTGGTGCCCCTAACTGGTTCCAATGATGAGTCATGGTGCCAAGGTCTTGATGGCCTTGCTTCTCGCACAGCTGCTTACTACCAACAGGGAGCTCGATTCGCCAAATGGTAGGGATCAAATCTGAAAGCCCCATATGCTCGTTCAATAATATTCGATCTAGCTCCTATGAGATCAACTAATGGCAACAAAATATAACAAAATTACCAACTTTGATGAATGAACTAGGCGTACCGTGGTGAGCATTCCCAATGGCCCATCTGCTCTAGCAGTCAAGGAAGCAGCATGGGGTCTCGCCCGCTACGCTTCCATTGCTCAAGTAAGACAACTAGTCCATCAATAGTCATAATTTTGAATATCACATGCCATCTTTTGGTTTCAAATTTGATTAATTGACTCATATATTGGTGTGAAGTTGGTCAATAATTTCGGTTAATTACAATTTAGGAACATGAAGTTTACGTCGAATTTCAAAGTTATCCTTGACTTTTTAAATTTTACATTTAAGTACTCTTTAAATTTTTAAACGTTCCACCTTTGCTCCATCGACACTTATTTTTAGAAAAAATTCCATCAGCTAACGATGTATTGGAGCCAACCAAAAAACAAATCTCAAGGTGACTTTAGATAAATTATTTAATTAGTCTTTAGTTATCTCTCGCTCCAACATTTTGGGATGTTGGGTAGGAGATAACTTAGAGATAATTAAGTAATTTTGTCTAAAGTCATCTTGAGATCCATTTTTGGGCATACTCACACATGCCACATCAACAGCTAACAGAAGTTATGCAGGAAAATGTGTCGTTAGAATAAGGGTGAAACATTTAAAAAATTCAGAAATACTTCAATGAAATTTTAAAAAGTTAGATATAACTGTAAAATTTTATGCAAAATGCAGGATACAAAATTGTAATTTTCCTTGGACAAGAAAAATGATGTTTTTGTTTATGATTGAGAAAGTGTTTGGTTGTTGTTCGTATAGGACAATGGGTTGGTTCCAATTGTAGAGCCAGAGATCTTGCTTGATGGTGAGCACACCATTGAGAGGACTTTCGAAGTCGCCTTGAAGGTTTGGGCTGAGGTTTTCTTCTACCTGGCTGAGAACAATGTGTTATTTGAGGGAATCCTCCTGAAGCCAAGTATGGTGACACCTGGAGCTGAGGCCAAGGAAAGGGCCACCCCTCAACAGGTTGCTGATTACACCCTCAAGCTCCTCCACCGGAGAATTCCACCAGCTGTCCCTGGGATCATGGCAAGTTTCACACGTTTAACACATGCTCATTGATTTCTTCTTTATTTCTCTAGTTGTAACCGATGTTGAAATTTTGTTTCTTTTTGAGCAGTTTTTGTCTGGAGGACAATCTGAGGTTGAGGCAACCCTCAACTTAAACGCAATGAACCAATCAACAAACCCATGGCATGTATCCTTCTCGTATGCCAGAGCTCTCCAAAACACCTGCTTGAAGACATGGGGAGGCAGGCCGGAAAATGTGAAGGCGGCTCAGGATGTACTTCTCCTCCGCGCCAAGGCCAACTCGCTTGCACAGCTTGGCAAGTACAAAGGAGATGGAGAATCAGAGGAGGCAAAGAAGGAGTTGTTCGTCAAGGGGTACGTGTACTAAGCCCCATTTGCACACGCAAAAGCCATAGATGATGATGAAGATGATAATGATGATGAAGAACTTGATTGTTAATGTTGATGGAGGAATAGAGATACTAGCTTCTCATAAATGTGTGTAATGCTTTATAGCCATGAAAGACTATTTTTGTTGATGAACACTTCATGTACTTCTTTAGCTACCTAATAAGCTTCTTGATGATGAGTTAGTTTGCTAGTACCTATGAATCAGATAAATTTTAATGCTTGAAACTTGCATTCTAAAATCAGCTACTTTCCGAAGGCATGAATTTTCAGCCTTCGTCGACCCTAAACTCTAAACTAGTATCAATGATTCTGGATCTATTTCTTCTTTTTACAAAGAGCAATTAGCATAATTTGGTTGTCTTACGGCTCCCAGGTATAAGTTTGAGCTCAAATTCATTCCAAATTAGTTCAAATTTTCTTTTGTAAGATTGATGAAAATGTAATCAACGAGCAAGTATGTCCAACGTTAACAACTTCACTGAAATTTAATTACACACTTCGAGAAAACCGTACCAATAACTTTAACTATTCTCTCCATCAACCTAGAAGCATTGCTTTTGATACAAAGACGTAAAGGTTTTCATCTAATTTACTTTGCACAAGGAATGTCACAGACTGATCCTGATCCAAAGAAATCGGAAGAAAGTACAAAGAAGAATACAAGTACTCAAGTCAACAAAGCAAGATGCGACAGTAAGTCCACAACATCTGCAGCCACAATGTAGAGGAAAGAAGGAAGGTAAGTTTCGTAGACAACACTTTCGAGGAACTAAGATAATCTCATTAGTACAAATTAGAAAGGAAATAGAGATGGAAAGAAAGCCCTTGTCAGAAATACATATTGGGCAGCAAAAAATTTGAGTGGAATCTTGGCTTCATTCTTGAACAAGTTGTTCAACTCTACTCGCAACCACAATTGTAGTCAAGATAAAATCTGTGCAAAAATGTCAATTTGAATACTGATATCATCACCGAACATAAAGCCTATATATTTGACAACAAATCTCTTATGAATCATGGTCTGGGACCCGACTACTACCATTCAGCCATAGATAAAAAAGTCCCATCCCCTTTTAATTTATTATCTTCTATTCTTTTCTGATTTCGGTTCTACCATTAAGCTGACTTAGACAAAACTGGTAACCTACAGATATGTTTAACTTAAAGGTTGGCCGGCTGTCATAGTTTTTCATGCATCTGAGCTCAAACTCTTACTGGCATCACTACAAATAAAATAATTCTTATACTATCATCATATTAAGTAGACAGACAAGGGATTCGTTCTATGAGATCAAACCATCAACTTCTCTCATTTCAGATATTTATCTGTATTATCTGCAACAGTTTTCTACTATCATTTGATTAACCAGAAGGTTAATCTATCCAATTAAGTGGAAGTCCGTATGCTAGATCCATAAATTGGATCTAGGTGAACCAGGTGAAGTATCAACTGCATACAGGTACAGCTTTCCAATCAAATGATGACAAACTTATGTGACCTTTCCTACTAATGAAACTGTTTCGAATTTGTAAGTTGGTTCCTTTCATGAATTAAAGAGAACTCTAGCAACATGTATGAGGCATTCACTCCCTCCCGCATCAACATATTCATTCACAAATTATAATATAATTAGGAAGACTAACTCAACTTGCAGAGACACCAGCCAATTTCTTTCTCTCCTTCAGAAGGCCTCTATTCAAGTCTTTATAAGAAATGTGGAATGGCCGTCCAACCTCAAAAATTTAGTGTATCCACATGCTAATTAAAAGCGAAGCCTTGTTTCCCATATCAGAACTAGAATCCCAAAAAATCTCAAGAATATATTAACCATATCCAGTTTTCCCACAATAGGGAGGACAGCCTATAAATTTGTGTAAGAGAGAATGCCAACTCAGAGAATAGTCCCAAAAGTGCCCCCAACATTAAGTTAGATAATGTAGTCATTCTCTATCTTAACAGTATCAGCATCTAAAATAATTTATTCCAAATGTGAGTTTAATTTGAGAAAAAACCGAAACAGCCACAACTTGTGTTGACATCAGCCACCTAACAATACATGATGCCCACTTGTGAATTCTAGCTGCCATATACATGCCGCAAATGTAAAACAGAAAGCAATTACCCTACTCATTTCAACCATCTTTCGCATTTCAAACTTATCATCCAAGTTCTTGACGAAAGACAAATTTAAAAATTAATTTCTATTGTTTTCTGCTACCAATTAAAGTCATCAAAATGAAATGTGGAGGTCGTCGGCATAAACAAATGGGTACCTACAGCAGCAGACTACCTTAACCAATCCATCACATTACTTTAATTAATAACTCAAGTTCATTGTATAAGAAAAGACCCGACGGGAAAAAATTCCACATCCGCATACATTTTGCGCATTCAAAACTAAAAACTAGGTAACAAAAACTAAACTTAACGGGAAATAATCATTATAATTAATAATGATCAAATTTCAGCAAGACCCAATTCTGCAAATGCATAATATAATAAAAAAAAATTGATAACAGTACACATTAGTGTTAGGTTTAATAAATTGGAAAAGAGTTGTATAAAGCATAAGCAAGCAAGCTCCCTCTCCTTCTCCCTATGCTATGGTCGAGCAAGTAAACTACCTCTTACTCTGCCCCAACAGGATCTGGGCTCAGCTTGCATTGGCCTTAAGTGGAAAGAGTTGAACGACTTTCTTTCAAAGCCATACCAATTTTATGTTATTAACATTTAAAATTGCTTGATGATAAAAAGGCCTAATATTAATAAGAAATACAGCATATATTGCAAGGTACCTTTTTTCTGCATCCAGTCACATGCAGTGTACCGGGACCAAAGGTAGGTGGCATAGGAGGTTGGTCTCCAACTAGGGGAGGGGGGGGGAAGGGGTGATGGTGTGGGTGGGTGTCTCAAAGGGCTATGCGCTCGTGACCAAAGCTTTTACTACTAAAATTCTTATTTTGAGAAATCTGCCCATGGTAGTGACCAGAAATGAGCAAAAGGTTCCACATTTTAGCATTTTGAAATTTAAAACCATTGCAAATTCACATGAATTTTATTTAAGCATGTTGTGAACAACTGATCAAAGCAATTCTTTTTCTAAGATCTGAATCTAAACCAGTCAAACACAATGCTAGAAAATCTTTTGAGAAATAAGCAACAAGGTCAACATAGTACAACAAAATTTTGAAAACAAAATACAGATAGACAACAATGGATAGCCAGATATGTAAAACACACCTTTGTTACTTTTCAAGCTATCTTTTGGATGATCCAGCAGGAACAACACTTGCAGATTCATCCTTCACACCATTTAGAACATCCACATACTGCTCCTGATAATAAGAAGGCAAGAAAATGTTGTTTTACAAGTCAAAATGCTTATAAAGTTAGAATAACTAAAGGATCAGAATTATAGTACACAACACTTGGATTGGACGTTATAAAAAACCAAGAACTCTCAATTAAAGACCAGACAGTATGGTCTTCATGGGAAAATAAGCACCTGGTTACTTGAAGCTTGCCCGTTTGCTCTTTGAGGCCTGGTATTAAGATCAATCAATTTACTGTCCATCTTGCAGTCCCCGTCAATATTATTGCCTAGAACTGCAACTGGAGAGACGCTTTGATTCTGTTGATTCTCTCTTATTTTGATGTTAGATGGCTGATTTTGGTCAAGTGGTTGAAGCCCTAGTTCTTCTGGACGCCCAGGCTTATCCCCTGGAAACTACAGAGATATTTCCCAAATAAAGGCATCAATCTCAGGACGTCTATAAGCCAGATATAAAACTTTAACCAGAACCCTCCAGTAGAGAGACACAAACCTCAACTCTCTGCCTCAATAGAAGATACCTCCCGTGGGTTCTTTTACGACCAACATGTACACTCATATCGCATTGCAGGCAAAGGGAACTCCCATCTATCTCACAGTAAAAGAAGGCTACATACATGTTTCCAAAGGGAGAAGAAGTCTTCAAAATCCTTTTACATAAGTTCAGCAGATATGCTTACAAAATCTGAAAGTATAAAACACTGAAGTCTTCCATACCAGGTGCACTTTCACAAATGTCACAGCAAGGAACGTCTCTGGGGTTAGCTAGCCCAACTCGCACATGTCTACTAGCCAGTTTATTACACATATGGACCTGCAATTTCGACACAAAAGAACAAAATAATGCTTTTACTTCAATTTAAATGGCAAAGAGAAAAAGGATTAAGAACTTTAATAAGCAAGATAGCTATTCAGCAGTAATGATTTCCAGTCTGGATAATGGAAGTAAGAATCTTTCTTAACATGCAAATGCTAGTCTTGTGCATAATATATTTGAATTATATGAGACACAAGAATAAAATGGTGCCATATATTTACTACGAATTTTTGTATGAAAGCTACGTGATGTCAAGATATTTGAAACACACTACAAAGCACCCCACCAGCACTTCTTTTACCAATCTATCATTAATGTGAATTAATTGAGTATATTAAGAGTGTGCAGAATCACTTCTACAACCATTTGGGTACTTAGCAGGATATGCCACCCCCAAAGTCCAATCAGACATAACAATAGTAGTGATTTATCAGTAAACAATATGCCATAGTTGACCAAAGCCAAAAAGGAAAATTTGAACAGGTAAGTACCACATAAAGTGACTGAATTAGTATAAACCAACTCAACAACAACTGAATTAGCTTGCCATAATGAAGTCAAAATCATAGACATGGAAACAAAGCAAACGTTGTAGCTTTCCAAGTTTCAAACATGGTAAAGCAATCAAAATTAAGAAAATACTTGCCAAAAGATCTAAAACCACAAAACCCAAATTCCAAAAACTAGCAAATTCGAAAGTTCCATGATAAAATCATTCCAGGCACAAAAAGCAATCCAAGTTCAAATTCCAAATTCGCCAAACCATGACTGTCGTAATAGAAAGTCAATGCTAGCATTAAATATAATCGCAATGGAAAGAAAGAAATCTAAGAAGAAATGAAGAACCTTCTCGTCGCAGGAAAGGCAAAGAGCGGCCTCATCAGCGGCGCAGAAAACGATGGCGGCAGCGCCCTCGCAGACGTCGCAAAGCGTTCGCATTCTGTCTCCCAGTTCTTCTCATTCATCACTCCTCCTCCCAAACGCCATCGTTTTCGGATTCCTGAAGACAGGCAAAGACGCAGGAAGGTAAAACTCGAGTTTTTGGTGGTCATTTAATATATAGATGGTGGGCACTCGGCAGGTCCTCTCTTTCTAGAGGTAGTGAGTGATGTTGATTTGCAGGACGCTTGGTTTTGTGATTTATGGCTTTAAATTCCCTTTACCATTTATGGAAATGTATCTTTTTTCTGGGAGCCGCCCTTCATTTATATAGTACACAATATTACTGTTCAAACTAGGAGCTCGAAACGTGAAAAATCATCTCACATAATAGTTAGGCATCTAAATAGATTTGCATGTACATATATATAGTTATATAAATTTTTATATATTTGGTTATGTTGGTGCACAAAATGTATCAATGAGACCACCACACTCGCCCAAGAACACAAGTATGTACGTGGTTTACCCAAATCGATCTACGTCCACGGTATTACCCCTCTCTTATTAATAATAATAATAGTGTGTTTACATAATACAATTGGCTTAGAGCCTTTAGAAGGAGAAAGTAGGGTAAATGTAGAGAGGGATGAGAGCTCCCAAATTTAGAGAGAGAGGTCTCTTCTAATGAGAGAGTGAAGTCTATCAAATGAGGGAGGAACTCCTTATTTATAGGAAAAATCTAGGGTTTAGGTCATAGGCCTTGTGATGGGATTTGCAGAGGTGTTGGGCCTCCTAGTCTATCGGTCTGGGCCGACATGGTATTGGCAGAGGGCTCGGCCTCTCGGTTGGTCTGACCGATGTGGTCCCTGTCGGTCTGGCCGATGTGGTGTCAACAGTAGTATTTTGGTAAGTCTGTTACTTGGTCAGATGTAGCGTCGACAAGTCCCCAAGTTTTTTTACTGAGGTGGACTACCTCGGTTGAGGAGTTTTAAATAAAATGCACTGACCGAGCAACTTCTCGCTTTTGCACCGCTCCGCTCGGTGCACTATCATCAATCCCCCAAGTCCTTGGTCAAGGTAGGATGCGGAAGAGAAGACGCCTTGTAGTGTGTTGTATGTCTGAGTGGATTGACGTTGTAGCGATTGCACTCTGGTTGTCCCCCGGTGAGTATGACTCCATGTATGAGTATGAATACGTACGGGTGATTTTCTACTGTATACGTGTGCTAGTCGGTGTGTAGCCTGCAAAGTGGGCTCGGTAGTGGAGCGGCTCGATAATGTACTAAGTATAGACCGAGTTAAGTATAAGCCGAGTGTGCCTGTACTCCGACTCTAATGTCCGAGCCGAGTCTAAGTGTTGAGTAGCTCGATAATGTGTTGAGCGAGTGTTTACGCAGTAATGTGTCGAGTAGCTTGGTATGTATTGAGCCGATATGGGTGCTCGGTATGTGTTAAGCTTATGTGGGTGCTAGATAATGTGTTGACAGTTCGGTATGTGTTGAGTCGATGTGGGTGCTTGGTAATGTGTTGAGCAGCTCAGTATGTGTTGAGGCGATGTGGGTGCTCGGTAATGTGTTGAGCAGCTCGGTATGTGTTGAGCTTAAGTGTATGAGTTCATGTATGCTCGACATGTATGGTGCATGCATGTTAGCATGTATAAGTGTATGCATAAGTTTCATGTATTCTAGACATGTACGGGTGCATGTATGTCAGCATGTATGTTTACGATGTTCAGAAGGAGTTTTTGATTTGTAGCGTTACCTGGTTGTATTCAGGTGCGTTATAAGGTTTTCCCTTTGTGCAAGCTAAGTGTTTATCTTGGGATTGTGATGGCCAAGTGGCTGAGGGGACGTCAGTGGAAAGCTATCAAACAGGGAGTCCGAAGGGGACATTGGTGGGGACCGACCGAGTAGGGAATCCGTTGGGACATCGGTGAAAACCAACTAAGCAAGGAGTTGGAGGGCCATCGGTGGGACCGACCAAGTAGGGAGTTCGAGGGACATCGGTGGGGAACGACCGAGTAGGGAGTCCGGGGGACATCGGTGGAGACCGACCGAGTAGGGAGTCTGAGGGGACATCGGTGGGGACCGACCGAGTAGGGAGTCCAAGGGGACATCAGTGGGAACCGACCGAGCAGGGAGTTCGAGGGAACATCAGTGGAGACCTACCTAGCAGGGAGTTCGAGGGGACATCAGTGGGGACTAACCGAGTAGGGAGTTCGAGGGAACATCGGTGAAGACCAACCGAGCAGGGAGCCCGAGGGGACATCAGTGCGGACTAACCGAGCAGGGAGTTCGAGGTGACATCGGTGCGGATTGACCGAGCAGGGAGTCCGAGGGGGCATCGGTGGGGACCGACCGAGTAGGGAGCCCGAGGGGACATCGGTGGGAGACCGACCAAGAAAGGAGTCCGAGGGGATATCGGTGGGGACCGACCGAGTAGGGATTCTGAGGGGACATCGGTGGCGCCGTCTGTGGGAATCACAATAAAATCGGGCTCCCTGCTCGGTCTGAAGGAGTACCAATGAGACTGAGAAGACCACACTGACCTATGAACACAAACATGTACGTGGTTCACCCAAATCGGGCTATGTCCACGGTGTTACCCCACTCTCATTAATAATAATAATAATGTGTTTACATAATACAATTGGCTTAGAACCTTTAAAGAGAGAAAGTAGAGTAAATGTAGAGAGGGATGAGAGCTCCCAAGTTGAGAGAGAGAGAGAGAGAGAGAGAGATGTCTTTTCTGATGAGAGAGTGGAGTCCATCAAATGAAGGAGGAACTCCCTATTTATTGGAAAAAATCTAGGGTTTAGGTCATGGGCCTTGTGTTGGGATTTAAGGTAGCTGTGCTGGGCCTCACAGTCGATCGGTCCGGGCCGACGTGGTATTGGTAGAAGGCTGGGCCTCTCGGCATGTCTGGCCGATTTGGTCCCGGTCGGTCTGGCCAATGTGATGTCAACAGTAGTGTTTTGGCAGTCCATTGCTTGGTTAGATGTAGCGTTGACAAGTTATATACATTCTTATATATATATATATATATGTTAAATACTTAGTTAATAATATAAATATTAATTAAAATAAAGATAATAAATTAAAAAACATAAAACGGTTGTATAATAAAATTAATAAAATTTTTACATTTTCAAAATTTATGATTCCCAATTCAATTTATTTATCTAGATAATTAATTTTTTTCTGAAATTATTTGATAGTATTAAATATATTATTAATTTTTTGAATTTTGTCTTTAAAAAAAGGCCTAGGTCCCCGCCTAACTACCTAGGAATTAGACCCCTATCGACCACCCTAGGAACGCCTAGTGCCATTTTGAACATTGCACAATACACATATGATTTTGTTAGCTCTTGCAATCGTTGGAATTAAATTCTTACATGAAATTTTATTTTATATTTTTACATGTGCTTTTATTGCTATCATTTTCTTTTTTTTGGTGAAACCAAGTTATCCCTCATACGTAGGAAAAGACTAATCACTCGAGCAGTGTAGAACCCCGATATAGGGAGAACTCTCCATAATATTGGTTATTTCATTAACAAGGCTCGAACTTGACACCTTACTTAAGGGAAATAAGGTTCCTTCCACTTGAACTACCAAACATTGGTACTGCTGTCTTTTTTTAGTTTATCATTAGTTTTAATGGAAAAAAAGGTCCAAACCATTATATCTTTTTTTTTTGGGACAATATCCAAACCATTATATCAGACAATGTAAAACAATTTAATTTTCTATTAACAAGCGAAAAGAAATCAGCGCGTGAAAAAAGAAATGAATGCGTAAAAACTCTCCTATGTAATCCAAAATCACCTGAAAATTATTAAGCTGCAACATGACCCATAATTCAAATAATATCTTAATTACTTTTATAATGATATTAACGGCTCATAGACATTCAAACATTAAATGATATATTTACAAGCTGAATGTATTATTTAATAGAGTTAAAGCCTCAATAATAAAAATATTCTTCTTGAAAATTAATTGTCATTAATATTTGTTGAAGCGTTAATTGTTCCAACTGTCGAGTACTCGTTGCCCAATCACCAAATGACGCGTGTCCCTCTTGTGACCTGTCAACTTAAGTGGATCGCGGGTCTCCGTTAGTACGGGCACCGGTGTGGTGCCGGCCTAAGGCTCTCCGACGATCAAGTCAGTTACTTTCGTTCGTAAGAGGAAGCAGTAAATGGTAAGTTCGGTAGAGTAATTGTAATAGTAAAACTTAGTTACCTTTATTGGGAAATGTGTACCCTTTATGTATAGGTAGGTGGGATGTTCAATTCCCAAAGTTCCGATGTGGGACAAATGCTTCTCGATTTACGTGCGGACACGTGTTACGTAAATCGAGGGTGGATGTGCTTCCACGTGGCATCCCGCATTGGGCCCAGTGTTAGGGCTGTCGCAAGTATGGTGTTCTTGGGCCTTGAGCGTTGTCAGGGCTTTAAGTATACGGCCCAGTGGGTCTGGTCAGATATGGTGTCAACAGAAGTCCCCCAAGTCGTGGACTGAGGTGGAATTTCTCGGTCGGGGACTTGTTTCATTCTCCCAGACCCTAGTGGGAAGTATACCTATAGTCTCCCAAGTCCCCTGGTGGGATAGTCCGCCGAGACAGTCTCGGTCATGGAGAGGAAGTAGCTAGTAGGCGGCTGGTGATAGAGAGCACTCGGCGGAAAAGTGGCTCAGTCGGTCGCGGTTGTGCGCAGTCGGTCGGTGGTGGCGTCATGGTCGGTAATAGGAGCCAAAAACATGGTTGGAGCTGCGGAGACCGAGCGGTGTACATGGGTCGGTGATGGGAGCCAAGAAACAGAATTTGAGCTGAGGAGACCGAGCGGTGTACATGGGTCGGTGATAGGAGCCAAGAAACAGAAGTTGAGCTGAGGAGACCGAGCGGTGTACATGGGTCGGTGATAGGCCAAAGTTCGATAAACAGTCCCAGGGCACCGAGCGGTGTACATGAGTTGGCGGTGGGGGTCAACGTTGTTTAAGCAGTACGGACACCGAGCGGTGTACGGAGGTTGGTTTTGAAGTGAGGGAAGACGGTTGGACTTCCTCGGGCAGATGGTTGACACGTGTTCGGTTAGAATGAGTGGGAGCAACACGTGTCTGTCGTTGAGAGGGGTGACGCCTCGTAGTGTGTGCACCAATGTCTATAAATAAGAGGAGCTCGTCACCGATGTCCTCACTTGTGTTTTTGATAAAAGTGGGGAAATTCTGTCCAACCAAAGAGGCGATTTCCGACTAGCATTTGACGGCGGTGCGTACGGTGTCTTCGATTTTCGGCTTACGGTCCTCCGTGAAAAACAAGGTAAGCACTTGTCCAAGTTTAGCTTTTCGATTAAAGTAGGAGGGTGTGAAGAACTGGCCATGAACATGGTGAAGGTTGTGGTCAGATCTTCATAGGAACGAGTCGGTCGGCTGAGTTTGGTTTTCTGTTTTCTTTTGTAGATGTCGGTCGAGAGTGACTCGGTATCTGAGGGTAAATGCTACGACTCACAGGGCGGTGAGTCGTCAGATAGTAGTGTGCAGGTGCTCATTCCCATCTCTGGGAGTGAGGACGAGGCCTACTCGGTCGAGGCACAAAAAAAGATAGAGTCGGTGCACAGCACGGCCGAGTCGTCCGGTAGGACCACGGACATTGGTTCGGGGGCTGGGCCGACGGGTAGGTCGGGTAGTGGCAACCTGCTAGTCGACGCCGAGACGATTGTGAAGGTGGTGGTGCACCGAGCATTGAAGCTGACCCATGGCCGTGATAAGGGTATAGTTCGGCTGAACAAAGTAAAAACGACCGGGGATGAGTCGGTCCCGGAAGCTGTGCCGATTGAAAGGGCGACCTTCACCGTGGATGAAATGGTGAACAAGGAAACCGAGAAAGGCCTGATGAAGATGAGGATTGAGTTTGGCGTTCCCGACTCGATGTCGACAAGGTTACCTACCAGAGAGGAAAGACCGAGCAACCCCCCAGCCGGTATGGCATTGTTCTATACCGAGCTGATGCACCACGGGGTAAGGCTGCCCTTTCACCCCTGGCTGCGGAGAATGGTGAAGAAAATGGGGGTGGCACTCGGTCAGCTAAATCCGAACGTGTGGATTGTGCTCTGCTCCCTCTACACGGCCTTCAAGTAGGCCAATCAACCGGAGCCGACCTATGCTCAACTGATGTACCTGTACGAGTTCGGGTTCCAGCAGCAGAGTACCGGGTGGGTCTTCATCCGTCACCGCAAGAAGAGCAAACGGGGGGAGTTCATTCTGGACATACCGACCTCCCAAAAACCGTACAAGACGAAGTTCTGCCTGGTCGGTGGGAACTGGGAGGGGAACACCGAGGGACCCCCGATACTGTCCAAATTCCAGACCCAAGGTTGACAGTTGTAGCATAGGCCGACCACTTATGTAAATTATGATAGGTTGTATGTCTAAGTACGATTATTGTGGCTGACCAATTCTCGGTGTGCAGGTTTGTTCCCAGAAGAAGAGATCTCTTCAGAGGAGAAGGCAGTCGTCCACCGGGTGAGAGAGATCTTGGACGAGTTGAGTAGAAACCGACGAATCCTTCGGCTACCTGGGTTTCAATACAAGGCCGTCCTCATCGACATCGACGAGGGTAAGTTTTGTTGGTTGGTTTGTTTTTGTTTTGGTTTTTGTGTATCTGACCCTTGTCTCGGTGTTCGCAGTGCCATATCGTCTCGGGAGCAAAATTTACAAAGACTGCGAACAGCTCAGAATGAAGGCTGACAAAGGCTCTGGGGAGTCTGTCTCGCTGACGAAAGCTGCCGAGCGCCTAGAGCTCATTCTCAAGAAGAAAAAAGAGAGAGCCGAGAGAGGTCAGTCGGAGAGGGCCGACCGGTCAAAACGGGGCCAAACTTCCAAGCCGAGGCCACCGAGCCCGCGACCTAGGTCTCCCAAGAGAAAACAGAGCGCAATTGACGCAGACCGAGTGCTCTCCCCCGAACCAAGGCGGATGAAGGCGAGGATGGAGGCCGAGACGATCCTGTCGGCACAGGAGCAGATAGGGGGCAAAAGGACTATGCCGGCCCCAGATTTCGTCCCTCCGCCGTCCCCCCCTCGGTTGAATGTGCGGATCCTGGAGATGCTCCAGAGGAGGGGGGACGTGAACCTCGGCGTGTTCACCGATGAAGAGGCGATCGGTGAGGGGTCGAGTGCCGAGGCCACCCTTTGTTGTCCGAGACAAATGGTGCCCCTGCTGAACGGGGTCTGTCAGGGGGCTTCGACGCCTTTGGACGAGCTGGCCGAGGTGCAATGCCGGTCGTCTAACCAGAGGATGGAGAAGGCCCTGCTGCTACTAAGCAACGTAAGTGCTTTCTATTTTCAAAGTGTGGTATGTTAGGCCGAGTGAGTTGTTAACGGTTGTCATGTGCAGGCTCTCGGTGAGGTGTACCTCCAGTTTGGGAACATCCAAAAGAGAGTGGCTGCTGCTCGGCGGGAGAAGGAGCGGCTGAAGCAGAAATAGGAAGAGCTCACCCCCAAGCTTCAGGAGGCCGAGAGGGCAATGAAAGAGGCGGCCGACCTCACTCGAAAGTTGGAAGCCGAGAGGTGGAAGACTCAGGAGGCTCTTGCTTCCAGGGACCAGGTGAAGGCCGACCTGGAGGCAAAGGAGAAAGACCGCTTGAAACACTGGAAAGAGCTGTGTCGGGTGAAGTCTGCGAGGGATGCCGACTTGCAAAAGGCGAAGGAGGAAGCGGTGGCCAAGTTCAAGGCGTCGGAAGAGCTCGATAAATTCAAGAACGAGTATGCTGCCGAGTGCGAGCAGGAGTTCTTCCGCAACCTTTTCCTGCACAACCCTGGCTTGGCTGTGAAGACCCCCTGGCTCGGCCAAGACATAACCGCCGAGATGTTTGAAGACGAGTCGGGGGAGGAGGAAGAAGAAACCATCTTGCCGAGTTCCCAGCCGGAAGCCGACCAGGCAGAGCCTCAGAAGGAGCCGGAGCCAGAAGTGGAGGGGATAGTGCAAGCCGAGCAGCCGATGGAGGAGTTAGTGTAGGACACTTGTAAATCTTCCTTTATTTAGAAATAGTTGGGGCGGCCGAGAGGTCGAATTTTCTAAAGCTCCTGCAGGCCGAGCAAAATAGGTCTGCACATTTTGAAATGAAATAGAACTTTCTTCAAGCATAAATTGTATACCGAGTTATCCTTTTGATTTGTCTGTTTGTTAAAGTGTGGGTGCAAGCCGAGTAGGGTTGTAGGGTTGTAGACCGACTCGTATGTTTGAGTCAAAGTAGCAATTATTGGGGTGTAGGCCGAGTAAGACCGAACCCCGACTCGTATGTTTGAGTCGTAGTGGTAGTGCAAGCCGAGTAGGGCTGTACACCGACTCTAATGTTTGAGTCAAAATAGCAAGTGTTGGGGTGTAGGCCGAGTAAGACCGAACCCCGACTCGTATGTTTGAGTCGTAGTGGTGGTGCAAGCCGAGTAGGGCTGTACACCGACTCTAATGTTCGAGTCAAAATAGCAAGTGTTGGGGTGTAGGCCGAGTAAGACCAAACCCCGACTCGTATGTTTGAGTCGTAGTGGTGGTGCAAGCCGAGTAGGGCTGTACACCGACTCTAATGTTCGAGTCAAAATAGCAAGTGTTGGGGTGTAGGCCGAGTAAGACCGAACCCCGACTCATATGTTTGAGTCGTAGTGGTAGTGCAAGCTGAGTAGGGCTGTACACCGACTCTAATGTTCGAGTCAAAATAGCAAGTGTTGGGGTGTAGGCCGAGTAAGACCGAACCCCGACTCGTATGTTTGAGTCGTAGTGGTGGTGCAAGCAGAGTAGGGTTGTACATCGACTCTAATGTTCGAGTCAAAATAGCAAGTGTTGGGGTGTAGGCCGAGTAAGACCAAACCCCGACTTGTATGTTTGAGTCGTAGTGGTGGTGCAAGCCGAGTAGGGCTGTACACCGACTCTAATGTTCGAGTCAAAATAGCAAGTGTTGGGGTGTAGGCCGAGTAAGACCGAACCCCGACTCGTATATTTGAGTCGTAGTGGCGGTGCAAGCCGAGTAGGGCTGTACACCGACTCTAATGTTCGAGTCAAAATAGCAAGTGTTGGGGTGTAGGCTGAGTAAGGCCAAACCCCGACTCGTATGTTTGAGTCGTAGTGGTGGTGCAAGCCGAGTAGGGCTGTACACCGACTCTAATGTTCGAATCAAAATAGCAAGTGTTAGGGTGTAGGCCGAGTAAGACCGAACCCCGACTCGTATGTTTGAGTCGTAGTGGTAGTGCAAGCCGAGTAGGGCTGTACACCGACTCTAATGTTCGAGTCAAAATAGCAAGTGTTGAGGTGTAGGCCGAGTAAGGCCAAACCCCGACTCGTATGTTTGAGTCGTAGTGGTGGTGCAAGCCGAGTAGGGTTGTACAACGACTCTAATGTTCGAGTCAAAATAGCAAGTGTTGGGGTGTAGGCCGAGTAAGACCGAACCCCGACTCGTATGTTTGAGTCGTAGTGGTGGTGCAAGCAGAGTAGGGCTGTACACCGACTCTAATGTTCGAGTCAAAATAGCAAGTGTTGGGGTGTAGGCCGAGTAAGACCAAACCCCGACTTGTATGTTTGAGTCGTAGTGGTGGTGCAAGCCGAGTAGGGCTGTACACCGACTCTAATGTTCGAGTCAAAATAGCAAGTGTTGGGGTGTAGGCCGAGTAAGACCGAACCCCGACTCGTATATTTGAGTCGTAGTGGCGGTGCAAGCCGAGTAGGGCTGTACACCGACTCTAATGTTCGAGTCAAAATAGCAAGTGTTGGGGTGTAGGCCGAGTAAGACCAAACCCCGACTTGTATGTTTGAGTCGTAGTGGTGGTGCAAGCCGAGTAGGGCTGTACACCGACTCTAATGTTCGAGTCAAAATAGCAAGTGTTGGGGTGTAGGCCGAGTAAGACCGAACCCCGACTCGTATATTTGAGTCGTAGTGGCGGTGCAAGCCGAGTAGGGCTGTACACCGACTCTAATGTTCGAGTCAAAATAGCAAGTGTTGGGGTGTAGGCCGAGTAAGGCCAAACCCCGACTCGTATGTTTGAGTCGTAGTGGTGGTGCAAGCCGAGTAGGGCTGTACACCGACTCTAATGTTCGAGTCAAAATAGCAAGTGTTGGGGTGTAGGCCGAGTAAGACCGAACCCCGACTCGTATGTTTGAGTCGTAGTGGTAGTGCAAGTGTTGGGGCTCCGGACCCGTTGTGGCAAGTCGACCCGTCGACATGAAGGAGCCAGGTTGGCCGAGTGGGGTCGAGTTGGGGGTTTTCTTCATCCAAAGTATGTGTTATGGACAGAGGGGAAGATGGTGGGACCTCAGCTGTGGCCGTTGCGGGGACATAGGAGAACTCTGAGATAAAGTCCGCCATGGCCTGTCCTTTCTCGGCAGTGCGGGGAATGAAAGTGATGTCGAATTCGCTGAGTTCTATTGCCCATTTCAGTAAGCGGCCCGAAGTTTCGGGCTTCTGAAGTACTTGCCGGAGTGGTCTGTCGGTTAAGACGATGATAGAATGAGCCTGGAAGTATGGCCTGAGCTTCCGGGAGGACATGATGAGGGCGAAAGCGAGCTTCTCTAGGTCAGAGTATCTTGTCTCGGCGTCCTGCAAAGCCTTGCTGACGTAATACACTGGATGTTCGGCGCCGTCCCTACGCTTGACTAAAACTGAACTTGTGGCAGAAGCGGAGACAGATAGATACATGTAAACGGTTTCCCTGGTGTCTGGTCTTACTAGCAGCAGCGCTTTTCCCATGTATTCCTTGAGTTCAGTGAAGGCCTTGGTGCATTCCTCGGTCCAGGTGATGTGTTTGGACCTGCCCTTTAGGGCCTTGAAGAAAGGCACGCACCTGTCTGTGGCCTTGGAGATGAAGCGTGTAAGGGCTGCGACTCGGCCCGTTAAGCTTTGCACTTCTTTCTGGGTTCGTGGGGGCTCCATATCGACCAGGGCCTTCATTTTTTCCGGGTTGGCCTTAATGCCCCTCTGGCTAATCATGAAACCCAGAAATTTTCCAGAGCTGACTCCGAACACGCACTTCGCCGGATTTAACCTCATTCGATACTATTTGAGGACGTCGAACATTCGCGAGAGATTGGGGATGTGGAGGTCAGCCGATTTACTCTTGACGAGCATGTCGTCGACGTAAACCTCCATGGTTTTCCCAATCTGGTCGGCGAACATGAAGTTCACTAGGCGCTGGTACGTGGCCCCGGCGTTTTTGAGTCCGAAAGGCATGACATTGTAGCAGTATAACCCCTGATATGTCCGGAAGGTTGTGTGGATCTGATCTGCCAGATGCATAAAGATTTGGTTGTAGCCCGAGTACGCATCCATAAAACTCAGGAGCCCATGTCCTGCCGTGGCGTCGACCAGTTGGTCAATCTTGGGCAAAGGAAAACTGTCCTTGGGGCAGGCCTTGTTAAGGTCAGTAAAATCAATGCACATTCGCCACGCCCCAGAGGGTTTTTTGACGAGTACAACATTGGCAACCCAGGCAGCATAGACGGCCTTCCGGACAAAGTGGATGGTGCTGAGCTTGATGATCTCTGACTTCATAGCCTCGGTCCTCTCAGCATCGTAGAGGCGGCGTTTCTGTTCGACAGGCTTGTAGGTAGGATCGAAACTGAGCCGGTGGCAGATCACTTCGGTAGAGATGCCGGGCATGTCAGCGTACGACCAGGCAAAGACCTCAGAGTTGTCCCTTAAAAACCGGATCAGTTGTGAGCGCAGGTCGGGCGAAAGAGTGGTCCCAATCTTTACCTTCCGGTCCGCAAAGTCGTGGGAGAGTACTATCTCTTCGACATCCTCAATGGGCTGTGGGTGGGGTGTTGCTGAATGGTCCCGAGGATCTTCGATTGGTTCGGCCCGGATTTTCTGTGCGTCCTGAGGGCTCACGGGGTCGGCCTCGAACGCGGATTCTGATACTGCCATGGTCTCTTTCGGAGGTCGGATGAGGGTGACAGAATTGCAAGCCCTTGCAGCCATTTGGTCTCCTTTGACTTGACCAATCCCTATAGGGTTGGGAACTTTACTAGTAGTAGGTGGGTGGAGACGACTGCCCTCATCTGGTTGAGTATTCCCCGCCCGAGAATGGCGTTGTAGGCCGCGGGGCAGTCTACCACCAAGAAAGGTGCCAGTACGGTTGCCCTCCGTGGGTGTGTTCCAAGGGAGAGGGGGAGAGTGACCGTTCCATGCGGGACAATGGAGTCCCCCGTGAAGCCAAAGAACGGCGTAGGTGAGCGGTCCAGACTTGCTTCTGGGATGCCCAATTGCTTGAAAGCTTGCATGAAAAGGACGTTGACCGAGCTTCCAGTGTCGACCATTACCCATTGTACGTCGAAGTTAGATATCTCTGCCATATTGACAATGGGGTCGTCGTGAGGGTAGATGATCCCGCGCTCCTGCTCCTCGAAAAACGTGATCGGTTCCCAGCCGAGTCGACTTGTCTTCTTGGCTCTTCCCTCCTCGATACTGAAGAGCTGCTGATTCTGTTTGGTGGCCCGTAGAAAGTTCTTCTTTGCCCGGTTGGAAGTGAGCGGGCAAGAAATTGACGGTCCTCCGGAGATCGTGTTAATCTGCGGGTTGTGAGGTGGAGGCGGAGCATGTTGAAGAAATTGGTTGATCTTCCCATCCCGGGCCAGAGCCTCCACCAGATCCCGGAATGCAACGCATTGGTCAATGCTATGGCCATTGTATTTGGTATTGGCAATAAATTCCCGTGTCTTTGCCAAGCTTGCCCTTCGCTGGTGCCCAAGTAGACTTTGGGATCATGTGTTCCACATTGAGGAGGACATTTTCGTAGGGGGTATTGAGGATGGTGTATGTCTCGTACTTGGAACGAGGAACCCGTTTTTCCCCGGTGTTTGACCGCTCCCCCTGTTGTCTTTCCTGGTGATTCGGGTTCTTACCCTTCTTCCCAGGGCTGTACAGATTGTTGCTGTGGGGGTAGTCTTTCCGTTTTCCCCCATAGCTCTGTTGCCCCTGCTCCTGTGGTCGCTGTGCCAAGCCATGCTGTTCCGGGACGCTCGGTGGGTATGTTTTCACCGAGCAGGCCCGAGGGGGGTTGGTAGGCATTGGCAGCGTTGGACTTTTGGGTTAGTGCCTCAGCTTTGGCGTGGATCGCCGCCTGTTTCATTATTTCGTTATAAGTTGTCCAACCTTGGGTGTGAGCTGCGTACCTGAATGGGGAGTCTCGGAGGCTGCCCTCGAAGGCCGTGAAAGCTGTTCGATCGTCCGTTTCCGCGCACCGAGAGTACTCATGACTGAATCTTGCTGCATATCGCTGTAGCGACTCGTGTTCTCCTTGTTTGAGCTGGAAGAGGTCCTCGGCCGAGGACAAGCGGTCGGTTTGTATCATGAACTGGTTCATGAAGGTGGAGGTGAGCTGCTCAAAAGAGTCGATGGACCTAGATTCCAACTTGTAGAACCAATTGATCGCTGCCTCGGTCAGTGTGGAACTGAAGATGAGGCACTGTTCTTCATCGGCGAGGTTCTTGAGGGCGATGGCCGAGTAGCAGTTGTTCAGATGATTCCACGGGTCGTCCTTTCCGTTGTAAAGGGGAATTTTCAGGGGTTTAATCTCGTGGTTGATCCTGAACTGGTTGATTCTTTCTGTGAAGGGCCCGGGCTGGTTTTCGACCAGGCTGGCCTTGCTTCCCGGGCCGTCCCGGCCTCAAGCGTCCGGACTTGGTCCATGAGGTGCTGGACGAGCGAGTCGGTCTTAGATTGGTGTTTATCCCTGGATGCTTGGTCGTGGTCGACCCTATAAGACCGGTCGGTGCCACCTCCGCTTGGCGGGCTCTGTGACTCACTCCTTCTGTGACCGACCCGCCGTGACCGCTCGGTGTACCCCTGTTTGGGTATGCTCCGGCATATACTTACATTTTGACCGACCGGCCTAGACCGCTCGGTGTCCCGCAGGCGGGATCGTTCCTGAGGCTTGTCATTCTGCCGCCCAGCTTGCCCTGACCGCTCGGTGCTCCTTCGGCGGGTTGGTTCAGGGCGAGGAGGGAGCGGGAGGCTGAGGTGGGTTGACCGCTCGGTGTCGCTGCGAGGGGACCTCGATGTTTGCCTCCCCCTGTCCGAGTGGTTGGTCCTGGTGCCAAGATGCCGAGCGGACTTGGATTTGCTCTCGGCCTCCATGGACGAGTCGGTGACGGGGACAGGGTCCCCCGTTGAGAAGGTCCCGTGGCTGACATTTGGGCGGGACCACCGAGCGGTTATGTTTCCTCGGCGGTGGTCTCCTCTTCCCACCTCCAACCGAGGGTCAGGTCGGCGTGATGGTTGTTCGTTGACCGACCGGTTCCGCCCTCCCTCGCTGAGGGCGTCTCGGGCGTCCCTGTAGATCCTGGTGTCACCGGGTTGACTGCCGGGGATGATTAACATCCGAGCCGGTTTCTTGCTCGGCTCGGCGTCCCCATGCCTTCCCTTACGCGGCTCGGCGACCGCATGTTCCTTTCCTTTTTCCGCCAGTCGGCGATTCTTCTCGGCACGCTCCGCGCATTCGGCCACTACCTTGTCGGCCTCAGCGCTACCGACGCGTGCTCGGTGGGCAGCGAGTTCTGCCTGTGCGACCCGCAGCTGTTCGGCCACCTCAGTGTATCGATCGTCGAGCACCTGACACCTCGACTCGGCCTGGGTGCCCTTAGCTTTTACCTCGGCCATGTCGCTCTGGAGTTTCTCGATTATCTGCAAGAAGTTGGGAGAGGGTTCTCCCCTCGTTCTGGGGCCTTGCCCGGGTGTGATCTCACCGAGGTCGTGTTCTGGTGGATGAGTGTGGGCAACCTTAGTCAGCTTCCCACAGACGGCGCCAAACTGTTGAAGCGTTAATTGTTCCAACTGTCGAGTACTCGTTGCCCAATCACCAAATGACGCGTGTCCCTCTTGTGACCTGTCAACTTAAGTGGATCGTGGGTCTCCGTTAGTATGGGCACCGGTGTGGTGCCGGCCTAAGGCTCTCCGACGATCAAGTCAGTTACTTTCGTTCATAAGAGGAAGTAGTAAATGGTAAGTTCGGTAGAGTAATTGTAATAGTAAAACTTAGTTACCTTTATTGGGAAATGTGTACCCTTTATGTATAGGTAGGTGGGATGTTCAACTCCCAAAGTTCCGATGTGGGACAAATGCTTCTCGATTTACGTGCGGACACGTGTTACGTAAATCGAGGGTGGATGTGCTTCCACGTGGCATCCCGCATTGGGCCCAGTGTTAGGGCTGTCGCAAGTATGGTGTTCTTAGGCCTTGAGCGTTGTCAGGGCTTTAAGTATACGGCCCAGTGGGTCTGGTCAGATATGGTGTCAACAATATTCATTTAATAATAAAAATTATTTCTAATATTAAACTAGTAAATTATCTTTTATTTAAAAATAATTATTTATTAACTACAATATCTATCGACAAATCAGAACGCGCTGCAGTGCCCAAGACTTCTTATAAATAATGAGGATCATTTCACTTTCAAGGTAATTTTTGTTCATCGTTTTTATGGTTATTTCTTATTACTCTCTCAACGTTTAATCTAAGTATCGAGGTGCTCTTGGTTGAACAACTCTCGAGGGCTTCCATGTTGACTTCGATCGTCTATTATTTGTTGTTTCTAGGAATTGTGAAAACGTTTTCTAACGAGTACGATTTTTGCTTCAATAATTAGTGCTTTCATTGAGAGCCGATTAAAAAAATACTCAAGTAGAGCTTTCTAGTTCATCATTGTTTAATAACCCTGTTCATTATTCATTGACTCTGTTTGTCATTTTTGAACTTCGTTCATCGTTTATCAAACTTTGCCTTCAATCCTCAAGATTCAGTATGGCAGGAACATGATGATCCGCTCGTTCATTTGAAACTACTGCTTTTGCTGCTGCAGCTTAGACTAGCAGCATATCAACATTATGACACTAGATGAACATCAAAGTCATTCCCCTCGCACGATGATCATGGCACTCATTGGGATATAGGGGCCAATTCCAACTTTTGGTTTCAAAATTTATCATATCCCAACAACTCTTGCACTAGCATTATGAGTAGGAATGACCACCTTTTAGTAAATAGACAGGTGATTGGTGGGAGAAACGTCTAGGGAGAATCAACCTCTTGCAAACAAATATCTACGAGTATTCCTGGATGGACTCCATGACATATTAGGACAAAATCAAGCATGAAAGGTACTTGACATAGACCACCAACACCAAAACACGAGGCTGGGTCTTGATCTAATACAAGTCATATATGAAAATCTTGGCACCCATGTCCATAAGAAAATCTGTCACAAGAAGTTGAAAGGCTAAGCAACCAAGTCCAAATGAAGTCAGAGCTTCTGCAACAATTTTTGGCAAAGCGAACGACAACTCAATTTGCTGGGAGACATACTACATCATGGGGCATGCAAGAGGACGTTCGAAGGTGACACAGCAAAAATATTGTCAGATGCTAGACGATGTCTCATGTTACATTACTAAGTGACTTTGGTGAGAAAGTCACACTTGCGGGGCAAAGAGCTAACAACATCCAAAGACTTCAGTGCAAGAGTGACTTGGAGAAAGTGTAGGGGTATCATCGCAAATTGAATATTCACATAGAATCCGAATGCGACATATAGCTTCCTAAGACACTTTAGAACAAATTGGCTATCACGGTGAAAATGAGGACAAGACATACTCGCCTACACATTCTCAGAGATCATAAACTTAGGTTTAGAGAGGTCGACGATGATTCGCACGTAATGACTCCCCACTGCATAGAGGCTCTCTACTTGTTGATGATGCCTAGAGAATGTTGGATCAATACCTCTGAGGCATCCGACGTGGTGGCGATTTAGAATATGGTCTATGTCGTCATATTCAGTCATCCTTTTCTTCACCTTTTGTGAGATGCATCGAGGAGGGACTGTTCCCTCAAAGGTTTACAACTCCGAACTTTAGTCAGTTCAAGGAAACTTTCGACTTGGTAAAGCATATTGATTATTACTGAGGAGTTATAGTGCCTCATACACGCAATGAGGCGCTCATGTGAGAAGTGTTCAAAGCCTCTTTGTAAGGCCAAGTCATGACATGGTTCAACCATCTTCCTCGAAGATCGATTGCCTCTTTTACCAAACTGGTTTTTGCATTTGTGAAGGAATACTTGTAACTTCGCTTAGTCGAAGTAAATGATGATCCTCTCTACACCATTAGAAATAAAAGAGATCCTCCAGCAATACATTCGAAGATACTATAAGGAAAAGTCCCACATTATTAGATGTAATGACCTTGTTGCTGCAATGACAATAAAAAAGGGGTTTCCCTGGGATACTAAGCAATATGGCGACATAGTCATGAGCAATGCTCGCAATCTCACCAAAATGCTCTCTTTAGTAGAGTGCATGCATGATGTAGGAGGAGAAGAATTCCACCCATGCACAATATTACATTGGGATAAGCAAAAAGCCTGAAAAACCCCAACACTACACACATATGAACCCCATAGTAAATTTGCACATGAGAAGTCTAACAAACGCAAGGTGAGTTAGAGTTTTCATGCCACAAATATGGGGATCCTCAATTTACAATTTTTTTTGCCAGTCCAACTAATTCACAATGAGCTTAAGGACAAGCCTTGATTTAAGAAATCAGAATTTGTTAAAAGCAATCAGGAGAAGGCCAATAAGACAAAGTGGCGATTTTCACGAATGCTATAGGCACACCATCAGTAAACGTATATCTTATCTTTCAAGAGATATCTCCAGAATCTCATCAAGGAAAGACATTGTACTGATTACACCAAGGGCAAGACCATGGACCGTCTCCAAAACAAAGGACCCAAGAAGTCTATTTCAAAGGTGATTCACTTCAACACAATCACTGCGGAATCAAAATTTCTAGGAACAACTTCCACGTAAAAAAGGTGAAGATTCGTGATTCCTTGGCTGTCTATTAAGTCTCCCATATTTCCATCCTAGGGTGGTCAACGACCTTGTTGTTGGCTTTTCTTTGAACGATAAAGTAGGACTTGATTGGCCATGTGTGCATGCTCAAATTAATTAGACTCAAGTCGAAGAAGGAAGCGCACCAAATATCCTGTGCATAAAATGGGTTTAGAGAACCTCACTACAAAAAGAGTTGTCCAGCTTCGAGGCTTTAACGGTTCAACTAGTATGAATGTTGGCACTATTCAACTAGATCTATGCTTACCACCCATCGTCACATCCCATAATTTCTACATCATGGATGAGTATTCGCCAAACAATGCTATATTAAGAAGATGGTGGCTTCACAAAATCCTAGCCAACACGTCAAGCCTTTACAAAAAAAATTTGATTCTCGATCCCCCATGCAAGATTCTATGAATAAAAACCGATCGCGGGTCAAGATCTTGACATCTATGAAGAACATCCAGCTCCCGAAGGATGCCAACGTTATAACGTGTAGTCTTCACATCTAGCTGTAACACATCTAGATTCAAACTTACAACCAGGCTAAGCACCACCCAAATAGATGACATCTTTACCACGGGTGAGAAAATCTCTTCAAAGTCAATACCTTTCTTTTGACTGAAGCCTTTCACAACTAACCTTGCCTTGTACCTGGGTCATGAATTATGCTCCTCAGTCTTCAGTTTATACACCCATTTGTTTCTTAATTCCTTTTTACCTTTTGGTAACTGTACCAACTCATAAGTCTAGTTCTCATGCAAGGATCTCATTTCTTCTTTCATGGCTTTCAACCACTCCCCCTTGTGGTCATCTGTCAGAACTTCATCATAAGACTCTGATTCTCCCCATCAATGAGTAGCACATATTCTATTGCAGGTTATTTGGTTTGAGGTTTGGGTACCCTGTCTAGCCTTCTTAACTGAGGTCCAATAATTGGCTCCCGAGGATCATGTTCTTCATCCTCGTCATCTTCAGCCATATCATCTTCATCCACTGCTTCATTAGCTAGAACATTACCAATTTGAGGTTCATTTCCCGCATATCCAATATCTTCTATTATGTCTCCCCCAAAAATTTATGGAAGGGAAACTTGATCCAAATTAACTAGATGTTCTCTGGGACTAACAGGCTTCACACCTTTTTGAATATTTTTCTTGATAGGATCCCATAGCCTGTATCCAAATTATTCATTTCTATATCCCATGAAGACGCATTCCTTCGACTTGGAGTCGAGTTTTTATCTCGCATCTTTAGGAATATAAACAAATACTCTATTGTAAGGCCCATGTCCTAGAATGAATGGTGAATGATCCCACATTCCTGCGAGGGGGGAATGGTCTGGGAAGAGGATGGTGGTGTGCCTTAAAGGTGTAGGCAAACACCTATCTAGCACTAGGCCTTTTAGGAGCTCACTAGCTTTGGATTTTTGGGGAACTCCAAAGTTAAGCGAGTTGAGGCTAGTGCAATTCCATGATGGGTGACCCCCTGGAAAGTTGCACCATGAGCTCCCGAAAACAAAACCATGAGGGCGAGGCCCAAAGGCCAAAGCGGACAATATGGTGCTAGTTGAGTCGGGTCCTAATCGATGAGGGCCGGGTCTTGACATCTATAACTGAACACTTTTAAGTGGTTTTATAACACATTTTTTCTGGTCCAAAACTTGTTTGGAACTTCATCATTCAATATAGCTGAAAGAGATAACATTGTTCACACCCTTTCAATTATAGTTTCGTTCATCCTCTTAGCCGTTATGTTATGCAGAGGAGTCCTTGGATGTCACGACCTGACCCATCTTGCACCATATTGTCCGCTTTGGGCCCAGCCTTCACGGTTTTGTTTCTGGGAACTCACGCACAACTTCCCAGTAGGTCACCTATCCTAGGATTACACCAACCCAAACTCGCTTAACTTTGGAGTTCCCAAGGAATTCAAAGCCAGTGAGCTCCCAAAAGGCCTTGTGTTAGATAGATACATGCCTACACATATAAGGCACTTCACATTTCCCTCCCCGATCGATGTGGGATTGTTCACCGATCTTTCCTTTCCAAGCTCATGGGTCTTACTCAGCTTTCTTGCTTCCCAAGCTCACGGGTCTTGCTCACCGTTCTTGCTTCCAAGATCGGGTATTGCAATCCACCCCCTTGGGGCCCACCGTCTTCGCTAGCACACTTCGAATCAGGGTCCGACTTTGATACCATTCTGTCACGACCCGACCCATCTAGCACCATATTGTTCGCTTTAGGCCCAGCCTCACGGTTTTGTTTCTAGGAACTCACGCATAACTTCCTAGTAGGTCACTCATCTTGGGATTGCATCAGCCCAAACCTGCTTAACTTTGGAGTTCCTAAGGAATCCAAAGCCAGTGAGCTTCCAAAAGGCCTCGTGTTAGATAGATATGTGCCCACACATATAAGGCACTTCACTTTTCCCTCCCTGAGCGATGTGGGATTGTTCACCAATCTTGCCTTTCCAAGCTCATGGGTCTTGCTCACTATTCTTGTTTCTCAAGCTCACGGGTCTTGCTCACCATTCTTGCTTCCAAGACCGGATATTACATTGGAACAGATCGTTCATGCCGGATTCCATTACTCATACAGTAACGTTTGAAGGCTCCCATATATTCTCATCCGTTGTCAATGCAAACACACTTTAACTTTCTGCCAGTTTCTCATTCAACACTAGTATGAAATTTTTTGAACACTTCAAACACCTGATCTTTTGTTTTGAGGGCATATGTCCAAAATTTCTTGGAGTGATCATCAATAAAGGTAACAAAGTACATTGCACCTTCAATCAAGCAATGCGTAAATGGTTTAAGGGGCATAAATTTCCCTTTCAATCCTACCAATTCCTCTCTCTTGGCTAGAATTTGAAGTCCATTCTCAGTCATATGTCCAAGTTGTTTGTGCCATAACTCAACTGAGGAATCTCCTCCGAGAGCATTAATATACCCATTAGTGACTTTGGCTTCTATCACATAAAGGGTGTTTACTTTCTTCGTTCAAGCTATCATTAGGGAACTTCGTGTTAGTTTCCACTTCCTACCTCCAAACATGCTAGTATAGCCTTCTTTGTCTAGCAGTCCTATGGATATTAGGTCAAGATGCATGTTAAGTACATGTATCACATCTTTTAATGTTAGACGAAAACCAGTATTTGTTTATAGGGAAACATCTCCCCTTCCCACAATCTGGGATCTATTATCATTCCCCATCCTCACATGACCAAAATCACCACTTGTATAGAAGGTAAAGAAATCACTCTGTGAGGTTACATGGAACGATGCTCCAGAAACCACAAGCTAACATGTATCTTGCGATGTCAAATTAACGTTGCCATCAACACAAACAAAGATGACCTCATCTCCATGAAACATGGTAGGAGTTACATTACTCGCATTACCACCATTCTCTTGTTGCTCTCTTTTGATATTTCTGCATTCTCTTTTCATGTGGCCTTTCTCGCCAAACATTCTGTATATTTTTTCCTCGGCCTTCCGCTGAACTTGTCTCTTGACTTGCCCCTTGACTTGCCTCTATTGTGGAGTTTCCTTTCACTACTTCTTCCACGATAATGAGTGACAAGCGTTCATGCCAGCTCTAGACAAGGTTCTTGGTATTTCAAAGCTAGAAGTTAAAGCGGGCATTCATACTTGGATTTTTATTGGAATTCCCTTCCTTCTGGACTCTTCATTGAACATGATATTTTTTACTATGTTCAATGTTAGAACACCCTGCGATGTTGAATTACTTAGTGAGACTACAAGCGTGTCCCAATTATCCGGAAAGGAACTTAGAAGTAGTAATGCTTGTAATTCTTCGTCAAGCACCATCTTCATATTGCTGAGTGGATTCACTAATCCTTGGAAATCACTTAAGTGCTCGAAAACACTCCGAGTCCCCCTATATTTGAGGTTCACCAATTGTCGAATTGTAGAGGCTTTATTCTAGGCCGTCTTTGTTTCATACATGGACTCAAGTTTCGTCCATAACGTGTTCACAACTGTTTCTTGTGCCACATGGTGAAAGACTCTTTGGTCAATCCATTGTCAGATTTGTCCAACAGTTTTAAGGTTCAGAAAATTCCAGTCGGCATCATTCTTTTCTTCTGGTTTATGTCCTTCATTTTGCAAAGGTTGATACAAATCTTTACAGTATAGGATGTCCTCCATTCTAGGATTCCAAATGAAGTAGTTTGAAGTGGATAATTTAACCATCGTTGCTGATGATGTCGATGTGTGACTCTTCCATTGTGAATCACACAAGTTACACCGTGTGAAATACGCACGAGCTATGAGCCGAAGCTCTGTCACTTATTGGGAAATACGAAAAACAACACTGCCTAATACAAGACCGACAGATAATTGGTTATCCTAGGACATGAATTTTCCCACACATGTGTAATCACAATGAGATAACAAAAGATACTATATCTTCCATTATGAAAAATAATGGGATTACAAAATCTTTACTCATAATAAAAACTATGGCTAACTACTCTCTTGGACTTTTCTCAAGAGGATTTGCACTCTCACGTAAAGTGAGGCTTTCTATCTCTCAAAATTTTTCAGTTTAGTTTTCTCTAAAACTTGGGGATATCTGAATGCAAGGAGAATATGGCTTTTATAACTATTATCTTAGCCATATTAACGGTCATGCATGAAGAGCTCATTATTGCTCTTTTTTCTTCACACTTTTCTTAATTCTCTCCCGCACTCTAGTTTTCCTTTCTTTTATTTCAACCAATTAATATTCCCTTAATTTTCTCTCCTCCACCAAAAGGAGGGATACCTATCACTCTATAACCACCAACTTCACTGCCACCAACAACCTTACCTTCTTCCATTCCCACCCCTAAAATCTATCTTCCTCATTCCACAGGTGAGGATTCCTATGGATGTGTTGTGATGGTGGAAAGGTATCTCGATTATTACAAGACTCCCCCACCACACCATATTCGCATCGCTTCTTGTAACTTGGGGGATGATCTTTCCATCTAGATGGGCTAGTTTGAGCAGAGATTTCCTTCCACCCATTAGCCCAAATTCATTGAGCTCTTGCTCAAGCGATTCGGTGATGGCGAAGTCGCCGCTCTCAAGTCCACTTTATCTCATCTTCAGCAAACGGGTTCAGTGAATGATTACATTACTCAGTTTACCCAGTGATTTCTAAGATATTGAGTGGTCCTACAACTAACTCACACATGGATTTATCAGTGGTCTTCGGCGGCACAACCGACCTTGGTCGAAGCTCAGCGTTTGGCTCGCAATGTTCACCAGAAACTTGCTTCCTAACGCTCCAATTGCACTCACGCTTTTCATCTGTCCCTAGTTCCGACGCCATCTACAACTCGGATTTCTTAGCTAGCATCTTGATGACATTCACAAAACGTCATTCCGGACTCATAAAGAATGCTAAGAGTTTTTGGTTCTGCCTTTCGGCTTATCGAATGCACTCATCGACATTTCAGGCCTCAATGAATTCAATTTTCAAGCTCCTTTTCTAAAAAAATCGTATTGGTATTCTTTGATGACATTTTTGTGCTTAGTCCTACTTTAGACCATCCACATCAAGACTAAATACTTTCAACAGTTAAAATCACACAATAATGGACTCTTACTTCCTTAAAACCTTGGAAAACGGAAAAATCAGAAGATAGTTAGCGGTTTAGTAAGGATCAATCCCACAAGGACTATGTGTCAACGTTGTGTCCAAATATGTTTAAATCACTTTCAACCTTACTATCCACCCTAATCGATCATGATTCTTAACTAGATTTACTTGACCTAATTACTTTGCAGGTTCATAATTAGGTGCTCATGCGAAGGACGTGATCTTGATTCTACGACAGATTTTTATCTTTTCTTAATTGGCATGTCTTGGCATGATGTTTACCTAGAAATTCTATCACCTATCGTTTAAGATGACACCTTAAGTTTTAAAAAGATTTAATGATACCACACTAGTCTAGAAAAGTGAAGTGCATTCCTAGGTTGTTATGGGTTCAGATTACAAGATTGTTTATTACCCTTAACCTCCCGAGGCTCCGAATTACTAGATGATATAGTGGTCCGTCAAGTAATTCCATCTATAATTTATGCAAATAAGGTAATCAATCTCATAAACATAAAAGAGTAGTAACTAAAGAAGTAATCAGAACCTATTTAGCATGCATATCAATCAAAACCAAGAGTGAAAATCTAGCTAATCATACATCATGGCTAGGGTTTCAAGCAGCCCTAGTTCTAAAAAGAATTACTCACACATGATTAAGAATTACTCACACATGATTAAGACTGAAACATAAAGATATAAAATTGCATTGAAATTGTAATAAAAATAAGGATTCATATTACAAATCAAAGAGAACAATGTTGCGCAACAGAAGATACAACCAAGCCTTCTTCTCCCAAGCCCCACGACATGACCTATCCTAATCCTCCTTGGATTAACGCGGGATGTGCCATGCTCTCGTCTGACACTCAGTGCCAGACTAGGGATACACCTAAACCATCTTAGGGCATCCAAAGTGCACCAGGATCGGTGGTAGCATGTGCTGTCTCCGTCTTCGTTGCAACCCGCATCCGCCATCAACCTGAAAGGTATTAAAAACCAGAAAAGCTGTGAGTGGATGAAAATAAATAGTTTATAAAACACGTTTCATGAAAAGACATTTAGACCCTCTATTGAAAAGCATGCATGCATGCATATCAAACCAGTTATTACAACCAATTGCCTTAAATCAAATAATAGGCTTTCCAAATCAAAACTCATTGAAAAATTCTTCTCAATCAAAGCCATTTCTTCATAATGGTATGCCTTCCCAGATCACTGCCCGGGGTATGACATCCCAGATGTCTAATCAATAGTAATCCTGATCATGAGCCTCTCTACATGAACCTCGTTACGGTCTCTCCATAGGGCGGCCCCTCTCAAGCAATGCGCCGTGACTACTCCAGCGTCCTTGACAACTAGAGGAGACAATCTACTCATAAGGATGGTATATTTAAAAATCGAAATCCAACCAGTAGAAAACCATCGTAAAACCATTTATACCTCAATTCAAGTTTATAAACATTTCAACATGGTCTTAGCTCGAGGTATAACTTCCAAAACCAAATCTTATTAGGGTCTCCAAACCCGAAATCACATTTCATAAACCACAAATGGGACTCATGCTCAATATCATAACCAACTAGGCTTCAAGCCTGATACTATAAAATCAACTGGACCTCAAGCCCGGAATAATGTTTCCAAATCTGAGATCATTTCATTGTTCAAATCATTTGAAACCATAAGCACGTATAAAAACCACAACATAAAGAATAAATCCCCGATATACTTGCAACATCATATTAATACGAAATTACCAAAACACCACAATCATTAACACTCAAGGCATCTCAAATCATGTATTTAAAACATATAAAACATTTATGCATCCATCATATTTAGAAATCAAGTGTCCACTCACGGACCGTCCTTGCTGCGCACTTGCAAGCTGCATCGTAAGCCACTCGGGGTTTTACTGAACTCTCCGGATCGTCTGGACCTGTCCAAAACATACTTGAAGCTCATTACCAACCTAGACAAGTCCTAAGTAAACACCCCCAAAATTCCTAGAAAAGTCAATGTCTCTTAGACACGCATCCCTAGTTTAAAAACCTCAATTTGACAACCCTAACGATCTCTGATCGACCTAAAACCGCCACGATTGGATTCAGAACGTTGAAACCTTTCGAACAAGATCGGTCCCACCTCGAAATCCCACGCGCCCCCACGTACTAGTCAAAGTTTCCGGTCAACGTTGGTCAAACTTAATGGTCAACACTGGTCAAACTCAATGGTCAACACTGGTTAAACTCAATGGTCAAAGTCGGCCCAACCACTACAACTACCGACCACAAACCCCAACTCACGGTTTCCAGACTAAGCACTTGCCCTGGAGTTTCTCACTCAGGTACTCACAATCCAAACCAGTCATCCTACGGGGTTCGACAAATCATCCCCGTCATTCCAGGAATTCGTCCTGACAAGCCACCATCGACCGGCCTCTTCAGCCACGTGTACTACCAACTCAACAGGCTACCATCGTGCCCCAGACGCCAACCAGCCTACTCAATCGTAGGTCACCGGCTACCATCCAGGTTAATCACACTAGCAAACATTCGACCCTATGGTAAAACACGTTATCCTTCCTGATCCAAAGTCGGCAAACAACACATCCAATCGCGTATCGGGCAACGCATCAACCTGGCACTTAACAATCGCTGCTAACTAACCACAAAGGAACGTACTATCACTATCGCATCTAGGTTGCTGACGAACTGTTACGCGTCGAGACATCACATCCACTGTAGCATCACACCACCCAAGTTGACGAACCAACGTCTCTGGGAATAAACCTCGCGCGGAGCACACGAAACCTGGCTCTGATACCAAATTATCAGGACCTACCCCTAATCCCCCGGGATTAAGGGTTAAATCTTGCTCTCGTCTAACTTACGCATGACACGAAGGCTAAACCGACGTCTAACCTCCATGTGACACGTAAGCCGGACAAGCGATTCTCAATTCGACCGTCCAATAGCATCCGGACTTCCCAGAGTACACAGAATCTACTGTGGATCGTACGTGTGATGTCTCCATCTCTCTCGACCAACATCCCGCACCACATCAACCTAGAGGGTGTCAAAAATATGAAAAGACTGTGAGTGGACAAAAATAATGTATAAGCTCAAAACAGTTATCAGAAAGCACAATTACATTTATACCCTCAATTTAAAAAAACCAATGCAGGCATATCAACTCATGTTATGAAACCATTCATATCAAAACCACAAATGAAAACCATTATTAAAAACCCGAATCAAAGTCGTCATTCAAATCCAGGCCTCAGTCTCAAATCACAAAGCAATCTCAAATACGAGAACTCAGTCCCAAAACTCATCAAAAATCATATCATCCAGGCCACTGCCCAAAACCAGTGAAAAACCAGTGAAAAACATCAATCATGCGAGGTGCTGGATCTCAAGTGCGCCCGAGTCTTTAAACTCAAAACCATGCACAATAATCAGGCCTTCCCGGTATATCAATGAGTCTTTAAACTCAAAACACAATCACAGGCCTCGGGGGGTATCAAAATCACTGAGTCTTTAAACTCAAAACATATCAATCCAGGGCCCTCCCCCCGTCAATCAACTGAGTCTTTAAACTCAAAACTAGATCCAGCAGTTTTTCTTTTTTCTTTTTCCGGGTCTTTAAACCCAAAACCATTTTTCATTCACCAGTGAAAACCATAGAAAATCCTTATCCGAATTCGCAACAATGATTTCATAAGCCAGCATCCGGAACCACTGTCCCGAACCCAAATCCAGATTTCCTTTCCGAAATCCAGTTTCAAAATTGAAAACTCGTTTATCGAAATCTCATGAACAGGGCTCCAAGCCCGAAATCACTTTACCGAAATCCATTTCAAATCCTTGAAATCAAATCATATTTAAAATTTTGAAATCAAATCATTAAAACCATGATCAAATCACAATAGTAATCAAAATCTCGTAAAACGTGCAATTACGTAAATATCTCCAAAATCATGCAAAACCGTAAACCATCAAGATCATCAATCAAATCATAGAATCATGTATAGAAAACATATAAAAACATATATGCATGCATCATAAGTTAGAAAGCAAAGTCCACTCCTAGACCATTCCGACGTCGCCTCGATACGCGCGCACTTACACCGTTACCGGCCATTCTGCTATCCTCGGCTTTCCCGAACCTTCCCGATTCGAGCATACCACCAAGCTCTGCAACCGTGTCCAGCCTTAATTTTTGACCTCTTCCAGCCTTCCTTTTTATCCCAGTCAACTTGTTTCCCTTCCATTCGTGTGTTGCCATCATTAGTATGCAGTAACACAACTTATAAACACATATCCAAATTTGAAACCAAACCTTACCACTTCAGGTTCACCGATCACCTTCTACGGTGGCTCGACCCAGGGCCACCATTAAACTCTCCTCAGCACTCTCTTCATCTTTCCTTCACACCATCCAAACAATCGAAGAGGTTTGGGGATGTATTTCAAGTGTGGACGATCATGGGTGGCAGGGGCAGGGAAGGTCATGCGTTGATCACAGGGTCAGGACAACCGTCCACGACTGTCCACGACGACCCTTACCACCAAAAGTCTCTCATCAACCTCCCTCGATTCTCCTCACAAGTTACACTCAAGAATCGAAAGCAAGAAGATTATAGGAAGGGGTTACACTCTGTTTTTGTTTTCTCTGTGCTTTTGCATTCTAAACCCGTGCACAAAACAATTTGTTTTCGTTTTAAAACAAAACGTGAGGCGGTAGGGAGGTTCTACAACCATCCAGGTAAGGCCACGCGTCAAAGTCTCTATGGGCATCAGTTCCAACAATCAGCCAAGTGTCCACTTCTCACTGGGCACAGATCTTGATGCAAAAATGACCAAAATACCCTTCCTTCACAAATTACCATTTTGCCCCTCATGTTCCTAAAACCAAACTCTATTCATCTGAAGTCCAATTGACGCATGCTGCCTGTCATTAAATTCAGGGCATCGAGACCTATTTAACGACCCTCGAGTTGCGTTAAAAATGCTTGCCACGTAAAAAGTCAACAAATTCCCTCTTTTTAACCTAATTATGAAAATCCCTCGACCTTCTGAACACCATAACTTTTTTTCTCGAATGTCAGAATCGGACGTGCCACCTGTCTATGAACTCGTGACGTCCCGAACTACGTCACGGTTATCGATCAAAGTCCATTTGACCGTCCAAACTAAAAGTGAACATTTTTTCCCATTCCAAGGGAAAAATTGTCCTTTTGCACCGTCCGTCCAAACGCATCCAACTAATCCCCAATTAACGTCACTAATCCGTCATTAACCGCTAATCTAATCCCGATTTACGGGACGAGTCGTTACACCAAGGGTGGTGGATTGTAATACCCGGTTTTGGAAGCAAGAACGCTCAACAAGACACGCAAGCTTGGAAAGGCAAGATCGGTGAACAATCTCACATCGCTCGGGGAGGGAAAAGGTGAAGTGCCTTATATGTGTGTGCACGTATCTATCTAACAAAAGGCCTTTTACGGGCTCACTGGCTTTGGATTCCTTTGGAACTCTAAAGTTAAGCGAGTTTAGGTTGGTGCAATCCCAAGATGGGTGACCTACTGGGAAGTTGTACGTGAGCTCCCGAAAATAAAACCGTGAAGGCTGGGCCCAAAGCGGACAATATCGTGCTAGATGGGTCGGGTCGTGTATTTGGACCCCATCGAACACTTGCCCCAGCAGTGATAACATAACTCAAACTCTAGGGTTCCACTAGCCAACCACGGCTCTGAGATCCAGCTCATACACTCATTGAACCCTCGCAAGCGCACTCTAATCTAGTGCACCGTAATCGATGTCTAGTCCACGTTCTCAACGAACTAACAACATCAGAACCAATCTGATTACCAATACATCCACAACTACCCTGTTCAACGTGTCCTACTAGTCCTCTGACCAACACCTGAAGAGCGCCTAACCTCACTCACGTCTACCAAGACGTACCAATATAGAACCTACCAACATCCTACCCAAGGCATCGGCTATTCATCTCTTCCTGACGGATACTTAACCTATCATCTCATGCACCACGGAATAACCTCTACTTGATAGTCAAAACACTCATCCTATCTGAGTGTGTCCAAAGTCTATCGTCCTGACTAAAGTGGTCAGTCCTAACCTCTCTCATTCCACAACCAACTTGAGCTCTAACCAACTCTCTCACAAAGTATCGATCACCTTAATCGCCGTGATCCAAGCTCGTAACTACATAACTTCTCACCACTTACTCCATGAACTGAGGATTTCCTTCACTTAGCCTATGGTAATGTCCTAAAGTGGGATAATCAAAGACGATGACATCAACATTCATCTGTAAACACCAATCCTACTACATTCACCAACGTTAGACAATAGTAAGCATCCTTTGCTCTTCAACTCATTCAAATATGATCCATTGACTGTCCTGACATCCAAGCACCAAGAGGAATTGCAACCAAGGAAGCAGAAAATGATAAGTCTCCTTCACCAACCAATAATATATGTTGATAACTACTGTAGTGATCTTCTGACGTCCAAATCATTCTCCCTTCAGCCCGACCTTGCACAACCTATACTTGCGAGAGTGATGCAAAGTTCACTAGAGAAGGAAGTATATTTATTAGCAGAAAGAGACGTGCATTTAGTCTGATCGAAACCAACTCTTGAAGTTTCATGAAAGAGAATACTAGTCTCCTACTAGTGACCCTCAATTGTAACCTCTTAGCCTCCAAACCATAACTCACTCAGACATCAATCCATGTGTCTTGGAACCAATCCAACTCAAGGTCAAACCTTGCCTTTCTGTTTTGTACAGTTTATGCACATCCAAATGGTAGTGATGGAACCACCTGATTCTCATATTCCCACTTGAAGGAATCGACTCCCCTACTCGACACTCGTGCACACTTACCTAGGCAAGATAAAACATTTGTCTTACAACCACTAGTGAACTTGTCACCAAACCAAGTATCTCGTATCTTAGGTCCATTGGAGGTACTCCAACTCACTGAGTCACTCGGGATCCCTCTATCCAGTTCAACGACCATTGTACTCATCCAACTGCCACTCATGTGGGTCGCAGCCCAAATCAGTAAACATAGAATAACCAATCCAATAAAATGTAGTTAACCAATCCTCGGCATCCCAGATGCCCAATCTATATTATCACGGTCTAAGGCTACGTGTGCCGCTCGGGAGTCTTAAGTTTGAGTAATCACCTGGGTCCACTAGTGTCTGGGCGGTACCATAATGGTATGCGTTCTCGGATCACTGCCCGGGGTATGACATCCCAGATGTCTAATCAATAGAAATCCTGATCATGAGCCTCTCTACGTGAACCTCTTTATGGTCTCTCCGTAGGGTGGCCCCTCTTAGGAAATGCGTTGTGACTACTCCAGCGTCCCAGACAATTGGAGGAGACAGTCCACTCATAAGGATGGTATATTTAAAAACTGAAATCTAACTAGTGGAAAACCATCGTAAAACCATTTATACCTCAATTCAAGTTTATAAACATTTCAACAGGGTCTCAACCCGAGGTATAACTTCCAAAACCAAATCCAAAACCAAATCTCATTAGGGTGTCCAAACTCGAAATCACATTTCATAAACCATAAATGGGACTCATGCCCAATATCATAACCAACTGGGCTTCAAGCCCGATACTGTAAAATCAACTGGATCTCAAGTCCAGAATAATGTTTCCAAATTTGAGATCATTTCATTGTTCAAATAATTTGAAACCATAAGCATGTATAAAAACCACAACATAAAGAATAAATCCCCGATACACGTGCAACATCATATTAATACGAAATTACCAAAACACCACAATCATATGCACTCAAGGCATCTCAAATCGTGTATTTAAAAATATAAAACATTTATGCATGCATCATATTTAGAAATCAAGTGTTCACTCACAGACCGTCCTTGCTGCACTCCTACAAGCTGTGCCGTAAGCCAGTTGGGGCTATACTGCTTTCTCCGGATCGTCTGAACCTATCCAAAACATACTGGAAGGTCACTAAAAACCTAGAAGAGTCCTAAGTAAACACTCCCAAAATTCCTAGAAAAGTCAATGTGTCCCAGACAAGCATCCCTAGGCTAAAAACCTCAATTTGACGAACCTAACGATCTCCGATCGACCTGAAACTACCACCACCATTGGATTCAAAATGTCAAAATTTTTGAACAAGATTGGTTCCATCTAGAAATTCGTACCCACACGCCCCTACGCAAGAGTCAAAGTTCCTGGACAACGCTGGTTAAAGTCAACGCTGACGTCAGCAGTCAACGGTCAAAGTCAATGGCAGACATCACGCTGACGTTAGTCTGACAGGTCTAACACGTGTCAGGTCTGACACGTGTTAGGTCTGACAGTGCCACGTGTCAGCACCTGATTGTTCCACGTGTCTAACACCTGTCAGTGCTGACTAAACCTGACAACTGCCACATGGCAGCCCCTGATTTTCCACGTGGCATGGCACCTCTGATAGGATGATGACATCACCTACTGATGTCAACACCTTCAACCTCTCGACGGGTCGACTCGGACCCTTACAACCGGGTTAATCGGACCCGCGACCTGACCCGACCGAATTTCACTCCTCTGACCACCATTTTCCACCATTTTGAACCCCTAGACTCATCTACCACCCAAAAATCGATCGAAGGACTCAAAACTAGCTAACAAGGTCCAGCGATTACCTTCCCAAGCTTGAACAATCCAGCCATATGCAACCTCACCGTGCCATTGATTTCGGACACCTCAGCCCTCATTCCATGGTTCCTCACCCTCGTAATGACCCATTAAATAGGTTTTGATTAACAAAAACCCCTAACAATCCATAGAAATTGAACTCGAAAATTTGAAATCCAAAGCTTGCCGTTTCGAGTTTCTAGCCGCCATCCACGACTGTCCACACCATTACACCCACCGTGATCATCCCTTCTCACTCTCTCACTTTGCCGTTCAAACCAACGGTAAAGGATGAGGATTGGGGGTTGTGTGTTTGAGTTTTGGGGTGGTTTTGTGTGGGTTTTGGGTGTGAAGAAACAAAGAAGATGAAGAAAAAATATCCCAAACATTTGGGGTTTGGGCCAACCAGATGGGTGACACTTGTCACTCATCAAGCGGCCCCCCCAGATTTCAACCTAATCCAAAACAACCACTAGTACAAATTTCTCGTAAAATGTGAATAGTATAATTTTCCTTCCGTGAACCGTAACTTCTCCCTTGAACGTCCGAATTTGACGTGTCGCCTATCTACGGACTCATAACATCCCAATCTATGTAACGGTCCTCAGTCCTTGTGCATTTTCCCTCTTGGGTCAAAAGTCAAAATTTTCCCATTCACAAGGGCAAAATCGTCATTTTACACCGACGGTCTGAAAAACCACGACTAATTCCTATTTAGTCACGATAATCCTCAATTAATCCTTAATTATTCCCGCAAACTCGGGACGGGTTGTTTCACCCCATGTCCAAACTCAAGAATAAAACTCAAAAGAATAAAATCTAAAGTCTAAAAATACTAATTGTGGGTAGGGAAAAATTAGGGCATCAGGGGAACCTTTTTCGTGACTTAATGAGGTTTTAATATAGATGATGATTCCTTTATAATTTAGGAGATGTCTTTGGAAGGAAACCCCAATGAAATTTGTAAAGGCCCGAATTTCGAGTAAAGGTAAAAAAAATCTTAAAATGGGAAAAAAAAAATTTGCCCCCAATCAAGTCAAAATGTTGGATTTTTCATCAGAAATTTTTGGACGATTTGAAAGGACCATTACGAAGGTCTCTAATTTCTAAGTACATAGATAGGTAGTACTTCGAAAATGTAGTTCGGACAGGTTCGTTTTGGGGCCTAAATTGGTGTAGGGGCATTTTTGTCATTTTGGGCCTAAAGGGCATTTTGGTCATGTTGGGCCTAAAGGGTATTTTGGTAATTTTACATATGGTGGGCCTAGATAGTTCTAGAATTGTCCTTATTCTTCTCAAATTCTCTCTTTCACTGACTCATATGTTGATAAATAGGCGAAGACGTATGAGTTGAGTGAGTTTAGTTGGGGGTGACCGAAAATAAAAGGAAAAAAACCACCCACCAAACCGTGAAGGGAAAACCACCATGGGAGTTGAGGGATAGTAGCGAGAAGAGAGGGAAATGATAAGGAACAAAATAAAGGGGAGGAAGTGACAAACCCGTGAGGGTTTAAAAAATGGTTTACGGTGAGTTACGCCATTTAGAGGGCTTTCAACACGGGTTGAGGGCTTTAGGGAGTTATGTGAACTCCTTTGATCAATTTAAGTAAATAAAAGAAGAGTCTGGGCTCAAGAAACGTTGTTGTACAAATTGGGAAACCATGGCCGAAGCATGAAGGTATGCTTCCTTAGTTGTTAGTACGTTTCATGTTGGATAAGAATTGAACACAAAACTACAAAGAAACAAACGGCTCAAGTTCTTGGGTCAGTGCCCAAGTTGCAGGAACTGGGTTAACCCAGTTCCAAGTTGAAGGCAACCTTGTGACACACGTGAAGGCCACACCCAATGAGCTCCAGCGGCACATGATAGCGCGTCTAGTGGAGTTTGGGGAGGTCGCCAACATGGAAATTATTCCTTATGGCGTCCTGAGTTTAATGGTATACTTTGCTAGTTAATAGGAATTCGTTTAAGTACCGTTTGGGACATCTATTGTTTAATGTTAATGCTTTAGTGTATTGAGGGTTTTAAGGGTTTGTTCATATAAGAAAAATGTGTTAAAATGATTTGTTAAGATTAATTATGCTTAATAGATTTATAAGCTTGTGGTATTCCATAATTGATGATTCTATTATGCTTGGAAATGGTTGTGGATTTATTTTTTAGTTTCTTATGGTTTATAAAGGGTTAGGATATTAGTCAAGTTAATACGGAAATTATTCTCTCATGATGAGGATGATTATTTTGATAGTAATGTGATGTTAGTAATGGTGAACTTGAGGTTGTACCAATGTGATAATCCTGTGTATAGTGTTGGTACTATGCTTTCTACAGATTCCTAAACTTTATGTTAATTCTAATACAAGTCATTTGAGTTAATAGTAATCCTCCAATTAATACGTGAAGTAAGATTAATGTGTACATTGTAGTACTTAATGGTTTGATGTTGGAAATATTAAATTGAGTATTTAAAAGAAATTGTGAGTGTATGGTTAGTGTGTGGAAAAGATATATCTTAAGATTATGCTTAAAGGATTGAGTTTAACCTTACTTGGAAATGAATAACTGAAGATTATATTGATAGTATCCTTGTGATTTGTGGTGGTAAAAGTGTAGCGATTAGCTAATGAATTATGTTGTGGATTTGACTATAGTTTGGTTCTAGAATGGAAAAACATTAGGGGAAATAAAATAAGTTAAGTTAAGAGCTTATGGTTATTTGTGGCCTTTAGGGGTAAATTTAAGATGAAATTGAAATATGATTACTTAAAGGAAAGTCTATGGTTAATGTTAACGATTTTTAATGTCATTAGTTACTTAAGGTCCTATATGACAATGGTAAATTTTGTACGTTACCCTTGCATATAAGGGAAAATGAATGGTTATCCATTTGATTTAGTTAATAACCCACATTGATAGTTCTAATAAGGAATTAAGGTTCGGTTAGGGTTGAATTCATAGTTCCACCACTTGTCGGGGTAAGAAGGTTGGATGTGTGAGGTACCCCGCATGAGGATAATTCTGTTGGTTAAAATGGAATGAAACAAATAACATCCCTTGTCTGGAAAAAGTTGTCAGACGGGAGTAGGACTGGTCCAATTTTCAAAGAATTTAGGGACGGGTCCTATCAAAATTGGATTAAAAACCACTGTCCCATAGGTTTGATAAGCAAAACCACCCGAATTAGAAGGTACTTGGATTCCTTGAGCGGCAAGGAATGTGATAAGTGTCCTATCATTTCTTAGATTGAAAGGACGGTTTGAAGAGTGAAAATAGAAGGATTATTTTATAAGTATTCCCCTAAATCTCGGACTTGACAATTGTTCTTAGCTGGAAGATAATCAGGAAAAACTCAATCCAAGTGATATTAGGACTCCTTTTCGGCCAAGAAAAAAGGATAAACCTATCTTGATTGATCTTGCACACCAAGACTCATCCTAAACTCCAATTGGGACACCTAGAACATATCTGGGTAGCTGGAATGTGCCCTAGACACTGAGAGATAAGTGAAATAGGTTTACGTCTACAAACAAACCCGAATTGGCCTTCCTTAGGTCATTTTGGAACTTTCTCCAAATTGGGCCCTGATGATGGGCTTGGATAGACCATTGCAAATATGTCCCAAGCACATATAAAGTGAGAGAAAATATGTTTGTTACATTGCGGGCACAAAGGACTCAAAACCGGTCACCGTTAGGGCCAAGAACTTGGCACGCCCAGGCGGGAACTTGACTTAGGCGGGGACTTGGCACAAGTGGGAACTTGGCGCATGGATAGGATCTAGGGCCAGGAACTAGATAGGACCAAGAATTAGGCGCAGGACCTCGATTGGGGCATATGATCCTTGAGATAATTTCTTAATTTTGACTCCAATTTAAAACATTCTTTTTGTATTATCTTCATAATCAACTCCTATTTTCTATTATGTACAAGTTTCACAAAATATATAATTTTCTCCTATTGATTGCATGAATACACTCAAAAGATAAGTAAAAGGGGCATGAAATTTCATCGAAATGATGCATGAATAATGACTGAACAAATACTCTCGAACCTACCTTTTGCTAGTCCCTCATCCAAAAAAACAAAAAACAAAAGACTCAATCTTGTTAAGATAAGCATTTAAACCTCTAGCTTTACCTAGTAGGATGAGTTTTTTCTACTGAAAGTTATCGTAGCACAATACTCACAAAAGCTTTACTTAAACAACTAAGATGATAGGACCCGTCCCAAATCCCTTGGATTATCGTGGGACGTGCCTGCTCCCGTCTAACACGAAGTGTCAGACAAGGGATAATTCCAACCTTAGCCCAAATGGGGCTTCCAAAGTGCGCTAGGATCAGAGGACGAGTGTGATGTCTCGGTCTCTGCTACAGCCGGCATCCACGATCAACCTGAAGGGCATTAAAACCATTGAAAGTTGTGAGTGGACGAAACCAATAATTTAATTAAAAACACGTTTTGTAAAAAGATGTTTATGCCCTTCGATAAGAAGCATGCATGCATTCGAAAACTAGTTATCAAACAATTTATCAATAATTAAGCCATTAGGGCATTAGCCCAAAACCGTAAACCAAGTATATGGGAACTCAGCCCAAAACCGATACATGTGGGTCTCATCCCAAAACCAATCCTCGACATCCTTGATGCTTGACATCCCATATGTCACAATCAACACTGTCACGGTTCCAAGCTACGCGTGCTACCCGGGGTCTCAAATCCCAAATCTCCCCAAGGTCCACCTAGGTCAATGACCCGCAGATAAATGACCCTCCTTGGGGGGAGATTTTAACCTCTGGCAATCCTGCTCCTGAATCACTATACGGACCGGTCGCTCCGTACAATGACCCCTCGCAGGCAATGCTCAATGACTACTCCAGGATACTACGAGACGTCTGGAAGAGACAACCCGCCACTCCAGGATACTACGAGATGTCTGGAGGGCAACCGTTCGTGAGGATGGTATATGGAAAACCATTTCCCAAAATATCTCAAAATCGTTCAAAGGGTTACGCCCGTGTTTTCTATAAAACCATCGTAAATCCAAATCCAATTGGGGTCCCCAACCCGAAATCACATTTATAAGTCATAACTGGGCCTCATGCCCAATATCATAACCAACTGGGTAAACCAATAGGGCCCCCGACCTGATCATATAACTCAAATGGACTCCAAGTTCGATAGTTTCCAAATCAAATGGTTCATATGCCTGAAAGATATGTCCAAAACCTCTTTCAAATCGTCTTTCAATTGAGACTCATTCTCGAATCTCGATTTCATGTACTTTCGTGAAATCTTCAAAAACCGTAAATTAGTTCCTCGGTTTCACGCCTCTCCATGAAACCTTCGGAATCACATATAAACCGTGTAAAACATATGCACGTATTACACTGGCCGAAGCCCAAACATCATATAAAACAGAAACTTCGAACTACGTGCAATGATGCATTTTCCTCCGAAAATGTCCAATAATCATAATTAAATCATATGCACTCATGGAATTTCAAAACAAGTTCGTAAACACATATAAAATATTTATGCATGCATCAATTTATAAATCAAGGTCCACTAAAGGACCGTCCATGATGCACCTCGATATGCATGCCATAAGCCTTTCCGGGCCAATCACTATCTCTGGGACTCCCAGACCTGTCCAAATCATACTAAAGAGTTACTAACTACTTTAATAACCTCTCATTAAAGCCCTCTAGTTTTTTTGGGATTTTTAACATATTTTAAACTAGATCCTAAACCTTCAGACATCTCGAACTATATCGAAACGATGTCTGATTGACTCGAAACTAGTCCCAAAATGTTCGTTACATCGAATAGATGAAAACACATATTGACCATATCCCCAAACAGTGCCCCATGCACCACCCAAAGGCGCTGCGCGTGGGCTTCACGCGCCAATGCACAAGGTTTTCTTCACCATTAGAAGAACTTAGTCTAGTCCGGTTCACCTGGTTTTTGGTCCAGTCAAACCGGCGTGACCGGTTTTCCCTATTCCGACCACCATTCAATCCCATTTTTCTTCCTAAAGCCGCGTCTAACCCTATACAATCGATCCACGGCTTCAAAATCATAAAAACATGCCTAGAGATTACCTATTCGAATTGATCTTCACGACCCAATTTTCCTAGCCTCTGCCCAGTTTTCTCAGTCTCTCTCAGTCAGCACAGGTGAGGGGGATGGATTGGGGAGGTGGTTTGATGGGGTTTCGGGTTGGCTTGATCGAATGGAATAAACGGGATGGATATGCATGTATTTGTGTTAGGTGAAAATATATGGGCCCCACATGAGACAAAAGTCCACCCTTGCCTCGTAAAATATGCCACCATAAATAGTTCCTTGAAACTTCTGTGGCCTATATCTTTACCGTCGAGTGTCCGACTTCGACGTGCCGCCTGTCTATGGACTCGTATCAATCCGATCTACGTAACGATCCTCAGTCCTCATGCATTAGACTTCCCGGGTCAAATGTCAACTTTTGCTCTCGTTTAGGGGCAAAATCATAATTTCACCCTGAACGTTCGATAATCCTTCACTAATCCCTTATTAGCCTCGCCAATCCATAAGTAATTCTTAATTAATCCCTAAAATCAGGGACGGGTCATTACATAAGATGCTAGAAATAATACCTTAAAAAGTTAATAGGAACCAAAGTAAAAAAACATACTTCACAAAACCAAGAGATATGCCAGAACCAAGAGTTCATGTGTCCAGTGAATGTGGCAATACTTAAAGTGATCATGCTTAAAAAAAATTCATCTAAGCACCTTAGAATGATTTCACCCTTACTCTAATCGCCACCAGGCATCTCTCAATGTGCACAAGAATCCTAGGCTTTTACTCATTCAAGCATATGTGATGAGTTTATATTATGGAATTCAAAGTTAATCACATATGAATTTAAATGAAAAATGGCACTTTATAGAAGTAAGATCTCATTAAGGGAATTGAAATTTAAGAACATAGAAACGTACCTTAATCCATGTGATGATTGTCCATAAGATCAGTTAGGTCTTCCATCAATAGTTGTAATGGGGCTAAACTTTTTGGGTTTAGAAAGGAAGGATGGGATTCAAGGAACCTAAGTTGTGCCAAGGCATGATAAGTTATGACCTAAACTTCGGATTTTGAACAATGAATCCTTGCTTGAGGTCCACGACATTTTGCTTATTGATGTCAAAATGTGAGGTTCTTGGCTCACTTGTCTCAATTGAAAATGGTCTTCACTTTTCCTTTTCTTTTCTTTTAATCACTTTTGTTTTTCATTTTTTTTTTTGAATTAAACCTAGGTCATCCAAGAAGTTCCTCAAATTCTAAATAACTTGTTAAATCTATGAATTTTTAAACTCACGCCAATCATATACACTCGAGTAGCACACAATGTTACACATTTCATTCTCGTTATGATTCTAATTTGATGCAACTTTAACACAAGCTCAAATTATAGGGTATTGCCTTAATGATTACCTGAATTCTTCGGCAGGTTGTAACTTGGGTAATGAAAGAAACGACCAAGTGTTTGGCTGAAAACTTGACTTAGGAAGCATGCAATTGGGAAATAGAAGACCTTTAGAAGGTTAAGCACACATAGTTTAAACTATTTCTTGTAGACAACGACACAGGAAATCAAGAGCATCTATAATGTGTGTATGTATTTATATATATATAGATATATATATATATATATATATGTATATATAATATGTGTATATGTTCTCCTTGATGCAAGCTACGTGGTGTTTCAATTTCATATATTATAATATAGTTGGATCACATGATTCATATGCCACTTTAGTAATTAAAAAAAACAAATACATATAGTATAATATGAGTAGGAAAAAGCAACTTTATGTGTATTTAAGATAAAACTGAAAAATTACGTATGAAGTGATTATTATTTTGATTTTCATAAAATAAGTATCTCAAAATGACTATTGTGGTAATTGAAAATTTTATCAATCAAACTATATGGTCATCAGTGTAATGTAAAATGTGGTTATGGATCGAAAGTATTTGTGAAATCATAAATCACCCGAAAATTGTGGAGTTGTCACGTGGCCCATAATTCCCAAAATTTCCAAATTGTCCTTGGTAATGACATTAATGGCTTACAAATATCCACACATTAAATAATATATTCATCAGATGGATATGTTATTTGATTGGGTTAAAGTCTTAATAATATTAATATTCTCCCCGAGAATTAATTGTCATCATTATTCATAATAATGAGCAATTAGTATTAATATTAAAACATCATAATTATCATCATTATTCTTAAAAATGAACAATTATTACAATTATTAAATAATATGTTCTATTAAAAATATATTATGTATTACAAAATCAATCGACCAATCAGAATGCTCCGAAATTCACAAGATTTCTCTATAAATAGTAAAACTCATTTCACTTTCAAGGTAATACGATTCAACGCTACTTAAACTCTTGTGATTTCTCTCTCAAAGCTAACTTAAGCATTAGAGTGTTCTTGGTCGAACAATCCCCCGAGGCCTCGATTAGAGCGAACAATAGCTTACTGTTTGCTGTTTGCAAATATCAAGGAGACTTTTGCGAGTATGGACGAATTCTGCTTCAACAATTGGTACTTTCATTGAGAGCCGATTGAGAAATACTCAAGAGGAGCTCTCACGATTTTTCATCATTTTTCAGACTTTATTCAATGTTCATCAGACTTCGTTTGTCGTTCATTGAATATGTTCATAGTTCTTGAACAATGTTCATCGTTGTTCATCTAAATTCATCATTCATTATACCTCGTTCATTGTTTATCGACTATGTTCGAGGTTCTTGAACATTATTTATCAGTCATGTTCATCGTTCATTATAATTTGTTCGTCGTTCATTGACTATGTTCGAAGTTCTTAAATTTTGTACATCGTTCATCAGAACTTTTCATTCAATCCTCGCGACTCAGAATGGTTAAGGCTTGACGATCCATTCGATCATTTGAAGGTAGCATTTAAGCCTTTGCAACTTAGAATAGGAGTGGAGCATGCACTATGTCCCCAGAAGATCCTATAAGCCTTACCTCCTGCGATGCATCCAAAGCCTTGCCCCCGCGAAGCAACAGAGTGCCCTCGCAATGCATCCAAAGCCTTCGTACATGCAAATCATCAAAGCCTTCGCCTACGCGAAGCATCCAAAGCTTTCGCTCCTACAAAGCATCCAAAGTCTTCACCCCCATGAAGCACCAAAGCCTTCGCCCACGTGAAGCATTCAAAGCCTTCGCTCATGCAAAACATCCATGACTTTTCCCTTGCGAAGAATCAAAGTCGTCACTCCTACAAAGCATCTAAGCCTTCGCTCCTGTGAAGCATCCAAAGTCTTCGCCCCTGCAAAGTATCCAAGCCTTCGCTTCTATGAATAATCCAAGCCTTCGTTCCTGCGAAGCATAGAAAGCCTTTGCCCTCGAGAAGCACCAAAGCCTTCGCTCCTATGAAGCATCCAAGCCTTTGCTTCTGCGAAGCATCCAAAGTCTTCGCCCCTACGAACCATCCAAGACTTCGCTTCTGCGAAGCATCCAAAACATTCACTCCTAAGAAGCATACAAAGCCTTCGTTCTTGCGATGAATCCAAGTCTTCGCTCCTGTGAAATATCCAAGCCTTTGATCCTACAAAGCATCCAAAGCCTTCGCCCCCACGAAGAACCAAAGCGTTCACCCCCAAGATTTAATGACCCGTCTTGAATTTCGGGATTAGATTAGTGACTAATGAGGTATTAGTGAGATTAATCGGTGATTAGTTGAGCAAAATCAGACGGACGGTGTAAAATGTTATCGTTTTCCCCCTCATCTTGGACAAAATGTTGACTTTTGACTCGAGGAGTCAAACGTATGAGGACCGATGACCGTGACGTAGATCGGAACGTCACGAGTCTGTAGATAGGTGGCACATCGAAATCGGATGTTCGATGGAAAAATTATGGTTCACAAAAGTTAGGGGAAACTATTGCATGAATTACGAGACGACTTACATTTGTACTCATGTGGGCCCATATATTTATTTCAGGCCCAATGGATGAGTGACAAGTGTCACTCATCCCATTGGTCCTTAACCCCAATTTGTGGATCTAAAAGGTGATTGGATGGTTTAGGATTAAAATATTTTTTTTTATTATTTTATATCTTTTTCCCTCTCATTTCTCTCTCTTCTTCCCCATGCACGACACCTTCATCTTCTTCTTTATTTTCTCTTTCAAACCCAAACACCCAACCCTATTATTACCCCTCCAAATCCCACCATTAGTGTTCACTGTGTGAATGGAAAAGGAAGAGTGATGTGAGGCGGTGCTGATGGTGGCAACGGGTTGAACAGTCGTGGACACTTGCTGGAGAACATGGACGACCTGTGTTGTATTCGAAACTGGGAACTTGGTGTTAATGGTTGTTGGACATTTTGGAGGTCTGGATGGTGTTTCTGAGGTCCAGGTGACCGTGACGGTGGCCACAGCAGTGCTCATGATGGCGAGGTAAGCCCAAACCCGTGAGCCCTGTTTTCGGGTAAAAAATGGTAGATTGAGTTCTAAGGTGTGTTGATCGTTTTGGTGGCTTGGATGTTGTTAATGGAGGTGAGATGAGCTCAGGGAGCTTGGAATCGTGATGATTGGTGGTTGGAGCTGGGAGCAGTCGACGGAGGAGCTTTGGGCGTACTGTTCCTACGATCGCAGGTACGATCTCAACCTTATTTCACGATTTTGAAGTTATAGATCGATTGAGGGGGATTAGACAAAGAGATAGATATTGGAAGGACTGAAAAAGATAGAGGATTGAGTGAGAACTGGTCAAGTCAGTTCCGGTTGGATTGGGTCGGTCTGAACTGGTCTGGACCGAGTCTGCGAGAGGTTGACGATGAACTGTTCACCGCGCGTGGATTTCACGCACAGTCGCTTGAGACGGTGCGTGGGGGCTCGTGGAGGGTATTTTGGGAATGTGTTCAACATGAACTAATCTATTCGATATAAAAAACATTTTGGGACTGGTTTCATGTCGATCGGACATCGTTTCGATATAGTTCTGGGTGTCCGAAGTTTTAGGATTGAGTTTTAAAATGTTTAAAAATTCAAGAAAATTACGGAGCTTCAATGAGAGGTTAATAAGGTAGTTAGTAACCCTCTAGTATGGTTTGGATATGTTTGGGAGTCCGGGTGATGGTGATTAGCCTAGGGAGGCTTATGGCACGCATATTGAAGTGGCAGCGTAGGACGGTCTGTGAGTGGACCTTGATTTCTAAACTGTGGTCCATGCATAAATGTTTTATATGTTTTACATATGTGATTTCTATGATGATGATTATGGTATTGGTGATTTACGTATTTGCGTGTATATCGAGGTTTATAATTTTATGTTGTGGTTATACGTGCTTGTGTTTTCGGTAATGATTTAATGAAATGGTTTTGGATTTGAAAAGGTAAACTCGGGCATGAGACCCATTTGTTTTGGAAACCCTCGGACATGAAGTCCATTTGAGTTATATTATCGGGCCAGTAGCCCATTTGGTTATGAAATCGAGCATGCAACCCAATTTGTTTATGAATGTGATTTCGAGTCGGGGACCCGTAAATGGATTTAGATAAATGGATTTCGAATTTGGAAATATGGAACCGGGCATGAGATCCATTTGATTTACGAACTATCGGACTTGGAGTCCATTTGATTTAATAAGGCATCGGGCCGGGGGCCCAGTTGGTTTACGAAATCGGGCTTGAGGCTCAATCGGTTATGATATTAGGCATGAGTCCCATTTATAGTTTATAAATGTGATTTCGGATTCGGAGACCCTAAATGGATTTGGATTTGGAAACATGGATTTTTGGTTTCATGAGAGTTTATGGGGACCAGGCATGGACCCTTTGAAAGGTTTGAAAGGTTTTTAGAATGACTGTGAAATGGTTTTTCATATATCATCCTTTATTTATGGATTTTCTCCTCCGGAGAGGGTCGTTGGCCTGTGTGGACCCCGGAGTAGTCACAGAGCACTAACTAAGTGGAGTTGTCCTCATGGGGTACCTAACTCTCAAGAAGGAATTATGGATTATAACCCCTAGGAAGAGTCATTGATCTGCGGATATTGACCTAGGTAGACCCTAGGGAGACTTGGGATTTGAGACCCCGGGTAGCACACGCGTAGCTTTGGAAACCGTGACAGGATTGGTTATATGATATTTGGTAAACACGATTTCTTGGATTTATTAAATGGTGTTTATGAATAGTAAATGGATTTGGGCAATGACCCACATACTCGGATTTACGGTTTTAGACTGAGTTCCCACATATGGTTTATATGTTATGGATTTGTGTAAATGGATTTGGGCAGGGGCTCGTTTGACTTGGATTTACCGAATTTGGGGTTGAAACCCTAATAATGGTTATTTGAATATGTGGTTTGGTAAATGGTTTTCGAATGCATGCATTCTTTTTAGTGAAGGGCATAAAGGACTTTTATGAAATGTGTTTTATTAAAATATTTATTTTCGTCCACTTACAGCTTTTGTTGTTTTTAATGCCCTTCAGGTTGATCACGGATGCGGGCTGTAGTAGAGACTGAGACATCACATTCATCTTCCACTGATCTTGGTGCGCTCTGAAGCCGGTCAGGATGAAGGTTTTGAATTATCCCTTGTCAAACACTTCGTGTCAGACAAAAGTATGGCATATCCCACGTTAATCCCGGGGGGATTGGGATGGGTCGGGTCATAAGAAGCATCCAAAGCCTTCACTCCTGTGAAGCATCCAAAGTCTTCGCCCCTGCAAAGCACCAAAGCCTTCACCCTCGCGAAGCACCAAAGCCTTCACCCTCGCGAAGTATCCAAAGCCTTCGCTCATGCGAAGCACCAAAGCCTTCGCTCCTACGAAGCATCCAAAGCCTTTTCTAATGCGAATCATCCAAGCCTTCGACCCTGCGAAGCTTCCAAGCCTTCGCTCCTGCGAAGCATCCAAGCCTTCACTCCTACAAAGCATCCAAAATCTTTGCCTCTGCGAAGCATCCAAGCCTTCGCTCTTATGAATCATCCAAAGTCTTCGTTCCTGTGAAGTATCCAAAGCATTCACCTTAGTGAAGCATTTAAAGCCTTTGATCATGCGAACCATCCAAAGCCTTTGCCCACGCGAAGTACCAAAGCCTTCGCCCCTGAGAAGCATCCAAGCCTTTGCTCGATGAAGCATCCAAGCCTTCGCTCCATGAAGCAACCAAATCCTTCGCCGTGTGAAACATCAAAGTTTTCGTCATGTGAAGCATCCAAGCCTTTTCCATGCAAAGCATCCAAGTCCTTGCCATACGAAGCAACCAAGCCTTCGCCATGTGAAGCATCCAAGTCTTTGCCCTGCGACGCATCCAAGCCTTCGCCCTGCGATGCATCCAAGCCTTCACCATGTGAAGCATCTCAAGCCTTCCACCTGGAAGCATTCCAAGCCTTTGCCTTCACAAAGCACTTCAAGCCTTCCTCTTGGAAGCATCTCAAGCCTTCATCCTGGAAGCATTCCAAGTATTCCCCCTCGCGAAGCACTCAAGTCTTCCTCTTGGAAGCGTCTCATGCCTTCATCCTGGAAGCATTCCAAGCCTTCGTCCTCATGAAGCACTCAAGACTTCCACCTAGAAGGATTCCAATCCTTCTTCCAAGAATCATTCCAAGCCTTCTTCTGAGGAGCATTCCAAGCCTTCCTCCTGGAGACATTCCAAGCATGTGCCCTCGTGAAGCACTCAAACTTTCCTCCTGGAAGCACTTCAATCCTTCATTTTGGAAGCTTTCCAAACCTTCACCATCACGAAGCATTTCAAGTCTTCTTCTGAGAAGCAATTCAAGCCTTCCGCCAAGGAGCAAAACAAGCCTTCTTTCTGGAAGCACTAGAAGTCTTCCTCCTCGAAGCACTCTAAGCCGTCTTACAAGAAGCACTTCAAGCCTTCCTTTAAGAAGGACTCTTAGCCTTCCTCTTGAAAGTGCTCTAAGCCTTTCTTCAGAAAACACTTCAAGCCTCATCTAGGAAAAACTCTTAGTAGATGTTCATCCACTATAACCTCGAAGTCCTTTTCTTCAATAAGAAACGTGGGAAAACCTGAGTTCCAACACTTAGAAAAGAATCCCGAGGATTGCTAAGTTGGAGGGAACAATCGGCCAAAATATTTCAATGCAAGATATGTCGCTTCTTGACTCACTGCAAATTTTCAACAAACAACTTCTGCCTCAAATCTCCACAGAATCCTCAAGTTTATGCATTGTTGAAGTATTTGATGCATATTTTGGAGGCATGCAATGAGAAATATGGCTTGAACTTCAAATTTTCAAGTTCTTCTCTCATGAGAAATAGGGGCAATAGCTTTTGGCTCCGCGAACTTTGACATTGCGAGGATCAAATGAGACACATCCAATCCTCTATTGCTGAGTCCGAACTCAGTGCCACCCTATTTCAAGCTCAACGGTGCCTTTAAGATCAAATCTCTATCCAATGCTGGAGAAAGTTCCACCCCAACCAGGAGGAAATCTAACCCCGTGTTACCTCAAGAGTTACGCTGACGTCACCCGTTGCAAGGAAAGGAATAAACAAGTCTAATAGTCCTTGCCTGTTTTTCCGTTCTTCCGAGAAACATTCTCTCTTGTCTGCATGGCTAGTCTCCAGCTCACCGACTTTGCTCTTCAATGTGCAAATCCTCCAAGCAAGCCATGTCGCATCCACATGGGAAGGAATATAATCGTTGGAGTCAAGTCAAAAGCCACTAGCCGCCAAAGCGCAGTTATGGCAAGTATACACCAAATGACAGCCAGAGCTCATCTATGCTGAAAGTTTCCATAAGTCCATTGCTTGTATCCACTAGCTGGAAAAATGCAGAACTAAGAAGCAGACAACATATAACAGCTAGAATCCACATTGATAGCCTCCATAAGTTCACCCGCACATGGCAGGAGAGTACAAACCATACTGATATCAGCTCTCTCCCAATAATGACGTTAGTCGCAGAATAATTAAATATTATTATATGTTATTATATGTATATAACCAGGGCCGGCCTTAAGGGGGGCAACAGGGGCCCAAGCCCCGGGCCCAAAATAAATTGAGGGCCCAAAATTTTTAAAATTGTCTATATAAAAAAAAAAATCAGAGAAGCGTTTAGCGCTCTTGATTGGGAGTCGGGAGACGTTCTTGGCTGTAGAAACCAAGGAGGCGTTCTGGAATTTCTTCCATAATAATGGCAACGACAAGGAGTCCAAAGCATCAATCAATTAGTGCTTCAATTTCCTATTTCCCAGGTTAGTATAATACTAATTCCACCCTCCAAATTCCAATTACCATTTCTTCTCAATTCTCACTTCTCAGCAGCCAACCAATCTGTCCAATTCTGTGAAGTTAGTGAACTCAGTGGTCAGTGCCTTATTGGGTTCGAAGAATCATTGAATCAAAGGGCATCGTGGGTTGGGACTTGGGGCGCTTGCGACTCTGCGTTGCTGGCGAATTTTGGAGCCTCCAATAGTCCGTCTTCTCTCCCCCATTCTTCAATATTCAGGTAATTGATAGCATTTTGTTTTTATTTTATTGTTTGGAGAATTTAATGGTTAATTTGCTGGTTTTTCTGCTAAAACTGGGGTTTTAGAATCAGGTAGTGTTATGAAGCAACTTTTGGCATGCCAGAGCTTGAAAACATTGGATCTTGGTGGGAATTTATTTGATGGTTTGAAGTACTGTTTTTGGTAATCCACAAACCTTACATACATTTGATCTTGGTGGCATTCGATAATTGCCAACGAACCCTCTGTTTAATCAGGTTGCATACATTCAATCCTTACATATAATCCCTGAAATGAATTTTAGACTGCCTATTAACCTGACGACTCTAAAAGTAATCCACAAACCTGGTCATTCAATAAATCTTTTTTGTCTTCTGTTTGATCCAAACTAGGCACAGCATAATTAACGATGGCTTCTTCACCAGATAACTCAAGCTTCTTCACCAGATAACTCAAGCTTCTTCACCAGATAACTCAATCTGTGGCTCATTTATATTCACCTCCAAGTCGCTTTCATTACCTATATGCAGAATTCGTTTTGGTCAAAGTGAAAAGGACTTATTAAAAACCATAGCTAACTACAAAGGGAAACTGAGAGATTGCAGAGACCTGAAGGTGACAGAGGAGCAGCCTCTTCAATGAGATTATCCTGTGTTTGCTTTGTCAGAGAGCAGGATGGGTGATGGCCATGAAAGTATCTCATGATTGAAGCTGTTCCCTGCCGGATGCATATATCGGATATGAAAATTATATGCACTGAAACTGATTTGATTTATCAAGTTTAAAGCGAGTTAGCCCAGATACTTCTGTTTAGATAGGAGTGTTCATATACTTTTCAATATTTTTACTTTCAAAGAAATCAACCAGCAGATAAAGATCACAAAATTTGTTGGGCAGTATTAGAAAGAGAGAAGCAAAGTATCATATGTGAACGACCCTGCATTTGATAAGTTTATGTCACCAATTTCGTTAAAAGTAATGTGATGAATATGTTTGCTTGGTTTTTGTTTTATTGTGCAAGTATACAGAAGGGAGAAGCAGAATCTATCAATAGTTCAGGCAATATAATGTTTAAAATGGATCAAGAAATTATCAGTTGGATCCTCTAGCTTTATGCATGTTCATCTGGCTTCTGCAATCTGTTATACTGTAATCCATTCTGATTCAGGATGGCAGTGATTCCAAAGAAAAGATGAGAAAATGGCTTAGCAGGAGCAGTGCTGATCACCGTGATAAGCTGTTAGCTTGTGGTGCTATCATTGTTTCAGAACTTAGGTTGCAAGTGTTGAAGGAGACCGAATTTACTTGTTCAGCTGGGATTGCTCATAATAAGGTAAGGTATAAAATAAAGTGCTCTTAGTCTCAAGTTTTCTTTTGTCTTCTCCTTTACTGACTATCATGGCGTCAAGGACGCTTACCTTGAAAAACCAGCAAATTTTGTGATACTTTGCTATCACTGTTATTATGCGGAACCGTGAGAATCATGTTATTATAAGAGATGTGAAAATCATGTTATTATAAGTGAAGATTTGAAAACATTTGTCTCATGAAAATAGACATCACAATTCGTGCAATGCAGTCTTGTATGGATAGATATTGGACATATGCGTCGCTTAACTTTCATGTTAATAATAATATCCCATACTTAAACCTGCTGTTAGTTCAAATTTTATTCTTCATAGAGCTTGTTTCCATATTTTAGGCTTAATTGGGGATGTTCCATATTTTTCTCATCCCTTCATGTTTTTCTTTATAAAGAGATCTGTTGCTACGTTGTTTTTATTAATGTCTATATTTTTATAAGGATGGGATCCGATGACTTCCGAAACAATTTGAACTTTGCTTCACGATTGAAATGCAGCTACCAACTATTTTATGGTAGATTATTATTAATCTTTCATGTCATCTGGTGTGGAGATTTTTAAGAAGTTTCTATCTATTTCAAAAGATTGTGTATTGATTCGTATTTTCGTAACTTTTAGATTCAAAAGACAAAAGATAATTTAGGAGGCAGGAGCACACAAAGCTCAAATTCCAGGTTTTATTGTTCTTATCTTGACAATTACTTTTTGTTACTTAGTTGGTTGTTAGATAGTTATATATATAATATATTAGCGATTGATTTTCTGATTTTGTTGGGGAAAAAACGATTGAATATGGTTCCAAAAAAATATCTCTCTGGACACGAAAAAAGACAGAAAAAGAAAAAAGAGGAAGAAATTGCTTTAAGTCTCAAGGGATCTTTGAATAAATATTTTGTTAAGAAAACAAATTATTCTCCTGAAAATTTAGCTGAATCTGAAGATTTATCGACTGAACCAGCTATTAATTTGGATAATTTGCAAGCTGAATCTGATATTAATTTGGAAGATTTACAAGCTGAACCTGATATTAATTTGGGAGATTTAGAAAAAGATAATGATGTGAATGAAATTTCTGAAAATTTGAATGAAAATGAAGTTACTGATTTAGATGAACAAATAATTAGTGAAATTGAATGTCAACAGTCCAGATTTGATTTGAATATTTTTGATCCAAGGGTTTGGGATGGTCTTGATGCAAAAATGAGGGATTTACTTGCTGAAAAGGGCCTATATGAGAAGATAATATTAAATTTCCCCATGATAAAAAATCTAGACATTTTTCCTTAAATTATTATGCTAAAATTTTACCAAAATGGGGAATCTGTTGATAGAAAATGGCTAGTGTACTCAAAGGAGTTAGATAAAGTTTTTTGTTTTTGTTGTAAGTTGTTTAAGACAATGCAATCTAAAAGCCAGTTAGCGAGTGAAGGAATTAGGGATTGGAAACATCTAGGTGAGAGACTTAAACAACATGAATACAGTATTGAACATTGCACTAATTTGAAAACATGGATTGAGTTACAAAACAGATTAGGAAAAAATTTAACTATTGATAAAGATTTACAAAAACTGATCAAGAAGGATACACATCATTGGAAAGATGTTATGCTTAGAATAATTGTTGTTGTGAAGTGTTTGGCTACACATAATTTGGCGTTTCGTGGAACAAATGAAAAACCTTATGAAGATGCTAATGGAAACTTTCTAGGTCTGCTTGAAATGTTAGCAGAAGTTGATCCAGTAATGCAAACACACTTTCAACTCATTGAGGATAGAAAGATTCATAATCATTATCTTAGCCATAAAATTCAGAATGAATTAATTTCTACTATAGAATCAAAAGTTAAATAAGCAATTACTAAAAAAATCAAAGAGGCAAAATACTTTTCAGTGATCCTAGATTGTATTCCTGATGCAAGTCACAAAGAACAAATGACTTTGATAATAAGATGTGTAGATATCTCAAGTTCTCCAATAAGTATAAATGAGTATTTTTTAGAGTATCCATAGGTGAAAGATACATCTGGAGCTGGAATTTTTAATGAATTGCAAGCTGTATTAAAATCCCTTGATCTTAATATGGATGATGTGAGGGGGCAAGGGTATGATAATGGATCTAACATGAAAGGGAAAAATTTGGGTGTTCAAAAACGATTACTTGATATAAATCCTAGAGCAATTTACATGCCATGTGGTTCTCATTCTCTTAATTTAATACTCTGATATGGCAAAATCTTGTGTTAAAGCTGAATTTTTTTTTGGAGCATGTCAATGCATATATACCGTGTTCTCTAATTCAACAAAGCGGTGGGATGTTTTACTTGATTATGTTGATGATTTAACTCTAAAATCATTGTCGACTACACGTTGGGAAAGTCATATTCGAAGTGTGAAAGCAATAAAATCACAAGCTTCTCAAATCAGGGAAGCTTTATTTAAACTAGTAGAAATTAGTGATGATACAAAATTGAAAAGAGATGCTCGAACTTTAGCAGAAGGAGAACTTTCAAGTTTTGAATTTATATTAAGTTTGGTTATTTGGCATGATATATTGAACAAGATTAACATAGTTAGGAAAACTTTACAATCTGAAAATATGTGTCTTGATGTTGCTACAAAACAATTAGAAGGACTTGTTTTATAATGGGTTTACTTCTGCCATGAATGAGGCTAAACAAATTTCTTTAGATATGGGAATTGAGCCTATATTTCCAAAAAAACGAAGAACTTCAAGAAAAAGGCATTTTGATGAGATTCCTAATACTGATAGGGAAGAACAGTTAGCTGAAGATTCTTTTAGAACTGACTATTTTCTTGTCGTAGTGGATATTGCTCTTAATGAATTGAGGGATAGGTTCGAACAAATGCGTAATTTTGATTCCATTTTTGGATTCTTATTTGATGCTAAAAAAATAATTTTATTAGTTGATAATGAATTGAAAAGTTTTAGTGTGAATCTTGAAGAAGTTTTAAAACATGACAGTGTTTCAGATGTTGATGCAAGAGACTTGTATTCATAATTACAAATATTGCAAATAATGCTACCAAAAGAAGCATATGAAACTGATAAACTGATAAACCATGGACATCCATTAAACTTCTAGAGTTTGTAAAAACAATAGATATGTTTCCAAATGTAATGGTTGCTTATCGGATATTATTGACTATACCTGTGACTGTAGCATCTACAGAAAGAAGTTTTTCCAAATTAAAATTGGTAAAATCTTATTTGCGGACTACTATGACTCAAGATAGGCTAAATGGTTTAGCATTATTATGTATTGAAAAAGATATGCTGAAAAATATTGAATATACAAACATAATTGATGATTTTGCTTCTAAGAGTGCAAGAAGAAGACATTTGAAGTGGTAAATTATGTGTTTGTGATTTCATTGTTTTTTTTATTCTTGTAGGAACATAATGCTGGTTAAATGCTGGAGCTCTTAATTGAAAACTATTTTTGTATTAAATATGGAAGCTCGTAGTTGTATGAAATGATAGAACCTTGCTGGTTTAAGTAACCTATTGCTATTATGTTACCTCTGTTTAGAAATGATGGTTTTAGTTGTCCCAATGAGGTTATGTAGAGTATAGGAGTTGTTGCTTTTCTTTTAGAAAAGACTGAATGTAGTGTTAAAAATATGACCTTTGTTTGAGATTTTTTCCCCAATGAGTTTTCTCCCGACAAAAGTTTTAATGAGGCCTCATAATATAAAAATAATATAATCAATTTGTAAAAATTTCTATTTTTAATAATTAAATGTATAAATTGAGGGCCCATTTTTTATTTTTACCCTAGGCCTCCGTATGTTTGGACCGGCTATATAACACAATGAATGACATGGAACGAATTGATGGCCAGAACCACCAATTATTATATATATAGATATAAAAAGTGGAATGCACATAACGACCACTTATTATATAATAATATTATAATATACTATTATATATATATATATAAAGCACAATAGAAAAAGAAACGGAATATGGAAAGAGGAGCCTCAGCTCCACATCGACTTCTAAAAAGCTTGGTCGGGGAGATGAGATGCAAGTCAGACTTCTCTTAATCAACCACCAAGTCGAGAAGCCTCCCTTCACAACACATACACGCCTTTTTTTGTGTGTCACATGCCCTCTAGTTTGCTGCCTACTTCTGAAGAAATGCCTAAAGTAACCTTTGCACATCAGCCATGCCGTGAAACTCACAATTTCATCTAAAAAACTTTAGAAAAAAAAGCAGAAAAGAAATCAACTACAAATGCACTCACTACAAACAAGAAATCAAAAACATCTTTACTAAGATCAGAGAAGAGAAAAAAATTTCTCTCTCTCTCTCTCACCCTTCCTCCATCGAACGGAAGAAAAATAAGAGAAAAAAAAAAAATTTCTTCCCACAGCTGCAGCAATGAAGAAAAAAAACGAGGGAGAAGATCTTATCTTCCTCATCACAAACCCAACCATTTCACCACTTAAATAATTATTTTCTACCAAAAATATTAATGAGGTGAATTAATGGTTCAGTTTTGGTTTTGGGAAAAAAAGTTACGAATTCTACAATTAATTAACGAATTAATTTTTATTGGACTATAAATCAAGGCCAACTGAAAGGAGCAAAATGGCAACGCCCAATGCCACCATGTATTGTTTTGATGTTACATTCCAAGTCCAATGAAATATTTTCAACTTGAAGTAATATTTCGAACTCAACAGAATTTATTACGAGGCAAGAACAACACAAGAGACAATAAAGTCCTACTTCAAATATGACTTATTGGGACTACAAAAAACTTACATTCCTTAGAATTTCCTGAATTCCTAAACGATGTGGGTGCATTTATGGAACCATAAATCACTCAAAAATTATGGCGTTGACACGTGGCTCATAATTCCCAAATTCTCCAAATTCCCCTTCGTAATGACATTAACGGCTTACAAATACTCACACATTAAATAATATATTCATAAACTGGATATGCTATTTGATCGGATTAAAGTCGCAATAATATTAATATTCTCCCCGAAAATTAATTGTCATAATTATTCTAAATAAATGAGTAATTAGCATTAATATTAAAACATCATAATTGTCATCATTATTCTTAATAATGAACAATTATTACAATTATTAAATAATATGTTTTATTAAAAATATATTATTTATTACCAAATTAATCGACTAATCAAAATGCTCCAAGATTCACAATATTTCTCTATAAATAGTGAAACTAATTTCATTTTCAAGATAATTCGATTCAATGCTATTTAAACTCTTATAATTTAACTCTCAAAGTTGACTTAAGTATTGAAGTATTTTTAGTCGAAAAACCCTCGGAGCCCCGATCAGAGCAAACGATAGCTTGTTGTTTGTTATTTTCAAGGATCAATGAGACTTTTGCGAGTACGAACGAATTCTGCTTCAATAATATTTAAATTATTATAAATGTTCACGCATAATTAAATTGTATTTTCACATGCAATGAAGTGTTGATTTCTAGTATTTTTATAAAAAAAAAAAATCAAAACCTTATAAACATTCATATGTGTCACTTAAATTAATAATTTATTGTAAAGGTCAATTATTTAAACAACAAATCATTTTGGACGAAGAAGTTTAGGTTGGAAAAAACTCCCACACGTACACGTCATGGGCATCCTGCTTTTCTATGTTATATAAACTTGTATGTAACTATTGAGAGTGAAAATATTATACATAGCGTGACTATTCCGCCAAAAAGTTTGATTTTAGTTCAAAACGATCAATACGTAGAATCAGAACAAGTGATTGCTGAGATTCGCGCAGGAGCATACACTTTAAATTTTAAAGAGAGGGTTCGAAAACATATTTATTCTGACTCAGAGGGAGAAATGCACTGGAGTACGGATGTATATCATGCGCCAGAATTTACATATAGTAATGTACATCTTTTACCAAAGACAAGTCATTTGTGGATATTATCAGGAGGTTCGTTCGGATCTAGTGCAGTCCATTTTTCACTCCACAAGGATCAAGATCAAACGAGCGTTCATTCTCTTTCTGCTGAAGGAAGGTCTATTTCTAGCCTTTCAGTAAATACAGTAAATAATGAGAATGGTCAAGTGAGAGACAAAAGTTTGAATCTTTCTGGTAAAAAAGAAAGTAGTATTCCCGATTATTCAGAATTTAATCGAATCATATATATGGGACATTGTAATCTTAAATTTCCTGCTATTCTCCGCGATAATTCTGATTTTTTTTATTGACAAAGAGGCGAAGAAATAGATTCATCATTCCATTTCAATCGATTCATGAACGAGAGAAAGAACTAATGACCCGCCTCAGCATTTCAATTGAAACACCCCAAAATGGTATTTTTTGTAGAAATAGTATTCTTGCTTATTTTGATGATCCTCAATACAGAAGAAAGAGTTCGGGAATTACTAAATATGGAACTGTAGGGTTGCATTCAATCCTCAAAAAAGAGGATTTAATTGAGTATCGAGGAGTTAAAGACTTTAAGCCAACATACCAAATGAAAGTAGATCGTTTTTTTTTCATTCCCGAGGAAGTTCATATTTTACCCGAGTCTTCTTCCATAATGGTACGGAACAATAGTATCATTGGGATAGATACACGAATCACTTTAAATACAAGAAGCCGAGATTGGTTCGAATGGAGAAAAAAAAAAGGATTGAACTAAAAATCTTTTCTGGAGATATCCATTTTCCTGGAGAGATGGATAAGATATTCCGACACAGTGGCATCTTGATACCACCGGGGACGGTAAAAAAAATTCTAAGGAATCAAAAAAATTGAAAAATTGGATTTATGTCCAATGGATCACACCCACCAAGAAAAGATATTTTGTTTTGGATCGACCCGTAATCATATATGAAATAGCGGACGGTATAAATTTAGCAACACTTTTCCCCCAGGATCCATTGCGGGAAAGGGATAATCTAAAACTCAGAGTGGTAAATTATATACTTTATGGAAATGGTAAACCAATTCGGGGAATTTCTGGCACAAGTATTCAATTAGTTCGAACCTGTTTAACGTTGAACTGGGACCAAGACAAAAACAATTCTTTTATCGAAGAGACCCGCGCTTCCGTTGTTGAAGTAAGTGCAAACGGTCTAATTCAAGATTTCCTAAGAATCAACTTAGCGAAATCCCATATTTCGTATATCCAAAAAAGGAATGGTCTGTTAGGTTCGGGATTGATCTCTGATAATAGGTCGAATCATACCAATATTAATCCATTTTCTTTTATTTATTCCAAGGCAAGGATTCAACAATCACTTAACAAAAATCAAGGAACCTTTCGTACGTTGTTGAATAGAAGTAAAGACTCCCAATCTTTGATAATTTTGTCATCATACAGTTGTTTTCAAATGAGTTCATTAAACGATGTAAAATATTACAGTGGGATAAAAGAACCAATTAAAGGAGATCATCTATCTCCAATTAGGAATTCGTTAGGCCCTTTAGGAGCAGCCTCTCAAATTGATAATTTTTATTCATTTTACCATTTAATAACTCATAATCAAATTTCTTTAACTAAATATTTGCAACTCGAAAATTTAAAACAGACCTTTGAAGTATTAACATATTTTTTAATGGACGAAAACGGAAGAATTTATAATTCCTATATGAACATACTTTTGAATACATTCAATTTGAATTGGCATTTTCTACATCATAATTATTGTGTGGAAACATCCACAATAATTAGCCTCGGACAGTTTATTTGTGAAAATCTATGTATAGCCAAAAAAGGATCGCACCTAAAATCGGGTCAAATTATAATTGTTCAAATTGACTCTGTAGTAATAAGGTCGGCGAAGCCCTATTTAGCCACCCCAGAAGCAACTGTTCATGGACATTATGGAGAAATCCTTTATGAAGGAGATACATTAGTTAAATTTATATATGAAAAATCTAGATCTGGTGATATAACGTAGGGTCTTCCAAAAGTGGAACAGGTCTTAGAAGTGTGTTCGGTTGACTCAATCTCGATGAACCTAGAAAAGAGAGTTGAGGGTTGGAACGAGTGTATAACAAGAATTCTTGGAATTCCTTGGGGATTTTTGATTGGTGCTGAGCTAACTATAGTGCAAAGTCGTATCTCTTTGGTTAATAAGATCCAAAAGGTTTATAGATCCCAGGGGGTGCAGATCCATAATAGACATATAGAAATTATTATACGTCAAATAACATCAAAAGTTTTGGTTTCAGAAGATGGAATGTCTAATGTTTTTTCACCCGGAGAACTGGTTGGATTGCTGCGGGCTGAACGAACGGGGCGTGCTTTGGAAGAATCCATTTGTTGCCGAGCCGTATTATTATGAATAACGAAAGCATCTCTAAATACTCAAAAGTTTCGTATCCGAAGAGAGTTTTCAAGAAACTGCTCGAGTTTTAGCAAGAGCCGCTCTCCGAGGTCGTATCGATTGGTTGAAAGGTTTGAAAGAGAACGTTGTTCTAGGGGGGATGATACCTGTTGGTACCGGATTCAAAGGATTAGTGCACCGTTCAAGAAAACATAACAACATTCCTTTGGAAACCCCAAAGAAGAATTTATTCGAGGGGGAAATGAGAGATATTTTGTTCCACCACAGAGAATTATTTGATTTTTGTATTTCAAAGAATTTACATGATACATCAGAACAATCATTTTTAGGATTTAATGATTCTTAAGAGTGGCTTCGTCCTTTAATGATAGTAATAAAAATAATAAAATAACGAATGGAAAGAAATGCACGGTTTGGATCTGTATCAACGACCAATTTCCGTTAGAAGAGAAGGTTCCGTGGGAACAATTATTTATTTCTATTTTCAGAGTACTTCTCTTTTTTTCAAAGAAAAAAAGAGAAGAAAAGAAGAGTGGGGAGAAATGACAAGAAGATATTGGAACATCAATTTGGAAGAGATGATGGAAGCAGGAGTTCATTTTGGTCATGGTACTAGAAAATGGAATCCTAGAATGGCACCTTATATCTCTGCAAAGCGTAAAGGTATTCATATTATAAATCTTACTAGAACTGCTTGGGTTTTATCAGAAGCTTGTAATTTAGTTTTTGATGCAGCAAGTAGGGGAAAACAATTCTTAATTGTTGGTACCAAAAATAAAGCAGCTGATTCAGTAGCACGAGCTGCAATAAGGGCTCGGTGTCATTATGTTAATAAAAAATGGCTCGGTGGTATGTTAACGAATTGGTATACTACAGAAACGAGACTTCATAAGTTCAGGGATTTGAGAACGGAACAAAAGACGGGGAGACGATTCAAGTTCATTGAAAACAGTGTTTCTAATCATGAACTTTGTTCATCAAGACACAAATTAGAAGTTGATTGCATAATGAAGTATATAAGTGCATTGTCTAGACTCACTACACGCACAACGGACTTATGAGATTTGTTTAATATATTCATTTTGAGCAAATGATCTTTTTGTTTTTGTTTTTTTACGAAGGTGCATTATGCTTTTGATTTTTTTTAACCACAAACGCTATTGTTTACACCCGAAAAAATCCACTACGGACCTCTGAGGGGTTTTTAAGAGATTAAAGACCCAATCCAACTTAAGACCCAAGCTCAGTTAGTATCCACAGTTGGATCATGGGGAAGTGCAAGCAGTGACTCACAGACAACTCCGACATAGCGCCGAAAACCATTAGAAGTGGCAAGGGGACAAATGACCAAAGTCATCGCAACTGAGATGCACATGAGAATGCACGTATTGACCATCCACTACCCCAAGCTGCCTACAAAAGGAGAAGAAGACCTCATCTCAAATGACAACCAACTTAACTCAAACAAATATAATTGATCAAACCCAATCAATTATAACAACTGTAAAACCCTCAAAAGATTTCTTTTTTACTCTAAAGCTAGTCTTCTTGGAAAAACCTATATCCTCGACCCAGTCTTGGACTCGATTCTTCTCTCTCAACCCCTCCCAAAAGCCTTCAATCCAATCCAACTTGCAACCCAAGCTCGCATCTGGAGATTCTCCGACCTTCATAATAATTTCTGACTAAGATTCCTCTGCTTGTCTGAAGATCATCATCCTCACTACGACTGCCTTCAATCCATCTCTTAAGAGCCTCATACCTTCGCAAACTCACAAACTCATCACCGACATCATCATGTCTTTTTATTTCTCTACCAAGACTCTTGGTATGATTTCCAAAGGATGCTCATATTTGTTGATGATCTCTGTTGACCAACGCCAGCTCATGGTGTAGTCTAGGGATGATTTACTTCACACACATGTAATTCCACCTTCAGTGCAACTACTTAATTCATGTTCTAAGTGTTTGCATCCCCTTTTACACTTTCTTTGCCTCATTGGCACTTCCAATTCTTGGCTGAAATAATTGAAAAATATCAACCAATAGTTCTATAGGTTGCTTAAGCCGTAGAACCATCGTCGTGTTCTGGTTTAGTATTCAAACAACTTGGCTTGGAATGGTCGATCTATCAAACCCCTTCTCCTAACTCTAGGAAACTGCATTGTGTGACGTAAACATGAACAAGCCAAACATTGAATTTGGACTAGGTGAAAAAGAAAATATTTAAATTCCTCACGAGAGGCATAGAAAAAAACATCGCAATCAAGATGCCTGCTTACCCCACTTCACTTGATTTCGAACGATGGTTCATAGGCCCCAATTCAAAACCAACCACTAACCTTGTCTAGTAGAAGTCTCTACTAGTGGCTCACCTACTTGAAGGCAACTAGAAGGCTAAGCCATATGACCAGGGCGCCAGGGGCAGGCCCGCGTCACCATGGCCCAATGCTTCCGGCCTTCCCTCCATTCTCCATAGTTACTTATACTACACCCCCATTTGCAGCGAGCTATAATGAAGAAATCCACGCTCACCCCAAGCTTGCCACCGAATGGTAACCCCGGATTCCGCTACGACAATTTTTTGGGCACAAACATAATTTAAGACACCTAATGGAACTCTTTTGTAGTGCATCTCCACATTCCGATATATGGAGCGAATGCGTGACTCGAAGGGAAGATTTGTGAGGGCTATGCCACAAATAGAAATTCTTGGGCCACCACTAATGGAGGGCAATTTGGAAACTCCTCGTGATGAATATCTCGAGGATATCACCAGTCAGGAATTGGCTAAGGAGGAATTGATGAAGTTCATCAAGGATGCCTTAGCTCCCATCTGTGATCAGATGAAAGCTCTGAACAAACAGGTTTAGGAGCTCTCCAAACAAGGGAAAATGGATCCGAAAGAGACTGACACCCCATCTCTAGAGGCAGCAAGCCCAAACAAAGGGAGACGAACCATGGATTTTGGAGTTCTTATTCTGGAACCTATGGTTATGAGGGCTTTGTCCATTAATGCTCTGCTATCCGAAATTAGTGAAACGAACAGAACTCGTGAGGTTCAGCTGAAAGAGTATAACAGGACCCAAGCCAAATACCAACTACCGCATCTTGGGAAGAGTCGAAACTGAAAGTGGCCAAGGGTATCCCGACTGGCATCAAAGGTGACTCTGAGAACTGGAGAAGATCTAACGACACAAGGTTAGAAGAGAAATTCAGGCCTAACTAGAGGCCACCCCGTGTAGATAAGCATCAGGCCATAATGATTGAAATGGCTGAGATAAGGCATATGATCCAAGCACAACAAGTGCATCATCGGAGAGCCAATGTCCCGACATACATGAAACCTTATCCTATGTATGTGGACCAGGACAATCCTTTTCCTAGGAACTTCAAACCGCCAGCTTTTTCACTATTTAGTGAAAATGGCAGTACGTCGTTCTTGGAACATATAGGGAGGTTCTCGACCCAGTGTGTAGCTCTCGAGGATAATTCCTATCGCAAGTTACATATGTTCAACAACTCTTTAGCTGGAGATGCAATCTCATGGTATACTTCATTACCAAAAGCCTACATACACACTTGGTGGGAAATGGAGGCTATGTTCCATGAGGAATTTTACCAAATCAAGCCTGAGGTTAGAATCAGTGACCTAATTGCCATTAAACAAGCAGAGAATGAAACTACTGAGAGTTTCATCCCCAATTTTAAAAGGCTGAAGATGAAGTGCAGGTTCCCCATGAACAGCTGCCAGATGGTGGTCATTGCGTAGATAACATTAACGTTCTCACTCAGAAAGAAGTTCGATGAAACCACTTTCTCGAACATTTAGGAAATAGTGGTAGCTGTGTAGAGATTTTAAAGACTGCAGGAAATAGAACACCGAAAAAAGCACAACTCTAAGGTGCCTTCCTTCTATAAAAACAAGGTGCATGTTCATAATGTAGACCATAAGCATGATGAGGAGGAATCCTCAGTAAAAAAAGGACAAGAACTAAAGGTAGCTATCGCCGAAATCCAGAATTTGGGAAAAGGGCCCATAACTGTCAAATCATTAGTCAAGCCTTTGCGAGATCAAAAGGCCGTCAACCCGACTAGAGGATACTTTTCCAACAAAGTCCTGACTTTCACTTCATATTTGTTCAACTTGACCAAAGCTGGAAAATATATGATGAACTGGTCAAGGAAATGGTGATCAAGCATGATCCCAAGCAAGTGATGCCTAGACCAGAAGAGAGAGAAGGAAAGCACTTCTAAAAGTGGCATGTATCACCACATCACTCTACTGAAAATTGTGTCTAATTCAGGGACACAATCCAAAGTTTGATCAAATAGGGGCATATCGCTCTGGCCTCAATGCCAAAAACACCAATGCTATTAGACACCAATCCATTCCATATGGCATCAGTAAATAGGGTTGATCTATAATGGACGCATCCCAGCAAAGGAGACATGACCCGAAAGGACCAACCAAAAGTTTCTAAAGGAATTCAGGGCCCTAGAGACTTATGAGCCACAATGGTTGAGGGTTTGATCATGTGTAGTAAATGCAAGATAGAGTGTGTACTAGAAGTCCCCACCTCAGATGATAACTTAGGCTGGAAGCTCAAGAGGTCGAGAAAGGTACGGGATAAGGATCCCAAAAAGTATTATAGACCTCACAGTCCAAGAGAGAATATCTCTCGAAGTTCAGTCTTTGAAAGGCTAGGGGTCATCAACAAACAAGGACGGCTAGCCAATCAGAAATTCCAAACCAACCAGTTTGGTTCTAATGACCGATTTTTGTGGGATCACGAGTTTCCCAACCAAGGAAAAACATTGTCCAAAATGGGAGATGGTACATGATTGGTAAAATTTGAGAGCCAAGAAAGGAGTTAAGACGGACTACTAGACGCAGGATCTAGAGGCAATCCAAGGCCTACCAAGTCGCTTAGGCGAACTTGGGGGCAAACCCGCCAGAAGATCATCCAAGCTTAGGGGCAACCCCACTAGTGGCAAATAAGGAGTTGGTGTGTCCTTCTGAGGAAAATTGGAGGAGGAAGAAAGATATGTTCAACTTCCATAAAAATATACCCCTTTCAAGCTTCATAACTGAAACTTTGGTAGAAGTCAAAAGAAAGATCATGTTTGATGGTTCTACTGAAGAGGAACTGTCAGACACCCAGTCCGAAAATCTTCACATCTTGATAACGGGAAATAGTTTCGACTATTATGATCATAATACTGATCAAGGGAATATCATGCCAACCAAGGAAAACAAGAATGGCTACCCTATAAGGGTGACGACCTGCAAATCACCAGACACAAAGCTCCCAAGAGTTGCAGATGGGAGAACATCTATCCTAATTAAAGGACTCCATGATGGATAGTGCGCCCCGTCAAAAAATAGACTACATAAGAGCCATCAGTTATATAAAAGAACGATTGCTAGTACACTATCAAGAGCAAGAAAATGTGCGATCCTCCCAGCCACATCAAGAAGGTGTTCGATACGAAGTCTCCTAGGAAAACGTTTTGGGTGAATTAGCCAACAGTATTAAAAAATTCTTCAAGGATAGTGGCGACGAAGATACAACATCCGCCTGAAATAATTAAATTCTGGTCTAAGAAAGTAGACAAACCTCCTCTTGAAATCCAAGACCCGTTGGAGGAAATTGATCTAGGGTCCAGCAACGACCCTCGACCAACTAACATCAGGATTATAAGAAAGCCAATGAGGGTGCAAATGATCACACTCTTGGAGGAATTCAAAGATTGCTTTCCCTGGAATTTTACAGAGATGCTAGGCTTGGACCGACGACTGGTTGAACATAGATTACCCATCAAAGAAGGTCGCAAGCCTATTTGTAAAGCAAGGAGAAGGATGTTTACAGAAACTGAGCACAAAGTAAAGGAGGAGATTGGTAGGCTCTTTAAAGCCAGTTTCATAAGAAATGCTAAATATGTGGAGTGGGTGTCGAACATCGTGCATGTCATCAAAGTCAAGAATATATGTCGACTACCGAGATCTGAATGAGGCAACACCAAAATATGAATATCTCATGCCTATGCCAAATATGCTCAATGGTACTTCCCAAAATAAGCTCCTGTCCTTGATGGACGGTAACGCGGGATACAACAAGATTCTAGTAGCTGAGGAGGACATCCAAAAAATAGCATTCAAGTGTCCTGTACACTTGAGGGCATTTGAATACGTCGTCATGCCTTTTGGATTAAAGAATCTAGCGATAGGCAACAAGCGATGAACACCATCTTCCACGAGATGATAGGTAAGAATCTATAAGTGTACATTGATGACGTCGTGGTAAAGTCTCTAGATAAAAATAAGCACATAGAAGACTTGAGGAAAGCCTTCTTAAAAATGAGACAACACAAGCTGAAGATGAACCCCAGGAGATATGTGTTTGGAGTCCAAGAAGGAAACTTCTTAGGATTTCTGGTTCATCAAAAAGGGATAGAGGTGGATAAGAATAAAACTAAAGCCATCATGGATTCACCTCCACCCAGATCGAAAAAGTAGCTCCAAAGTCTCCTCGGGAAAGTTAATTTTCTCAGACGATTCATATCAAATATGTCGGGAAAAGTTCAGCCCTTATCTTCATTGACAAATCAAGGACACCGAAAGATTCAACTGGGAAGAGAAGCATCAAATGGCATTCAAACAGCTTAAGAGTTATTTGGCTAAGCCACTAGTTTTGATGACACCAAAGAAGAGAAGATCGTTAAAGTTATACATCTCAACATCCCTCATTACTATTGGAAGCTTTCTGGCCCAAGATAAAGAAGAAGGAAAAGAGCAAGCCATCTACTGTTTAAGTAGAACCCTGACAGAGGTGGAAGAAAGGTACACGGGAGTGGAGAAATTGTGCTTCGCAATGTACTTCACAACCATCAAGCTAAGATATTATATGTTGCCTTTCCCAATCAGAATTGTTTCCTAAACTGATTTGCTGAAATACATGTTATCTTGATTTATTCCGAGGGGTTGAATAGGCAAATGGATCTTATTGTTGTCAGAATATAATTTCCAATATGTGCCACAGAAGGCAGTTAAAGGTCAAGCTGTCACAGACTTTTTAACAGAGTATCTTGGATTGGAAATCGAGGAAGAACTAGCTCAGACAACAAACATGTTATCCACTATGTCATGGAAGTTATATTTTGATGGATCTAAGACTAGGGAATCAGCCGAAGCAAGAATTTGCTTGATTGGTACCGAAGGGGTACAACACCAGTTTTCTTTCAAATTAGATTGGGAAGACATCACAAATAATCAAGTAGAGTACGAGGCATTAATCATATGGATAGAAATTCTGATTGAAATGGGAGCTTCCCATGTCAAAATCTGTGGGGATTATAAACTAGTGGTCAAGAAAATAACACGGATGTACAAATGCAGAAATCTTCAACTAGCCAGCTACTTTACAGTAGTCGTTGCGTTGGCATCCAAATTCATTGCACCAACCATTAGACATATCCCCAGGGAATAAAACCTGGTGGCCAACAAAATGGCCCAGGTTGGATCAAGGACTCTTTTACAAGAAGGGCAGGGTGAGAAGTGGATCAATGTCTAGAAGCGATCTTTACCTTCCATTTTGGGAAGAGATAACACATTAGGAATACTAGACATTGAAGCAGAACCTGATGATTGAAGAACCCCCTTCATCAAGTATTTGAAGTATCCCTCCTATAAGTATCATAGCTTTAGAAATAAAGCATGCCATTACACACTCTAGGGACCAGACTTGGTAAGGAAGAACTATGATAGGACGTTATCCCTATGTATTGGTCCAAAAGAAGCAATGATCATAATGGATAAAATTCATGAAGAAGTATATAGGGATCATCAAGCTGGTCCAAAGATGAAATGGCTCGTGCGAAGGAATGACTATTTCTGGCCAGATATCCAAGAAGATTGTTAAGCATACACTAAGGGATTTGATGCTTGCTAAAAGAAATGCCCCATTCCAGCATGCCCATGCAGTACCAATGCATTTAGTGGTAAAACCATGGCCTTTCCGAGGATGGGCCTTAGACTTCATCGGAAAAATATCACAGGAATCATCACAATAACTTAGTTTTGTCGTGGTAGCTATTGAATATTTCACTAAATGGGTGGAAGCCAGAACGTTGAAGAAAATCACGAGCTCTGAATTGATTAAGTTTTTGAAAGAAAATATCTTAAGTTGGTTCGGAGTACCTAAACTATTGTTACTGATCGTGGGCAATCACTTGTGTCCCGAGAACTGCAAGAGTTCCCAGCCCAATTTTCAATCAGGTTCGTACAATCTAGCTCTTATTATCCTCAAGGGAACATCCAGGCAGAGGCCAGCAATAAGAGTATTCTTACCATCCTAAAAAAGATGTTAGGTGACTACCTTACAGATTTGTACGAATAGCTAGGATGCATCATTTGGTTGTATCGCACAAAAAAAAAGAGAGGGGCAATCGGAACATCTCCATCCGACTTAGTCTACAGTTGGGATATTATGTTGCTTGTGGAAATAAACATCAATTCACTCCGACTTAGACATCAGTATGGACCAGAAATTGAAAAATACTCTTGAACCATGTGTTATGAATTAGAAGATCTGGACCAGAAAATGATGTCTTCCTTGAATAGGATCATGGCCAAAAAAGCTGCAGTTAACAAAAGGGTAAAAGGAAAATCCTTCCAAGAGGATGACCTAGTTTGGAAGACTATTATGCCATTAGAATCATCTGTCCTTGGGAAGGGGAAGTGGAGTCCAACCTGGTAGGCACCATACATGATCCAAAAAGTGAACGAGAAAGGGTCTTATTATTTGAAAGATGGCAATAGTGTGGTGGACAAAAATTCGACCAACACCATCCACCTCAAAAAATTCTACCCAACACTTTGGGATTCAGAGAGAGGAGTGATTGGATAAAAATCCCACACGACAACCATAGGGATGAGCCAACAAAGAAAATGCCCTATACATAGAGGACGGCTCATCGGAATAATTTACATAATTTTGGAGTTAAGCATGACCAGTTCATCTCAACATGCACCAATTCCTTCTGAACTTTATCTTTCTCATCGCGAAGGGCAAGAAGTTTTGACCAATGGACCTCGACTTCTTCTTCTGTGACATGTAGGCTTCGGTCCTAGAGTTTCTCAGCTTCCTTCAAATCCCGATCCAGAAGCTCATTCTCAAACGTCACCGCATCAAGTTTATCCTGAAGCTCTCTCACATTCAGGCCAAGGTTTTCTGCTCAACTGAGCTAACGAGGACTATCGACACTAGCAGATGACTCTATAAGCGCAACGGAGGGAAGATTTGTATCTATGTTTTGGTAGTTGTTGGAAATGACTGACGAGAAAAGGATATATAATGACCAGCTTGGGACCTTTCAATGTTTGGATCCAAAGAACACGTGGAAACCTGGTTAGAATAAAGAGTTGGACTTTCAGAATATGATTGCAGACGGTCAGAAATAATAGGAGAAAATCCCAAGAGAATCATGGTTAAGAAGGTTCAATCGGTACGAACAAACATAAATCAAGGAAAAAAACCATAGGGGCTACAAAGAATAAGGGCGTCAGAATTGCAAAGTTGTGGGCAAATTGAATCTGAAAGCCCTTCTAGACCAAGAGCTTTCGAATTCAAGGAGTAATGTTTACACCCAAAAAAACCACTACGAGCGTCAGAATGGTTTTTAAGAGAATAAAGACCCAATCCAACTTAAGTCCCAAGCACAACCAATATCCACAACTAAATCACGACGAAGCGCGAGCAATGAGTCACAAAAAATTCTTACTATAAAAGGAGAAGAAGACCTCTTCTCAAAGGACAACTAAATCAACTCAAAAAAATAAAATTGACCAACCCAATGAATTACAACAACTGTAAAGCCCTCAAAAGTTTTCTTTGTTACTCAAAAGATAGACTTCTTGGAAAAACCTGTATCCTCGACCCAGTCTTAGAATAAGTTCTTTTCTCTTAACCCCTCTCAACAGCCTTCAATCCAATCCTACTTGTAACCCAAGCTCGCATCTAAAGATTTCCAGACCTTCATACTACTTTCTGACTAAGTTTCATTTGCTTGTCTGAAGATCATCATCCTCACTGTGATTGCCTTCAATCAGTCTCTTGAGACCCTCACTGACAGTACCCGCCCCGATCCTCTCTGGGACCACATGGGGACGTGCCCTGCTCCCGTTTGACACCCAAAATAATGTTCTAGTTTTAACCTTAAACGTTCAAATGCATAAAAACCAAATTAAAGTTTTACATCAAATCCGAAATAAACAGATGTCAAACAAGGGATGAAATCCAAACGACAAGTTGCGAGCACGACTCTAACATAAACCTGCGGGTACACCACCCAACAGGAGTTCAGGTACGCAGAAGTGGATCTATGCCTCAGCCTCAGGTTCCTCCTCTACCTCATTAGCACGACCTGGAAGGGTTACCAAAACATTAAGGGTGAGTGGACCGAAACTCAAGTTTATAAAATCATTTGATAAGTAAAACATATAATTTACCCCTCCGTTTTCCAAACATGCATGCAACCGAATTTAAAATCATCAATCATATAATATAAACCATAAGGCATATAATAAAACCATAAACATAATTTTAGCCACTGCACTATACACTCCAATCCCGACATCCCTGATGTTTGACGTCCCTGACGTCCAATAAGGTCACAATCACAAGGCTACGCGTGCCACTCGGGTCTCAATTTCCGAGTTCAATCCCCGAACCCTATTCGGTTACAACATCCCCGATGCTTAGCGTCATAGACGCGAGACGTTCTAGGCGTCCGTGACCACTCCGGGGTACCTCATCCGGAGGAGACAGTATCATATGGAAGGATATATACAGTGCAGTACCAAATACATTTTATTGATATCCACATGCAAAACAAATATGTATAAATAGGTAAAATCCGAACCGATCGTTACGTTTCATCAAACGGGTCTCATGCCCAAATACCGTGAAACGTGCCATAACCGAAATTTCAATATCATCAAAACCATTTATTGATTCCAGCATGTGAACATATAAGTAAATCAGAAAACATTTAAGCATGCAAGGGTTTTATGAAATTGGGCCTACTCACAGTACAATCCTGCTAGGAACCGAACGTATACCCTCTTCCTGGTACAAATGTATAATCCCTGTCAAGTCCAAAGTATTCGTAAAGGTCAATTTAAACCCCTAACATTCAACCATGAAATCCTAGGCTGAAACCGGCCGGGAAAAGCCGTCTGAACGCGCTTCCCAAGGCAATAAACCTCATTTTGACCAACTTAATGATCTCCGATCAACCCGAAACCACTGCCATTGGATCTGGATCGTCGAAACCCAAAGAATGGTGGTGGTTCCACCAAAATTACTGTTCACACGAGCCCCCCCCCGCGCCGGTCAACGCGTCGGTCAATGTAGGAACAGTCCCTGTTGACGTCACTGCTGACGTCAGCATGACGTCATGCTGACGTCATCTGACAGCTGTCAGGTCTGACATGTCAGACTTTGACAGGTGCCACATGTCAACATCCGATTGGTCCACCTCACTGATCTGTCAGGCCACGTGTCAGATCTGACATGTTCCACGTGTCAGCACAGCACTGGTCCACGTCACTGACATGTCAGTGACACGTGGCAGTCCCTGACTGGGCCACGACACTGACATGTCAGTGCTGACTGTGCACTAACATGTGACACGTGTCGGCTCACGGTTGGTCCATGTCACCTGACATATCTGATAGGGTGCCATGTCATCACCTCTGTCCTCAGACGGGTTGACCCGTATCTCTGCAACTCGGGTCGATCAGACCCGCGATCATGACCCGGTCACCATTTCCTCAATTCTCAATCATTTTCACTCTGGTTTGTTCTTACATACTCGCCTCAATCCCAGAAATAGTTTTATGGAATCAAAATCGATAAACAAGGACTGAATCGAGGACTTACCTCGATGCACAGTCCCGGTTCTCCTGTCGCCGTTTAACCACCGTTCAGATCACCTCCGGTCACGAACTCGAGCCCAATAGGTTCCTATTAGTCCCTAGAGTCGATTAGGGTTAATAGAAAACAAAACTAAACGTTGGAATTCAAGTTACCAAATCTTGAGTTTTTGAAACCGTTTCGGGTTTTCTAGATTTTCCTACCTCGCCGCCATCCACCGCCGCTCACCGCCGTGCCTCAGCCCCTCCCCGAGAGTCCAGCAACACACAGACACAGAGACAAGGTGTAGTGCGCCAGTGTTGGATCAATGGACAGTGAGTGAGGGTGTCAGGTGAGAAAATATATAGAAATGGAGGGAAATGGATGGACGGCCCAGATTAGATCTCAGAAATGAGATCAAGGGCTGAGATTAGATCCGGGGTATATCAGATCAAGGGCTGTGATTAAAAGGTAATTTAAATCCTAAATAAATGCTTAGTGGAGCTTGATCCAATCCAGCCAATGGGTGAGTGACACTTGTCACTCCCCAGGTGTAACAACCCGTCCCGAGAATTGGAATTAGTAGAGTGATTAAGGTGTGATTAGTAAGGTTAATCAGGGGTTAGGTGGTCCCGAGGGGTCCGGGAACCTAGAATGACGATTTTGCCCCTACTTCGGGCAAAAATGTTGACTTTTATTTCGGGTGGTCAATTGGGGATTGACCAGTGACCAGGACGTAGTTTGGGACGTCATGAACCCATAGACATGTGGAATGTCTGATTCCGACATCCGAGGAGGAAGTTGTGATGTTCGGAAGGTCGAGGGTATTATCGTAATTTTGGTAAAATAGGGGGAAAAGTTGACTTTTTGTATAATCGGGTTTTGGTAGGTTGACCTAGCATGGTTGGGTAGATCTCGTCGTCCTGAATTCAACGACAGGCGGCACGTGTTCATCGGACTTACGAGGCGAAGGTTACGGGTCTAGGAAGTTTCGGTAAAACCGTAAAAATGAGTAAAACAGGAGGGTATTTTAGTCTTTTTGGGTTTATGGGGATTCGTGCAGAGAGAAGGGAATGGACGGCTGGGGTTTAAACAGATGGGATAAAGTTTGAAGGGATGGTGACACATGGCAAAGGGCTAGAGGATTCTGGTGGAATCCGGTGTGTTCACAGCCCAATTATTTGGGTGGAACCGTGCATACCCGTGTTTGTTCTTCGACAAACACAGAGAACAGAGGGTGAGAGTTTGGGATCAATTGATCGATCTGGGTGCAAGGGTGAGTAAATAGGGAGTTGTGAGAGTGATATTGAGGCAAGGCGGAGCTGGTGGCCGTGAATTTGTGGTGCAATCGTGCACGGCGGCACGGCGGAGGTGTGGAGAAATTTTGGGGGAAACAGGGAGCTTGTGAGGTTGAGGTGGTGGCTACGCCGTGAGGCGAGGCAAACCAAGGCCAGGGGAGGCTGAGGAGACTGCAAGGAGTCCAACGACCACAGTGGTAGGCGGCAGTGCGCACGGCGGAGCTGCAATCGAAGGGTAAGGCTTCTTTGCTCTGTTTTGCCGTGAAACTTCAGTTGGAAAGTCGTGGACCTAGGGCTAGAGTCGAGGGATTTGGAGGTTAGGGTGAGACTCATGAGGGTCCTAGGAATCGTTTGAGTGTGCTGCCGTGATGGGTGGTGCACGGTGGTGGAGGGCACGACGGAGGGACCTTCAGTACTCTGTTTTGGCCGTGGGTTCAAACGGCGAGTCGTGTAGGTAGGGGCTGAGTCGACGGTATAGGGGTGTTGGTCTAGATTCAGTGAGGTCTTAGGGACCGTCTGGTGTCACCACCGTGACGGGAGGTGACCGGAGTTGAGGAGTCGTGAAACAGGGGGACATTTAGTCGTCTGGTTTTGAGCTTAGTCGACGGGTTAATGACAGTGTCGAGGTGAACGGAGTTGGGGAATCGATAGGGTTGGTCAGGACGAAGCTGCAGGTGAAAGAAGGGGCTGAATTGGTGGCCGGACGGCGGAGATCAAGTCTCGCCGGTTCAGCCTGCGACGGCCGGTTCAGCACAGGTTGAAGGTGGTACTGTAGCTGGCGCGTGGGGCCACGCGCAGCCACTTTGGGCGGCGCGTGGGGGCGCGTGCGGCGGCGGTTGGGAAAGTGGTCAACATGACTTTTGGTCTAGGAGTTGTGTTGAGTTCAATGGAGTTGGTTTCGGGTTAATCGGACATCGTATGAGTTCGGTTCCGCGAGGGAGAATGTTTAGGGTCCCGGGTTTTCGGTTTTCGATTCGGGGATTTTGTTTAGGGAATTTAGGTGAGTGTTTGTAGACGTATTAGTGACGTAATTTGACGGTGTTTGACAGGATTGGGATTTCCCGAGGAAGCCGAGGAACGGGCTGGACGTTCGGGACACGAGTAGGGCTCAGTACTGTGAGTGGACCCTTTCCTTAAACTCGAGCATGTATAACTGTTTTTATATACGTATTTCATGGTTTTACTTATGAATCTATTTTTATTGAATATGAAGTGATGATTTTATGTGTTTGCACGTTTTTCGAGAAAAAGGTGGTTTTGGAAAATAAAGATACGGTTTTCGGGCTTTCAAAGGATAAATGATTTCAATGATTATAAAGGGATTTTGGAGCATGATTTCGATGATCAAGGTTTTCGATTTTAGAATTTAAGATTGGAAAGTGGACTCCGGATTTGGGTTCGGAATGACGGTTCTGGATGCCGGAAGGGCATCGAACCAGTGATTTCGGATTCGGGTTTGGATGTAGATTGGTAAATGGTTTAGAAATGGTTTTGGGATTGGATTTGCTGGATCTGGATATTGGGTTTAAAGACCCGGATATATGTGACGGGGGACCGGCCGGATTGGGTTTAAAGACCCGGATTGAGTTTAAAGACTCGGGAGTTTAAAGACTCGGATATATATATTGATTTCCCCCGTAGGCCTTGAGTTTAAAGACTCGGGAGTTTAAAGACTCGGATATGATTAAGGCCTGGATTGAGTTTAAAGACTCGGAAGTTTAAAGACTCGGATAGGTCCAGCAGGTTTGATCGGGAAAATGATGATTTGATGTTTATGGTTTTGATACGGTTTCTGATACTCATGCTGTGGTTTCTTAAGATATTTTATAGTGTTTCTGTTTCTTATGATGTTTTATCACGATTATTTATAACTGTGTTCATAACTGTTGGTTATGCATGTGGTTTCAAAACGGAGGGTTAAACTCGGTTTTCTTATAAAATGGTTTTGAACTTTTTGTACATTCTGGTCCACTCACACTTTTGTTTTAAATTGCCCTCCAGGTTGTGGAGCTAGCGCGGGGTCTTGACGTCGAGGCAGTGTCCGAGGCATAGAAGTGACGTGAGGGATCCTAGAAGAGTTTAAAGGCTTCTGTGTGCGTGTACTTTATCGGTTTTTATTTTCCTTGTAATTTAGTGCTATGCTCTGTAAACGATAAGGTTGGGATATTTTGTAATTACTCCTGCGTCTGACTGGGTTTAAGTGAGTTTTACTTGAGTTTTGTGTCGGGGAGTCAGACGGGAGCAGGATTTACCTCGGGTTTCGGGGTGAAACCGGGGTGGGTCCTGACACCAGGTGTCCTCCAATCAGAATTTCAGAATAAAAATATTCGACATGAAAACCGAGACACGAACCTCCCGATTTCACGTTTCTGACCATAACTTCCTCGTACGAAGTCCGATTTAGGCGTGCCGCCTGTCTACGGACTCAGGACGTCAAGACCTACCTAACGGTCCTTGAGTCGCGTGAAAATTAGTTGTCAAACGAAAAGTCAACATTTTCGCCCCCAACGCCCAAATTACGGTAATGCCCCTGAACTTCCGATAGCCTCCTTTTTCCCTGATCGTCCGAATTGGACGTGCCACCTGTCTATGAACTCGTGACGTCCCGAACTACGTCACGGTCATAGGTCAAAGTCCATTTAATTCATCAATCAAAAAGTCAACAATTTGGCCATACCAATCACAAGGGTAAAAGCGTCAATTCACACATTAAATTACAATATTAAAATCCTCGAATTTCCGGGATGTTACACTCACAGCCTCACAACCTTTCAAACTCATACTCGACATCATCATGTCTTCTTATTGCTCTACCAACGCCCTTGGTATGATTTCCAGCGGATGTTCGTATATGTTGATGATCTCTGTCGAACAACACCGGCTCATGGCTTAGTCTAGGGATGATTTACTTCACGGACATGTAATTCCATCTTCAGTGCAACTATTTAATTTATGTTCTAAGTGTTTGCATCCCATCTTCCCCTTTCTTTGCCTCATTGGCACTTCCAAGTCTTAACTTCGATAACGGGAAAATTCCAACCAATAGTTCTACAGGCTGCTTAAGCCATAAAACTATCTTCGTGTTCGATTTCAGTATTCGAACAGTCTGACTTGGAATGGTCGATCTATCAAACCTTTCCTCCTAACTCTAGGAAACTGCATTGCATGTCGCGAACATGAACACGCCGAACATTGAATTTGGACTATGGGCAAAAGAACGTATTTAAAGTCCTCGTGAGAGGCATAGAAAAGAACATCGCAAGCAAGATGCCCGCTTGCCCCACTTTCACTTGATATCAATCGATGGTTCATGGGCCGCAATTCAGAACCAACCACCAACCCTGTCTAGTAACAGTCTCTACTAGTGACACGCCTACTTGAAGGCAACTAGAAGTCCAAGCCAGCAGGCTTGCGGTACCGTGGCCCAAGACTACCAGCCTTCCCCCTTCACCCTAGTTCCTTAAACTGCACCTCCCTTTGTAGCGAGCTCCATTGAAGAGATCCCCGCTCACCCCAAGCACCCGCGTATCCGTTCCTTCAGAAGCTTAACACCGAATGGCAACCCCGAATTCTGTTGCGACAACTTTTTGGGCACAAACAACTATGAACAGAATTTCTAATTCCTTTATGTCGTTCCTAAAGAAAGTTTTTTTTATATTTTAGATTCTTTTTTATTCACATGTTAAAATAATGTATAAATTGACATTTTTAAGCACACGCATTATGAATGGAATTTTTAATTCTTTTAGAGTGTGTTTGGATAAAAAAATTCATATTTCCATATGAAGAGTAAAATATGAGAATTATTACAATTTCGTCATTTAATTTTCCTTCAATTATGAATTTTCATGTTAGAACGTCATCCATATAGTAATTTAGAAATGACCGAAATATAAATTCTAGTGTTTAGACATTTGTAAAATATTTTTTTTGTTTTTTTCTTTTTTCAAATTGTAAAATATCGAGTTCTCGTATAGTGTTATACCAGAGCTAGTCGTTTAGCTGTTCAGCTATTTAGCTCAAACAAGACAAAACAAAACAAATCTCTTCCTCCTATCGGCCAACAATATAATCCTAGAGCTGCAAGTCCTCCAGTTTGTAGGTAACCCAGCAACACGCTAACACATAGGAAGTATATATACACATTAAAAATCATCATCAGATATCAGCTTCACCCGCTAGTCGTGAAGCAAACTTAGCAGCCTCCTTCATCCTCACCAATCATACAAAGCCCATTTACTTACCAAATTTCATGGCTTTCGATCCTCTCGATCTACCAACACCATGGCCACCAATGGAGCTTCTCTGGTTAGTCAATTTCCCGTTCATTACTTATTTATCTGCGGACCGTGTATATGTGTTTTAGCGTGTGAGTGAAAAAGTTTTGATATTCATTGCTGGGTGAATGTGGAATTGTTTGATTGAGCAGATAGTGGCTGACACATAAGATAAGCTTGGAGAAGATCAAGCGCTAGCTAGCATTGGGCTCGGGTCGAAACTTACTGCAGTATCCACTTGGAGAAATCTTATGAGTCTTTTATTGAACCTAGGTGCCAAAAACTAAAAAAAAACTCCAAGTTTTGAGCTTTCCTAGCCATGAATTATGTTGATGATGATGATGATTGATGATTTAGTTGTTAGAATTGTGAGCATTAGTTGATCACCTATCGTGTGCAGTCTTAAACCTAGTTGGAATGATGCAGTCATTGTCATTGAATCATAATTGAATAAGGACTCCTTATTGAACTTGACATGTGTTAATTAGTACAAATTTGCATAGAGAGGAGAGACGAACTTGGTGCGATCTATTATCCATGGCAACATCTGGTATGATTATGAACTTGTGTACATGTAATTACTTATGTTACAAGTAATTGTTCTTGTGCTTGAATGTGATCTTAAAAGATTAAGTTGATATATAAGTATGTAGGATGAGTGAGTGAAAAGGTCTTGATATTGATTGTTGGGTGAGTGGAATTTTTTAATTGAGCAAATAGCGGCCAACACATAAGAGAAGCTTGGAGAAGATCAAGCGCCAAAGTATGTAGGATGAGTGAGTGAAAAGGTCTTGATATTGATTGTTGGGTGAGTGGAATTTTTTAATTGAGCAAATAGCGGCCAACACATAAGAGAAGCTTGGAGAAGATCAAGCGCCAGCTCGCTTGAAACTTGTTGCAGGGTCCACTTGGAGAAATCTTATGAGTTTTTTTCTTAAATCCAAGTGCCACAAACTTAAAAAACTCCAAGTTTTGAGCTTTCCTAGCCATGAATCCTGATGATGATGGATGATTTAGTCCCTTAATTTTACCAAAATTATTAATTTAGTCACTGCGTTAAAAAAAAAAACTCACAGATTTTGTTAAATTTGAAGGCAAAATCATCAAAATTGGGGTGTTTAGCACTCGGAAACAGTAAAGCACCAGAAGAAGGAGAACATATTTGAATATATAGAAAAATATATTTGAATGGAAAATATATAAGATATTATCTAAAATTTAAATTAAATTACCTAAATTAAGTTACTAATTGTTATTTGGGGATTATTATCTATATAGATTTCTTGATAATTTAAATATATAAAATAAGTGATAAAAGAGTGTTTTTTTTTTTTGCTACATTTAAAAGAGAGTTATATAAAAACAAAATTTACTTATGTTTTTTTTTGTTACTCTCTCTCTCTCTCCCCGACCATCATCTTCTCATTCCTTCCCCTCTGTGACTAGCGACACCAACTAGCACCACTGCCCTCAAATTCGACCACCGCCAAGCGCACCAACGACACCAAACAAACCCTTTCCTAGAGACAGACCTTCCCTTCCTTCACCCGTAGCCGACCCTCGCCTTAGGATATGTCACGACCGATAGAACCCAGAAACCTTCCTCTATCTCTTTCCTTGTTTCCCGCTAACTTAGGCCGTAATAGCACCACTATTCACTTCGTCTAGGCAAGGCAAAGCTGGGCGTGCCATTCATCACGATCGATGTTGCTTGTAGCTCACGAATCAATTTGGGCATTGATCTATAGTGTCAAAAACTTACAAGGTGACTGTCGTTCTCCAGATTTTGGCAACTATTCCTCGGTGTGTTCTCTCTTGCCCCTAACAAAACCCCTGTCCTCTTACAATGACCTAGAAGCATGCAACTAGTGACGCCGACAAGGAGATGGAGGACTCTGATCATTGGCACTAGGGGACTCCAATTTGTCAACCTCTATTTGATTCAACCATCTCCACCATCGTTTGGCTTGAGGGTGTCAATGACGGTTAGCGACGAAGAGGAAGAGAGGAAAGGAAGAAGACGTGGTCTGTGCACAACGATGGAAAAAAAAACGCAGAAGCAAGGAGGGAATAAGTCCTGAGGGGGAAACGATAATTTTACTGTTCACAACGAAAAGAAAGAAAGGCAAAACTACAGGCAAAAGTGGTAAAACATTGTGCGTGAAAAATGATTTTGAATTGCGTTGTAATTAAAGATCAATTTGACATGAATTGATGAACCTGCCTTTAATTTTTAATAGAATATGTGAGTTTTATTTAGCGGAGGAACTAAATTAATGATTTTGATAAAGTGAAGGAACGGAAAAAGCTAACATTCAATTTTATGGACAAAATCAATAATTAAGATTAACTTGACAGACCATTACTTCAAATTTTCCATTCCTTTTTCTTTAGTTACATTGGAGGGGTACGAACCTTGTACCTTTTTTTTTTTTTTTTTTTTTTTAATTTTGCATTTGTTACCTTTTTCGTAAACACCCTTGAAAATTGTTAAATATATATATATATACAGTATAAGTTATAATTTTTTTTATTTATTTTTTTTGGTGAAGCATGTGACCTCAACCATATTTCTCTTGACTTTATAATAGTATATATAACTTTTCAAGAAGCAATGGTTAGCGTTAGTTAGCAGTGGATGTGCTCACTTCTCTAGTTGTTGATAGTGATTACGTATATAATTTCCCTATATAACTGTGATATAACTGTGATATTGAAACAGGTAGTTTCTCAATACATCATGTAAAGATCATATATACATAAAATCAAATAAATGGGAGATTGTTCAAGGCCTTAGGCCTTCATATGTCTTCAATACATTGATAGTTTATCATAAAATCTTAATAACTACCAAAATCATCAATTATTTTTATACACAAGGATTACCGAACGATCTACGCCAACTTCATTGATTTTTATGCAAATATAATTTTACATGATATTATAAGAAATCAACGTTTTCAATTATCACGTTTACATAGAAAAAAATTATGTAAAAACTATGGGGAACAAGAATATTCGACTTAACAACTACTTATCCCATTTTAAATTAGAAAAGTGTTTTAGTGGTTGTCACATTTTGATCAGTGGTTATTTAAAGATGATTGTGTTGACCTTTAACTGATTAAACCAGCTCATAGAGTAATTAATCTCAATTCATGGATTGTCTTAAGTTTTAAATTTTTAGTGGCGTTGTGATTGGTACCTTTGAAAAGAATGTGCAACTACTTTCTTTTCTATTCTTTCCATTTTTCCCTATGGTGTGGTCACGATGATTAGGAAGTATTAGAAAAGGTAAGGCATTGCACACTTCTCTTTTATTCATTATGCTTTCTAATATTTTCTTTGGTCTTTTTCAAATCTTTATGGAAACATGTAAATTGCAATCATATGTTATTACCAACAAGAATATGTCAATAATGATGATACATTTCACTTTAGTGGTAGAGTATTTATTTATTTATTTTTATTTTTTTTGACAAATACTATGAAGTGTTCTCTCATATTCAAATAATGGGTTTAATTTTCATTTCAAGTGCGACGTACGTTCAACTCCAGTCATAAAAAATTAATATTCTCATTTATTTTTTTCCGAAAAAAAAATTCTGCTAAAAAATTAATATATGTAATATTTGAATTTAATTGTTTCCCAAATCTAGTTTGACTTTTCACTGCAAGTTGGAGTAGATAACAGAACTAATTAACTAATAGTCTTTATAGTTGCAAGATCCAAAGTTACCAAGTTAGAAAATATAATGACGAATATATAGAGAATATATAGATATTATTCAAAATTTAAGGGGAAGTATTTGATTGAGACTTTCATAAAATTTAAAGGTCTCTAAAAGTTCAGATATATTCAATTAGAATTTTAAAAAGCTAGTAAAAGTTTTGAGGTATTCAACCTATACTTCTATAGAGACTTATAACATCATTAAAAGTTGAGGCGCAGTATATACTACATTAAATAGTAGAGTTTTGTGAAGTTTCACAAGTATTTTAGTGTAATTAATGTTTTAGTAATGGTGGTTTGGCTTGAGGGTGTCAATGGGTTGTTAGCGATGAAGAGGAAGAAGGCGTGGTCTGTGCACAACGAAGGAAAAAAAAACGCAGAAGCAAGGAGGAGGGAAAAAGTCCTCAGGGCATAACATGAAGTTTAGTGTTCACAAAGAAAAGAAATGGAAAATAGGGGAAAAATCGGTAAAACATTGTGCATGAATAGTGTTTTTGAATTGAGTTGTAATTAAAGATCAATTTGACATGAATTGATGACCATGCCTTTAATTTTAAATAGAATATGTGTGTGTGTTTTTTTTAGCAGAGGGACTTAACTATTGATTTTGGTAAAGTTAAGGGATGAAAAAAGCCAACATTCAATTTTTAGGACAAAATCAATAATTAAGGTTAACTTGACCGACCATTATTGCAAAATTTCCTTTCCTTTTTTCTTTATTTACAGTAGAGGGGTACAAACCTTATACCTTTTTTTCTATTTAGGACAAACTACATAAAAGTACCCAAACTATAAGGTTGATTTCAAAAGGTACCCAAACTAAAAAAACTGTTTCAATTGCGTACCTAAATTATCAAAATATAACATCTAAATACCCACCGTTAGTAGTCTATTAAAAATATCTATTAAATTTCCAAATGGCACTTGTGGAACATTTTTTTATGCTCAGTCCATGTGCATAAAAAAATAATTATATTAAAAAAATTAATAATTGAATTATATTACAAATAAATAAATTAAAAAAAATCAAAATCAAATCCCTTCCTCAAGAACGACCCCTCCTCCGTCATCTCCAAAACCCAGATGCAAAATCCAATTTCAAAACCCAAATCCAAAAACCCAAATGCATCATTGATTTCATATGTGTTCTTCCAAGAGGATCTGAATAATTTCACACCTACATCCAACCGCCCAAGTTTTGTATCTTTCACCAAAAACCCCAATTCCTCCACATCAACAACCCCGTTAACTAGGTCGGGCATAGACATGCTCAAAACCCTACAGAGCAGGCTCAATGCACCTCTTGCCAAGCCTAGACCTATGTTGCACCGAAATGTCCATTGGGGGCGGTATCGCGTTTCGGATACCGATATCGGTCCGATACGCGTCTGATACGTTTAGATACGTTTGGATACAGTATCGAGATTTAGATACAGTTTAGATACGTACGTTTCATAGTTGGATACGCCATTTTGTAATTTTGATTGATACATGAGGGCATAAATGTCAAACAAAGTTGAAAATAAAATAAAATTTGGAAATCGATCCACTCGCCCTCGTCTCTCCCTCGCCATCGTCTATCCCTCCCTTGCTCTCGTCTCTCCCTTGCCAATCCATCGTCTCTATGCAATGAGCCAGTGACCCAACTCGCCCTCGCCTCTCCCTCGCCATCACCTCTCCCTCGCCCTTGTCTCTCCCTCGCCCACATCTCTGTGCGGTGACCCAGCTCTCCGCAGTGGCTGCTCTTCGACGGATAAACGAGGTGAGTTGATAGTTAGGGGTGAGCTGATAGTTGGGATTATTTTGGTTTGACGGTGATTAAGACAAATAATAATTTAGAAAATAGGCAGTTTTTTGTTTTACTGGGTTGGTGATTAAGACAAATAATAATTTAGAAAATAGGCAGTTTTTTGTTTTACTGGGTTCTTGGTTTGTAAATTGAAGGCTATATGTTTGTTGTTGAAGTGCTCTTGATGTAGCTGTGTTTTTTTATTCAAGTAATTTTATAATAATATTGACTAAGTTGTCTTCAAATTGAGTTCCTCGAGCATAGCATGAGCTAACGGTGGACTGGGTTTTCATTGGAATTAAATTATCAGAGTTCAGAGACATTGAATATTGGCTTGCCGTTATGTTTGACAAAACTGCATATCACCATGGATTTCCACCTTTTTATAATTAGCATGCGCATTCTAGTGTTAGGAAATTAATCCTCCACCACGCAAGTGCTAACAATAAAGATGAAAAAAGGAAATAAAGAAACCAAGAACACAAAAGATTTAACGAGGTTCGGCCAATTAACTTGCCTACGTCCTCGGAGAGTTTTCTCCTTCACTATGAGAGAATACAAAATACAAGATTAACTACTCAAGTTTATACCCAACTCGAGCCCTTGTATCCAATAGGATACCCCTTGTACACCCTCTCTCAACCCGAGAAAATCACTCTACCCCAAGAGCTATACACACTCTTTCACCTTCTCTTAACCGAGAAGATCACTCTACTCCAAGAGCTATACACACTCTTGAAGTGCTCAAGAATATCACTCTAGCCCAAGAGCTATACACACTCTTGAAGCACTCACTCACTTGTGAGGTGTTCTCCTTGATGTTGAAATGTGACTAAGCTCTCCACCTTATATAGTGCTTAAGGCACAAGTTGTATTTGTGCTTTTCCAATGTGGGACAATTTCCTCATATTTCAACATCCTTCATTGAAGTCCATTCATGCACCTTATTCAATTAATGCTCTTCTTCATGAAGCTTCCACATCAATCTTTTCCTACAAGGTTGAATGAACAACACCATGTATTTATTCCCAATACATAATCAAATTCAATGCATTAATAATCCACTAAGGAGGCATTAACTCAACATCTAGTTTATCAGTTAAGTCTGATCCGAAACGTCCATGGGGAGATTACTTTCATATAAATCTTTGATTTTTATTTTCCAGGTGATTATTCTCATTGGGTTCAATTTCTTTGTTTGTTCATCTGTCGTGAACATTGTTAAACATCGTTTCCATGGCCTCTGCAGAGAACCCAATTGGTTACTTGATAAAAATTCTTGGTTTTCACTCCGGAGACTTTTATCTAAAGCTTGTTTTGGGTTGAACACTTTTTCTGCAAGCTTTTTCATGGGAAGACTTCATGTTTTAGTTTTCTCATAGTCCCCATAACTTAAGAACTGAACAAGCTCAACAACAACTTGGTGGACGTTCCTCTATTTGAATTTATCGCACCTTGATATCCTTTGTTTGTAAGAAATTTCTGTCAATTATGTGCATCCAATTGCATTGCCTTTTGTTATGTGAACATGTCATACTTGGCTTGCAGTAAAACAATTATGTATATGCCCCTGAATCCAAAAATTCCGAAGGTTTTTCGAAATTTAAATTGTGAGGTTTCAAAGCTTGTTGTTTGTTGTCTCATTCTGAAACTGAAAAAGTTCCCAATTAGAGTTGCTGGTGTGTCGTCATTGACAGGGAATTGAGTATGGCACTGTTGTCAATTGAGATTCTATGTTCTCCCTCGAGGATTCACACTTAGTTCTCATTTGATATTAATGACTTTGTAACTAAGAATTGACAATTGGAGAACTCTGCTTCCATTTTCTTTGCCATCACTATTTAATGGTTGATATAAATGACCATAAGTTCTGTGGAGACCTACTTTGTTGAATTTTGTTGCTCAAAATTGTTGTTGAATTTTGTTTTTGCAGCTTCTTGTTAACTATATTTGAATTTTAATATATTATTTATTTTCCGTATCATTATCGTATCGTATCTTTTAATTTTTTAAATTTTTGCTTATCGAAGTATTGTGTTGTATCGTATCCGTATTCATTTTAGTGCAACTTAGGCCTAGACACGACAACAGCGACTCGGTTCAGGTCCTCCAGCTTCTCGGCCATGGCAAGCTCGAGATTGTAGGCAAGCTCGAGAAGGTAGGCCTCATCGTCGGAGACCAGGTTTAGCACGCCTGGAAGAACATACAACATTTGCCTCCTAATTTTTAAACTCACAGCATCCGAACAAAGGGCTAAGAAATTAAATAATAAATAAAGAAAATACCTTGACATTGAAGCGTGCAAAGGGCTTCTTGCAATAGAAACGGTGAAACAGAACCTGACCAGTGGCCATTATAGCTTGAGATCTGCAAGTGGACACATTTAACATACAAGCTTAATCAAATTTCCTCGAGAACAGTAACGAACATTCGAAATTTGGACAAAGCAATATGAAATACTTACAATTTGAGCAAAATTCCGCTTTCTTGGACCAAATCAGTCATATATTCTGAGCGTGGTCTCTGCGGCTTCATCTATGCCGTCCTTTCTCGACGGCGAGTTCTGTAATTGCTCATGTGTCAGATAGAAGGTGCCTTTCGCTGTGTATATCATAGGAAATCCCTAACAAGCTTCTCCCCAAAATGAATGATGCAATTAATGATGCATCTAGGTTTTTGGAACTGGATTTTGCATATGGGTTTTGGAGAGAACCGAGAAGATGGAGGAGGGATCGGGGGATTTGATTTTGATTTTGATTTATTTATTTATTTTAATTTAATTATTAATTTTTTTAATATAATATAATTTTTAATTATTTTTTTATCCATATGGAGTCCAACATAGTATAAAAAAATGTCTCACAAATGCCACTTAGATATATGCAATCAATTTTTTTTTTAATTCAGGTATATTTTGAAATCGACCTTATAGTTTGAATACTTTCATATAGTTTGTCTTTTTATTTATTTTGCATTAATAACCTTTTTATGTGAACACCCTTGAAAATTGTTAAATATATATTTTTTATACGTTATACATTATAATTTTTTTTTTTGGTGAAGCAAGTGGCCTCAACCATATTTCTCTTGGCTTTATAATGGTATATATAACTTTACAATAAGCAATAGTTAGTGTTACTTAGCAATGAATGTGCTCATTTATCTAGTCGTTGATAATGATTACCTAATTTTCCCATATAAATGTGATAATTGAAACGGGTAATTTCTCAATACATCATGTAAAGATTATGTATACATAAAATCAAATAAATGCGAGATTATTCAAGAAGCCTTCATATGTCTTCAATAAATTGATAGTTTATCATAAAATCTTAATAACTACCAAAATCGTCGATTATTTTTATACATCTGAATTACCGAACGATCTACGCCAATTTCGTTGATTTTCTATGCAAAGATGATTTTATATGATATTATATAAAAAAAATCAACGTTTTCATTTATCACATTTACATAGAAAAAATTATGTAAAAACTATGGGAAACCAGACCATCCACCTTAACAACTATTTATCCATTTTAATTAGAAAAGTCTTTTAGTGGTTGTCACATTGTGATCGGTGGTTATTTGAGGATGATTGTGTTGACCTTTAACTGATGAAACCAGCTCATAGATTAATTAATCTCAACTCATGGATGGTCTTAAGTTTTAAATTTTTAGTGGCGTTGTGATAGGTACCTTTGAAAAGAATGTGCAACTACTTTCTTTTCTTTTTATTTTTCCCTATGGTGTGGTCATGATGATTAGAAAATATTAGAAAAGGTTAGGCACTGCACACTTCTCTTTTATTCATTATGCTTTCTAATATTTTCTTGGGTCTTTTTCAAATCTTTATGAAAACATGTAAATTGCAATCATATGTTATTACAAAAAAGAATATGGCAATAATGATGATACATTTCACTTTAGTGGTAGAGTATTTATTATTTTGAATTGACAAATACTATGAAAATATAATGACGAATATATAGATATTATTCAAAATTTAAGGGGATGTATTTGATTGAGACTTTCATAAAATTTAAAAGTCTCTAAAAGTTCAGATTATTTAATTAATTTTTTTTTAAAGAGTTAGTAAAATTTTTGAGGTATTCAATCTATACTTTTATAGAGACTTATAACGCCATTAAAAGTTGAGATGTAATATATACTATATTAAGGCTACATTTGGTACGCCGTATAAATGATTGAATAGAATAATATAGTACGAAACTAGTGTTTGGTACTAGTCGTATTAATTAGTCACCGTATAAATTAATACGGTTGAATATTTTTATACGGTTCAGACACTCTAAAATAATACCCTCGAAATTGTCCTTATTAAATAATCGGATGACTAATAATCTTGAAAAGTGTAATGATAATAATAATAATAATAATAATAATATAGTAATCGAATAAAAATAAAATAATGATTTAATAAATACTATAATAAAAAAATAATTAATAATTAATGATAAATAAATAAATAATAATAATGATAAAAATAAAAAATAAAAAATAAAAAAAATAATTAATAATTAATAAATAGTAATAGTAATTATTATTAATATTAAAATAAATAATAATAATAATAATAATAATAATAATAATAATAATAATAATAACATACATAATTAATATTTAAGATATAATTATTTTGTATCAACTACTATAATATAATCCGGTCAGTATAAGATTGTTGACCTTATAATCCGGCAAAATACCAAATATCTGACTAAATAGTCATTCTATCTGGTACACAAATTAGTCTATATGACTGAAATAATTAGTATAGTACGACATACCAAATGAGGCCTAAGACTATGTTTGGTATGTCATATAATTGACTAGATAGGATAATATAGTATGGAACTAGTGTTTGGTACTACTCGTATTAATTAGTCACCGTATAAGTTAATACGATTGAGTGTTTTTATACAGTCCAAACACGCTAAAATAACACTATCCAAGTTCTCTGTATTAAATAGTCTGATAACTAATAATCTTGAAAAATATAATAATAATAATAATAATAATAATAATAATAATAGTAATAATAATAATAATAACACTAATAATAATAATAAATATAAAATAAAATAAAATATTTAATAAATAGAAATAATAACATATCAATAATTAATTAAAATAACTAGTAAAAAAAATAAATTAATAATGTACATAATTAATATTTATAATATAAATATTTTTTTATCAACTACTGTAATATAATCTGTCCAGTATACTATAGTCGACATTTTAATTCGGTTGAGCACCAAATGCCCGATTAAATAGCCAGTCTATCTGATGGACATATTAGTTTATCTGATTGAAATAGTCAGTACGATACGACGTACCAAACGAGACCTAAATGGAAGAGTTTTGTGGAGTTTCACATGTATTTGATTGTAAATAATGTTTTAGCAAATTTTTGATTTCTCTAGACCCCTTTTAAGATTTCTTATAGACTATACACGACTTAAAAAATATTATTTAAAGTTAAACACAACAAAATTCATGTGTCCTATCGATATTTATTATTATATATTATTTCTATAAGAATTATAAGTAATTAAATAATGTAAATTTTACATAAATATGTTTATTGTTTGAAGAAAAAATATATTTTAAAGGCATGCATGATTCTTGGTAGTTCTAACCTCTCAATCTCATTGGCCATTAATTTTTTTTTTATATTTTTGTACTTGTAATATTATATATTTCCAAAAAAGTTTAATATATATTATTTTATTTTAATTTAGTGAGAGATTTTTAGTAAGAAAATAATTACAATTTGATTATATAATTCTTAAATAAAACGTATCCAATTATATAATTTAATATCATTTTCTGCACATTATATAACTCAATATCATTTTCTACACATTATAAAAAATTCAATATGGTTATGCAAAACTCTTCATGTGATTATTATATATATTTTCTATAAGAATTATAAGTAATTTCTATAAACGTTTATTATTATATATATTTTCTATAAGAATTATAAGTAATTAAATAATGTAAATTTTACATAAATATATTTATTTTTTGAAGAAAATATATATTTCAAAGGCATGCATGATTCCTGACAGTTCTAACCTCTCAATCTCATTAGCCATTAAAAGTTTTTTATATTTTTATACTTGTAAAATTATATATTTCCAAAAAAGTTTAATATATATTATTTTATTTTAATTTAGTGAGAGATTTTTAGTAAGAAAATAATTATAATGTGATTATGTAATTCTTAAAAAGAACATATTAAATTATATAACTCAATATCATTTTCTGCACATTATATACAATTCAATATGGTTATGCAAAACTCTTCATGTAATTCTGTAAACGTTTATGAGCTTTTTACTCGATCTGCCACCCTCCTCCCCACATTAAGATAAGTCTCATAACGCTCAATATACACTATTTTGACCCATTATGCCTCATGAACATGGTTTTTGTCCTAAAATTCCCTCTAGACAGCTAATTTAACAAATTTGTATTAAGATAAAGGGGAAAATTATCCAAAATTTGAGGATAAAAGCACGTGATTTATTTAGATTCCGATGTTGTGGTTGTCGATGATGCTAATAAGCTATGGAAAATTTCGTTGCTTAGGTCAAGGATAATCGGAGCTCCCGAGTACTGCAATGTTAAATTACAACAATTCATGAACCTTAATGGCAGCTGCTTGCTTTCCACTAACAAAACAGAAACATGTGGAAGTACTGAAGTTATTCATCTTTCATATCCAGCACAGTGGATATGCAGATTTTAATTAAAGCTTGCAGCAATTCTGGTTCTAATGCAAAAGTATGGGGTACTGGTGTTAAACCGTAAGTTATCATTGTTATTGGTGTTAAGCCGTAAGTTAATATTGTTATTTTTTTGTCTATAATCATATGTTATTTTCAACCAAAATAAAATTTATATTGTAAAACTAAATTTAACTCCCGTAAATTAACAATTGTAATCAAACGATACAGTAATTGTTTGAGCTTAATCTGTGCACAGTCGCACGCGTATTCGTCGTCTTCCTAGAGGGGGTTTGCGATTCGGATCGTCCTATCCGCGATCACGACCTAGGTATATTTTCACCATTTTACAACCACATTTTGTATTTTAACGACCAAACTTCTTCTAATGGACTCAAGAAAGGATTTGTGAAATCAAAACGAGGAAAACTTACCTCGAAGCTAACTCTGCAAGTCCCAGCTTTTGGCCATGGTTTCCAAAGCTGAAACTAGGGTTTTCCACCATCAAACTTGCTCCCTTTTTGTCCCAAATTAACTCGATCTAGGCACTCGAACAACATTTTTGAACTCTCAAATAGCTAGAACTAAGCTTTCAAACTCCTTGACATCCCACTGTCAGTGTTTGAAATTCACGGGTTTTCCATGGTTACATGTAGGAAGATCTCGACCCCCCTTACTTACCCCAGCCTTACTTCTTTCCTTCCACTTTATTTTCCTCCCTCATTCCCTTCCTTCTCCCTCAGTTTTCTCTTCACAATGGTGGAAATTTTTGTAAGGACCTGTCCCGAATTCATTAAGGATTAATGATGGATTATCGAGAAGTAATTGAGGATTAATTGAGGACTAGCGGACGATCGGGGTAAAATGATGATTTTTCCCTTAGAAAGGGCAAAAAGTTAACTTTGGACCTGAGAAGTCAAATGCACGAGGACCGAGAACCGTTATGTAGATCGAGACGATAAGAGTCTGTAGACAGGCGGCACGTCGAAATCGAACATTGTGCGAGAAAGTTACGGGTCTAAAATAGTTCTAGGAACTATTCATAGTTGCACGAAAAACGAGACGATTTGAAATTCAGTTTGGCTTTTGTGGGTCCAAAATATCTGGTCTACACCAATATATGAGTAACAAGTGTCACTTATCCTTTGCCCCAAACTCATACATACATGCATCATTTCCCATTCCCTTTCATTTGATCATCCAACCTGAAACCCACCCCTAAACCTCCATTACCATCTTTTTAGTTGGGACCAGAGAGGAAGAGAGACTGAGGGTGAGTGAGAGACTGGGAGACGGGGAGGGACGAGGCAGAGCCGCTGTGGACGACGGAGGCGCCCGTGAAACAAGGTAAGCCTAAAAGCATGTTTGAAATTCGAATTTGATTTCTGGACATTTAAGGTTGTTTTTAACGCTTGGGGTGTGTTCAATGAGCTTGTACGAGCTGCTAGGATCGAAAACTAGAGGCGGAGGACCACTGGACATCCCTGGGTGGAGGTTTGAAACTTTGCCCTTGAAGATCGAGTTGGACATGTACTTTCTATCCCTTGTTTCATGAGTTTGAAGTCATAGAACCCTTTTTGGGATCAAGAAGAGTCTAATGGTGAAGGAATGGCTAAAAAAGGTGGCCAGACGACGGAGATATGGCCCGGTAAAGGTGCGGTCAAACGACCCGTTACAGTCAAACGGGTCAACCTGGCTAGAGGTTGAAGGTGATGACATGGAATTCCACATCATCACTTGTAAGATCTATCAAGAGACATGGCCAACCATAGTGTGACACGTGGCTAGGTGTCAGTCCAGTCAGCAACTGACGTGGCAAGGCCATGTCAGACTTGTCAGACCACGTGGACCAATGAGAGGGTGCCATGTGGTAGTGCATCAGATATGTGTCAGAGGTGTCAGATGATGTGGCAGGTCCACGTCAGCATTGTCAGACCACGTGGACCAACGAGGTGGTGCCATGTGGTAGGATGTCAGGTTGTCAGAGCTGACGTGTGAGCGACACATGTTAGTGATGACGTCAGTAGTTGATGTCATCATGTAACATCAGTAGATGACATCATCACGTAATGTCAGCAAATGACATCATCATGTGACGTGGCAGTGTTTGAGGGTGTCAGACCTGTCAAGATGAAGTTAGCATGACGTCAGCAGATGACGTCTGCGTTGACTAGCGATTAACCACCGTTGACCGGCGCGTGTGGACTTTGAACTGTGCGTGAAGGCTCGTGGGCATGAATTTCGAGGGCAAACTTATCTTGTTCAAAAGGTTTTGACAATCTGAATTCAATGGTGGTGGTTTCTGGTCGATCAGAGTTCGACCGATTATTCGACGTGTATGTATTTTATATGATTTCAATGGTTGGTTTCACCGAGAGGTGTGAAACTGAGGATTTGATTTACGGTTTTAGAGGATTTCACTGAGATGCATGAAATCTGTATTCGGGCATGAGTCCCAGTTAGATATGGACTTTAACATGGATGATAGTCAAAGGTGTTTTGGAAAAATGATTTGAACAACGAACTGGTTTTCTAATTTAGAAATATCTTTCGAGCGTATGACCTAGTTGATTTATGATTTGATAGGACCCGTCCTCGAAGGACATAGATAACCGTGCTCGGTCCTGCTCCCGTCTGACAAGTCAACTGAAGTTCCAAAATTAACTTCAGCACTTGCCAAACAAAGGATAACCGCACCTATGCCCACTCATGACTCCACCTCCCAATCAGTCTCAATCATCACGCCATGACCTGGAGGGTTAATAAAACAGAAAAGGTGTGAATGGACAAAACAAACTTTTATAAATACATTTATCAACATACATTCTTACCCTCCAGTTTCACAAACATGCATACATATAATAAAATATGAGTAAAATAAATCCTGGTACAAATGTTTATAAATCACAAATCTCGATAAAACCACGGGACTCATTTCCATATCCAATTTCATTAGTCACGTTATCCATGCTACGCGTGCAAATAAGCTCAAGGACCGCTCAAATCCGAGCACGTCGCCATGAACACATCACTAGCTGACGTTCCAGATCGTCGTGAACACATCACTGATCGATCTCCGCATAATACCAGCACACCTGAGTTGAGCCTCCCTCAGCTGCGCGACAACATACCGTACTACGTGGCCTTTCCTGGCGGACACATCCCATCCCGGAGGCGAGCGTTATCTTCCAGGGAAACATATTCTCAACCGGAAGCCCTAATATATCCGCAACTAATAACCACCATAAAGACCAGTGAAAATAGTTTCATTTGAAACCAAAACCATTATCAACACAGGGTCTCAGCCCCAAAATATAGTTTCCTCAAAACCCCGTAAAATCAATGTCCCAATTTATTTTATAAATCTGAAAACCATCAATATCATCATGTAATCACATGTAGATCCAAATGCAATCAAAATCATAGCCCAATTGGGTCTCAAGCCCAAAATATCATTTTCACGTAAATCTATGCAATCGCAACCTAAGTTGCCATTTTCACATAAAACCATAAAATATATCCGAAACATATTGCGTAATTCCATCAAATCAATCCCTGACTTATAATTTGAGTCGAAATATCAATCTCAAATCTCGGGCCTTCGCCCAAAACATCAATTATACATTTTCTAAAAAATCGTGCCCAAAATCAATATAATAATCCATAGAATCGATAAATCATCATATCGAAATATCAATCAAGTCAAATCACATAATAAAGCATTTAAAACATATATGCATGTCTAAAATCGTAATTCCCATGAACCACAATTCCTGTCCAAAATCATTATCTAGGGTCACTAACACTTCAATATATCCCATATAATTTTCTCCTATTTTTTCGCGATTTAAATACGTATTTAAAATGTATATTAAAACTTTGGATACACAGAACACTATGGAAACGGTATCCGATTTCCTCGAAACCAATGCCAAAATGTTCATTACATTGAGAGGATTCAAAGTCATGTTGACCTCATCTGATGATTGGCCTCCACGCGCTCTCACGTGCTGCCACAAGGGGATGCGCGTGAAAGCCACACACCCTGCTATAGTGACCTTCTTCCTCACCCGATTACCCTGCAATTGAGCTGTACAACCAGCGAGATAACCCGATTAGAATTACGTCAATTTGACCTCGATTTCAATTGTTTAATCATCCAACTGAATCGCCTTAATTCTAATTCAAGATCTGTAACTTTAATTTCATAAATGGCTACCTCAATCCAATCGAATTCAAAAATTCAATGAACAGGTGTTCATCCTGCAATCCATTCGAATTCAATAAGTTTCTTCAATATAATTAAATAGGAACCTTATTAAGACCATCATAAACACAAATTCGAGATTAATTTCACACTTCCTCACCTTCAAGTTCACAAACTCAAGCTCAATAATTCAAAACAATCGCAGGTCCTGTTCTTCGCTAAAACCTCCTCGATTCCTTTCATTTTGAAGTGGGTCGACTTGAATTGATCTCAGGAGACTCAATCCCATCTCAATTTCTTATTATTTATGGCTCAGAATTCCAAATTTGGTTTTTGATCAATTCAAATTTTGAAAGGTTTGAGTTTCGGGTTCCGTGGGCTTTGTCTCTCGTTTCCGTTCTCTTTTCATTTAATTCCCTTGCTTTTCCTCTCTCAAACTTTCTCAATTTGATCAAGAATGAAGAGGTTTAATGATGCTTGGCTTTTGAGCACAACCGATGCTCTGTTTTCTCTCAAATACACAGTTACCATGTTAAACGGCCAAGTTTTCATTTCAAATCCTCATCACTTGAATTAGTACCACTAATTGTGTTATTAGAGTGACTGATGTCACCTTGTGGCAATCCCACGCCCAATTCAGCAATTACAGGTGTCCATCATTCGGCTAAAACATCATTAACATGGTTGAATCAGCCAACATAGCCACCAAATTACCATTTTGCCCCTGCAACACATAATTACCAAAATGCCATTCATAGTACTAGACCCGTAACTTCCACACCTAAACTCCAATCTCGACATGCCGCCTGTCTATGGACTCAGCGTCTCAAAACTTACCCAACGGTCACTACGACCAGTCCAAAAAGTGTCCCGATCAAAAAGTTAGCTTTCGGCCCTTATAACCAGGGGCAAAATCGTCATTTCTTCAAATTTTTCAAAATTTCCTTTTTCGAATTTTCGGGCCGTCACATGGTTTGACTTAGAGTATATTCAAATGCGATATATATCAGGCTGTGACCCAATTATGATTTATGAAAGATATTTCGGGCATAAGACCCAATTGTGGATTTGATAGGATTCGAGGAATCCTAGGTTTGTGAAGTGTTTATAGACACGGTTTTTACGATGGTTTTGTGGAAACTGATTTGATGAATTATAGCCGGGGCGTAGACCTAATTGAATGTTTCCATTATTTTCAAAATGATGATTATGATTTGAGTTTGAAGACTCGGGAGTTTAAAGACTCGGATAGGGCCTCCGTGTAACAACCCGTCCCGAATATCGGGATTTAATAATATTCAATTATGATTTACTAATCTGGGATTAGTTGAGCGATTTCGGACGAATTGTGCAAAGTGACCGTTTTGTTCCTGGGCGTGGGCAAAACGTTGACTTTTAAATCAGATGGTCAAATGGACTTTGACCGATGATCGTGACGTAGTTCGGGACGTCACGAGTTCATAGACAGGTGACACATTCGATTCCGACGTTCGTGGTGAAAGTTATGATGTACGGAAGTGCAAGGGCGTTTTCGTAATTTGGACGATATAAGGGGAAATGTTGACTTTTTGATAGGGAGGTCCGATGGCCGGGGGCCAAGGACCGTTACGTAGGTATCGTCGATACGAATCCAATGACAGGCGGCACGCATCAATCGGAGTCCGTATGACCGAGTTACGGGTCAGGATGCGTGAGGGGCATTTTGGTAATTTTCTGCACAAGGGCAGAATGGTAATTTGGACTGTGATTTTGAACAGCCATGAGTTGGAGCCATGATTGAGCTTGGTGGATGGCTAGTGCGATCTATCCCTGAATTGTTTAGTATAATTGTAACATGGGGGAACATTATGATTGTGTTATTTGATTAATTAACTGAATTATTCCTCCATTAATCTCTTCAGACTTCTTCAACCGTGAACAACCAAACTTCAATTTTCTTCTACCCTTAATCTCCTCTCTATCCACTGAATTTGTGAACGAAATTGGCGAGAATTGAGACTGGATTGAATTGGGAAAACACGAGGGACTAATTGAGAGCTGGGGGCTGGAATTTCGAAAATTCTGAAATTCGGGGGGAAAATCGAATTGGAAGATTTGGGCCTCGACGATCAAATTGGAGATTAGTTTGAGTCTTCTGGGATTGCCACGATCATTTTCGTCGAAGGAACGAAGCGAATTGAGGCCCGTTTGAGGAAGAACAGAACTACTGTAGCTTCAGATATTTCGAGCTTGAGTCGTGGGATTTGAAGCTTGGAGTGATGCAATTGGACTGGGGATTGAGTTCATTATGACCTCACGATGCTAATGGATGCATCAATTGAAAGAATCGATTGACATGGGAGGATTTCGGATGATGAACAGCGATCGGATTGTTCTTCGTGTGATCATCCTTGATCTTAAGGTTTGAGGTAAGATTGTGTGTAATTTAGTCCACAGATCCCTAATTGAATCTAATTCGATGCTAATGGACTTTTGAATTGATGGAATCGGTGTCGAATTGCTAGGATTTGGACCGGGTCTTATCGCGGGTTTTTCAACCCGTTTACCAGTCATTCGGGTGAAGGAGATCACTGTGCAGTCACTGTAGCAGGCGCGTGGCTTTCACGCGCAGCCACTCACGGCGGCGCGTGACGGCGCGTGGGCACGAATCTCGAGGTGAGGTCAACGTGACTTTTATCCTATACAATGTAACGAATATTTTGGCGTTGGTTTCGTGTTGATCGGACCCCGTTTCGATATTGTTCGGGATGTCCGAAGGTTTTAAATCCAGTTTAAAAATACTTAAAAATTCGTGAAAATTCCGGAACTTTAATAGGATGTTAATGTAGAAGTTAGTGACCCTCTAATGTGATTTGAACAGGATTGGGAGTCCCGGTGATAGTGATGTGGCCCGGGAAGGCCTATGGCACGCGTATCGAGGCGCTCGGTTAAACGGTCTGTGAGTGGACATTGGTTTTATAAATTCGATGCATGCATAACTGTTTCATGATTTTTATAATTGTGATTATATGTTTTATTTTGGATATCAGTGAATTTATATGTTTTCACGCATTTCGAGGCGATTTACGTGTCTGCACGTGAATCGAGGTTTTCTGGATTTGCACTGATTTCCATAAATGTGGTTGGATATGATTTCATGAAACGGTTACGGATTTGTTAAGATGAATCGGGCCAGGGGCCCAGTTAATTTACGAATCGGGCCAGGGGCCCAGTTAACTTATAAATCGGGCCAGGGGCCCAGTTAACTTATAAATCGAGCCAGGGGTCCAGTTAACTTATGAATCAGGCCAGGGGCCCAGTTAACTTATAAATCGGGCCAGGGGTCCAGTTAACTTATGAATCGGGCCAGGGACCCAGTTGACTTATGAAATCGGGCCAGGGGCCCAGTTGATTTATATATGCGATTTCGGGTCGGGGACCCTAAAATGGAATTGAATAAATGATTTTGGATTTGATTCAACTATTTGGAATTATGACGGTTTTATGGAAATTCGGGGCAGGGCCCTTGTGATATTTTGGAAATGAATAATAGAATGTGTTCCATAAAACCATCTCGATATGAGGATATTTATATCCTGGTCTCCTCCAAGTGTCGGGGACACTGGAGAAGTCACGGTGCATTGCCTGCGAGGGCTCATTGTACGGAGCTACCAGACCGTATAGTGATCCAGGAGCAGGATTGCTAGACGTCATGGACGTCAGACATCGGGGATGTCAGAGATATGGACCCGGTGAGACCCCGGGTAGCACGCGTTGCTTAATACCGTGAGATATGACGTCTGGAACGTCAAGCGTCTAGGACGCTAGGCATCGGGGATGCCGGAGATGGAAAAATAATAAATGAATATTACTGGATTGTTGAAATAACTCTTGGATTGACTTTTGGAATTTGAAACTATGCTTTGGTTTCTGGGCTAAGGCCCTAATGGTTATTTCTAAATAAATATGGGATTATTGGTTTTTGGTGCATGCATATGATTTTACTGAGGGGCATAAATGTCTTATAAATGTTTTTAACAGACTTGTTTACTTTCGTCCACTCACAGCTTTTGTTTTAATGCCCTTCAGGTTGATTCCGGATACGACTGCAGCAGAGACTTGAGCATCGCACACCTCCTCCATCGATCCTTACGCACTCTGGAAGCCCATTTGGGCAATGGAAATCGGTTATCCCTTGTCTGACGCCTCTTGTCAGACGGGAGCACGTCACATTACATGATAATCCCGGGGGGGTTGGGATGGGTCGTGTCACTCCGGTTGCGAATATATTTCGCTGGAGAGCACCTTGGAGAACCCACATGGTTTGATATTTGGGCTGAGGCCCCACATGATTTGATTTGGTCTAAGACCCTATGTGATTTGATTTGGTCTGAGACACTACTAAGATAATGGCTTTGATTGAGAATCATTTTTCACTAGGTTTTGTTTTGAAAAGCAATATGATTTGCTTTTGAGAAAATATTTGAAATACTGTTTTCTGACGCATGAATTCTTTTACATGAATGGTGTAAAAGTCTTTTTGATTGAATCATTTTTATAACTGTTATTTTTGTCCACTCACAGCTTTTATGGTTTTTTATACCCTTCCGGTTGATCGCGGATGCGGGTTGTAGCAAATATCGAGACATCACATGCCGCCGCAGATCCTTGCGTACTCTGGATAACCCCGAGCAGGTTAATGTGTTATCCCTTATTTGGTATGTGGTTTCTGACGGAAGCAGGAAAATCCCATGATAATCCAGAGGGATTGGGATGGATCCTGTCAGTTTGGTATTAGAGCACTAGGTTGCTCTCTAGGTGTTGCACATGTGCCGGATGTGATGTTTCTTCGATATCGACAGCCCGTCATCAACTTGATAATGAGGGTAAGAATATAAAGATTAAATGGAAACAAATCTATCTGTGGTTTGATTAGCATAGATTTAGTTTGGCATACTATACCGTGTTTCGTATATGCCGTGTTTCAGTGAGATAGAGCCTGAGTATGGCTCGATAAACATTGAGGAAGGACGAGTTTCTTGTGGGCCCAGCATCTGAGAGCCGTAGGGTTATGAGTGGTTGATATCCTCAGATGGTAGTTGACCAGACCCATCCCTAAAGGACTTGATAATCGTGCCCGGCCCTGCTCCCGTCTGACAAGTCAACTGAAGTTCCAAAACTACCCTCAGCATTTGCCAGACAAGGGATACCCGCACTTACTCCCACTTTGCCTCCGCCTCTCGATCTGTCCCGATCTTCGTTCCACGACCTGGAGGGTCAATAAAACATCAAAGGTGTGAGTGGACTAAAATAAACATTTATAAATACATTTGAGGAAAATCAATCTTACCCTCCAGTTTAGAAAGCATGCATGCATATCATAAAACATGAGTAATAGGGTGAAATCAAATCAAGTATCAATAGTGGACCAATTTCCATGGCCCACGATTTCCCGACTCATGTTCACAAGTCAAATCATGATATGAAATATCTAGACATAGATATCGATAAATCAAAACTACTGGATTTCAGAGTGATCATAAATATCAGGATCCGAGTCTTTAAACTTAACATTTTATCAGGCTTCCTGAGTTAACGAGTCTTTAAACTCAATATCATATTAGGCCCCCTTGGGTCAACGAGTCTTTAAACTCAATATCACAGTCACTGAATCCAACAAATTTATTTTTAAACCATTTATCTCTCAAATCAAGTCAAAAATATTTCAATAGGGCCCATGCCCGAGACATAGCTTTCACAAAGTAATTTCCACAAATCCGTTATAAACCAGTGTCCAGAACTCATTTCATAAATCCAAAAACCATCAATTCAATCATGTATTCACACTTGACTCCAAATACAAGTCAAAATCATTATTGTAACGACCCGTCCCGAATTCCGAGATTAGATTAATAACTAATCATGATTATTGGGGTTAACTAGGGATTAGTTGGGCGAAATCGGACGAACGATGCAAAATGACCGTTTTACCCCTAGTCGTGGGTAAAATGTTGACTTTTAATTCGGACGGTCAAATGGACTTTGTCCAATGACCGTGACGTAGTTTGGGATGTCATGAGTTCATAGACAGGTGACACGTTCGATTTCGACTTTCGAGGTGAAAGTTATGATGTTCGGAAGTTCAAGGGCATTTTCGTAATTCGGACGAAAAGGGGGAAAATGTTGACATTTATATTGACCACTAATTTTCGCGCAATTCAAAGACCGTTAGGTAGGTCTCGATGCCCTGAGTCCGTAGACAGGCGGCACGCATCAATCGGAGTTCGGATGACCGAGTTACGGGTCTAGAAGTGTAAAGGGCATTTTGGTAATTTTGTGAAGAAAGGCAAAATAGTAATTTCCACAGGGCACTGTTTGAAACAGGGGAGCAGGGGCTGAACCACCGTGATGTGAGTGGTCTGATCAAAGAATTGTTTACTTGTTAGTGGCTTTGAGGGAATTGTTTAACAAACAGGTGACAATTGTCACTGAGGAAGGCTGGATTAGTGGCATTGTGGACTGAGTGGGGTGTTAGGCGTGATGGAGGATCAGAGCACACGGGAAATTGTTTTTGATTTTGGCCGTTGCGGGAAACACCGTCACAGAGAGTCTGTGAGATTCCCACGGGTTATTGTGAAGGTTGGGTTGAAAGAAGAAAGGTTAGAAGTGTTGGGAAGCCATTCTGAGAGGGAAACACTAAGGGCCAGAAAGGAAAACCGAAATCGGGAAATTGAAAAAAAAATGAAGGGAAATTCGAATGATTATTTGTGAGTTGAGAGGGCCCAAATAGAGATCAAACACAGCTTCCTGAGCTTGTGTCGACTGCAACCACTCAAAAATCGAAAGGAATTGGTCGTGTTTTGAGTTCGAACGGGAGTTCCTGTTTCTAGAAAAAGTCGAGGTGGAGTTCAGATGGTTAGAGGGTTTAGAGCTTGAAATTGAGCTTGGAAACCTGTTCTTATGGATCATGTGATGCTTCTGAGTGAAACAATTGAAGAAAAACGGTGAGGATCAATGGATTTCGATGCAGGAACAGTGTTCGGATGTTCGTCGAGAACCTGAGCTCGTATTGACGGATTGAGGTCAGTTCTGATGAAATTTAACTTACAGAACCCAAATTAGATTCCTATTGATGCTATTCGATGATTCAACTGGAGGAATCCTTGACCAATTGACAAAATCCCAGCTGGGTTACGGCCCGGGCCAACCGGACCCGTTTATCAGACACAGGGGTTGGGACGACGACTGTAGCTTGCACTGTAGCTGGCGCGTGAGTTTCACGCGCAGCCACTCACGGCGGTGCGTGGAGGCGTGTGGGGTCGATTCTCAAGGTGAGTTCAACACGACTTTTGTCCTATTCAATGTAACGAGCATTTTAGCGTTGATTTCGAATTAATCGGACACCATTTCGATGTTGTTTCGAGGGTCCGAAGGTTTATGTTACATTTTTAACTAACGTTTAATTACCGGAAAATTATGGGAAATTAGTATACTGTTATGTGAGACCTTAGTAACACTAAAGAATGATTTCGGACAGGATTCGAGATTTCTGGAAAATGTCGAAAATTACGGGAACGCATGCAGCGCGAAAACGAGCAATTATGGACGGTCTGTAAGTGGACTTTGGTTTTATAAATTTTATGCATGCATAACTATTTTATATGGATTATGATTGTGATTATATGATGTTGATTTGGATATTGGTGAATTATATGGTTTCACGCATTTCGAGGCGATTTACGTGCTTGCACGTAAATCGAGGTTTTTCTGATTTTACACTGAGTTTCCCTACTTACGGTTTTGGATATGATTTCATGAAATGGTTTTGAAATTGGAATGTTAAACTCGGGCATGAGGCTTAAATATTTTGGAAACTTCGGACTTGGAGTCCAATTGAGTTACGTAATCGGGCCGGGGGCCCAATTGCTTTATGAAATCGGGCTAGGGGCCCAGTTATTTACGAAATCGGGCTAAGACCCATTTGAGTTATATAATCGGGCCAGGGGCCCAGTTGATTTATGAAATCGGTCTGTGGGCCCAGTTGATTTACAAAATCGGGCATGAGGCCCAGTTGGTTATAAATGTGATTTAGGGCCGGGGACCCTGCATGATTTGTATAAATGGTTTTGGAATTGAAAATAAGATGTTTGGACTTGTGATGGTTTTACAGAAATTCCGGGCAGGGCCCTTGAGATGTTTGAAATGATTGATAAACTGTTTTTCATAAACCATCTTGATATGAGGATATGTGAAGGTCTCCTTCAGGTGTCTGGGACACTGGGGAAGTCACGGTGCATTGTCTGCGAGGGGTCATTATACGGAGCTACCAGACCGTATGATGACTCAGGAGCAGGATTTTTATGATTGGACGTCTGGGACGTCAGACATCTGGGATGTCAGAGATATTGACCTGGTGAGACCCCAGGTAGCACACGTTGCTTATTATACCGTGAGATATGACATATGAGACGTCGAGCGTCTGGGACGCTAGGCATCTGGGAAGCCCAGGATGGTTTAAACATGTTTTCCTGGAAATGGCATTTATGGTTATTTTTTTGGCTGATGGCCCACTTGGAATTGGAATTGGTATTCTGGATGTCGGATTTATATAATATATGTTTGGTTTTCGGTATTCAAGGTTTTGGATAGAGACCCACATGATTTGGTTTTACGGTTTATGGGCTAAGGCCCTAATGGTTGTTTTTAGTAAATAGTTACTTACTGGTTTTCGATGCATGCATACGTTTTAATGAAGGGCATAAATATCTTGTTAAATGTGTTTTATGAACTTATTTATTTTCGTCCACTCACAACCTTTGTTGTTTTTAATGCCCTTCAGGTTGATCATGGATGCGACTGCAGCAGAGACTGGGACATTGCATAGCTCCTCCATTGATCCTTGCGCACTCTGGAAGCTCGTTGGGGCAGTGACTTTAGGTTATCCCTTACCTGATACTTCGTGTCAGACGGGAGTATGACACATCCCACGATAATCCCGGGGGGATTGGGATGGGTCGTGTCAATTATCTAATCGGGTCTCACACCCGGAATACCATTTTCACGCAAATCCTTAAAATCGTTCATAAACCGATAATTAAATCCACAAATAATCAAGCAATGATATCAATTTATCATTCAAATCATTTCAACTCAAATCATACGATAAAGAATTTAAAACATTTATGCATGCATCACAGTTATAAAACAAAAGTCCACTCACACACCGTCCAAGCTGCTCGCCTCCGAGCTGCACGTTTTTTTGGAAATTTCCAGGAATCACCGATCCTGTCAACAATCATTATCGAGGGTCACTAACACCCCAAATAATCTCATATTAAAATCCCCAATTTTTTTTTAGATTTAAATACGTATTAAAAAAATATATACACTTCGAATACACAAAAGTATATCGAAACAGTATCCAATTGACTCGAAACCTGTGCCAAAATATTTGTTACATCGATTACATTAAATGTTATATGACCTCACCTTAAAAATAATGCCCACACGCCCTTACGCACCGCCACAAGTGGCTTCTACAGTGTCGTCGCCTTCACCCGTTTTCTGCAAAACGGATCCTTCGACCTGCGTATTCGACCTGATTTATTCTCGTTCAATTCTCAAAACAGTCCAACACGAGCTCGAGAATTCGAAAGTATCGCAGGTCCTTTTCCTCATTCAATCCATTCAATTTCGATTGTTTTCTCCATTCTAATCAACCAAAAACCATATTAGGATCATTCTAAACGTGAATTTGAAATCAATTTCATACTTCCTCACCTTCAATTACACGAACTCAAGCTCGAAATTTCCAAAATTTTGTAGAGTCTGTTCTTTGGCTCAAACACCTTCGAAACTCAGTGTTTTCGACTTGGATTGACTCGTAAAGATCCCAGAAGGCTCAAACGCAGATCAATTTGTTAATTCAAGGGTCAATTTATGGTTTCCAATTTTCGAATTTTTTGAATTTCTTCCCAGGTTGGTTTTCGGGTTTCAATGTTCTTCCTCTCAATTTCTTTCTTTTTGTTCTTTCATGTTTTTCTTTCCCAGTTGCTCTCAATTTCTTAGTTATTCATTTTATCTCACCTCACAATTTGGTGTACGTGATGAATATCGAAGTGGAAGCATTGGAGTTTTGTTCATCCCATTTTGAACAAAGACTCACCGGCACACCTCACCCCGTGCCACCAAGCTCAATTTGAGTGTGACAGATGTCACAAAATAAATAAGTGAGTCATCCCCCCTCAATGACTCAACAAAAACCCTGCCAAATGACCATTTTGCCCCTTCTTGCATAATTACTAAAATGCCCTTATCCGTTTTAGACCCATAACTTGCTCACCCAAACTCCGATTTTGGCATGCCTTCTATCTACAGACTCAAGATCTCGGGACCTACGCAATGGTCTTCACGGAAAGTCCAAATAGCATCTCGATCAAAAAGTCAATTTTTACCCCATAAACCAAGGGTAAAATGGTCATTTCCTTCTAAAATTTCCAAAATTTCCTTTTTAGAATTTCCGAGTCGTCACAGTAGTTACTAGATGGTTGGATACCAATTATCGTATGACGACTTTTGGAGTTGTGCCCGATGATTAGTCAGGATAAATGTGCTGATGTGAGTAGTTGAGGTCATGGATGACCCTAGTGTGAGATTGGTTGGACAAGTAACTAGGATATTGGTACTTGTGGATCAAATCACGAGGTGACCGATTAGTGGATTACACAAGTTGAGCGGATGCTACCGGTAGTGAGTTGTCGACACTCATTCGGAGTTTCGATAGCGGAGTGTTTCTTGGATTGGTGTGCACGAGGCTTGGTGACAGACATTGCCATCCATGTGTTGGTTAAGTTACGAGGAAGGCGGAGTTCCTCTAACATGATTAGGAGATTTGACGGATGCTCGGTATGAGTAGAGATTCAGAGTTTTAGCTCTGTTCGTACTTTGTGTGTCGATTATAAGAGACGATGAGCATCGAGATGACTGAGATGAGCTGGATGGAGTCCAGCAGCGATAGGATGATTTCGAATGAGGATGCCTCGAGCTCTGAGCCTTGGAGTGGTTGACATGTGAGTTCGGTGATCGTTGAGTGAGACATAGAGGATCCCGAGTGGCCTAGTGAGATCACAGTATCCTCCTTGTTGAATTGGATTACTAGAGGCACAAGGTATGCCTAGGCTAGAAACATGTGTCTTGTCTTGCCTTAGCAAGTGTGCACGAGCGTTGGGTGCAACAGAAGTTGATCCCTTAGAGTTGGGACAAACGAGAAAGTACTCCGACCAGTACTAGTCTACATAGAGTGTAGTTTGGTCAACCGAGATGGTTCGGTTGGATAAGGTGTTGATTTTAGGATAGATTGGTTTTCAGGACACGTGGCAAATGTCCAAGTGAGTTACGGCTTGGAGCCGAGAGGATACAACAGTATGGTCGTTCGGGATATAGGGCACGTATTGTGATGTCCCTAGATAGCTCAGTGAGCTTGGAGTGAAACGACATTCAGTTGACTTGGAATGTCAATGATGAGAAATCAATGTTCCTCGTCGGAATTCGATGGAACTTTGAGAGTTGGATATGATAAGATAGTTGATAAATACACTTCCTTCCCCTGAAAGTTCTTAGTGAACTTCTCATCACTTATGGGTGTATAAGCTCGTAAAGGTCGAGTTGATTTGAGGAGTGTTGCAATCGTGGGAGGATCACGAAAGTAGCTACCCACAGATATTATTGGTTGGTGAAGGAGACCCCTCATTTTTTGCTTATATGCTTGCAACATGGTTGCAGTTTCACTTGGGTTCAAAGAGGGTGTAAGAATTTGACACCCCGGTTGTGAGCCAAATTTAAATGACTTGAAGAGCAGACGGTGCTTGGTGTCACCGGACGAGACGAGTGAACACCAGATTTGGATGGACCCGTGTTGGTGATATGGATCATATGATGATGGAAGCTGGCTGAGAGAGTTAGTGTGGATCGGTCCAAAATGTCCAATTTGGGCTATGGAATGGATTGGATGAGGATAGAGATCGGGTTAGATTGGTGTTAGCCAATGATGATGATACGTTGAACATTATTCAAGAAAATATGAATAGTTGATGCCTCGAATTGGATGTTTGCAAGCTCGTTATGGCTCTAGATGGAGAGACTGTGCTAGTGGTAGATAACCATGGAAGATTGATGGACAATGTTCTAGTGAGACACTGTCAGAACCTGTCTCAATCCCCCCGGAATTAGCGTGGGATGCGCCTGATCCCGTCTGACACGGAGTGTCAGACAAGGGAAATTCCGACTTTAGCCCGCTTGGGACTTCAGAGTACACCAGGATCTGGACGAGGAGTGTGATGTCTCCGTCTCTACTATAGCCCGTATCCGCGATCAACCGGAAGGGCAGTCAAAACATTTAAAAGCTGTGAGTGGACAAAAAAAATAATTTATAAAAACATTTTATCTAAAAGACATTTATATCCTTCACTAAAAAGCATGCATGCATTCCAAAAACCATTTACCAAAACATTCAATAGGGCCTTACCCCAAAATCGTAAATGAAACCAGTCATACGGGCCACTACCCAAATCTATGTGGGACTCAGCCCAAGACCAATATATATCCTATAGATATCACATAACCAATCCTATCACGGTTTCCAAAGCTATGCGCGTGCTACCCGGGGTCTCAAATCCCAAGTCTTCCCAAGGTCCACCCAGGTTATTGTCTTCATATCAATGACCCTCCTTAGGGGTTACAATCCATAAGCCTACTTGAGAGTAAGGTACCCAACGGGGGCGACTTCACTCAGTTAGTGCTCCGTGACTACTCAGGGGTCCACCTAGGCCAACGACCCTCCCCAGAGGAGACAATCCATAAAATAAGGATGGTATATGAAAATCTATATGAAATCATCCATAAAACTTTTTCAAGGGATTCATGCCCGGTCCCCATAAACCGTCACGAACCAGAAAATCCAATTAGGGTGCCTGACCCGAAACCATAATCATAAAAAAACTGGGCCTCAAGCCCGAACTCATGACTCAACTGGGCATCGAGCCTGATATCTCAAGGTCAGTCACGATTCTGATCCTAATGATGTGTGCAACCATCCGTCCAGGACCGCTCCAAATCCTAGTATGTCACCGTGAACATATCAACCGACGCGACCACCTCTAGATTATGATGCACCTATCACCGATCGATATCTTGAATCGTCATCACTCCGAAGTCGAACCTCCAGTGGCTGCTCGACAACGAAACATGCATCGTGACCTCTTCGGAAGGAACACATCCCAGTCCGAAGGCGAGCGTCGTATCGTCCATCGCTGTGCACATAGCACTTGCCGCGACCACGACTCAGACCCAGAGGTCATCAATAGGGCCACATTCCTGAGACAAAACCAAATGGATCTCATGCCCGAGTTTACCTTTTCAAATTCAAAACCATTTCATTAAAATCGAAACCACAAACACGTATAAGCACCGTATAAGGCCGAAACCTCGAAATACATGCAAATACGTAAACACACAGAAATGTACTCATGGCATCACAAAAAATATTCAAAAAAGCATATAAAAAGTTATGCATGCATCAATTTAGAAAACCAAAGTCCACTCACAGACCGTCCGAGCTTCCGTCTCTCCTAGGCCAATTAGCGTCACCGGGACCTCCAAACCTATCCATATCATAATAGAGGGTTACTAACTACTTAAATAACCCCTTACTAAAGCCCCGTAATTTTTCTGGATTTTTAACTATTTTTAAACTCGATCCTAAACTTTCGGACGTCCTGAAACATATGGAAACGATGTCCGATCGACACGAAACCAGTCCCAAAATGTTCGTTACATCGAATAAATGGTTTCACATGTTGGACGCTTCCCCAAAAGTGGCCTCACGCGTCCCCACACGCAGCCTAAAGTCCCTGTACGTAAAGCCCATGCGCCAGAACAGTGTCATCTTCAAGCTTCGGCCAGGCTGGTTCGAATCGACCGATCCGGTCCGCATGCAACCCGGTTCGTCTGGACAGGCGTGACCGATCCAAGGCCATATCTTCTTAGTTTCTCATCCTTTTTCATCCATTCCAACTCCTATAGCTTCCTAACAACATTTCCTACCTAACCATGTCCTCAAAATCGAGAAACTAAGCCTAAAACCCATTGGTTCTAAAACCCATTTTGAACCAAAACTTCCATTCGATGTTCAGGGCAGTTCTAGGGGTCAAACCTTCAACCTAAGGGTTCCAATAGGTTCCTAGGATCCCTAAAAATAGAGTGGGAGGATCAGTTTGGGTTAACTTGGCCGAAATTCGAATTCGGTGGGTAGCCACCAAAAACTTCCCAACCGCCGTTCTGGGCTTGCTCAGCCGTCCTCAACCCCCAAAACCTTCTCATAACCATACTACCAATCCCCTAAACACATCCTAATAAACATCTAACCTCCTAAACGTCCCAATCCAAAAATTCAAATTCGAGAAAATAAAGGGGGTTAGGGTTTACCTGTTTCCAGCGGTTTCCTCCGGCGTCCACGGCAGCTGGCCATCCTGCCACCGTCGTCACGTCCTCTCACTCATCCTTGCACTCTCATCCAATCTCTTGGCCTCACACAAATTCAGATGGGAAGGGTTTGGATTTGGGTTCACTGGGTTTGAATGGTCGATCGAATGAAATATAGGGGGTGGTTGCATATGTCTGTGTAAGGGAAGCAATGAATGGGTGACACTTGTCACTCATCCATTGGGCCTGGGGAAAATATATGGGCCCCACTCAGGACAAAAGTCCACTTTTGCCTCGTAAAATGTATCGATGTGAATAGTACCTTGAAACTTCCTTGAACCGTAACTTTTCTGTCGAATGTCCGATTTAGACGTACCGCCTGCCTACGGACTCGTATCGACCCGATCTGTATAACAGTCCTCGGCCCTCGGCCATTAGACTTCCCGGTTCAAAAGTCAACCTTTTAGCCTTGTTCAGGGGCAAAATCGTAATTTCACCTTAAACGTCCGTTAATCCTCGGCTAAATCCCGATTAGCCCCACTAATCCGTAATTAGTCTTAATTAATCCTTCAGATTAGTGACGGGTCGTTACAGACACAATAGGCTGGAGTTGGTCGGGTGACCAAGAGGATATAAGTATAGTGTACGTCCTAGGAAAGACAGATGAGATCCGACAGACAAAGTTCCATGATGGATCTTGATTGGTGTGCCAGTCACCTGACAGATGGACTGGATCCAGGATTATTGTGTTATGTGGATATTGACACATAGACGGACGTTGAGTGAGTGAAGTCCTTGAGAAGGCCTGATTAGTGCCTTGGTGATTGTTGGGATGTGAGTGCACCAGTGCGTGGTGCATGATGGACAACACGATTGCTGAGTGTTGATCATTTGATTGATGTGGTATGATCATCATATTGAGTTCAGGATGAACATAATATGGTAATCAGACGAGATCCGATGTTGATGGTACATTGAGTATGAGGACCGGGAATATTGTGCGCTAGTGTAGAGTGGTTATAGATGGTTCAGTGAGTATGCGAGCATGGAGCTTAGGGCCATGATGGGCTAGAGGAAACCTAGTGATTATAGATGTGGTTAACTTTACTGGAGCAAGTATTCGATGGGGTCTAGATGCATCATATGTGTATCAACATGATGAGTGAGATAATAGTTTGGGACTCAAAAAGAGTTGGGATCACAGTGTTGGTCGTTGAGTGATACGAGATACGATATTGGGCTAAAGTGAGTCAAGGTCAGAGTTATGCAACTGAAGTGTGGTAGAGCCCTGAGTTACCAGTTGGGAACAACGATAATTCGTCGATGTATTGGGTATTGTGAAAATGTTGGATGCCGTGAATGTGTTGGACGACGTGAATGTGTTGGGTGAAGTGAGTGTTTTGGACATTGGGAAACCATCTTGTGAGACAGGAAGTGTGATGTCATTTTGGTACAGCATGATCAGAAGCGAGATTACCAAATAAGATGTTGAGTAGAATCGACAGGCTGAATGCTAAACATGATGTCAGCTTAGTATGGCAGGATTGTTGGCTTGGATTATCAGCCGAGCAGGACAGTAAGATTAACTTGTCATTTTGGATCATAAGTACACCTGCATAGGTGGCAGATAAGATTGACGAGTGCCGATGTCTCGTTGAGACTTGCAATTGAGCATTGGAGGTTTCTAGTGACAATTAGTCACTCTTGGATACGGTTATAGAGAATGCGTAGAGTTACAGCATTGATCGTTGGATTGTAGTTAACGTCAAGTGAAGTTAACGTTGGCGTATACTATGGATAAAGGTTTTCACGTATACCTCGAGATGGAGGTAGGATTGGATTTATGCAGTTTAGGCAGGGATTGGAGACGATTTAAATTTTGAGGACAAAATTATTTTAAGAAGGGTAGATTGTAAGGACCCGTCCCAAATTCACGGATTAATTAAGGATTAATGATGAATTATCGGGAAGTAATTGAGGACTAATCGAGGATTAGTGGATGATCGGTGTAAAATGATGATTTTACCTTTGAAAAGGATAAAAAGTTGACTTTTGACCTGAGAAGTCAAATGCACGAGGACCGAGAATCGTTATGTAGATCGAGATAATACGAGTATATAGATAGGCGACACGTTGAAATCGAACATCGTAGGGAAAAGTTACGGTCTAGAACGGTGCCAAGAACTATTCATAATTGCACGAAAAAAGAGACGGTTGAAATTCAGTGTCAGCACAAAAGATCTGGCCTGAACCAATAGATGAGTGACAAGTGTCACTCATTCTTTGGCCCAAACCTATACATACATGCATCATTCCCCATTCCTTTTCATTTGACATCCAACCTGAAACCCACCCAAAAATCTCCATTATCATCTTCTTCAGCTAGGACTAGAGAGAAAGAGAGACTGAGGGTGAGTGAGAGGCTGGGAGACGATGAGGGACGAGCCAGAGCCGTCGTGGACGACGGAGGAGCCCATGAAACAAGGTAACCCGAAAAAAAATTTTAGTTTGAAATTTGAATTTGACTTCTGGACGTTTGGGTTGCTTTTAACGCTTGGGTTGTGTTCAATGAGCTCGTACGAGCTGTTAGGAGCAAAAACCAGAAACGGGGGACCACTGGACGACCATGGGTGGAGGTATGAAACTGGGCTCGTGAAGATCGAGTTGGACATGTACTTTCTAGCCCTTGTTTCATGATTTTGAAGTCATAGAACCCTTTCCGTGATCAAGTCGAGTCTAATGGTGAAGGAATGGCTGAAAAAAGTGGCCGGACAACGGAGATATGGTTGGGTCAAGGTCGCGGGTCAAACGACCTGTTACAATCAAACGAGTCGACTCGGTTAGAGGTTGAAGCTGATGACTTGGTAGTCCACGTCATCACTTGTCAGATCTGTCAAGCCATATGGCCAACCAGAGTGTGACACGTGTATAGGTGTTAGTCCAGTTAGTATCTGACGTGGCAGGGCCACGTCAGACTTGTCAGACCACGTGGACCAATGAAAGGGTGCCATGCGGTAGTGCGTTAGATATGTGTCAGAGGTGTCAAATGATGTGGCAGGTGACATGACAGGTCCACGTCAGCATTTCCAGACCATATGGACCAACAAGGTGGTGCCACATGGCAGGATGTTAAGTTGTCAAAGCTAACGTGTTAGTGACACATGGACATGTAATGACGTCAGCAGATGATGTCATCATGTGATGTGGCAGCGTCAGTGTCAAAGGGTGACACGTGGCACCAATTAGGATGTGCCATGTTGCAGGTTAGTAGACCTGTTAAGATGACATTAGCACGACGTCAGCGCTGACCGGCGATTAACCGTCGTTGACTAGGGCATGTGGATTTTGATCGACGCGTGAAGGCCCATAGGCACGAATTTTAAGGTCAAATCGGTCTTGTTTGAAAGGATTCGATGATCTAAATCCAATGGTGATGGTTTCAGGTCGATCGGAGTTCATTTGATAGGTCATTTAGAGGTTTTTTGCCTCAGGAAACGTTTTTGAGACATGTTGACCATTTTGGGATGTGTGAGGGTTTATGATTAGGACTTGTATCGATAGATAGTAATCTTTGGATATAATTTGGACAAGTCCGGACGTCTCGGAGAGTATGGACTAGCATCATAGTGGCTTACGATGCGGGATTCAGAACGCACAACACGGACGGTCTGAGAGTGGACTTTGTTTTATGAAATATGATGCATGTATAACTTTTTTATAAGACTTGTGAACATGAATTGAGATGCCTTGAGTGCATATGATTTATATTGTCGGTTTGGCATTTTCGTAAAAAATGCAATATTGCACATAGTTCTAGTTTTCTATTTTATTGATATTTAGGCTTCAGTAGATTTTTCTCCGTGCATGTATTTTATATGATTTCGATGGTTTCACGGAGAGGCGTGAAACCAAATATTTGATTTATGATTTTAGAGGATTTCACGGAGATGTGTGAAATTGATATTCGGGCATGAGTCCAAGTTAGATATGGACTTTGACTTGGATGATAGTCAAAGGTGTTTTGGAAAAATGATTTGAACAACGAACTAGTTTTCCAATTTAGAAATATCTTTCGGACGTATGACCCAGTTGATTTATGGTTTGACTTGGAGTATAGTCAAACGTGAGATATATGGGTCTGTGACCCAGTTATGATTTATGAAAGATATTTCGGGCATGAGACCCAAATGTGGATTTGATAGGATTCGAGGAATCCTAGGTTTGTGAACTGTTGATAGACACTGTTTTTATGATGGTTTTGTGGAAACTGATTTGATGAATTATAGCTGGAGTAGACCCAATTGAATGTTTGCACTATTTTCAAAATGATGATTATGATTTGAGTTTAAAAACTCGAGAGTTTAAAGATTCAGATATGGCATCTGGTTGTGAATATGTTTCCCCGGAGAGCACCTTGGAGATCCCACATGGTTTGATATTTGGGCTGAAGTCACACGTGATTTGATTTGGGCTGAGACCTTGTGTGATTTGATTTGGGCTGAGTCCCTACTGAGAAAGTGGCTTTGATTGAGAAGCATTTTTCATTGGGTTTTGTTTTGAAAAGCAATATGATTTGCTTTTGAGAAAGTATTTGAAATACTGTTTTCTAACACTTGTATGCTTTTACATGAAGGGTATAAAAGTCTATTTTATTAAAACGTTTTTATAACTATTACTTTTGTCCACTCACAGATTTAATGGTTTTTGATACCTTCAGGTTGATTGCGGATGCGGGCTATAGCAGAGATCAAGACATCGCATGCTGCCACATATCCTTGCGTACTGTGGATAACCCTGAGCGGGTTAATGTGTTATCCCTTGTAAGGCATGTGATGTCAGATGGGAGCGGGCATCCCATGATAATTCAGAGGAATTGGGATGGCTCCTATCAAATTTTTATTTTTCCTCTCTTTTCGGCTTGGCCTCCCCGAAGTCCCCATACACATATTTATAAGCTTTTAGGTTGGTGGAAGGATGGAGAGAGGGAAATTCAGGATTATTTGGGACAATTCTAGAATTTTCTAGAAAATTACCAAAATGCCCTTAGAGCCAAAATTACCATAATGCCCTATACATTTTAGAGCCATAATGAACTTATTAAAACTCTGATTTTGGCGTGCCGCCTGTTTACATACTTAGGGTCTCCTACCCGGTAATCAATATAACAACAACCAATCTTGGGTTTCCTGTCTATCATCTCCACCTTGGGTATTTCACTCAATCCCCAACTACCAGTTACCCTTCATGGTGTACGCAAGGGAAACACTATGAACAGAAAACAAAGGTATTGTAAAATACTTCATATAGAGCACCCAACATAATTCATAGAATGCATCCTCACGTACTACCACCTCACCTTCCAGAACCCATCTCAAGTCCTAATCCAGAAAAATCTAAGCCAACCAGGAAATCCTACCCATTGGCTCACTCCTTCGGCTGCTACTTCGACCACTTGTCGGAATAAATCTACAAAGTCCTAAAGGCAAACTCTAGATTGTGGGTTCTCTCCTTCAATAACCTCATATCGATAAGTTATAGTCACTTCTTTCTCATTTCTTCTGTCACCCTTCAACGGAACTCACCGTAACACTCCGGGTCACCTAGGGAAAATCCTAGACTCTACCCCGGGATCCAATAACAAGGTAAGTACAACACAACCAAGGATAGTAAAAATACCTGTCCACGCACCTGATGCCGACTGAGCCTCCTGTTTAGTCATCGAAAACAATCGGGCCTGAGATCCCGACGCTCTACCACGTCCCCTCGAACTACTAGTGGCACCACCACCTCCTCTAGCGCCCGCTGTCCCTGACGCTGTACTCTGTCCGGGCTCCGACACTCCTCGGCCTACACCACCTTCCTGTGGTAACAGTGGACACTCACGTCGGAAGCGACCTCACTCCCCACAATAGAAACAAACATCCCGACCAGGTCCACTACTCAGTCTCCCTGTCGACGCAATAGACGTCGTGCTAGCTTGTGGAGTCGGCTGTGCTCGGTAACCTCGAAATCCTGAACTCTAGAAACTACCAGGTCTACCAAAATGATCATCGCCCGACGACGATGCTCCACTGAAGTTACCTCTCTTCGGTGTCCTCAGACTCGAAGATCCCGAAAAAGATGGCTCCCGGCGTCACACCGGCAAGCTAGCCTCAACCCTCACCGCAGCGTCCGACAAGTCTCGGAGGGTAGTAAACGATCCAGCCGTCACGATGGCTCGAATCTCACCTCGCAGGCCTAACTCAAACCTACGGCACTTCTCGGCTTCAGTAGCCACAAACGCAGGAGCAAACCGAGACAACATCTGAAACTTCTGTTCGTACTCAGCCACACTCAGAGTCCCCTGTTGAAGCTGCAGAAACTTAGCCTCCTTGGCATCACGGAAATAACGAGGGTAATACTGATCTAAAAACCTCTCTCGAAACGTCTCCCAGGTCACAGTGTGGGCGTCCCAGCCAGACAACTCGAGGGTATACCACCACTCGTACGCCGCACCGTCCAAGAAGAACGTAGCCAGTAACACTCGTTCCTCCGGTGGGCAATGCATCACGGAAAAGATCCGCTCAAGTCTCGTAATCCACCTCTGGGCTTCCTCAGGATCTGCCCCACCACTAAAAGTAGTAGCTCCGAGCCGCTGGGCTCGCTCAATCGTGGCACTCTCTGTCCCTCTTGCTGCTTTGTCTTCAGGTCGTGGAGAGGGTCTACGTCTCGGAGGCATCGTCAATCGCACGCTGAAAGAGGCATAGAAACAGTCAAACAACCTAAACACAACCTCACAGACCAACAAACCCAACAAACTCGACAAACCTATGCTCTAATACCAATTGTCAGGACCCACCCCGGTTTTACCCCAAAACCGAGGTAAACCCTGCTCCTGTCTGACACCTCGATACAACACTAACGTAAACTTACTCTAAAATGCCAAAGTACACAGTCAGACACAGGAGAAACTTTACACATCCCGAAGTCAAGTTTTTTACGGAGCATAGTACTGAATACAAAAGAAAGAAATTCGATAAATTAGAGACACGCACACGGAAAATTTAAAACACTCCGGGATCCCTCTCGTGACTTCTATGCCTCAGACGCTGCCTCGACGCCGAAACCCCACGCTAGCTCCATGACCTAGAGGGCAATTTAAAACAGAAGGTGTGAGTGGACCATAAAGAATAAAAGTTTAGAACACCGTTTATAATCAAACCAGGGTTTGGCCCTCCGTTTTGAAAACACATGCATAACCCAGTTACCAAAAACAGTTATGAATCACCTAAACCTCCTCATAAAAACATTTACAGACAAACTATAAAATAGTTATAAAAATTTATCATTAGCATCATAAAACCGTATCATAAAACAGAAATACCGATTCATCATTCTCCGATCAAACCTGCTGGACCTATCCGAGTCTTTAAACTCCCGAGTCTTTAAACGCAATCCAGGCCTCAATAATATCTGAGTCTTTAAACTCCCAAGTCATTAAACTCAATCCGGGTCTTTAAACCCAATCCGGGCCTGTCCCCCGTCAATTAATATCCGGGTCTTTAAACCCAATAACCAGATCCAGAAAATCCAATCCAAAACCATTTGAAAACCATTTCTAAATCCACATCCAAACCCGAATCTGAAATCACTGGTCCGATGCTCTGTCGGCATCCAGAACCGTCATTCCGAACCCAAATCCGGAATTTCACTGTCCAACTTTAAAACCAAACCTCGTTTACCGAAATCCGATTTCTAAAACCGAAAACCGTAATCATCAAAATCATGTTCTAAAATCCCTTTATAATCATGAAAAATCATTTATCATTTAAAATCCCGAAATCATAACATCATTCTCAAAAATCACGCCTTTCTCGTAAAACGTGTTGGAAACCATATTTCCTCGAAAAACGTACAATAATGTAAAACCACATCACATACTCAATAATCATGGAATCTCATGTAAAACCAAAAAACAAGTAATTAAAAGCAGTTATGCATGCTTGAGTTTAGAGAAAGGGTCCACTCACAGTACCGAGCCCTCAATCGCGTCCCGATCGTCCCGTACGTTCCTCAGCTTCCTCGGGAAGTCCCGATCCTGCCAACAATCGTCAAAGTACGTTACTAACACATCTACAAAAGTCCACCTAATTTTTCCAAAAATCCCCGGGTCTTAAACGTAACGAACCGAAACCTTAAACCTTCACCTTCGCAGAACTAACCTCAAATGGTGTCCAAATGACCCGAAACCAATTCCAATGGACTCGTCACAACACCTAGACCAAAAACCATGTTGACCATTTGCCCAACCGCCGCCGCACGCGCCCCCACGAGCCACCCAAAGTGGCTGCGTGTAACCCTCACGCGCCTGCTACAGTGTCGTCGTCTTCCTCGAGTCGACCGGTTCGACTATACTGAACCGGCGAGAACGGTTCTCCGCCGTCCGTCCACCATTTCAACTCCAATCTTCCCCATCCTCTTCGTCCTGTCCTAAGCAACCCATTCCCCTCACTCAGGTGTCTCGACTCAGCCTACAACTCGTCGACTCAAGCTTGAACAAAACTCGAACCAGTCCCCTGTTCTTCCTCCTGGCCAACCAGGTCTTTCCCCGCCACGGAAACCACCGTAGACGGTTCCTAGGCCCTCACTGCTACTCACTCAACTCACCAAAATCGTCGACTCACACCCAAAACCCATGACTCAGCGTTTGAAGCAAAACGAAAAAACAGAGAATGCCGGGTACTCTCCGTCGTTCTAGACTCCGCCGTTCACTCCTCCGTCACGGCTGCACAACCAGGAGATACCTAGGACCCTACTGAGTCCCCTAGACCTCACTAGACTCCTCGATTCAGCCCCAAAAGCCACGACTTTCGATTTGAAAATCATGGCAAAACAGAGCACTTACACAGGGAGAAGGAATTACCTGCCGTCGACCGCCGCCGTGCTCACCGCCGTGCTCACCGCCGCACTCCCTGAAGTCCACAGAGTCGTCCTCGTTCCCTGTCAAATCCAATTACAACACACACGGCCACACCACCACCACGTTCTCTCACTTCCTCCCTGTTTTCTCTTATTTTCCCGCGAGCTCACACTTAGCACACACACTAATTCCTCACTTCCCAACCTTCTCACTGTCTCCCTCTCAATCTCTGATCACTCCTCACTCGTCAATTCACACAACACACACACACTCACCGTCCAATTCTCCCAACTCTCTCCCTCTGTTTCTGTTCTTCGAACACACACACACTACACGTTTAACCCCCAAATTATTGGACCCGTGCACAAAATGCTGGAACCCTCTAGTTCCCCTACACGTGTCACCATCCCCTCAGCCTTCTCACAAGTGTCTTCATCTTAGCCCTCCATTTGTCCCTCTCTGTTGCACAAATCCCCATGTGCAAAAGACCAAACTGCCCTTCTTTTAAACCAAAATTACGATTTTACCCTTACCGTTTTAGACCCGTAACTCCCACATCTTAAGTCCAATGAATACGTGCCGCCTGTCATCGAACTCAGGACGACGAGATCTATCTAACGGTCCTAGTTCAACAAATCAAAACCCGATCGTGCGAAAAGTTAACTTTTCCCCTATTTTACCCAAATTACGGTTATGCCCTCAACCTTCCGAACATCATAACTTCCTCCTCGGATGTCGAAATCGGGTGTGCCACCTGTCTACGGATTCGTAACATCCTTAACTACGTCACAGTCATAGGTCAAAGTCCATTTGACCGCCCAAACTAACAGTCAACAATTTGCCCGAACAAGGGGCAAAATCGTCATTCTAGGCTAACGACCTTATCAGGACCAACTACCCCTGATTAAACTCACTAATCCCATCTTAATCACTGTCTTAACCTTATGTTCCGGGACGGCTCGTTACAATCCATGTCGTAAAACAATTGAAAGATACAATATTTATTCTCTAATACCAAGTTGACATGACCCGTTCGTAAAAACACCTTCTATACCACACCCGAGCCCTACTCCCATCTGATAACTTTCGTTAAACACTGGATCGTATCAATCTTAATTATCTCGAGCTCTTATTTAATTATCTCCAACTTCCCTCAAGTGTGGTGGGAATTACTTATTAACTTTATTTAGAATCTCATTTTTTATATTAAAATATTATTCTTATTTACCTCCTCAATTCTCCACATATAAAATTAAAATATAATTTACAAGGTTAAACACAATGTGATTCACATTTAAATTCCGTATTCTAAATTATGATCATAAGGTAGGTGAATAAGATATTAACTCTAATATCACATTATAAAATACCTAATTTGTCAGGACCCGACTCATCTAGCACGATATTGTCCGCTTTGGGTCTCCTTGCCCTTGCCCTCATGGTTTTGTTTTTGGAAGCTCATGGTGTAACTTCCGAGGGGGTCACCCATCATGGAATTGCACCAACCTCAACTCGCTTAACTTTGGAGTTCCAACCGAACGCAAAGTCACTGAGCTCCCAAAAGACCTCGTGCTAGATAGGTGTGCGCCTACACCTTTAAGGCACACCACCATTCCCCTCCTAGACCATTCCCCCTCACAAGAATGTGGAATTGTTTCACCGTTCCCTCCAGGACACGAGTCTTACATAATTATCATCTCATTATTTTCCTTGGCAACCATATTTTACCGTATGTACTGATAAGTCTTGAATTAAGCATCATTTTATACCTTTTATGCTTATCTCTTAATGTTTAAATACAAAACAATAGGAGAAAATCATATCTTTTGTGAGAAATATGCATAATTGGATATAGTATGAAAATACGAGAATTTAGATGAAAGAATCACCCCAATCGGAGCTATAACGAAGAAGTTATGATCAAAACTGAGCAGGCCACCAAAAAGAGTTAGGAACTTCGGTAGGGGGCTACCGAATCCCTTAAAACTTCCCAGAAAGCCTTTCAGCCAGCCGCATCCAACCTGGTGTTAATGCATTCGGCATGCGTGTACCAAAGGTCTCATCTCCCTTTCGGCGCGCGTTCCCTAAAGCCATAATGCCATATTCGACGCATGTCTCCTGCATATCCTTAAGCCATTTCAGCTCCCACCTACCGAACCAATCTGTAGCTTTCCTTGAGCGTTGACCAGGTCATTTACTGTCGATTTCCAGCCCTAATTTCAGTGGGATGCCACCGAATCGATTCCTGTTAAATTCCAGAAACATTTTTTTTTGGAGGAAAATTGTCCAACTCAAGCTTGGATTTGTTTCCTTTTTATTTAGGAAACCTTTTTAATTAGGATTTTTATTACCTTTTTCCTTTAGGACTTTAATTTAATTGTTTAATCCTTTTCTTTTTAGAATTAAATTGTAAACTCATATATATTTGATGATTAATTTTCTCCTATAAATAGAGAGGCTTAGACTAATTATAAAAGGTTGCTCATTTTTGTGCCGAAACTCTACTTGACCAAACTTTCCAATTTATATAATCAATATTACTTTGCAAGATTAATTACATCGTACTCCATCTTCTACCCTTTATCTGTGGCATAGTTTGGAGTTCCTTGTTGTCTCACCAAAGAGAGTTCATTCACTCAGCAACCTTTGGGGTTCCCGGGAGAAAAAGTGTAACATGACCACTTTAACCTGTAGTTATCTCATGTCTTGATTATTTCTTATGAATTGATTATTAATCTTATCTTGGTCTTATGTTTCTCATTGATTTCAATAATATTTTTGTTTTGGTTATGTTTGAATATTGATGCTTAATGCTTGATAGATGAGTTGGGCGTTCCCTAGTCTATTATTGAAAGTGTAGAGGGCTTCCCATGCATGTACTTAAGAATGTGCAAACATCTTGTAAAACTAAGGTTACAGGACTTTACAGATTGAACTTAATATAATTTATGAATGAGTTAGGTTTAAAGATGTGTTGACCATGTAAATAATAAATTAAATTAGATTAGTTAATCACGTAGGATAATAAAAACAATCAACTACCCCCTAATTAATTAATCAAACGATAATCATGTTTAGGTACCCTCAATCCCCGGTTAAGAATGATCTCTACTTATCAATGCTACATTTACACAAAAGGGTTTTAATTTGCATATGTTTTTATTAAGTGTTGAGTGTGACTTTGTGTTTACTTTAATGTTTAGTTTTAGCGTATCAATTTTTGACGCTGTTGCCGAGGATTGAAATAGTCTCTTGTATGATTTTGTTTATGTATATATGTTCATAATGTAAATATTATATTCGTACATATTTCCATACTTGTATATTAATTGTAATACTTTTTTTTAGAAACATTTTCTTTGTAAATATTTTTTTTAAAACAAAAAAAAAAATTCTATAAAAAAAACAAATTCCGAAATTAAAATTAAAAGAAATAAAAAAATTAATTATTTTTCAAAAAAAAAAACTTGGTTCCTATTAAATGTTTTAGAGTTCCATGAATTCCAAAACCTTTTTCTTCAAAATCTTACTTTCGGGAACAGGTAGCATCCTTTTTGTTTACTTTCTCCTTAACCCTTCATGATGTGTGGATTTCATCACCACACACTGTAGAGTCGAATATATGGACATGAGGTGGGGCAGAGGTTGTAAACACTTGGGTTTGGTACACCTTTTTTGAAAACTTCCATTAGTTGGTTATGGTATCTAGGAGAGTTATGGCTGATGACAAGTGGGGCACTAAGAAAGAGGACTCCAATGGAGTACATACCCTGGCCAGGTTAGCCTCGGGGTGTTCTCGAAATTTGTCCTTACTTCTTGCGTTACATCTATCCCATCTGGCCATGATTAACATTGAATGGTGAAAGGGATTGAAATATGTTTATCCGTACGTGCATGCCGTAAGCCCAAGAAAGTACTATGAGAAGTAAAGTGGGAAAGTTATTCATGTCACTCTAAGACTTTATCTATTGCATTGGTAGACTGCATACCCTCCCTGCGGTATCATGATGCTCAAATTTCATCATTGGGCCCCCTATGACTAAGTGAATCTAGGGAAGTGAGATCAAAGGTGCATGCCATTCTTTTCATGCACTGTCAAATAACTCTTATGTCTTCTGCAAGTTCTAACAATTTACCTCTTATACATTCACCCCATTCATCATGTAGACTTTTTTTGTATTGCATTAAATTGAAAGTTTTGGGACTTATGCCTTTGCATGCCATTTTTGTGACTCTACTTTGCATACTCTTAAACTGTTTATACTTCTTTGCTTCTCATTTGTATATAACCCGTTCTTTGCACATACAATTCTATTTTGTGTATATTCCTTTCTATATCTCATCTTGTTTTTATGTACATATTCTCACCTAACTCTCTTGAAGGACAACACAATATGCAATTCACTTAATCTAAGATCCATGAACTAGACTTAGGCGACGCCCATGTCAAAGAGATCGTGCATGAACTTGACCCTTGGATTCAAGGTGGATTGAATCCTTACCTAGAGACATTTGGTGAGCACGATGTGGAGTTCGAAAGAGTGCATAGTCCCCGCATCAAATGAGTTGATTGGAGCACTTCGTCTAGGCTAAAGACGTTAAACTTCAAGCGCTTCTTGGGAGGTAACCCAATGAAGGAGACGTGAAGGAGCCATCAAATAGAGATTTGCTTTCTTAAACCCTTCACTCTCTTTACTTTAGTTACTTTTTGTCTTTAGTACTTTCTTTTCGTGAATCATTCCGCCTTACTTAGATTCTATAATTTCATTTTCAAACAATGAGGACAAAGTCAAATTTAAGTATGGGGGAGGGGTTTACAACTTTATTGAGTCTTATTTAAAAAAAAAAACAAAACAAAACAAAATTCAAAAAAACAACAAAAACCCAAAAATATTTTCTTGTGTTTTAGTCTTTAGTCTTGTGTCCTTTGTTTAACTTAGTGTTTTAATGAGTCTTAACATGCCCTTTAACCTGTCGATAATAAGAATGACGGATAAATGAAGACAACATGGCTAAAAGATGATCACTACAACTTCAATTCATTTGTTAATGCTTTATGATGGAATGCTTATGACTTTTAGTAGATGGTGTATGTTAAACTGGTACAGAACAAGCATGTTAAGATTTGTATGAATCATATGAACCCTGTGTGAGCTTTAGAGTCTTATATACTTCTTTGTGAGTGATTCATATGAGTTCTTTGTTTAAATTGATATACATATGCCTCATAACTGCTTGCATAGTTTTTAATGAACTCTAGAGTACTAGAACTTATTCTATATAATTTTCAAAGCTTTTAAGTCAACAAATTCTCTGATTTTGGACATGATTAAGGCAATAGGGTTAGCACCACTCATCCAAATATCAGAGCCCTATTTGATCACATAAGTGTGATCCCCTTAGTTTAACTCCTTTGAGCCTGCATTAAGCCTTTCTTTCATCCACCTAAACATCTATTCACATAAGCCTAGTATAAGACATCCTTTACTCTTGTTCCTTGGACTTGGTTGAAAATTTGAAAGATGGTGTGAATACGAGTAAGTTATTTTATGAATGAAGACTTATATGTAAGTGTAGGGAATGAATTGCTTAAACTATGTTGATATTCATTGCATTACCTCTCAAAAGGAAAAAAATAAAAAAAAAAATTTGATGAAAAAGAAAATACAATCAAGAACAAAAGTTCTATGAGGTACTAAATTTGAGTTTTGAGCTAAGCCCCCTACACTTGTGATTTGGAACAATAAATATTGGAGGCCCACATGAAGAATTTCGGCCCCTTGTCCCAATTACAAGTTCAAAAGATGTTGATAGTGAAGATTAAGGTCCAACAAGTTGGTACTTGGCTTATGATGATGGGAAAATACTGATGCCTATGTAATGAAGTCTTTGGTTGAGTCCCATTACAACCTTAAATTAAGACCTTATGATCCTTGAACTGAGTAACTTTTGATTAGTTGAGTCTATCATTTGAGTAAGCCGATAGTTTTGGTTCATTTGTGCAAGTATGTTCACTATCTTATTGTTTATGTATGAAATTTTTATGAAGTAACTACTTTTTATTATGTGAGCATCTTTCTCACATACCTTGAGTGCAAACACAAACCCTATACACATTGAGTGGAAATCTTGAGTGCATACCCTTTTGAGTTGCTTCATACTTGTTTTATTCATATTGAGATATATTTCACTAAGTTCATTCGTTGTCTTACTTGTCAAGGCATTTTGTTATGATGTATTAACTTTTGAATTCCATACACTATAACTTCTTAGTGTAAATATTTGATGTCGTACTTATGTTAATACAATTTGAGACAAATGGTTAAGGGTTAAGTAGTTTTTGTTTTTAAGAAAAAGAAAAAGAAAATATGATGTACAAATAGAATTAAAGATTTAATTATATGATCCCAATCCTTCAATGTTTTCATCATTACTCTCTCATAAGCCTTATTTTATCTCTAACTTAATTTACTTAATTTTCGTATTCAAGTGGTCTTGAATTATCATATAACACCTTCTAAACTTAACAAACTTACATGGTATACATATACTTTATATCTCTAATCCAAATCCCTCACTAGGAACATTCCTCAATATTCATTACCAATTTGCCAAAATTCAACTTTAAAAATAAGTCTCGTAATATGTGCGCATTAAATTGCACAAGAATTCAAAAGTTCATCCTAATGCTCCTTACTCAAAATACGTTCAATCATTATGAGCATATGTATGTAAGTGTATTTAAGTATAACTACTTGAATATCCAAATTCATGATGATAACTAGTAAATTTTTTGTAAAGCTACTATAAAAATCTACTAACTCTTCTTTCCAAATTGTATAATTATAATTCCTCATAACACCTTAGATTTCAAGGCCATCTCACCAGGGCATTTCTTATCTAAATTCACCATAAGTCCCTATTTTTAATACTTCATTAGGGTTATATTCACCTCCCTTAATGTACGAAGATTAATTATAAATTATCTAAAATAAACTTAAAACTTTGGGTGTGCATAACTCTCTCAAACAATGTCTAATTAACTTAAGACTGGCACCATTGAACTGAGAAGACAAGGAGGAACAACTTTTGTTTTGACCGTCTTCGTCGCGTGAGTCTGCAATTCGGGTCGTCCGACCCGCGATCATGACCCGGGTATATTTTCACCATTTCACAACCATATTTCATATTTTAACGACCAAACTTCTTCTAACAGACTCAAGAAAGGATATGTGAAATCAAAATGAGAAAAAATTACCTCGAAGCCAAGTTTACAAGTCCCAAATTTTGACCATGGTTTCCAAAGCTAAAACCAGGGTTTTCCAATATCAAAATTGCTCCCTTTTTGTCCCAGGTTAACTCTAGGCACTCGAATAACATTTTTGAACTCTCAGATAGCCATAATCAAGCTTTCAAACACCTTGACATCTCACTGTCAATGTTTGAACATCACGGGTTTTCCATGGTTATGGGTATGGAAGATCTCGATCGCCCTTACTTCATCCAGACTCACTTCTTTCCTTTCACTTTCTCCCACCCCCCCTCTTCCTTCTCCCTCGCTTTTTCCCTTCACGGTGGCCATTTTCTATTTTTCCTCTCTTTTCGGCCCGGCCTTCCCGAAGTCCCTATACACATATTTATAAGCTTTTAGGTTGGTGAAAGGAATAGAAGGAGAGAAATTCAGGATTATTTGGGACAATTCTATAATTTTCTAGAAAATTATCAAAATGCCCCTAATTGTTTTTGAGCCACAACAAACTTATCCGAACTCTGATTTTGGCATGCCGTCTGACTATGTGCTCAGGAGGCCGAGACCTTCATAACTGTCTTATAAAAGTTTCTAGAGGATATCCCGATAAAAAATTCAACTCTTTAACTTTCAAGGGTAATTTCGTCATTTCAACTTTTCTCAAAATTTTCGGGGTGTTACACTGGACCTCCCAGACGAGCCCTTGACCTCCCAGCCGAGCCCTGGACCTCCCAGCTGGGCCTTAGACCTCCCAGCCGAGCCTTGGACCTTCCAACCGAGCCCTGAACCTCCTAGCCGGGCCCTGTACTTGTGCCAAGATCTACACCTAAGTATGAGTACATATTCATACGCAAGCGCCTCTGCTCCGCTGAACCTTATCCCTGCGGCTATTCCTGTCCCTGATTGCTGTCCCAGCCCGCGCTAAGGGCCCTGGTACCAAGTCTAGACTCCTTTAAGATGATTGCCAATTGATTATATTTCGAGACACTTGTGGTGCGCTTGGGCTTCATAATCCATACCCTTTCCAAGCGCACTACTGGTGGCCCGTTTGGAAGACTTTGAAAAATTGCCTATTTTAGGCCCCATCTCGGGTTTGAAGTGGGCAGAGCTACAAATCCATGGTAGATTTAAGCAGGGCTGTTTTGGAGCGTTTAAAGACAATGAAACTCAATTTATCAGAGGATAAATGTTGTATTATATGTACAAGGAAGTTTGACTTAAAGATTTCCTTCAAATTAGCTACGAGTACATCTAGGTCAAGGGCTAGTTGCTAGGGATCGTGTCATGAAAGACATTAGGGTGTTTAGGGGATATTTGTGGAGGTTGAAGCTAGGGTTTTCAGACATTACACCATATAAAGAGGTGCTTTGCTCACTTCAAAATGGGAGCTTCTTCGCAAACTTTTGTTTTCCCTAATTTTTAAACCTGGCCTCAAAATACCAAAGTTCATTAATAAGAGTTTAGTCTGAAGTCCTTTGTTGTTCTTCCATCTTCATTAAGTTCCATCTGCGATTCAAAGAACTTATTGAATAATGATCCACCCTTTCAACCCACCTTGGCATCTATCCGAGATTTAAAGATTCTAAAAGTGTAACTATGTTTTATCATCTATATAAACTCTTGTATTTGTTCTTTGTTGTATTTATAATGCGATTTATATTTGATTATTTCTTATTTGAACACACTAAACTAATTAAATAGATGAGTATGGTTTTCTATTTCCATCACACGTATGTATTAAATTCAATCTACATGTGTTTTACTTTCTGAATTTTAGTTACTTCGCATGTTTTAGTGCTTAAATTTTCATTTAACGCTAAATGTATTGTCTGCATTTTGGAGCATTTAGAATTAGGTTGAAAAGACTTGATATATTGTTCGCATTTCGGAGCATCCATTCAATAACTTAAGATAAACTATATTATAAGCGTACTGCCAGCGTTTCAGAGCATTATAATATGAAAAGCATATGCAAATAACTGAGATGATGAATGTAAGATTTCAAAGCGACAGCTAGCCTATTTTCAGCCTATTTTCATTGAAAAAGGTTTTTGGAGGATCATTTTGTTCTTGTGATCTAGCAAATGTTAAAGACGTGAGAGTGCACGCATGCCTGGTTTCCTACCGCTTTATGGGACAGATGTTTCATTACCGAAGGCAGCACAACACAATACTACGGGTTTGATCTGATCAATTGACTGGCCTGAAGAAATCTTTATATATAGATGAAATGTAGGGGACGGGGACCCATAATGTATTTTTTTGATTTGATCTGATCAAATGTAGGGGACCCATAATGTATGTTTTTTGTTCAACCTTTATAGATGAAATCTTTAATCATTTTCATATTACAATATCTAAGTTTATTAATTAATTGGCCTATCAATTATTAAAAATCATGCACCGACACACTCAGAATACTACTGAAATTTTCATAAACTGAGTTTAAATATATGTATTGATATAGAATGTTTGGAAAATATAATTAGTGTTCGTAATGTTATTGTTAATTACCAATGGTTGGTGGTTTAAGTAAAAAGAACCTTATTCCTCTTAAATAAAGTTTCAAATTCGAGTCTTGTTGATGAAGTAGCCAATAATAGGGAGAGCTCCCTCCGTATCGAGGTTCTACGGGACTCGAGAGTAAATTTTCGTCTACGTGTACGGGGTACATTGGTTTTCACCAAAAAAATGTTATTGTTAATCAAATTTTGGTTGGCATGGTACCATAATACACATTTGCCTTTCTTTTTTGCTATTGGCTTGACCTAAGAACTTTGTGCACGTTCTAATAATTTGTTGCGCAAGGAACATTCCAATAGGTCCCTTGACCTCCATCCCATAAGATAATATTCATATTAATAGAATAATAGGTAGGCGTGCACAATCAAAATCTTGTAATCAAACAGAGGCCTGTGCTTGTCCCTTGACTCCTCAACAAACCCAATTCTTTTTTACATCTTTTATTCTCTTTTATCAGTATTTGCAAGTTGCAACGCCACAAATCATTCCACCAACTGTGCTAAGGCAACATGAATTACTCACTCGATAGACACTCATATTACCAATAAATATTTATTGATAAAAATATACAATAAATAGATATAAATAATGTCATTATTTACTTATATTATATCTAAAAAATATATCACAATAATCAAGATAAAAGCAATAAATCTGAAAAATATTATTTTACTTTATATACATTTATAAATAGGTTAACCTTAAAAAAATTCAACAAACTATAAAGATTATGCAAATGATTTTTTGTTTTGGTTATTATATAACTAAATTTTTTTATTTTGATAAAATATATTATAAATTTTTTCTTACCAATGACAAAGCCATACACTAGCTCAACTATCAAGTCCAAGAAACTTTTTTAAAACCACGATTTTACTTGTTTTTGCGTGAAAAAAATTAGGAAGTATTGTTTAGAAGCTTTAATCCTCAAGTTTTGCCGATGTAGCAACGTGATTTCAAATTTAGTGAAATTCTATTTTTAGCTCAATGTTCTTTCTTTAGTAAACAAAAGGGCCATTCCAACAACAAAAACGAAATTGGAAAACTTTTATGGTCACCTAATACTACAAGAAAACGAGCATTGCACGCCCAAGGTTTGCCCGATGAAGCTATATTCGCCGTTAAAAGTAACTTTTCCATGCGAAGGAAAGAAGGCTCGCTGGGTAAATTCTGAGTGTGAAGCCGTCGTCGTTGGCAAGTAAAAATTGATTGGTTTGCCTGACGAGCCATTAAAACTCGCCAGGCAAAAATACTTTAACAACAAATTTTTCTTTGCTGGGAAAATTTTTTCTTTGACTCAAATTGGCGCGCTAGTGAAAATTTTGGCGTGAAGGAAAGTTTTGACGCCTTAACTTTGTCCGACGGGTCATTAAAGCTTCACCGGGCAAAGGTCTGAACATATTAAATGCTAACTAGCAGCTGCATTTTATCTTCTTCCTCTTAACTCTCTCATACCTCTTATTACTCTCTCTCTCTCTCTTACTCTCACCAACCATAACATCATTTCATCATCGCTACCAATCAAATTTCTTTGTCTTTGAAGCACAAATATCAATTTTGAAAGTTTGATGATTTTCATTTTTAGTTTTGAGATTTTGATTTTAATTGGAAACTAATCAATATTTGTGTTTTAGGAAATTTGTGGTTGATTTGAAGGAATAATTATACAAAGGTATGTGTGTTTTCCTCTCATTTTAGTTTTTCTAAGAATTTTGGATATAATTATGTTAGGAAATTTGTAGAAAATGTTTAGAATTTTGGATATAATTATTCTAGGAATTTGTATTTTATCCGTTCATGCGAAGTTAATCGGGTTGATTAACTTTGTATAATGAAATTAAATGGAAAACCTTACACCTGTTTGAAAGTCCGTGAATCAGATTGATTGACACACTCTTGAATTTCCATTTATTTAGACAATTTGGGGGTTCACAACTAGGTGTTGTGTAGTTTATTGTCTATGTGGTTAGGTTTTGATTTTGGGAAATTTAGTATATATCTCATCAATGTTCTCCAAATGTATTCTAGATATTCGTTTAAAATATCTAAGTCATACATTTGGAGAACAGTAGGGTGATACTGCTGAAATTTCTCTCGGTCGAAACTTAACCTTCTAGGTCGCAATCTATACCGTATATAATGTACACTCACAAATAGGATAAGGCCAAATCACCGGAGGCTAAGGAGATGAGCATGTTTTGACATTAACTTGTTCCAACTATGAGACAATATTAACACATTTACTTACATTAATTCTATTTTATCAAAGCAGACACAATGAACAGAGGTTGGATGTTAATATTGGATAGATCTTCTTATCATTATTTGTATGGGATCGACACCTTCATTGCCTTTGCACGTAGTCATTGTAGTGACCAAAGACAAATTTTGTGTGGGTGATGTAAATGTAACAATTGTTGTTGTATGTTGCTGAATGATGTCCATATGCATTTGGCACATGAAGGGATTGTACACACATACACTAATTGGATTTATCATGAATAGAACTCTACCGCATCGACATCTTCAGTTCTCAGGATCTGTCGAGATGAAAGTGATTTGGATAATGACATGACCCATTCCTAAAACACTTCGATAACCATATCCGGTCCTGATCCCGCCGGATAATAATCCCTAATTAGCAAAACTACCTTTAACTCTTGTTAGACAAAGGACATTCATATTGTCATACTGTTTATGCCTCCTCCTCTCATTTAGCCCTGATCTTGGTGAAACGGCCCTAGAGTGTTTCCAAAATCACGAAAAGTGTGAGTTTAAAAAAATATAGTTGGAAAAACATAAGTAATTCATCTTCCATTTTCTAAACTATGCATGCATAAATAAAACCATCAAATCATGGTTAAAAACAACAATAAATCATGAATTTCGAAATATAAGAAAATATTTGTAAATCATCAAATCTATACGACAACATTAAAGAAAAAACAATAATAAGCACATATAACCAACAAGTACCATCCAACCAATCCTCGATGCCAATATCAGTCATCATATCATATCCGCACTACAGGAAGGAAAACTACTGGGGAAAAAGAGCCCAGCTCTAAACATCCGAGTGTGGACCGACCTAGAAAACAAAGCCCAACTCTAGAGATCTGAGTCATAGCCCAATCCCCAGTCTCAAGAAACAGAATCCTACACTGGATGTCTGAGACTAATCCAATATCTAGCATAAGGAACAGAGCCTTGCTCTGAATATCTGGGCCCTGATCGTGACCCAAGATGGTTGATCGTGGCAAACAGTTCACAAATATCATGGAAACATACTGTAAGACCCGTGTCCTGGGGGGAACCGTGAACAATCCCACATTCCTGCGAGGGGGGAATGGTCTGGGAAGGGAATGGTGGTGTACCTTAAAGGTGTATGCACACATCTATCTAGCATGAGGCCTTCCGTGGTCGCGTTGGTTAGAGGCTTGCCGTCAAGTATTGCTCTACCACGAGGTCACGGGAACAAAACCCAGCGGGCGCATTGGAGGGAGATTCCCAATGACGTGCTGATCTGTGGACAATATCGTGCTAGATAGAGCGTGCCGCTGCACCACTCTGATTTAGATGAGGCCTTTTGGGAGCTCAGTGGCTTTGGGGGGATTGGAACCCCAAAGTTAAGCGAGTTGAGGCTGGTGCAATTCCATGATGGGTGACCCCCTGGGAAGTTGCACCGTGAGCTCCCGAAAACAAAACCTTGAGAGCGCAGGCTTGCTGTTGAGTATTGATGTGGCCCAAAGAGGACAATATCGTGCTAGATGAGTCGGGACTTGACAGAGGAGGGTCGGGTCCTGATAGAATGGTATCAGAGCCAGACCCCAACCGGGAGGTGTGCTAGCGAGGACGCTGGGCCCTAAGGGGGGTGGATTGTAAGACCCGTGTCCTGGGGGGAACGGTGAACAATCCCACATTCCTGCGAGGGGGGAATGGTCTGGGAAGGGAATGGTGGTGTGCCTTAAAGGTGTAGGCACACACTTATCTAGCATGAGGCTTTACGTGGTCGCGTTGGTTAGAGGCTTGCCTTCGAGTATTGCTCTACCACGAGGTCACGGGAACAAAACCCAGCGGGCGCATTGGAGGGAGATTCCCAATGGCGTGCCGATCTGTGGACAATATCATGCTAGATAGAGCGTGTCACTGCACCACTCTGATTTAGATGAGGCCTTTTGGGAGCTCAGTGGCTTTGGGGGGGAATGGAACCCCAAAGTTAAGTGAGTTGAGGCTGGTGCAATTCCATGATGGGTGACCCCTTGGTAAGTTGCACCGTGAGCTCCCGAAAACAAAACCTTGAGGGCGCAGGCTTGTCGTTGAGTATTGTTGTGGCCCAAAGAGGACAATATTGTGCTAGATGAGTCGGGACCTGACAGAGGAGGGTCGGGTCCTAACAGAGGAGGGTCGGGTCCTAACAGAACCGCAAGCCTGATACTAACTTGTCAGGACCGGTCCCAAATCCCCCGGGATTAACGTGGGACCCGCCTGATCCCGTCTGACACGAAGTGTCAGACCAGGGAAAATTCCATCTCTAGCCCTCGCCGGGGCTGTCAGAGTACGTCAGGATCGTAGGAGGAGGGGAGTGATGTCTCGTCTCTGCTACAGCCCGCATCCGTGATCAACCTGAAGGGCATTAAAACATTAAAAGTCGTGAGTGGACAAAACAAACATTTTCATTTAAAAACATTTTCGCACTAAGACAATTATGCCCTTCAATAAAAGCATATGCATGCATTCAAAAACCGTTTATCAAAACGTTCATAAAAAAAAAATCATTTGAAAACATTTCCTCAAAACTTTTCAAGGGTTCATGCCCGGCCCCATAAACCGTCATGACCCACCAATTGGGTCCTCGACCCGAAATCACAAGCTTACAAACCATAAACCAAAACATGGGAACCCAGCCCCAAATCATGTCACATGGGTCTCAGCCCAAAACGTTCTCAGTGAAATACCAAAACGTACAATACGGGGTCTCTGCCCCCAAACACCTTCTAAAACATCGAATACGGGGTCTCGCCCCAAAACACTTTCATAACACCTCATACGTACCGTCATACATATAACCCATCCTAGGCACTTCTGGAGAAGATGCCAACTCGGGGCACACAGCCCCTAGGGAACACATCCCCGATATAGTCACGATATCAATCCTCTCTATCTAGTGTGCACGCTACTCGGGGTCTCAGTCCGAGTCTTCTCCCAGGAATCTCCATCTGGGAGGCTCAATCACTGGATCTAGTCCGAGCTTTCTCTCTGGATCTAGTCCGAGCTTTCTCTCTGGATCTAGTCCACACATCTCACCGTAATCTGGTCCGGGACCACAACAGAATAAGTAACCACCACTCCTGGAACGGGATCCCTATGGGGATACCCACTCTGGTCTGTGGATCGTGACTCTCCAGGTCGACGCTGGAGGAGACCATATAAACATATGGATGGTTCATTCATTTTTCAAATCTCTTTCTTTCTTTCTCAAATACTTTCTTTCTCAAATACTTTCTTTCTCAAATCACTTTTCAACTGGGTCTCATACCCGATTCATCTCAATGGGATTCCTCGAATTCGATTCAATTCACTTTCACAGGCCTCGGCCTAAATCCTCAATTCAACAGGGTCTCATGCCCGAATACTCATTTCATAAAATGAATTGGGACTCAAGCCCGATTTCACAGTCAACAGGGCCTCAAGCCCGATATCACGACTAACTCGGCCCTAAGCCCGAAACCATAACTCAACGGGACTTCACGTCCGATTTCACAACCAACGGGGCCTTAAGCCCGATATCTCAACAAAATGGGTCTCAGGCCCGATATCATAAATCAACAGGGCATTAAGCCCGATAGTACCACTAACTGGGCCTCAAACCCGAATCGTAAACCAACTGGACCCCCGGCCCGATCGTATAACACAAATGGACCCTCGGTCCGATTCCTCATCAATTCAAACGGACTCCAAGTCCGAGAGTTGTAAATCAAATGGGTACCGTGCCCGATTTCATATTTCTAAATCCAAAATCTGTTTATTAAACCCTTATCGAAAACACGACAACCGAAGGTACAACATAAAGCCGAAAACCTCGAAAAACATGCAATTATGTCGATCCTAAGCTACCACAAACAATTGCACTCATGGAAACACAAAATATGTATTAAAATCATTTATAAACATTTATGCATGCATCGAATTCATAAAACAAGTCCACTCACAGACCGTCAGAAGCCGCGCCTCGATACGCTCGCCATAACCGTCTCCCGGGTCAAACGTCACCTCTGGGATTCCCAAACCTGTCCAATTTTTAATATAAGGTTACTAACTACTTAATTAACCTCCCATTAAAGCCTCGTAATTTTCCCGAACTTTTAACTATTTTTAAACCGACCCTAAACCTTTCGATAGCCCGAAACCTATTAAAACGATGTCCGATTGACACGAGACCAATCCCAAACTCTTCGTTACATCGAATAGAAGATTTTATATGTTGAAAACTTCCCCAAATTATGGCTCACACTCTCTCACATGCCCCTAGAAGGTCTAAAATACTGTTCATCCTCCCTAACCTCCAGCTTTACTATGCTGAATCGGTTTTACTGTTCATGCACTGTGCTGAACCGGCGTGACCGGTTCAGTGCTTTTCCTCCCTTATTTTGGTCCGATTTCAACCCTAATTAATTCTATATTTCATTTCTCTTCATTCCCTATCAATTCCAATCATCAAAACAACCTAAAAACACCTAAATTCCATGGTTCAATTGTTGAACCATACGGTTCAAACGTCCTAAAATCCATCCATGGTTTCACAACCGTCCTACACCTCCCAAAACCATTCCATTAGGACCCTAATAACCCCCTAAACTCATTCTAATCACCTAGAATCAACTATAGCATGCAAAACTAAAATAAAATGCAAAAGGGTTCAACCGTGTACCTCACGGATTCTTTGCCTCCACGCCGCCGTTCACGGCGGTTCTGGCCGCCCAGCAGCCGTCCTTAGTCTCTCACAACCCTCTCTGGTCACTCAGGCCTGCTCCTCTGGGATTGGGTTGGATTGGTTTGAATGGTTGGGTGAGATCGGGTAATGGGTGTGTGTTTGAACGAAGAAAATGAAAATGCACGGTGAAGGGAGATGCATGAATACAATTTGGCTGGCCTGTGGATGGGTGACACTTGTCACTCATCCATTGGGCCTCCATTAAATATCTGGGCCCCACTAAAGTCCAAAAGTTAGGTCGTTTCGTAACTTCACCGTCGAACGTCCAAATTCGACGTGCCGCCTGTCTATGGATTTGTATCGTCACGATCTACGTAACGGTCCTCGGCCCTCGGCCATTGGACATCCAGGTCAAAAGTCAACTATTTGCCCCATTTAACTAAAATTACCAAATTGCCCCTTAACTTCCAAACGTCATAACTTCCTCCTCGAACGTCGGAATTGAACGTGTCACCTGTCTATGAACTCGTGACGTCACGAACTACGTCACAGTCATCGGTCAAAGTCCATTTGACCACCTGAATGAAAAGTCAACGATTCGCCCATTTTAGGGGCAAAATCGTCATTTCGCCCAAACGTCTGCTAATCCTCGTCTAATCCGCGATTAGTCTCACTAATACATCATTAATTCTTAATTAATCTCGCTAAATCGGGACGCGTCGTCACAAACTTCCCCCCTTATGGAATTTCGTCCTCGAAATTCAAAGCGACCCGATTCCACAACTAAACTGTGGAATCCAACCTTATTCCTCGAAATGGATCGTTGCACCCACACGAGAATACTCGTGTAGCAGTACACGTCCAACACACATACCGTACTCATCGTACTCGTCCTCTGTACGTACCGTCATCAGAGCCTCCAAAGCTCCAATTCACTCTCGAGAACTACCCGTCAACTCGTACGTCTCACTTGAGACAACATGTTGACACTCATCGATCTCGCTTGTCACTCACTTAGACAGGTCAGCAACACCAGACTGACATCCAAACGGCTTTTCAGTCTGACTCTCTGACACTTCCATCTGACAATCGTCAAGCTGGAAATGCATTCCCCCTAAGGCTGTCACATCTAAGCTGGCGTCCTGCTCAGCATTGTATCGGACAACATTCTATGGATCCTGCCCTCACAATGTCACGAATCACATCGAACAGGTCATCCTCAGTCCTATGTCCAGACTGGCTCTAACTATTTGTACGAGTCAACTCTCTCAATTAGAGTCTCATCAATCACATCGATCTGAACGTATCAGATAACTATCCATTCATTACCCTCACAGGTCACATCCATCGTGACCAGCCGGTAACTCCCGGCTCCACTGCGCTTCACTGCGCTACTCTAACCTCGACTTGCGCTCGAGTCCTTGCATCGTATCGCACATCACTCAGTGATACCACTTGTCATCTAGACTCACCTCGAGTCTCCAAACTGACTATTGGATCAAATCCGATCGCCACTCATGTCCAACTAAGATTTTATTCAACCTACTACCAACTCAAACTCTCGGGCCATCTCAACCCGACATATCGATTGACCTTCGTCAATCCCATCATCTAACGTGCACAACACACCGGTGCACACATAACACATCAACATCGGGGTGTCACCCGAACTACTCAAGGTGTAACGACCCGTCCCGGAAATTAGGGTTAAGGAGGTGTTTAAGATGAGATTAGTGAGCTTAATCGGTGGTTAGTTGGTGACAATAGGTTCGTTAGGGTAGAATGACGATTTTGCCCTTGGTTCGGGCAAATAGTTGACTTTTAGTTCGGGCGGTCAAATGGACATTGACCAGTGACTGTGACGTAGTTCGGGACGTCACGAATCCGTAGACAGGTGGCACGCCTGATTCCGACATCCGAGAAGGAAGTTATGATGTTCGGAAGGTTGAGGGCATAACAGTAATTTGGGTAAAATAGGGGGAAAAGTTGAATTTTCGTACGATCGGGTACGTTGACCTAGGGCTGGTAGATAGATCTTGTCGTCCTGAGTTCGATGACAGGCGGCACATATTCATCGGACTTACGATGTGAGAGTTAAGGGTCTAGAAAGGTAAAGGCAAAGTTGTAATTTTGAGGTTCTAGGAAGGGCATTTTGGTCTTTTTGCACCTTGGGATCTGTGCAACAGAGAGGGAAGATGGAGGGCTGAGACTGAGCCACTTAGGAGAGGAGTTGAGGGATTGGTGACACGTGTAGGAGGTCTGGTTGGTTCTAGTGAGTGCACGGTCCAAGTATTTGGGGTGCAACCGTGCCGTGTGTGTTGTGTATTCCTCGACCCAGAGAGAAAGAGAGGGAGAGAATTGAGAGAATTGGGCGGTGATGGTGAGTGTGTTGTGTGAATTAGCGAGTGAGGAGTGATCAGAGGTCAAGAGGGAGACAAAGAGGAGGTTTTGAGGTACAGTGGCCGTGTGTGTGTGAGTAGTGAGCCACGGGAACCAGGGAGGAAACTCAGAGAAAAACAGAGAGATCGTGGTAGTGGTTGTGCCGTGTTCGACCAATCGAGGCCAGAGGAGGTGTCCAGAGGTTGGAGGTGGACGAGAGGAGCCGTGCCCTCACGGCTGAGCTCACGACGGCGACAGGAGGCAGGTAATTTCTTGTTTTCCCTTTCAATGCTCTGTTTTGCCGTCGAGTTTCAAGTCGAGAGTTGTAGCGTTAGGGGTTGAATCGAGGAGTCTAGTGTGATTTAGGGGACTTAGTAGGGTCCTAGGGTTCTTCTAGTTGTGTAGCCGTGACGGAGGAGTGCACGACGGAGTCTAGACAACGGAGAGTACCCTGTGTACTCTATTTTTCCCTTTCGCTTCAAACGTAGAGTCGTGGGTTTTAGGTGAGAGTCGACGGTCTTGGTGAGTTGGGTGAGGTTTAGGACAGTCCTAGGAAGAGTTTTGGGTAGCCACCGTGACGGGGGAAGACCTAGGTGGCCGGAGAAGGAAACATGGGTTTATCGGGTTTGTAGTTCGAGGTAGAGTCGACAGGTTTTAGGCCATGTCATGGTATTGGAGTGAGGGGGATGAGTTCCTTAGGACGGGACGAAGCAGTGGGTGAAGAGAGGAGTCGATTTGGTGCAGGTACGGCGGAGAACCGTGGACGCCGGTTCAAGTTGCAGACACTGTGCTGAACCGGGTCGACGCGAGGAAGACGACGGTACTGTAGCAGGCGCGTGAGGGCCACGTGCAGCCACTTTGGGCGGCGCGTGGGGCCGCGTGCGGCGGTGTTTGGGGAAAGTGTCAACTAGGTTTTTGGTCTAGGAGTTGTGACGAGTCTGTTGGAGTTGGTTCCGGTTTGATCAGACGTCAAATTGAAGTAGTTCCGCGAGGGTGAAGTTTTGGGGTTCCGATTCGTTACGTTTAGGACCCGGGGAGTTTTGAGGGAATTTAGGTGGACCTTAGTAGACGTGTTAGTGACGTACTTTGATGGTTGTTGACAGGATCGGGAGTTGCCGAGGAAGCTGAGGAACGTACAAGACGTTCGGGATGCGATTGAGGGCTCAGTATTGTGAGTGGACCCTTTTCTTAAACTCGAACATGCATAACTGCCTTTCTATAATTGTTTTATATATGTGATTTCTTGAATGTTTGATTTATGATGTGGTTTTACATAATTGCACGGTTTTCGAGAAATAACGTAATGCGAAGCTATGGTTTTGGGCTTTTAAATGATAAATGGGTTTCAATGCTTATAAAGGGATTTTGGAACATGATTTGACGATCAAGGTTTTCGGTTTTAGAATCGGATTTCGGATAACGATATTTGGTTTTACAATTGGAAAGTGAATTTCTGGATTTGGGTTCGGAATGACGGTTCTGGATACCGGAAGGGCATCAGACCGGTTATTTCGGATTCGGGTTTGGATGTGGATTTGGAAAAGGTTTTCACATGGTTTTGATTGGATTTGCTGAATCTGGATATTGGGTTTAAAGACCCGGATTCTGATTGACGGGGGACGGGCCCGGATTGAGTTTAAAGACTCGGGAGTTTAAAGACTCGGATATATTGATATTTCCCCCGTAGGCCTGTTGAGTTTAAAGACTCGGGAGTTTAAAGACTCGGATATTATTGGGGCCTGGATTGAGTTTAAAGACTCGGGAGTTTAAAGACGCGGATAGGTCCAGCAGGTTTGATCGGCAAATGATTGGTTGAACTTTATGTTTTACGTTCCGGTTTTATGATGCTTAAGATATAATTTTTATAACTGTTTTATAGTGTTTCTGTTTCTTATGACGTTTTATGATGATTGATTTATAACCGTTTTGATAACTGGGTTATGCATGTGGTTTCAAAACGGAGGGCTAAACCCGGTTTTTCTCGTAAATTGGTTTTGGCAAATTTTCTTTTATTTCTGGTTCACTCACACCTTCTGTTTTAAATTGCCCTCCAGGTCGTGGAGCTAGAGCGGGGTTTCGGCGTCGAAGCAGCGTCTGAGGCATAGAAGTCGCGAGAGGAATCCCGGAGTGGTTTAAATCTTTCCGCGTGCGTGTATCTAGTTTAATAGTTTTCTTTCCTTTGTATTGAGTACTATGCTCTGTAAACTGTTGACTTAGGGATTTTTATATATTTTCTCCTGCGTCTGACTGAGTATGTTGGTGGTTACGTGTGAGTTTTACTTTGGTGTTGTGTCGGGGTGTCAGACGGGAGCAGGATTTACCTCGGGTTCCGGAGTGGGTCCTGACACAAGGACTGCCCTCTCGCAATGTCCAACCACATACTACCATTCGCACCAAGCGAACGTCAATCCATCACCTCAGACATTCACTCGTCACATCCTGTGACGCTAATATACCATATACTCGTCACGTCAATCAAATTGACCCACAGCCTAGGTGTTCGGTTCTTACACCCTCTTGAACTCCTAGCTGTCATACCGTTCCTCGTCGTCCCACCTAGGGACAAATCCAAGATGATAAGATTTGATGTCATCGTCGAAAGGACTTTGATGTTATCATCTCGACTACAACCTCTCGTGATTCCGAACTTCCAATCACGTTGGAAACATACTTCCCTTCCAAATACGGAGCTCACTCATCACCCGAACATTTCTCACGTCTGATCCAACTCTGACTCACATAATGGACCGAAAATCACTAACATCGGTCGGTAGGATAAACAGATCGCAACGTCTATCGTGATCTGAAGCCAAATCTCTGTGTACTACCAAATCCGACAAACCGACCCATACGTCATGAGACGGCACTTACGTCATCTATTCACACAAGTAACTCACATTTCACCTCAATACTTCTGAGTACACCCTCGTGACTCAATCTCGTAGCACTGGGGTAAATAGTCTCCATTACTTGTGAAACTGATCTCCAACACAGGGAAAACTAATCTCCATCACTGAGGAAACAGGTCTCCATCACTGGGAAACTGGTCTCCATCACTGAGGAAACTGATCTCCATCACTGGGGAAACTGGTCTCCATACCCAGTACTCCCGTACCTCGCATTGAGCCACTTGGGATCCTCTCTGTCCCGCATATAACCATCACCTTCACTAGAGCGTGGCAAGTGTGCCAACACCCAACGTCAACATCTCGTTCTGTGATCGGACTCAGCCGTCACCGAGTCGAATCCAGAATCACTGTTCATACTGTGCGTCGCTCACGCACCTCGTATCATCGTCACGATTGACGAATCATATCGTCACAATCGTGACGGCAACCTGAGTCCATCCAACTTGATAAGACTCGATCACGTCTATCGATAGCAGCGTCTGTCACAACCTCGTGCAGACCAATCTCACAAACATTCTGATATCGACACTCCCAATCCATGCGGTTGTCCACCGCCGGTACCAATCGCCCTACACGCAACATCCACCGATCGGTCCATCTCTGGATCCAATCACAAGTACCACACTCCTGGTAACTTGTCCAACAATCACCTACTAGGGTTATCACAAACCCGACTGCCCGTTGCAGCCCTACCATCCTGACTGATCCATCCCTCTCGACTCCGAAGAGTCGTCATACTCCCATACTGGTACCAAACTAGCCAATAACTACACTCTGAGGATCTGGTCCTCTCGTAACTCTACGGCTCACAGCCGCTGGCCTCCGCAAGAACTTGGCCCTACTTTGTGCCTAACACTGCACAACGACTACACGTCGCAATCGTCACCTATCGTGTCACACCACAACTACTTCGGCATCTCCTGCCAGTCAACATTCCACCGAGATTCGACACATCGAAACATGGCATCATGCCAACTAGAATCACACGTTCCTATTCCCGACCGTCGTGACTATAGTCGTACAGGGTCATCGTATAACGGGCGACCCTAACCTCTGACCACCACTGATAACAATTCGTACTTCCCTTATCCGACACGACAGTAGGGTCACGACTCTCAAGTCGTCATACTGTATCCACGGATCCACTAGGTCCTACTCACCAGTGACACTATTGCTCCAAGCCGTCAGATTCACACGAATACTGATCCTCCTCGGGATCAAACTTCGAAACACGTGGCATGCACGGCATGGAATGCCAATCGAACCTCAAACGATCGTACCACTTGACAAACTTTACCTAACTAAGGTTCGATGCTACCAAATCCTCGTACTAATGCCCTAACTACCAGGTTGATGACGAGCTGTTACGACTTCAGAGACATCACATCCTCGACCTTTGCGCACTCCACACTCTGATACCAACTAGTATCAGAGTACCATGGGTATCAAATGAGCCTGCCTTGCTCTGATACCAACTTATCAGGACCGGTCCCAAAATATTCGTTACATCGAATAGAAGATTTCATATGTTGAACACTTCCCCAAATTATGGCTCATGCGCCCCTAGAAGGTCCAAAACACTGTTCATCATCCCTAACCTCCAGCTTTACTATGCTGAACCGGTTTTACTGTTCATGCACGGTGCTGAACCGGCTTGACCGGTTCAGTGCTTTTCCTCCCTTATTTTGGTCTGATTTCAACCCTAATTAATCCTATAATTCATATCTCTTCATTCCCTATCAATTCCAATCATCAAAACAACCTAAAAACACCTAAATTCCATGGTTCAATTCTTGACCCATACGGTTCAAACGTCCTAAAATCCACCCATGGTTTCACAACCGTCCTACACCTCCCAAAACCATTCCGTTAGGACCCTAATAACCCCCTAAACTCATTCTAATTGCCTAGAATCAACTATAGCATGTAAAACCAAAATAAAATGCAAAAGGGTTCAACCGTGTACCTCACGGGCTCTTTACCTCCACGCCGCCGTTCACGGCGGTTCTGGCCGCCCATCAGCCGTCCTTAGTCTCTCACAACCCTCTCTGGTCACTCAAGCCTGCTCCTCTGGGATTGGGTTGGATTGGTTTGAATCGTTGGGTGAGATCGGGTAATGGGCGTGTGTTTGAACGAAGAAAATGAAAATGCACGGTGAGGGGAGATGCATGAATACAATTTGGCTGGCCTGTGGATGGGTGACACTTGTCACTCATCCATTGGGCCTCCATTAAATATCTGGGCCCCACTAAAGTCCAAAAGTTAGGTCGTTTCGTAATTCGTGCAATAGTACCCTTAAACTTTCGTAAACCGTAACTTCGCCATCGAACGTCCAAATTCGACGTGCCGCCTGTCTACGGATTCGTATCGTCACGATCTATGTAACGGTCCTTGGCCCTCGGGCATTGGACATCCCAAGTCAAAAGTCAACTATTTGCCCCATTTAACTAAAATTACCAAATTGCCCCTTAACTTCCGAACGTCATAACTTCCTCCTCGAACGTCGGAATTGAACGTGCCGCCTGTCTATGAACTTGTGACGTCACGAACTACGTCACAGTCATCAGTCAAATTAAATTTGACCGCCTGAATGAAAAGTCAACGATTCGCCAATTTTAGGGGCAAAATCGTAATTTCACCCGAACGTCTGCTAATCCTCGTCTAATCCACGATTAGTCTCGCTAATCCGTCATTAATTCTTAATTAATCCCGCTAATTCGGGACGAGTCGTCACACTTACAATTATAACATTCATTAATTCCTTAAAACTGAATCCACATTTCAAAATCCGAGCCTAAACCCAAAACACAATTTAGGCAAAACCTTGTAAATGTGCACTTATAGTAGTTCCCATAAAATCATAAAAAAATCATTTAAAAATCATAATCAGAACATGACAATGAAAATCATATAAAAAAACACTTGAAATGATTAAATATGCATGAATAATAATTTATAGAAGAAAGGTCCATTTACACATCATCCATGCAGTCGGATGCTGAGTTGCACACTTATATGTAAATTTCAAAAACATAACCGCCTGTCGTAAATCACTAATAGAGGTTACCAACGTCTCAAATAGCCTTATATTTAATTCTCCTAATTTTAGAGATTAAAATACGAATGTAAACTACGCATAATACTTTGAATTGTCAAAATTACCTCGAGACAATGCATGTTTATCTCGAAAACAGTACCAATATGTCTGTAAGATCGAGTAATACAAAAGTCATGTTGTCAGTACCCGACCCTCCTCGGTCAGGACCCGGCTCTAGCACGATATTGTCCACTTTGGGCCTCCTCTCCCTCACGGTTTTGTTTTCGGGAGCTCACGGTTCAACTTCCCTGGGGGTCACCCATCATGGAATTGCACCAGCCTCAACTCGCTTAACTTTGGAGTTTTAATCGAACCAAAAGCCACTGAGCTCCTAAAAGGTCTCGTGCTAGATATGTGTGTGCATACACCTTTAAGGCACACCACCATTCCCCCCCCCCCCCCCCCAAGATCATTCCCTCCTCATAGGAATGTGGGATCGTTCACCGTTCCCTCCAGGACACGGGTCTTATAATCCACCCCCCTTAAGGCCCAGCGTTCACTGTTCCCTCAAGGACTACCAACTACAACCTTTTCCTCGAAGACTCGACTGAGGAGTAACGGGTAGTCCACTAATCCAACTCGAGGTCAAACCTCGCCTATCTTTTATTATACCGTTTATGCACAACCAATTGGTAGTGATGGAACCACTTGATTATCATGTCCCAACTCTTATGGGATCAACTCTCGCATCCAACACTCGTGCACACTTACTAAGGCAAGACAAAACACATGTTTCCAATTCAGGCATAGGGGTACAGAGGCATAATCCAATTCAACAAGGAGGATACTATCATCACAATCACATCCTCTCGACGCACTTGGCGTCCCTTAGAATCATAACAGTCGTAATCCTCTCTAGCGATCACTGCATCTCGTACGGCTACCCAACGAACTCAGATTGCTTCTAGCTCATTGGCATCACATCATCCAGACACACTCAACGTTATCCGGTATTATCCTATCACTGCTAACATTCCGACAATTCCTCTTGATCGCTGTTGGGTTCCATCTAACTCATCTCAATCACTGCTGAATTCCATCCATCTCATCTTACTCATCTCGATACAATTTGCACTGCCCAAAGCTCATCGTCTCGTCAACATCGAATGTGAGCACACTATGACCATGTCACAAACCTTTTCTTGTACCGAGCTAACAACCAAACCCTTGATCACGTCGGAGGAACTGTACCTCTCTCAAACTCAACAAATTTGAGTGAAAACTACGTAAGAAAGGTTCCTCGAACGTCGTCCAACTCTCATAGTCTCAACCATAACCCTCGATAACCATTTTTACCACACCCTCATACAGACTTAACCAAGACAACACTCCACTATTGAGACTTAGTACTCAGATAGGCAACTCGCCGCCTGTACCATTGCTCTGTACTATGCGGACCTTGTTCGATAGAGTGTAACCCAACATCTAAACCGTCTCTAGCGTTCGTACGCTCTCAGCTCAAGTGTAAAATCCACCGATCGGTCCACCCCGGGATCCGACATATCATCTCAAGATTGTACTCGTGGATCGGATCTCACTAGTTGCCTCTAATTTCAGGCCAACCATCGGTCATTACCTAGAAAAGTTGTCATACCCAGTGTCAGGACCCACCCCGGTTTCTCCCCGAAACCCGAGGTAAATCCCGCTCCCGTCCGACTCCCCGACACAACACCCAAGTAACACTCACGCAACCCAGTCAGACGCAGGAGTAATTAAACAAAATATTCCGACGTTAACATTTACAGAGCATAGTACGAAAATACAGGGAACTAAAAGTCGATAAATACATGCACACGGAAGACTTTAAACTACTCCGGGACCCCTCGCGTGACTTCTATGCCTCGGTCACTGCCTCGACGTCAAGACCCCGCGCTAGCTCCACAACCTGGAGGGCAATTTAAGACAGAAGATGTGAGTGGACCATAAGAACAGAAAGGTTTCTAAAACCATTTATCAAAAAGCCGAGTTTAACCCTCCGTTTTGAAACCACATGCATAACCAACAGTTATGAACACAGTTAAAAAAATAACCATTATAAAACATCATAAGAAACAGAAACACTATAAATTATCATAAGAAACCATAGCATGAGTATCAGAAACCGTATCAAATCCTCATTTCCCGATCGAACCTGCTGGACCTATCCGAGTCTTTAAACTCCCGAGTCTTTAAACTCAATCCAGGCCTTAATCATATCCGAGTCTTTAAACTCAAGGCCTACGGGGGAAAATCAATATATCCGAGTCTTTAAACTCCCGAGTCTTTAAACTCAATCCGGGTCTTTAAACCCAATAACCAGATCCAGCAAATCCAATCCCAAAACTATTTTTAAACCATTTTCCAAATCCTCATCCAAACCCGAATCCGAAATCACTGGTCCGAAGCCCTTTCGGCGTTCAGAACCGTCATTCCGAACCCAAATCCGGAAAAATATCCATTTTCATACCAAAACCACATGTAATCACAACTCATATTTCATAACCCATTTATCATCATCAGAAAACCTTTATAGGTGGAAATCCCCAAATGTGTCATCAAAATCCGAAAACCAGCATTTTCTCGAAAAACGTGCAAACATCTCAACCACGTATAATCACGTAAAACCATCATAACCTATGCAATAACATAGTGTCTTAAGTAAAACCATCAAAAACGTATATAAAAACAGTTATGCATGATCGAGTTTAAAGAAAGGGTCCACTCACAGTACTGAGCCCTACTCGCGTCCCGAACGTCCAGCCCGTTCCTCGGCTTCCTCGGGAAATCCCGATCCTGTCAATCACCGTCAATTTACGTCACAAATACATCTACGAAGCAACTACCTAATTTTCCTTAAAATTCCCCGAACCAAAGACTTAAAACCCGGGACCCTAAACATTCACCCTCGCGGAACTAAACTCAAACGACTTCCGATTGACCCGAAACCAACTCCATTGAACTCACCACAACTCCTAGACCAAAAGTCATGTTGATCGCTTCTCCATACGCCGCCGCACGCGCCCCCACGCGCCGCCCAAAGTGGCTGCGCGTGGCCCTCACGCGCCAGCTACAGTGTCACCCCCAACCTCGAGTGCACTGTGCTGAACCGGCCGCTGCAACTGGACCGGCGAGAGGTATTCTCTGCCGTCCGGCCACCAATTCACTCCCTCTCTTCTCCTACAGCTTCGTCCAGACACCACGAATCCATCCCTCAACTCCTCTAACCTCGACACAGTCCCGTCATCGTCGATTCAAGCTCGAACCAGACGGCCATCACACCCCTGTTTCACGATTCATCTGCTCCGGTCACCTCCCGTCACGGTGGCGACATCAGACGATTCCTAAGGCTTTACTGAACCTAGACCTAACCTCCGTTACCCTTGTCTCGCCCCCAAACTCGTCGACTCACCATTTGAATTTCACGGCCAAACAGAGCATCAAAGTGCTCATCATCGCCCGAGCTCCGCCGTGGACACTCCCGTCACGGCGACCATCCTAGTCGACACCTAGGACCTCCCTGAACACTATCCCGACCTCCAATCCTCTCGACTCTCAGCCCAGATCCACGACTTTCCAAATGAAAATCACGGGAAAAACAGAGCAAGAAGACTTACCCTTCGGTTGCAGCTCCGCCGTGCGCACCGCCACCTACCACTGTGATCGTTGGACTCCTTGCAACCTCCTCAGCCTCCCCTTGCCTTGGTTTGCCTCACCTCACGGCGTAGCCACCACCTCGAACTCTCAGGCTCCCTGTTTCCCCCAAACTCCTCCGCACCTCCACTGTGCCGCCGTGCACGATCACAGCTCCAATTCACCACCACCAGCTCACACTGACCTCACTGTCTCTCCCTCACTCACCCGCACTCAACACCAGCCAAGATCCTTCCTCAATTCTCCCTCACAAGCTCACTCTGTTTCTCTGTGCTTGTCGAAGAACCACACACGCACATACGGGTTCACCCAAGTATTTAGGACCGTGAACACACAGGATCGCACAAGAAGCCTCTACACACATGCCACATGTCACCATCCACTCAATCCTGATCCCACTTGGTTAAACCCCAGCCGTCCATCTCCTTTCTCTCTTCACAAATCCCCAGAAACCAAAAGACCAAAATACCCTCATGTTTTACTCATTTTTACGGTTTTACCAAAACTTCCTAGACCCGTAACTCTCGTCTCGTAAGTCCGATGAATACGTGCCGCCTGTCATCGAACTCAGGACGACGAAATCTATCTAACCACCCTAGGTCAACCTACCAAAACTCGATTATTCAAAAAGTCAACTATTCCCCCTACTTTACCAAAATTACGATAATGCCCTCGACCTTCCGAACATCACAACTTCCTCCACGGATGTCGGAATCAGGCGTGCCACCTGCCTATGGCTTCGTGACATCCTAAACTACGTCCTGGTCACTGGTCAAAGTCCATCGGACCTCCCAAACTAAAAGTCAACGTTTTTGCCCGAATTAGGGGCAGAATCGTCATTCTACACTTACGGACCTATCGGGACCACCTAACTGCCGATTAACCTCATTAATCACACCTTAACCATTCTACTTATCCCGGCTCTCGGGACGGGTTGTTACAATCTACCCACCTAAATAGAATTTCGTCCCCGAAATTCCACAGCTAGTTCCCAACACCTAGGGTCTCCTACTCGGTAAATAACAACCTCTCCTGGGTTTCCTGTCTATCATCTCCACCTTGGGTATTTCAGTCCATCCCCAACTACGGTTACTACGACCAACCCTAGCTATGTAACAGCTACATGGTGTACGCAAGGGAAACTCTATGAACAGAAAACAAAGGTATTATAAAATACCTTATTTCAGAGTACCCGACAGAAGTCATAGAGTACATCCTCGGATACAACCACCCTACCTTCCCGAACCAACTCGGCTACTAACCCAAACAATCGACCACCCATCTCCCCTCGACTGCTCGGCCACTATCGGAAGAAATCTACAAAGTCCTAAAGGCAAACTCTAGCTTGTGGGTTCTCTCCTCCAATAACCTCATATCGATTAGTTATAGTCACTCCTTTCCTATACTTCCCGTCAACCTGCTACGGAACTTACTGTACCACTCCAAGTCCTCTAGGAAAACTCCTAGACTCTACCCTGATATCCAACCACCAAACCGACAGCACAACCAAAAGTAAAACAAATACCTGTCCCCGTATCTGGTGTCGACTGATCCTCCTGCTGAGTCATCGAGAACACCCGGGCCTGAGATCCCGACGCTCTACCACGTCCCCTCGAACTACTCGTGGCTGTGCCACCACCTCCTCTCGTGCTTGCTGTCCCTGACGCTGTACTCTGCCCAGGCTCCGCTGCTCCTCTGCCTACACCACCTTCATGTGGCAACTGTGGACACTCACGTCGAAAATGACCTCGCTCCCCACAGTCGAAACACACATTCCAGCCTGGTCCACTGCTCGGTCTCCCTGTAGATGCTACAGATGTCGCACTCGCTTGCGGAGTCGGCGGTGCTCGGTAACCCCAAAATCCTGAATTCTGGGCACTGCCAGGCCTACCAAAACGATCATCGCCCGACGAGGACGATCCACCGAAGTTACCTCTTTTCGGTGTCCGCTGGCTCGACGCTCCAGGAATCGATGGTTCCCGGCGTCGCACCGGCAAACTAGCCTCAACTCGCACCGCAGCATCCGACAAGTCTCGGAGGGTAGCAAAAGATCCAGCCGTCACTACGGCTCGAATCTCGCCTCGCAGACCCAACTCGAACCTTCAGCACTTCTCGGCTTCAGTGGCCACAAAAGCAGGAGCAAACCGAGACAACATCTGGAACTTCCGTTCATACTCTGCCACTGTCATATTCCCCTGCTGGAGCTGCAGAAACTCCGCCTCCTTGGCATCCCGGAAAGAACGAGGATAATACTGCTCCAGAAACCGTTCCCTGAACGTCTCCCAGGTCACACTATGGACATCCCAACCGGACAACTCAAGAGTATACCACCACTCGTACGCTGCACCATCCAGTAGAAAGGTAGCCAACAACACTCGCTCCCCCGGCGGACAATGCATCACCGCAAAAATCCGCTCCAGTCTAGTAATCCACCTCTGGGCTTCTTCAGGATCAGCCCCACCACTAAACGTCGTCGCCCCGAGTCGCTTGGCTCGCTCAATCGTGGCACTCTCCGTCTCTCTTGCTACTTCTTCAAGTTGTGGAGAGGGTCTACGTCTCGGAGGCATCGTCAACCGCACACTGAAAGAGGCATAGAAGTAGTTAAGCAACTGGAACACAACCTCACAAACCAACAAACCCCACAAACCCGACAAACCTATGCTCTGATACCAATTGTCAGGACCCACCCCGTTTTCTCCCCGAAACCCGAGGTAAATCCCGCTCCCGTCCGACTCCCTGACACAACACCCAAGTAACACTCACGCAACCCAATCAGACGCAGGAGTAATTAAACAAAATATTCCGACGTTAACGTTTACAGAGCATAGTACGAAAATACAGGGAACTAAAAGTCGATAAATACATGCACACGGAAGACTTTAAACTACTCCGGGACCCCTCGCGTGACTTCTATGCCTCGGTCACTGCCTCGACGTCAAGACCCCGCGCTAGCTCCACAACCTGGAGGGCAATTTAAGACAGAAGATGTGAGTGGACCATAAGAACAGAAAGGTTTCTAAAACCATTTATCAAAAAGCCGAGTTTAACCCTCCGTTTTGAAACCACATGCATAACCAACAGTTATGAACACAGTTAAAAAAATAATCATTATAAAACATCATAAGAAACAGAAACACTATAAATTATCATAAGAAACCATAGCATGAGTATCAGAAACCGTATCAAATCCTCATTTCCCGATCGAACCTGCTGGACCTATCCGAGTCTTTAAACTCCCGAGTCTTTAAACTCAATCCAGGCCTTAATCATATCCGAGTCTTTAAACTCCCGAGTCTTTAAACTCAAGGCCTACGGGGGAAAATCAATATATACGAGTCTTTAAACTCCCGAGTCTTTAAACTCAATCTGGGTCTTTAAACCCAATAACCAGATCCAGCAAATCCAATCCCAAAACTATTTTTAAACCATTTTCCAAATCCTCATCCAAACCCGAATCCGAAATCACTGGTCCGAAGCCCTTCCGGCGTTCAGAACCGTCATTCCGAACCCAAATCCGGAAAAATATCCGTTTTCATACCAAAACCACATGTAATCACTACTCATATTTCATAACCCATTTATCATCATCAGAAAACCTTTATAGGTGGAAATCCCCAAATGTGTCATCAAAATCCGAAAACCAGCATTTTCTCGAAAAACGTGCAAACATCTCAACCACGTATAATCACGTAAAACCATCATAACCTATGCAATAACATAGTGTCTTAAGTAAAACCATCAAAAACGTATATAAAAACAGTTATGCATGATCGAGTTTAAAGAAAGGGTCCACTCACAGTACTGAGCCCTACTCGCGTCCCGAACATCCAGCCCGTTCCTCGGCTTCCTCGGGAAATCCCGATCCTGTCAATCACCGTCAATTTACGTCACAAATACATCTACGAAGCAACTACCTAATTTTCCTTAAAATTCCCCGAACCAAAGACTTAAAACCCGGGACCCTAAACATTCACCCTCGCGGAACTAAACTCAAACGACTTCCGATTGACCCGAAACCAACTCCATTGAACTCACCACAACTCCTAGACCAAAAGTCATGTTGATCGCTTCTCCATACGCCACCGCACGCGCCCCCACGCGCCGCCCAAAGTGGCTGCGCGTGGCCCTCACGCGCCAGCTACAGTGTCACCCCCAACCTCGAGTGCACTGTGCTGAACCGGCCGCTGCAACTGGACCGGCGAGAGGTATTCTCTGACGTCCGGCCACCAATTCTCTCCCTCTCTTCTCCTACAGCTTCGTCCAGACACCACGAATCCATCCCTCAACTCCTCTAACCTCGACACAGTCCCGTCATCGTCGATTCAAGCTCGAACCAGACGGCCATCACACCCCTGTTTCACGATTCATCTGCTCCGGTCACCTCCCGTCACGGTGGCGACATCAGACGATTCCTAAGGCTTTGCTGAACCTAGACCTAACCTCCGTTACCCTCGTCTCACCCCCAAACTCGTCGACTCACCATTTGAATTTCACGGCCAAACAGAGCATCAAAGTGCTCATAGTTGCCCGAGCTCCGCCGTGGACACTCCCGTCACGGCGACCATCCTAGTCGACACCTAGGACCTCCCTGAACACTATCCCGACCTCCAATCCTCTCGACTCTCAGCCCAGACCCACGACTTTCCAAATGAAAATCACGGGAAAAACAGAGCAAGAAGACTTACCCTTCGGTTGCAGCTCCGCCGTGCGCACCGCCGCCTACCACTGTGATCGTTGGACTCCTTGCAACCTCCTCAGCCTCCCCTTGCCTTGGTTTGCCTCACCTCACGGCATAGCCACCACCTCGAACTCTCAAGCTCCCTGTTTCCCCCAAACTCCTCCGCACCTCCACCGTGCCGCCGTGCACGATCACAGCTCCAATTCACCACCACCAGCTCACACTGACCTCCTTGTCTCTCCCTCACTCACCCGCACTCAACACCAGCCAAGATCCTTCCTCAATTCTCCCTCACAAGCTCACTCTGCCTCTCTGTGCTTGTCGAAGAACCACACACGCACACACGGGTTCACCCAAGTATTTAGGACCGTGAACACACAGGATCGCACCAGAAGCCTCTACACACATGCCACATGTCACCATCCACTCAATCCTGATCCCACTTGGTTAAACCCCAGCCGTCCATCTCCTTTCTCTCTGCACAAATCCCCAGAAACCAAAAGACCAAAATACCCTCCTGTTTTACTCATTTTTACGGTTTTACCAAAACTTCCTAGACCCGTAACTCTCGTCTCGTAAGTCCGATGAATACGTGCCGCATGTCATCGAACTCAGGACGACGAAATCTATCTAACCACCCTAGGTCAACCTACCAAAACTCGATTATTCAAAAAGTCAACTATTCCCCCTACTTTACCAAAATTACGATAATACCCTCGACCTTCCGAACATCACAACTTCCTCCACGGATGTCGGAATCAGGCGTGCCACCTGCCTATGGCTTCGTGACATCCTAAACTACGTCCTGGTCACTGGTCAAAGTCCATCGGACCTCCCAAACTAAAAGTCAACATTTTTGCCCGAATTAGGGGCAGAATCGTCATTCTACACTTACGGACCTATCGGGACCACCTAACTGCCGATTAACCTCACTAATCACACCTTAACCATTCTACTTATCCCGGCTCTCGGGACGGGTTGTTACACCCAGCCTTCTTCAGGGTCTAATCTCACTGAATCACAGGATCCTAATACCTCTATTATAGTATCTGATGCCAAACGCAACCAAACCAAGGTTCGTTTCCACTAAACTCTCCCAACCTTACCCAAACTATCAGGTTGATGACATGTTGTTTTCCGTGTAGAGATATCACATTCGGCACATGCGTAACACTCTAAGAGTAACCCAGTGCTTTGATACCAAGTTGACACGACCCATCCCAATCCTCTCTAGATTAACGTAGGATGTGCCATGCTCTCATCTCACACCTCGTGCTAGACCAGGGATACACCTAAACCCTTTCGGGGCTACTAGAGTACACTAGGATCTGTGGCGACATGTGATGTCTAAGTCTCTGCTACAGCCCATATTCGTGATCAACCTGAAGGTTATTAAAACAGTAAAAGTTGTGAGTGGACAAAAATAAATAGTTTATAAAACCATTTCATGAAAAGAAATTTATACCCTTCACTAAAAAGCATGCATGCATCGGAAAACTAGTTATAACAACCATTTTATTTAAATCAATTCATATGGCTTTTCAAATTAAAACTCAATGAAAACTTTTATCAATCAAGCCATTTCCTCAGTGGGGTCTCAACACAAAACCAAAACACGTGGGGTCTTTGCCTAAATCAGTCAAAAACGGTATACCAAATCGTTGACATCCCTGATGTCTAATCAATAATGTCATAGTATCTAAGGCTATGCGTGCCACTTGGGGGCTTAAGTCCGAGTCCTTCCCCCGGACCCTGTCTGGGGTGATATCAATAACTATCAATCCTGATCTCGAGCCTCTCCTCGTTGGAGTGGCCCCTCTCAGGCAATGCTCGCACTCCTGGTCCTAAGCCTCTACTCGGACCGGCCCCTCCCAAGAAATGCATCACGACTACTCCAGGATACTACGAGACGTCTGGAGAGAAAATCCACACATAAGGAAGGTATATGTAAAACAGCAACCAATCCAGTGGAAAATCATTGTAAAACCATTTATACCTCAAATCCAGTCTAAAACATTTCAGTAGGGTCTCAGCCCGAGGTATATCTTTCACAAACTGTTTCCACAAAATCAGGATTCCTTAAATCCAATCCAATCCAAATCTCATAAGGACTCAGGCCAAATCATCTTAATAGGGTCTCAAACCAGAAATCTCATTTCATAAACCATAATTGGGACTCAAGCCCAATATCATAAACCAACTGGGCCTTAAGCCTGATATCATAAACCAACTGGGCCTCAAGCCCGATAAAATATTTCCAAATCCAAAATCATTTCATTGTTCAATCATTTTATAACACATGCACGTATAAATCCGGCATAAGCAGAAAGTATCACATAAAATATATATCTCGAAATACATGCAATACCACATTTGTATGAAAATGCCAAAACACCAAAATCATATGCACTCAAGGCATCTCATATCAAATATATAAAACATATAAAACAGTTATGCATGCATATTTAGAAATCAAACGTCCACTCACAGAACGTCTAGGCTGCGCGCATGCAAGTTGCGCCGTAAGCCACTCCGACGCTAAACCGAACTCTCTGGGTCATCCAGACCTGTCCAAAATAGACTCAAAGGTCACTACCAACCTAGATAAGTCCTAATCAAAAACCCTCAAAACTCTCGGAAAAGTAAACGTGTCCCAGACACGTTTTCCTAGGCCAAAAATCTCAATTTGACCAACGTAATGATCTTCGATGGAACTGAAACGACCATCATTGGATTCAGAACATCGAAACCTTTCAAATGGGATCGATCTTTCCTCAAAATTTGTGCCCACGCGACCCCGCGCAACAGTTTAAGTTCCTGGTTAACTTTGGTCAAAAGAACGCTGATGTCTGCAAAGTCAATGCTAACGTCACGATCAATGGTCAAAATCAACGGATGACGTCAGGCTGACAGGTCTGACACTTGTTAGGCCTGACATGTGTCATGTGTTAGCCCCTGATTGGTCCACATGTCTGACATGTCAGTGCTGACTGTGCCTAACAGTATGCCATGTGCCAGCTCCCTATTGGCCACATGGCTCGACACCTCTGACAGATGATGATGTCACCTGATGATGTCATCATCGTCAATCTCCAATCGGGTTGACCCATTTTTTTGCAACCGAGTCAACTGGACCAGCGACTTGGCCCGACTCGATCTTCTTCCCCTAACCACCAAATCGTACCATTTTTGAACCCCTAGACTCGTGATGAACCCAGAAACAATTCTATGGACTGAAAAACACCAAAAAGGGTCGAGAAATTACCTTCCAAGCTCAAGGTTTTCAATTGAACTTTTAGACCTTCCCCAAGTTGATTCCAGCCACCTCAATCCTCGAAATCGGTCCGTCCCTACAAGTTTTTACAGTACCTAGAAATCACGTTTGAACATTAGAAACGTCCAACAATCCCTAAATTTCAACTTAAAAAATTCGAACCTTAAATCTGACTGTCTCAGGTTTCCAGCGACTGTGCACGGTTGTCCAGACTGTTGCCACCATCTCGGGTTTTTGGCCATTAGATGAGGGACATGTGTCACTCATCAATTGGTCCACCTAGATTTTCTGACAAATCCCAAAAAGGCCAACTGTGCACATTCCTCGTAAAATGTGAATAATACTAATTTTCTTTCGTGACCCGTAACTTTCCCGTACGATGTTCGATTTCGATTTGCCGCTTGTCTATAGACTCGTATCGTCTTGATCTACGTAATAGTTCTCGTTCCTCGTTAATTTGACCTCCCGAGTTAAAAGTCAATATTTTACCTATTTTAGGGGCAAAATCGTCATTTTATGCCAATCGTCCGAAAAATCATTGACTAATTCCTAATTGGTCTCGATAATCCTCAGTTAGTCCTTAATTAATTAGTAGATTCGGGACAGGTTTTACATCCAATCTATTCTAAACGTGTCCGAAAGAGGTTCTGCAAACCCAAAACAGTAAAAACTCGCCTTGAATCTATCATGGTCGATCTAAAACTCACGGTCTATGTCGAGCTCACTTTTGAGTTTCTTCATGCATGCAAAGCCCTCCAAAACTAGCTCATAACTAATTATTTGAACTCCACAGAGTGTTTAAGTGCCTAGTTTCAAGTTGTGAGGCTTCGTAAAGCTCACATGATCAAATTTTCATTTTTTTACATTTTTCAGGTTCTCGATTTTACTGGGATTTTCGAGTCTAAAGGTGCTTCCTCCTTCCAGTTCTCCTTCTTCTTTTTTTCTCATTTTTTTCTCTCTTTCCTTCTGGTTCTCTCTTTTTTTTTTTAATTTTTTTTCTTCTTCACCACCTCACGAGTTATATAAACCCACACACACAAAGCACCCACTACCATACCATAGTAGTGCACATACCCCACCAAGCACAAGATAAGGGAAGGGAAAGGATAAATACACTTGTCACTATCACAGCTTATCTCATATTGTGAAATTACCAAAATGCCCTTTAAGCCAAAATTACCATAATGCCGTTATTAAATTTGGACATGTTTTGAATCCATTTGATCTCCGATTTCAACATATTACCTGTCTATAGACTCAAAATTTCAAGACCTACGTAACGGTCCTCACGAAATGTCCCAAAATTGCACAGGTCAAAAAGTCAACCTTTGATCTTATAAGGGCAAAACCGTTATTTCCTATTTAAGTTTCCAAAATTACCTTTTTCAAATTTGTAGACCGTTATAACCTACCACCCATAAAAAAAAGTTCTTCCGCGAAATTTTTAATGAGCAAGTGTGAGATAGATATCCTATTCCCATGGAACTGTAATACATAAGCCCTAATCATATTCTTCAACATCTGAATAGTTTTCTCAAGCTAACCATCCATTGGGGAATGGAAAACAGTACTATATGCAACTTCATTAGGCATAAGTGGGTTTGGGATCCCATATAATCTAACTAAATCACATAAGAAACCTCGGAGCTGCGCTAGGCAACTTCCGAGTCACATTCAAAAACTTATTACAATAGTAATAAACATTACCCATGAATTACAACCTCGTAACCATGCTTAACCCTTCGTCAACTCGAGTATCAATCACAAATATATAACAACATTACCAATAGGCTATCTTGGGAACTGCATAAAGCACAATCCAAGTCAAGTTCAAGAACTGCACTCACGCATCATCCAGACACATCTAGGAACTGCACGTAGCATTATCCAAATGATAATAATATCCCCTGAAAACTACATGTAGCACCATCTGGTCCATGTCTAAGATCTCATCACATTCCTTAGAAACTAGTATCTACTAGCTGTACATCCTGGCCTTTTTCCAACCGACTATCTTGTCAAAGTAGATAGCCTCAAAACCTCAGGATCTACGGAGTAGAGCTCCGGACGTCCGAGTCCCATTTTCTGAAATCAGCGACGTCTGGGAAGCCACCCCAGGTTCTAGCTGCTCCCATCTAGAAGATGCCATATCACATCCCTCAAGATCTACGGAGCCTAGCTCCGGACGTCTGAGTGATAACATATATGAGAATAATTTACTAAGGTCAAGCAATTCACAAACATTGAGAATAACAACACTAGGCATAGGCTAGTACCATGAGTATAAGCTGATTGGGAGCACCCCTAGTTTCAGCTGCTTAGGAAACAAACATAGCACAATTACCTCATTTCTGTTGTACCAACAAACTTTCCTTTATTTTGCTAGTAACATCTTATAGCTTTCTATGGGTGGCGAAAGATCCTATAGTCACATCGGCCTGAATTTCATTTTGTGGAACCAATTCAAATTGTCAATACATGATTGCCTCAAATCATTGGGCCCTTAACAAAAACTTGAGTTCCCCCAAACTCCTATTCGCTATTCAAATTGTAACTAACAATTTCACCATTCGGCTCCTTCCCGAGCCTCATTTTTTAATTCCAACTTCTTCTGAGTCCTAGACCTCTAGCCTAACTCAAGTCCAAGTCATAATCAAATATTTTGACTTCTTATTCAAGGCCCTAACGGATTTTCAAATTCATGCCACCATTTGACATACCTAGTCATCAAGTAAAACATCATGATTTACATCAAATCTTTCTGTCACTTTGAGACCTCTCTAATACTCACTCTAACCGAGAAACTAGTTCATCTATGGTTTCTGGGTCCAACTCGCTCGTAACAGGTCCAACTCTCTCGTAACATTGTAACTTTATTCACTAATTTCACGTACTATCCAGACCCACATAGTTCCTTCTATACTGAAGCGCGATAACTCTTATCATGACCCAATAATCCAAGGTCCATTCCAGCCCTAAGCCCGTCCAGGGCTCGTATACTCATCTCATTATAAGGCTGTGTATGGGGCTTGCATATTGGAGGCATCACATTCAGTACCCACGCTCGGATACGAAGATGATAGGACCCATTCCTAAAATACTTTGATAACCAATGTCGGTCCTACTCCAATCTGACAATAATCCCCAATTACTGAAACTACCTTTAACTCTTGTCAGACAAAGGATATTCATACTGCCTTACCGTTCATGCCTCATCCTCTCATTTCATCCCAATCTTCGTGCAACAGCCTTGGAAGGCCACCAAAATCACCAAAAAAGTGTGAGTGGACAAAATTAACCTTTTAAAAATATAGTTGGAAAAATATAAGTAATTCACCGTCGGTTTCCTAAAACTATGTATGCATAAATAAAACCATCAAGTTTCGATTAAAAAAAAGTAACCCAAAAATTTCGAAATACAAGCAAATATTCATAAATCATCAAATTTATACGAAAACATCAAAGCACAAATAGCAATAAGCACGTATAACCAACCAATACCGTCTAACCAATACTTGATGCCAACATCAGTCATCATATCATATCTGCACCACCAGCAAGCAAACCACTCAAGAAACAGAGCCCAACTCTGAACATCCAAGTATGGATTGACCTAGGAAACAAAGCCCAAATTTGGACGTCTACGCCATAGCCCAATCACCAGTCTGGGGATATAGAGCGCTGCTTAGGACGTTTAAGTCTAATCCAATATCCAGCCCAGGGAAATAGAGCCGTGTTATGGACATCCGAGCGCCAACCATGTTCGAAGATGGTTGATCATGGAAAATAGTTCACAAATATAAAAAAAACATACAATTATAACATACATCAATTCCTGAAAACCGTATCCACATTTCAAAATCCTGGCCCAAGCCCAAATCATAATTTAGATAAAACATCGTAAAATGTGCACTTATAGTAGTTCCCTTAAAATCATCAAAAAACATTTAAAAATATTAATCAGACCATGATAATGAAAATCGTAAAATAAAATGCTTAAAATGATTAAATATGAGTGCATAATAATTTATAGAAGAAATGTCCACTCACACACTGTCCACGCAGTCAGATTCCGAGTTGCACGCTTTTTGTAAATTTCAGAAACTTAACCGCCAGTCATAAATCACCACTAGAGGTTACTAATGTGCGAAATAGCCTTATATTTAATTCCCTTAATTTCTGAGATTAAAATACGAATTTAAAATTACGCATAAAACTTAGAACAATCAAAACTACCCCGAGACGATGTTCGTTCGTCTCGAAAACTATACCAATGACTTGTAAGATCGAGTTATACAAAAGTCATGTTGGCTGAAATTCTTAAAATGATTAAATATGAGTGCATAATAATTTATAGAAGAAATGTCCACTCACACAATGTCCACGCAGTCAGATTCCGAGTTGCACTCTTTTTGTAAATTTCAGAAACTTAACCGCCAGTCATAAATCACAACTAGAGGTTACTAATGTCCCAAATAGCCTTATATTTAATTCCCTTAATTTCTGAGATTAAAATACGAATTTAAAATTACGCATAAAACTTAGAACAATCAAAACTACCCCGAGACGATGTTCGTTCGTCTCGAAAACTATACCAATGACTTGTAAGATCGAGTTATACAAAAGTCATGTTGGCTGAAATTCCAAACACTAGGCCATGTGCCCACACGTGTCGTTGACAATCTCTCCGTGTGGGCCTCACACGCCCGCACAGAAGTTGACCTTAAGATGGGTCAGCCCACGGGTCTGCATTTAGGACCTAACCCAGGTGACCCGACCCGATCCCAATTTCTTCATTTTCACCCTTTTTCTTCCCTTCCACATCCAGTCTATTCCAAACGTGCCTAGAAGAGGTTCTTCAATCCCAAAATAGGAAGAACTCTCCTTAACTTCATGGTGATTGGTCTAAAATTCATAGCCTAAGTTGAACTAACTTCTGAGTTTGTTCCCACGTTCAAAGCCCGCAAAACTGGCTCATAACTAGTTATTTGAGCTCCACCATGGTGTTAGAATACCTAGTTTCATGTTGTGATGCTTTGTAAAGCTCACACAATCAATTTTCCATTTTTTTTTTATGTTTTTCAGATTCTCGGTTTTACTGGGCTTTTCGGGTCTAGAGGTGCTTCCTCCTTCCAGTTCTCCTCCTTCCTTTTTTTTTCTCTCCTTGCTTATGGTTCTTTTTTTTTCTTTCTATTTTTCTCCTTCACTTCCTCCTGGGTTATATAAACCCCCACACATAAAGCACCCACCGCTATGCCATGGCAGTGCACACACCCCACCAAACAAGAGATAAAGGGAGGGAAATGATAAACACGCGTGCTACTGTCACACATTATCTCTTATTGTGAAATTACCAAAATTTCCTTTATGAAAAAATTACCATAATGCCCTTATCAAATTTTGACCATATCGAACCCATTTAATCTCCGATTTCAGCATACCACTAGTCAACAGACTCAAAATTATGAGGCCTATGTAATGGTTCTCACAAAACATCCAAAAAATATCCAAGTCAAAATTCAACATTTGGTCTTATAAGGGCAAAACCGTCATTTTCCTTTTAATTTTCCAAAATTACCTTTTTCTAATTTTCGGGCCGTTATAGATAATTGGTGTGATAATTATCAATTAGTTGAAATATTAACCAATGATTTTTCTCCCACATCTGATGATATGGATGATGATGTCCCTAGGTCTCAACTCGAAGAGTCTGATCTCCATTACAAGAGGTTGGTGAAAGAAACTCAGTGCGAATTATACTTTGGTTGTAAACCCCTTTCAGTTCTACCGGCAGTTGTGGAATTGATGCACATGAAAGTTTAGTATAATCAAATGAATAAGCATTTTGATCACATATTGGACATTGTCTTCTGAATGCTCGCTGAAGACAACAGTCTCCTTAAAGATCATTACAGCTCAAAGAAACTCTTGAGGGATCTCAGTTTAGGGTATGCGAAGATCCATGCATGTAAGAACAACTGTGCATTTTTTTACGGTGAATTCGAGAAACTCAACAAATGTTCTTGTACAATGAGACTAGGTTTTGAAAGAATAATATTTTAAATAAGGAGTTGCGTTATTTTCCACTGAAGCCAATGTTACAAGGATTCTTCATGATAGGATTCGTCCCAAAAAGATTTTGATAACCATGCCCAGTCCTGCTCCCGTTTGACAAGCCAATTGAAGTTCTGAAAACACCCTCAACACTTGCCAGACAAGGGATCCTGGCGTACTCTGTTAGCCCGAGTGGGTTTAGGTGTATCCCTGGTCTGGCATGGGGTGTCAGACGGGAGCATGGCACATCCCGCGGTAATCCCCGGGGGATTGGGATGGGTCGTGTCAGCTTGGTATCAGAGCACTGGGTTGCTCTTGGAGTGTTACGCATGTGTCGGTGGAGGCACTAACTTCCAGTTGCGCTGTTACTAAAGTCCATCGAGTCGAACTTATTAAATTTCTGTATTTTCCTTTCCAACCTAATTGCTCTGATAAACTAGTTGGATTTATTGTAAATTTTGATTACATAGATGGTTATATAGTTGTATTGTGATTTGTACTATTTAGATTTGAGGTTGGTATATCATCCTTTGTCTAACAGGTGGAAGACAGTTTGACCATTTTATAGGAGTGATTCTGCCAAATTTTTAGCAGAATTCTCGTGACTAATTACGAAGGTGTAAGGGTATTTAGATATTATATTAAGTTTTCAGGAGCTGTCAGATGAGAGCAGGACACTTTTCACAAATTTCGAGGAGAAATTCTGCAATGGTCTTATCAAAACGCCTCTTATACATTCTAAAACGTAACAACTTGGCTCCACTATTAAAAGTTTTGCCCAAAACTACTATTAAATATTGAAGTGGAGTCTAGAGAACTTAGAAATTTCCCATATGTCGAGTCTCATTTTCCAACAATTACCAACTTCATTAGAAAGGCGTATCTCAGTTTGTTCGATTAGGGTGTTTTTTTCATCCCATTTTTTTCCCTTTAATTTTGGGCACTAAAATAAGAAAGTTGATAGATAAGTCATTTTAATAAGACTGATAAAAGTTGAAAAATGGAACCCATAAATACAAAGTCATCATTTAACATAAGCTAGTATAGAAAAAGTGGGACAAAGTTGTTACATTCTAGAAAGTAATGTGGTGGGGGTGTTTATTAAATTTAAAAAATCAAGATACATTTGTGTTACAGAGGACGTAAACACATTATAGTATAATATAATTTTCTATTCATTCCATCAATATAGTTCATATGTAATTTTCTATTCATTCCATCAATATAGTTCGTATGTAATTTTCATTAAGTTTTACACGACATATATGAGTCATAACGACGATTCTATCTTTGAATGTGCCTCCTCAGTTAAAATAAAAACGAAGGAATTGCAAAAGGAGAGGTGATGTGGTGAAGGTACCCCAGGCCCCCCCACTCCCAGTCTTTCATTATGGTTGTTCGTTAGTAAAGTGACAACAGTGCAAGCACTCAAAAGTCCACTTTTCCTTAATCAAATGATAAATATATATATATATATATTTACTGTTAGATTCGCTCACAGGATTACCAAATATTTGGTGATCCGCTATCCACGCTGTTAGATTATCATCGTCATCCTTCATTTTCGAGTATAGTATTATCTCATGTTTACATAAACTATCTAGTGTATATATCATTATATAAGTAAATATTTATTTGATGTCGTTTTAAAAATAAAAGATTTAAATTATGTCGAGAAATTATATTAGAATACGTAGATGTACTAAATGTGTCAAATGATTATAAAAAGACACCATCTAATAATTCGATCTACATTAAATTCTAACTCAACATTTCTTCATTAATTCACTCTCCAAACCTGAGTATTTTCCCTTTAATAAATCGACATTGTCCCATTTTTATGTTTGGACGCAGAAAAAACTAACTAAAGCTAGAAGCCATAGGGGCGACCCAGATGCACACGATTAAGCTAAAGAGTTTTAAAAGCTGCTAGAGATCGTATGATCGTACACATGGGAGTTGTTATTCTTATGTCCCAAAGAGCTTATGGCATCTGTCATGAAATATGTGCTTGAAGTAGATAGAAGTAAATTTTGAAGCAAAGTATTTGGTATTCTTGATGAGCGTGAAAAGCTTCCAAGTAACATCATCATACTTATTTAGAATGCAATCAATAATGAGTTTTTAGTCTTGTGGAATCCAAAAATCACCCGAAAATTATGGAGCTACCACATAGTCCATAAGTCTTAAAATATTCAAATTGACACTGACAATAATACTAATGGCTTGCAGATACCCGCACATTAAATAATCTATTTATCAGCTAAATACGTTATTTAATCGGGTTAAAAGTCTTCGTAATATTAATAATCTACCCGAGAGTTGATTGTTGTTATTCTTAATAATGACCAATTAATATTGATATTAAATTGCTATAAATATCATCATAATGAACAATTATTATAATTATTAAATAATATATTTTTATTTAAATATATTATTTATTAATTACAAATCAACCGACCAATCAGAACGCTCCGAGGCTCCCAATGATTCTCTATAAATAAAGGCGACCTCTTCACTTTCAAGGTAATTCAATTCAACTCTTTTTAAGCTCTTGAGATTTCTCTTTCAAAGTTAACTTAAGTATTGGAGCGTTCTTGGTCGATTAACCCCAGGGTCTCGATCTTGAATGAACGATAGCTTACTATTTGTTGTTTGCAGGGATTTAGGAGAATTTTGAGAGTACAGACGAATTCTGCTTCAACAATTGGTGCTTTCATTGAGAGTCGATGAAGAAATATTCAAGAAGAGCTCTTGCGATCGTTCATCGTTCATCTTACTTCGTTCATCGTTCATCAAACATTGTTCGAAGAGCTTGAACGTTGTTCATCGTTCGACAAAGAACTTTTCGGTCAAGATTCTCCGATTCAACATGGCTAGGGTTTGTCGATCCGTTCGATCAGCTGGAAATGATGTATTAGCCTCAACAGGACAGATGGGGAATGAAGCTCACATAGGGACTCCGGAGGAGCGCTCAAGTCGGCTCCGATAAGTGTCCATCAAGGCGCCAATGCAGACTCAAGGTCGGATTCCAAATTTCAGCTTCGAAACATCCTCTCCCTAATAACTCAACTGCCAACATTGGGAGAAGGCACTTCAACTTTTCAAACTAATAGGCGCCTGGTGGAAGAAGTCCCAAGGCAAAGTTAGCCCCCATGCAAACATGGATCTACGGGATTTCCTGGACAGACACCATGACATCACAAAAGAGTATCGAGCTTAAACTAGACTTGATGGGGACCAGAAACTCCTAAGGCGAAGGTCTCAATGTAATGTGCACTAGTCACATACACCTCAGCGCCAACCTCCTAAGGATAACTTATCTCAATAGGTCGAAAGGTTGAGTAACCAAGTCCAAATGCAATCAGAGCTTTTGCAACAGTTCCTGGTAGAATGAACAACTCAAGAACCTTTGAGACATTCCACCTCACGTAGAAGGCAAGGGGACGTTCCAAGGCACCCAGGAAAGGAGACAGTTCGATGCTAGACTATGTCTCGAGACACCTCGCTAAGTGACTCCGGAGATGAAAGTCACACTCGCAAAGAAAAAAGCCCACAACGCCCATGGCCAACAGTGCATGAGCGACTTGGAAAACAGTTGGGGGCATCATCCCGAATAGAGCACTCACATGGGAGCTGGGGACACCATGTGGCTTCCTAGAAAATCCCAAGACGTTCTGCTCATTGCGATGAGGGGGTTGACAAGGCTTACTCACTAGCGCGAACTCAAAGGTAAAATGTTGAGACTCGAGGAGGTTCCCGACGGTTCGTAATGACACCTCACCTCAACAAGGCATGATGCAAGCTGATGATGTACAAAGGATGTTGGACCAACGCCTCTGTGCCCAGTACGATGGCGATCTAGAAGACGATATGCGTCGCTAAATTCAGTCAACCTCACCCTTTGTGAGAGATATGGAGGATGAGACATTCCTTCAAAGATTCGTGACGCCGAACTTCAATCAGTTTAAACGAACTTCCGACCTGTTAAAACATATAGATTACTACCGGGGAGTCATGGTTCCCTGTAGACACAATGACGCACTCATGTACAAAGTGTTCCAAGCCTCTCTTCAAGTCCAAGCCATGACATGGTTCAATCATCTCCCTCGGAGGTCGATCGCTTCTTTTGAAGAGTTGGCTCTGGTATTTGTGAAGGAGTACTCGCAACTTCGTACGGTCGAGGTGAAGCGAGAAAAAGAGAGCCTTCACCAATACATTTGGAGATACTGCGAGGAAAAGTCTCAAATTGTTGGCTGCAACGACCTTGTTGCTGCAAGGGCGTTCAAACAATGGCTTCCCCGAGACAGCCAGCTCTATGGAGACATTGTCATGGGCAGTGGACGAAGTCTCACAACGATGCCAACCATACACAGGATCATGCTAGGGAGAGTGAGAAGGACTCTGATAAGGATGATTCACTTGGCAAATTTGCGCATGGAAAGTCCAACAAGCGCAAAACAGATCAACCTTCCGAAACTCCAGCAATAGGAAAGCCTAATTTGTAGTTATCTCTTCCTGTCCACAAGATCCAGAATGAGATAAAAGATAAACCCTGGTTCAAAAAGCCAGAATCAATCAATGCGACCAAGAGAAGGTCGATAAGACGAAGTGGTATGCCTAACACGAGTGATATGGGCATAACATCGGGAAATGCATATCCTTCGAGAGATATCTCTGGAATCTCATCAAAGAGGGATAATGCACCGACTACGTTAAAAGGAAGGCCACAGATCGACCCACAGACAAAGGACCAAAGGAACCTGTAGCAAAAATGATTCGCATCAACACAATCATAGCATAATTAGAGTTGTTGGGAACCACTTCCAAATAGAAGAAAAGAAAGATTCGAGATGCAGTAGCCGTTTCTCAGGTCTCCCACGTCACCACCCCTAGGGTGGCAAACGACTTTGTCGTTTGTTTCTCTTTGAAGGACAAGGTATGACTTGATTGGCCGCACGATGATCCTCTAGTCGTGTCAATCCAGCTTGCACAGGATCAAGTTGATCGGATTCAAGTAAATGAAGGAAGTACAGTAAATATCCTTAGCTTGAATGTTGTACGAAAAATGGGATTGCAAAGCCTCACTACAAAAAGCGTCACCTGCTTCGAGGTTTCAACGGGTCAATCAACATGACCGTAAGCATTCTCTAGCTGGATTTTCAATCTGATCCCGATGTCACATCACAAACGTTCTACATCATGGACAAGTATTCGTCGTACAATGGAATTTTGGGAAGACCATGGCTTCACAAGATCCTAGCAAGCACATCAAGCCTTTACCAAAAAAGATCAAGGAGACTGAGTTTATTCCCCAGGTCAGACCATCCACTAGAGGAAAACTTTCATCTTTGTCTTCTAAATAGAAACCAATCATGGGTCAAGATCCGGACGTATATGAGGAACCTCCAACTCCAGAAGGATGGCAACCAGAACATGACGTCACTCTCATTCATCTTGACTCACAATATCCTGAGAGACATGCTCGCATTAGTGTTCGGTTGAGTGATAAAGGGAAAGAAAAACTCACTGCATTCCTATGAAAGGAAAAAGAAGTTTTTTCTTGTCCACTATCTGACATGCCAGGGATTGACCCTGCCATTGCTTGCCACAACCTGCACATCAATTCAAACCACAAGCCGGTCAAGCAAAAGAGACGCAATTTCTCCCCCGAGAAAATTTCTACCATCCAGGAAGAAATTGATAAGTTACTCACTGCTGGGTCTATTGAAGAAGTTTCGCACTCTGAATTGCTGGCAAACGTCGTACTTGTTAAGAAGAAAGAAGCTGAGCGATGGCGAGTTTGAGTAGATTACACAGATCGCAATCGAGAGTTAATCTCTTAGTTGACTCAACTGCAGGAAATGAGCTCCTTAGCTTTCAGGATGCATACTCACGCTATAACCTGATTTTCTTTGATGAAAAAGACAAAGACAAGATAGCCTTTGTCTTCGACCGAGGTGTACACTGCTACAAGGTCATGCCATTTGGCCTCAAGAATGCGGGCGCAACATACCATACGCTTGTCAACCGAATGTTCAAGGATCTCATCGGCAAGTCCATGGAAGTCTATGTGGATGAAATCATGGTCAAAGGAGAAAAACGGGATGATTATATTGCCAAACTACGAGACACCTTGAACTTGTTGAAAAAATACAAAATAAAGCTCAACCCTCTGAAATGTACTTTCAGAGTATCTGCTGGAAAATTCTTAGGTTACCTCATCACCTAGCGTGGAATCAAGGCTAATCCAAAGCAAACCAAGGCTATCCTTGAGATGAAGTCACCATCGACTCTGAAGGAGATTCAAAGTCTCATTGGTCGAGCAGTAGCTCTGAACAGGTTTTTGTCCAACACAATAGATTGATGTAGACCTTTCTTCCCAGCAGTAAAGAAGGCATCTAGAGATAAATGGGATGAAAGTTGCAAAAGGGCATTTCAGGATCTCCAGACCTACTTAACATGTCCTCCACTCCTCTCAGAACCCAAGAATAATGAGGACCTGTTCCTCTATCTAGGTGTCTTTGATGTCGTAGTAAGCTCCAAGCTTGTTTGGGAAGAGAATGGGATTCAGCTTCTAGTATTCTACACATCAAAGGCCCTCCTCCATGCTGAGACACGATATCCGAAGTTTGAAAAGTTGATCTTAGCATTATTGGTTACCACAAAGAAGTTGCGCCCGCACTTTCAAGCATATCGGGTAATCTTCATGACGGAATGTCTGCTCCGTTCATTGCTCCATGCACCTGATGCATCAACAAGAGTAATGAAATAGACCATAGGGTTGAGTTTGCATGATTTACTCTATCGTCCTAGAACTACCGTAAAAGGCCAAGCTTTAGCATATTTTGTCGTTGAGTTCACACCAGCATCACTGGAAGCAGAAAATGGTAAGGAACTTAATAAAGACCCCAAGGCCACTGGAACTTCCATGTCACAAGATTAGGGGCGAAAATTCCTCTTGTCTGCAACCCTCAACTTCCAATCTCCTATGGAAGCTCTTCATTGATGGTTCCTCGAACCAGAAGAGTGTAGGAGCGGGGATTGTCCTCATCACTCCTGATGGCTCAATAATGGAAGAAGCAGTACAGTTTGGATCTAAGGCTTCTGACAATGAAGAGGAATATGAAGCTTTTATTTATGGGCTCACACTAGCCAAGGAGTTAGGAGTCAAAAGACTTTCTATTCATTCTAATTCGCAGCAGATCACTAATCAATCAATCTGTGAATATACTGCACGCGATGTGAGGATGCTTAGATAAAACAAGGTCTAGGAACTTACTTTTTTCTCGATTTTTAACTTTCATCAACTTTCGTGAGAAAAAAATGCGCAACTAGATACACTGGAAAATCTAGCATCATCCTTTGACTATCGATTCAAGCGTTCAATCCCAGTTGAGTATCTCGAGCAATGAAGCATTGATATCAAGGAAATTGGAGTGATACAAGTTGATTCTTCTCCGAGTTGGCAATACCCATTTGTCAATTATCTAGAGCATGGCTCATTGCCTGATGATCGACTAGAAGCCCGCAAAATCCAAATGAAAGCTGCTCATTAGTGTATAGAAAAAGGCTAGCTTTTTCGTAATAGTTTCTCAAGGCTGAACCTGCTGTGTTAAAGGCATCCTAAGGCATTGAAGGCTTTAGCTGAAATTTACGAAGGAAATTGTGGGAATCATTCTGGTGGAAGGTCGCTTGCTCAAAAGATGTTTAGTGCAGGATTTTACTGGCTAAATTTGCGCCATGAAGCCTTGCAATATGCCCAAAAGTGCGAAAAATGCCAAAGGTTCAAGCCTAACCAACTGGCACCAGCAGAGGAGCTACATGTGTAGGTGAGCCCTTGACCATTCATGTAGTGTGGAATTGACATCGTTGGACCTTTGCCAAGCACGCCAGTCCAAAGCAAGAAATATTTGATCGTGGCCCCTAACTACTTTACCAAATGGGTGAAGGTAAAGACCTTAGCTAGCATTACCTAAACTGATGTTCAAACATTCATCTGGAGCCAGATTATCTACCGATTTGGACTTCCCAAGGTCATTCTAACGAACAATGGAACTCAGTTCACTGCACTATAATCAACGAATTATTTGAGTCTTTGAAGATAAAGCACTTCACTTCAACTGCTTATTACCCCTAGGCCAACGACCAAGCTGAAGCATCCAAAAATACAATCATCGATTGTATCAAGAAGCGAATCGATGATAAGGATTGTGGGAAAAAGAGTTGGATGGCATGCTCTGGGATTATCGTAGCACAACACCTCGTCATGCGACTGGCGAGTCTCTATTCACTCTTGTGTATGACACCAACGTCTTCATACCACCACATGTTGTTGTTCTAGCGCCTTTTACCGAGGTTGATGATCTAGTAGTAAACTTCATAGCTCTAAGGACTTCTCTTGACCTCGGCGAGGAATTAAGGGAACAAGTGGTTAAGCGCATCACCAGCTACAAACAGCAAGTTTGAAGTTCTTACAACAAAAAGGCAAGGATCTGACACTTCCTCCCTGGTGACCTTGTTCTCATAAAGAAGTTTGCATCACCGAACCGCCCTAGCCCTCAAAACTTCAAGTCCCCATGGGAAGGACCTTATTGATTCTATCGAGTAAGAGGAAAAGGGAGTTACACTTTGGAAACCATGGACGAGAAATCGGTGAGTGGTTCTATGAACGATCATCACCTCAGAAAAATACTATGTTTAGTACAAACTTGAAACTAGACTAGCCTTAGTTATTTACTGAATGCAGTCTTTGTTTTTCAAGAATGTTACATTCAACTTATCAATAAAGTTATCAAGTCATACTCAAGTTAATCATATTTTTTGAAAAGCCTTCCACTAGGAATCACTAAAAAGCCTTCTACCAGAGAACACTCAAACCCTTCCACGAGCAAGCACTCAAAGCCTTCCACCAAGAAGCACTCAAAGCCTTCCACCAAGAAGCACTCAAAGCCTTCCACAAAGAAGCACTCAAAGCCTTCCATCAGGAAGCATTTAAAGTTTTTCGCCAGGAAGTACTCAAAGCCTTCCATTAGGAAGCACCTCAAGTTTTTCTTTTGGAAGCATACCAAGTCTTCCTCCTGGAAGCATTTCAAGCCTTCTTTTAAGAAACAAAATCGCTTCCTTGAAGGCAACAAATAAAAAACAATGCTAACCAAGTTAGTTAAAACCCAATGTTGGACGCACATGGGGGCATCTGCTGAACGAAGTAGTTTAGGTTAGATCGAATAGTGATAAAGTTTGACAAAGAGACTGGAAACCAGAACCACAAAACACTTCATATGAGCTGCTTTCATTTATTCATTTGAAAGACAGTTGGCTAATCACAAATCGATCGCTCAAATCAGTTATTCAATACAATAATGCAAATACAATAATGAACATACACAAATGTAGTAACTACAGATGCAAGTCTTTAAAGCCCATTGTTCTTCAAATCTTTACCCACTCTTCTACTGAAATTAGGGAAATTTCATCGAATGGTGACTTGTCGATTTCAGGAACATCGTCTATCTTAGCCTCCCACTCAGGCTCATGTTCACGCTCAGGCTCCATCTCTAGTTCAAGCTCTAGCTTTTTGGTGGTGACCCCGCTACGACTCTCCATTCCCAAATTTTGCGCTTTATTTTCCTTAAAGCGCAAAGTTGAGAGGGCATGTGGTGGCAGCAAGCAGTCAGCTCTCAAATTTTGGATTTCAACCTCCAAAATTTTGAATTTCTCTTCAAAATCATGTAAACGTCTGGTAAAAAAAAAAACAGACTCGTTGAGATCAGTGTCGCGCTTAATTTCTACCAACAACTTTTCTACGTGACTTGTCTCCAGCTCGCGCACCTTGTTCTCCAATGAACGAATTCTCCCCCACCAAGGTATTCTTGTTTCGTTTGGAATGGTCACGACCCTCTCGAATGCGGATACACTCTGATTACGTTATCTTATTCTCCTTTTCCAGGTTAGCTTTCCCACGAAGTATGTCAACCAGCTTGTGAGCCTCAGCTCTTGCGATCCTGAGGTCTCTGACGACTTTTTCATAAGAATCTTGTGGCACTACCTTGGTAATTTTTGCTATCACATGAGCAACTTCTGTGTACAATGTCCCAGTTGCCAATTGTGTTCCTTCAACCAGACGTTCTAAAGCCTCATCCCTCAATGCCTCAATCACTTCAGGGGATGTGGAGGGAGCCTTTAGCTTTTTGGAAGGTTCAACTGCTTCTTTTGGAAGACCATCTAAGTCTCTGCGCTTACTAGATGATCAAGCTGGACTAGCATGACCGGGTGTGGAGTCTGGGACATCCCGCGAAAGCATTTCTAGACCTGATTTCCTCTCGGGAGGTGCGGCAAGCTCTTTTTTATGGGTTCTCTTTTGAACGACAACTTTCTTCAAGCGGAGAGGAGCAGTTAACCACTCATTGACCAAGCTAGCATGAGGTCTTCGGCCTTCAAAATCTCTAGATGGGAAAAGTAACCAACTCATCTCACGAAATTCAGAAGGAATTTTTCAGAGCTCTGTCGATCTTCCTAAGATTAGGTTGGCTTTCAAAATCAGAATACAATTCATCACGAGTATAGAAGTGGGATGCAATCCTCACATTTCTACTACTAGTTTTGGTCCCATGTGCCTCCCACCTCAAAGAATCTCTGTTTATACGCCCGTCATTGAATACAGTATTCACAAATAATTCCATTTTGGGAATAACCTGCGTAAGGTTTTCACCGGAGAGTCCATCATGCGCTATGGAGTAACAATGCCAGAATTCCTTGATTGAAAGCTCTAGTCTAAAGAACTCGTTCAGCTTCTCAAAACACATAATGTGTCTATAAAAGTCCACATCCAGTTGAGTAGGAGAGCACCCCATCTGACTGAGGATCCAGGAGAAAAACCTCGAAAACGGGAATCTGAATCCCCAACTGATGATCAAAGGATTGAATTTGGTCCATCGACTGGATTTCGAATTCCTCCCCCTGCCATTCTTGGGAGCCCCTAGACCCGTGGCCAAGCACAACCTCGAAGAACTCAAAAATGATCGTGTGTTGCCAAAGTAGGTTTTGAGGCTGTTCTAATCGAAGTGAAGGTTCCTAACATGCTATTTGAGTTGCTACGATGGTGTTGGGACAAAAAGATGTTATCTGGGACACAAGGAGGCCTGAGAAAACAAGTTAGAAGGTGATCGTGAATAGAAGAATCAAACTATAATGTTTAAGGTAAGTTTTCATGGATTTAAGATCATGGAAATTCTTCTAGGATTGATTAGATGTAGATGGACTATTAAAGGGTTGAAGATGGACAAGAAATAGAGGTTTTAGAACCAGGTCAGGTCACCCGGGTCAGGTCCAACACGTAGACTCGCGGGCAAACCCGTTGGAGGTATTAGATGACCTCTGTGTAAGCATTTGAGGCCTACGGACAGAGGCCATTGGGGGCTCATGAAGACACGTGGCTCGCCTCCTCGATTTCCGATCAACATGGTTTTTGTAGTGTTTGTCCGTATGAGGAAAATGGCATAATTTTCAAGTAATTTGGACATCGATTGAGTATAGTTTCAAGCTTCAATATATATTGTTCATGCTTTAGATTGTCAAATTTAAATGTGGAAATTAAATGGTTTAGCCTTAACCCTATTTGGATATTATTAAATTGGTGATAATATGATATATAGTAAAACTATGAAATTGATAAGAAGAAGAATTGGTTATGAGGGTTGATTATGTGAACAATTAAAGGATGTTCATGCTAAACTTGATTTTGCATAATTTACATAATTATATAATAGAAAATTATGATAATTACAAGGATTTGTGGATATATAAAAGAGGCATTTAGCTAAGGGTTGCGTAAATGGTGGTGTTATATCAAGTTATTACCTTACTATATGTTTATGATTTATATTTTTCATAAGATATATGCGAACAATTATGTATTTCAAATGTGTAGTCAAACCCGTGGATTTCACTACTTGTCGGGGTAAGTGGGTTAGATGTGGGCGTTACCCCGTGAGAATGAACCTAGTTCGGTTAATATGTCCAAATGTATATATTGGTAATATCCTTTATCTGATAAGAGGTGTTAGACGGGAGTAGGACCGGTTAGATTTTCAAGGAAATTAGGGACGGGTCCTGTTAGTATTTCTTTAGCATTAACAAGATGTTTCAAGGTCATTGCATTATGATTAATAAGAACAGGCCTAAACCAGTCCACCATAACTTCATAAACAACTTAATAAATAACATTGCAAAGATTAATGGGTCTATATTGACTAACTAAGGTAGGATTATCAATTTTTCTTATGAGAGCCATCTTAGTATTGACACGACCCATCCCAATCACCTTGGGATTAACGCGGGATGTGCCATGCTCCCGTCTAACTCACATGTGACACGAAGGCTAGACAAGGGATAACCCAAACCCTATCTCAAACGGGGCTTCCAGAGTGTGTAAGGTCAGTGGAGGACTGTGATGTCTCGGTTACTACTACAGCCTGCTTCCGCGATCAACCTGAAAGACATTAAAAACCTTAAAAGCTGTGAGTAGACGAATATAAATAAATTAATAAAACTCATTTCATAAAAGAAAACATTTATGCCCTTCACTTAAAAACCATGCATGCATTCATAAACTAGTTAATTCAAATATAATAAAACCGTTTATAAAACCAAAGCCATTTCCTTCCTCAAATTATTAGGGTTTTAGCCCAAAACCGTAAAATCACCAAATATGGGAACTCAGCCCAAAACTGTAAATTCAAATCATGTGGGCCACTGTAAAAATACATAAACACATAAATATTATTTCATAAATCTAATAAATCTGTAATCCAAATATCGATCCTTGGCACCCAGATGACTAGTGTCCCAGACGTCATATCACGGTCTAAGCTAAGTGTGCTATCTGGGGTCTCTCCGAGTCTATCTATGACATCCCATATGTCTAATGTCCCATATGTCTAACGTCATAGAATTCTAATAGCAATCCTGCTCCTGAGTCACTATACGGTCCGGTTGCTCCGTGCAATAACCCCTCGCAGGCAATGCGCCGTGACTACCCCAGTGTCCCAGACAGCTGGAGGAGACCATCCACATATCCACATATAAGGATGGTATATGGAAAACATTTTATAAAATCCTTTCAATATCATTCAAAACCTTTCAAATAGGCCATGCGCAGAATTTCCATAAATCCATCATAAATCCATAAATGCAATTTCTCAAATCCAAATCCATATAGGGTCTCCGAACCCGAAATCACATTTATAAACCACAAATGGGAATCATGCCTGATTCCATATTATCAAATTCCAAAACCAGTTCATCAAACCACTATTTAAACACAAGCACCTATAACTATAGTGGAAACCATAAACCTTGAAATACATGAAAATATTTAAATCATAAATACCATAGTCATAATCATAGAAATCACATATTTAGAAAACAAAAGTCCACTCACAGATCATCCTTACTGCGTCATTACTGCGTCACAAAACGTGTGCCATAAGCATGTCCAAATCATACCCGAAGGTCACTAACCATCTATATAAGTCCATAGAATATAACCCCAAAACTCCCAAAAAAGTCAATGTATCCTTGACACATTTCTCGAGGTTAAAACCCTCGATTTGACCAATCTAACGATCTCCGATCGATCTGAAACCAATACCATTGGATCCGGATCGTCGAAACCCTTCAAATGACACTGGTCCTACCTCGAAATTCGGGCTCACATGCCCCCACGCACGTGGTCAATGAAAAGTCAACGCTGGTTAACTATCAGGTCAAAGTCAATGGTCAATCAAAACTAACGTCAGCACTGACAGGTTATGACAGTGCCATGTGTCACCTGCGTACTGGTCCACGTCACTGACATGTGGCAGCCCATGATTGGTCCACGTCACTAACATGTCAGTGCTGACTGTGCACTGACATGTGACACGTGTCAAGCCCCCATTGGTCCCTGTCTGACACCTGGCAATTTGACATGTCAGACCTGAAATGATGACGTCATCCTTATAACTTCATTGCTGACGTCACTTGTCTTCAAATTCTCAACCGGGTCAACCCGACTGCTTGAACGGGGTTAAATAGACCAACGATCATGACCAGGTTGGTTCTCCGCTGTCCGACCACCAAAACGTTCCATTTTTCTCCCAATCTTTTCATCTCGGTCCCTAGATTAGTTCTATCTAATTAAAACAACGAAATACGGGCGGGATCATACCTCTTCAAACTATGAACAGTACCCATCACCTGCAACCTTGGATTCCAGCCAACTCCGGTCATCCCAGTCTTCGAAAACAGCCTCCACTAACTCATCTCATCCTCTAAGACCTCGTCCAAACCACCAAATCGACCAACAAGTGTCCAACCAGTATTTTCCATTTTCAAACTAAAACTGGGTTTTGATTTGCTTACCTCTGCAGTGTCTCTGTCGTGCCTCAGGTGATCCTTAGCCCTTCGTCCATCATAGTCTCTTACTCTAAGTCTCTCACTCCTCACGACATAATAGGATAGGGTGGTGGGGTGATTTGGGTTGCACGGGTTAAGGGGTTACAAGGGTAAGGCAATGAAAAAAAAAACAAAGAAATGGACGAATGATGAAGATGAAGATAAGCCCAAAATATTGCGGTTTGGGCCAATCAGATGGGTGACACTTGTCACTCATCTGGTGGGTCTTCCCCAGATTTTTATCCAATCAAAATAGTCCACATGTCAGCCCTTCTTGATTTACGTAAATAGTACCATAATATATTCTAGACTCGTAACTTTCTGGTCGAACGTCTGATTTCGACGTGCTACCTATCTATGGACTCGTAACGTCCCGATCTACGTCACGGTCATCGATCCTCGTGTATTTGATCACTCAGGTCAAAAGTCAACATATTGCCCAATCCCAAGCGTAACATGGTCATTTTACGCCATCCGTCTGAAATTCCTCGACTAAGTATAGATTAGTCACATTAAACCTCAATTAATTATTAATTAATCTCGAAATTTGGGACTGGTCGTTACAACCTTCCCCCTAAAATAATTTCATCCTCGAAATTCCAACTATCTCAAGTCCACATTGATAGGACCCGTCCCCTGAGGAACATTGATAACCGTACCCGGTCCTGCTACCGTCTGACAAGTCAACTGAGGTTCCAAAATTACCCTCAGCACTTGCCAAACAAGGGATAACCATACATGTGCCCACTCATGCCTCCACCTCTCGATCGGCCTCGATCATCGCGCTACGACCTGGAGGGTCAATAAAAACATAAAAGGTGTGAGTGGACAAAAATAAAGAAGCTTATAAAACATGTTATAGAAAAATACATTTCTACCTCCACGTAAAATCAATGCATGCATTCGAAAATCACTTAGTTCCACGATCAGAAAAATCCAGGGCCTCAGCCCAAAACCATGAATCAAAATCCAATACGAGAACATAGCCCAAAAATCCATAAATCCATATAAACTGGGCTACTGCCGAAAACATATGAAAGCATCGGAAATCAACAGTAAATCACAAGTCAATCAATCTGCTGGATCTTAATCATCTAGTCATTAAACTCAAAATCACATATATCAAGCCTTCCTGGGATATCAACAAGTCTTTAAACTCAAAACACAATCAATAGGCCTCGGGGGATATCACAATAACCGACTCTTTAAACTCAAAACATATCCGAGTCTTTAAACTCAAAACATATCAATCTAGGGCCCTCCCCCATCATCAATCAACCGGGTCTTTAAACCCAAAACCAGATCCAGCAATAGTATTGGGTCTTTAAACCTAAAACCATGTATAAATCATAGAAAACCAAGTCCGAAATCATATCTTATCGAAATGGGTCTCTTGCCCGAATTCACATTCAAACCCAATGTCACATCATCAAATCATTATCAAAACATGATATGTGTAAACCATATAAAATCATCCATCAAACCATCATCAAAGTATAGCATAAACCATATTCTCGAAATACATGCAATTACGTATTGCATATCGAAATACGTGTAAATATGGAAATTGTAATTACCATAATCATAAGCATAGAAATCATAAATAGAAAGCATAGAAAACAATTATGCATGCATTGAAATTTAGAAAGCAAAGTCCACTTACACATCATCCAAACGGCCGGCTTCTGGCTGCTCGTTTTTCCGTAAATTTCGAAAATCACAATTCCTGTCCAAAATCATTATCGAGGGTCACTAACACTTCAATATACCTCAGATAATTTTCCCCAATTTTTTCGGGATTTAAATACGTATTTTAAACGTATACGAAAACTTCGGATACACTGTACACTATCGAAATGATATCTGATTTCCTTGAAACCAGTGCCAAAATGTTCATTAGATCAAAAGAAGTAAGTTTCATGTTGAACTCGCCTTGAGGCTTCACGCGCCGCCGTGAATGGCTGCGCGTAGGAGTCACGCGCCAGCTACAGTGCTGCTACAATGATCATCCTCGCCCGAATACCTGCAAAACGGATCCTTTAGCCCGCGTGTTGACCCGGTTAGTTCTCCATGAATTCGACATCTTTTTCAACAATTTAACCTTCGAATAGCATCGTAACCAACTTAATTATGGATCGGTAACATCAATTTCAAGCTTAATTGCTCCAAATCAACTCGACTTAGTTCAAGTTTCAAAGAATGTTCATCGTCCCAATTCATCAAAAAGTCATCGATTTCTTCAATTAATTAGTTAGGGAGCATCGTAGACTCATTTTAACCATGAATTCGGGTTCAATTTGACTTGAACATACCTTTGTATGATCGAACTCAACCATAGAATTTCCAAACCGTCGCGAGTCCAGTTCTTGATCAATTCTTGATCAATTCTCTTCAATTTTGATATGGTCTTAATCAGAAGGGTTCTAGAAAGCTCACACGAGTCTCAGTTGTAGTCATCACGGCCTCTAAGTTGGAATTCGAATTTATTGAAGCATTTGAATTCCACGGATTTGGGTTTCGGGTTCCTGGGCTCTTCTTCCCCCTTTCATTTCTGTTCTTTCACGATGTCACTCTCTCAATTCCGTTCAAGTTTTCATGTTCTCTGCCTAAAGGTTGCACTGAGGTCAATCACCACGGTGGGTGAGGTCCTACTCTGTTTTTCTTTCAAACATCCACGAACCTTCAAATTGTCTCTCCACCACCCACACACACCATCCACTAGTCTGTTTATGGGCATGACAAATATCAACAATCCAACTGAACAGTTGACAGGTGTCCCAAAACCACCAATCCCTCCGACGAGTCATCAACACGAGCAAAAAGACCACTTTGCCCTTAGCCTACAAAAGTACCAAATTTCTCCTAGCCTTCGCAGACCCATAACTTTCATATCTGACCTCCGATTTCCGCATGCTGCCTGTCAACTTTTGCCTCACATAACCTAGGGCAAAATCATCTTTTCCTTCCAATTTTCCAAAATTTCATTTTTCGAATTTCCGGATCGTCACACACATCCAAATTGTGGAAATCCAAATCCTGCCTCACAATTCTTCGTCGTACTCACGTGTACACACCTCGGGTACAAACACATGATCACAAATTGACCACACAATGATCCCTCAGAAGGTGTGGTTTCCGAGTTCACACCACCTGACAATTCTGTTATTATGCCAACGCTCCCTAAACTGTTACCACTTGACAGTCACTAAATCAAAATGATATTGCATAAATCGAGCTGACATCCCTCGTTTTTCAGCCTGACGACCCTCTCGGTTATCAATCCAAGCTGACATTCTGCTCCCACTGAGCGTAGTCAAATCTCACCTCATTCCTGAAGGTTTCCATAACGTCGCACTCAGCCGACACTCACGACCCCGCTGCCTCTATTCGAGTCATTGACACAAACTTATCACTTTGGAGTCTTACGAAGGTACTTCATACTAAATTCTCCCTCAATGTAGCGTAAGATCGACGGCAGGATCTCACCTCACAGAACAAGCTCAAACCTACGGCATTTATCGGCCTCAGTACTCACATTAGTCAACTCCCTCAACGATCCATACTAACTCTAGTGAGAGTCACAAAGCAGTCGTTTGACACAAAGCAACTTGGAACTTGCAGTAAAAATTTCTTACCTTTGATTTCAATGGAAGCTGAAATCAGTCCGATTGGATCTCTCAAAGATGAAAAGACATTTCACTCGGCCTATGTGTGTAACTGGACTCCATCGAACACTTGCCCAACAGGGATAACACATCCCAGCTCTAGGGTTTCACTAGCCAACCACGGCTCTAAGCACATGCTCACACAATCACTGAACCCTACAACATCACTCTGGACGGCGTACAATATTATATGTCTAGTCCACGTCCTCAACAAGCCAATCACATCAGAACCAATCCGATTACCAACACATCTCTCACAAATGCCACAAGGCATACCCCAAGCACGCACAACACCCCCACATCTAAAACGTCCACCACATGGCTTCAATCGTGGAGCTTATCTGTCCAAACTTGTACTAGACATATCACACACTCCGACTTAGCAGTCATGTTGGCTCATTGGGCCAATATCGGACATACCAACTCTGAACCTACCAACATCCTACCCAGTTTCTCGGCTATTTATCCTTTCCTGATTGATACCCTACGTATCGTCTCACTTATCAAATCATTCAAATTACCATCCAATCTAAATGAGTGAATCCAAAACCAACACTTATCCCCATATCCAACCTATGTCTTGTCTTCTCATACCTCCTTATTCCTGCGATCTAACTCGAATCGGTTTACTCGACTACTCATTCGGCTCACAGTCGACACAATCCTCTCAATCATCATAGTTTTCACAACACACTAGGTCCACAACATCCCGAACCTAAGTGAATCCATACTAACTCTCTCCCAGATAACGGTTAGCTTCCGGTTTATAGGGTCTTACACCCTTTTTAAACCTTTTCTACTGTCACAGCACTCATCATCAGATTTCCACATCTGAATTGCTCGCCTCAAAGATAGAACACGTCTAGACTGTGGGTTCTCATCGAGTTCCTCATATCGATCAGTTATAGTCACTCCTTGTCATCCTTACCTATCGGGACTCCCTCGTCATTTTTACACATCCCACATAGGGAAAATCAAGGATGATCCAAGACGATGACATCAAAATTCATCCTACTTGAGTGTAAACACAATCCCTGTTACACTCACCATGTCATGTGGCACCAAGCACTATCTACTCATAGCAGAAAATGAGAAGTCACCTTGCGTGACCTCCGAATCAAGAGAAATTGCAACCATGTTGGAAGCATACTCATCTTTTCCAACCACTGGACTCCCTGGACTCGTACTACCACCGAAATTTCACCTCTCAAGTCTTGTCACCGCACTCCCAAGTCCTCAACTCACTCGAACATGAGTGGATGTCCGAGGCCAATCAAACTAAATACCCAACTCGCCAGTCCATTTTATACCGTTTATGCACATCTAAAAGGATGTCATCCATCACTATCTGATTCCACGTTTCCTCCTTTATAGTTACCACCCCTGACCACACCTTCGTATCTCAAGTCTCGTAATCATGTTGACGGCCAAGCTAGAAGCTATGGCCAAGCAAACGGAAAAGAGAAGTCACCTTCTTTGACTAAGAGTATTCTCTGATAGTTTCTATAATACTAAATCCTTTTCTCCAAGCTAAAAACTTCCATTGATTCTCCTCGGCTTCTTCCAACTTCAAATAAATTCTTAGCACTCCCTTCGACTCACCAATTATGGGTAAACCACTCTAACAAAACCACCCTGACAAATTATACAAGAAAAGAAACGCTTCCCGAACGTCCTCCAATTCTCACCAGCCTCAACTAGACTCCACTAGGTTCACTGGACTCACCTGGTCCATTAGCGTTAGGCAACATTCACCTTCCAGCGGTCTCAACTATAACCACCCTCGATAGCTGTGTCTGCCACAACCTGATGCAGATGCAACCAAAAGACATCGCTATTGAGACTCTGTATTCATGCGTCAACACTACTAATCGGGGATGGAATTCATCGTTGTTTCATTGGCCCATAACATATAATCCATAGATCGGTCCATCTCGGGATTCGATACATCATCACATGATTGCGCTTGTGGATCGGATCTCATCATTTCATTTAGTGTCAGACCAACCAATCTCCAAGTCTCTTTGACCTCTGCTACATTCTGCAGCACACTTCCAATATAAAGGATCCCATGGTCTCGACTCCACAGGGTCGCCAACTCCAATCCAACCGTCAAACTCGCATTCCTCCTACCATCAAACTCAAATAGGTTCCTCGAACTTGGCTGCTCTCAGCAGCACTACTATCCTGACATGACCGACTAACGTTCCCACACTGCAATTTTGTCATATACAACCCTAGTATCTGACCAATCATCTGTCACATCCCACCTGAGGAGGGTCACACTCTAAAACATGGAACCGATCAATCCCTAGCACAGATCAATTCCGTAGATGTGCCATGCCATCACTATTGCATAACCCTGACATAACTACGGCATAAGATGCCAAACATATCCTATCCACGATTCATTTCCACTAACTCTCGTACTATTACCCTAACTTTCAGGTTGATGACGGGCTGCATCCACATAGAGACATCACATCCGTAGCGTGTTTGATCTGGAAATGGACCAACTCGATGAGACCTGCTGGGGGATCTGGGACCAGCTGGGTGGTGCTTTGGGCCCGCTGGGGGCGTTGCCGCTCGGTAGGTACCCTGCAAAGACTTGACACCGGTGTGGTGTCCGCCAAAGGAACTCTGATGCCTAAGTTAGTATCTGTACGCCGAAGGGCAAGGAAATATAGCAATCTGCATAGGTCTCTGAGTTCTTACCTTTGTGAAGGGTTTCAAGATATTTATAGTAGCCATAACTGCGGTAGGTGGGCTACAGTTTTGGGAGCAGGTTATGCTTTGTGGCTGAGAGTCACCTGATAAGCCCTGGACATCCGAAAGAGTCGCCAGCTGGAGTTTCAACCTGCCCCCGTCAGGGAGTGGTTATGGCAGAGTTGGTTAGGTGACTGTTGTAGCCAGCTGGTGCCTGTACCCTGCCAGGTGCCGAATGACGGGTTTGTAGGGCATTGCCGATCGGCGGGCCACGTTTGTGGGGGTGCCGATCGGGGCATCGGTCGGCGTCCGTCTTGTCCTAGCGGGCCTTGTGCCTAGAGGATGGTCGGTCGATATGGTATCAACATAAGTCCCCTAAGTCTTTGACTGAGGTGGATTTCCTCAGTCGAGGACTTGTGATGATGGCCGATATCTGTCGACCGACTAGGGCGGTGTGTCCCGTCTCCTAGTAGCCCCCCAAATCGTGGATCGAGGAAGTGAACCTTATGGCCGATGTGAAGGGAGCCCCTGTTGCCGAGTCCCGCCATTCAGCCACCTGGATGACTGGATGACCGTGTAATGACGGCCGAGCAGGGACGGCGGGGACCCCTTCGGCCGCAGTGTGTGCTTGCCGACGGAGAGAGGAAGCATGTCGTCGAGGGGGTGACAATGGACGCAGGTCGGCATGCGGTACTGATGCAGCTTGGTGACGTAGAGGTACGTATATGGTAGGCATATATGGTACGGATGTGCATACGGTACAAGGACGTATCCGTAGTTGGAAGGTGGCTGTATCGGCTTGGTGACCGTCAGATCAGAAGCACGCATTTCGAGGAGTGTCATGCGCCTATAAAAGGGGGTGGAAGTTTTTGGCTTTTTCACTTTTTACTCAGTGCATTTGTGAAGAAAATTCTCATGCCGACTGGATTTGTAGCTGCTGATAGGAAAGGAGACGTACACGCGACCGATTCTGTCGAGACTTTTAAGTAACAGGTAAATTCTTGCCGCTTGGCACCCTTTCTAAATATGTGTCCGGTAGCATAGGTTCTTGGTTGTAGCTTCTGTTTTTGGTAATTTGTAGATGTCGGAGTGAGAGTCAACTAGTGGATATGGGGTTAGGTCCCCTCAAACTTTTGGCGGGGAAATAGCATCTCGCTCGGCAAGCGATGTGCCGAGCGAGCGTAGTGATTCAACGTCCACTAGTGGGTCCACATTCGAGAGTTCCTCATCGTCCAGTGGCAGTGATAGCCTAGACAGGGCTCTTAGGTGGTCGAGCAAAGAGGTACGGCAACAAGGAGAGTTCAGTACATCCGAGGGCGACCGAGCCACCGAGAGGAGGACACTACCTTAATCCCCGCCGGTCGTTGTGGTCAACTCGGACGATGAAGATAGCGGGATGCAGACAAGCTCACCGATGGAGCTGGATACCGACGTTGTGGTGAAGACGGAGTATGCCGTGGACTATAAGGCGAACATCGTCCGACAGTCCGACCTAGATAGGTTCCGGGAGCTGTACAACGTCCCGGCTGACATAACGATGTCCCTGCCGCCCGGTAGCAGTAGACCAAGTGACCCTCTAGAAAGGTCGACATTATTCTACGTCGACTGCTTTGAGTATGGAGTCAGGCTGCCTCTGCTCCCATGGCTCCAAGACATGATGGCGAGAGCCAACTTAGCCATGGGTCAACTGAACGCGAACGGATGGATTATTCTGGTTAGCCTTTACACGGCTTTCCGACTGGCGGGACTGCTAGAGCCGACTTGGGGACAGTTGTGCGCGCTGTACCGGTTTAAGAGGCAGACGTACGGACCAGGGTGGTATCAGATGGAGTGTTTGCACAAGACCGTCTGTGGCGCCTTCATCAACGACGTGCCGACCTCACAGAAGAGTTGGAGGCACCGATTCTGTTGGGTGTCAGGGCCATGGGAGGGGGACGTGAGCTTGGTCCGAGCGAGGATTCCCAGCCATTTATTTGGAGGTTGTCCGCCTTCCGATCGGCCAGTGGCCATTTCTTGGTGGCGAGGTCCACTGGGACGGGGTCTGATGCGATTTCTGTTTGTTATGCAGGTCCGTCGAAGGCAACGGTAACAGCAGAAGACTGGGAAGCGTGTAACCTGGTCTGGGAGAAGTTGTCCGACTCGAAGCGCAACCGCTGTGTCCTAAAGCTACCGGCCAATCTAGTTGTTGTGGGCCTGATCTCCCAGTCGGGTAAAGATTAGTTTTGTAAGTAAAGTTGTGAGGGGTGCTGAAGGACTAACGCTCTGGTTGTGCAGTTCATCCCCAAGTCGAGCAAGCTGCGCAGAAGAATATGAGTGAAGTCGTTGCGAAGCAAGCTCCCACTGCCGACAGTAAGGGCAAAGAACCTGAGGTGGCACCCCAGCCCGCGCGCAGGCAGAAAACCGTGGCAGTGAAGCCGAAGGGGACGTCCCGAGAGGAGCCAACCGCAGGTCCGTAATTGGACTCACTGCCGAAGCCCACCAGGCCTGAAGCCAGGCAAGGAGGGGACATGAAGAGCCCGATGGTCGGTATGAAGCGGCCAGTGATTGGTGGATTAGAGAAAGCCCGCGAACGCCGGAGGAAGCTAATGGAGGCTCGGCAGAGGCAGTCTTCCCTGGCGGCTGGTGTGTCGGAGAACGAAAGTGTCGAACGCCGGCGGAAGAGAGAGGCGGGGTTAAAGGCCCCGGAGGTGTTGAGGGAAAGGGCCAAGGAGGTCAGGATGGAGATGCCACCTCCGACAAAGGATCGGGTGCCGGTCAGTTGTTCTGGCATTTCTACGCTATTTTCTGAGCCGCTGGAGACGGCGGAGGTCCTCCGGGCTGCCAAGGCAGGGGAAGGGTGGGTGTCAGTGAAGCCAAAACGTAGTGCGTACTCTAGCCGCTCCTGGGTGCGTAGGGGTGCGGTGCTCATGTAAGTCTTGAGGGCTTCGAACGCGGCATCGCAAGCATCATCCAAGTTGATGTGCCGACCTCGGATCTCCATGACCTTAAAAAATGGTAAACACTTGTCGGTTGCCCGAGAGATGAACCGGGTGAGGGCGGCGATCTTGCTAGTAAGGGTTTGGAATTCCTTGAGTGTGCGTGGGGGCTTCATGTCCAGGATGGCCCTAATTTTCACGAGGCTAGCCTCGATTCCTCGTTGGCTGATCATGCATCCGAGGAATTTTCCAGAACGGACGCCGAAAACGCACTTGGCCGGATTGAGCCACATTTGGTAATGTTTCAGCACTTGGAACATTTTGTGGAGATTTGGTACATGGTCGCTGGTGGTCTTGCTTTTGATAAGTATATCATCTACGTACACTTCCATGATTTTTCCGATCTGGTCTGCGAACATAAAATTGACCAACCGTTGGTAGGTTGCGCCGTCGTTCTTTAAACCGAAGAGCATGAAATTGTAGCAGTAGATCCCCAAATTCGTGCGAAAACTAGTGTGGATTTGGTCGTCAAGGTGCATTCGGATTTGGTTGTAGCCGGAGTACGCGTCCATGAAGTTGAGGAGCTCGTGGCCGGCGGTGGCGTTGACCAAGAGATCGATCTTTGGTAGAAGGAAGCTATCCTTCGGACATGCCTTGTTGAGATCTATGAAATTGATGCACATCCGCCAGGATCCAAAAGGTTTTTTTACAAGGACGACGTTTGCGACCCAAGTGGCATAAATGGCCTTTCGTACAAAATGGATGGTGCTGAGCCGGACGATTTCTTCCTGCATGGCGAGTTGTCACTCTACGTCGTAAGTCCGCTGCTTTTGCGTGATGGGTTTGAAGGATGTGTTGATGTTAAGCTTGTGGCAGATGACATCAAGGGAGATGTCGGGCATGTCGTCGTAGGACCAAACAAAGACTTCGCTGTTGTCCTGGAGAAACTGGATGAGTTGTGCCCGGAGTTCAGGGGTGATTGCGCTCCCGATTTTTACTTGTCGCTCGGGGTGCTGTGCGCAAAGGGTGATTAACTCCGTGTCCTCCACGGGCTCCAACTGTGAGACATGGGAGAGGTCTCTTGGGTCTTCGGGGGGACACGCTCGGATTTGCTCGAGAAGCTCAGAGTCGACGGGCTCGGCCTCGTAAGCAGCCTCAGCGACGGCCATGGTTTCTAGTTTGTCGTATGGGTTGAGCTTCGTTAGGGCGATTTTATAGCACGAACAGGCGGATTCTTGGTTAATGCGGACCTGATCAGTGCCCATGATGGTAGAGAAGAGACTGAGTAGAGATAACGGCGCTAAGTTGGTTGAGTAGCCCCCTACCCAAAATGACGTTATAGGTCATGGGCCAATCGACCACAAGAAAAGTGGTGATGGTCGTCGCAATTCTGGGCGCACTGCCCAGAGAGATGGGCAAGGAGATGGTGCCAAGGGGAATAACAGAATCGCCCGAGAAGCAGAGTAGCGGGGAACCAGTGTGGGTGAGGCTCGTGGGGTTGATGCCCAACTGGTTGAAAGTGTCTATAAAGAGGACGTTCACGGAGCTGCCAGTGTCCACCAAAATCCGCCCGACATCGAAATTGGCGATTTGAGCTCGGATGATCAATGGATCATCGTGGGGAAAAATAACTCTCTGTTCTTCTTCCTCGATGAAGGTAATGGGCGTCCACCCTACCCGAGCGACCTTGGCGGCATGTCCATTCTCGATGTTGAAGATTTGGTGGTTGGATGTCGTAGCTCGCAGGAAGCTCTTCCTTGCGCGATTGGAGGTGTAAGAAGAAGAAATGGTAGGGCCCCCATTGATTATGTTGATCTGTGGCAGACCCTGCGCGGGCCGCGCATGCTGGAGGAACAGGTTGATCTTCCCCTCCCGTACGAGTGCTTCTCTGATGTTGCGGAAGGCCACGCATTCGTCGATGGTATGGCCGTTGAACTCGTGGTACTGGCAACATAGGTTGGATTTGATGCCCGGACGGGGGCCGGGTGGTCGTGCTCGTGGCTTGGGTATTGTGCCTTCGATGTTCATAAGGACATACTCAAGGGAGGTGTTCAGGATGGAATAAGTTTCGTACTTCGATGTGGGTCCAGTGTGGCGTTTGCTTGACTAGTGGTGGCTCGGCCCCTGCCCCTTGTTGTGGTACTTGTCTCTCCCCTTATGATCATTGCTGTACATCCCCTTCCGCTTAACGGAGTGCGAGTCAGACTGGTGATCCGTATGCGTGTTATTGATTAGTGGAGGTGTGACAAGACCCACCCCGATTATCACCCCGATAACCGAGGAGAACCCTGCTCCCGTCTGGCAATCCAACACAAAGACCCAAAAGAACCTCACAAAAACCCCAAATTACATTGCTAGACAAGGGCTAACTTAAAATCCAATAAAGTCACAGTCATACAGAGCATAGGACAAAACCAAATAAACAGTACGACACGCACAACGGAAAAGATGAAAATACTCCGGGAAAACTCTAGAGTACGCTATGCCTCCGACACTCCCTCAACGTCAACCCCCGTGCTAGCTCCACGACCTGTAGGGCAATTAAAAACCAGAAAAGTGTGAGTGGACCAAAAGAATAAAAGTTTCAAAAACAATTCAATCAACAAACCAGGCTTTGGCCCTCCGTTTTGAAAACATGCATGCATAACTCAGTGTCTGAAAAACATTTATAAATCATGTCATTTTCATCATGGAAACCGCAGCAACATAAACACACTATGAAAACATTATAAAACATTAGCAGTAAAGCATACGATACCAATATCATTATCCGATCAAACCTGCTGGATCTATCCGAGTGTTTAAACTCCCGAGTCTTTAAACTCAATCCAGGCCTCAATATAATCCGAGTCTTTAAACTCCCGAGTCTTTAAACTCAACAGGCCTACGGGGGAAAATATTAGTATCCGAGTCTTTAAACTCAATCCGGACCTTTAAACCCAATCCGGGCCTGCCCCCGTCATATATAATCCGGTTCTTTAAACCCAATAACCAGATCCAGCAAATCTAATCCAAAACCGTTTGAAAACCATTTCTAAGTCCATATGCAAACCCGAATCCGAAACCACTGGTCTGAAGCCATTCCGGCATTCAGAACCGTCATTCCGAACCCAAATCCGGAAATCCACTTTTCAACTTTAAAACCAAATTCAACTTCCCGAAATCCGATTCTAAAATCGAAAACCCTTGATTATCAAATCATGTCTCAAAATCCATTTAATAATCATTGAAAACCATTTATAGATTGAAATCCCAAAATCATGGCATCATAATCAGAAATCTTGTAAAATGTGCCAAATACTTAATTTCTCGAAAAACGTGCAATTATGGAAACCAGTTATAGCATATTCAAAAAACATGAAAACATAATGAAAACCATAATATAAGTAATTAAAAGAAGTTATGCATGCTCAGTTATAAGGAAGAAGTCCATTCACAGTTACCGGGCACGTCACTCGCGTCCCGTACGTCCTGTACTTTCCTCGACCTCCTCGGGGATTCCCGATCCTGTCACAAGTCACCAAAACAGGTCACTAACACGTCCACTAAGTTCCTCCTAATTTTTTCCAAAATTCCCGACCTTCTACATGTACTTTAAACGGAACCTAACCCTTCGATCTCGTAAAACTAACCCAAGACGTCGTCCAATTGTCTCGAAACTTGTCCCAACAACTTCGTCACAACGATTAGACCAAAAACCTAGTTGACCACTTCCCCGAAAACCGCCGCACGTGCCCCCACGCACCGCCCAAAGTGGTTGCGCGTGGGCCTCACGCGCCTGCACAGGAACACTGTTCATCTTCTTCCTCGATGGTTAGACCGGTCTGAACCGGCGTGACCGGTTCTCCGCCTTCCTACAACCGTTTTCATTCCTTTTTCCACCAAACTCTTCGTCCTCATCCTAGCAACTAATTCAAATCCTAAAACCTAGACATTACTGTCTCAAACCTCACCTCCCAAGCTCGAACCCGTAACCAACAAAACCCCTGTTTCTACTCCCAGCCTACCGTGCAATCCCCCGTTACGGTTTCGAATCCTAAAGCTCCCTAGGAACCTACTGAGTCCACTAGAACTCACCAAACACCTCGACTCAGCCCCAAAAGCCACGACTTACCGTTAGAATCAAAACTAGAAAACAGAGCAAATAGAGAAAGTCGAGCATTTACCTGCGCTCAGTCCGCCACCGCGAGCTCCGCCGTGCCCACTCGACTCTCCTCAGACCTCTCAACGCCACCACAGGTTCAATTTGACGGTTGATCACTGGAAATGCACAACCGTGCACGGTGATCCTCGACTCTGTGTCCTCTGGTTTCTCCTCCCTTCTCACACACACACAATCACGCCCAAATCCTCACAAACACAATCACTCACTATCCTAACTCTCCTTCGAACACCACGGAACCACACAAGACTCACACACTCACTCGGTCTCTGCAATTCGATCAATTCCTCCTCACTGTCTCACCCTCTATTTTTCCCCCTTCGAACACGACTAACACACACATATAATTGCACCGTGCACAAAGCCTAGAACCCACTAGAGCACCCCCACGTGTCCACCATCCCATGGCCCAAACTCAAAATATCTAATCCCTCCTGTACACTTGTCCTCATCTCTGTTGCGCAAATCCCAATGCACCAAAAGACCAAAATGCCCTTGTGAGTCAAAATTACCAATTTGCCCTTCGCTGTTCTAGACCCGTATTTCACTCGTCCTACGTCCAACGAAAGCATGCCGCTTGTCGTTGAACTCAGGACGACGAGATCTACCTAACGGTTCACGGTCTACGTGTAAAAACTTCATCGTACAAAAGTCAACTTTTCCCCTATTTTAACCAAATTACGAAAGTGCCCCTAATCCTTTCGAACATCATAACTTCCCTCTCGGATGTCGGAATCGGGGCGTGCCACCTGTCTACGGACTCGTGACGTCCCAAACTACGTCACAGTCATCGGTCAATGCCCAATTGAGCGCTCAAACTAAAAGTCAACAATTTGCCCTAACTAGGGGCAAAATCGTCATTCTGTGCCTAATGTCCAAAGTAGCCAACTAACCACCAATTAACCTCACTAATCCGTCACTAATCACTTTGCTAATCCCGACTCCCGGGACGGGTCCTTACAAGGTGACTGTGCCTGCCGGCTGCATGGAAGTAAAGGATGTGCGCTGGTCGGGTCGGGTCGGGGCGCCACCTGGGGAGAGTTGAAGTGCTCTGCCTTGGCATGTATTACCGCTTGCCTCATGAGTTCATTGTAATCGTCCCAACCCTGAGTGAAGGCATGGTACTTGAAGGTGGACTCCCGCAGCCCGTTGCGGAAAGCCCGGTATGCAGCCTTGTCATCCGTCTCATGGCACTTGGAGTATTCCAAACTGAATCGAGCGGCGTATTGGCGTAGGGGCTCGCCATCTCCCTGGCTTAGGGGCTCGCCATCTCCATGTAGGAGGGTACCCTAGTCTTCCGTTGTGAGTAACCAATCCGTCTGGATCATGAACTGGTTTAAAAAGACCGTATGTAATCGGTCAAACGAGTCGATCGATTACGGTTCCAACCGATAAAACCAGTTGAGTGCGGCCCTAGTGAGGGTGGAGCTGAAAATCAGGCACTGCACTTCATCGGAGAGATTTATGAAGGCTAGTGCGAACTTATAATTGTTGATATGAGTGTCTGGGTCTCCCTGTTTGTCGTATAAGGCGATCTTTAGGGGCTTAACCTCCGTCTAATGGAGGTACCGCATGATGCGGTCCGTGAAGGGACCGATGTTGGTCTGGGGTCTGGACAGTGTCCCGACTTTTGGTCTGGCGGCCTCCAGCTCCCGTACGCGCTGGAGGAGTTCCTAGACCACCAGCGCAAGTGTAAGTTCCGGATGCGCACCCCTGACTCTAATTGAAAATCTTGCTCTAATACCAAGCTGACACGACCCATCCTAATCCCGCTGGGATTAACGCGAGATGTGTCATGCTCCCGTCTAACCCACGTGTGGCAGTGTGTGTGACACGAAGGCCAGACAAGGCATAACCCAAAATCTAGCCCAAACGGGGCTTCCAGAGTATGCCAGGGTCAGTGGAGGACTATGATGTCTTGGTTACTACTATAGCCTGCATCCGCGATCAACCTGAAGGGCATTAAAAACCATAAAAACGATGAGTAGACGAAAATAAATAATTTAATAAAAATCATTTCATAAAAGAAGACATTTATGCTTTTCACTTAAAAACCATGCATGCATTCATAAACCAGTTAATTCAAATATAATATAACCGTTTATAAAACCAAAGTCATTTTCTTTCTCAAATCATTAGGGCCTTAGCCCAAATCTGTAAAATCACCAAGTATGGGAACTCAGCCCAAAACCGTAAATCCAAATCATGTGGGTCATTGTCCAAATCCATAAACACAGAAATACTATTTCATAAATTCAATAAATTTGTAATCCAAATATCGATCCTTGGCATCCCAGATGCCTAGCGTCCCAAACGCTTGACGTCCCAGACATCATATCATGGTTTAAGCTACGCGTGCTACCCAGGGTCTCTCCGGGTCTATCTATGACATCCAAGATGTCTGAGGTCCCATATGTCTAATAGCAATCCTGCACCTGAGTCACTATATGGTCGGGTTGCTTTGTGTAATAGCCCCTCGCAGGCAATGCGCCGTAACTACCCCAGTGTCCCAGACAGCTGGAGGAGACCATCTACATATCCACATATAAGGATGGTATATGGAAAACATTTTATAAAATCCTTTCAAAATCTTTCAAAACCTTTCAAAGGGGCTATGCTCGTAATTTCCATAAATCCATCATGAATCCATAAATGCAATTTCTCAAATCCAAATCCATTTAAGGTCTCCGAACCCGAAATCACATTTATAAACCACAAATGGGACTCATGCCCGATATGATACTCAACTGGGCCTCCAGCCTGATACTTTATTAAATCAAATGGACTCCAAGTCCGATAGTTTCCAAATCAAATAGGTCTCATGCCCAATTCCGTATTTCCAATTCCAAAACCAGTTTATCAAACCACTATTTAAACAAAAGCACGTATAACTACAGTAGAAACCCTAAACCTCGAAATACATGCAATTATGAAAATCATAAATACCATAATCATAATCATAAAAATCACATAGATAAAACATATAAAACAGTTATGCATGCATCATATTTAGAAAATAAAGGTGCACTCACAGACCGTCCTTACTGCGTCTCGATACGCATGCCATAAGCGTCTCCGAGGCTCAATCACCATCTCTGAAACTTCCAGACCTATCCAAATCATACCCCGAAGGTAACTAACCATCTATATAAGTCCATGGAATAAAACCCCAAAACTCATGGAAAATTCAACGTGTCATGTACACGTTTCTCGAGGCTAAAGCCCTAGATTTGACCAACCTAACGATCTCTGATTGACCCAAAGCCATCACCATTGGATCTGAATCGTCGAAACCCTTTGAATGACACTAGTCCCATCTCGAAATTCGAGCTCACGTGCCCCCACGCGCGTGGTCAACTCAAAGTCAACGATGGTCAATGGTCAAGTCAAAGTCAACGGTCAGTCAACGCTGAGATTGGCATGATGTTATCACTGACATGTTCTAACAGTGCCACGTGTCACTTGCTTATAGGTCCACGTCACTAACATGTTAGTGATGACTGTCGACTGATATATGACACGTGTCAAGCCCCCATTAGTCCCTATCTGACACCTGTTAGTCTGACATGCCAGACCTGACATGATGACGTCATCCTGATGACATCATCACTGATGTCACTCGTCTGCAACCTATCGACTAGGTCAACCCAGCTGCCTAAACCGGGTCGCAAAGACCTGCGACCGTGACTTGGCTAGTTCTCCACCATCCAACCACCAAAATGTTCCATTTTTCTCCCAATCTCTTCGTCTCAATCCCTAGATTAGTTCTATCTAATTAAAACCATGAAATACGGGCGGGATCATACCTGTTCGAACCATGAACAGTACCTGTCAGCTGCAACCTTGGATTCCGGCCAACTCCTGTCAACCTAACCTTCGAAACCAGCCTCCATGAACTCATATCATCTTCTAGGACCTTGTCCAAACCACCAAATCGATCAACAAGTGTCCAACCACCATTTTCCATTTTCAAACTAAAAACTGGGTTTCGGTTTGCTTACCTCTTTCATGCCTCAGGCCGTCCTCAGCCCTTCATCCATCATAATTTCTCACTCTCGGTCTCTCAGTTCTCATGACACAATATGATAGGGTGGTGGGGTGATTTGGGTTGCACGTGTTAAGGGGTTTCACTGGTAAGGGAATGAAAAAAAAATCAAAGAAAGGGATGAATGATGAAGATGAAGATAAGCCCAAAATATTGGGGTTTGGGCCAATCAGATGGGTGACACTTGTCACTCATCTGGTGGGTCCTCCCCAGATTTTTATCCATTTAAAACAGTCCACGTGTCAGCCCTTCTCGGTTTACATAAATAGTATCGTAATGCATTCTAAACTCGTAACTTTCCTGTTGAACGTTCGATTTTGACGTGCCACCTGTCTACAGACTTGTAACGTCCCGATCTACGTCACGGTCATCGATCCTCATGCATTTGATCATCCGGGTCAAAAGTTAACTTTAAACCCAATTCTAGGGATAAAACGATCATTTTACGCCATCCGTCCGAAATTCCTCGACTAAGTAGGGATTTGTCACAATAAACCTCAATTAATTATTAATTAATTTCAAAATTTGGGACGGGTCGTTACAAGTACGGTTGGTTAGATTAAGCCAAAAAGCATTAATAAAAGAATCTTGTACTTTTGATACCATATTGACTAACCACGAGAAAGAAGGCCAGCATTACTACAAATGTTCATATCATAACTGACTAGTTAACAGAACTAGTACTAGAAGACTCGATGATCACTTAGACCTAGCGCATGAGTATCATTGCCTCTCGGCACACTTGACTATTCTTGAATAACATCAAGCTCACATCATTATCCATGGAGCATGAGCATCATACATAGAACATTGTCTTTCAGTACATGTTCATCATCATGCACACACCATTTCACTGACATATGAACACGCTCATGCACTAACTCAATCATCATCTTAGGGACTTGTGTGCTCAGGCACTCATTCATATGCTTTAACACTCATTCATTTGCTCAGATACCCATTCATTTGTTTAGATACTTATTCTTGTGCTCTGACACTGATTACTTCCTCAAGGAAGTATGCTCCGATCAGGTAAACGCATCGTGTAGCTACCAATCGGACGCATCGAGATACTCTCTTAGATATATGCTTTGATAAAAAAAAACGCTCCAAAAGTTACTGATTGGACGCATTGAGGTACTCTATCAGATTTATAATTTGATTGGAAAACGCTTTATACTGCTATCGATCAGATGCGTCTAGGACTTTCATCAATTTATGCTACGATTGGAAAATGCTCCACGTAGCTACCGATTGGGCGCATCAAGGTACTCTATCAAATTTATGCTACGATCAATAAATACTCCACGTAGCTACCAATCGGATGCATCGATGTACTCTCTCAAACTCATGTTATGATTGACAAATGCTCCACATAGCTATTGATCGGATGCATTGAGGTGCTCTGTTAGACATACGCTATGATCGGCAAAAGTTCATAGTATCTACTGATCGGATGCATTGAAGTATCCTTTCGGACATATGCAAATGCTACCTTCCCGACATCAACATAAACCAGCCCAAGCCACAACTAGGTGGAGCAGTCAATCCTCTTCACTCTCGCCACCACGACTCTCACTACAGTGACACATCAGACACATGCAACACAACATGTGAGTTTCCTAAGGGACACTTCCTCAAGCAAGAACTTGGGGACTAGGGGTAACACCCCTCTAGTCGGTCGTCATGTATCATCCGAATTTACAAGTTCTTGATTAAGGAAAGCTACATCAATTAGTGACTATAAATTTTTAGACCTTGACTAACCAAGTAACTGGCCTAACTAAAGACCAAGAGATCACTCGGACAAAGACTAGGCCGATGAAGAAAGCCCATCAAGGGCCTTGTACAATGTCCATCATTGTGGCCCATGACCTAAACTTAGGTGCTTTACTATATAAGGGGAGCCATCCTCTTTCATAACGCATGAGTATATATATATATATATATTATATCTAGACTAGAGCTCTCACCTCTCTCTATGTTCTATTCATCCCCTAAGGCTACATTCTAGTCTTTCTCTAAGGCTCAAGGCCAAATGTAATATGTACAAATACTTAAATTATTAATGAGAAGAATATACCATTGTAGCTGTAATCCGATTTCGGTGAACCACGTACATCCTTGTATGTGCTCGAATTTCAACGATGTTGGTCCATTCACGGATTCAACATGTACCATAAGTATAATGATAATTTCTAAAAAACAGAAAGCATGCATGCCATTAGGTACTGGTGCCTTTAGCCCTCCAATATTGTAGAGCTTTCTCTATGCAGTAGCAACAACAACTAATTTCTACTTCTCATCTGTAGACACATGAACATTAACATTAGCTAGGAGATTTGGATACCATTAGCAAAAGTTGAGATGGAAATAATGGTACGTACTACATCGTTTATGAAAGCGAGAAACAAAGTCATTAGCAATTTCAGTAGGGTTAGTTATTAACCAAAGTCCTAAGTCATTTTGAATACAAGAAATAATAGCTCTCTTCTTGCGAATAATCGCCTGGGTTTGGAAGAACTAGTATTAGCATTAGCAATGGTCAACCAGTTTGTTCTGGCACGCTGACGCTAATTGATTTCCTCAGCCTACAAGGGCTTCTTAGATTATTTAACAACACCAACTCCCTATCAATCAATGTATAGTTCAGTAGGGCAAGAATAGAGTCGATCTTGAACCTGTAAAAGCTCATCATTTGTTTGTTTAAGCCGATGAAAGATATTTCCAAAACCACTTTTATTTCAATTCTTTAGAACAAACTGAAATCTATTAGTAAGCATGGTGATCTTATGAACTGGAGCTCTCCTGAAAGTTCATCCACCGTCCAATACTCCAATTATCAAGCACAAGATTACTAAAACCTTTATGTGGTAACCACATGGGCCTCTATTTTAAATTGATGGATCCGCTTATGAGGCGGACGCGAGAGAGAGAGAGAGAGAGAGAGAGAGAGAGAGAGAGAGAGAGAGAGAGAGAGAGAGAGAGAGAGAGAGAGAGAGAGAGAGAGAGAGAAGGATGATCTGAATTGGCAATGGACAAATTCCGTAAATTAAAATCAACGAAAAGACCCAGCCAAGCAGTATTAGTAACTACTCAATCCAATGTTTCATAAACAGGATTATTACCCTGGTTATTACCAACTAAAAGGGATGCCAGTAACATCCAACGAAATCAATTCCAAGCGTCTGCAAAACGGTTCAGTTGATAATTAGATACGGACTACCAAGTTACCTATGAGTATCTAAGGAGTGTTACTTCTTTTCTTCCAACAAGTTTTTGGCTTTGTTACCCGGGTTTGCCCATTAACAATGTTCATTGCTTTAGGACTAACTCAAGTTTGTTACTTTGTGAGGTAAATATACACCAAATTTACATGGAAAAGAGAACCTGGAACAAGTCATACTTTTATGCGTACAATCAGGGATGGAGCAATCATCTCAATTACACATGGAACAACACTCAATCTGTTCCTGGTGGTTTAAGAGAGTAATTTCTCTCCAAAATTCAGGGTGCTTACATTTATTAGGGTAAAATAAACAAAAGTGACCAACCGCGCACATTATGATTAGGATGAGTAGTAGATAAAGCAGAATGGAGAGAAAGTTTAGGGCTTCGGGAGTGTCCCGTTTCACGCATCCTCTTAGAATGATAGCATGTCCTTTAAATATGTCGGAATGGGTATAAATTTGTAAAAATTGGAAATCGATTTGATTTAAATTCTTATTAGTAGTCTAATTTGAATTTGACTTTGAGAAAAACTACTCATTTATTTTTTGTTCAATTTTGAATTTTCATTTAAAAAAAATAGAATTGAAAGAAAATTGTTAAGATTTTTATTTATTTATAATTATTATTAGTTCATACTTTTTACTCTTTAATTTATTAATATAAGTGTTTAGCCATGGACCTTATCTCGTATAAACCTTATTTTATTTTATTTTCGAATTTAAATTATATTTAAATATATTTCACTATATTGAAATTTAGAATGTTAATATTTTTTGTTTGTTGATGTTGAGGATAGTAGATTGTGATCCTTTAACATTTTTAAAAAATAAAAATAAAAAGCAATAAAATACACCAATTGATTACACAAAAATGATAGTCAATTTTTAGAGGAGTTCGAATGATCTAAAAAAAAAGCAGGTGTTACACTTTACATCTTAAAGATACCACTATGAATCTTGGAAGGATTTTTAAGAAATTAAAAATCCAATTCGACTTAAGATCCAAATCCAAACAATACACACAACTAGATTATGGATGGATAAGCGATTGATGAAAAGAGAAACAAATAGACCTAACATAAAATCTCTTCATTTAAATATAAATCTCGTCATTTTTGTTCGGTAATTAATCTTACTCATGTTGGTCCATGATTATCTATAATCATACCGACTTTTAATTTTCTTTCGCCAGTTTCGGTAACAGAAGCATTATTCTTTTCTTCTTTTCCAGTCATGATCGCTTTTTCCCTTTTAGTACCCAACCTGCCAACCACAATCCACCGTCCAATCCCCACCGTTGACGACAACCACCCAAAACCGAAAAATCTGACGGTCATCAACTCCCAATCAAATACTCAACCAAAGACTATCTTTACGGAATCAGACCTCCCCACGTGTCGTACGTAGATCCTGAGTTCCCAACGTCTTCTCCCCTTTTTCACGTGCCATACCCCCAGCTAAAGAAACCAAAAAGCAGGGGCAAAATGGTAATTCACACACGCTCCACGTCCACTAGGCTCGCTCTGTTTTTTTTTTAATCAGTGGCTCGCTCTGTTTAGAACCAAAGCAACCGTCTCTTTCTAGTTTTGGGAGCGTGTTTCACAGATCGTGGCTGTGAAAATACTCTCTCCATTTCTATTGCTACATCAAAGCTCGAGAGCCTCTCATACGGTGTCGTTCCGTTCCGTTTTGGCTTGCAAGCCTTTTTTTCTTCCTCTCTGCTCATTCTTTTTCTCTGTTTTTGATCTTCGTATTATACGTCGACGCAATTAAATGTTTATTTTTCACTGAATCTTGCTTCAAGTTTAGTCTCTGTGCTTTTAAGCTACGGCGTTCGTCCAAGTCATCGTAATGGCTGCTTCTCCTTCTCCGTCTGATCGCAGGGAAGCACTAAATCTCAAGCATTGATATTTCGTGTTTCGAATAGGTAATTAAATCGAATTTCGAGGGGCATTTTTTGAAACGACAATTTGAAAAAGAAAAAAAAAACAAAAAACAAAACAAAACAAAAATGTGGCACTTGCAGTTCTGGGCTATCTAATTTCATTTATGTTTTCAACGAAATAACCGTTGGAATTGGGTCTCTGTGTCTATGTATCAGTCTATGTATCATTGCATTAACTTCCTATCTTGTTAAATTATTTTATTTTGTTTAACTTTTGTTGTTTTTTGGTGTTGCAGAGAGCAAAACAGAGTAGCAGGGAAGAGAAGCTTCACGGTTCAGGGTGAAACGACAAGTCGTCGGAAAGTGTGGTCGTAGTGTACTCAGTAATCTTAGCCACATTTTGCTACCAATCGAAGAAGCTGTAACGGTTTGGTGAAAACAACAAGGAGTTTAAGGTAACGTGTCATGTGGGTTTTGTCTGCTTGTTAACTAGCTCAAGAAAAAAGTTAACAGTGAAAAGCTTGAAACTAATACTTTGAGAAGTGAAAAACGAATCAACGATGGTATGGGGAAGTTAGGAACTTTGGGGGACCATTTTCTCTGCAAGGTTACACGCTTTGATAAGATTTTTTTTTCCTTTTATTTTTTAAGTGAGATTCTGTTACTTGCTGTTGAAGCATAGTAGTGGGTCGCCACTTGGGAATTGTCATTCATGTTCTTAGTCGTTGTTGGATGAAGGATTAAAAAAAAAATACAAATGATATTTTAGTCTTTAGATTTTTCATTCTATGAGATGAAGCTTAGAATCTAAGGACTTCGAAGGGAAGAATTTAATCCTTAGAAATTTTTAATTATGATTAGCTTTCTTTGTGGCTGTTGTCTTATGGGGTGGTTGGATTTAGCCACGACTGGCTTGTGGCTGCAGATAGACGACGTGATTGTCATTTGGGGTGTATCTTTAAAAAATTTCTTTTATTTATTTATTTATTTTTAATATAAGATGGTTGGGTTTAGCTTGTTGTTGTTGATGTGACCCGTAGTTAGCGTTCTTTTATGTCTTTTTGCTTTTCTGAGGTGGTTGGGTAAAATTCATGATTTAGCTTCTGGTTGCAGACAATGTGGTAATTAAGGGCCTAATTTATGCTTTGGCAAGTGCAACAACCTTGGTTTTAACATTTCAGCATTTTGTAACTTGGGAAAGCAAGAGTGGCTTGGAGTACTTGAACATTGAGCTTGTTTTTCCACTATGAGAAATTTGATTTACATATTTAATTTGAAGTTTTGATGAATTGTTGGTAGGGTTGAGAAGAGCATTCGTGGAAAAGTGAGATAATGGGGGCAATTGGTGGGGAAGATCTAATGAAGTGGGAGAAGATGCAAGGAGCAAGTGCTCGGGAAGAGAAGATTCTAGTTTTGGTGAGGTTGAGGCCTTTGAGTGAGAAGGAGGAAGCATCAAATGAAGTAGCAGATTGGGAATGCATCAATGACACCACCATCTTATACCGAAACACGCTGCGAGAAGGGTCGACATTTCCAACTGCATATTCATTTGGTAGGAAATTAGTCATGTGCCAATTCTCTTGTCATCCGTTATACAGTGTTACTCACTGTGATTCCTTTTGAATCTGATATTGTAACGGTATATCTGCCTATGATTCTGTGCAGTAGAGGTCTTTGTCCAATTTTCTTGGAAGGCATAGTTTTGTCACTGTTCATAAATTAAGGGTTATGTCTGAACCATTTTACCTTCTTATCTTTTGTGATAGATAGAGTATTTCGAGGAGATTGTTCTACAAGGCAGGTTTATGAAGAAGGAGCCCAGCAAATTGCTCTTTCAGTTGTCAGTGGTATCAACTGTAAGTACAATTCTGTGTCTGGACTGTTTTCTGATGCTTTATGGAACTATTTAAAAAGTTTACACCAAAATTTTCTTTTCAGCTAGTATTTTTGCGTATGGTCAAACAAGCAGTGGGAAAACATACACCATGAATGGTATAACAGAGTTTACAGTAGCAGAAATATTTGACTATATACATATGGTAAGAAAATTTACTAATAAGTTGTAGTGTTTTCATTTTCCATTTAGAACGTGATTATACTCTTTATTTGCAGATAATAATACAAAAGATAGTTTTTATTGGAAACGTTGCTAATATAAAGGTTGCTATTTCTTTCAGCATGAGGAACGAGCTTTTGTTGTAAAGTTTTCAGCAATTGAGATATACATTGAAGCTGTTAGAGACCTCCTAAGCACCGATAATACTTCGCTTAGGCTGCTGGATGATCCTGAGGTGGGATGCTTTCTATTATTTAAGTATCTTCTTTAATGTGTATAAGAGTTGCTTTAACACTTTCCATTCTCATCAGCGCGGGACTATAGTAGAGAAGATCACAGAGGAAACTCTGAGGGACTGGAGCCATTTAAAGGAGCTCCTTTCTATTTGCGAAGGTAAATCATTTTTAGCGAACACAGATTTTACCATAAGTGTTGTATATTAAATATTTGATTGTTTTATTTCAGCTCAAAGGCAGATAGGGGAAACGCCATTGAATGAAAAAAGCTCTAGATCACATCAAATTATTAGATTGGTGCACCCCTCAACCTGGCTTTTCTTTGACAATAGTATTACTTTTTTGTGCCATAGAATTTTCTGCTTAGACCATCTTTTAACTTGTAGGCAATTGAAAGTTCTGCTCGCGAGTTCTTAGGCAAAGGAAATTCGACCACACTTGCAGCTAGTGTGGTATATTTTAATATTTTCGAGATTGGATATTTGGTCCAATATATACTAATTGTCTTTCAATGTAATTAAATGGTTTTTTAAACAAATCTTTTTGATTCAGAAGGAATTGGTTTGCTGCAGAATTTTGTGGACTTAGCTGGAAGTGAGCGGGCAGCTCAGGCATTATCAGCGGGAGCAAGATTGAAAGAAGGCTGCCACATTAATCGCAGTTTACTAACTCTTGGGACTGTTATTCGCAAGCTAAGGTTGCGTAGTTCTCCTTTCCCTTATGTGATTCACCATTCACCATGTGTAATAAAGTGCTTTGGTTTCAAATCTGAGAGATCTTTTCAATATCACCTTTTAAATTCACATGTCAGTAGAAATGAAATTAGATTCCTTAAATGGGAATAACGACTAGGCACTAAAACTGCCCAAACAGTTTGGATTATTATTACATGCCTTACATTTATCTGTCTTTTCTTTTCACTCACCACCTTTATTCGTATAGTGATGACCGTGTCTGAGTTAGCATGAAATGTACAGATTTGGGTAAATTAGTTCCTAGTGTAAAAGAAGGTGGTAAGTAGAAATAATTTATTAATGTTGTTTTGTTCCCCCCTCATTGTTGATAAAAAATAATAATTTAATATTTTTCTGTTTACTTCCTTGACTAATATGATATATACTTACCTCATACAATCCTTGATCTGACTTTGTAACAATTGAGTGTTTGACGTACTTCTTTGATTTAGAATGAGGAGCTTTCTTTTGAAAATTTGATGTTTCCTCCCTATCCTTACTTTCTCCTGTTATATGAGATATGAATCTTGTTATGTTGTTTAATGCAGTAAAGGAAGACATGGACACATCAATTACAGAGATTCTAAGCTGACTCGCATATTGCAGCCCTGCTTGGGCGGTAATGCCAGAACTGCCATCATTTGCACTTTGAGCCCTGCACGAAGCCATGTGGAACAAACTAGAAATACTCTTTTGTTTGCTTGTTGTGCAAAAGAAGTGACTACAAAAGCTCAGGTCAATGTAGTCATGTCGGACAAGGCTCTTGTTAAGCATTTGCAGAAAGAGCTGGCTAGATTGGAGAGTGAGTTGAGAACACCTGGCCCTCCAACCTCGACTAGTGATTACTCTGCACTACTTAGAAAGAAAGATCTTCAGATTGAAAAGGTAATGATTCTCTTTCTAAACTAGTTTATACAATTAATAAATAGTAAATATAAATGAGAATTAAGTACTACTCAATATAACTGTTAGTAAGTGTTAATAAGATGAGAATTGTGAAAATTTTGTCAAATGATAGGCCAGGTGTGTTGAGTCTTCTGTCAAATGATAGGCCAGGAAGACCGCACTTGAGATGTGTTGAGTTTCCTTCCAAGTTTTGAAGATACGAACGTGTTTCTCCAAGTTTTTTTTCCAGTGGAGATACTGCATATCCTTAAATCTGAAAAAAATTTCTTATCATACTTGGTAAAACCAAGTCCAAAGTGGATATGCTGTCTCGTTGATGCAGTGGAAGTCATGAATTCCAAGCCAAATTGGTGTCTTGAGGAAATTTCCATGTACCTCGTATCTACCCTTTGTCCGGATTAATTCTCTCGTTCTTGTAAAGATCACTAAATGGGGTGCTTTGACTCGTGTACCCAACTTAGGTGTAGGAGTGCTCTAGGCTTTAGATTTATATATGCCATATTGGTCTATGAAAATGTTTATACAAAACTGCACAATTCAGTGCATTTAATGGCATGTCACATTTTTTTCAGATGGAAAAGGAAATTAGAGAGCTGAAAAAGGAACGTGATCTTGCTCAATCACGGGTGGCGGGTTTACTACATATGGCTGGAAATGATAATGCACAAGTATTCTCTCTTATTTTTGCTATGTTCTATGGTGTTGAGGACATCTTGTGTATGATCTTATTCGTTAGTTTATAACTTATTTCTTATTTTTCAGGCTTCAGATAATCATTATCCTAAATGGAAAGCAGGGGACATATCAGATAATCATTATCTGAATGGTGTCAGAGAGTTCAAAAATCCTCATTTTGATGACGGAGACAATGAGAGCATTCCTGAGGAAGCATATGCTCGGCATCAGGAAAAACCTGAAAATCATAATGTGACCGATAGTACCTGTAATATGCAGTTGATTGGAAATAAGTTTAGGTCTGATTCACGCCAGAGTCTAGAGGATATTGCAGGTGGAACCGCAGAAGATACTGATGAGTACTGCAAAGAAGTTCGCTGTATTGAGATGGAAGAATCAAGCCAGGACATGAACACTGAATCCCTTGCCTCATCTACTGTTAGAAATGGAGGAACAAGTATAGCAGGTGAAGAAATGATATCAGCCCCATTGAATGCAGATAGAGAAGGGCTTCAGATGCGAAACGGTTTTGGATATGGTGCATTGGAGCAGAGACTGCATGATGTACAAATGAGCATTAATTCTTTTGGTAGTCCTTACCCTGACGAATCATTTCCACATGCTGCTTCAAGAAATATGTCAAGTTCTAGAAGCCTAAAGTTAACTAGGAGCTGGAGTTGTAGAGAAGATCTCATGACTGGCTCAAATTATCTGGATAATTCAGAGAGAACCCCACCAAATTCGTTTGAAAAAAGCTTTCCTGGGAGACCAGAAAGTTTTGGAGCGCGGAAGGTTCCACTATTACATTATGATTCCAACAGAAGGCTGTCAAGAAATGATTCTCAATCTTCCCTTGGGAGTGCTGTGGATGAGCTAGGTACACAGACTGCGGAAGAGAATATTACTAGCGTCCACACTTTTGTCACAGGACTAAAGAAAAGGGCCAAGAAACTTGAGTATGACAAACAATTTGTCATTGGTCAGGTGAGAATGTGCCCGACACCCAAAATTTTCCGAAAAGTGAAAAAAAGAGAAAGAAAAAAGAAATTGAAACTTTTAAGTCTTGCTTTGCGCAGAGTTCATTCCTTATTTAACTCATGACCATCATTTTGAATGCACTTGTTAGACAATTAGATTATATCCTTAACGGTGATGAATTCATGATCTTCCGACTCTTGAATACATGTAAAGTTATATAAAGTGGGGAGAATTTCTGTTGCATATTGCAGCACTTTGCTTTTCCAACGACTTTTAAGATGTTTATACATCTTAACAGGTTTAGGTGGCTTGGTGGATATGGACTTATGAAAACTCGAAATCATCTTTAGTTCATTTTGTAACATTATTAATATGACTATTCTTAGGTGGTAAATTGCATGTTCAGCTTGTCATCAATCTTTTGCTTCATTTGATATGAATTGTTATGTGCATGCTAGGGACAAGGGACAGGGCTAGCATCTGAAAAGAATGTGAAAGATGTCGGAATAGATCCAATGCTTGGAGAATCAGAAACTCCTGATTGGCCTCTGGAATTTGGGAGACAGCAGAGGGAAATACTCGAACTTTGGCAAACTTGCCATATATCAGTAGTTCACAGAACCTACTTTTTCTTGCTCTTTAAAGGTGATCCGACGGATTCCATTTACATGGAGGTAGAGCTTAGGAGACTATCTTTCCTCAAGGAAACTTTTTCCCGTGGAGATGAGGCTGTGCAAGATGGCCAGGCGCTCACACTAGCTTCAAGGTTCCATCTCTCACTGTTCAATATTTTCATTTTCACTAAAATTTGCATCGCGAGCCATTTACTTGAATTTTGAATAGTTATTATTACTAGCTCTTTAATAGATTTCTTGTTTCTTAATTTGTTTGCAATCCAAAGTTTCCCTTCTTGCTATAAGACTTGTTATACCAACATAAAATTTTACATGAAAATGCGGACATATGTTTTGTTTCAATGCAAGTTGCAACATGCATGTCAATACCATGCGCATATCGACTAAAGTTGTGATAATGAATTATTGCTGTAAATGAACCCTATTGGTATAACTCTTAACATATTTATTTGGACACAGCATGAAAGCTACAGGCCGTGAGAGAGAGATGCTAAGCAAGCTGATGCAGAAACGGTTTGCATCAAAAGAGAGAAATGGGCTCTTCCAGAAGTGGGGGATTGCACTGGATTCAAAGCGCAGGAGGCTGCAGCTGGCGAATCTCTTGTGGAGTAACGCAAAGGATATGAACCACATAGCAGAGAGCGCGGCCATTGTTGCGAAGCTGGTGATGTTTGTAGAGCAAGGGCAGGCTCTGAAGGGAATGTTTGGGCTTAGTTTCACATCCCCAAAAGCACGGCGAAGATCCTTTGGATGGAAAAATAGCATGACATCTCTGATATAATAAACACATGCTGCTCAGTGCTCCACACAAATACCACTACGGTAGATAGGCTACATATATTATAGCTTTATTTTCGTCATCAAAACTTGACCAGACTGCCTATGATTGATTATTATATATAATGGTGCTCACTGCTCAGGTTATAAAGCTGTGTTGTGGTTTTCTGGTTTTGCTGTGTCTTTAATGAAATGTAGCTTTCTAATATATCTTTGTAAATCCTCAGGCTTGTTGACTCCCTCGATGCTCAGTCCCCAAATCTAGTTTATGACTTATGGAGAATGAACCTACGGTTGAGTTCAGGTTTAGTTAGTTGGAGTTAATGCTAACACATGATTACTTTTATATAACAATAAGAAGTAAATGGAATTGGAGTATCTAACCTAGCCCTCATCATCTGGCCCAGAAGCTCACGGGCTTATGGGTACCCGATAGACCCGATGACAAAAAATCCGACCCGGCTCGGCCCGCATGTTGACGGGCTGGACTTGGGCTTAGGGTATTCAAGCCCGATAGGCCCGAGCCCGATAAAACCCGGTAAGCCCAGCCCGACCCGCCCAGGTAAATCCGACCCATAAGCCCAAAAATATAAAATAATTATAAATTAAGAGTTGATACCCAATCCAATCTTGTTACTACTATCATAGCCAAAATCCAAAACTCCAATCAAATCTCAACCTAGTGTCATTTAAAAGCCCAATGCCCAAACCAAACCCTAACCCTAAATTCAAAAAAACTTACTAGGTCTCTGACTCTCTTATCGATCTCCTTATCCTATCTCGGCTTTATGGTCTAAAAGTTAAGTCAATTCTCCAAATCCAATAGTACCCCTCCTTAACTTATTTCAATATTCGATATTAATATTTAAGCTCAACTCACTTTTTTTTTTTTTTACAATTAAGTAGGTACAAATGAGCTTAGTATGCCCGGCCCAAGTGGGCTTAGTAGACCCGACCCGTAAATGATCACATCAGAATCTTTTGAGGTAGTTGATGTCGCCTCTTCTGGAATACGGGTAGATAGTACGCCTTTGAGATAAAATGCATTAGTGTTGCTTCACCAAAACCTTGCCCGATAAACCCAATGGGAAAAACCCGTGGCCGAAGGGGAAAAGATGAGCAAATGTATATGAGTCAAATCATAGCATCTTCAAGATGCATTGTTAGCGAGATGATCATACCAAAATGTGCCTCATTAAAACCTAGCCAGGTAACAAAATCCAATGGGACAAAATAACCCTGGTTGTAGGACAAAAGAGTACACGATGATCATGTGAGTATACTTCGGGATACTCAGTAAACTTCCAGATATTTGGTATACTTCAGGATACTCCCCCTGATCTTGACTCCCCCTGAAATTAAGAATTTGGTAGATCAGTCAGTCTACCTAAACCAATATCATTAACATGCTTCCGGAATGTTGCATTAGATGATGGCATGTTGCTATCTCTTATAATGAAACTAATCATTATTTGCCTGGTAGAGGTAGTATTATTCTAGTGTATAATCTTCGGTTCATTATTGGTGGAATGCAGTCCACAATTACTTCAAATATGCCCATAATGGCTCTTAGCCATATACATTCACAAGTTGCTCCATTAAGAGTTAGAATCTTCGCATGATTCGAAGACGTAGCAATAAGGATTTGTTTCTTAGACGTCCAAGATATTGCTATGTTCCCAATGGTAAAAACATAGTCAGTTTAGGAACATACCTTATGTGGGTTTGATAGGTAAACTACATCAGCATACCCAATAAGGCAATTACATCATTTCTAGGACCAATGGTATTTCGTTCATTCCTTGATGCATAGGGATAGAATAAGCTCATATCCATTGTACCTCTAAGGTATCAGAAGATGTTTTTTATGCCATTCCAGTGGCGGCGTGTTGGCGCAGAGCTAAATCTAACTAGCAAATTCACAACGAATGAAATGTCCGGTCTAGTGCATTGAGCCAAGTACAATAATGCGTCTATTGCACTTAGATATGGCACTTCTGGTGTCAATATCTCTTCGTTATCATCTGCTGAACGAAACATGTCCTTTTTTAGGATCTAGACTTCGGACGATCATGGGCGTGCTTGAAGGTTTCGCTTTATCCTCATTAACGTGTCTCAACATCTTCTGGATGTAATTCGATAGATGGACCAAAATTCCATCTGCACGGTGCACGAGCTCCAAGCCTAGACAAAAGTGTGTTCTCCCAAGATCCTTCATTTCAAATTCTAACTTCAGGTGCTTAGCGGTCTCTTGGATCTCTTCAGTAGTACCAATCAGATTCATGTCATCGACATAAACTGCCACTATAGCGAACTCGGAACTTATTTTCTTAATAAACACGCATGGGCACAGTACATTATTAACATATCTCAATCTGATCAAATATTCACTTAGACGATTATGCCACATCTGTTCGGATTGTTTCAATCCATAAAATGAACGCCTCAAACGAATGGAGAGCGTGTTCCGTGGTCTGAAACTATTTGCATCAGATATCTTATGTCCTTCAGGACCTTTCAAACATATCTCTATTTAGATCCCCTATAGAGATAAGCATGAACTACATTTATAAGCTGCATATTCAGTTTTCTTGGAAACTACCAAACTAATAAGGTAGAAGAACGTTATGACGTTCGTTACAGGAGAATACGTCTCCTCATAATCAATCTCAGGGCGTTGAGAAAACTGTGCGCCATTAAATGAGTTGTATATCTAATAACCTCATCTTTCTCATTAAGCTTCCGTATGACTACCCATTTAAATCCTGCAGGTTTAACATGGGGAGGTGTGGGAACTACAGGTCCAAACACCTTCCTTTTTGTCAAGGAATCTAATTTGACCTGGATTGGTTCTTTCCATTTTAGCCAGTCTTCTCTACGTTGGAATTAATTCATCAACGGAGTAAGGTTCGATTTCACTTTTAGTTATTATTTTGGTAGCTACTATGAATACATATAAATCATCGATGATAATATCATTCTGATTCTCTATCTCACATAACCATGCATGATTTACCTAGATCTCTTTATTCTCGGGAGTGGGTTCAAACGTTGAGGCGTCCCCCAACGTCGTCTCTTCTAAGACAGACCCATAATCCGGAATTATCTTATGACACGACCCACCCTTAATCCCCCGAGATTAAGGGCTAAGTCATGCTCCCATCTAACTTACGCGTGACACGAAGGCTAAACCGACGTCCAACCTCCATGTGACACGTAAGTCGGACCAGGGATTTCCAAATGAACCGTTCGACAAGTGTCGGATTTCCCAGAGCGCGCAGACTTTACTGTGGACTGCGTGTGTGATGTCTCCGTCTCTCTCGACCAACAGCCTGTACTGCAACAACCTGGAGGGTATTAGAAACATAAAATACTGTGAGTGGAAAAAAATAAAGAATAAGTTCTGAAAACAGTTTATAAGAAAAGTACATTTATACCCTCCATTGAAAACTAATGCATGCATATCAAACCAGTTTGTTTCCGAGATAATAAAAACTATTTATGTAAACCGAAATCATTTCCTTTTCTCAAATCCCGGGCCTCAACCCAAAACCATCAAAATCCGTTTCATCCGGGTCATAGCCCAAAACATCTGAAAACCATTATTGAAAACCATCGTTATCAAGTTCTCATCGAAATCCAAGACACATTTGGAATCCATTTCAATACATCGAACCTGCTGGATCTATCCGAGTTTTTCAACTTCCGAGTCTTTAAACTCAATCCAGGCCTCAATATAATCCGAGTCTTTAAACTCCCGATTCTTTAAACTCAATTGGCCTACGGGGGAAATCACAATATCCGAGTCTTTAAACTCCCGAGTCTTTAATCTCAATCCGGGTCTTTAAACCCAATCCGGACCCGCCTCCGTCATGTATCATATCCGGGTGTTTAAACCCAATAACCAGATCTAGTAAATCCAATCCAAAACCGTTTTTAAAACCTTTTCAAATCCATGTTCACATCCGAATTCGAATTCACCATTTCGAATTCCAAGCCGAATCCGAAATCAGCATCTCGAATCCAAATCTAGAATCATATCCATCATCCCTTTCCAAATCTGAATCTGAAACCATCATTCGGTAAGGCAGCATCCGGAATAACCATTTCGAACCCAAATCCGGAAATCCACTTTCAAGTTCCAGAACCGAATCCTTTTTCTGAAATCCGATTCCAATACCCGAAATCACATTTATCTAAATCCATTTTTATGAACTAGGCTTCAAGCCCGAATCACTTTTCCGAAATCTATTAGAAATCATTGAAATCAAATCATAATTCAAATCTCGAAATCAAATCATCAAAACCATCATCAAATCACAATATAAATCGGAAACTCGTAAAATGTGCAAATACGTAATCATCTCGAAATACGTGCCAAACCTTAAATCATCAAGATCATATCATAAACATAGAAATCACGTATAAAGCATATAAAACATTTATGCATGCATCATAAGTTGAAAACAAAGTCCACTAACAGACCATTACGCTGCTACCTCGATATGCGCTCACTTACGCCGTTCCCGACCAATCCACTATCACCGACTTTCCCGAACCTGTCCAAATCCCATAATAAGGTCACCAACTACATTATAAAGCTTATACTAAAGTCCCGTAATTTTTCTGAATTTTTAACTATTTTTAACCGAGCCTTACAACCTTCGGACATCCCGAAACATATTGAGACGATGTCTGATCGACTCAAAACCAGTGCCAAAATGTTTGTTACATCGAATACTTTAAAAGTTGTATTGGAACCATCCTCAAAAACTTTGTCACGCGCCCACACGCGCCACCCAAAGGGGCTGCGCGTGGGCATCACGCGCCACAGTCACTAATCATCTCCTACCTCTGTCAGATTGGGTTTGAACCGGTTCGAACCAGCCCGGTTCAACTGGACCGGCGCTCATGGTTTTCAGCCATTTCCAACACGATTCGGTCCTTTTTTCCACTAATAGTTTCGTCCCAGCATGTGTGATCGATTTAGCTACTAAAATGTGAATTTAGGACCGGAATAATACCTTCTTACTTTAAGACTAAAACGCACAGGTTTCACTTCTCTGTTCCTGGCCACTGCAAGCCCCTCCGGCCACGGGTTCATCTTCCTTGGTTCAGTAGCAACTTTCAGAGGTTAGAAGGAGCATCACAAGCAAGCAAGACCTCACTAAAACGTACAACTCAATTTTTTAACAAAACCAATAAAAACAGGGTCGTGTACTTCTTACCTACCCTCTGTCCTCAGCCACGGCCTTCACCTTCATCAGCTCAACACTTCCTTTTCTTTCTCTTCATGGATTCACCTCAGGTGCAGATTATGGTGTTGTGTATGGGTTGGGTTCACAGGTCCTCTGTCTCCTTCACCTGAACACAAAGCCTCCCATGTTTTTATCCTTCAATTCACTCTCCACCCATAACTCAAACGCACACAACCAGCACTGCCCACACACGACTCACACCACTAAACCAAAATGCACAACTACGTCCCCTGTTTCATCAATTACAACCTCTTTTAATTCAAGCAAAAGTTTGAGAGATAACTGGAACCAAGCAGAAGCAGCCCACGTGTCCCAATCTCCCAATATCTGGTACAAAATATCCACTACAGTAGGGATAGATGTCCTCATCTTGCTGGACACAGATCCCTAGACACCAAAAGACCATTTTAACCCTGCCTTCTAAAATTACCATTTAGACCCATAATTAATTCATCCGAAGTTTGATGATGATGTGTTGCCTGTCGTTGTACTCCGAGGATCGAGACCTTCCTAACTGTCCTCGAATTGCGTGAAAAGTCCATGTCGTATGAAAAGTCAACGTATTGCCCCTTTTTAACCAAATTACCAAATTACCCTTGAACTTCCGGACATCATAACTTACTCCTCGGATGTCGGAATCGGACATGCCACCTGTCTATGAATTCGTGACGTCCCGAACTACGTCACGGTCATCAATCAAAGTCCATTTGACTTCCCGAACGAAAGGTCAACTTTTTACCCAATTCCAGGGGTAAAATTGTCATTCCGCACCGTCCGTCCGAAATTATCCAACTAATCACCGATTATCTTCACTAATCTGTCATTAACCACTAATCTAATCCCTGTTTCTGGAATGAGTCATTACATCTTATGAGACGGATCAGATGATATTGTGAAGGGATTCTATTGTGCCAAATATCCTCTTTCCGGGATAAGAATCCTATGAACCTATTAGCCTACCTCGCTTCTGGGCAGGGACATATGACTGGTTAGTCGCCATGGTCGTACCTCGTCCGTCTGGGAGGACTTGTCCTACTGGGACGTCTATCCTTGCAGACAAGTTTGCAGCATGTATATGTGATCTCGTCACTTTATCCATATTAGAGGAAGCATTTGACATATTATTAGCTACACTCTATAAATCTAGAATTCTCAGCACTTTATTCTTACTTTGTGCGTTCAGGGATCAAGATGAGACATAGTGGGGATGCTCCACGTCAATTCACGTCGTTATTTAGGAACGTTTGACGTTCTGATCTCCCCATAACGACGGGAAGACTGTCTCATAAAAGTTACTATCCGCGAATATAGCGTTAATGAGATCGCCTGGCAAGGGCTCTAAAGAGCGTATAATAGAGAGGGATTTATAACCGAAATGTATGCCCCTCCTTTGTTGAGGTCCCATATGTGTAGTTATGGTGGCACAATTGGCAAGTAATTACACACCCATAAATGCGTAAGTACGAAGCATCTGGTTCGTACCCAGTCACCAGCTGTAACGCAGAACATCGTTGGGTGGCGTTGAGCTCAATCGGACCAACATTACTGCATGAAAAATTGCATGGCTCCTACGCAGAAACGAGAAGCTTGGTGCGCTTTACTAAGGTTAATTAGTGTTTCTGCGAGACCATTATGGGTGTGAACATGGAGAACCAAATGTTCAGCATCAATCCCAAGTGGCATGCAATAATCATCGAATGCTTTCGATGTAAACTCTCCGGTATTATCGAGTCTTATAGACTGTATAAGAGAATCTGGATGGTGTGGCCCTCAATGTAATGATATGGGCTACGAGTTTAGCAAACGCAGTATGCGTGTGGACAAAATGGAGCATGTGACCACTTTGTCGGTATCTCAACTTAAACCATGAAAGTTTTTCAGAACGATCCACATGGTGGTTGGAAAGTCCACAAAATATCCCCTTCTATTATGTACAAGAAAGGGTGGAGTTTTAACTTATCTTTGCATATAATGGTCTAATATTTGATTTTTGCTAACGTGCAAACTTGGTATGTGTTCCTACGAATAAGAGGATGCCCGTGCAATATATTGAGGATACGGTGCATCATTACCATGACCTGGGTGTCCCTACCAGTCATGCAATATAATGAGCAATTTCTCGTACTAGTTAGCTTCTAGCTAACTCTTGGCTAACTTCTGGCTAGTTTCTCTAGTGTATGGTTCTGGTCATACTCATTGGAGGTTATGCAAAGATATTCCACTTTCTTCTCATTAGTGGTTTCAATGTGATAACCAATAGCTCGAATATCTATAAATCTCAACAATATTCTTCTGGAACTTAGAGAATAATGTGTTGGATAACACTGTCAGCTAGACAATAAACTTCCCCACAAAATATACATATTAAGAGATTTAATTCAATGGATCACATGCATGCATATAAGTTCTTGTAGGATGGGTTGTGTTCGACATTATTTATGAGTATATACATAAGTAGCAAATAAGAATTTCAGGTTCTAACAAATTTTGTAGGATGTAATTAAATATGACGTAATAATAGTTTGGATGAATGCTTCTGGTATAAGATTATTTCATACTTTAAATAAATGCTTTGGGCATAAAGTTTAAATAAGTTTACATAATGCTTCGGCCATTAAGATCCATGCTTCAAACACATAAGTGAAAAAAAAAGAAAAAAAATGTTTTCTTTTCTTTTCAGAATGTGATGGTCTGATTCATATGGTTCAGTTCGACAAGACGGTTCGATTAGAATAATTCGATTCAAATAGACTAGTGCGGTTTAATTAGACCGATTCGATACGACTGAACAGGTTCGATATGATTAGACCGGTGCAATTCGTCTTGACTGATTTAGTTAAACCAATTTGAGTCGTGGGCCTATGCGAAAATATGGGCCTTCTGGGCCTGGCCCCTTTTCTCTCGGCCTGCTGGGCCTTTTTCTCACCTAGCCTTCTGGGCCGTGACCTTCTGGGCCTTTATTCAATTTTTCATTGTTGCTGCTAACCCATTCATTTTCTTTGCTGTTGGTTAGCTAACAGGTGCACTTCGTGCTTATGATCATGGATCATCTTCATCCCATCATTAATTCATATACTCATTATCCGCAAATATGCCCATATCAATTATGATCCCAATCCATTATACAACAATAATGCTACGATGTAATTATGAACTCACTAGTAAGACAAAAACATCAATATAAGCCCATTTCATCAACATCAAGATACAGTTTTGATTTTAAGATTTTCGGGGTTGTTTTGTTTTTCATGAATTATCAATTCAAATGAATGACATTGAATATCAATCATATCATCACCATAATCATGATCAACATATATCATCTACGTATTTACCATGCCATCATATCATAATTATCATGCATATCATCGTACATATATAACAGTGTAGCATCATTATAGCGTCATATTGTTATCTAGTATCATCATGCATTATTCGTTATCATGTAATTCGTTAAGGGGTCGTTAATTCAACCAACCGAAAAGAACCCATGACCGAAGGCTAAGAATAATCAATTAACAACGATAATTCATCCAACTGCAAGCAACAAACATTAATCCAATTTTGACGTAATTATGAAATAATTCATATAATCAATTTTATCTCCATCGATCAATATAAAATTATGCAATTTACTTTCAGTTCAAGCATATAATCCTATGGTTTAACATCATCATGTATTATCATCAATACATCATAGCATCATCATGTATTCATCCCTAACATATATAACATCACATCATCATGGATTTATCATATACCATCATATATACGTCATATGTATATCGTATATCGTATGTCCACTCATATGGTCATCATCATATATATTATCATCCTACATCATGTATTATATAAATCATCATGTCATGGCATCATGTTTTTATCATATGCATACGTCATATTATCATCACATATCATATGTTCATGATGGTTAATATTATCATAAACATAATTATTATGGCATAACATATTAATATCACCATCATAGCATATTATGTATATAATTAATTTAGGGTATGGATGAACTTACCAGTGGGTCGAAAATCTGGATTTTTGGAGTCCCACAATCGAAGCAATCTTTTGCATGGGACATGTTCAAAAACAACATGCAGTTTTTTTTAAAAAAAAAATTAGATAGAACGACATGTCGTTTTCCCACTCAAACGACATGTTTTATTTTTACTGAAACCAAAGGGAAGATCATGATGAAGAAACCGAGAACCCCTCGAATTCATCCTCGGCCTCATCGCCGTCATCACCATCCACAGTCAGCCAAGAGCCAACATGTTGAAGAATTTAGATGGTAGAGAGAGAACCCACCAGCTCCTAATGGAGGAATAAACTAACCAAGCAAGAAAATCAGAGGATCTGTCTGTCTTTGTGTCTCACTGGGACCACCTCCCTATCCTTCATTCTCAATGTGAATCTCCACTTCTAAATTTCAATACGTTGTACGAAGAAGCTCTCAACCTCATGGCGTTGAGATCCACCGGTCAAAATCTGTCCTTCGAGATACTGAACAGAGATAGCTTCTTCGATGAACAAGGAGAAACAACCGTCCACCGATCCAATTCAGATCCAATCCAATCACCAGGAAAACGACAAACCCACTCGGAAAAAAAGAAAGAAGAAGAAGAAGGCCGCCACCCGCACCTTCATACTAGAAAAGCCCACCTGCCACAGACGCTGCTGCTTCAAATTCGTTCCCTGAAATTTCAAAGAGGATAAATGGATGGACCAGTGAGATTGACAAAAGCGGATTGGAATTCCGTTACAGTCAGACTGTGCTATGCCCCGTCATGACGACGGAGGTCAGTGATCCGGAGTTTCGGAAATTAGGCGGGACCGCAGAATTGAGATAGAGGGTTGTCAATGGGAACGCCAGAGGAGGATTTGGTGATGACACAGAATTGATGTCATCTCGCATTGAATTCGAGGCCAAGGAGGAGAGTGGCATGGAGTCGGGTTCTGCGAGTAAGCAGCGGAACGAGCCCAATGGGAATGCGATTCCAAAATTGTAGTCTGCCGCGTCTTTAGATTGAAAGCTGCTCATGGCTGAAGATCCCAATTATTTGTTTTCAGTGGACATATCCCTAGTTAAGTACTTCATGGAAGAGATGCCAGTGTTGATGGCGGCTTATTCTATTCGCCTACCAATTCTGAAATTCATGGGTCGCTGTTCCTTTTGCCTGAGGGCTATGAGAAGAAATTCGATTCGATCATGGGAGTTGGAGTAAAGGATGGGCGTTGTAGAAGAAGATAGGTTCTTAGGCTTTCTTGAATGTCGGCAGAGAGTGGACTTGGGGGAAATATGAATTAGGGTTTTTTCCAGTTGGTTAGGCTTCGTGCTGATAACATGTTGTGAACAAGATCAAATTGTTATGTATTCATTAAGCTAAAATCCCATTATATAGTGCCAGGGTTAGGATATAATACATGGAAGAAAACGTCCTTACATAGAAATAGCCATATAATTTAATATATTTACAAATTCATTTTATTTATTTTTTGGTTGACTAAATTTTTGGTCAGTGTGGGATTAGAGTAAAAGCCATTTTGATCACCATAATTTCGATTTTTTAATTTTAGTCGCCACATTCAATTCTGGTAGCAAATTACGTTTACTTAACCAACTTCAATAAAAATATAGATTGGCAAAAATAAAAATCTAATTCTGTTTTCCCCCTCCCTCTCCCTTCGTAAGTTGTTAATCCAACCCCACCTAATCCTATTGTTCTTCCAGTAGAAGGGGCGGGAAACCTTTATTCATCTCTTGGAACGGAATCCAAGTTGCATTGGTTTCCTTTTTTTAGCTATGTACGACCTTCTCATCAGCAAACATTTCCCGAATAACCATTCATTTAATGAAAAACATGCGCTTGTTAGCAGCTAAATCACTCTCAACTCTAATATCGAGCCTCTTTTCTTTTTGTATCTTGGTTGGTACCTGGCACTAAGCATATCAAAATAGCAGAACTCAAGGGCCAAAGGAGCCGAGTTAGATTGGAAATCAGAGCTTGGAAACGAGTAAAGCCTTTAGATAATTTTGATTTGCTGGGAGGGCGGATGAGGATTTTCATTCCCAAAAGTTGTGGTAGCGAAATCCGGAGTCACCATTCTGTGGCGCGCTTTCGAAGGAGTGGACTCGCATGTGTCTCGGGGGATCTCTTTGTTGTAGTCGAGTGCAGTGAATGTGGTGTATTGGTAACTAGTGTGGATGAGCTGAAAGCTGTAAAGTTTTGGGCCATGTTATCGCGGTTCTGCCCTATATGGGCTGGTAAGCTAAATTGGTCTTCTAGTTTGCCTTGAAAATATGTATGTCACTGGTATAAGTTGCAACTAGATAGTGTTATAATCGATTCTGAATTGCGGCCTAAGAACCTTCGTTTTAATCAAGTGATGGTGGCGCAAGCGGGCCTTCTTTAAGGACTTTAAATATTTTCTTTTGCGCCTAGTTCAAGTTCGTTTTATGGCGTGTTCATATTAACAGCTTGTTGTTATGTTATTGGGAGTTAGATAGATTAATCCCTTCAAGTCGAAATGACGATATTAGACTAGAGCACATATATGGTTCCATGACTTAGTCAGCCATAGAACACATTGATTGGTATATTCCAGAAATCTATATCGAATTTGAAGAAATAAATTGGATTGAGTTGGATGTGAAGTACAAACACCTAGAAAGTAAATTGCTTGAATACTTAAAATGAGGAATGAATTACAAGTGCGGTAGGTAAACTATCTCTAGAGTAAACCATGAGCTGGCAATTGGCTGAAAACCCATCAACTGGATGAATATCCATTGGAATCATACCAAAGGTTGGAAGTACAGTAGGAACGGAGTGATGACGCTTGGGAGTGAGAGTGTGAAAGTCTCAAAGACTGGTTTGGGGTAGTCGGAAAAAGATAGGTGCTAGGTAGCCTTCAAAACAAGCAGTGACAACAAGTCAAGATGAAGTCAGGTGGTTGGGAAGTCTTCATAATCAAACATGGAATGCAAGTCGGACTGAAGGGAAGCTTGGTGTTCTTCGAATAAGAACTGAGAAGGGTTAGGAGGTTAACTTAATCTTGATCCTAGATCAGAGCAAATAGGTTTTCCCAAGAAAACGAGCTTTTGAGTAACAAAGAAACTTTTGAGAGTTCCTACTTGTTGAAATTGATTGAGTTTGACCAATTTGTTTGTTTGGTTGAGTTTTTGGTTTTCCTTGAGAACAAGGCTTCTTCTCTTTTTATAGGTAGCATGAGAGTGAGGCTGGTCGACACGTGAATCCACGCATGCTCCTCCTTCGCGATGACTTTATCGCACCTCCCATTTGCCTTCTGACAGGTTTGGCATCGTGCTAGCATGATTACATTAATCATACTTGCGGTTCCCCATGATCAAGCAAGTACATGCTAGTTGGACTTTGGGCTTTAGTCGGATAGGGTCTTTAATTTGGTAAATCTGTACTATGGCTTGGAATGGATATTTTTCAAGTGTAAACATTGCTCGTAGAACTTGAAAGATCTTGAATAAAAGCTTTTAGATTGAAGTTGACCCACTACTCGCGACCTTGAACCTTTGGCAGTTCAAAACAAACATCGTGATTTTCCTCTTCTGAGTATTCGAGTTTTCTCCAAATCTCAGTTTAACCATGTCTCCTAAATCAGCCAAGAAGGAAAGAAATCAGAGGGTTCTTTATCCTCAAATGGGTTTACAGATAATCCTACCAGTGATGCCAAATGGATTCCTGGTGAAGGTATCTAGGAGTGCGAGTCCTAGGAGAAACTTTTGAAGGCCTATGAGGAGGAAAGCCATATAACCCAACAAAACCTTCCTAGAGTAGGAACCAGGCATCGTCATACTCAGGGTCCTTGCTAGCAAAGTCAGATTCCTGAAATGACGACCCCGCATTATTATGGCTTGTCTGAATTTCAAGTTACCCATATCTACCAGCGTTCTTCTTTCTCCTAGGGCGATTTTCACTGCTCCTGGGGTTGTCTCTTCTTGTCTGGTCAAGCCTCCAAGATTTCTAAATGTTATTTCCTATGGGTGGAGAGGATGAAGAAGCATCGAGCTGACCTCTAGACCAACGAGATATATCAGTTGGTAAGCTTATCCAACCTTTCGAGTTTTTTGGATGTGAATCTACTTAGTGCTGATGTAACGACTCGTCCCAAATTTTTGGGATTATTTAAGAATTAATCAAGGATTAGCGAGGCTAATCGGGGATTAGTCGAGGATCATCGGACGTTCAGGACGAAATTACAATTTTGCCCCTAAACAAGGAAAAAAGTTGACTTTTGACTCGAGAGTTCCAATGCACGAGGACCGAGGGTCATTACGTAGATCGAGTCGATACGAGTCCGTAGACAGGAGGTACGTCAAAATCGGACATTCGAAAGGAAAGATAAGGGTCACCGAAGGTTCGGAGAACTATTGCACATTAACTTTTGTCTTTTAGTGGGGCCCAGATATTTTGTTTCAGGCCCAATTGATGAGTGAAAAGTGACACTCATCCATTTCTTCCCCAACATACATACATGCATACCATCTTCCTCATTCCTTCATTCGGACCCGAAACCCATAAACCTATCCCCTCCCCATTTCCTTCGATTGAAACCAGTAACTGGGCTGCCTAAGAGAGTGATAGAGGATGGCTGAGGGATCGGGTGAAGGCGAGGAAGTGGAAGGACCGCCGTGGACGGCGGAGGAAAGGTAAACCCGAAACCCGATTTTAAATTCAAATTTGAAAATCTTGTTATGGACGTTGGGGGCTAATTCTAATGATTGGGTTGTGCTTGTGAGGGTTGTACGAGTCTTATAGGACTGAAATCGTGGGCTGAGGACGGTAGAGCAGCCCAGACAGGGAGCTGGAAATCCTAGCCATTGTTCATCGATTGTAATAGGTAATTTTCGGGTATTTTTCATTGTTTTAATTTTATAAATCCCTCCCTTGGATTGAGACAAAGAGATTGGAAGAAACGACATCGATTTTGGTGGCTAGAGTTGGAAGAACGAACATGGTCAAGGTCGCGGGTCTGCGCGACCCGGTTCAGGGAAATGGGTCGACCTGGACAGAGGATAGGGATGATGACATCATAAGATGACGTCATGTCAGGTCTGACATGTCAGACTAATAAGTGTCAGTATCAGATGTTAGTGATGACATCACTGCTGATGTCATCGTTAGTGTTGACTTTGACCTTTGACCGTTGACCGTTGACGTCAGCGTTGGCTTTGCTGGCATCAGCGTTAACTTTTTTATCAACAATGACCAGCCACATTGAGCTGCACATGGGCACACATTTCGAGGTGGGACTAGGACCATTTTAAAGGTTACGACAATACGAATCCAATGGTGGTGGTTTCGAGCCGATCGAAGATCGTTAGGTTGGTCAAATTGAGGTTTAAAGCCTAGGGAAGCGTGTCCGAGACACGTTGACTTTTCCGAGAATGTTGGGAGTTCTTGATATGGACTTGGATTGGTTAGTAATAACCTTTGAGTATTTTTTGGACATGTCTGGATGATTGGTCATTGGACAGTTTACGAGACACATAGATGGATTTTGTCCAAGTGAGTTAGGGACTGGGAAGTCCAACCGTTGAAAAAGATGGATATGCTTCCACTATGGTTGCAACTTCTCATAATTATGAAGTCGGTGAAAGAGGTTATCATTTTCTGCTTTGTATCAGATGATGTTAGGTGTCACCAGTACGGTTATCATGTATTGATTGGTGGACCCATGATTGGCTTTGGGTCAGTGGACAAGAGAGGTTGTGATTGAGACAATGAGAAGAGTGCTTGATTCTGCATTGGAAATGGGCATTCTGAAATCGATGAGGGAAACTTCTTGTTTTCGACCTTTAGCAGATGGTACTTGGTGCCGCAGGATGACATAGGATGAATTTTTATGTCATCATCTTGGATCATCCTTGATTCTTCCCTACGTGGGATGACGAGGAGTGATATGACAGTTAAAGGGTTCAAAGAGGGTGTAAGAACCGAACACCTAGGCTGTGAGTCAAATTTTAATGACTTGAAGAGCAGGTAGTACTTAGCATCACCGGATGTGACGAATGAGTGTCTGAGGTAGTGGATCCATGTTGGTATTGTGGGTCATGTTATATTAGCTGAGAGAGCTAGTATGGATCCACCTAGGTTCGAGTGGATTGATAGGTCCTCAAATAAGCATTATTTTATATTATTTTATACCATTTATACTTAGCTTTTAATATTAAAATAATAAATAATTAGATAAAATAATTTTTTTTTTATTTTTCTGTTTAAATAAATAAAGCTTGTTATTTGGAGCGTTTTGGCAAAAAAATCGTCCCGATCGGAATTATAACGAAGAAATTATGGACGAAATTCGATTGAATTATATTATTAATTATTATTATTTTTGTAAACCCAAAATTCAGATTTAATTTGAGCCCATTTGTTATTGCAGGAACCCAGTGTCACAGCCCAAATCTTTTATTTCAGCCCATATTCAGCAGCCCAGACGACCAGCTGCAGCTAAATCCAGCCCACCGCATAACAGTCCATCACGCCAGCCCAATTTTCAAAAACCCAGCCTCGCGTTCAAGCCCAGGAAGCTCGCGATCCGGCCCGCTTGGTCCGCTAACCTGCTCGGCCCATGTCGCGACAGCCCAATCCAAATAAAATCCGCCAGCCCAGTCCGCTCTCCAATGCGCCTGATCCGCCCTTCCAGCCGTGATCAGCGCGCAGGCTACCTACCCGCCTTCACTGGTCCAATCCATCTGTGCAGCCCAGTCCACTGCGCCAACCATTTACTGCTCCAGTCCAATCCACCAGCCCAGTCCTCTCTCCAATCTAATCCGCCTGGCCCGAATCCTCACCTGCCCACTGCACCCTCACCAGCCCATTCCACCTAATCCCTGCACCAGCCCATTATTTTCTGCAAACCAACCCCCCTTTCATCAGTTTTTCACCATAATTTCTGCACAAATTCAGCCCAAACCATGCCTAAAATCATCATTCATCATCATTTTTCATCATTTCTTTTTGTACTATTTTATTACTATTTTTATATTTTATTTTGTATTTGATTTTTAGTTCTTTGTGGCCTCCCTCTATAAATAGGGAGGCATTTCACTTGTAAAAGGGACCCCATTTTCTCCTATTTTAATTCTCTTTTTGTAGTTTTTCTATGGTTCTTCTCTCCTTTAGTTCATCTTCTTTCTTTTTATTCTTTATTTTTGGGGACCATTTTAATTCTTGTAGACTTTTTATTTAATTAGCTTTCTTTTAATTCTTGTTCTTAATTTATGTTATAATTTATGTTATTTCTTAATTTCATTTCTTCTTTACTTTGTTCTTGTGATTTTTCTTTGAGATCTCTTAAATGCATTTTTATGCTTTTCTTAAGAAATACCTAGGCCAAGTATTTCCCTAATACTTCTAGAATTTAAGTCCGCATTTTTATGTTTTATCCTCCATCTTCATAAGGTTCTAGCCTTCGGTGTTCCTTATGAATAGCATTCCATTGTTTCCATCCACTTTCGGAATCAAAAGCTGTTCTTGAATTCCGAAAGTGTAACTTTCTTCCCTTTACTTAAATTCTTGCTTTTATTTCGGTTTACTTATAATTCAATATATATGTTGGTATTTTCTTTCTAATATTTGTAAATGTGAATACAATCTCCATGTATTTTACTTTTTGAATTTCATCTACTTCATATGTTTTAGTGCTTAACCTTCAATTTAACGCTAAATGTTTATGACCGCTGTTCGGTGCACTTAGAATAGGGTTGAAGAGATTTAAATGTTTGACACACATTGAAATCAATAACATAAGGTGAATCGTATTATAAGTGTTTATGACTGTTGTTCGGTGTATTTATAATATTGAAAAATGTATGCATGTATTTGAGATGATTAAGGTAGGATTTCGTGATTGGTTCAATATGAGCATGATGTTAGAGTGTTGGTAAAAATATGTGTTTGAAAAAAGGTCACTTGCATAAAATTTAAAGTAGATGTAGAATTAAGTTTTTAATTGTTTTTACTTATTTACTTTATTTTATAATTACAATCTTCACAAACCCCCCCATTTAATTCCTTATTCTTTAATTCTTTAATTCTTTAATTCTTTGATTATTCATTATTCTTTTATTCTTTATTATTTAATTCTTTAATTCTTTAATTCTTTAATTCATTATTCTTTCTCACTAACATATTATTAATGTTCCCTAATTTCCCCAGTTAAGAACGATCCTTATTTACCAATACTATAACCACACAAAAGGGGTTTAAATTTGCATAATACTTAAATTACGTGTTTAATTTAATGCGTAGTTTGGATTTTATCATGGATTGAGTCGTGTGGTGACGATCAAGATGATTGAGATGAGTGAAATGATTGTGGCGACCGTGGGTCTAGTAAACCGAGGTCTGGTCGTCATCGGGGAGAATCATACTGCTGATTATGCTAAGCTAGGAGCAGAGGAGAATCATATTGTAAGACATTTGAAGAATCTTTTGGAATAGTTGGTGAGATGTCAAGACAGAGGTTGGTTATGTGAAAGAGTATTGATCTGTCTTGTATAGGTGGATAAGTGTTAACTTTGAACTTATTCATTTAGATTGGAGTGATAGGGGCTACCTGGTGACCAGGAGACTCGGAAGGGACACCAAGTGGAGTATTAGATCTGCCTTGGATACACAAGTGAGTATGGTCCTGGATATGTGAATAAGTATGAGACGAGGACGATACGTGGATATCGATCAGGAAGAGATGAATAGTCGATGCCTCGAGTAGGATATTGGCAGGTTCGTTACCACTCTGGATGGAGCGATTGTATGGAGTGTTGTTGCACGGTGACAGGTAACCAATAGGTTCGAGTCTGGTACATCTTAGTGACGTGAGTCGGTTGACCTTTGGAATGAAACCATAAATGAGATTGGTTAGTAAACATGTTGAATATGAGAATAGAGGTTGTGAGGGATTGAGGTTAGCCTTGTGACGACTGGTTGAGTACCGATCCATGTTCAGAGTCAAGTTTGGTACGTGGTTGGACGTTGCCAGAGTCATTGAACAGGTCAGGTAGTGCCCTTATGATTGATATGATGTGGGTGCACCTGTGAGTAGTGCACGTTAGACGATGGGATTGACCACATTTAACCTGTATGTTTGGGTTAAGAGTAACCAGAGAGGATGAGTGTTTTGTCTAATGGATAGAGTCCTAAATGGACATGAGATGGTGATCGGATTGGACCCGATTGTGATAGTTTGACGAGGATTCTTATCGGATGTGTTCCGACATGATGATGTTCTGACTGGATGTCGAATACTGTGTGCTCGAGCAGAGGAGATTGAGAGGGTTCAGTAATTATGTGAACCAAGAGCTCAAGGCCATGTGGGCCAGAGGAACCCTAGTGATTTTATATGTGACAATCTCTGCTGAGGCAAGTATTCGATGCGGTCCAGATACACCCAGGATGCGTGAGATGTTGATTGTGTATCGGCAGGATACGTGAGGCGGCAGTTTAGGACTCGAGATGTGTCAAGATTTTAGCGTGGGTTGCTGAGTGACATGGGATACGTTGTGGAGACTCGAGAGCGAGTTGGGATTAGAGTAGTGAAACGAAAGTGCAGTGGAGTCGGGAGTTGCCGGCTGGTCACGATAGTTGTCGTGGATTTAGAGACTTTTAGAAGAAAGTTGTGTCTCTATGAACAGTGAGAATCAACATGAGCATGGGAAAACAAGATAGTTGACTGATGTGAGTACCGAGGCCGATAAATGCCCCAAATTTGAGTATGTCCTGCGAGTTGAGATCCGTGCCATTGTGACGGAAGGATCTAGCGGATGTTTGCCTGATCAGATGCTGAGCAGGATGTCATCTTCGATTTTCAGATGAGAAGAGTTTTCAGGCTGAAAAGCCGATTTGATGTCAGCTTAGTATAGTTGACCTGTCGGAGTGAGTAACAGGAGAGATTGAGGAGTATCGGTATCTCGAGTGAGACTTACAAACTGACATATGGCTTCTTGAGAGTTGAGTTGGAGCTTTGGAAACTCTGGTGACAGTGGGTATCGACGCGTACGGTGGTTGTGTCGGACGTGTACGTTTACACGAGAGTATCCCGAGTTAGAGGCGGGATTGGAATTCCACCGTTTAGTTGTGGAATTTGAGTCAGTTTGAATTTTGAGGACGAAATTCTTTAAGGAGGGAAGATTGTAACGACCCGTCCCAAATTTTTGGGATTATTTAAGAATTAATCAAGGATTAGAGAGGCTAATCGGGGATTAGTTGAGGATCATTGCACGTTTGTGGTGAAATTACAATTTTACCCCTAGACGAGGGTAAAAAGTTAACTTTTGACTCGGGAGGTCTAATACACAAGGACCGAGGGCCGTTATATAGATTGAGTTGATACAAGTCTGTAGACAGACAGCATGTCGAAATCGGACATTCGACGGGAAAGATATGGGTCACGGAAGGTTCATAGAACTATTACACATTTTTCGAGACAAGTTGACTTTTGTCTTTTAGTGGGGCCCAGATATTTTTTTCAGGCCCAATGGATGAGTGAAAAGTGTCACTCATCCATTGCTTCCCCAACATACATACATGCATACCATCTTCTTCATTCCTTCATTCGAACCTGAAACCCACAAACCTATCCCCTCCCCACAAACCTGAAATTGTGGCCTGAGGACGGCGGAGCAGCCCAGACAAGGAGTTGGAAATCCTAGCCACTGTTCATCGATTGCAACAGGTAATTTTAGGGTGTTTTTCATTGTTTTATTTGCATAGTTTCCTTCCTGGGATTGAGACGAAGAGATTGAAAGAAACAGCATTGATTTTGGTGGCCGAAGTTGGAAGAACAAACTGGGTCAGGGTCGCAGGACTACGCGACCCGGTTTAGGGAAATGGGTCGACCTAGACAGAGGACATGGATGATTACATCATCAATGACATCATCAGATGACATCATCAACGACATCATCAGATGACATCATAATGTCAGGCCTGACATGTCAGACTGACACTGTTAGTGTCAGATGTTAGTGATGATGTCACTACTAACGTCAACGTTGACTTTTTGATCAACGTTGACCAGCCACTTTGACCCACATGTGGGCACACATTTCAAGGTAAAATAAAACCATTTTGAAGGTTTTGACAATACAAATTCAATGGTGGTTGTTTTGAGTCGATCGAAGATCGTTAAGTTGGTCAAATTGAGGTTTAAAGCCTAAGGAAGCGTGTCCGAGACACGTTGACTTTTTCAGGAATGTTGGGGGTTCTTGATATGGACTTGTATAGGTTAGTAGTAACCTTTGAGTATATTTTGGACAGTCTAGATGACCCGGAGAGGTTGGATTAGCCCGGAGAGGCTTATGACACATGTATCGATGCGCAGCTTTGACAGTCTATGAGTGGACTTTGTTTTATGAATATGATGCATGCATAAATGTTTTATATGTGTTTATAAACATGTTTTGAGATTCCATGAGATCATGTGATTTGAATATGAATTGTTTGGAATTTTCAGACGAAAATGCGTTATTACACGTAGTTCGAGATTTCTATCTTATATGATGTTTGGGCTTTGGCCAAGTATACTATTTGCTTGTGTTTCTATGGGATTCCCAAGGTTTCACGGAGAGGCTTGAAACCGAGAATTTGAGTTACAGTTTTTGAGGATTTCACGGGGATGTGTGAAATCAAGATTCGTGCATGAGTCCCAGTTGAATGATGATTTGAAAGTGTTTTGGGAATGAGAAATGGTTTTCAGCTTTGGAAATATCTTTTGGGCATATAACCCAGTTGATTTGAGGTTTGACTTAGAGTATAGTCAAACACGAGATAAGTCAGGCGGTGACCGAGTTATGAGTTTTACGAAGGATATTTTGGGCATGAGACCCAGTTGTGGATTTGATAGGATTCGAGGAATCCTACAATATGAAGTGTCGTAGGACACTGGTTTTCGGGCTGTGACCCATTTGGTGATGTTCCATGTTTGAGGCCCAATTGATGATGGTGACGCTTGCCTCTGGACTGGAGATGTGTTCCTTCCGGAGAGATCACGATGCACTACCTGTTATTGAGCAGTCGCGAGCAGCAATGACCGAGGGAGACTCGACTTAGGAGTGCTGATGTTCGTCTCTGAGATCGATTGGCAATGTGATCGTGATGATCTAGAGAGGGTCGCGGCGAGTGATGTGTTCACGACGACATGCTATGATTGAGAGCAGTCTTGAGCGCTATATGCACATGTCTAGGATTAGAATCATGACTGACATTGGGATGAGTTCCCATGGGATGTGATCCCACGTGTTCTATGATTTGGGCTGAGGTTCCGTTCTGGTTTTCTTTGATTTGGTTTTGGGCCGAGGCCCTATATGATTCGGATTTGGGGCTGAGACCTTACTGAGGTATTGGCTTCGATTGAGAAGCATTTTTCACTGTGTTTTGATTTGGGAAGCAATACGTCTTGCTTCCGAGAAAGTAATTGAAAGAACTGTTTTATGATGCTTGCATGCTTTTATGTGAAGGGTATAAATGTCTTTTCAATATAAATGTTTTTTTATAAACAGTTGTTTTGTTCACTCACAGCTTTTATGGTTTTAATACCTTTCAGGTTGATTACAGATGCGGGTTTTAGTAGAGATCTAGACATCATATGCCACCACCGATCTTGGCATACTCTGATGGACCCCGAGCGGGTGATGAGTTATCCCTGGTCTGACACGCGGTGTCAGATGGGAGCAGGCATGTCCCACGATAATCTAGGGAGATCGGGACGGGTCCTGTCAACTGCTGTGTGTTTTTGGAATGGCACAATACTTTTGATTTTGGATTTGTACCAATGACCCCGACTCTCATTGATTTGGTAGTTTTGTTTGGTCTAACTCCGTTTGGGAGGATTGCTGATTTTACCAATAAGTATACCTATCTACACTCCCATGCGGACTCGATGCCTAAGATAATTAGAGCTCATTTTTCCATTACTAGCTATAATGTTTTAACCTAATTTTTAGAAAATTTATGCCCCTTTGATGTGAATGGGGATCTTAAAAGGGAAGAATCTATCAAATATTTTGACCTTCCTAGCAACTACCTGGGCTCTGTCTACAAAAAAAAAATCCAATTCTACCATTTTTTGCTGGACTGGTTCGTTTTCTCGAATGCCTCCAAGGGTCTGAAAATGGAGTGGATTCCACTCATTGAAGCCCTAGGTTTGTCTAGGGACATTGCCATGGGTCTAGTCGTCCTCGTCCATATATACTGCCTTCTTCACTCAATCATTTGTCTCCCGGGATTGAAGTTTCCCTTGAACAGAACATTATGGATGGTCCAAGCATGGTTAAATTGGCATTTCCCCCAATTTCGATCACAACCACCCACTTTCACTTTGGAAGTTATCCCAGGCCAACAATTGATGCATCTACCACCTGTGAAAGGCTCTCCATTTAATTGCTTGTCGTTCTTCTTTCGACTAAGATTCCGCCCTAGGGAGCATTAGAGCGTCGTTCACTACCTTCCTCCCTTTGATCATGGAGAGCGCCTCATGTGCCCTGCAGAGTCAATACATTTGAAGATAGAGGCAATGGATTTTATTAACTGCATAGTGACATGGGATTTGATGAAAAGAGGTAGCAGTAATGCCAAAATGTTCCCTAGTTGTGAGGTTTATCAACCTAACTCCTCTGCCCATCATTTTAGTTTTTGTCAAACTATTCTTGTGCCATTTGTTAGGAGAGTAAATGTTGGTATCTCTTCCTTTTGTCCACTACTTGTTCCCTTGAGATGAGTACGATCTTCCTTTTGTCTACTTCTTGTTCCCACAATTGGCCATGAACTTGTGGTACCTTTTAGGTGATTCCTTTTATCCCCTATTTTCCTGTCCAAACTACTTCGTCTGGTGGCGTAGTTGGGGCTAGTCCGGATATGACAATCGATTTTTCCCCTGATCACTCGGGTTCTATTGAGACTCTTCATGACTCGCCTTCTTATTGTAGTGTTTCGGCTATTGAACCCTCCTCTCCTACTGTCTCAACAATTTTTGTCATCCCTTATGTCGAGAAGTCTATCGTTCTTTCTAGGGCCATTTCTTCTCTTAGGTTCCTGTGAAGTGGGATGCTTCCAAAACTCCTATAATCGCTCCTTCCCTAGCGGTGGCTGAGATAGGTCAAACTTCCTTGATTTTTTGTGAAGGGTTAGCTGAGATGGCCATAGGTTCAGCAAAGTTGGTGTGCGATGCTAAGCCTTTAGCTTCTTATGACAGGACCCGTCCCAACGGACTTTGATAACCCTGCCCGGTCCTGCTCCCATCTGACAAGTCAACTGAAGTTCCAAAAACACCCTTAGCACTTTGCAAAAAAGGGATAGTCATATTGATTCCCACTCATGCCTCTGCCTTTCGGTCAACCCCAATCTTCATGCCACGGCCTACAGGGTCATCAAAAATATAAAAGGTATGAGTGGACAAAAATAACATCATTTGAAAACACATTTAAAAAATGAATTATTTTCACCTCCAATTATAAAACATGCATGCATAGAGTAAAACACCGGAACATTCGGCTTCAAGCTAAATCACATGAGGACCATCAGGACACAACCATCAACATCAAACTAGTCACAATGACCATCATCAACAGTACCCATCACCAGTACTCACATATCAAGCACAATAGTCAAAGAGTACTACTCACATGTACTACTCAAAAGTACACAATCAATCACACAATCACATCCGCACTACGTGTAGGCAACCATCAAGCCACACTCTCATGATCAAACACATCTGGGCTCAACCCTCAAGATCAGTCCCATCTGGGTGAATACCACATGCCCAGGGCTAGACGCATCTGAATGGTACATCCAGGCTCAATCGCATCCAAGAAGCAAGCTTAGCATGAAAACAACTCACAAAGACAACCATCGGGCTTTCACATGGTTTTTGACTCAAAACTAAGATAAACCATTTCCAAACAGGGTCTCAAGCCCGAAGTATGCTTGTCAATAGGGTTTTAGCCCAAAATATCATTTTCACGCAAATCCGTAAAATCACATCCTAAAATCATCAAGTAAATCCATTAAATCATTCTTGACTCACAATCTAAGTCAAAACACCATTTCCAAACCCGAGCCTACGTCCAAAATAACGTTGTCACCATTCTTGTAAAATGTGCCCACAATACTGATTAAAGTATCCATTAATTAACCAATTCATCATATCAAATGATCATGCAATCATTGCAACTCAAATCATTCAATCAATCATGTAAAACATTTAACTATGCATGCATAACAGTTTATAAAACAAACGTCCACTCACACATCGTCCAAGCTGCTCAATTCCGAATTGTACGCTTTTTTTGTAAATTCAAGGAAACACAAATCCTATCAAAAACCACCACTAAGGGTCACTAACACCTCAAATAATGTCACATTAAAATCCCCCAATTTTTTGGGATTGAAATACGTATTAATAACATAACATATTACTTTGTACCTTCGAAACTATATCGAAACAGGGTCTGATTGACTTGAAACATATGCCAAAATGTTCGTTACATCGAGTGGATTAAAAGTCGTGTTGATCGTACCTCAAAAAACTCCTCCACGCGTTGTTGCAAGCGGCTGTGCATGAAGTCCACGCGCTGCTATAGTACTCCATGTAATTGTTCATCTTCTCGACCCGATTTCTTAGAAAATTTGGTCACGCGACCCGATTTCTCAGAAAAATGGGTCACGCGACCCGATTTCACAACCCGGTTGTAATTCTTCAATTTCATTATGTTTTTCACAATTCAAACCATCAATCTACTTGGAATTACCTTAAACACAGGTATTTGTAGTCAATTTCATAAAATTCCTTACCAAGTTCCTCCAATTCAAACAAGCTTTGTACGCCAAAATTTCGAATAGTGTCGCGAGCTCATCCCTGAGTAATTTTCTTTGAATTTTTGATGGCCCTACTCGGGATGATCCCAGAAGGAGATTTCTATTGACAATTCCAAAAATCAAGCCCAAAATCGAAAGTTTCTATTTCAAGCTTCACGACCAAGAATTTCTGGGTTTACCCTCAAGGTTGTTCTTCATTCCTGGCCAATAGCCATTCGTATTCTTACTACATTTTCCTCACTCTAATCTCTAGTTCACTCCTTCCCTCTCTAGTTTCTTCCATTAGCAACTCTTCCTCACGGTTTTATTCTAACAAACACAAGACACACCAATTCACGCACAGTGTGCCACAAATCCAGGCCTCATGGTGACAGATGTCACAAATCCATCAACCACCTGTAAAGACTCATCAAAAGTCAATTAATTTACCATTTTACCGTTCCTCAAAAAATTACCAAAATACCCCTGGACCTTTCTAGTCCCGAAACTAGTCCATTCAAACTTCGATTTTTGTGTGCCACCTGTCTACGGACTCAAGGTCTCGAGACGTACGCAACGGTCCTTACAGGAATTCCAAAAAGTATCCCAAACAAAAAAATCAACATTTAACCACAATAATTATAGGGGCAAAAATGCCATTTTACATTCCAACTTTAAAATTTACATTTCTCGAATTTCCAAGGCATCACAACTGATACCATTCTGTCACGACCCGACCAATCTAGCATGATATTGTCCCCTTTGGGCCCAGCCCTTACGGTTTTGTTTATGGGGACTCACGTGCAACTTCCCAGTAGGACACCCATCCTGGCATTACACTAGCCCAAACTCGCTTAACTTTGGAGTTCCAACCAAACTCAAAGCCAATGAACTCCCAAAAGGCCTCATACTAGATAGATATGTGCCCACACTTATAAGGCACTTCACCTTTCCTTCCCCCGAGGGATTGTTCGCTGTTCTTCCCAAGACACGGGTCTTACAATCCACCCCTCTTGGGGCCCAGCGTCCTCACTGACATACTTCTCGTGTCGGGGTCTAGCTCTGATACTATATAAGACCCGTGTCTTGGGAAGAACGGTGAACAATCCCACATCGCTCGGGGGAGGGAAAGGTGAAGTGCCTTATATGTGTGGCAAGTATCTATCTAGCATGAGGCCTTTTGGGAGCTCACTGGCTTTAGATTCCTAGGGAACTCCAAAGTTAAGCGAGTTTGAGTTGGTGAAATCCCAGGATGAGTGACCTATTGGGAAGTTGTACGTGAGTTCCTAGAAACAAAAAAATGTGGGCTAAGCCCAAAATGGACAATATCATGTTGGAAAAGGTCAGGTTATGACAATTGGTATGAGAGATCGACCCCGACCGGAAGTATGCCAGCGAGGACGCTGAGCCCCAAGGGGGGTGGATTGTAAGACCCGTGTCTTTGGAAGAACAGTGAACAATTCCACACCGCTCGGGGGGAGGTGAAGAGCCTTATATATGTGGGCACGCATCTATCTAGCATGAGGTCTTTTGAGAGGTCATTGTCTTTGAGTTTGGTTGGAACTCCAAAGTTAAGCGAGTTTGGGCTGGTGTAATCCCAAGATGGGTGACCTATTGGGAAGTTGCATGTGAGTTCCCAGAAACAAAACCGTGAGGGCTGAGCCCAAAGCGGACTATATCGTGCTAGATGGGTCGGGTTGACACGACCCCTCCCAATCCCCCTAGATTATCGTGGGATGCGCCTGCTCTTATCTGACACCGCATGTTAGACTAGGGATAAACTTGTCACCCGCTCGGGGTTAACCATAGTACGCCAGGATCAGTGGTGGTATATGATGTCTCGATCTCTACTATAGCCCGCATCCGAGATCAACCTGAAGGGTATTAAAAACAATAAAACCTCTGAGTGGACAAAAACCAAAATTTATAAAATAATTTATCGAAAAGACAATTATAGCCTTCACGTAAAAGCATGCATGCATCATAAAACATCATTTCAAAAATTTCTTGGAAGCAAGACGTATTGCTTCCCAAATCAAATCGTACAAGGTCTCAGCCCAAAACCAAATCGTATAGGGTCTCAGCCCAAATCATAATGCTATGTGGGACATCAGTCCTACTATAAAACCACGTGGGAACTCATCCCTTCCTCATCTCAGTGTCAGTTAGGATTCCAATCCTAGCACATGTGCAAATATAAGCTCAAGACCGCTCATATCCTAGCATGTCGTCGTGAACATATCACCCGCCGCGACCATCTTTAGATCATCATGAACACATCACCGATTGATCTCAGAGAATAACATCGGCACTCATAAGTCGAGCCTCCCTCAACCATAGCCTCCAGCGGCTGCTCAATAATAGGTAGTGTATCATGACCTATCTAGAAGGAACACATCCACAGTCCGGAGGAGAGAATTATATCATCCGGGACTCGAACCTAAATGTCATCATCGACCGGGACTCTAACCCGTAAATTATAAATAAGGCCACAAGCCCGAAATATCACTAAATAGGTCACAACCCAAAAACCAGTGTCCAACGCCACTTCGTATCCCAGGATGCCTCGAATCCTATCAAATCCACAACTGGGTCTCATGCCCGAAATATCTTTCATAAAAATCATAACTGGCTCACAGCCCGACTTATCTCACGTTTGACTATACTCTAAGTCAAACCTCAAATCAACTGGGTCATATGCCCGAAAAATATTTACAAGTCTGAAATCCATTTCTCGTTTTCAAAGCACTTTCAAATCATCCCTGACTTCACGCTAAGTCAAGGTCTTTCAATTGGGTCTCGTGCCCCAATCTCGATTCAAGCATCTCCGTGAAATCTTTTAAAATCGTGTCTTAAATTCTCAGTTTCGCGCTTCTCCATGAAACCCTCAAAATCATGTAAAATATTGTAAAACATATGCACGTAGAATACTTGCTCGAAGCTCGAATATCACATAAAATAGAAATCTCGAACTACGTGCAATATTGCATTTTTCTACGAAAATGCCCAACAAATCATATTTAAAGCACCTGCACTCATGGAATCTAAAATCATGTTCATAAACACATATAAAACATTTATGCATGCATCATATTCATAAAACAAAGTCCACTCATAGACCGTCCAATTCATCATATTCACCTGCACTCATGTGGGTCACCACCCACGACCATAAATGAACATCAATTCATTATAATCACACAATCATAAATCCACCCGGAAAGCCATTTCATTAATTCGTATTTTACCATTACCATCACCAGCATCCCTGATGCTAGACGTCCCTGACGTCATGTCTCACGGTTTCATAAGCTACGCGTGCTGCCCGGGGTCTCTCCGGGTCCATATATCTGACATCCCTGATGTCTGACGTCCCTGACGTCAATCATAGCAATCCTGCTCCTGAGTCATCATACGGTGCGGCTGCTCCGTATAATGACCCCTCGCAGGCAATGCACCGTGACTTCCCCAGTGTCCTAGACATCTGGAGGAGACCATCATATATCCTTGTGTCCAGATGGTATATGTAAAACAGTTTTATTAAATCCTTTTATCACATTATTACCATTGGGCCCTGCCCGAAATTTCCATAAAACCACATAATTCCATCTAGGGTCTCTGACCCAAAATCAAAATTATTAATCATAGGGTCCCTGACCCGAAATCACATTTATAATCCAACTGGGCCACATGCCCGATTTTATGAACCACTGGGCCCACGACCCGATTTGTAAACCAACTGGGCCCGCAGCCCGACTTATAAACCCAATGGGCCCACGGCCCGAATTCGTAAATCAACTGGGCCCCTAGCCCGATAACATAACTCAAATGGGTCTCAGCCCGATTTCATACCAACTGGGCCCCTGGCCCGATTTCATTAACCAACTGGGCCCCCGGCCCGATTCTCAAATGGACTCCAAGTCCGAAATTTCCAAAACAAGTGGGCCTCAAGCCCGAATTCATCTTTCCAATATAAAAACCATTTTATCATATTATTTATTTAACCATAAGCACGCAAAACCACAATTAAACTGTTAACCCCGATATACGTGAAATACAGAAAACACCTCGAAATACGTGCAACATACCCGAAATCAATGCTCACAAATACCATCAAAGAAATCATGTATATAAACCATATAACACATTTAAGCATGCATAGGATTTATAAAACCAAAGTCCACTCACAAACCGTTTTAACAGTATGCCTCGATATGCGTGCCACCGGCCCTCCCGGGCCACACCACTATCACCGGGACTCCCAATCCTGTCCAAATCACATTAGAGAGTTACTAACCTTATTATTAACATCCTATCAAAGTCCCGTAATTTTCTCAAATTTTTACTTATTTTTAAACTTAATTTAAAACCTTCGGACATCCCGAACACTATCGAGACGGTGTCCGATCGACACGAAACCAATCCCAAAATGTCCGTTACATCGAATAGATTAAAAGTCATGTTGGAAGTTTCCCTAAAATACCCTTCACGCGCCCCCACGCGCCAGGTCAACATTCAGGTCAGCAATGATGACGTCATGCTACAGTAACCGGGTTCTGAAACCGGGTCTGTAACCGGGTCGCCGTCGACCCGCGGCTTGACCAGATCACAGATCGAGTTCCAGACCACCATTTTTGATGCGGTTTGATCCTATGGACTCGTCATAATCCCCCCTATGGTTCTGTGACATCCAAACTAATTTTTAGGTGGATTAAACTACCTGAAAACTGACGGGAAAATCGGCTGAGAACTCAGGTCATCAACTCCGGCGACTCGTCGAGATTCCGGCCGTGGTTCATGGTCCAAAATGGTCGTCTAGGTTCCTAGGACATGTTTCAGAAGTAAGCAAGCAATCCCAACGTCAAAAACCAGTGTTTCGAAACAGGGAAGAAAATCAAACCTTCTTGGGTTTCTGGGCCTATCGCCGCCGTGGCGCCGCCGTGGCTCGTCCAGTCGTGGTCTGAGTCGTCCTAAGGTTCCAGTGGTCCTATCCCTACGTTGGTTCGAGTCCAGGTATGAAGGTTTGCATGGTTGGATCAATTTGGGCTGTTCGGGTTCCTCTCGGGTCTGGGGAGTTTCCGGCCGTGCAGGGCGGCCGTGGTGGTGGTGGCCGGCGTCTGAAGGTGGCTGGGGTTCGTCTGGGGCTGACTGGTGTGTGAGGCTGGGCTGTGAAGTGGTGGAGTGATCGTGCAAAGAGTGAGAGTGCACGGGTTGAAAGAAATGAAAATGTGAGGATGAATGTGAGTCTGATGGTTTAAGAACAAAATAAGAAAATGAAATCAACGGCTAGGATCTAATCTGAGTATAGGATGAAGGGTGGTGATTTAAGGAGAGAAAATTATTATTTAACCCAAATGGCCAGCAAAGATCCCTGATTTAGGGAATGAAGGGGATGATGACATGTGTCATACATCAAGGGTCCAGATTGGTTTGGGATTAGGATAATCAGATTTTATTATTATATTATTATTTTATTCCGAGTCTCGGTTAATCGCGTTTTACGTCCTTGACCATAACTTCGTCGTCGAATCTCCGATTTCGGCATGCCGCCTGTCGTTGGATTCGTATCGACGATACCTACGTAACGGTCCTTGGCCCTCGCCCATCGGACCTCCCGATCAAAAAGTCAACATTTGGCCCCTAACATGCCAAATTACCAAAATACCCCTCAACTTCCGAACATCATAACTTTCTCTACGAATGTCGGAATCGAACGTGCCACCTGTCTATGAACTCGTGACGTCCCGAACTACGTCGCGGTCATCGGTCAAAGTCCATTTGACTGCCCGAACAAAAAGTCAACATTTTGCCCACGACTAGGGGCAAAACGGTCATTTCGCACAATTTGTCCGATTCCGCCCTACTAACCACCGTTCAACCTCACTAATCAAGATTAGTCACTAAACTAATCCCGGAATTCGGGACGGGTCGTTACATTTGACATCCCAGGTCCAAAGTTAACTTTTTATCCTCATCTAGGGGTAAAATCGTACTTTCACCTCAAACAACCGATAATCCTCGACTAAGTCCTGATTAGTCTCGCTAATCCTCAATTAATTCTTAATTAATCCCGTAAATTTAGGACAGGTCGTTATAATCTTCCCTCCTTAAAGAATTCCATCCTCGAAATTCAAACCGACCTAAATTCCACACTCAAATGGTGGAAATCCAATCCTATCTCCCACTCGAGGCACTCTCGTGTAATCGTACAAGTCCGACACAACCCATAGTACTTTTCGGTACTCATTGTCACTCGACAAGAACTATAATCTAACATCCGACTCAAACAAGCATTGACCGTTGGATTGGATACGATCACAAATCAATAATCTCGAGAATCCACATGCTGATTCGTAAGTCTCACTTGAGACACCGACACTCGTCGATCTCACCTGTCACTCACTCTGATAGGTCTGCCATACTAAGCTGACATCGTAGTCAGCTTTTCAGCCTGACGGCTCTTCTCATCTGACAATCGAAGCTGACATCCTGCTCAGCATCGGATTAGACAATCATCCTCTAGATCCTGTTATCTCAAGCCGTCATCATTGCTCCCACTAAGTGATCACTAATCCTCTGTCACTAAACGGTATCCAACCACAACCCATATCCACTATAGCTATCGTGACTAGCAAGCAACTCATGGCTCCACTGCGCTTTCGTTGCGCCACTCTAATCTCGACTCGCTCTCGAGTCCCTACATGGTATCGCATATCACTCAGCGACCTACGCTGAAATCTTGACTCATCTCGAGTCTTAAATTGTCCTCTGCCATATCCTATCGATACACATCTCGACATCTCACCCATCTTGGTGTATCTAGACCCCATCGAATACTTTCCCCAGCATGGGTAATCATATATATAATCACTATGGTTCCTCTGGCCCACATGGCCCTGAGCTTCATGCTCGCATAATCAGCGAACCCTTTAACACCCCTCCACACTAGGCACAATATTCAATGTCTGACCCCTGTACTCAATGTACAATCAATTGTCGGACCCCTTCCGATTACCATATCATATCATGTCCACCTTGGACTCAGTCTGATGATCCTACCACATCGATCAGATTGCCCAATCCTCAACAAACGTGCACGACTCTTAGGTGCATCCACCACACACTATCGTACAGGCACTCTTAAGCCTGCTAAATAACCGCACTCAGGCACTCTCAAGCCTACTAAAGGACTGCACTCATGCTACATCCACCCACATACCAATCCTCACTCCGAACATGGCTCAGACCTCAACCGTTCGTCACAAGACTAACATCAATCCACCATAATCTTTATCCTCATATCCAATCTCTGTCTTGTATTCTCATACCTCATCATTTCCTGCAATCTAACTCACTTGGGTTTACCCGACTCACGGTCGACACAATCATCACAATTCGATTGATACCCCCGGTATTGCCCCAATAATCAAGAAGATAACCTATATCCATTAGACAACACATTCATCCTCTCTGGTAACTCCAAACCCAGACATATCGATTAACTGTGGTCAATCCCAACTCTTTCTCTGTCCTCAACTACCCAAGCTCAAACCAACTCGCCACTCGCCCATCATCTCAATCTGCACGATCGTCACAATACTACCTGATCCACTGTGGATCTATACTAACGTTCTTTCTTCGTTAAGTATCAGATTTTGGGTCATACGGTATTACACCCTCTTTAACCCTTTTATTGTCATACCTCTCCTCAACTCAGCTCTCACGATCAGATTTCTCCTCAAACAAGCTTATATGAAACTCATGAGGTACGGCCACCCACAATCGATCAAAACCAATTTCCACTGGACTCTCCAGTCCTCAACTCATTTGGAGAGTCACCCATGGGTCTGTACACAATCTAACCAGCTTCCAGCTCACCTATCCGTTTAAACTATTTATGGGTTCACCTTAAGAGCACACATTGTGCCTCAAATCTCTGATCACTAGGGAACTGGTCACCAAACCAGGTATACCCTATGCCTCGTACTAAGCCACTTGGGATTTTCTTTGTCCTGTTCAGTACCCACTGAACTCACATGTTTGCCACTCTAGGGCACGTCTACCATCCCAGCCACAATCCAAGCCCTCTTTGGCATTACATCACTTAGACACACTCAATGTCTTTCGGAACCATCCGATCACTAATGGATTCCATTCAACTCACCTTTGGCATCTACCACTCATCTCAATCACCTTCACTAAGGTAGTGCAGTACACTCGCCAGCATCCAAAGCTCAACACTTCATATCCTAGGATTCCTAGAATCCTATCAAATCCATAACTAGGTCTCATGCCCGAAATATCTTTCATAAAACTCATAACTAGGTCACAACCCGACTTATCTCACGTTTGACTATACTCTAAGTCAAACCTCAATTCAACTAGGTCATATGCCAGAAAGATATTTCCAAGTTCGAAAGCCATTTCTCATTTTCAAAAAACTTTCAAATCATCCCTGACGTCACGCTAAGTCAAAGTCTTTCAATTGGGTCTCATGCCTGAATCTTGATTTCACGCATCTCCGTGAAATCCTTTAAAATCGTGTCTTAAATCCCCAGTTTCATGCTTCTCTGTGAAACCCTAAAAATCATGTCATGTAAAACATATGCACGTAGAATACTTGGTCGAAACCCGAATATCGCATAAAACATAAATCTCGAACTACGTGCAATATTGCATTTTCTACAAAAATGCCCAATAAATCATATTTAAAACACATGCACTCATGGCATCTGAAATCATGTTCATAAACACATATAAAACATTTATGCATGCATCATATTCATAAAACAAAGTCCACTCACATACCGTCCAAGTTGCGTCTCGATACGCGTGTCATAAGCCTTTCCGGGCTAGTCCAACCTCTTCGGGTCATTCAAACCTGTCCAAAACACACTCAAAGGTTACTACCAACCTAGACAAGTCCTAATCAAGAACCCTCAACATTCCCGAAAAAGCCAACGTGTCCCGGACACATTTTCCTAGGCTTTAAACATCAATTTAACCAACCTAACGATCTCCGTTCGACTCGAAACCACCACCATTAGATTCGTATTGTTGAAACCTTTAGAATGGTCTTAGTTCTTCCTCAAAATTCGTGCCCACGTTCCCCCCACGCGCGAGTCATAGAAAAAGTCAACGTTGACCAAAAAGTTAACACTGACGTCAGCAAAGTCAACTCTAACGTCAGCAGTCAACGAATGACGTCATCGTTGAAGTCAGTGATACGCAAAAACTAAGCATTAAAGTAAACATAAAGTCACACCCAACACTTAAGGAAATGTATGCAATTAAAAACCCTTTTTTTTGTAGATTGTAGTAATTGTAAATAGAGATCATTCTTAACTGGGGATTGAGGGTACCTAAGTATGATTATCATTTGATTGATTAATTGGGGGTAAAGAGATTGATTTTAAAGTCCTAAGTAATTAAAGTAAATCTAAACTAACCCAATCTATTATTTACATGTGGTCAACTCATTCTTTACCAAACTCATTCATGATTTATATCAACTTCAAACCTACGAAATTCTATAACCTTAGTTCTACGAGATGATTGCATATTCTTAAGTACATGCAGGGAGACACTCAGGCCGCACTTTCAGTGATCTAGACTTGGAGACACTCCTCTATCTAGTCAAGCATTAAGTATCAACATACAAGCATAACAAAAACTAAAATATTAGAACACATGGAAGATTATTGAAATTAATACAAAGCATACAACCAAGAACAATATTAGTAATCAGTTCATAAAAATAAGATATTTGTGCACAAAAGATAACTACAAGGTAACGAGGTTGTGTTACACTTTTTCTCTTCTGGACACCCTATGGATACAAAGTGATTGGATACTCTTTGGTGAGACACATGGAGACACTCCTCTATGCCACAGATGAAGGTTGTGAAAGGTGGGATATGGTGTAATTAGCTTTGCACAAGAAATCTTGAATTTATTGAAAAGGGAAAATTGGTTTAGGTAGAGCTTTGATACAAATAATGAGCGACCCCTTTACAAATAACCTAAGTCTCTCTATTTATAGGAGAAAATTAATCCCAAAATAAATAGGAGTTCACAATTTAAATTCTAAAAGAAAAAGGATTAAACTAATTAAATTAAAGTCCTAAAGGATAAAGGTAATAAAAATCCTAATTAAAAAGGTAATCTAAATCCTAAAGAAAGAATAAATACAAAACTTAATTAAAAAGGTAAGAAAAACTCCTAATTTAAAAAGGGAAAACAAATCCTAATTAAAAAGGACAATTTTCCTTAAAAAGGAAGGAAAATGCTTGCTAGAAATTGAACAGGAATCAGAATGGTAGGCAGTTGCTGGAACTTGGAAGCCATTTCGGTGGGCGCTGGCCGAAGTGAAGAATGGAAAATCGGTAAAAAGGCGCTGAGGAGTTGGAATTAGGTTCGGTAGGCACGCGCCGAAGCTGGTTGTGCCTTCTTCGGTAAACGCACACCGAAGGTGGTTTTAGAAAATCAATAAGCACTGGCCGACCTATATCAGGGCTGATATTTTGGATTCGGTAGCTTGCGACCAAATTCCTCAGTGATTTTTGGTGGCTCCTTTTCTTTTGATCATAACTTCTTCGTTACAACTCCGATTGAGGTAATTTTTTCGCCTAAATTCTCGTAATTATGTACCCTATCCAATTCTATACACTTCCCATAAAATATATTATTTTCTACAATTGTTGGGTATTTAAACAATAAAATATAATTATAAAAGGTATAAAATTATGCTTAAATCAAGGTTTATCAGTCAGCAGTGACGTCATCCCTAACACCTGTTAGTCTGACAAGATGACGTCATCTCGTCATCTTCCTCAGTCTAGGTCAACCCAGTTCACTGTAGCGGTTCGCGCAGACCCACCCAGATTTTCTCTCTTGTTCTGGTTTGTTTTCGAAGCCGGTAGTCCCTATGTGATCGTCTGGACCTAAAGACTCGATCTATGGATTCAAAACACACAAAAATGGCCTAGAAATTACCTGTCTTGGACCACCAGCCATGGCCATGCTTCCACCGCCCTTCCAGGGTCGTCCAGCCGTCGAAGTCCCTTGTTTTTGATACCCACAGACTCGTAAAGACCCCAAAAACATAATCCAATAGTTAGAAACAGCCCTAAACCTTTAAAACCCAAAATCGAATTTCAAAACTCATGGGTTTCGGGTTTACCTGGGTTTTTTTGGGCTCCTCCGTCTTCCACGGTGGTCCTGCAACCTCCCACGATGTTTCTCAGTCCCTCACTCACCCTCTGCCATTCTCTTGGCCTCAAAATCGATCGAATGGGGGAAGGGAAATGATTTTTGGGGCTTTCGGGTTTTGGTCGATCGAAAGAGAGAAAGGGAGAGATATGCATGAGTGATAAAATATGGGCAATGGATGAGTGACACTTGTCACTAATCCATTGGACCTGACCAAAATATCTAGGGCCCACAATAGGACAAATGTTCACTTCCTCGTAAATCATGCAATAGTACCCTAAAACTTCCGTGACCCGTAATTTTTTCGTCGAATGTCTGATTTTGACATGTCGCCTGTCTACGGACTCGTATTGACTCAACCTACGTAACGGTCCTCGCTCCTCGTGCATTTGACCTCCCAGGTCAAAAGCCAACTTTTTACCTTTGCCTAGAGGTAAAATCGTACTTTCACCCTGAACGTCCGATAATCCTTGACTAAGTCCTGATTAGTCTCGGTAATCCTCAATTAATTCTTAATTAATCCAGTAAACTTGGGACGGGTCGTTACATAGGTCGTGACACTTTATGCGTCCATTCCTTTTGATAATCAATATGGAACTAATGCTTGGGATATTACCTTTACATTCTGGAAGGTATTTTCCCATGATCTAACTTGTAACTTTTGTGAGTTCCTCTGCTCTTTAGTAACCTTTCTTCGTGTTTTTTTTGTCAGATCGTCCAATCTTCCGAGATAGAGCTTGTGGCCTAAATGATGGAGTCTTTAGTGGAGAAGGTTTTAGGGAATGCTTCTAACCATACTACAATAGGGTCGTTCTCTCGTCCTGATTATATTCATGCTCTAGATCTTCTCCAAGCCTTCGCAGATGATGTAGACGTTCAAGATCTAGAACCCGTGAGGAAGGCTTTGTTCACCTTTTCTATTTTTTGGCCTCAATCTACTATGTCTGTCCAATGTTTAGAGAAGTTCTTGGATAAATATCTGGATAAATTGGCTGGCCATGAACGTCGTTGGGATGCTCTCTTTGTAAATGCCCGACAACTGATTAGTTGGAGATGTTTACGCAGAAATTTGTTGCGAAGAGTGAAGAATGTATAAACACCAAGAAAAAGCGGGTAGAAGTTCAAGAAATATTGAAAGATCTTAAAGCTCATGTCGCATTTTGAAGGTTGGAATATGAGTCTCTTCAGAGGTCCTTCGAGCATGTGAGAAAGAATTTCTTTGATCTTGGGAGTGCCCTTAAGGAAAATAAGTAGAGGAATTGGGCCCTTCATGAGATGGAAGATGACCAGTCTTCAAAAATTAGATTGTCTAGGACTGGGCTCCAATCTATGTTGGGCCTTTAATTGGGCTCTCAAATTTTTGTTTCTTTTACTCATTACGGACAAAAGTAATTTTTTCTATTTAAGATCTCTGACGCGTGTGGGTAGGTTTCCTTCTAAAGCTCCTCGTTCCCTGTGTTTCACTTAATTATGATATTTGACGTCCAATTGCGGGGCATCAATATTTTTATCTAACATCTTCTTCGGTTAAACAAAAAATTTCCACAAGTTATCATTCCTATCATAGGGGAGCCGTCGAAAACAATCTTTAGGTAGCTGTCCTCTCAATGGCCTCCCAGATTTCCATCAACTCTCCAACCTCTCCTACCTATGGAAAAATGTCGATGGAGATCTAATGCCTTTGTTTTACTCTTGCGTGGATACTCGAAAAGAAAGAGGATCTCTGAGCAGAGAGCAAGGTTAGGGTAGAGGAGATGATGTGGTTTGTGCCTTAGAGAGAGCCATGGCGGGAATTGATTTTACCAAGCTTTAAAAATTGTATTTTATTGTACTACCTTTTTTCTTTTGATAATAAAATAACAATTTTTCAAGATTTGATCTTATCTCCTTGAATTCTGTCTGCTTGCTTTCATCTTTTGTCGCTCTGTGATGTCATCCACGGATCCAAGATCTATAAATCTGATTGTACCTTACCATTACAAGCCGCTCATAATCGATCTTCCATTATATTCCTAAGAATGGCCTCGAGTACTAGTGACCCTTTAGAAATTCCTTCCTTATACTACACACACGTAATTGGGCGTCTACAAGCCAAATCTCAAGAGCAAGCAGGATTCATTCTAGAGATGGAAAAGAGATCCTACCCTCTTACCACTACAACAAAGGCCATGCATCACGAGACTCGTTGTTAAAAGGCCGCCCTTTGCGCCAAAGCTATGTTTCTCTAAGAGATGTTGGCTAAGGCTCGGAATCATATGATTCCTTTCAAGAATAAATTAGTTATGCTCTGGTGATGAGGAGAAGTGCCTCCTGGCTAACCTTGTAGTTCGAGATAAGGGCTAATTTGATGTCAACAACGCTCTGCCTATGAGGATGGATTCAACCAAGATTTTGTTGATATAGGTGTTGGAAAACCTCACCCTGTGCATCAGTGCACCTTTCCACATATGCTAGATTTCTTTTTTACTATGTAAAAGAAAATCTGTGTATGTGTTATTTAGCCTTTTTTTTTCACGCTCGCTGAATCAGGTGTTGTTCTTACTTTTCACAAAACTTCTGTAAACACCTTTGATGTAGATACTCGAGGGAAAACTTTTGTAGACATTTAATACAAGTAATCTTAATTTTTGGTAAATTTAAACCATTTAGACTGGCTTCTTTTTGGCCTTTTGCTGGCCTCCATCCCATTCACGGTATTTTATTCATGCCATGTTCTTGTTTTAGAACAAGGTTTCTCCATTAAGAGCCAAGAGCTCCTACATTACTATTGTGTAGGCAGTAACCTTGGTGAGGCAGCCATCTTCATCTTCCCAAATCAACCTAATACTTCCTAGGTTAGGATCATAAAAATTGGTCCCACCTACCATTGGGTTAGCCATGAATGGCTTTACATTTTCTTAAATGACTTCCCAAATTCCTTATTCAAAGGTAGACTCGTTAGGGTTCCATAGGGTGATTTACTTGTGAAGGGTAGATGGGACACAAATGCTTTTGTGCACCCAATCCCTACCTAATAGTAGATTGTAGCTAGCAGTGCTATCAATCACGAAAATAGCCAGCATTAACCTCTTAGAACCAACCGCAATCTACAAGGGTAAAAACCTAAGAGTCTTAGTAACAGTCCCAGTGATGTTGGACATTATCGTTGTTGTCAGCATGCAATCTTTAACTGTCCTACCAAGCTTTTCTAGCATTCTAGATGGCAGGACATTGATGAAAGCTCCCCCATCGATCATGGCCTTGCTGATCAAGATACCTTCTAGGTAGGCAATGATGAAGATGAGCCGTAAATGATCTGTCATCTCCTCGGTAGGATTTAAGAAGATCATTTTTTTCCTAAAGCATGGTGTTTTTGAAACAAAACCTTGGTTGTCCCAATGATTGGTTGGATAGGTTTGTAGGAAATCACACCGCCTTCCATTTGGTTCACCTGGTGGTAGATAGTTGTCAAATGCTTTGGTAGCACCACCACTAAGTTTACCTCTTGGTGAACCTTTTGTTGCTCTTCATCGAGCAACCATTCCATTTCCATAACCTCCAGCATGTCCTTATCGAACTCTTTAAGATTTTTTCTGGTCATGCTATGACCATCGCTTTGTTGGGTGTCATAGTCAGAATCTTTTCCTGTTGTCGAGATGTGAAGACTTTCGTACTACTTGTTTAACAACTCATCTTCTATGAAGTTGCCAAACATGATCATTCTTCTAGCTCCTATAAGAGTTTCAGGCGTAGAGCATGAGAGGGATATGGTTCGGGGTAGGCTAGCCTCATCCTTTCTCTTTCCCTAATTTTCCTCAAGAGGGCACATCAACTCCTTATTGGTTACTGGCAGGGTTGCCCCCAAGCTCATCTGAGCTAGTTTGTAGGCCCGGTACTATCTCTAGATCATGCGCTTGGTAGTCCTTCCTAATTTGTGTTCGGCTTTCCATTCTTTCCAACCATATACCATTGTCCATTTAGATAATGGCATTCCTTAGTTGGGTTTTTGTTGATTCCAACGAAGTGGCTTTTTGGCCCTCAGGATTTCACTGGTTGGCGGACCATTTTTGTTTTTTCTTGATATCCCCTAGCCATTGAAAGACAAAACTTCATGGGAGTTCTTCTTTCAGACCGTGAGATCCATAGTTGGTTTTAGGAATCTTGAGGAAATCCTCATCCCTTTTTTCCCTCGACCTTTTAAGTTCTGGGTCTATCGGAATGCCTAGGGCGGGGATTTCTAGCACACACTCTATCCGGCATTTGCTACACATGACCAGAACACCAATGATTGTAATTGATGACATCCCAGGCCCCTAGGGAGCTTTTGGTTGAACTTCTTTGGTCACTTTGCCTTTTCTAGGCTGCGACCATTATAGGTTGACCATGTTCATGAAAGCCATAAGGAACAGGTTAATGTCCACTATCATTATTGCTTTTGGTATTGGGGCTAAGCTGATTCGTCCCTGGTTGATCAAGCTTTAGATTGTGTCCCTAAATTGGGAACATTTTAGAATAGAGTGGTGTGGTGATACATGCCATTTGCAAAACTACCTTCCACTGGTTTCCTTCAGTCTAGGTATCACTTTCTTAGGATCAGGTTTGATCACTTTTTCCTTGACCAATTCATCATATATCTCTCTGAACCTAGTTAGGTCAAATAGGTATTTGGTGAAAATCGAGACCTTATTGGCAAAGGATCCCCCAACCAGATTAGCAAGCTTTTGATCCCGCACAGGTTTGACAAATGATTTGATGTTGATGGGCTCTTTACCCCTAGTCTAGATCTCGGTGGTAACTACCTCTCGTTCATGCCCCTCTCTATTTCTCGAGGATTCCTCTTCTGCATGACAGGACGCATCTCGGGAATAATAACACAAATAACCAATTTGGGTCTTGCTCTCATCTGACAGGTAATCTAATATAGCACGTTTACCATCAAGCCCTGTCAGACAAGGGATACTCGTTTGCTCGTTGTTCATGTCCTCGATCCGTAAGTAACCTCGATCCTCGTGTAATGGCCCTGGAGGAATTTAAAACCAAAAGAAAGTGTGTGAATGGACGAAAATAAAGGGTTATAAAAACATACTATTGAAAACCATAAATTTTTCCTCCATTTAATAAAAGCTATGCATGCACCAAATTTATAAATAACACATCAATCTCGAAATACGTGCATTAACCAGAAAACCAATGATTTCAGAAACGTTTCCTAAAGCGAAATCAAATCGAGACATCAAATATGACTAGACCAATCATCATCACAAACATCTCAATCATCAAGAGTAACGAGGCAATCATATTCACATCAACATCACAATCCAAACCATAGTCCCACATTTCCGGGCCTAAGACCACAAACACAACTCAACCAAGACCTCGTAAAATCATATAGAATTCCAAGCCAATCAATCATCATCAAAATTATATAAACATGTCACAATGGATGTAAAACTATCTCCCAAAACTCAGCAAGGATCCATAGTATAATAAACTCAATTTCCTCGCAAAACGTGTTATTAATATATTTCTTAAATATTCATAAAATTCCCAAAATCCACATAAGTAGTATGTATATAACCATCAAGAAATTCTCATTATAAATCGTATAAAAACCATATAATAATGAATGCATAGGGTTAGGAAAACAAAAGTCCACTCACACGTACCTTACGCGCGGTCAAACCGCATCACACACATTTTTGTAAAATTTGAGGACCTCATTTCTTTTCAAAAACCACTTATAAGGGTCACTAATCATCTCAATTGATTCACATATTAATCCTATAATTTTCTGGGATTCTTAAACATATTAAAACGGACCCCCACAGATTCAAATAGCCCAAATTGCCTCGAAACGGCGTCTGATCGACTCGAAACTTGTACCGTTAGACTCGTATCGTAAAAAATATGAACTTTTGTGTTGGCGCCATATCAAAAATACACTCCATGTGCCCCTATGCGTCACCCAAAGTAGTTGCGCGTGGGATCCATGCGCCTGCTACAATGAACATTGTTCATTGTCTTCCTTGCCCGACTTCCTGCTATTTGAGTCGCCCGGCTTGGCGACCCAACCCAGTTCTAAACTCCACTTTTCTTCACAGTTTCATTTCATTCCAATGCCTAAACTCCTCTAAATTCAATATACATAAGATCTATAACCATGAACAAGTGAAAACTCACCTTAAAGAACAACGTCGAATCCATGGTTTTCAGCCCTGTTTTCTCCTCGTTGTTCCTCAGCCTTCCCTTGTCTCAAACACCGTGTTTTCAAGCTCTACTTGATCGTATGGCCTCCAGAAAACCAATAAGAAACCCATCTTCACGTCTCCACAAAGAAAACTCAAAAGTGGAGTCTCACACCCCACGAGTTAGTTTCAGGTCAAGGTTTCCTGAAGGTATCTCACCTTCACAACATCACCACGATGTTCCTTTCGTCTTAAACTTTTTATTTCTCTCACTCAATTCCCTGATTTTTCCCTTTCAATCTTTTACCTTCCCTCACTCTATTCCCTGATTTTTCCCTCATGGCTCCCATCATCCATGGTTTCGGCCTATGGCCACCAAAAACCACTAAGCCTGCACACACACAATTATGTAAAGATATAGGTCGATAGAGGAGGGCAATATCAGAACCCTCTAGAACTTGGACACTTGGTAGCTTCTAAATGGATCCTTAATGCACATTGACCAAAATGTCCTTCAAGCATAAATTACCAAAATGCCCTTAGGGATTTTTTACCCGTAACAACCTCATATATTCTCTGATTTTAACGTGCCGCCCGCTTACGAACTCAAGATCCCGAGACCTTCATAACGGCCTTCTAGGAATTCCCAAATAAGGTCCATAGCAAAAAGTCAATATTTTGACTTTTCTCCAAGGGCAAAATTATCTTTTTTACTCCAATTTTTTTCCAATTTACATTTCCTCGGGATCTGAGCCGTTACTCTACATCATTGTGGTCCACGTGGTGTACATGTATTTTATTTTTGTATAAAGAGGGTACTTTAGAGTTATGCTTCTGCCATTTTTCTTTTTCTAGCAGTCTCTCGAACTTCAACGCAAATACCATTATCTCCTAGAAACGAGAACCTCATCGATCTTTGAGTAATGGCTACCATATGGGCGTTGTTCATGGGCAACATGCACTTCATCTTTAGTATTTTAAACCTATCAATGCAACTCTCATTCGTTTGATGCTTTCCTTGATTGATGGCAGTTAGGTCGCTGATCATGATCTCAAGCTTCACCTATTAAAACTCCTCGTGGAACTTGGCCCCGATTTACCCCCAAGTTTGTATGGAGGCTTCTGGTAGCGTTGTATGTTAAGAAGAAACATCCCTAGCCAGAAAGCTGCTAAACAAATGTGGTTTGAGGTAGGAGTTATCCTCAAGAACTACACATTGGGTCGAGAATCTCCCTATATGTTCTAGGGATGAAGTACTACCATCTCCACTAGAGAGTGAAAAAGCTGGTGTTTTGAAATTCTTGGGAAAAGGATTGTCCTAGTCTACGTACATGGGGAGTTTCTTTTTGCATGTCAGGACATTGGCTCTCCTACAACGCACTAGTTTTCCTTGAATCATACACCCAGTCTCGGACATTTAAGTCATAATGGTATGATGCTCGACTTCATGGGGCGATCTTTTCTCAGGCCTAAATTCCTCTTCTGACCCCATGTCGTCAAATTTTCTCTAGTCCTCGGGGTCACCCTTAAAGCCAGAAGGGTTACTTCTGACCATTTTAACCTTCGACTTTTCCCGAAAGGGTGATCAGTATTTGGTCTGGATCCCGATGTCCACTTTCAGCAACCCTTCATAGGATCTGCTCATTTCTGGGATTTCAATCACTGAGGCACTTGATAATGATGGCCCAATGATGATAGGTTCTAGAATTGATAATCCCGAGCTTGTTTTCCAATTGCCCTTGTTTGAACTTATCACCTCCGGGTACGGGGTGCTGGTACCTTTCGGCTCCACTTTCCTCTTCATGGAGAGCTCTTGAACTAGCTCATTTAAGGCCTTCATCTGAGCACAAGATGAGGGCCATGCTATCCTTTATGAATTTCACCAATTCTTCCTTGGTCGTTTCTTGGCTGGTGATATCTTCAAAAATTCCATCATAAGGAGTCTCTATGTTGTCTTCCATTACTAGAAGCTTAGGAACTGCTTGCTACGAATTGGTTTTCACAAACCTCCATATAGCATCACGTCTACATTCTGTGTATCAGAATTAGGAAATACACTACAAAAGAGTCCTATTGGGCATGCCAGATTATGTTCGTGCCCAAAATTTGTCGTAGGGTAATCCGGGGTCGCTGTTCGTTTGCTCACTTTTGAAAGAGCGGACTCACAAATGTCTGGGGGGGGGGGGGATCTCTTTTCTGTGGTCGAGTTCAATGAATATGGTGTATTGGTGGCTTGTACGGATGAACTAAAAGATGTAAGCCTTTAGGCCATGTGATCGCGATCCTGCCCTAGATGGGTAGGTCCAACTGACTGGCCTTTTAGCTGCCTTCAAAATAGGTGTCCCACTAGTAGAAGCTGCTATTACACTGAGTTAAAATTTTAATTGAAGTGTGGCACAAGAACCATCATTTTAATCAAGTGATGGTGGAGCAAATGGGCATCTTGCTTGCGTTGTTCTTTTCTATGCCTTTTTCAAGGATTTTAAAATTATCTTTTGCGCCTAGTTCAAGTTTGTTTTATGGCATGTTCATGTTAGTATAGCTTGTTTTTTAGGTTAGGTGGGAGTTAGATAGATTAATCCCTTCAAGTCGAAATGATGATATTGGACCAGAACTCGAAGATGGTTATATGACTTCATCAGCCATAGAACGCATTGATTGGTATGTTCCAGATATCTAGATCAAACTTGAGGAAATTAATTGTATTGAAATGGAGGTGAAGTACAAACACTTAGATAGTAAATTTCTTGAATACTAAAAATGAGGAATGAATTACAAGTGTTGGAGGCAAACTATCTCTACACTAAGCCATGAGTTGGCAGGTTGGTCGACAGACCATCAATTAGATGAACATCCGTTGGAATCACACAAAAGGTTGGTAGAGCAGTAGGAACGATGTGATTACGTCTAGGATTGGGAGTGTGAAAGCCTCAAAGACTAGTTTGGGAAGTCTTCATAATCAAACTTCGATTGCAGGTCGCAATGAGGGGAAGCTTGGTGTTCTTAGAATAAGAATTAAGAAGGGTTGGGAGGAGAACTGGATCTTAATCCTAGATCGAAATAAACAGGTTTTACCGAGAAGGCGAGCAATTGAGTAACATGGGAACTTTTGAGTGTTTGCAACTATTGAAATTGATTGAGTTTGATTATTTTTTTTGTTTGATTAAGTTGGTTATCTTTGAAAAGAAGACTTCTTCTCCTTTTATTGGCAGCATGAGGGTGAGGTTGGCCAATACGTGCATCCACACGTGTTCCTCCTTCGCGACGACTTTGTCGCAACTCTTCTTTGCCTTGTGACGGTTTCGGTGACTTGTCAGCATGATTGCATTAATGATGCTTGTGGTTCCCCATCACCAAGCAAGTGATGCTAGTTGAACTTTGGGATTTAATAGGATTGGGTCTTTAATTTTGTAGATCTCTACTTTGGATCATAGTCGATTTCTTTTTTCAGGTGTAAATAGGGGCGGATTGACAAATAAGCATGACTCCAGATCTACATGGAAAAAGGACACCCCGAAAATAAATGATAATCCATGTACACATCATGATCACATAGGGGACAAATAGAATCCTAAATGTTTGGGTGTCACTAAAGTCAGCCTCTTGTTTTCGAGCCTAACTAAATAAGAAGCCACACGTAGAATCTTGTCCGGTAAGGAATAGTTAACTTCCACATTTTGTTTAGCAATTTGGAATTGGGATAAGCTTGTTGATGTTTGACTTGAAATTTAGCAACATATTTAGCCCTGAGTGTGATTCAATCATGTACAATATAGAGGTGATACCGGAACCGTGCTAATTAATTTTAACCAATTTCGGTATGGTTTTGATTTTGAACCAAAATTTATACAAGAAAAAAATCCAAGTACTCTACTATCTTGGGTATAGTTTTACTCCCGACTTCTCATCCTTCATTTTCTAGACCCTTCATTGTCTTCTGAAGTAGTTACTGATGATATAAGTAGTTGTAATTCTATATTTATTTTTTTGAATTGCAAGCCATAAGAAGCAGAAATATTCTTATAATTTTAATTACCTTTTTAGCTTCGACTTGAGCTGAAAAAACAGAGTTTTCTTTCTAGATGCCCAACAAAAGCAAACTGTGCTTCTTGACCTCTCTCATCAAGTGAGTTCTGAGTTGGGCATGGCTCATGAAATTGAGAGAGATGATCTTCATGTCGCAGTGCATGTCGCCAACTAACACCAACATCGACCATTTCCTAAGAATTACGTCGATGCTCCGTGGGTAGCTGCATTCAAACAATCTACCCTCATTTTGGAGGATGAATCGGTTGAGCCCTACGTCTAAAGAGACAATTATGGGCTCGCCAAACAAATTGGACTTGTAGATTTTGCCATACATGTAGATTTGAAGTGAAATTTCTGCATAAAACAAGACATGGGTTGTGGAATTGGAGGCATTTTGGCATCTAGGTTGCTGTTGTTTTACCTTGAGAGATGATTCTCCGTGAATTGGCCTATGGAGATTGTAGAGTAAGGCTTCAAGTAGCCAATGGTCTCATCCAGAAAGGGCTAGCCTATGCTGACGGAGTCGAGAGTTGAGTTTGAGTGACAAAGTTGGAAGTTTGGGCCATTAGCTATTAGGGTTATTTTATTTTATTTTTTTAATTAATTAAAAAAATCAAAGCTGGTTCGGTTTCAATAAAAGACGGTAATCCTTAAAATCAAAATCGATCTCATACCAGTTTGAACTGGTTCAGTATCGGTACCGTACCGATCATCCATTCAATTTTACTATTTGGTATTTTTCGAATTTGGTATAATACGTGACAGGACAGTTTCGGTATTTCAGGACCATATGCCCATGACAAAACATACGTGATAATCAAACACCATTAGGGCTTAGTCTTAGGTAAATCTGTGTTATTGATAGTAAAAATTTAGTATAACTATTATGTGCCTTCTTGATAGTTATCAGTGTATCACATATTATCACTATTGTCTAACATATTTTATTAAAAGTAAATTAAGAATAAAATTTAGGTTCATGTCACATATTATCACTATTTCTTAACATATTTTATTAAAAGTCAATTAATTATAAAATTTAGGTTCGAGTTAATTCAGGTAAATAAAGCCACTGAAACTAATGATGTTAGACTTCTAGGGTTTTGGGAATGAGGACAAACAACAATAGCAGAAATTGTGGACAAGAAATTGAATGAAATTATAAATGATTTTAAAAGATGAATTTCTGAGTGGTCAAGGACCAAGTCCTAAATACCGTAAACGGTTACTGCGACAATTCACATTGAGTTTGTCCTTATCCTTACATTAGGTGAAAATTAGAACATTATCGTTCTCTTGCTATTAGGTTTGATGGAGAGAAAGAGTTGTTGGCCAGACACTGAGTCCAACATTGCTTCCCCTGGAAATCAGGCCTAACCACATGCTAAGTCAATAAATCGTCTTTGGATGTCAATGATGGCTTCCTAGTGGCATCCGATTCTGGTAAAGAGTCCCATTGAATGAGACATTTTGTGATAGGGGTATTTTCATGCTTGAAGATTCCTCATTCTAGAATCATGGTAGATTTTCTGTCAATAGAGGTTATGCCACAGATTGGAGGCAAATGAGATTGTGGTTAGGAGGAGTTCCCCAATTTTTCTTTCAAAAGCGAGACATGGCAGATTTGGTGGATCATGGAGTCTAGGGGCAAGTCCATCTTGTAAGAATCCTTACCAATATTCCAAGGATTTGGTACGACCCATAAAACTGAGGGGAAAGCTTGTGGTTAAAATGGCCACTGACTGATTATTGGCGGTAAAGTTGAAGCCGAAGGTAGACTGAATCACCAATGTCATTTCAGTTTTCTTCTTGGTGGCATAAATTATCATCCGATTATGTGCTTGTTCCAAATTGGCTTTGAGTTGAGTGAGGAGTGCATCTTGGTGGACAAGTTGGAATCAACAAGGGGAACACTATATTAGCTAGGAAAGTAGGCAGAAGCCATTGGGGGTGGTTGGCCATAGAGAGATTCAAAAATGTCACTTTGAATCTGCTTGGAATGTGGTATTGTACGATCATTTAGCCCATGGTAACCACTTAGACCTTGAGGATTGTTTGGCTCCAACAATGCAATGCAGGTAGCGTTCAAGTGTGTAATTGAGAACCTCCATTTGGCTGTCAGTGTGGGGGTGATAAGCTAAGCTATGGAAAAACTTAGTACCTTGGAGCTTGAAAAACGTTTTCCAAAATATGCTGACAAACAGGGGATTTTTGTTTGTGACAATGGATGTAGGGAGGCCATGTAATCGAAATACCTCACGTATAAAGACCTCAACAATGTGTGGTGCAATGAAAGGGCATTTCAATGGGATGAAGTGGGTTGCTTTTTTGAAGCTATTAATGACAACTAGAAAGCCATTCTTACCACCACTTAACAGAAGGTCTTCAACAAAATCCATTGCAATGTCCTGCCAAGATCCATGGGGAATTGGGAATGCTCCAGAAGATCCGGATGGTGAATTGCTTCATAGTCGGTATGTTGGCAGGTATCACAATTTTGTATGAACTCTTTGGTGTCCTTACGGATGCCAGGGAAATGAAAACTACGAATGATGCAGTTGAGGGTGCGAAGGTAGCCTAAGTGACCAGCTTCTGGAGTGGCGTGGAAATTAATAAGAATGTGTGGTCGCTAGTTTTCAATTTCTGGAATAAACATGCCAGTATGTAATGGAGGGCACCATGAAGCGTAGTGAAGTGAAGAGGACCAGCTACATTGGCGTGGAAATTCTGAAGAATTGGTGATAGGACCCGTCCCAAAAGGACTTTGATAACTGTGCCCGGTCCTACTCCCGTCTGACAAGTCAACTGAAGTTCCAAAAACACCCTCAGCACTTGCTAGACAAGAGATAGTCGCGTTGATTCCCACTCATGCCTCCGCCTCTCGATCAGTCATGATGCCACGACCAGGAGGATCAATAAAACTTAAAAGGAGTGAGTGGACAAAAATAAACATTTATAAATACATTTGAGGAAAATCAATCTTACCCTCTAGTTTCGCAAACATGCATGCACATTATAACACATGAGTAATATTGTGAAATCAAATCAAGTATAAACAGTGGACCGGTAAAATCAAAACATGTTTCTAAATTCCCATGGCCCACGTTTTTCCAAAACTCATGTTCACCAACCAAATCAAGATATAAAATATATGGACACAAATATAATCAATCTTTGATATCCAAGTAACTGTCACGATGTACATGCTATGCATGCAACTCGGGAGTCTCACATCCGAGTACATCCCTAGGATCTACGACGTCAGGGGTGATATCATCTCCAAGATCTACGACGTCTGGGTGATATCATAATCTCACACTCTTGAGACTGAGCCTCCCTCGGAGCTACTCATCTCCAGGCAGTGTATCGTAACTATTCCGGGATCTACGATGTCCAAAGGAGACAATCATATCACAGAGGATGGTATATGTGGAACAATCACCAAATCCAGTAAACTCATTTTAAAACGACTTATGTCTCAAATCGAGTCAAAACATTTAAACAGGGCCTATGCCCGAGACATAGCTTTTACAAAGCAGTTTCCACAAAACCATCATAAAACAGTGTCCAAAACTCATTTCATAAATCCAAATTTCACCAAATCAGTCATACCAAATTGATATTCACATCACATCAAATCACAATCTTTCTTTCAAATTCACATGGACTCACACTCTGAGTCAAAAGTATTTCCAATAGGGTCTCAAGCCCAAAACATCATTTCATAAATCCGAAAACCATCATATAATCACATTTGACTCCAAATCCAAGTCAAAATCATTATCCAATTGGGTCTCAAGCTCAAATGTCATTTTTCATGCAAATCCGTAAAATTGCTCATAAATCAATATTTAAATCCACAAAATCATCAAGCAATGATATCAAATAATCATTCAAATCATACGATAAAGTTTTTAAACAGCTATGCATGCAACACAGTTATAAAACAAAAGTCCACTTACACACCATCCAAGCTGTTCGATTCCGAACTATACGTTTTTCCGTAATTTTCAAGAATCGTAAATCCTGTCAAAAATCACTATCGAGGATCATTAACATCCTCAATAACCTCACAATACAATCCCCTAATTTTTCGGGATTTAAATACGTATTAAAAATATAAACATAACACTTCGGACCCTCAAAACTATATTGAAATGGTGTCCGATCGACTCGAAATATGTTCCAAAATGTTCGTTGCATCGATTACATTAAACGTCATGTTGACATAGCTCGAGAATCGTGCTCACGCGCCACCGCAAGTGGCTGTGCGTGAAACCCACGCGCCTGTCACTATTCATCGGTCTTCTTCGCCCGTTTTTCCTGCAAACTGGTCGTTCGACCCAGATTTTTACCCGACTCAAATTTGATCAATTTCAGTTAGTTTCTCGATTCCAATAAATGAAATACTATTATAGGATACCCAGAAACACAATTCCATGTCCAATTCATCAAGTTCTTACCTCAAATTAGTTGAATTTGAAATTTTGAAGGGATCGTAAGTCCATTCTGGATTTGTTCTTCCTCAATTGTTTCCAATTTTGTAGTGGTTGGGTTCGTATAGACTTTAGGAAGCTTAAATGAAGCTTAATTTCAGCAATAAACAATCAAAAATTCGAATTTCCAAATTTTTGAAATTTCTGGGTTTCAGGTTTCGGTCTCTTTCAGGTTTCTCCTCCCTTTTCCTTTCTTTTTCATTCTTATTTCCTCTATTTTTCTCCCTTCCTCTCTCCCAGTTCCTCTTTGTCTCTACGGTTTCAAGCACAAAGGTGCTGGACAATGATCAATTCCCAACATTTTATTTTATTCATGTTTGAACAACATACACACACAGGGGAGAAAACACGCAGTTGCCACTAATCCTATTCCAGTGGTGTCACGTGTCGCACAGTTAAAAGGGTGAGTCACACCCTTAATGATTCATCACAACAGTAGAAAGACCAAAATACCCCTTGGGTCTAAAATTACAAAAATGACCTTGGTTGTTTTAGATCCATAAATAACACATCCGAACTCCGATTTTGACATGTCGCATATCTACGGACTCAGTGCTTCGAGACCTATATAAAGGCCCTCGAAAAATGCACAAACAATATTCCAAATGAAAAGTCGACTGTTGACCACAATATATACAGGGGCAAAAACGTCATTTTTCTTCTAAATTTTCCAAAATTCCCTTTTCCAAGCAGAGGTAATATCGTCAAGGTGATAAAAAAAAAAAATAGGTTATGTTAAGACCATGAGTATGAGTAAATCCTGCTTTCGGAATATGGTGTTTGATTCTACATTGAGGGAGCCCTTACGGTACTCCATGTCAAAGACATAACCCAAAAGATTCATGAGCCTTTTTTGTTGGGTTGGATGGGAGATTTTTTGGTGGAGGAAGTGGCTGAGGGTTTGTGATTTGTACAGACCTTGAACTTTGTTCCTAGGAGGTAAGGCCTCGTTTTGGACTGCAAATACCAAAGAAAACATCTCTTTTCATAGAAAAATAAAGCGCATTTTTTGGGGGAGATGGTAGTGCTGAGGAAGGCAATGGAATGGTCATTTTGGAATAGGATGGCACCAATCCCCATTTCAGACGCATCACACTCAATTCAAACTGATGGTTAAGATTGGGAAGGGCAAGCATATGAGTAGACCCAAAGGCTATTTTGAGGTTAAGGAACGAGGCTTCTGCAATTGGTGGCCAATGGAAGGCTTCTTTCTAGAGGATATCAAATAGTGGTGGGCCAATGAGTCCAAAATCTTTGACAAATTTGAGGTAATACCAAGCAAGGCCTAAGAAGCCTGAAAAGCCTTTCAATGTTTTTGATTGTGGCCAGGAATGACTCGTAGCTATTTTAGAAGGGACCATTTCCACACTTTCGATTGAGATGATATGACCTAAATATTCTACAGAGATCTGGGCGAAAGAGCATTTGGAGCGTATGAGTTTGAGTAGGGCTAAAAATGGAGAACCGGAAAACCAAAATCATACAATTTTAGATCATGCCAAATAAAAAAAAATACTGAATAAGAAAACCAAAGTGATGATCGGCACGTTACCAAAATAGTACCGGTTCAAATCGGTACGGTTTCAGTTGTGATATTTTGAAAAATCGTGTCGTACCAATACCAAACTGAATTAGTATTTCTATTGTCTTTAATAAGTACAACCATTTTCTTATTGTCCAAGTTATTTGTTTTTACAAAATTTTCCAAGAAGGTTTTTTTGAAAGGAATTGTATATGTTGATATGTCGATGACTTGATGATGGTTATGAGAATTGTATATGTTGTCTTGCTATTTTGATTGTAATGACCCAAAAATTTGGAAAATGTAATTTCGGGAATTTGAAAAGAAAGCTAACTATTTTACCCTTGTTGCTAATTGAAGGTCAAAAGTTGACTTTGTAAGCGGCAAATGTTTTGTACTTTTGTCAAGGATCGTTACGTAGGTCACGAAATTATGAGTCCGTAGATAGGCAACACATCAAAATCAAAATTCAGATAAGTTTGTAAACATCCAAGGGCTTTTTTGTAATTTACAGCTCAGGGGCATTTAGCCTTTTTAGCTAACTAATGAGTTAGCAATTATTGTGTAACGACCTAGATCTCAAGGAAATGCGAAATTGGAAAATTTAAGGAGAAAAGTACGATTTTGCCCCTAATTCAAAGAGTTACCTTTTTTGGTCAAAGTTAAAATGTTAACCTTTTAATCGGTACCTCGATTAGGCGATTCGAGAAAACCATTACGAAGGTCTCGGTTTCTTGAGTTCATTGACAGGCAACATGCCAAAAATGAAATTCAGACGGTTTCGTTCTGGGTCTAGATTATTGATACGCAAAAACTAAGCATTAAAGTAAACACAAAGTCACACTCAACACTTAAGGAAACGTATGCAATTAAAAACCCTTTTTTGTAGATTGTAGTATTGGTAAATAAAGATCATTATTAACCGAGGATTGAAGGTACCTAAGCATGATTATTGTTTGATTAATTAATTAGGGAGGTAGTTGATTGTTTCGATTATCCTAAGTGATTAACTAATCTAAACTAACCTAATCTATTATTTACATGGTCAACTCATCTTTAACCTAACTCATTCATGAATTCTATTAATTTCAACCTATGAAATCCTCTAATTCTAGCCTTACGAGTTACTTGCATATTATCTTAAGTACGTGCTCGGGGACAGCCCGACATACACTTTCAATGAATTAGACTCGGGGACAGCCCGACATATCTAATCAAGCATTAAGTACAAACATACAATCATAGCTAAAAATAGAATCATAAAACACATAGAATATTGAAGCAATACAAATCATAAAACCAATAATAATATTAGAAATCAGTTCATAAACCAAGATATTCAAGTACAAAAGATAACTATAAGGTAAAGAGGCCGTGTTACACTTTTTCTCTTCCGGACACCCTATGGATACGAAGTGATTGGACACTCTTTGGTGAGACACTCAGGGACAGCCTGACTATGTCACAGATGAAGGTGTAGAGGATGAAGTATGATATAATTAACCTTGCACGAGAAATCTTCAATTTATTGAAAAGGGAAAATTGGTTAAGCACGGCTTTAGTACAAAAATGGGCGACACTTACAAATAACTTAAGCTTCTCTATTTATAGGAGAAAATTAATCCCCAAATAAATAGTAGTTCACAATTTAATTATAAAAGGAAAAGGATTAAACTAATTAAATTAAAGTCCTAAAGGTAAAAGATATTGTAAATCCTAATGATAGAATAAATACAAAACTTAATTAAAAAGGTGATAGAAACTCCTAATTTAAAAAGGGAAAACAAATCCTAATTAAAAAGAGAAAATTCTTCTCCTTAATTTGCTTGGAATTTGGGTTGTTTGCTGGAATTTTAGAAGATGGAACAGCTGGAAAACGTGCAAGGCTTCAATTCCTAGTAGAACAAGTAATCATATTCACGCAGACAGACTATGCCTCACCAAAACAGGAATTCCCGTGGTTTTAGGATTCCAATTTGAGTAATTCTTGAACCATTGGAAACTAGACTTCTAGAGCTTTCCAACCATACCTTACTCACATTCGGATTCTATCTGAGGCGTTCACAATGGTCCGTGGAAGGGGGATAATCTGCACAGGCAGATTTTTGCTTTGTAAATTTTAATCCACTTCTTCTTTTGGGCTTCTCCAAGAACGAATCTTGACATAATCTTGCGACTTCTTGCACATATGGTCATAGTGTTAACCCATCTTGATGAATCTTGATCCAATCTTTATAAATCTTGGCCCATTCTTGATAGCTTATGCGGGTTTGCTTCAATTTAACCTCTTTACTCCACATTCTTGGGTTGCTACCTAAAAATATTAAAACAAGTTAGAAATTGTAGGATTAAGGATATAAAAAAGTAAGATGAAAAGGAAATTGAGATTAAAAAAGGTGATGAAATATGTGTTTATCAATTATATAGGGGCATTTTGGTAATTTGGTTAGGAGGGCATTTCGTAATTTTGCTTGTGGGATATTTTCTTGTGGATGAATTGGGAGGTGACATGTGTCAATTATCCCTTATAATTTTGTGCCACGCCTATGTAATGGAGTGTGCTTGTACACAGTTTTAAGTGAGTTTGGTGTGTGTGTGTGTGGTGCTCAATAGTGAGAAAATGAAGAAGAAAACAAAAGGAACAAACTAGGAAAGAAGAAGAGAGTGTGAGACGAGGGAGAGAAAGGGAATCAAAAGTGAAATGAGGGGCTGGTCATGGTCTGAGTGTGAGGGAGAAATAGGGAACTTGTGAAGGGTTTTCGGATCTAAGGTTGGTTGACCCAATTTTCGAACTGGAACTTTGGAAACAAGGCTAAGGTTGCTCTTCTGGAGTCCCTGCAATGTTACTAATTCCTTAGCTTGCGAGTTGAACATCGAAGTTGCCCTGAACCGAAGAAAAGAAATTTTGGTCGAAACTAGAGGTTTTGAGATTCCCCAAATTATGGGAATGCGTGCAAAGTGGAATTCAACGATACGGAGGTGTGTGAGTGGACTTTCTTTCCTTAAAATATTATGCATGCATATTTACGTGATTTAAATGTCTCTATGTGATTTGAATGATATAGGAATATTTATGATTTTCATATGATTTCTGAACGGTTTTTACAGAAAGAACGTTAATGGCACGTTTTAGGAGAATGATTGTTAAATATGTTTTGGGTTTAGGCCCAAGGGCCTGATTATGGTTTGAACGTGCGTTATTGAGATATGTTGTGAGTATGTGTCTCTTGGTACTCATGATGTGAGAGATTGTGATTGCGATATTTGATGTGGATATGTTCTGGCATTGTGATGGTAGTCTTAGACGTTGAGCCGGGGGATCCGAATCCTGAGACTATTATTGTGTATGATTGTGATTGCATTGATTGGATGTGAGTCTCGGATGTCGAGTTTGGGGCTCCGGTTCGTGAGACTGTGTTGTGATGACTCAGACGTCAATCCTGGGGCAGTGGTTTGATGTTTAATATTGTGAGTCGAGGAAGGGTTAACTGTGATATGTGTGGATTTGCGTGACAGTGGTTATGGTTCAGTTATGTGGCAGTGATGTGTTTGACTAATATGTTTATGACATGTTAGTATGTGGTTAAACTGGGTTGTGATTAATAGTTGGATTGCGATTAATGGCTTTACAGATGTTTTCACAAATTTCGAGGGTAAAAGCTGGATGTTTTCAAATTATGTTTTAAACTATTTTTTTGTCCACTCACATGTTTTCTTAATTTTGTGACCCTCTAGGACCGCTGTAAAAGAATCGAGACTCGAAAGGCAGAGACATGAGCTAGCGAGAGTTGCGTTTATTCCTTATCTGAAAAGGTTATTGTCAGACGGAAGTAGGGCCCGGATGTCCTTTTCTAGTGCATTTCGGGAGGGGTCCTGTTGTAACGACCCGGACGTTCAACGAGGGTAAAATTGGAAAAGTTTGATGAAACTGACCATTTTACCCTTGAAAGTCTAAGGTTGACTTTTTTTTACCAAAGTTAAATGTTGACTTTTTTACCGGGACAATTTTTAGCGATTCAAAAAATGTCGTTAGGAAGGTCTCGGTCTCCTGAGTACGTCGGCAAGCGGCATGCTAGAAATGCAGTTTGAACGGTTGGTTCTGTGTGATTGCTATGCTGGCTATGTGTGAAGTTACGTGATGTGGAATTGTATCTAATTGATTGCTTTGACTTATTTGTGGTTGTGATGGTTTCACGTGATTTTTAACTTAAGGGATACTATTCATGCACTTCGAGATTATAAACTTTGTTTCGTTTTATTCGAAGAGAAATGGTTTTTGTATGCATGCATGGTTTTGAAAAACGGAGGGTAAAAGTTGGATGTTTTCAAATTATATTTTTTAAACTATTTATTTTTGTCAACTCAAATGTTTTCTTGGTTTTTGTGACCCTCTAGGGGCATTGCACGGGAATCAAGGCTCGAAAGGCAGATTCATGAACCAGCGAGTTGTGAGCTTATCCCTTATTTGACAAGATTTCTATTAGACGAGAATAGGGCCCGTGTGTACAATTTGAGTGTATTTGGGCGGGGTCCTATCACCTGTCATGTTGTGACTTAGCCCATCTATTGAGAAACATTGGTCGCCATTTGGATGGGAATGGTGAAAAATCAGCACCAATTTATCCCTCAAAACTTATATGTATATACATGGATAGAGGGAGAGGCATGGTTTCTCTCTCTCTCTCTCTCTCTCTCTCTCTCTCTCTCTCTCTCTCTCTCTCTCTCTCTCTCTCTCTCTCTCTCTCGGGCCATTTGTGGAGGTTGCGGTCAAAACATGACAGTTTGGACAGGTGAAAAATCAGCACCAATTTACTTGGTTTTGAGTAAAAAAAAATTATATAAAAGCAAGTTTTCTTGGTATGTTAACTGTTTTCCACGGTTAACCATTCTCATGTGATATAGTTCCCTCCGGATGTCAGTTTAGACAGTCGGTCCCAAAAAGATGATGGTATAACATTGCCTGGATGTGAGTAAATCCTTTGGAAACTCACTCCCAGGGATGTCATGGTTTAGTATTGCTCAGATGTTGACCATTCCCGGGAATACCACCTGAAGGTTGGCTGTTCTCGGGGATGCTAGTACAGTTCGGATGTGAGGAGGACTTGGGTTACCTTCTAGATGTTGACTCGATTTCTGGAGATGGCTCTGATGATGCTAGAATGCATTTTCCGAGTTTACCTATGCGTAGTGTTGATTGATCATCGTGACTAATGCTCGAGTATTTGACGATCAGTTGTATTTGATTACCGATATTTTGTCCAGGTTTTTCGACAAAGTTATAAATAGAGATTTCAGGGAAATGTGGGCCACAATCTTTTTATATTTAGTTTATGATTTTGTGGGTCCAAGGTTTATGATTTTATTTTATTTGCACTCTCATTCTTTTTGTTTTACCATATGCATGCATGTTTTAGAACTAGAGGGCAAATGCGTGTTTCCCTTGACAATGTATTTTCAAATGATTATTTTTGTCCACTCACACTTTTAGTGATTTTTTTCCCTCTAAGTCGTTGCATAGAGACTGAGGCTGAGATCGAGACAGAGGCATGAGTGGGACTTCAACATCGTATCCCTTGTCTAACAGGTATTAAAAAGTTTTTTTTTTGGGTTTTCTATTGATTTGTCAGACGGTAGCAGGACCTAGCATGGTTATCAAAACGTTTGTAGGAAGGGTCTTGTCATGGATGCATTGATGTATGTATGGATCGCAAATTGGATTGACAAAGAAGGTTTTCAGTCGATACCTTGTAATATGTATGTAAAAAGTGTAGAATTGTATGTGTTGTTGCCTTGCTATATGTATGGATTGCAGATTGGATTGCAAAATGATATTTCATTATTCCATAAAATTTTAAAGGTTTGGTTCAAAAATCGAACCAAACCAAACCATAACGAATACAATTGATATGGTACGATCTGTATAACTTTCCCATTTTGGAATACCAAACCATTTAAACTAAAATGGTATGGTTCCGGTATCAAGCCAATAACGAACCATACCAAAATCCTGCCCAATGCTAAGTTTGAGTGAATTTGCCTGTACCGTGTAAAGGACAGTTTAAGGTGAAGGAGATGTTCATCCCAGTTGTAGTTGTAAATCAGAATGTCATCGAATAAGACAAGGACAAATTGGCATAGAAATGGTTGGAACATATCATCATGATGGATTGAATGTGGAGGGGCGTTACAGACTCAAAGGCATCACAAGAAATTTAAAATGGCCATTATGAGTACGAAAAGTTATCTTGGGGACATCAGCTGGAGACAACCGAATATGATGGTATTCGGAATGTAAATCCAATTTTGTGAAGTAAGCAGCTCCCTGCAATTCATCCATCAACTCATCTATTAATGGAATAGGGTAGCAGTCCTTAATGGTCGCTAATTCAGGGCTCAATAGTCAACACAAAGATGCCAAGAACCATCTTTCTTTTTAACCAAGATCACAAATGATGAATAAGGACTAGAACTGGGTTGAATGATGCCACTGGCTAGCATTTCGCACACAATATTTTCAATAGTAGTCTTTTGGAAGTGTGGGTATTTGTAAGGGAGTACAAAAACTGGTGGAGTATCTGGTGCTATGGGAATACACTGGTCCTGCAAAAGAGGAGAGGAAATGTCATTTGGTGGGTTGAACAGGTCAGAACATTGGTCTAACAAATAAGATAGGTCTGGTGGATGAGTTTGTGATTATGGGAGGGTTGTGGGAAGTGGATCAATTTGGGCGATTAAAGCAAATGGTTATGTGCGGAGGAGGTGTGTCATTTGCTCATGAGAAATTATGGTGGGTACAAGGGTAGCAATGTTAAGTAGGTGATGGATTGTTTTATTTGTGGCGAATTCCGTGGGCTGAGTGTTGAATGTCCAAGCAATGTTTCCCAAGATCTCTAACCAAGCTATGCTCAGGAAGAGATCACAACCAGCTACTGGTAAGATGTGAATTAGCGGAGATGGAAGAATTTTGAATATGAAAAGATACCTGGGAAGAAACCCAAAGGTGGACATGGTTGCTTCACTAGCAATGGTAAGATGAATTGTTGGTGAAGGTTGAGAAGGAAGGTTGAGAGTTTTGGCTATGGTGGGATGGATGAAGTTGTAAGAAGTAACACAATCAATGAAAATATGAACTTTGATAGTTCCCAATGTGCCTATGAATCACATGGTCTTGGGGTGGGTTGATGGCATTAGGGCATGGATGGTGATAGGATATTCAAGATGAGTTTCTTTAGTGGTGTCTTCGTGGGTGGTGCATAGGGTGGTGGGTTCCTCAATATCCTCAAGGATTGCGTCGAGCATGAATAATTTAGGCTTGGCACATTTGTGGCCTGGGCGATATTGTTCATCGCAGTTAAAGCTTAATCTTTTGGTTCTGTGTTCTTGCATCTGGGCTTGGGTAAGGTGTTGGATGGGGATGGTCATGGTGGAAGGAAAAGGGGATTTTTTGACAGGAATGGATCTAGGTGTAAAAGTGGTAACTTGGTAAGGGTGAAAGAAGGGGGGTCGTGAGAGGCGTTTGTGAGTGTGATGCTTTTCGTAAATATGGGCGAGCTCAATAGCTTTGTCTAGGGATTCAGGAGGCAGAGTTCTGTTCTGATTTCCTATTGTAGGCCTCCTACAAAAACTCCTTTGAGCTGGGAGTCTGACCAGTCTAAAGCCCTACAAGAAATTTTGAGGAACTAGGAGGTGTAAGCCTCAACCGAGCCTTTCTAGTCTAGGCGAGTGAGGGTTGAGTCCATGTACAATGGATTATCTCGTGGGCTAAACCATTTAATCAAAAGTTCCAAAAAATTGGCATAAGAATCATGTTGGTATTTAGAGTCAAACCAACGCAACTACAGAGCTGCATCACCGTTGAGGTTAACCGAAGCAATAAGGACATTTTGTTGTTCAACAACGTCGTAGTACGTGATGAAATTTTCAGCCATGGTGACCTAAGCTAAAAGATCCTTACCAGTGAACCTAGGTAAGTCAAATTGCATGGGCTTAAATGGTTGTGGAGGATAGTGAGGGTCGTATGGGAAGCATGGAGAGGATGAGGGCGATACAGAGTAGTAGCAAAAATTGTGTATAAGGAATTGAAGAAAATTATAAATTTTTTTCATTGATGAATTTCACAGTGGTAAAGGACCTTTCCTAAATACGTCGAGCGGTTACAATGACAACTCACATTGAATTCGTCCTCATCCTGATATTAGGTGAAAAGCATAAAGATAATTGGAACGGTGTTGTTCTCTAGCTACTAGGCCTGATGGAGAGAGAGATGTTGGCCAGACCGCCAGAGACTGAGTACAACAAATGAACCCAATTGTTTTTCTCGAATTCTAGTCGGGTTTGAACTCAATTTAAGTCTACTTATTATTGTTAATTCGATTTCATAAGCTGATGAAGAATTGAATTAGCTAAATCCATGTTCCATCCAATCACAAGCGGCACCGTAGGGGATGACTTTCTAAGTGGGAAACCCTAGCCAAGTACGAGTCCAATTATGCTCTATAATCGGCGACCTATTTGGGATGTCGTTCAATGGGTCCTTTTGTTGACTCTCGCGATTTTTAAGATATCTCTCATATGTAGGCGATGACTAACCTTCAAGCCACGTAAGATCCCGATACGGGAGCAGGCGAGCAGCTCTCCTTAATATTGGTTACCTCATTCACAAGGCTCGAACTGTAACGACCTGGAAATTCGGAAAAAGGAAAATTTGGAAAATTTGAAGAAAATGTTGATTTTGCCCTTAGAATTGGGCGAATGGTTGACTTTTGGTTCGAGCAATCAAATGGACTTTGACCGATGACCGTGACGTAGTTCGGGACGTCACGAGTTCATAGACAGGTGGCACGTCTGATTCCGACATTTGAGGAGAAAGTTATGATGTTTGGAAGTTCAAGGGTAATTTGGTAATTTGAGTAAAAAGAGGCAATTTGTTTACTTTTCAGACAATATGGATTTTCACGTAATTCGAAGACCGTTGGGTAGGTCTCGAGACACTGAGTCCATAGACATACGACACGCGTCGATCGGAGTTCGGACGACCAAATTACGGGTTTAGGAGTATGAAGGGCATTTTGGTAATTTGTTAAGGCAGGGGCAAAATGGTAATTTGGATTTGACAGTTGAGTGTTGATTCAACTGTACCTAAAGTTATTCAGTGACATCTGTCACTTGATTTTTTCCAATTAGTGGCACTAATTAGCATGAGGTGGAGATTGATTTGTACACCGTGTGTGTAAGCATGATAACATAAAAATAGGGTAGTGTGATTGATCAAGAGTCCACTGCCCAACCGTTTGAATCACTGAATAATTGGATTAACTGGGAAGAGATTAGAGTAACAGAGAGAAAACGAACGAGAAAAACCAGAGAGAAAGAGCTGTTGTAAAACCCGAAATCCAATTATCGAAATTAAATGTGATCAATAGTCGAATTTGCAATTGTTGGTGTTAATGACTGCAATTGAGCTTAGGTTTAGCTCTCTGGAACCCAGACGACTCGAATGACTGCAAAAACGAAGGAAAATAAGGTCGTTTTGGCAGTGGACGGAGTGCCTCGACTCCTCAAAAATTCGAAGGTTGGGTGTGTAATTGGAGGAGTTGGAAGATGCAATTGAGATTGAAAACAAGCTTATGATAATCATGTGAAGCTGTTGGCTGGATCAATTGAAGAAAAACGATGAGGATCGATGAATTTTAAGGAATGAGCAGTGTTCGGATGTTCATCGAAAACTCGAGCTTGAATTGACGGATTGAGGTAAGTTATAATGAAATTGAAGTTACAGAACCATAATTAGATTCATAAGGATTCTTTTGACTGAATCAATTGAAGAAAACAAGTGGAAATTGGCAGGGATTGGACCGGGTCAATACGCAGGTTAAATGACCCGTTTAGCAGACAGCCTGGTGAGAACGATGAACAGTAACCCGTATTGTAGCTAAAGCGTGGACTTCACGCGCAGCCACTCACGGCGGCGCGTGGGACCGAATTTCGAGGTGAGTTCAACATGAAACTTGCTCCTTTTAATGTAACGAACATTTTGGCACTAGTTTCGAGGAAATCGGATATCGTTTCGATAGTGTTCAGGGTATCTGAAGTTTCATATAGGTTTAAAATACGTATTTAAATCCCAAAAAAATTGGGAAAAATTATATGAGGTATATTGAAGTGTTAGTGACCTCGATATTGATTTTGGACAGGAATTATAAGTTCCGAAATCTACAGAAAAACTTGCAGCTCGGAAACGAGCCGTTTGGACGGTGTGTGAGTGGACTTTGTTTTCTAAATTTCAATGCGTGCATCATCGTTTTCTATGCTTTATATTTATGATATCTATGCTTATACTTATGGTAATTAGGATTTTCATATTTATACGTATTTTGATATGCAATACGTAATTTCGAGAATATGATTTCTCCTATGCTTTGATGATGGTTTGGTGGATAATTTTATATTATTTGTGTGTATCATGTTTTGATGATGTTTTAATTATGATTGTGAGTATGATTTACGATTTTGGCACGTATTTCAAGAGTGGTACAGATTTACACATTTTACGAGATTTCGAATATGTTGTGATTTGACCATGATTTTGATGATTTGAATTTGGGATTTGAAAAATGATTTGATTTCAAAGATTTAAAACGGATTTTGGAAAAGGTGATTTCGGGCTTGATTCCAGTTCATAAATGTGGTTTTGATGAACGAGATTTCGGGTTTCGAAAACTTGAAAGTGGATTTCCGAATTTGGGTTCAGAATGATTATTCTGGATGCTAGCTTACAGAATGATGGTTCCGAATTCGGATTTGGAACTGGATGATAGATATGATGACAGGACCCGCCCCAAATCCCTCGGGATTAGCGTGGGACGTACATGCTCCCGTCTGACACGAAGTGTCAAACCAGGGATATTTTCGTCTTTTGCCCAACTGAGGCTATCAGAGTACGCCATGATCCGAAGGAGGAATGCGATGTCTCGTCTCTACTACAGCCACATCCGCGATCAACCTGAAGGGCATTCAAAACATAAAAGCTGTGAGTGGACAAAACAAATATTTTATAAAAACATTTCATGAAAGACCTTTATTCCCTTCATTAAAAACATATGCATGCATTCAAAAACCATTTCTAGGGTTCATGCCCGGTTCCCATAAACCGCCATGAACCATCAACCGTTTGGGCCATAGCCCGAAATCAGTCAAATAACACATGGGACCTCCGCCCAAACCAAAACACGTGGGAACTCGTCCCAAAATCATCTCATATGGGTCTCAGTCCAAAACCAATACGCGTGGGTCACAGCCCAACGCCATCTCAGTGAAAACCTGTCCACATATACATATATACATACATAACCCATCCTAGGCACTTCCGGAGAAGATTCCATCTCGGGGCACACAGCCCCTAGGGAACACATCCCCGATATAGTCACGATGTCATCTCTATACTAGTGTGCACACTACTCGGGGTCTCACTCCGAGTCTTCTCCTAGGAATGTCCATCTGGGAGGCTCAATCTCTGGATCTAGTCCGAGCTCTCTCTCTTGGTCTAGTCCAATCATCTCTCCGAAATATGGTCCGGGACCACAACATCATAAGTAATCTCCACTCTTGGAACGGGATCCCTATGGGGATACCCACTCTGGTCTGTGGATCGGGACTCTCCAGGTCGACGCTGGAGGAGACCAATCAATACGCTCATAAGGAAGGTATATACATACTCGTATACAAAACCATAAAAACGGGACTCACGCCCGAGAACACAAATCAACTGGGCCTTCCGCCCGAACATAAAACGCAACAAGGCTTCTAGCCCGATTTCACAATAACTGGGTATCGTACCCGAACTCGTAAATCAACTAGGCATCGATCCTGATATCTGAGGGTCAGTCACGATCCTGATCATAGCGATGCGTGTCACCATCAATCCAGGACCGCTCTCAATCCTAGCATGTCGCCGTGAACACATCACTGCCGCGACCATCTCGGGACCATGGTGCACACGTCGTCGATCGATCCTCTGAACCGTCAGCACTCCGAAGTCGAGCCTCTAGTGGCTGCTCGACAACAGGACGTGCATCGTGACCTCTCCGGAAGGAACGCATCCCAATCCGGAGGGGAGCGTCACATCGTCCGTCGCGGTGCACACAGCACCCGTCGCGACCACGACTCCGACCTACGGGTCGTCAATAGGGTCTCATGCTCGAGTCAAACCAAATCCAAATGGGTCTCATGCCCGAATAATCAAGACCAAATGGGTCATTTTACTTTTCAAAACCATTTCATGAAAACCGAAAATGTAAGCGCGTATAAGCACGTATAAAACCCAAAAACCTCGAAGTACGTGCCCATACATAAACACACACCAAAATGCACTCAAGGCATCCCAAAACACATATTAAAACATATATAAAACATTTATGCATGCATCTATTTCAGAAATAAAGCCCACTCACAGACCGTCCGCGCTGCTGCCTCGATATGCGCGTCGTACGCCTTCCCGGGTCAATCGTCGTCTTCGGGGTACCCAAACCTGTCCAAATCCCTTTAGAGGGTCACTAACTAGTTAATTGACCCCTCACTAAAGCCCTCTAATTTTCCGGGATTTTTAACTATTTTTAAACGCGTACCAAAACCTTCGGACAACCCGAACTATATCGAGACGATGTCCGATCGACTCGAAACCAGTCCCAAAATGTTTGTTACATCGAATAGATGATTTGACATGTTGGAACCATCCTCAAATTCTCCCCCACGTGCCGCTTGAAGTGACTGCGCGCGGGCCTCACGCGCCTAGCTACAGTGTCACCCCTAACCTCCAGCCGACCGGTCCGGTTCAATTTTTCCTGGAACTTGGACCGGCGTGACTGGTTCAAGCCCATAACCGGTCCAATCTTCACCATTTTCAAGCCTAATTGATCCTATTCTTCCTATAATCGTCCTAGGAACCTAACCCAATCGATTAGAACCCTTAAAACCCACGAAACCCGACTGGTCCAATAAACCCCTCACGGTTCAAAAATCCAAAAACCCACCCCAGGGCTCCTCAACGTCCAAAACCTCTCAAAACCTTCCTATTGACCTCCTAACAACCTATTTAATTCATTGAACCCATCCAAATCGACCCATAACAATTAAAATGGAAAATGAACAAAATCGGGTAAAACCGATTACCTCGATCGGTTCCTCCTCCACCATCCACGACGGTGCTTCCTGGGTCGGCCAACACTTTCCTCAGCTCTTCTTCTCACTCTCTGTCTTCTCACAAATGGGTTTAAGGTTGTAGTGACAGGACCCATCCTAATCCCCCCGGGATTAACGTGGGATGACCTTGCTCCCGTCTGACACGAAGTGTCAGACAAGGGATATTTCTGACCTTTGCCCTCTCGGGCTATTAGAGTACGCCAGGATCCGAAGGAGGTATGTGATATCTCGGTCTCTGCTACAGTCCACATCGTATCCAACCTGAAGGGTATTAAAAACAGAAGGACTGTGAGTGGACAAAAATAAAGAGTTTATAAAAACATTTCATAAAAGACCTTTATACCCTTCACTAAAAAGCATGCATGCATAGTAAAACCATTTATCCAATCATATATGTTAAAACATCCATTTTATTCATATCCAGAACCTGTCACGGTAAAATAAAGCTACACGTGTGCTAACCGGGGTCTCAAACCCAAGTCTCTCCAGGGTCCACCCAGGTCAATGTCCGTAGATCAATGACCCTCCCTGGAGATAACGAACTATGCCCATCCTGAGAGTAAGGAACCCAACTGGGGGGCGACTCCACTCAATCAGTGCTCCGTGACTACTCCGGGGTCCATCCAGGCCAACGACCCTCCCCGGAGGAGACAATCATATATAAAGGATGGAATATGAAAAACCTTTTGAAATCGTTATTTAAATCTTTCCAGGATTCATGCCCGGCCCTCATAAGCCGTCATCAACCATAAAATCCTTTTATGGGTTCATCCCGGTTCTCATAAACCGTCATGACCCGTAAATCCATTTCAAGGGTTCATGCCGGTTCCCATAAACCGTCATGACCCGTAAAAACCATTTGTAACACATAACTGGGTCCTAGGCCCGAATCCACATATAAACTGGACCCCCGGTCCGAATCGTAAACCAATTGGGCCTCTGGCCCGATTCCATAAATCAAATGGACCTCAAGTCCGAGAATTACCTTTTCAAATCCAAAATCATTTCATGAAATCATATCCAAAACCACAAGAATGGAAAATTAGTGTAAAACCGGAAAACCTCGATTTACGTGCAAGCACGTAAATCGCCTCGAAATACGTGAAACCATATAATTCACAAGCATCCAAATCAACATCATAAAATCATATGCATAATCCATTTGGAAATCCAAAACCATTTCATTTAGACCAATAAAGACATACAGCCCCGTATAGGCACCGTATAGGGCCAAAACCTCGAAATACGTGTCTATACGTGACCACACATCCAAATGCACTCATGGAATCACAAATAAGTATTTAAAACATATAATAAACATTTATGCATGCACCAATTTAGAAAACAAGGTCCACTCACATACCGTCCGAGCTGCCGCCTCGATTTGCGTGCCACACGGCTCCTCGAGCCGATCACTGTCACCGGGACTCCCAAACCTGTCCAAATTTTAATAGAAGGTTACTAACTACTTAATTAACCTCCTACCAAAGCCCCGTAATTTGCCCGAACTTTTAACTATTTTTAAACCGACTCTAAACGTTCTGATGCCCCGAAACATATCGAGACGATGTCCGATTGACACGAGACCAGTCCCAAAATCTTCGTTACATCGAATAGAAGATTTCCCGTGTTGAACACTTTCCCAAATTATGGACCACGCATCCTCACGAGCCCCTAAAAGGTCGAAAGCACTGTTCATCATCACCTACCCCTGAAAACCGGTTTTTTTTTTCTGGTTTTTGGACCGGTACTGTAGCAGTACTGTTCCGAACCGGCGAGAATTTTTCAGAGGTTTTCTCCCTCTATTTTGGTCTGATTTCAACCCTAATTAATCCTATAATTCCTATTTCTTCATTCCCTATCATTTCCAATCATCAAAACAATCTAAAAACATCAAAATTCCATGGTTCAATTCTTGAACCATACGGTTCAAACGTCCTAAAATTCTCCCATGGCTTCACAGCCGTCCAACCCCATTAGAAACCTTCCTATTAAGTCCCTAGCAACCTAATAATCACTTCCTTGGCACCCAAAAGCAACCATAATGCAAGAATCGAAATTAAATGGAAAAATGGACAAACCGAGCTACCTTCGGGTTTCTCCTCCTCTCGCCGCCGTGGATGGCGGTTCAGGCCTCCAGGCCGGCCACCTAAGCTCCCTCAGTCTCCCTGGTCCTCACGGCTGGTCATGGGTTAAGGTGGGATGGGTTTTGGGTTGCACAAAGATGGAGAAATGGTGGGTGTGTGTGTGAGATCGAGTGGTTTTGAAAACAAGGAAGGAAATGATCGATGCATGAATGTATATGGGTGGCCTGTGGATGGGTGACACTTGTCACTCATCCATAGGGCTGGGATTAAATATCTGGGCCCCCACTAAGTCCAAAAGTTAACTAGTTTCGTAATTCGTGCAATAGTGCACTTGAACTTCCGTGAACCGTAACTTCGCCGTCGAACGTCCGAATTCGACGTGCCGCCTGTCTATGGATTCGTATCGTCCTTATCTACATAACTGTGTTCGGCACTAGCCATCGGACCTCCCGGTCAAGAAGTCAACATTTGACCCTTTTTAACCATAATTACCAAAATGCCCCTAAACTTCTGAACGTCATAACTTCCTCCTCGAACGTCGAAATTGAACGTGCCACCTGTCTATGAAATCGTGATATCACGAACTACGTCACGGTCAACGGTCAAAGTCCATTTGACCACCCGATCGAAAAGTCAACGTTTTGCCTACGCCCAGGGGCAAAACGGTCATTTTGCATCGTTCGTCCGATTTCGCTCTACTAATCACGGATTAACCTAACTAATCGTGATTAGTCACTAATCTAATCATGAAATTTGGGACGGGTCATTACATGTAGGGTTTGGATTGGATTGAATATGGTGGATCGGTTTTGGTTTGAAAGGAAGAAAATGGATGATCGATGAAGGGGAGAGATATGCATGAGTTGTTGGGTTGGGCAATGGATGGGTGACACTTGTCACTCATCCATTGGCCTGTCCAAAATATCTGGGCCCCATTTGCTGCCAAACAGTCTCGTCTCGAAAAACGTGCAATAGTTCCCTCGAACTTCCGTGAACCGTAACTTCTCCGTCGAACGTCCGAATTCGACATGCCGCCTGTCTACGAATTCATATCGTCGTGATCTATGTAACGGTCTTTGGCCCTCGGCCATTTGACCTCTCAGGTGGAAAGTCAACCGTGGCCCCTTTTTGCTAAAATTGCCAAAACGCCCCTGATCTTCCGATCGTCCCAACTTCTTCCACGAGTGTCGGAATCGAACGTGCCACCTGTCTATGAACTCGTGACATCCCGAACTACGTCACGGTCATCGATCAAAGTCCATTTGACCTTCCGAACAAAAAGTCAACATTTTTCCCATTCTAGGGGCAAAATCATCATTTCGCCTTGAACGTCCGCTAATCCTCATCTAATCCCCGATTAGTCTCGCTAATCCGTCATTAATCCTTAATTAATCCCGCTAATTCAGGATGGGTCGTTACATATGATTTGGGATTTGAACGTGAAATTCGGAAATGAGTTCCATTTGATAAGATGTGATGTCGGATTTGGTTTTGGAATTTGGATTACGATGGATTCTTGATTGGTTGTGATTTTCACATGGTTTTGGGTTTAAAGACCCGGTACTATTGCTAGATCATGTTTTGGGTTTAAAGACCCGGTTGAGTGATGTGACGGGGGAGGGCCCTTGATTAATATGTTTTGAGTTTAAAGACTCGGTTATGATATCCCCCGAGGCCTATTGATTGTGTTTTGTGTTTAAAGACTCGTTGATATCCCGGGAAGGCCTGATTATGCGCATGGTTTTGAATTTAAAGACTCGAACGCACTTGAGATCCAGCATATTGATTGACTTGTGATTTACTGTTGATTTCTAATGTTTTCGGATGTGTTGGGCAGTGGCCCGGTTTATATGGCTTGATGAATTTTTGGGTTATGTTATGTACTTGGATTTTTTTTCATGATTTTGGGCTGAGGCCCCGTGTTTTTGGTTTTAGGCTAAGGCCTAGGTTGAGAAAAAGAAATGATTTTGGTTTTCATACGCGATTTTCTTATATTGGAAATGACATGGATTGTGAAATGATTTTCGAATGCATGCATTGGTTTTTACGTGGAGGGTAGAAATGTCTTTTCTGTAACATGTTTTATAACTGATTTATTTTTGTCCACTCACACCTTTTGTGTTTTTATTGACCCTTCAGGTCGTGGCGCGATGATCGAGGCTGATCGAGAGGTGGAGGCATGAATGGGCACAGGTACGGTTATCCCTGATTTGGCAAGTGTTGAGGGTAATTTCGGAACTTCAGCTGACTTGTCAGACGGGAGCAGGACCAGACTCGGTTATCAATGTTTCTCCGGGGACGGTCCTGTCACAAACTCGAAGTCTTACTTAAGGGGAATATGGTCATTTCCACTTAAACCACCAACCATTGGTTATCATGGGATTTTTCGGCTACTTCATTAAGTGGGAGATTAATTTGAGTAATGTGTGTTGGGAAACTTCCAACTCGAAGAAAATTTAAAAAAAAAATTCCAAGTAGAGACGACTCCTGATGGAGTAAATTTATCTGTTAAGTGTAAAAAAATCGACCGTACAAGTGAATGTTTGATAAATATAAAAGATACACCAAGTCAAAAGGACGTAATGAGCCTTATCCCTTAAATACAAAATATATATAAATAAAAGCTTAATAGAAAGAAGAAAAGTAAATTATAAAAAAACCCTAATTAAACATTCAATACAAATACAAATTATCATTTTCTAATTTTAAATTGTACTATTTGAGCCTTAATAACATCAAAATCCTCTATTATCTCTCTACACTGATAATATAAATAAAGTCTCTTTCAATGTGAGGCTCATACAATCAGTAAGAAATTTATCTCCTATTTTTATTTCGAAGTAAAAAATTGTGATTTGTGAGATTTAGAAAGAAAAAAAAAGGTAAAGAGAAGTAAGAAGAAAGGCTAAATAGTCTACCCTTTTTTTTTTCCTTCTATGTCTTCCTCATCGATGAAAATATCCGCAATATCTATAAAAAATTCGCAATATGTCCGTATTTTTGGGTCTCGATATAAAAATATGGGGAATAATTATTCATGATATTTCCGTGAATATATTAGTATTTAAGGGTGATGACATAAAAATAGGAGGGACGAAAGATTTCCTCTCAATTTTCATGATATATGTATTAGTCTCATATAAATATTATTGAGTATTTTATTTTTTTTTCTAAAATTTCATTCAAATTTTTTATGTTTTAGAGCAAATTTTCAACTTTTTTTTGTTAAATGTGAATAATATTGATATCGATATTGAAATCAATATTTCCATAAATTTAATTATTAATATTTTTGTGACAAAATGATATTTTTATCCTTAGTCTTATTCAATGTGGGCGTGTTTGAATCTTTTAAATTGTCTAATTTTTAACTTAAGTATAATAAGTTAAATTAAATTGAATTGAAATAATAATATTGGAATACGCTTAAACTTATAATCCTAAAGAATATAGAAAAGATGGAAATGACTATAGTCCTCCCAGCTCCGTCATTGAATCCAAGGACAGCTAATTGGCTAATACGACGTTAATACTTCGTCAAAGGATGTGCATAGAAGTGCGCATATTGGGCCTAGCTTTATCATGACCACATATCACCACTTACGTTAACAAGAGATTCACTTGGGCCCAACTAAAACTCGGGTGCCAACCAAAAACCAGTAGCCGAAACGCCGTCGTTTGGTGATAATTTCTTCGTCAAAATTCATCTGAAGAAAAGACTGAAGCAACGAAGAGTGTGGGGAGAGAGAGAGAGAGAGAGAGAGAGAGGAAATGAGCGGAGTGTCAACAGCGGCGTACGTAGCTCGTCGAGCAGCTCAGAAGGAGAGGGTTCGGATCCTCTACAGACGAGCCCTCAAAGATACTCTCAACTGGGCTGTTCACCGCCATCTCTTTTACTCAGATGTACTACGCTTTGAGCCTCCTTTTCAACTCTTCATTGCATCCCATCAATCAATCAGTTGCATTCGATTTGATTAACTCAATTTCTGATTTTCCTTTTTCAGGCTGATGCTCTGCGCGAGAGGTTCGAAACCAACAAGCACGTGGTTCGTCCTCCTTCTAGTTTTGAATTGAAGCTTCTGATTTCAATAGCTTGGCTGAATTGTTTGTTATTGAATAAAAGTGCCCCTTTGATTGTTTTTCTGATAAATGAAGGCACCCTTTTGATTGTTTGTTGGTTGATTGTGGATTTACAGGAAGATCCTGACACAATTGATAGACTCATAGCCAATGCTGAAGCTTCATACAATAAGTGGCGCCACCCTGATCCTTATATTGGTAACAGCAATAATTTGTATTGATGATATGCCTTCAATTGGAGAAATTAGGCAATGTCTTTAGATTTTATGATGATGATTTATTGCTCTAAACCTCTTCTGTAAGCTCTGGAGGCATTTAGAATGGGATGAAATGACATGAATTTAATGTCATTTAGAATGACCTCAAGCCTTAGATTTAGTTAGTATTTTAAGTTGCCTTATTTTGAGAAATAATTTGGATATCAATGGCATTACCATGGCTTAGTGCTTACATAATTATACAAGCATCTCGTTGGTGGTCTGTCTCTCTCTGTAATCAGCTTTGTTTCCGGATTTTTCTTGTTTTTTGGATTTAGTATTGGCAGACTAGCTATTAAGCTCTCCCTACCACTGCATATTCGTTTTCATTAATAAATACATACTCTCGATGTTAAAAAATTGAATTTTGTAAATTTTGTTAGGTTTTTCCATTTCTTTATGGACTTAATTTATCTCTGTTTCCCAGGATGTTATTTCTCTACTAGTTTTACCATTCTTTGTTCCTCTTTTTCTTCTCGTCTCTGTATTTGCATGTGCAGTTCCATGGGCTCCTGGTGGTTCAAAGTTCCACAGAAATCCGACTCCACCTCCTGGGGTAATATGCTATAACTGTGCTTCTCTGTTTTACTTGTTCAATTCAATTTTGAGAGCATCTACATAGAATCTCATGTAGTCAGTTGCTTACTTTCTTTTAATTCACTTGTTAAAATGTGTTTGATGTATACTTTCTTGTAGTGTAAGTGTCTAATTAACTAGTCATGCATTCTTTTTCTAACCAAAGGACATTTGTCGAAAGGGAAAAGTATTTTAATTTTTTTTTTTTTTCTGTTCTTCTGCTTAGAACAAAAGTAATACAAAGTTGTAGGATAGTTGGCATTAGTTGTTTTTTAGATGAACACTCAGAAACTAAGAGTAGTTAATTTTTCCTTGTTTAACTTGTTTTTTAAGTTCTGCTGTTATCCTCTAAATATTTCAGGAAAAGAAACTGCTCTTTTAGTCGGTTTTAAAAAATGGATCCCTGAGATGTTCATAATTAATTGTTTGTTTCTAACGTAGTTTTATTATTTTTCATTTCATTTTGCTATTGCCAGTTTACTCCAATTAGAAGGTTCTTTCCTTTCCCGTTTATTTATTGGTTTTGTAATGCTCTTGTTTCTCATGATATTCCATCCTGGAACAATGACACTGTCACCGTAAATTGGTGGATCCACTAAACTATTTTGCAAGTAAACAATTTCTGTTTGCGTCGCTCTTTTTGACCCCATTATGATATTTGTTTATGCAGATTGAGATAGTATATGACTATGGAAAAGAAGATAATGACTAAAGATCTGCATATTTTCCTTCGCAATAAATAAAGGTTAGCAGTTTTGATTATCTACTTGGTAAATGTTTTATCCTTGTAGTTTCTTTAAGATTTTTGGTACATATTCAGAATTACGCCCCTTGTTATCATAGCGTAACTTATTTTTAATTTTTAGTTCCACCTTACTAGATTGAAAAGTTTTTCCATCCCTACACCCAATAATAGCTAAAGTGTCTTTCGGAAAGGAACAGCTTGTAGCGTCAATGTAGCTTTGACAAGAAATCACAAATCTAGTAATATCAAAACTTTATATTGATCATTTAATCTTTTAGCATTCATATATCCATATTTATTTTTCTCTTGCTTCTTACACTCAAATGTGCTACTTATAACTATAGTCATAACCCCAAAAAAAAAAAATTCATTTTCTTTGTTACTCATCTTCTGTGAACTCCTTGCAAAAATCTGAGAGAATAAAGGAAACAAAATATATAGATTGAAGATGGAGTGTAATATACAATAAAACAAAAGAAAGAGAAATGAAATGAACCTGGAAAAGAGTTCATGTGACAAACAAAGAGAAGGAATACCTTGAGGGAAAATGGTGGAAGGTAGAGGACCTCTAGAACGTAATATGGGTTTAAATGGTAGTTCTAATATGCAAAAGAGCACTCTTTAAGATTTATGGACGAATTGGAGCTAGTGTGGACAAAGATGATGTAGGCGTAAGAGCTCATGTCATTGAAGCCCGCAGAGCGACAACAAATATGTGGCGGCAGATAAATTTGAGGTGTTTGGACGGCACTGATAGTTTAGAGAAATGATAGAGGAAGGCGAAGGAGTGAGTGATATTTTCAATAAACAGGAAGGGAAGGCAACAATGACATGAGAGGCCCTTGTAACTTGAGGAGAGGTGTTTGTAAATGCTAAACTATAATGGAGTCCTCTATTTTCATTTATTCTTTGTAGATAGTTGTAATATTCTCCCCAAGTAGGCTTCGAACCTATGACCAGTCAATTAACAGCCAACCGCTCTACCATTGAGCTATTGAGGAACAACAGGGGATGAGATCTCATAGAGTTGAATTCCCATTCTCAACCCATGACCAGCATGAGCTCGAAGCTTCCTTTGTAACCCCCTGGAACTTCTTCGTAGTGCTCTGTTCCTTGTCTTATTTCATAGGAAACCTCACAACGGCTCTATTTCGTTATATTCCATCCATATCTGTGATTATCTGAACAGAAGGTCATTGGGTTTCCTAGTCAGTGGGAGTCTTTTCAATGTTCATGTTGGAGTTTTTAAGTGTTGAAATGTTTCACAAGAAATGTAATTAACCATTAAAACCAAAGTAAATGAAGAAGATAGGAAAATATTCGTCTAATGTTGTCGGGTATCTCATGTAGTGATTTCTTTTGCCCCAGTTACAACTGATCAAGCATTTCCCCAAATTGATTTATCTGTTGATGATGGTTGTTATTTTGATGAATGCAGATTAAAATGGAAAATGATTATCGTGATGAAACTTTCTGAGACGAGAATCTCTGATGTGTTGCTGAAGCAAATGGTGATTTTAAACATTCAAACAGTTTTTAATGCTTAGTTGCTCATTTCGAGGTGTATTTCTTATTTCGTTCAATGGATATTTGGATCAAAGCAAAAGTGACAATGGGGCATGTTACAGGATAGGATTGGATTAAGCATGATGCTTAATATGAACCACCTTTTTCTGGTTATGAAATTTGCATTCCGTTGGCTGCAATTTTTGGCCAATATCCACCAGAGGTTGTCTGGTAATTATGGCTCTAATGTTGTCCTTTACAAGAGTTGAAGCCAAGATTTGATGAATTCGCTTTTACTTTATTTTTCTTGAATTATTGGGCCGTTACAACTTACTCTCCTTGAAAAAATTTGTCCTCAAATTTTAGTACCAATCAATCTTATTTCCACCCTTAAACTGGACAATTGAGTTGTTCATAAATATTAATCCCTTACTGACCTAGTCGTGACTTTATTTAGACATTAGCAATTCTAGGATCCCGTATAGTCTAAAACAACCATACTCTAAACATCCTCTAAGTTGAATTCAGGTGCTCAGTAGTACTAAACATAATTTATATCTCACTAGTCTATAACCAAGCTTAACCAATTTAATAACTCAAGTACGAAGTGGTATTACGCGTAGGCCACTACCCTAATATTTTTCTGAGTCAAGTCCAAAACTGACTAGACAATATCATTTTTTCCTCGGAATTATATATGTACTATCAGTAGGTACACCACTCAGGAACCGGAGCTCAGCTCGACGTTCGAGTGTAACTTCACTTAGGAACCGAAGCCCTGCTTGACGTCTGAGTGAGAATTGACTCAGGAACTAGAGCCCTACTCGACGTTTGAGTGAGAACTAATTGAGGAGTTGGAGCCCTGATTGACGTCTGAGTCGCTAGTTTCAGGAATCGGAGCCCAGCTCGACGTCTAAGACTAACTATCACAAAATTAGTCTCGGGAATCGGAGTCCAACTTGACATTTGAGACTAGCTACCACTCAAGAAACATTTGTCCATAACACAATAATACAAATATCGAGAGACACATATATATATACAATATAATATAAATTTCTCAAATTAAATTCAAATTTACAACTTATATTCTTTTCTTAAAAACTAGCTCATCATTTTAAAATTCGAATCTAAAGCCATGATGGAAACCTCGTAAAAATGTATATTCTAGATCCATTTAACTTGCTGGGGTAGCCCATACTTAACAGTTTTTTTAGGCCACAAGGGCCTGCGAATTCGATTTGGGTGGAAGGGGGGCTGGGAATTCGAATTGGAGGGAGGGGAAAGGGAGGTCAGTTTCGATTTTAGGGTTTCTAGGTGATTCCTTTAATTTTAGTATTTTTGAAATCCCAAAAATACCCCTCTATTTTTTACCACATCAGTCACTAATTGAACAAACAATTTCACAAGTGACATTTTGACGGTTAGATGGATGGAAAGCCTGATAGAGGTAGTTAAATGTAGGTGACCATATAGTATGAGTGGTTATTTGAAAAATTTGATAGTTCAGATATGTGTTTGTGGTGAACCATGTAGTATGTGGTCTTATTTGTAGTTTTTCCAAAAATATGTAACTTTTGTATTAAATAACCTACTATTTTTCATTAAATGGTACTAGATATAATGTAAATGTGGCTCACAATGCATATGATTTTACATCTCATACTCAAAGTTGTACAACTTCTATTCCAATGACTTTACATTCTCGCACTAGAGATGCTCTTAAGAAATAGGAGACTCAAAATTTTTATTTACTTTTTAATAGGAGAGAGGTGAAAGGTAAGTGTATAAAGGAAAGAGTAGGCAGACTCAGCGAGTCCCATTTCAATGTCCTTTTCTGTGTCACATTTTAACGTCCATTTATATGTTCCATTCTCTTATTTTTTGACATATATATATATATATATATCAATTTAACTCTCACAAACTCAGTTAAGTAATTAAAATTAAAAATTAAAACTAAAATTCATAGGAAAGAAAAACAAAACGGAAGAGGAGTAATATGTAGGCACCTCTTATCACAACCCGACTCCCCTAGTACGATATTATCCGCTTTGAGCTCATTACCTTATGGCTTTATTTGGCTTTATTTTTGTGAACTCACGCATAATTTCTCAGTGGGTTAACCATCCTTGAGATTGCTCCAGCCTAACCTCACTTAACTTTGGAGTTCCAAATGAATCTAATGACATTAGTTTCCAAGAGGCCTCGTGCTAGGAAGATATGTGCCCCACACATATAATGTAACAACCCGTCCCAAATTTCTAGATTAGATTAGTGCTAATCACGATTAGTGAGGCTAATCGTGATTAGTTTAGCGAAATCGGACGAACGATGCAAAATGACCGTTTTGCCCCTAGTCGTGGGCAAAACGTTGACTTTCATTCGAGCGGTCAAATGGACTTTGACCGATGACCGTGACGTAGTTCGTGATGTCACGAGTTCATAGACGGGTGGTACGTTCAATTCTGACGTTCGTGAAAGAAGTTATGACGTTCGGAAGTTTAGGGGCATTTTGGTAATTATGGTTAAAAGGGGTCAAATGTTGACTTTTTGACCGGGATGTCCGATGCCCGAGGGCCGAGGAACATTATGTAGATCAGGATGATACAAATACGTAGACAGACGGCATGTCGAATTCGGACGTTCGACGACGAAGTTCCGGTTCACGGAAGTTCAAGTGCACTATTGCACGAATTACGAAACGAGTTAACTTTTGGACATTAGTGGGGCCCAGATATTTAATAGAGGCCCAATGGATGAGTGACAAGTGTCACCCATCCACTGGACATTTCTTCACATACATGCATCGATCATTCTTTTTTCCATTCAAAAACACAAAACATTTTACCCGATCTCACCCTTTCTCTCCATCTCTGTGCAACCCAAACCCATCCAACCTTCAACCCATGACCAGCTGGGAGGACCAGAGAGTGAGAGGAAGACTGGATGTGGTGGCCGGCCCAGGACGGCGCCGCCGTGGGCGGTGGAGCCACGAACCCGAGAGGGTGCTCGGTAAGGCCCAATCCTTCCCATTTTTCAATTCATGCATTATGGTTTCTTTTGGGTGCCTAGGAAGTGATTGTTAGGTTGCTAGGGACTTAATATGAAGGTTTGTATGGTGGTTGGGCGGCTGTGGAAGCCATGGAAGGTTTTGGGAAAAATAAACCGTGAGGTTCAAACTTGAACCATAGATTTTGGACGGTTTTTCTTAGGTTTAGGGATTGGGTTAGATAAGAAACTTAAAAATAGGAATTTAGGAATTGAAATGGAAGCAAACGGACGAGATTTGAGGGAGTAGGAACGTTGAACCGGTCACGCCGGTTCAGCACAGTAACTGGTCCAAAACCAGGAAAAAAACCGATTTTCATGTGTAGGTGATGATGAATAGTACCTAGGGGCTTCTAGGGGCGCGTGGGCCATAATTTGGGGAAGTGTTCAACATATGAAATCTTCTATTCGATGTAACGAAGATTTTGAGACTGGTCTCGCGTCAATCGGACATCTTTTCGATAGGTTTCGGGCTGTCGGAAGGTTTTGAGTATATGATATGGATTTGGATATTGGTGAATTATATGCTTTCACGCATTTCGAGGAGATTTACGTGCTTGCACGTAAATCGAAGTTTTCCGGTTTTACTCTGATTTGCCATTCTTATGGTTTTGGAAATGGTTTAATGAAATGATTTTGGATTTGAAAAGATAAACTCGGGTTCAAAACCCATTTGATTTACGGAATCGGGCCGGAGGCCCAGTTGGTTTACGATTCGGACTTGAGGTCCAGCTTCTATGTGGATTCGGGCCTAGGGCCCAACTATGTGTTACAAATGGTTTTTACGGGTCATGACGGTTTATGGGAACCAGCATGAACCCATGAAAGGTTTTATGGTTCATGACGGCTTATGAGGGGCCGGGCATGAATCCTAGAAAAAGGTTTAAAGAATGATTTCAAAAGGTTTTTCATATGCCATCCTTTATATATGATTGTCTCCTCTGGGGATGGTCGTTGGCCTGGGTGGACCCCGGAGTAGTCACGGAGCACTAACTGAGTGGAGTCGCCCCCCTGTTGGGTTTCTTACTCTCAAGATGGGCATGGTTCGTTACCTCCAGGGAGGGTCATTGATCTACGGACATTGACCTGGGTGGACCCTGGAGAGACTTGACTTTGAGACCCCAGTTAGCACGCGCGTAGCTTTATATTTACCGTGACAGGTTCTTGGATATGAAATATAATGGATAAACATAATTTCAATTGGTTTGGGAAATTGTGTTTATGATGATAAATGGATTTGGGCTGAGATCTCACATATGTTTATGATGTTATGGTTTTCTGTAAATGGTTTTGGGCAGGAGCCCGTGTGACTTGGATTTAAGGAACTTGGGGCTGTGACCCTAATTATGGTTGTTTCAACATATGTGTTTGAATAAATGGTTTTACTATGCATGCATGCTTTTTAGTGAAGGGTATAAAGGTCTTTTATGGAAATGTTTTTATAAACTCTTTGTTTTGTCCACTCACAGTCTTTCTGTTTTAATACCCTTCAGGTTGGATACGGTGTGGACTGTAGCAGTGACGGAGATATCACATGCCTCCTCACAGTCTTTGTTTTGTACTCTGATAGCCTGGGAGGGCAAAGGTTGGAAATATCCCTTGTCTGACACTTCGTGTCAGACGGGAGCAGGTCATCCCGTGTTTATCCCGGGGGGATTGGGATGGGTCCTGTCAGCGTGGTATCAGAGCAGGTTTGCTTATGGGATACCCAGGACGCTCTGATACTGTCAACGTGGTTTCAGAGCATAGGATTGCTTTTCAGAGCGGGGTTGTCTCTATTCGAGCAACCGTGTAGCTCTCGGAGTAGTACGCAGGTCGAGGATGTGATATCTCAAGGGGCTACAATTCGTTATCAACCTGATGTTGGGGTGCCGGTACGATAGTTAGTAGGACTGTATCGTGGTTCGTCTTGGTTCGGCACGTGATGCCGGGGTTGCCATAGTTCTGTCGTGCTTGACAGTGTGGAACCCTCAGGAAGGTGAATGTAATGGTACTTTCGAGTTTTGATCGTGAGACGGTTAGTTGGGATCGTCTTCACGATGTCGTAGGATCGGTTTGGCGATAGTTCAGAATTGTGACCAACCGTTGGTTGGATTCGGATGATCGGACTATGTTGAGTTAAATGGATTTACTGCAGTCGGCAGTTAGCAGCCAGATTCGAGGAATCCTAGTTGATTTGACGGTAGGATTGGATTGACGTCTTTACGATGTCAAGACCGCGGGGTCAGTCAGATTGTGGAGTGTACTGCAGTTAGTAGCTAGCAGTTGGGTTCAGATGAACTCGAGGTATGATCGTGGAACCTTAACTTGGGTGTATGGTTCGGAAATGTAAGTTGACGAGTGGTTTGACTTGGACGACTATTAGGATTTGGATTCGTTAGTCGGTCTAGTCATGTCAGCTTTAGTGATGGGACTGCACTCTGCAGTCGAGGTTGTATTCATTGGTTAGACCTACTTGGTTGTCGTGCTACTCAGTTGTGGTTTGATGCAACTAAGGTCATAGGCGACCTGGTAGACGACGTTGGTTGAGTCGAGTTACGACTGGTTAGAGTTTGAGTTGGACAAGTTATCAGGTTGATACTTGTCGATGGAATCCCTGGGTGAGATACAGAGTAGTTAGTACGAACGGTTGATTTCGTTGGATGCAAATCTCAATAGCGCTGTCTGGTGGTTAGGTCTGCACGAGTCTGTGGCATGCACTATTACCGAGAATGGTTGTAGTTACGATTGTTGGGAATCGGGGACTTTCAGGGAAAGCTTTCCTTTTCTCGTATGAGTTGTCAGGGTGACTGTACCCAGAGTTGTTGGGTACGACGGAGACAGAGTTTCTGCTATTCGAGCAGAGGTACGAGATCGTCGTTCGGTATGAGCGGAGATCCAGGATTGTCAGTTTGCACACGGGGTGCTGATACTGATACTGATGTTTGTGTGCCGATGCTGATACTGATACTGGTGTTAGTGTGTTGCTACTAGTGTGGATTCCTGTGTGCTGATACTAGTGCAGGTGGTAATGCGTTGGTGCTGGTACTGGCGTTGGTGCTGGTGCTGGTGATTGTCATGACGGTGAGTCAGGAGTCGAGATGTGACACCATCGAGATACGTATATGTTCGGTATCTGTGGTTCGGGAGTGGATCATGGATAGTGATGGACTGGATAGGATCCAGCGGTAGTTGAGGAGTGAAGATCGAGTATTAGCATGAGGGATTAGTGACTGGTTGGTCAAACTCGATCTGTCGCAAGGTTTAGCGACCAGTTGGTCAGAATTGATCAGGATTGGTCAGGTATGGTGGTATGTAGAGATTTGACTGCAGATCACAGCAGGGGTCTGTTGTGACTCTCTAGTTGAGAGGTACATATACGGTCGTAATTGGACATGTGTCCGTAAATAGTCAAAGAGGGAACGCATGGTTGATGTCTGAGTATGTTGTTTCCAATCTAGTTGAAGCTTCGGAAATCGCGTGAGTGTGCGACTGAGGTGACACGAGAGGGATGCGGGTTTTCCGCATTGGTTTCGAAGTCGTTTTGGGTGACTTCTCAGGTTCTACCGTGGTAGATGATGGTAGATGACGGTAGACGATGGTTGCGTCACTAGTACGCTGATCGTGTATTGGTTGGTAGACCCGGAATTGTCTTGGGTCATCAGGTGGAGTGAGTATATCGAAGTTAGGTGAATGAGATTTCTCATTTTCTGCGTGGTGGTAGACGATTTTGGATTACATGACGTGGTGAGTGCAGCGAGTGTTGTTTGCATTCACGTAGGATGGATTTTTATGTCATTGTATTCGATTATCCTTGGTTTTTCCTCGGTGGAATGACAAGGATCGATACGAAGTGATTGGAGAGAACCCACAGTCTCGGCGTGTCTTGTCGTTGACTGATCTGTTTAGATGTGGGAAATGGTTGAGGACTTTGGGCATTGTGACGATTCTCGATCGTGACGTCTATGGTCGGTTGAGGTAATGATAGGATCTGGATCGTGATCTTGATGATCCAGATAGGTGGAGAGTTTATCACTCTTACCTGGACGTTTGAGTTAAGGATGTTGGGACTGAACTTCTTTTCGAAGTAAATCCCGTATAGTATATTACTCAGGTGAGTAGTTTTCCGACGAGTTCGGATTATGGTCAGCCTTAGATGTGTTGATGTTGGGATTGGCTTCCCTATGAAGTCAATCGAGGGTAATGTATAAATTGTTTGAACGGGTATCCAATAGGTTCGGATATGGTGCGTCTCGGTAGACGAGAACGAGATTTCGGGTTTTGGAATCAGATTTCTAGATGACGATTCAGGATTTGATTTTGGAACTTGAAAGTGGATTTCTGGATTTGGGTTTTGGAATCGGATTCTGGGTGACGATTCAGGATTTGATTCTGGAGCTTGACAGTGGATTTCCTTTTATGGATTTGGGTTCGGAATGGTTATTCCAAAAGCTAGCTTACGGAATGATGATTTTCGGATTCAGATTTGGACATGGATATGGATATGATTTCTGAGTTTGGATTCGGGATTTCTTACGAAATTGCGAATTCGGATTCGGATTTGGAAATGGATGTTGAGTCGGAGTTCGATTTGTCTAAAACTAGATTGGACAGGTGAACTTCATAATTGAAACATGATTGACTACAACCTACGTGGTTGTAGGATGATTGATGGGTAGATGTACGTACCTTGTACGTTGTTCAAGGTACAATACCAGGTAGACTTGTCTTGCCTGGTACGTACCTTGATGGGTATTAGATACTGTGCATTGGGTCATAGTAGTTCTGATGGGTCCGGTTACACACAGGTTGAGTGGTTTGTTGGTATACGTATACTCAGGTTGAGTGAGTTGGTGGTTAGTGTAACCACGAGTGAGTATAGTGACAGTTTTCGATTGACGAATGTCAAGTGGTGACAGTTTGTCGGAGGTGTCAACGTGAATCGGTTAGTGAGGTCTGATGACTCCCAGTGGGAGCAGACGTCAGGATAGATTAGTGATTGAGAAGGGAACCGTCTAGTTTTTTATGTCAGCGAAAGGGTAGATTTGACAAGTGGTGTCAATTCGAAACGGGTGACTACTGTCATTCGACGTGGTCGAATGTAGTCGTTGCGATGTAAGCGTTAGTGGTACGTTTGGGTGCGAGCAAGTATTATTCTGGGTAGTTGGTGTATGAGTGTACACGTGTTGTGAGGTAGATTCTACTTTCCACAGGGTGGATGTGGAATCAGGATAGTTGGAGTTTCGAGAACGAAACTAAATTAAGGAGGGAAGAACGGTTGGAATTAGGTCGGTTGGAATTTCGAGGACGAAATTAATTAAGGAGGGAAGGTTGTAACGACCCGTCCCAAATTCCTAGATTAGATTAGTGACTAATCACGATTAGTGATGCTAATCCGTGATTAGTTTAGCGAAATCGGACGAACGATGCAAAATGATCGTTTTGCCCCTAGTCGTGGGCAAAACGTTGACTTTTCATTCGAGCTGTCAAATGGACTTTGACCGATGACCGTGACGTAGTTCGTGAAGTCACGAGTTCATAGACGGGTGGTAAGTTCAATTCCGATGTTCGTGGAAGAAGTTATGACGTTCGGAAGTTTATGGGCATTTTGGTAATTATGGTTAAAAGGGGTCAAATGTTGACTTTTTGACCGGGATGTCCGATGCCCGATGCCCGAGGGCCGAGGACCATTACGTAGATCAGGACGATACGAATACATAGATAGGCGGCATGTCGAATTCGGACGTTCGACGACGAAGTTACGGTTCACGGAAGTTCAAGTGCACTATTGCACGAATTACGAAATGAGTTAACTTTTGGACTTTAGTGGGCCCCAGATATTTAATGGAGGCCCAATGGATGAGTGACAAGTGTCACCCATCCACTGGACATTTCTTCACATACATGCATCGATCATTCTTTCTTCCATTCAAAAACACAAAACATTTTACCCGATCTCACCCTTTCTCTCCATCTCTGTGCAACCCAAACCCATCCGACCTTCAACCCATGACCAGCTGGGAGGACCAGAGAGTGAGAGGAAGACCGTGGATGTGGTGGCCGGCCCAGGACGGCGCAGCCGTGGGCGGTGGAGCCACGAACCCGAGAGGGTGCTTAGTAAGGCCCAATCCTTCCCATTTTTCAATTTATGCATTATGGTTGCTTTTGGGTGCCTAGGAAGTGATTGTTAGGTTGCTAGGGACTTAATATGAAGGTTTGTATGGTGGTTGGGTGGCTTTGGAAGCCATGGAAGGTTTTGGGAAAAATGAACCGTGAGGTTCAAACTTGAACCATAGATTTTGGACGGTTTTTCTTAGGTTTAGGGATTGGGTTAGATATGAAACTTGAAAATAGGAATTTAGGAATTGAAATGGAAGCAAACAGACGAGATTTGAGGGAGTAGGAACGCTGAACCGGTCACGCCGGTTCAGCACAGTAACCAGTCCAAAACCAGGAAAAAAACTGGTTTTCATGTGTAGGTGATGATGAATAGTACACAGGGCCTTCTAGGGGTGTGTGAGGGAGCGTGGGCCATAATTTAGGAAAGTGTTCAACATATGAAATCTTCTATTCGATGTAACGAAGATTTTGAGACTGGTCTCGCGTCAATCAGACATCGTTTCGATAGGTTTCGGATTGTCGGAAGGTTTAGGGTCGGTTTAAAAATAGTTAAAAGTTCGGGAAAATTACGGGACTTTAATGGGAGGTTAATTAAGTAATTAGTAACCTTCTATTAAAATTTGGACAGGTTTGGGAGTCCCGGTGATAGCGATTGGCTCGGGAGAGCCTATGGCACGCGTATCGAGGCGCGGCTTCGGACGGTCTGTGAGTGGACCTTGATTTCTAAACTGTGATGCATGCATAAATGTTTTATATGGATTATGATTGTGAATATATGATATGGATTTGAATATTGGTGAATTATATGCTTTCACGCATTTCGAGGCGATGTTTTCCGGTTTTACTCTGATTTTCCATTCTTATGGTTTTGGAAATGGTTTAATGAAATGATTTTGGATTTGAAAAGGTAAACTCGGGTTCGAAACCCATTTGATTTACGGAATCGGGCCGGAGGCCCAGTTGGTTTACGATTCGAACTTGAGGTCCAGTTTCTATGTGGATTCGGGCTTAGGGCCCAGCTATGTGTTACAAATGGTTTTTACGGGTCATGACGGTTTATGGGAACTAGCATGAACCCATGAAAGGTTTTATGGTTCATGACGGCTTATGAGGGGCCTGGCATGAATCCTAGAAAGGTTTAAAGAATGATTTCAAAAGGTTTTTCATATGCCATCATTTATATATGATTGTGAGGGTCGTTGGCCTGGGTGGACCCCGGAGTAGTCACGGAGCACTGACTGAGTGGAGTCGCCCCCCAGTTGGGTTCCTTACTCTCAGGATGGGCATGGTTCGTTACCTCCAGGGAGGGTCATTGATCTACGGACATTGACCTGGGTGGACCCTGGAGAGACTTGAGTTTGAGACCCCGGTTAGCACGCGCGTAGCTTTATATTTACCGTGATAGGTTCTTGAATATGAAATATAATGGATAAACATGATTTCAATTGGTTTGGGAAATTGTGTTTATGATGATAAATGGATTTGGGATGAGATCCCACATATGTTTATGATGTTATGGTTTTCTGTAAATGGTTTTGGGCAGGAGCCTGTGTGACTTGGATTTACGGAACTTGGGGCCGTGACCCTAATTATGGTTGTTTAAACATATGTGTTTGAATAAATGGTTTTACTATGCATGCATGCATGCTTTTTAGTGAAGGGTATAAAGGTCTTTTATGGAAATGTTTTTATAAACTCTTTGTTTTGTCCACTCACAGTCTTTCTGTTTTAATACCCTTCAGGTTGGATACGGTGTGGACTGTAGCAGTGACGGAGATATCACATGCCTCTTCCGGATCCTGGTGTACTCTGATAGCCCGGGAGGGCAAAGGTTGGAAATATCTCTTGTCTGACACTTCGTGTCAGACGAGAGCAGGGTCATCCCGTGTTAATCCCGGGGGAATTGGGATGGGTCCTGTCATATAAGACATTTCACTTTTCCTTCACTGAGCGATGTGGGATTGTTCACCGTTTTTTCTAAAACACGCATCTTACAATTTATCCAGCTTGGGGGCCAATTTCCTCGTTGGGACACTTCTAGTCGGGGTCTAACTCTGATACCATGTTGTCACAACCTAACTCTCTTAGTACAATATTATCCGTTTTGGGCCAAGCTTTGTTTCTAAAAACTCACACACAAGTTCTCAGCGGGTCACCCATTCCAATATTGCTCCAGCCCAACCTCGCTTAAATTTGAAGTTCCAGAATTCCAAAGGAATCCAACGTCAGTTTGCTCCTAAATGGTCTCGTGTTGGGAAAATATGTGCCCACACATATAAGTTACTTCACATTTTCTGCCTCGAGCGATGTGAGATTGTTCACGACACAAATCTTACACCTCTAGGACCGACTGCCACCCAAGTCTAGTGGTCAAAATATCTATTTCCTTTCTAATATCAAAATCCCTATCTACTGCATCTGTGAAGCCAATCCCAATGAAAATACCTCTTTGTTGGCCCAAGTTTCATTTCAACCCAATCTCTTTCCTAGTGATTGCAACCCAACCACCCAAATTCATCTATAAATCGGATCCTTCCCGACGACGGCAACCCAACGACACAACACCATATGTGATGCCGATTCAAATGAGTAGGCGAGAGTGAGGCCTTGGACACTGATGGGAAGTTGGGGATGGAGTACAAGCCTAATTAGAATTTGGTTGTTGGTTAGGAAGATGCCTTTTTGTGTACGATGTGGATTTGAACTTGGTCAAGACAGATAGAAGACGAGGAGGGAAGGAAGGCTCGGACAATGGAGAGTGGAAGTGCTGATTAACGCCGGCGAGTTTTGGCATCGGTGGCTCTAGGGATTTGGTAGCGATGTAGTAGGTGGAGAGTTTGGCTCATCTATTTTTTTTTTTAATTGAAGTTTTATTTTATTTTCTTTAATTGTAATATTAGTTTATAATTTTATTTAGTTAACAGAGTTTGTTAGAGTTAAGTTGATGGACACATGTCAAAAAATAAAAAAAATGGGTCATAGAAGGGGATTCTAAAATGGAACAGCACATCATATCCCAGGTGGGTGCTACAAGCACAACCATTGAACGGATTTTGATGGGTAAAGATGATTAGGACTCTAAACATTTCAAATAAACTTTCCACGCATGATTGACTGATAGATAGGTCAACCTCATAAATGATAAGAGCCGATGGAATTGGAAGTCCACGACCTTAAAGTCTTATCACTAGATGAAAAAGAGTTTTATTTTCATTTTAGACGAGACGAGTCGTGTCCATTTCAAAGTGCCTCTCATTGTGGAAACGTAATTAAGGAGTTAGTGTCCTAATCCATGAAGTCCCTTTCATTAATTGTGGAATTTGAACAAATCAAAATTTGATGATTATAATTTATGCATATTGGAAGGGTAATCATAGTGGCCAACGAAACCAACCAAACAGGGTAGATTTTACCCTTCCACTCTACTACAACCTTAATATCGTGGACATCGATAATGCACAATAACTCTCGAGTTGATCGAGAAAACATAATATGGAGATCGATAGTGCACAATAACTCTAGAGTTAATCAAGAAAACGATATAATAATAAAAGAAAGTTCTTGATATTATACAAATATGAAGGAGAGTAATCTACTCGAAAACTAGGTAATAACTCATGTTTAACAGCTAACCCGTGTTTTAATATTCATGGGTTAGTTTTCCTTTGAATTTATAAATGATGACCTAACTGACTTACAACAGATAATTTCCCCCATCCATCACGCATGACCCAATAAACCCTAAACCCCGTTTTAGTTTTTGAGTCTCCAAAACCATTTCTTCCTTGTTTCTCTGTTTTGTTTTTCGTCTCTTGGATTCGGGTCGGGTAGAAGATGGAGGAAGAAGCCATAAAAGGAGGAGGCTTGGAATGGAAGGCAAACAGGGATGCGAAAAGCCTCTTTGCGACATTATTTTGTGTGTTAGCTTCTCTCATCATGGTGGTTGTGTTGTTTTTGTGGAACATCTGGTCTGGATCCGGACTTGCAGCAGACAAGCCAAGCAAAAGCAGTAGTGAACAACATCATATGAACTGGGCATTCTGTGTCGGGGTTTTAACCATAATGCTTGGTTTCTTGTTTTTGGCCGTTGGAATTCCTTTACTTGCAGACTTGGTTATCAAATTGTCTCAACAGTTTCAGATCAAGCAGGAGTTCACCAACACACATCAAGGTAAATACATGTTAAACCACTGCCCAACCACAGCATTTCCCTCCCTTTATATTCTTTGGGATCACCATTTTGGTTTCGGATCATGAAAGGTTTGCCCGGAGCTGGAAAGCCAAAGAACTTAGGAGCTCATTTCATGGAGATGATTGAATAACTCATCAAAATTCAATATATTTTGAATGTAAAATGTAAGTGTTTTCATTGTGAGGGATTAGATGGAGTAAGTTGGAAGGAAATGTATCCAATCCGATCCTCTTAAACACTAGTAGAATGAGAAAAGGCATGTTTCTTTCCATGGTTAATCCTATCTAATCATCCTACAATGAAATCACAATTATTTAAGGGAATCCAATCCAATCCTTCTCACCAAATGTGGCCTAATAGGCTAATAGTATGTTTTCAAAAGTATAATTTTACTTATTTGATCTGCCTTGTAATGATGATGCAGGAGAAGGGAAGCTGAAGACGATATGTCTGATAAGCCGCATAGTTGTGAGTGTGATTGCAATGTTGATGCTGGCATGGGCGATCAACACCGGAGTCAGGCTTGCAACTGATAATAGAAGAAGAGATGGAAAATATTATCCTCTTACATCCCCAGTTGGCATTGTCACCATCATCTTCGGTTTCACTTATTCTGTCATTGGACTCTTCATAATTGCAGAGCTAGCAGTAGAATTGGCAAAGCATTGGCAAACCAAACCCAAAACAGAGAAAGAAAAACAAATAAATATGCATCAAGTTTGCAACATAGATGTCAAGTTTTTTGTTTGATATTTCCTTCTACAATATACCCTCCATTCATTCTATATTTATCTGGGTAAATATTAAATACCATGCTTTTGCTAATAAGTAAATAAATTTAGAGCATTTCAACTACCTGCGTTTCCTGGATCATATCATATTATTCAAATCTCTTACTAACTTATGACCCTTTTGACAATCAAAAATTGTCATTCGGAACACACATGTAGAAAATTAGCTCTAAAGTTTTGCCATCCATGTCTCATAAGACTCATAATGATGTGCCTACTACGTCATTTCAGAAACAATACTGATTAAGTGACTTAACCATTCTTAATTTGAAATAACCATAACCATCCCAAACCAATGAAATAAAGTTTGAGCATGGAGATAAGAAACAAGGCACTTTTTCAACGAAAATCAGCATCACTTACCTCAATTGCCAGAACTTATCTAGGTAATGGACTCAACGTTAGGAATAAAGCCAACTCAACTAAGTGCCTACTACAACCATTATCATCAGCTACAGTCAGACTATGTTTAGCATTTGATTGGCAGGCAGTTGGTGCCACATGATGAATCACAAACGGCACGTCATGAAGGTCTTTATTCCCATTCACAAAGCACTTTGAAGCTAAGACTTGATGTCCATCATATTCAGAACAAGTCATCCTTATATGCTACAATCTAATGTCACCAAACAGCCTAAGCTCTACTGTACCTAGTTCAAGTTCGAATACTTTATTTTCTTCTAATTTTCACTCATGGGCCGGTTTGTTAGTCTGCTCCCAGGACTATAGATTCAAACAAGAGAAAACTACATTGGCCTTATAACTGAACTTACATAGAAGGACAATTAACTTTTTAGTCAAGTGTTGTATTAGAAGATGATATACTTCCATCCCCCACACACGTGAAGACACTGCAAGCCTGTTTGGCAGTACAACAAGTGGTCTCCGAAATTTGAACACTAATGCAGGAAAGCAATAAAAAATGTGTTCGGAATTTGAACAATAATGCAGGAAATTTCAGTTGGAATAGATAGAATCCTAATTTCTATGCACAAATTAACACCCAAAAAGGTTAAAGACTTGTCCTACAACCATCCCCAGCCAAGTGTTTTCTGAGCAAAGGAACTATTTCAATGTATACTCATCAAACTAATTGCCAATCTTATAAAACTGAATTTTGTGGCTTTAAACAACAAAAGCAGGAGGAAGACCCACAAACCACAAATTAGTATTAATAATAACGCAAGAATAGCATAAAAGATAAATATATGAAGAGATGCACACATTTTGGAAACAAGGATAAGGCATCAATTAAACCCATTAGCCCTTTAAATCGGGAGTTGAACATTACAAGTTTTGAGCTAAAACCCTAACAAAAAGCTAACAAGAGGCGATTCGAATTGAAATTGAAATTGAAATTCATATTCAGATGAGCTTGAAAGGGAGAGGCCAAGGAGTGGACCTAGGCACCTCAACCTTGTCCTTGATGCGCTGTATCTCCTTCTCCTTCTTCGACCGAGCATTTCCATACGACCCTTTGAATCGCTTCCCTTTCTTCGTCTTCTTGTCCCCTCGCCCGCACAGGATCGGTGTCCCAATCCCACTGCTCCTTGCTGCTTCTGATGATGATGAGGTGGAGAAGAGGGCACGCTGCTCGATCATCACCACTCGCCTTGCTACTGCACCGCACCACTGCATCATGGCCATTCCTGCTCTTACTCGCTCAGTCACGTCATGGAGAAAGCTCTGAAAACGTAAATATTTAGATCGTGACTCTCTATTCGTGGATAAAATAATAGGCTCGGCTTATTGAGTTGCAACTTTTGGACCAAGCCCATCAAGGCCCAATGATAAATTTAAATATTTTGGTTTTTGGAAAATGAGTGACTGAAATAAGATCAAATGGCCGAATGGGTGTGGACGTGTGGTTCCAAATCAAACACCTCCCAGTCCCTTTCTCTTTTGTAGCCTATTCAATCATCATCGTTCTCTGTTTCACGACCAACACAGAAAAACAAGTCAAGAAAGCAGCTTGTCGCACAGAGGAGCTTTGCTAATTGCAACAATGGAGCTATGTGGAGCCACTGCTTTCTCGTGGACCCACAATGTCTCTACCTTTCTTCATCTGCCCCTCTCAGTGAGTACCTACCTCTCCCATTATTCCATTTTCTACTTTTCTTTTTCCACACAATGCTGCTTCCTTTTGTTTTTATCTTTGATTTTTTTGGGTTTTTAGAAGTTTGAGACCAAGAGATTCAGTGTTTGGTGTGCCTCTGATCAAACCCAGAAGGTATGCTCTTCAAATTGTGATTCCTGTTGCATATATACACATTTGCTGATGGTTATGTGACATGTGACAATATTTGCAATGCATTTGGGCACTTCAAATTTTAGTAGAGTTTTTTGTGTTGATGCTGTTATTTTTTTTAACTAGCCAACTTCGATTTATCACCTTTGCAATGCACTCGGGCCCAAAGTGGTAGAAATTAGGCTATACAAAGTTACTTATCATCGGCCCCTTGCATGTAACATTGTGGTGACATGCATGTTAAGGGATGAAGGATTTGTGTCTATGTGGGGTTATACAAGTTAATATTGTCTAGGTCACCTTTTCTTTGTTGGAGATTGCATTGACGTTTTGCAGGTTGTCATAGGCAAATTCGATGACAGTATCAATAACTGGAGCTACAGGTTTTATTGGTCGAAGATTGGTGCAAAGGCTGCATGCAGGTTATTTTCGTTCCACCTCCACCATTAGAGAAATCTTGCAAGTCTATATGCAGTGTCTCTTAGCGTCTTTGATTTGGTTTTTAATCAGATTTTTCTTTTCGTTATTGTGGTACTTGATTGTATTAATGTCTATATATAGTGCTCAAACTAATACATGTCCATCGCTTGCACTAACTTAAATGTTCTTTTAATTCAATTTGGAATGCAGATAATCATAGTGTGCATGTCTTGACAAGGTCTAGATCAAAGGCTGAGTTAATTTTTCCGGGTAAGAAGGTAATGTATACTTGTAGTTATTTGCACAACTGACAGACTTTGCAAGTCTCGGAATAACTCATTAGATGAAATGGGCAATAGTCTAGTAAGATTGAAGTTAACCCCAAAATTAACAACCAGAACTCTTTGATTCTTTGTTAAATGTCTTTGATTTCCCAGGTAATAGTAGTCTTCTGCCTACCCTATTTTTAGATATTTTGATTTAATACTTGAAAATTTCCTTGCCTACAGTCAAGGACTTTCCAGGAATCGTGATTGCAGAGGAGCCAGAGTGGAAAGACAGCATCCGAGGTTCAACTGGCGTTGTAAATCTAGCTGGAGTGCCCATAAGTACAAGATGGTCTCCTGAGGTTCGCATCACTTGCTCATTGTACTCGTTTCCTTTTTCCATTTGCATCTTCTACTTCCTTTACCCTTTAATTTACTGCTTCTCTCTACCTTGATATTTTATCACATGAAACAAAGATATAACAAAGTCTTTGCCACACTACTTTAGATACTCTTCCTGTTTCCTCTCTGCTATCTATATAATTTTTTTGCTTGTGGTCTAGATCATCTGAAATATGATTGAAAGCAAAAATTAACAAAAAAAAGTTTTATCTTTACTAAATAATAGTTATGAATAATAAACTTAAAGCATTACAAGTTTTTCACGAGTTGATTGAAGATTGCTGTCAACATCAGAAGTAAACATTTAATATGTGCACCCCTAGAATCTGGTAGTAGTAATTAACTTCTCATTTGTTGTAGGTAAAGAAAGAGATCAAGCTTAGCAGGCTTAGAGTCACCTCGAAGGTAACCAGTTGTTTCTTATATGGATTCACTCATTCTGCTGTCAGCTTTAAATTTCACTCTCTTATTTTTCCTTTCTTAAATAATATAACTGATGCAAAAACTAATTTGTCCTTTTAACTAATTGTGAAGGTCGTAGATTTAATAAATGATTTACAAGACTCTGTTCGGCCAACAGTCTTGGTTAGCGCGACAGCCGTTGGTTACTATGGTCTGTTGTGTCCTATTCTTTTTCCTTATTAATGTCGCTGTGTGCTTTTTCTTTTTTTCAAAGAAGTTCATCTTGTTTCTGTGTCACATTAAAGGCCAAAGCATTTTAGTTATTCATATGGAATTTATCCTTCTTTGGACCATTAGATTTTGTTTTTCTAATGGAACATCCGGATATATCTTGGTATTGGTGTGTCATATGATGTTTAAATCTTCTCACAGTTTAGTATGAGTATAGTTATATATCGTGAGTCACAAGCTTTCACAAAATTATAAGTAGGTGCTTTGCTCTAAAAGTTTTTCCAATGGTTCATAAGTGTTACCTCTTGTTGTCACACCCTACTAGCCAAGTATGAATTGTTATATTGTTGCATTTAGGCAATACGTATTCTCCATCTCACTGGTATATGGTTTTCCATGCTTTAAAAAGATTATAATTCGAATTTGAGGATTTTCATTGTATTTTGCATAAATCAGTTGCTAGTGAGGCACAAGTTTAATCCAAATAGAGAAGTTTTATCACTATAATCATTTCCTTCTTTATTTATCTGTTAGCTCATGCTCAGGTATTAGTGAGACACAAGTATTTGACGAAGAAAGTCCATCAGGAAATGATTACTTGGCTGAGGTATGCTTCATAGCATGCATATTGTCGGCATAGATTTTGAAAGAAAAAAATGAGATCGGTATGAGGTGGTAGAATATGCTTAAATCTTTTAAAATTTCTGTTAGCTATCTGTTTATAATACTACACAAATGAATGAAGTTGTCTGGGAGTAGCTTACCAGGGAGGAGTGATACACAGAACATGTGTGGAAGTTGTTTCACACCTGGATTTTTTTTTTTTGGAATAATGGTAGAACTGTAGAGCAATTGGAGAAAATTGGGTAGACATTTGGTTTAAGGGATAATAATTTGAATTTAAATTAATTATATTTTACCCTCATCAGTAGAACATAAAAAATGACATAGGGAGGTTTAGGAGTGTCAAGTGCGATGCTGCCTGATTAAGTAGACAATTCCTGATTACGTTGAGTCATGTTTTGCCCTGTGTTTTAATTTTAGGAACACTGTCCTAGGGCTATTGCAGCTTAGATAAGTTAGAATTATGTTTTTCCTTTCAGAACTCACAGTCATTGAGCTAAAGTTATTATGCATAGCGCAAATAACTCACAAACCATAAATATGTTCTCAGTTTGGCTACATTCTGCAATTCATCACACTCTCTGTTACTAACATGTGACCTCCAGTGCATGAAGAATATTGCAATGACAATTTCTGTTTGTTTTGCTCTCAAAATTTCATTCTCATCTTTAATTAAAATGCAAGTCTGTTCATGATCTTTACCTAATTGACACGGAACCTTTCAGGTTTGTAGAGAGTGGGAAGCATCTGCTGTCAAAGTAAATAAGGATGTTAGGTTAGCGCTTATTCGCATTGGTGTTGTTCTAGGTAAAGATGGTGGTGCTCTAGGTATGACTAGTGTTCTGAACCCTTACTTGCAGTCTACGAGGAGGAACTAAACTCTCTAATTTTACTTTGGGTGTGATTAGTACTGTGAACGCTTGAATCGTATGCTCATGAACAAAACTTATCTATTTCGGCTTTGGTTATGATTAGTATTGTGAACCCTTGCATCATATGCTCATGCAGAAAAATTGTCTATTTCGACTTTAGTATGATTAGAACTGTGAACCCTTGTATCATATGCTCATGAATAAAACTTGTCTATTTCGACTTTTATTATCACAATTTTCTCCCTACAGGAAATCAAGTTTTTATTAGTGATAGTACACATGGTGGAAACCTAACATACACAATTTTCTTCAACTTTGATCACATTTCTTGATAGGGTTGATTATTTAGGGTATAAAGTGGTCCTTTGGAACTTCGATTTTAAGTTTGATACTTAATACCTATCTTGAAGCCAATAACCAATTCAAGATCACAAACTTAAAGTCTAAACTCTAGATGATGATTTTGCATTGTAAAGCGATTCACCATGTAAATAAATGAAAATAAAACTGAAAAGATTGAGCAGAATGAAGTTTTCTAAAGGTGTCCCGTCTTTAGAAAGATATTCTGGCTGAAAGGTTCTAATATTTGTATGTTTTAATATTCTTGAGTATCAATTATACATATCTAGAGTTTTTATTGTTTCATGGTAGCATAAAATATCTGCTGCCTCATGCATGCTTATACCTTTACGTTTCTGCAGCTAAAATGATCCCTCTCTTCATGGTGTTTGCTGGAGGACCATTGGGCTCTGGAAAACAATGGTATTACTCTCAAATTTCAGTCCTTTCCAAGGATAATCTGTCACAATTTCTTGTAGCTATTAACACTTTATTATTGGCATTTTTCTCCACTTCAGCTTTCAAAAGGAAACTATAACCAATTTTATTATGCTAATGAGTTAATATAACTTTGACAAAGGAAGATTTAACTTTGATTATGTATGATCCGCTGAGTATGTCTGTTGTTATCCTCAATGTTGTTGTAGGTTTTCCTGGATTCATCTGGATGACATAGTGAACCTGATATATGAAGCCCTATTTAATCCATCTTACAAAGGTAAAGATTCATAATTTATAATTTGATTTATACTGGTGCTGAAGCTGATACTTGCTTCTGTTTTCATCTAAAGTTCACTAGCAGCGTGTAGTGCTCTATTGTCGAACTCCTTTCCATATTATTTCCATTTACCTTCTCAAACAAAACCACTCCCAAACCAATTAGCTGTCTAGCATAGGTTTCTAATGTTTTCTTTACCACCAAGGAATCCTAATCACAAACCCCCCTACGTAAGTACATAGTGCATTTAAAGATGAATATATATATTAACTATATTGAATTGGCGGGTTTTGCAACCTAATGTTTTGCCAGGAGTGATCAATGGAACTGCACCGAACCCTGTTCGATTTGCAGAAATGTGTGAACATTTGGGAAACGCGCTGGGTAGGCCTTCTTGGCTGCCGGTACCAGACTTTGCCCTGAAAGCGGTACTTGGAGAAGGTGCTTCGGTGGTAAGAATCTCTTCGTTCATTTTTTGGTTTTCAAAATTGTTTTTTGTGGTTGGTGAGAGAGAAGGTTGGTAATAAGTAGGGGTGAAATGCAATTTGCAGGTACTGGATGGACAAAAGGTGGTTCCAGTTAGAGCCAAGGAGTTGGGTTTCACATTCAAATACTCGTACGTGAAAGATGCATTACGATCCATTATTTCACCATAATATTGTGACACAGCAAACCAAACATTGCCCATATGAAAAATGATGTCATTATTTTTTGAGGAGAATGAATGTATTTATCATATAATATTTTTATTTTATTTTCATTCTTTAGTTACTAGTGAGACTTACTTAGAGGGTGGGTATCCCTGCTGCTGATAAGATGAATTACAAATTTGAGGAATGGAAGTGAGATTTGCAGTGGTTATTATGTTATCTATTTGCCAATTTGCCTCTCAAAAGTGAAAGTGAAAGTGAAAGCACATTTTGGAAGTGTTTATATGTTCTTCTAAGCTATATGAATGATCTTATTTCTCCAATTTCCCACACCCAAATGCCTGAAGTTGAACACATGTTTGCAATTGGATTCAGACTTGATGATCAAATCAAACCCCAAGTTTGCAATTGGACTAGATTTGATCATGAAATGAAACCCAAAAAAAAAAAGAAAGCCAAAATTGAATTTAATACATTTTTCCAAACTAAACAGATATAATATTGAAACCCAGGAGGCCCTTGTTTTTAAAAATAAATCTCCATACGTAGGCCACGAAAACAGAAGCAGATCCATAAAGCAGAAAATAATCGCAATAACAATAAAGAGCAGAAAGTAACACCAAACTTAAGACAGTAACAGCTACAGGTACAGATCGATACATTAAAGAGTTGAAGGATGAATAATGAAACAGATTTCTTAAATGTAATGAATATTGTGCCAAATGTTCGGTGAAGAAAACGTGCATCCATGCCACTGCCAAACTCATGATATATGATCGAGTTTGAGTATCGACAGTTGTGGCAGCTGGAAGGGAGTAGCGGCAGAGTGGACAGAATCGGCTTTTTTGCAACCACTCAGTGATGCAACCGTCATGGTAAAGATGTAAGCACGGCATTTTAATTGCTTCTGACCCCACAGGAATTTCCAGCATACAAATGGAACAAGTTATTGCCGATGCGGATGATGAGACTTGGACTTTGCACCTCTCCAACTCCAGTATGGATGATGCAGTTGTTGGTACAAACTCAGGTTCCGCAGGGACCACATCATCTGATGAAACCTTAACCACCGTAAGGTAGATGAAGGCCTTCATTTCTACCAAGGCACTAGTATTAGTATCACTATCCTTCAGCCGCTCTCAAAAGATTCCCACAAGGGTCTGAGAGATGCCCAGTAACGTCGCACAGTTGTCCAGACATGGCATTAGTAATGGCAGACGCCAATGCTGTGGGATTTTTGTCTAATGCAATCTTAATTTTTTCGGTGAAATCTATAATTTCAGTGGTTTGGCCGACGTCTTCATCTGCAATCAACATTACTTAGCAGTGGTCCTCCAAATCTTCATCCTCTAATTCACCAGGAAGCAACCCCAGGTCCGTAATCGTGACCATTATATCCAGCCACAACTTGGATTTGGACGTCCTTGTTTTTGATGATTTGGATGATGAGATGGGTATCTTGGAAACAGCGACTTGCCCTGTGGCGCAATGGACATCGTCCAAAACCTCCCAGCTGGGACTGGAGGACAAGGAATTTGTGCAACGACATGTAATAGTAACACCGTTTAAAATGCTGATGTATTTATAAAAAAAAATATTTATTATATTTTATATTTAATTAAAATAAATTCTAAAAAATTAAAACTCCTCCCCCTCCAATCCCTCGAACACGCGACCACCCCAACCCCCCACTCCGACTTCCAAGAAAAAGTACTCTACCTCGACTCTATCGACCTCGACTTCTTCTCCCTAATCAACTACCACCCTCCGGTCCTCTCCTCCCCTCTCCGGCAAATCAAATCCACCGTCCAATTCCTCCTCACCTTCATCGGCTTCACCTCCCCCGAGTTCCGCCGCCTCATCGACATGTGCCCCGAAATCCTCTCCTTCCGAGTCTCCGAACTCGTCCTCGTCCTCATCTTCCTCATCCGCAAAGCACGCGTCAACGGCTCCGATCTCCGCCGCATCCTTAACCGGTTCACCAGGCTGCTCGCCTGCAGCGTCGAAACCCGCCTCCGCCCCACCCTATACTTCCTCTAGAGCATCGGCATCTCTGAGGTCCACAAGCACACATCTTTACTCTCCTGCAGCGTCGAGGACAAGCTCCAGCCCTGAATCGACTACCTCGAGAAAATCGGGCTTTCCTGGAGAGACGCGCTGTCGATGTTCTGGCGGTTCCCGCAACTGTTCAACTACAGCACCGAGCACAATTTCGAGCCGAAATTCAATTACTTCGTGGTGGAAATGGGAAGAGAGTTGAAGGAGCTGAAGGAGTTCCCGCACTATTTCTCGTTCAGCTTGGAGAATCGGATTCGATCGAGACACCAGCGGTGTGTGGAGAAAGGGGTTTGCTTTCCGTTGCCGGTTTTGTTAAAGACCGGCGAGCGTCAGTTTCGCGATCGATTGGAGATCTGTTGTAATTTTTCTATCCCCTTCACACTTTCTCCTCTTTGGTGTACAAATTCAGTTGCTGATGTTTTAGAAAATTGAGAAAATTCAACCTCTATTTCCAAACTCTCCACTCTTTTTTCTAGAGTATGGAAACAGAGACAAAGATGTCCACTAAAACAATAATGTTGGTGGCATACTATACAAATGAACATGAGAATGTGTTATTTAGTAGGGGACGGAAAAAGGAGACGGAAGAGGGGCTTGGGGAGGGAGAGGGGAGGAGTTTTTAATTTTTAGAATTTGTTTTAATTTAAAACAATAAGTTTTTAATATAAAATTAAATATAATATAATAAATATCTTAATTGTTCTTATAAATTGTGTGCTATTACTGCCCGGTCAACATTTTAAACAGTGTTATTAATATAGGTTAACGGATGTTGTAATGTTTTTGACGTTCCACACATTAAAGTAAATTTTTGTCCCTAATATATTTTGAGGTTATTTTTTCTATTTTTGGTGCATTTAATCCAATAAAATTTTTAATAGTTGAAAGAGAAGGTATATTTGTATTCAGTGGTTCGACCCCCCAGCTGCAAATACCCTTGGTTTTTTTTTAGTTTTTTCCTTCTTATTCCCCCAGGTGCCAAATACCCTTATTTTTTTTTTCTTTTTATTCATTTATTCCAATTTTCAAAGGTTGGTCTTTTTTTCTTCATTTTTTGTCCAATTATATATATATCCATTACTTTCAATTTTTTAACAAAATTTGACCCTATTTTTTCATTCTTTTTTTTTCCCCAATTTTAAATATATTAAACTTATTTTATCATTTTTCTTACATTGAATTTTTGTATGTTTATTGTTATGTTTTTAACCATTTTAACATTCAATTATAGTAACTCGCCTCAATTTATGTTTATATTTAAGATTTTATATTATTAGTCATCGTCAGAATCATATTACATCTTATTCATCATATATTTATTAGATAAAAGTCATTTTATAGTTTTTATTAGTCCTATATAACCATTATTGCATACTTAAATTTTTTCCAAAGTTTCATTCCAAATTTCCAACTTTTAGACTGAATTTCCGTCATTTTTGTTGACCGTAAACGATATCGATATCGATACTGATATTTAGAGCGAGATATCTGTAAATTTGACTAGCGATATATCCGTCGATATCGATATTTTCATCCTTGCTCCTACCCTAGTCTCCTTTCATCTCACATCCCATTACTCCACATCCAACTCCTAACTCCACAACCATATCTTCACATTAGTTTAACACTTTTAACTCCACAACCACTTCCTCACATCAATTTATTTCTTATTACATTCCCTGCTCTCACGCTTATCTCCCTTTGGGCGATTCAGCGCCTCCTGGAGATTTTGTACCTGAAGAAATTTTGGACTTCGAACTTTTCACTATGTTGTCCAGTCCAAGCCGAAAGTTGAATCTGAGTTAAATTAGCTCGCCCAACTACCCATCTGTACCCCTCGCTATCCTGTATTCCCTCTATGCTCCAAGTCTTTTTTTAAAGATCGAAGTTATGTCAAAAAAAACTCCAACCACCACATTCATGACCAAATGCAAAAATCCTTATCAATGGAGGGAAATAAACGGTGCAATTCCCCCACACTTTTCCTCTCCTTACTTCTGATTATTCACGTGGAGTTTCGTAACTAGAAATTCATTTATGTGGGACATTTTTCAAGTACTTATTAAAAGAAAAGTTAAACTTAATTTAACTCATTATACAATATATATCAAATTAACCAAATTACAAAAACATCGTATTATACTACTAATTCATTACAACCATAATTTTTCTAAATGAATTCTCAATTTAAAATCATTAAATACCCAAAATAGATTATGATTGGAGTGTTAAAACAAAATAGATAAAAATTGTCAGAATTGAAAAAAATATAGCTAAGAAATAATAACACGAACTATATATTTTTATGTCAAAATATATTTTTATAAATTATATATGATAATGATATATGTGTCGCTGAAAAATTTGATATTGTATTTTCAAATTGATTGGAAATCTCAAAACATAGAATTATAATTATATAATAATCCTCAATTATTAATAAATTTTTATTAACTAAAATATATTAATAATTGAGGATTATTATATAATTGTAATTCTATGTTTTGAGATTTCCAATCAATTTGAAAATACAATATCATCGTAGTCTCATCGTAGCTCCCATAGTCTCATCGTAGCTCCACCCCTCTTTTTGTCAAAATCAGTGAGGACCCCATAGTCTCATCGTAGCTCCACCCATCTTTGTGTCAAAATCAGTCCACCCCTCTTTGTGTCAAAATCAGTGGGGACCCCATAGTCTCATCTGTCTCATCGTAGCTCCACCCCTCTTTGTGTCAAAATCAGTGGGGACCCCATAGTCTCATCCTCGTGGGGACCCCATAGTCTCATCGTAGCTCCATCCCTCTTTGTGTGCTCGAAAACCTTATAGTCCCAACGTCGTAGCTCCACCCCTCTTTGTGTGCTAGAAAACCTTAAAGTCCCAACGTCATAGACACCAGTACATAAGAAACAAAAAGAAAATCTCCTTAGCACCCCAGCAAACAAACACATACCTGACCTATACCATGGCCTCACACAGCTATCAACACATTGATGCCCTTTCATCCAAACCCTAGATTTAGGATATGAGCGACCAACTTGATGAGTCACTTGGCATCTCCAACCTGGAAGACGACCCTCTGCTAGTGGGTGCTGTCTTCGCCCACAAAATCCCAATAAAGGTGCAATCAGAAACACTTTATGCTGCCTTGAGGGACTTCCGGGGTTCGTGAGGTCAAGCAGACGATAATCGCTAGAATTTGGGTGTCAAACTCTGTTCCTGCCTATTTGCTTTTATAAGATAAAGTAAAGAAAAATTCGTAAATAATAGAAATAGAATTGAACTCCTTTCAAATGAGCTTGCGACACTTCAGCTTGATTGGGATATAAACTGTGACATGATGAAACATATTAAAGCATAGCTTGGAAGACTTTGTAGTATGGAGGAGAAATACTAGCACCAACCCTCTAGGGTGAAGTGGTTAACAACGATATATGCCAATAGTGTTTTTTTTTTCATCAATCTACTATCCAAGGTAGGGCCGTCCCAATATCACACGAGGCTTAAGATATATTTTATAACGGAAGCCTTCTTAAATTTAAATTTAAATATAATTTTAAAAAAATTTTAAATAGAGTAATAAAATCACTAAGTAATAACTTCAATCTACAAAAACATTAAAACAAGCCAAACCAAACATCATGGCTAAATATTCTTGCTGCCTACATATAGGATGCCATTGCCGCATCCTAATTAGCTTTTATAAAGATTGATGGTGCTGATATCCTCTTTGGCTTCATTGGTTAAGAACAAACCCAGCTTGCTTATCATTTCAGTCGTACTTCTCCAAAGCTTTGCATCCCTTCACCACCTCCTACTACCCAGACACCACCAAATGCAATCAAACCACCGAAATCAATTACACAAGTCTACAAATACAAAATTCACAAAAAAGAAAACAGTAAGGCCTACAAACATCTCAACAACTCAATTGGAAAAGAAAATCACAGCATTCCAAACACAAAAAAATGGCACAATAAAAAAAATGATACAATCCTTCCTTACTGAAATATTAATCTTCTTGCTTTTTTAGATGCAAAATTATTGATTAAGTTTTCATATTCAAGAATTTCTAGCATACTTTTTCAATAGATAACATGGCTAATCTATTTAATCTTTCTTGTGACATACTAGAACGTAAGTAAGATTTTATTAATTTTAATTTTGAAAAACTTCTTTCAGCATAAGCTACAGATACGGGTGTTGTCAATAATATTTTATAAGCAACCCATACATTTGAAAAAGAATCAAATTTGGCTATGAAATTCAATATTACAATTGGTCTTTTAATTTCTATTGGTAATATTTCTCTTAAAATTTTCAGTTCTAAAAGTAAATATAATCTGTCGATATTAGAACTAGTGCCATGCTTTAGAAACTCTTCAAGATTAAGACATTTACTTTTCAAATCATCATCTCCCATTGTCTTTAATTTATTCAAATCAAACAAAAAACCATAAATATTGTCAAATACTTGAAATTGTTCAAACCTATTTTCAATAGAAGAAATAGCTTGATCTATTATGCATATAAAGTAATAGCTTGATCTATTATTGGCGAGAGTTTTAACAATTGAAATTATTCTTACTAATACTTCTTTCCAATGTTCTTTCTCTTTGTTATTTTGTTCTTGTAATTTTTTATCAACTGTACTATTTGTTGATAATCTCATTTTTATATCAATCTAACTATTCATATTGCTCACATGTATCACTAAGATTTTTCCAATCATTAAATCCATCATGAGCAAGTTGGCTTCTACTAATTTTTGAATTGAATATTTACAGCAAAAACGAAACACACGATCCAAATCTTTTGAATAAACTAGCCATTTTCTATTACGAGTTTCTCCATTTGGTAATTGCTTAATGTAATGGGTTACAGAGAAATGTCTAGAATTCTCATCTGTAGGAAAACTAACAATATGATGTCTAATAGGACCTCTTTCTACTAATAAGTTTCATATATTTGTATTTATGTTCTTCCATTGCCCAGGATCATCAATATTATGAATATGAATTTTTTTCCACTTGTACAATAATTTTTTTCATTTTCTTCATTTTTATTAATCATCTCATCCCCATTATTGTCACTAGGTTCTTTATTTGCAGCATTGTTTACATCTTCAACCATATTCGTAGCTGTATCAACATTGGGTAAATCGAAATTTTGATTTTCAACTACATTTACAACTATATTTTCCACTGCCACATTTTCTACTACATTTTTTGTGTTTCTCTCTTTATTTATAATAACAAACTTATCAAGAGCTCCTTTTTGAGATTGAATTAATTTTTCTATTTTTTTTCTGAAGTTTTGCATATCCAGATTCAAATTTCCTACTAGACATTATTATAAATCAGACAAGACACAAAATATAAAACAAAAATGGATAAAACTTGATTATCAATTAAAAGACTTGAGACTTGAGTAGAGAAACCTCTTCAACTATCCAAATTCCAAGTGGCAAGCTTATATGAAGAAATATGTTCAAAACTTCAAATGAATTACCTGCAATTTTTTAAGTAGAAAATTTAAAATATTAGTGAATGGTGAAATTCAATATGAGTGAGATAATAAGAAAAGAATAACTTGAAGGAAAAAAATATAGAGAGTAATAATTCAGAATTTCAGAATATATACCTTACCAAGGGAGATGATGAATGAACCTAGGGTTGTGAAATTGCAGAGAGAGCAGAAGAGTGTGATTTAGAATTTTAGAGCAGGGAAAGGGAGCATAAGAAATTTTTTATGATAAGCAAGAGTGAAGTGAATATGAAATTATGAATGAATCTAGGCTTGAGACAACGGTATAATTGTGTTGGGGGAACAAAGAAATCTGACATGAGATAAAAGAAGAAAATTTTTCTTTTACTTTCCATCTTTGACCGCCCATCTCTCTGCAATTTTCTTCAAGTAGGTATGGGCAGAGAAGTAAATATCGCCGGAATCGTCGATATATCGACCGATATATCGCGATTTCCAGCCGACGACACCTAAGAAGGAGAGAGGGGGGGAGGGGGGGGAGGGAGAAGAAATTAGCCGAAATTTTGACATGATTTCTTGTTTTGAACCCACAGATCCTTTTCTGGGATCAAAACGATGAAGATGCACTATTAAATCTTGAAAATCGGACGTAAAACATGGAAGATTGAGTCGGGTCATGCCGTCGGGTCGGAAAACCTAGGTGGCAGACCCGGCTGGAGGTAGGGAATGATTGCTATTTTTCATATTTATATAGTTGGCGTTGGTTAGTTTACAAACTCGCTGGCTAGCAGCATTGGTTGAGTTTTTGTTTATCAGTTGGGGGGTCTTGGGTTCGACCCCCCACAAGCCTACAATTGCCTTTTCTCCCCCTTTTTTTATCCATTTGAATTTATTTTTTCCACTTTTCAACAAAGTTTGGGTTTTTTTCTTTTTCATTTTTTGTCCAATTTTAAATATATCAATTACTTCCAATTTTTAAACAAAGTTTGATCTTATTTTTTCATTTTTTTTTTCCAATTTTAAATATATTTAAACTTATTTTTTCATTTTTCTTATATTGAATTTTTGTATGTTTATTGTTATGTTTTTAATATATTAACATTCAATTATAGTAACTCACTTCAATTTATGTTTATATTTAAGATTTTATATTATTAGTTATCGTCAGAATCATATTACATCATATTATTCATCATATATTTATTATGTCAAAATCATTTTATAGTTTTTATTAGTTATATATAACCATTATTGAGTATTTAAGTTTTTCCTAAAGTTTCATTCTAAATTTCCAACTTTTAGATCGAATTTCCGTCATTTTTGTTGACCGTAAACGATATCGATATCGATACCGATATTTGAGGCGAGATATCCGTAAATTTGACGAGCGATATATCCGTCGATATCGATATTTCAATCCTTGTGTGTGGGCTATGACATATGGATGGTAGCTAGCGCCTAGCGGTTGGCTGTGTTGACAGGACCCGTCCCCGAAGGACATAGATAACCGTGTCCGGTCCTGCTCCTGTCTGACAAGTCAACTGAAGTTCCGAAATTACCCTCAGCACTTGCCAAATAAGGGATAACCGTACCTGTGCCCATTCATGCCTCCACTTCCCGATCAGCCTTGATCATCGCGCCACGACCTTGAGGGTCAATAAAACAGAAAAGGTGTGAGTGGACAAAACAAGGTTTTAGAAATACATTTATCAAAATACATTCTTACCCTCCAGTTTCACAAACATGCATGCATATCATAAATCATGAGTAAAATATATATGGGCACAAATGTTTATAAATCAAAAATCTCAATAAAACCAAGGGACTCATTTCCATATCCAGTCTCATATCCAATCTCATATAGTCACGTTATCCCTGCAACGCGTGCAAATCAATAGGCTCAAGGACCTCTCAAAATCCGAGCATCCGTCGTTGTGAACACATCACCAGCCGACAATCCAGATCGTCGTGAACACATCACTGACCGATCTCCATATAATCCAGCACATCTGATTTGAGTCGAGCCTCCCTCGGCTGCACGACAATAGACCGTGCTACGTGACCTCTCCGGGGTAAACACATCCACCCCGGAGGCGAGCGTTATCTCTAGGGTTCATTCCGGGGAAACACATTCCCAACCGGAAGCCCTAATATCTAGGGTGCACTTCAGGGGAAACATATTCCACCCTGAAAGCCCTAACATCCACAACATATCATCACCATGAAAACCAGTGAAAACATTTGCATTTGAAATCAAAACCATTTTCATCACAGGATCTCAGCCCAAAACATAGTTTCCTCAAAATCCATAAAACCCGAGTCCCCATTATTTCATAAATCCGAAAACCATGAATATCATCATGTAATTACATGGAAATACCAATCCAATCAAAATCACATTTCCATTTGGGTCTCAAGCCCAAATATCAATTTCACGCAAATCCGTGCAACCGCAACCTCAGTTGCCATTTTCACATAAATCCACAAAATATATCCACAAAGCATTTCAAATCCATCAAATCAATTTCCCGACTCATAACCTGAGTCAAAACCAATCTCAAATCCCGGGCCTTCGCCCAAAACAACAATTTCATGGGTTTCTTGGAAATCGTGCCCAAAATCAATATAAGACAATATAATATTCCCAAAATTCGGAAATCATCATATCGAAACATCAATCATGCCAAAGCATTTAAAATCATATCATAAAGCATTTAAAACATGTATGCATGCATTCTAGGTAGAAAACAAAAGTCCACTCACACACTGTCCATATCGCTCGTTTTCCGATCTGCACGTTTTCCCGTAATTTTCAACACTTTCCGGGAATTCCTAGTCCTGTCCAAAATCATTATTCAGGGTCACTAATGACTTAATTAACATCATATTAATTTCCCATAATTTTTTGAGAATTAATTATGAATTAAAAACATAACATAAACCTTCGGACCCTCGAAACAATATCGAAACGGTGTCCAATTGACTCGAAACCAATGACAAAATTTTGTTACATTAAATAGGACAAAAGTCATGTTGACCTCACCTCGAGATAAGCCACCACGCGCCCTCACGGGCAGCCGTGAGTGGCTGCGCGTGAGTTCACGCGCCTGCTACAGTAGCATTGCACTGTTCATCTTCTCGACCCGGTTGTCTGGTAAACAGGTCCTGCAACATGCGATGCAACCCGTTCAGAAATCCATCAATTCTGCATAATTTTCACCAATTAAAACATCTAATCTCATCGGTTTAATACTAATTAAGGTTCTGTGGAATCAATTACATCCATGGTTGGCCTAAACTAATCCAACTTGATACAAACTTTCGAAGGATGTTCATCGTCCGAGTTCATCAATTCATCATTCAATCCTTCAATTAATTAGTCAGACAGCATCGTAGCCTCATTTTAAAGATGTTTTTGAACTCAATTTCGAAAGATTTTACCTCCAATTACCTGAACTCAGCCGTGGTATTTCCAAACTGTCGCGGGTCCAGTTCTTGATCAATCCTCTTCGATTTTAATATCATTCGACTCGTCTAAGGTCCAATAAGCTCACCCAAACATTTGTTTCCACCAATTAATCACACAAACCCGAAATTTAATGAAGGTTTGGTTTTCGGGTTTTTGAGTCTGGGTACAACTAGGTTCGAAGCCCATAATTCATCCTTCACAGTCCTTTCGTTGTTCTCTTTGAATTCCATTTAATTTCTCACAATTCCAGACTAAGGATTCAATTGTCACCAGAGTTTATGCTCTGTTTTTCCAACCTCCACACACACGACTTGTTCTCAGTTTTAAACCTTCACACCGCCAAATTATACATGTTCACAGCCACTAATCATCTGATTAAAGTGACAAATGTCACTCTGTGGCAATCCCATGCCCAATTCAACCTGCACAGGTGTCCAGCATTTGCTGAACATAATCTCAACATCAGCCATTTAACCGCCCAACTCAAATTACCATTTTTCCATTCTTCTTACAAATTACCAAAATGCCCTTCACACTCCTAGACTCGTAACTTGGTCGTCCAAACTCCGTTTGACGCGTGCTGCCTTTCTACAGACTCAGCGTCTCGAGACCTATCCAACGGTACTTACGGAAAGTCCAAACACGGTCCGGATCAAAAAGTCAACAAATGACCCCTTTTTAATCAATGTACCAAATTACCCTTAAACTTCCGAACATCATAACTTTCTCCTCGAATGTACGAATCGAACGTGCAACCTGTCTATGAACTCGTGACGTCCCGAACTACGTCACAGTCATCGGTCAAAGTCTGTTTGACCGCTCGAACCAAAAGTCAACCGTTCACCCAACTCCAGGAGCAAAATCGTCATTTCCTTCAAATTTTCCAAATTTTTCTTCTTCGAATTTCTGAGTCATTATGACAGGACCGCCCCCGAAGGGAAATTGATAACAGTGCCCGGTCCTGCTCCCGTCTGGAAAGTCGATTGAAATTCCCAAATTACCCTCAGTACTTGTCAAACCAGGGATAGCCACACACGTACACACTCATGCCTCCGCCTCTCGATCAGCCTCGATCAGCGTGACACGACCCATCCCAATCCCCCCGGGATTACCATGGAATGTGACGTGCTCCCGTCGGACAAGAGGCGTCCGACAAGGGATAACCGATTGCCTTTGCCCAACCGGGCTTCCAGAGTGCGTAAGGATCGATGGAGGAGGTGTGCGATGCTCAAGTCTCTGCTGCAGTCGTATCCGGAATCAACCTGAAGGGCATTGAAAACAAAAGCTGTGAGTGGACGAAAATAAACAAGTCTGTTTAAAACATTTATAAGACATTTATGCCCCTCAGTAAAATCATATGCATGCACCAAACCAATAATCCCATATTTATTTAGAAATAACCATTAGGGCCTTAGCCCGGAAACCAAAGCATAGTTTCAATTTCCAAAAGTAAATCCAAGAGTTATTTCGTAAATCCAGTAATATGAACCATAAGGCATATAAACCATAACCATTATTTTAGCCACTGCACTATACACTCCAATCCGACATCCCTGATGTCTGACATCCCTGACGTCAATAAGGTCACAATCACAAGGCTACGCGTGCCACTCGGGTCTCAATTTCCGAGTTCATTCCCCGAACCCCGTTCGGGTACAGCATCCCCGATGCTTAGCGTCATAGACGCTGGACGTACTAGACGTCCGTGACCTCTCCGGGGTACCTCATCCGGAGGAGACAATATAATATGGAAGGATCTATACAGTGCAGTACCAAATACATTTTATAGATATCCACATGCAAAACATATAGGTATACATAGATAAAATCCGAACCATTCGTTACGTTTCATCAAACGGGTCTCATGCCCAAATACCGTGAAACGTGCCATAACCGAAATATCATCAAAACCATTTATAGATTCCAGCATGTGAGCATATATAAAATGTAAACCAGAAAACATTTATTCAATTCCATTTTAGGGTCCCCGACCCGCAATCACATGTAGAAATCAACTGGGCCCCTGGCCCGATTTCGCAAGTTAACTGGGCCCCTGGCCCGATCCACATGTTAACTGGGCCCCTGGCCCGATTTCATAGTTCAACTGGGCCCCTGGCCCGATTTTACATTATTCAAGTTCGTAACCGTTTCATGAAATCATATCCAACCACATTTATGGAAATCGGTGAAAATCCAGAAAATCTCGGTTTACGTGCAAATACGTAATTCACCTCGAAATGCGTGAAATCATTTTAAATTCACCGATATCCAAAGTAAATCATTTAATCATAATTATAACAATCATAAAACAGTTAGGCATGCATCGAATTTATGAAACCAATGTCCACTCACAGACCGTTTAACCGAGCGCCTCGATACGCGTGCCATAGGCCTTCCCGGGCCACATCACTATCACCGGGACTCCCAATCCTGTTCAAATCAATTTAGAGGATCACTAACCTCATCATTAACATCCTATTCAAGTCCCGTAATTTTCCCGAATTTTTAAGTATTTTTAAACTGGATTTAAAACCTTCGGACATCCCGAACAATATCGAGACGGTGTCCGATCGACACGAAACCAATCCCAAAATGTTCGTTACAATGTATAGGATAAAAGTCATGTTGGAAGTTTCCCAGAATTACCTCACACGCGCCCCCACGCGCCGGTTGAACTCCCTGCGCGTGAAACCCACGCGCCGGGTACTGTTCACCGTCGTTCAACCCGAACGACTGGTAAACGGGTCGCCGTGACCCGCGGGCCAACCCGATCGGTTCTCCGTCGATACTGGATCATTTTGGACGGGGTTTTCACCTACATGACCGTCTGAGTTAAACTAGGAGTTCTATGGAAACAAACACAAGGAACAACGTCAAAATCCTTACCTCTCCGATCGAGAAGCTCACGGCCAACCCACCGTCGACTGCACTCAGCTCCGACCACCATTCTCGATGAAAACGGTCCCAATAGACTCGTCTCATCCTCTAAGTCATCCTCCCGTTTACTAGATCGAACGAAAGACAGTAAAACTCATCCTGCCATTTTTGACCCGAGAATCGAACTCACGGGTTTAGGCTCCCTTCGCCGCCGTGGTCACCACCGTGGCCACCGAAATGCCCAGTTCGATCCCAGAACTCCGTCCACCCCTCCAGCACGGTCAAAACACCGGTCTCCATCGACATCCAAAACTCTGAGTTTCGGATCCCCTGTTTTTCCTTCCGCCGCCATCTCCGCCGGCTCCCGCCGTCTCCCAGCTCACCACCGTCGTCCTTCCGTCCATACCAGCAGCTGGTCTCACTCCCACGCACAAAGGAGATGGGCTGTGTGAGTGTGTGTTCGAGTTCTTCACGGGCAGAGGAAGAATGAACAATGAGGAAGGGAGGTATCAGCTGAATAAGGAAATGGACGGTGGGGATGTGCAACAGTAATATAGATGAAGGGCCCAGATCAAAAGATGAAAAATAAGTGGGAAATTCTTTATATTATTAAAATCCAATAATTTAATCAATCTGACCAATCCAGATCTGATCCCAATAATTAAAGATTAGTGGTCCACGTGTCCCACTCAGAATTCCAGGCCAATCAGAAAACGCCACGTGTCCACGCCTCGTAATGCGTGCATAACGAAACCAAACTTCCGTGACCCATAACTTCGTCGTCGAATCTCCGATTTCGGCGTGCCGCCTGTCGTTGGATTCGCATCGACGAAACCTACGTAACGGTCCTTGGCCCTCGGCCATCGGACATCCCGGTCAAAAAGTCAACATTTCCCCTTCTTTCGTCCAAATTACGAAAATGCCCCTGGACTTCCGTACATCATAACTTTCACCACGAACGTCGGAATCGAACGTGCCACCTGTCTATGAACTCGTGACGTCCCGAACTACGTCACGGTCATCGGTCAAAGTCCATTTGACCATCCGAAATAAAAGTCAACGTTTTGCCCACACCCAGGGGCAAAACGGTCATTCTGCACAATTCGTCCGAAATCGCCCAACTAATCCCAGATTAGTAAATCACAATTAAATATTATTAAATCCCGATATTCGGGACGGGTCGTTACAACCTTCCCTCCTTAAAGAATTTCGTCCTCGAAATTACCAATAACCTTACTCCACAACCACCTTGTGGAAAACAATTCGACCACACATCTGTGTACACTTGTACACCCACATACTGGGACAACACCAGTCTCGTTTGTACCCAGATATCCCATCACAGTCATACGTCATAATAGCAACAACACTCGACCACCTCGAGTGAAAATGATCACCTGATCCGCGATAAAATCGCCTAACCATTTAGCTGACTCCTTCAGCTAGATGGTTCCTTTCCATTATCAATAAATCCTTACATTTGCTCCCGTTGGGAGTCACCAAATCTCATTTGTCAGTCCACGCTGACACCACCAGTCAAACTGTCATCACAAAACTTTACCACCCTAGTAAAGCCCCAACCATCTGTCAATCCGTGACAACACCACGTACTACATCACTCTCGATGTAGCGCAAGATCAACCACATGATCTCAATTCGCAGGGCAAGCCCAATCCTGCGACCAAAATAATCTCAATGTCCATAATCGCCGACTCCCTCAGCGAACCAAGACGCTGGAAAAATATAACGGCGTAGTAGCATCACGCAAGGCTACTCGTGGTTACTCTGACCACCAACTCACTCATCCTGAGTGTACGTATACCGCCAACTTACTCAATCAAGTGGTGTAACTGGAACACATTGAATACTAGCCCAGCAGGGAACACACATATCAATACCGGGGTTCCACTAGCCAACCATGGCTAAGAGCACCTGCTCACACAATCACTGAACCCGACAAAATCACTCTGCACAGCGCACAGTATCCAATGTCCAGTCCACAATACAGCCAAACAAATGATATCATATCCAATCAGATTACCAACACATTAGTTACACACCACTGGTACATCCCACGTACCGCCATTAGGCACCACTCAGCCTATCAATCCTCGTACAACGTACCCTGTACGTACCTCAATCCATCAATCTGACTATAGCCACCCAGGTCATAGCCAAACACGTTCTAGTAATGGAGTACATTTGCTCAAACCAACATGAGACAAAACGAACTCCACCCGTCATCTAGTTCCAATTCCGAATCCGAATCCGCAATTTCGTAAGAAATTCCGAATCCAAACCCAAACATCACATTTTTAATCCATTTCCAAATCCGAATCCGAAATCATTATTCCGTAAGCTAGCATTGGAATAACCATTCCGTACCCAAATCCAGTAATCCATTTTCGAGCTTCGCAATCGAATCCTGAATCGTCACCCAGAAATTCGATTCCAAAACCCAAAATCTCGTTTACGTCCATCAAGACGTAACGTAACCGAATCTATCAGTTGCCTCTCCAAAACACTCGATTGACTTCATAGGGAAGCCAATCCCAATATCCACACGTCAAAGGTTGACGAGATCCGACCACATCGGAAACCTACTCAACTGAGTAACAAGCCATATGGAAGTCACTCCGAAAAGAAGTTCAGTCCCGTCACCTACGACTCACATACCAAGGTAAGAGTGATAAACTCTCCACCCATCTGGATCATCAAGATCACAATCCATATCCATCGCTACGTCACCCGACAAGCAACATTACAATCCTAGATCGTCACGTCAACCAAAGTCGACAACATCGCAAATCAGATCCACCTAGGATCCACACATGCTCACATAGCTAACAATCCATCTGAAAGCTGGTCGTAGGGTCTTACACCCTCAAATGAATCCTTCGCCAAATTTCCCTTGGTGGAAAGATGACCTCGCATATCACCACCAAATCCAAAACCATATCCAACTGCTTGTGTCCAATGACCCCAAGCCGAACATGGGTCCACCAACCAATACACGCTCAACGTACTGGTAGCAACAATCATCATCTGCCACGGCAGAAAAATATGAAGTCAACCCCAAAGACTTCGGAATACCAATCACTGATGCGGAAACGAGCACTCCTCTCGTCTCCCAATCACAACTCTCCCCGACACGGGAGTTCCAGCCAGGTTGGGAACAGACATGCTCCCAATGAGATGTCAAGTCCAACCACTGGACTGCCCATGTCCACACCTTACTTGGACCACCACGTGTCCAAAATCAATTCATTACTCGGACCTCACGTCCGCCAATAATCATGTATGCACACACCCCGATTCCGAACGGAATATCCACAATTTTGCCTGAATGTGCATACCATACTGCTTCCGTCTCACATCTCAACCTTAACAGGTTCAATCCTCAGGTTCCAAGTGATTCACAATCACAAAATCCCACATCAATACCACGAATGGTTTCCCCGACTTTTCCAATTCCAATAATTTCCTTGTACTCTCAGGGGATATAAGCAGTACACAAACTTACCAATCTCGGAGTTGATCACAACTCCCCAAATCCACCAACTCACATGACATAGGGAACAGCATCCCAAGATTCCCCAAATTTTCAATCATACCTTTTGATCCATTCATCACTTGTCATCATATATCTGTTAGGACTTATCCCAACACGACACAACCTCCACTGGATCCCATCCAGTCCAAGACTTAACCACCACTGAGTCGCAGATACCAATCATCTGTTCATCATGACAGAGTCACACCCCAACTGGTGGCTCATCGTCATCACAATTACTGTCACCAGCACCAACGCACCATCATCAACACTAGTATCAGCACACTGGCATCCATACTAGTATTGGCATAAAAGCACCAACATACCAACATCCATACATAGCACACTTGTGTGCAAGGTTGTTACCCCGGATCTCCGTTCATTCCGAACGACGATCCCGTAACACCACTCGTACCCCACGACTATGGGTACCCCCAATTTGACCACTGGCACATCAGGATAATGGACGTTCCCTGAACATCCCCAAGTATGAAAGCCACACTAAATACCCTCGATAACCAAATATCTCGACACAACTGTCGACCAACAGTCATCGTTGTCAAGATCCGTATCCACACATCATACTAACATTCGATCCAAAACAGGATTCCATATTTCCTCATAACCGTATCCGTAGATCGAAACCCATAAGACTCACTAGAGTCATCCACATGGTCATCCATGACCTCAGCCGCTCGTCGCAGCACAAGTTCTCACTTAAGGTTCACCTTTCGGTCCATCAACTACAAGTTAGGGTTCCAAAATCACACCCTAGGGTTCCACCGAACCCAACTGCCCTCCGCAGTAAAATCCACAACCTGACCGACCCCGCGGTCCTGACATCGTATAGACGTCCAATCCAATCCAATCGTCAACTCAACGTGGGTTCCATCGTAGGTTCCACCACGAAGGTCATCGGCTAACTCCGATGCACCAACCCCCGTACACTAGCCAACACTACTAGGGTCCAAAACTTAGACCAATACTCAACTGAGTTTCGCATTCCCAAACCATTATTCAATTGGGGTTCCCTGAACCCAGTTGTGCCCAGTGGCACAACAACCCATCATCACATGACCGGACCGACGGTCCCACATTACCAGTTAATCGTATACAACCCCACCTGGGTTGAATCGCAACCATGCACGGCGTATCGGGCCAAACACACCCAATTCACCATACAACCCAAAACTATCTATCAGGTTGACAACGGAACAGCAGCCCAAAGAGACATCACACCCTCGTCCTTCGCGCACAAAAGAGCAAAACCTGCTCTGATACCACTTGACACGACCCATCCCAATCCCCCCGGGATTACCATGGAATGTGACGTGCTCCCGTCGGACAAGAGGCGTCCGACAAGGGATAACCGATTGCCTTTGCCCAACCGGGCTTCCAGAGTGCGTAAGGATCGATGGAGGAGGTGTGCGATGCTCAAGTCTCTGCTGCAGTCGTATCCGGAATCAACCTGAAGGGCATTGAAAACAAAAGCTGTGAGTGGACGAAAATAAACAAGTCTGTTTAAAACATTTATAAGACATTTATGCCCCTCAGTAAAATCATATGCATGCACCAAACCAATAATCCCATATTTATTTAGAAATAACCATTAGGGCCTTAGCCCGGAAACCAAAGCATAGTTTCAATTTCCAAAAGTAAATCCAAGAGTTATTTCGTAAATCCAGTAATATGAACCATAAGGCATATAAACCATAACCATTATTTTAGCCACTGCACTATACACTCCAATCCGACATCCCTGATGTCTGACGTCCCTGACGTCAATAAGGTCACAATCACAAGGCTACGCGTGCCACTCGGGTCTCAATTTCCGAGTTCATTCCCCGAACCCCGTTCGGGTACAGCATCCCCGATGCTTAGCGTCATAGACGCTGGACGTACTAGACGTCCGTGACCTCTCCGGGGTACCTCATCCGGAGGAGACAATATAATATGGAAGGATCTATACAGTGCAGTACCAAATACATTTTATAGATATCCACATGCAAAACATATAGGTATACATAGATAAAATCCGAACCATTCGTTACGTTTCATCAAACGGGTCTCATGCCCAAATACCGTGAAACGTGCCATAACCGAAATATCATCAAAACCATTTATAGATTCCAGCATGTGAGCATATATAAAATGTAAACCAGAAAACATTTATTCAATTCCATTTTAGGGTCCCCGACCCGCAATCACATGTAGAAATCAACTGGGCCCCTGGCCCGATTTCGCAAGTTAACTGGGCCCCTGGCCCGATCCACATGTTAACTGGGCCCCTGGCCCGATTTCATAGTTCAACTGGGCCCCTGGCCCGATTTTACATTATTCAAGTTCGTAACCGTTTCATGAAATCATATCCAACCACATTTATGGAAATCGGTGAAAATCCAGAAAATCTCGGTTTACGTGCAAATACGTAATTCACCTCGAAATGCGTGAAATCATTTTAAATTCACCGATATCCAAAGTAAATCATTTAATCATAATTATAACAATCATAAAACAGTTAGGCATGCATCGAATTTATGAAACCAATGTCCACTCACAGACCGTTTAACCGAGCGCCTCGATACGCGTGCCATAGGCCTTCCCGGGCCACATCACTATCACCGGGACTCCCAATCCTGTTCAAATCAATTTAGAGGATCACTAACCTCATCATTAACATCCTATTCAAGTCCCGTAATTTTCCCGAATTTTTAAGTATTTTTAAACTGGATTTAAAACCTTCGGACATCCCGAACAATATCGAGACGGTGTCCGATCGACACGAAACCAATCCCAAAATGTTCGTTACAATGTATAGGATAAAAGTCATGTTGGAAGTTTCCCAGAATTACCTCACACGCGCCCCCACGCGCCGGTTGAACTCCCTGCGCGTGAAACCCACGCGCCGGGTACTGTTCACCGTCGTTCAACCCGAACGACTGGTAAACGGGTCGCCGTGACCCGCGGGCCAACCCGATCGGTTCTCCGTCGATACTGGATCATTTTGGACGGGGTTTTCACCTACATGACCGTCTGAGTTAAACTAGGAGTTCTATGGAAACAAACACAAGGAACAACGTCAAAATCCTTACCTCTCCGATCGAGAAGCTCACGGCCAACCCACCGTCGACTGCACTCAGCTCCGACCACCATTCTCGATGAAAACGGTCCCAATAGACTCGTCTCATCCTCTAAGTCATCCTCCCGTTTACTAGATCGAACGAAAGACAGTAAAACTCATCCTGCCATTTTTGACCCGAGAATCGAACTCACGGGTTTAGGCTCCCTTCGCCGCCGTGGTCACCACCGTGGCCACCGAAATGCCCAGTTCGATCCCAGAACTCCGTCCACCCCTCCAGCACGGTCAAAACACCGGTCTCCATCGACATCCAAAACTCTGAGTTTCGGATCCCCTGTTTTTCCTTCCGCCGCCATCTCCGCCGGCTCCCGCCGTCTCCCAGCTCACCACCGTCGTCCTTCCGTCCATACCAGCAGCTGGTCTCACTCCCACGCACAAAGGAGATGGGCTGTGTGAGTGTGTGTTCGAGTTCTTCACGGGCAGAGGAAGAATGAACAATGAGGAAGGGAGGTATCAGCTGAATAAGGAAATGGACGGTGGGGATGTGCAACAGTAATATAGATGAAGGGCCCAGATCAAAAGATGAAAAATAAGTGGGAAATTCTTTATATTATTAAAATCCAATAATTTAATCAATCTGACCAATCCAGATCTGATCCCAATAATTAAAGATTAGTGGTCCACGTGTCCCACTCAGAATTCCAGGCCAATCAGAAAACGCCACGTGTCCACGCCTCGTAATGCGTGCATAACGAAACCAAACTTCCGTGACCCATAACTTCGTCGTCGAATCTCCGATTTCGGCGTGCCGCCTGTCGTTGGATTCGCATCGACGAAACCTACGTAACGGTCCTTGGCCCTCGGCCATCGGACATCCCGGTCAAAAAGTCAACATTTCCCCTTCTTTCGTCCAAATTACGAAAATGCCCCTGGACTTCCGTACATCATAACTTTCACCACGAACGTCGGAATCGAACGTGCCACCTGTCTATGAACTCGTGACGTCCCGAACTACGTCACGGTCATCGGTCAAAGTCCATTTGACCATCCGAAATAAAAGTCAACGTTTTGCCCACACCCAGGGGCAAAACGGTCATTCTGCACAATTCGTCCGAAATCGCCCAACTAATCCCAGATTAGTAAATCACAATTAAATATTATTAAATCCCGATATTCGGGACGGGTCGTTACACAGCGTGCCACGACCTGGAGGGTCAATAAAAACACAAAAGGTGTGAGTGGACAAAAATTAAATCAGTTTATAAAACAGTTACAGAAAGACATTTCTACCCTCCACGTAAAACCAATGCATGCATTCGAAAATCGTTTCGCAACCCATTTCATTTCCAACATAAGAAAACCGTGTATGAAAATCAAAATCATTTTCCTTTTCTTAACTTCCGGGTCTTAGCCCGTATTCATAAACACAGTGACAGGACCCAACCCAATCCCCCCGGGATTAACGCGGGATGACCCTGCTCCCGTCTGACACGAAGTGTCAGACAAGGGATATTTTCGACCTTTGCCCTCCCGGGCTATCAGAGTACGCCAGGATCCGGAGGAGGTATGTGATATCTCGGTCTCTGCTACAGTCCACATCCGATGTCAACCTGAAGGGCAGTCAAAACATTAAAAGCTTTGAGTGGACAAAACAAGAGTTGATAAAAACATTTCATAAGAGAAGACATTTGTACCCTTCACTAAAAAGCATGCATGCATTCGAAAATCGTTTAACCAAAGAAACCATATGTGGGAACTAAGCCCAAATCAGAAATAACCAAGGTCGAAAGGACCACCATGAAATCGACCATACGGGCCACTGCCCAAATCCTGTGTAAACACACATCATACATCATATCATATAGCATACATCATATATACATATAATTCACACAACCAATCCTGTCACGATTTCCAAAGCTACGCGCGTGCTACCCAGGTCTCAATCCGAGTCTTCTCAAAGTCAAGATCAATGTCCGCAGACCACTAACCCTACCCGAGGTAATAGTAATCATAGCATTCCTGAGAGTAAGGAACCCAACTGGGGGGTGACTCCACTCAGTCGGTGCTCCGTGACTACTCCGGGGTCCACCCAGGCCAACGACCCTCCCCGGAGGAGATAATAGAAGTAAAGGAAGGTATATGAATACATATATATACATAACATAAACATTCATGCCCGGTTCCCTTGAACCGTCATGATCCATAACATCAATTAACCAGGGTTCATGTCGGTTCCCATAAACCGTCATGAACCACAATGACCTTTCCAGAGTTCATGCCGGTTCCTGTAAACCGTCATGAACTTGGAAATCCATCTAGGGTCCCTGACTCGAAATCATAAACCGTAAAATAACTGGGTCTCGTGCCCGAACATATGACATCAGCTGGGTACCGTGCCCGATATCTAAGGTCATATGCCCGAGACAAAACCAAATGGGACTCATACCCGAGTTTATCCTTTTGAAATCCAAAACCATTTTATTTAGACCAGTAAAGAAATACCGACCCGTATAGGCACCGTATAGGGCCGAAACCTCGAAATACGTGCATACACGTAACCACACATCCAAATGCACTCATGGCATCACAAACAAGTATTTAAAACATATAATAAATATTTACGCATGCACCAATTTAGAAAACAAGGTCCACTCACAGACCGTCCGTGCTGCCGCCTCGATTTGTGTGCCATACGGCTCTCCCGAGCCAATCCGACCTCTCCGGGTCATCCTGACCTGTCCAAATCATATCCAAAGGTTACTACTAACCTATACAAGTCCATATTAAGAACCCTAAACTTTCCCGGAAAAGTCAACGTGTCCCGTACACGTTGAAAAATCTCAATTTGACCAACTTAACGATCTCCGATCGACCCGAAACCACCGCCATTGGATCCGGATCGTCGAAACCTTGAAAATGACACTGAGCCCACTCAAAACACTGTTCACACGCGCTGGTCAACACAAAAGTCAACGCATTGAAAAGTCAACGCTGAACTTGTGACTTCACGAACTACGTCACGGTCATCGGTCAAAGTCCATTTGACCACCCGAACGAAAAGTCAACATTTTGCCCACGCTCAGGGGCAAAACGGTCATTTTGCATCGTTTGTCCGATTTCGCCCTACTAATCACCGATTAACCTCACTAATCGTGATTAGTCACTAATGTAATCTAGGAATTTGGGACGGGTCGTTACACACAGGGCCTCAGCCCAAAATCATAAATCTAATCCAAGTACGTCACATAATCCAAAAATCCATCAAAACCACACAAACCGGGCCATTTCCCAACACATTTGAAACATCAGAAATCAATAGTAATTCACAAGTCAATCAATCTGCTGGATCTCAAGTGCGGCCGAGTCTTTAAATTCAAAACCATGTGCATAATCAGGCCTTCCCGGGATATCAACGAGTCTTTAAACTCGTGGGGGGGGGGGTGTATCATACCGAGTCTTTAAACTCAAAACAGTAATCGAGTCTTTAAACTCATCAAGGGCCCTCACCCGTCATCAATCAGCCGAGTCTTTAAACTCAAAACGTTATCCAGCGATAGCACCGGGTCTTTAAACCCAAAACCATTTGTAAATCACAATCCAGGATCCATCGTGATCCAAATTCCAAATCCAATCTGACATCACATTTTGTCATAACAGGACTGATGTCCGAATTTCCACATTCAATCCCCAAAATCTTACTTCACAAAACATAATCAAATCATCATTAAAAATGGGACATGTATAATCATATCAAATCACTTTATCAAACCATCATCCATTCCCGAATTCGAATTCGCAATAATGATTTCGTAAGCCGGCATCCGGAACCGTCATTCCGAACCCAAACCAGAAATCCATTTTCAAATTTCCGAAAACCGAAATCTCGTTCATCAAAATTACTTTTATGCCCTGGGCATCAAGCCCGAAATCATCTTTTTCAAAATTCGTTTTAAATCCTTGAAATCACATCATATTTCAAATCCCGAGGTCAAAACATCAAAACCATAATCAAATCACCAAGATCACGGTCAAACCACAACATACTCGAAATCTCGTAAAATGTGCAAATTCGTGTCATTCTCGAAATACGTGTCAAAACCGTAAATCATACTCACAATCATAATCGAAACATCATTAAAACATGATACGCACAAATCATATAAAATCATTCATTAAACCATCACCAAGGCGTAAGAGAAACCATAGTCTCGAAATAGGTGCAATTCCGTATGCATATAAAAAATACGTATAAATACGGAATCAAAATTATCACAAATCATAATCATAGAAATCATAGAAATATTTATGCATGCATTAAATTTTGAAAGCAAGGTCCACTCACACACCGTCCATATCGCTAGTTTTCGCGCTGCACGCGTTTCCGTACTTTTCAAAATTTTCTAGAAATCTCGAATCCTGTCCGAAATCACTTTTCAGGGTCACTAAGATCTCAAATAACATCATACTAATTTCCCATAATTTTCCAGGAATTAAACGTTAATTAAAAATGTAACATAACCCTTCGGACCCTCGGTACAACATCGAAACGGTGTCCGATAAATTCGAACCAACTCTAAAATGTTCGTTACAATGTATAGGACAAAAGTCGTGTTGAACTTATCTCGAAAATTGGGCCCACGCGCCCTCACGCGCCGCCATGAGTGGCTGCGCGTGAAACTCACGTGTCTGCTACAGTGTTGCTACAGTTCATCGTCTTCACCCGACTAGCCTGCAAACGGGTTGTTCAACCCGCGACACAACCCTGTTAAATCCCTATCAAAACTCACTCAATTCCTTTCCTTCTTCCATCTAAATCCTTCCTTTACATTTTAATTTAGGTTCTCATTCATTAATTACCCTCAACAAGCCCTAAATCGATCAATCCACCCGTGATCAAACAAACGGGTCAATCTTTGAAACTCACCTGAATCAACCCAGTTTTCAAATTAACCTAAACAGAAGCTTGAGGGGACCAAAACGAACACTAGGACATGACCAATTTCAGAGAAGCTTACCTGGAAGTAGTCGTCTTCAACCATGGAAATTTCCAAAACCAGAAGCTTCTGTTCTTGGCCAAACTGTGGTCGATTCCCGTCCCAATCGATGTGGTTGAACTCCAAATGGTCCCAGAAGACTAATCCAATCCTTGGTTTTGTCCAACTCGAATCACAAATTAAAATTTTATTTTCCCTCCAATTTTTCCAATTTCACGAACTCTGGTTTTCTCTTTAGCTTTCAGTGTTTCCTTAGCAGAAAATGCCTCTCTCAAACTCTTCTAACTCTCTGATAATCGAACGTTCAGCCAACACTCGTGGGAATCTCTCTCAGACCCACTATGTAAATTGTAACGACCCGTCCCGAATATCGGGATTTAATAATATTTAATGGTGATTTACTAATCTGGGATTAGTTGTGTGATTTCGGACGAATTGTGCAAAATGACCGTTTTGCCCCTAGGCGTGGGCAAAATGTTGACTTTTATTTCGGATGGTCAAATGGACTTTGACCGATGACCGTGATGTAGTTCGGGACGTCACGAGTTCATAGACAGGTGGCACGTTCGATTCCGATGTTCGTGGTGAAAGTTATGATGTACGGAAGTTCAAGGGCGTTTTCGTAATTTAGACAAATGAAGGGGAAATGTTGACTTTTTGACCGGGATGTCCGACGGCCGAGGGCCAAGGACCGTTACGGAGGTTTCGTCAATGCGAACGACAGGCGGCACGCCGAAATCGGACTTCGTACGAGGAAATTATGGTCTGAAACGTGAAATTGGGGAAGTTACGTCTCGGTAACTGTGTGGATTATTTTATTCTGAAATGGTGGTTGGAGGACACTTGGATGAGTGACAAGTGTCACTCATCCGACGGCTAGATTGGATCTTGATCCACTAATCATAAACTATATACTAAAGTTTCCACTATATAATAATTTAGGATTAAATCCCTGCTTTTGATCTGAGCCATCCATTCCACCCCCAGATTGCATCACAGCCGTCCATCTCATCCCTCCCTTCTATTTCTGATCATTCCTCCCTCACCCGTGAACAAGCAAAACAGAGAATTGGGTTCTGGCTATTGTCAATCTCCCTACCACAATTGATTGCACAAATGGATATCTGGTGATTTGGGGAAGGTTCTGGCTGAGGGAGAACACGGGGGACTGAGTGGGGAGGTGTAATTCGGGAATCAAATTTCGGGGAATTGGAGGGAATTTCGAATTGGAATATTTGGACCGTGACGATCAAAATGGAGTTTACCTTGAGTCTTCTGGGATCAAAACGATCAGCTTTGCTTCAAGAACGAAGAGAAACCATGGCGGATTGAGGAAGAACTGAGCTTCCATGGCAGCTCAAAGTCGAGCTTGTGTTCAGTGGGTTTGAGGTAAGTATTTCTCAAATTGACCTTGTAGAAATGTCCCTTACACTCTCACGATGCTAACTGAATGAATTAATTTGGAAACCAGGGACGATATCGTGAAACCCGATTGAAAACCCGTCGAGGATCGATCGAGAGTCGTGAGGATTTAGACCCTGATTTGTGTAATTCGATTTACAGAACTTAAATGGTGATTGATTACAAGGGATCAGTTGAAAGAACGGATTGAATCGATGTCGAATTGGGTGTGATTGAACCGGATCCTATCGCGGGTAATCAGACCCGTTTACCAGTCATTCGGGTGAAGAAGGAACACTGTAGCAGGCGCGTGGCTTTCACACGCAGCCACTCACGGCGGCGCGTGACGGCGCGTGGGCACGAATCTCGAGGTGAGGTCAACATGACTTTTATCCTATACAATGTAACGAACATTTTAGCGTTGGTTTCGTGCTGATCGGATCCCGTTTCAATATTGTTCGGGATGTCCGAAGGTTTTAAATCCAGTTTAAAAATACGTAAAAATTCGGGAAAATTACGGGACTTGAATAGGATGTTATTGATGAGGTTAGTGATCCTCTAATGTGATTTGAACAGGATTCGGAGTCCCGGTGATAGTGGTGTGTCCCGGGAAGGCCTATGGCACGCGTATCGAGGCGTTCGGTTAAACGGTCTGTGAGTGGACATTGGTTTCATAAATTCGATGCATGCATAACTGTTTTATGATTGTTATAATTATGATTAAATGATTTACTTTGGATATCGGTGAATTTAAATGATTCCACGTATTTCAAGGTGGATTACGTATTTGCACGTAAACCGAGGTTTTCTGGATTTGCACCGATTTCCATAAATGTGGTTGGATATGATTTCATGAAACGGTTACGAACTTGAATAATGTAAAATCGGGCCAGGGGCCCAGTTGAACTATGAAATCGGGCCAGGGGCCCAGTTAACATGTGGATCGGGCCAGGGGCCCAGTTAACTTGTGAAATCGGGCCAAGGCCCCAGTTGATTTCTACATACGATTGCGGGTCGGGGACCCTAAAATGGAATTGAATAAATGTTTTCTGGTTTACATTTTATATATGTTCACATGCTGGAATCAATAAATGGTTTTGATGATATTTCGGTTATGGCACGTTTCACGGTATTTGGGCATGAGACCCGTTTGATGAAACGTAACGATCGGTTCGGATTTTATCTATGTATACCTATATGTTTTGCATGTGGATATCTATAAAATGTATTTAGTACTGCACTGTATAAATCCTTCCATATGATACTGTCTCCTCCGGATGAGGTACCCCGGAGAGGTCACGGACGTCTAGAACGTCCAGCGTCTATGACGCTAAGCATCGGGGATGCTGTACCCGAACGGGGTTCGGGGATTGAACTCGGAAATTGAGACCCGAGTGGCACGCGTAGCCTTGTGATTGTGACCTTATTGACGTCAGGGACGTCAGACATCAGGGATGTCGGATTGGAGTGTATAGTGTAGTGGCTAAAATTATGGTTATGGTTTATATTATATGCCTTATGGTTCATATTACTGGATTGATGAAATAACTCTTGGATTGACTTTTGGAAATTGAAACTATGCTTTGGTCTTCGGGCTAAGGCCCTAATGGTTATTTCTAAATAAATGTGTGATCATTGGTTTTTGGCGCATGCATATGATTTTACTGAGGGGCATAAATGTCTTATAAATGTTTTTAACAGACTTGTTTATTTTCGTCCACTCACAGCTTTTGTTTTTAATGCCCTTCAGGTTGATTCCGGATACGACTGCAGCAGAGACTTGAGCATCGCACACCTCCTCCATCGATCCTTACGCGCTCTGGAAGCCCGTCTGGGCAATGGCAATCGGTTATCCCTTGTCTGACGCCTCTTGTCAGACGGGAGCATGATACATTCCATGGTAATCCCGGGGGGATTGGGATGGGTCGTGTCATAAATGGTTGTTTAATGGTTAATCGACCACCTACACGACCAATTGAGGGGAGTATCGGGCTGATGAGTTGTTTAATGGTTACGGGATTGTCTATGCGTCGTGTGGGAAACAAGAGATTGTGGGTGTGTGTAGGCAGAGCACGGGAAGGATTTTAAAAATTGGTCTGGGTTTGTTTGCGGGAAACAGAGACTCAGTGAGTCTGAGTGAGTTTCCACGTGTGTTGGGTCGCAATTCAGATAACAGGGAGCATTGGGAGTGAGAGGGATTCATTTGGTGTGTCTGAGAGCTGAGGAAATGAGAGGAAATTGGTGAGGGAATGCTTAAAAAAACCCGAAACCGTGTTTGAGCAATTCAAAATCTGAACTCGAAATGTAGGCCAACCCAAGCCAATTCGAGGCTCAATTCAGTCTTCTGGGACATCACTTAGTCGATCCAGATCAAGGGGACCGAAGCTCGAAGCCCGGGGAGCCATGGACAGTCACGACTGAGTTGCAGAAAAACCGAGCTTGGAGTCGTGGTCATGGAGGTAAGCTCTTGTGAAATTGAGTTCACAACCATCGTGAGGGTGAGTCTACGATGCTTCCCCACTAATCAATTGAAGGAAATCAGTGACATCGTGTTGAACTGGGATGATGAACTTCAAGTACGATTTGAGTTCAGTTGAGTTGGTTTTAGACCGTGTCGATTTGAATGAATGTTACAGACCCCTAATTGAGTGTATTGCGAGTCTATTTGTAGGATCAATTGAAGAAATTAGATGGTTTCTCGCAGGAATTTGATCGGGTCGAGTCGCGGGTGAAATGGCCTGTTTACCAGTAATCCGGGTTGGAACGACGACTGTACACCGCACTGTAGCAGGCGCGTGGCTTTCACGCGCAGCCGCTTGCAGCAGCGCGTGAGGGCGCGTGGGACGGTTTCTCAAGGTAAGTTCAAAACGACTTCTGTCCTACACGATGTGACGAACATTTTAGCGTTGATTTCAAGTTTATCGGACACCGTTTCAATATGGTTCCGAGGGTCCGAAGATTTATGTTACGTTTGTAATTAACGATTAATTCCCGGAAAATTATGGGAAATTAGTATGTTGTTATCTAAGCCCTTAGTGACACTGAAGTATGTTTTCGGGCAGGATTTGGAATTTCTGGAAAATATCGGAAATTACGGGAATGCGCGTAGCGCGGGAAAACGAGCTTATTGAACGGTGTGTGAGTGGACGTTGTTTTCAAAATTTAATGCATGCATAAATTATTTCTATGATTTTATGATTATGATTATAAGTTGTGATTGATTTTGATTTCCGTATTTATACGTATTCGATTTCCGTATTTATACGTATTTTTACTATACATGTGAAATTACACGTATTTCGAGACTATGGTCACTCGTGTGCTTAATGATGGTTAAATGAAAGAAGTTATATGAAATGGGGGTAAAATGATTTAAGAAGGTTGTTTATGATTGCGAGTGTGACTTACGATTTTGACACATTTTTTCGAGAACGTTCCGGATTTGCACGTTTTACGAGATTTCGAGTTATTGTGATTTGATCACTGTTGATGTTTGAATCTGGGAATTGAAATGAGACTTGTGATTTTGAGGATTTTAAAAATGGGTTTTGAGTATGTTTTGATTGGATCGTGATTTTGGTGATTATGATTGTGGTTTTGACGTGTTGAAAATGAGATTTGAGAAAAAAGTGATTTCTAAGAATTAAAATGGTGATTTCGGGCTTGATGCTCGGGGCACAAAAGTAACTTTGATTAACGAGAGAACGATTTTCGAAAATTGAAAGTGGATTCTTGGTTTGGGTTCGTGATGATGCTTCCGGATGCCGGCTTACGGAATCATTGTTGCGAATTCGAATTCGGGAATGAAAAAGGATTTAATAAAGTGATTTTGGTATGATTGTGCATGCCCGTGTTTAATGATGACTTGAACATGTTTTGTGAAGTAAGGTTTGGGAATTTGAATGTGGAAACTCGGACCATGGGTCCTGTTGTGAAAAATGTGATTTTGGGATGGATCCCACGTTGTCGTGATTGATAAATATTTTGGGGTTTAAAGACCCGGGTGCTATTGCTGGAGCACGTTTTGAGTTTAAAGACTCGGTGAATTGATGACGGGGGAGGGCCCTTAATGAGTTTAAAGACTCGTGAGTTTAAAGACTCGGTTGTTGTGATACCCCCGAGGCCTATTGATTATGTTTTGAGTTTAAAGACTCGTTGATATCCCGGGAAGGCCTGTTTATGCGCATGGTTTTGAGTTTAAAGACTTGGGCGCACTTGATATCCAGCAATATGATTGACTTGTGTTTTATTGATGATTCCTGATGTTTCAGTTGAGTTGGGCAGTGGCCCGGTATATGGTTGTTGGTTTTGGATCATGTTGTGCATTTGGTTTTGATTCGTGGTTTTGGGCTGAGGCCCGGTGTTTATGATTGCGGCCTAAGACCCGATGGTTGAGAAAGGAAAAATGATTTTGAGGTTCATACGAGTTTTTCCTTATGTCGGAATTTGATACACAGTTTTTCTTATGTGGAAAATCTTAACAGTTTGCAAAATGGTTTTTTGTATGCATGCATTCGTTTTTACACGGAGGGTAAAAACGTTTGTTGTAACTGTTTTGCTAAACTGATTTATTTTTGTCTACTCACACCTTTTGGTTTTTATTGACCCTCTAGGTCGTGGCACGTTGTTCGAGGCTGTACGAGGGGCGGAGGCTTGAGTAAGTACGTGTGGCTATCCCTGGTTTGGCAAGTACTGAGGGTAACTTGGGATTTTCAGTCATCTTGCCAGACGGGAGCAGGACCGGGCACGACTATCGATGCCCCTTTCGGGGGTGGTCCTGTCAATAGCTAGGGTTGATGTGCGTGTTTTCTTGTTTTAACTTTTTATCATATATATATTTCAAAGTTTGGGCTTTTAAGTAGTGGCAAGTGTGGGCTGTTTTGTTTTAATTTTTTTTTTTTAACATCTGATGGTTAATTTAATTTTGGACAGAGGCCTTTATTTATTGGGAGGCCCAAGTCCCAGGCCTTGTTAGCCTTGGGCTTGGGCCGGGCCTGTCCAAGGAAGGTGACATAACCTAGTTAGGAAAATCAAGAGATCAGATGAGAGATGGATGAAAACGAAATGGAAGTTAGGTGCATGGCGGACTCTCATTTTAAAAACATTTTTAGTAGTGCAGGTCTAAGGGATTAAGGGGAAATCCCTAATTTTGTCGTCCATATGGTTTCATTGCAAATGAATAAGGATCTCACTGCAGAAATCACCAAGGAAGACGTAAAACTTTCAAATGGGTCCCCCCAAGGTGCTTGGACTAGATGATTTTTCAGGAGTTTCTATCAAAACTACTAGGAAACAATAAAGGATGAAATGATGACCATGGCCAGAAACTTCTTTTAGGGTAACCTTCTAATTCACAAAATTAACTCCATCAATCTGGCTTTACTTCCGAAAGTATGAAATCTAGAATTTGTCTCCCAATTTAGGTCCATTACCCTTTGCAACTACTTCTATAAGATAATATCAAAGTTCTATCAAACCTATTGAAACCCCATCTTCCTTATTTGATCACACCACATCAAAGTGCCTCTATCTCGAGCAAGCAAATCTAAGATAATATCAGCATTACACATGAAGTTTAAAATGTTCCAACTTAGAAGTAGGCTCACCCAAGAATACAAGCATGTATGTGGTTCACCCAAATCGGGTTATATCCACGGTGTTTCCTCATTCTCATTAGTATAATAGTGTTTATTTGTACATGATACAATAGGCTTAGAACCTTTAGACAGAGAAAGTAAAGGTAGAGACAAGTGGGAGTTCTAAAGTCGAGAGAGAGTGTGTGATTTTTCTAGCGAGAGAGTGGGATCCCCAAATGAGTGTTCCTTATATAGGTAATATTAGTTCATAACGATGGGATCCAAGTATGAGTTTTAGTGATGGGTCTTGATAGTTAGCCCTGTTAGTGGACCTTGGAAATAGACTTTCCGTGATATTCGAAGTCTTATATATGGGCTCGTTGCTTTGTCAAATATAGTGTCAACAAGCACCCCAAGTTCTTGACTGAGGTGGACTGCCTCGGTTGATTCTCAAGAAAGTGCACTAACCGAGCAACTTTGTTGTTTTCATCCACTGCTCTGCTTGGTGTACCATCATCAGTCCCCCAAGTATTTGGTTAAGGTAGGATACTGAGTGGAAGAATCCTTTGTAATTTGTTATACATCTGAATGCATTGGTATTATAATGATTGTGCTATGGTAGTCACCTAGTGAGTATAACCCTGTGTACGAGCCTCAGTTCTAATGAGTGATTCTTTGTTGTATGGGTGTGCCAGTTGGCATTTTAGCTAAGTTTACCTTTTAATGCAGGCTTGGTAATGTTTTGAGTGGCTTGGTAATGTGTGGAGTGAAGGTATGCTCAATATATGTCGAGCAGCTCGGTAATCTGTTGAGCATATGCCCAAGGTTTGAGTGTAAGCCGAATGTGCTTGTACTCCGACTTGAATGTTTGAGTTGAGGCCAAGTGTTGAGTGTAGGCCGAGTGTACTTGTACTCCGACTCAAATGATTGAGTTGTTTGCCCATAGTCTGAGTGTGGGCTACGTGTTCCTATAGTCCAACTCAAATTTTTGAGTCATGGCCAAGTGCTGAGCAGCTTGGTAATGTATTGAGCAAATTTATACTCAGTAATGTGTTAAGTGGCTCGGTAATGTATTGGGCCAATGTATGAGTTCATGTATGCTTGGCATATATGCTGGGTATGTATGAGTTCAGGTATGCTTGGAATGTATGAGTTCATATGTGCTCAACATGTATGAGTTCATCGATGCTCAGTATGTATGAGTTTATGTGCACAGCTACGTATGCTTATGATGTTTATGATGTTCATAAGTTTCTGTTTTGAAGTGTTACCTAGTTGTTTGGAGTCATGTTATGTGGTCTTCCTTTGTATGAGCAGAGTCATTGCCATGAGGCATGTAAGTGTCACGAGAGGAAGACCGCTCGAGTGGTAGGTCAAGTGCGAGCGGATGCTCATCCAATTAATCATGACAGAGTGGTAATGTAACAACCCGTCCCGAGAACCGGACTTAGTAGACCAACTAAGGTGTGATTAGTAAGGTTAAATCTGTGGTTAGTTGGTCCCGATAGGATCTTTGGTGTAGAATGACGATTTTGCCCCTAGTTTGGGCAAAACAGTTGACTTTTAGTTCGGGTGGTCAAATGAGGGTTGACCAGTGACCAGGACGTAGTTTAGGACGTCACGAATCCATAGGCAGGTGGCACGCCTGATTCCGACATCCGAGGAGGAAATTGTGATGTTCGGAAGGTTGAGGGCATAACCGTAATTTGGGCAAAATAGTTGACTTTTTGGATAATCGAGTTTTGGTAGGTTGACCTAGGATGGTTAGGTAGCTTTCGACGTCCTGAGTTCGATGACAGGCGGCACGTATTCATCGGACTTACGAGGCGAGAGTTACGAGTCTAGGAAGTTTTGGTAAAACCGTAAAAATGTGTAAAACCGGAGGGTATTTTGGTCTTTCTGCACATTGGGATTTGTGCAGAAAGAAGGAAATGGACGGCTGGGATGGAGCCATTTGGTGAGAGAGTAAGGAGGATTGGTGACATGTGGCAAGGGGCTAGAGGATTCTGGGAGAATCCTGTGTGGTCTCAGCCCAAATAATTGGGGTGCACTCGTGCTTACCCGTGGCTGTTCTTCGATAAACACAGAGAAACAGAGTGAGTTTGTGAGGAGGAATTGGGGAGTGATCGTGGCTGGTGATGAGTTCTGGTGAGTGAGGGAGGAACAAGAGACTGAAGGGAGGCTGGTAGTCATGAATTGGTGATGCGATCGTGCACGGCGGCACGGCGGAGGTGCGGAGAAGTTTTGGAGGAAACAGGGAGCCTGAGAGTTCGAGGTGGTGGCTACGCCGTGGGGTGAGACAAATCAAGGCGAGGGGAGGCTGAGGAGGTTGCAAGGAGTCCAACGAGCACCGTGGTAGGCGGCGGTGCGCACGGCGGAGCTGCGATCGAAAGGTAAGCTTCCTTGCTCTGTTTTCCCGTGAAAGTTCATTTGGAAAGTCGTGAGGTTTGGCTGAGAGTCGAGAGGATAGGAGGTCGGGGTGATGTTCAGGGAGGTCCTAGGAGTGGTTTGTGATGGTCGCCGTGACGGGGGCGTACACGGCGGAGCTTAGGTGAAGAGGAGTCTCTGTTCCCTGTTTCGGCCGTGAACTTCGAACCCAAAGTCGTGGACGTCTGGGGTGAGTCGAGGGTAACGGAGATTGGTTCTAGGTTCAGTAAAGCCTTAGGGATCGTCTGGTGTCGCCACTGTGACGGGAGGTGACCGGAGTAGAGGAATCGTGAAACAGGGGTTTGATGGCCGTCTGGTTCGAGCTTGAATCGACGATGACGGGACTGTGTCGAGGTTAGAGGAGTTAGGGAATGGATTCGTGGTGTTTGGACGAAGCTGCAGGAGAAGAAAGAGGATGAAATGGTGGCCGGACGGCGGAGAACGGTTCTCGCCGGTCCAGTTGCAGCGGCCGGTTCAGCACAGTGCGTGGAGGTTGTTGACGGTGCACTGTAGCTGGCGCGTGAGGGCCACGCGCAGCCACTTTGGGCGGCGCGTGGGGGCGCGTACGGCGGCGGATGGGAAAGTGGTCAATATGGTTTTTGGTTCAGGAGTTCTGGTGAATTCAATGGAATTGGTTTCGGGGCAATCGGACGTCGTTTGAGGTTAGGTCCGCGAGGGTGAAAGTTTAGGGTCCCGGGTTCTTACGTTTAGGATTCGAGGATTTTGAGGGAATTTAGGTGAGTGTTTGTAGGCGTATTAGTGACGTATTTTGACGGTGTTTGACAGGATCGGATTTCCCGAGGAAGCCGAGGAACGGGCTGGACGTTCGGGACGCGAGTAGGGCTCAGTACTGTGAGTGGACCCCTTCTCTAAACTCGAGCATGCATAACTATTTTCAATACTTGTTTACTCATGATTTCGTGTTTATTGAATATGCTATGTTGGTTTTACATATTTACACGTTTTTCGAGGAAATACGGTATTTGGCACATTTTACGAGAAATGTCGATTTCTGTGAATAATACCATGGTTTTGAGATTTCAATTGATAAGTGGTTTTCATTGGTTAGAAAGGGATTTTGGAACATGATTTCGATAATAAAGGTTTTCGGTTTTAGAAACGGATTTCGGAAATGGAAGTTGGTTTTAAAATTGAAAAGTGGCTTCCGGATTTGGGTTCAAAATGACGGTTCTGGCTGCCGGAAGGGCATCGGACCAGTGGTTTCGGATTCGGGTTTGGATGTGGATTGGTAAATGGGTTTCAAATGGTTTTGGGATTGGATTTGCTGGATCTGGTTATTGGGTTTAAAGACCCGGATATATGTGACGGGGGACCGGCCGGATTGGGTTTAAAGACCCGGATTGAGTTTAAAGACTCGGGAGTTTAAAGACTCGGATATATTGATTTTCCCCCGTAGGCCTTGAGTTTAAAGACTCGGATATGATTAAGGCCTGGATTGAGTTTAAAGACTCGGGAGTTTAAAGACTCGGATAGGTCCAGCAGGTTTGATCGGGAAAATGATGATGTGATATTATGATTTATGATATGGTTTTATGATTCACATGCTGTGGTTTTTCTAACTGTTTTATAGTGTTTCTGTTTCTTATGATGCGGTTTATGGTAAATTGATTTATAATTGTGTTCGTAATTATTGGTTATGCATGTGGTTTTTAAAACGGAGGGTTAAACTCGATTTTCGTGTAAAAGGGTTTTGAACTCTTGTACTGTTTGGTCCACTCACACCTTCTGTTTTAAATTGCCCTCCAGGTTGTGGAGCGAGCGCGGGGTCTTGACGTCGAGGCAGGGTCCGAGGCATAGAAGGGACGTGAGGGATCCCAGAATAGCTTACAATCTTCCGTGTGCGTGTACCTTATCGGGTTTTAATTCTTTGTATTTTGTACTAGGTTCTGTAAACGATAACTTCGGGATATTTTGTTTAATTACTCCTGCGTCTGATGGGGTTTGAGTGAGTTTTACTTGAGTATTTGTGTCGGGGAGTCAGACGGGAGCGGGATTTACCTCGGATTTCGGGGTGGAACCGGGGTGGGTCCTGACAGGTAATGCATCCAAATCGTGGTGGAAGAGCAGAGCAGCGCCAATTGGATGGTGGACATACCAGATAAGAGTTGCAGTGGATGAGTCATCTTGGTCTGCCAAGTATGGTAGGCCACTCATCCAATTTTTCATGATAGAGTTGTAGTGCATCCAAATTATAGTGGAAGAGTAGAGCCCACTCTGCCATAGGTGATGAACATTTTGCATTGAAAGGAATGTAGGGCGACAACCTATTCCATCTTTCCAAAGAGGAGCAATGTGGGCGAATGCTTCAATTTGTGTAGACGATGAGGAGCGAAAAATGGAGTCCCTTACTAATTGAATTTTTGTAGCTCGGTGTTGGTACCACTCGGTGGAGTTGACCCAAATTGGGCTATGTCCACGATGTTATCCTATTCTCATTAGTATAATAGTCTTTATTTGTACATGATACAATAGTCTTTGAGCCTTTAGAGAGAGAAAGTAAATGTAAAGAGAGGTGATAGCTCTAAAGTTTGGAGAGTGTGTGATTTCTCTAGTAAAAGAGTGGGATCTCTAAATTAGGGTAGTATTATTCCTTATATAGGCAATATTAAGTCATGATGGTAGCACCCAAGTATGGGTTTCAGTGATAGACCTTGACGGTGACTCTTGTTAGTAGGCCTTGGAAATGGGTTTAACGTGATCTTCAAGGTCTTCTGTACGAGCTCGTTGCAAAGTTAGATATATTGTTAAAAAGTTTCCCAAGTTTTTGACTGAGGTGGACTACCCCGGTTGAGGACTTCTAAAGAAAGTGCACTAACCGAGCAACTCCTTTGGTTTTGTCATCCGCTCCACTCGGTGTATGCCAAGTCCTTGGTCGAGGTAGGATACTAAGAGGAAGACTCCTTTGTACTTTGTTGTACGACTGAGTGCATTAGCATTGCAGTGTTTGTACTCTGGTAGTCCCCCGGTGAGTATAACCCCGTTTATGAGCCTGAATGCTTACGAGTGATTTTTTGTTGAACGTGTGTTCCAGTTGGCATAGTAGCTAAGTTTAGCTTTGAATGTGGGCTCCGTAATATGTTGAGAACCTTAGTAATGTGTTGAGTGAATGCCCAAGATTTGAGTGTAGGTCGAGTGTGTCTGCACTCCAACTCGAATGATTAAGTCGAGGCCAGGTGTTGAGTGTAGGCCGAGTGTGCTTGTACTCTAACTCAGATGTTTGAGTTGTTTGACCAAGGTTTGAATGTAGGCCACATGTGCTTGTACTCCGACTCAAATGTTTGAATCGAGGCCAATTATTGAGCGTAGGCCGAGTATGCAAGTACTCTAACTCAAATTTATTAGTCGTATGCCCAAGGTTTGAATGTTTGTTGCATGTGCCTATATTCCAACTCGATTATTTGAGTCGAGGCCAAGTGTTGAGTAGCTCGACAATGTGTTGAGCAGCTCAACAATGTGTTGAGCGAATGTATACTCCATAATGTGTTGAGAAAATGTATAATTGGTAATGTGTTGAGCAACTAGGTAATGTGTTGAGCGAATGTATGAGTTCATGTATGCTCAGTATGTATGAGTGTATGTATGCTCGGTATGTATGAGTTCATGTATGCATGGCATGTATAAGTTCATTTGTGCTCAACATGTATGAGTTCATCGATGCTTGGCATGTGCGAGTTTATGTATGCTTATGATGTTTATGATGTTCATAAGTTTCTTTTTCAAAGTGTTATCTAGTTGTGTGGAGGCCTGTTAGGAGGTCTTCCTTTGTGTGAGCCAAGTCATTGCCATGGGGCATGTAAGTGTAACGCGAGGAATACCGCTCAAGTGGTAGGTCAAGTGTGGGAAGCTGCTCATCCGAATAATCATGACAGAGTGGCAGTGCACCCAAATAGTGGTGGAAAAGCTGAGCAAAGCCTACTCGGATGGTGGGCATACTGAGATAAAATTTGTGGTGGATGAGGCATCTTGGTTGGCTAAGTGTGGTAGGCCACTTATCCAATTCATCATGACAGAGTGGTTGCGTACCCAAATTGTGATGGAAGGGTAGAGTAGAGTCCACTGGATAGTGAACATACTGCGATAGAAGTTTGTAGTGGATGAGTCATCTTGGTCGGCCAAGTGTGGTAGTGATAGGACCCATCCCTAATTTTCTTGAAAGTCAGACTGGTCTTATTCACGTCTGTCATTTCTTGTGAGACGATGGATATCACTAAGTGACTACAAAAAATATGCTCATTTATAGCATTTGACTATAGCACTTGTGCACACGTGCTATGAAATGTGTAAGTTAAAAAAAGTCTGCTCTCAAATTCTTTAAAAAAAAAAAAACTGCTCTCAAGTGAAACTCTCTCTGCGTCTCACTTTCGGTCCCTCTCGATGCTCAGGAGCATAATCACCCTTCCAATCCTTCGATCGCCTCTCTCTATCACGATATCCAAGCCATCCTGAAAGACACAAACCAAGGAAAAATCCCAACCATTTTTTCTCGTAATAGTTGAACCCTAAGCCACCTCCATTCAATCGATCACCAGGAAGTAGCTACTGACCCCCAAAAGGAAGCAAACACAAACCATCATCAATTTTATCGAACTCCCATCTTTATGCTCCACTAGGGTTCCCACTGCAGATCCGAGCCAAGTCCAAGTAATCGTCTCTTTTTGAATCCGAAAAATGTTCTCCCTATGAAGGCAAATTTTATTTACCTCATTTCTGCATTCATTTCAATTTTTCTCATTTCTTTGAAATCTACTGGAGTTTCAGTTTTGGACAGGCTCTGAAAATTGTTAAAATTCAACAGGTTAGAATTTTGAATGTGACTTTGTATTTCTTACTGCCCCAATTGATTTCTTATTACTGATAGCATCTTATAACTACAGCCACATGCATCATTCTTGACCACCACGGAAGATTATGTTAAGGAGGATTGCTGCAGTTCAATGTTTAGGAAGGTATGATGCATCATCTTATTTCTTTTGGAAATTTCTTGTAACTTCTTCCATTTCTTTGTTGCATTGTTTTTTAGAGTTAATAATGGCTAGAGGCCCTGCAAGCTCTCTGTTTCCCATTTATGCTTCTTAGAAAAACATATCTAGGTTTAGTGTTTTGGTATGGAATTAATATCTTGGTTCCTTTAGATCATATGACCGCTCTGTGCACAAGTTCTGGAACATTTTCTTCAAGAAGTCTTTGGCTGATGTTCGAAGGTATGTGGCATCGTTTGGTCCTTCTAGTGTTGCAGTTAAGTTTTTGTTTCCTGTATTTGTTGATAATTGTTTGGAAGAGTTTCCTGAGGAGATCAGGTGGTTTCGTAGTATGATTGCTTCTATGGATCTCACTAAGCCACATGCATAGTTTCCATTTGTGCGGGCTATGAAGCATAAGATAGTTTATCACTATTGATTCGTTTAAAAGATTTTCTACCAAATCTATATTCAGAAATGGAACATGTCATGTTGATGTGGGAAAAGAGATTGTCTCATTTCTTTGAGATCTGCCACAGCTTCCGTTTTGGTTGGGCTCTGAAACTCATTAAAATTGGACAAGTTAGGATTTTGAAGGTGACTTTATATTTCTTACTTCCCCAATTGATTTCTTATATAGATAGCATCTTACGAAGGTATGATGCTTCATCTCTTTTCTTTCGCACATAATTCTTTCTAATGTATAATAATTGGTGTCTTTGTTTCTCTAGATAATGTATACCTGAGCCTTTATACATGCATCATGACATTTTTCAACTCTGCTCAACTTATAGCATTTTACCATAGCACTAGTGTATGAAATGTGAAAGTAAAGAAAAAAAAAAGACCTAAACGCTATGGAAAAGGAAGAAAACTCGCGCCCAGGGAAAATGAAAGGAAATCAGCAGGGGAAACCAAAAATTAGTGGCCCGCTCGTCCTCAATTTTCAAAAAAAAAAAAAAAAAAAAAAAATCTCTCGAGTCCTACTGTTAGCCTCACTTAGGGAAAGAAAAATCAAACTCTCTCTCAATCTCTCACATTCATATATATGGTAATTTTATTTGAGTACTTATGCTTTATTGTTGTTTAGCTTATGCTCTAAGGCCAATTTATAGTATATTACCTTGTTGAAGTTATATCTGAAAAGTATATATTCATTAGGCATCCTTTAATTATATTATTTTCAGAGGGTAATTGGAAATTGAAATGGTTTTCAATTATATGTTATTTTGGTTCCGAAGGGAAACTAGAAATTCAACTTGATGTTATAATAAACAACATTTGACTAATTATGAGTTTCTTACCAAAATTTATACTTCTGTTTATTCTAGTGATGTTTGCACAGCTGTAGTTAGTGGCCTTAACTGAAAAGATCAGAGAGAGCTAACGATGAGACTCATGCAACATCAATAGATATAATTTATTTTCCAGTAAATTTTGTCTTTATATGCTAATTTTACTCTACTAGCTCAGAATCTTCTACTAACATTTGAATCATGCGGCTTGCAAGTTGGTTTGACAAGCTCAGGTTGGATTGGTGCTGATGTTTGCTATCTCAATCTCCATTAAACATCTTGCATTCCTTATGGAGGAGGCGGTTCTGGTATGTAACCTCATGTAACCACCAAAACTGAATCTATGAGTCCAACAACGAAACTCAATCTCTTTCCTATTGGAAAATAAATCATATACAAACATGTGCATTCATCTCACTTCCTTGATGGTTATGCCTTATGTTTATGTTGATCCCTTGATGTTTATGTTTAAGTTGGTTATCCTTCATGGTTATGCTAATTCTGTCCTCAAGGTTTCTATTTGGGAGAAGTATGATTACTTCTTGCTTGTTGACAATAAAATTGATGCAGCTATTTAGTGCTATGATTTTAAATGCATTTATTTTTTTTTTAATTTTACAGGACAATATGTTCATAATATCAAATTTAAAAGCTGCAGCCATTATAGTTTTGAGGTTAAGATGATAAACATTGTCTATCTGGGTACTAAACCAACAATATAATAGAAACCAATGGATAGTTTTGATTTAGTTGCTAGAAATCAATGGAGTAAAAGGTTTGGGTGGTACCCAGAATTTTGTGATTTATTGGATGGAATTGTTGTACAATGTGGAAGAAATTGTTGTCTTAGTTTTGTCTGTGATGAGGAAACCGATGTCTGATTGGTGTATGGATATCAATTGGAATAGTCTGACAATGAGCTCCGAGAGTGGAAATGAGAATTGCCTTGGATATGCTGTGAGGGATCCATTTGGAGTTCTATCCGAATACAAATTCAGCCGCAGGTATGGATAACTTCTAAATGAAGAATAAGTTCAGTTAGTAAGTGAAAATAAGCAATTTAGCTCGATCTATTAATGAGAAGAAACCTAGCTACAATTGGGATTTTCTTTTATCAATTACTTATTGCTTCAGCTTCGAGTCAAATGTTGATATTTTAGACTGATAGTTGCAATCATGATTAGTATTTTTAGGTCAATGTGTAATTAATTTGTAACAAGACTCACTAAAGTTAAAGGCTAGGAAGTACTAAATTGAGAACAATGACAATATTTCTCCTTCAAGGCTCACTAATTGTTTCCATATTTTCTACTTCTCATTTTCTACACTTTCTGCGTTTTCATTTTCTGCACACTATTTTCTGCATATTATTTTCTGCATTTTCTACATAGCTGCATATTCTCTTTCTGCTGTTTCTGCATTCTCTTTGAATTTTCTGCATATAGAAATCCATTTTCTGCACTTTTATCCAGTTTCTGCAGTTTCATTTAATGCATTTTCTGAAGTTTGCACCTTCAAATATGTATCATGGATTTTGGGTGAAGGAATTGGAGGGACACTAGCAGCAAATTAAGCTATATATGAGTCTATGCATGCAAGGTTGATTACATACTTTTATAGTTATGAAGTTTGTGATTTCTGGATATATAATCGTATGTTTAGTAGAATGGATATGAAACTTTATGTTGAATACAGCTGATATATGGATATGAAGTTTATGATTTCTGGATATGAAGCTTTATGTTGAGTACAATGGATATGAAGTTTTTCATATTTGATTTTTAGATTGAGTGTGCTGTTTTATTAATATTATGCAATGAATTTATGAATATATCTTGTGTTTGATAGTAGAAAAATATGCTAAAAAGCTCTAGAAGAAAATTTGGAAAATCATTTGGTTGAAATAACAATCAGAAATTTGGAAACTTTTTTCATAGAATTCCAAAAAAGCGGTTATTAGAACTTATCACAACATTTTCAAACCACTGTAAAAACATTAACAATAGCACTTTCGAAACGCCATAAAAGATCAAATTTCTATAGCGTTTAAAACGCTGTGGTAGATGCCATAGCTAATATAGCGTTGCTTATTGCATCGTTTTCTTTAACGTTGTAAAAGGCTATAACAACATTTTCTGCCCGCTGTAATAGGCCTTTTCTGACGTAGTGATTTCATTCATGTCCATATCTTATTAGATGAACCAAAATATGTCCACTTTTGCGGGGTTCTGCCCACCTCTAATCCAATAACCCGCCAGGTAGTGGATTGTATCGACTATGTTCGCTCTTACTTCCAATATATTTATCCTAATTGAAGAATCAAAATATGTCCACTCCTGCGGGGTTTTGCCCACCTCTAACCCAATAACTCGACAAGCAGTGGATTGTACTAGTTTGACTATGTTCGGTCTTACTTCTAATATATTTATCCCAATTTGCGATGTCAATTATATGGTAAAAACATTAACTAACCATAAACTTAAAAATACAAATTCGTCCACATATTCTTATTATTAAATCTCATATTGCATCACATAATACATAACCATATAGTAACTAACTTAATAACTTCTATATATCAAGAGCCACATTTGCAAGTCCTTATCTAAACTACTCTTTTCATATATCCTTAAATCTTTGTAATCACTGTAATTCGCCATTAAAGTTCCTTGACATCAACATATACATAACAATATAATCACACATTAAACCCTTTAATCACACTACGCCAGAGATGGACATTTACAGTATGCCAAAAACGTTGTAATAGAAAATTACAACGTTAAAGAAAACGCCGTCATTGTCCACGGTGTAGTAGGGGTGGAACATATTACAGCGTTTTCAAAGCGATGTATATTCATCTGTTATAGCGTTTTAAAGTGTTGTTAAGGTTTTTACAACACTTCGAAAATGCTGTGACTTCCAGGCCATACAATTGTTATATGATTCCATAGCGTTTGTGGAGAACGCTGTGATTGTTTTACAGCTTTCCTTGGACACAATGTACCATTTGACAGCAATTCTGAAACACTATAATAGCTTCTAACCATAGCGTTCATATGTAATGCTATAATAGATATGATGTTCTATAGCTTTTTAAAACGTTGTAGATTAGTTTCCGTAGCTTTTTTAAAATGCTATGAAACGTTCCCAAATTTTCAATTATTATGGCTACCAAATAAAATTCCAAATTTCCTTCTACATCTTAGTAGACTTTCTTACCATCAAACACAATATACATTCATAAATTCATTGTATAATATAAAAGAAAACAAAACATTCAACCCATAATCCAAGTACAAATAACTTCACATCCATTGTATTCTAAAGCTTTGAATCCAAATGCAGAAACTTCATATTCGGAAATCATAAACTTCATAACCATAAAAATATGTCATCAACCTTACATGCATTGACTATCATATATAGCTTAATTTCCTGTTAGTGTTCCTCCATTTCCATAATCCAGAATCCATGATTACATGACCGAAGCTGCATAACAATTTAATGACATCAACTTCAAAAAATGCATAAAATGAAACTGCAGAGACTGCATAAAAGTGTAGAAAATGAGAAGCATAAAATTCAGAAAATGGGAAGCTGAAAAATGCAGAAAATGAGAAGCAGACAATGCAGAAAATGAGAAGCTGAAAATGCAAAAATGAGAAGCTGAAAATGCAAAAATGAGAAGCTGAAAATGCAGAAAATGAGAAGCTGAAAATGCATAAAAGAATTAGACAAACGTGTAATCATTTCATTGTTCTATCCTCACTACAATTAGACAAAGTTAAAAGAAATTTGGGAATTCTTACTTACCGCCCACTTAAGCATAATAATTTTGTCCGCAGGCCATGCGACTAAACTTCCAATAGCTTCTTCCATACAATCCATTGCAGATGAAGGTTTCCACAAACTCGCATCCGGTTTCTTTACTATATCTACCCAAACACTCATGGCATTAGGGTCAAGCAGAATGTGATGAATTAGTTGTTTTGGGTCACTTGAAAACCAATGTCCTTCAGCTACAATTTCAAAGGATCCTTCACAATCTAACAACTTGCACTTGGACTTGGTTTTTAAGGCTGAGCCTATACTCTAGCAACAATTCAAGTAATACAAAACAACAGTTAGGTACCAACTATTATATTTTGAAACTAATTCGCATTCACATAGTGATAGTTATATCTTAATGCAAAAGAACTAACTATATTACCATTGGTGGAGACAAGTTGTCTTGCTCCTGACTACACTTAGGTTTCTTTTGACTTAATTTTTCAGCGCTTGTAGGAATTTTTTCAAACTCTTGAATTCGCTGCCTCTTGCTGTGAATAAATGATTTAGTGAGTCTTGAAGTTGAAATATTATCATGGTTCTCAATTTGATGCTTCTTGTCCTTTATAACTTTGTCCACAGGCCAAGCAATTGTACTTCCAATATCATCTTCAATATAAACCATATCATATTTAGGCCTCCATAGAAAAGTTTTAAGTTCCTTAACTAGGTCCACCTTAACGCTCACAATGTTAGGCTCAAGAGGCACATCATTAATAAGAACAGTAAGATCATTAGAAGACCAACATCCTTCAGCAACTATTTTTGGTGCACGATACCAATCTACCAACTTGCATGTGATGATTGAGCGCATACTCACATTCTAATCACATTAAAACATGAAAACAAAATATATCATGTCAAAAAATCTCTAGAAATTTTAGGATGATACTACTTGCTATATTATAAAGCACGATAAATGAATATTACCGATTGAGAACAATCGTTGGGAGCCTCTTCACTTGTTTCCATCCAAACTATGTCAGCTGGCCATGCAATTGTACTCTTAACTGCATCAACAATAAAAGTCATCTCCATTGTTGGCCTCCAGAAATGTACTTTAGGTTTCACTACTCTATTTACCCAAACTTTCTTTGCATTCGGTCCAAGGGGTATATTATTAACGAGCTCTGTAGGATCACTAGAAGAACATTGACCTTCTGCCACTTTTTCACTTGATCCAGACCAATCTAGGAGTGTCCACTTGTTGGTGGAGATAGTATTTACACTCTATTATAAGATAAAGTTTTACAAATTAGAATTCATATTTCCAATGATATAATATATAATTGGAAATTACTATATTAGAATAATTAGTGTACCTTTGGAGAAGATATATTATCATGTTCACAGCTTGGTTGAGCCTACAGTTTTGTAGATTTGATGATTTAAATTAATAAGGGCTCAACATAGCTTAATTTTAAGAATGGTCCCAAAATATTAGGCACATACCTGATTTTTAAGTATGGCCTCAAGTAAGCTCTCCAAATTACTTAACTTATCCTTCATTGCTATATGATCTTCTTGCATTTGCAACAAATGTTTGTCCCTTGCTTGTATGAAAGCTAGTTTAGTAACCGTCATTCCTTTTCCCATTCCTTGTATTCTTCCTTTAGCCTCCTGCCCAAACACTTGAGAGATAGCATCGTCCTTCACATTACTTGTTGATGATGAAGGTGATTCTCTTTCAATGTTTTCCAACCTTGCCTACAAAAATTGCAAACTAATTATTCACATCCACTACAAAATATCATCGTATAAATATGAAATTTCATAGGAGTTAAGCTCTTACAATCGTTTCAGCTACTTTTGTGTTCACCGGTTTACCATCTTTTCGTGTGCGCGATTTAATCCATACTTTAACCTTAGAGATGGAAGCCGGATTTTTGCTTTGTTTTTTCTGAAAATTATGCAAACTATATGTTGAGTCCATGTACATATGAGTTTATCACTTCAGTGATACTTTGTTTTTATATATGAAATAAATGACTTACCATATCAGCAGCCAATCGAACAATTCCCTTCCGACTACATGTGTGTGGGATTTGTTTACTCCTCATTTCTATGAACTTAGCACGTTTAGCCTAAAAACCAGCACAAAAAATGCGTTAAAACCCAGCTATATAATTGAAAAATAAAACTAAAACACCATGCTAAAACAAGAAACTAAGACAACAAACCAAAACATCAAACTAAAATGGAAAACCAAAACAGCAAACTAAATGTTAAAAAAACTAAATAAAAAACAAATGAATTTATGAACAGCAAATAACACGAAAAAAATGACATATCACCTTGAATTTTGTATTTGTTTTTTATTTGACAAAGGTCCTCCACTCTTCAACCGAACTTATGTTATCATGACGAAGTTTAAGCCTTTCTTCTTCATTCCATGCCTTGAGTATTTTGTTGACCAATACTGACTTTGAGCACCTAAAGATACATCCCATCTCCTGAAATATATAATCCTTTTTCCAAGTGTCTTCCACATTGTATCTTCACTGAAAAGAGTATGCAATTGGTAATAATTTAATCTGACCATTCATCTTAAATAAATATTCAAGAGTCGTCAGATGTACCTTAAAGACGCCCACAGTATTGTTTTATACACAGCAGAAAGTTTCCTCTAGTCTGCAAGTGTTATAGGGACTACCTCTCGCACAAGAGGTCCTAAGTAAGAAGACAATGATACTGAGCCATCTCCACATGGTTGACCAGTTTCAGTCCATTCGATATCAACACGATTATTAGAATCCAAGGCAATGTTCTTCATTTTGGTTGGACCTCTCTTCCGTTTGACTCTTTTTGCCTTTTCTGTGCCAGTTGCTACTGGACCTTGGGCAGTTGGGGAGATCTCAGGTTCTTCGTGTTCTTGCTAATTCGGTTGTCTAATAGGTTTAGGGATCTCATCTCTTGCTAGTGAGTCTATAGTTGGACCTCTCTTCCGTTTGACTCTTTTTGCCTTTTCTGTGCTAGTTGATATTGAACCTTGGGCAGTTGGGGAGATCTCGGGTTCTTCGGGTTCTTGCTGATTTGGTTGTCCATTAGGTTCAGTGATCTCATCTATTGTCAGTGAGTCTATGGTTGGACCTCTTTTCCGTTTGACTCTTTTTTCCTTTTCTGTGCTAGTTGATACTGAACCTTGGGCAGTTGGGGAGATCTCAAGTTCTTTGAGTTCTTGCTGATTCGGTTGTCCATTAGGTTCAGGGATCTCATCTCTTGCCAGTGAGTCTATGGTAGCTTCTGCTATTGAGTCAACAGGTGATGTCTTAGCTGGTAATTCAAGTGCATGGGAATCTTCTCTAATTGCCACACAAGGACATTTCCCACGTGGACGGACTTCCTTGTTTGGTTTATGACTTCCCAAATCTTTTAGGAACGATGACCTTGTATGGACCATTCTTAATGACCTGCATATAAGAAAAATAATATGATAAAAACAACACACATCAGCTTTTAAAAAACAACGAAAGATAGAAAGCTAAATGATGTCTCATTTCACTAACACATAAAAACACACTTGCATAAATGAGTTAAAGCTTAAGACTAAATATCCATTTAGATTAGACTATAAAATAGCACCACATCACAGCTCCCTAACATCTGTAATAAACCAATCAAAATCATAAGTATAACTATACTTGGACCTCAAAATATCAGCTAACTAAGCTGATTTAGTTACAACATTTTCCTAGTAATTTTTCTTAGCCTAACAATGACCGGAAAGTGACATTTGTCACTCATATATGCCCTCATAATCATCCCTAACATATCTACATTCATCCTCATCATTATCATCAATATCTTCCTCGTTTCCTTGTGTTGTGGAACTTGAATGTGCCATTTCATCATACTCTTCTAACTCATGAAAACCTCTTGGTCTGGCCTTCAACACTACATACCAATTAGACGAATCATATTCTCGTGAGTAGAAAACTTGATTGGCCTGAGATGCAAGAAGGAATGGATCCCTCACAAATTGGTTTTGACCTTGGTGCAAGTTAACTAGTGTATGTCCATCTTCCACCCTAACTCCACTTCCAACATTTGCCCAATGACACTTAAAGATGGGAACATAAAATTCTTGGTAATCTAATAAAACTATATCTGTTAGTATCCCATAATATTCTACTATGTCAGCTACTTGTGCATTATCTTTTGCACTAGCTCTGCACATGGTTGTCGCTTTATAAAAGACACCACTATTTGGTGTAGTTCTATCAACTTCCTTGGTATGGAACAGAAAATTGTTGATCATATATCCAGAATACGACATTGCAGTTGATCGAGGACCATTTGCAATCCATTTTAGTAAATCTGAACATGTACTTGAATAAGAATCAACATGGATCTGCATGGAGAAAAAAAACACAAACAAAATCAGTGATGAGCCAAGATTTGTCATCCTAAAATGTGCTTTAAATAAACAAAGAGTATTGAAAACAAACAACCTTCTCTTTTAACCAATTTGCAAACTTCTCGGTGTGTTGTTTCCAAATTAAGTTTGAATTTTTCTGTAGCTTGATGTTTGCTTGATGTAAATCATTCAAATGAATCCTAATGAAATTCAAAAATAAATTATTCAAATCTAGACTTATTTGTGTATACATGAAAATAAGAATACTTACTCTAAAAAATGGTTCCACTACATCAGTATTGAATAAAACATTACGATGTGCAATTTTTTTCTCCTTATGACCTAATGTAATTGATCTACCACCAGAAACAGGACGACCCTCAAGAATTACGTCATTCACTAAACCTTCATCGCAAGTGTAACAACTCGTCCCGGAATTCGGGATTAGATTAGTAACTAACCATGATTAATGGGGGTTAATCGGTGATTAGTTGGGTGGAATCGGACGAACGGTGCAAAATGACCGTTTTGCCCCTGGTTGTGGGCAAAACGTTGACTTTTTATTCGGGCGGTCAAATGGACCTTGCCCGATGACCGTGACGTATTTTGGGACGTCACGAGTTCATAGACAGGTGGCACGTCCGATTCGGACGTACAGGGTGAAAGTTATGACGTGCGGAAGTCCAGGGGCATTATCGTAAATTGGACGTTATAAGGGGAAAAAGTTGACTTTTTGTTTGACAATTGATATCCATATGACTCGATGACCGTTATGTTCGTCTCGACGCCCTGAGTACAACGACGGGCGGCACGCGTCAATCGGAGTTCGAATGACCAAGTTGCAGGTCTAGATTGCTTGAGGGCATTTTGGTAAATTGTCAATTGATGGCAAAATGGTAATTCAGCCTTGGGGACAGCCGTGGGACAGCCGTGCGCGGGTGGTTTCCCCTCAGAAAAACAGAGCATGGGCGGGGGAGAATTGTTTAGTCTGCCCAAGGAATTGTTGAATTCTTTTTACCTGATAATGGCTGAGTGGGAGAGTTGTTTAAGGACTTTGAGGTAGTGGCATAGGCTGGTGCAAACCCAGTACACGGGGAGGATTAAACCATGACATTTTTGGGCGGTGCGGGAAACCCTTTGTGCAGAGAGACCAGAATGTCTTCCCACGGGTGTTGGCGTCGTGTGCGGTCATCAGAGTATGTGGGGGTGCTGGTACTTGGGTCTGAGAGTGCACATTCGTGGGCTGGTGTATTCAAACTGTGCGGGTGTCTCTGAGGGAAAAACAGAGTGTGAGTGATGGCTGGCCATTTTTCTACTAGAGCAACTCGGGTGCGAGTTTGAGGCAGGGTGAGAGAGTGATTATAGTCGAGTGTGTTGGGTATGTGGGGATGCAGTGGATTGAACGAGTGGAACTGCACCCAGAAACCCGAAGCTCGTGTTTGGAAAATTCAAACTCGAATTCGAAATGTAGGTCGACCCATGGCAAATTAAGGCCTCATTTAGCCTCCTGGGGTTAAGTCGAGTCGATCCAGGGCGATTGGGAGGTAACTGGATGCTGTTACGGTTTCTGATCAGACCTGGTGACCGGGAGGAAAATCGAGCATTGAGTTGTGGACTTGAAGGTAAGCTCTTGCAAAATTGATTTCAAAATCATCCTCAGAGTAAGTCTTCGATGCTCCCTGGCCAGTTAATTGAAGGAAAACGGTGACGGTTTGCTGAACAGGAACGTTGAACCGTGATTGGGACAGGAGGTTAGTTGGTCTAGTTTTAGGCCGTGACGATTGAAATGGATGTCACTGACCCTTAATTATGTCCTTCATGATGCTATTTGAGGGTTCAATTGAAGGAAACAAGATGTTATTGGCAGGTTTTGAACCGGGTCACACACGCGGGTCGACGGCCCGTTTACCAGGGAAACGGGTGAAGGAGACGTACTGTAGCGGGAACTGTAGCAGGCGCGTGGGCTCACGCGCAGCCACTCACGGCGGCGCGTGAGGGCGCGTGGACCCGAATTTCAAGGTGAGTTCAACACGACTTTTGTCCTATACAATGTAACGAACATTTTAGTATTGGTTTCGAATTTATCGGACAACGTTTCGATGTGGTTTCGAGGGTCCGAAGATTTATGTTACGTTTGTAAATAATGATTAATTCCCGGAAAATTATGGGAAATTAGTATGTTTTTATGTAAGCCCTTAGTGACACTAAAGTATGTTTTCGGGCAGGATTTGAAATTTCTGGAAAATATCGAAAATTACGGAAATGCGTGCGGCGCGGGAAAACGAGCTTATTGAACGGTGTGTGAGTGGACATTGCTTTCAAATTTAATGCATGCATAAATTATTTCTATGATTTTATGATTATGATTATAAGTTATGATTGATTTTGGTTTCCGTATTTATACATATTCGATTTCCGTATTTATACGTATTTTTACTATACATGTGAAATTACACGTATTTTGAGACTATGGTCACTCGTGTGCTTAAAGATGGTTTAATGAAAGAAGTTATATGAAATGGGTGTAAAATGATTTAAGAAGGTTGTTTATGATTTGCGAGTGTGACTTACGATTTTGACACGTTTTTCGAGAATGTTCCGGATTTGCACGTTTTACGAGATTTTGAATATGTTGAGATTGGACCGTGATTTTGGTGATTATGATTGTGGTTTTGATGTTTTGATAATGAGATTTGAGAAATGAAGTGATTTCAAGGAATTAAAATGGATTTTGAAAAAAACGATTTCGGGCTTGATGCTCGGGGCATAAAAGTAATTCTAACGAACGAGATTTCGGTTTTCGGAAATTTAAAGCGGATTCTTGGTTTGGGTTCGGGATGATGCTTCCGGATGCCGGCTTACGGAATCATTATTGCAAATTTGAATTCGGGAATGAAAAAGGATTTAATAAAGTGATTTGGTCTGATTTTGCATGCCCCGTGTTTAATGATAATTTGATTATGTTTGTGAAGTATGATTTGGGAAAAAGAATGTGGAAATTCGGATCATGGGTCTTGTTGTGAAAAATGTGATTTCGGGATGGATCCCGCGTTGTTGTGATTGATAAACGTTTTGGGGTTTAAAGACCTGTTGAAAACTGTTTTGGGTTTAAAAACCCGGGTGCTATTGCTGGAACACGTTTTGAGTTTAAAGACTCGGTTAGTTGATGACGGGGGAGGGCCCTTAATGAGTTTAAAGACTCGGTTATTGTGATACCCCCGAGGCCTATTGATTATGTTTTGAGTTTAAAGACTCGTTGATATCCCGGAAAGACCTGAATATGCACATGGTTTTGAGTTTAAAGACTCGGGCGCGCTTGATATCCAGCAAAATGATTGACTTGTGATTTATTGATGATTTCTGATGTTTCGGTTGAGTTGGGCAGTGGCCCGGTATATGGTTGTTGGTTTTGGATCATGTTGTGCATTTAGTTTGATTCGTGGTTTTGGGCTGAGGCCCGGTGTTATGATTACGGGCTAAGACCCGATGGTTGAGAAAGGAAAAATGATTTTGAGGTTCATACGAGTTTTGCCTTATGTTGAAATTTGATACACAGTTTTTCTTATGTGGAAAATCTTAACCGATTTGCGAAATGATTTTTGTATGCATGCATTCGTTTTTACGCGAAGGGTAAAAACGTTTGTTGTAACTGTTTTGCTAAACTGATTTATTTTTGTCCACTCACACCTTTTGGTTTTTATTGAACCTCCAGGTCGTGGCGCGTTGTTCGAGGCTGTACGAGGGGCGGAGGCATGAGTAAGTACGTGTGGCTATCCCTGGTTTGGCAAGTACTGAGGGTAGCTTGGGATTTTCAGTCATCTTGCCAGACGGGAGCAGGACCGGGCACAGTTGGGACTATGAAGACCCGTGTACTTGACTACCGGGCACAGCGAGGACGCTGGGCCCTAAGGGGGGTGGATTGTAAGACCCGTGTCCTGGATGGAACTATGAACGATCCCACATTCGTGGGAGGGGGGGGGGAATGGTTTAGGAAGGGAATGGTGGTGTGCCTTAAAAGTGTAGGCACACACCTATCTAGCACGCGGCCTTTTGGGAGCTCAGTGGCTTGGGGGGGGGGGGGGGGGGGGGGATTTGGGGTTACCCCAAAGTTAAGCAAGTTAAGGTTGGTACAATTCCATGATGGGTGACCCCCTGGGAAGTTGCACCGTGAGCTCCCGAAAACAAAACCGTGAGGGCAAGGGCAAGGAGGCCCAAAGCGGACAATATCGTGCTAGATGAGTCGGGTCCTGAACGAGGAAGGTCGAGTCCTGACATATAAAGCATTCCAAAAATTTGTTTAATACAAAGGTTCCATACCTCTCAAAGGGATACATCCAACGATAATGGATAGGTCCACAAAATCTCACTTCTCGTCCCAAATGAATTGGCAAGTGCATCATGATGGTGAAAAATGAAGGTGGAAAGTATCTTTCAAGCATACATAGGGTTTCAATCACCTCACTTTCAAGAGCCACTATTTTTTCTCGATCAATGACACACTCACATATTTTGTTTAAGAATGAGCAAAAACGAACAATAGCACATCGTGAACCTTTTGGCAATATCCCTCTCAGAACTACAGGTAGCAATTGGTGCATATGAACATGGTAGTCGTGGGACTTGAGGCTAAAAACCTTGCATTCCTCCACTGATATGCAATTTTCAATGTTGGAGGCATAGCCATAAGAAAACTTTAAGTTAAATAACCTCTTCAAAAATAATTGTTTTTCTGCAATTGATAATGTGCATGGAGCCGGAGGAAGAAGTTTCTTGGTACATCGATCTTCGGGATGCAAGTCCTTCCTAATTCCCATGTCTTCAAAATCCTTACAGGCATTAAGTCCATCTTTAGATTTTTGGTTATGAAGCAGTGTGCCAAATATGCTTTCACAAACATTTTTCTCGACATGCATCACATCTAAATTATGGCGTAACGACAATTCCTGGAAAAATTAAGAAAATATTAATACAATCAATAATCTGGCTAAGTTCATTTTTTATAAACATATAAAAGAAAATTTAAAGCAAAGGCACTACCTCCCAATATGGCAAGTTGAAGAAAATTGATTTATTCTTCCAATACGTTTCAAGTTCTCCATCATCATCTTCATCGGCTTTCTTCCGTTTCAACTTAGTACCCTTCCCAAAAGCATTCACAAAATTTTTAAGAGAAAAATAAATGCTCCTACCTGTCATAATTCTAAGAATTCTGCCATGTTCCTCATATCCATCAAACCATTTTTTTTTCCTCCGATATGAATGTGTTGGTAGTAGAAATCTCCTATGACCCATAAATGCAAACTTCCGACTAAACTTCAACCACCTATGCTGCGTATTTTTCCCACATATAGGACATGCTAATCGACCATGAACTGGACATCCAGCAAGATTCCCATAGGCCGGAAAGTCATTGATGGTCCACAACAAAATGGCTCTCAAGTTGAAGATTGTTCTACTGAAAGTATCGTAAATATTCACTCCATGTTCCCACAATACTTGTAAATCATCTATAAGAGGTTGCAAATAGATGTCAATGTCATTCCCAGGTTGGTCTTTACCAGGAATGAGTAATGTTAACATAACATTATCACTTTTCATGCACAACCAAGGTGGACGATTATATGTAACAAGCATAACTGGCCAACAACTATATTTCGAGCTCAAATTGGAAAAAATATTGAACCCATCAGTAGCCAAGCCCAGTTTACTATTACGTGGATCTGCCCAAATTGTTGGCCATTTATCATTAATCAAATCCCAACATATAGAATCTACAGGGTGGCGCACCTTCCCATCAGCACTTTTATTATTGATATGCCACCTTAACTCTTCTGCCATTTTTTGGGACCTAAACATCCTTCTAAACCTAGGAATTATAGGAAAGTATCTCAAAATTTAGCAGGAACACCTATCTTAGGATTCTTCGTACGTGCATCTACTTTCCATCTTGAACTGCCACATTTTGGACAACTCTCCATGTCTGCATACTCTTTTCTAAAAAGACAACAATCATTCTTACAAGCATGAATATTTTCATACCCTTTATCAAACGTCTTAAAAAACTTCTTAATCATGGACATCGACTTCAAAAGTACATTTTCAGTAGATAACATGTCATGCAAAATATCTAGAAGTCCATCAAAGCTCTTATCTGTCCATCCATTAACAGATTTTAGTTTGTGCAAACCGACAATTGCTGACAACTTACTAAATTTTGTGCACCTTGGATAAAGAGGAGTTTCAGCATCTGCTATACTTTCATTAAAATCATTTTCTCGTCCTCTTTCAATTGGTTCAACATAGTCTTCATCATGAAAGATTGATGCCCTGAATAAGTCGTATGCCTCAGACATGCCAGTGTGTTCGTGCTCCTCATTTGTAATTAGTTTTGCACCATGGTGAAACCAATTTGTGTACGTTGAGTCCATTCCCACTATAACCAAGTGCTCAAACATCTCATATTAGCAATGATGACTTAAGTTTCGACAATCTTTACAAGGACATAGAACCTTTTCTGCATTTCTTGAATTGTTTTCGACCATCTTGACAAATTTCCATGCTCATTCCATATACTCGGATGAGGTTCTATGGTTAAAACAAAAAGTACACTAAGAATCCTATCTAGAGTAAGTCTAATCTAAGGCATATTGATTCCTAAAAATTTTGGTATAATTTTTTACCTATTAAGATGCACCCAATATTTGTCCATTGTAAGAATCTTATGAAGGCTTAGGGAAGTTAAAACTCCGTTTCCTAAGTTGAAATAATAAAACAGGTTAAGCATTGGCTTTCCTGATACTATATCTTAACCATTCAATGAAATGAAAGCCAATAAAGAAACAAAAGAATAATAGCCAAAAGCAACTAACAAGTCGAATTTATCACTTCCATAGTTGGATATTGATGTTAAGATTCACAAAAATGAACCAACAATGTTCAAAACAATATAAACATTGTGTAAAACTAAAGAGTAAGTAAGCAAAAAAAAAAAAAAAAAACAAGAACAAGTATCTTAAACCTAGCATATGTAGGCCTAATTCATATATGTCAAGAAGAGTTTTATGGAAATAAAACATACCTAAGACGTCAAGGCAAACGATACTCAAATTGGATAGGAACTTCACTATGATCCAAAAATTGTGAGGGCTTAAGATGGTTTGCAGCAAACAAAAATCAGAGACAAAAATTAACAAATCTAGAAGTTGATTGAGCATACATGAAAATAAATTGTATATGTGATAGCTTGAATAGATGAAATTGATTTCAGACATGATTTCTTAAACAAACAAAAATTAGAAAAGAAAAAGGGATTGAAATAGAAAAATAAAGATGAAAATTGCAACAAAGGGAAAACAAACTTTGGGCAATGAAACAATAGAAAAAAAGGGATTTTGGATTTAGTTTGGGCAATGAAACAACAGCATGATCATTGAAATGACAACATGATCATTGCAATGACAACATGAGCATTGAAATGACAACAAGCATGATTCGACATCATTCACCCAAAATTGAAAACATCTTTGAATATATTTGAAAATTACCTTTGCTATTTTGAATAAATCTGTCATTAACACATCTGTAAACCATATGAAGATCTAAATTAACAATCCAAAATTTGATCACATGCATATACCTTCACTCGGTCAAAGATTAATGTATAATTAATTTGTTAATCATCACATATAGAACAACATCATTTAATTATAACATAAATATAATTAAGCCCTCTTTGATGATCATCATTCTATTTCTAGTCCTTCAAAAACATCATAACCAACAACAAAGTTTCACAAAAGAACCAACCCCGGCCTAACCCAAATTTATATGGCACTTAACAAAATAGAAGACAACATGCATTTGATAATTTTCTTTCTACGTATAATTAATATGAGACAAAGGTTAACAAACAAAATTAGAGACAAAGGTAACAACAACAAAAATCAGAGAAAAAGGTTAACAACAAACAAAATCAGAGACAAAAGAGGTAAAATGAAAGAGAACAATATGGATGGAAATCAAATCTAAAATTGGGTTGTTTTGTTGCTTTCTTTTGTAATTATTGGAAAAAAGAAATCTGTGGTTGTGTTGCTAAATTTGTTCTTGATTTCTATTGCATTGTCATTTGTAGGATGTGCTTCAATTTGCACTTTGCAAGGTTCCAAATGGGCTCATGAGAGAGAGCAAGTAATGTTGCTAATTGTAAACCAGCCATTAACATTGCTATGTCTAAACTTAGTTAGATGTACCATTTTAATAAGTTTCTTATTCTTGGGATATGTTTGGATGAAAGAACTGCTATCAAGTAAGGGGCATGTTTGGATGAAGATTTTCCTTCAAGTAACCATTTGTGTACTTAATTTATGCTACCACATGAATATAAAAAAATGGATAAGAAGAAAATAAAAATGCGAGAAAAGTTCCAGTAACACCTTCCTTATTTTATAATTAAAATGAAATAAAAAATTAGATGATCATGAATTATGCATTATGTACAGAAACCCTGGAGTCAATCTCCCCAGAACTCAAGGCTTAAGCACAGTTACTACTATGAATATAAATATCTCCTAACACACAAATCCAAGATTTTATGTACCTTTCTAGAGTTGAAATCAGGCCCTTTGAATGAAGCAATAACCTTTGTGGATGGGACAATCTCATTCATTGTGAAGGTTGTCGAGATCTGCCAATTAGATAAAAAAGTGGAAAGTCCCCTGTGTTCCTGTACTTGTATTGTGCCAAGATGTCCCCTGTGGAAAGTCCTCCCTTTCTTCAATGCTGTTGATGTGAGAGCCTAAAGGAGCAAAAACACAAAAAATCGAATAAGAAACAACAATAAAGTTAATGCTCAAACCATAGGGAATTAACTCACTACAACATTGACAAAAATGCACACAAGATCCAACACCAATGTAATCTGAAAAATGGAATTTCCAATGAAAAAATCTGAGATATAAGCATCAGTTCGAATAACAACTGTATTATTAATAATTACAAATGATGAACACAACTGTACAAGAGAAATATAAGAGATGATGTGTCCACTTCGTGACCAAGTAATAAAGTAAAATAGGTATTACCAAGATATCATTACTGCGCACAATATAAGAATTCTCAAGGCTTACTAGATCCTAAAGTAGTTGTACTTCAACTATTAATCAAACAAAAATACTATAGAGCCAACTGCTTCAGTTCTACAAAATATGCTAAGCTCAAACTTTTGAAGCTGATATTACTTGAGATTAAATCAAGATGAAATCTTACGCATAGCTGTGAGTGAAAATACTAAACTATAAACATAAAATTTCCAATGCTTACTGTAACCATAATGAATTGAAAATGATGCACAAAAAACAACCTAAAAGCTAAGGTGCTCCCTCTAGCTTAGAATGCAAGAACCATAAGAGATGACATTTAGATGATTTTGACAGCTATTTCTTAGTTTGCTTCTTTGAATAACTTACAATTATGGATTGATTGTATAGCACATCAAAGCACATCAAAGCTAACCCCCTATTTTCTTAATTTTTCTTATGTTCTACACAATCAATCAGCCAAATAATCAATCGAACCAAATCTCAACCCCACATAACTCTCTTATTATGAAATTTAATCACCCACAAAATAAAGCACATCAAAGATCTAAGGTCATCAGTATTCAATCTAAAAGTAGCCATCAAAGATCTAATGCCATCTAAGACCATCTGCCTATGGTTGGCTTTTACATTTATAGTTTCCAAATATCAAATATCAGCACTTCTATAATAGAGAGGCAAGCATAAGGATAAGGGACGTGACACTGACCATCGTCTTCTCTACCCGTCCCAGTAACCCCCATTTTATTACTTTTTTTTTTTATGTTCTACACATTCAACCAGCCAAGTAATCAATCAAATCAAATCTCAACCTAACATAACTCCCTTATTTGACATTCAATCACCTAGAAAATAAAGCACATCAAAGCTCTGAGGCCATGTATTCAATCTAGAAGTAGCATCGAGTAAGAGAGCTGAAGTGAATTTACTTGTGATAAATAGATCTAGTGGTGAGGGAAGGAAGAAGAAGGCCGAGATGACCTCCTAAAGGAATAACTGATCTCGATCTGGAATGGTGAGAGATGCGGCTGAGAAATGTTTGGTAGAGATGCAGTTGAGAAATGATTGGCAGAGAGGCAGCTGAGTGATGAACGTGAGAAAGGTGGCTGTGTAGTGAAGGTCACTGAGGCAGCAGACCACTAAACATCAGAAACGCTGAGAGTATAGATGAGAGAGGCTGAAAGTATAGATGAAAAGTGAAAACACGAAATCGAAATTTCATTTTGATTTCCCCCGCTGGCAAAATTTCATTTTCCCCCAGCGCGCGTTTCGGCCCTTCTTTAAACACAACGTTTTGTAAGTTTTTTTTTTCTTTCCCCACATTTTATAGCATTTGTGTAGAAATATTGTCCTCCAATGCTGTAAAAAGCATAATTTCTTGTAGTGTCATATTCTCAAATATTTATCCTCTTCACACACAATATATACATAACCAAATTCTCCTTAATATCTAATTAAAAGTATAGTCAAGACCTTTCTAAATCACCACAATTCGTTATAACTCATCATAACTAGTATCATTAGTACCATTAGTACCATTAGTACCAACACCTTCTAGTCTTCACATTCCAACTTTATAGGTCATTACCAACCTAGATAACATTATGTTAAGTCTACTAATTAATTTTAGATTTAAAACAAAAACATATTATGTCTAACACCTAGAACCATACACAAACAATGTCCCATTACCTTGAAATTTGTGCCATTAAATTCAAAATTGACAGAAAAATATTTTTCGTATTGATGGAACAGCCAAAGGAGGCTGCACGCGCCACTAATGGCCTCTAGGCGTAAACTTCACGCGCCTACGCAAAGGTCATCCCCTACCTCCAATGGGTCGACCCATAGATCCACGTGTTGGACCTAACACGAGCGATTTGACCCGGTTCTGAAACCCCAATTTCTAGTCAATTTTCTACCTTTTAAACGTCCATCTACATCTAATCAATCCCAAAAAATGTTCTATGACATTAAAACTCACAAAACTCACCTTCCACTTCGATAGTATTCTTCGGATTTTCGGCCAACATTGGACCTTCGTTCCAGGTCCTCATTGCATCCAAAAACCCAAGTTACAAGCTCTCCACGATCACCAGGATTCGATCAAGCTATTAAGAACCATATTTCAAAGCTTAACTTCCTCGAAAGATCTGGGGCTCATGGGTAGGGTTTCGGGTCCTCTTTCGGGTATGTAGGTTATGCTCATTCCTCTCATCTCTTCTAGTTTCCTCCATCTTTCTATTTTCTTCTCTTCTATTCTCTCTTTGGTTCTGTTCTCTTTCTTTCTTTGCCCTTCCCTCCTTCCTTCTCTATTTTTCATTCTTCCTACATTTTCTTCTTTTTCAGTTACCCCATGCCAAAGCCACCAACTAGGCATATTCAATATATATATATATATATATATAATCAAGGAAAGTTGGTGGAAGGAGGAATAAAGAAGAGAAAATGAGAAGAATCTAGACTAACCTAGAATCCCTCCTGTAAAATTACCATATTGCTCTTTGTCCCAAAATTTCCAAAATGCCCTAAGTCTTTTTTGACTTGTATCAAACTTATTCGACCTCCGATTTCAGCATACCCCCTATCTGTGGACTCAAGAAACTGAGACCTAGGTAATTGTACTCACAACACGTCAACAAAGTGTCTTGGTAAAAAAACCAACTTTTGACCTTGTAGGGGAAAAATTCATTTTCTTGAATTTCTGGGTAATTACAACTTACCCTCCCTTAAAAAAATTTCTTCCTCAAAATTTTAAAACAATTCTAATCTTATGTTCATATTCAAATTGATCAACATGTGTTGTTCAAACTTAATCGACTTTCCGATTTCTTCTTTTCACAAAGTCATGACTTCATTTAGATATCAGCAAATTCTGGACCATTGAATAAGCTCAACTAATCTACTTACACAATCTCACACCAGGCACTTTGTGAGTCACTTTAGAAACATAATAAGATCAAACATAACTCAAGCACCAATCATATTACATAACAGCACTACACGTAGCCCACCACCACAAACCCTATCTAAGTCACATTTGGAAACAGCATCAACACATCATCTAGAAAAATATTTCCCTAGGAGTATCTGTACTACAGGTAGGTAATCCACTTGCAAACTGAAGCCCAAATCGACGTTCGAGTGTAACCTCACTCAAGAACCGGAGCCCAGCTCGACGTCTGGGTGAGAACCGACTCGGGAAAGGAGCCTTGCATGGCCTCTTAGTCATTATTACAATACTAATCTCAAGAAAGGGGCTCATCCCGACGTCTGAGACCAACCGCTACCGACTCAAGAAAGGGGCCTAGCCCGATGCTTGAGTTGTCACCATAATACATATCTCACGAAAGGAGCCTTAGCTCGACGTCTGAGATTTTCCACCACAATACGAGTCTCAAGAAAATAGTCTTAGCTCGACGTCTGAAACTACTCACCATTCAGAAAAACCGCATCTATTTACAAATACAATAACACAAATATCAAAAAATGTATACATATAAATTCCTCATAAGAAAATCCAAATTTTTACATACGTTCTTTCCTTTAAAACCCAATTTCACACGACCCATCCCAATCCCCCCAGGATTACGTGGGATGTACCATGCTCCCGTCTAACCCACGTGTGACAGGAAGGCCAAACACCCGTCTAACCCACGTGTAACACGAAGGCCAGACAAGGGATGACCTGAACCAACAGCCCATTCAGGCTTCTAGAGCGCGCCTGAACCAGTGGCGGAGTGTGATGTCTCGGTCACCGCTACAACCCGCACCGCAATCAACTTGAAGGGCATTAAAAACCATAAAATCTGTGAGTGGTCGAAAATAAATAATTTAATAAAACTCATTTATCAAAAAGAAATTTATTTCCTTCACGTAAAACCATGCATACATACGAAAACCAATTAATACAAATTTAATAAAAACTGTTTTATAAAACCAAAGCCATTTCCTTTCTCAAATCATTAGGGCCTTAGCCCAAAACCATAAATCCAAATTAGGAGGGTCACTGCCCAAATCCATAAACACAGAAATATTATCTCATAAATCCAATAAATTATATTTACCAAATACCCATCCTCGACATCCCAGATGTCATATCATGATCTAAGCAACGCGTGTTGCTTGAGGTCTCTTCGGGTCAATCTCTAACATCTCAGATGCTTGACGTCCCAGACTTCTAATAATAGAAATCCTGCTCCTGAGTCACTATACGGTTCGGTTGCTTCTTGCAATGACCATTAGCAGGCAATGCGCCATGACTTCCCCAGTGTCCCAAACATCTGGAGGAGACCATCCACATATCCTCATATAAGGATGGTATATGGAAAACAGTTTATAAAATCGTTTCAAAACTTTCAAAAGGGGCCATGCTTGGAATTTCCATAAAACCATCAGAAATCCAAAAATCCAATTTCTCAAATCCAAATCCATTTAGGGTCTCCTAACCCGAAATCACATTTATAAACCACAATTGGGACTCATGCCCGATATCATAATAAGTTGGGCCTCTAGCCCGATCATGTAAACCAAATGGGACATCCAGCCCGATGGACATCCAGCCCGATATCTCATTAAATCAAATGGATTCCAAGTATGATAGTTTCCAAATCAAATGAGTCTCATGCCCGATTCCATATTTTCAAATTCAAAACCATTTCATTAAACCATCATCAAAAACCCAAGCACGTATAAACACAGTATAGAAAATACGTAAATCCAAACATCACAATCATAATCATAGAAATCACATCTATAAAACATATAAATTAGTTATGCATGCATCATATTTCGAAAACAAAAGTTCACTCATAGACCATCCTAGCTGCCGCCTCGATATGTGTGCCATAAGTCTCCTTGAGGCTAATCCACCATCTTCGGAACTTCCGATCCTATCCAAATCATACCTGAAGGTCACTAACTATCTATATAAGTCCATAGGATAAAACCCCAAGACTCCCAGAAAAGTCATCGTGTCTCATACATGTTTCCCGAGGTGAAAACCCTTGATTTGACCAACCTAACGATCTCCGATCGATCCAAAAATACCATCGTTGGATCCGGATCATCGAAACCTTTCGAATGACACTGGTACCACCTCGAAATTTGCGCTCACGTGCGTGGTCAATGCATGGTCAACGCTGGTCCACGGTCAGGTCAACGGTCAATGGTTAGTCAACGCTGACGTCATTGTTGACGTCACGTCTAACATGTGTCCAACTGACATGTCAGATCTTACATATGACATCATGCTGACGTCATCTCATCCCTGACCTCTAGTTGGGTCAACCCGACTGCCTGCAATCGGGTCGCACAGACCCGTAACCCGATCCGGCCAATTCTCCCTCGATTCTCAACCATTTGCAACAGGGTTTCTTCCTATAGCTTCGCCTCGACTTACCCTATCGATCTACGTGATCCAAACTAAGAAATCAGGATGGAATCATACCTATTCGTACCATGAACGATACCTATCACCTACAACCTCGAACTGCCAGCGATTCCAGCCACCGTTGGCTGCGATTCCAAGCCCCCTGAGTTCGTATGATCCTCCAGAACCTCATCCAAACCATTAAAACGATCAATACCCACCCAAACCAAGTCACCATTTTTGAACTAAAAATAGGATTTTCGAGTTTTGCCTTACCTCGCTGTCGTTGCTCCGCTGTTGCCACCACTACGATCGTCTCGACGCCTCCTTTGATTTTCATTCACGGGTCACATGTAAAGGATGATGATTAAGAGGTGTTGGTGTGGGTTGGGTAGTATGGGTTATGGGTTTCACGAGGTTTGGGAGAAAACAGAGAAGATGATGATTAATAAAGATGGATAAACCCAAAATATTGGGTTCTGGGCCAATCATATAGGTGACACTTGTCACTCATCTGGTGGGTCCTCCCGGATTTTTCTCCAATCCAATCATACCACGTGTCGTCCTTTCTCGATTTGCATGAACAATGTCGTAAAACTTCCTAGACCCGTAATTTTCCCGTCGAACGTCCGATTTCTACGTGTCGCCTGTCTACGGACTCGTAACGGCCCAATCTACGTCACGGTCATCAGTCCAAGTCCATTGGGCCACCCAGATCAAAAGTCAACTTTTTGCCCGACCTTAGGGGCAAAATTTTCATTTCAAGTCGTCCGTCCACGATTCTTCGACTAATCATCGATTAGTCCCGCTAATCCTCTATTAATGACTAACATAATCCTGAAATTCGGGAAGAGTCGTTACATAATTATCATTTCAAACTCCGGGCCTAAGCCCAAACATAAGTACATTAAACTCGTAAAACATATTATTTAAAATTAATTTCATTACGAAAATCATCAATTCTTAATTGAAAAATCAATTTCAAATCATTCTCACATACCTCATACACGTATCTTGGATCACCCTTCAAGTCAAACTCAAATCTTAAACCGAACTTTAGCCCAAAATCACGTAAAACTTACTTTCCAAGTAATTTTCATAAAATATCAAGAATTATTTAAAAATAATCATACACAAGCCACCATCATATAAATCATATAACCTAAGAGTAGAAATTTAGTAACCTTGCTCTGATACCAAGTTGATAGGGCTTATCCCTAATTTCCTTCAAAGTCAGACTGGTCCTGCTCCTGTCTGACACTTCTTGTCAGACAAGGGATAACACTAATTTCATTCATGTCCATATCTTATTAGATGAGCCAAAATATGTCCACTTTGCCCACCTCTAACCCAATAATTATAACGAACCGTCCCAAAATTACATGATTATTAGGATTAATTAAGGATTAATTGAAGGTTATCGAGACTAACTGGGAATTAGTCGAGGATGAACGGACGATCGAGGTGAAATTACGGTTTTGCCCCTAAAAGGGTAAAAAGTTGACTTTTGACCCAGACGGTCAAATGCATGTGAACTGAGGTCCATTACATAGATCGAGACGATACGAGTCCGTTGATAGGCGGCACGTCAAAATCGGACATCGTACGAGAAAGTTACGGGTTAAGGATGGTTTCATACTATTCATAATTGCACAAAAATCGAGACAATTGACTTTTGGTGTTGACTTATGGGACCAAAAATATCTATTTTGGGACCATAGGATGAGTGACACTTATCACCCACCCTATGGCCATTTTTAATTAATTCATGCATCATCATCACCTCATTTTCCTTCATCGTCATCATCCAACCGAAAACGCAAACTCATTCCCTTCTCCATTGCATTTCGATTTGAGGCCACAAAGTGACTGAGAGGGTGAGTTAGTGACTGAAAAGACGGTAGAGGAGACGGTAGAGCTACATCGGGGCTGCTGGCCGTGAACCCAGGTAAATACTCGAAACCCATTTTGGTTTGAATTTGGGTTTTGTTTTTTGGACGTTTGGGAACCATTATGAGGCATGGGTTATGTTTTCTGAGTTTGGATGAGGTCCTAGGATCAAAAATCGAGAAGAATGGACGTAGGGAGGAGCTCTGGTAGAGGTTTAAAACTGGACCCGTGAAGTTTGAGCTTGACAGGTAATTTCTAGGCCTTTCCTCTTGATTTTTCCGTCGTAGAAAGGTTTCTTGGTGAGAGACGATGAGTTTGGTGAAAGAAAGGAGGAAAACGATGGCTAGACGATGGAGATACAACCTGATCAGGGTTGCGGGTCAAAATAACCTGTTATAGTCAAACGGATCGACCCGGCCAGAGCTTGACGATGATGATGTGGAAAGCCACGTTATCTTGTCAGCCCACGTGGCCAACTAGGTGGTGCCACGTGGTAATCTATATGAGGGTGTTAGGCTTACGTGGCAGGTCCACGTTAGCCATGTCAGACCACGTGGACTAGTGAGGTGGTGCCACGTGGCATGGTGTCATGACGTGTCAGATGACGTGGCATTTGGCGTGGCATATCCACGTCAGCAATGTCAGACCACGTGGCCCAGTGGGGTGGTGCCACGTGGCAGTTTGTCAGGGGGGTGTCAGACCTATCAATGACACGTGGCACCAATCAGGGAGTGCCACATGTCATGTTGTCAGAGCTTTCAGGTGTCAGAGTTGTTAGGCTAACGTCAGTGTTTACCACCGTGGAACGTACTTTGACCAACGCGTGAGGATGTGTGGGCATGAGTTTCGAGGTCAAACTAGTGATGTTTGAAAGGTTTCGACGATCTAAATTTAATGGTGGTGATTTTAGGTCGTTCGGAGATTGTTTGATAGGTCATTTGGAGATTTTTAGCCTCGGGAAGTGTGTTCGGGGACACATTTACTATTCTAGGATTTTTTAGGGTTTATGGTTTGGACTTGTACATATGGATAGTGATCTTTGGGTATGATTTGGACAGGCCCGGACGTTCCAGATACATTGGATTAGCCTCGGAGTGGCTTACGGCCCAGATTGCGATCGCGAAGTATGAACAGTCTGTGAGTGGACACTTTCTTTATAAAATGATGCATGGATAACTATTTTATATGTTTTATGAACATGATTTTAGATGCACTGGTTGCGTATGATTTAAATATGATATATATTGATGATTTGGCATTTTCGTAGAAAATGTTATATTGCACGTATTTCGATATTTCTGTTTTTCTGTGATACTTCAGGCTTAGGCCGAGTTTTCTACGTGCTTATTATTTATGTGATTTGAATGGTTTCACGGAGAGGCATGAAACTGAGGATTTGACTATCTATTTTGATCGATTTCACGGAGATGTGTGAAATCGACATTTCGAGTTTGAGTCCCAGTTGAATAGTGAAATCTTTTTTGGATTTGACAATAATATTCGGGCTTGTGTCCCTGTTGATTTATGGTTTGACTTAGAGTATAGTCAAATGTGAAATTGAACAATGTTTTGATGTGGAAATGATATATCAGACTTGTGACCCAGTTGTGATTTATGAAATGATATATTGAGCTTGTGACCTAGTTCGGATTTATGATATGATATTTTGGGCTTGTGAACTTGTTGGAAAAACATGGACTCCGTGTATGAATCCATGGGTAATTGGAAACCATGTTTTAGGCTGAGACCCTATGTGAAACAACTATTTTGATTTGAGATACAAAAGTTTATGAAAAGGTTTCCACTGTTTTCAAAATGACGATTATGACAGGGCCTCCTGTTGTGAATATGTTTCTGCGGAGAGGACCCTTTACTATGATTCTCGCCTCCGGGATGCGCTATGTTCCCCCCCTCCATCCCCGGAAAGTTCACGATGCACTGCCTGTTGTCAAGCAGCCGAGGGAGGCTCGACTTAGGAGTTCTTATGTTATATGAGATCGATCGTTGATATGTTGAACGTCGACCAGTGATATGTTCACGGCAACGTGCTCGGACTTGAGCAGTCCTGGAGCTATGTGCACGCATTTCTTGGATATTATGATTGATAATGATGATATGATGATATGAGATGTGATAGAAGTTTTTGACGGGTTATTGATTTGAAAAGCAATATGATTTGATTTTAAGAAAGCCTTTGAGATTACGTGTTTTTTGATGCATGCATGCTTTTAATTGAAGGGTATAAATGTCTTTTCGTTAAATGATTTTAAAACTGTTTATTTTTGTCCACTCACAGTTTTAATGTTTTTGGTACCCTTCAGGTTGATTGCGAAGGCAGGCTAGAGTAGAGACGAAGATATCACATGCCGCTGCGTACTCTGGAAACCCCGAGTGGGTTATGGATTTATTCCTGGTCTAATACGGGGTGTCAGACGAGAGTAAGGCACATCCCACGATAAAGCAGGAGGGATTGGGATGAGTTATGTCAATAACCCGATAGGTAGTGGATTATACTTAGTTTGACTATGTTCGATCTTACTTCCAATATATTTATCCCGATTTGCGATGTCAATTATATGGTAAAAATATTAACTAACCATAAACATAAAAATACAAACCCGTCCACATATTCTTATTATTAAATCCCTGATTGCATCATATAATACATAACCACATAGTAACTAGGTTAATAACATTTATATAACAAGAACCACATATGCAAGTCCTTATCTAAACAACTCTTTCATAAATCCTTAAATCCTTATAATCATTCTAATTCGCCATTAAAGTTCCTTAACATCAACATATACATAACAATATAATTACCTATCTAATTATAAGTATAATCAAGACCATTCTAAATCACCACAATTCGTTATTACTCATCAAAACTATTATCATTAGTACCAACACCTTCCAGTCTTCACATTCCAACTTTATAGGTCATTAACAACTCATATAACATTATAACAAGCCAAATAATATTATCCTAAGTCTACTAATTAATTTTAGATTTAAAACATAAACATATTATGTCTAACACCTAGAACCATACCCAAACAATGTCTGATTACCCTGAAATCTGTACCATTAAATTCAGAATTAACAGACAAACATTTTTCGTGTTGATCAAATAGCCAAAGGAGGCCTCACACGCCGCCACGCGCCACCAATGGCTTCTGCATATGGGCCTCACGTGCCTGCGCAGAGCTCATCCTCTACCTCCAACGGATCGACCCACATGTTTGTGTGTTGGACCCGACCTGGGTGACCTTACCCAATTTTGAAACCCATATTTCTAGTTCGTTTGCTACCTTTTAAACGTCCATCTACATCTAATCAGTCACAAAAAATGTTCTATGACGTTAAAACTCAAGAAAGTCACCTTCTACTTCGACAACGTTCTTTAAATTTTCAACTAACATTGGACCTTCGTTCCCGTTCCTCCCTGCGTCAAAAAATCCCAAGTTACAAGCTCTCCACGATCACTAGGATTCGACCAAGCTATTAAGAACCTTATTACGAAGCTTAACTACCTCTAAAGGTCTGGGGCTCACGGGTAGGGTTTTAGGCCCTCTTTCGGGTATGCAGCTTATGCTTTTTCCTCCCTCTTTCTCTTCTTTCTCTCTCTGGTTCTCTTCCCTTTCTTTCTCTAGCCTTCCCTCCTTCCTTTTTCTCTATTTTTCATTTCTTCCTTTGTTTTCTTTTTTTTTTGTTACTCCTTGTCGAAGCCCACAACTAGGCATATTCAGTATATATAACCAAGGAAAGTCGGTGGAAGGAGGAATAAACGAAGAAAATGAGAAGAATCTGGACTAACCTAGAATCCCTCGTGTAAAATTACCAAATTTTCCTTTGTCCCAAAATTACCAAAATGCCTTTAGTCGTCTTTGACCTGTATCAAACTTATTTGACCTCCGATTTCAACATACCACATATCTGTGGACTCAGGACACTAAGACCTACGTAATAGTACTCACGGATGTAACGACCCGAACTTTCGTAAATATTATTTTATTGTAAAATGACCATTTTGCCCCTAAGGGGGGGGAAAAAGTTGACTTTTACCCCGAGAAATATTTAGGACTTTGACCCATGACCGTGACGTAGTTTAGGACGTCACGAGTTCATAGGTAGGTGGCACGTCCGATTCTGACGTTCGAGGAAGAAGTTGTGACGTTCGGAAGTCGAGGGGTATTTTGGTAATTTGGTCAAAGAGGGGCCAAATGTTGACTTTTGACCCGGGAAGTCCAATGGACGAGGGCCAAGGATCGTTATGTAGGTCGAGTCAATACGAATCCGTAGACAGGCGGTACGCCGAAATCGGACGTACGACGAAGAAGTTATGGTCACGGAAGTAATCGCGATTAACCGAACTAACCGAGACCCAGATTAAAATAATATTAAATTAATAGAATCTGATCACTTTAATCAAATCAATCTGGACCCTTGGATGAGTGACACGTGTCACTCATCCCCTACATTCCCTAAAGCATGGATCTGTGTTGACCATTTGTTTAATTAATTAGTTTTCTCTCCTCAAATCCTCACCCTTCATTTTTAAACTCAGACTTAATCTCAGCCATTGATCTCATCTACTCATTCTGTTTAAACCATCAGATATTCACTTCCTCACACTTTCATTTTCATTCCTCTCAAACCCGTGTAAACACTCTCACTCTTTGAACGAACACTCCACCATCTCTCAGTCTCAACCCACACATCAGACACCACCAGACCACCCACCACCTTCACTAGACACGGCCACCACCACCACGGCCGCCCTGCACGGCCGGGAAACCTCCCAGACCCAAAAGGAAACCAAACAACCCGACATTGCCCAACCTTCCAAACCACCTCACCTGGACCCGAAACAACTTAGAGTTAACATTACTGGAACCTTAGGACGACTCAGACCCTGACTGGACGGGCCACGGCGGCGACACGGCGGCTGTAAGCTCAGAAACCCGATAGACACCGATTTACTTCCCTGTCTCGAAACGTTTGTTTTTTACGTTAAAATTGTTTGGTTGCTTTTGAGACATACCTAGGGGACCTAGACGACCATTTTGGACCAAGACCCGTGGCTGGAAACTCGACGTCTCGCCTGAGAAGACGACCTGAGCTGGCAGCCAGTCTTCCCGTCGATTTTCAGGTGACTTCTTGAACCTAAGGTCTTGTTTCGATTGCACAGAACCATAGAACATGTTGTGATGAGTCCATAGGAACAAATCTCACCAGAAATGGTGGTCGGGTTGATGAGAACTGATCGGGTTGAACCGTGGGTCTGGGGTGACCCGGTTCTCAGACCTGGTTACTGTAGCTGATGACGTCATCATGCTGACGTCAGCAGTGACGTCATGATGACGTCATCATGTCAGAAAATAGTCAGATCAGGGACCAATGGGCTACTGACACGTGTCCTCTCACACTGTCAGTGATGACGTCAACAGTGACGTCATGCTGACGCCAGCAGTACTGTAGTAGGGTTGACCAGAGGGTTGACCAGGCGCGTGGCGGCGCATGTGAACAGTGTTTTGTGTGGGACCAGGACCATTTTCAAGGTTTCGACGAAACGAATCCAATGGCGGTGGTTTCGTGTCGATCATAGATCGTTAGGTTGGTCAAATTAGGGTTTGAAGTCTTGGGAAGCGTGTTCAGACGGCTTTCCCCAGCCGGTTTCAGTCTAGGGTTTCTTAGTTGTTTAGTAGGGACTTAAAGTGACCTTTACGTATGCTTTGGACATGACAGGAATCGTACTTTAGCACTTGGACGAGTTTTACGCTCGGGATTGCAGCGGGATAGTACTGTGAGTGGGCCTTTGATTTCACTAAACCTCGGCATGCATAACTGTTTTACTTTCTATTATATTTATATGTCATTCAAGAAAAAGTATCTATTTATCCTGAGTATGATTTATGGCACGTATTACGGTGTTTGGGCATGAGACCCGTCTGGTTGATTATGTACGGTTTTGAGTCATGTATATATATATGGATTTCGATACTTATCTTTAGTACTGCACTGTATATATCTACCCTAGGATACTGTCTCCTCTGGATGTAGGTACCCCGGAGTGGTCACGACACATTGCCTGTGAGGAGTCATTCTACGGAGGGACCGAACCGTAGAGTGACTCAGGAGCAGGATTGCTACTATTGGACGTCTGGCACGTCAGGCATCTAGAATGCCATACTCGGACTGGGTTCGGGATCTAGACTCGAGATTGAGACCCCGGGTGGCACGCGTAGCCTCGGAACTGTGACCTTATTGGGCGTCTGGGACGTCGGACATTTGGGATGTCAGGGTTGGGATGTATAGTGCAGTGACTGAGATTATATTATGTTGATATTATTGTGCTTATGATTATATGATTTTGTGGCTTTTGATACTGATGCATGCTTTTCGGAAAACGGAGGGGAAAATCTATATGTTTTCGAGATGGTAAACTATTTTGTAAACCTTGAGTTTCGGCCCACTCACCTTTGTTGTTTTACTACCCCTCCAGATGGTGCTATTGAGGAGGAAGAGAATGAGGATCCCGAGGAAGAGGCATAGGTTTACGTTGCGCACCTGAACCCTACTGCTGGGTAGGTTGGCACGTAGAGTGTCTAGAATCGTGCTCAATAAACTGTATTCGGGAACTATCCCTTGTCTGACACTATTTGTATTCGGATTTTATGTTTGACGTTTGTGTGTTGGGTTATGTATGACTTAAATCTGGATTTTCTTTATGCATTTGAATTCCTAAGGGTAATTTTGGTATTTTGAGGTCAGGTGTCAGACGGGAGCAGGGCACGTCCCTGGGTGGTCCTAGGGGGATCGGGGCGGGTCCTGTCAACGAAACTTTCACAAATTTTCCTAGTCAAAAAGTCAACTTTCGACCTTATCAAGGTAAAAACGTCATTTTTCATTTTCTTGAATTTTTTGGTCATTACAGGTAGGCTGCTTACCAAATTCATCATGATAGAGTTGTTATGCACCCAAAATCATGGTGGAAGAGAAGATCAGAGCCCACTCGGTTGGTGGACATACCGAGATAGAAGTTGTGGTGGATGAGTCATCTTGGTCAGCCACGTGTGGTGATCCGCTCATCCAGTCCATCATGATAGAGTTGTTATGCACCCAAATTGTGGTGAAAGAGCAGAGTAGATCCCACTTAGATGGTGGACATACGGAGATAGAATTTTGTGGTGGATGAGTCATCAAGGTCGGCCAAGTGTGGTTGGCTGCTTATCCAATTCATCGTGATAGAGTGGTTATGTCAGGACCGGACCCAAATCCCCCGGGATTAACGTGGGAACCGCCTGATTCCGTCTGACACGAAGTGTCAGACCAGGGAAAATTCCATCTCTAGCCCTCACCGGGGCTATCAGAGTGCATCAGGATCGTAAGAGGAAGGGAGTGATGTCTCGTCTCTGCTACAGCCCACATCCGCGATCAACCTGAAGGGCATTAAAACACGAAAACTGTGAGTGGACAAAATAATAATTTATTAAAAACATTTTCATACAAAGACATTTATGCCCTTCATAAAAACATATGCATGCATTCAAAAAACCGTTTAGTAAAACATTCATAAAATCAATCAATTCATCAAACACATTTTTGAAATCATTCAAGGGTTCATGCCCAGTTCCCATAAACCAACATGACCCACAAACACCTTTCAAGGGTTCATGCCGGTTCCCATAAACCGTCATGAACCATAAATCCATTTGGGTCCTCGACCCGAAATCACAATCTAAAACATGGAATACATAAATCAACTCAATAGGGACTCAACCCAAATCACATCACGTACGGGGTCTCCGCCCCCAAATCATTTCTAAAACATGGAATGCGAGGTCTCCGCCCCCAAATCACTTTCTAAGTCACAAAACATAGGGTCTCCGCCCTCAAATCTTGTATACGGGGTAGCAGCCCCAAATCATTTTCTAATCATAAAACATAGGGTCTCTGCCCTCAAATCATTTTTCCATAAAACCTCATACGCATCAACATACGTATAACCCATCATGAAGCACTTCCGAGAAGATGCCAACTCGGGGCACACAGCCCCTAGGGAACACATCCCCGATAAATGTCATGATATCATATCTATACTAGTGTGCACACTACTCGGGGTCTCACTCCGAGTCTTCTCCCAGGAATCTCCATCTGAGAGGCTCAATCACTGGATCTAGTCCGAGCTCTCTCTCTGGATCTAGTCCACATATCCCTCTGGAATCTGGTCTGGGACCACATCATATCTTGTAACCTCCACTCCTGGAACGGGATCCCTATGGGGATACCCACTCTGGTCTGTGGATCGTGACTCGCCAGGTCGACGCTGGAGGAGACCATGTAAACATATGGAGGGTTTATTCATCATTTTCACATACTTTCTTTCTTTCTCAAATACATTTCTCAATTGGGTCTCATACCCGATTCATCTCAATAGGATTCCTCGAATTCGATTCAAATCACTTTCACAGGCCTCGTGACACGACCCATCCCAATCCCCCCGGGATTACCATGGAATGTGTCATGCTCCCGTCTGACAAGAGGTGTCGGACAAGGGATAACCTGTTGCCATTGCCCAACCGGGCTTCCAGAGTGCGTAAGGATCGATGGAGGAGGTGTATGATGTCCCAGTCTCTGCTGCAGTCGCTTCCGGAATCAACCTGAAGGGCATTAAAAACAAAAGCTGTGAGTGGACGAAAATAAACAAGTCTGTTTAAAACATTTATAAGACATTTATGCCCCTCAGTAAAACCATATGCATGCGCCAAAAACCAATGATCACACATTTATTTAGAAATAACCATTAGGGCCTTAGCCCGGAGACCAAAGCATAGTTTCAATTTCCAAAAGTCAATCCAAGAGTTATTTCATAAATCCAGTAATATGAACCATAAGGCATATAATATAACCCATAACCATAATTTTAGCCACTGCACTATACACTCCAATCCGACATCCCTGATGTCTGACGTCCCTGACGTCAATAAAGTCACAATCACAAGGCTACGCGTGCCACTCGGGTCTCAATTTCCGATTTCAATCCCCGAACCCCGTTCGGGTACAGCATCCCCGATGCTTAGCGTCATAGACGCTGGACGTACTAGACGTCCGTGACCTCTCCGGGGTACCTCATCCGGAGGAGACAATATATTATGGAAGGATTTATACAGTGCAGTACTAAATACATTTTATTGATATCCACATGCAAAACATATAGGTATACATAGGTAAAATCCGAACCGATCGTTACGTTTCATCAAACGGGTCTCATGCCCAAATACCGTGAAACGTGCCATAACCGAAATATCATCAAAACCATTTATTGATTCCAGCATGTGAACATATATAAAATGTAAACCAAAAAAACATTTATTCAATTCCATTTTAGGGTCCCTGACCCGCAATCGTATGTAGAAATCAACTGGGCCCCTGGCCCGATTTCACAAGTTAACTGGGCCCCTGGCCCGATCCAAATGTTAACTGGGCCCCTGGCCCGATTTCATAGTTCAACTTGGCCCCTGGCCCGATTTTACTTTATTCAAGTTCGTAACCGTTTCATGAAATCATATCCAACCACATTTATGGAAATCGGTGCAAATCCAGAAAACCTCGGTTTACGTGCAAATACGTAATTCACCTCGAAATACGTGAAATCATTTTAAATTCACCGATATCCAAAGTAAATCATTTAATCATAATTATAACAATCATAAAACAGTTATGCATGCATCGAATTTATGAAACCAATGTCCACTCACAGACCGTTTAACCGAGCGCCTCGATACGCGTGCCATAGGCCTTCCCGGGCCACACCACTATCACCGGGACTCCCAATCCTGTTCAAATCACATTAGAGGATTACTAACCTCCTCATTAACATCCTATTCAAGTCCCGTAATTTTCTCGAATTTTTAAGTATTTTTAAATTGGATTAAAAACCTTCGGACATCCCGAACAATATCGAGACAGTGTCCGATCGACACGAAACCAATCCCAACATGTTCGTTACATTGTATAGGACAAAAGTCAAGTTGATCATACCTCGGGATTCGTGCCCACGCGCCGTCACGCGCCGCCGTGAGTGGCTGCGCGTGAAAGCCACGCGCCTGCTACAGTGACTGCTACAGTCACCACCTTCACCCGAATGACTGGTAAACGGGTCTGATTACCCGCGATAGGATCCGGTTCAATCACACCCAATTCGACATCAATTCAATCCGTTCTTGATCCTACAACAATCATTAACAATTGAATTTCAGTTCTGTGACATCGATTAAACTCAACCAATCCATAATCGTGCCACCAACCCGTGATCACCCAAAACGGGTCAATCACCAAAACTCCTCCAATCCTCAACCATTGTCAAATTAACTTCACAGGAAGCTTATAAGGATTAATACGAACCAATTCACATGATTAATTGAACACGACGTTACCTCAATCACCACGACTCAAGCTTGAGTTTTCCGGCCGTCCACCTCGTCCGTCCACGGCCTTAGGAGCCCCAAAGCTTGCCCCATTTGATCTGGTTCGACTCGTTGAAGTTCCAGAAAGCTCAATCCATCATCAATTAGGCTTGGACTGGCCTAAAAACCGAAGTTCGATTTTGAACACTTCAAAAACCAGTTTCGGGTTTTTGAGCATTCCTCCACCAAAACCTTCCCATTTTCCCATCTCTCAATCCCAAAGTGTTTCTCTCATCCACCAAGGTTACATCCTGTGCAAAATCCACACAATTTCGGCCTGGGGATGACTGATCAAGTATGGGAGCAGTCCTCAGTTTTTCTTCCATTTTCATGTGCAGCAGCCATAGTTTAATGGCCAAACACCGTCCCACACAGCCTTGCATCGCACTAACCTCAATAAACAATCCATAACAAAATTTTAGGCCAGCAATTTGCCCCACAAACAAACCACCCGTGCTCTGGCCATGTTCTCCCAACATGGTGCTACAGTAACCGTTCAACACTCAGCGAAAATACCATTCTGCCCTTGTGCTGTAAATTACCAAAATGCCCCTCACGCATCCTGACCCGTATCTCGGTCATACGGACTCCGATTGACGCGTGCCGCCTGTCTACGAACTCAAGGCATCGAGACCATCCTAACGGTCCTTGGTCCTCGGCCATCGGACCTCCTGATCAAAAAGTCAACATTTTCCCTTATTTCGTACAAATTACAAAAACGCCCCTGAACTTCCGCACATCATAACTTTCACCACGAACGTCGGAATCGAACGTGCCATCTGTCTATGAACTCGTGACGTCCCAAACTACGTCACGGTCATTGGTCAAATTCCATTTGACCATCCGAATTAAAAGTCAACGTTTTGCCCACGCCTAGGGGCAAAACGGTCATTTTGCACAATTCGTCCGAAATCGCCCAACTAATCTCAGATTAGTAAATCACAATTAAATATTATTAAATCCCGATATTCGGGACGGGTCGTTACAACTCGGCCTAAATCCACAGTTCAATAGGGTCTCATGCCCGAATTCTCATTTCACAAACTGAACTGGGACTCAAGCCCGATGTCACAACCAATTGGGCCCTAAGCCCGGAACTATAAATCAACAGGACCTCAAGTCCGATTTCACGACTAACGGGGCCTTAAGCCCGATATCTCAACCAAATGGGTCTCAGGCCCGATATCATAAATCAACGGGGCATCAAGCCCGATAATACCACTAACTGGGCCTCAAACTCGAATCGTAAATCAACTGGACCCTCGGTCCGATCGTATGGCTCAAATGTACCCTAGGTCCGATTCCTCGTCAAATCAAATGGACTCCAAGTCCGAGAGTTTATAAATCAATTGGGTCTCACGCCCGAGTTCATGTTTCTAAATCCGAAATTCATTTATTAAACTCTCGTTGAAAACCTAGAATGTATATGCATCGTATAAAACCAGAAATCTCGAAATACGTGCAAATACGTCAATCCTAGGCTACCATAAACAATTGCACTCATGGCAACACAAAATATATTCTAAAACAATTATAAAACATTTATGCATGCATCAATTTCGAAAGAAAGGTCCACTCACAGACCGTCCGAAGCCGCGCCTCGATACGCGTGCCATAATCGTCTCCCGGGTCAAACGTCGCCTCCGGGATTCCCGAACCTGTCCAAATTAATTTAGAGGGTTACTAATAGCCTCATTAACCTCTCACTAATGTCCCGTAATTTTCTGGAATTTTTAACTATTTTTAAACTCGAACCTAAACCTTCGGACATCCCGAACTATATTGAAACGATGTCCGATTGACACGAAACCAGTCCCAAAATGTTCGTTACATCGAATAGATGGTTTCGTGTGTTGAACACATCAACAAATACCCGCGTCGACTACTGTGGATCGTCCCTATCCCTGCGACGACCGGTTCAGACCGGCATGACCGGTTCGACTCCGTTTCTCCCTCAATTTTCATTCGTTTGCCTCCATTCCAATTCCTAAATTCCTATTTTCAAGTTTCCTAACTAACCCAATCCCTAAAACTAATTTAAAAACCATTAAAACCCATGGTTTAATTTTGAACCAAACGGTTCATTTTTCCTCAAATTCACTCACCGCTTCACAGCCGTCCAACACCTCCCAAAATCATCTTAATAGGTTCCTAATAACCCCCTAAGCTCATCCTAATTATCTAATAGCAACCATAATGTCCAAATCGAAAAATAGAAGAAAAATGGCCTTACCGAGCTCTCGGTTTTCTCTTGGCCTCCACCGTCGTTCACGGCGGCCCAGCCGGTCCTTCTGCCGACATCTTCATCACCTCACGACCCTCTCTCAATTCCCTTCACACTCCAGCCACATATGATGAGGTTTGGGGAAGATGGAAGATTGGTTTGCACGGTTAAGGGGGGGGGGGGGGGATGTTTCGGGTTGTTCTTAAAAGAAAAGGCAAGGGTGAATGCATGAATGTGGACTAATGGCCAGTGGATGACTGACACTTGTCACTCATCCATTGGTTAATGAAAAGTGACTAGGCCCACTAAAGACAAACGGTCCTCGTAAAATGTGTCGTTATGAATAGTGCCCCGAAACTTCCGTGAACCGTAAATTCTCCGTCGAACGTCCGAATTCGACGTGCCGCCAGTCTACAAATTCGTATCGTCGTAATCTACGTAACGGTCTTAGGCCCTCGGCCATCGGACCTCCGGGTCAAAAAGTCAACTTTTGGCCCAAATTACCAAAATGCCCTTGAACTTCCGAACGTCATAACTTCCTCCTCGAACGTCGAAATCGAGCGTACCACCTGTCTATGAACTCGTGATGTCACGAACTACGTCGAGGTCATCGGCCCAAATCCAATTGACCGTCCGAAAGAAAAGTCAACGATTTGCCCATTCTAGGGGCAAAATCGTCATTTCGCCCGAACTTCCGCTAATCCTCGTCTAATCTCCGATTAGCCTTGCTAATCCGTCATTAATTCTTAATTAATCCCGTTAATTTGGGACGGGTCGTCACAGGTTATGCACCTAAATCGTGATGGAAGAGCAGAATAGAGCTTGCTCGGATGGTGGATATACCAATCTAAAAGTTGTGGTGAATGATTCATCTTTGTCAGCTAATTGTGGTAGGCCGATCAACCAATTCATCATGACAAAGTAGTTGTGTACCCAAATCAGTGTGGAAGAGCAGAGCAGAGCCCACTCGGATGGTCGACATACTGAGATAGAAGAGCAAGGCAGAGCTTGCTCGGATAGTGGACATACCAAAATAGAAATTTTTGGTGGATGAGTCATCTTGGTTGGCCAAGTGTGGTAGGTTGCTCATCTAATTCATCAGAGAGAGTGGTAGTGCATCCAAATTATAGTGGAAGACCAGAACTCACTCTAGCATAGGTGATGAACAATTTACATTGCAAGGCATCGAGAGTTTCCATCAACCCAAGGAGGAGCAATATGGACGAATGCATCTATTTGTGCAAATGACGAGGATGGAAAATGGAATCCCTTGTTGGTTGAATTTTGTAGCTTGGTGTTGGTACCACTCAGTGGAGTTGACATCCATCTGTGGGCTAATGCATGTTGAGCTTTGGTGGATGCTATTGATGATTGTTGGGCACTACCTTGTTGGAGGGGCTCTCATTCAAGTGTAAAGGCAGATGCGACCATAGGTTGTTGGGCCTAATAGCTGTGTTTTTTTATTGCCTAGAAGAGAATGGGCCACTCGACATTGTTGGGCCATGGGACCGATCGGTGGGATGTCTAGACTGTTCAGTAAATTGTTTATGGACCTGAGATGTAAGTCCCCAAATTGATGGTTAATCAAATTGTAGATTTAATGGGCCGAGTGCATAGCCCCAAAATAGATTGGGGTGTTTTTTCTTGTTGCACGTAAGCCATGTAATGGGCTTGTGGGACTGCTCAGTGAACAGGTTCCTCAGACTAGTTAATGAGCCATCTAAACCGCTCGGTTGGTGATTCGATTGGGAGTGGTGCTGGCCCTCGAAGAATCTTGGGGCTTGAAGAAGATGCAGACCATTTAGTTAGTTCAAAATTAGGGTCTATGGATCGATGTTGGTGTCGAAGGCCTTGCGGTCTAGTGGAGCTCCGTGGGTTGTCACTGAAGAGGTCCTGGCATCGAGACCGAGCGATCCTTTTGAGCTTAGTGGGTTCTTGCTGAAGGGGTCCTGGGCACCAAGGCTATATCCTGGGTATCGGGCTGAGCAGTCATTCGAAGCTCAGTCGGTTGTCGCCGAATGGGTGTTGGACGTCAGGCTCGAGCGGTCTAGTAGAGCTCTGTGGATTGTTGCCGAAGGGGTCCTAGTCATCGGGGTTGAGCGGCCCTTTAGAGCTCGGTGGGTTGTCATCGAAAAGGTCCTTGGTGATCGAGAAGAAGTGAACTCCAAGTGGTCCGGTGTGAGGGTACTGAGAGGTGGGTCGAATCTATGTAACTTCGGTGGCTGTGTGAGGCGTGGTCGGTGTGGCAGGTCAGGGCTCCAACTCACGCGAACGATTGGTTAAGTGGGTTCTCTCGGCGTTGTCACATCTAGCAGAGTAGTCGCAGCGAGGGCGGAGTGTAATATGTCCCGCGGTTATGTCGACCGGCCTGCTGTAAGACAAGGGTGTACTGTCGAGATCTCTACAGGTTGCGCTAATGTTGAAACGACGTGGCTTCGATCTGTAGATGAAGAGTTGATGTAGGCCTCTCTGTTTGTGAGCTTCGATCGACGGCGACATGGAGATGAATTTTCTCTATTAGGGCGAAGAGAAGTGGTGTACACTTTTGGAGGGTCGGTTAGCGTGTCTCCTGCTCCTTACACGAAGTTGCTTCTTGTTTTACTTTATGTATATGATGATAATGATCGTAGTGCTAATACTTGACACTTGAGTAAGTATAACGGTTTTTGTAATATATTGTAGATAATACTTGAGCTATGGGGAAAGTGTACAAGTGGCTAAGTATGAATATATATACTTGTGGTGGGCATGTAGAGTTTTTGAAAATTGACCGTGCCCACACAAGGAATAATATATATATATATATATAAGAATAATGTGGTTATATCTCACATGGTTGGTGAGATTAGGTGAGACCTTGATAGGATATAACCTTTTGGGTCGATACATGGATACCTGTTGGTCTGTCGAGTGAGTTCTAGTGACGTAAGAGACTTAGAAAAGAGAAAAATTATCAGAAGATCAGAGTTGATTTTTAGTAGGTGCTCGGTGTTCTTGGGTTCCCTGGTTTCTTTTATGGATTTAGAATGATTAATCGGGGATTAATCGATGATATTCGGATGGATGGTGTAAAATGGTCGTTTTGCCCCTAGAATTGGGTAAAATGTTGAATTTTTACTCGGAGAGTCAAACGTACGAGGACCGATGACCATGACGTAGATCGAGACGTCACGAGTCCGTAGACAGACGACATGTCAACATCGGACATCTAACGGGGAAGTTATGATCACGAGATCAAAATTGGGAGCTTACGTCTCGGGATTCCAATTAAATATTAATTAAATCATGTTGGCAGATATTTTAGTGTGGGGCCCTTGGACGCAACGACCTGGAATTCAAAAAGGGCAAAAATGTAAATTCGGAAAAGATTTGTATAAAAATGACGATTTTACCCTTGTGAATAGTGTGGTCAATTGTTAACTTTTTGATTGGCAGGTCGAACGGACGTTGGCCGATGAATGTGACGTAGTTCGGGATGTCATGAGTCTGTAAACAGGTGGCACGTCCGATTCCAACGACCGAGGAAGAAGTTATGATGTTCGGAAGGTCGAGGGCATTTTCGTAAATTGGTTTAAAAGGGGGAATTTGTTGACTTTTTTCACGTCAAGTATTCTTCATATAAATCGAGGACCGTTAGATAGGTCTCGATGTCCTGAGTATAACGACAGGCGGCACGCCGTCATCGGATGTCGAACGGTTAAGTTATGGGTCTAGATAAGTGAGAGGTAAAATTGTAATTTGGATATTAGAGGGGCAAAATGGTCTTTTGACACCTTGGGAATTGTGAGCAACCGGATAAGGACATATGGGGCAGTGTGATTGGATATTTTGGGTTGAGACCACAGGTTGGAGGACACCTGGCCATTTCCCAGAGGCTTCTAGCCAAATCCTACACGGTTACAAGTTTTAAACTGAGGGTTAATCATTCAACTGAGAGAAAAACAGAGACTGAGACAGATCGACTATTTTCCATTTGAGGGAGTTGTGTGTGAACTCAGAGGCAGTGGGTGAGTGTTCAGAGTTGAGTAGAGAGCTTGGTGAGTGAACTTTGGTGTTGGATTGAGTGAGAAGACTAAGAGGAAGTGGGAAAACCTAGAAAAACAGAGACGACCACCGTGCACGGTTGTGAGTTCGATTGATCAAACCCATCGAAGTTCGGTTTGTGGTGGTGTTTAGTGAGCTGAGGATTACCTCTTGAACTTTGAGAACCACCGTGGAGCTCACGGCGGAGGACAGAGGAGAGGTAAGGTACGTTAGATGCTCTGTTTTTCTCTTTCGTTCAAATGATCAGTCGACGGGTTTGCCTCCTAGTTGAGTCACTGTGACACTAGTTTTGATTCTCAGAGATAGAAATGACACCCAAAAACATGAAACCGTGACTGGAAAGCATCGAGGTGGCTGGGAACGGAGACTATAATTTTCTGGGTTTGGTTCGAAGATTGGGAGGTAAGAATCAGGGTTCCTTTTTGTGTTTTAATTAGTGGAATCAATTCTAAATTAATGGAGGAAGATAAGATTGAACAAAGGATTCAAAATGGTTGAAAAACGGGTGAAAATCGGCCTCGTCGGCTCAGTTAGACCTGGCCGGTTTGGACCGGTCTGAACCTGGCTGGCGAGAGGAAGACGATGATGAACAGTGCCGCGCGTGGCTCCCACGCACAGCCCCTTTGGGCGGCCCGTGAGGGCGCGTGGGGTATGTTTTGGGGAAGTGTTCAACATGGTTTTCACTCTAATCGATTTAACGAACATTTTGGGACAAGTTTCGAGTCGGTCGGACACCGTCTCGGAGTAATTTTGAGTGTCCGAAGGTTTAGGGGTTAATTTAATTACGTTTAAAAATCCCGAAAAATTTGGGAAATTAGTGTGAGCTTTAATGAAGTGTTTGTGACCCGGAATTGTTGTATTTGATAGGTTGGGATATTCCTTAGGCAGTCGAGGAGCGTACGGAGCGCGATTGACGTGTTCAGACCTAGTGAGTGGACTTTTGTTTTTCTAACTGAGCATGCATAGTTGTTTTATCTACTATTTACATGGTTTTAAATATGGTTTCATGTTTCGAATTATGATTTATCTGCTTTACATGATTGCACGGTTTTCGAGATATTTCTTAGATTTATACGTATTCGACATGTTTTACGAGATACGATTTGATCATGATTCCAATGCTATGGTTTTGGGGTTTAAATACATGACTTGTTTTCAATGATTACATGTAACAACTCGTACCTTCGGGAAGGGTATAAATGTAATTTTTGTAAAGATTTGTATAAAATGACGATTTTTCCCTTGTGAATAGTGCGTCAAAAGTTGACCTTTTGATTGACCGGTTGGATGAGTGTTGACCATTGACCGTGACGTAGTTTAGGACGTCACGAGTCCGTAGACAGGTGGCATGTCCGATTCAGACAAACGGAGAAAACGTTATGACGTTCAGAAGATTGAGGGCGTTACCGTAATTTCGATTAATCGAGGAAAATGTTGACTTTTTCTTGGACTTGTGATTTTCACGTAGACTGAGGACCGTTAGATAGATCTCGACGTCCTGAGTACAACGATAGGCGGCACGCTGTCATCAGACGTCGGACGACCTAGTTACGGGTCTGGAAAGTGTGAGGGTAAAAAGGTAATTTTTAACACTAGGGGCATTTTAGTCTTTTTCCCCTTAAGGCCCAATCAGATAAGGCCATTTGTCTTGAGTGGGATTGGATATTTTGCACTGCAGACCATGGAAAAGAGGACACGTGGGGATGGTTGGATGGTTCTAGGATGGTCTCAAATGCACACGGCCACACTTTGATCGTTTTTTAACCGTGCATTTGGCTTGGGAGAACAGAAAACAGGGAGAGGAATTGTGAGAGTTCTTGATCGATTCTGTGCGTGGGTGAGAGTTTTGTGAGTTGTGAGAGTGACAGAGAGAGGAGAGTGAGTTGTTAATTGTGTTTTGAAGTGGAATCGTGCACGGAGACACAACGGTGGACGGCTGGAATTTCTAGGAAAAACAGAGAGATGGTGGACTGTGGCGGTGGTTGTGCCGTTTGGTGGCTTAAACCAAGGCAATAGGAGGCTCGGGAGACTGCAGGCGGACGACTCGAAGGTAAGCATCGAATCCCCTGTTTTTCCCGTGATTTTGTTTTCAATAATCGTGGACTCTGGGCTAGAGTCGAGGGAATTGGTGAGTGAAGTGAGGTTCAGGGAGGTCCTAGGAGTCGTCTAGGATGGTCACCGTGATGAGGGAGGACCTGGGTGGCCGGCGGCCAAAACAGGGCTCACAGGCCGTCTGTTTCGAAGACGAAGTCGACGGGTTTTAGGCCGTGATTCTTCGATGTTAGGACGGGGTTAGATTGCTAAGGACTGCACGAGGCTATGGGGATTGAAAGGAACTGAAATGGTGGAGGAATTACAGAGAACCGGTCACGCCGGTTCAACACAGTTGAACCGGGTGACTCGAGGTTGAAGATGCACTGTAGCAGGCGCGTGAGGCCCACGCGCAGCCACCTTGGGCGGCGCGTGGAGGCGCGTGGGGAGGATTCCGGCCAAACTCCCAACATGGTTTTGGCTCCAAATGTTCTAAGGAATCCATTGGTGTGATTTTCGGGTTAATCGGACGATGTTATGAGATAGTTCGGGAATCAGGACGGTTTAGGGTCTAAGATTAAAATATGAATAAATTCCCGAAAAATTGGGGAAATTAGGGTTAGTATCCTTGATGTATTTGTGACCCTATTTGGTGACTATTAACAGGACGGGTGACTACGCCCAAACTGCGCATTAAATTAAACACGTAATTTGAGTGTTGTGCAATTTAAACCCTTTTTGTGTAGATGTAGTATTGGTAAATAGGGATCGTTCTTAACCGGGGAAATTAGGGACATTAATAATGTGTTAGTGGGAGATGAATAAAAAAATAATGAATTAAAGAATTAAATAATCAAAGAATTAACAATTTAAAGAATTAATTACTTAAAGAATAAAAGAATAGAGCATTAAAGAATAAAAGAATTAGAGAATTAACTAATCAAAGAATCAATAAATTAAAGAGTAAAGGAATAAAGAAATCAAAGAATCAAAGAATAATAAACTAAAAGTAGAAAAGAAGAATAAAAGAATAAAAGAATAAAAGAATAAAGAATAAAAAGGATAAAAGAATAAAATAATAAAAGAATAAAGAATAAAAAAGAATAAAAGAATAAAAGAATAAAAGAATAAAAGAATAAAAGAATAAAAGAATAAAAGAATAAAGAATAAAGAAGTGAAAAGGGGAGTTTTGAAAAGAGATGTAAATATAAAATAAAGAAAATAAGTAAAAATAATTAAATACTTAATTTTACTTCTACTTTAACCTTTGTACTAGTGAACTTTCTTCAAACACATATTTTTACCAACACTCTAACATCATGCTCATATTGAACCAATCACGAAATCATACCTTAATCATCTCAAATACATGCATACATTTTTCATATTATAAATGCACCGAACAACGGATTATTACTTACAATATGATCCACCTTAAGTAAGTGATTTAATGCGCCGAACAGCGATCAAACATTAAATCTCTTCAACTCTATTCTAAATGCCCCGAACAGCGGATCAACATTTAGTTTCGAATTGAAGTTTAAGTACTAAAACATATGAAGTAAAAGAAACTCAAAAAGTAAAACACATGGAGATTGCATTCTTACTTACAAATGTTAGAAAGAAAATATCAACACATATATTGAATTATAAGTAAAACCAATAACAATAACAAGAATTTAAGTAGAGAAGTATGGATTTTCACAAGAATCACCGAACAGCGGCAGGAAACTTGTGAAGATGGAAGAAGAAATACGAGGAATTCGGTCTTAAAATTCTTGAATTGCCTTAGAATTACTTAGCCTAGGTATTTCTTAAGGAAAGCATAAAAATGTGTTTAAGAGATCTCAAAGAAATATCACAAGAACAAAGTAAAGAAGAAATGAAATTAAGAAAAATAAAAATAACATAAATTAAGAACAAGAATTAAAAGAAAACTAATTAATAAGAAAATCTACAAGAAGTTAAAATGGTCCCCAAAAAAAGTCTCTCAAAAGAGAGAAACAAAAGAACTAACTAAGAACTAGAACTAAGAAAAATGAAAGAAATGGAAGAATGAAACTAATTGGGGACTCCCCAAATACATGAAATGACCTCCCTATTTATAGAAGGAGTGCCACAATTGTTTAATTAAAAGTACAAAATTAAAATATAAAAATAGTAATAAAATAGTACATGAAGAAGTGATGGAAATGATGAGATTGGGTGAGAAAAGATGCTGATTTTGGGGCAAATATGCTGATTTTGGGGAAAAGTGGCTGATTTTGGGGAAAAGTTGCTGATTTTGGGGCAAATATGCTGATTTTGGGGGGCTGCTGGATTTTTGGCTTGGGCTGCTGGATTTCAGCAGCTTCCCACCGAATTTTCTTGCGATTTTCGGTGGTTTCTCATATTTCGTCCATAATTTCTTCATTATAATTCCGATCGGGACGATTCTTTCACCAAAATGCTCCAAATTCCAAGCTTTATTTATTTCTACAAAAATATCACAAAATAAATTAATTTGTCTAATTATTTATTATTTTAATATTAAAAGTCAAGTATAATGGGTATAAAATAATATAAAATAACGCTTATTTGAGGACCTATCAAATACCCCCACACTTAAACTTTGCTAGTCCCTAGCAAATACTAAAATTAAACTACGAACTCAAACAAGTAACCTTTAACTATTTGTCTCAATATTTCATTATTACAATCATGGCATAAAAGATTTTCACTTAAAGCGTTTAAGCATATGGAATTCAAAAGTTAATACTTTGTAACAAAATGCTTCAACAAGTAAGATAATGAGTAAATATGGTGAAATGGATCTCAACATGAATAAAACAAGTATGAATCAACTCACAAGGATATGCACTCATAAGTTCACTCAATTTGTGAGGGTTTGTGTTTGCACTCAAAGTATGTGAGAAATACTCACATAATCGAAATGAAGTACTTTTGCAAAATCTCAAACAAACACCTCAAGATAAAAATAAAACATACTTGCACAAATGAACCAAAACCATAAGCTTACTCAAGTGATTAACTCAACTAATCAAATTTTACCATCTTAAGGATCATAAGGTCTTTACGAAGGTTGTAATGGGGCTAAGTTTAGAGGCAAGGAAAATATAGGACAAGTGGTGCTCAATTCGTTCCAAGACTCAATAAACTCCCAAAACGTATCATAGCTTCCCAACCTTAGTGCAATGATGTCAGTAATCCATCCTTTCGAACATAGGCCTAATTTCATCATGTTGGGCCTCATAGTCATTCTTTGTGTCGGATTTACAAATGTAAGGGATTTAACTCAAACATTACATAACCAAAACTTATTACCTTGATCGAGACTCATCTTTTTTTTTCTTTTTTTTTTGATTTTTTTTTTTATATCTAGGTAATAACATGTGTCAACAATACAACAAAGTTTGAGTCGGTAAATCCAAATAATTCACATAAAAGTCTTTTCAACATCATTATTTTCTCCTTACACAATCTTTATATCTTCAACCGAGTTCTTGGAACAAGGGTAAAGGATGTCTATACTAAGCTCAAGTGTTTAGAAAATCATGGTGATGAAAGAAAGGCTTAATGTGGGCTCGAAAGGGTTAAAACTAGGGGGTCGCAACTTGTGCGCACAAAATAGGGAACATGGATGTTTGAATTTGTGGTGTTAACCCTAATGCCTTAATCATTTCCAAAATCAGAGAGTTTATTGACTTAAAAGCTTTGAAAATCACATAGAATAAGTTCTAGTACTCTAGAGTTCATTAAAAGCTATGGCAAGCAGTTATGAGGCATATGTATATCAATTTAAACAAAGAACTTATGAATCACTCATCAAAGATGTATATAAAGTTCTAAAGCTCACATAAGGTTCATATGATTCATACTTATCTTATCATGCTTGTTTATATGCCAATTTACATGCATTATCTTCAAGTTATAACACTTAATCACAAAATATTAACAAACAAATTCAAGTTGTAGTGATTATCTTTATTACCATAACATATTCATTTATGTTCATTTATGTCATTGACAAGTTAAATGGCAACTTAAGACTCATAAAAACACTAAGTTAAAACAAAAAGATTCAAAAAAACAATTTTTTTTTCAATTTTTTTTTGAATTATTATTGTTGAATTTTTTTTTTTGGAAAATTAAAATTGTAAACCATTCCTCCACACTTAAATTCTACATTGTCCTCAATGTAGGAAAATACGAAGTAATTAAACATAAAATCAAAGTAAGGAAGATGATTTACGAAAATAATAGGAAAACATTAAATAAACAAAATAAAAGAGAGTGAAGGGTAGAAGGATAGCAAATCTGTATTGATGACTCCTTCACATCCCGGGAACACATTGGGTTGCCTCCCAACAAGCGCTTGAAGTTTAACGTCCATCCAGCCTAGACAGAGATGCAAGTTAGTTAGTCAGAGATGTACGTTAATTAAGAATGCAAGTTAGATATGCAAATTGAAGTTAAGGATGCAATGTGAGTTAAAGATGTAGGTTAGAGGAAGAGTGCAATGCAAGTTAAACTAAATATGCAAGTGAAGTTAAAAATGCAAGTTAAATGAAATATGAAATGCAAGTTAAGAATTAAATAAATGAAGAAAAAGAAAATAATTTATTTACGTATGAACAATTTTTTTTTTTTTTTTTCGGAATTTAAAAATTAAATAAATGAAGATTTTTTTTAACGAATTTTATGCTCTTTTTTTTAAAAAAAAATACCAAAAAATAAAAATAAAAATAAGGAAAAGTGAATATTTACTATAAGCATTTATGAAAAATTAAAAAGAATGAACATTATGTACAAGTATGAACAAGAATAAAATAACAAGTAAGAGAATTAGAAACAAACATAAATGAAAGACTATTATGAACAAGTATGTATGTATACTAAGAAATATAAAAGTTATGAACATGTATAAAAGGTAACAAGTAACATATATACTACATTTATTTACAAGTATAAATTAACACTAACATAAAGCTAAGATAAGATTTTTTTTTTAATTTCAAATTTCAAAAAGTTAATGGAATAAAAAGTTAATGAAATAAAGTTAATGGAATAAAAAGTTAGTGGAATAAAAAGTTAATGGAATAAAATTAAAGGAATAAAAGTTAATGGAATAAAAAGTTAATGGAATAAAAAGTTAATGGAATAAAAAGTTAATGGAATAAAAGTTAATGGAATAAAAAGTTAATGGAATAAAAAGTTAATGGAATAAAAAGTTAGTGGAATAAAAATTTAATAGAATAAAATTAATGGAATAAAAGTTAATGGAATAAAAAGTTAATGGAATAAAAAGTTAGTGGAATATAAAGTTGATAAAATTAATGAAAAAGAAAGTTAATGGAATAAAGTTAAAGGAATATATTTAAAGTGTAATAAAGAAAAAAAATGTGAATGTAAAGTTAATGGAATAAAGTAAAAGTTAGTGGAATAAAGAAAAAGTTAATTGAATAAATTTAAAGTGATTGAATAAATTTAAAGTTATGGAATAAAGTTAAAGTTAATGGATTAAAGTGTAAAGAAATAAAGTGTAAAGGAAAGAAAAATAAAATAAAATAAAATAAGAGTAAGGAAAAGTGAATATGTACAATATGCATTTATGACAAGTACAAATAAAATTAAATAATGAACAAGTATGATAGAATTTTAAATTTACATAAACAATTTGAATATGAACAAAAAATATATATATATATATATATATAAATTATGAACATTTATGAACAAGTATAAATTAGAAACTATGAATAAGTAAAGTATGAACATTACAAACAAAAATAATAAGAACAGTAATAAGATTGATAAATAAAATATAAACAAGTAAGTAAATGTTATAAACAAATATAATTTGAATATTGATACATACACTAACAAATTAAAATGATTTTCAATTTCCCCGGCAACGGCGCCAAAAATTGACTACGCCCAAACTACGCATTAAATTAAACACGTAATTTGAGTGTTGTGCAATTTAAACCCTTTTTTGTGTAGATGTAGTATTGGTAAATAGGGATCGTTCTTAACCGGGGAAATTAGGGACATTAATAATGTGTTAGTGGGAGATGAATAAAAGAATAATGAATTAAAGAATTAAATAATCAAAGAATTAACAATTTAAAGAATTAATTACTTAAAGAATAAAAGAATAGAGCATTAAAGAATAAAAGAATTAGAGAATTAACTAATCAAAGAATCAATAAATTAAAGAGTAAAGGAATAAAGAAATCAAAGAATCAAAGAATAATAAACTAAAAGTAGAAAAGAAGAATAAAAGAATAAAAGAATAAAAGAATAAAAGAATAAAAGAATAAAGAATAAAAAAGATAAAAGAATAAAATAATAAAAGAATAAAAAATAAAAAAGAATAAAAGAATAAAAGAATAAAAGAATAAAAGAATAAAAGAATAAAGAATAAAGAAGTGAAAAGGGGAGTTTTGAAAAGAGATGTAAATATAAAATAAAGAAAATAAGTAAAAATAATTAAATACTTAATTTTACTTCTACTTTAACCTTTGTACTAGTGAACTTTCTTCAAACACATATTTTTACCAACACTCTAACATCATGCTCATATTGAACCAATCACGAAATCATACCTTAATCATCTCAAATACATGCATACATTTTTCATATTATAAATGCACCGAACAGCGGATTATTACTTACAATATGATCCACCTTAAGTAAGTGATTTAATGCGCCGAACAGCGATCAAACATTAAATCTCTTCAACTCTATTCTAAATGCCCCGAACAGCGGATCAACATTTAGTTTCGAATTGAAGTTTAAGTACTAAAACATATGAAGTAAAAGAAACTCAAAAAGTAAAACACATGGAGATTGCATTCTTACTTACAAATGTTAGAAAGAAAATACCAACACATATATTGAATTATAAGTAAAACCAATAACAATAACAAGAATTTAAGTAGAGAAGTATGGATTTTCACAAGAATCACCGAACAGCGGCAGGAAACTTGTGAAGATGGAAGAAGAAATACGAGGAATTCGGTCTTAAAACTCTTGAATTGCCTTAGAATTACTTGGCCTGGGTATTTCTTAAGGAAAGCATAAAAATGTGTTTAAGAGATCTCAAAGAAATATCACAAGAACAAAGTAAAGAAGAAATGAAATTAAGAAAAATAAAAATAACATAAATTAAGAACAAGAATTAAAAGAAAACTAATTAATAAGAAAATCTACAAGAAGTTAAAATGGTCCCCAAAAAAAAGTCTCTCAAAAGAGAGAAACAAAAGAACTAACTAAGAACTAGAACTAAGAAAAATGAAAGAAATGGAAGAATGAAACTAATTGGGGACTCCCCAAATACATGAAATGACCTCCCTATTTATAGAAGGAGTGCCACAATTGTTTAATTAAAAGTACAAAATTAAAATATAAAAATAGTAATAAAATAGTACATGAAGAAGTGATGGAAATGATGAGATTGGGTGGGAAAAGATGCTGATTTTGGGGAAAAGTGGCTGATTTTGGGGAAAAGTTGCTGATTTTGGGGCAAATATGCTGATTTTGGGAACTATTGGGGGGCTGCTGGATTTTTGGCTTGGGCTGCTGGATTTCAGCAGCTTCCCACCGAATTTCCTTGCGATTTTCGGTGGTTTCTCATATTTCGTCCATAATTTCTTCGTTATAATTCCGATCGGGACGATTCTTTCACCAAAATGCTCCAAATTCCAAGCTTTATTTATTTCTACAAAAATATCACAAAATAAATTAATTTGTCTAATTATTTATTATTTTAATATTAAAAGTCAAGTATAATGGGTATAAAATAATATAAAATAACGCTTATTTGAGGACCTATCAACGGGAGACGCCTGAGACGGTCGAGGAGCGCACGGAGCGCGATTGACATTTTACGATTCATGAGTGCACTCCTTATTTTCTTTCAAGCATACCTAACTGTTTTTAATTATGTTTTAGTCTTTTAAGTGTGTTTTTATGCTTTTTAATGATGTTTATATGTGATTATATGTGATTGATATGCTTGCACGTTTTTCGAGGCATTTTCGAATTTTCGCACGTTTTTCGAGAAAAAGATGGATTTCGAATTTTTATGCCATACTTAGGGATTTCAATTTATAATTGTTTTCTGATGATGATAAATGGATTATGAAACATGATTTTGGATAATCGCGGGTTTTGGTTTAAAAAGTGGATTTTCGGATTTGGGTTTGGAATGACGGTTCTGAACGCCGGATGGGCTTCGAACCGGGGATTTCGAATTCGAGTTTGGCTATGGATTTAGAAATGGTTTTACATTGAATTTGGATTGGATTTGCTGGATCTGGATATGGGTTTAAAGACCCGGATGTTCTGATGGATGGTGGACGGGCCCGGATTGAGTTTAAAGACTCGGGAGTTTAAAGACTCGGACATTTATGATATTACCCCCATACGCCTATTGAGTTTAAAGACTCGGGAGTTTAAAGACTCGGATAGACCCAGCAGGTTTGATCAGACGTGGTTTTAATATAGTGGTTTATGAAATACATTATATCGCTGATGTTGTGGTTTCAGAATATTCGTTAGGCATGCATTTTTTCAAAACGGAGGGAACAAATATTATTATTATTTTCCTTAACTCTGATTTGATAATAAACTATTTTTGAAACTTTTATTTATTCTAGTCCACTCACACTTTTTGGTTTTAAATTTTCCCTCTAGGTCGTGGTGGTAGCGTTGGGGTGAACGTTGAGGCAGGAATCGAGGCATAGAGCTTACGACGTTCTTCCGTTGCGAGACTAGCATAGTAGGATTTTGTGCCCATTTTGTAGATCTATGCTCTGACTTACAGTTGTATTATATTTACTCCTTTGTCTGATATTTATGCTTATAGTGGTGTTGAGGTTATTTTGGTACTTTGAGTGTGATTGTCAGACGGGAGCAGGGTTCGTCCCGGGTATCGAGGCGATATTTGGGACGGGTCCTGACATTACAAATGAGTTTTGAAACAATGATTTCGATTATCAAGGTTTTCAGTTTTAGATTCGAATTTCAGAAATCGAGATTTGGTTTTAAAGCTTGAAAAAGGGATTTTCGGATTTAGGTTCGGAATGATGGTTCTGAACGCCGGCATGGCTTCAGAATAGTGATTTCGAATTCGGGTTTGGACATGGATTTAGAAATGATTTAAAAATAGTTTTGGATTGGATTTCCTGGATCTGATTATTGGGTTTAAAGACCCGGATATGATTATGACGGGGGCGGGCCCGAATTGGGTTTAAAGACTCGAATTGAGTTTAAAGACTCGGATATTATGATTTTCCCCCGTAGGCCTGTTGAGTTTAAAGACTCGGATTATATTGAGGCCTGGATTGAGTTTAAAGACTCGGATAGATCCAACAGGTTCGATTGGTAATTGATAGATTTTGCATTTCATGTTTTTATGATAATATTTCCATAATGATTTGTTAAATGGTTTTTACGGTTGTTTCCAGATACTTAGTGTAACGACACATCCCGGGAATTAGGGTTAAGACTGTGTTTAAGATGAGATTAGTGAGCTTAATTGGTGGTTAGTCGGTTACGATAGGTCCGGTAGCGTAGAATGACGATTTTGCCCCTAGGTTGGGCAAAATTGTTGACTTTTAGTTCGGGCGGTCAAATGGACTTTGACCGATGACCGTGATGTAGCTTGGGACGTCGCGAATCTGTATACAGGTGGCACGTCCGATTCCGACATCCGAGGAGGAAGTTATGATGTTCGGAAAGTTGAGGGCATTACCGTAATTTGGCTAAAACAGGGGGAAAATTTGACTTTTCGTACGACCGGGTTTTGGCACGTTGACCTAGGATAGTTAGGTAGATCTTTTCGTCCTGAGTTCAACGGCAGGCGGCACGTATTCATCGGACCTAGGATGTGTAAGTTACGGGTCTAGAAAGGAAGTGGCATTATTGTAATTTACGTCATAAGTGAGGGGCATTTTGATCTTTCTGTGTCTTGGGATTTGGGCCAATCAGATAAGGCCAATTGTACAGTGAGATTGGGATATTTGTGAAAGGGCTTAGGGGATGGTGACACGTGCAGTGTGTGTAGTAGGTTCTAGGGAGTGCACGGTGTGTGTGTGTTCGAATTAAACGGGTGTGTGTGGTCGTGTTCGAGAGAAAACAGAGTGAGGTCTGAGAGGGAATTGATCGAGTTCTGGGTGAGAGTGTGAGAGCTTGAGTGTGTGAGTGTGATCAGGGGAAGCTGGAGAGTACAAGGAAGTTGGTGAGAGGAGTTGAGAAGTCGAGTGTTGGTGTGTGCAAGGTGTGAGGTTCTCAGGAAAACAGAGAGGGAGTTTGGGTGGTGTGCTATCGTGCCTGGTCAATTGAGACTGGTGGTGGCGTTCAGAGGACGGAGGAGGATCTGAGGAGTTGTGTGGACACCGGGGGACACGACGGAGCCCACGGCGGTGAGCGGCAGGAGAGGTATTTTCTATTTCCTCTGTTTTTCCGTTTTATTTCAAATCGAAAGTCGTGGACTTAGGGGCTGAGTCGAGGGTTCTAGTTGGTCCTAGTCGACTACTTAGGTCCTTAGGAACCTGCTATTATCGAAGCCGTGACAGGGAAGGACTTGGGTGTTCGGGAACCGAAACAGGGGTTTCGGGTTGTTTTTATTTCGAGCTTGAGACGACGAGTAGGAGGCTGTGTCGAAGTATTTGAAGTAGGGGAACAGGTTCTTTAGAAATGGACGATGAAGATGGTGAAGAAAGGAAGGAAAACGGAGACGGGACGGCGGAGAACCGGGAACGCCGGTTCAGTACAGTCGAACTGGTTGACCTGAGGAAGACGACGATGAACAGTGTTCCTGTAGCAGGCGCGTGAGGGCCACGCGCAGCCACTTTGGGTGGCGTGTGGGGGTGCGTGCGGCAGCGGTTGGGAAAACGGTCAACATGGTTGTTGGTCTAGGTGTTATGACGAGTCTATTGGACTTGGTTTCGGATTGTTTGGACGTTGGTTGAGATTAGTTCTGCGAGGTTAAAGGTTTAGGGTTCCGATTCGACACGTTTAGGACCCGGGGATTTTTGTGGGAAATTAGGTGGACCTTCGTAGATGTGTTAGTAATGTACTTTGGTGACTTGTGACAGGATCGGGATTTCCCGAAGAAGCTGAGGAACGTACGGGATGTTCGGGACGCGACTGATGGCTTGGTACTGTGAGTGGACCCTTTCTCTTAACTTGAACATGCATAACTGCTTTTAATTACTTGTTTTATGGTTTTACATGTGATTCCATGATGATTGAATATGTGGTGTTGGTGGTTTTACATCATTGCACGTTTTTCGAGAAAGTGCGGTTTTTAGCACGTTTTACGAGAAAATGGTTGGATTCTGATTTCGATGCCATGATTTGGGGTTTTTAAACGATAAGTGATTTTTAATGATTATAAATGGATTTTGAGATGTGATTTGATGATCAAGGTTTTCGGTTTTAGAATTGGATTTCGGAAAGCGGAATTTGGTTTTAAAGTTGAAAAGTGGATTTCCGGATTTGTGTTCGGAATGACGGTTCTGGATGCCGGAATGGCTTCTGGCCGGTGATTTCGGATTCGGGTTTGGATGTGGATTGAGAAATAGTTTTCAAACGGTTTTGATTGGATTTGGTGGATCTGGTTATTGGGTTTAAAGACCCGGATATTGATTTGACGGGGGACGGGCCCGAATTGAGTTTAAAGACTCGGATATATTGATATTTCCCCCGTAGGCCTGTTGAGTTTAAAGACTCGGATATTATTGAGGCCTGGATTGAGTTTAAAGACTAGGGAGTTTAAAGACTCGGATAGATCCAGCAGGTTTGATCGGATAATGATTGATTGTGAGTTATGTTTTATGACGATATTCATGTGGGTTCTAACTGTTTTTGGTAACTGGGTTATGCATGTGCGCTTTTAAAACGGAGGGCCAAAACCCTGTTTTATTATAAAATGGTTTTTGGAAACTTTTATTCTTTATGGTCCACTCACACCTTCTGTTTTTAAATTGCCCTCTAGGTCGTGGAGCTAGCGCGGGGTTTCGGCGTCGAGGCAATGTCTGAGGCATAGAATATTCGAGAGTGACCCCGGAGTACTTTAGATTTTCCGTTGTGCGTGTATATAGTTTATCGGTTTTCTTTCTTTTGTATTTAGTACTATGCTCTGTAAAACTTTGACTTCGAGATGTTTAATGTTTCTCCTGCGTCTGACTGTGTAGTTTGGTGGTTTGCGTGAGTTTACTTTAGTTGTGTATCGGGATGCCAGACGGGAGCAGGATTGACCTCGGTTTTCGAGGTGAAACCGAGGTGGGTCCTGACACTTAGTTATGCATGCATCTTTTTAAGACGGAGGGTAAAATCCTGGTTTGTTTATAAAAACTGTTTTTGATACACTTATTTATTTTTAGTCCACTCACACTTTTATGGTTTTAATTACCGTCTAGGTCGTGGTGCAAGCGTTGGGGCTAACGTTGAGGTAGAGGCAGACGCATAGAGTTTTCCTGTTGCGTGTTTCGTCAGCTCACAGTAGGATTTTTGTCTTTATCTTGAATTGTTACTTTGCTCTGTACTACTGTTGGTTAGTTGTAGTATAACTTCTCCCTGGTCTAATAATGTATGCTTTGTGGTTGTTGAGGTTATTTTGGTCTTTTGAGTGTGTTTGTCAGACGAGAGCAGGGTTCATCCCGGTTATCGAGGTGATAATCGGGGTGGGTCCTGTCAATTGGTATCAGAGCCAGGTTGACGGTTTGTGTCTGACACGTGGATGTGCTTAGGTTGTTATACTGACTTTATGCCTCTTTCAGAGTACGATCGACTATACCTCTGAAACGTGACCCCCCTCCACGACCAGCAGAAGACATTGCGAGAGATGCTGAGAGTGCTACGATTGAGCGAGCCCAATGTATTGGGGCTACGACGTTTAGCGTTGGGGAAGACCCTGAGGAAACCCACAGGTGGATTACTCAACTTGAGCGGATTTTCGCGGTGATACTATGCCCCCCGGAGGATCGAGTGTTTTTGGCCACCTTTTTATTGGACGGTTCCGCATATGAGTGGTCGTACACCCTCAAGTTGTCACGATGGGATGCCCACACAGTGACTTGGGAGACATTTCGGGAGCGCTTCCTTGATTAGTATTATCCTCGTTCGTTCCGCGATGCCAAGGAGGCAAAGTTCCTACAGCTCAAACAGGGGAGCATGATAGTAGCCGAGTATGAGCAGAGGTTCCAGATGTTATCCCGTTTCGCTCCTGCTTTTGTGGCTACGGAAGCTGAGAAGTGCCGAAGGTTTGAGTTGGGTCTGCGAGGAGAGATTCGAGCCATAGTGACGGCTGGATCGTTTGCTACCCTCAGAGAGTTATCAGATGCTGCGCTGAGGGTGGAGGCTAGTTTGCCGGCACGACCACAGTTCTCGAGTGGTGTGCGACGCCGAGAGCGTTCTATTTCTGGAGCATCGAGTCAGAGGACCTCGAAGTGGGACAGTTACAATGGTACTTCATCGCCGGGAGGTGCTCGATTTGGTAGACCGGACAGTTTCTAAGATTCCGGATTCCGAGGATCCAAAGCACAGCCGACTCCGTAGGTGAGTGCGACATCAGTTGCTTCCACTGGGAGGTAGAGTGGTGGACCCAGTCGGGATGTTTGCTATTACTGTGGAGAGCGAGGTCACTTCCAGCGAGAGTGTCCGTCGTTACCCTAAGAGGGTGGCGTAGACCGAGGTACAGCGGACCCAGGACGGAGTAGTGTAACGACCGGTCCCAAATTCCTAGATTAGATTAGTGACTAATCACGATTAGTGAGGTTAATCCGTGATTAGTAGGGTGAAATCGGACGAACGATGCAAAATGACCGTTTTGCCCCTAGTCGTGGCAAAACATTGACTTTTCGTTCAGGCGATCAAATCGACTTTGACCGATGACCATGACGTAGTTCGTGACGTCACGAGTTCATAGACAGGTGGCACGTTCAAATCCGACGTTCGAGGAAGAAGTTATGACGTTCGGAAGTTTAGGGGCATTTTGGTAATTTTGGTTAAAAGGGGTCAAATGTTGACTTTTTGACCGGGAGGTCCGATGGCCGAGTGCCAAAGACCGTTACGTAGATGGGGACGATACGAATCCGTAGACAGGCGGCACGTCGAATTCGGACGTTCGACGGCGAAGTTACGGTTCACGGAAGTTCAAGTGCACTATTGCACGAATTACGAAACGAGTTAACTTTTGGACTCTAGTGGGGTCCAGATATTTAATTCCTGCCCTATGGATTAGTGACAAGTGTCACCCATCCACAGGCCATTCCTTTTCCTTCATGCACCGTGCATTTCCTTTCTCCATTTCAAACACACACAAAACACCCACCCGATCTCACCCATTTTCCTCCCATCCGTGCAACCCCAAACCCATCCACTCTTCACCCATGACCAGGCAGAGGACCAGGGAGACTGAGGAGGTTGCTGGGCGGCCTGAACCGCCGTCCACGGCAGCTGGAAGGAGGAAGAACCCGTGAGGTTCACGGTAAGTCCATTTTGATCCATTTTTCCATTTTTGTTGTTATGGTTGGTTTTTAATGGTTTTAATGAGTCCATTAGGTTGATAGGGACATGTTAGGAAGGTTTAAGGAAGCTTGGGATGGCTGGGCAGCCATGGGAGAGTTTTGGGAACTTTGAACCGTTTGGTTCAAAATCGAACCATGGGTTTAGGCGGTTTTTAGGTTGTTTTAAGGATTGGAATGGATAGAAAACACCAAAATAGGATGAAAGGAACCAAAAAGGAAGAACTAGGATGAAAAATGGGGTGTCTATGGTTGTGAACCGGTCACGCCGGTCCAGTTGGACCGGCCAAACCAGGTGAACCGGCCATGAACAGTAAAACCGGTATGCTGGAGGTTAGTGCCGATGAACAGTATTTTCGACTTTTTAGGGGCTCGTGAGGACGCGTGGGCCATAATTTGGGAAAGTGTTCAACACGGGAAATCTTCTATTCGATGTAACGAACATTTTGGGACTGGTTTCGTGTCGATCGGACACAGTCTCGATATGTTTCGGGGCATCGGAAGGTTTAGGGTCGGTTTAAAAATAGTTAAAAGTTTGGGAAAATTACGGGGCTTTGGTAGGAGGTTAATTAAGTAGTTAGTAACCTTCTATTAAAATTTGGACAGGTTTGGGAGTCCCGGTGATGGTGATCGGCTCGGGGAACCGTATGGCACGCAAATCGAGGCGGCAGCTCGGACGGTCTGTGAGTGGACCTTGTTTTCTAAATTGGTGCATGCATAAATGTTTATTATATGTTTTAATTATTTGTTTGTGATGCCATGAATGCATTTGGATGTGTGGTTACGTATAGGCACGTATTTCGAGGTTTCGGCCCTATATGGTGCCTATACGGGTCGGTATTTCTTTATTGGTTTTAATGAAATGGTTTTGGATTTCTAAAAGGATAAACTCAGGTATGAGACCCATTTGGTTTTGTCTCGGGCATATGACGCTATTTATGACCTTCGGGTCTAAATCGTGGTCGCGGCGGGTGCTATGTGCACGTCGATCGACGATATGACGCTCGCCTCCGGATTGGGATGTGTTCCTTCCGGAGAGGTCACGATGCACGATTCGTGGTCGGGCAGCCTGGGAAGGCTCGACTTCGGAGTGCTGATGGTTCAGGATAGCGATCGGTGATGAGTGCACCATGATCTTGTGGTGGTCGCGTCGGTTGATTCGTTCACGGCGACATACAAGGATTGAGAGCGGTCCTGGATGGATGGTTGCACGCATCACTATGATCGGAGTCGTGACTGACCCTTAGATATCGGGCACGGTGCCCAGTTGAGTCATATGTTCGGGCACGAGACCCAGTTGTTTTACACTGATGATTTCGGGTCAGGGACCCTAGATGGATTTCCAAGTTCATGACGGTTTATGGGAACCGGCATGAACTCTGGAAAGGTCATTCTGGTTCATGGCGGTTTATGGGAACTGGCATGAACCCTGGTTAATGGATGTTATGGATCATGACGGTTCAAGGGAACCGGGCATGAACGTTTATGTTATGTATATATATGTATTCATATACCTTCCTTTACTTCTATTATCTCCTCCAGGGAGGGTCGTTGGCCTGGGTGGACCCCGGAGTAGTCACGGAGCACCGACTGAGTGGAGTCACCCCCCAGTTGGGTTCCTTACTCTCAGGAAGGCTATGATTACTATTACCTCGGGTAGGGTCAGTGGTCTGCGGACATTGACCTTGACTTTGAGATGACTCGGATTGAGACCCATGTAGCACGCGTGTAGCTTTGGAAACCGTGACAGGATTGGTTGTGTGAATTATATGTGTATGTGATATAAATATGATATATGTTATGTGGATACAAGAATTGAGCAGGAGCTCGTGTACTTGATTTCAGTATGGTTATAGTTTTGGGCTTAGTCTCACATTATGGTTTTTCTGGTTAAATGGTTTTTGAATGCATGCATGCTTTTTAGTGAAGGGTACAAATGTCTTTATGGAAATGTTTTTATAAACTTTTGTTTTGTCCACTCACAGCTTTTAATGCTTTGACTGCCCTTCAGGTTGACATCGGATGTGGACTGTAGCAGAGACCGAGATATCACATACCTCCTCCGGATCCTGGCGTACTCTGATAGCCCGGGAGGGCAAAGGTAGGAAATATCCCTTGTCTGACACTCCGTGTCAGACGGGAGCAGGGTCATCCCGCACTAATCTCGGGGGGATTGGGATGGGTCCTGTCAGTACGGCTTCAGTTTCAGGGGCAGCAGACACTAGAGGTGGTGGTGGTGCTACTAGTGGTTCGAGGGGACGCAGCCGATCTTCAGGACCCCAGGCCCGAGTTTTTGCGATGACGCAACAGGAGGCTCGATCAGTACCCGGAGTGGTGACAGGTACACTTACCATACTTGGCCTTGATTTACATGCTTTGATTGATCCCGGGGCTACCTATTCTTTTATGTCATGGAGTTGTGGTTTGGTAGCGGATAGAGAGGTTTCCGCACTGGGTTTTGATATGGGTGTGAGTACGCCTACAAGGGAGGTGTATGTGGTGTATCAAATCCTGAGAGAGTGTCCGGTGTTGGTAGGCGATGTTGAGTTAGTGGCGGATTTGATACTATTGGATTTACAGGATTTTGATATTATTTTGGGGATGGACTGGTTAACTATGCATCATGCTTCTATCGAGTGTTTCAATAGAAGGGTCACCTTTCGGAGTCTAGGGTTATCGGAGACCACGTTCCAGGGTGATCAGCGTGCGCTACCTACCGGTGTTATTTCAGCCCTGGAGGCGATCAAGTTGTTAAAGAAGGGATGTCAGGGATACTTGGCTCACATGGTGGACACACGTGCTGCACCATTAAGGGCAGAGGACATTCAGATAGTGCGGGAGTTTCCTGACGTCTTTCTGGGGGATTTTCCGGGATTGCCACCCCACCGAGACATCGAGTTTACCATCGACCTTATTCCAGGTACGCAACCTATTTCTCAGACTCCTTATCGTATGGCACCAGCTGATTTGAGGGAATTAAAGGCGCAGTTGCAAGAGTTGGTCGATATGGGATTTATTCGACCGAGTGTATCTCCTTGGGGAGCTCCAGTTTTGTTTGTCAGGAAGAAGAACGGAAGTTTGAGACTGTGTATTGACTATAGGCAACTGAATAAGGTAACCATTAAGAATATATACCCCCTACCCCGGATTGATGACTTGTTTGATCAGTTGAAGGGAGCACGTGACAGGACCGCCCCCGAAAGGGGCATCGATAACCGTGCCCGGTCCTGCTCCCGTCTGGCAAGATGACTGAAAATCTCAAGTTACCCTCAGTACTTGCCAAACTAGGGATAGCCACTCGTACTTACTCATGCCTCCGCCCCTCGTACAGGCTCGAACAACGCGCCACGACCTGGAGGGTCAATAAAAACCAAAAGGTGTGAGTGGACAAAAATAAATCAGTTTAGCAAAACAGTTACAACAAACGTTTTTACCCTCCGCGTAAAAATGAATGCATGCATACAAAAATCATTTCTCAATCGGTTAAGATTTTCCACATAAGAAAAACCGTGTATCAAATTTCAACATAAGGAAAAACTGGTATGAACCTCAAAATTATTTTCCTTTCTCAACCATCGGGTCTTAGCCCGCAATCATAAACACCGGGCCTCAGCCCAAAACCACGAATCAAGACAAATGCACAACATGATCCAAAACCAACACCCATATACCTGGCCACTGCCCAACTCAACCGAAACATCAGAAATCATCAATAAATCACAAGTCAACCATTTTGCTGGATATCAAGTGCGCCCGAGTCTTTAAACTCAAAACCATGCGCATAAACAGGCCTTCCCGGGATATCAACGAGTCTTTAAAGTCAGAACATAATCAATAGGCCTCGGGGGTATCACAGTAACCGAGTCTTTAAACTCACAAGTCTTTAAACTCATTAAGGGCCCTCCCCCGTCATCAATTAACCGAGTCTTTAGACTCAAAACGTGCTTCAGCAATAGCACCCGGGTCTTTAAACCCAAAACAGTTTTCAACGGGTCTTTAAACCCCAAAACATTTAATAATCACGACAACGTGGGATCCAACCCAAAATCACATTTTTCACAATAGGACCCATGGTCCGAGTTTCCACATTCAAATTCCCAAACCTTACTTCACAAAACATGTTCAAATCATCCTTAAACACGGGGCATGCACAATCATAGTAAATCACTTTATTAAATCCTTTTTCATTCCCGAATTCGAATTCGCAATAATGATTCTGTAAGCCGGCATCCGGAAGCATCATCCCGAACCCAAACCAAGAATCCACTTTAAATTTCCGAAAACCGAAATCTCGTAAATCAAAGTTACTTTGTGCCCCGAGCATCAAGCCCGAAATCACCTTTCTGAAATCCATTTTAATTCTTAGAAATCGCTTCTTTCTCAAATCTCATTTTCAACACATCAAACCCACAATCATAATCACCAAAATAACGATCCAATCAAAACATACTCAAAACCCATTTTGAAAATCCTCAAAATCGCAAGTCTCATTTTAATTCTCCGATTCAAACATCAACAGTGATCAAATCACAATAACTCGAAATCCCGTAAAACGTGCAAATCCGGAACGTTCTCGAAAAACGTGTCAAAATCGTAAGTCACACTCGCAAATCATAAACAACCTTCTTAAATCACTTTACACCCATTTCGTATAACTTCTTTCATTAAACCATCATTAAGCACACGAGTGACCATACTCTCGAAATACTTGTAATTTCACATGTATAGTAAAAAATACGTATAAATACGGGAATCGAATACGTATAAATACGAAAATCAAAATCAATCACAACTTATAATCATAATCATAAAATCATAGAAATAATTTATGCATGCATTAAATTTGAAAGCAACGTCCACTCACACACCGTCCAATAGGGCTCGGTTTCGCGCCGTACGCGGTTTCGTAATTTCCGACATTTTCCAGAAATTCCAAATCCTGTTCGAAAACATAATTTAGTGTCACTAAGGGCTTTGATAACAACATACTAATTTCCCATAACTTTCTGGGAATTAATCATTAATTACAAACGTAACGGAATTCTTCGGACCCTCGGAACCATATTGAAACGGTGTCCGATAACCTCTAAATCAACGCTAAAATGTTTGTCACATCGTATAGGACAGAAGTCGTTTTGAACTCACCTTGAGAAACCGTCCCACGCGCCCTCACGCGCCGCCGCAAGCGGCTGCGCGTGAAAGCCACGCGCCTGCTACAGTGCGGTGTTCAGTCGTCGTTCCAACCCGGATTACTGGTAAACAGGCCATTTCACCCGCGACTCGACCCGATCAAATTCCTGCGAGAAACCATCCAATTTCTTCAATTGATCCCACATCTAGACTCGCAATACACTCAATTAGGGGTCTGTAATACTCATTCAAATCGACACGGTCTAAAACCAACTCAACTGAACTCAAATCGTACTTGAAGTTCATCATCCCAGTTCAACACGAAGTCACTGATTCCTTCAATTGATTAGTGGGGAAGCATCGTAGACTCACCCTCACGATGGTTGTGAACTCAATTTCACAAGAGCTTACCTCCATGACCACGACTCCAAGCTCGGTTTTTCTACAACTCAGTCGTGACTGTACATGGCTCTCCAGGCTTCGAGCTTCGGTCCCCTTGATCTGGATCGACTAAATGATGTCCCAGAAGACTGAATTGAGCCTTGAATTGGCTTGGGCTGGCCAATGATTCGAAATTGGATTTTCCCTCCGTTTTCCCAGTTTTCCCGATTCTGTCCTCCCCTCCTGTTCTTCGATTCTTTCCTCACCAAAATGATCCTCAGAGACTCGCCAATGTCCACTAATCTCTCAGTTTTCAAACCGGGCAGCGAACAAGTCGTGGGAATCATCCTGGCTCCTCTGAAATTTTTGTTTCCCGCAGAGGACCCAAACCCATTACCCGTGCTCTGTTCGTTCCATTCAACACCACCACCACTCAGTTCCAAGTCCCAATTCCTCCCCACTATTGTCTGCCCGCTCAGGTCACGCCATACACTGCATAAACAATTCGACCCGTGCACACAACTATGGCCACACTCTGTTTTTCTCACCTCAAAATTCCAGCCCGTGTACAGCACCCCCCACACGCACAACTCCACAATGCGTAAACAATTCCCTAATGCATTAAACAACTCCTTAGCCCATCAATTTTTCTTCATAAACAAAGCCATACCCGTGCAAGGTCTCCACTCCCAATTGCATAAACAAATCCCTCACACAAAGCCCATGCATTATGTTCCATAAACAAATTCATGCCCATGTTCTTTGCTCCCCACAAGGAACTCAAAACATTAACAATGATGTCCACTAACTCAAAACCATTAAACAATTCCCTTTTTTAATTCAAAATTGTCCACTAGTTTCAAATTCCAATCCCATGTACACTTGCCTCCCATTTGTTTAGAACAATTCCACAGCCCACTCACGGCTGTTACAAATTGCAGCAACTAAATTACCATTTTGCCCTTGCTTGACAGATTACCAAAATGCCCCTCACGCATCTAGACCCGTAACTTGGTCATCCGAACTTCGATTGATGCGTGCCGCCTGTCTACGGACTCAGGGCATCGAGACCATCCTAATAGTCCTTGGCCCTCGGCCATCGGACCTCCCGATCAAAAAGTCAGCATTTCCCCCCATTTCGTCCAATTTACGTAAATGCCCTCGGGCTTCCGAACGTCATAACTTTCACCCTGTTCGTCCGAATTGGACGTGCCACCTGTCTATGAACTCATGACGTCCCAAACTATGTCACGGTCATCGGGCAAGGTCCATTTGACCGCCCAAATAAAAATTAAACGTTTTGCCCACAACTAGGGGCAAAACGGTCATTTTGCATCGTTCGTCCGATTCCACCCAACTAACCACCGATTAACCCTCATTAATCATGATTAGTTACTAACCTAATCCCGAATTCCGATATGGGTCGTTACAGCACGGTACTTTTCGAAGATTGATCTTCGCTCAGGATATCACCAGTTACGGGTAAGAGAGGAGGACATACCCACGGCAGCTTTTCGGATCAGGTATGGCCATTATGAATTTGTGGTGATGCCATTTGGATTAACTAACGCTCCAGCGGCATTATGGACCTGATGAACAGAGTGTTTCGGTCATACCTGGATCGTTTTGTTATTGTGTTGATTGATGATATCTTGGTGTATTCAAAGAGTACGAAGGCGCACGAGAAGCACTTGAGGATGGTGCTTAACACCTTGAGGAAGAACCAACTGTATGCGAAGTTGAGCAAATGTCAGTTCTGGTTGAATAGTGTTGGTTTTTTGGGTCATGTGATTTCAGCCGAGGGTATTAGCGTGGATCCTCAGAAGGTTGAGGCAGTAGCAAATTGGGAGCAGCCAAAAACAGTGACCGAGGTCAGAAGCTTCTTGGGGTTAGCTAGTTATTACCGGCGTTTCATAGAGGGATTTTCCATTCTTATTGTTCCGTTGACACGGCTGACTAGGAAGGGGGTCTGATTTGTCTGGGATGAAAGTTGTGAACAGAGTTTTCAGGAGTTGAAAAGGCGATTGACATCTGCTCCTGTGTTGGCCCTTCCGGATGATAGTGGGGAATTCAAGGTATACAGTGATGCATCTTTGTAAGGTTTGGGATGTGTGTTGATGCAGCATGGAAAGGTGATTGCTTATGCTTCCCGACAGTTGAAACCTCATGGGATGAATTACCCCACTCATGATTTGGAGCTTGCAGCGGTGGTTCATGCGTTGAAAATGTGGCGACATTACTTGTATGGTGAAAAGTACAGAATCTTTACGGACCACCAGAGTTTGAAGTATCTCTTTACCCAGAAGGAGCTGAATTTGAGGCAACGCCGATGGTTAGAGTTGATTAAGAAATTATGATTGCACCATCGAGTATCACCCGGGGAAAGCTAATGTAGTAGCCGATGCCCTGAGTAGAAAGTCAGCTAGCTTCTTGTCACATTTGAGGATGGTCAGTTGCCCTTGTTGGTTGAACTCCGAAAAATTGGAGTGGATTTGTCTGTTGATAGTCAAGGAGCGCTACTAGCGAGTTTCCATGTACGACCTGTCTTCGTTGATCAGATTATCGATGCTCAATTCCAGGACCCCGTTTTGGGCATCATTCGGCTTGAGGTTGAAGCTGGGGAGAGACAAGATTTTGGAATTCGTGAGGATGAAGCCTTGGTAAAAGAAGGACGGTTGTGTGTACCTGAGGATGAAGCACTGAAGAAGATGATCCTTGATGAGGCTCACAATTCAGCCTATGCGATGCATCCTAGAGGGACCAAGATGTATCGTACGCTTTAGGAACATTACTGGTGGTCAGGTATGAAGCGTGAAATTGCTGAGTACGTCAGTAGATGTTTGATTTGTCAACAGGTGAAAGCCGAACGACAGAGACCCTATGGAGCGATGCAACCACTGCCGATTCCAAAGTGGAAATGGGATCATCTGACGATGGACTTCATGTTTAAACTTCCCAGGACGCCTAAGGGTCATGATGGCGTATGGGTGATTGTGGATAGGCTCACGAAGTCAGCTCATTTCTTGCCAGTGCGAGAGAACTTCAGGATGACGCAGTTTGCGTAATTGTTTATCGATGAGATCATTCGATTGCACGGTACTCCAAAATCGATAGTTTCCGACAAGGATCTGAGGTTTACTTCACGGTTTTGGCAGAGTCTGCAGGAGTCTTTTGGGACGAAGTTACATTTCAGCACTGCCTTTCATCCTCAGACCGACGGGCAATCAGAGCGGACTATCCAGATTTTGGAGGACATGATGCGAGCCTGTGTTTTACAGTTTCAAGGTACTTGGGAGTCGCATCTAGCATTGATGGAGTTTGCTTATAACAACAGTTACCAGGCGAGCTTTGGGATGGCTCCTTATGAAGCTTTGTATGGACGACAGTGCAGAACCCCGTTGTGTTGGACCGAGGTGGGTGAAAGGAGATTGACGACTTCAGAGTTGGTAGACCTTACCCAGGAAAAGGTTGCACTTATCAGAGATAGACTCAAAGCAGTTCAGGACCGACAGAAGAGCTATGCCGACCGTAGGATCAGAGATCTTGAGTTTGAGGTAGGAGATTGGATCTTCTTGAAGCTATCTCCTTGGAAGGGTATTGTACGGTTTGGTAGACGAGGGAAGTTAAGTCCCCGCTACATTGGACCCTACGAGATTGTGGAGAGAATTGGTCATGTTGCTTACAGGTTGGCTTTACCATCAGATCTGGCTAAGGTACATAATGTCTTTCATGTGTCTATGCGTCGGAAATATATTCGTGATGACTCTCACATTTTGGAAGCACAACCTGTCGAACTTAGAGAGGATTTGAGTATTGAGGAACAACCTGTAGAGATTTTGGACCATAAAGACAAGGTGCTGCGAAGGAAGACAGTTCCCTTGGAGAAAGTATTGTGGTGGAATCATAATGTAGAAGAAGCAACTTGGGAACCCGAGGCCTTAATGTGTGAACAGTACCCCTATTTATTCCATTAAATTTCGAGGACGAAATTCTTTTAAGGGGGTAGATTGTAACGACCTGGAACTGCAAAAAGGGCAAAAATGTAAATTCAGAAAAGATTTGTAAAAAATGACAATTTTACCCTTGTGAATAGTGTGATCAATTGTTGACTTTTTGATTGGCAGATTGAACAGACATTGGCCGATGAATGTGACGTAGTTCGGGACGTCATGAGTCCGTAGACAGGTGGCACGTCCGATTCCGACGACCGATGAAGAAGTTATGATGTTCAGAAGGTCGAGGGCATTTTCGTAAATTGGTTTAAAAGGGGGAATTTGTTGACTTTTTTCACGACAAGTATTCTTCACGCAAATCGAGGACTATTAGATAGGTCTCGATGTCATGAGTACAACGACAGGCGGCACGCCGTCATCGGATGTCGGACAGTTAAGTTATGGGTCTAGATAAGTGAGGGGTAAAATTGTAACTTGGATATTAGAGGGGCAAAATGGTCTTTTGACACCTTTGGAATTGTGAGCAACTGGATAAAGACATCTGGGGCAGTGTGATTGGATATTTTGGGTTGAGACCACAGGTTGGAGGACACCTGGCCATTTCCTAGAGGCTTCTAGCCAAATCCTACACAGTTACAAGTTTTAAACTGAGGCTTAATCGTTCAACTGAGAGAAAAACAGAGACTGAGACAGATCGACTATTTTCCATTTGAGGGAGTTGTGTGTGAACTCAGAGGCAGTGAGTGAGTGTTCAGAGTTGAGTTGAGAGCTTGGTGAGTGAACTTTGGTGTTGGATTGAGTGAGAAGACTAAGAGGAAGTGGGAAAAACCCAGAAAAACAGAGACGACCACCGTGCACGGTTGTGAGTTCGATTGATCAAACCCATCGAAGTTCGGTTTTTGGTGGTGTTTAGTGAGATGAGGATTAGCTCTTAAACTTTGAGAACCACCGTGGAGCTCACGGCGGAGGACAGAGGAGAGGTAAGGTACGTTAGATGCTCTGTTTTTCCCTTTCGTTCAAATGACCAGTCGACGGGTTTGGCTCCTAGTTGAGTCACTGTGACACTAGTTTTGATTCTCAGAGACAGAGATGACACCCAGAAACATGAAACCGTGACCGGAAAGCATCGAGGTGGCCGGGAACGGAGACTAGAATTTTCTGGGTTTGGTTCGAAGATTGGGAGGTAAGAATCAGGGTTCCTTTTTGTGTTTTAATTAGTGGAATCAATTCTAAATTAATGGAAGAAGCTAAGATTGAACAAAGGATTCAAAATGGTTGAAAAACGGGTGAAAATCGGCCTCGCTGGCTCAGTTGGACCTGGCCGGTTTGGACCGGTCTGAACCGGGCTGGCGAGAGGAAGACGATGATGAACAGTGCCGCACGTGGCTCCCACGCGCAGCCCCTTTGGATGGCCCGTGAGGGCACGTGGGGTATTTTTTGGGGAAGTGTTCAACATAGTTTTCACTCTAATCGATGTAACGAACATTTTGGGACAAGTTTCGAGTCGATCGGACACCGTCTCGGGGTAGTTTTGAGTGTCCGAAGGTTTAGGGGTTAATTTAATTACGTTTAAAAATCCCGAAAAATTGGGGAAATTAGTGTGAGCTTTAATGAAGTGTTTGTGACCCGGAATTGTGGTATTTGACAGGTTGGGATATTCCTGAGGCAGTCGAGGAGCGTACGGAGCGCGATTGACGCTTTCAGACCTAGTGAGTGGGCTTTTGTTTTTCTAACTGAGCATGCATAGTTGTTTTATCTACTATTTCCATGCTTTTAAATATGGTTTCATGTTTCGAATTATGATTTATCTGCTTTACATGATTGCACTATTTTCGAGATATTTCTTAGATTTATACGTATTCGACACGTTTTACGAGATACGATTTGATCATGATTCCAATGCTATGGTTTTGGGGTTTAAATACATGACTTGCTTTCAATGATTACAAATGAGTTTTGAAACAATGATTTCGATTATCAAGGTTTTCAGTTTTAGAATCGAATTTCAGAAATCGAGATTTGCTTTTAAAGCTTGAAAAAAGGATTTTAGGATTTGGGTTCGGAATGATGGTTCTGAACGTCGGCATGGATTCAGAATAGTGATTTCGAATTCGGGTTTGGACATGGATTTAGAAATGATTTAAAAACGGTTTTGGATTGGATTTGCTGGATATGGTTATTGGGTTTAAAGACCCAGATATGATTATGACGGGGGCGGGCCAGGATTGGGTTTAAAGACCCGGATTGAGTTTAAAGACTCAGGAGTTTAAAGACTCGGATATTATGATTTTTCCCTGTAGGCTTGTTGAGTTTAAAGACTCGGGAGTTTAAAGACTCGTATTATATTGAGGCCTAGATTGAGTTTAAAGACTCGGGAGTTTAAAGACTCGGATAGATCCAGCAGGTTCGATTGGTAAATGATAGATTTTGCATTTCATGTTTTTATGATAATATTTCCATAATGATTTGTTAAATGGTTTTTACGGTTGTTTCCAAATACTTAGTTATGCATGCATGTTTTTAAGACGGAGGGTAAAATCCTGGTTTGTTTATAAAAACTATTTGTATACACTTATTTATTTTTAGTCAACTCACACTTTTATGGTTTTAATTACCCTCCAGGTCGTGGTGCAAGCGTTTGAGGCTAACGTTGAGGCAGAGGCATAGAGTTTTCCCGTTGCGGTTTACTCAGCTCCACAGTAGGATTTTTGTCTTTATCCTTGTACTGTTACTATGCTCTGTACTACTGTTGGTTAGTTGTAGTATAACTTCTCCCTGGTTTGACAATGTATGCTTTGTGGTTGTTGAGGTTATTTTGGTCTTTTGAGTGTGTTTGTCAGACGGGAGCAGGGTTCGTCCCGGTTATCGAGGTGATAATCGGGGTGGGTCCTATCATTGGATGAGTGCCAGTTTCACTCATTCCATTGGTCACCTCCCCCAAATTATGGATCTATGTCCATTGGCTATTTAAGTAATTAATTAATTAAACTCACACACATCATCTCACAATCTAGCCGTCTATCTCACTCAACCCTCTCATCCTCACCGTCCATTCCTCTCATCTGATCATTATCTTCAACTTCATCTTTCTTCCCTGCAAAACCCGTGCATGACAGCTTCATCATCTTCTTATTTCTTCTTCAAACCGTGAAATCCCCACATACTATACCTTCTAATCTTCATCAATAACATTTGAGCCATGAATGAAAATGAATGAGGGAGTGAGGTGGAAACGATGCTGGTGGTGGAGTGTGGTGAAACTGGTGTTCGGTGAGGGTCAACGAGAGAATGAAAAATAGAGAGAGAGAAAGAGAGAGAGGGGGGGGGGGGGGGAGAGAGAGAGAGAGAGAGGAGAGAGAGAAGAGAGAGAGAGAGAGAGAGAGAATGTGTGTGTGTGTGTGTGTGTGTGTGTGTGTGTGTGTGTGTGTGTGTGTGTGTGTGTGTGTGTGTGTGTGTGTGTGTGTGTGTGTGTGTGTGTGTGTGTGTGTGTGTGTGTGTGTGTGTGTGTGTGTGTGTGTGTGTGTGTATGTGTGTGTGTGTGTGGTGTGTGTGTATGTGTGTGTGTGTGGGTGTGTGTGTGATCGTGAACCCCACCTCTCAAACCTCACATAATTGCATGTGATGTGTGAATGAAAGTTGAAAGGGAGGTCGAGCTAAGGCTAGTGGTGGCCACGATGGTGGCCCACGACAGAGAAGGGAGGTAAGAACTCGTGAGGCCTCTGTTTGCATTCAAAAATGGCAGATTGTGATTTAGTGGTTATTGATCAATCTGGTTACTTGGATGAGGTTTCGGAAGTTCAAAGGAATCTAACAAGCTTGAAATCACTGCTGGAGGTGGCCAGGATCGTGAGAGTATGACGGTCGAAGGTTGGCCCGTTTATGCTTGATCGGGAAGGTAATTTCCAGTCCCTAACTTCATGTTTTAAGGTCATAGATGGATAGGAAATGTTTGGACGAAGGTATAGGTGTTGGAAGGATCGAAAACGGAGATGGAATGGCGTAGAACCGGGTACGCCGGTCCAGTTGGACTGGATTTGCAGAACTGGTCTGAATCCGGTTTGATCGCAGGACATGGATGAATAGTGCCAGCGAGTGGCTCCCACGTGCAGTGCCTTTGGGCGGCGCGTGAGGGTGTGTGGGCCCATTTTTTGAGGCACGTTCAACATGTAATTTTAAGTATTCGATGTAACGAACATTTTGGGATTGGTTTCGAGTCAATCGGACATCGTTTCGATATAGTTCGGGGTGTCCGAAGGTTTAAGGGCTAGTTTAAATACGTTTAAAAATTTCAAAAAATTACGGGGATTTAATGAGAGGTTAATGAGGTGGTTAGTAACCCTCTAGTATGGTTTGGACAGGTTTTATAGTCCCGGTGATAGTGATGTGGCTCGAAAGGGCGTATGGAACGCGTATCGAGGTGGTAGCGTAGGACGGCCTGTGAGTGGACAATGTTTTCTAAACTGTGATGCATGCATAACTGTTTTATATGTTTTATATATGTGACTTCTATAGTGATGATTGTGGTATTTGTGATTTACATGGTTACACGTATTTCGAGGTAATTTCGTATTTGCACCTATTTCCATGTTTACGATTTTATACTGTGGTTGTACGTGATTGTGGTTTTAATAATGGTTCAACGGGATGGTTTTGGATTTGGAAATATGGAATCGGGCTTGATGACAGGACCCGTCCCAACTGGACGTCAAAACCCGTGCCCGGTCCTGCTCCCGTCTGACAAGTCAACTAAAGGTCCGAAAACCCCCCTTCAGTGTTTGCCAGACAAGGGATGTTTGCGCGGATTTCTGCTGCTGTCACTGCCTCATGAATCGTCCCGAACGTCGTACCACGGCCTGGAGGGTCATAAAACAGAAAAGGTGTGAGTGGACAAAAATGACCTCTAATAAAAACATTTATCAAAATACAATCTTACCCTCCAGTTTTCACAATCTTGCATGCATATCGTAAAACATGAGTGACCGATAAATTCAAAACATATTTTCCCACGGTTCATAAAACTCACGTTCACCAAATCAGTTCATGTTATAAAACATCAAATCCCGGCCCTCAGGCCAAAACATGTGAAAACATAATCACCTGGCCACAAGGACCAAAAACCCGTACTCAATACCAGTACAATCATCACAATCAATACCAATCAGCATTACTTACCAGTGCACAATAAATATATCACCAATCACATCTGCACTACTCACAAGTGCACAATCAATCAAACTGCACTACTCACAAGTGCTGCACTACGCGTAGGCCAATATCCAGTCACTCTCTCGGGAATAAACACCTCTGGGCTCAACCTCCTCAGGCTCAGTCACCTCTGGGCGAACACATCCCCAGGATCAGACACCTCCGAGTGGTACATCCAGGCTCAGTATCATCCGAGAAGCTGACTACCATAGGATCAACTCCCGATCCTACAATCACATCCCCCAAGCTCCGGTCGTCTGGGTAATCCCCCCAAGCACCGACCGTCTGGGAATATCACAATCACAATGAACACCATCCCGGGAATTACATCCCAAAACATTTCAATCAAATCTTGACTTCATACCAAGTCAAGGTCATTCTCAACTGGGTCTCAAGCCCAAAATACCTTTTACACATAAACCGTTAAAATCACATTTAAATCAATAGAATAATCCGAAAATCATCATTGACTCACCAACCAAGTCAAAACATCATTTTAGAAATCATTTAGACTCCGGGCCTAGCCCAAAACATCATTTGCACGTTCCTCGTAAAACGTGCCCGAAAGACTGATTAAAATAATCATAAAATCCCAATAAATCATTAATTTCACAATTTCACAAATAACTCCAATTCCGAGTCAAAATCACTATTCACTTGGGTTCTCATGCCCAAAATAACACTATCACGCAAATCCATGCGTTGCAACCTCCGTAGCCATTTTCACGTAAATCAACAAAATTGACCCTTGACTCATTCCCGAGTCACCACATCATTTTTCAATCCATGACTCAATAATCCGAGTCCAAACATTATTTTCGATCAATTTCAATCCCGGACTCATAAACCAAGTCCAAACATCATTTTTACCAAATTTCGTAATTTCCCGAAAATCGCCCAAAAATAATAATATAATAATCATAAAACCGAGAAATTACCGGATTGAAACACAAATCATGCCCAAGCATATAAAATCATATAATAAGGCATTTAAATCATATATGCATGCATCACTATTAGAAAACAAAGTCCACTCACACACACCGTCCAAAACGGTCCGTTTCCGAGCTGCACGTTTTTCTGTAAAATCTGGAAATCACAACTCCTGTCCAAAACCATTATAGAGGGTTACTAACATCTCAAAATACAACATATAATTTTCCCCAATTTTTTCCGGGATTTAAATACGTATTTTTAACGTAATACAAAACTTCGGATACGCGGAACATTATCGAATCAATATCCGATTTCCCCGAAATCAACGTCAAAATGTTCGTTACACTGAGAGGATCAAAAGTCATGTTGACCTCACCTTGAGACTAGGCCGGACGCGCCCCCACGCGCCGCCGTGAGTGGCTGCGCGTGAAATCCACGCGCCTGCTACAGTGTCACCGTCCCAACCCGTTTGTCTGTAAAACGGGCCATTTAACCCGCGAGGCGACCCGGTTTGTTTTCTCAATCCTCACGATCACAGATGATCAATCGAAGGATATCCGGCCACTGTTCATCCTTCGAAAACCATCAAACCTTCTTGATTTCGTTCAATTGATTAACCAGTAAGCTTCAATGGACTCAGGTAAGTATTTTCCCCAACTCAATTGCATCAATTCGTGGCTCAAACGCCACGACTCAAACTCGAACATCCGTAACTGTGCATCCATGGAGCTTCATCAATCTCCAGTGTTTCCCTTCAATTGGTGAACCCAGAAGCATCGTGGGATCTTCAGGAACACAATCCCCACATCAATTTCGTCAATCAAAGCCTCAATTCCCTCGACTCAACCTCGAGATTTCTGAAAGTTTCCTCCCTCAGTTCTACCTCAATTCGACCTCAATTCCGCTTAGTTCCTTCTACAAAATGGATCGTAGTAATCCCAGAAGACAGAAACTGAACCCAATTTCGATCAACAAGGCTCAATTCATCCAATTTGATTTTGCCTCCCAAAAACCCAATTTCGAATTCCTAGTTTTCAGCCACTCTCAACCTCCCGTGTTTACCCAGTTGAGTTAGTCTCAACAAACACTCGATTTTGCCCTCAAAACCAGTTAGGAATGGCAGCAAACACTCTCCAATTCTGCTGCTCAATGCTCACGGGTAAGAAGAACAAAGAAGGAGAAAATTAAGGAGAAAATGGAGGAAATGATGAAGGATAAATGATGATGTTGTAATGATGGTGTTGGGAGGGAAACATGGACCAGATTTCAGGGGATGGGTGACACTTGTCACTCATCCGAATGTGCACAGTCACCGGGTACTGTTCATATTAAAATATTATTTTAATCCCGGTTCGTTCGGTTAATCGAGTCCGATTCCGTGACCATAACTTCGTCGTCGAATCTCCGATTTCGGCATGCCGCCTGTCGTTGGATTCGTATCGACGAGACCTACGTAACGGTCCTTGGCCCTCGTCCATCGGACCTCCCGATCAAAAAGTCAACATTTGGCCCCTAATATGCCAAATTACCAAAATACCCCTCAACTTCCGAACATCATAACTTTCACCTCGAATGTCGGAATCGAACGTGCCACCTGTCTATGAACTCGTAACGTCCCGAACTACGTCACAGTCATCGGTCAAAGTCCATTTGACCGCCCGAACTAAAAGTCAACATTTTGCCCACGCTGGGGGCAAAACGGTCATTTTGCACGTTTCGTCCGATTTCACTCAACTAATCCCCGATTAGTCATTCTAAATCATAATTAATTAATATTCAATCCCGATATTCGGGACGGGTCATTACACTTGAGACCCATTTGATTTACGAACTATCGGACTTGGAGTCCATTTGATTGAATGAGGCAACGGGCCAGGGGCCCAGTTGGTTTACAAAATCGGGCATGATGCCCAGTTGTGTTTTACGAATGTGATTTCGGGTCGGGGACCCATATATGGATTTGGATAAATGGTTTTGGATTTGAGAAATTGGATTTGTGGATTACGATGGTTTTATGGAAATTCCGGGCATAGGCCCATTTGAACGGTTTGAGATGATTTATGCAATGGTTTTCCATATACCATACTTATATCTTTGGATTGTCTCCTCCAGTCATCTGGGACGATGGAGTAGTCACGGCGCATTGTCTGCGAGGGGTCACTACACGGAGCTAGCGGACCGTATAGTGACTCAAGAGCAAGATTGCTAGACGTCTGGGACGTCAAACATCTGGGATGTCAGAGATTGACTCAGGTTGAGACCCCGGGTAGTATGCGTAACTTGGATCGTGACATGATGTCTGGGATGTCAGGCATCTGGGACGCTAGGCATCTAGGATGCCAGCCATCTGGGATGCTGAGGATTGGTACATAATGGTATTGGATGGAATTATGATTTATGGCTTTACTGGATTATGTTTTTGGATTTCGGATTTATTGGATTTATGTTTTGGTTTTCGGAGTTAATGGATTTGGGCAGGGACCCACATGGTTTGGATTTACAGTTTTGGGCTGAGTTCCCACTTACTTAGATTTATGGTTTTGGGCTAAGGCCCTAATGATTTAAATAAAGTAAATGGTTTGTTTATTAGTTTTCGATTGCATGCATACTTTTTAGTGAAGGGCATAAATATCTTTTTATGAAATGTGTTTTATGAACTTATTAATTTTCGTCCACTCACAGTTTTTAATGGTTTTAATGCTCTTCAGGTTGAATGGGATTTCTTGGAGGATGTACTTTTCAAAATGGGGTTTGCTAGTCAATAGGCAAGATTGGTGATGGATTGTGTGAAGTTAGTGAAAAGGATTGTTTTACTAAATGGGCAACCTAGTACGACTTTCTTTCCATAAAGGGGATTATGGCAAGGGGACCCCTCTCTCCATATCTCCTTATATTGGTTTGTGATGTACTATCAAAATGCTCAATCATGTTGTGGAATATGGGTTTAAATTCAGTGACCCCAGTTCTTTCACATATGTTCTTTGCTGATGACTCATTAATCTTCATGAAGGCCTCCGTTAAAACTGCCATGTAGTAAAAAAAATATGCTTGATATGTACTGCCTTTCCTCTGGCCAACTGGTAAATCATGATAAATCCAATCTGTTTTGTAGCACTTATACACCTGTTCAACTTAGGGTATATCTTACTGATGATCTAGGCTATTACTCGGATTTACCAACAATCTAAGGGAGGTCCAAGAAGGAAGCTCAGATCTTTGTGAAAGAAAAAATCCTAAAGAAAGTTCATAGAGGGAAGCAAATTTCATTATCCCAAGCTGGGAATGAGGTGTTCATCAAAGCTGTGGCTTATGCCATCCCAACATATCCCATGTCTATCTTCCAGTTTTCGAAAGCTATGTCTAATGAAATTGATGCAATTCTTGCAAACTTTTGGGTGGGGGCAGGAACAGGACCGAAACAAAAAATGCATTGGATTAGTTGGAAGGAACTAGGGCTACTAAAGGCTCAAAGGGGATATGGGCTTTTGCAGTCCGGAGGACTTCAATGTTGCACTCTTGGCAAAACAATGTTTGAGGTTGATTTGTGAACTAAATTGTTTTCTGTGCTTCAATGATGAACAGCATGTACTATCCAAATGGGAATTTCATGAAAGCAAATCGTGGTTCCCGTGCCTCTTGGGCATGTTCTAGTTAATTGGATGGTAGGGATGTAATCTCAATGGGGGCTCGTTGGCAAGTTGTGGATGGTAGCAGCCTTAAATTTTGGACTGATAATTGAGTTATTGGGTTACTCGGCCCTAATCCTACTCTCTCAACTCCAATGGATGCAAATCTTGATGATGTGTGGCAAGCTACACAGACTCCCAAATGGAGGACTAGAATTTGGGGAGTTTGGGGGATGTACTACTTGAAGAGGTAGTAAATTTGATTAAAGTTATGCCTAGTGCACGTGCACGTGGTATCTCGTGATGGGTTGGCTTACCCTCCGATGGCTTTGGCTCCAAGCTTCGTTAGTTTTTGAGTGTTGTTTTCTCCTACTCTGTTTTTCCTTTCTTTTGTTTCTGTTTTCTTCTTACACCTTCGAGCATTGAACAAAACAAAAAGACATGCTGGAAAGTGTATTCGACATCCATTCCATTGGAGCCTGGAATTTGGAACGACAACAAATGACGATTCCAACACCAATCAGCATATGATTTTATTCGACTAACACTAGTCACTCTTCTCCTCTTTTATTTCATTTCATTTAATTAGGGTTAGTTTAACTTTTATTAGTTTTCAGAATTAATATTTAGTTGAACTCGATAGGTAATTAAAATTAATGTATCATGGATGTGAAAATGGATATGTTTTCATCATAGGGTAAATAGGAATATAGATAAAAGAACATTTATCTAAACCAATCTACATACTATTGAAAGCGAAGAATTAAAATAAATAAATTTCATTCTATGTCTATTCCTATTTTGCAATTATATATAGATATATACAATATATTTTTTTTGTTAAAACATATACAGTGAATTTAATGAGTTATGATGCAATGCATTTATATGAGATTTATAGTACCACATATCAAGGTGTAACTTGGAAAATTCCTTGTCTAGATTGTGATACTATACTCATTTGAAAATTCTTTAAAAATTTGAAATTCCTCATACAATTATTGCCGCATAATCAAAAACTATAAGAGGATCTTTGGATAAAAAATTTCTAGTTTAATGAAAATTTACAAAATTTCATAATCTGTAATTTCATATTTACAATTTCCATGATATGCAAATTCTAACGTTTTGATATTAATGTTAAAATCATGAAAATTAAAATTTTCCTTGTTTCAACTTATCATTTGGAAAATTCTGTCCCTTAAAGACATCATTTCAACTCATCATTTGGAACATCCAAATTCCTTGTTTTTATTTTTTTGGAATTTGTAAATTCCAATTTGGAATTTTTTATTATCCAAACAAAGAAATTGATATAGAAATTATAAAATTGTAACTTTTTATCAAATCTCTTATTATTTTCTTTTATCAAAAGGCACTCTAAAGGAAGAAAAGGATTGACCCATTTAAAGATAAACCTAAGATAATGTAATTGAAGCCAAAAAAGATGCATCTACTTATTAATCATCAAGGGAACATTACCCTCATAATTTCACCAAGAAAGGGGAATTGAAATGCCGATACAATAGGCGAAGCCAACTACATAAACCCTCGTAATTAAAAATATTGAATTCATAATTCTCAATTTAAAAACTCTCGGAGCCTAAAACAAGGTTTTCATGATCCATAAAAGCTTTTAAGAAGTGAAATATTGGTACAGTCCACCCTTTAGCATTATTTCTATCAGAAAATCAAAGCATTCCTGATTCGCAACTTCTGGTTCAACATATCTTCTCAACATATCTTCTTCAGTGATGAGCCTTCGCTGCAGCCTTTTGTTCAGATTTAGCCTTTCCCTTCGAGTGGAGAAACCACAACAGGAAATAAGCACTTTCGTACACAGATAAACGGACGTGGCTCAATCAAACAACAAGCAAGCATAAGACTGTCACAACTTAACGATTCAGATTTAGCCTTTCCCCTCGAGAGGAGAAACCAAAATAGGAAGTAAGCACTTTCGTACACAGATAAATCGACATGGCTCAATCAAGCAACAAACAAGCATACGACTGTCACAGCTTAACGATTCATCAGAGACGACTTGCAAGGCACAAGGCAAATTCAAAAGTAATTTAATTTAGCATTACGTGTGCATATATCAGGTTAATAGCTTAACATTTTAAATAAACATCACAACTTCAGGCTACAATGTCAGGTAAGCCAAATAGGCAAATACCAAACTCAACTTGACAAGATAATGTCTTAACATGTTAAAATATGGAAATGGAAAATGACCCCTATACAAGTTCGTGGCGAAGACAGAAAACATGATTCAAACGAAGTATACTATGGTAAAATGGTAATCCAATTGACTAAAATGTTAAACACTGCCACTTACACTCCATCTCCAGTTCCATGCCATTTGAGCATCCCCACTCGTTTCTAACACGACAATGATCCTTAACATTTGACGGAAATCTCGGCTCTGCCCCTAACTTCTGGCCTTTGTTTATTACCTTAAAATCTAGCGAGCGATAAAGTGTTATTTTACTCAAGCAGTGTCTACGACAGATTCTGCTTTTTACTATGACTTAGCATCATCAAGTTCACTAAACTCTATATGTCGCTTTGTCCTGTTTTCATTTACCCTCCATAATTGTAATTGTCACCATAAAATATACATATTGGAAACATATTTGCATTGACTATTTCAAATCACACGGGGTTTCCACTTGCTTTGTAGCCTGAGTTTCCCTAGTGAGTCATAGTAAGTCGTGTGTGGGTTGTGACTGTTAACTGTTAAGCCACTACAAAGCTATAGTGAATATTGGTTTGGTTACAGGCCACTTGAGGTACGATCCAATAGCCAGCCTAGAAGCCCTCGTGGCTTGAGAAGTCCTTGCAACCTAGAAATAGTGTACTTTCCATACAATTTCAATCGATATTCATCACCCCATTGTGTATTAAACACATTGTTCAAATAAAGTGGAACTCACTCAAAGCAAGTAAAACCACTCAAACTGTTTACAATAGCTTGGTTTGCTTTTAAACTAGAGAAGAGTTGCACCAAAAAATATTTTTAAGAGACTCCTATCCACTTAAAAACTTTCTTTACATGTCTTTTAGGCTCTCCTTAACTCTATCTTTATGAGAATTCAGAAACTTGTTTTATATATTTCACTGGATGCATTCATGTTGGAAACTAATCCTTATCTGGACTGTTTTGAGTTTCCTCATGTCTTTAAAATCCAAGGGTATTTGAATATCATTGAAAAGACCTGAAAGAGATCTATGACAGCTTTGCATTAGAGATTTCACAGCACAACCTGCATTTGCTTCTTAATGAAGTTCTCATTGAATGCTTTTATCTTAACAGAATGGCTGGCATCATTGCTCTTACACGGTTGTTGTAAAGACTCAAAATTTTAAAAGCATCAGATAGTTTACGTATTGAAAATATCTTTGATTCATTGAGCACCCCTAAAACACCTTAATATACAATTATCCAATACGTAAGTTAGGTAGTTTTCTTGAAGAAGATTTCACACCTAGGTCCAAGATTTGTTATGTGGAGCATACTTGGAGGTGAAGAAGAGTTGATACATTGCACAATGTTATTAACTACAAGGGCTTGGTTCAGAACCTCAATTGCAATGGCTATTAACGGTAAGAAGTTGAGGTTCCACTCCAAAACCAATTGGCAATGGGGGGAGTAGCCCAAGATCTTATAAGGCACAAATTGTAATTGTGCTTTTTCGATGTGAGACATTTTTCTCACATCTCAACATGCTCCCTCACGTGTGGCGGATTTTCCAACCTATTTTCCAGCCTATCATGTGACGATTTGATGGGTACGTGTAACACGTGTGGCGGTTAAGCCTTCACGTGGGATAACCCCACTCTCATATCATGTAAGAAGTTGAGGTTCCACCCCAAAACCAATTGGCAATGGGGGGAGTAGCGCAAGATCTTATAAGGCACAAATTGTAGTTGTGCTTTTTCGATGTAGGACATTTTCCTCACATTTCAACATTAACCACAAGGAGTTCACTGAATACTTAAAACTAAGGGACCAATTGTACAAAACATATAAAATAAAACTGTGGAAGCTAAAGAAAAACATGGTCAAAGTCAAGAAACCAAAATAATAACTAAGCCTAGTTCTATTTATAAAGTGCTGGCACAATCACATATTTGTATCATGTTCTAGTTGGCACATGGTCGAAACCCCTACAACTAAGTAACCTCTCTTCATATCAGTGTTGATAGAATTTAGTAATTGAACCTTAACTATAACAGGATAGAATAAAGCAGAATAAAAAATTGTCCAAGAAAACATCACCCAAAGGGTATAAATGTCATAGATGCGAACAAACTCTCTCTTGATTATTGCTACCCTCAAAGCCAAGAAGTCAGATTTCAACTTCACTCGTATCTGGAACTACTTAATTTTTGGATGTCTAGTGTTGCAACCTTAGAACCCATTGACCAGTCAATAACTATGATTTAAGATGGGAATTATAATCTTTCCTATTTTAAGAAATCCTTAATTATATCTTGGACCGATTCCATAAATTTGCATCTTTCACACGTGTTGACACAATGTTGATGTGTACCAATGCCCATCTCTCCAAATAAAACTCAAAAATTTTAGATAACGTACACAGAAAGGATTTTCAGCAATATTTGCAAAGAAAGCACATAAACACCCTGTTTGCTTGCTATTAAGGCGATTTCTAATGTAGAACCATTTACAGATTCACATATGCGTGTGTAGTGAAAGCATATCTACATGCTAAATTTGAAAGGGCATGCAGATATAATTTGTGACATTCTGTTCGAGGTTTTCACATGTCTACATGTTCAAAAACCAAATATAGTAGAACAGCTAAAGCTTTACTGAGACAACACGGCTATCAGTTAAACCATCAGTATGATTGTTGCAATATAACTTATTTCCAGAAGACTAAAAAGAAATAAATTGTACAAACAGTACTGCATCAGCTTTTACCAGTTCATAAAATGCTCTTCCATCAATTCAAAGACAATCTACAGATTCTTCATAAAAAAATGAACTAAAGGAATACAAAAAAGACTTGTCCCCGCAGAAACAACCGATTAAGATTTTAAAACCTACATTTCTTATTAAAGACCAAAATTAGAACAAATCCAATACGCATTGCAATCTCCATACATATGATAAACAACATATGAACTTCTTTTCAAGAACTATATAAAGAAATGGTTCTGGGTCATTGAAAACAAAATTATTAAAAAGAGAAAGGCAGTACCTTGAGATACTTGAGCTTAATGCTTCCATATACGAGTCCTAAGGAGAATGCGGACGCACGAGCTACCTGCCAATTGCGAAGAACAAATTTATCAATTAGATTCAGATTTAACAAATTGGTCCAAATTTCACACACCTTCCACATTTGACCAAATTTACAATAAAGAAAAGTTTATATCCGAAACTACAAAGAAAAAAAGGAAATTTATGGAAGAAAATTACCAATGCGAGGGTGCTGGTTCCAGAATAGGGTCCAGGAGGCGGCGCCATTTTTGCTCCGGGGGACTGTTAACAGATAAGCAATAGACGAAGCGAACAAGAAAATCTGCAAAACCTCGCAATAAGTCCCAAAGCCCGAGCCCTACACCAGCTGCCTTTCACTGCTTTGTATATCATGTAATGTGATCATGGGCGTCCATCTTCCTGGGTCTACCATTGATGGAGCCAACTAATAAAATAGCAACACGTGGCTATTTTGTTAAAGTAGATGGACTTCCGATGTAGCGTAGGGTCATTTCAACATTGACCTTCTGCTTGAGAAACACTACCACAGTAGTCATCACCATTTGGCTCCAAAGTTCATGATCTTTTGGGATGTGATTGGCCCGATGTATAAAGCCTCAGCTTGACTTGCTATGCGTCATGGGTAGGTGCGATCTAAAAGTTAGTGGGCTAGATATGGGCTTAAAATGTTCAAATCCGATAAATTCGATAGGCCTGAATTCGATAAGTCCAGTTTTGCTCGTTTATATAAACTTTAATATCCAGCTCATTTTTAGTAATAGTCCAAACAATTTTATTTTAGCCCAAACCCAATATATTTGACTTTGAAGAAACCCAAAGCCTCACCCCAATACAAACCCTAAACATAACTAATATCTACATATTTAAACAAATTTTCTCACAAACTCTCAACACTCATTTTGCAACAGCTACCAACCCCCACTTGTCGCTGCCTACTTTATCTATTCAGACCCTTCCTATTCAGACCAAAACCATAGAATATCAATTCAGTAAAACCAGAACCAAGTGGGCCACTGCCCAATCCATAAACACCGAAATACCATTTCATAATTCCAATAACCCATATTTACCACATAACCATCATCGGCAACCCAAATGCCTAGCGTCTTAGACGCTTGACGTCTCAGACGTCATGTCTCACGGTAAAAGGCAACGTGTGTTACCCGGAGTCTCTCCAGGTCAATATCTCTGACATCCCAGATATCTGACGTCTCAAACGTCTAATCATAGCAATCCTGCTTCTGCGTTACTATACGGTTCGGTACCTTCGTATAACGACCCCTCGCAAGCAATGCACCGTGACTTCCCCAGTGTTCCAGACACCTGGAGGAGACCATCACATATCCTCATATCAAGATGGTATATGGAAAACAGTTTTACAAAGCCATTTCATAACATCTCAATGGGCCCTGCCTGAAATTCCCATAAAACATCACAAATCCATTTAGGGACCCCGACTCGAAATCACGTTTATGAAACATATGGTCCCCAACCCGAAATCACATTTATAAAACCCAACTGGGCTTCATGCCCGATTTTGTAAACCACTGCCCCCCCCCCTCTCTGCGGCTCGATCACGTAACTCAAAAGGGTCTCAGCCCAATTTCGTAAACCAACTGGCCCCTAGCTCGATCGCATAATTCAAATAGGTCTCATGCTCGAGTTCATCTTTCCAAAATCCAAAAATAGTTCATCAAACCATCAATGAAACCACATGCACGTAAAACTACTGTAGAACCATAAATGACAGGACCCGTCCCAACTGGACGTCAAAAACCGTACCCGGTCCTGCTCCCGTCTGACAAGTCCACTGAAAGTCCAAAAACAACCCTTCAGCACCTGCCAGACAAGGGAATTTTGCGCGGATTTCTGCTGCTGTCACTGCCTCACGATCAGTCCCGAACGTCGTACCACGGCCTGGAGGGTCACAAAACAGAAAAGGTGTGAGTGGACAAAAATGACCTCTTATAAAAACATTTATCAAAATACAATCTTACCCTCCAGTTTTCACAAACTTGCATGCATATCGTAAAACATGAGTGACCGATAAAATCAAACATATTTTCCCATGGTCCATAAAACTCATGATTACCAATTCAGTTCATGTTATAAAACTTCAAATCCCGGCTCTCAGGCCAAAACATGTGAAAACATAATCACCTGGCCACAAGGACCAAAAACCCGTACTCAAAACCAGTACATCATCACAATCAATACCAATCAGCATTACTTACCAGTGCACAATAAATATATCAATCCAATCAATCCGCACTACTCACGAGTGCATAAAATATCACCAATCACATCTGCACTACTCACCAGTGCACAATCAATCAAACTGCACTACTCACAAGTGCTGCACTACGCGTAGGCCAATATCCAGTCACTCTCTCGGGAATAAACACCTCTGGGCTCAACCCCCTCGAGCTCAGTCACCTCTGGGCGAACACATCCCCAGGATCAGACACCTCCGAGTGGTACATCCAGACTCAGTATCATCCGAGAAGCTGACTACCATAGGATCAACTCCCGATCCTACAATCACATCCCCCAAGCTCCGGTCGTCTGGGTAATCCCCCCAAGCACCGACCGTCTGGGAATATCACAATCACAATGAAAACCATCCCGGGAATTACATCCCAAAACATTTCAATCAAATCTTGACTTCATACCAAGTCAAGGTCATTCTCAACTGGGTCTCAAGCCCAAAATACCTTTTACTAATAAACCGTTAAAATCACATTTAAATCAATAGAATAATCCGGAAATCATCATTGACTCACCAACAAGGTCAAAACATCATTTTAGAAATCATTTAAACTCCGGGCCTAGCCCAAAACATCATTTGTACGTACCTCGTAAAACGTACCCGAAAGACTGATTAAAATAATCATAAAATCACAAAAATCATTAATTTCATCAAATTCACAAGTGACTCCAAAACCGAGTCAAAATCACTATTCACTTGGGTTATCATGCCCAAAATATCATTATCACGCAAATCCATGCGTTGCAACCTCCGTTGCCATTTTCACGTAAATCCACAAAATTGACCCTTGACTCATTCCCGAGTCACCACATCATCTTTCAATCCATGACTCCATAATCCGAGTCCAAACATTATTTTCAATCAATTTCAATCCCGGACTCATAAACCAAGTCCAAACATCATTTTTACCAAATCTCGTAATTTCTCGAAAATTGCCCAAAAATAATAATATAATAATCATAAAACCGAGAAATTACCGGATTGAAACACAAATCATGCCCAAGCATATAAAATCATATAATAAGGCATTTAAATCATATATGCATGCATCACGGTTAGAAAACAAAGTCCACTCACACACACCGTCCAAAACGGTCCGTTTCCGAGCTGCACGTTTTTCCGTAAAATCTGGAAATCACAACTCCTGTCCAAAACCATTATAGAGGGTTACTAACATCTCAAAATACATCATATAATTTTCCCCAATTTTTTCGGGATTTAAATACGTATTTTTAACGTAATACAAAACTTCGGATACGCGGAACATTAACGAAACAATATCCGATTTCACCGAAATCAACGTCAAAATGTTCGTTACACTGAGAGGATCAAAAGTCATGTTGACCTCACCTTGAGACTAGGCCGGACGCGCCCCCACGCGCCGCCGTGAGTGGCTGCGCGTGAAATCCACGCGCCTGCTACAGTACCCTCGTCCTCACCCGTTTCTCTGTAAAACGGGCCATTTAACCCGCGATCAGACCCGGTTCCAATCCTATCAATTCGACACTGAATTCATCAATTGATCAATCAATTAGCTTCTACTTAAGTCCAATTAGAGTTCTGTAACAATAATTCCATGAAACATTACCTCAATCCTCACGATCACAGATGATCAATCGAAGGATATCCGGCCACTGTTCATCCTTCGAAAACCATCAAACCTTCTTGATTTCGTTCAATTGATTAACCAGTAAGCTTCAATGGACTCAGGTAAGTATTTTCCCCAACTCAATTGCATCAATTCGTGGCTCAAACGCCACGACTCAAACTCGATTCTTCGTCACTGTGCAACCATGGAGTTCAGTCAATCTCCAGCGTTTTCCTTCAATTGATGGATCCAGAAGCATCGTCGGATCCTCAGGAACACAATCCCCACATCAATTTCATCAATCGAAGCCTCAATTCCCTCGACTCAACCTCGAATTTCATCCTCTGTCACCAAGTGTGTTCAGAGTCAAAACAACACCAATTTCCTTCGTTCTTTCGACGTTTCTGATCGTAATGATCCCAGGAAGCTCGAAGTGAGTTCAATTTCGATCCTCACGGCTCAATTCCCAGTATTTGAATTTCCCCCCAATTTTTCTAAATTTTCGATTCTCAGTCTCCAGCCCTCAATCGACCCTCAGTGTTTCCCCAGTTTAATCCTCACTCACAATCTCACAAATTCCCCTCAAAACTGGATGTGAAAGGGAGCTCAATTCTCCCAATTCTGATTCCCCCTCTCACGGGTAAGAAACAAAGAAGAAGAAAAATGGGGAAAAAGATGGAGGAATGATGGTGTAGGAATGATGATGTAGTAATGATAGTGTTGGGAGGGAAACATGGAGCTGGAATCAAGGGATGGGTGACACTTGTCACTCATCCGGATGTGCACAGTCACCGGGTACTGTTCATATTAAAATATTATTTTAATCCCGGTTCGTTCGGTTAATCGAGCCCGCTTCCGTGACCATAACTTCGTCGTCGAATCTCCGATTTCGGCATGCCGCCTGTCGTTGGATTCGTATCGACGAGACCTACGTAACGGTCCTTGGCCCTCGTCCGTTGGACTTCCCGGCCAAAAAGTCAACATTTGGCCCCTACTATGCCAAATTACCAAAATGCCCCTCATCTTCCGATCATCATAACTTTCTCTACGAGTGTCGGAATCGAACGTGCCACCTGTCTATGAACTCGTGACGTGCCGAACTACGTCACAGTCATCGGTCAAAGTCCATTTGACCGCCCGAACTAAAAGTCAACATTTTACCCACGCCAGGGGCAAAACGGTCATTTTGCACGTTTCGTCCGATTTCACTCAACTAATCCCCGATTAGTCATTCTAGATCATGATTAATTAATATTCAATCCCGATATTCGGGACGGGTCATTACAATAAATCTCGATATAAGTGCAAATACGGGATTATCTCGAAATACGTGCAACCATGTAAATCACCAATGCCATAATCATCACTATAGAAATCACATATATAAAACATATAAAACAATTATGCATGCATCACAGTTTAGAAAACATTGTCCACTCACAGACCGTCCTACGTTGCCGCTTCGATATACGTGCCATAAGCCTTCCCGAGTCACACAACTATCATTGGGACTTCCAAATCTGTCCAAACCATACTAGAGGGTTACTAACTACCTCATTAACCACTCATTGAAGCCCTGTAATTTTTCTGAATTTTTAAATATTTTTAAACTCGATCCTAAACCTTCAAACACCCCGAACTATATCGAAACGATATCCGATCGACACGAAATCAGTCCCAAAATGTTCGTTATATCGAATAGATTAAAAGTCATGTTGAACACATTCCCAAAATCGGTCCCCACGCGCCCTCACACACCGCCCAAAGGGGCTGCGCGTGAAAGTCATGCGCCCAGTACGGTTTATCCCCTACCTCGGGCAGACTAGTCCGGTCCGGTTCGGTTGGTCCAGTCGGTCCAACTGGACCAGCGTGATCGGTTCGGGCCAATATCTCTCATGTTTTCGGTCCATTTCCTTCCATTTTCATTCCTATAGCTTCATCTAATCCTATTCTATCATCCTATGGCTTCAAAATCATGAAAACAAGTCCAAAACCATACCTTTCGAATTGATTTCTTGAACCAGCCAACCTCCCCCGTCGGTTTTCCATTACTTTGGCCACCTCCGTCCAATCTCTTCATCCTAAAGGGTTTGTACAACCTCCATATAACCATTTCCATCAATAAAACCATTCAACAACCACTAAACATCCAATTTCCAAGTTTGAAACTCAAACATACCTTCCATGGCAACGACGGCCACCGTCCACGACGGCGCAAGCCGTGGCCACCAACTCCATCGTCTCACCTCACTCTCCCACTTTCATTCAAGGTCCAACATCATTGGTTAAGGATTGAGGGTCGTTTGTGTGATTGTATGAGGTGTTTGGGTAGTGAGAAATGAAGATAATCGCGTGAAGAAGAGTGAGAGATGTGAGAATTAATTAATTAATTAAAACCACCAATCAAATCCAAGATCCTTTTTTAGGGAAAAAGTCACCAATGGGATGAGTGACACTTGTCACTCATCCAAGGGCCCAATTCAAATATCTGCCCAATCAGATTTTAATATAATTTTAATCGAATCTGGAGACGTAAGTTCCCGATTTCAATCCCGTGACCATAACTTCTCCATCCGACGTCTAATTTCGACGTGTCACCTGTCTACGGACTCGTGACGTCCCGATCTATGTCAAGGTCATCGGTTCTCGCGCATCAGACCTCCCGTGTTAAAAGTTAACTTTTTGCCCAAGTTTAGGGGCAAAACGGTCATTTCGCGCCGTTCGTCCGAAATCACTTAACTAATCACCGATTAATCTCACTAATCTTTCATTCGTCACTAATCTAATCCTGGAATTCGGGACGGGTCGTTACAACCTTCCCCCCTTAAATAATTTCGTCCTCAAAATTCCAACTATCCAGATTCCACATGCACCTCATGGAAAAACAATTCGATCTCACAACCCGTGTACACTTGTACACCCACTAACCAGAACAATACTTGTCTGCACCTCAACGTTCCACTAACACTCACGTCGCATTGTCTACACTTGACCATTTTGAGTAAAATTGATCACACATTCCGAGTTGATACCATGTGACAATTCTACCATTACGTTGACACACCGGGCCAAATTGTCATCAATTGCCAGTCACGAATCAATCTGACATCTCTCCCACACCGAGAGTTATCAAATCTCACATTTTCTTGGCATTTCCTGAATTTCACCATGTCCACATCACATGTACCAAAATATCGTACTCAGCTGGCACCCACGACTTGATGGTCACAATTCGAATCACCGACACACCCTGACTCACTCTAGAGTCGCACCAAGGTACCTCGTAACAAAATTTCCTCATAATCCATGTTGTCATTAGTGAGAGTCACAGAGCAGCCGATCCATGCAAAACACCAACCACCAACTCACTCAACCTGAGTATACATATACCAACATCTCTCTCCACCTGCGTGTAACTGGACCCCATTGAATACCTACCCAGCAGTGATAACAGATCCCAACTCTAGGGTTCCACTAGCCATCCACGGCTCTGAGCACCTGCTCATACAATTACTGAACTCATCAGAATCACTCTGGCCCAGCGCATAGTGTCCAATGTCCAGTTCACGTCCGCAACCAATCCAATGATATCGGAGCTATGCCGATTACCAATACATTCATCCACACACCACTAGTACATCCATGTACCGTCACCAGGCACCACTCGGCCTGTCCAATATCGATCCTCACACAATGTACCCTGTACGTACATCCATCCACCAACCTGCCTACTACACAGCTCGTAACCAATCACGCTTTAATTATGAAGTCCATCTGTCCAATCCAGTACTGTACAGATCAAATACTCTAACTCATCATCCATCACGAGTCCCATGGTCACCTGACCAGCATCACAATAGTTACCCCCAATCGCGTCATCGAATACTTACTAATCCGAATCACGTCCCCCAAGGCGTACCCGTTCATGCCAAAAGGGTATCCAATCTCACCCAGGTCTACTGACACGCACTAACACCAAACCTATCGCTTACCTGCTCAAACAATTACCATACCACATTCGATTGACTTCGAAAGGAAGCCAATCCCATCGTCCACATATCCAAGACTGACCAATCCGACCCCGTCGGATACCCACTTGTTCACATAGTCAAATACCCAAGCCAATTCGTATAAATCTCAACTCACTTAAGTACCGTCTCATACCGTATTAACTTTGAAAAGAAGTCGACCCAAAATTCCCATATCCAACCTCTGTCTTGTCATCTCACTAGCTAACTACAAGATTCCTCAACTGTCTCACCATACGATTCCCCTCTGCTCCTAGTTTAGCATAATCGGCAAGGCACGACATCATGACCCACGCCATCTTGATTCACAACAACATCACCCGATCATAACATCACGATCCTCGATCGTCTCAATGCCCTATATCCTCAACATCACATCCTGATCCACCTAAGATCCACATATGTTCTCACTCGGCTAACTACCAGATTTCAGGTCACAGGGTTTTACACCCTCATTGAATCTGCATCCTACCGAGTCGCTTCTCAAACATTTTCACATCTAAACAGATCAGTCAACAACGAGACACATCGAGACCGTGGGTCCTCACTAATTTCCTCATATCGAACCTTGTCATCCCACCTAGGGAAAATCAAAGATGGTCCAAGACAATGACATCAAAACTAATCCCTCGTGAGTGTAAGGACAAGTCCACCGCACCCACCACACCATGTAACCCAACATCGTCTGCCAGCAAGCAGAAAAGGAGAAATCACGTTCACCTAACTTCGAATTTCCCAACTCCTCCTGATGACCCTAAACAAATTGTGGGTCCACCAACCAATACACGTTTAACGTACTAGTGACAACAACCATCATCTGTCATGGGTAGAAAATAAGAAGTCACCCCAATGACTTCGGAATACCCATCACCAATGCTGAAACAAACAATCCTCTCGCCTTCTCAATCACAACCCTCTTCGATTATGAAGTTCCAACCATGTTGGAAATAGATATGATTCCAACTAGATGTCAAGTTCAACCACTGGACTTCCCAATTCCTCAACTCACTTGGACAACCACGCATCCGCAACCAATTTATTACCCAGACCTCCTGTCGTTAATAACTGTTTATGTACATCCAAAAGGATGTAATTCGTTACTATCTCGCTCTCACATCTCAATATTTACATGCTCAACTCTCGGGTCTCTATGTTATTCACAATCACAAAATCTCACATCAACACTACCATTGATTCTCTTCGGCTTCTTCCAATTTCAATAAATTCTTTTCACTTCCTCGAGATACTAGAAACACACAACCATTCAAGTTTCGGAGTTGACGACAACTCTCCAAATCCACTAATTTCCATGACGTCCCCTGCGTCATAAAAAACTCCTCATGTCTCAATCGTACTCTTCGTCCATTCATCACTTTATCATCTCATAACTGTTGTTGCTTATCCCAACACATCACAACCCCTGCTGGATCTCGTCTAGACCAACTCATCCACTACCGAACCTCAGATACCGAACATATGCCCATCACGACGGAGTCACATCCCAACTCGTGGCTCATCGTCGTCACAATCACCAGCTCACAATGTGCGAATCAGACAATTCTGAGTCATTACTCATATCGAACTACAACCCCGTACCTCCGTTCAGGTTAAAGAAACTCTGTCTCCCTCGTACCCTACAACTATGGGTACCACCACTGTGACAATCCATAGCAAGATACTGAACGTTCCCTGAACATCCCCCAATTTTTCGGCAACCACAACTACATCAATCGCCCTCGATAGCCAGCCATCACCACGTGGCTGTCGATCAACAATCATCGTTATCGAGATCTGCATCCACACATCACACTATTATATGGTCTAACTCGGGATTCCATAAATCATTTCCCAACCGTACTCGTGGATCAAATCCCATCATTTCATTTCATATTGGGCCAACCAATCTCCATTGTTTCGACTAGACTCACTAGAGTCATCCATATGGTCATCCATGACCTCAGCCGCTCTTTGCAGCACAAGTTCCAATCCATCAGTCACAATCTGGGGTTCGACTCGACAAACCACCCCAACATTGGAAAGTCATCCAATCCACAGCAACTACGGACTCACAATTCCAATTCATCAATCACAACTAAGGTTCACATTTCCAGTCTATCCATCATAAATTAGGGTTCCAAAATCACACCCTAGGGTTCCTCTGAACCCAACTGTCCTCTGCCGTATAATCCACAATCTGATCGACCCCACGGTTCTGACATCGTATGGACGTCAATCCAATCTTACCATCAACTCAACTGGGGTTCCTCGAACCCAACTGCTCCCAACAGAAAAACAATCTAACATCACTTGACCGGACCAACGGTCCCACATTACCGATTCGTCACATACAACCCCACTTGGGTCGAATCACACTAACGCATGGCGTATCGGGCCAATCACACTATATCCATTATTCAATCCCAAAAACTATTAAACCAGTATCCTACTATCAAGTTGATGACGGGCTGACCACGTAGAGACATCACATCCTTGACCTGGGCATACCATAAGAACTACACAGTTTGCTCGAATAGCGACAACCTCACTCTGATACCACTCGATATGACCCATCCCAATCCCCCCCGGAATTAACGCGGTATGTGCCAAGCTCCCGTCTGACACGAAGTGTCAGACAAGGGATAATTCAAGCCTTAACCCATACGGAGCTTCCATAGCGCGCCAAGATCGGTGGAGGTGTGCGATATCTCGGTCTCAACTACAGCCCGCATCCGTGATCAACTTTGAAGGGCATTAAAATCATTAAAAATTGTGAGTGGACGAAAAGCAATAAGTTCATAAAACACATTTCATAAAAAGAAATTTATGCCCTTCACTAAAAAGTATGCATGCATCGAAAATCAGAAATCAAAACATTTGCTTAAATGAACCATTAGGGCCTTAGCCCAAAAACCGTAAATCCAAACGTATGCGAGAACTTAGCCCAAAACCATAGAATACCAATTCAGTAAAACCAGAACCAAGTGGGCCACTACCCAATCCATAACCACAAATCCATAAACACCGAAATACCATTTTCATAATTCCAATAATCCATATTTACCACATAACCATTCTCGGCATCCCAGATGTCTAACGTCCCAGATGTCTAATCATAGCAATCCTGCTCCTGAGTCACTATATGGTCCTGTACCTCCGTATAACGATCCCTCGCAAGCAATGCACCGTGACTTCCCCAGTGTCCCAGACACCTGGAGGATACCATCACATATCTTCATATCAAGATGGTATATGGAAAATAGTTTCAAAAAACCATTTCAAAACACCTCAATGGGCCCTGCCCGAAATTCCCATGAAACATCACAAATTCATTTAGGGTCCCAGACCCGAAATCACATTTATAAAACCCGACTGGGCCTCATGCCCGATTTTGTAAACCACTGGGCACCCGACCCGATCACGTAACTTAAAAGGGTCTCAGCCCGATTTCGTAAACCAACTGGGCCCCTGACCCGATCACATAATTCAAATAAGTCTCATGCCTGAGTTCATCTTTCCAAAACCCAAAACTAGTTCATCAAACCATCAATGAAACCACATGCACATAAAACTACAGTAGAACCGTAAATCTCAATATACGTGCAAATACAGGATTACCTCAAAATACGTGCAACCATGTAAATCACCAATGCCACAATCATAACTATAGAAATCACATATATAAAACATATAAAACAGTTATGCATGCATCACATTTTAGAAAACATTGTCCACTCACAGACCATCCTACGCTGCCACATCGATACGTGTGCCATAAGCCTCCTCGAGTCACACCACTATCACCGAGACTTCCAAACCTGTCCAAACCACACTATAAGGTTACTAACTACCTTTTTAACCACTCATTGAAGCCCTGTAATTATCCTGAATTTTTAACTATTTTTAAACTCGATCCTAAACCTTCGGACACCCCGAACTATATCGAAACGATGTCCAATTGACACGAAACCAGTCCCAAAATGTTTGTTATATCAAATAGATTAAAAGTCATGTTGAACACTTTCCAAAAATAGATCCCACGCGCCCTCACAGGCCCCCCAAAAGGGCTTCACGTGAAAGCCATGCGCCCAGAACTATTTATCCCCTACCGCGGGCAGACCGGTCCAGTCCGATTCGGTTGGTCCAGCGATCTAACTGGATCGGCGTGATCGGTTCGGGCCAATATCTCTCATGTTTTCGATCCATTTCCTTCCATTTTCATTCCTATAGCTTCATCTAATCCTATTCTATCATCCTATGGCTTCAAAATCAAGAAAACAAGTCCAAAACCCTACCTTTCGAATTGATTTCTTGAACTGGCCAACCTCCCCCGTCGGTTTTCCATTACTCCGGCCACCTCCGTCCAATCTCTTCATCCTAAAGGGTTTGTACAACCTCCATACAACCATTTCCATCAATAAAACCATTCAACAACCACTAAACATCCAATTTCCAAGTTTGATCTCAAACATACCTTCCATGGCAACGCCAGCCACCGTCCACGAGGCACAAGCCATTGCCACCAACTTCATCGTCTCACCTCACTCTCCCACTTTGATTCAATGTCCAACATCATTGGTTAAGGATTGAGGGTCGTTTGTGTGATTGTATGAGGTGTTTGGGTAGTGAGAAATGAAGATGATCACGGGAAGAAGAGTGAGAGGTGAGAGATATGAGAATTAATTAATTAATTAAAACCACCAATCAGATCCAAGATCCCCTTTTTAGGGAAAAATTCACCAATGGGATGAGTGACACTTATCACTCATCCAAGGGCCCCACACAATATCTGCCCAATTAGATTTTCATTTTATTTTAATCGAATCCCGAGACGTAAGTTCCCAATTTCGATCCCGTAACCATAACTTCTCTGTACAATGTCCGATTTCGACGTGTTGCTTGTATACGGACTCGTGACATCCCGATCCACGTCACGGTCATTGGTCCTCGTGCATCGGACCTCCGGGTTAAAAGTTAACTTTTTGTCCAAATCTAGGGGTTAAACGGTCATTTCGCACCGTCCATCCGAAATCACTCAACTAATCACCGATTAATCTCACTAATCCTTCATTAGTCACTATTCTAATCCCGGAATTCGGGACGGGTCGTTACACATAAACCCACTGAAAATCACTCACGGTCTCACTCACACAAACACAAAACGACCCCATCTATCGGAGGCCCTTTGATGGCCTTTTCTCATCATTTGTTGGCTTTTTCTCTTTTCTTTTTATCAAACAAAATTATTTAGGACCTGCATATGTCCCTTCGATGAATCAGATTAACTTCAGATGGAATCTACAAGTTCATTTTTCAAACCAATAAACATGCAAAATCCAACGCCTCTCAAGTATCAACTAGTTTTTCATTCTTATTAGACCCAACCTGAACAGTCTAATAAAAACCCGGCTAGAAAAAGAGCTTGGACTTTAATATATGTAACTAAGTCTGCCTGCCTCGACTCAGTATTTTTTAAATTATCAAATATGCTCGGCCCAAGCCCCAAAAAATTGGGCCAGGCTCAACGCAGCTCAGTGATGATGGCTGCATTAGAGAATGACTTATTATGCTTTGATAACTGTTTCTGGTACTACTCTCATTTAACAAAGAAACTGAAGTTTTGAAAATGCCCTTAACACATGTCAGACAAGGAATAATGGTATTGATGTCCGACTTATGTATCTAGATCATCCCTGATCTCTCTACAATGGCATGGGGGGTGAACAAAATTATTAAATACGTGAGTGAAAAAAAATTATCATTTGAAAATACATTTTCCGAAGAAAATAAACTTTTATCCTCCTATAGAAAATATGCATGCATAAAATAAAACATAAACAACTGGTTTTCAATTCAAATCGAATCATAAGTTGTGGCACCCACAAATCATAAATGAATCAAAAGCATGTGACCCGCATTTCCCTGAAATGCTTGTTTACAAAACTATGTGGTAAAACCTGGACATTAATATCAATAACCAATCAAAAGTTAATCATCAACTCCCCCGAGCATCAGTTGTTTGAGAAAAAATCACGAGCTTCGGTTGATTGGGAAACAATCACAATAGCAATAACCCCAAGTATCATCCGTTTAGGAATACTCCTAGCTTCTGCTGCCTGGGAAACAATCACACCTAGCATCAGCCATTTGGAACGCCCCTAGTTTCGGCCGCTTGGAAACTCAATAACATTACTCCTGTGTTTTGGTCGTCTAGGAAATACCCCTAGTTTCAACTGTCTAAAAACTCATCACAACAACAATGGAAAGTCATCATGCATGGTTCCATAATACCGTAAAGTTTGTGCCCATGAACGAGTCAAATTCGAAAATTATCAAACAAAATAATAATCATTTATTAGACCCATTTTAATCAAACTCATGTAATAAAACATTTAACTATGCATGCATCACAGATTATAAAACAAATGTCCACTATTACTCCATTCAAATGGCTCAATTCCAATATGTGTGCTCCTTAGCAGTCCCTGGTGTTCTCTATCATGTCAAAACCAATGTTCAAAACGGCGCTAGGCGCTCCCAGGGCGGTCGGCAGGGGCCTAGCGCCTAGGCGGTTTTTTTTTTTAAGGGGAAAATTAAATAAATAAATGAGCATATATAATTATATATAAAGATTTATATACTTAATAAAGAACATATACATACATAAAGAGAATACACTTCATAAGGATCATATACTTCATAAAAAACATATACATGTTCAAAATGAAAGTTTCAAAAGGAGTATATACTTCATAAAGAGTATATACATTACATACTTATATAACTATATTACATGAACAACCTCTAAGGCTCTAACTCTTCTTCTCCATATTCCTCCAATACTTTTTCCGTATCAGACTCAAACTCATATACATCTTCATTTTCCTCACCTTGGATGTCCTCATCGGATTCCAAAATTTCTTCATTAAGCTCTCTTATTTCATCATCGGGGGCAGAGTCAACTTCATCAATATCACCACCATGAACAATCCATTCTTGAGCATTACTAGCTTCACTAGCAATTAGTACATCTATATCTTTCTCTCCCCCTCGTTTTTTCTTATTGATGATCTTGGCATTGAATTGGACATAAACTAGATTATCCAACCTTGTTGCTTCTAGTCTATTCCTTTTCTTTGTATGGTTCTACATTGAATACAAATTTGAAAACTATTAGAAAACATTGAATTGTAAGTATGTAACAAACTAATAAGTGAGCTTGAGCATATTAAATAATAAATACATGCTTTTAGACCATAGTCTTTAACTACTTACTTACCCCTTTAAAAGTTCTCCAATTTCTCTCACATCCGGATGAACTTGTAGTCAAAGAGAGAATCCTTTGAGCCATTTTTTGCAATGTAGGTACACCACCTCCGTACAAAGACCACCACTGAACTACAAAGGCACAATATTTTTAATTAATGAAAAAACCAATTGGAAAAAACTATGTAAGAATGACAATTAAAAAAGAAATTATGAATTGTGAATGTTCGTACCCGGATCGTAATCACTTCTAGTTATTGCAACATAGGCCAAAGGTTTTCCAAACCCACCTTCTTTTTTCTTGTACTTCACAAATTCTTCATTCATCACAATATCTTGCTTATTAATATCATTGAGGAAGAACTTCTCAACACAATCAAACATCCCTTCCAAGACAATTGGATCTTCAACTATGCTATCATCTTTGAAGAAGTAATAAGGATTCAAGAGGTATGCTGTAACGACCCATCCCGAATTCCGGGATTAGATTAGTCAGTAATCTTGATTAGTGAGGTTGAACGGTGGTTAGTAGGGCGGAATCGGACAAATGTGCAAAATGACCGTTTTGCCCCTGGTCGTGGGCAAAATGTTGACTTTTTGATCGGGCTGTCAAACGGACTTTGACCGATGACCGTGACGTAGTTCGGGACGTCACGAGTTCATAGACAGGTGGCACAAGACGTTGGCGCCAGTTGCCAACGCCTTCGTGCTGGGGTCGCAGGTAACTCTTGCGGAGATAGAGGAGATCGGCACCGGCTCGCATCCCGGTCGGTTTGCTGTTGTGCTGGCCGAGCAAGCCCACGTAAGATCGATCGCCCAGTATTGTTTGCGTTTGTTTGTTTATTTATTTTTTGTTGTTTTGTTTGTTTTTTTTTCTAAGTGGCATTGTCTCGGTAGTGCTTTGGGCAGACATACGTGTCCCTGCAGAAGGCAGCGCGGCATATGCAGAGGCTAGAGGCCGAGCAGGGCGCCGCTCGGCAGAGGGAGGAAAAGCTGCGTGCCCGGGAGAGGGAGGGCCATGCCGCGCGGAGGCGGGTTGTGGAGTTGGAGGGGGAGCTCAAGCGGGAGAAGACCCGTGCGGAGGCGGCGGAGAAGGGGATAGAAGACCGTGAAGAAACGGTGCACGCTTTCTCCCAGCAGCTGAACGAGCAGGAGAGAGCCATGGGTGAGCTGCAGGGGGAGGTGGACCGACTTCGTGTCCTGCTATCGGCCGATCGGCAGAAGACCCTGGAGGACTTCATGGCGGACCCGGTGTATGCGAATCATCTCGACCTGGCGCTTGCCGAAGTGGAAGATGATTGCATACAACGGGTGTTGTACTTCAATCCAAGGGTCCCCCTCAACTTCCCGTGGCTGGATGAGCCCCCTGCGCTGACCAAGACTTTCTCCCTGGACGGTGAGCGGCCGGCCGGTGCAGAGAAGGCTGCAGAGGCGTCCACTGCCGACCAGGCTGAGGCGGCAGACGAGGAGGTGGTGATAGTTTGAGGCCGAGGGCCGTGTAGATTGCTTTTTGTATGCTCGTTTTTGTTACCTTTATTTTTGTAATCCGGGGGATGCCCTGTGTAGCATGTAGCTCGGAAGTTGAAAGGTAATAAAATTGTACTTGGCAAAGTTGACATGTATCACCCTATTGCCTCTTTTTTTTTTTTTGAATGAGAACTGCCGATAGGCGAGTACTTGGCGATTTTGCACATATGTGTAGGCATGCCGATCCACGGAGTTGTAGATTAGATAAGGACCGACCCGAACCGTAATGGACATAACCACGGAAATAAGATCGTAATAGCGAAAGCTAATTGAACTTGACTGTGTGGACCAAGCAAGCTTGTGTCGGTAGGTAAAGTAGGTGCCGTGTGGGTCACCGGGAGTGCCGATCGGCAATAGGGGATATGCTACTTGTAGTTGAGGACTAGACTAACACTTAGATAAATGAAAGAACATTTTGCCGAAAAGGCAAGTTCGACTGGAGATAGCCAAGTCGAATTACAGCAAAGCATAAAGCAATGTACATGGGGTGTGTTTTTAATTATAAAACAACTTGAGATGATCCGCATGCCACGGGTGTGTAAGCGACCGTCCATCCGTAGTCTGGAGCTCATAAGTGCCTGGACGACAAATTCGAGTGACCAGGGAGGGGCCCTCCCACATGGGCCCGAGGGTCCCATCAGCACGCTCCCTAGTGGCCAGGCTAACCTTGCGAAGGACCCAGTCACCGTCCTAGAAACTGCGTCTGTGAACGCGAGAGTTGTAGTAGTGAGCGATTCGCTGTTTGTGTGCCACGTTGCGGAGATTGGCCTGTTCACGGGTTTCCTCGATGAAGTTGAGATTCTGAGTGAGGAGCGCCGCGTTCTCTTATGGATCATAGGATAGTACTCGATAAGAGGTTTCCTCAACTTCCACGGGTACGACAGCTTCAGTCCCGAAAGTCAAGGCAAAGGGTGTCTCCTGTGTGGATGTTCAATAGGATGTCCGATATGACCAGAGAACATCAGATAGGAGGTCGGACCATTGGCCCTTCGGGGTGTCGTGAAGTCGAGCCTTGAGATTGTGTTTGATGAGCTTGTTTACGGCTTCCACCTGTTCGTTAGCCTGTGGATGTGCCACCGAGACGAAGCAGAGCTGGATACCATAGATGTCGCAAAAGTGTCGGAAACGGACAGAATCGAACTGAGTGCCATTGTCCGTGACGATCGTGTGGGGGATACCAAAGCGACAGATGATGTTCTGGTAGACGAAGCTCTCAACCTGGGCGGCCGTGATTGTTTTGAGGGGCTTTGCTTCGGCCCACATAGTGAAATAGTCCACCGCAACGATTGCGTGTTCGACGCCGCCCTTTCCTCGTGGCATGGGGCCGATGAGGTCCAGTCCCCATTGAGAGAAGGGCCAGGGGCTGAGCATGGGAGTGAGTCGCTCAGTAGGAGAATGAGGTACAGGGGCGCACCGTTAGCATGGGACGCACCTTTGAGTGATGGCCATAGAGTCGGCGCGCATTGTGGGCCAATAGTATCCCTGCCGAAAGGCTTTATGTGCTAGGGACCTGGGTCCGGAGTGGTTACCGCAGATTCCCTGGTGAATTTCTCGGAGCACCGCAATGCCCCGGTCCGTACGGAGGCACTTGAGGAGGGGGGTGTCGAATCCCCGTCGGTATAAGTGGCCATGCGCCATGGTGTATCGTACGGACTGGCGTTGGATGCGTCGGGCCTCGTTGCGGTTGGGCGGGAGTTCGGCCATGGTGAGGTACCGGACAATGGGGTCCATCCTAGAGGCTTCCTGTGTTGCGACCAGGACTGGTTGCTCGTTTGTGCTCGGGGATGCCAAAAATTCGACGGGAACACGGCGACCTATCTTGTCGTCGATGGAGGAGGCCAGGCGGGCCAGGGCATCGGCGTGGCTGTTTTCCGACCGTGGTATTTCAAGGAGCTCGGAGTCGACAGGGTCGGCCTCGTAAGCAGCCTCGGCGACGACCATGGTCTCTCGCTTGTCGCATGGGTTGAGCTTTGTCAGGGCGGTCTGATAGCAGGAGCGGGCGGATTGTTGATTACCGCGGACTTGGCCAGTGCCCATGACGGTCGGAAACTTCATGAGAAGGGCCCGAGTGGAGATGACGGCACTGAGCTGGTTGAGGAGTCCCCTCCCCAAAATGACGTTATAAGCAGTGGGGCAATCGACTACCAGGAAGGTGGTGATGGCTGTTGCGATCTTGGGCGCGCTCCCCAGGGAGATAGGCAGGGAGATGGTGCCAAGGGGCATGACAGAATCGCCTGAGAAGCTGAGTAGCGGGGAACCAGCATGGGTGAGGCTTGTGGAGTTGATGCCCAACTGGTTGAAAGTGTCCATGAAGAGGACGTTCACAGAGCTACCAGTGTCCACCAGGATCCGTCCAACATCGAAATTGGCGATCTGAGCGCGGATGATCAACGGGTCATCGTGGGGAAAGATAACTCCCCGCTCTTCTTCCTCGGAGAAAGTGATGGGCGTCCATCCTGCCCGGGCGACCTTGGCCGCGCGCCCATCCGTGATGTTGAATAATTGGTGGTTGGATGTCGTGGCGCGCAAGAAGTTCTTCTTAGCCCGATTGGAGGTGCAGGAGGAAGAGATGGTAGGGCCCCCGCTGAGCGTGTTGATCTGTGGCAGTCCCTGTCCGGGGCGTGCGTGTTGGAGGAACTGGTTGATCTTCCCCTCCCTTACGAGTGCTTCCACAATGTCGCGGAAGGCCACGCACTCGTCAATGGTATGGCCATTGAACTTGTGGTACTGGCAGTACAAGTTGGATTGGATGCCCGGGCGGGGGCCGGGCGGTCGTGCCCGTGGCTTGGGGATTGTGTCCTCGATGCTCATCAAGACGTTCTCGAGGGAGGTGTTCAGGATTGAATAGGTTTCGTACTTTGAGGTGGGCCCCGTATGGGGTTTGCCTGCTTGGTGGTGGCCTGATCCCTGCCCCTTGTTGTGGTACTTGTCCTTCTCGCGATTATCATCGTTGTACGTCCCCTTCCGCTTACCGGAGTGTGAGTTAGATCGGTGACCCGTATGCGCGTTATTGGTCGGCGGAGGTGACCGTGCTTGCCAGTTGCTGGGAGGTAGAGGGCGCGCGCCATTCACGTCAGGTCGGGATGCGACCTGGGGAGAGTTGAAGTGCTCCGCCTTGGCGTGTATTGCCGCTTGCCGCATGAGCTCATTGTAATCGTCCCAACCCTGGGTGAAGGCATGGTACTTGAAGGTGGACTCCCGCAGCCCGTTGCGGAAAGCGCGGTAGGCGGCCTTGTCGTCCGTCTCGTGGCACTTGGAGTACTCCAGGCTGAAACGAGCGGCGTACTGGCGTAGGGGCTCGCTATCTCCCTGTCGGAGGGTTCCCAGGTCCTCGGTTGTGAGCAGTCGATCTGTCTGGATCATGAACTGGTTCAGGAAGACCGTGTGTAGGCGGTCGAATGAGTCGATAGACTGTGGTTCCAGGCGATAGAACCAATTGAGCGCGGCCCCGATGAGGGTGGAGCTGAAAATTAGGCACTGCGCCTCGTCAGAGATATTTCTGAAGGCGAGCGCTGAGTTGTAGTTATTGATATGGGTGTCTGGGTCGCCTTGTCCGTCATACAAGGCAATCTTCAAGGGTTTGACCTCCGTTTCAAGGCGGTACCGCATGATGCGGTCCGTGAAGGGACCAATGTTGGCCCGGGGTCGGGGTAGTGTCCCAGCTTTGGGTCTGGCGGCCTCCAGTTCCCGCACGCGCTGGAGGAGTTCCCGAACCACCTCGTTTGATTGGTCGGGTCGATCTGCCCCACTCGGGTGGTCGTCGATAGGATGGTTTGCGCTGCCGCCTCTGGGCTTCGTGGGTTGCGCCGGTCGGCGCCCGGACGAGGCCGTGGTTGAGCTCGCGTTATCTTCCGGCTGGTGCCTGCCGACCGGCGCGGAAGGACTGCCTGGGGGCTGGATGGAGAGCCGCGGAGGCTGTGTGGGTCGGCGTGCCGACCCAGACCTTGACCGGGCGCCCTGGGATAGGACGGGTAGAGGTGGTTATGCCTGAATGCGGGGGTCGTGGGTAGGGTAAGTCAGACGGTTGGCCGGGGTCTGCGTCTGTCTCCTGTCGAGCAGCTCGCGGGCGTCACGGTAGATCTGTGTTCCCGAGGAGCCAGGCATGTCGGTCTGGTGGAAGAGTAGGCGACCGGACGCCTCCAGTCGGCAGGTGTCACCGATCTCGACCCGGCCGGCATCGAACTCCGGCCGACGAGACGCAGCGGCTAAGGCCCGTTTGGTTGCCTCCCGCTGCTCCTCCAGTTCCTCGCGTGTAGACTGCAAGATGGCCAGGGTGCTTCCATGCTGTTCCCCCCATACGTGGTTCCTGCTCTCGATGGCAGCGTTGCTCTTCCTGAGTTCGGCAACCTCCGACCGGAGGGTCCTCAGCATCTCGAGCATGTCATCGGAAGGTAGGCTGGCTCGGATTCGGCCGCGATCTCCCTGAGGGGTGTTGTTGAGCTCACCGTCGTCCCGTTCGGCAGACATTGTTCGTCAGCGGAGGGTCGAGCAGGGGTATGTGAGTTAGTGGGTGTTTACCTCTTTCCCACAGACGGCGCCAATTGTTTGATCCTGAAATGACCAACTCGATGAGACCCGCTGGGGGTTCTAGGACCAGCCGCGTGGTGTATCGGGCCCGCCGGGGGCGTTGTGGTTCGGCAGGGATCCTGCAAAACTAGACACCGGTGTGGTGTCGGCCAAAGGGGCTCCGATGCCTAAGTTAGTATCTGAATGCCGAGCGGCAAGTAAATACAGTGCTCTGGATCGGTTCCGAGTGTCTTACCTTTGTGAAGGGTTTCGGGGTATTTATAGTAGCCATAACTGCGGTAGGTGGGCTACTGTTACGGGAGCAGGTGGTGCTTTGTGGCTGAGAGCCGCCTGACAAGCCCTGGACATCCGGAGGAGGCGCCAGCTGGAGTCCCAACCTGCCTCCGTCAGGGAGTTGGTGTGGAAGAGTTGGTTAGGTGACTGTCGCAGCCAGCTGTTGTCTGTTCACTATCAGATGCCGAATGGCGGGTCTACAGTATGGTGCCGATCGGCGGACCGTGGGTCGTGAGGGTGCCGATCAGGCGGTCGGTCGGCGGCCTTCCTGTCCTAGTGGGACCTGTGCTAGGGTGGTCGATCGATATGGTGTCAACAACGTTCGATTTCGACATTCGTAGAGAAAGTTTTGATGTTCGGAAGTTGAAGGGTATTTTGGTAATTTGGCATACTAGGGGCCAAATGTTGACTTTTTGACCGGGAGGTCCGATGGACGAGGGCCAAGGACCGTTACGTAGGTATCGTCGATACGAATCCAATGACAGGCGGCATGCCGAAATCGGAGATTCGACGACGAAGTTATGGTCAAGGAAACAAATTTACGAACCGAGGCTCGGATTAAAATAATAATATAATAATGAATAGTGACCGTTGACTGTGCACATCCGGATGAGTGACAAGTGTCACCCATCCCTTGTTTCCAGCTCCATGTTTCCCTCCCAACACCATCATTACAACATCATCATTTATCCTTCATCATTTCCTCCATTTTCTCCCTCATTTCCTCTTCTTTGTTTTCTAAACCGTGCACAAATTTTGGAATCGGATCAGGGAGAATTGGCTCCCTCTCTCTGCGGTTCTTGAGAGAAAAATGAGAGACTAAGATGATTGAATTAACGGGGAAACACGAGGGGTTGAGAGAGTATTGAATTTTGGATTTTGGATTTCGGGAAAATTGGGGGGAAAATTCGAAATCGAAGAATTAGGCCGTGAGGATCGAATTAGAGATTACCTTCAGCTTCCTGGGATCACAACGATCAGAATCGTCGAAGGAACGAAGGGAATTGGTGCTGTTTTGGCTCTGATCACACTTGGTGACAGAGGAGGAAATTCGACCTTGAGTCGTGAAGTTGGAGGCTTCGATGGACGAAATTGAGGTGGGGAAAATACTTCTCATGATCCCACGATGCTTCTGGGTTCATCAATTGAAAGAAAACGGTCGTGGTTGACGAAACTCCATGGTTGCACAGTGGACGGTGTTCGAGCTTGTGTCGTGATCATTTAGTGATCAAACGACGAAATTGATGTGGGGGAATTGTTGCTCATGGTCCATTGATGCTTCTGGATGCATCAATTGGAAGAAACCTGCAGCCATTGAAGGAATCCCATGATTGAACAGTGACCGGAGTGTTCTTCGTGTTCATCGTGGAATCGATGGAATCTGGGTAAGTGTTCGTGTAATTGAGTTTGCAGAACTTAGATTAGACTTAAAACGAAACTAACTGAATGCTCAATTGAAGGAATTAAGGCTGAATTGATGGACATTGAACCGGGTCGTCTCGCGGGTAAATTGGACCCGTTTACCAGACATACGGGTTAGGACGATGCACTGTAGCAGGCGCGTGAGTTTCACGCGCAGCCACTCACGGCGGCGCGTGACGGCGCGTGGGCACGAATCTCGAGGTGAGGTCAACATGACTTCTGTCCTATTTAATGTAACGGACATTTTGGAATTAGTTTCGTGTCGATCGGACACCGTCTCGATAGTGTTCGGGATGTCCCAAGGTTTTAAATTAAGTTTAAAAATAAGTAAAACTTCGGGAAAATTACGGAACTTTGATAGGATGTTAATGATGAGGTTAGTGACCCTCTAATGTGATTTGGACAGGATTGGGAGTCCCGGTGGTAGTGGTGTGGCCCGGGAGGGCCGGTGGCACGCGTATCAAGGCATACTGTTAAAACGGTCTGTGAGTGGACTTTGGTTTTATAAATTCTATGCATGCTTAAATGTTTTATATGGATTATGGTTGTGATTGTATGAGGTTGATTTGGTTGTTGGTAAATTGTACGGTTTCACGTATTTCGAGGCGATTTACGTGCTTGCACGTAAATCGAGGTTTTCCAGTTTTACATGGATTTTCCATATTTATAACTTGGATATAATGTGATGAAATGGTTTTGAAATTGGAAATATGAACTCGGGCTTGAGGCCCACTTGTTTTGGAAATTTCGGACTTGGAGTCCATTTGAGAATCAGGCCGGGGCCCCAGTTAGTTAATGAAATCGGGCCAGGGGCCCAGTTGATTTACGAATTCGGGCCGTGGGCCCAGTGGGTTTATAAGTTGGGCTGCGGGCCCAGTTGGTTTACAAATCGGGTCGTGGGCCCAGTGGTTCATAAAATCGGGCATGAGGCCCAGTTGGATTATAAATGTGATTTCGGGTCAGGGACCCTATGATTAATAATTGTGATTTTGGGTCAGGGACCCTAAATGGAATTACATGGTTTTATGGAAATTTCGGGCAGGGCCCATTGTAATGATGTGATAAAAGGATTTAATAAAACTGTTTTCCATATACCATCTGGATACAAGGATATATGATGGTCTCCTCCAGATGTCTGGGACACTTGGGAAGTCACGGTGCATTGCCTGCGAGGGGTCATTGTACGGAGCAGCCGGACCGTATGATGACTCAGGAGCAGGATTGCTATGATTGACGTCAGGGACGTCAGACATCAGCGATGTCAGATATATGGACCCGGAGAGACCCCGGGCAGCACGCGTAGCTTATGAAACCGTGAGATATGACGTCAGGGACGTCAAGCGTCTGGGACGCTAAGCATCTGGGATGCTGGTGATGGTAATGGTAAAATATGGATTAATGGATCTATGAAATGGCTTTTCGGTTGGATATGTGTTATGTGGTAAAAATGGATTATTGGTTATAAAATGGTATGTCGGGTCAGGGACCCTAAATGGTTTTGGATTTATGGATTTATATTTATGGCTTTGGGCGGTGGCCCACATGGTTTTAATATGTATGTTTGTGGTATTCCACTGTTTTGGGCTGAGTTCCCACCCTTGGTTTTTGGTTAACGGTTTTTGGGCTAAGGCCCTAATGGCTTGGTTGAGCAAACGTTTTGGTTACTGGTTTTCGTAGCATGCATACGTTTTTATTGGAGGGCATAAATGTCTTATAAATGTATTTGGTAAACTTATTGGTTTTTGTCCACTCTCAGCTTTTGGTTTTAATGCCCTTCAGGTTGATTACGGATGTGATTGCAGCAGAGACTGGGACATTGCACACCTCCTCCATCGATCCTTGCGCACTCTGGATGCCCCGTTGGGCAGTGGCTCTTGGTTATCCCTTGTCTGACACCTCTTGTTGGACGGGAGCAAGGCACATTCCACGGTAATCCCGGGGGGATTGGGATGGGTCCTGTCAACTTGGTATCAGAGCACGGTTGCTCTTTTGTGCGCGCAGGTCGAGGGTGTGATGTCTCTTTGGGCTGCAATTCGTTATCAACCTGATAGATAGTTTTTGGGTTTGGATAGTGGATGGAGTGTGATTGGCCCGATACGCCGTGCGTTAATGTGATTCGACCCAAGTGGGGTTGATTGTGATGAACTGGTATTGTGGGACCGTCGGTTCGGTCATGTGATATTAAATTGTTGTGCTTCTAGGTGCAACCAGGTTCGGGGAACCTCATGTGAGTAATGGTTTAAAAATGTGAACCCTTGTGGTGGTTTCTAGTGTGAGGTATGTTGGTTCATCGGAGTTGGCCGATGACCTAGTGGTGGAACCCACGTTGATGGGATGGTAGGATTGGATTTGACGTCTATTCGATGTCAGGACCGCGAGGTCGGTCAGGTTGTGAATTTTATATTACGGAAAGTGGTTGGGTTCGGTTGAACCATAGGGTGTGATTGTGGAACCCTAGTGTATGATGAATTAAAAAGGTAAACCTTAATTGCGATTAGTGGATGAGAACTTGTGCTGCGACGAGCGGCTGAGGTCATGGATGACCATGTGGATGACTCTGGTGAGTCTAGTCAGAACTATGGGATCCGATCTACGAATACGGTTCTGAGATAAATTATGGAATCCCGTGTTGGATCGGGTATTGGTGTGATGTGTGGATGCGGATCTCGATAGCAATGACAATTAGTCGGTAGTCATATGGAGATGACTGGCTATCGAGGGTAATTAGTGTGGTTATAATACTTGGGGATCAGGGGACGTTCAGGGAACGTTCATTTTCCTGATGTGGATTGTCAGAGTGGTGGTACCCATAGTCGTGAGGTACGGGATCGTCGTTCGGTATGAACGGAGATCCAGGGTTGTCATATTTGCACACGGTGTGCAAGTATGAATGGTTGTATGTTGGTACTTTTGTGCTGATGCTGGTATGGATGCCTGTGTGCTGATACTAGTGTTGTTGGTAGTGTGTTGGTGCTGGTACTAGCGCTGGTGCTAGTGTCGGTGATGGTGTTGACGATGAGCCACAAGTTGGGGTGTGACTCCGTCATGATGAACATATGTTCGGTCTTTGAGATTCGGTAATGGTTGAGTGATGGACTGGATGGGATCCAGTTAAGATTGTGATGTGTTGGGATAAGTCCCAGTAGTGGTGAGATAACCAGCGATGAGTGGATAAAAAGGTATAATTGAGAACGTGGAAAACCGAGTGTTAAACCTGTAAAGGTTGGGATGTGCGAATGAAACAATAACGGATCGACTGTGGACACGTGGTTATCCAAGTGAGTTGAGGAGGTAGGAAGTCTAGTGGTTAGACTTGACATCACGTTGGGAGCATGTCTGTTTCCAACATGGTTGGAACCTTAGTGTCGAGGAGAGTTGTAATTATGGGACGAGAGGAGTGCTCGTTTCCGCATTGGTGATGGGTATTCCGGAGTCATTGGGATTGACTTACTGTTTTCTGCCCTGGCAGACATTGACTGTAGTTACCAGTACGTTGAGCGTGTATTGGTTGGTGGGCCCATGTGTGTTGTGAGGTCATTAGGAGGAGCTACGTATTCGAAATTAGGTAAACGAGATTTCTCATTTTCTGCTTGGTGGCAGACGATGTGGTGTCACATGGCATGGTGAGTACAGTGAGTTTTGTTGCATCCACGTAGGATGAGTTTTGACGTCATCATTCTTGGATCATCCTTGGTTTTCCTAGGTGGAAAGACAAGGATCGATACGAACTTGGGTATGTGAGTCGTAAATGACGGGGTTGAACTTCTTTTCGAAGTGGGGCCCGTATGGTATTCTACTCGGGTGAGTAGGTTTTCAAGGTAGTTGAATTTTGTCAACCTTAGACGTGTGGAGGTTGGATTGGCTTCCCTATGAAGTCAATCAATTGTATGGAACAGGTAACCGATAGGTTCGGTTTTGGGTGTGTCATGGTAAATGTGACGAGATTTCGGGATTTGGAATCGAATTTCTGGGTGACGATTCAGGATTCGATTTTGGAACTTGAAAGTATATTTCTGGATTTGGGTACGGAATGATTATTCCAAATGCTAGCTTACGGAATAATGATTTCGGATTCGGATTTGGAAATGAATTAAAAATGTGATGTCCGGGTTTGGATCCGGGATTTCTTACGAAATTGCGGATTTGGATTCGGAATTAGAACTAGATGATGGGTGGAGTTTCATTTTGTCTCATGCTGGATTGGGCAAATGTACTCCATTATTGGAACGTGTTGGCTACGACCTAGGTGGTTGTAGTCTGGTCGATGGGTTATACCCGAGGTTGTCGGTGAGCGTGTTGGTAGCCGGATTGGTTCCGATACCATTGGATTAGTTGTGGGCCGGACATTACTATGCAATGGGTCATGGTATTTCCGATATGTTTAATTACACACAGGTCGTGTGAAAGGTCGGTAAATGTTTACTAAGTTAAGTACGTTGGTGGCATGTGTAGCCACGAGTGAGTCTAGTGTCAGTTTTCGACTGACAACAACTGTGTGGTGACAGATTGTCAGGATGTGTCAACATAGATTGTTGAGTGGGGTCAGCTGACTCCTAGTGGGAGTGGGAAAGGAACCGTCGAGTTGTTGCGTCAACGAGAGGGTAGTTTGGACAAGTGGCGTCAAATTTGAAACAAGTAGTTTCAGTCATTCGACGGGGTCGAATGTAGTTGTTGCATTTTACGTACCAGCGGTACGTTTGGGTGCAGACAAGTTTTGTCTGATTAGTTGGTGTACGGGTGTACACGTCTTGCGAGGTCGATTCCACTTTCCACGGGGTGTTTGTGGAATCAGAGTGGTCGAGTTTCGAGAATGAAACTAATTAAGGAAGAAGGTACGTTTGAGTTTAGATCGGTTGGAATTTCGAGGACGAAATTTATTAAGGAGGGAAGATTGTAACGACCCGTCCCGAATTCCGGGATTAGATTAGTCAGTAATCTTGATTAGTGAGGTTGAACGGTGGTTAGTAGGGCGGAATCGGACAAATGTGCAAAATGACCGTTTTACCCCTGGTCGTGGGCAAAATGTTGACTTTTTGATTGGGCGGTCAAACGGACTTTGACCGATGACCGTGACGTAGTTCGGGACATCACGAGTTCATAGACAGGTGGCACGTTCGATTCTGACATTCGTAGAGAAAGTTTTGATGTTCGGAAGTTGAGGGGTATTTTGGTAATTTGGCATACTCGGGGCCAAATGTTGACTTTTTGACCGGGAGGTCCGATGGACGAGGGCCAAGGACCGTTACGTAGGTATCGTCGATACGAATCCAATGACAGGCGGCATGCCGAAATCGGAGATTCGACGACGAAGTTTTGGTCAAGGAAACGAATTTACGAACCGAGGCTCGGATTAAAATAATAATATAATAATGAATAGTGACCGTTGACTGTGCACATCCGGATGAGTGACAAGTGTCACCCATCCCTTGTTTCTAGCTCCATGTTTCCCTCCCAACACCATCATTACAACATCATCATTTATCCTTCATCATTTCCTCCATTTTCTCCCTCATTTCCTCTTCTTTGTTTTCTAAACCGTACACAAATTTTGGAATCGGATTAGGGAGAATTGGCTCCCTCTCTCTGCGGTTCTTGAGAGAAAAATGAGAGACTAAGATGATTGAATTAACGGGGAAACACGAGGGGTTGAGAGAGTATTGAATTTTGGATTTTGGATTTCGGGAAAATTGGGGGGGAAATTCGAAATGGAAGAATTAGGCCGTGAGGATCGAATTGGAGATTACCTTCAGCTTCCTGGGATCACAACGATCAGAGTCGTCGAAGGAACGAAGGGAATTGGTGCTGTTTTGGCTCTGATCACACTTGGTGACAGAGGAGGAAATTCGACCTTGAGTCGTGAAGTTGGAGGCTTCGATGGACGAAATTGAGGTGGGGAAAATACTTCTCATGATCCCACGATGCTTCTGGGTTCATCAATTGAAAGAAAACGGTCGTGGTTGACGAAACTCCATGGTTGCACAGTGGACGGTGTTCGAGCTTGTGTCGTGATCATTTAGTGATCAAACGACGAAATTGATGTGGGGGAATTGTTCCTCATGGTCCATTGATGCTTCTGGATGCATCAATTGGAATAAACCTGCAGCCATTGAAGGAATCCCATGATTGAACAATGACCGGAGTGTTCTTCGTGTTCATCGTGGAATCGATGGAATCTGGGTAAGTGTTCGTGTAATTGAGTTTACAGAACTTAGATTAGACTTAAAACGAAACTAACTGAATGCTCAATTGAAGGAATTAAGGCTGAATTGATGGACATTGAACCGGGTCGTCTCGCGGGTAAATTGGACCCGTTTACCAGACATACGGGTTAGGACGATGCACTGTAGCAGGCGCGTGAGTTTCACGCTCAGCCACTCACGGCGGCGCGTGACGGCGTGTGGGCATGAATCTCGAGGTGAGGTCAACATGACTTCTGTCCTATTTAATGTAACGGACATTTTGGAATTGGTTTCGTGTCGATCGGACACCGTCTCGATAGTGTTTGGGATGTCCCAAGGTTTTAAATTAAGTTTAAAAATAAGTAAAACTTCGGGAAAATTACGGAACTTTGATAGGATGTTAATGATGAGGTTAGTGACCCTCTAATGTGATTTGGACAGGATTGGGAGTCCCGGTGATAGTGGTGTGGCCCGGGAGGGCCGGTGGCACGCGTATCGAGGCATACCGTTAAAACGGTCTGTGAGTGGACTTTGATTTTATAAATTCTATGCATGCTTAAATGTTTTATATGGATTATGGTTGTGATTGTATGAGGTTGATTTGGTTGTTGGTAAATTGTACGGTTTCACGTATTTCGAGGCGATTTACGTGCTTGCACGTAAATCGAGGTTTCCGGTTTTACATGGATTTTCCATATTTATAACTTGGATATAATGTGATGAAATGGTTTTGAAATTGGAAATATGAACTCGGGCTTGAGGCCCACTTGTTTTGGAAATTTCAGACTTGGAGTCTATTTGAGAATCGGGCCGGGGGCCCAGTTGGTTAATGAAATCGGGCCAGGGGCCCAGTTGATTTATGAATTCGGGCCGTGGGCCCAGTGGGTTTATAAGTCGGGCTGCGGGCCCAGTTGGTTTACAAATCGGGCCGTGGGCCCAGTGGTTCATAAAATCGGGCATGAGGCCCAGTTGGATTATAAATGTGATTTCGGGTCAGGGACCCTATGATTAATAATTGTGATTTTGGGTCAGGGACCCTAAATGGAATTACATGGTTTTATGGAAATTTCGGGCAGGGCCCATTGTAATGATGTGATAAAAGGATTTAATAAAACTGTTTTCCATATACCATCTGGATACAAGGATATATGATGGTCTCCTCCAGATATCTGGGACACTGGGGAAGTCACGGTGCATTGCCTGCGAGGGGTCATTGTACGGAGCAGCCGGACCGTATGATGACTCAGGAGCAGGATTGCTATGATTGACGTCAGGGACGTCAGACATCAGGGATGTCAGATATATGGACCCGGAGAGACCCCGGGCAGCACGCGTAGCTTATGAAACCGTGAGATATGACGTCAGGGACGTCAAGCGTCTGGGACGCTAAGCATCTGGGATGCTGGTGATGGTAATGGTAAAATATGGATTAATGGATCTATGAAATGGCTTTTCGGTTGGATATGTGTTATGTGGTAAAAATGGATTATTGGTTATAAAATGGTATGTCGGGTCAGGGACCCTAAATGGTTTTGGATTTATGGATTTATATTTATGACTTTGGGCGGTGGCCCACATGGTTTTAATATGTATGGTTGTGGTATTCCACTGTTTTGGGCTGAGTTCCCACACTTGGTTTTTGGTTAACGGTTTTTGGGCTAAGGCCCTAATGGCTCGGTTGAGCAAACGTTTTGGTTACTGGTTTTCGTGGCATGCATACGTTTTTATTGGAGGGCATAAATGTCTTATAAGTGTATTTGGTAAACTTATTGGTTTTTGTCCACTCACAGCTTTTGGTTTTAATGCCCTTCAGGTTGATTACGGATGCGATTGCAGCAGAGACTGAGACATTGCACACCTCCTCCATCGATCCTTGTGCACTCTGGATGCCCCGTTGGGCAGTGGCTCTTGGTTATCCCTTGTCTGACACCTCTTGTTGGACGGGAGCAGGGCACATTCCACGGTAATCCCGGGGGGATTGGGATGGGTCCTGTCATATGTCGCCTTATGTAATGGACCATCAAGCCTATCACGACCTTTTGCATCAACAATATCAAGGATTGGACTATAGTTCACCTCTTGATGTTTGAAATCCTTTTTAATCTCATTCCTTGCTTCATGTAGCTCTTCATACAAAAATCCCATTGATGGCCTTTTATCCCCGTCAACAAGTCGAAGCACTTTAAATAGAGGACCAAAAACTTTCAAACAAAGTGTTGCACCATTCCGAAAATTCATACTCAAAATTGTGTTATATGAAGCTTTTCCCTTTTCACTTTTGGAAAGCTTGATTTGCCCCCATGCATCACTTGTAACCATTGCCTTCAACTCTTGCTTCTTCTCTACAAGGCTTTGCAAAGTTAGGAAAGAAGTTGCAAATCTAGTTACTCCCGGCCTTACTATGTCTCTTTTCTTTGTGAACTTCCTCATTAAGTCCAATGTTTTATGATGGGCATAAATGAAGATGGTGATGGCCTTTGCCTTCTCAATGACTCCTTTGAACTTAGGTAGGTTACCAATTCCTTGGAGCATAAGATTCAAAGTGTGAGTGGCACATGAAGTCCAAAAAATGTTTGGCCTCTTCAACTTCAACAACTCCGCCGCCACCATATTGTTAGATGCATTGTCCGTCACCACTTGAGTTACGTTTTGTGGTCCAATATCATCAATGCACTTGTCCACATACGCAAATATATATAATCCCGTGTGTGATTCCCCCGAAACTTCCTTAGAAGAAAGAAAAGTTGTGCCTTCCTTGCAATTTACACACAAATTCATTATACTTCTTCTTTTTCGGTCACTCCAAGCATCAGTCATGATTGAGCAACCATGCTTAGCCCACTCTTTTTCTTGTGTGATAAGTGACTTTCTAGTTCTCTCAACTTCTTCCTTCAATAATGGCTCCCTCAATTGGTATTGACTTGAAGGTTGGTAACCTGGACCAAATTGACCTACCGCTTCCACAAATCTTTTGAAGCTATCATTCTCAATGGCATGGAAAGGAAGACCGGATTCATACACCCATCGAGCCAAATATTGATGCACATAATGCGTTCTTTCCTTCCAAAGTGCATCATTGAAATTTTGTTGTCGAAATGTCTTATTTCCATCCATTGAAGATCCGGAATTGATAGTGTTTGCAAACTTATCCATAGGCCCTAGATAACGTGTCATTCTTTTTGGACCACCAATTTCAACTTCCTCATCTTCTTCTTGAATTCTAACTTCTTGCCTCACTTCCTCTTCAAGTATATTCTTTTGTCTTTTCTTGACCTTGGCTTCTTCTAAAGCTGTTTTACTCCTTAATTTATCATCATCCGAAGACTTTGAACAAGAAGCTACATTTCCCTTGATGTGGGCTATGTGTTGTTTTATCCTATTGATTCCACCGCTCATACACTTACCACATAACTTGCACTTCACCTTATCAAAGTTCGTAGGATTTGCCAAAAGTGCAAACTCCCATCCAATATCACCACTATTCCGTTTCAATGATATTTCGATTTCGGGCGTTACATTTGGTTCTACATTTACTTCGGAAGGTGTAGCCATTTATGTAAAAGACTAAAACCTACAATTCAAAATTTCAAACATATAGCATAGTCCATAGAGGCATAGAGAATGAAAAAAAAAATACTAATTTATATCAAACATTTCACTATCAAATTCTAATTAGCAATGACCACTAGCAAATTAGCAATAGTAAATTAGAAATAGCAAATTAGCAATAGCAAATTAGTCCTTGACCAAATTAGCAATAGAAAACTAGCAATAGGCCAATAGCCACTGGCCAAAATAACAGCCACTGGCCAATAGCAAATTAGATTAACAAATTAGTAATAGCCTAAATTCCTAATAGACATAACCATTAACCACTGACCACTTGACCATTAACCAATAGCCACTGCCCACTAGTAATGCTCAATTTGTATTCAATGTTTAATTCATTTCTCACTTTATTGTTAAACTTAATTCACAATTCACACCCACTGGACCACTGGTAATGCTCCATTTGTATTCAATATTTCAATGTTTAATTCATTTCTCAATTCTCATTCATTTTCGTTGACTGCCAGTGCAAGCCTTATCCATTTGTATTCAATTAATCAATTCATTCAACCATTCAATTAATCAATTCATTCAATCCATTCATTTCATTCCATTTCATTAAAGCCATCCTTATCTCAGTCCCAAGACCAAGAGGCCGAGCCTCGTCGATTCCGCCGTGAGATCGAGAGACTGAGTTTCTGAGAGTGAGAACAGAGACAAAGAATAGAGACCGAATCCAATTTATTCAACAAAGTTCTTCAGCTCTGCTTTCCATCTCCATTCCCATCCCTCTCACTCTTCATCTTGAGTGTGAGAGACAGAGAACAAAGACAGTAAGGGAGCGAGGGAGTGAGTGAGAGACAGAGATGAGATGAGTCAGAGAACCAATGGAGTTTGAGTTTTGATCTCATCTCTAGACTCCAGTCGTGACCCGAGAGAGACGGTCATGGAGGTGGATTCAGATTTCAGACTAATACCTGAGATTGAGAGTGCAACTTCGAATGTTCGAGGTCGAGTTCACGTTCGAGTGTTCGCCCGCGGAAGTTCGGAGATCTGATTGGATTGGAGTCGACGTCGATGCGTCATGGTGGCTCGGCGAGGCAGACGCCGCAGACTTCGACTTCGCAAGGAGTATTGGGCAGACCACAGCCCTTTCAATCAGCCATCAGGTAATGAGTATTGGGATGGTTTGGGACCTTTGGCCTTTGGGTAGTCTCTGAGTCTTTGTGTAGTGAGTAGTGTGCAATTTGTGTATCGGGTATTCCGTATTCGCCTATTCGGGTTTGGTCGTTTGGGAGTCTCACGGTCTCACCCAATCACCCCCAAAGGGCCCAAAGTCGTGTTGTCGTGAATCAGTGAATGTATTAATGTAATATTGAATTTAGGTTGTTTATGTTTGAGTTTTGAACTTTGAATTTGAGTATAGGACTGATGAATGTTTGGGTAATGTTCTGAAATTGATATTTGATTATTGGGTTATGTTTTGAACTTGTGATTTATGAATTTGAGTGAGGATTGTTGGATTATTGATGGCAGCTGATTTTGAATTTTTCATTTTTTTGGTTTATATGGAATTATGGATTGCAAGAATGATTGAATGAGGATTGTTCATACTCATGGGATTGATGAATAATTATGAATGAATATTGTGAAATTTTTTTTTTTGCATTGAAACCGCCCAGCCCGCCTCAGCCGCCCAGCCCGCCCTGTCCGCCCAGGACCGCCCAAGCTCCGCCTAGGCCGAATAGGCGCCGCCTAATTCGCCAGCCGCCTAGAGCAAACGAATACCCTTTATTCGCGGCGGTAGCCTTCTGCCTAGCACCTAGGCGCCGCCTAGCCCGCCTTTTCGAACATTGGTCAAAACACATAACCAAGGGTCACTAATATCTGCTATAATCTCACATTATAATCCCCCAATTCCAAGGATAAAATAAGAATATAAAACCTTAACATAAACACTTAAGACATGTAAAACCACCACATGACGATATCCGATCGACTCAAAAACCATGCCAAAATGTTCGTAGCATCAAAAACCAGCTATTGATTAGTTCTCTAGTGTCTCTAGTTTGATTCGTAACCTGGACAAGAGTCACACCTTTGTTGCTGGTGTGGACCTATGTATCAAGAATCAATTCTTGATATGCTTTGGAGTTTAGGAAGGGAATTTTTGTAACAACCCGTCCTAAATTTACAGGATTATTTAAAAGTTAATTACGGATTAGTGGTAATAATCAGAGATTAGTCGAGAATTGTTCGGACGGTCGTTGTAAAAAGGGACGATTTTGCCTTTGGAAATGGGCAAAAAGTTGACTTTTGACCCGGGAGGTCAAATGTATGAGGACCGAGGACTGTTACATAGATCGAGTCTATACGAGTCCATAGACAGGTGGCTCGAAATCGGACTTAATACGAGGAAGTTATGGTTCAGGAAAGGAAATCGAAACTATTCACGCATACCGAGAAATTGGACAAGTGACTTGTTTGCATTGGTTCAAATTTCTAGAAGAACCAATTGATGAGTGACAAGTATCACTCATCTAATTGGCCCATTACTCCAAACAATTGGGATACCATCTTCATCTTCTTTGTTCATTCCTTAACCCGAAACCCTACCAAACCCAAAACACAAACACCACACCACCCTACCTTCATCCTCTTCTGTGAGTTGTGAGAGATTGTGAGTGACTGAGGGACCAGGAGACAATGAGGAAGTGGCAGGACCGTCGTGGACAGCAGAGGAGTCACATGAAACAGGTAACCCGTAACTCGTGTTCGATTCAAAAATGGGAAATCAATTTTGAACGTTTGTTGAGCGCTCCTGATGATTCTAATGTGTTCTTAAGATCAGTATGATTCGATTGGGGTTGGTTTTGAAGGCAACAGTGGTCTGAGACGGCCGAAAACGGAGGAGGAAACTTGACATTACTGTTCATCGTTCGAACAGGTAATTCTAGCTCAATTTTGATGGTTTTGATTAGGTAGAACTGTTTCTGGGGATTACATGATTGTTTAGGATGAAACAGATGGTGGTCGGAGGAGTGTTTTCATCCGATGGAAATGCCTCAACATCACCACCACTCTGGTCTCCTATTTCAGGAAGCAATTCCATCTTATTATCTGTGTTACTGGGCAAATCAATACTGCCATTTCCATCAGTAACATGGCAGTTATTTGAAACAACCTGCTTATCCTCCTTACCCTCCTTATTTTCTAGTTTCTTTATTGAATTGACAATCCCCTGGAGCAAAATAGAAACAATTATGAAAATATTGAACCCAAGTGAAATTCATGGAAACGGCCGAAAGCCAAGCACATTTCCTGTCCCTGATTTATGGTTTTGAGGAAGAGGAATAACCTTTATAGAAGAATACCTTTACAAATGTGGTGGCCAACTATCAATTATAATAAGCTTGGCATCTACTTATCCTTTCCCAGTAGGCAATCCTATTATGCAGTTGAAACAAATTAAAGATATAAGATTGTGGCATTTTACTACAAAGAAAAGACATCAAAAGTAAATATCAGCTCATCGTGTTGACAGAAGGTATAGAGGTTTCTATGTCTATAAACATTTAGGTACACCATTTTTCTATCTGAAACCTCCATTTTATTCTTCTTTTGAAAGTGCGGTATTCTATTTTAATCTAATATAAACTACGAGGGAGGGCGTTTCGAACTTTGATGCACACAAGCACATCTGCTCTATCCAATATGGCTAATCCCACGTCTGCTTCTCAAACCTTCATAATAAGAAGGTATAAATGTACAACTGCATCTGTCCTTTCTTTTCATCACTGCTTCATGTTCGAAATTATGGCATTTTTTTTGCTTGTCAATGAATTTCACTAATCAACTAATCAATGAATTACATGGAGCATATAGTACAGAGAGATGTTATTAAGCAAAGAAGAAACTGTATGTTAATACCATGAGGCCAAGAGCCTTGAGTTTGACATCTGCCTTGGGGAACTTCATTTTATTTTTCCACAAAAGCTTTTGAACATCTTTGGTTAACCCATTCACCTCAGAGCTTCTCCTGTGAGCACTCACATCTCCTGCTCAAACACTGTCTACATGCCAACCCATATGGGCATGTCTCTTGGGCAGTCATGAAAGGGCACTCTCCCTCTATATCCTCAGGTTTCTACATTCAACAACATTGAATCCTCACAAGCGTCAAATCGCCACCCATAAAATTGTATTTACAAAAAAACCCAGCAAGTCTAAACGCAAACCCTACACAAGCATTCAAATACCTGAGCTTTATACGCTTCTATGTCGTGGCTGAAGCGGCACTTATCATTGTAGGGACAACGGCTAACATCTCCTCTTTTTGCCACCTCCGGGCAGAGGGCTGCAGGCGATTTCACCGCCTGAAATGTTGAAGAAAACAAACTTGTGTAAAAATTGTCTTTGTTTCTCTGCTTCTAGTTCAAATTGTCATTTTTTTCTTTAAAGATTTAAAACCCCCAAATACTGGATTCACCATTCTCGTATCCAACCACAACCTGCTTGCGCTCGCGTTTGAGCTGCCGCTTGGACTTCTTCTTCTTCACTATACTCGTCTGGGCAGGCTTCGCTTTCACATCCGGAGCGTCGTCGCTCTGTTCGTGAAAGCAAGCTTTGAGAGGCAAAGGGTGCAGGAACTGTTTCTTGACGGGAGCGATGCACTTGGCTACTAGCTCGTCCGGCATCCGCTCAGCGCCGCCGTTAGTGACCCTGGGGACCGGGGCGGCTGCAGCGGCAGACTCGTCCATGGCGGACAAAGTTGAGTTGTGCTACCTAGGAGGATGGGTTTAGCGTTTAGTGTTTATAGTTACTGTTGGGGGATCACCGGAGCTGGACTCTGAGTGAGAGAAGGGTTTTGCAGTCTGTATATGAATGAATACCAGCTGCGTCGAGACGACGTAGAAATGTACCGTGTCGATGAAGACTGGCGATGGGATATCAGCCACAAGCAGACCCGGCCCGGTTCGGCTGTAATCTAGTTTGTCGGATCCTATCTTATTCATTTTGGGCTACCTTGTTGGACCGGCCCAATGGGCTTAAACGGACCCTAGCTCATAATTCACAATTCGGGTCGAGCTTTTTCGGCTTGAGATTTTAAAATATAAATTACATTTTACTACTAAACTTGCATCTTATAATATGATGTTTGTGACTTTAAAAACTTGACCTATGCACATTCGAAAATGTAACAACTAAAATTTCGTCCAATCTTCTATTAAATGACGTTTGTGGAATCCCATATTCCAACTATTTCGAAGCTAATTAAAAGGATATCTCCATCAATTTGCCCATTTTAGTGCCCAATTTAGATGTTTTCCCCCCCATTTTGTTTCCCTTTTCTCAATTGTGGGTGTCCTGATGGGCAATTTTTTTTTCCCAGATGGACAAATTGACATATATAACTTTTGAATTAAGTTGGTAAAATGTAGAAAATAGAACCTACACACGCACGTTTGCATTTGACAAAAGATTGAACAAAATTTTTAACCCTAGTGCCAGTAACGGTTCTTGCACTGAAAATTCGGATGGACTAAACTTATATACCAATCTTAAAAAACAACATTTAATAAAATATATTATTATATATAAAAGGGAAGACACATAATACAAAAAATATAACAAATTTTACCTCATTATTGCATATTCGTATATAAATAAAAGATTGAAAAGAATACAACAAATAAAATAAGTAATTAAATATTCAATGCTGCTAGAATCTCATTATCTAATTTTATTTTGTACCTCATGAGTCATTTTGATACAAGGATAAGGGGAAAGAAATTAAATTATTTAAATATTGGGTATTCACTTCACTTGAGGAAAGTCGAACCCGAGACCTCGCATAGTGTAGAGGAATACTATTAGGTCACGGGTCATCAGAACTGTAAAATTTTCCGCTAAACTTCATTATTGATATTGTCAGCATGTTTTGAAAAAAAGAAAGCGGAATATTTCTTTTCATGCATTTTTTCGAGTGTAATGTTAATTTTTATGTATTAAAATTTTAAATTTTATTATAACTTTAACTATTAATTATATTTTTATTGTGAACTTGGATGAGCTATAGCACACCCAGCCCAAGGTGTAGCCCCGTTCTTGCCTAGTGCCAAGCCATTACGTTTTAAGCGGTTCCTTCCATTACGAATAATGCTATTATAATACACTAATCTAATCTCATGGGAATTGCACTCACCATCGAGAGCATACATACGTGTTCGCCCAAGTTCAAGGCTATCCAAGGACGAGTCTTTCATTTTATCTTTTTTTATTGGAGTTTATTTATAGCCTTTTTTTTATTCACATACTAATTTTTTTCTGTTCCAAAATTGATTCACATGTATCATGGCTAGTAATGGATTAGAATGTTTCGGGTTTGTGTCGTGTCATAAGTTTTATTTTACCTAAATATGGCCAACCTGAAGCTAGGGATGACTCCTAAATCCGATTTTCAAACGGGATAAACTTACCTACTAGATATAAAAGAAACACTTCTCTACGGGTGAATTTCATTAATAAATATAAAATAAACACCTAATCATGATTAACGTAATGAGTATTATTCCTCAAATAATAAATATACAAAAATAAAAGTTTGATAGAAAGAAGAAAAACAAAGTACAATAAAACTCATAATTAAACACGCAATGTAATTACAAATGATCACTTTCTAATTTTAAATTATACCTTTCGGGTCTTAATAGCATATAAATCCTTCATTATCCTTTTATTATTGATAGTATAAGTAAAGTCTCTTTCAATGTGAGGTTCATACAATCAGCAAGAAATTCAACCTCTATTTTATTTCGAAGTCGAAAATTGTTATTTGTGAGATTTGAGGTGAAGAAAAGAAAGAAGAAAGGCTGAAATAGTGTTGTGCTCCTATTTTTGCTACTTTCTTTGCCTTACTAAAGTGTGCATATTTGAGTCTTTGAGATTGTCTACTTTTTTTTTTTTTACCATACAGTGTAACGGGTTAATTAAATTGAGCTAGGCTAGTTAAATTGGAATGGGCTCAACTCACAATCCTAAAAGACTTAGCATGGGCGAGAACTATAGCCCTCCCAACCAAAGGGAGGATCCGTCCATGTCTGAACCCGAGCCGTTTAATAATTATGTCAATGATAGCCAACTCAAATCTAACATGTTAATGAGCCAGTAACGAGTGTAAACTATTTAATAAATATTTCATGTTCGAAATCTAATTAACATATGACTTATTTAACATGTTTAACCTATTTAAATGTCAATAACTACACAGGAGTAATAGCAAGGCCAAGTCGTATAAAGGTGAGCAACCTTTATAGCAATAGCAAATGATCTACTTACAGTCCTCCTCTGCACCCACCAACCACCATGAATCGAAAATAACCCAAAATTTTAAGCTTGTGAATTTCGAGTCGTTAATCAAGTCGTGCTAAATATGTCACCATTATATAAGTAAAATATAATTCACACAGACATATAAAAGGTGGGCAATTGATCTGAAAAGTCTAACCAATCCATTTTTTTTTTGTCAATCAAGTTAAAAAATTCAACAAAGCCGACCTATTAGATTTAAACAACTTGAACAAAAAATTATATATATATAATATATATAATATATTGGGGGTAGATTTGTGGCACCATACTTTAATCATAAGTTTTGACACAATTTGTAGACCATTAGATTTAAAGAATCTCAATGGCTAAAATTAAGGATGACATGTCCTTTAACTTAAAGATTAAATTTAATTAAAAATAAGATAATAATTTTAATTGCATTATTTTTAATCTCGTATATTCCTAAAGTAAGATTAAAAAAATTATTTCGAAAAAGCCTAATTGCTGGGAAATAAAGAATCCATTGTCCTTTCTTCTTGAGTTGTCGTCGATATTGTTGTGCAGAAAGCCTAACAAAAGAAAAGGATCACGAGTTAGTTTTCTTCCTTGCACAGTTACTAGACGAACCGCATGGCCTTGAATCAGAAAACCACGTTCGCTAGCAACGCCAACGCCATCCTCCGCCTTTTCTTTCGACACGCCACAGATAACTCACCTTAACACGCTACTTTGCATGATATACAAATTCAAATTTGTATGATCATATGAGTTCAATAATCTATATGAAATTTATTTGTTTGACAACATTGGATAATACTTATCAGCGCACTTGTATCTGAATCCTAACATAGATTTGTGATTTAATATGAATTTGTTGTTCAAGAAAAAGATATGGGAAATTAAATTGAAGCTATTGTTTTTGTGTGCATTGTGTTGTTGGTTCACCATAATGAATATAGTGATTTGGTAACGCCTTCACTCGGTAGTTCAATTTGGTAACGCCTAAATTCACCAGCCACCATGAGCCGCAAATGGCCAATATAGATTCTCTAAACAATGGATACCAGGTTTTTTTTCTTTGTTTTAGGGATAGATGGTCTCTTCATTTTCTCCCTTAAGACATTTTACTCTCTCATTTTGTTTTAGTTTGGGTATGTGTGATGCATGTTTGGTTTTGACAGGATCCCTCCCGAAACCGAGGAGATTCTGCCTCCGTCTAACAGTATGTTGATAGAATAAAACCATACAAAAAAAAAAACTAGTAAAGATAAGGTCCACCACTGTTAGACAAGGGAGAATGTACAAAACGTTTACAAAGAATAAGTATCACCATACAACTTAATTTACAGAAATTACCCTAATAACAACTAGTACGCAAAATCGAAGTTTAAGCCTCCCCTCCTAGCAGATTCCCGTCTCGTGCCACGCCCTGGAGGGAAAAAATAAAACCATGAAGATGTGAGTGGACAAAAAATAAACGTTAGAAAACATACGATCATGCCCCTCCGTTTTCAAAAACTATGCATGCATATAAAAACCATTTAAAGTCCAGAGAAACCAGAACATAATCAGGACCTCGAAAAATGTCCCAAACACCTGTAATACAAGAAACATCAATAATCGCCTCAACCACCACACAAAATCACACACAATCATTCATAAACAATGCATTACTAGTAGTCACACCACTCAGGAAAGGAGCCCAGCTTGACGTCCAAGTGGGGACCCAACTCAGGAAAGGAGCCCAACTCAACGTCCGAGTCGTGCCAGTCTCAGGAAAGGAGCCCGGCTTGACATCTGAGACTCAATGACCAATAGGCATGACCACAACACATATCATACACACGATTCGTCACACACCATCACTAGTCACATCACCAATACCAAGAAACCACATATTCATAGCACATCTCAATATCACAAGTCAAAACCTTAGTCAGAATCTCGGGCATAAGCCCAACCACGACTCAATCACAACTCCGTAAAATGTGTCATCGAAACGTAACTGAAAACCATCTAATAACCATATGAAAACCACCAACAATCCAACATTACAAAATCTCATGTCACAAATCACATCCATTCGAAACCACTATCAAAACAGTAGTAAAAAAGATAATTTACGGAAACCTCGAAGATCGCGCATTAAAATATTAATAAAATATTCATAAATGACCGAAAATCATAGAAAAATTTCATTCAGTCAAATATCATCCAAAACACATAGAAACATATTTAAAACATTTAAATATACATGCACAATATTTTTATAAATAAAAAAATGTCCACTCATAGTGCAATTTTATAGTTTAACTGTGTTCCAGACGTTCCTCGTCGACTCCGGGAACTCTGTCTCTTGTCCAAAAATATGACACGAGGTTATTAAGGTTTTCTGAACCCTTAGGTAACCTCTGGTAAAACCCGAATGTAAGACCCGTGTCCTGGAGAGAACGGTAAACTGACAGGACCGTCCCCTGAGGAACATTGATAATCGTGCCCGGTCCTACTCCCGTCTGACAAGTCAACTGAAATTCTCAAATTACCCTCAGCACTTGCCAAACAAGGGATAACCGAATATGTGCCCACTCATGCCTCCACCTCTCGATCAGCCTCGATCATCGCACCACAACCTGGAGGGTCAATAAAAACACAAAAGGTGTGAGTGGACAAAAATAATTAGTTTATAAAACATGCTGCAGAAAAGACATTTCTACCCTCCACGTAAAAACCAATGCATGCATTCGAAAATCAGTTTACAATCCATTTCATTTCCAATATAAGAAAACTGTGTATGAAAATCAAAATCATTTTCCTTTTATTAAATCTCGGGCCTTAGCCCGAAACCATAAATACGGGCCCTCAGCCCAAAATCACGAATCAAAATCCAAGTACAGAACACAACCCAAAAATCCATCAAGCCATATAAACCGTGCCATTGCCCAACACATCCGAAAACATCGGAAATCAACAGTAAATCACAAGTCAATCAATCTGCTGGATCTCAAGTGCGCCCGAGTCTTTAAACTCAAAATCATGCACATAATCAGCCCTTCCCGGGATATCAACGAGTCTTTAAACTCAAAACACAATCAATAGGCCTCGGGGGATATCACAATAACCGAGTCTTTAAACTTAAAACATATCAATCAAGGGCCCTCCCTCGCCATTAATCAACCGGGTCTTTCAACCCAAAACATGATCCAGCAATAGTACCAGGTCTTTAAACCCAAAACCATGTGTAATTCACAACCAAACCAGAATCCATCGTAATCCAAATTCCAAAACCAAATCCGACATCACATTTTATCGAAATGGAACTCATGTCCGAATTCACATTCAAATCCCAAATCATATCCATCATTCAGTTCCAAATCCGAATTCGGAACCATCATTCCGTAAGCTAGCATCCAAAATAATCATTCCGAACCCAAATCCGGAAATCCACTTTCAAGTTTCCGAAACCCGAAATCTCGTTCATCAAAACCACTGTTATGAACTGGGCATCATGCCCGAAATCACCTTTTTCCAAAATCCATTTTAAATCTTTGAAATCAAATCATATTTCAATTCCCAAAGTCAAATCATTAAAATCATGGTCAAATCACAACATACTCGAAATCTCGTAAAACGTGCAAATCTGTAATAATCTCGAAATACGTGCCAAAACCGTAAATTATACTCACAATCATAATCAAAACATCATCAAAACATGATACGCACAAATCATATAAAATCATCCATTAAACCATCATCAAAGCATAGGAGAAACCATAGTCTTGAAATACGTGCAATTACGTATTGCATATCGAAATACGTGTAAATACGAAAATTGTAATTACCATAAGCATAAGCATAGAAATCATAAATATAAAGCATAGAAAACGATTATGCATGCATTGAAATTTAGAAAACAAAGTCCACTCACACACCGTCCAAATGGCCCGCTTTCCAGCTGCACGTTTTTCCGTAATTTCGTGAATCATAATTCCTATCCAAAATCAATATTGAGGGTCACTAACGCTTCAATATACCTCATATAATTTTCTCCAATTTTTTCGGGATTTAAATACGTATTTTAAATGTATACAAAACTTCAGATACACTGAACACTATCGAAACGATATCTGATTTCCTCGAAACCAGTTCCAAAATGTTCGTTACATTAAATGGGACAAAAGTCATGTTGAACTCACCTCGGGATTCCCACTCACGTGCCCCCACACGTCGCTGCAAGCGGCTGCATGTGAGTCCACGTGCCTGCTACAGTAACAGGAACTGTTCATCGTCCCAACCCGTTTGACTGATAAACGGGTCCGGTTGGCCCGCGACTTGACCCGGCGGAGTTCCTGTCAATTTCAAATTAATTTCATCAATTCATTCGGCTAGTAGGATCATCATGTATCTAATTAGGGCTCTGTGACCTCAATTCTGTAATAACTCACCTTAATCCAAACGAATTCGAAGTCGAAACCTCGAGAAACAGGTGGGCACTGTTCATCCTTCAATCTCGACCAATTCCGATTATTTTCTTGAAATTTATTCACTCAGAAGCTTCATAAGGTTCGTATAAACTTGTTTCTCATGTCAATTTCTCCCTTCAACCCTTCCAAATTCACGACCCAAACCTCGATTTTCTTCTCTGTCTTTCTCATGTCAATTTCTACCTTCAACCCTTCCAAATTCACGACCCAAACCTCTATTTTCTTCTTTGTCCCTAGGTTTGTTCAGAGCCAAAACAGCATCAATTCTCTTCGTTCTTGCACTGGATTGACTTGAATTGATCCCAGAAGACTCATTTAAACCTCAATTTGCATCGTCATGGCCTACACCCTCAATTTCAATTTTTGGGAGATTCGAATTTCAACCGACTGGGTTTCGGGTTCCTACAGCTACTTCTCTCCTTTCTTCCCTCATTCTCCCTCGTTTCTCTTTGTTTTTCACTCAGGATCAATTCTCTCCTCTCAGCAACACTCCCTTGGATTCAAGTGATCACACATGGATGGATATGGGTTAGCACCGTTTGTAAATCAAGCGGCAACAATTGCCACTAATTCTCATTTGTAAGTGACAGGTGTCACTCCAGGAAAAAACTGAGGCTACATCAGCTAATAATCAGCCGTCCTGCCAATTGACCGTTTTACCCCTGCTTTAACAATTTACCAAAATGCCCTTTACATTCTGAGGTTCGTAACTTGGTCGTCCAAACTCCAAATGACGCGTGCCGTCTGTCTACGGATTCAGCGTCTCGAGATCTACCCAACGGTCTTCGAAGTACGTGAAAAGTCCACGTCATTTGAAAAGTCAACAAATTGCCCCTTTAATCAAACTACCAAATTACCCTTGAAATTCCGAACATCATAACTTTCTCCTCGAATGTCGGAATCGGACGTGCCACCTGTCTGTGAACTCGTGACGTCTCGAACTACGTCATAGTCATTGGTCAAATGTCTGGGTCGTTACATAAACCATCCCACATTCTTGCAAGGGGAAAGGTCTAGGGGGGAATGGTTGTAATGACCCGTCCAGGAAACCAGGATTAGATTAGTAGTTAATGACGGATTAGTGAAGTAAATCGGTGATTAGTTGGATACTTTTAGATGGACGGCGCAGAATGACGATTTTGCCTAGAATGGGTAAAATGTTGATTTTTAGTTCGAGCGGTCAGATGGACATTAACCGATGATCGTGACGTAGTTCGGGACGTCACGAGTCTGTAGACAGGTGGCACGCCCGATTCCGACATCCGAGGAAGAAGTTATGATGTTCGGAAGATTGAGCGCCGTTTCGTAATTTGGTTAAAATGAGGGAAATTGTTGACTTTTTGTTTGACCCTTAGTTTTCACGCAAACCGAGGACTGTTAGATAGATCTCGACGTCCTGAGTACAACGACAGGCAGCACGCTGTCATCGGGCATCAGACGGATAAGTTATGGTTCTAGAAAGGTGAAGGGCAAAATGGTAATTTGGACTTGTAGGGGCATTTTGGTCATTTAACACCTTAGGATTTGTGCCCTATCAGATAAGGCCACCTGGGGAGTAGGGATTGGATAGTTTGGGTTGTGTCCACGGGCTGTTTGACACCTGGAGTGATCCTAGAGGGTTCTAGCCTACACGGTTACATTTTAAATGGTGGGTTTGTTAATCGTTCAAACGGGTAGGCAATAGAACAGAGACTGAGACCGTGAGAACCATCGATCAATTTCCAGTGTTTGAAGGCTTTGGGCTTTAGTATGACCTTTGTGAAGTAGTTAGTAACCTTAGTATGGGATTTGGACAGGTTTGGGAAGCCGAGGATAGCGGAATGGCTGGGAACGGCGTAAGGGAGCGCGTATCGAGGCGACGTCGGAATAGTCTGTGAATGGACTTTGTTTTCTAACTATTGATTCATGCATATATGTTTTTATATGTTTTCTATATGTGATTCTATGATTTGATTTATGATCTTGATGGTTCATGATTTTGCACGTTTTTCGTGGAAATTACGGAATTTCACATTTTACGAGATTTCGATGGATATTGCGATTTGAACCTGGTTTTCATGATTTAATGTTGGGGTTTCAAATATGATTTAAAATCAATGATTTAAAATGGATTTCGGAAAAGTTTTTTCGGGCTTGAAGCTCAGTTCAAAAAAGTGGTTTTAAGAAACGTGATTTCGGGTTTTTGAATCGAAATTCCGAATGACGATTCAGGATTCAATTTGGGACTTGAAAGTGGATTCCAGGTTTGGGTTTGGAATGGTTATTCCGGATGCTAGCTTACGGAATGATGGTTGCCGACTCGGATCTGGAAAGGAGATGGATATGAGTTCTGGGTTTGGATTCGGGATCCTGATGAGATTGCGGATTCAGATTCGGAAATGGAAAATGGTTTTCAAACGGTTTTGGATTGGATTTGATGGATCTGGTTATTGGGTTTATTGACCCAGATATGATTATGAAGGGGGCAGGCCCGGATTGGGTTTAAAGACCTGGATTGAGTTTAAAGACTCGGGAGTTTAAAGACACGGATATTATGATTTTCCCTCGTAGGCCTATTGTCAGGACCCACCCCGGTTTCACCCCGAAACCCGAGGTAAATCCCGCTCCCGTCTGACTCCCCGACGCAAAACTCAAGTAAAACTCACTCTAACCCAGTCAAACGCAGGAGTAATTACAAAATATCCCAACCTTATCGTTTACAGAGCATAGCACTAAATTACAAAGAAAATAAAAACCGATAAAGTACACGCACACAGAAGCCTTTAACTCTCCTAGGATCCCTCACGTCACTTATATGCCTTGGACACTGCCTCGACGTCAAGACCCCGCGCTAGCTCCACAACCTGGAGGGCAATTAAAACAGAAAATGTGAGTGGACCAGAAAGTACAAAAGTTCAAAAACCATTTTATAAGAAAACCGAGTTAAACCCTCCGTTTTGAAACCACATGCATAACCAGCAGTTATAAACACATTAATAAAAGAATCATTCTTAAACAACATAAGAAACAGAAACACTATAAAATATCATAAGAAACCACAACATGAGTATCAGGAAACTGTATCATAAACCATGAACATTAACTCATAAATGTCCCGATCAAACCTGCTGGATCTATCCGAGTCTTTAAACTCCCGAGTCTTTAAACTCAATCCAGGCCTTAATCATATCCGAGTCTTTAAACTCCCGAGTCTTTAAACTCAAGGCCTACGGGGGAAAATCAATATATCCGAGTCTTTAAACTCCCGAGTCTTTAAACTCAATCCGGGTCTTTAAACCCAATCCGGCCGGTCCCCCGTCACACATATATCCGGGTCTTTAAACCCAATAATCAGATCCAGCAAATCCAATCCCAAAACCATTTGAAAACCATTTACCAATCCACATCCAAACCCGAATCCGAAATCACTGGTCTGATGCCCTTTCGGCATCCAGAACCGTCATTCCGAACCCAAATCCGGAAATTCACTTTCCAACGTTAAAACCAACTTCCATTTCCGAAATCCATTTCTAAAACCACAAACCTTGATCATTGAAATCATGTTCCAAAACCCACTTATAACCATTAGAAATCACTTATCAATTGAAATCCCAAAACCATAGCATATATTCCAGAAACCAACCATTCCTCGTAAAACGTGCTAAAAACTAATTTCCTCGAAAAACGTGTAATAATGTAAAACCAACCAAACATATTCGATAAACATAAAATCATGATTAAAAACCATAAGACAAGTATAGAAAACAGTTATGCATGCTCGAGTTTAGAGAAGAGGTCCACTCACAGTACTGAGCCCTACTCGCATCCCGAACGTCCAGCCCGTTCCTCGGCTTCCTCGGGAAATCCCGATCCTGTCAAACACCGTCAAATTACGTCACTAATACATCTACCAACACTCTCCTCAATTCCTCAAACATCCCCGAACCGAAGACCTAGAACCCCGGGACCCTAAACCTTCACCCTCGCGGAACTAAACTCAAACGACTTCCGATTAACCCGAAACCAACTCCATTAAACTCAACACAACTCCTAGACCAAAAGTCAAGTTGACTGTTTCTCCCAGAACCGCCGCACGCGCCTCCACGCGCCGCCCAAAGTGGCTGCGCGTGGCCCCACGCGCCAGCTACAGTACCGTCTTCAACCCGTGCTAAACCGGCCGTCGCAGGCTGAACCGGCGAGACTTGATCTCCGCCGTCCGGCCACCAATTCGATCCCTTCTTTCACCTGTAGCTTCGTCCTGACCTGCCCTATCTCTTCCCGTACCCCGTTCACCTCGACACGGCCTCTACACCGTCGACTGAAGCTCGAAATCAAACGGCCTACATCCTCTGTTTCACGACTCCTCAACGCCGGTCACCTCCCATCACGGTGGTGACACCAAACGGTCTCTAAGACCTTACTGAATCTAGACCAACACCCCTATACCGTCGACTCAACCCCTACCTACACGACTCGCCGTTTGAACCCACGGCCAAAACAGAGTACTGAAGGTCCCTCCGTCGTGCCCTCCACCACCGTGCACCACCCATCACGGCAGCACACTCAAACGATCCCTAGGACCATCAGGAGTCTCACCCTAACCTCCAACTCCCTCGACTCTAGCCCTAGACTCACGACTTTCAAATTGAATTTTCACGGCAAAACAGGGCAAAGAAACCTTACCCTTCGATTGCAGCTCCGCCGTGCGCACTGCCGCCTACCACGGTGGTCGTTGGACTCCTTGCAGTCTCCTCAGCCTCACCTGGCCTTGGTTTGCCTCGCCTCACGGCGTAGCCACCACCTCAACCTCACAGCTCCCTGTTTCTCCCCAAAATTCCTCCACACCTCCGCCGTGCCGCCGTGCACGATTGCACCTCCAATTCACGGCCACCAGCTCCGCCTTGCCTCACTAACACACTCACAACTCCCTATTTACTCACCCTTGCACCCAGATCGATCAACTGATCCCAACTCTCACCCTCTGTTCTCTGTGTTTGTCGAAGAACAACACACACACACGGGTTCACCCAAATAGCTAGGACCGTGAACACACAGGATTCCACCAGAATCCTCTAGTCCTTCAACACGTGTCACCATCCCTTCAAACTTTATCCCATCTGTTTAAACCCCAGCCGTCCATTCTTTTCCTCTGTGCACAAATCCCAATGTGCCACAATGACCAAAATACCCTTCTTTTTAACACATTTTTACGGTTCTACCGAAACTTCCTAGACCCGTAACTCTCGCCTCGTAAGTCCGATGAACACGTGCCGCCTGTCATCGAACTCAGGACGACAAGAACTATCTAACCATCCTAGGTCAACCTACCAAAACTCGATTATTCGAAAAGTCAACTTTTTTGCCCAAAGCAGGGGGCAAAATCGTCATTCTAGGTTCCCGGACCCCTCGGGACCACCTAACCCCTGATTAACCTTACTAATCACACCTTAAACACTCTACTAATCCCAATTCTCGGGACGGGTTGTTACACCTATTGAGTTTAAAGACTCGAGAGTTTAAAGACTCGGATAGATCTAGCAGGTTCGATGAATGGAAATGTGGTATGGTTTTCAATAATAGTTTTCCGAGGTTTTGGGCTATGCCCGGATGAAATGGTTTTCGATGGTTTTGGGTTGAGGCCCGTGATTTGGAAAAAGGAACATGTGTTCGGTTTTTCTTACCTGGTTTGCTTAACCGGAATATTGAATGTTTTTTATGACATGAATTTAATATGCATGCATGGTTTTGAAATGGAGGGTATAACTATAATTGTTTTATTGAACTATTTTTTAAAGTTATTCTTTATTTTTGTCCACTCACAATCTTTTCGTGTTTTCGATACCCTCCAGGTTGTTGCGGCACGGGTTGTTGATCGAGAGAGACGGAGACATCACACCTGCGATCCACAGTAGTTCGGTATACTCTGGGAAGACCGGTTACTTTTCGGATGGTTGGATCGAGAATCCCTTGTTCGACTTACGTGTCGCATGAAGGTTGGACGTCAGTTTAGCCTTCGTGTCATGCGTAAGTTAGACGAGATCGGGATTTAACCCTTAATCCCGGGGGATTAAGGGTGGGTCCTGACAATTGGTATCAGAGCGAGGTTTCGTGTGTTCTGCGCGAGGTTTGGTTCCCAGAGTCGTTGGTTCGTCGACTTGGGTGGTGTGATGCTACTATGGATGTGATGTCTCGACACGGAACAGCCCGTCAGCAACCTGGACGCGATAATGATAGTACGTCTCGTTTGTGGTTAGTTAGCAGCGATTGATAAGTTCCAGGGTGATGCGTTGCCCAATGCGCGATTAAAGGTGTTACTTGTCGGTTTTGGATCAGAAAGGTTAGCGTGTTGGACCATAGGGTCGAATGTTTGCCACTGTGATTAACTTGGATGGTAGCCGGTGAGCTACGATTGAGTAGGCTAGTCGGCCTGTGGGGCCTGATAGGAGCCTGTTGAGCTGGTGGTACACGTGGGCCGAGGAGGCCGGTTGATGGTGGCCTGTTGGGTCGGATGGCGATTGGATGACGATCGTATGGATCGGTGACCTTTTGGTCAGTTAGGTTAAGTTTGCATTTGTTCGGCCTCGGGTGTGACGACCCGAGTGGCAGGGTTGTCGTGAACCAGTGACAGTTACGGGTTTGGATAAACCGGACGACGGAGAGGATCTGAGGAACTCCGTGGGATTGCTGGATTGTATTGAGAAGTGCCTGAGGGAAACTGTGAGTTGGGGTTGTGGTATAGCAGTTATTGTGGTTTGGGCCGACTTTTGGCCGGATTGGAGATGGTGCTGCGAGGTGCATCCGAGGTTGTGGGTGGCTGGTGGATGACTCTGGACGAGTCCAGTAAGATGATGACGTTGGTCGAGCAATGGGTTACACATAGATGTGGAGTCAGTTTCCCTAACCCGAGCGTAGACTGAGAGTTTTGGCCAGTAGGGGCAGAGGCTCGGGACTGGTGTGCTGAGTGCACTAGATTGGAATGATGTACCACGAGTGGGGATGCTTGTATGGTCGGATGGGCACATCGCGTCGAGGTTGTGGCCAGTTGTGAGGTGACGGTGTCTGGTAGGAACCACTAACTGAGCGGGGATATGTGATGACCATTGGTAGGCCATGTTTCAGGACGAACGGTCAGGATGCCGTTAGTTGGTCAGAGTAGCGCATCGGAAGCGCGGTAGACCTAGGGCTCGTGTTGGATCAGGCTAGATTTGTATGGTCAGGGTTGACCGTTCGTGAGGTTGTTCTAGTGGACTTCCCCTGATGTGTTGGTATATGTCGATGGATATCGAGGTTGACACTTGGTGATTGGCGACTTCGAGGGTAGTGACTGAGGAGTCCGAGATTAGTAATCATTGATTGTGATTCCGAGAGTCGAGTACGAGTGTGTTAGTGGTGCTTGGACTTAAACTTCGGGAAGGTGGGAATGCGATCATCAGAAGGAGTGATGATTGACATTCTGTTGGAGTTGTATAATGGTGCCAACCGACAGGCGAGTTGGTCGGTGAGTTGGTTTGGTTACGGACACATGGTTGTGATCCATAAGAGTGCAGTAGAGTTGGCGTTTGGACGGTTGGTCCAGTGGTAGTATTCGTGTGGCGGTTTGTGTACCATGGTTGGAAAAGGTGGATATACTTCCAACCTGGTTGGAATCTCGGAATCAGGAAGTGTAGTTTGGACGATGAGGTGTGTGTTGATTCCAAGTTGATGTTAGATGTCAAGTACGAGAGATGGATACCTTGGAGTCGACTTGAGGATTCTTTGAAGAAACTGCAGGACTTGTGACCCCCCTTAGTCGTGAACATAAGGCAGAATGACTTGTGATGTAACGCCCAGGAAATTCCAAGAATGTAATTTTGTAAAATAATGAATGAAATGACGTTTTTACCCTTGTGAATAGTATGGTAAATTTGTTGACTTTTTTATTGGTAGGTCAAACAGACATTGGCTGGTGACTGTGACGTAGTTCGGGACGTCACGAGTCCATAGACAGGTGACACGTCCAATTCCGACGATCAGGGAAAAAGTTATGACGTTCGGAAGTCCAAAGGCATTTTCGTAATTTGGACGAAAAGGGGAAAAATGTTGACTTTTTTTTGAAAACTGATTTCCAAACAATTCAAGGACCGTTGGGTAGGTCTCGATGCCCTGAGTCCGTAGACAGGTGGTACGCTGAAAACAGACATCGGATGGTTGAGTTACGGGTCTCGGAAGAGGAGGGGCATTTTGGTAATTTGGTGCAGAATGGTAATTTTGCCAAACCCAGTTTGAACAGCCGTGGTGAGTGCGGTGCAATTGTTTAATCCACCCTATGATCAAGGATTTGTTTAAGCCTGATCTCTGTTTAGGGATTAGTTAAATGGTTTTGAGGATATTGGAAGCATTGAGGTATGTTGGGACAGTGAACCAGTGCACGGGCAAGCTTTTAAAATTGGTTTGGGTCTGTTTTACGGGGAACAGAGTCTCAGTGAGTCTGAGTGAGATTCCCATGGGTGTTTTCTAAACGGTTCGATTAACAGAGTAGAGTTTTGAGTAGAGGGGTTATTTTCTGTTGAGGAGGGCTTGAGAGTTGAGAGAAAACAGAAACGAAAAAAAAAACTGGGAATTTGGAGGGAAAATTCGAAGATTAATTTGTGAGGGGAGAGGAGCTAAACAGAGATTGGAATTAGCCTTCTGGGTTCATTTCTAACTCAACCATACAAAAATTGAGGGAAGTGGATCACGGTTTGGCCTAGAACGGGAGTTCCAGTTTCTGGAAAATATCAAGGTTGAGGACGACTACCTACAGGTAAAAGTGTGTGAAATTGGTTGCGGTTTAATGTTTGTTTAGGTAGTATGAAGCTTCAGTGTCAATTAATTAGGAAACCAAGTCAATTTCAGGGAGTTTCGAAAGTCGACCCGTTCGACTGTTCAAGTATGAATTGATCGATTTAGGGCAAGTTGAAGCTAATTAAGGAAAAGATCTTAAATTAACATGTTAAGGAATGATTAGGTGGAAGAAGGGAAGGTTTTGAGTGAGAATTGAGGGGTAATTGGCCGGGTCGAGTCGCGGGTTGAGGACCCGTTTAACAGGCCAGTCGGGTGAAGATGGTGACACTGTAGCAGTAACTGTAGTAGGCGCGTGGCTTTCACGAGCAGCCACTTTGGACGGCGCGTGACGGCGCGTGAGACCTTGTTTCCGATCACGGTCAACTTGAGATTTAATCCTTTCAATTTATTGAACATTTTTTTATTTAAAGTTCGAGTCGATCGGATGTCGTTCGGGATAGTTTTGAGGGTTCGGAAGTTAGGGCTTTAAGTTAAATTACGTCGAAAAAATCCCGAAAAATTAGGGAAATTAATACGAGCTTTTTGGGGATGTTTGTAACCCTTATTGTACTTGTTGACAGGCCCGAACATTCCCAAAGCTACCGAGGAGTGCACGAGGCGCGATTGACGAGTCCGAAATTCGTGAGTGGACTTTTGATTTCTAACCGAGCATGCATAACTGTTTTTATTCATTTATCTTATGTTTTCATATATGATTTTATAGTGGTGATTATGATATTTCGGTTTTACATGAATGCACGTTTTTCGAGGAAGTTATCATGTTTTACGTATTTTGAGATTACGTTTTCTCCTGTGCATGAATGAGGGTTTGATGAAGTGATTGTTATGAATTATCCATGTCACGTTTTAATGATGATTTGAGTATATTTGTAAAGTAAGTTTGGGATTTTCATGGGAAATCCGGACACAAGTCCTTTTGTTTTACGAAATGTGATTTTGGAATGGTTTTGGAAAATGGATCCCGATGGATCCTGGTTTGTTATAATTGTTCCACGTGATTTTGGGTTTAAAGACCCGATATGATTGTTGGATCTGGTTTTGGGTTTAAAGACCCGGTTAATTGATGATGGGGGCGGGCCCGAATTGGGTTTAAAGACCTGGATTGAGTTTAAAGACTCGTGAGTTTAAAGACTCTGCTATTGTGATACCCCCGAGGCCTATTAATTATGTTTTGAGTTTAAAGACTCGTTGATATCCCGGGAAGGCCTGATGTTGAGTTTAAAGACTCGGATGGATCCAATGGCTTGATTGTGATTATTGATTCAGTTTTACATGATTTGGTATGATTGATGTTTCGATATGACGTTTTCTGGATTTTGGTATTATTATAATATTTTACACGAGTTTATGGTTGTTTACTGTAACAGTTCCATATGATTCAGAAAAGGGATTTCGAATGTTTAGTATGCGGTTTTCGAATATCTAGTTATGCATGCATGTTATAAAACTGGAGGGTGAAACCCGATTTCATTAAACTGTTTTCTGGAAACTTTTGTTTTAGTCCACTCACACTTTGCTGTTTTAAATACCCTCCAGGTCGTGGTACAAGTTCGGGGGCTAACGCCGAGGTAGAGGCATAAAGTTTTCCACTGCCGTGTAGTTTAGTTCACAGAGTAGGATTTGATCTTTATCTTGTTTTGTAAATTATGCTCTGTGAAACTATGGACTTGATGTCCAGTGGGTTGTACTGTTTAATCTCCCTGGTCTGACAATGGGTGTGATGTAATTTTATTTGGTTTTCTGGTTTTTTGTGTTCGATTGTCAGACGGGAGCAGGATGCTTCCCGATTATCGAGGCGATAATCGGGGTGGGTCCTGTCATGTGATGTCATAGTTGAGGACCATTGAGAGTTCAGTTAGAGGATGACAGAAAGAAATGGAAAAGGAATGACTATAACTGAGTAATATGAGGTTATTGAAGAGAACCCACAATCTAGACGTGCGGTATATAAGTCGATTGGATTGGATGCAGTGGTTTGAAACCTAGGTAGTAGGATAAGATGACAAGACAGGAGTTGGATATGTTAGACATACAGTTGAGGACAGTGTTCTGTGGTACGTACCTAGTGATAGTCGAGCTGTGAGAGTTGGTTGGTGTGGTGTTGGGAATATCGCGGGAATGAGATGGATTTGTGATGACCCCAGTGCGATCGTCCCGATGAACTAAACGTTGGATGAGTTGATTCCTTGAGAAAGATATGGTGACAGTTGGGCACTATCAGGACATATTAGAGTTGGCAGATGATGGACACCGGGTAAGAGACGCTTAATTGGATTTCCCCCAGTGAGTTACGGAAGTACGAGATTCGGAATTTCAGGGATGAAATTCTTTAAAGGGGGTAGATTGTAATGACCCGTCCTAGAAACCATGATTAGATTAGTAGTTAATGACGGATTAGCGAAGTAAATCGGTGATTAGTTGGATACTTTTAGACGGACGGCGTAGAATGACGATTTTGCCCCTAGAATGGGTAAAATGTTGTCTTTTAGTTCGGTCCGTCAGATGGACATTGACCGATGATCGTGACGTAGTTCGGGATGTCACGAGTCCGTAGACAGGTCGCACGCCTGATTCCGACATCCGAGGAGGAAGTTATGATGTTTGGAAGATTGAGGGCCTTTTCGTAATTTGGTTAAAAGGAGGGAAATTGTTGACTTTTTATTTGACCTTTAGTTTTCACGCAAATCGAGGACCGTTAGATAGATCTCGATGTCCTGAGTACAACGACAGGAGGCACGATGTCATCGGGCGTCGGACGGATAAGTTATGGTTCTAGAAAGGTGAAGGGCAAAATGGTAATTTGGACTTGTAGGAGCATTTTGATCGTTTAACACCTTGGGATTTGTGCCCTATCAGATAAGGCCACCTGGGGAGTAGCGATTGGATAGTTTGGGTTGTGTCCACGGGTTGTTTGACACCTGGGGTGATCCTAGAGGGTTCTAGCCTACACTGTTACATTTTAAATGGTGGGTTTGTTAATCGTTCAAATGGGTAGGCAATAGAACAGAGATTGAGACCGTGAGAACCATCGATCAATTTCCAGTGTTTGAAGGCTTTGGGCTTTAGTATGACCTTTGTGAAGTAGTTAGTAACCTTAGTATGGGATTTGGACAGGTTTGGGAAGCCGAGGATAGCGGAACGGCGTAAGTGTGCGTGTATCGAGGCGATGTCGGAATGATCTATGAGTGGACTTTGTTTTCTAACTCTTGATGCATGCATATATGTTTTTATATATTTTCTATACGTGATTCTATGATTTGATTTATGATCTTGATGGTTTACGATTTTGCACGTTTTTCGAGGAAATTAAGGAATTTCACGTTTTACGAGATTTCGATGGATATTGTGATTTGAACCTGGTTTTCATGATTTGATGTTGGGGTTTCAAATATGATTTAAAATCAATGATTTAAAATGGATTTCGGAAAAGTGTTTTCGGGCTTGAAGCCCAGTTCAGAAAAGTGATTTTAAGAAACGTAATTTTGGATTTTTGAATCGGAATTCCGGATGACGATTCGGGATTCGATTTGGGACTTGAAAGTGGATTCCGGGTTTGGGTTCGGAATGGTTATTCTAGATGCCGGCTTACGGAATGATGGTTGCGGAATCAGATCTGGAAAAGAGATGGATATGAGTTCTGGGTTTGGATTCGGGATCTTGATGAGATTGCGGATTCGGATTCAGAAATGGAAAATGGTTTTCAAACGGTTTTGGATTGGATTTGATGGATCTGGTTATTGGGTTTAAAGACCCGGATATGATTATGACTAGGGCGGGCTTAGATTGGGTTTAAATACCCGGATTGAGTTTAAAGACTCGGGAGTTTAAAGACTCGGATATTATGATTTTCCCCCGTAGGCCTATTGAGTTTAAAGACTCGGGAGTTTAAAGGCTTGGATAGATCCAGCAGGTTCGATGAATGGAAATGTGGTATGGTTTTCAATAATGGTTTTCCGAGGTTTTGGGCTATGCCAGAATGAAATGGTTTTCGATGGTTTTGGCCTAAGGCCCGGGATTTGGAAAAAAGGAACCTGTGTTCGGTTTTTCTTACCTGGTTTGCTTAACCGGAAAATTGAATGGTTTTTATGAAATGAATCTGATATGCATGCATGGTTTTGAAATGAAGGGTATAACCGTAATTGTTTTATTGAACTATTTTTAAAGTTATTCTTTATTTTTGTCCACTCACAGTCTTTTCGTGTTTTCGATACCCTCCAGGTTGTTGCGGCACGGGCTGTTGATCGAGAGAGACAGAGACATCACACCCGCGATCCACAATAGTTCGGTATACTCTCGGAAGACCGATTACATTTCGGATGGTTCGATCAAGAATCCCTTGTCCGACTTATGTGTCTCATGAAGGTTGGACGTCGATTTAGCCTTCGTGTCATGCGTAAGTTAGAATGGATCGGGATTTATCCCTTAATCCCGAGGGATTAGGGGTAGGTCCTGATAATGGTGGTGTGCCTTAAAGGTGTAGGCACACACCTATCTAGAACGAGGCCTTTTGGGAGCTCAATGGCTTTGAGTTCAATCGGAACTCCAAAGTTAAGCGAGTTGAGGCTGGTGCAATTGTATGATGGGTGACCCCCCCTAGTAAGTTGCACGTGAGCTCCCGAAATAAAACCGTGAGGGCGAGGGGGACCAAAGAAGACAATATCGTGCTAGAGTCGGGTCCTGACCGAGGAGGGTCGAGTCCTGACAGAATGGTATCAGAGCCAGACCCCGATCGGGAAGTGTGCTAGCGAGGACGCTGGGCCCTAAGGGGTGGATTGTAAGACCCGTGTCCTGGAGGGAATGGTAAACGATCCCACATTCATGCGGGGGGAATGGTCTAGGAAGGGGATGGTGGTGTGCCTTAAAGGTGTAGGCACACACTTATCTAGCACGAGGCCGTTTGGGAGTTCAGTGGCTTTAAGTTCGGTCGGAACTCCAAAGTTAAGCAAATTGAGGCTGGTGCAATTCTATGATGGGTGACCCTCTAGGAAATTGCACGTGAGCTCCCAAAAACAAAACCGTGAGGGCGAGGAGGGCCAAAGTGGACAATATCATGTTAGAGTCGGGTCACCGAGGAGGGTCAGGTCTTGACACCTAACTCCTGAGAATTTTATAATAATGTTTAAATATTAAATACGGACTTCGAACACCCGAAAATACCCCGAGACGGTGTCTGATTACCTCGAAACCTGTGCCAAAAGGTATGTAACATTGTAATGATGAAAACACATGTTGGCCCTGAACCCAAAATCCCAGCCATACGCCCCCACACGCTGCTACAATAACCTTGTTACTTTTCATTGTCCTCGCATGTTTCCTCTGTAATTCGGGTTATACAACCCGTGACTTGACCTGATCGAATTTAACTTATTTCTCAACCTTTTTCATTCATTTTTCTTCTAATCTACTCAAAATCATCTAAGGAGCATATCTATATAATCTAAATAGGGAGAATCTTACCGAATTACTCGACCTATCGAAGAAAGACCACTGCACCTGGGCTGTCTAGATGATCCCAGCGTCTAGAACCTCATCTAGGCACTCTGTTAGAGTCGTAACAACTTAAGGAAGATGTTTCTAGGCTTGGTTTCAGGCTCCCTCGCTGAAAACCGATTCAACAACCTCAGTCCCAAAAATTCCTCATGGGTCCCTTGGGTTTCTTTCAATCACAGTCCACGATCAGCCACCACCCTTCTTCTCTCTGGCTTTTTTTTCCCTCTAGTCTCATTTTCTACTCCTCCTTATCTCTTTCTCCCCTTTTTCTTCCTCTCTGTTTTTTTTTCGTATTTTTTTCCTCCCGACTGTGTGCCCTCTTTCACAGCAGACACACAAATCAACTTAAACTCTCACACACACAAACCCAAGTCGGTGTAGCAAATCCAAATAGATAAGGGACACTTATCCCAAGCTGATTCATCTAAAACAAAAGATCTCAAAAAACAAATTATGAAACTACCCTTCCTTGAAAAATTACCATATTTCCCCTACATAGTTTAGACTCGGAACGTATTCGTCCGAGATCCGTTTTTGGTATGCCGCCTATCAATGTACTCAGGAGATCGAGACCTCCCTAACATCAGTTCCAGAATTACCAAAACTGTCTCGGTCAAAAAGTCAATATTTTGACTTTGACCAAGAAAAGTCAACCCTTTGTTCAGGGGTAAAACGATCATTTTCGAATTCTTCAGAAGTCTGGGCCGTTACAGGTTTTCTATTTCATGGATCATATTTTACCAAAAATATTTCTATTGCTAGTATGGTTTGGTTGATTATGTTATTCATGCGCTAGTTGTATATTTTTTTACTTATCTTGAGTACATGGTATTACCTAATTGTTCTTCCCCCAAAGTTTTTTGAATCCCTAGCACGTAAGGAGTGGTTATGTAAGCTCCTTTGTAGATATAATGAATGCTATTTGTGATTCATGGATACATGCCACCAATACAGTAGATTGGTCAAATATGTCATGATAAAACCTTGAATGCTTGTCTTCTAACCTTACCAGATTGTGGCGTGCTTTAAATGGAATTTAAATTAATTAATTGATGTTAAAGGTATATTGGAGATTGGTCAAGGATTCAAGTGATTCAAGTGATCGCAAAAGAAACGGTGGAGCTACTAGAGGCTGCTGCACATATTAAGGTTTCTTTTTCATCATGCCTTCCATATCTACATTAAGTTTCTTTATTATTATTATTATCTTTTAAATTTGTTCTAAAAATACAACTTCTATTTTTATACATAATAGTTGTCTAATTTTATTTATTATTTGCATTAAGTATAATTAATATGTTAAATAGGTAGAAGGTACAGTACATGGGAGAATGATGAAACGAGTACTCTGAAAGACAATGGGGAGCAACTTAAAGCACCATTCATAGGGATGTTTTTTTTTTGACACATTGGAAGAAGCTAGAAATTATTGTGAGGATTAGGGTCGACAAAAAGGATTTTGGATTCGAATTCGATCTTCATCCAAAACAAGGGGCAGTTTAGACACAGTAACAAGTAGATTATTTGTTTGCACTCATCAAGGAAAACATATTTTGAAGAGTATGCTACTAGGGATTTCAGAAGATAATGATGAAAGGGAGACATGTGAGAAAGATAATATAAAGAAAAATAATAAAACGTGTTCTACGGTGTAGTGTGATTGCAAGGCAAGTATGCGAGTTGTATATGATGTATGATCAAACAAATGGAAGGTTTCAAATTTTGGTGACTTTCAAAATCATAAATCATTTACTCCAGAAAGAAGAATGACAATGAAGTCAAATAAAGTTATGCCAAAAGCAGCTAGAATTCTTACTGAGATATTTCACGAAGAAAATTTTCCAATTGCCAAAGTTTCCTCAATCCGTAGTGGAGGTTACATTGGCATTAATTATAGAAACTATTATAACCACTTGAGAAATGTCCGACATAGAGAATTGGATGGAGGTGATGCTCATCCAGTCCTGACTTACTTTAAGAAAAAGCAAGTTGAGAATCTACAATTTTTTTATGCCATCCAATGTGATGAAAATGGAAGGGTAACTAATTGTTTTTGGGTAGATGCTCGATCACGAATGACATATCAATATTTTGGGGATGTAGTCACCTTTGATACTACATATAGAACAAACAAATATGATATGCCTTTTGCACCATTTACGGGAGTGAACCACCATTTGCAGTCAATACAATTTGGATGCGCGCTTTTGCAAGATGAGACGGCGGTAAATTTTTTATGGTTGTTTGAGACCTGGCTTGAAGAAATGGGGGAACGACATCCAACTTCTATTATTATTGATCAATACTTGGAAATGAAAGGAGTAGTTTCCAAAATTTTCCCTAAAACTCATCATCGACTATGCTTGTGGCATATCAAGAAGAAGTTTGCTGAAAAGTTGTCACATGTGTACTTTAAGAAGCCGAAGTTCAAAGTTGAGATGAAGAAATGCATTCAGTTTACATACAAGACAGAGGAATTTGAAGAAAAGTGGAAGAGCTTGTTGAGGGAATATGAATTGGATAAGAATGATTGGTTACAACATTTGTATGATGTACGTAACTCTTGGGTTCCTATTTATAATTGTGACAAGTTTTTCGCAGGAATGAATACTATTGGACGTAGTGAGGGTAGTAATTCTGTCTTTGATGGGTTTGTTACCACATTAACCAATCTTAGAAAGTTTGTTCTCAAATATGAGAAAGCATTTAAGAAGATTTATGGAAAGAGAAAGTGATGAAGTTTTTGAATATGAGCATAAATATCGCATTGTTAATAAAGGAAAACTCCTTTTGAAGCATGCAGCAAAGTGGCAAGAAATGTGTTCAACAAATTTAGGGATGAATTTAGTAAGGTCAATTGGTTTAAAGTTGAAGAAATGAAAGGTGACAATGAATATCACACCCATCTATCAAAAACAAAATTTGGAGAGCAAGAAGAGTTTGTGGTGAAGTTAAATTTGCAAACATACAAAGGTATGTGAGGGTGCAAAAATTTGAATTTGTTGGAATGCTTTGTAGACATTTGTTGAAGATATTTTTCCAGCAAGATAGTGATACAGTTCCTGATTTCATTCTTCAAGATGGAGACAAGAAGCAAACAAATTTAGAATCATGGATTCTAAAAATTTGGTGAAGGATGATGGCAAGGAAGAATCGAAAGCTTTGCGACTTAGTCATATGTGTCAACAAGCAACTAAGTTGGCATGTATTGCAGCATCTTCAACTGAGGGATACACAACATTCATGGAAGCTATAAATGAATTGTACAAAAAAAATGTCAGAAAACTCTCATATACCCACAACCATTGCTCCCTCAAGAAAAAGTGATCCATGTACTAATGTTGAATCCTCTCAGCCATTGATTTTGGACCTGAATATATCACAGAATAAGGGTAGAAAAGACTTGTCTTTTTAACCCCAAAAGTAGAAAGATTGAAGTAACAAATTCATATAATTTGTTTTAATTTTTTTATATAGATATTTACAATGATAAGGATAATACTTATATTTCTTTGATTGTATTTCCAATCTAAATCCAGGTATTGTGGAACCAGAAGACTTGGATGAAGATGTGGAGGAAAGTGGCTGATGACCATTAATATGATGGTGAGAAGGTTTTTACACTAAATAAATGTAATCTTCTATAGCTATAATTTAGCTTACAAAAATTAATTAATAGTTTAATTGATATGTGATACGCAAAAACCAAGCATTAAATTAACACTTATTGAAAACACATTCAATTTAAAAACTTTTTTTTTGTAGATTGTAGCATTGGAAAATAGGAATTGTTCTGGACCGGGGATTGAGAGTACCTAAGCATGATTGTCGTTTGATTAGTTAATTAAAGGGGGTAATTGATTGTTTCTAATTTCCTACGTGATTAACTATCCTAAACTAATCTAATCTATTATTTACATGGTCAGCTCATCTTTAAACCTAACTCATTCATAAATTATGCCAATTCCAAAACCTACAAAATTCCATAACCTTAGTTTTACAAAATTCAAGCTTATTATCTCAAGTACGTGCTCGGGAACTGCCCTATACACTTTTAATGATCTAGACTTGGGAACTGCCCCATATCTAATCAAGCATTAAGCACAACATACAAGTATAACAAAAACCAAGATATTGAAACACATGGAAGATTATTGAAATTCATATAAGATATAAAACCAAAATTATATTAAAGATCAATGCAACAAAATGATCATTTGATAACAAAAGACAATCACAGGGAAATGAGGTCGTGTTACACTTTTTCTCTCGAGAACTACCCTATGGATGCTAAGTGGTCGACACTCCTTGGTGAGACACTTGGGAACTGCCCTATATGTCACGGATGAAGGTGTTTATGAGGGAATGTGGTGCAATTGGCCTTTGCAAAATAAGTCTAGAATTAATGAAAAGGGAAAATTGGTTAAGTAGAGTTTTGGTACAAGAATGAGCGACCCTCTTAACTAATGCGAAAACTAAAGTATTTATAAGTGTTGACGTGACATCTGGCCAAGCAACGGGCCTGCCAAAATACTAGAATGGACTACAGGACAAGCCCACCAGAAGACCTCAAAGATCACACAAGGCCCATGCCTCAAAGCCCATCACTACTACAATCATGACCTAACCATAGATAATTCCCATAAATAGGGAGCCTCCTCCCTCATTCAAGGGGACTCGACCTCTTCATCCTCTCTACAAACACTACTATCTCTCAAAGGCTCAGAGCCTTATATTTGTACAAAATATCATATTATTAATGAGAGTGAGGCAACACCGTGGACGTAGCCCGATTTGGGTGAACCACGTACTTTATTGTGTCTTGGTGTGCGTGCTTGCTTTTACAGTCTCGTTGGTACAATTTTTTCATCAACAGTTTGGCGTCGTCTGTGGGAATCGATACAAAAGGTTATGTCGGTTTTCTTTTCACTTTTCTTACGTACTGAAACACCATTGCCACCCAAGAACACCAAGAAAAAATCCAAATAAGCCAGAAAATCAATTTTATTCTCTGTGATCCACGCCTAAAACCTACCTAGCATACTTGCTTTCAGATGTAGGGCTAAATCTAAAAAAAAAAGAAAAAAAAAAAAGAAAAAGTGACAAGTTTTTTTTTTGGGCTCTGTTTATCTGCCACAAACCAAGAGGGATCAAGAAACCAGGGATTTCTCACACCGCCGTGCCACCTATGTCATTGGGCCACCGTGTTCACCATGCCATCGTGCTCACACGCCCCTACACCACCCCGTCGCCGCGCTGCCGCATCGCCGCGCTGCGCTGCCACATCGCCGCGCCACCATGATGGTGTAGAATTCTCTTCCCTCACTCTTCCTGAAATAGAACCAAAAGAAGGACAAAGTTCTGATGATGCAATAGCGAGCAACCTCATCGGAAGGGGTCAAATACTTCTAATCTGATCCACCCACATGCTCACCGTGAGCAAACTGAAGAGGAACGCCAAAATAGCAGCGTTTGTTTTCCTTGCAACTCAGCTAATCGTCGATGGCCAATCAACCACAAATTCATTGATCATCACAGAAGGGATTGGACCCCGACTCGACCCAGTTGTACCACCAGTCTAACCCACCCGGTCGTCCGCTTGATTGGAGCCTTTGATCCGACCTCGTCGCTCCCAGGCTGGCACTGCTAAGGAAAAAGAGGTCAAAAAAAAAAGTGAAAGCAAATATGAAGCAGTTAAGGCATTGCCATTTTCGGTGAGGCCTCAACACTCGGTCTCCTGCTTCGTTTTTTTTTTCTCTCCAACAACCAAGACAGAGGCGACAGAGACCCAGGCTGTCTGAGCTACATGAACTGCCGACCCACCGTTCGTCGTCAGCCTCGTCTGCAACATTCACTTCTCCTCGGTCCGCGCGCGTGGAGGACGGCGTCAGCAGCTCCACCCACCCCCTCTTGCGGCTTCACCGATCGTTTTCAATGGCTTCAGCGATCGCTTGGTTTGATCCCCATGACGACCAAGTCTTCCGACTGGCACCGAAACCCGGTCTGCCACCTGCGGTCAACCCCCATGGAGACATCAGCAGCCCACCGACCAGCCCCCCAACTAGCGAGGACCACGACAGCTGGGGCCCCCACACTCCGTCGGCCAATGGACTGGCTACAGGAAACCCTCACTGACAGCCCTCTGTCGAAAGTGTCACTGAGGGAGATAAGTTTTTCTTTCTCCTATTTACATTCTTGCCATTAAAATTTCAACATGGGTCACATTATTTCGGTTCCCACTTTCCACACAATTAATTGTTGCTCTGGGCTCACTTCAAAAGCTTAATTTAATTGGGTTGGCAAAAGACATAAATATCTGGGCTAGTAATTCACTTTGGGTGGGCTCCATACTTTCCATGTTTGGGCTACCATATGAGGGCCAAACCTAGAGGCCTTTAGGCTCAAGGCCTGGGCTGAGAACCAAAACACAGCATTTGGGCTGTTATAAATATTTGGGCTATTAAAACAAAATATTTGGGGCTCAACCCTAAACACACTTTGGGCTGAAATTTATTTACACCACCACTCTTTAGGCTCAACTCTTAGTACATTTGAGTTGTTATTTATAAACACCAAAAAACCCATTTGGGCTACAATCTTTTAACCCAAACACATTCAGGGCCTCGTTTCTCACCTCGAACACGCTGGGCTCAAATTTACATGCTTAAATTCATACTCTACACATATTGCTCATACATATTAAACATGCGTACTCTACCATTATTTACACAATTATCTCTATTTTATTTGTGCAACACAAATATATTTTATCCTGCGAATTTACGGATTAGAAAATTAATTCCTATTCTCAGGAATTATCGAATGACTCCATTATTGATCGACATAACCACTGCACATGGTCGGTCAGCATGCCTCCTCTGTCAATTTCTTCTTCAACCTGCTCGACGCCCGACCGACAGATCTTCTCAGTATCCACTTGTGCATGGGTCTACCTCCCACATTTATTTACTCGCACTGAGTTATGCATCTTGATACACCTGAATACAACCAGGTAACATTTTCACTCAGAAACCCCTTCTGACCATCATACATGACATACATACATATCACTCATACATGCCCTCGCGCATACCGACCTACATGTCACTCATACATGACATACATACATGTCACACATACGCTCGACACATTACCGAGCACCCACCTACGCTCGACACATTCCCGAGCTGCTCGACACTACCGAGCACCAATATACGCTCAACACATTACCGAGCACCCTCCTCGGCTCAACACATACCAAGCCGCTCGACACACTACTGAGCACCCACTTGTGCTCGACACAATACCGAGCTGTTCGACACACTACTGAGCACCCATATATGCTCGACACATTATTGAGTTGCTCGACACATTACCGAGCACTCACCTCATCTTAACGCATACCGAGTCGCTCATCTACTGAGCTTACTTTCACCGCTACACCTAGCTCACATGCCGAATGACACAAATGTACATCAAATAAACACTCAAGCAGTCAGACTCACACCTGAAGTCATACTCACACCTGAAGTTATACTCACCGGGGGACTATCAGAGTGCAATCGCAAAATTGTCAATCCACTCAGACATACAACACACTACAGGGCCTCTTCGCTTCCTCATCCTACCTCGACCGAAGACTTGAGGGACTGATGGTACACCGAGCGGAACATTGCAAAGTGAGGAGTTGCTCGGTCAGTGCACTTTACTTGAAAGTCCTCAACCAAGGCAGTCCGCCTCTGTTAAGAACTAAGGGACTTGTTGACGTGCCATCTGACCAAGCAACGGGCCTGCCAAAATACTAGACTCGACTACAGGACAAGCCCACCAGAAAACCTTAAAGATCACACAAGGCCCATGCCTCAAAGCCCATCACTACTACAACCATGACCTAACCCTAGATAATTCCCATAAATAGGGAGCCTCCTCCCTCATTCAAGGGGACTCGACCTCTTCATCCTCTCTACAAACACTACTATCTCTCAAAGGCTCAGAGCCTTATACTTGTACAAAATATCATATTATTAATGAGAGTGAGGCAACACCGTGGACGTAGCCTGATTTGGGTGAACCACGTACTTTCTTGTGTCTTGGTGTGCGTGCGTGCTTTTACAATCTCGTTGGTACAATTTTTGCATCAACAATAAGTATAGGACAAATCCCTAACTCAATTGCTAATTAAAATAAGTAATTCAAATCTTAAAGAAGAAGGTAATATAAATCCTAATTAAAAAGGTAGAGCAAATCATAATTAAAAAGGAAATAAAAAAAAAACCTAACTAAAAAGGGAAAATTATTCTCCTTCTTTGAAAATTGGGTTGCTTGCTGAAATTGTTAAAAGGAAATCGGGGCTTTTGGAGGGAGGCGTGCAGGTAATTGAGCGCTGGGCCAAGTGGTGCAATCGCGGGCTGAACGCTGGAAACGTGCGCGAGCTGGAGTCGATCGATGGCCTTTAGGTGCTAGGCTGCATGCAAGTGGGCACGCGGACAGTTGGACTACACGCAAGAATGAATTCGGTGGAGCTGGGAATTTCTTCGAACTGGATGCATGAGAATAAAATGTTGCGCTGGTGGACTGCTCCGGTTGGGCCATGAAACGTAATGGGCTCGGCGAGATTGTTGGATGTGCAGATGCAAATGGAAGACGTATGGGCCCTACAAAATCTGGGCCTCAAGGCTTAAACCCGAATGGTTGGGTCGCAGCATAAATCTGGGCTGACTAAACGGGCCTGCATTTTAACCTTTAACTATTAACACTTTAACATAGTATTAAATAAATGTAATTAGTACTCAATTAGTAATTCTTATAATTAGTAGTTGCAAATGGTAAAATGAGTTATAATGAAAATAATTAAGGTTTCAACAAAGTAAAACATAAAGAAAATTGATATAAAAAGATGATTAATTAGGTGTTTATCAATATGATGTATACACTAATATAATTTGACATTTTTGTACAGGGTTGATGAGAATAGATACAACAAATTAAAAAATCACTCATGGGCAATTATAAAATATAGGGGTGTTAGAATTACATGTAATGATTTTGAAACTTTTTTGTCATTATAATTACTTAGTTTTTACCAAAATTGTCAGATGATATTTTATTAATCAAAGTGCATGAAGGAGCTTCTCTAATTGCGTTCTTAGTGAGTATGGTGCTAGCTTTGAGCATTATTTTGATGACAAGCTTTCGCGTGTACAAATTTATTAGCATTTCGATCAATATGAACCATATTCGAAGATAATCAAGTGTCATAATATCTAAGGAAATAAAGCATGAAATTGCAAAAATAAACTAACGAGTATGAATTAAAAGCATAGAACCTTTGTTCCATAACATTTTACCGATCAAAATTGCCAAATTGAAAAGTTATAATATAGAAATGGAAAATAACTACAGCTTATCTAAAATATGCACACCTGAGCACGACATAATTTGCTTATGAAATTTTTACACAATACCACATCGAATCACAATGTTATCTTCCTTCTCTTCCTTCCCCTAGAATTTTACTAGGGACCCCTTTGTAGTTTTCTCGAGCCACTTCTTCTCTCGTTCAAGATTGATATATAATCTCCAAATCCAACTTTATTGATCAAAGTTCCAAACCAGCTAAAGTGATATATAATCTCCTAGATTGATACATCACAATAAAAAAAAACACGGCTGGAACCAAGTTGCCCAAATCGGCCACATAAATCCTTTGGCCTGTAAGCACAGAAAACCAACCTAAGAAGTTGAAATCTTGGCAATCCGTTGGCATATTCGGAACCACTAGAAGCTATAAGGAAAGAACAAAGGGATTTAAGCAGAAATCAGATAATGGAGCTTCGGCATTCAATGATGTCATTGTAACAGAAGCAACGACTCTTGTAAGTTACAAAATAAAGCGATATATGGACTTAGGGATCGATTAATACCTCCTTCAAGCCATGGAACTCCAGCGTCGAGCATCGATTAATGCAGAGTTCTATCTCTCGCTTTATTGATTATCTCTTGAATGCAGAAAACTGAGATCATGGTCATCAATCAATACAATTTGAAAAGTTATAATATAAAAATTGAAAAGTTATAATATAAAAATTGAAAAGTTATTCATAGTAGCTGGTGAATTTAGGGAGGCGTTACCAAATTGAACTAGCAAGAGAAGGTAATAAATTTGCAAAAATGCAGAAAATTGAGATAAAAACCCGAGTTGCCCATCACTTTACAATAAGTACGGTGAACCAATAACACAATGCACCTAAAAACAATATCTTCAATCTAATTTCCCTTAGCTTTTTCTTGAACAACAGATTCATATTAAATCACAAATCTATGTTAGTCAGGAATACGATTCAGGTACAAGTGCGCTGATCAGTAATTTCTAATGTTGTCAAAAAAATAAATTTCATATAGATTATTGAAATCACATGATCATACAAATTTGAATTCGTATATCATGCAAAGTAGTGTGTTAAGGCAAGTTACTCGTGGCGCAAAGGTATGCACCGGTGTGGTGTCAGCCTAAGGGTACTCCAACGACGAAGTTAGCATAGTTCAGTGTGTATAAGGAGTAAGTGGTGAATAGTAATTTGCAAGTAGATGTGAATAGTAAAACTTAGTTAGCTTTATTGGGTAATGGACCCCTTTTGTATGGGTGAATGAGAGATGAATAATGAGTTATTTCGGTGTGGGAGAATGTGCATCTTATGTGGGACTGACACGTTGCCTCTGATGGATAGAGGGGATATATCCACATGTCATTTGGTGAACAACCCATGCTAGTGTTTGTTTGCTAGTGTGGGCTTGGGTCATTTGATCTTATAAGTGTGTTTTGAGCTTGAGGAATTAGGCCTATAGAGTTTGGTCCAATATAGTATCAACAAAAGTCCTCCAAATTCTTGACCGAGGTGGAATTTCTCGGTTGGGGACTTGTAATCTCTCCCAGACTCGGCGTAGGGATATACCTCTAGTCTCCCAAGTGAGAAAGAGTACCGAGCAAAGTCGTCGGTCGTCCTTGAGTGCTCAGATGAGTCTATGAGGCAGGACTAGGCTGGTGTACCCAAGGATGAAAATATCGATATCGACGGATATATCGCTAGTCAAATTTACGGATATCTCGCCCCAAATATCGATATCGTTTACGGTCAACAAAAATGACGGAAATTCGATCTAAAAGTTGGAAATTTGAAATGAAACTTTGGAAAAAACTTAAGTACCCATTGATGGTTATATAGGACTAATAAAAACTATAAAATGAACTTGATATAATAAATATATGATGAATAATATGATACAATATAGTTATGCCGATGACTAGTAATATAAAACTTTAAATATAAATATAAATTGAAGTGAATTACTATAATTGAATGTTAATATAATTAAAAACATAACAATAAGTATAAAAAAATTTGCATGGAAGAAAAATTATAAAATGAGTAAATATATTTAAAATTGAAAAAAAAAATAGAGTCAATCTTTATTCAAAAATTGGAAAGTATTGATGTATTTAGAATTGGAAAGGATTGATATATTTAAAATTGGAAATGATTGATATATTTAAAATTAGAAAAAATGATAAATATAGTTCAAAATAAGGAATAAATTAAAAATATAGTTCAAAATAAGAAATAAATGAAAAATATAAGAAATAAATGAAAAATGTAAAGAATAAATGAAAAGAAAGGGAATAAATGAAAAAAAAAAACGAAATAAGCTGAAGAAAAAAAAAGGGAATAAACTGAAAAAAGGGAAAAAAAAAATAAAAGAAGGAACTTGCGCACACTTGGGGTGTCGAACCCAAGTGCAAGGGACACTAAACAAATAATATATAAAGTAAATTTACTGAGCCCAATTGAAAAATTATCCAACCAAATAATATATAAAGTAAATTTACTGAGTTAAAAACAGTCATCCCCTACCTTAGGCGGGTCTGCTATTCGGGTTTTTTTGACCCGGCGGCATGACCCGGTTGTAACTCACTGGTTTTACGTTCGATTTTCATGAAATTTGTTCCTATCTCGATCGTTTTAATGAAATAAGGAGATCGATGAGCTTAAACAACGAAAACGGTCGATATTTCGCTCAATTTCTTTCCCCCCTCTCTTACGTGTCGCCGGCCGATTTCACCGATATATCGAGCGATATATCGGCGAAATCAACGATATTTTCATCCATGGGTGTACCCATGTTGTATTGACCGGTATGTGTGGTCTGGGATGTTTTGGTGCTATAGAATGTTGACAGGGTGTGGGATGACCTGTCATCCTCGTGGTGTGCCAGATAATGTGTTAAGTGGTTGATGCAGGTGGGGTAGGTCAAAGGTCACCAGATGTGTCTATGTGTCCAGCATGTGCATGTGGGCACGCGTAAGGCCAATGAGAGTGCGATAGGTGGCGGGTGGTAATAACTGCTGCGTCTTTCCCAAGGTAACCTTTTGCGTGATGACGGTGCCTTTATAAATAAAAGGGGTAGGTTTGTTTGAAAATCACTTTCACTTTTCAAACTCTTACTTTAGCGAAGCCCTATTCTTTTCATTAAGTGATTACCGATGAGCAGTAATGCGACAGTGTGCATGGTGAGGCGATTTCCGGAGAGTAGCTCCACTGTGCGAAAACAAGGTATGTGTGTTTCTTCCCTTTTCATTTGAGTCAAAGTTTCGTTTTGGAATTAACTGGGGATGAACTGGGAGTTAGGTGGTGGTTGGATCCATGGAGTATTGTGGTCGGTGATAAAACCCTTGGTTTTCTTTTCTTCTTATCTAGATTGTTCTAATGTTTAATCGAGGTAGCAAGTCCAACGTGGTTTGGGAGTATGCAGATGACGACCCATCAAGAGTGTCCTCTAATTTTCTTCACTCGAGTAAGGGGAGAAGTCATGCCCGATGGAGATTAGTGGTTGAGGGAATATAAAGGAAAAGACTGCTCAGGTCAGACTAGCGTTGGGACGTCGGGTCAAAGGGAAGGCAATGAAGAGGCTGCTCAGACGGAAGATGATTAGGAAGAGAAGCTCCACGCTGTAAAATTCATTTATGGTTAAAAGAGCGAGTTAGTGAAGGTTATCGGAGGGTCGTAGGGGAAAAATATGAAAACTGTGGTCCTAACGGCTGTACCATTACAGGAGGTGAATTTTTCTGTAGATGATCTTATCAGTATGAAGACTGAGACGTGTCTACAGAAGTGGCGTACTGCCTGGAATGTCCCCTCGGTGGTGGAGCTAAAACTAGTCGGTCCCCGAGATGTATTGCGTAAACCTACCCTGGGCTACGAGTTTTCCTAATCTGAGGTGTATATGCACATGGTGAGACTTTTGTTGAATCCCTGATTTAATAAGATGATCCAGAAAATGAAGGTGGCACTCAGGTCAGCTCAATCTGAATGAGTGGATTGTGCTGATCAATCTGTACACTACGTTCTTGAAGGTGGGGCAGTCTTAGTCGATCTATGGTCAAGTGCTGCACTTGTACGACTTTGGTCATCAACAAAAGAGTATGGGCTACGTGCACACTCGATGCCAAGATAAGAGTGACCGAGGGGAGTTCATCTTGGGCTTGCCATCATCCTAGAAGACCTATAGGACAAAGTTTGTCTTCGTCGATGCGAACTGGGCTGGGGAGGGCATTCCGTCAGAGTTCCAGGAGTTGGATGGCCCAGGTCGATCCTTGTGGTAATTTTTTTAAAATACTAATTGATGTCGTGTGACGGACCTGAGTTTGTGTAACGACCCGGAAATTCGAAAAAGGAAAATTTGGAAAATTGAAGGAAATGACGATTTTAACACTAGTTATAAGGGTCGAAAGTTGACTTTTTGGACTTTTCGAAGAGACTGTTGAGTAGGTCTCGGGACGCTGAATCCGAAGACAGGAGGCATGCGTCAATTGGAGGTTGGATGTGAAAGTTACGGGTCTGCAAAGGTAAAGGGCATTTTGGTAATTTTGGAAGGTAGGGGCAAAATGTTGACTTTTGACTCGGACGGTCAAACAGACTTTGGCCAATGACTGTGACGTAGTTCGGGACGTCACGAGTCCGTAGACAGGCGGCATGTCGAAATCGGACATCGAACGAGAAAGTTATGGTCACGGGATTGAAACCGGTTACACCTACGTCCTGGGATTTTGATTAAAATAATATTATAATAGTGAATAGTGGTCGATGATTGTGGACCCTTGGATGAGTGACAAGTGTCACTCATCCCTTGTTTTGAGGTCGTAAATCGTGGAACTTGTTTCCCATTTAATCCATTTTAATCATTAATCATCATCCTTAATTATCATTCATTTTCATCATTCAGTCATATTCTTCTCTTTGGTTTTTCTCTGAACCGTGAAAAAACAAAACAGAGAGTGTGAGTTTTCATACCACCATTAATTCCTTCCACAACTGATCTTGAGGGGGAAAAATTGAGAGATTGAGAAGACTGAATCAGAGAGAAAAACGCGAGGGACAGAGAGGTTACTGAAATTTCAGAATTCGAAAATTTGGAAAAATTATGGTGAAAATTGGAATTCAAAGTTGTGAGCTACGAGGATCAAAATTGAAGCTTGATTAAGCTTCCTGAGATCATTTCGAACTAAACCACAACAAAACCGAAGGAATTTGATGCCGTTTTGGTCAAGAACCGAAGCTCTAATGTCTTCGAAAAATCGAGCTTGAATTCGAATGGTTAGAGGTAAGAATTGGTGCAATTGGTTTTGTATTAATGTTCATTATGATCTTAGGCTACTTCCTGTGTGATTAATTTAAGGAAATGGCTTGAAATTGGCTGGAACCCGATTAAGAACCCATCGGGTATTCACTTTGAGTCGAGTGATTTGAGGACCAATATCATGAAATTGTGAATACAGATGCCTAAATAGGATTGAATAGATGAAAACCAGTGAAAAAAATGAAGAAATTGGGTCAATTTTTCTGAGAACGGATCGGGTTGCAGACCCGTATGACAGTAAATCGGGTGAGAATGATGACACTGTAGCATTTACTGTTCATGCGCGTGGCTTTCACGCGCAGCCGCTTGCGGCGGCGCGTGAGGGCGCGTGGTGAGTTTCTAGGGAAATGTTTAACATGTATTTTACTATATTCAATGTAACAAACATTTTGGTATTGATTTCGAGTCAATCGGACATCGTTTCGATATTGTTTCGAGGGTCCGAAGGTTTGGGTTATGTTTTAAATTAATATTTAATTCTCAGAAAATTATGGGAAATTGATATGATATTCATTGAGTCATTAGTGACCTTTCATAATGATTTTGGACAGGATTTGAGATTCCTGGAAAATGTCGAAAATTACAGAAATGCGTGCAGCTCGGAAAGCGAGCGGTTTGGACGGTGTGTGAGTGGACGTTTGTTTTATAAACCATTATGCATGCATAGTTAATTTTTTTACATGATTGATTGCATGATTTGGCTTGCAATGATATCATGGTGATTCAACATGATTAATTATGATTTAATGATTATTTTAATCAATCTTTCGGGCACGTTTTACGAGGAATGTGCAAATGATGTTTTGGGCTAGGCCCAGAGTCAAAAAGGTTTTTAAAAGGATATTGTCGCTTAGTTGATGAGTCAATGACAATTTATGGATTATTTTATGTTTTCAATGTGACTTTACGAATTTACGTGTAAATGGCATTTGGGCTTGAGACCCTGTCGGGAATACTTTTGACTTGGTTTGAAGTCATGGATATGTTTAATATGTGTTTGTGGAATGGATTGTGTTTGTGATTGTGGATACTGGACCATGTTCTGGATGGTGCAAGTGCAGTTCCTAGACGTGACTCGGATGTTGCGTGAGTGCAGTTCCCAGACATGACTGATATGACTCGGATGATGCCTGAGTGCAGTTCCCGAGGTTGGCCTATGCATAGCACAGATGTGACATGTGATTATTGGTGCACTTGTGAATAGTGCGGATTGATTGATTGCTTGATTGATTGATTGATTGATTGTGCACTTGTGAGTAGTGCTGTTTGATGTTGATTGTGATTACATACTGGTATTGAGTACGGGTTTTTGGTCTTTGTGGCCAGGTGATTATATTTTCATATGTTTGGCTAGAAAGCCAGGATTTGATACTGTTCATGTGCTTTGGCTGGAAAGCCGGTGATTGTTATACATATGTGTTACCCTATGCATGCATGGTTTGATAAACTGGAGGGTAAATTTTGTATCTTGAAATGTGTTCAAATGATCTTATTTTTGTCCACTCACACCTTTTCTATTTTTATGACCCTCCAAGCCGTGGAAAAACGTTCGGGGCTGATAGAGAGGCGGAGGCATGAGCGAAAATCAGTGCAGTTATCCCTTGTCTGACAGGTGCTGAAGGGTAGTTTCGGGACTTCAGTTGACTTGTCAGACGGGAGCAGGACCGGGCACGGTTATCAAAGTCCAGTTGGGACTGGTCCTGTCAGTTTGTGTATGCAGGTATTCTTCTAGAGGTGGCAGTTTCGAATAGGGACAAGGCGGCCTGTGAGCTGGTCAAGGAGACACTCAGCTGATCAAACATGATCTCTTTGTCCTTTGAATGTCGAAGAATTTTTTGGAGGTCGACCTAATCCCCTCATTAGGCATCGATTTAACTTAGTGTAAGTTTTTTTGGTAACGTTGGTAAGCGTATTGACTCGCTATATTTTGGTGCAGTTGTGTCCAAAGATGCTGGGAAGCGTATTGGTCGATGAACGAGGTATTAGAGGTGAGCAAGAACATGTCTACCTTAGTCGAGCACGAATTAATGACAAACACAGCTGTGACTCCTCCTCCCCAGGGGTCGTTTTCCAACAAGAAGAGAAAGGAGGCGCTGGTCATAAGTGGGGCGTCCCAATCGTAAGGGCCGCTGGTCGTCGATGAGAGGTCCGCGAATAAGATTAACCACTTGGTTGAGAAGAAAATAAAGTCAAGAAGACAAAAAGGGTTGCCCTCAGGGTGAAAACCATGGTGGCCAATCCTCCTTCTGAGTCGGTTAGTGAGCTAGTGGCCTCAGTCGTCTAGCTTGACCAAAGGGGGAATGATTCTAGACAAACGGTGTAGTCCGAGGTGCCTCAGTCAACTGTTAAGGGAAAGATGTGTGTCTGGGTCAGCCTTCAGTGGGTTGTTGGGCAGATGAGGCAAGCTCAGCTCACGGTGAGTGGGTCTAGGCTCATGTTTCCTAACCCTCATCCCTCGTTCCATGGTCCATCCTACCCCTTTTCGCCATTTTTTACCGCTCCACCGTCACCATCATCATCCTCTGCCACTTTCTCCTTATCCTTTGCCACTATCTCATCATCAAGCTCGGCACCACATGGGTCGACGAGAGGATGAGCTGGCTGACGACTCTCGCGTTGAGCTCGGCTCGTTCACCAAGCAGGGCTTGAAGTGGGATGATGTCTTACTCGGCGTTAGGGAGAAGATGTTGCTACTCATCAATTCCGTGGCTATTAGGTCGTCCATGGAGTTGTCCAAGCTGGATGGTCTGCGTGAGGCCTCGATGAATTAGCGCATCAAAAAGTCTCTCCTCATTGCTTCCCATATTAGTGATTTTCCTGTTTTACACTGTTTTTTTTTTGTTGAGTTACGTTTGCTTACATGTGCTTGGTTTGTATAGTCCCTCAGTGAGATATTTACCAACTATACCTATACTCTGAGGCGGGTTGTTACTGCCGATAAGGAGAAGGAAAAATGTAGAGAACAGTTGGTAGCTCTGCGTCAACAGGCTCAGAAGACTCTAGCAGCAGTAGTAGACAATCAACGAGTTGTCCACTCGGGTAGGGCTATACCTACAAGAGGCCGAGATGGCCTAGGCAGCGTAGACTAAGGCCAACCAGTTGAGGACCGAGCTGGCATGGGTAGAAGAGGAGAAGGATCAGAAGAAGACCGAGGCAGAGTAGATGAAGGTGGAGGTGCAGCAACTAAAAACGGAGGCGGTGGATCGCCAAGTGGAGATAAAGGTTCTGTGGGCGAAGAACACCTCTACCAAGTCAGATGCTTTAACCGAGTTTTTGGGGTTGATAGAGCATTAGAAGAACGTGGATGATTCTATTGGCAGTGGAGTTTATCGGTAGTAGATTCTAACGACGAAGAGGGTGAGTAGGGGGATTCAGAAGTATATTGTGACATCCTTCCTGAGCAAACCGACATGCACTAATTGTTGAGTCAACTGGTCTTCCTTTGACTGGTGTAAGGGCTAGCCATGTGGGAACGACTGCCGATGATGTTGATCAGACGGTCACTCCTCCTACCTAGAGTGTGAATCTGAAGTTGTTTTGACTGACTTGTGCATCTAGGTGGCATAGAATTTCTTTTCTACATTTTTTGTAAGTTGGCTGACCGGAAGGTCTTTTGCCTTTTATCAATGGAACATATTTTTTTTGTGAATTTTACGAAGTGTTGATTTTTCCTAGTATTCCTTTTTGTGTGTGTTTGGTCAGCATGTATTTAAGTTGGCAAATGTATGCTTGTGTGTCTGTAAAGTAGTCTTAGAGCTAGGTGTTGTTTTGAGTTGATGCCTTCATAAATGTCCCCAGTATTTAGGCATTTGCCTCGAGCAAGGAATTTTATTGCATAGACCTCCTAAGTTGTGGAACTCAGTGTATGTCCCTCAGTCCCCTAAGTGTTTGGTCGAGGTGGGGTGCCGATGGGGGGAGCGGAGGCGAAAAATTGTAAGTTTTGTACTTGTAATTTTTTTCGTGACAAGGTCGGAGTATTGTAAGGCTATAGTGTGAGCATTTGTGTGCTCAGCCTGTTTATTTGTTGAGCTGGCCCTTGTAAGTGTTAAGGCATTGCCTTGAAGGTTGGTTAGCATTGGTCCGTATGGGTTGAGACTTGTCCTTATGTAGGCCCAAGTGTTAAGTGGGAACCGTCCACTGTGTATTGTGTAATGTGGTTGGTTCCCCATATACTGAGTAAGTGTGGTACTAAGTGGTAAATGTGCCCAAGGATTAGATCTGTTAGGGGGTAGCTTGGTATATGTTGAGCAAAATAAAGTATGAAAATAAAATTTTATAATTGATAGTTGTTTGTTTTAGACAACGAAGGCTTGTACAATGAGGGCCTAAGTGCGACTTACAAGATTTTGGGCATAGACCAAGCTAGATGTAGTATCTTTTGAGGTGGTTGGCATGGTACGAGTGGCCGAGGGTGTGTCGATCAATGTTAGAGAGTTCGTAAGTGCCTGGTTAGCATATCTTAGTGACCTTGTAAGGGCTTTCTCAGTTGGAATCGAGAGTTCCTGTCGACCGGTGCTTAGTGGCCAGACTGACCTCCCTGAGCTCCCAGTCCCCGACTTGGAAGATGCGCGATTTGACCATGGAGTCACGATATTGGCAGAGCTTTTACTTGTAGGAAACATTGCGGAGCTGGGCCTTCTCTCGGTGTTCCTCTATTAGGTCTAGGTTCAATGCCATCTTGTCATCGTTCTGGTTGGCATCCTAGGTGAGGACTCGGTATGAGGCCTTATGGACTTCAGCTAGGAAGATTACTTCAGTGCCGAAAGCTAGAGAAAATGGCATCTTATTGGTGGCTGTTCGGTATAAGGTTCGGTACGACTAGAGGCATTGGGTAGGATGTCTGCCCATTTTCCTTTTGTTTCTCTGAGCTGAGTCTTCAGAGTGTGTTTGATGATCTTGATAACAGCCTCGACCTAGCCGTTGGATTGAAGGTGAGCAGGGGAGGCAAAACAAAGATGTATCTTATGCCAAGAGTAAAAGGCCCTGAAACGGTGGTTATCAAACTACTTTCTGTTGTCAGTGATGATCGTGTGGGGAGGATGAATTGGCAGATGATGTTGGGGAAGATGAAGGTTTCGATATGAACCGTGGTGATGGTGGTGAGTGCCCTTGCTTCAACCCACTTGGGGAAGTAGTCCACAACGATGACCACATACTCAGTCTGTCCCTTCCTAGCCGACATGTTTCCAATTTGGTCGAGTCCCCATTAGGTGAAGGGACAAGTGCTGAGCATGGGCGTCAAGTTTTCAGGTGGAAGTAGGAAGAACAAGCCAATGCGCTGGTATAACGACCCACCCCGTAATCACATGATTATGAGGAGATTAATGAGATTTAATAAGGGATTATCGTACGATTTGTGGTGAAATGACGATTTTACCCCTGGAAGGGAAAATGTTGACTATTGATCCGAGAGATCATTTGCACGTGGATCGATGTCCATTGCGTAAATCGCAGGATTGCGATTACGTAGACAGGCGGCACGTCGAATTTAGATGTCGTAGGGAAATTCTATGGGTCTAGAACTCTTAAATAATATTTTATAGTGGCACATTTTACGAGAGAATAAGATTGTGTTTGTTTATTTTTGGGACCCAAAATATTTGATTAGGAACCATAGGATGAGTGACAAGTGTCACTCACCCTATGGCCACCACCTTTATCACTTATCTCCCTCATTTCAAATACACACACATAGATGGCCGAAACCCACACCCATACCATTCCATCATCTTCTTGACTGTAGCCTTTCTTTGGTGAGGAGAGTGAGGCTGTTAGGCATAGAGAGAGAGAGAGGAGGGGCGGCAGCCATGGTGGCTGCCTGGAAAACTCGAAAACCCAGGTAAACCTTGAACCCGTGTGTGTTGTTTGTTCGTGTTCGGACTTTGGGACTTTGGAAATGTGGTCTGAGAGCTAGGTTACCTTCATCGAGTTAATACATGTAACGACCCATCTCAAATTTCGGGATTAATTAAGGATTAATTAAGGATTATCGTGACTAATCCCTAATTATTTGAGGAATCGCAGACGGACGGTGTAAAATGATTGACTTTTGACTCAGGGGGTCAAATGCACGAGGCTCGAGGACCGTTACGTAGATCGTGATGTTACGAGTCCATGGACAGGCGGAATGTCGAAATCGAACGTTCGACTGGAAAGTTATGAGTCTAGAACGCATCATGATACTATTCACGTAAACCAAGGAATTGGACACATAGATTGTTTTGATTGGATAAATGTATGTGGAGGGACCACCAGATGAGTGACAAGTGTCACCCATCTAATTGGCCCAAACCCCATTCATTGGGTTATCGTCTTCATCTTCAGCATCATCATTTTTGTGTTTTCCCTCTAATCCCGTGAAACCCATACACCATACCACCCAATCCCACACAAACACCCTTCAATCCTCATCTATTGCTATTAGTTTGTGAATAGAAGTGAGAGGGGAGGCGGATATGATCACGAATGTGGCAACGGCGTGGACCGTCGTGCACGGTGGTCGGAGTTTTGATGGTATGTCTTTTTGGGTTTAAAATGAATTTTTGGTTAGGCTAGGTGTTGATCCTTTTGGTGGCTTGGATGATGATCTAGGGAGTGAGACGAGCTTAGGGGGCTTGGATTCGAGGGAAACGGTGGCCGGAATTGATGGAAGAACAAAGTTGCCAGTGGCTAGTTACTATTCACCCTAGAATAGGTATGATCTAGCCCGTGTTTCATGGTTTTAATTAGGTAGATCAATCCGAAGGACTGAGACGAAGAGATTATGGGAAAATGGCTTTGAATGGTGGTCGGATGAAGTTTTTGGAACATGATCAGGGTCGCGGGTCTAAGTGACCCAATTCAGAGAAACAGGTGACTTGGATGAAGATTGAAGACGATGATGACGTCATCATCTAACAGTTGTCAAAGGGGGTCCAGTAGAAGGGTGAGACGTGTCACATGTCAGTACACAGTCATCACTGACATGTAAGTGACGTGGCCCAATCACAGGCTGCCACATGTCACTAACATGACATTGACTTGGACCAATACGCAGCTGACACGTGGCACTGTCAGATCTGATAGGTGCTAGATCTGACAACTGTCAAACATGACGTCAACGTTGACTTTTTTTGTAGAGTTGACTTTCACATTGACCACGCTCGTGGGGCGCATGAGCACAAATTTTGAGGTGGGACCGGTGTCATTTTAAAGGTTTTGACGATACGAATCCAATGATGGTAGTTTCGAGTCGATCGGAGATCGTTAGGTTGGTCAAATAGAGGTTTTTAGCCTCGGGAAGCGTGTTTGGGACGTGTTTTTGGGCTAGGACTATTCATGGGTTATAGGTATGACCTTTTAGAGTTCGTGAGTCACCTTTAGTATGATTTGGACAGATTCGGAAGTTTCAAGGACTGTGAATTAGCCCTGGAGAGGCTTATGGTATGCATATCGAAATGCAACAAGGACGGTCTATGAGTGGACTTTTTTTTGCTAAATATGATGGATGCATAACTTTTTAAAATGTTTTATAAATGTGATTTGTGATGAATATGATTGTGGTATTCTGTGCTTACATATTTACACGTATTTCGAGGTTTAAGGTTTTATACCGTGTTTATACGTGCTTTTGTTTTCTATGGTGGTTTGATAAACTGATTTCGGATTTGGAAAGATGGAATCGACTTGAAGTCCATTTGATTTAATGAGGTATCGGGTTGAGACCCATTTAGTATGAACTCTCGGGCTGGAGGCCTAGTTGATTATGATATCGAGCATGAGTCCGATTTATGGTGTATGGAAAGGAAATGGATTTAATGGTATTCCGGGAAAGGGCCCTTTTCTAAACAGTTTTGAAAGGATTTTAAAAAATGTTTTCCATATACCATCCTTATATGTGGATATGTGGATGGTTTCCTCCAGCTGTCTGGGACACTAGGGTAGTCATAACGCATTCTCTGCAAGGGGTCATTACACGAAACAGGATTGCTATTATTAGATGTCTGGGATGTCAGACATTTGGAATGTCATAGATACGCTCGGAGAGACCCTGAGCAGCACACGTAGCCTAGACCGCGACATGACGTCTCAGACGTCAGGCGTCTGGGACGTCAGGCATCTGGGATGCCAAGGATTGGTATAAACTATATTTCATTATAATTACGTATTTGTATTTTTGTGTTGTTTAATGGTTTTGGGTTGAGTTCCCACATAGTTTGGTTTTATGGTTTTGGGCTAAGGTCCTAATGATTTGAGGAAGGAAATGACTTTGGTTTAGAAACTATTATATTATATTTGATTTGATTAAGCTAAATGGTTTTTGAATGCATGCATGGTTTTTAATGAAGGGCATAAATGTCTTCTTTATGAAATGATTTTTTATTAACTTATTTATTTTCGTCCACTCACAGTTTTTATGGTTTTTAATGCTCTTCAAGTTAATCGCGGATGCAGCCTGTAGCAGAGACCGAGACAACAAAGTCCTCCACTGATCCTGGCGCACTCTAGAAGACCTGTTTGGGCTAAGGTTTTGGGTTATCCCTTGTTTGGCCATTCGTGTCACACGTGTTTTAGACGAGAGCATGACACATCCCGCGTTAATCCCGGTGGGAATGGGATGGGTCGTGTCAAGATGGTATCAGAGCTAGTTTTCAGTTGGAATCCGATCAGTGCGTGCGCAGGCACAAGACGTGATGTCTCTATGTGGAATCAGCCCATCATCAACCTGAACGTTAAGGTAAACAACATGAGGGTCTAGTGGAAATGAATCGTGGCATTGCTACAGAGTTGATCTGTTCCATGGGTCGACCAGTGCCATGTTTTATAGTGTGATTAAACCCTCCTTAGGGTTAGATATGACGATTTACAGAGTTTAGATCATCTATTGTTCTTGTCCGACTGCTGATGCTGGTCCCAGCAGCTGAGGTCGAGGAAACTATTTTAATTCAATGGTCCGGAAAATACGGGTTCGATAGTTGAGTTGGATATGACGATAATGTGGTGTAACGACCATCCAAGATTCGGTCGTGTTGAGTTGGGAATTGTGTTGCAGGGAGAAACCGGGTTTGAGGAACCCTAGTTTGTGATGTATGGTTCAGAAATGTGAGTAAGCTAGTGGGTTGGATTTGACGACTTTACGAAGTCAAGACCGTGGGATTGGTCAGATTAGGCATTGTGCTGCAGAAGGCAGCTGAGGTCGTGGATGACCCTAGTGCACGACTCTGGTTGAGTCTAGTTGAGACTACGGTGAGTGGTTGGTCGGACACTAAGTGAAATGGTGGGATCCGATTCACGAGTTCCATTATGAGATGATATTTGGGGTCCCGGGGTGGACCGATTAGTAGTGTTGATGCGTGAATACGGAGTCTCCATAACGATGTCTTTTAGTTGTGTCTGCACGAGGTTGTGGCAGAAACGACTATCGAGGGTGGTTGTAGTTGAGATTGTTGAGAATTTGGTGACGTTCGAGGAACATTCTTTTCTTGTATGATTTTTCAAGATGGTTTTGTCAGAGTGGTTTTACCTAAAATTTGGTGAGTTGAGGGAGGTAAAGTTTCTCCAACTTGAGCAGAGGTACGTGATTGTTTCTCGGTATGAGCAGAGATTTGGTTTGGGCTAATTTGCACACCGTGTGACTGCAAGTGCGATAATGATAGAAGATGACAAGCCACGAGCTGAGGGTGTGACTCAGTCGTGAGTTGCATGTGTTCGGTATTTGAGATTCCATAACTAAATCTCGGATAGAGATGGACTGGATGGAATCCAGCAGTGGTTGAGATGTGTTGGGAAGAGTCCCAATAGTGATTGAAATGACTAAGTGGTGATTGGGAGGAATCCCAATGGGAAATTAGTGAATTGGACAAACTAGGTATCCTGAGAGTTTGGTGACTGGTATCTTAGTGGTGGTGAGATTTGAGGCACACCTTGCGTGCTCAGAGGTTGTAACCATAAATGTGGAAATGTGAGAATCAAGTAGTGATGGACGACATCCTTTTGGATGTACATAAACGGTATAAAACATACAGCGCGAGTTGGGTATTAAGTTAGATTGTCTATGGGACACATGAGTGGATATTCCGAAGTTGGTGAAGGAGATTCGGAAGTCACTAAGGGTGACTTCTCATTTTCTACCCATAACAGACGGTGCTTGGTGTTACCAGATGTTGCTTGGTGTCACTAGACGTGGCGAGTGTAGTGGGATTTGTGTTTACACTCACGTAGGATGAATGCTGATGTCATCACCCCACATTGGGAGATGTGACAAGGAGAAAAGATGATAAGAAGTGACTATTACTGATCGATATGAAGTAATTGAAGAGAACCCACAGTCTAGACGTGCTCTATCTTTGGGTGATCTGATCAGATGTGGAAATTTTATGAGAAGTGATGTGACAACTAATGGATTCAAAGAGGATGTAAGACCCTATGACCCAAAATTTGGTCGTTAGCTGGAAGTGAGTTAGTATGGATCCACCTAGGATCAAATGGATCAGGTGGTGTTGTTAGGATCGGCATGTTATGGATCAAGATTGAATGGATCAGGATTGATGGATTGTTGGGTTCGAGATGTTGTTGATCCAGTAGATCATGTGGATCACGATGATTGAGACGATTGTGTCGACTGTGAGTCGAGTGGACAGTCGAGTAAACCGAAGCGAGTTTGGATCACAGGAATGATGAGGTAGAAGAATGCAAGATAGAGGTTGGATATGTGAGTGAGTATGGTCTTGGATTTACTCATTCAGACTAGCAGTGTCAGTGACTGTTGGGCGGAGGCTATCTCCGTGATTGAGGTTTACTGATGGGATTGGCTTCCTTTTGGAGTCAATCTGGTATGAGATGGTAATGGATGTATATGATGTTGGCAGGTATCCGATAGGTTCGGCGTTGGTATGCCTTGCATGATGTGATGGGGACTAGAGTATATGATCTGTTTAGTATAAGGTTGGACAGATAGACTCCAAAATTGAACCGTGATTGGCTCTCAGCCATGTTGTGGACATGGAATGGAGGATGAGTAGATTGGAGCTATATTCATCCATGTAGTGGACTTTATGGATATAGGGGTGTTGTGAGTACTTGTGGTATGCACCTGTTGGTTTATGGAGGACATGGAATGGACGTTGAATACTGTGCACAAGAACAGAGTGAATTTGATGGGTTCAGTGATTGTATAAGCGGGTTCTCAGAACCGTGGTTGGCTAGTGGAACTCTACAATGGAGCTGTGTATCACTGCTGGACAAGTATTCGATGGGGTCAAGTTACATAAAGGTCGAGTTAGATTTCTTTTCATCTTTGAGGGGTCCAATCAGATTGATTTTAGCTTCCATTGAAATTAAAGGTAAGAAATTATTACGGCCAGTTCCCATGTGATTGAGATGTTGGTTTACACATACTTAGGTTGAGTGAGTTGGTGGTTAGTGAGACCATATGACAGGACCCATCCCAATCCCCTCGGGATTAACGCGGGATAACCCTACTCCCGTCTAACACGAAGTGTCAGACAAGGGATATTTCCGACCTTTTCCCTCTCGGGCTATCAGAGTACGCCAGGATCCGGAGGAGGTATGTGATATCTCGGTCTCTGCTACAGTCCACATCCGCTGTCAACCTGAAAGGGAGTCAAAACATTAAAAGCTGTGAGTGGAAAAAACAAGAGTTTATAAAAATAGTTCATAAGAAGACATTTTTACCCTTCACTAAAAAGCATGCATGCATTCGAAAACCATTTATCCGAAAGAAACCATTTGTGGGAACTAAGCCCAAAAACATAATCAAATCAAATCAAATATACAGGCCACCGTCCAAATCCATAAGGGACTCAGCCCAAAACCATATCCATACTGAAACCAAGTACACGGGCCACTGCCCAAATCCTGTGCACATCACATATCACATAACAGATATATCATATATACATATAATTCACACAACCAATCATGTCACGGTTTCCAAAGCTACGCGCGTGCTACCCGGGGTCTCAAACCCAGTCTCTCAGAATCCAAGGTCAATGTCCGTAGACCAATGACCCATCCTGAGGTTATAGTACAAGCCTTCCTGAGAGTAAGGCACCCAACGGGGGCGACTCCTACTCAGTCAGTGCTCCGTGACTACTCTGGGGTCCACCCAGGCCAACGATCCTCCCCAGAGGAGATAATAGAAGTAAAGGAAGGTATATGAACATATATATACATAACATAAATATTCATGCCCGGTTCCCCTGACCCGCCATGATCTATAGCATCCATGCCATTCATATGTATATATAGAAAACATCCTTCATACCTGGTTCCCATAAACCGACATGTACCACAATAACCTTTCCAGGGTTCATGCCAGTTCCCATAAACCGCCATGAACTTGGAAATCCATCTAGGGTCCCTGACCCGAAATCATATCCATAAAGTAACTGGGTCTCATGCTTGAACATATGATATCAGCTGGGCATCGTGCCCTATATCTAAGGATCAGTCACGACTCCGATCGTAGTGATGCGTGCAACTATCCATCCAGGACCGCCCTCAATCCTGGTATGTCGTCGTGAATGTATCAACCGATGCGACCACCACAAGATCATGGTGCACTCATCACCGATTGCTATCCTGAACCGTCTGCACTCTGAAGTTGAGCCTCCGTCGGCTGCCCGACCACAGATCGTGCATCGTGGCCTTTCCGAAAGGAACATATCCTAGGCCGGAGGCAAGCGTCATATCGTCTATTGCCGTGCACCAAGCATCTGCCGCGACCACGACTCAGGCCTGAAGGCCATCAATAGCTTCATATACCTGAGACAAAACCAAATGGGTCTCATACCCGAGTTTATCCTTTTGAAATCCAAAACCATTTCATTTAGACCATCACAGAAATACAGACCCATATAGGCACCGTATAGGGCCGAAACCTCGAAATATGTGCCTATACGTAACCACACATCCAAATGCACTCATGGCATTACCAAACATGTATTAAAACATATAATAAACATTTATGCATGCACCAATTTAGAAAACAAGGTCCACTCACAGACCGTCCGAGCTGCCGCCTCGATATGCATGCCATACGGCTCTCCCAAGCCAATCACTATCATTGGGACTCCCGAACCTGTGTAAATCGTAATATAAGGTTACTAACTACCTTATTAACATCCTACTAAAGCCCCGTAATTTTCCGGTATTTTTAACTATTTTAAATCCCGATGCGAAACCTTCCGATGCCCCGAACATTATCGAGACAGTGTTCGATAGACACGAAACCAGTCCCAAAATGTTCGTTGCATCGAATAGAAGATTTCACGTGTTGAAGACTTTCCCAAAAGGTGAGGCACGTACCCCCACGCGCCCTAGGAACTCCCTGCGCGTGAAGCCCACGCGCGGGAACTATTCATCGTCTCCTTCGTGAGACGAACCGGTTCCTGCAACTTGGATCGGGCCAAACCGGTCTGGACCGGTTCAAGGCCCAATCCTGTTCGTTTTCAGTCCATTTTAATCCCTTTTGATCCTAATACCTTCCTAATCCTATTTCTAATCTTTTTAGACATTAAAAACTAAGAAAACCCCACCAAAACCGTCCCTTCAAACTCGGCCATTGCTGCGAAATATATAAGCACACAAATTAAACGCTCTTGTGACAATTGTAGTAAAGCATGTAAGTGGGGATCGTTCTAGACCGGGGATTAGGAGGGATTGCTAAACACTTGACAACTGACTTAAAAACGTAAAAACAAAGTTTAAAACAGTAATCTTGACTCAAAGAATGCAAAACTAAAGTTTAAAACACTAAAACAAACCAAAAACTCAAAACAGCAACCAAAAGACTCAAAACTGCCTTAAAAACACTTTCTGGGTAGTTTCGAACACCTAACACTAATTTGGACCAAATTGGGTTATAACTTGAATCAAAACACTTAAAAACACAAACTAAAACACTTACTAACTAATATGACACTTCAAAATAAAGGGGGACTTGGTTTTGACGAATTTGAAAACAAAGAAAACAGATTGTAATTAAAACAGATTGTAAAACGAATTTGGATGAAACTATGGATGGAAGGTTAGCTATAGGGTTCTTCTCCACACATGACATACTTGCACATAAACCAATTTCCAGTTGTTCTTTCGATAAATCATGGAACTCAACACCCCAGGTTAATTAGGTCCGCTTAAATTAACCTTCAAGTTCTCATTAAGCAATAAGAGAACTATAAGTATTGGCTAGGCATTCGTACTATGATGAGCATGAAACTCGTGCCAAGAATTCATTTAACGCGATCGTTTATAAGCGACCTTCACTACTTGTGAATATAAGATTGTAACTATTAGGTGAAACTCCCTTATACTCTAGCATCATATTCATGCATGAAAACTAAGCGTGCACTCTTAATAAACATACACGAATAAGTTATCAATCAAGCAGTTAAACGAATTGGATTCACAACTTATGAATTCACAACTAAAGGTAATCAATTGATATTGCAAGTATGTACATGGTTTCGAATCACCCCCTAACTAAGAGGGGTTTAGTTCCTCATACTCACAACACAGAGATTATTGAATTGAAACATTGAAAATAAAAGAAAGAAAACACCTAAACGTTCCAGCAATCCTCAATTGAATAGAAAACACATTCAAGGCACTCCTCCCTCCTCTTTGTTGCGACACAAGGGATGGTGGTGAGTTGTGGTGGTTATGGATGATGTAGAACGGTGGAAAAGTGTCTAGGATGGGTGTATGGCACAGAAAGGAAGGTTTTTGGGTCAAAAAATATGGAGATTGGTGAAGGATGGTGGTTGCAGAGAATGGGTGAACTTTTCTGGCGTGAATGGTGAGAGAATGGTTGAGTCCCCCCATTGAGAGAATGGAATGGTGCTGAATAAATATCCCTAGGGTGCGACCAAACAGATTTTATTTAAAGGGAAAGTAATCTCAGCCCTCTTAATTTCTGGAACAATTTAGGAAAACAAATCAAGAGAAAAAAAGGCAATTAAAATCAAAAATTAAGAGAGAGCAGGAAAGGGGGGATGTGGCAAAGAATTTGGGAAACAGTTTTGGGAAATTAAAACCCCCAACTTAATTAGATTAACAGAAATTAACTTAAAGATTCTATAAAAAAAAAAAGAAAAACAAATCAGGAAATTAAAGGAAATAGGTTAGGTGGCTTAGGATCAGGAATTAGGAAAGATGGGCCTCCCTTGCCCGGCAAGGACTTTAGGACAGGTTTAGGCTTCTAGAACAACCAATTAAGTGTCCTAAAATGTTTTGGAATCCTTTTGTGGCTGGAACTTAGGTGAATTAGGATTAGGAATGTTTAGAGCCAAAATAGAAACTCCCAAGAATGGAACCCTCCAAGAATAGAAACCTTCAAGAATAGAAACTTGGTTTCTAAATCTGAACTCTTTGTTCTTCATTTCATTTCTTCACTCACTCCTAGCCTCCTTTGGTCTTCACTTTCGTCCATTCCTTTTGCTCCAAGCATGTGATATCCATTCCAAGCCCAATTATGCTCCAAAAGACTCCAAAATGCACCTTCTTGCACACTTTGCCCATAGAACCTGAAAACACATGAAATTGGATTAAAAGACTAAAATAACTAAGAACTAACAACGTAAATGCACAAGAACATTGCTAACTAAGTCGCATAAATATGCTCCTATCAGTCATGCTCCCCTGTTTCAACTGAAGGAACTCCGCCTCTTTGGCATCTCGAAAAGAGCGAGGATAATACTGGTCTAAGAATCGCTCCCGGAAAGTATCCCAAGTCACGGTATGAGCGTCCCAACCTGACAACTCCAGCTTATACCACCACTCATACGCTGCGCCGTCTAACAGAAAAGTAGCCAACAATACACGATCTCCTGGAGGACAATCCATCACCCCAAAAATCCGCTCAAGCCGGGTGATCCATCGGTGAGCTTCCTCTGGGTCTGCCCCACCACTGAACGTAGTAGCCCCGAGCCGCTGGGCTCGCTCAATCGACGCACTCTCCGCTTCTTCAGGTCGTGGAAAGGGTTCACGTCTCGGAGGCATGGTCGAACGTACGCTGAAAGAGGCATAGAGTTAGTAAAATAACCTAAAAACGACCTTATTCCGACACAAACCGACAAACCTATGCTCTGATACCAATTGTCAGGACCTGTCCCAAATATCATCTCGATACCCGGGACGAACCCTGCTCCCGTCTAACAATCACACTTAAAGTACCAAAATAACCTCAACACCACTATAAGCATAACTATCAGACAAGGGAGTAAATAAAATACAACTATAAGTCAGAGCATAGTTCATACAAAATGGGCACAAAATCCTACTAAGCTAGTTTCGCAACGGAAGAACGTCGAAAGCTCTATGCCTCGATTCTTGCCTCAACGTTCACCCCAGCGCTATCACCACGACCTGGAGGGAAAATTTAAAACCGAAAGGTGTGAGTGGACTAAAATAAATAAAAGTTCAAAAACAATTAATCATCAAATCAGGGTTAAGAAAATAATAGTAATATTTTTCCCTCTGTTTTAAAAACATGCATGCCTAACGAAGTATCAGAAAACCACGACATAAAACAGTATAATCCATATCATAAAACCAAATATATCAATGCCAAGTCCGATCAAACCTGTTGGGTCTATCCGCGTCTTTAAACTCAACCAGGCCTCAAATGTAATTCAAGTCTATAAATTCCCGAGGCTTTAAACTCAATAGGCCTACGGGGGTAATATCGTAAATATCCGAGTCTTTAAACTCAATCCGTGCCCGTCCCCCGTCAATCAGAATCCGGGTCTTTAAACCCAATCCAGATCCAGCAAATCCAATCCAAAACCAATTCTAAAATTTATCTCCAAATCCGAATCCGAAATCACTGGTCTGATGCCCTTCCGGCATCTAGAACCGTCATTCCGAACCCAAATCCGGAATTCCACAAAATCCAATTTTAAAACAAAACCGGATTGCCAAAATCATGTCTCAGAATTCATTATAACCATCAGAACACAATTATAATTTGAAATCCCAAAGTATAGCATCAAAATCAGAAATCTAGCTTTTTCTCGAAAAATGTGCAAAAGCCCGAAAATGTCTCGAAAAACGTGCAAGCATATCCATCACATATAATCATCATTAACAAGAATAAAAACATACTTAGAATCATAAAATATAAATAAAAACAGTTAGGCATGCTCGTAAGAAAAGAAAGAGTCCACTCACGAATCGGAAATTGTCAATCGCGCTCCGTGCGCTCCTCGACCGTGTCAGGCGTCTCCCGTCCTGTAAATAGGCACCAAATAGGGTCACAAATACATCAAGGATACTAACCCTAATTTCCCCCATTTTTTGGGAATTTATTTGTAATTTAAACTTAGACCCTAAACCGTTCGGATTCCCGAACCATCCCGTAACATCGTCCGATTAACCCGAAAATCACACCAATGGATTCTTTAGGACATTTAGAACCAAAACCATGTTGAAAGTTTGGCCGGAATCCTCCCCACGCGCCGCCTAAAGTGGCTGCGCGTGGGCCTCACGCTCATGCTACAGTGCTTCTTCTTCCTCGAGTCACCCGGTTAAACTGTGTTGAACCGGCGTGACCGGTTCTCCACCGTTCCTCCACCATTCTTCTCCCTTTCAATCCCAATAGCATCGTCCAGTCCCCAGCAATCCTTCCCCCTCCTAACCTTTGAAAATCGAAGCCTAAAACCCCTCGACTTCACCGTCGAAACAGACGGCCCGTGAGCCCTGTTTTGGCCGCTGGCCACCCAGGTCCTCCCTTGTCACGGCACTACACTCAAACGACTCCTGGGACCTCCAGGAGTCTCACCCTAACCTCCAAAACCTTCGACTCTAGCCCTAAGTCCACGACTTTTGAACACAATAAAAACGGGAAAACAGGGGATTCAGGGTATACCTTCGATTCTCACTCCGCCGTCTGCACCACCGCGTGCCACGGTGCTCGTTGAGTCCCCTACCGTCTTATAAGCCTCCTATTGCCTTGGATTAAGCCACCACACGGCACAACCACCGCCACAGTCCCACCGTCTCTCTGTTTTCTCAGAAATCACAGCCTTCCATCGCCGTGTCTCTGTGCACGATTTCCACTCCCTGACTCGATCACCAACCTCTTTTCTTCTTTCTTTCACTATCACAACTCACCAAATTATCACACCCTCACAGAATCGATCACTCCCTCTCAATCTTCACTCTCTGTTTTCTGTTTCTCACAGCCAAGGTGCACGGGTTTGAATGCGTACAATGTGTGGCCGTGCACACATAGACTCTCCTAGAAGCCTCTAGCTCTCTCCCACGTGTCCACCTCCTCATGGACCAACACAAAATATCCAAGCCCACTCAGCCACTTGGCCTTATCTGATTGGGCTTAAGGGGTGACTTTTGACAACGTGCCGCCTAAATATGTGCCGCCTTATCTGAGTGGACTCTTCGGGCGGGTCCGATGACAATGTGCCGCCTGTCGTTGTACTCAGGACGTCGAGACCTATCTAACGGTTCTCGATCTACGTGAAAATCACAAGTCCACTAAAAAGTCAACATTTTCCCTCTAATAGCCAAAATTACGGTAACGCCCTCAATCTTCCTAACGTCATAACTTTTTCTCCGATTGTCCAAATCGGACAGGCCACTTGCCTACGGACTCGTGACGTCCCTAGCTACGTCACAGTCAATGGTCAACATTCATCCAACCGGTAAATCAAAAAGTCAACTTTTGAGCCACTATTCACAAGGGCAAAATCGTCCTTTTACACAAATCCTTTACAAAATTACATTTTTACCCTTCCCGAAGGTACGGGTTGTTACACGAGGGCATTTTGGTAATTTGGGTGACTTTTGACCCAGGAGATCCGATGGATGAGGGCCAAGGACCATTACGTAGATCGAGACGATACGAATCCGTAGACAGGAGGCACGTCGAATTCGAACATTCGACGAAGAAGTTAAGGTTCACGGAAGTACGAAGGTACTATTGCACGAAGTTCGAGATAGCTTGGGTTTTGTCCTAAGTGGGGCCCAAATTTTTATCCCAAGGCCCAATGAATGAGTGACAAGTGTCACTCATCCACTGGACATCATTTTCACTCATGCATCCACCTTCCCCGTGCATCGATCATTTTCACCCTTTTCAAACCCAAAACCGATCCAACCTCCACTGACAGGACCCGCCCCGATCCCACAGGGACCACAAGGGGACGTGCCCTGCTCCCGTCTGACACCCAATAATTCATACCAATTTTAACCTCAAACATCAATTGCATAAATAAACAAATTAAAGTTATACATCAAATCCGAATTAAAAAAATGTCAGACAAGGAATGAAATCCAAAATTTCAAGTTGTGAGCACGACTCTAACATAAACCTGCGGGTACACCACCCAACAGGGATTCAGGTACGCAGAAGTAGATCTATGCCTCAGCCTCAGGTTCCTCCTCTACCTCAGTATCACGACCTGGAGGGGTTACCAAAACATTAAGGGTGAGTGGGCCGAGACTCAAGTTTATAAAATCATTTGATAAGTAAAACATATAATTTACCCCTCCGTTTTCCAAACATGCATGCATCCGTAATTAAAACCATCAATCATATAATATGAACCATAAGGCATATAATAAAACCATAAGTATAATTTTAGTTGCTGCACTATACACTCCAATCCCGACATCACCTGATGTTTGACGTTCTTGACGCCTAATAAGGTCACAATAATAAGGCTACGCGTGCCACTCGGGTCTCAATTTCCGAGTTAAATCCCCGAATCCCGTTCGGGTACAGCATCACCTGATGCAGCATCACCGGATGCTAACGTCATAGACGCTGGACGTACTAGACGTCCGTGACCTCTCCGGGGTACCTCGCCGGAGGAGACAATATAATATGAAAGGATCTATACAGTGCAGTACCAAATACATTTTATTGATATCAACATGCAAAGCATATATATACATAGATAAAATCCGAACCAATCATTAAGTTTCATCAGACGGGTCTCAAGCCCAAATACCGTGAAACGTGCCATAACCATATTTTCCGTATCATCAAAACCATTATTGTTTTAGCATGTGAATAAGTATAATAAACCAGAAAACATTTATGCACGCAAGGGTTTAAGAAAATGGCCCACTCACAGTACGATCCCGCGGTGAACCTGCGCGTACGAACTTGTACCGGGATTATCGTACAATTCCTGTCAGTCCAAATCACACGTAAGGGTCACTACAAGTCTAAAATGTTTAACCACAAAGTCCGAAATAGAAACCGGCTTGGGGAATCCGTCGACACGTTTCCCGAGGCAACCGGCCCTAAACTGACCCATCAAAAACTATCTCAGATCAACATGGTTAATTCACCAAAAATGTTCAGAATGATGAGAGGGATAAAATTCATGTTGATCGTGATCGGAGATAAGCCCCAACGCGCCCTCACGCGCCGCCCAAAGTGGCTGCGCGTGAAAGTCACGCGCCTGACACTGTAGCTACAGTGTCAGCACCTTCACCCGTTTGTCTGTAATTCGGGCCTGCCACCCGCGGCTTGACCCGGTTAATTACCCATCAATTCCTACTCGATTTCAATCCAATTTGATCCTAACATGTTAATTAAACATTCAATTTAAGTTCTGGGTTATTAATTTGCCAAATCGAATCCTCAAACGGCCCTTCGACCCGTGATCATCCAAACGGGTTGATCACCCCAACTCACTGGTTTCTAAACCGAAATCAAATTAACCTTACATGAAGCATCATAGTATCACAACGAACTGGAAAACACACTCAATTGAATCAACACTCACCTAGAAGTAGTCGTCCAAACCTCTGAAATTCTTCTGAACACGGCAGTCACCGTCCCAGCTCACCCGTGGCTGGTTGCCTTCGATTTTGATATGGTTGTGTTCCAAATACTCCCAGAAAGCTTACTCTGTGATTAGATTGGCCCAACACACCGTAGAAATTAAACACTGATTTTCCCTCCAATTTTTCCAGAAATGGCTTCTCTGGTTTTCCTCACCCGTTCTTAGTTATGACAGCATCAGAGTGATGCTCAAGCACGTTCTAATTGGTTTTAAACAATTTCAAGCCGTCCCAGAGGCTCGTGGGTGTCCAATTGTCCACTGAAAAATGTTCCCCGAAAAGCTTCGATCTTGAATTAATCAATTGATCGTGCAGGCTGGACGGCTCAGACCACGTTCAAAAGCAAAAGACAACCCATACATTCCAGCACATGATAGCATAATCAATTGCATGATAGAACCGCCGAACATGGTGGTGCCGCCCATGTCCCCCGCGGTCTGCTACAGTAACCAGGGTAAAAAGACCAAAATGCCCTTGGTTCAATAATTACCAAAATACCCCTTACTTCCTAGACCCGTAACTCAGCCATACGAAGTCCGATTTTGGCGTGCCGCCTGTCTACGGACTCAGGACGTCGAGACCTGCCTATCGGTCCTTGAGTCGCGTGAAAATTAATTGTCAAACGAAAAGTCAACATTTTCGCCTGTGAAGTCCAACTTACGGTAATGCCCCTGAACTTCCGATAGTCATAACTTTTTCCCTGATTGTCCGAATTGGACGTGCCACCTGTCTATGAACTCGTGACGTCCCGTACTACGTCACGGTCATAGGTCAAAGTCCATTTAACTCATCAATCAAAAAGTCAACAATTTGGTCATACCAATCACAAGGGTAAAAGCGTCAATTCACACATTAAATTGCAATATTAAAATCCTCGAATGTCCGGGGTGTTACAACCTTCCCCCTTAAGAAATTTCGTCCCAAAATTTCAAGGAAACAAATGAGGAAATTGTTCTCGCATCTGAGCCTCAGGCTCCCATGTGGCTTCTTCCACATTCTGGTTTCTCCAGAGAATCTTCACGAGAGGGATCGTCTTCCGACGTAGTACCTTGTCTTTCCGATCCAAGATCTGTACGGGTTGTTCATCAAAGCTCAAATCCTCCCGTAGTTCAACAGTATGTTCCCCAAGTACATGAGAAGCATCACGTACGTACTTCCGTAGCATCGATATGTGGAAAACATCGTGAACTCTAGATAGTTCTGGAGGTAGCGCCAATCTGTATGCAACTCTGCCAATTCTCTCCACGATCTCATAAGGTCCGATAAAACGCGGACTCAGTTTCCCCCGTCGACCAAATCGGATAATCCCTTTCCACGGAAATAACTTCAGGAAGAAAAAATCTCCCACTTCAAATTCCAAGTCTCGAATCCGTCGATCGGCATAACTCTTCTGGCGATCCTGTGCCGCCTTCAGTCTCTCCTTGATAACACGAACAGTTTCCATGGTTAAGTCCATCAATTCCGGCCCTATAGCCGCTCGCTCTCCTATCTCCGTCCAGCAGATAGGTGTCCTGCACTGTCGACCATACAGTGCCTCATAAGGTGCCATCCCGATGCTTGCCTGATAGCTGTTGTTGTAAGCGAATTCCATCAATGGCAAATGAGTATCCCAAGAGTCCTGAAACTGTAGTACACATGACCTCATCATGTCCTCCAGGGTCTGAATAGTTCTTTCAGACTGCCCATCGGTCTGTGGATGGAAAGCAGTACTGAAACGTAGGGTTGTTCCCAGAGTAGCTTGCAAACTCCGCCAGAACCTGGAAGTGAAACGCGGATCACGATCGGACACGATCGATTCCGGCGTACCATGCAATCGTATGATTTCCTTCACAAACAACTAAGCCAGTCGGTTAGGTTTATAGGTCTCCTGAACTGGCAGAAAATGGGCTAATTTGGTTAACCGATCCACGATCACCCATACTCCGTCCACTCCACTCTGAGTCCTTGGTAACTTAAAGACGAAGTCCTTGGTGATGTGATCCCACTTCCACTCGGGAATCGGAAGTGGCTGCATAGCCCCATACGGTCTCTGCCGTTCCGCCTTAACCTGCTGACAGGTTAAGCATTTTCTTACGAACTCAGCAATATCCTTCTTCATTCCTGGCCACCAATAATGGTTCCGGAGGGTACGGTACATCTTTGTACCTCCCGGATGCATAGCATAGGCCGAACTATGGGCCTCCTCAAGAATCTCAGCCCGTAACTCTGCCACTGCAGGTACACACAAACGGTCCAACTTCACCAGTGCTCCATCATCCCGGATGGTAAAATCCTGTCTCCCATCCGCATCGACCTCAATTCTGTAAATACAGAGTATCGGATCCTGAAGTTGTGCTTCGATGATCCGATCAATCAGTACTGGTCGTACATGGAAGCTGGCCAACAAAGCTCCATGCTCATCCTTACCCAAAATAACTCCCACCTTCCGGAGTTCCACCAGTAAGGGAAGATACACCATCCCCAGGTGTGCAACTGATCCCGCTGATTTTCTGCTGAGTGCATCCGCCACCACATTGGCCTTACCCGGATGGTACTCGATCGTACAGTCATAGTCCTTCAGCAGTTCCAACCATCTCCGTTGTCTCATGTTAAGCTCCTTCTGAGTGAATAGGTATTTAAGACTCTGGTGGTCGGTGTATATCCGACACGTTGCACCGAATAGATAATGCCTCTAGATTTTGAGAGCATGAACCATCGCCGCCAACTCCAAATCATGGGTAGGGTAGTTCAACTCGTGGGTCTTCAGCTGCCGGGATGCATAGGCGATAACCTTGCCAGTTTGCATCAACACGCAGCCCAGACCTTGCAGCGATGCATCACTGAAGACCACAAACTCTCCACTGTCATCCGGAAATGCAAGGACAGGTGCAGTGGTCAATCGATCCTTCAACTCTTAAAAGCTCCGATCGCACTGCTCGTCCCAGATAAACTTCACTCCTTCCGAGTCAAACGAGTCAATGGTGCCGCAATTTTGGAGAAACCCTCCACGAATCTTCGGTAGTAACCTGCTAACCCGACGAAACTCCGCACCTCGGTCACTGTTGTCGGTCTAGCCCAGTTGGTCACCGCTTCTGTTTTCTGGGGATCCACGCAAATCCCATCCGTCGATATCACGTGTCCCAGAAAACCAATACTGCTCAGCCAAAACTGACACTTGCTCAGTTTGGCGTACAATTGTTCTTGTCTCAGCCTTTCCAAGACCAACCGTAGATGTTCCTCATGTGCACGGGCGCTCCGCGAGTACACCAAAATATCATCGATGAACACATTCACGAACTTATCCAGGTAGGGTCGGAAGACCCGGTTCATCAAATCCATGAATGCTGCTGGAGCATTCGTCAACCCAAAAGGCATAACCAGGAACTCGTAGTGTCCATAACGGGTTCGAAAAGCAGTTTTCGAAATATCCTCCTCCGAAATCCTCAGTTGGTGATACCCAGACCGCAAATCAATTTTCGAGAAGCACTGAGCTCCCCGCAACTGGTCAAAAAGGTCATCGATTTTGGGTAGAGGATACTGGTTCCTCAGCGTCACCTTGTTGAGTTGTCGATAGTCAATACATAAACGGAGACTTCCCTCCTTCTTCTTCACCTTGTTGGGTCGGACATATCCCAAATCCACTAACTCCTGCAATTGAGTCTTGAGTTCTCGTAACTCGGCCGGCGCCATCCGGTATGGTTCCTGGGAAATAGGTCGGGTACCCGGGAGTAGTTCAATAGTAAACTCGATCTCCCGCGATGGTGGCAATCCAGATAAGTCTTCCGGGAACACATCCGGAAACTCACATACCACCGGTATCATGTCGATACCCGGAGTATCAACCTGTTCCGACACAACATGCGCCAGATAACCCTGGCATCCCTTCCGTAGAAGTTTGGTAGTAGTAAGTGACGAAATCACTTCAGGAGGCGGACCATCACGTTCCCCCTGAAAGATAACCTCCAGCAAACCCGGGCTCCGCAGAATCACTTGCTTGCTACAGCAGTCGATGAACGATCCGTGCTCCGACAGCCAATCCATCCCTAGGATTATATCGAAGTCGTGGACATCCAGAATAATTAAGTCTGCTGGTAAATCCACATCCTCAATTCTTACCGGGCACCTCCGAATCACCTGATTCACAAGGTACACGATGCCCATCGGGGTGCCAACACCCATTTCACAATCTAAAGTCGATACCACACAATCAAGCATACCAGCACAACTTTTCGAAATAAAAGAATGTGTAGCCCCCGCATCCATCAATACACGTACAAGAAGGTTTAAGATATGTAGTGTACTTGTGACCACGCCTGGGGCAGTCCTCGCCTGCTGCTGGGTCATTGCAAACACTTGGGCCCTCGGCCCTCCGTTCCGTCCGCGCCCGCGCGCTTCGCCCAGCACCACGGTCACCTCCCTGACCGCGACCTCCATTAGTGTGGGAAGCCGTGCTCTGCACCACACTAGAGCCCCCAGCGTCATTGTTCTTGGACAACTGCGGGCAATCACTGGCATAATGGCCCTCCTCTCCGCAAGCAAAACAAGTTACTGGCCTTGGCCTGTCCGAATGCCCGCCAGAAGCACCGCTCCAAGATGAGCGTTGCCCAGAGTTGTATCCAGATCCTCTGCCCTGAGAGCCTCCACGTCGACCTGACCAGCCACGACCCTTGAAGGATGAGGGTGCTCCCCTGTAGCCCCCTCCCTTGTTGTTCTTATGGACCGATGGCCCACGATGTGGGCGATCCTGACGTCGCCCCTAGCCCGAAGGTTGTCGTGTCTGGTGTGCCGCCAGACTGGCCTCGACACGCACCGCAACGTCGACCATATCTCTCAGAGAAGCATGAGTAGTAGCAGTCACACTTGCCCAGATCTCCCCTCGGAGTCCAAGCTCGAACCTTTGGCATTTGTCCTCCTCCGTGCTCACGAATGATGCAGCGAACCGGGAAAGTTTCCCGAAAGTTTGCTCGTAGTCCGCAACGGACATATCACCCTGCTCCAGTCGCAGGAACTCAGCCTCCCGTGCCGCGCGGAACGATCGCGGGTAGTACTGGTCCAGAAATCTGGAACGGAAAGCTTCCCAAGTAGTGGTATGGACAGACCACCCAGACATTTCGAGTCTGTGCCACCACTGGTAGGCTCCTCCTTCCAGTAAGAAGGCCGCCAAGGTCACTCGTTCGCCCGGAGGGCAGTGCATCACCGAGAAGATCCTCTCCCACTTGGTGATCCAATCATGAGCATCCTCGGGGTTTGATCCCCCGCAGAAAGGAGTGGCTCCCAAACATTGAGCCCTTTCAATGCTCGCGCATTCCATCTCCCTTTCCAGATCCTCGTCCGTTCGAATATGAGGAATTCTCCTAGGAGGCATAACCAACTGTCAAGAGGCATAGATCAGAAAACAATATTCTTAAAAGTCGAAAAGTAACTAGTACTAATCGCTAGTCTACCATGCTGACCATACCCTAGTACTGACCACAACCTAGTGCTCTGATACCAAGCTGACAAGACCCGCCCCGATCCCACAGGGACCACAAGGGGACGTGCCCTGCTCCCGTCTGACACCCAATAATTCATACCAATTTTAACCTCAAACATCAAATGCATAAATAACCAAATTAAAGTTATACATCAAATCCGAATTAAACAAATGTCAGACAAGGGATGAAATCCAAAATTTCAAGTTGTGAGCACGATTCTAACATAAACCTGCGGGTACACCACCCAACAGGGATTCAGGTACGCAGAAGTAGATCTATGCCTCAGCCTCAGGTTCCTCCTCTACCTCAGTATCACGACCTGGAGGGGTTACCAAAACATTAAGGGTGAGTGGGCCGAGACTCAAGTTTATAAAATCATTTGATAAGTAAAACATATAATTTACCCCTCCGTTTTCCAAACATGCATGCATCCGTAATTAAAACCTTCAATCATATAATATGAACCATAAGGCATATAATAAAACCATAAGTATAATTTTAGTTGCTGCACTATACACTCCAATCCCGACATCACCTGATGTTTGACGTTCTTGACGCCTAATAAGGTCACAATAATAAGGCTACGCGTGCCACTCGGGTCTCAATTTCTGAGTTAAATCCCCGAATCCCGTTCGGGTACAGCATCACCTGATGCAGCATCACCTGATGCTTAGCGTCATAGACGCTGGACGTACTAGACGTCCGTGACCTCTCCAGGGTACTTCGCCGGAGGAGACAATATAATATGAAAGGATCTATACAGTGCAGTACCAAATACATTTTATTGATATCCACATGCAAAGCATATAAATACATAGATAAAATCCGAACCAATCATTAAGTTTCATCAGACGGGTCTCAAGCCCAAATACCGTGAAACGTGCCATAACCATATTTTCCGTATCATCAAAACCATTATTGTTTTAGCATGTGAATAAGTATAATAAACCAGAAAACATTTATGCACGCAAGGGTTTAAGAAAATGGCCCACTCACAGTACGATCCCGCGGTGAACCTGCGCGTACGAACTTGTACCGGGATTATCCACAATTCCTGTCAGTCCAAATCACACGTAAGGGTCACTACAAGTCTAAAATGTTTAAACACAAAGTCCGAAATAGAAACTGGCTTGGGGAATCCGTCGACACGTTCCCCGAAGCAACCGGCCCTAAACTGACCCATCAAAAACTATCTCAGATCAACATGGTTAATTCACCAAAAATGTTCAGAATGATGAGAGGGATAAAATTCATGTTGATCGTGATCGGAGATAAGCCCCAACGCGCCCTCACGCGCCGCCCAAAGTGGCTGCGCGTGAAAGTCACGCGCCTGACACTGTAGCTACAGTGTCAGCACCTTCACCCGTTTGTCTGTAATTCGGGCCTGCCACCCGCGGCTTGACCCGGTTAATTACCCATCAATTCCTACTCGATTTCAATCCAATTTGATCCTAACATGTTAATTAAACATTCAATTTAAGTTCTGGGTTATTAATTTGCCAAATCGAATCCTCAAACGGCCCTTCGACCCGTGATCATCCAAACGGGTTGATCACCCCAACTCACTGGTTTCTAAACCGAAATCAAATTAACCTTACATGAAGCATCATAGTATCACAACGAACTGGAAAACACACTCAATTGAATCAACACTCACCTGGAAGTAATCGTCCAAACCTCTGAAATTCTTCTGAACACGACAGTCACCGTCCCAGCTCACCCGTGGCTGGTTGCCTTCGATTTTGATATGGTTGTGTTCCAAATACTCCCAGAAAGCTTACTCTGCGATTAGATTGGCCCAACACACCGTAGAAATTAAACACTGATTTTCCCTCCAATTTTTCCAGAAATGGCTTCTCTGGTTTTCCTCACCCGTTCTTAGTTATGACAGCATCAGAGTGATGCTCAAGCACGTTCTAATTGGTTTTAAACAATTTCAAGCCGTCCCAGAGGCTCGTGGGTGTCCAATTGTCCACTGAAAAATGTTCCCCGAAAAGCTTCGATCTTGAATTAATCAATTGATCGTGCAGGCTGGACGGCTCAGACCACGTTCAAAAGCAAAAGACAACCCATACATTCCAGCACATGATAGCATAATCAATTGCACGATAGAACCGCCGCACATGGTGGTGCCGCCCATGTCCCCCGCGGTCTTCTACAGTAACCAGTGCAAAAAGACCAAAATGCCCCTGGTTCAATAATTACCAAAATACCCCTCACTTCCTAGACCCGTAACTCAGCCATACGAAGTCCGATTTTGGCGTGCCGCCTGTCTACGGACTCAGGACGTCGAGACCTACCTATTGGTCCTTCAGTTGCGTGAAAATTAATTTTCAAATGAAAAGTCAACATTTTCGCCTGTGAAGTCCAACTTACGGTAATGCCCCTGAACTTCCGATAGTCATAACTTTTTCCCTGATCGTCCGAATTGGACGTGCCACCTGTCTATGAACTCGTGACGTCCCATACTGCGTCACGGTCATAGGTCAAAGTCCATCTAACTGATCAATCAAAAAGTCAACAATTTGCCCGTACCAATCACAAGGGTAAAAGCGTCAATTCACACATTAAATTGCAATATTATAATCCTCGAATGTCCGGGGTGTTATATCCACCCCCAAAACCAAACCCTTGTACTATGTTTGAGTGGCCAGAGAGTAAGAGAGGGACTGAGGAAGCAAAGGACGGTGGCTGGGAGCTGGCTGGGCCGCCGTGCACGGCGGTGAAGTCCACGAAAACCCGATAGCTTAGTAAAGCCTATTTTCCACTTTATTTTGATTTCAATGTTTTGGATTGTTTTGGATCATTGGGATGGAGTTAATGGGTTAGTAGGAGGGTGTTAAGTGAATTTTAGGAAGGTTAACGACTGTGAAAACCATGGGAGGAAAATGGAAAACTTGAATCGTGAGGTTCAATTTGGAACCATGGGTTTTAGGTGTTGTTGATTAGTTTTAAGGATTGGTTTGGATAGGAAACTTGAAAATATTATGTTTAGGATCGAAAAGGAGAAGATTGGACGAAAAATGAGGGGTCTAGAGGGCCGGACCGGTCACGCCGGTCCAGCTGGACCGGACTGCACAGTCGAACGGGTCGGACCGGTCTGTTGCAAGGAAGAAGATAAACAGTACCCTGTGCGTGAGGGCCACTCGCAGGGCCTGTCTTGGGCACGTGAGGGCGCGTGTCCAATCCTTTGGGGACGTGTTCAACACAAGAAACCTTCTGGTCAATGTAACGAACATTTTGGGACTTGTTTCGTGTCAATCAGACATCATTTCGATATAGTTCGGGACGTTCGAAGGTTTAGGTTCGTGTTTAAAAATAGTTAGAAATTCCGAAAAATTACGCGGCTTTAGTGAGGGGTTATATAAGTAGTTAGTAACCCTCTAAATTAATTTGGACATGTTCGGGAATCCCGGAGGTGACGTTTGACTCGGGAGACGATTATGGCACGCGTATCGAGGCGCGACTTTGGACGGTCTGTGAGTAGACCTTTCTTTCGAACTTGATGCAAGCATAAATGTTTTATAAGTGTTTACAATTTTTTTTTGTGATGCCATGAGTGCATTTGTTTGTGGTAGCCTAGGATTACGTATTTGCACGTATTTTGAGATTTCTGGTTTTATACGATGCTTATACGTTCTAGGTTTTCAACGAGCGTTTCTTAAATGGATTTTGGATTTGGAAATATGAAATCGGGCATGAGACCCATTTGATTTACAAACTCTTGGACTTGGAGTCCATTTGATTTGACGAGGAATCGGACCTAGGGTCCTTTTGAACGATATGATCGGACCGAGGGTTCAGTTGGTTTACGATTTGGGTTTGAGGCCCAGTTAGTGGTACTATCGGGCTTGATGCCCCGTTGATTTATGATAGCGGGCCTGAGACCCATTTAGTTGAGATATCGGGCTTTAGGCCCCGTTAGTTGTGAAATCCGACTTGAGGTCCTGTTGCTTTATGGTTTCGGGCTTAGGGCCCAGTTGATTGTAACATCGGGCTTGAGTCCTAGTTCATTTTATGAAAGGTGTATTCGGGCATGAGACCCTGTTGAACTGTGGATTTAGGCCGAGGCCGGTGAAAATGGTTTTGAATAGGATTCTAGGAATCCTATTGATATGAATCGGGTATGAAACCCAATTAAGAAATGTGATTTGAGAAAGAAAGAAAAGAGTATTTGAAAATGTGAATGAAACCCTCCATATGTTTATATGGCCTCCTCTAGACGTCGACCTGGAGAGTCACGATCCACAGACCAGAGTGGGTATCCCCATAGGGATCCCGTTCCAGGAGTGGTGGTTACTCATGTTGTGGTCTCGGACCAGATTCCGGAGAGATTTGTGGACTAGATCCAGAGAGAGAGCTCGGACTAGATCCAGAGATTGAGCCTCCCAGATGGAGATTCCTGGGAGAAGACTCGGAGTGAGACCCCGAGTAGTGTGCACACTAGTATAGATTTGACATCTTGACTATATCGGGGATGTGTTCCCTCAGGGCTGTGTTCCCCGAGTTGGCATCTTCTCCGAAAGTGCCTAGGATGGGCTATACGTACGAGGTTTTACAAAAAGTGGTTTGGGCCAGAGACCCCGTATGCGATTTTTTGAGAACGGTTTTGGGCTGAGACCCACGTGACGTGATTTGGGCTGAGTCCCTATTGATTTGATTTCTGTATTCCATGTTTTAAGTTGTGAATTCGGGTCGGGGACCCAAATGGATTTATGGTTCATGATGGTTTATGGGAACCGGGCATGAACCCTTGAATGATTTTGAGATTACTGTTTGATAAATGAAATGGTTTTATGAACGTTTTGATAAACGGTTTTTGAATGCATGCATATGTTTTTATTGAAGGGCATAAATGTCTTAATGCGAAAGGGTTTTTAAATGAAAAGTTTATTTTGTCCATTCACAGTTTTCGTGTTTTAATGCCATTCAGGTTGATCTCTGATGCGGGCTGTAGCAGAGAAGAGACATCACACCCTTCCTTCTACGATCTTGACGCACTCTGATAGCCCCGGCGAGGGGTAGAGATGGAATTTTCCCTGGTCTGACACTTTGTGTCAGACAGGATCAAGCGGGTCCCACGTTAATCCAGGGGGATTTGGGACATGTCCTGACAAGTTGGTATCAGAGCAGGTTGGCTCATTTGATACTCATGGTACTCTGATACCAGTTGGTATCAGAGCGTGTTTTGCTCTCGGAGTACGCGTAAGTCAAGGATGTGATGTCTCTGAAGTCGTAACAGCCCGTCATTAACCTGATAGTTTAGGTATTAGTACGAGGATTCAGTAGAATCGATCCCCTTTTGTGTATGTTTGATGTTCGGTACGATCGTTTGAGGTTTGATTGGTATGGAATGCCACATGTTTTGAGGAAATGGATCCCGAGGAGGATCAGTATTCGTGTGAATCCAACGGTTTAGAGCCATAGCGTTACTGGTGAGTAGGATTCAGTAGATTAGCAGAGACCGTATGAAGACTTGAGAGTCGTGACCGCTCGTCGGTAGTGTCGTGTCAGATAGAGGATGTACAGATTAATACCAGGGTGGTCAGAGGTCAGGGTCGCCCAGTTTACGATGACTCTGGACGACTGCAGTCACGACGGTTGGGAATAGGAACGTGTGATTCTAATTGGCATGTTTTTCCATGTTTCGATGTATCGAATCCCGATAGGATGTCGACTGGCAGGAAATGCCGGAGTATTTGTAGTGTGTTGCGACAGGATGTCGACTGATAGTGGATGCCCTAGTGTGGCTGTCGTTCGACGCGATAGGATACGATTGCGTCGTTTAGTAGTTGTGCAGTGTTAGGCACGAAGTATGGCAAAGCTATTGTGGGGGCCAGCGACTGAGAGCCGTAGAGGTACGAGAGGACGAAACCCTCAGAGTGTAGTTATTGGCTGGTTTGGTACCAGTATGGAAGTATGACGACTCTTCGGAGTCGAGATCGAGGGATCAGTCAGAATGGTTGAGCTGCAGCGGGCAGCCGGGTTTGTGATAACCCTAGTAGGTGATTGTTTGGACAAGTTACCAGGAGTGTGGTACTTGTGATCGGATTCAGAGGTGGACCGATTGGTGGATGTTGCGTGTGGAGCGGTTGGTACCGGCGGTCGACTACCACATGGATTTGGAGTCTCGGTAGTAGAGTGTTTATGAGATTGGTCTGCACGAGGGTGTGGCAGACACTGCTATCGATGGACGTAGTTGAGTATTATTAAGTTGGATAGACTCAGGTTACCGTGACGATTGTGAAGATAGGATTCGTTAGTCGTGACGATGATACGAGGTGCGTGAGTGACGCACAGTATGAAAAGTGATTCTGGATTCGACTCGGTGACGGCTGAGTTCGATCGTAGAATAAGATGTTGACGTTGGGTATTGTCACACTTGCCACGCTCTAGTGAAGGTGATGGTTATAAGTTGGATAGAGAGGATCCCGAGTGGCTCAATGCGAGGTACGGGAGTACTTGGTATGGAGACCAGTTTCCCCAGTGATGGAGATCAGTTTCCTCAGTGATGGAGACCAGTTTCCTAGTGATGAAGACCAGTTTCCTCAGTGATGGAGACCAGTTTCCCCTATGACGGAGATAAGTTTCCCCAGTAATGGAGACTAGTGTCCCCAGTGCTGCGAGATTGAGTCGCGAGGGTGTACTCAAAATTATTGACGTGAAACGTTAGATACAGGTGAATAGATGGTGTATGGGTCGATTTGTCAGATTTGGTAGTACGCAGAGATTTGGCTTCAGATCACGACAAATGTTGCGATCTGCTTAGCCTACCGACCGAGGTCAGTAGATTCTGACCAATTCTGTGCGTCAGAGTTGGATCAGGTGGTTTGAAGGTACGAGTTGTGACTACCAGAATGTACAAGGTTTAACCTTGAATAGCGTGAAATCCACTCAGAATGAGTGAACCTACATAAAAAGTATTCACGGACACGTGGATGGTGTCCAGTTGAGTTGAGGACTTGAGAGTCCATTGCGGATTAGTTTTGGTTGACTACGGTTGACCATACCTCCTGAGTTGAGGACATGGCACTTGTTTTCCTATAGGACGTGAGAATGTTCGTGTGTTAAGTGAACTCCGTATTTGGAAAGAAACACGATTCCAACGTGATTGGTACTTCGGAATCACGAGAGGTTGTAATTGAGATGATGACATCAAATTTCATGCGACGATGACATCAAATCTCATCATCTTGGATTCTTCCCTAGGTAGGACGACGAGAAGTGATATGACAGCTAGGAGTTCAAGAGGGTGTAAGAACCGAACACCTAGGCTGTGGGGAAATCTTGTTTGACTTGACGAGTAGATGGTGTTTAGAGTCACGGGATGTGACGAGTGAGTGTCCGAGGTGTTGGATTGATGTTCGCCTGGTGACGGACGGTCGGGGTCCGAACCATGATTGGAGTGCTAACGGTGGTACGTGGTTGGACGTTGCCAGAGTGCAGTCTATGAACAGGCCGAGTAGGGCCTTGATGTTGATGTGATGTGAGTGCACCAGTGTGTTGTGCACGTTGGACGATGGGATTGACCACGGTCAATCGATATGTCGGGTTGAGAGTGCCCGAGAGTTTGAGTATGTTGTAGATTGGATAGAGTCCTAGATGGACATGAGAGGCGATCAGATTAGATCCGATGGTGACAGTTGGAGACTCGAGGTGAGTCTAGATTTCAGCATCAGTTGCTGAATGATACGAGATACTATACGAGGACTCGAGAATGAGTCGAGATCAGAGTAGAGCAGCGAAGCGTAGTGGAGCTGGGAGTTGCTGGCTGGTCACGACGGTTGTGACCTGTGATGGCTACGGATTGATAGGTATCCGACAAGTTCGGATTGATGTGGAGTGATGGGACTCTAAGTAGAGTCAGTTTTGAGTATAGGAATTGAGAGAGTTGACTTGTGCTAGTGTTTAGAGTCATTATTGGGCATAGGTCTGAGGATGACCTACGAGATGTGATTCGTGCCATTGTGATGGCAGGATCCATAGAATGTTGTCCGATCCAATGCGGAGCAAGACACCAGCTTAGATGTGATAGCTCTTAGTAGGAATGCGTTTCTAACTTGACGATTGTCAGATGGAAGTGTCAGAGTGTTAGACTGAAAAGTCATTTGGATGTCAGTCAGGTATTGCTGACCTGTCAAGTGAGTGACATGCGAGATCAACGAGTGTCGACATGTTATCTCGAGTGAGATATACGAGCGGAGGTGTAGTTCTCGAGAGTGGGTTGGAGCTTTGAAGGCTCCGATGATGGTACGTACCGAGGATGATCCGATGAGTACAGTATCTGTGTTGGACGAGTACTGCTACACGAGTACTCTCATGTGGGTGCAGCGATCCGAGTTGAGGAAAAAGGTTGGATTCCACAGTTTGGTTGTGGAATCGGGACGATTTGAATTTCGAGGATGAAATTCATTAAGGGGGGAAGTTTGTGACGACCCATTCCATGTCTGCCCATTCAGGCGAAATGACGATTTTGCCCCCGGAATGGGCAAATTGTTGACTTTTCATTTAGGCGGTCAAACGAACTTTGGACGATGACTGTGACGTAGTTCGTGACGTCACAAGTTCATAGACAGGTGGCACGCTCGATTCCGACGTTCGAGGAAGGAGTTATGACGTTCGGAAGTTCGAGGGCATTTTGGTAATTTGGGAGAATAGGAGTCAAAAGTTAACTTTTGACCAGGGAGATCCGATGGACGAGAGCCAAGGAATATTACGTAGATCGAGACGATATGAATCCATAGACAGGCGGCAATTCGAATTCGGACATTCGACGGAGAAGTTACGGTTCACGGAAGTACGAAGGTACTATTGCTTGAAGTTCGAGACAGCATGGGTTTTGTCCTAAGTGGGGCCCAGACTTTTAACCCAAGGCCCAATGGATGAGTGAAAAGTGTCACTCATCCACTGGACATCATTTTCATTCATGCATCTACCCTCCCCGTGCATCGATCATTTTCATCCTTTTCAAACCCAAAACCGATCCAACCTCCACCCCCAAAACCAAACCCTTGTACCATGTTTGAGTGGCCAGAGAGTGAGAGAGGGACTGAGGAAGCAAAGGACGATGGCTGGGAGTTGGGTGGGCCCCCGTGCACGGCGGTGAAGGCCACGAAAACCCGATAGCTCGGTAAAGCCTATTTTCCTCTTTATTTTGATTTCAATGTTTTGGATTGTTTTGGATGATTGGGGTGGAGTTAATGGGTTAGTAGGAGGGTGTTAAGATGATTTTTAGGAAGGTTAACGGCTGTGAAAGCCGTGGGAGGAAAATGTAAAACTTGAACTGTGAGGTTCAATTTGGAACCATGGGTTTTAGGTATTGTTGATTAGTTTTAAGGATTGTTTTGGATAGGAAACTTGAAAATAGGAAGTTTAGGATCAAAAAGGAGAAGATTGGATGAAAAATGAGGGGTCTAGAGGGCCGGACTGGTCACGCTGGTCCAGCTGGAGCGGACTGCACAGTTGAACTGGTCGGATCGGTCTGTTGCAAGGAAGAAGATAAACAGTACCCTGGCGCGTGAGGGCCACTCGCAGGGCCTGTCTTGGGCACGTGAGGGCGCGTGTCCAATCCTTTGTGGACGTGTTCAACACACGAAACCTTCTATTCGATGTAACGAACATTTTGGGACTGGTTTCGTATCAATCGGACATCGTTTCGATATAGTTCGGGACGTTCGAAGGTTTAGATTCGCGTTTAAAAATAGTTAGAAATTCCGGAAAATTATGGGGCTTTAGTGAGGGGTTATATTAGTAGTTAGTAACCCTCTAAATTAATTTGGACAGGTTTGGTAATCCCGGAGGCGTCGTTTGACCCGGGAGACGATTATGGCACGCGTATCGAGGCGCGACTTCGGATGGTCTGTGAGTGGACCTTTCTTTCGAACTTGATGCATACATAAATGTTTTATAAGTGTTTTAATATATGTTTTATGATGCCATGAGTGCATTTGTTTGTGGTAGCCTAGGATTTACATATTTGCACGTATTTCGAGATTTCTGGTTTTATACGATGCTTATACGTTCTAGGTTTTGAACGAGCATTTCATAAATGGATTTTGGATTTGGAAATATGAAATTGGGCACGAGACCCATTTGATTTACAAACTCTCAGACTTGGAGTCCATTTGATTGGACGAGGAATCGGACCTAGGGTCCTTTTGAACGATATGATCGGACTGAGGGTCCATTTGGTTTACGATTCGGGTTTGAGGCCCAGTTAGTGGTACTATCGGGCTTGATGCCCCGTTGATTTATGATAGCGGGCCTTAGACCCATTTAGTTGAGATATCGGGCTTAAGGCCCCGTTAGTTGTGAAATCGAACTTGAGGTCCTGTTGCTTTTTGGTTTCGGGCTTAGGGCCCAGTTGATTGTAACATCGGGCTTGAGTCCCAGTTCATTTTGTGAAAGGAGTATTCGGGCATGAGACCCTATTGAACTGTGGATTTAGGCCAAGATCCAGAGAGAGAGCTCAGACTAGATCCAGAGATTGAGCCTCCTAGATGGAGATTCCTGGGAGAAGACTCGGAGTGAGACCCCGAGTAATGTGCACACCAGTATAGATTTGACATCGTGACTATATCGGGGATGTGTTCCCTCGGGGCTGTGTTCCTCGAGTTGGCATCTTCTTCGGAAGTGCCTAGGATGGGTTATATGTACGAGTATGTATGTGGTTTTATAGAAAGTGATTTGGGGCAGATACCCCGTATTCGATGATTTGAGAACGGTTTTGGGCTGAGACCCACTTGACGTGATTTGGGCTGAGTCCCTATTGATTTGATTTCTGTATTCCATGTTTTAAGTTGTGAATTTGGGTCGGGGACCCAAATGGATTTATGGTTCATGATGGTTTATGGGAACCGGACATGAACCCTTGAATGATTTTGAGATAATTATTTGATAAATGAAATGGTTTTATGAACGTTTTGATAAACGGTTTTTGAATGCATGCATATGCTTTTATTGAAGGGCGTAAATGTCTTTATGCGAAAAGGTTTTTAAATGAAAAGTTTATTTTGTCCACTCACAGTTTTCGTGTTTTAATGCCCTTAAGGTTGATCTCGGATGCGGGCTGTAGCAGAGACGAGACATCACACCCCTCCTTCTACGATCCTGACGCACTCTGATAGCCCCGGCGAGGGGTAGAGATGGAATTTTCTCTGGTCTGACACTTCTTGTTAGACGGGATCGGGCAGGTCCCACGTTAATGCCGGGGGATTTGGGACCGGTCTTGAAAAATTTACCAATGGGATGAGTGACACTTGTCACCTCACTCATCCATGGGACCCACTGAAAATATCTGTCCAATCAGATATTGCCAAATCATCCCCGTCTCGAAGTACGTGCATAATGAAATCGAACTTCCGTGACCTATAACCTCCCTGTTCGACGTCCGATTTCAGTGCGCCGCCTGCCTATGGATTTGTATCGTCCCGATCTACGTAACGGTCCTTGGTCCTCGACCATCGGACCTCCCAGTTCAAAAGTCAACATTTTACCCTTTTTAACCAAAATTACCAAAATGCCTTTAAACTTCCGAACGTCATAACTTCTACCTCGAATTTCGGAATTGAACGTGCCACCTGTCTATGAACTCATGACGTCACGAACTACGTCACGGTCATCGGTCAAAGTCCATTTGATCTCCAGAATGAAAAGTCAATGTTTTGCCCACGCTCAAGGGCAAAACGGTCATTTTGCATCGTTCGCTTGATTTCGCCCAACTAATCACCGATTAACCTCACTAATCGTGATTATTCACTAATCTAATCCTGGAATTGGGGACGGGTCGTTACACCATAGGTGGGGTAAGATGTCAGGTTGCTTTGAGTGAAGCGACTGCTCTGTGACTCTTGCTAGAGTCATCATAGATCGCTGAGGGAGTTGGCTGATGTGAGTACCGAGGCCGATAAATGCCGTAGGTTTGGGCTTGGCTTGTGAGGGGAGATTCGTGCCATGGTGACGGCAGGAACTTACTCTACATTGAGGGAGAATTGGATACGAGGTACCTCAGTAAGACTCCAAAGTGAGTCGAGGCTTGTGTCGGCGACTCGAGTAATGACAGTTGTAACGACCCGTCCCAAATTCCAAGATTAGATTAGTGACTAATCATAATTAGTGAGGTTAATCCGTGATTAGTTAGGCGAAATCGGACGAACGATGCAAAATGACCGTTTTGCCCTAGCGTGGGTAAAATGTTGACTTTTTATTCTGGCGGTCAAATGGACTTTGACCGATGACCGTGACGTAGTTCGTGACGTCACGAGTTAATTGACAGGTGGCACGTTCAATTCCGACGTTCGAGGAGGAAGTTATGACGTTCGGAAGTTTAGGGGCATTTTGGTAATTTTAGTTAAAAGGGGAAAATAGTTGACTTTTGGACCAGGAGGTCCGATGGCCGATGGCCGAGGACCGTTACGTAGATCGGGACGATACGAATCCATAGGCAAGCGGCATACTGAAATCGAACTTCGAACGGGGAAGTTATAGGTCACGGAAGTTCGATTTCACTATGCACGTACTTCGAGACGGAGATGATTTGGAAAAATCTGATTATGCTAGATATTTTCAGTGGGTCCCATGGATGAGTGACAAGTGTCACTCATCCCATTGGCTAAAATCCCATAATTTGTGGATCTACTTAATTAAATAATATTATTTGATTAATTTAATAATTAACCTTTTCATCACTTCATCCTAGCCATTCATTTTATTTAATCACTCAATCCTCACCACTCATCTAATCTAATCCTCTCCTCTCCCATTAGACATCTTCTTCTTCTTTGTTCATTTTCAAAACCCGAAGACCCCATAACCTTCATTCTTTATTTTCTACAAACACACAACCCACACATACCACCATTCCTCCTGTGAGCTGAGTGTGACCGTGTGAGAGGGTAAGGGAGGAGTGAGAAGGCTGTGACGGCGGAGGATATGGCGGGGGAAAACCCGAAACCATAGGTAAACATTCAAAAATCCAAACTTCGGTTTCGTTGGTTTTTGTTCGATTCTAAGGATCAGGTTGTGTCCCTAGGACCTAGGGGAGTCGAATAGGATCAAAAGGACCGGCTGAGGACGACGGTGCAGCCTAGACGGACGGCCGGAAACTGGGCGACTGTTCTTGGCATCACAGGTAAATATCTCGACCCGTATTCTAGTTTTTAAACCCATAGAACTGTAGGTTAGGTTGCGACGAGGAGAATGGGACAAACGGGGAGTGTTTTGGTGGCTGGAGCTGGGAGAGCCGGCCTGGTCAAGCCCCGGGTCACGGCGACCTGGTTGCAGAAATTAGGTCGACCCGACCAAGGTCAGGGATGACTGATGACGTCATCCTGCTGACGTCATCATGTCAGGTCTGACAATGTCAGCTGACATGTCAGACAGAGGGCCAATGGGAGCGTGACACGTGTCACTGTCAGAGGCTGTCAGTGATGACATCAGCATGACGTCAGCGTTGACTTTTGCGTTGACCAGCGCGTGGGGCGCGTGTGAACAGTGTTTTGAGTGGGCCCAGTGCCATTTTAAAGGTTTCAACGATCCGGATCCAATGGCTGTGGTTTCGGGTCGATTGGAGATCGTTAGGTTGGTCAAATTGAGGTTTTCACCACGGAAAACGTGTACGGGACACGTTGACTTTTCCAGGAAAGTTTAGGGTTCTTAATATGTACTTGTATAGGTTAGTAGTAACCATTGGATATGATTTGGATAGGTCAGGATGACCCAGAGAGGTTGGATTGGCTCGGGAGAGCCTATGGCACGTAAATCGAGGCGACAGCTCGGACGGTCTGTGAGTGGACCTTGTTTTCTAAATTGGTGCATGCATAAATGTTTATTATATGTTTTAAATACTTGTTTGTGATGCCATGAGTGCATTTTGATGTGTGGTTACGTATAGGCACGTATTTCGAGGTTTCGGCCCTATACGGTGCCTATACGGGTCTGTATTTCTTTATTGATCTAAATGAAATGGTTTTGGATTTCTAAAAGGATAAACTCGGGTATGAGACCCATTTGGTTTGGTCTCGGGCATAAGACTCTAGTTACGACCTACGGGTCTAAATCATGGTAGCGACGGGTGCTATGTGCACGGCAATCAACGATACGACGCTCGCCTCCGGATTGGGATGTGTTCCTTCCGGAGAGGTAACCATGCACGATTCGTGGTCGGGCAGCCTAGGGAGGCTCGACTTCGGAGTGCTGACGGTTCAGGATGTTGATCGGTGATGAGTGCACCATGATCTTATGGTGGTCGCGTTAGTTGATACGTTCACGGCGGCATACCAGGATTGAGGGCAGTCCTGGATGGATGGTTGCACACATCACTATGATCAGAGTCGTGACTGACCCTTAGATATCGGGCACGGTGCCCAGTTGAGTCATATGTTCAGAAACGAGACCCAATTTTTTTACACTGATGATTTCGGGTCAGGGACCCTAGATGGATTTCCAAGTTCATGGCGGTTTATGGGAACCGGCATGAACTCTGGAAAGGTCATTGTGGTACATGACGGTTTATGGGAACCGGCATGAACCTTTGTCAGGTCATTGTGGGACATGACGGTTTATGGGAACCGGTCATAGATGATGTTGTCTATATGTATATGAACATAATGGATGTTATGAATCATGACGGTTCAGGGGAACCGGGCATGAATGTTTATGTTATGTATATATATGTTCATATACCTTCATTTACTTGTTTTATCTCCTCCGGGGAGGGTCGTTGGCCTGGGTGAACCCCGGAGTAGTCACGGAGCACCGACTGAGTGGAGTCGCCCCAGTTGGGTTCCTTACTCTCAGGAAGGCTTGTACTATAATCTCAGGGCGGGTCATTGGTCTTTGGACATTGACTTGGTACCTGAAAGACTTGGGTTTGAGACCCCGGGTAGCACGCGCGTAGCTTTGAAAACCGTGACAAGATTGGTTGTGTGAATTATATGTGTATATGATATAAATATGATATATGATATGTGATGTGTGGTTACACAGGATTTGAGCGGTGGCTCGTGTACTTGGTTTATTTCTGGTTTGGGCTGAGTCCCTTATGGATTTGGGCAGTGGCCCGTATGCTCGTTTTCATTATGGTTCTTTCAATCTTGGTTCTGGGCTTAGTTCCCACCTATGGTTTTTCTGGATAAATGGTTTTTGAATGCATGTATGCTTTTTAGTGAAGGGTACAAATGTTTTCTTATGAAATGTTTTTATAAACTTTGGTTTTGTCCACTCACAGTTTTTAATGTTTTGACTGCCCTTCAGGTTGACATCGGATGTGGACTGTAGCAGAGACCGAGATATCACATGCCTCCTCCGGATCCTGGCGTACTCTGATAGCCCGGGAGGGCAAAGGTCTGAAATATCCCTTGTCTGATACTTCGTATCAGACGGGAGCAGGGTCATCCCGCGTTAATCCCGGGGGATTGGGATGGGTCCTGTCAATAGTGGGGTTGTTAGGGTTGGTGGCATACGACGTATGGAGATAGTTAACGCGATGGTTAAGTTGAGAGTTATCAAATCTCAGGGAAAACAAAGTTTCATTTTAATTTAACGACTGTCAAGTGATATCCACTCGGAAGGTGTGGTCAATTTGTGAATTTTTGCTTAAACGAGGGTGTGCCCACGTGTACACAGAATGTGAGGACTGGATTTGAGGCAAGTTTGGATTTCGACAATTTGGATGTGGACTTGGGATAGTTTAAATTACGAGGATGAAATTTTTTAAAGAGGGAAGATTGTAACGATCCCTCTCGAATTTCGGGATTAATTAAGGATTATGGTCACTAATCCCTGATTAGTCGATGAATCGCAGACGGACAGTGTAAAATGACTATTGTGCCCCTAGGAATGGGCAAAATGTTTACTTTTGACTCGGGAAGTCAAATGTATGAGTCTCGAGCACCATTATGTAGTTCGTGACGTTACGACTCTGTAGACAGGCGGCATGTCAAAATCGGACGTTCGACGTGAAAGTTATGGGCCTAGAACGCATCACAATACTATTCATACAAACCGAGAAATTGGACAAGTGGACTATTTTGATTGGATAAATATCAGTGGGGGGACCACCAGATGAGTGACAAGTGTCACCCATTTGATTGGCCCAAACTCCAATTCATTGGGTCATCGTCTTTATCTTCATCATCTCTGTGTTTTCCCTTTTATCCCATGAAAACCATACACCATACCGCCCAATCCCACACAAACTCCCTTTAATCCTCATATATTGTTATTAGTTCTTGAATGGAAGTGAGAGGGGAGGCGGAGACGATCACGACGGTGGGAACGACGTGAACCGTCGTGCACGGTGGTCGGAGTTTCAAAGGCATGTCTTTTTGGGTTTAAAATGGATTTTTGGTTAGGCTAGGTGTTGACCGTTTTGGTGGCTTGGATGACGATCTAGGGAGCGGGACGAGCTCAGGGGCTTTGATTCGAGGGAAACGGTGGTCGGAATCGTTGCAGGTGGCTGATTACTGTTCACCATAGAACAGGTATGATCTAGCCCGTGTTTCATTGTTTTAATTAGGTAGATCAATCCTAGGGACTGAGACAAAGAGATTAGGGGGAAAACGGCATTGAACGGTGGTCGGATGAAGGTTTTGGAATAGACTCAGGGTCGCGGGTCTACGCGACCCGGTTTAGAGAAATGGGTGACCCGAACAAAGGTTAAAGATGATAATGATGTTATCATCTGATGTCATTATCTGACAGTTGTTAGAGGGGGATCAGTAGCAGGGTGAGACGTGTCACATGTTAGTGCACAGTCAGTATTGATATGTCAGTGACGTGGCCCAATCTCAAGCTGCCACGTGTCACTGACATGGACTAATACGCAGCTGACACGTGGCATTGTCAGATCTGACAGCTATCAGAGTTATCAATCTTGACGTTAGAGTTAACTACTGACATTAGCGTTGTCTTTTTGGCAGAGCTGACTTTCACATAGATCATGCGGGTGGGGGCGCGTGGGCACGAATTTTGAGGTGGTACTAGTGTCATTTTAAAGGTTTCGATGTTACGAATCCAATGACGGTGGTTTCGAGTCGATCAGAGATCATTAGGTTTGTCAAATCGAGGTTTTTAGTCTCGAGAAGCTTGTTCAGGGTGATTTCCTAGGCTAAGACTGTTCATTGATTTTAGGTATGACCTTATAGAGTCTGTGAGTGACCTTTGGTATGATTTGGACAGGTTCATAAGTTTCAGAGACGATGAATTAGCCCCAGAAAGGCTTATGACACGCGTATCGAGATGTAGCTAGGACAGTCTGTGAGTGGAATTTTGTTTTCTAAATATGATGCATGCATAACTATTTTATATGTTTTATAAATGTGATTTGTGATGAATATGATTGTGGTATTCCGTGCTTACGTATTTACACGTATTTCCTAGTTTAAGTTTTTATATTGTGTTTATACGTGCTTGTGTTTTCTATAGTGGCTTGATAAACTGATTTCAAATTTGGAAATATGGAATCGGACTTGAAGTCCATTTGATTTAATGAGGTGTTAGGCTGGGACCCATTCAGTATGAACTCTCGGGCTGGAGGCCCAATTGATTATGATATCGAGCATGAGTCCCATTTATGGTGTATGGAAAGGAAATGGATTTAACAGTATTCCGGGCAAGGGTCCCTTTCTAAAATTTTTTGAAAGGATTTTATAAAATGTTTTCAATATACCATCTTTGTATATATGGATATGTGGATTTCCTCCTCCAGCTGTCTGGGACAATGGGGTAGTCACAGTGCATTGTATGCGAGGGGTCATTGCACGGAGTATGATTGCTATTATTAGACATCTGGGACGTCAGACATCTGGGATGTCATAGATAGGCTCGGAAAGATCCCGAGCGACACACGTAGCTTAGACCGTGACATGACGTCTCGGACGTCAGGCGTCTGGGATGCCAAGGATTGGTATAAACTAAATTTCACTGGATTTACGTATTTGTATTTCTATGTTGTTTAATGGTTTTGGGCTGAGTTCCCACATAGTTTGGTTTTATGGTTTTGGGCTAAGGACCTAATGATTTGAGGAAGGAAATGGCTTTGGTTTAAAAACTATTATATTATATTTGATTTGATTAAGCTAAATGGTTTTTTAATGCATGCATGGTTTTTAATGAAGGGAATAAATGTCTTTTTTTTATGAAATGATTTTTTATTAACTTATTTATTTTCGTTCACTCACAACTTTTATGGTTTTTAATGCCCTTCAGGTTGATCGCGGATGCGGGCTGTAGTAGAGACCCAGACATCACAGTCCTCCACTGATCCTAGCACGCTCTAGAAGCCCGGTTTGGGCTAAAGTTTTGGGTTATCCCTTGTTTGGCCCTTCGTGTCACATGTGGGTTAGACGAGAGCCTGGCACATCCCGCGTTAATCCCGGTGGGATTGGGATGGGTCGTGTCAAGGTGATATCAAAGTGAGTTTTCAGTTGGAACCCGATCAGTGCGTGCGCATGCACAGGGCGTGATGTCTCTACATGGAATCAGCCCATCATCAACCTGAAAGTTAGGGTAAAGAGTACGAGGATCTAGTGGAAATGAATTGTGGCACAACTATTGAGTTGATCTGCGCCATGGGGTCAACCGGTGCCATGTTTTAGAGTGTTATTAAACCCTCATTAGGGTTAGATATGACAATTTACAGAGTTTAGACCATCTATTGGTCATGTCAGGCTGGTGATGCTGCTCCCAGCGGTCGAGGTCGAGGAGACTATTTTAGTTCAATGGTCCGAAAAATATGGGTTCGATAGTTGGGTTGGATATGATGATAGTGTGGAGTAATGACCATCCAACGGCGAGGTTCGGTCATGTTGATTTGGGAATTGTGTTGCAAGGAGCAACTGGGTTCGAGGAACCCTAATTTGTGATGTATGGTTTGGAAATGTGAGTTAGTTAGTGGTTTGGATTTGGCGATTTTACGAAGTCGAGACTGTGGGATTAGTCAGATTGGGGATTGTGTTGCAGAGGGCAGCTGAGGTCGTCGATGACCCTAGTGCACGACTCTGGTTGAGTCTAGTTGAGACTACGGAGATTAGTTAGTCTGACACTAAGTGAAATGGTGGGATCCGATTCACAAGTACCAGTATGAGATGATATTTGGAGTCCCGGGGTGGTCCGATTAGTAGTGTTGATTTGTGAATACGGAGTCTCGATAGCGATGTCTTTTGGTTGTGTCTGCATGAGGTTGTGGCAGAAACGACATCGAGGGTGGTTGTAGTTGAGACTATTGAGAATTTGGTGACGTTCGAGGAACATTCTTTTCTTATATGATTTGTCAGGGTGGTTTTGTCAGAGTGGTTTTACCGAAAATTTGGTGAGTTGAGGGAGGTAGAGTTCCTCCAATCTGAGCAGAGCTACGTGATTGTTGCTCGGTATGAACAGAGATTTGGTTTGGGCTAATTTGCACACCGTGTGACAGCGAGTGCGATAACAATAGAAGATGACGAGCAACTAGACGAGCACTACGCTTGATTCGAAGCTCAACCGTGGGTGTCAAGCTTGGAAGGAGTCCTTAATGGTATGGTTTCTTGATTTCAAGTTCATGGGATGGTTTCTGGGTAGGAGACGAGTAGATTGGTGGAAAAAAGGAAGAGAAATGGTTAAGTAATAAAGAAGAACGGATGCAGCTGGAGGTAAATGAAAATGATGTGGCAAGCCACGTCATCTTGTCAGGCCATGTGGCAGATAAGAGTTGGGGCCACATGGCGAGTTTTCGGGACCTGTTAGTGTTGAAGTGGCAGATGCTGACGTCAACAACCACGTGGATGTGTTAGGTGGTGACACGTGGCACCAATCAGGGGGTTCCATATGGCAGTTGTTAAATTGCCAGATGTCAGGGTTGAAGTCATTAGATGACGTAAACGTTGACTGGCATTAACTAGCATTGACCAAACTTTGATCGGCGCATGTACGCACGTGAGCACAAATTTTGAGGTCAAATCGGTCTTATTTGAAAGGTTTCGACTTCCAGAATCCAATGATGATGGTTTCAAGTTGATTAGAGATCATTTGGTTAATGTTTTGGAGGTTTTCCTCCTCGGGAAGCATGTTCGCGACAAGTATTCATTCCCTGGGGGCGGGGGGGGGGGGGGGGGGGGGGGGGGGGTGCTGGGTGGTTGTATAGATTGATAGTGACCCTTGGGTGTGATAAGCCGGATATCCCGGAAGCTTTGGAATGGGTTACAGCTTGTGTTTTGAGCGAGCGGCGATACTGTGATTGGATTTTTGTTTTCCTAACTCTATGCATGCATTTTTATATGGTTTTTAGACAATTTATAATGAGAATTGCTTGATAGTTTTTTTACGTACAATGTATAATGAGAATTGCTTGATGGTTATTATACTCTGGATCCTTACTGACTCTTGGTAGCTAATTTTACCCATACTATGACATGTTTATATGATTTTGACGGTGTTTGGTAAAATGGGATTTTATATTATTTTTAGGAATAGTTTAATGGTTGTTTTTCGAGGTCATGGTCGAGTTGTGACATGGGCATAGGCCTGACATGTTGAACTGTGATGTGAATTGTTGTTGTTGCCTTAAACCTGTGTTTCCTCAGTACTTTTGATGAATGTGATGTTTGGGAGGATGCGTAATGTGATGATGTGACACGATAGTGGTAACGACCCGAAAATTCAAAAAAGGGAAAAATTTAGAAAATTTGAAGGAAATGACGATTTTGCCCCTAGTTATAAGGGCCGAAAGTTGACTTTTTGATCCAAACACTTTTTGGACTTTCCGAAGAGACTGTTGAGTAGGTCTCGGGACGCTGAATCCGCAGACAGGCGGCATGCTTCAATCGGAGGTCGGATGTGAAAGTTACGGGTCTGTGAAGGTGAAGGGCATTTTGGTAATTTTGAAAGTTAAGGGCAAAATGTTGACTTTTGACTCGAATAGTCAAACGAACTTTGGGCAATGACAGTGACGTAGTTCGGGACGTCACGAGTCCGTAGACAGGCGGCACGTCGAAATCGGACATCGAACGGGAAAGTTATGGTCACGGGACTGAAATCGATTAACCGAACGAATCGAGATTTCGATTAAAATATTATTTAAATAGTGAAAAGTTACCGTTGATTGTGGATGCTTGGATGAGTGACAAGTGTCACCCATCCCTTGTTTTGAGGCCTAAATTATGGTCCATGTTTCATGGGAAACATCATCATTATGCCTTATCATCTTTAATCATTCTCCATTATACTTAATTATCATTTTACATCACCATTAGTCATCTTCTTCTTTTGTTTTTCTTTGAGCCGTGAACACCACAAAAACAGAGCGTGAAAAATTGAGAGAATTGAGCTTCCTCCCTTACCCAATTCTTTCCACAACTAAACCATCAGAAAATTGAGATTATGGGGAGGAATTAAGAGGACTGATTTGAGGAGGAAACCACTAAACCCCAAGCTCAAAACCGTGAGGATTCAAATTCCCCCATTAAATCAAATTTGAATTTGTAGGTCCAGAAACTTCAAATTGAGCTTGATTTTAACTTCCTGGGATTGAGACGAGTCGAACTCAATGAAAATTGAGGAGAATTGGAGTCGATTTGAGGAAGAACAGAAGGAATAAGGTCTGTGGATTTTCGACCATGAGCCGAGGAATTTGAGTCATGGAATGATGCAATTGGACTGGGGAATATGTTCATTAAGATCCCACGATGCTTTTGGATGCATCAATTGAAGGAAAACAATGGGAAATTGTGGAGATTGGACGATGAACAGTGATTCGATGTTCTTCGAAGATTGAGTTCAATTTGATTGGATTAAGGTAAGGTTTTATGTAATTGAACTTACAGAACTTTAATTGGGTTCATAACGATGTTGTTAGATGATTGAATTGAAAGAAATGATGTAGGATTGATGGACATTGAATCGGGTTAATACGCGGGTCGAAAATCCGTTTACCAGAGAAACGGGCTGGGACGACGACTGTGCAGGCACTGTAGCTGGCGCGTGACTTCCACGCGCAGCCGCTTGCGGTGACACGTGGGGGCGCATGAGCGGGATTTTCGAGGTGAGGTCAACATGACTTTTGTTCCATTAATGTAACGAACATTTTGGCACTGGTTTCAAGGAAATCGGATATCGTTTCGATAGTGTTCTGAGTATATGAAGTTTTAATATACATTTAAAATACGTATTTAAATTCCAGAAAAATTGGGGAAAATTATATAAGATATATGGAAGTGTTAGTGACCCTCGATAATGCTTTTGGACAGGAATTTCAATTTCCAGAAATTTACGGAAAAACGTGCAGCTCGAAAAGCGAGCTCTATGGACGGTGTGTGTGAGTGGACTTTGTTTTCTAACCGTGATGCATGAATATATGATTTAAATGCTTTATTATATGATTTGATATGTTTTGACATGATTGATGTTTCAATCCGGTTATTTCTCGATTTTTTGGATTATTATATTATTTTTGGCACGATTTTCGAGAAATTATGAAATTAATGTTTTGTGCGTAGGCCCGGGATTGAAAAAGATATTTGACTCGGGTTATGAGTCAGGGATTGAAAATGATATTTGACTCGGGTTATGAGTCAAGGATTGATTTCATGGATTTACGTGAAAGTGGCAACTGAGGTTGCGATCGCACGGATTTGCGTGAAAATGATATTTTGGGCTTGAGACCCAATTGGTTAGTGATTTTGACTCGGATTTGGACTCACATGTGAATATGATGAAATTGATGATTTTGATTTATAAAGTGAATTCTGGACACTGTTTTATGATGGATTTGTGGAACTTGCTTTGTGAAAGCTATGTTTCGGGCATAGGCCCTATTGAAATGTTTTTTATTCGATTTGAGTCATAAATGATTTTAAAAGGAGATTACTGGATTTGGTGACTGTCCACATATGCCATCCTCTGTGATTTGATAGTCTCCTCCAGACGTCGTAGATCCTGGAGTAGTCACGATCCACTGCCTGGAGATGAGTAGCTCCGAGGGAGGCTCACTCTCGGGAGCGTGGGATTATGATGATATCCTCCAGACGTCGTTGATCCTGGAGTTGATATCCCCCCAGCCGTCATAGATCCTGGGGGATGTACTCGGACGTGAGACACCGAGTTTGCACGCGTTGCATTGATATCATGACGGGTTACATGGATATTGAGATTGGATATTGAGGATTGGTGGTATTGTGATTTATAGATATTTGTGTCCAGATGCTTTATAACATGATGCTTTATATTATGAACTGATTTGATGAACATGAGTTTTACGGACCAGGGGAAAACATGTTTTGATTTTATCAGTCCACTATTCATACTTGATTGATTTCACACTATTACTCATATTTTATGTTATGCATGCACGTTTGTGAAAACTGGAGGGTAAGAATGTATTTTGGCAAATGTATTTATCCAACGTTATTTTTGTCCACTCACACCCTTTTCTGTTTTATTGACCCTCCAAGTCGTAACGCGATGTTCGAGGCTATTCGAGAGGTGGAGGTATGAGTGGGCACATGTGTAGTTATCCCTTGTTTGGCAAGTCTTGAAGGGTATTTTTGGAACTTCAGTTGACTTGTCAGACGGGAGCAGGACCGTGCACAGTTATCTATGTCCCTCGGGGACGGGTCCTGTCAATAGTAATGATGTGATATGTGTTGTGAAATATGTGTTGTCGAGACCCTCCTCAAGATGCTAGATTGGTTGTACGGTCTCGAACGTCGAAGTAAAACTCCATAGTTCCCGAGATCGATATTGTGAAAAATCTCTGACATCGAGGTAATGCTTTGTAATTTCTAAGACTGGGACTGTGACTCAGATGTGGAGGTAATGCTCGGTAGTTCCTGATCTGGTCCACACTCGGACATCAGGTTAATGCTCTGTAGTTCCCAAGTGATATTAGCCTACCGGTAGTACATATTGATATGATGATACAGATTACAGGCATCAAGGTTAAGACATATGGTACGTTGGTGTGTTTAGTTGATATGATTGGTTATTTTGGATATGGTTATGTTAGCATGTTTTCTTTGGTGTGGATTTGGTATGACTTTTTGTGGGGCACGTTTTGGAATTTGTATTTTTTTAGTTACTGCACATATTTTGAGATAGATGTTTTACTCGTAAATTTCAATGCATTCATAGCTTTATTAAACGGAGGGTTTAATGATTGATTTTAGAAAATAGTGTTTTCAAACCTTTGTTTTTGTTCACTCACACTTTTTATTAGTTTTGGCACCTTCCAAGTTGATCGCGGACGCGGGCTGTGCGAAGGTTGAGGTAGCACGGTGAGTGTGTACTCTGATCACACTGGTTAGTATGTAGTAGTATTCCTAGTTTAACACGTGGTTAGGATGTTTACTTAATCCAGAGGGTACTATGGTCATTTTACAAGATCGTGTCAGACGAGAGTAAGTCCTCCCACGCTAATCAAAGGTGATTAAGGGAGGGTCCTATCAACTGGCACTTGTCACAACGCTGAGTGAACTCAGCTGCATTGGTGTGCATGCTCGCCCAATAGGGTTTGGGGTTTGAGTGGTTGCCATAGACACCTGCGTGTATCTCTTCGAGGAGGATCTTCCCGGCTTGAGAGTTTAGGCTTTTTAGAAAGGGGAGCATGTAGCTCCACTTGTAAAGATGATTGTTGATGAGGGTATACTGAGCTACTTGTCATTGGGCCTTTTTTGCTTCGACCTTGTTGATCGAGAGGGTCTCGTTGGTCTGGAAGCTGATAAGGGGAGCCATCCATGTTTAGTTGGTATTGATGAAGTGGACCATCCAAGGGGGTTGTGCTTAGTCGCTGGAGTATCGTGACCGGGACGTTCCGACCCGTTTTCTTGTCGAGGGATGAAACCAGCCGGGCGAGCATGTCGATGTGGCTATTCTCGGATTGAGGGATCTGTGTGATGGTATGGACCTTAAAGCTACCTAGGTGTGACTAGGCCATCGTCTTTTACAGATCCATGGAACTATCTTTGGCCTTGAACTCGTCGTTGCCCACGAGTTGAGAGTCGCTATATACGTGGATCTACTTGGCTTCCATGTGTTTGGCTAGTCGTAGACCCGCGAGTAAGGCATCGTGCTCTACCTCGTTATTACAAGACTTGAACATGAAATAGAGTGTGAGGACGAGACCTGCACTTGAGCTGCTATGGCAGCCATAGCCATCCACATGCAAGAGCCATGTGGGACGTCGGTGTCCAGGGTGGATGTTGTGGATGTGGCCGGGAGCTCGGAGGGGGTTGTATTTGCTAGCTCGACTGATAGATAGGTGAACTCCTAGATGAAGTCTGTGACAACACTACGCCAGAAAACATTATCTACAGCAGGCGAAAAATGTTGTAGTAGCATTCTACAACGTTAAAGAAAACGTTGTAATAGCTGACGCTATAATAGGTCTCAGGTCTACCATAGCGTTTTAGAAACGCTATAGAAAGTTTGTCATTCATAATATTTTGGAAGTGCTATGAATACGTTTAAAAAAAAACGCTATCATTGTATTGGATTTTTCATAGCATTTCTTTAAAATGCTATGGAAAGTTTCTTCATAGCATTTTCAAGAAACGCTATAGAAAAACCTTCCATAGCATTTCTAAAATGCTATATGGTAACTTTTCCTTAGTGTTTTAGGAATGCTATGTAAAGGTTTTAAGTTTCTATTCTGAAATACTATCAAAGATTCTTCAAATTTTTTAGAGCTTCCTCACACAATTTTGTATCATCAAACACCAAATAGATTCAAAAAATTCATTTCATAATATTAATGAAATATTATATACAATCTAGAAATCCAACACAAAAAGTTTCATATCCATTGTACATGAACTTTCAATATAAAGCTTCCTAATCATATACAAACATACACAACACTAAATCTGAGCCACTATATATACATTCCAAGTTCTGCAGATTTCCTATGTATTCAACATCCCTATTTGTTTTCAGTCATGTAGCGTCAAACTCATATGTTTGGCCATAGGTACATCATTCTTCTATTTCTTATTTTCCCTCTGCAAGCTATCTTAAAAGCGTGTACCTCCAGAAACTATGAACCATCCTGAATATAAAAAAAAACCCATGTAAGAACCACAATCTGTAAGCATCATAACCCATGCAAAGTGAAGTTCCAACTTATCGCTACTTATACAGGTTTATATCCATCACCAAAATAGATAAGAAAACTAAAAATTGTCAAAATTAAACCCAATTCAAGACAACAAATTTGCACATACCATCCATGGTTGCTCTCTTGTTCTTAACCTTTTATGACCAAAACCTAATGTGCCCTAAAGTTCTGAAAGACAGTCAAGCCTGAAAATCATAACACATAAGCAAAAATAAGATGGAGGAATTAGAATTAAATTATTTTATCAAATGCAGGATTTTATCAAAGGCACTGAGTGCATTTGCCCGAACCCAACTAAAGTGAAGAATTTGGAGATAACAACAAAAAATTCATGATCTAGTTCAATTTTAGAAAACTCATATTATGTTTAAGTTCCATGCTTTCTTTGTGGCTACTTCATTTCCATATATCTAATTCATTATGAAAAAGGATGCAGATCTGTCTAAGTCAATTTTCCTGTGAGAGTGAAAGTTGAATGAAAAATGGGATATTTTGACAAACCTCAAAGGTGAAAGCCATTGCCACCCTTACAATGTCAAACATATAATCTGTTGCCGTCTTATGTGCCAGATACCAAGAATTAAGCAGTATTAAATTTATTGGAAAAATTACGTATAATGCGTTCATAAACCACAAAAATTTCATTAACCCAAAAAAAAACTACTTAAAATTCAGACCCAAAAGGACTTAGCAAGGACTTCATTTGGTATGAGGAAACCGCCATCAGGAGTTGTGTTCCTATGGTCATACGACATAAACAGAGCTTGAACAAATCATAGCTACATAAGAAATGTGTTATAGGTAGAGAATGGACAATACTTACTGTTGCTGTATGTTGTTTTGCAATATACAATTTCTGTTTTCCTGCTTCACTCAATGCAGCTCCAGAGTGCCTCCCCCGTAAGTTGTACATAATTAAAGATAAAGGAGTCATTTGAAGATAGGGTCAGCCCACACAACAATAGTCTTCTTCTATCACTGGCATTAACCATTCAGAATCAGGGTAAGGAATGCAACAATCTAAATTCAGTTAAAAAGCATCAAACATTCACACATGCTATCCAGTCCCAATTCATAGAGAAAATAGAAGAAAAAACCTTCCAAATCTTCATTGTGAGCAATAATGTCTTAAGGGAGCCATCTCAGCATCATAAAGAGGAATACAAAATAAGGTAATTACTACATGAGGGGTTAAACTGAAATACACTTTGAATTAGAGAAATTAATGTTTAGTTGTATATGACCCTTATAAGATAAGGAAACTAGGGTTGGGAGTAGTTCTTGCCAGAGATTTATTCCTTTTTTTTCTAACTATCTTTAACATATGGAAGCAAATGAGCATTACACCGGAATTATGATCATTGGTTGTTTGAGAAGAGTCAAGAATGATCATAAACTTCAACAAGAAGTGCGGTTGTATGACTTTCCAAAGCCCACTCCTCAGTAGGATTTGAAATATCAGACATCAAATCCAATATTTTAGTTAAAGAGGGGAAAGAGGAAAAATATGAGTGAGACTACAACCCCATCTGATAGTGAGTATATTAAGTGCATTGCTATACGTAATATGATTTCAGGCGATGACATGCCACCAATTCAAGAAACAAGCAACAAGCAACAAGCAACATAGAAAGCATGTGCATGATGCCCCATTGGTATCATCTACACCAACAAAAAGCCCACTTTCTTAACTGAAAACAGTAAACAAGTGATAATTCCATAAATCAAAGAAGGATGAAATTGACCTTGAAATTTCTCTGAATGAGCCATTGAATTGCTATGCCAATTATATATGAATTGATATCTCTCATAATTGACAATCCTACCATATATTCAAATCGAGAATGGACAGATTAATAAAAACACAATTGAAATTCTTTCTCATGTTAAATTTAATCAAGTTGGAACATTAATTAAGTATAAATCAAGATACGAACAGAAACAAAACTAACTAGTAATCTAAAATTTACTATTGTACTACTGTAATATATGGAAAGGCATAACCCTAGAACAAAAAAAAAATTATATTGAAAATAAGATACAAATAAGATGAGTAGTATCCAATAACGTTTTCATGGGATCCTGCAGATTGCAAGAAAGTTAAATGAATACAAGAATTTACATAAGGTTAAATAGATAAAGAAGGACACTAAAAAATGCAAACAACCTACCTAAAACTGCCGACGATTGAAGTTCCATCACAACTTTTCTCCTGACAAGGATACAAGTAATGCGCAAGAAAACAACTTAAACAAATAGGGATATAGCCAAAACATGAGAAAACAAACCTTTCAGTGTGCTGATGTAACTGCGTAATGCTATGTTTCACAGCATACATACATCCATCAATTATGTTCAATACTTTGAAAACATGATTGAAGTACCCACTTCCAATTTTCTGGAAAGAAAAGACAAATGGAAATCAAGTTAAGCGAATCCCCTTCAATATGAATAAGTTTGAATAAAAATTCAACGGTTGAGTAGATACCTCAATCTCATGAAAGTAAGTGCGATAGCATGAAAGGCCATTTCCACCCATAATCGCAAGGAACAAAGCTAGACACTACAGCAATATGTAATTAAAACTAGACAATTCATAATGAAATAAATGAATTTTACTATGTGTATTAAATTAACATTACGCTTTTTAGGATTAACTGTACCAATGCATTTCGATCTTTGGTGGCCAAGAGGATCAATGTCCATTTCTGAAGAATCCTTTAAATATGGATTCTTGAAAAATGGAGGGGGCATGACACGATAGTGTAAAGCCGCTGCAGATTGAGACACATAATTCTCTGTGTTCCCCACATCAGTTATCTTTACTTCATCTCTATTAAGAAAATCTTTTTTTAGCTGTGCCACCACGTCAGTATATTGCTCGCTCAGCGCCTTCTATCGTACTTCGGCCTGAGCTCTGTTGGCCTTAATTTTGGCCATATTGCGTTGGAGCGTTTCCAATGCTCGGCCTACAACAAGGGAGGTGTCCCTCAGTCCTTGCGTCCCTCGTGCGCAGCGTGATTTCGTTGTCCACTAGGACTTGCATGCTGATGAACTGGCAAAGGGAGTGAAGCTTGGTTTGGTAGAGTAGCGGGCAGACTTAGTCCGAATTCACATAGACGGCACCAAACTGTTGTTGCATAAAAAATGTCAACTAAAAGATGGAATCATGCTCAACCACTAGTAAGCACTGATGTGATACCAGCTGAAGGGTACTCCGACGTCCAAATTAGCGTAGGTAGGTGTGTATGAAGAGTGAGTGGAGAATAGTAAATCGCAAGATGTGAATAGTAAAATTTAGTTAGTTTTATTGGGAAATGGACCTTTTTTGTATGGGTGTGTGAGAAATGAATAATGAGTTATTTCAATGTGGGAGAATGTGTATTTGCTACAGGACTGAAATGAGGCCTCTGATGGATGGAGGGGATTTATCCACGTGTCATTTGATGAACAACCCTTGCTAGGGTGAGCTTGGGCCATTTGAGCTTGTTTTTGGCTTGAGGTATTAGGCTCAATGAGTCTGATCTGATATGGTATCAACAACCACAAAAGCTGAAACCAAACTCATCCAATTGGTATACAAAACCAATTGTCTCACCTTAATGGGTTCAATTTAGATTAGAAATCTGAAAACTTTGAATAAGTTCGTGATTTAAATAAAATCCGATTCAACTCAATCCGCCCCCTGCTATAATACATCTAAGACACACATTGACCCTCAGCTAGCGATGGAATTTAACCTCCTACTTCACAAGTCAAAGCTAAAGCTTCGTAGTTCTACTTACACAATGAGAAGGAAGTTACAAGACTGGCGGTGTTGTAACTTTCGATTTTGCCTGCTATTCCACGTGCATCAACTCCAGTTTATTTCAACACCATACTTCCCCTAAACTTGTTAATCTCTCATTATTTATGTTTCCTCCTTGATTCTAGAAAGATAAAAAAGAAAAGTGAAAACTAAAGTCGGAATGAAGAGTTGAAAATCGTCAAAATAAATAACACATCAGATCAACATTACGGACCATTCTTTACTAAAAGAAACAAGAGTTATTCATTTTCTCAGTTAGAGGGATTGGACAAAAACAAAACAAAAACAAGAGTTTTATCTCCTCATTTCATACACAAGCAGCAAATCAAAGGCTAATCAATCTCAGATTTCCAATACCTACCGGAATTAAATGAAATTATAATAGAAACAAAATAATATAACTTGAATATGACTTCATAGAAAATACCGAGCAGGACAAGCAAACACAACAATGACTGCACCGAAGTTTGAAGGTAATTTGATACGAATAAAAACTCTCCTCAACAGCCTATTGATTTGAGTTGGGATTTGAGGCTGGGCGATTTGAGGCTGGGCTGCCATTCTGCTGCAGTTGCCCAGGTGTCTGTTGCTGCTGCTGCTGTTGTTGCTGCGGCTGTTGATGGATATTGAACTGAGCCTGAGACTGCTGCTGCAACTGGAACATCTGGGGGTTAGCAGAACGCTGCGGTACCATTCCCTTAGTAGGACGAGAGTCTGTTTTAAGATCTGTGGTAGCAAGCTTCAAGAGTTGAACCTCCGCAGTCAAGGCTTCATTTAGAGCTGTCATATTCAACAGGCAATCTATAAGCAAGCATAACAGCACCAGTACTAGTAAAATACAGCACTCGTTGAAGGGTAGACTAGGACTTAAAATGGAAAACAAATAGCACTGTTTTCAAGACTAGTCATGCCAATATTTGGAGGATCATTATCGAAGCTTTGACATAGGAAGCAAAAACAATCGGTTACTAGACAATTAAGAATAGAGGATGAGGAAGATCTAGAAGACCATTTTTCTCAAGCAGAAGCACCTAAAATACTTATTAATCCACTTTTACTAATAAGTAGGCAATTAATCATAACAAAGGTAGAGCCAGAAATTTTCATTGTTCATTGCAATTATAAGATAAATATGTTCAACTGGAATCTAATGCCATGCGGATTTAGGTAATTAACCTCAATTGGGTAACTTGTCTCTGCTTTTTCCAGATCCTCCAGCAGGTAGGTAGACAGGTTTCGCCCACTGTCAAATCCTCTACTCAGAACGTAATGAGTTACTCCTACAGCATGTCTTTGTATCCTATAAATCCTTGACCATACAAAGAAGAAGCCAGATATTCTGACATCTAAACCACTAGCTGCTTTTTCATTTAAAATTTATATTTCTCCTTCTGCCAATGTTGACATGGCGACAAAAAAATAAAAAACTAAAAAACTAAATCACATATTTACTACTGCATGTTTTTCTTAATTCCTTTCTGTTTTAAACCTATTCACCTCCTCTAGCACTCCTAGAAAACTCAGTTAGTTAAAGAAGCTTAAATGATTTCCCTTGAAACTGAGATGATAAAACACATTTCAGAGCCACTTCCCGAAAATCAGGAAATCTCAATTTTATGCCTTCTACATGTAACTTTAAGATTTCTAATTCTAATGTGTATGTGAGAAAGCAAGAGTGAGAGAAACAGAGACAGATCAACATCAACATTCAAACCTTATAATGTGCATCACAGCAATCTGATTTTTTCCTAAAAGAACTTACAACTTTGCATAATAATGCAACGTACCATCTTGATTTGGTAAAATACGAAATGGGGAAGCATCATTAGAAAACAAAATGAAATGGAACGTCCCACCCTTTTTATTAAATGAATTTCCCTTACACGTATATCATAATCATGACCATTTATTAACTAGATCACCTTCAAGATCATCACTGCAACAATGAATGAAATTCTATCATTTAGTCATTCATATGTCAACTAAATGGGTAGTTCAACGTGAGGATCTTCATTCTTACTTAAACCAATAATTTGTTTGACACATATAAATGATTAAACGATCTCCAATTTTGTTGATATTTTTGTAAAGATGATCTTCAAATGATGATTTAGTGAACGAATAGTTCCATATCACATATGTAGACGGAACATTTACAAATGAAACTTGTGGAACACAAAGATTCCCCCAAATGAGGGACATGAGTATTGTCCTTATCAATTACCCTTTGTAACCCAGCCAAGGAAAGAAATTCTACACTTATCAATTACCCTTTCCAAATAAGGGATGCCAACTAGGAAAGCTACAAAACTTCCTGAGCAAACCAAAGCATAATTTATTGCAAGTGGAGTAATTAAAGGACAATTAATTAGGTACACAAAACAGCAAACCCTAAAACTACCCTAGTTGAGAGTATATATGCTGATAAATATTTTGCATGATTTCTACCCAAAGAAATGGAAAACGCTATTGTCGCATCGTAAATATAAATGCACAAGTGATACATACCGTCTCTAAGTTGTGCCTGTTGTTCCATAGCTTGAAGGCGAAACTTCAATTCATTATTCTGGTTAGTGAGACCAACAGAATCTCTCTGCAGAAAAGAAGATAAAATCAGTATATCCAAAGATTTAGAAAAAATTTATCTCAAATCCCCACCTGTAACATGGTAAGCTGCGCAGACAACGTGGTTGCTTCTGTCTGTAGAGTCTGAACCTTGTGTTCCAACTCTGAGATGTAGCGCATCTTCCGTTCTTTGGACCGAGCAGCTGATTGACGGTTTGCCAAAATTCTACAATTAAAAACTCACCAATAATAAATCAGGGCTAGTAGGGTTATATACCTTGGTGAAACATTCGAGGGTGAAGATGAAATACCTCTTTGCACGCTTTGGATCGGTCATTGCAATCTCAGAAAGTTTTTCGTTAGCCATAATTTTCTTAAGTTCTGCCCCACTGAACTCACCATTTCCGAACTCCAAGCTAAAGGCATTTGAATTAGTATCTATCGAATTGCTGGGTGAAAGTTGTCCTGGACGAATTCCTGGTGAAGGTGGCAGTTTAGGTGACAGTTTAGGTGACTCATCTCCAAATTGCAACTTACCCATAAAACTATCCATAGAGACACTTCTGAAGTGTCGGGTGGTCGGTGCAATATCCGACCCTGCGCTCCTCTTCATTCCTTCCCTCCTATCAGTCAAAGAATTCATTCCCGGTCTCTGCATACTGCCTCCACTTTCATTTACGCTGCTTTCTGCTTCGTTTTCACTGCTGTCACCAGTCTTAGTCCCGCTTGCTCTACTGTCCAAATCTTCACGATTCTCGTTCCCATTCTTGTCATCAGTCCCCGAGGAGTTCAACGCATCAATACCATCCAAATTCATATAAGCAGAAAACAAATCATCCACTACTTCCCCTTCAGATTTCCTCTCCCCCATTCCCTCTGCATTGTTATCACCACCTCTCTCCCAGCTAGATTCCTTTTTAACCAACTGAGCTGGCTTAACCATCCCGGAATTTTCTGCACCAGACACTGGCAGGTCCAAACCACCCAAACTCCTGAGTGGAGAAATGGGTGGTAAGGATTGTTGCATTATAGCATTAAAACCAAATGGGATATCACTATTAGAGCGCCTATGAGCTTTACGAGGGGGCAAACTCTCACCAGCTCTTGTATAGCTACCCTTGGAAAAAGGTGAGGACGGGGGCAACAAATGCGAACCAGCATCACGATCGTCCATAGACACATCAGCAGATACTGTGTCCGACATGGACATGGAGGTTGATGGGCAATCACGATAGGGGGACGGGCTTAAAGGTGGCAATGAATCAAGGTTAAAGAAGGCTGGCTGTGACAAGGATCGGGAATGAGTGGGCCCTGGGCTAAAACTCTGTGAACCCAGTTGCTGGTTCCCAGGCCGGGTCACCGGGATCTGAGAATAGGGTGAAATGGGTGGCATGTGATGTGGGTGTGGGTGTGGGTGCGAGGGTGGTATCCCCACTCTTTTGTTGCTGCTATTATCCCCATTAAAGCTCTGGCTCTGTGCAAAATGGCGTGAACGAATTTGGGAAGTGTTGAATTGGGGTACGTTCAGTTGCTCCATAGATGAAGGTTGTTTAAGGATTGATGAGGAAGATGTCCCAAACGAAGATTGAAGCCTTTGCATCATATCACTAGCTTCTTCAGTGTCACCCATATTTTACTTCAATTTACAAGAACAAAATTAAATATTCTTCCTTTAAAATGCTCAACTCTTATCAACCCACCTCCAAGAGCTTTCAAAATTAAAGCTGAACCCACCTCATTCCAACACAAAACTCAAACAAAAAAAAAAAATCTGCACTACAAATCAAAGCAAACCCAGAAACCAAAAAATCAACAATTTAATCAAAACGAGACCCAAAAAGAATATTACAACCATTTAAATAAAAGTATTAAACCCAGGAATATTATTCTTTCGTAATCACTCAGAAAAAGAAAAAAAAAACATATATACCTTGCAATCGGTTATTATCTGCTGCAGCAGCAATGGCAGTGAGAAGGGTAGGCTAGAAAAAAGAAAGTAGAAAAGGGGGTCAAGTCCAAGGGGAGTTGGGGAGGAAGGTCTCAAAAATCAACGCCACAAAAGGCGGAAGCTCTCAATTTTTTGTATGGCGGAAATGCCGAAGGAAAGTGGAGTATGTATTCTCTCCCTCTCTCTCTCTCTCCCCCTCCTCACACACTAAAACGTCGCACTTAAGGCTTTGTTTGTTTTTGCGTTTCTCTGTGTGAACGAAACGAAGATGAAAAGGGCAGTCTCGCAGCACTGTTACACGGATTTCATGCCCACTAGTGCTAACTACGAATTCCACTTCGACGCGTGAACTTAATAGACAATATCATTTCTTACCAAATTTGCATTTCGCGTGCATTTCAATTTCATTCCGACCTCATTTGACCACTTCCCATGTCACCGCAGCATCTGTAGCAAGCCATGTCTCCAACAAAATCTTTTCAATCATTTGTCCATCCAATTTTTATTTCTTTCAATTTTTGCCAATCCGGAAATGGATGCTCTCCTCACGTGCGTTTAAACGCGTAGAAACCACCTCGCTATTAGTTTTTTTTTACAAAAAAAAAAAAATTCTTTTAGAAGTGATTTGACCAATGAATTTGGCGAGGGAATCACAAAAATAGATGAATTCTCGATTTGATCCCTTTCGTAAATTTGGCACAAAAGATATTAAATTAGTGAGAGTTACGACTAATTGGAATTAGAAAGTTATCTTGGCTATTATGGTAAGGAAGCATTTTCTGGTTTAAAATGAGTGCATTCTTATCTAGCCATGCATGCATGGACAAGTGGTGATTCATTCCATCATATTCTTATCCAAATTTATTCTTATCGCAATTTAATTTAATTCAATCCAATATATGGTAGAATTCTGATAATTTAAAATTTGATAATTCAACACTTTTAATTAAATGATATTTTTAACCGTCTCGATTTTGAGTTAACATTCTAAATTAATAATTCGTTAAATTTATAAAATATCATATTATAAAAAATTCGAATAGTTATCATGTAATATATATTTTAGTAACTTTGTATTTGAGGATAATTGTATTTTATTTCTTTTAATTGAGTTATTAATAAATTGAGTTTTTTATTATTACAAATATGTTATTTATATAAGATATTTTTAATATACAGTGCTTATCATCCGACTATTATTGTTGATGCAGAAATCGTCCGGCTCTGTGAAGTTCTTTCTCGATCCCTACACACAAGAACGAAAATCAAACGGGGTTCAGGTTGAATCCCGGGGGTGGGGTGGTTCAACCGAAAACGCTCTGATGCTTAAGCCAATTTTCTGTGAGAGAATAATCTGACAGAGTGTTTGCAAGAGTTTTGGATTACCTTTAGAAGTGAAATGAGGTCTTCTATTTATAGTGAAGCATTGAGGGCCACCGGAGCGTCTGATTGGTTGAAGGGGAAAATATTAAATAAGTGATTGTACCGAATGTAATCACTTATTTATTAATGGATAAATAATTCGCTGGAAAATTATTTATTAGAGACATTGATCTGATTAATTAATATATTTAGCTGTTAAATATATTAAATTAATGCGGAGACCGTTACATGTCGATGTCAATTTTACCGAGGGCAATATCGGCATTATGAGAATTGTTGGCCACGTGGCGGTTCCTGAATATTCCGGTAGTTTATGGCTCCACAATTATGTCATTCTAAAATAAGAATGAGATTATTGTTTGTTTCTTCTTTAATTTAATGGCATTTTGGAATTCATTTCTAACTTCTTAACATGGTAAGAAGTTTAGATTATTCAGCGTTATCATCGCTTCAAAAATTTCTTTTTACAAAACGAGCTTCATAGTATAACTATAGAATAATGCTACGGTACCACCTACTTTCCCATTTTTTCGTATCTCACCACATATGGCGTCTGATGTGGTGTTTCATGTTATTATTAATTGTTTTTTTTTTTTGACAAATCATGTTATCATTTTGATTACCTTTCTTAAAATAAAAATAAAAACAAAATTAAATATTTAAAAAATAAATTAAAATAAAAACTGAATAAAATATCAACAAGACCGATTATGTCCTTCCAAAAAAACTTAAACCCTAAGAATTTCATAGCATCAAATCATATTTTTTTTCCAGAAAATCATAAACCCTAAGACGATTTGATGCTAAGGAATTATTTTATATATTCGTAGGGTTTATGATTTTATGAATAAAAGACGATTTGATGTTGTAAAATTCTGAGGGTTTAATTTTTTTGAAAGGAGACAATCGGTCTTGTTGATATTTTGTTTATTTTTTATTTTAATTAAAATTTTTAATATTTGTTTTTTTATTTTTATTTTTATTTTAAGATAGGTAATTAAAATGATGACATGGTTTGGTAAAAAAAATATAATGACATGGAATGCCACATCAGACGCCACATGTGGTGGGATACAAAAAGTGGGAAATATAGGAGGTACCCGTAGCATTATTCATAACTATAATATTCAACTTCATCATCTCGATCTTTAAAAAAAAAAATCATCTTGAAAAATGGGATTTCCAGTAGAGTCCCTAATTTTTTTTTACTTGATTTAGGGATTTTCAAAGAAAAAATGGCTATAGCAGAGCTCCTATCATGCTCTCTACTTTAGAATTTTGTTATTTTTGGGATTTTGGATACCTACATTTAATAAAAAAAAGTGAGGTAGTATGGATTTCATATCTCCTCACAATCGCATGAATTTCATAAATAATAAAATAATAAATTGAAGATATTCAAATATGTAACACGAAACAAACAATAAAATATTTGACATTTTCTAAAATTGGGAAATTTTCTAGATTAATTTTTTAAAAGTAGTTTGTTAAGATAACATTTCAACTATTTTAGTTAAAATCTAACTTAATTAGGGAATCTATTAGAAATACTCTTATACTTGTTAAAAGATACTTCAAATTGTGACAGGACCGCCCCCGGAAGGGGCATCGATAACCGTGCCCGGTCCTGCTCCCGTCTGGCAAGTCGACTGAAATACCCAAGTTACCCTCAGTACGTGCCAGACCAGGGATAGCCACACGTACATACTCATGCCTCCGCCCCTCGTACAACCTCGAAACAACGAGCCACGACCTGGAGGGTCAATAAAACCAAAAGGTGTGAGTGGACGAAAAGAATTCAGTTCATAAAACAGTTACGGAAAGACGTTTTTACCCTCCAAGTAAAAAAACAATGCATGCATACAAAAATCATTTTGCAATCGGTTAGCACTTCAACATAAGTAATCAGTATATGAAAATCAAAATCATTTTCCTTTTTCTAAATCTTCGAGTCATAGCCCGCAATCATGAATACAGGGCCACAGCCCAAAACCACAAAATCCAAATCCAAGTATACGACATCAACCAATCCATCAATCATTTAAACCGGGCTACTGCCCAACACATCCAATCATCCGAGAATATCAATAAATCATAATCAATCAGTTTGCTGGATATCAAGTGCGCCCGAGTCTTTAAACTCAAAACCATGCGCATTATTAGGCCTTCCCGGGATTTCAACGAGTCTTTAAACTCAAAACAGAATCAATAGGCCTCGGGGGTATCACAATAACCGAGTCTTTAAACTCACGAGTCTTTAAAGTCAATAAGGGCCCTCCCCCGTCATCAATTAACCGAGTCTTTAAACTCAAAACGTGCTCCAGCAATAGCACCGGGTCTTTAAACCCAAAACAGTTTTCAACGGGTCTTTAAACCCAAAACATTTTTCAATCACAACAGCTCGGAATCTATCCCGAAATCACATTTTGTCATAACAGGACTCATGGTCCGAATTTCCACATTCAAGTCCCCAAATCATATTTCACAAACATAATCAAATTATCATTTGACACGGGGCATGCAAAATCAGACCAATTCTTTTTGTTAAGTCCTTTTCCATTCCCGAATCCGAATTCGCAATAATGATTCCGTAAGCCGGCATCCGGAAGCATCATCCCGAACCCAAACCAAGAATCCACTTTAAATTTCCGAAAACTAAAAACTCGTTACTCCAAGTTACTTTTCTGCCCCAAGCACCAAACCAGAAATCATCTTTTCCAAAAGCCATTTTAATTCCCTGAAGTCACTTCAATTCTCAAATCACATTATCCGGGCATCAAAACCACGACCATAATCACCAAAATCCCGGTCTAGTCAAGCATACTCGAAATCCAATTTAAAATCCTCGAAATCGCAAACCTCAATTCACATTCCAAATTCAAACATCAAACAGTGATCAAATCACAATAAACTCAAATCTCGTAAAACGTGCAAAACTGCAAAAACCTCGAAAACCGTGTCCACCCGTAAATTGCACTCACAATCATAAACAACTTTCTTAAATCATCATACACCCATTTCATATAAACTCTTTCATTAAACCATTATTAAGCACAAAAGTAACCATAGCCTCGAAATACGTGTAATTCCACATATAAAGTAAAAATACGTATAACTACGGAAATCGAATACATATAAATACGGAAATCGAAATCAATCACAACTTATAATCATAATCATAAAAATCATAGAAATAATTGATGCATGCATTAAATTTTGAAAGCAACGTCCACTCACACACCGTCCAAAAGGGCTCGGTTTCGCGCCGCACGCGGTTCCGTGATTTCCGACATTTCCAGAAAATCCGAATCCGGTGCGAGAAAACATCCCCGGGTCATTAAGGTGTCAAATAACAACATACTAATTTCCCATAATTTTCCGGGAATTAATCGTTAATTACAAACGTAACATAAATCTTCGGACCCTCGAAACAACATCGAAACGGCGTCCGAAAAATCCGAAACCAACGTTAAAATGTTCGTTACAACGTATAGGACAAAAGTCATGTTGGGCCTACCTCGAAAATCGGCCCCACGCGCCGTCAAGCGCCGCCGTAAGCGGCTGCGCGTGACACTTACGCGCCAGCTACAGTAACCCCAACGGTCACCAGCTTCACCCGACTCACTGACATACGGGTCGTTCCACCCGCGCGAGGACCCGGTTAGCAGCCCTTCAATTCGCCATCATTTTGAACGATTGAACACACCAATAGCTTCACCACCATTCGAATTAGGGATCTGCACTGTCCATATCAGTCGTCATGACCTCGAACCACCTCGACTCAACCCAAGTTCCCAAAGTCGAGTTCCTCGTCTGAGTTTGATTAAAAGCCAAGGAAGTCTTCGATTAGTTGGTCGTCCAGCATCATAGCACTACGGTAAGGATAATTTAGGATTCAATTTCACGAAGACTAACCTCCAATTGTACGAACACTATGCTCGATTTTCCGGCCACCCGTGACTTCCGTCCACCGCTCCCGGAGCTTCGAAGCTTGCAACAACCGTTCTGGATCAACAAGCTAAGGCCTCAGAAAGTTCATTCGAGCCTCAATTGGGTTTGGGCTGACCTACAATTCAAATTCGAAATCGAATTTGCCCAGAAGCGAGTTTCGGGTTCCAGTGCATACTCTTCACCCAGTCCCCCCGTTTTCCCCTCTAAACGTCTCTCTGTTTCTCTCATTCCTCCCCAGCTCTCATTTCCTCCCATACCGAAATTGGGGAGGTCAAAAAGCCAATGGCTCCCCAGTCTCTGTTTTTCCATTTCAAAATGTACCCGCACAGCTCATTGTGCAATTGTCCCCTGCACATCACCTCCACCAACACATTCGTGCACTGACCTCTGCCACGGTTCCCTCAATCTCTGCATAAACAATTCGTCCAACCCTGGGTTCCATTTCCAACCTTACTCGGAATTAGAGGAACCCGCCCGTGCTCTGTGTGCTACACAGTCCCCAGACTCCACTTAGCCCATAATGCTGAACAATCTCCCCCCAATGTCACTAACTTGATAAACAATTCCTTGGGAAGATTAAACAATGCCCAAGCTCTGTTAAACAAAGTCCTGCACGCGGCTGTGCAGGTTGTCTCCCACGGTGGTGAACAGTAACCACCGTGCAAATGACCAAAATGCCCTCAGTTGGCAAATTACCAAATTGCCCCTCTCCTTCCGTGACCCGTAACTTGGTCATCCGATGTCCGTTTCAAGCGTGCCGCCCGTCGTTGTACTCGGGGTATCAAGACCTTCCTAACGGTCCTCGGTCCTCGGCCATCGGACCCCCCGATCAAAAAGTCAACATTTTCCCTTATTTCGTCCAAATTACGATAATGCCCTTGGGCTTCCGAACGTCATAACTATCACCTCGAACGACGGAATCGGACGTGCCACCTGTCTATGATCTCGTGACGTCCCAAACTACGTTACGGTCACTGGTCAAAGTCCATTTGACCGTCCGAATAAAAAGTCAACGTTTTGCCCACGACTAGGGGCAAAACGGTCATTATGCATCGTTCGTCCGATTCCACCCAACTAACCACCGATGAACCCTCATTAATCATGATTAATTACTAAGCTAATCCCGAATTCCGGGATGGGTCGTTACAAATTGAATTATGATCCTTTATTATTTAATATATTAATAAAAAGTTTACTAATAAGAATGAAATTATGAAGAAAGAAAATATTTTTTAATTCTTAGTTCTTTGATGTTAGTAAGGAATTATATAACGATCAAGTGAGTTTAGTTTAATTGGTTCTAGTGCTGGTTTATACACAATTGGTCTTCAATTTGAATTCCGATAACATATTATACGAATAATTTCCAAAAATACCCCCTCCATGTAATTAAAAAAAATATATAGCCTTAAACCCTAATCAATGTATTTCTTAACTTTTGAAGTGGTCGGCACCCCTAAGTAAATCAAAATAAATAACCGATAACTTTCAAAGTGAATAGTACTAATGTTTGATAATATATTGTTAATGTGAATTGGCATTCCTGTCCAGATTATATTCTTGGGTTGTATTGTATGGGCTGGGTCATATTTATGTATGTATAGATATTAAGCCCGCGGTTGAGAAATCACTTGGTCCTGTCCAGCCTGTTTTCCCGCTCCAACTTTGGTCTGTCGCGAAGAACCCGTGTCCCTTCGAAGTCCTCCCTGAATGGTTCTCTCTATAGTATGGAATTTGCTCAGGACTCTTCCTCCTCTTTCTAGTATATATGAGAACTTCATGTCTCCGAAGGCAGTGACCCAAAACTCAACGAAAATCAGATTGTGCAGATTAAGAAGATCGATCAAGTGAACTTCTGCTTACTGGTGATTGACAGCCGTGTCCAGTGCTGTGCCACCTGAAGGAGTTGTGAGGAACCTCAACCATTGTGAACGTCAATTGCGTGAAGGATGAAAGAATGAGCTACCTTGCTGTGGTGATTAGTAAGATGAGTTTCATATATGTTCATTCATGTACTTGAATTGATTTCATAGTGGATTGGTTCTTGACTGGCAAAGTGCCCGTGGATGTTTCCCTCGTGAGGGTTTTACCACGCTAAATCTCTCGTGTGTTTTACTTTTGTCTCACTAATTTTTACTTGAGTATTTATTAGTTGGTTTGTTATATGGTTGATTGGTCTGGTTGCTAAATTGAGTGGCATAGTCGTTGAGTGCATAGGATAGGTCTGATTGGGTTTTTGGGGTCTTAGTCCTTTAGGCAATTTTAGTTGGTATCAGAGCGGGTCACCTAATATACCTGGTGAGATCCGCAAGTAGCCTCTAGGATGGATCGTGCCGCTGGATCCATAGCTCACCCTCCTTACTTTGATGGTGAGAATTATGGAGCCTGGAAAGCCAAAATGAAGGCTTTCCTTTGGTCTCTGGATGACAGGGTATGGTACACTGTAGTTCATGGATGGAGTGAGCCAACCAAGTCCACAAAAATAGAAGGCACTAGTGAAATCTTCACTAAGTCCAGGGAAGAATGGACTCAGGCCGAAGTGCAACATTGCACCAGTAACCAGAAGGGCTTAAATGCATTGTTCGCAGCTGTGTCCCCTGAGCAATTCAATTACATTTCGACTTGTGAGACTTCCAAGCAAGCTTGGGACATCTTGCAGGTCACTCATGAGGGGACAGAGAGAGTCAAGGCTTCAAAGCTTCAGATGCTCACCACACAGTTTGAAACTCTCAAAATGGAAGAAGAGGAGACCTTTTCTGAATTCTCTGCCAAACTAAGTGTCATTGTGACAGGATGCTGCAATTTAGGTGATAGCCTACCAGAACACAGGGTGGTGAAAAAAATTCTTAGGTCTCTTCCTATTACGTTCCAAGCAAAGAAAACAGCAATTGAGGAGGTCAAAGACTTAAACACTCTAAAACTGGAAGGCTTGATTGGATCTCTAAAGACTTTTGAGATGGAATTGCCAATCCAAAAGAAAGCTAAAAACATTGCCCTTAAGATCAGTAAAGGAGATGAAAATAAGGGTCAACATGATGACTTCAATGAGGAGGAATTTGCTCTTCTTGCAAAAAACTTTAGGAAATTTCTCAAGTTTAAGAGTCACAAAAATTGTGACATGAAGCCCAGCTCTAGTTTCAGTTCAAAGAAGTTCAGAATGAATGAACCTGCACATGATAGGACTATCACAAACACAAGTTCTGATAGAACAAAATGCTACGAGTGTCAAGGCTTTGGACACATAGCATCTGAGTGTGCAAACACTTTGAAAAAACAGAAAAATGAGTCAAACAAAGCCCTCAATGTCTCTTGGAGTGATAGTGACTCTGAATCTGAAGGAGAAGAGAAAGTTGTTGCACTTATCTCATCTGTGAGTGAGGATCCCTTTTGCGAGTCTGACATAAGTGTAGCTGATTTTGGATTGGAAGAAGTCTTAGAGCAATATAACACACTGTTTCTTGCCTCTAAAAGGGTACGAAACACCAATGCTAAGCTAGTACAGAAGGTTACAGTTCTAGAACAAGAAAATCTTAAAGAAAAAACTGAACTGATCTCTCAGATCAAAGAGCTTGAGATGAGAGTGCTGCCCTTGTGGTAAAACTGCAATCTCTGCATCAACACTCCACTAATCAGTCCAAACAGTTGGTGACATTTATCTCTGAGAATAAAACTCTAAAAGGCGACTTAAAGAAATCTGAGGAAAGGGTCTTAGAGTTAACCATAGGAGCTGAAAAAGTCGACAGGATGTTAAAAATGGGAAAACTTTTTGGGGACAAACATGGGTTGGATTTTTCTCCTATAAAAGCTCGTATAGGTCCTGAACCGCTTACCACAAAGTTTGTGAAGGCGGTGCCAACTCAGACAGCAAACCAGATTTCCAACAAGAAGAGGTTTATCCCAATCTGCCACTTCTGTGGAACATCTGGTCATATTCGACCAAGGTGCAAGCAGTTTCTTTCAAGAAAAGGGAACAAAGAAAAGGTAATGACAACTCAGGATAAAATGAAAATAGTTCAGTTGTCTACAGTTACAAACATTCCTGTGTCCTTGCCGTATATAGTCAATCTTGTTTGGAAAAGGAAAGAAACTGTCACCTGTTTGCCTTCTATCTCATCTACTGAGCACATAAATTCTTTTGTTGCTTTTACTGTTTCTGCTATTCAGAAGACAAATATTTGGTATTTTGACAGTGGTTGCTTTAGACATATGACAGGTGACAGATCATGGTTCACATCTTTTTCTGCTGATGAAATCAGTGGATCAGTAACATTTGGAGATGGACGCAGGTCAAAAATCTTGGGAAAAGGTACTGTTTCTACCCCTGGAATTCCTAGCCTAAACAATGTACTACTAGTTGCTGAGTTACATGCAAATCTAATTAGCATTAGTCAATTGTGTGATGAGCTAGGAAATGTTGTTTTTGGGAAGGAGCACTGTGAAGTAAGTAATGAACAAGGAAAAATCGTCATGCAGGGGGTAAGATCTGAAGATAACTGTTATTGCATAAATGCTAGTCACAAAATCAATAAGCAAGTCTGTTATCATGCTCAGGATAATCAATTGAAGCTTTGGCATCATAGGTTAGGTCATATGAATTGGCGTGACCTGCTCAAATTGTCAAAAAAGTAATATGTCAGAGGTCTCCCAAAACTTGGGGGCACTTCAAATGCTGTTTGTGAGTCATGTCAATTTGGAAAACAGTCCAAGAGCTCTCATCCGGTTGTCCCATACATAACTACCACCAAGCCATTGGAACTCATGCATATGGATCTGGTAGGTCCTTTTGATCCTACTAGTCTGGGGGGAAAGAACTATGCCTTAGTTCTTGTAGATGACTTCTCTAGGTTTTCATGGGTTGACTTTCTTGCTCACAAATCCAATGCGTTTGAATCTTTCTGCATGCTAATTAAAAGAATAAAAAATGAAAAGACTGAATCATCTCTAAGTTCTGTCAGGTTGAGAACCGATCATGGGACAGAATTTGAAAACACGCTGTTTTCAGATTTTTGCATAGAACATGGCATCAAACATGAGTTCTCTTCTCCCATTACCCCTCAGCAAAATGGTATTGTTGATAGAAAGAATAGAGTTCTCCTTGATATGTCACGTGCAATGCTCAGCTTTGCCAAAATTGCTCAACATTTCTGGGCTGAGGCCTTTAGCACTGCTTGTTACACGGAAAATAGGGTATATCTAAGGCCAGGGACAAAAACCACTCTATATGAACTCTGGAGAGGCAGAAAACCTACTGTGAAGCACTTGAAGGTTTATGGGAGCACTTGTTATATTTATAAGGATAGAGAATCTCTAACCAAACTTGATTCCCGTTCTGATGCAGGGATCTTCCTTGGGTATTCACTTAATAGTAGAGCATATCGGGTGTATAACTCAAGGAAAAAGTCAGTAATGGAGTCAGTCAATGTGGTCATTCATGAGTCCTTATTACAATATGATTATCCTACTGTTGAGTGTACAGGTACAGCTGTTGGAGTGCCAGATGACTGTCCTGTGTCTAGTCATGAGAATGACAATCAAACAAGTCCCACCATCCACAGAACAGGCACAAAACAGGTTCAGCGAGACCACAGTATCTCAGACATCATTGGAAATCCCTCAGATACTGTTCAGACAAGAAATCAGACTTCTAGTTCTCTAACCTCTTCATGCTATGTCTCTCTTATTGAGCCAAAGAATGCTGGTGCAGCCCTTAATGATGATGAGTGGATCTTGGCTATGCAAGAGGAGCTGAATCAATTCACCCGGCATGATGTATGGTACCTAGTTCCTAGGCCTTCTACCTCCAATGTCATAGGGACAAAGTGGGTCTTTAGGAACAAAACTGATGAGCATGGCACTGTGGTACGAAATAAGGCTCGTCTGGTAGCCCAAGGTTACACACAGATTGAAGGCATCGACTTTGATGAAACGTTTACTCCAGTAGCTCGCTTGGAGTCCATTCGACTGCTGCTTTCAATTGCTTGCCATCTGAAATTCAAACTACATCAAATGGATGTCAAAAGCGCGTTCTTAAATGGGGTGTTGAATGAAGGGGTCTATGTTGAACAGCCATTGGGGTTTGTAGACCCGCGTTATCCTGATCATGTCTTCCGGCTCAAGAAAGCTCTTTACGGCCTTAAGCAGGCACCTCGGGCCTGGTACTCCCGTCTATCCTCCTACCTGTTATCACAAGGGTACCTTCGCGCAGCAATTGACAGAACCTTGTTCATCAAACGTACTGCCAAGGATCTGGTTGTTGCTCAGATCTATGTCGATGACATTGTGTTTGGTTCCACATCTGCCAAACTGGTTCAAGCATTTACTGCTGTCATGACAACAGAGTTTGAGATGAGTTTATGTGGAGAACTAACCTACTTTCTTGGTTTGCAGGTACATCAAGTGGACACAGGCATCTTCATCTCCCAAGCTAAGTATGCAAAGGATCTTGTCAAGAAGTTTGGAATGGAATCTGCAAAACCTATCTCAAGTCCCATGGGTAAAAATGACAAACCATACAAGGACCTCACAGGTAAGCGTATTGACCAAAAACTTTATCGCAGTATGATCGGCAGTCTCCTGTACCTTACAGCCAGTAGACCAGACATTGCCTTCAGTGTTGGCGTGTGTGCACGCTTCCAGGCTGATCCCAGGGAGTCTCATCTTGGTTTTGTTAAACGCATCATACGCTACATCAGTGGCACACTCCATCATGGTATTTTTTTACTCCTCTAACTCAAATTCCGTGATTGCAGGGTATAATGATGCTAACTGGGCCGGCAATGCCGATGATCGCAAAAGCACCTCTGGTGGCTGTTTCTATGTAGGCCACAACCTTGTAGCCTGGCATAGCAAGAAGCAGAACTGCATCTCCCTTTCCACTGCTGAAGTCGAATACATTGCAGCTGGTAGCTGCTGCACACAGTTGCTGTGGGTGAAGCAAATGCTCCACGACTATGGGATCACCCAAGGTAAGATGGTTGTTTTTTTGTGATAGCACCAGTGCTATCAACATTTCCAAAAATCCTGTTGAGCACTCACGCACAAAGCACATTGACATACGACACCATTTCATTCGTGACCTTGTTGAAAATGACACCATCACACTCGAGTACATTCACACTGATAGACAGCTCGCTGACATCTTTACTAAGCCTTTGGATAACCCCCGTTTTGAAGATCTTCGCAAATCCATTGGAGTTTGCTCCTTAACTTAGTTTTGGTGCTTGGACTCGGTACTCCTCTCTATTTACTTGCTTTCGGTTTGCCATGTCAACTGGTAGCTTCTATCTTGTCTTGGTGTCTGCGGTTTTACAATGGTCGACGGTTCACAAAGCAAGTGGGTTTCAAATGTCAGGAAAATCGCTATGCAGTGTCCCGAGTATGTATAGATTGGCATCCCGGTAGCATTGTCTATGCTCCACCATATCCCCACCACAACTCTCCCTTTTTTTGCCTGTTTTTTTCGAAGTAAAGATTTCTGTTGTTCCTGTCTCCTCCCTTCTCGGGCAGTCTTGTAGCCTTGCTAACTTGGGCCAGTACATCCTTAGGGATGCTTCATCACCTAGTGTCTTGCAGTCTCCTGACTCGAGCACACTGATTCAACACCCGTTACACAGGCCAGCCTATTTGCTTAATAAGACTCCTCCCTCGTGGCTACAGTGTCTTAGGTTCGTAGCCTGCTTGACTCAGGTTATTACATCTGAAGGGTGCCTTATCACCTGACACTCTCATCTCAACTGGGATGGTTGTGTTGATCTAACACTTGTTACACGGGTCTCTCAGAACTGCTTAATGAACCTACGTCCCTCTGGCCTACCCCCACACCATGAGAAAAAAAAAAGTTAAGGAGAGGACCAACAGTGCTCTGACAAGATGGCTGGTGTTAAATGGAGAATGTTGCACTATGGTGGGTGTCTCTGGTCCACCTTGCACCGGTGGTGGCCAATCTCTCGTCCTACTCATGGACTCTCATTTCTCATTGCCCTGATCATCTGCTGCGCCTGCAATCTTTGTGTCTCTTGTCTGTTGTTACCCCTGGCCCTCAATACTTGTACACGTCCCTTGCCTGTTGACTTCCTAACTATGCCACTAAATGGATATGGTATGTAGTTTTTTCCAAGCACATCTTTCCCAGGGGGAGTATTCTCTCATTCAGGGGGAGTCTTCTCTGTTCCGGGTCAAAGGGGGAGTATGGCTATGCATCAGTATCCATAATGGTGAAATGGTTCAATTCTCAAACCAAACATTTACATATTTATGGTTAGCTATGGTCCATGGTTAGCTATGGTGTGTAGGCTCTGCATATTTTAACTGCTTGATGTTTCTGCATTTCCTAAATGCTTGGTGTTTTATATTGTCGGTTATGTTCTCTATTTCTTTGACTTCCAAACAGGTTTCACGGTATATCTATGTGTCTTAGTGTGCAGGCTCACTACAGAGACTTAGTTATGTGATCAGATTGGTTCCTTGTTAAGAATGGTTTCGAATTGAAATAGTGTTGTCCCGGAAATGCCAAAGGGGGAGATTGTTAATGTAAATTGGCATTCCTGTCCAGATTATATTCTTGGGTTGTATTGTATGGGCTGGGTCATATTTATGTATGTATAGATATTAAGCCCATGGTTGAGAAATCACTTGGTCCTGTCCAACCTGTTTTCCCGCTCCAGCTTTGGTCTGTCGCGAAGAACCCGTGTCCCTTCGAAGTCCTCCCTGAATGGTTCTCTCTACAGTATGGAATTTGCTCAGGACTCTTCCTCCTCTTTCTAGTATATATGAGAACTTCATGTCTCCGAAGGCAGTGACCCAAAACTCAACGAAAATCAGATTGTGTAGATTAAGAAGATCGATCGAGTGAACTTCTGCTTACAGGTGATTGACAGCCGTGTCCAGTGTTGTGCCACCTGAAGGAGTTGTGAGGAACCTCAACCATTGTGAACGTCAATTGCGTGAAGGATGAAAGAATGAGTGACAGGACCCATCCCAATCCCCCCGGGATTACCATGGAATGTGCCCTGCTCCCGTCCAACAAGGGGTGTCAGACAAGGGATAACCAAGAGCCACTGCCCAAACGGGGCATCCAGAGTGCGCAAGGATCGATGGAGGAGGTGTGCAATGTCCCAGTCTCTGCTGCAATCGCATCCGTAATCAACCTGAAGGGCATTAAAACCAAAAGCTGTGAGTGGACAAAAACCAATAAGTTTATCAAATACATTTATAAGACATTTATGCCCTCCAATAAAAACGTATGCATGCCACGAAAACCAGTAACCAAAACGTTTGCTCAACCGAGCCATTAGGGCCTTAGCCCAAAAACCGTTAACCAAAAACCAAGTGTGGGAACTCTGCCCAAAATAGTGGAATACCACAACCATACATAAACAACCATGTGGGCCACCGCCCAAAGCCATAAATACAAATCCAAAAATCCAAAACCATTTAGGGTCCCCGACCCGACATACCATTTCATAACCAATAATCCATTTTTACCACATAACACATATCCAACCGAAAAGCCATTTCATAGATTCATTAATCCATATTTTACCATTACCATCACCAGCATCCCTGATGCTTAGCATCCCAGACGCTTGACGTCCCTGACGTCATATCTCACGGTTTCATAAGCTACGCGTGCTGCCCGGGGTCTCTCCGGGTCCATACATCTGACATCCCTGATGTCTGACGTCCCTGACGTCAATCATAGCAATCCTGCTCCTGAGTCATCATACGGTCTGGGTGCTCCGTATAATGACCCCTCGCAGGCAATGCACCGTGACTTCCCCAGTGTCCCAGACATCTGGAGGAGACCATCATATATCCTTGTATCCAGATGGTATATGGAAAACAGTTTTATTAAATCCTTTTATCACATCATTACAATTGGGCCCTGCCCGAAATTTCCATACAACCACGTAATTCCATTTAGGGTCCCTGACCCAAAATCACAATTATTAAACATAGGGTCCCTGACCCGAAATCACCATTATAATCCAATTGGGCCTCATGCCCGATTTTATGAACCACTGGGCCCACGACCCGATTTGTAAACCAGCTAGGCCCGCAGCCCGATTTTATAAACCCACTGGGCTCACGGCCCGAATTCGTAAATCAACTGGGCCCCTGGCCCGATAACATAACTCAAATGGGTCTCAACCTGATTTCATATCAACTGGGCCCCTAACCCGATTTCATTAACCAACTGGGCCCCCGGCCCGATTCTCAAATGGACTCCAAGTCCGAAATTTCCAAAACAAGTGGGCCTCAAGCCCGAGTTTATATTTCCAATTTCAAAACCATTTCATCATATTATATCCAAGTCATAAATATGGAAAATCCATGTAAAACCGGAAAACCTCGATTTACGTGCAAGCACGTAAATCGCCTCGAAATACGTGAAACCGTACAATTTACCAACAACCAAATCAACATCATATAATCATAACCATAATCCATATAAAACCGTTAGGCATGCATAGAATTTATAAAACCAAAGTCCACTCACAGACCGTTTTAACGGTATGCCTCGATACGCATGCCACCGGCCCTCCCGGGCCACACCACTATCACCGGGACTCCCAATCCTGTCCAAATTACATTAGAGGGTTACTAACCTCATCATTAACATCCTATCAAAGTCCCGTAATTTTCCCGAATTTTTAACTATTTTTAAACTTGATTTAAAACCATCGGACATCCCGAACAATATCGAGACGGTGTCCGATCGACACGAAACCAATTCCAAAATGTCTGTTACATTAAATAGGACAGAAGTCATGTTGACCTCACCTCGAGATTCATGCCCACGCGCTGTCACGCGCCTCCGTGAGTGGCTGCGCGTGAAACCCACGCGCCGGCTACAGTGTCACAATCTAACCCGTATCTCTGGTAAACGGGTCCAATTTGCCCGCGATACAACCCGATTCCAATCCTATCAATTCAGCCTTAATTACATCAATTGATCATTCAATTAGCTTCGTTATTAGTTTAATTAAAGGTCTGCAATCACAATTACACGATTACATACTCCAAACCTCACGATTCGATGATGAACACCAAGAACACCTGGTTACTGTTCGTTCATTGAATTCCATCAATGGCTGCAGGTTTCTTCCAATTGATGCATCCAGAAGCATCACTGGACCATGAGAGACAGTTCCCCTCCATCAATTGCATCAATCGAAGCCCCAAACGCCACGACTCAAGCTCGATAGCCGTCACTGTGCAACCGTGGAAGTCTGCCAATCTCCAACGTTTTCCTTTAATTGATGAACCCAGAAGCATCGTGGGATCCTCAGGAACACAATCCCCAGCTCAATTTCACCCATCGAAGCCTCCAACTCCACGACTCAAACTCGATTTTTCCTCCTCTGTCACCAAGTGTGATCAGAGCCAAAACAGCACCAATTCCCTTCGTTCTTTCGACGATTCTGATCGTTGTGATCACAGGAAGCTGAATGTGGGCTTCAATTCGATCCTCACGGCTCAATTCCCAGTATTCGAATTTTCCCAAAATCCAAAATCCAAAATTCAGTACTCTCACAACCCTTCTTGTTTCCCCTGATATCTCAATCCATTACTCTCTCATTTTTCTCTCAAGAACGGCAGAGAAAGGGAGCCAATTCTCCCAGTTCAATCCTCCCCCAATTTGTGCACGGTTTGAAGAAAAATCAAAGAAAAGGAAGGGGAATGATGGATGAGGAATGATGATGTTGTAATGATAGTGTTGGGAGGGAAACATGGATCAAATTTCAGGGGATGGTTGACACTTGTCACTCATCAGGATGTGCACAGTCATCGGTTACTATTCATTATTATATTATTATTTTAATCGGAGCCTCGGTTCGTAATTTCGTTTCCTTGACCATAACTTCATCTTCGAATCTCCGATTTCGGCATTCCACCTGTCATTGGATTCGTATCGACGATACCTACGTAACGGTCCTTGGCCCTCGTCCATCGGACCTCCCGATCAAAAAGTCAACATTTGGCCCCTATTATGCCAAATTACCAAAATACCCCTCAAATTCCGAACATCATAACTTTCTCTACGAATGTCGGAATCGAACGTGCCACCTGTCTATGAACTCGTGACATCCCGAACCACGTCACGGTCATCGGTCAAAGTCCATTTGACCGCCCGATCAAAAAGTCAACATTTTGCCCACGACTAGGGGAAAAACGGTCATTTTGCACATTTTGTCCGATTCCGCCCTACTAACCATCGATCAACCTCACTAATCAGGATTAGTGACTAATCTAATCCCGGAATTCGGGACGGTTCGTTACAATGAGCTGCCTTGCTGTGGTGATTAGTAAGATGAGTTTCATATATGTTCATTCATGTACTTGAATTGATTTCATAGTGGATTGGTTCTTGACTGGCAAAGTGCCCGTGGATGTTTCCCTCGTGAGGGTTTTAGCACGCTAAATCTCTCGTGTGTTTTACTTTTGTCTCACTGATTTTTACTTGAGTATTTATTAGTTGGTTTGTTATCTGGTTGATTGGTCTGGTTGCTAAATTGAGTGGCATAATCGTTGAGTGCATAGGATAGGTCTGATTGGGTTTTTGGGGTCTTAGTCCTTTAGGCAATTTCATATATATATATATATATATATATATTTCATTAATGAGTGTGAATTTAAAGTTCAACTTATATGAATAAAAAATATATATTTATACATATATAGAATTTGATATTATATAATCTTAATATTTATAAAACGATGAAAACATGATTGTCTCCAATAATAGGTGCTAATTGTCAATAAAAAAAAACAGTAGGTGGGGATTGAAAATGCATGGTTCCTTAGGCTGATAGTGATTTTGAAGTGTGATTTTGAAATTCCACTTACATGAATAACAAAAAAAAAAATAGTACAATTATGTAAAATTCCATGTATATTTTATAATCTTAATACTTAGAAAACGATGAAAAACGTGATTGCTTCCGACGATGGGTGCCAATTGTAATCGAAAAAAACGGTAGGTGGTGTTCGAAAATACATGGTTCCTTAGGCTGGTGTGAACTTAAAGTTCAACTTACTTCTATACCAATAGGTGAGGTTTGTTTACACCCAAGATAAACTACTTCGGATATATGGAGGAAATTTAAGAAATTAAAGACCCAATCCGACTAAAACAGTCAGAAGGCAAAAGGAAGAGACAACTAAGTCGTCCTGTAGAAGGAACACATGTGGATGCACATGTCGGCTATCCTCACTCACATGTTGCCTATAAAAGGAGAAGAAGCACCATTCTCTAAGGATAACTAACAACTCAATCAAACAAATAAATTGATCAAACCCAACCAATTTCAACTACTGCAAACCCTCTAAAGTTTCTTTGTTACCCAAAAACTTGCCTTCTTGGAAAAACCTGTCACTTCGATCCACAATAAGGTTTCAGTTCTCTCTACCCTTATCAATTCTTACTCTAAGAATACCAAACTTCTCGAAAAGAAAAGCTTACTCAGGGAGTAGTTTGCGATTTTCTGGCGACCCTCTGCAACTCCAGTCACCACGAGCACCGCCTTGCCCTTATCGGAAACTCACATGCAATTAGCTCTCTAAATAGCCCTTGACGAGGGTAGACCGTTGGTCTAAATCTTTAAGTGAGAATTTATTGTAAGTCTTTGAAAAATTGTCCTGGAATCGAGGAAGGGTTGCGTCATTTGTCGAGATTAACGAGTGGTTTGTGGGCTTCCTTCTTTATAAATCAGTCATCAGCATTCAACGGCTCACGGTTTGCTTGTTGATTTCTTACTTGAGGCTCACGGTGGTCTTAGTAAGGGGAAGGTGTAAATGCTGCAGGTCCCTGGCCGTGTAGTTTCCTGGTCTCAGTGGAAGGGTTCTTTGTGGTTATCTTCTTTTGGAAGAAGAGTACGGTAAAGGTTGTGGAACATGGGGAGGTGATTTCTCTTATTAATCGACTACGAGAGGGTGATGGGAAGAGAGAGGTTCATGTCTCCCTAAAAGGACCTTGTAGCAACGATGTGTCTCCTACTCTTGATCATTGATCAAAGTGTTGGCTTGGAATATACAAAAGCTTTATGCATGAGGCACACCTGGCCTTCTAGTGCAGTAGCAAGGCCCAACTTCTATTGGGTTAATTGGTGGCCCAATAGGAGTGAAGTTTTGTGGTTTTTAAAGAAATCTTAGTAAAAACTGATTTTCTCACTTAGGTTAATTGAGTAGACTTTCTTGTGGAAAAGAAAGATTGTGTGATAACAATATGAGGCGTACCATTCTACACCCTTAAAGAAATTTCGTTCCAGAAATTTTATTAAAGTTAAATGCCCAACAGAGGAGATACAAAATTAAACAATAAAAATTAAGTCTCAAAATAGGTAGAGGTACTGCTCTTTCACCTAATCCTCAAGCTCCCAGGTAGCTTTCTCCTCGATGTGGTTCCCCCAAAGAACTTTAACAAAGGGGATAGTCCGATTTCTAAGTACCTTTTCCTTTCGAGATCGCCACTGGTTGTTCTTCGTAGGTAAGGTCATTGTTAATCTTCAAAGGTTTGGGTTGGTGGAAACGTATAGGATGGATTGGGTACGTGCTTCCTCAACAAGAACACATGGAATACGTTGTGCATTTAGGAGAATGGTGGTGGTAGATTAAGCTGGTAAGCAACGACGCCCACACACTCAATGATTGGATAGGGTCCAATATACCAAGAACTTAACTTTCCTCGTTTCCCAAATCAAATTACCCTTTTCCAGGGTGAAAGCATGAGATATACCAAGTTACCCACATCGAAGTCGCGATCCTTAAAGTGTCCATATGCTATCTTCCTTTGTTTATCTTGAGTAACCTTCAAGTTACTGGTAATGATTTTGATTTGCGCCTTGGTCTTGTCCACTAACTTTGGTCCATCTAAGGTTATTTCACCAACTTCTAACCAACATCAGGGGTTTGACAGGATTTTCCATACAAGGCTCTGAATGAAGTCATCCTTAAACTGGAATGGTAGCTATTGTTGTAGACGAACTCCATTAGGGAAAAGAATCAATCCCAAATTCCACCAACTTTTAGTACTGAGGAATGGAGCATGTCCTCTAAAGTTTGAATGGTCTGCTTAAATTGTTCGTTGGTTTGAGGGTGAAAGGTTGTCCTCTAAGATAGCTAAACACCAAAAGACTCCTAAAGGGCTCTCCAAAATTTCGAGGTAAATCGGGGGTCTCGATCAGAGATGATTGATACAAGCGTGCCATGAAGTCGAATTATTTCTTTGATGATGAGCTAGGCTAGTTCATTTAGTTAGGGATACACGGAACGGTAAGAAATGTGCTGACTTCGTCAAGCGAACAATAATGACCTAAGTGCTATCAATCCTAGAGCTGGTTCAGAGCAACTTGAACATGAAATCCTTGGTTCTACGCTCCTATTTCCACTAAGGGATCGGTAATGGCTGCAATAACCCAGAAGGTTCCTATCTTTCAGCTTTTACTAGGTGAAAAACAAGGCACATACATACATATTCCTTTAATTCCCTCTTCATTCAGGGCCAGTAATAGAATGGGTGAATGGTGTGATACATCTTTGCACTCCATGGGTGCATGGCGTAGGCAGATACGTGGGCTTCATCTAAGATATTTTTCTTTAACTCCCAGCTGTCTGGCACAAAAATAAAGTTCCCTAACCGGAGTGCCCCATTCTTGGATATTATATAGTCCTGTTGTTCCCCAGAATTAACCTTTTGGATTAATTCCCAACTCTTCTCGTTGATACCTTGTGCTGCTGATACTTGGTCAATAAGTGATGGTCAGACTTGAAAGTGGGCTCGCAGTCCTTCATCGGATGATAATGCTACAATCGCTCTAGTTTCCATTAGCTCGACTCATATCTCAGGCTACGTTATTCAGGTAGAACCGACTCGTCCATGAGATTTCTAACTTAAAGCATCAGGTACAGAGTTGGCCCACCATGGTTGGTAGTCAATGGTATAGTCATAGTCACTTAAGAGTTCCATCCATCACCTTTTCCTTAAGTTTAGGTCCCTTTGTGTCATTAAATACTTTAAACTCTGGTGATCGGTGTAGATTCAACAAGTTTCTCCGTAGAGATAGTTCGCCAAATCTTCAGTGCGAAGATCACTGCTACTATAGGTATGGTAGTTCGTTTCGTTCCGCTTTAGCTGTTGAGAAGCGTAAGCGATCATCGGTTGGTTTTACATCAAGACACATCCAAGTTCATGAAGGGAAGCGTCATTATAAATCTCAAATGGTTGGTTAGACAGAGGTAGTACTAACACTGCTGCAGTGGCGAGTCACTCTTTCAGAGTTTGAAAAATCCTCTAAAAATCTTCACTTTAGAAGAAAGGCACCCTCTTTCTAGTCAATTTTGTAAGAGGAAGGGCTAAGATTGAGAAATCTTGCACAAAACGACGGTTATAACCATCCATGCCCAAGAAGCTACGTATGTTACTAACACTGATGGGTCATTCCCAATTCTTGATTGCTTCGACCTTTTTCGAGTCCACAAAGATTCCTTATGTTGAGATTATATTTCCCAATAAGCCTATCTGATCCAACCAGAACTGGCATTTCTTGAATTTGGCGAATAACTTATCCCATCTCAGTCTACTCAAGACCATCAACCTCAGGTGCTTAGCATGCTCTCGAAGACTCATGGAGTAAATCAACATGTTATCAATGAACACAATAACAAAACGGTCCAGAAAGATTCAGAACTATTCATTAAGTTCATGAAGGCAGTTGGAGCATCAGTTAGCCCCAAAGGCATAACTCGGAATTCATAGTGACCATAGAGTGTCCGGAAAGCTGTAACAACCCGTCCCGAGAGCCGGGATTAGTAGAGTGAATAAGGTGTGATTATTGAGGTTAAGCAGTGGGTAGGTGGTCCCGATGGGTCCATGAGCGTAGAAGGACGATTTTGCCCCTAGTTTGGGCAAAATAGTTGACTTTTTTAATAATCGAGTTTTGGTGGGTTGACCTAGGATGGTTAGATAGATTTTGTCGTCCTGAGTTCGATGACAGGCGGCACGTATTCATCGGACTTACGAGACGAGAGTTACGGGTCTAGGAAGTTTCAGTAAACCGTAAAATGTGTAAAACAGGAGGGTATTTTGTTCTTTTTGGCTTTTGGGGATTTGTGCAGAGAGAAGCAAGATGGACGGCTGGGGTTTAAGCAGGTGGGATAAGGATGGACTGGATTGTGACACATGGCATTTGTGTAGTGGGTTCTGGGGGGTTCTTCTGTGTGTGTGTGGTCCTAAATACTTGGGTGAACCCATGTGTGCGTGTGTGGTTCTTCGACAAGCACAGAGAAACAGAGTGAGCTTGTGAGGGAGAATTGAGGAAGGATCTTGGCTGGTGTTGAGTGCGGGTGAGTGAAGGAGAGACAGGGAGGTCAGTGTGAGCTGGTGGTGGTGAATTGGTGGTGCAATCGTGCACGGCGGCACGGTGGAGGTGCGGAGGAGTTTGGGGGAAACAGGGAGCCTGAGAGTTCGAGGTGGTGGCTACGCCGTGAGGTGAGGCAAACCAAGGCAAGGGGAGGCTGAGGAGGTTGCAAGGAGTCCAACGATCACAGTGGTAGGCGGCGGTGTGCACAGCGGAGCTGCAACCGAAGGGTAAGTCTTCCTGCTCTGTTTTTCCCGGGATGTTCATTTAGAAAGTCGTGGGTCTGGGCTAAGAGTCGAGAGGATTGGAGGTCGGGATAGTGTTCAGGGAGGTCCTAGGTGTCGACTAGGATGGTCGCCGTGACGGGGGTGTCCACGGCGGAGCTCGGGCGATGATGAGCACTCTGATGCTCTGTTTCGCCGTGAAATTCAAACGGTGAGTCGACGAGTTTGGGGGTGAGTTGAGGGTAACGGAGGCTTGGTCTAGGTTTAGTGAGGTCTTAGGGACCGTCTGGTGTCACCACCGTGACGGGAGGTGACCGGAGTAGAGGAGTCGTGAAACAGGGGGACATTGGTCGTCTGGTTTTGAGTTTAGTCGACGGGCTAGGGACAGTGTCGAGGTGAACAGAGTTGGGGAATCGATAGGGTTGGTCTGGACGAAGCTGTAGGTGAAAGAAGGGGCTGAAATGGTGGCCGGACGGTGGAGAATGCTTCTCGCCGGTTCAAGCTGCGGCGGCCGGTTCAGTACAGTGCGGGAGGTTGAAGATGGCACTGTAGCTGGCGCGTGAGTGCCACGCGCAGCCACTTTGGGCGGCGCGTGGGGGCACGTGCGGCGGCGGATGGAAAAGTGATCAACATGGATTTTGGTCTAGGAGCTATCGTGAGTTCAATGGAGTTGGTTTCGGGTCAATCGGAAGTCGTTTGAGTTTAGTTCCGCGAGGGTGAATGTTTAGGGTCCCGGGTTTTAAGTCTTTGGTTCGGGGAATTTTAAGGAAATTAGGTAGTTGTTTCGTAGACGTATTAGTGACGTAATTTGACGGTGTTTGACAGGATCGGGATTTCCCGAGGAAGCCGAGGAACGGGCTGGACGTTCGGGACGCGAGTAGGGCTCAGTACTGTGAGTGGACCCTTTTCTTAAACTCGATCATGCATAACTGTTTTTATATACGTTTTTGATGGTTTTACTTAAGACACTCTGTTTATTGCATATGTTATGATGGTTTTACGTGATTATACGTGATTGAGATGTTTGCACGTTTTTCGAGACGTTTTCGGGATTTTGCACGTTTTCGAGAAAATGCTAGTTTTCGGATTTTGATGTCACATTTGGGGATTTCCACCTATAAAGGTCTTCTGATAATGATAAATGGGTTATGAAATATGATTTGTGATTACATGTGGTCTTGGTATGAAAATGGATATTGTTCCGGATTTGGGTTCGGAATGACGGTTCTGGATGCTGGAAGGGCTTCGAACCAGTGATTTCGGATTCGGGTTTGGATGAGGATTTGGTAAATGGGTTTCAAATGGTTTTGGGATTGGATTTGCTGGATCTGGATATTGGGTTTAAAGACCCGGATTGAGTTTAAAGACTCGGATATATTGATTTCCCCCGTAGGCCTTGAGTTTAAAGACTCGGGAGTTTAAAGACTCGGATATGATTAAGGCCTGGATTGAGTTTAAAGACTCGGGAGTTTAAAGACTCGGATAGGTCCAGCAGGTTCGATCGGGAAATGAGGATTTGATACGGTTTCTGATACTCATGCTATGGTTTCGTATGATATTTTATAGTGTTTCTGTTTCTTATGATGTTTTATAATGATTATTTTATAACTGTGTTCATAACTGTTGGTTATGCATGTGGTTTTCAAAACGGAGGGTTAAAACTCGGTTTTCGTGTAAAATGGTTTTGAACTTTTTGTACTTTCTGGTCCACTCACACTTTTGTTTTAAATTGCCCTCCAGGTTGTGGAGCTAGCGCGGGGTCTTGACGTCGAGGCAGTGTCCGAGGCATAGAAGTGACGTGAGGGATCCCAGAATAGCTTACAATCTTCCGTGTGCGTGTACTTTATCGGGTTTTAAATTCTTTGTATTTTGTACTAGGTTCTGTAAACGATAACGTCGGAATATTTTGTGTAATTACTCCTGCGTCTGACTGGGTCAGAGGTGAGTTTTACTGGAGTTTTGTGTCGGGGAGTCAGACGGGAGCGGGATATACCTCGGGTTTCGGGGTGAAACCGGGGTGGGTCCTGACAAAAGCCATCTTTGGAATGTCTTCATCTTTGATCCTCTATTGATGGTAGCCCGACCGCAGGTCAATCTTGGAAAACACTTGTACCCCCTTCAACTGGTCAAAGAGATCATCAATGCAAGGCAATGGATAACGATGCTTAATAGTTACCTAGTTGAGTTGACGATAGTCTATGCACAGTTTGAAAATCCAACCTTCTCCTTCACGAACAATATGGGAATTTTCAAACTAAAATCCCATATTCCAGCCACCCTTAATGAGGGCAACGGTGGTGGTTCCATTATCACCTCTAGCGACTCTATAGGGATGGCAGGTCAATGGTCAACAAGTTGATTAACATTAGTTAACCGTTAGTCTACGTCAGTCTTAATAGTGAACATAACAAAATATTCTCTAGTGTTTTTTGGGAATATTCCAAAGAATATTCCTAAACATGTAGGGCATATGTGTGACACATACGGTGCACTATTGTAGACACTTATGGCGCGTAAGCTACACACACGTGCGCGTGACCGTGTATGAGGGCGCATGGCCACTCGTAAGGGCACATGGACATCGCGTGTGGGTTTCTACCGGCGTATGGTTGCTCTTGGGGCTATTGTACATCCCGTGAAGGTGCGTGGGTGGTTTTCCAGCCGTAATAAGGCGTGTAGAATCGAATTTTGACACCCGACAGCATATAGGTGTTGTTTTCCATGGGCACTATTTTCTGGGGTGTTGGGTATCTTGGGACTTATTTAACTCCATATTAGGTGATTCTAGGCCCGTTTTCGGCTACGCTTTAAATGTTGAATGTTGATTTGACTTCGACCTTAGTGAATAGTCTTCTTAGAGTTGGACCAGCTGGAAGCATGCGAATAGCTTGATGTAACGGGTGATCTGACTCCCCGACTAGTGTGAGTGGACCCCCTTCCCTAAACTGTTTTTATAATGTTTTACTTGCACATTTTACGATGATTGCACTTATGATATCTTTGAGCATGCATGGCTTAATATGTGTTACTTGTGGTATGTTGATTAAGATGATTGGTATATGATGCCTACTTTGATATGCTGGTATGCTATGATACAATGTTATGCATAGTGACATGTTATCGAGTCACATGTTGCGTTGCATATTTTTCCTCGGGGCATTGATGAGATTAAGTGTTAGAACCCACTTATGAATCGCTGGAATCTAGTACCCGTCCGTAGACCACATACTATTACTCCATATGACCGTTCACTCGCGCTGCTCGCTATAGTAGTTAAAAAGCATCAGTCATATCCCCGAGCTCTAAGGGACTCGGGGTGATGGTGCATTGCACCCAATCCTTCATGTGGTCATGGTACGCGAGCAGGATACCCAGTATATATTATGAGTGTGAGACTCAAGCAATTCCAGAGCAATTTTAATATGGGTTGACATTGTGGCATACTCATGATTATTGTATGTTATTATTATTAAATTATCGTTACTAGTCGAAATTTAGGAATCTACATGTGAAATTATTCTCTTAGCATCGCGGGTGTCATTGGACCTTGACTACCTTGTCATCAGGTGACTTGTTAGGTATGGTATTTGTGTGTGTGTGTTTTGGAAGCCCAAAATAATTAGTAAGGCTAGGCCATTTCGGGCCAAAGTTGGAAGCCAAGCCCAAAAATGTACATTAATGGTGAAAGCCTAATTCGAAGACCCATTTATCGGAACTCAACCCAATTGTAGCTTTAGCCCGAAAGCTTGATGCTCATTAGGGTCCTTGTTGCATGAGATACACTAGCCCAATAAATCAAAGACCATCTTGGGAGCCCCAGCACGCCCAAATTTCCTATAGCCTCATTGCAACTGAAATCTTGACTCTGGCTCAATGTGGAGGCCCAAACCCTTACTGTTGCTACTCATACCTTAGCACCCCTTGAAAATTCTCGATCATACTCCCACATTCGCCCATGCACTATCCTTTTGAGTCCCTACCTAGGGAAACATGAAACACTGAACCCATCAACACCATTCTTTAAGTGTTCTCCCCTTGAGCTCAGGCGACCCATCGTGTTAGGACCCGATCCATCTAGCATAATATTGTCCGCTTTGGGCCCAGCTCTCACGGTTTTGTTTTCGGGAGCCCACGTGCAACTTCCCAGTAGGTCACCCATCTTGGGATTGCACCAGCCTCAACTCGCTTAACTTGGGAGTTCCCAAGGAATTCAAAGCCAATGAGCTCCCAAAAGGCCATATGTTAGATAGATACGTGCCCACACATATACGGCACTTCACCTTTCCCTCCCCGAGCGATGTGGGATTGTTCATCGATCTTTCCTTTCCAAGCTCACGGATCTTGCTCACCGTTCTTGCTTGTCAAGATCACGGGTCTTGCTCATCATTCTTGCTTCCAAGACTGGGTCTTACACATTGTCCATCACACATTGCACTTGTCATTAATTGAACCATCACCAAGCTTAAAGAATCGCGACCTACGACGTTGAAGTGTGAGCACCTATGATGACCACCAGCCAAGTGATACGAATCAAAAACCAGACGACACCTGCTGTATCGCCCTACCTTTACAAGGTTGTGGTAGTCATTTCTGAACCACGAGGATCAATCAGATGTGAATGTTGACAGACCCAACTAGCGACCCGACTTTGACCTGATGTGGTTTGAAAACGCTCCAAGTGAACTCGAAACTCATGACCTAGACCATTGTAATCTATGAATTGAGGGCATCCTAATGGACTGATTACATGTTGAATTAGAGATTATTTCGACGGCGGTGGTAGCCAAAAAATATAGGGTCACGGGAGACTGGACTTCTACGTTCTCCCTGATACATTTCACCCCGAGTTGTGAGTTTAATGAACCCTCGTTATCTATTCAACCCTAATCTCACTATTTTCGTTAAGGTTAACAACGTTGGACGTAGGTTTGGAGCTCATCAGTTTCTAGAACAAACTATGACTGAACCGTGATCTTCCATCGACCTTCAAGTTGCTAATTGACATTGTTTGACCTCAAGCATCTGCTTTTTGAATACTTAGGTATGATCAAGGATGAAAATATCGATATCGACAGATATATCGCTAGTCAAATTTACGGATATCTCGCCCCAAATATCGATATCGATATCGTTTATGGTTAACAAAAATGATGGAGATTCGATCAAAAAGTTGGAAATTTGGAATGAAACTTTGGAAAAAACTTAAGTACCCAATGATGGTTATATAGGACTAATAAAAACTATAAAATGACTTTGATATAATAAATATATGATGAATAATATGATATAATAGAGTTCTACCGATAATTAGTAATATAAAAATATAAATATAAACATAAATTGAAGTGAATTATGATAATTGAATGTTAATATAATTAAAAACATAACAATAAACATAAAATTTGAATGTTAATATAATTATTATAATTGATTTGTGTATATATCATAATCGGAGCCGTTTATACTCTAAATTATCATATCAAAATTATTTTTTGTAAAAAATCAACAACATTAAAACCGTTTAGTTATTCATATATTTCAAATAAATCAAAGGTTATGATAAAAATTAAACTTTTCATCGCAAATCGTCTATTTATTGATATATACAAATAATTAAAGAATTTCAAATCTTATTGTTTTTTATTAATATAATCTTGATATTATAATTTAGAAATAATTTATTCTGATTATATTTTATATATAAAAATAATTTAATAAATTAAAAAAAAATAGCAACATGAATATAAATATCGTTTAGTAAGAAATATGATATTTTTAAGGGGGAAGATAGAAAATAAAAGCAAACTTAAGAATCGTAAGTAGCAAGGAACCTACCCCATCTCTTTGTCTCTTTCTAGCATATGATTTTTTATATCCCAGCTTGCAGACAAAACATCCGTACCAAAGCCGGCCACATGTTGACAAAGACACAACCTTCTACGAAGAACACCAACCAAATTCCAAAATATCTGGATATCTATTAAATCCAATAAATAAATCCCTTCCAATAGTTCCAAGGCTTCAACGCTTACTCAATCGCACTAACAATGGATCGCCCTACTGCTCTCGTCTCCCTCCTCGTTCTCTTTCTCTCAGTTTCATCCCCTGCGCTTGCGTCCTCCGTAACTGTTGGCGACTTCAACCCTCTGATCCAACAAGTCGTATCGGAAGCCAACCTCGACGATCAACTTCTCTACGCCGAGCACCACTTCTCCAACTTCAAATCCACCTATGGGAAGGCCTATGTGACTCAAGAGGAGAACGACTACAGATTCGGCGTCTTCAAGGCCAACTTGCGCAGAGCCAAGCAGCACCAACTGCTAGACCCGGCTGCCGTCCACGGCGACAAAAATGTTTCCCGATCTCACTCCGTCGGAATTCTGTGGGAAATTTCTCGGACTCAGGCGCCCGCTCATGCTGCAGAAAGACGCTAATAAGGCTCCGATTTTTCCTACCAATGATTTCCCCGCCGACTTTGATTGGTGCGAGAAAGGCGCTGTCACGCCGATCAAAGACTAGGTACAGATCAATATCGGGAAATTCAGATAATATCGACCGAAATCGTCGATATGTATCGATATTAGACGAAATCATCGATATTGGGGGAAGATAAACCTTCACCCCCTCTTATCTGTCGATAGCTGGAAATCCCGATATATCGAGCTATATATCAGCGATTTCGGTAATTTTTCACTGGGTATGATACAAGTAGACTAATGGGTTTGCGTTCTAGCGTCAGAGGTGTGACAACGGAGGAAATTCCTAGAAAACATAGACCCGTCACTTTCCCGGTGACATTTCAAGCTCTAAAGGTAGAATCTGAACTAAAACCCATGTTTTTCGTAATCCTCGCGACAAGTAGAGTAATTTTGACGTATTGTATGTCGATTTTGGACTGGAATTAAAGGAATGGGACCTCGTTCAAAATTTGGGAATTTTCCGACGAAAAATCCCAGATTCCAAACACCATTAACGACGGTGACATCGGTGGTCCGATCATCATCTCTAGCGAGGATCTAGGGATGACAGGTCAATGGTCAATAGGTTGATTGACATTATTCAATCGTTAGTCAACAGTTGGTCAACATTAGTTCTAACGGTGAACATGACAAAATATTCTCTAGTGTTTTCTAGGAATATTCATTCCCACATGTGTAAAGCATATGTGTGACAATTGAGGTGCACTATTGCAGACACTTGTGGCGCGTAAGGTGCGCACACGTGCGCATGAGCGCTGATGAGGGCGTGTGGCTACTCGTAAGGGCCCGTGGTCGTCACATGTGGGTTTATGCTGGCGCATGGTGTCTCTTGGGCCACTTTCGAAAGCCTAGGTAGGCGCGTGGTAGCGCTTGAGACTATTGTAGATACCGTGCATGCGTGTGGGGTGGTTTTCCAGTCCCAATAAGACGTGGAAATCGATTTTTGACACCCGGCATCATATATGCGTTGTTTTCCTTGGGCAATGTTTTCTAGGGTGTTGGGTATCTTAGGACCTATTTAACTCCATATTAGCTGATTCTAGGCCCATTTTGGGCTACCCTTAAGGGGTTGAATGTTGAGTTGACTTCAACCTAGGTGAATGGTCTTCTTAGAGTTGGACCACCTAGGAGCAAGCAAATAGCTTGATGTTTTGGGTGATCTGACTCTTCGACTAGTGTGAGTGGACCCCTTTCCCTAAACTGTTTTTTGATAACGCTCAAATTACGCATTAAATTAAATACGCAATTTAAGTATTATGCAATTTAAACCATTTTTGTATAGATGTAATATTGATAAATAAGGATCGTTCTTAACCGGAGAAATTAGGGAACATTAGTAATATGTTAGTGAGAAAGAATAATGAATAAAATAATGAACGAAAGAATAATTGAATAAATAAATGAAAGAATAAAATAATGAATTAATGAATTAAAAAATAAAAGTATAAAAAAAAATTAAAAGAATAAAGAATTAAAGAATAAAATAATGAAATGGGTAGGTTTTGAACAAAGTGTAATCTAAACTACATTTTAACCAAACTAAGAATTAAAATGCAAATACTCATGTTAATTAGAACTTACAAACCATAGAGTAGTTTCATAGACAAAACCGACATTTTTACGTTAGTAATTTCAAATTAATAATCACATTATGTAAACTACTCTTAAAATAGACTTCCTTCAAATACAAATTTTACCAACACTCTAACATTTTGCTCATAACAAACCAATCACGGAATTCTACCTTCATCATCTCAAATACGTGCATATATATTTCAATATTGTAAATGTATCAACCATTAATATGCGCCAAACATCAATATGCTTCAAACATTTACAATATGATTCACTTTAAGTTTATAATTAAATGCTCTGACTGCGATCAACATTTAATCTCTTCAATCATAGTCTAAATGCACCGAACAACGAATAAAACAAATAGAATCAAATTAAAGTTTACACACTAAGATATATGAAGTAAAAGAAATTCAAAAAGTAAAACACATGGAGATTGCATTCATACTTACAAAAATTTAGAAAGAAAGTATCATCACATGTATTGAATTATAAGTAAACCAAAACAATAACAAGAATTTAAGTAAAGCGAATAAAGTTACACTTTCGAAACCCAAAAACAGCTTGTGATTCCAAAAGTGGATGTAAACAATGAAATTTTATTCATAAAATTCTCCGAACAGTAGAAGGAACCTTATGAATATGGAGGGTAAAATATAAGAATTCAGACTTCAATTCTAAAATTGCCTCGGAAAAACTCGGTCTAGGATTTTCTTAAGGAAAACATAAATTCTTATCTAAAAGAGAAAATCTAAGAACTAAAATTAGAAGAAAATGAAACTTAAGAAATTAATCTAGAAACAAATTATAAAAACAAATCTAGAAACAAGAATTAAAAAAGAGTTAATTAATAAGAAAATCTACAAGAACATAAAATTGGTCCCAAAATAACTCTACAACATAGAGAGAAAATAACTAAAAGAAGAGCTACAAAAGAGATAAAAAAAAATAGACAAAAGAGGGACCTAATTAAGGAAAAAATTGGGACCTTTTACAAATGAAATAGCCTCCCTATTTATAGAGGGAGTACCAAAATTCAAATAATAAAATACACAAATAATATATAAAAATACAATGATGAACACTGATGATTAGTGATGATTTTGGGGCTGAAAATGGCTGAAAAACTACACAAAGTGGAGCATGTTGGAGTAGTTTTGTGCAGGAATGGGTGGACTGATTTTCGGCCAGGAGCAGTTGAAAATCAGGGAATGATTTCGGGGTGGACCTGCGTAGAAGGGCAGGTGGGAGTTGACAGGTTCAATACTGGGGATAGCAAGTAGCTCGATGCACGCATGCTGAACTGGAGGGCGTCACATCGGCAGACACGCGTCGAGGAGTCTTTAGGGCTGTGCGACTAAGGCTGGGCTCGTGAGGGAATTGGGTTGGGCTTCTTGGGCCGACTTTGGGATGGAGCAAGGATGGGCTGCTGGATTTGGGCTCTAGACTTTGATTGGGCTTCTGCAAAAGAATTATTAATTTTAAAATGGGTTTATAAAAATCCACCGAATTTCGTCCATAATTTTTTTGTTATAATGCCGATCGGAACGATTATTTAGCCAAAATGCTCCAAATTCCAAACTTAATTTATTTCTACAAAAATATCACAAAATATATTATTTTCTTCAATTGTTTATTATTTTAATAATAAAAATAAAGAATAAAGGGTATAAAATACTGTAAAATAATAATTCCTAATTAACGACCTATCAAGTTCCCGCACGCTTAAACTTTGCTAGTCCTTAGCAAATACTAAAATTAAACTATGAATTCAAAACAATTAAAACCTTAACCATTTGACTCAATATTTCATTATTATGATCATGACATCAAAGATTTTCACTAGAAAACATTTAAGCATATGGAATTCAAGAGTTAATACACGATACCAAAATATTTCAACAAGTAAGATAATGAGTAAACATGGTTAAATGGATCTCATTATGCATAAGATAAGTATGAATCAACTCACAAGAATATGCACTCATAAATTCACTCAATTTGTAAGGGTTTTTGTTTGCACTCAAAGTATGTGAGAAAAACGCTAACATAATAGAAATAAAATACTTTTTCAAAATCTCAAACAAACACCTCATGATAAAAATTAAGCATACTTGCACAAAATGAACCAAAATCATAAGCTTACTCAAGTGATTGACTCAACTAATCAAAATTTACCATCTTAAGGATCATAAGGTCTTTATAAAGGTTGAATGTAACGACCCGTCTCGAATTCCTGGATTAGATTAGTGACTAATCAAGGATTAGTAAGGTTAATCGGTGATTAGTTGAGCGAAATCGGACGAACGGCATAAAATGACCATTTTGCTCCTACTCGTGGGTAAAATGTTGACTTTTGACTCGGGAGGTTCGATGGCCGAGGGCCGAGGACAGTTATGTAGTTTGGGTCGATACGAATCCATAGACAGGCGGCACGCCCAAATCGAACGTCGAATGAAAAAGTTATGGTCACGGGAAGTTCGATTGCACTATGCACGCATTACTAGGCGAAGACACTGGCATTATCTAATTGGTTGACTTTTTAAGTGTGACCCATGGATGAGTGACAAGTTTCACTCATCCCATTGGTCTTTAACCCCAAAAAGTGGATCTCATTATTGATTGGTGGGTTTGGGATTAAAATAATATTATTGTTATTATTTTATGATTCCCACTTCTCTCATCCCTTAATCCCAGCCATTCATCTTATCTTCCCCTCTCTTATCCACCGTCCATTTCTCCCTTCTTCACCAGCCTTCATCATTTCCTTCCTCTTCAAACCCGATCACCCATTTCCATTCCACCCTCTAAACGCACGACACAAACATACCACCCCACATCTCGACCATTTCTGCATTGACTGAGAAAGATTGAGAGGGAGGTCATGGGTGAGACAGTGACGGCAGGAGGATGGTTAGACCGCCAGCGACGGCGGAGGAACAGTGAACCCGCGCATGTACCATTTCAAAATCAAATTCGAAGTTTTGTTAGGGCACTAGGAGCCATTTCTGGCGAGTGGATGATGCCTGTGAGGTTCCTGTGAATCGAAGAGGATCAAAAATGAAGGGTTTCGACGGCGGAGCAATGCAGACTGACGACGAGAAAACTGGGCGAAGTTCTTCGATTTAAAGGTACAGACTTTGGCCCATTTTATTGATTTTAAAATGGTAGAAAGATATGAGATTAGGAAGAGATTAGAATCAAAATGGAACGAAATGGATCGAAAATGGATGAAATAGGGCCCTGGACCGATCCAGTCTATACCAGTCCGGTCTGGTTCGATAGAGGTTATGGGTGACACTATTCACTGGCGAGTGGGCTTCACGCGCACCCCCTTTGGGTGGCGCGTGAGGGCACGTGGTGGGTCTTTTGGGGAAGTGTTCAACATGTGAATTAATCTATTCGATGTAACGAACATTTTTGGACTGGTTTTGTGTCGATCGGACACCGTCTCGATATTGTTCGGGACATCCGAAGGTTTAGGATTGAGTTTAAAAATAGTTAAAAATTCGAGAAAATTATGGGACTTCAATGAGAGGTTAATAATTAGTAACCCTCTAGATTAATTTGGACAGGTTTGGGAGTCCTGGTGACGACGATTAGCCCGATGAGGCTTACGACACGCAAATCGAGGCAACAACAGGACGGTCTGTGAGTGGACCTTGATTTCTAAACTGTGATGCATGCATAAATGTTTTATATGTTTTATGGATATGATTCTATGATGTTGATTTGGATGATTTTGATTTATATGGTTTCACGCATTTCGAGGCGATTTACTTGCTTTCACGTAAATTGAGGTTTACAGTTTTGCACTGATTTTCCGTGCTTATAGTTTTAGAAATGATCTCATGAAAATGGTTTTGGATTTGAAAAGGTAAACTCAGGTTCGAGACCCATTTTTTTTGGAAACCCTCGGACTCGAAGTCCATTTAGTTACGTTTTTCGGGCTAGAGGCCCAATTGGTTCTTGAATCGATTTCGGATTTGGAAATATGGACTGGGCACGAGACCCATTTGATTTACGAACTCTCAAAACTGAAGTCCATTTGATTTAACAAGACATCGGGCCGGAGGCACAGTTGCTTGATGAATTGGGCTGGAAGCCCAGTTGACTTACGTATCGGGCACAAGGCCCATTTGGTTTACGATATTGAGCACAAAACCTATTTGGTTTACGATATCGGGCACGAGACCCATTTGGTTTACGAAATCGGGCACAAGGCCCAGTTGGTTTACGATTCGGGCCGGAGGCCCAGTTTGTTTGTGGATTCGGGTTTAGGGCCCAATTATGTTTTAAGATTGTGATTTTGGGTCGGGGACCCATAAATGGATTTATGGTTCATAACAGTTTATGGGGACCAGCATGAAATCTTGAAAAGTTTTTATGGTTCATGACGGTTTATGGGGACCGGGCATGAACCCTTGAAAGGTTTTGAGAATGTTTTCAAATGTTTTTTCGTATACCATCCTTTATATATGAATTGTCTCCTCCGGGGAGGGTCGTTGGCCTGGGTGGACCCCGGAGTAGTCACGGAGCACCTGACTGAGTGGAGTCCCCCATTGGGTTCCTTACTCTCAGAAAGGCTACGGATTATAACCCCTAGGGAAGGTCATTGATCTATGGACATTGATCTAGGTGGACCTTGGGGAGACTTGGGCTTTGAGACCCTGGGTAGCACGCGCGTAGCTCTAGATACCGTGATAGGATTGGTTATATGAATTGGATAAACATCATTTCTTGGATTTTCGAAATTGTGTTTTATGATTAATAAATGGATTTGGGCTGAGATCCCACATATGTTTATTATGTTATAAATTTCGGTAAATGGTTTTGGGCAAGGGCCCGTATGGATTTGGTTATTGAAACATATGTGGTTGATAGATGGTTTTACTATGCATGCATGCTTTTTAGTGAAGGGCATAAAGGTCTTTTATAAAATGTGTTTTATGAACTATTTCTTTTGGTCCACTCACAGTCCTTCTGTTTTCAATGCCCTTCAGGTTGAATATGGTGCAGACTGTAGCAGAGACCGAGACATCACATACCTCCTCCGGATCCTGGCGTACTATGGAAGTCGGTCAGGCTAAAGGTTCAAATTTTCCCTGGTTTGACACTCCGTGTCAGACGGGATCAGGAGCGTCCCTCGTTAATCCCGGGGGGATTGGGACGGGTCTTGACATTGAATAGGGCTAACTTTAGAGGCAATGAATATATAGGATAAATGGTGATCAAATTCGTTCCAAGACTCAATAGACTCCCAAAACGTATCATAACTTTCCAACCTTAGTGCAATGAAGTTAGTAATCTATCCCTTCAAACATAGGCCAAATTTTATCATGTTGGGCCTCGTATTCATTCTTTGTTCAGATTTACAAATGTAGGGGACTTAACTCATAAATTACATAATCAAACCTTATTACCTTAATAGAGACTCAAACTTTTTTTTTCTTTTTTTTATTAATTTTTTTCTTTTCATATACCAAGGTAATAACATGTGCCAATAATACAACAATATTTGAATAAGTAAATGCACATAATACACATAAAAATCTTGACATCATCCTTTTTTCTTCACACTATCTTTATGTCTTCAACCAAGTCCTTGGAACAAAGGTAAAAGATGTCTATACTAAACTCAAGTGTTTAGATAATCATGGTGATGAAAGAAGAGCTTAATGTGGGCTCAAAGGGGTTAAAACTAAGGGAGTCGCAACTTGTACGCACAAAATAGTGAACATGGATGTTGAATTTGTGGTGTTAACCCTAATACCTTAATTATGTTCAAAATCAGAGACTTTATTGACATAAAAGTTTTGAAAATCACATAGAATAAGTTCTAGTACTCTAGAGTTCATTAAAAGCTATAACAAGTAGTTATGAGGCATATGTATATCAATTTAAACAAAGAACATATGAATCACTCATCAAAGATGTATATAAAGTTCTAAAGCTCATATAAGTTTCATATGATTCATACTTATCTTAACATGCTCATTTATATACTAATTTACATTCATTATCTACAAGTTATAACACTTAATTACAAAGTATTAACAAATAAATTCAAGTTGTAGTGATCATCTATATAATCATAACATATTCATTTCCGTTCATTTATATCATTGACAAGTTAAAGGGCAACTTAATACTCGTAAAAACACTAAATTAAAACAAAAACAACTCAAGAAAGTAATAAACAATTTAATTTAATTTTTATTTTTTGAATAATTTTTATAAAACAATTTTATTGGACAATTAAAATTGTAAACCATTCTCCCACACTTAAATTCTACATTGTCCTCAATGTAGGAAAATAAGAAGTAATTGAACATAGAATCGAAGTAAGGAAGAGGATTTACGCAAATAAAGGAAGAAAACAATAAATAAATAAAATAAGGGAGAGTGAAAGGTAGAAAGATAGCAAATATGCGTTGATTACTCATTCACGTCTCGGGAACACATTGGGTTGCCTTCCAACAAGCGCTTGAAGTTTAACGCCCATCCAGCCTATGCAGAGATGCAAGTTAGTTAGTCAGAGATGCACGTTTGTCAAGAATGCCAGTTAGAGACGAAAGTTTAAGTTAGGGATGCAATTTGGGTTGAAGATGCAAGTTAGATTAAAGATACAATGCAAGTTAAACTAAAGATGCAAGTTAGATTAAAAATACAATGCAAGTTAAACTAAAGATGCAAGTCAAAGATGTCATGACAAGTAATGTAAGAAAATGTAAAAACAAATGTAATATGATATGTACAAGTATGAAATAACAAAATATGAACATGTTTTGAATGCACAAAGTAATGTCACGGTAAAATCAAGCACATGCACAAGTTCCAAAAACGTCTAAACTAATGTAACACAGAGGTATATACATGAAGAATGATGTGAATGCATAAGAGAGAAATTGTTGTTAGAACCTGCATAAGACATAAAAGTTACGTGACAATGCATGACAGAATAACCTGCACCTTCGATCTCACTTCCATAGATTCACTTAGTCTAAGGGGCCCAGGGATGAAATCCGGGCATTATGAAACCTTAGGGAGGTTATGCAATTTACAAATGCAATGGAACAATATTTACACGTTGGGGGGAGTCAAAGATATATATGATTCACATAGCTTCAAAGTTTAGATGTAGACTTCTACGACCGTGCGACCCAAGTAAATATCTTAGATTTATTCAACTATTTGGGAAAGTTCAAAGATGACCAGGTTAGAAAGAATAAACATAAGAGGCAGGGCTAATTTCAAGACATCCCGAGGCTTAACTCCATTGATCTCACTTTCTTAGACCCAAAGCCCGTTATGAGTACCGTCTCTTGTCCTAGACATCAACCTTGAAAATTTCTTACTCCAAAGGAAATAAGATAACTCAAGTGTTAATAATCACCGCAGGTGAGAGTTAACAAACGAGACTTCACCTATTTCATTAAAGATCAAAATCTAAACTTCGAAGCACAAGTGATCTGCATATAGCTGAGACTAATGTATGAATGCAAGAGTTATTCACAAGTACGGTTTTATGCACACGTAATGATATTTACAAGTAAGGATATTCATACTAACATATTGATTATGCAAAAGAATTATTTACAAGTATATATGTACACTATCACAATGTTAAGACTAGAAAAAATTGAAATTAAATTTTTTACTTTTTTGAAGTTTTTTTTTATAATTAAAAAGGTAATGAAAACGTTTTCTTTATTTTAAAACAAATTTTTTGTTTATTTTTTTATAAATAAATACAGAAAAAGACAATCTTTATTTAAAAAGAATTTTTTTACTAATTTATTTTTTTAAATTTACAAAAACAATTCAAAAGAAATAAAAATAAAAATAAGAAAAAGTGAACAAGTATAATATGAGCATTATGTACAAGTATGAAAAAATATCTACAATCGTAAACAATTAAAATATAGAGAAGTATAAAATGAACAAGTATGTATGAATGTACGATCATAAACAAGTATAAAATGAACAAGTATAATAAGAATTTAAATTTACGTAAACAATTATAATATGAACAAGTATATAAAACAAATTATGAACATTATAAAAATAGAAATTATGAACAAGTAAAATATGAACATTATAAACAAATATAATAAGAACAATTATAAGAAACAAAATTATGAACAAGCATAAAAATAAAAGTTATGAACAAGTATAAAAATAAATAAAAATAATATACAAGTATAATATGAAAATGTATAAAGATAAACATTATGAACAAGTATAATATGTACATGTATAAAAATAAAAATAAACAAATAAAAAAAAATAAGAACACGTATTAGATGGATAAATAAAATATAAACAAGCATAAGAATTATAAACAAGTAAGTAAATGAAACGACCCATCCCGGAATTCGGGATTAGATTGGTAACTAACCATGATTAACGGGGGTTAATCGGTGATTAGTTGGGTGGAATCGGACGAACGTGGCGAAATGACCGTTTTGCCCCTAGTCGTGGGTGAAACGTTGACTTTTATTCGGGCGGTCAAATGTACTTTGACCAATGACCGTGACATAGTTTGGGACGTCACGAATTCATAGACAGGTGGCACGTTCGATTCCGACGTTCGAGGTGAGAGTTATGACGTTCGGAAGTCCAGGGGCATTTTCGTAATTTGGATGAAATAAGGAAAAATGTTGACCTTTTGATCGGGGGGTCCGATGGCCGAGGGCCAAGAACCGTTAGGAAGGTCTCGATGCCCTGAGTACGACGACAGGCAGCACGTCGAAATCGGACTTCGGATGGGAAAGTTACGGGTCATGGAAGTTTGATTTCATTATGCACGCATTTCGAGGCAAGGACACGTGGCTTATCCTGATTGGGCCAGATGTCCTATGTGGGGCCCAGGGACCAATAACATTAAATATGGAATTGTTCTTTGATCTGGTGAATGTGGATTAAAATAATTGGGTTTGATTAATTTAAAATTTCCACTTAATCCCAAGAGTGAATCTGGACCCTTCATCTAATCAAATCCCTCAACTTAGATAAATCTGGGCCGTCCATTTCCTTATTCTCCACCAATTCGAATTTCCCACCCTATCGGTGCAAGCACGATCTGTGCACGGGTTGGAGCACTGAGTTTGTAATCGTGAGTGGCCTTGGGGAAAACAGAGTATGAGAGCAGGTGGGTTACTCTCCCATTAGAACAAGTCTGAGGCGAGTTGAGGCAGGGTGAGCGTGTGACTAGGGTCGAGTTGTGTTGGGTATGGGAGAGTGAAGTGGAATGAACGAGTGATACGGCACCCAGAAACCCGAAGCTCGTGTTTGGCCAAATTCAAACTTGAATTTGGAATGTAGGCCGACCCATGGCAAGTTAAGGCCTCAGTTAGCCTCCTGGGATCAAGTCGAGTTGATCCAGAGCAATTGGGAGGTGACTTGATGCGGTACGGTGTCTGATCGGACCTGGCGACCGGGAGGAAAATCGAGCATTGAGTTGTGGACTTCAAGGTAAGTTCTGGCAAAATTGATCTCAAAATCATCCTCAGAGTAAGTCCTCGATGCTCCCTGACCAGTTAATTGAAGGATGGCGACGTTGGTTTACTGAACAGGAACGTTGGACCGTGGCTGGAACAGGAGGTCAGTCGGTCTAGCTTTAGGCCGTGACGATCGTAATGGATGTCACAGACCTTTGGTTAAGTCCTTCACGATGTTATTTGAAGGTTCAATTGAAGGAAACAAGATGTTGTTGGCAGGTTTGGGACCGGGTCACACACGCGGGTCGACGACCCGTTTACCAGGAAATAGGGTGAGGATGGTGACCGTTGGGGTACTGTAGCTGGCGCGTGAGTGTCACGCGCAGCCGCTTACGGCGGCGCGTGACGGCGTGTGGGACCGATTTTCAAGGTAGGTTCAAAACGACTTCTGTCCTATACAATGTAACGAACATTTTAACGTTGGTTTCGGATTTATCGGACACGGTTTCGATGTTGTTTCGCGGGTCCGTAGATTTCTATTACGTTTGTAATTAACGATTAATTCCCAGAAAATTATGGGAAATTAGTATGTTGTTATCTAAGCCCTTAGTGGCACTAAAGTATGTTTTCGGACAGGATTTGGAATTTCTGGAAAATATCGGAAATTACGGGCATGCGTTCGGCGCGAAATCGAGCCTTAAAAATTAGTGTGTGAGTGGACTTGCTTTCAAAATTTAATGCATGCATAAATTATTTCTATGATTTTATGATTATGATTATAAGTTGTGATTGATTTTGATTCCCGTATTTATTCGTATTCGATTCCCGTATTTATACGTATTTTTACTATATATGTGAAATTATACGTATTTCGAGACTATGGTCACTTTTGTGCTTAAAAATGGTTTAATGAAAGAGTTTATATGAAATGAGCGTATGACGATTTAAGAATGTTGTTTATGATTGTGAATGCGATTCACGGTGTTTACACGGTTTTCGCGGTTTTACACGTTTTACGAGATTTGAGTTTATTGTGATTTGATCACTGTTTGTTGTTTGAATTTGGAATGTGACTTGGGGTTTGCGATTTCGAGGATTTTAAATTTGATTTTGAGTATGCTTGACTAGATCGGGATTTTAGTAATTATGGTCGTGGTTTTGATGCCCGGATAATGTGATTTGAAAAATGAAGTGATTTCAAGGAATTAAAATGGATTTCGAAAGAGATGATTTCTGGTTTGGTGCTTGGGGCATAAAGGTAACTTGGATTAACGAGTTTTCAGTTTTCGGAAATTTTAAGCGGATTCTTGGTTTGGGTTCGGGATGATGCTTCCGGATGCCGGCTTACGAAATCATTATTGCGAATTCGGATTCGGGAATGAAAAAGGATTTAACAAAATGATTTGGTCTGATTTTGCATGCCCCGTGTTTAATGATGATTTGTTTATGTTTGTAAAGTATGATTTGGGGAAAATGAATGTGGAAATTCGGACCATGGGTCCTGTTATAAAAAAAATGTGATTTTGGGGATGGATCCCACGTTGTCGTGATTGATAAACTGTTTTGGGGTTTAAAGACCCGCTGAGAACTGCTTTGGGTTTGAAGACCCGTTGTTGTGTTTGAAAACTGTTTTGGGTTTAAAAAACCGGTGCTATTGCTGGAGCACGTTTTGAGTTTAAAGACTCGGTTAATTGATGACGGGGAAGGGCCCTTATTGAGTTTAAAGACTCGTGAGTTTAAAGACTCGGTTATTGTGATACCCCCGAGGCCTATTGATTCTGTTTTGAGTTTAAAGACTCGTTGAAATCCTGGGAAGGCCTAATGATGCGCATGGTTTTGAGTTTAAAGACTCGGGCGCACTTGATATCCAGCAAACTGATTGATTATGATTCAATATTCTCGGATGATTGGATGTGTTGGGCAGTGGCCCGGTTTATATGGTTGATGGATTGGTTGATGTCGTATACTTGGATTTGGAGTTTGTGGTTTTGGGCTGTGGCTCTGTGTTTATGACTGCGGGCTATGACCCGAAGATTTAGAAAAAGGAAAATGATTTTGATTTTCATATACTGATTTCTTATGTTGAAATGTTAACCGATTGCGAAATGATTTTTGTATGCATGCATTGTTTTTTTACTTGGAGGGTAAAAACGTCTTTCCGTAACTGTTTTATGAACTGAATTCTTTTCGTCCACTCGCACCTTTTGGTTTTATTGACCCTCCAGGTCGTGGCTCGTTGTTTCGAGGCTGTACGAGGGGCGGAGGCATGAGTATGTACGTGTGGCTATCCCTGGTCTGGCACGTACTGAGGGTAACTTGGGTATTTCAGTCGACTTGCCAGACGGGAGCAGGACCGGGCACGGTTATCGATGCCCCTTTCGGGGGCGGTCCTGTCAATTTGGTATCAGAGCGCTAGGTTGCTGATTCTGTTGCCAGATCATGCCTCCGGAGCGTAAGCCTCGTGCGCGAGCTGGTAGTGAGACGAGTAGGCGAGGGTGTTTGTGACCTCGTGTCGAATCCCGGATGAGATTGACCCTGGTTTGAGGGTCAGATGTCGGGTAGGGTACACCGTGAACTGTGATTTGCGCGACTTGCTAGACATAGAATTGTGTGGGTCGCAGGGACAGACGAGACCGGTGGCTGGGAGGCCGCGTGATTGGGCAACTTGTACTATCTCTTAGGCCCTATTGGTAGTATAGAATGTGGTTGAGCATTGGGAATTGCTCGGGGACGGGATACGTCAGTGATGACATGGTTGGTTTGGCGTCGGGTTGGACTCACGAGGAGTCAGGATTTTGGGTTAGGAACGTGAGTTGAGTCATGGTAAGGTACCAAGACTCGAGATGAGCCAGAAAGGCTGAATGAGGACCAGTTTATGGTCAGGTATTGAATAAGTTAGGAAATTCGGGCTAGGTCTTATGGAAATTGCTAATTGTCGTGGGTACTTGGTGTAGTGATAGTAGTTGAGGATCATGGGGCTATCAGGGGACGTTCGTCTATCCTGATGTGGGTTGTCGGGATGGTGGTACCCATGGTTACGAGGTACGAGTAGTGGTGCGGGATCGTCGCTCGGTATGAGCGGGGACCCAGGGCTACCCACTTTGCACATGGTGTGCTAGTGGGGATGATTGTACGTTGGTGCTGATACTAGTGCTGGTGCTAGTGTCAGTGAGTGAGATTGTGGTGAGCCACGAGTTGGGGTGTGACTCTGTCATGATGAGAGCGCGTTGGTATTTGAGATTCAGTAGTGGTTGACTCGTGGACTGGATAGGATCCAGCGAAGATTCTGAGGTATTGGAGTAAGTCCCAACAGTGACGAGGTGACAAGAGTTGAGTAATTCCCAGTCGGAATAGGTGTATGTGCATAATTAGTCATTAATTGACATGAGGGCTGAGTATTGGGCTGATTGGGGACACGTGGTTGTCCAAGTGAGTTACGGATGTAGGGAGTCCGGCGGTTGGACTTGACATCTCATGGGGAGTGTGCATGTATTCAACGTGGGTGGAATCTTAGCTCCCAGGGAGAGTTGTGACTGTGGGACGAGAGGAGTGCTCGTTTCCGCATTGGTATTAGGTATTCCGAAGTCATTAGGGGATGACTTCTTATTTTCTGCCCTGGTAGATGTGGATCACGGATACCAGTACGATGAGCGTGTATTGGGTGGTGGACCCATGTGTGTTTTGGGGTCATCGGGTGGAGTTGCATTTCACGAGGTTGGGGTAACGGGATACCCATTTTCTGCTTGGTGGCAGACGATGTTGGGTATTCGGTACGGTGGGTGCAGTGAGTTATGTTGCACTCACAGAGGATGGATGTCGATGACATCGTATTGGATCATCCTTGGTCTCTCCTAGGTGGAGTGGCAGGGATCGATATGAGGTAAATGGAGGGGATCCACAGAGTGGATGTGTTACGTTGTTGAGTGACTGATTGGGGGAGAAAATAGTTAAGGAATGTTGGGTGGTTGACAAGAAATCTAGTGGGTATAAGACCCTATTATCGGGTTCCAGGTGGATTGCCAGCGTGAGCATGTGTGGATCCTAGGTGGATCTGGTTGATTAGGTTATGGGTCTTGGACGTGGCGGCGACCTAGGATCATGGCGTTACCAGTCGGGTGACGTGGTAATGAATTTGGACTGTGATTGCCTTGATCAGGCTAGGTGAAGAGTTTATCGCTCTGTCATAAATGTTTGGATATGGGAATGGTTGGACCGAACTTCTTCTCGAAGTTAATCCGTACTCGAGCGAGTGGGAACGTTTATGTTTTGGACTCGAGGCCTAGCATGTGGATGAGCGGATATCCAACAGGGTCTAATTGGTCAGTCATAGAGATGGGCGATGGGGATTGGCTTCTTTTCGAAGTCAATCAGATGTGACGTGGTAACCGTCGAGCGAGTATAGATTCGGGGTTGGTGCGCCTCGGTAATTGTGAGTAAGATTAGATGCCCATTCGGCATGATTGTATACGCCTTGGTGAGCGTGCTTGGATGACGTGTTGGGAGTTGATGTTGTGTTACTGGTCGGGTGACCATGGGATCTAGCATGGATGAGGAGTTGGAATGATCAATTTGTCTAGTATGAGATTGGACAAGAAACCCGAGTGTCAGGTTGTGAGTGACTGTGAACCTTATAGTAGACTTGTGGAGATGGGTGTGCGTACCCTGTACGGTGTACGAGGATTGGTACCGGACAGGCCGAGTGGTATCTAGTGACGGTACGTGGGAGGTACCAGTGGTGTGGCTGTACGTGTTGGCATTCGGCTTACCTCTGACACACTTGGTGTTGTTGTGAACTGGAATTTGAGCTTGATATATGCCGCAGGGTTGGGCTTGCCCTGCGAGAGGAGATCGTGTTATTGATCTTACGCAACTTTATGTGACACCAATTGGCTGTTGATTTCTGCTTTACCGGTGAGGTTTAGTGGTGACCGTTTGGTTGGTAGCGTCAGCACGGACTGACGAGTGAGAGAGTTGGTGACTCCTAGAGGGAGCATACGTCAAGTGATCATTTTCACTCGAGGTGATCGAGTGTGGTCGGTACGACATGAAACGGTAATGGGACGTTTGAGTACAGATGAGTAGCTGGTGTACGGGTGTACACGTGTCGCGAGGACGAAATGTTTTCCACCAGGTGGATGTGAAATGCGGATGATTGGAAATTTCGAGAGCGAAACTGGTTTTAGGAGGGAGGAACGGTTGAGTTTTGGTCGGTTGGAATTTCGGGGACGAAATTCTTTAAGGGGGGAAGATTGTAACGACCCATCCCGGAATTCGGGATTAGATTGGTAACTAACCATGATTAACGGGGGTTAATCGGTGATTAGTTGGGTGGAATCGGACGAACGTGGTGAAATGACCGTTTTGCCCCTAGTCGTGGGTGAAACGTTGACTTTTATTCGGACGGTCAAATGTACTTTGACCAATGACCGTGACGTAGTTTGGGACGTCACGAATTCATAGACAGGTGGCACGTTCGATTCTGACGTTCGAGGTGAGAGTTATGACGTTCGGAAGTCCAGGGGCATTTTCGTAATTTGGATGAAATAAGGAAAAATGTTGACCTTTTGATCGGGGGGGTCCGATGGCCGAGGGCCAAGGATCGTTAGGAAGGTCTCGATGCCCTGAGTACGACGACAGGCGGCACGTCGAAATCGGACTTCGGATGGGAAAGTTACGGGTCACGGAAGTTTGATTTCATTATGCACGCATTTCGAGGCAAGGACACGTGGCTTATCCTGATTGGGCCAGATGTCCTATGTGGGGCCCAGGGACCAATAACATTAAATATGGAATTGTGCTTTGATCTGGTGAATGTGGATTAAAATAATTGGGTTTGATTAATTTAAAATTTCCACTTAATCCCAAGAGTGAATCTGGACCCTTCATCAAATCAAATCCCTCAACTTAGACAAATCTGGGCCGTCCATTTCCTTATTCTCCACCAATTCGAATTTCCCACCCTATAGGTGCAAGCACGATCTGTGCACGGGTTGGAGCACTGAGTTTGTAATCGTGAATGGCCTTGGGGCAGTGAAGGTAGTGGAGACATCCTGCTGTGGCTGGGACAGTTTGCAGAGCACGGGAAGGTTAAACTATGGAGTTTTCGGGCTGTGCGGGAACCGTTTGTGCAGTGAGATCAGAATGTCTTCCCACGGGTGTTGGGGTCATGTGCGATCATCAGAGTATGTGGGGGGTGCTGGTATTCGGGTCTGAAGGTGCACAATTGCGGGCTAGTGAAGTCAAAACTGTGTGGGTGTCTCTGAGGGAAAAACAGAGTATGAGAGCAGGTGGGTTACTCTCCCATTAGAACAAGTCTGAGGCGAGTTGAGGCAGGGTGAGCGTGTGACTAGGGTCGAGTTGTGTTGGGTATGGGAGAGTGAAGTGGAATGAACGAGTGATACGGCACCAAGAAACCCAAAGCTCGTGTTTGGCCAAATTCAAACTTGAATTTGGAATGTAGGCCGACCCATGGCAAGTTAAGGCCTCAGTTAGCCTTCTGGGATCAAGTCGAGTTGATCCAGAGCAATTGGGAGGTGACTTGATGCGGTACGGTGTCTGATCGGACCTGGCGACCGGGAGGAAAATCGAGCATTGAGTTGTGGACTTCAAGGTAAGTTCTGGCAAAATTGATCTCAAAATCATCCTCAGAGTAAGTCCTCGATGCTCCCTGACCAGTTAATTGAAGGATGGCGACGTTGGTTTACTGAACAGAAACGTTGGACCGTGGCTGGAACAGGAGGTCAGTCGGTCTAGCTTTAGGCCGTGACGATCGTAATGGATGTCACAGACCTTTGATTAATCCTTCACGATGTTATTTGAAGGTTCAATTGAAGGAAACAAGATGTTGTTGGCAGGTTTGGGACCGGGTCACACACGCGGGTCGACGACCCGTTTACCAGGGAATCGGGTGAGGATGGTGACCGTTGGGGTACTGTAGCTGGCGCGTGAGTGTCACACGCAGCCGCTTGCGGCGGCGCGTGACGGCACGTGGGACCGATTTTCAAGGTAAGTTCAAAACGACTTCTGTCCTATACAATGTAACGAACATTTTAACGTTGGTTTCGGATTTATCGGACACCGTTTCGATGTTGTTTCGAGGGTCCGAAGATTTCTATTACGTTTGTAATTAACGATTAATTCCCGGAAAATTATGGGAAATTAGTATGTTGTTATCTAAGCCCTTAGTGGCACTAAAGTATGTTTCAGACAGGATTTGGAATTTCTGGAAAATATCGGAAATTACGGGCATGCGTTCGGCGCGAAATCGAGCCTTAAAAATTGGTGTGTGAGTGGACTTGCTTTCAAAATTTAATGCATGCATAAATTATTTCTATGATTTTATGATTATGATTATAAGTTGTGATTGATTTTGATTCCCGTATTTATACGTATTCGATTCCCGTATTTATACGTATTTGTACTATATATGTGAAATTATACGTATTTCGAGACTATGGTCACTTTTGTGCTTAAAAATGGTTTAATGAAAGAGTTTATATGAAATGAGCGTATGACGATTTAAGAATGTTGTTTATGATTGTGAATGCGATTCACGGTGTTTACACGGTTTTCGCGGTTTTACACGTTTTACGAGATTTGAGTTTATTGTGATTTGATCACTGTTTGTTGTTTGAATTTGGAATGTGACTTGGGGTTTGCGATTTCGAGGATTTTAAATTTGATTTTGAGTATGCTTGACTAGATCGGGATTTTAGTAATTATGGTCGTGGTTTTGATGCCCGGATAATGTGATTTGAGAAATGAAGTGATTTCAAGGAATTAAAATGGATTTCGAAAGAGATGATTTCTGGTTTGGTGCTTGGGGGCATAAAGGTAACTTGGATTAACGAGTTTTCAGTTTTCGGAAATTTTAAGCGGATTCTTGGTTTGGGTTCGGGATGATGCTTCCGGATGCCGGCTTACGGAATCATTATTGCGAATTCGGATTCGGGAATGAAAAAGGATTTAACAAAATGATTTGGTCTGATTTTGCATGCCCCGTGTTTAATGATGATTTGTTTATGTTTGTAAAGTATGATTTGGGGAAAATGAATGTGGAAATTCGGACCATGGGTCCTGTTATAAAAAAAATGTGATTTTGGGGATGGATCCCACGTTGTCGTGATTGATAAACTGTTTTGGGGTTTAAAGACCCGCTGAGAACTGCTTTGGGTTTGAAGACCCGTTGTTGTGTTTGAAAACTGTTTTGGGTTTAAAAACCCGGTGCTATTGCTGGAGCACGTTTTGAGTTTAAAGACTTGGTTAATTGATGACGGGGGAGGGCCCTTATTGAGTTTAAAGACTCGTGAGTTTAAAGACTCGGTTATTGTGATACCCCCGAGGCCTATTGATTCTGTTTTGAGTTTAAAGACTCGTTGAAATCCCGGGAAGGCCTGATGATGCGCATGGTTTTGAGTTTAAAGACTCGGGCGCACTTGATATCCAGCAAACTGATTGATTATGATTCATTGATATTCTCGGATGATTGGATGTGTTGGGCAGTGGCCCGGTTTATATGGTTGATGGATTGGTTGATGTCGTATACTTGGATTTGGATTTTGTGGTTTTGGGCTGTGGCCCTGTGTTTATGACTGCGGGCTATGACCCGAAGATTTAGAAAAAGGAAAATGAATTTGATTTTCATATACTGATTTCTTATGTTGAAATGTTAACCGATTGCGAAATGATTTTTGTATGCATGCATTGGTTTTTACTTGGAGGGTAAAAACGTCTTTCCGTAACTGTTTTATGAACTGAATTCTTTTCGTCCACTCACACCTTTTGGTTTTTATTGACCCTCCAGGTCGTGGCGCGTTGTTCGAGGCTGTACGAGGGCCGGAGGCATGAGTAAGTACGTGTGGCTATCCCTGGTTTGGCAAGTACTGAGGATAACTTGGGGTTTTCAGTCATCTTGCCAGACGGGAGCAGGACCGGGCACGGTTATTGATGCCCCTTTCGTGGGCGGTCCTGTCAGTAAAAGTTATGAATAAATACAAGTAAGTAAGTAAAAGTTGGGTCTGAAACATTGGCGAGGTGTAAACCAACGAAGGCTTGTGATAGATTGTGATTTGTAGACTGAGACAGGTTGGGATAGTGAGCAGCAAGGTGGCCATGGCGGTGGCAGGACCAGCATTAAGGACCGGTGGGGCGTCTGGAGGGAAATGGGGATGATCCGAGCACACCAAGGGAAAGATTTGGGGAGGGGAAGTGGGGATAACCGCGACGGTTCAGGAAGCGGGAGCCACGACCTGGTCGAGGGCCACGCTGAAAACCAGAACGACCACGGTGAACAGAAGGTCCATGGGAGGCAATGTATAAGGCGGTGGTGGATTGACAGCAACAGTTGGAGAGTGGAGGCTTGTTGGGCTTCAAAGGAGAGTAGACGGGCTCAGAGATCAGTGAATGGAGGAAGATGAAGAAAGTTGAGCATGGATGTCACAAACATGCTTTATTCTGAGCCAAGTCCACGTAAGACAACAATTACCAAGTCACGAGAAGAGAATGGTTCATTGATGGTAGCAAGGGAATCTGCGAGTGTTTTGGCATGATTGAGGTATTCATAGATGGATTGGGAGCCTTTCGTGAGAGACATGAGTTGGAATATGAGGTTAGTGGAATTTTCTAGGGATTGTTGAGAAAAATTATGGCATAGGCATTCCCAAATTTCACGGGAAGTGTTCAGGCTGACAACCTGAAAGAGAACTGGTTCTGTCAGCATTGCTCGAAGCATGCTGATGAGGGTTTGATCAATCTGGTACCACTGTTGGTACGCAGTATTAGGAATAGGAACAGAAGAGGCAGTAATGACAGAGGATGATGAATCAGATTAGGGAGAGGATGCAGTGATGTCCGAAGAGGGAAGGGTAGGAGAGGGAAGGGAGTGAGTCCCATCGACGAACTGCCAGTAGTTATGGCCGATCAGAAAAGGCTTGATCTGGCTTTCCCAGAGAAGATAGTTGGATTCAGTGAGTTTGATGGACACTAAGGTTGAGACATGAATAGGTGAGATTGAGGGCGAGGCACATGAGTCGCTAGCCATGGTAGTGAGTCTCAACCCATACGATTTATGAGTGACACAACTTCCAACACCTCTTACACAACCTGAGCTTTTTGGTGTCCCCAAAGAAATTGTCAATATGCCATTAATGCCAGTTGTTGATATGGTGTCATCTTCAATCTGCATAGTTACTGCAGCCTATAAGAATTAATAATAGCCTCAATTTTTCTTCGATATCGTTATCGGGAATATCGAGTTCATCCTCAAATTGCAGAAACTAGGATATGAAAATATTTACTATGAAAACCGTCTTATATAAAACACATGTGAGTTGGGAGTTTGGTATATTTTCTGCAACCAGTAGGTGAAAGTTTGGTTAGGATCATCTTGAAGCCAATTTTGTTATTTTTTTTAATTTCTTGGATGCTCTATCTTCAAACATTCTTATGCTCCTTAAGAAGTTTCAAATAAAGCATGTAGTTAGTTAAGTGAATAGAATAGTTTATATGAAAAATAATATTATACAAGCAAAGTTTAAAGTTGAAACATACCCAATGTAAGGTTCCACTTCACGTGTGTTATCCAAAACATATCAATGCGCTTTTTTCCAAGGCTTACTGTCAACCTTTACAAATTTTCCAATAGATAATGGATAACCAACATCTATAAGCTGTAAATTATTGTCCAATGGAAGGCCAATATCATCTCATCCGAAGATATACTCATTACAAATTCTATGGCTTCTTCTGCAATGTGACATTCAACCATGCAACCCTCTGGCCAATAATGATTTCTCACTTACCCCTATAATATTTTCATGAAGCTTTCAAAATGGTACATCCATCATAAATAAACGGGTCCACATGAGCGAACTTCCCATAGGAGGTGCACTGTGATGTGAACCATTATATAAAATAAAATAAAAAATCGAAGCTAGAAAAATCTTTTCATGCAAACACAAGGTAATTGCCAGCTTACTTCAAATTTCATCCAACATTAAAACATCCACTTATTTGCTATGTAATGCATTAAAAATTGGCAGAATCTAGTAAAAGCATGTCTTACGTGCTTTGACAATAAGGTACAAATTTCCATAGGAAGTAGTTGCTACATAAGTGTATGGCAATCATGGGATTTCAGACCATAATGTTTCAAATCTTGCATTACCACGAGACTCTGAAAATTTGAAGATTAGCTTGATGGAACCTTAAGTTCGACAAAAGTAGTACAAACTGATGTCTTTTCACCCTTGGATAAAGTATAAGGTCCCAGGAGACGAAATGTTTCTTTATTTTCGGGTCTTCGTGTTGACTCCATTTTTAAACCCATGGTAAAAACATCTTTATGTGCTACTGCACTAAACTTCGTTTTTCCAGGAATATTTAGCAACACACCAAAAATATACACATTCTTCTGGATATGCATAACACCTAAACAATGTCTAACATGCAATGACTTCCAATATGGTAATTCAAAGGATATTGACTGCTTCTTCCAACAAGTTCGCAGATCTACATCTTCAAACCCTTTTTGTGTCCACATCCAAGATGGGTGGCATTCACATTATGTCTATCACTTCCAAACATGAACAAGATTATAATGAACACCCTCCACTTGGTACCTTTTTCCAAATTCAAGAGGAAAAGAAGCCGACAAGAACCTAGGATGAAGTCTAGGTCGTACGTGAAATAACCATAGATGTACCACCACAAGCATCATTGAAGGATAACACCTTCAATGATTCTTGTGACCACATTCTTAAAAAATATACACCTAAACACATTCTTCTCAATATGCATAATACCTAAACAATGTCTAACATGCAATGACTTCCAATATGGTAATTCAAAGGATATTGACTGCTTCTTCCAACATGTTCGTAGATCAACATCTTCAAACCCCTTTTGTGTTCACATCCAAGATGGGTGGCATTCACACTATGTCTATCACTTCCAAACATCAACAAGATTATAATGAACACCCTCCACTTGGTACCCTTTTTCAAATTCAAGAGGAAAAGAAACCGACAAGAACCTAGGATGAAGTGTAGGACGTACGCGACATAACCATAGATGTCCCACCACAAGCATCATTGAAGGATAACATTTGAGAATAAACCAAAAACAGTCTCATTCAAATCACTTCTCAATCTTTTTCCTAATATGTTACATTCTAGTCGGTGGATTCCTTTTAATGTATCTAACTTGTTTCCCCAAGTTGTAACAAAGATTTTATAGCGAAAGGCTCATAATAGGCTCCATGGTGCACTAAATTCTTAGCCTCTGCTCAATACATAGCAAGCCAACCTCATCTAGCTCTGATGTTAAATAAAGCGTTCCTATGAGGCAACCTAGCCCCTATTTGTATCCCTTTTCTCATCCCTTTGTTTTTACACTTTTACACCTCACTACTCTTACATATTGCCGTATTTTGACTTTAGTTCAAACCTTAAGGACAAATTTTAGTTTAGATTTGGGGGGCGTGGGATTGAACTTTGCATATATAAAGCAATAGGTTTAGGGGAGTACACTGCTATATATTTGTTTTCAGTTATGTTTTTCAATTTTTTTTTTTTACGTTTCATTTAGCTAAAATTCTTAGTTTAAGTAGTGTTAGTGATGAGTGTTTCACCTTGTTAATGAAAATTTAAATGTTAAGTGAACCTTCTTTCTTTTACTAAAAGTCATTCCATACTCAATCTGTAGTATACTACACACCTCACAATGCCATGTTTAATTCATTGAGTGAACAAAATGAAAAAAGTCAAGTGAACTTCAGAAAATTAGTGGAGACTTCCAGGTGAGAACTAGAGCCTTAATGCCATTCTATTTGAATGATATACCTAGTTTCTACTCTTTAAACACTCTTCACTTTTGTTCATTTTTGTTGATCTCATTACATCATATTTTCCATAAGAATTGTTGTAGGCTATGTGTTTAACCTCTAAAGGCCATGTGTTACCTATTGTAGGCTTTCTAAGCCTTTTTAAAGCCAAACACTAGCTGCTGCTTCATCACCCAAGCATTATCTAGCCAAAACATTGAACCATTCAATATATCATGCCCTATAATTACCTTTGTTGTGCTAGGGATTCTTACATGAGATACATGGTGATGATAAGGAATGAAAGAAGTTGATGCCTAACTCTAAAAGCTCTTGCCACAAGCACTATTTGTGATAATGTGCAACATTTGAATGTTAAGTAAAGAGCTCTACATGTGAAAAGCTTCACAAAGAACGTGGAAACTATTTCTTGATCATGGGTCAATTCAAAGAAACAAGAAATAAAGATAAAAAAAATAATAACAAAAATTAAATTGATCCAAGTGAGCCAACGAACCTCAAGAACAGTAATCAAGAAGCACAATGCCCTAAGAAAGGATTCAGATCAGAAAGCACAAGTTCAAGCCGCGACTTCTCATGCTTTGGAACAATTCAGGCTCTCTTCCTTCTTAACCCATTAAGCTTAGCCCCATTGCAACCGAATGTGAAGACCTAACTTATCTTGTGGCTAGCCATGCTGAAACTGAGGTATATGTTGATGTTCTTAAAATTCAATTCCATTCAAGAGATCTTAAATTCATACAGTGATGCTTTTTCATTGAAATTCATATTTGAATAAACTTGATGTCTTAACATAACTTCCATCACATATGCTTGATATGAGTGTGAAGCTTAGGATTCTTGAGTGAATTGAGAGATATTCACCGAGGATTAAAGTCGAGGTGAAATCTTTCTAGAGCATTTGACTTAAGTTGTTAGTACTCATGATTAATTGAGATTTTTCCATTCACACATTACACATGGTCTAATCTCTGGTCTGACACGTGGTTTCAGACGGGAGCAGGACACATCTCACAATAATCCAAGGGGATTGGGATGGGTCCTGTCAGCTAAGTTTTTTTTCCATTTTTTTTCTCAAGAAACAATAAAAGATAGGTTTATGAGTATTTATTTAGTCATTATTTATGCATCCATTATATGTCGTTCAACGTCCTTTTACATATATTTAGATTGGTTGTGCCATCAATAGGAGAAAATGATCAATCTTGTGAGACTTTTGCAGATTTGGCAAGATAGGTGAATTCTGGGAAGAAAAAAAAAATAATGGTTCAAATCGAAGTTTAAATGAAGAAGATGTCCCAAGTTGAGGTTCAAGTCTCATGTTAGGTGTTGGGATAGCTAGTCACCCTATTTAGGGCCAAGAACAAGAATCTCGAATCGAGCCATGAGGGTCCTAAATTCAAGTTTGAGAACCAATAAAATAAGTTCAAGGGGAGTCAAGGTTCATGCCAAGATATGCCCTTGACATGTCCCAAAGATACGGTAATTGTACCCCAAATTGAATCCTATAATCAGCCACAAATATGCCATAGCAAGTCCTTCAGAGCACTTAGTTAAGTCCCAATCGTGTTCCTTAAACAATCCCAGCCTGCGGCCCAGCTCGTGTCCTTGCCAAACTAGGAAATTGGTTTTTGCTCTTCATTAAGTGCTTTTTGGTCCTTTATTTGGGTTTTCAATTCCTAGTTTTTAGGGGAAACCTTAGGGGTATCTAAAGGGGTATTTCAGGTGAAACATGGAGATCCGAGTTTTACACATATACAATAGCTACAATGTTAGTTATTGGAGTTTGGAGACGTTCTTTTGATTTTCCGAGGAAGGTTGAACATAGAGAACATTGGAGGAAGCTTGGACGCACTCTTGGTGTTAGGTCATAATTTGTTCATGTTTTATCCACAATTTAAGACCCTTTTACTTATGTTTTGTTAATATTTTGTTTTATGCATTTGGAGATAATAATCTATTTTATGAGAAATGTGCAGCAACAAATAGAGCTTGAAATAACGAGAATTGAGCGAAAGAATCACCTAAATTGGAGTTGTAACGAAGAAGTTATGAAGAAAAAAAAATTGCATAGGAATTCGATGGCCATCCACCGAATTAAGCATTGGGCTTTTTCGGTTACTGTAGCATTTCCCAATTCGGTACGTGCCTATCGAGAAACTCACCTGGCCTTGGAGCCCGCTTTCTGAAACACTGCTACCCGATTCCGTGGGCATTCACCGAACTCCTTAAAGCTTAGCCTTGCGTCGTTGACCAAGGGTTGACCACGTCGTTTGACCATCATTTTTAGTAGTTGACCACCGAAAATGGCTATGAAGCTTTAATCTAAGTTTTAGGCCTATTTTAGGATAATTCCACGTTGCTTTCAAACCTATTCTCCATATTATATAAGGATTTTAGTCCTACTTCCTTTTATATTATTATTTTCAGTCCCTTTACTTGTAAGAAAGGTTTTTAATTTGATTTCCTAATTGTTTAGGAAGCCTTTTCCTTATAGAATTTAATTGTAAAACTTTCATTTGTATGAGGATTAATAATTCTCTTATAAATAGAGGTTTTAGAGTTTATGTAAAGGGGGGGCGGGGGAGTTTTGGAGAGTTTTCGAAGAGAATTACATTCAGATCTAATAAGAGCGAAATATTTTTGTCTTTTATTTTATAATTTATTTTATTTTTTAGTTTCTTTTTCGGTTAGGGATTCTTGAAGTCCTAGCCATGTTAGTTCGTTAATTAGATTTCTGGCTCTTAATTGTGATTATTATGCATGCTGAATTTGTTGGATTACTGCACTTCATGAACTCAATTTATACTTATAAGTTTAGCCAACTTGTTTGTGTATAATTGTTGATGAAATTGCTTGACGGACCATAATATCATCTTACAGTCTGTAGCATCAAGTTTAAGAGGGGGAATTTTATTCGTAATCTAAACTCATGACAACCTAGGACTGCATAGCACTTTTCTAGGGATAGTGACAACCTAGGATTGCGCATCACTTTTCTAGGGGTAGTGTAATGTCATCAAATCCTCTTTGTGTTTCTTGCATTATCATGCATCATCAATAATAGAAGTTTTACAATGGGCATCACGCTTAAAATCAGTAAATTAAGAGAGGATGATAGGTATGGGGTGAGCCTTAGTCGAACCCTTACACGGGCACTTAATTCAGAATATACATAGTAATTAGGTCAAGGAAATTTGATTAGCAACTATAATTGGTTAGTGGTGGATAAAGTGCCTTAAACTATTTATTTTTATTTTTTTTTATTTTAATTATTTTATTTGTTATTGTTAATAATCTTTAAACCCACCCCCTCCCATGTGTGCGTGCATTTGTGTTTTATTTTATTATTAATTAGTATTTGAGTTAATTAATCAATCTACGCAATAATGTGGATTAAACGTTAAGACAAGTCCTTGTGGGATTTGACCCTTGCTTATTTGCTATACTATCTTTACGATTTGTGCATTTGCAAAGTTAAACTGAATAGAATAGATTTCATATTATGTTGTCTGTTTTATCCAACACTTGGCTTGCTTCTACTTTAAGTATTTCACTATTTTTCTCTTTTCTTCCTATGTTATATTCATGAATTATTTTATTATTATATTTAACATGAATTGTGAGTAGTTTTCTATGGAATTAGGGCTACTTGAAGCCCCAACTTTGTTGTCATTGAATGTGATTTTGGCCCTTGGTTTACATGCTTTTAATGATGAATATGACAGTGATTGTTGTGCGTAATGATCTTGGTTTATGCTTATAAGACTAGTCACTTTATTTTTGTATTCTATAGGTGAATAATCGCTTGTTTGATTGACTATCTTTGACGGGACCCGTCCCTAAATTTATTTAAGTGGGACTGGACCTGCTCCTATCTGACAATTCATGTCAGAGAAGGGATTTTACAATTTCTATGTCAATTTCTCTTAATTTAAATAATCCAACTTAATTCCACCTTGCGGGGTTATCGCCCACTTTCGATCCACTTCCCTGACAAAGAGAAAAATTTATTATCATCCGTATATTATATTAATTCTATATCCACATATATATCATTATCATACCATTATTCTCATACTTACAATTGGATGTCATGAGCATATGAATCATGATTATCAAATGGTTATCCACATACTATTCTCAATATAACCTCACCATCATATTCAATTCATCATTCCACATCCTTAACTCATAAAACAAAGAATTTTATGCCCAATCATTTATCCATACCATATATATATATATATATATAACATTAATTATAGCTCTTCAAAAAGTTAGGCATATATACAAGTCTAGTTACTAAGAATATATAGGCGCAATTTTGCAATTAACTTATCGTGCCAAAAATATGCCTCTTCTTAATTCATCAATCCTTTATATGCCTTGTATAGAACATAGTCCATTTGTCACATTTCGTAGTCTTATCATAATTAGGGGATTTATAAAGAATATTTTAATCATAAGAAAATATTGTAAATATTCGGAACTATGGCCAAACAATGTCTAATAATTTCAGAAATTATATCATAAAACTCAGAAAAATAAAATAAAAGTATTTCGTGTTGACCAGCTGGCCATTAGAGGCCGCACGTGCCGCCCCTAGAGGCTACGCGTGAAAGTCGTGTGTCAGGCACTATAGTCGTCTTCCTTGCCCAATTAGCTTGGTTTTCGGGTCGCTTGACCGAGCGACTCGACCCGGTTCTATCTTCCTATTCCTACGTCAATTTTTTTCGATTCCTTCATCAAATTTCATTCTCTTAATTTGCTAAGCATTCTTATGATATTAAATACAGGATACACAAGCCAAAGGTTAAGATTCATACCTCTGTTGTTCGGCCATGGAAGCCATCTCCTTCGTACAGCGATCTAGGGCTCAACTCTTCCTCCTTTCGATCTTGGAAGCTCCCTAGGCCCCCCCTAAGAAGACACAAATGTACCTAGTTTCCCTCATTCACACTTTAAACCCTAAAACCCGAAATCCAAGTCTTCGGGTTCACGTTTTGATCCTATGTTTCTTCTCCTCTCTTTTCAAGATGTTTTCACCTTCCTCTTCTCAAGATGTTTTCACCTTTCTCTTCCTCTCAGTCTCTTCTTCTTATTCCCCTAATTTCCTCTGAAAATTCTCCTCTCATCTTTATTCAATTTCCTAATTTTCTTGTCTTTTTTTTCCTTTTTTTTTTTCCTCTCCTTCGCCCCCCTACCACCGATTCCATATACATGTATTTATATATGTTAAAGTCAGTGGGAATAGAGAATACCAGAACCTTGTAGACATGACAGGTGCCGACATCCAATTAGTCATGCTACAAAATGACCAAAATACCCTTAGTGGCAAAATTACTAAAATACCCATAAGGGTTCTTAGCATATAATAGCCTCAAACGATCTCCGATTTTGGAAAATTACCTGTCTACGGCCTCAAGATCTCGAGACCTCCGTAACGGTCCTCTTGGTTTACCCAAATGAGGCGCCGGTCAAAAGTCAACACTTTGGCTTAGACACGAAGAAGTCAACTCTTTGACTTTGACCTAAAAGTCAACCTTTGACTCTCAGGGGCAAAACGATCATTTCCAATCTTTTGAAAGTCCGGGGCGTTACAATCTTCTAGTGATTGTTTGACACCGATGGTAGTGGCTTTACATCTTACTTGTAATCCAGCTCATGACAACTTAGATTATAAATCCTTCTCTAAGAATATTGCGGTGTCATTAATTGCCCCTTTGTACTTTGTGCATTCTATTGAATGTTTTTATAGCGAGTTTAAGAGACCTGTGACACATAACTTAAGAAGTATATAACATGTGTGGAGTGAGCCTTAAGTGAACCATTATATAGGCACCATATTCAGTTAATTCAAAGTAAAGGAACCTTGGAAATCAAGGAAATAACTTAATTGGTTAAGGTGGAAAGTTAACTTTAGTTCCACGAAATCAACCATTACAACCATCTTCACATTATAATAATTTTTATTTTATTTTTTTGCATTTAATTAATGAGTTCTCAATTTTCGAATCCAAAAGGATTAAACCACCAACCCCTCCCCCACCTATCTCCTTCCTTCCTTTCCATGAGGTATCTTTTTATGTTTCTTTTCTATTTTTGAGTTTTAATTGAGTTATGTGAATCTATAATTGATATGTACATAACGTTGATACATAGTCCTTATGGGATCGATCCTTTCTATATTGCTATAATATCTTTTGACTTATACACTTTCAACGTTTTGAACTGTTAAAGATAGAGTTCATATTCTTGTGCTTTATTTTTACCAACAGCCTTCAAGAATGGCCTCAGGGAAGCCCATTTATAATATGCTTCAAAAACACAAGGGTGGTCCACCTATAACGATATTATGAAATTGGCTACTATACATGCCAAGGCAGAGTTATTGAACCACAAGGAAGATGCTATACAAGCTAAGAATTACAAGCCTAGCACAACCAACTCAATCAATACATGCATATCGAGCAACTCCAACCTTAAACACTTAGCTCAATCATGGCAAACAATCCCATGGAAAGAAGAGGAAAGAATACTCTCACGACCCTTACATCCTAGGAAAAAGGGCAAGAGTCCTAATTACGCCAAAAATTCCAACCAGTGTCAAAATCGTCTGGATCACCGTCCGAATTTACAACGATGCTAACCGACCACCTCCTCGATCGAAGTATGAGACATAAAACATCTTGAACACTTCGTACGAGAATGTTCATATGAATATCCAGAACATGATCCCCAAGCTGAACTAGGCAGTGGCAATAGGAAAGCTCGCAAAAAAACAACAGCACCTACTGCAAGTACAAAAAATACAATGTTCATAACATTGGCCAATGTGTGGCCTTTAGGGACTTAGTGGAAGCCCTAGGTGGGGATGGAAAAATAAACTTACATGGTCCTCAACCGTCTTGCCATCCACACATTAACACAATCATCGAAAGTTTGTCCATTTCTTTGCCCCAAACTTCTAATTGAGAACTGAAGAACTTTTTTTGGGCCTCACATAGCAACCATCATATTTTTACCATTGAATAAGGAATATAGAAGAAGACGAGACAGGTCGACTAGGAACCCATCACTTTTCTAGAGGAAGAAGAATGAGGAGTAGTTTACCTACATGACTATCTATCGTTATCAGAACCCAAATACAAACTTCAACGTCGGTCAGATCATGGAGGACACCAACAGCTCTCTCAATGTGATATTCATAGAATCATACAAATAGCTAGGCATCAAAGGCTCCAATAAGGCTCGGTCTCCCACGTCATTGTTTGGCTTTACTAGGAGTCCTTAATACCTCTCAGCATAGTCAATCTACCCATCTCCATTGAGGCGATCCCGAAATGAGCCACCATCTTTGGCCCTTTCTTGGTGGTTGACTATTCGATGGTCTACGACGTCATCTTGGATAGAGGACTCATCAATCAGCTCAAGATAGTGATATCCAACCATCTACTCATAATCAAGTTCCTAAACCTCATCGGCATAGGGCAAATCTGCAAAGACCAAATGCCTATAGGAACGTGCAATTCCAAAACCTTTGCCAGGAAGACCACCCCTAGACCAAAGAAACAATAGCAATCACCGAGTCAATATTTGAGATCGACCATGTTGATCTTCAAACGGCTCAGAACATCAAGGATGGACCAATCGAGGACGATATGGAGCACTTGGCCACCTCACCTTCAACACATTAAGGAAATTTAAGAGATTAGCCTCTCCCATGACTATGTCGATCTCAAAGTCAAAATCAGGACCACTCTTAACTCTATTTTGCGCACAAATTTGATCAAGTTACTTCGAGAAAACTCTGAGTTCTCCACTTGATCATATGCTGACATGCTTGGTATATTGACTGACATCATCTGTCATTGTCTGTACATTAGCTTGACCTTTAAACCAGTCAAGCAAAAAACACACAACACTATACACTTTGTAAGGAAGAAAATCTAAGTGGCCTAGGTAGCCAACATGGTGGTGTTAAAGAAACCCTCTAACGCTTGGTGCATGTGTTTTGACTTCACTGGCCTGAATATGTTTTACCTCAAAGATAGTTTCCCTCTATCCAAGATAGACTAAATGGTAGGCGACATGTTTGGGCACTAGCTCTTAAGTTTCATGGATGTCTACTATAGGTACAATCATATTTTCATGCATCCAGCCGACCAGATCCACACCACTTTCATGATTAACCACGACCTTTATTACTATAATGTAATATCCTTCGGCCTAAAAAATGTAGGTGCCACCTACCAATGCCCAGTGAACATCACATTCGCCGACGATATTACCAAAACCATGGGAGTATACGTGGATGATATGTTGGTAAAAAGCAAGACAACTGACCAGCACATTCCAAACCTCACACATATGTACAAGGTTCTTAAAAAATCCAAGGTGCATTAGAACCCAGCCAAGTGTGTTTTTTGGGTCGGGTCAGGAAAATTCCTAAGTTTCGTGATGAGCCAAAGGTAAACAAAGGCCAAGCTAGAGAAAATCAAGGAACTTATGTACATGGAACCCTCATTGACTCAAAAAGACATCCAGAGTCTCATTGGTCGTTTGGCAGCTTTAACCTGGTTCATCTCCAAGTTCACCAACAACTATGTCTCATTCTTAAAAGCCCTTAAAGGCAAGTCCAAACAAATTATCTAGATGGAAGAGTGTACAACAACATTCATCGAGCCAAAGTAGTACATGAGCAAAGCACCACTTGTACCAGACTTGAAATAGTGAACCACTGATCATGTACATGTCTGTTTTCACATCTGATGTCAGCTCAAAACTCATCAAGAGGAACAATGGAGAGCATGCGATCTAATGCGTTAGCAAGGCACTTTAAGACACCGAAATAAGGCACACCAATATAGGAAAACTTGGTTTTGCTTTAATAATCTCATCTAGGAAGCTCAAACCCTACTTCTAAGCTTACTCCATCATAATGATGACCAAAAAACTGATCCGCCAAGTACTTTAAAGGCCTAAAACTTCAGGTCGTCTCCTTAAATGGGCAATTGAACAAAACGAGTTCGACATTACTTTCGCACCCACAGATAAGAGCTGTGGCTAACTTCGTATCTAAATTAACGAACCGAGCACAACTGAGAAGATCACTTCCCTAGAGACCATCCAGAACTCTAAAACACCTACCTTGGACATACAGTAGCTAATCTAGGTACAATATGTATATGGTTCTTCCTGTCACAGAGACTCTAGTGCGGGACATTTCCTCATAACACCAAACAAGGTCAGACTAGAAAATGATATGTGTTTCATATTTAAATCCTCTGACAACGAGGCCGAGTATGAGGCACTCCTTGTAGGTCTTTTCTTGACCACACACATGGATTCCAAACATATCTACATCTTTTCCCAACTCGTCATCCACCAGATCAATGATGATTTAGAAGCCAAGGATTCGTCTGTTACTACGTAAAGGACACTGGACAAGTCACACTTGAACAGTTTCGAAGCCCACATCATCACGAGAATACCAAGGTTCGAGAACTGGCACGGTGGCATTCTTGCTTGACGGTCATCCTCCCTAGATGAGAAACCAAGATGGAATGTTCTCATTGAGGACCTCAACTAGTCGAGCACCAAGTGTTCTTCCATCAATGTAATTAACACCACCTCGACTTGGAATTCATTCTAATTGGATTCCTAACCAACGAAACACTTCCAACCGAAAAGGTTGCAAAAAAAGTGGTACATTGACTAACTGCGTAGTACACAATCATTGGAGGCCAATTGTACAAATGAGGATTCACACTTCCTCTTTTGAAATGCCTCATCCTAGAGGCTGGAAAGGCTGTCTTAGAAGAAATCCATGTAGGAGTCTATGGAAACAAATCTGGTGCACACTCTCTAGCACATAAGACCTTCTGAAAAGGATTATATAGGCCCAACATGTATGCTGACGTAATTGATTTCACTCAGTAATGCGACAAGTTGTCAGTGCATTATCCCTTTCCTACGACTCCCACCATAGAATCTAACACCAATGCTCAGTACATGGCCATTTTGCCAATGTGAACTAGACCTGATAGAAAAGATGGTAACTAGAAAAAGATAGACCAAGTATGCTATAGTTGATGTGGACTACTTCACCAAGTCGATCGAATCCAAGTATCTGACCTCCATCATGACCACTAAGATCAAAACATTTGTCTTTCAAAACATCATATGTCGTTTCAGTTTTCCACACACCATAGCCATAGAAAAAGAGAAGGAATTCGACATCCACAGATTTAGAGCATTTTATGAGAAGCACAAGATCAACCTATGCTTTGCCTCTCCTGCACACCTACAATCCAATGGCCAGGTCAAAGTTATCAACAAGATCATCAAGCACACTCTAAATACTCACCTCAGTGAAACAAAAGAAAAGTGGTAAGAGGTCCTACCAAATGTACTCAAGTCATATCGAACGGCCACCAATGAGTCACCATTTTCCATGCCCTTCAGAATAGAAGCTATAACGACCTTGAAATTCTGGAAAAGTGAATTCGGAAAATTAAAAAAGGAAGATGACAGTTTTATCGTTGTCAAGTCGAAGGTTGACTTTTAACCTAAACATTTTTGGGTTGTGTCGTAAGGATCATCGTTATGTAGGTCTCGAACTCCTGAGTACGTAGACAAGCGATATGCTAAAAATAGAATTCAGATAAAAATCATTTTAGGTCTAAATAATGACGGGGCATTTTAGTAATTTTGGTCTAAAGGACATTTTGGTTATTTTGCATAAGAGATAAGGTGATGGTGACATGTGTCTAGATTAATCTAGTGATTTCCCTTTCTTACCCCACCGATATACATGTTCTATATATATGAGTGTGTGTGTGTGTGTGTGAGGTTGAAGGTTGACTTTTAACATAGACATTTTTGGGATGTTTCATAAGGATAGTTATGTAGGTCTCAAACTCTTGAATACGTAGACATGCGGTATGCCGAAAAACGAATTTGGATACAATTTTTTTTGGGTCTATATAGTGTATGCGCATTTTAGTAATTCTGGTCTAAAGAGCATTTTGACAAGATCCGTCCCGAAAATCGAAGAAAATTGGACCGGTCCTGCTTTCGTCTGACAACTCTTGTCAAATAAGGGATATTTTGAATTTTTATTGCCCGTAACCGTTCTTAGACGAACCAACATAAACCCACCATTGCGGAGTTACTGCCCACATCCAACCGACTCCCCATTAAGTAGTGGATATGCTAGTTCGATCAATTCTAACCTCATCACTATCTTCTTAACACAATTTGCAGCTCCAACTATATGCTAATATCCAAATACGTTCATATACATCTTATATTCACATACTTCATTACGCCATTAGCTTTTATTTTGAACCCATATAACTCGTAACCCTACATTAGTAAAGGTAAGTACCTTCCCTCAATTTATTAATTAGGGCTCACATAAATATTAGCACATGCCCATATAGATAAGATACCTACTCAACATCTCAAAACACGCATTACACCTTAAGGAAGGGTAATCAAATACCTATGCTTCTTCCATCAGTTTGTATCCCCCACAATCTCTTAATCTGAGTTTACTACCATCCATATTAATTCTAGGTTCCTGTTTCTTAATTTGGTAGTATTATGTTAACCTCATTTTAATTAACATCATTATTAGCACCATAAATTCCTTAATATGAACATTGGCACAAACATCACTTAATTGCCAATTTACTTCATCCTAATCATCTACAATGGTTTTCAATATTCATTCCATTTAACCACAAAGGTAACAGACATTACTTCTACGTTATGATCATATTATCACGTGTTCCTTACCTTATGTCACCATAGTATATTTCCCTATATGAGGGTGTGCTTATTCGACGTAGTCACCACCCTCAATAATTTATGATGTTAAGACAAGGTACAAATATATGGCATAGTAAATTCTAATCATGTTTTAAACAAATAAATAAAAATAACATTCTTGAATCATTTACACTTTATTCATTATAATACATAGCCCACAATCAATCACAACCTTACTCAATTATATGCAACCCACAATTAATCCATCAAAACAACAATAATTGTTTAACTAATCATCCATATATTAAGAAAATCTTAACATGACTAACAATATGTATGAATTTGGTAATATAACCACATAGTTCATACTACTTTAACTTATTATTATAAATAATTATTATTACAAGGTTCCTTAAGTTCAAGATTTGGCCTAGAAAATTCTAGGATTATCTAGATCATTCTAGACCCTTTAGGTGAAATTAACAAAATACCAAGATATGCAAAATTACTAAAATGCCCTTGCACATTTTGACCCATAATGAATTCATCCAACCTCCGGCTACAAACTCAAGACCTTGAGACTATCGTGACGGTCTTCTCGGAACTCTCAAAAGGTAGTTGGGACGACCCAGAAAATCGAAAAAGGGAAATTTGGAAATTTTAGAAAAAAATGACGATATTACCCTTGGTTTATGGGGCAAAAGTTGACTTTTTGTGTACGATATATTTTGGACTTTCCGTGAACATCATTTTGTAGGTCTCAGAGCCTTTAGTCCGTAGACAAGCGGCATGTCGAAATCGGAGTTGGAAAAATTTGTTATGGGTCTAAAACGATAAATGCATTTTCATATTATTGGACCTTGGGGGAAATTTGATCTTTTTTCCCAAGTTGTTGAGTCAGCAATTGGGTGACTCACTCTGTCAATTACGTGACACATGTCACCTTTAAAAGTGGATTGGTGGCGCCGTGTGTGCATGTGTGCGTGTTTGTGTTGTGAAACTAAGCAAGGGAAAACAAAACAATTTGGTTTGATCAATATCCACAACAAAACCTGGATAGAAAAACGTAAGGAATTATAGACAAAAAAAGGGAAAGAAGACGAGAGAGGAAAGGGAGAAACCCGAAACAGACCTGAAACACAAACCCAGAAATTCGAAAATTTGAGATTTCAAATTTGAATTCTTGGACCGTGATTGTTAGAACCAAGCTTAGAACAAGTTTCTTGAGTTACTTGTGAGTGAAACCAACCTAAAATCGAAGGAAATTGCCCAATTTTTTACCTAGAATGGACTTGCGACAACCTTCGAATTTTCGAAGTGAAATTGATCGATTTGAGGTGAGGAATCGTTAAATTGAACTCGTAATTGTGTTTGTAAAGGTCCTAGAATGGGTTTTCATGAATTGGATTTGAGACATTGGTTGACATTAGTCGGGTATGGATTCGGGTCAAAAACCGGGTTGGGCGACCCGTTTGCAGGTTTCTGGGTTGGGACAATGATGAATAGTATTCAATGTACATCGACGCGTGTGGTTTCATGCGCAGCCCATTCAAGCCATGCGTGGGGGCGCGTGGCTGAGTTTTTGGGGAAGTGTTCAATGCACTTTTTAATGTTTTCTACATTTTGAAACTAACGACACATGTTTCGAGTCGATCGTACACCATTTCAAGGTACTTTTGGATGTTTGAAGTATGTATTTCACGTTTAAATATTGTTATTAAATCCCGAATTTTAGAGGATTGTTATACGTGGTTATTTAACGACCTAGTGACCTTAAATTGTTATGTTTGACAGGCCAAAATATTCCTGAGACCCCTGAGGATCATACAGCTCGAGATTGAGAAATTTGGATAGTGTGTGAGTGGACGTTTGTTTTATAAACTGTTATGCATGCATAGTTAATATTTTTCATGATTTATTGCATAATGTGAGTTGCAATAATTGGATTGATGATTTTATATGATTATTTGGTGATTTTATGGATTTAATTATCATTTTGTGGACAAGATTAACGAGAATAGTGAAAGTTATGTTTCGAGCATAGGCCCGAGTTTGAAAATGGTGTTTTGACTTCGATTATGAGTCAAGAATGATTATATGGATTTACTTAATGATTTGGATGTGATTTTATGAATTTGCGTGAAAATGGTATTTTGGGCTGAGACCCTATTAAAAATCATATTTCGAGCTTGAGACCCTGTTTGGAAATGGTTTGATTTGGTTTTGAGTCAAGAACCTTGTGAAAACTTAGTGGTTGGCTTTGTGAGTATTTTACATGGTACGCTAGCTTCTCGGATGCAAGTGAGCCTGGATGTACCACTTGGATGCATCTGTTCCTAGGGATGTGTTCGTCCAGATGTGACTAATCCCAAAGATTGAGCCTAGATGAGTCTAATCTTGAGAATATGGCTTCTTGGTTGCCTACGTGTAGTGCCAATGTGATTATGTGATTGATTGTAAACTTGTGAGTAGTTCTTATGTTGTGATGTTGTGATTGATTTCTATACACTTGCGAGTAGTGCTGTTTGATTATTACGATTGATATTTGAGTATTGGTGACTAGTACTATTGTTGATGGTCATTATGACTGATTTGATGTTGATGGTTGTGTCGTGATGGTCTTCATGTGATTTAGCTAGAGAGCCGGTTGTTCATGTGTTTTAAATGTTTTTTTTTTTCAAAAGATGTTATTTTTGTCTACTCACACCTTTGTTGTTTTGATAACCCTCCCAGCTGTGGCACGAAGATCGGGGCTGATCGAGAGGCAGAGGTGACACGTCCCATCCCAATCCCCTCGGGATTATCGTAGGATGTGCCATGTTCCCGTATGACACGAAGTGTTAGACAAGGGATAACTAAAAACCTCAGCCCGATCGAGGTTTCTAGAGCACGACGGGATCGGTGGAGGAATGTGATGCCTCAGTCTCTGCTATAGCCTGCATCCGTGATCAACCTGAAGGGAATTAAAACCATTAAAAACTGTGAGTGGACGAAAATTAATAGTTTATTAAAAACACATTTCATAAAGATAGTTATGCCCATCACTAAAAAGTATGCATGCAATCGAAAACTAGTAATCAAAACATATGTGGGCCTTAGCCCAAAAAACCATAGAGTACCAAGATCCATAAATCCAGAACCAAGTGGGCCACTGCCCAAATCCATAAACACCGAAATACCATTTCATAAGTCCAAAAATCCATATTTACCAAATAACCATCCTCGGCATCCCAGATGCCTAGCGTCCTAGACGCTTGACATCCCAGACGTCATATCTAACGGTTAAAAGTAACGTGTGCTTCCCGGGGTCTCTCCGGGTCCATATCTCTGATATCCCAAATGTCTAACGTCCCAGACGTCTAATCATAGCAATCTTGCTCCTGAGTTACTATACGGTCTGGTCGCTAGGTGCAGTGACCCCTTTCAGGAAATGCACCGTGACTTCTCCAATGTCCCAGACACCTGGAGGCTACCATCAACAGATCCTCGTATCAAGATGGTATATGGAAAACAGTTTTATAAAGCTATGTCAAAACATATCAAAGGGCCCTGCCTGAAATTTCCATAAAACCATCACAAATCCATAATTTCAAAACCATTTAGGGTCCCCGACCCGAAATCACATTTATGAATTACAATTGGGTCTCATGCCCGATTTCATAAACCAACTGGGCCCTGGCCCAAGCACATAACTCAAATGGGTCTCAACCCGATTTCGTAAATCAACTGGGCCCGTGGCCCGATGCCTCATTCAATCAAATAGACTCCAAGTCCGATAGTTCGTAAACCAAATGGGTATCAAGCTCGATTACATATTTCCAAATCCAAAACCATACCATTGAACAATTATTAAAACCACAATCACGTATAACCACAATATAAAATTGTAACATCGAAATATATGCAAATATGAGATTACCTCAAAATACGTGCAACCATGTAAATCACCAATACCACAATCATCATCTTAGAAATCACATATAGAAAACATATAAAATATATATGCATGCATCAAAGTTTAGAAAACAATGCCCACTCACAGACCGTCCTATGCTGCCTCCTCGATATGAGTGCCATAAGCCTCTCCGGGCTAAATCACTGTCCTCGGAATATCTGGACCTGTCTCAATCACATTCTAAGGTTGCTAACACTTCCAAAAACCTTCCATTAAACCCTTGTAATTTTCCCAGATTTTTAAACGCATTTAAACTCGATGCTAAACCTTAGGACACCGCGAACTATATCGAAACGATATTCGATTGACACAAAACCCGTCCCAAAATGTTTGTTACATCGAAAGTATAAAATTACATTTTGATGACATCACCAAATTCCGTCCTATGTCACCCATGGGCCGTCGCAAGCGACTGCGCATGAAGCCCACGCGCCTGGGATAGTCATCTCTGTCCTCGCGTCGAACCGAGTTCAGGCCGGTCCTCTGTAAGTCTACTTCTACTGGAACGGCGAGGCCGATTTCCCATTTTTGCCACCTTTTTTTAGTACTTCTAATTCCTATTCCTTCATTTCATCTTCTCTAATTGATCTATGACATCAAAACATGAATTTAGGGATTGGAAATTACCTCCCCAATTGACGATCCATCCTCCAATTTCCTACGCTGTCTCCGGCCACCACAGGCAAACTTAGGCCACGAAACTGGTCCCTAACTATTCGCCTTGACGTCCAAAACCTCACACAAGTAAAAAAAAAATGATCAACCATCACCAAAACTAAGGTTGCCATTTTTGAATAAAAATAGAACCATACGGATTCTTACCTCCCCTCTCCGTCGTGGGCCACCGTCGTGGCCACCGCTAGCCTCAGCTCAACCTCATTTTCAACTTTCATTCACACATCATGACAGGACCCATCCCAATCCCCCCGGGATTAACGTGGGATGACCCTGCTCCCGTCTGACACGAAGTGTCAGACAAGGGATATTTCCAACCTTTGCCCTCCCGGGCTATCAGAGTACGCCCGGATCCGGAGGAGGCATGTGATATCTCGGTCTCTGCTACAGTCCACATCGTATCCAACCTGAAGGGTATTAAAAACAGAAAGACTGTGAGTGGACAAAAATAAGGAGTTTATAAAAACATTTCCATAAAAGACCTTTATACCCTTCACTAAAAAGCATGCATGCATAGTAAAACCATTTATCCAAACACATAAGTTTAAACAACCATAATTAGGGTCTCAGCCCCAAATTCTATAAATACAAGTTCTACGGGCTCCAGCCCAAAACCATTTACAGAAAACCATAACATAGTAAACATATGTGGGATCTCAGCCCAAAACCATTTATCATTATAAACACAATTTCCCAAAATCAATTGAAATCATGTTTATCCATTATATTTCATATCCAGAACCTGTCACGGTATAATAGAGCTACACGTGTGCTAACCGGGGTCTCAAACCCAAGTCTCTCTAAGGTCCACCCAGGTCAATGTTCGTAGATCAATGACCCTCCCTAGAGGTAACGAACCATGCCCATCCTGAGAGTAAGGAACCCAACTGGGGGGCGACTCCACTCAGTCAGTGCTCCGTGACTACTCCGGGGTCCACCCAGGCCAACGACCCTCCCCGGAGGAGACAATCATATATATAGGATGGAATATGAAAAACCTTTTGAAATCATTCTTTAAACTTTTCCAGGATTCATGTCCGGCCCCCATAAGCCGTCATGAACCATAAAACCTTTCATGGGTTCATGCCGGTTCCCATAAACCGTCATGACCTGTAAAAACCATTTCAAGGGTTCATGCCGGTTCCCATAAACCGTTATGAACCATAAAAACCATTTGTAATACATAACTGGGCCCTAGGCCCGAATCCACATAGAAACTGGACCTCAAGTCCGAATCGTAAACCAACTGGGCCTCCGGCCCGATTCCGTAAATCAAATGGACCTCAAGTCCGAGAGTTACCTTTTCAAATCCAAAATCATTTCATGAAATCATATCCAAAACCATAAGTACGGAAAATCAGTATAAAATCAGAAAACCTCGATTTACGTGCAAGCACGTAAATCGCCTCGAAATACGTGAAACCATATAATTCACAAGCATCCAAATCAACATCATAAAATCATATTCATAATCCATTTGGAAATCCAAAACCATTTCATTTAGACCAATAAAGACATACAGCCCCGTATAGGAACCGTATAGGGCCGAAACCTCGAAATACGTGCCTATACGTAACCGCACATCCAAATGCACTCATGACATCACAAACAAGTATTTAAAACATATAATAAACATTTATGCATGCACCAATTTAGAAAACAAGGTCCACTCACAGACCGTCCGAGCTGCCGCCTCGATTTGCGTGCCATTCGGCTCCCCGAGCTGATCACCATTACCGGGACTCCCAAACCTGTCCAAATTTTAATAGAAGGTTAATAACTACTTAATTAACCTCCCATCAAAGCCCCGTAATTTTTCCGAACTTTTAACTATTTTTAAACCGACCCTAAACCTTCCGACACCCCTAAAACTATCGAAACGATGTCCGATTGACGCGAGACCAGTCCCAAAATCTTCGTTACATCGAATAGAAGATTTCCTGTGTTGAACACTTTCCCAAATTATGGCCCACGCGTCCTCACGAGCCCCTAGAAAGTCGAAAACACTGTTCATCAGCACTAACCTCCAGCATACCGGTTTTACTGTTCATGGCCGGTTCACCTGGTTTGGCCGGTCCAACTGGACCGGCGTGACCGGTTCACATCCCTAGACACCCCATTTTTCATCCTAGTTCTTCCTTTTTGGTTCCTTTCATCCTATTTTGATGTTTTCTATCCATTCCAATCCTTAAACGCAACCGAAAACGTCTAAATCCTATGGTTCGATTTTGAACCAAACGGTTCAAGTTTCCAAAACTGTACCCATGGCTGCCCAGCTATCCCAAGCTTCCTTAAACCTTCCTAACATGTCCCTAGCAACCTAATGGACTCATTAAAACCATTAAAAACCAACCATAACAACAAAAATGGAAAAAGGGGTCAAAATGGACTAACCGTGAACCTCACGGGTTCCTCCTCCTCTCGCCGCCTTGGACGGCGGTTCTGGCCGCCCAGCAACCTCCTCAGTCTCCCTGGTCCTCTGCCTGGTCATGGGTGAAGAGTGGATGGGTTTTGGGTTGCACGGATGGGAGGAAAATGGGTGAGATCGGGTTGTGTTTTGTGTGTGTTTGAAATGGAGAAAATGGAATGGTTTGCACGGTGCATGAATCAATATAGGTGGCCTGTGGATGGGTGGCACTTGTCACTCATCCATTGGGCCTCCCTTAAATATCTGGGCCCCACTAAAGTCCAAAAGTTAACTCGTTTCGTAATTCGTACAATAGTGCACTCGAACTTCCGTGAACCGTAACTTCGCCGTCGAACGTCCGAATTCGACGTGCCGCCTGTCTACGGATTCGTATCGTCCTTATCTACGTAACGGTCTTCGGCCCTCGGACATCGGACCTCTCGATCAAAAAGTCAACTATTTTCCCCCTTTTAACCAAAATTACCAAAATGCCCCTAAACTTCCGAACGTCATAACTTCCTCCCCGAACGTCGGAATTGAACGTGCCACCCGTCTATGAACTCGTGACGTCACGAACTACGTCACGGTCATCGGTCAAAGTCCATTTGACTGCCCGATTAAAAAGTCAACGTTTTACCACCACCAAGGGCAAAACGGTCATTTCGCATCGTTCGTCCGATTTCGCTCTACTAATCACGGATTAGCCTCACTAATCGTGATTAGTCACTAATCTAATCATGAAATTTGGGACGGGTCGTTACACATCATAGGTGGCTGATAAGGTTTGAGAGGGTTTAATTCACGATCACTCACAAACCCCCTGTTTTCTTTCTTCTTGACCCACACTCACCGAAGACATACACTCTGTTTTTCACTGTCTCGGTTGACCCTCACCGAACACTAGTTTCACACAATCACAGTCTCCTTCAATTAGTCATGGTGACAAATGAAGATGAAGGTTATGGTCATGGTGTTTGTGTAACATGGGGTGCACGGGCTTGGAGGGATAACAGAGAAATGGTGATATTGCTGATAAAGAAGATGAAGGGTGAGGATGAAAGCATTGAGGGAGAGATGGACGGTGAGGATGGTGAGGTGAGTGAATAAAATATATAAATGGGGACCAATGGGAGTCAAGATCCACATTTTCTGGGTTTCAAGCCATGGGACTCATCCAAGGGCTCCACATTACTTAATTACCCAATCAGATTTAATTATTAATTAACTTGAATTCCGAGACGTTAAAATCCCGATTTCGATCCCGTGACCATAACTTCTCCATTCAACGTCAGATTTCGACGTGCAGCTTGTCTACGGACTCGTGACGTCCCGATCTACGTCATAGTCATCGATCCTCCTACGTTTGACCCCTCGAGTCAAAAGTCAATATTTTGCTCAAGTCTAGTGGCAAAACGGTCATTTTACACCGTCCGTTCGATTTCTCTCGATTAATCCCTGTTTAATCATTCTAAATCCATAATTAATTAATATCTAATCACGATATTCTGGACGGGTCGTTACAGGAGGTGATAAGTCATGAATTGAGCATCATTTTTCGTGTTATTTCTTATCCTTTTTACTTATCTTTTGATGATAATCATTCAAAAAATAGGAGAAAATGATCTCTTTTGTGAAGTTTGCGCAAATTGTTTAGTTGAGATTTAAATCGTATTTTGCAATGAAATGTGATATTTTCAAGGCTAAATCTTCAAGGACTCATAAAGGGCCTCATCATCTCCCATTTACACATCCAAGATCCACCAAGACCCTAAAAGTAACGGTCTAGCCCTTAGAAGCTCACAAAATGTAGCTAAGGGATGTTTAGTGTGATTACTTGTGCATCAAGCAACTTTGGACGAATTTTCCTTCCCTTCTCAATGAGGAATGACGTGGATTGATATGGATAAGGAAGCTTAAAGATGTCCTAATCAGATATTGAAGTTAAAGAGGCAAGAAACAAGTAAAAGGAAGTTTCTTGGAAATCAAGAAACTCAAACTCACGGCTAGGGTTAAGGAAGCTTCCCTAGCCGCATTTTTATCATGTTTCCTTTATTTTAGGGCTTTGTAATCTGATTTAGGATAGCATTAAATGAATTCCTAGTCAAAGATGAAGTCAAGAAGTGGAAAGAAGGAAGGAAAGGGAGTCCTTGTACAACAAGGATCACAAAAATGCGGCTAACACTTTCTCACGGCTAAAGGAGTTTTCCTCCTTGTTTTGGCGGCTGTTTTTCCCTTTCATTTAGGGAGATGCTAAGGCATGTGTTAGAGGATATAAATAATTGTTTTCTCATTTTTTGGGGTCGTCCAATTTACCTCCTAAGGTCCTAAAACAATGCTGAAATTCAGCCACACTTTTATCATAAAATAGGGCAATTTTCTATACATTCAAGCTTTCGGATTCATTCTTGCATCTTCTTTTTGATGTGAAGCTTGGGAGAAGAAGACGTGTTTGTGCCACTTCTCTCACGCATCATTCATCTTAGTATTTATGTTTCTCAATCCCTAATCTCTTTAAGTTTATATGCATTCAATTATGATGTTTGTTAACTTAGATATGTGTGAGTAGTTTCATCAAGGATTGGGGCTATTTGAAGCCCTAACCATGTTAGTTCATAATTAGATTTATGGATGTTGATTATGGTTATTATACATGCTTGGATTTGTTGGATTACTGCGCCTCATGAACTAAATTTAAGCTTATATGTTTGATCACTTTATTTGTGTATAATTGTTGATGTAATTGTTTGATGGATCACCTCGATGTTTGTGTTCATCCTGCAACTTGTACCATCACGTTTAAGGGGGGGACCCTTATTTGTAATCTAAATTCATGACTCCCTAGGATTACACATCACTTTTCTAGGGATAGTGTAGTGTCATTAAATCTTCTTCATGTTTCATGCATTATTACGCACCATCAGTAATAGTTGTTTAAGGGCAGGTACATCACGCTTAAACATGCAATCTAAGAGAAGATAATATGTGTAGGGTGAGCCTTAGCCGGACCCTTGCACGAGCACTTAATTCAAACACATGCATCATTACTCTAATCAATGAAATCTAAGGCGAACTATAATTGGTAAGGGTGGATAACATGTCCTAATTTGTCCTAATCATCCAATCAACTTTCAAATCAAGTTTTCATCATTTTGCACTTTTTTTCATCATTTAATTTCGTTTACATCATCACTGAAAACCCCCCAATGTTTTTATGCTTCTTAATCAAGTTATCCAATTCTAAACTAAGTGGATTCACGTTGAACAAGTCCTCGAGGGATCGAACTTTGCGAACCTTCTATACTCGTGATACTATTTTGTGCACTTGCAAAGTATTACATTTGGAGTTATCATTCATAATTTCTTGGTTGATAAATCTTCTATCAAGTTTTTGGCGCCGTTGCCGGGGACTTGTCCTTCAACGGTATCCATATAGTTTAGAATTATCTAACTTGGTTTGTTTATTTGTTTTACAGGTACTAGTACATGTCACATAGCTTTTCAGTAGAGGGCCAAACTCACGGCTCTAACCCTTCCTCAAATAATTCTTCAGTTCACGGCAGCCCCCCACCAAGCCCTCGTGCCATGGCCAACCCACAAGATCGTGCTCTTTTGCCTCTTCCTGCCCCTAGGCTCCTTCAGGAGTTCGCATCCCCTCTTGTGCCTGAAGATCTCTTTCCCATTGTCTTTCCCGCAAGTACAATTGAGAACTTTGAGCTTAAGTCTGGAACCATTCACATGTTGCCTAAATTTGATGGAATTTTTGGGGCCAATCCTCACCTTCATATCATGGACTTTCTCCAGGTTTACTTTACTATTCGTATCAATGAGATGAATGACAATGAAATTAGGTTGAGGTTGTTTAACTTTTCACTTAAGGATAGGGCTAAAGCTTGGTTTATTCACTTGCCGCTTCTATTCATACATGAATAGAATTTTCTACTTTATTCCTCACCCAATACTACCCCATCGAGAAAACTAATGAGTTTTAAGGCTAATATTATGAACCCTAGACAGCTCCAAGATGAAGACTTTTATGAGTATTGGGAAAAGTTTAATGAGATGCATCGTGCTTGTCCCCATCACAAGATTGGGGAACATCACCTCACGATGTGGTTTTATGGAGGTCTTAGTTATGGGGATCGTATTATGGTGAATTCCCTATCTCAAGGTATCTTAGATGGCACAGCAATGAAGGCTCGAGTTGTATTTGAGAAGATAGCTCAAAGAGAGAAACAATCTAGTTATCGCGACCACTTATCTAGGTCCATGACCGACACTAGGGACAAAGATGGATCCATTGCAGAACTCACGGGTTTGGTAAAGCAATTGTGCAGGGATAAGGTTAAGAATACCATGGTTTGTGAGGTGTGTTCAGTTCAAGGAAACTCTTTGTATGAGTGCACACAAGTGGGTGAAGCCAACTATGTTGGTGGGTACAATACTCAAAGGCCTCAGAATGATCCTTTTTCAAACCCTTACAACCCAGAATGGAAGAACCATTCGAATTTCAGGTGGAACAACAATCAATCCGTGGCTAACCATTTTCCACCCCTTGGATTCCAGAAACCTCACGTTGTTGCCCCTTCTATGCAGCCCCAAGGTACATCTTCAACTCAAGGTTCTACTGGTAAGTCATAGGAGGATGCACTTGTAACTATGTCACAACACACTAATTCCTTCATGAATGAATCTCGAACTCACCAAGCCACAACCAATGCCTTCATGAATGATACTAGACATGCCATTACCAACTTGGAGAGGCAACTTGGGCAGATTTCCAATCAACTCAACCAAAGAGAGCTCGGTAAGTTCCCTAATCAAGTTATGGTGAATCTGAAGGGCCCTCATGGACCAATAACGAATTCCATCACCCTCCGGAGTGGCATTGAAATTCCTAGCCCAGAGTACACCGCAATGAATCATACTTCAAGTCCCCAGGTCCATGCTGTCAAAAAAAAAACAGCCATACACTCAAAATCCAGCAAGGTACCCGAATAATGAGTGCTGGAAGCATTAGGAAAATCTATAGGTGGCAATGGGTCATCTCGTGTCAGGTTCGTGTCGTGTCATGAACTCTGTTTTACCCATTTATACCCAACCCGAATCCTACCCATTTAATAATCATATCAAGAATGTCCAACCCGAACCCGACTTTTTAATGACCGACATAACCTGTGTAACCCATTTAATAAATAGGTCGTACTCAAAACTATATTAACCTATGACCCGTTTGACCCGTTTAACCTGTTTAACATATTTAACCTATTTAAATTATAAGATTTAATAAGTATTTAGGTAGGTAAATGGGTAAATATATGAGTTAGTAATGACACGTTTATTAAATGGGTCAATATATAAGCCAATATACGGGTTAAACTGTTAACCCGAAATATACCCATTTATTAAATGAGTTAACAGGTCATTATACGGGTTAACAGGTTGACCCGAAACCCACCCGTTTATTAAACGAGTCATAACGGTTGACCCAAAAATGACCCAAAATTTTAATCGTACGGGTTGACCCGGATAAATCTCATGCGGATATCGAGTTGTGTATCGAGTCGTGTTAAAAATTGTCATCCTTAGGAAATTTCAGCACCATATGGCGTGCAATCTGCCCCCTCTTTGCCGACGAATGAGACCACCTATATGGCAACCCCTCAAGCTCCCTTTCAAGATACAGAACCACAGGTTAAGGTCCCTAGAACCCAAAGGCCAAGCACCCAACAATAGCTTTTGAACTAGAAAGATAAGGCATTGGAACATGATGCATCCATTTCGGCTCCTCCTGTAGTACCCCAGCAACATGCTGGACTTTCTAACCCTAAGACTCCTTCTAATTACAATAAAATGTCTAAGAAGGTTTCTTTTGAGTTATCTAATAATGTCTCATATCCATTCCCTCGCAGGTTTCAAAATCAAAATAAAAAAAAAAGGAAGCATTTGAGGACGAGATCATTAAGATGCTACAGAAACTTCAAGTCACACTTCCTTTTTCAAAAATCCTAGAGTGCATGCCCATCTTTGCCAAACATATCAAGGATTCAGTTGCTGGAAAAAGAGGATTTGAAGCCCCAAATGTCGTGGACCTGCCCCAAGCTTGCAAGGCAGCCATTTTTTCCATGCCCCCAAAAGTCAATGATCCCGGGGCCCCTTCACTTCCTTGTGTCATTCAATCTAAACATTTTGAGCATTGTTTACGTGATACAGAAGCTTCGATTAACATTATGCCTTTCCATATTTATAAGTCTTTGAACTTAGGAGATCTTATACCTACTCATCTTTGTGTTGGATTGGCTAATGCGTCTGTTTCTAACCTTGTAGGTGTGTTGGAGGATGTTGTTGTTCAGATTGGTGATACGTGTATCCCCGCTGATTTCTATGTCTTGAAGATGGATATTGACAGGACCCACCCCGATTATCACCTCGATAACCGAGACGAACCATGCTCTCGTCTGACAACCAAACTTTAAAAGTCCAAAATAACCGCAATAACCACAAAACATACATTGTCAAACCAGGAAGAAAGTACAATACAACCAGTCAACAGTAGCATAGAGCATAGTAACAGTACAAGATAAGAACAAAATCCTACTGTGAGCTAACTACACGCGCAACGGGAAAACTTTATGCCCCTGCCTCTGCCTCAACGTTAGCCCCAGCGATCACACCACGACCTGAAGGGTATTTAAAACCATAAAAGTGTGAGGGGACTAAAAATAAGAGTTTCCTAAACAGTTTTAAAAGAAAATCAGGATTTTACCCTCCGTTTTAAAACATGCATGCATAAAAAGTATCTGAAAAACAACCATATAAACCGTATAACAATCGTTATGGAAACATCATCATAAAAACATGAAATACGAATTATATCATCAACGAATCGAACCTGCTGGATCTATCCGAGTCTTTAAATTCCCGAGTCTTTAAACTCAATCTAGGCCTCAATATAATCCGAGTCTTTAAACTCAATAGTCCTAAGGGGGAAAATCATAATATCCGAGTCTTTAAACTCTCGAGTCTTTAAACTCAATCCGGGTCTTTAAACCCAATCTGGGCCCGCCCCCGTCATGTATCATATCCGGGTCTTTAAACCCAATAACCAGATCCAGCAAATCCAATCCAAAACTGTTTGAAAACCATTTCCAAATCCATGTCCAAATCCGAATCCTAAATCACGATTCTGAAGCCATGCTAGCGTCCAGAATTATCATTCCGAATCCAAATCCAGAAATCCCTTTTTAAGCTTCAAAACCAAATCTCGATTCCAAAATCCGATTCTAAAACCCAAAATCTTGGTTATCGAAATCACTTTTCAAAACCCATTTGTAATCATTGAAAACAAGTCATATATTTAAATCCCAAAACTATAGCATCAGAATCATGATCAAATCATAGCATAAATTCATATCTCGTAAAACGTGTCGAAATACGTATACATCTAAGAAACATCTCGAAAACCATGCAATTATGTAAATCAGATATATAGTAATCCAAAACGTAAAACCATATTTAAAAGCATGGAATAAGAAGATAAAAATAGTTATGCATGCTCGGTTAGAAAATAAAAGTCCACTCACAAAGTTCGAACGCGTCAATCGTGTCCCATACGCTCCTCGGATGCCTCAGGAATCTCCCGACCTATCAAATGTCATAATTTCGGGTCACAAACACTTCGATTAAGCTCACACTAATTTCCCCAATTTTTCGGGATTTTTAAACGTAATTAAATTAACGCCTAAACCTTTGGACACTCATAACTACCCCGAGACGGTGTCCGATCGGCTCGAAACTTGTCCCAAAATGTTCGTTACATTGATTATAGTGAAAACCATGTTGAACACTTCCCCAAAAGAGGCCCCAGGCACCATCACACGCAGCCTAACGGGGCTGCACGTGGGAGCCACGCGCGCCACTATTCATCATCGTCTACCTCCCGCTAGCCCGGTTCAGACAGTCCAAACCAGCCCAGTCCAACTGAGTCGACGAGGACGGTTTTCGCCCATTCCTAAACCATTTTCGATCCTTTCCTCACCATTAGCTTTGTCCTTAAGTTTAGAATTGATTTAACTAACTAAAACACCATATGAGTCCTAGATTCTTACCTCTCAACTTCGAACAGAAAAACCAGAAGTTTCCACTCTCTGTTTCCGGCCAACACGAGCCTCTCCGATCACAGTTTTGAATCCCTAGGTTCCTTAGTAGCCTTCCATGATTGCAAGGGTCATCAGAGTCACTCAACAACTCCGCCAAAACTATCAATTTTTATTTGGACCATTAGAGGAAAAACAGAGCAATTCAGTGTCTTACCTGCCCTCTGTCCTCCACCGTGACCTCCACCGTGGTTCTCAACGTCCAAGGGTCGATTCTCAGCTCACTAATCACCACCACAGGCCAGATTTAGGCTGGTTTTGATCGATTGAGGTTCACGGCCGTTCACGGTTTCCCTCTATGCTTTTCTGGGTTTTTCTCACTTCTCACACACTTCCTCACTCAATCCTTCACTTAAACACAATCACTCAAGTCACCACACGTCATTGATCTCTCACTCAAACACAATGAACTCACACACGACTCACACATTGAACATGGATGATTACCCTCTCTGTCTCTGTTTTCTCCCATTAATCGATTCAGCCAATTTTTAAATAGCCCACCATGTGAGACTTGGCTAGAAGCCACTAGAAAGTGGACAGATGTCCTCATCTTTGTGGTTCCCAGCCAAAATATCCAATCCATCCAGCCTAGGTGTCCTCATCTGATTGCTCACATAATTCAAGCTGCCAAAAGACAATTTTGCCCTCAAATGCCCAAATTACCATTTTACCCCTCACATAATTAGACCCGTAATTAAACCGTCCAACTTCCAATGACGGCGTTCCGCCTGTCGTTGTACTCAGGGAATCGAGATTTACCTAACGGTCCTCGAATTGCGTGAAGAATACTTATCGTGTAAAAACTCAACAAATTTCCCCTTTTTAACCAAATTACCAAAATACCCTCTACCTTCCGAACATCATAACTTCATCCTCGATCGTCGGAATCGGACGTGCCACTTGTCTACGGACTCGTGACATCTCGAACTACATCACAATCATTGGCCAACGTTCGTTCGACCTGCCAAACAAAAAATCAATGTTTTACCATACTATTCACAAGGGTAAAATCGTCATTTTTATACAAATCTTTTCCAAATTTACATTTTTGCCCTTTTTGAAGTTCCGAGTCGTTATAGATATAATCGACAAGAATGGGGAGCCCTTATTGATCTTTGGACGTCCTTGGTTAGCCACAGCCGAATGGCTTATTGATGTGAAGAATGGACAAGTATCTATTTGGGTTTTAGGCAAGCTTCGTACTTTCTCTATACATGATACCAACAGAACTTATTGTTGATTTCCCTTTGAATACTATTGATATGCTTCTTAATGAGAATCTTAAGCTATCATGTGTGGAAGATGACCTAAAAAAAGACCTCACCTTCCCTAAACCTGAAACCCCAATGGACCCAAACACTATGGCCGAATTGTTATACCTCAAGGCCATGCCTCACATGCACTTGTCTAAGGCCCCCTATGAAGCCTTACCCCTCACCACCAGAAAGAATTTTCCCTCTCATATCTCTCCCCCTGTCCTTGAGCTTAAACCCCTTTCTGGAACATCTCAAGTATGCTTACCTAGGTAGAAACAAAACTCTCTGGGTCATCATTGCAGCGAACCTTACTCCATCCGAGGAAGACATGCTTTGTCACATCCTTCGCACCCATCAAAGGGCCATTGGGTGGACTATTGCTGACATTAAGGGAATTAGTCCAGCCAAGTGCATGCATAGGATTCTCCTTGAAGAAGATTCGAAGCCCTCCCGAGAGGCACAAAGAAGGTTGAACCTGCCAATGAAGGAAGTTATCAAAAAGGAGGTGCTAAAAATTTTGGATGTGGGAATCATCTATCCAATAAGTGATTCTAAGTGGGTAATTCCAGTGCAAGTAGTGCCTAAAAAGAGTGGAATCACTGTGGTTAAGAATGAAAAGGATGAGCTTGTGACTCAAAAGATACACACCAGTTGGAGAGTATACATTGATTACTGAAGCCTCAACACTACCACTCGTAAGGATCACTTTCCCTTTCCTTTTATTGATCAAATGTTGGAACGATTGGCATGGCATTCTCATCAATGTTTCCTAGATGGATATTATGGGTATAATCAGATTCCAAGTTGCCCGGAAGATCAAGAGAAAACGACATTCACCTGCCCCTATAGAACATTCACTTACCAGCGTATGCCCTTTGGCCTATGCAATGCACCAGCCACATTTCAAAGGTGTATGATGAGTATTTTTTCGGATATGGTTGAGGATATCATTGAGGTATTTATGGATGATTTCTCTGTTTTTGGGCATTCATTTGAGTTATGTTTGATTAATCTTGCCCGGGTACTTGAACGCTGTGAAGAAAGTAGCCTAGTGTTTAATTGGGAAAAGTGTCACTTCATGGTTCAACAAGGTATTGTCTTGGGCCACGTAATTTCTAGCAAGGGTATTGAGGTGGACAAAGCTAAGTTGGATTTTGTTGAGAGATTACCCTACCCAACCACGGTTAAAGAGGTTAGACCTTTCTTGGGACATGCTGGATTTTATAGGTGGTCACTTTGGGGCCAAGAAAACGGCGTATAAAGTCCTTCAAAGTGGTTTCTATTGGCCCACACTCTTCAAGTATGACTATGAATTTTTTCTCACATGTGATAGATGCCAAAGGCAAGGTAACATAGGTCCTAGGAATCAAATTCCTTTGAATCCGATTTTAGTTGCTGAGATCTTTGATATTTGGGGAATTGATTTCATGGGACCTTTCCCTATTTCTTTTGGTAATGTTTACATATTGCTTATTGCTTGTTGTGGATTATGTATCTAAATGGGTTGAGGCACTTGCCACTAAAACTAATGATGCTAAGATTGTTGTGAGTTTCATTCAAAATCATATCCTAGTTAGGTTTGGTGTACCGAGGGCCATCATCAGCGATGGAGGCTCCCACTTTTGAAATCGTTCTTTTGAGGCTTTGATGTGGAGGTACGGTGTAAATCACAGAGTATCCATCCCCTACCATCCTTAAACAAGTGGGCAAGCGGAAGTGTTCAGTAGGGAGATCACAATGATACTTGAGAAGAAAGTTTATCCTAGCCGCAAGGATCGGTCCTTAAGGTTGAACGATGCACTTTGGGCTTATAGGACGGCTTTCAAGACACCTTTAGGTATGTCCCATTTTCGATTAGTCTTTGGTAAAGGTTGTCATTTGCCTGTAGAGCTTGAGTACAAGGCCTTTTGGGCGGTTAAGAGCATGAACATGGATCTAGACGCTGCTGGAATTCATCGAAAGTTACAACTGAATGAGCTCGATGAACTTCGTAATGAGGCATATGAAAGCTTACAAATTTAAAAAGAGAAGACCAAGGACTTTCATGAAAAACATTCAAAGGAAGGTCCTTCAAGTTGGCCAACAAGTCCTGCTCTTCAACTCTAGGCTCAAGTTGTTTTCCAGTAAGTTACGTTCTCGTTGGTCTGGTCCATTCATTATCACTAATGTTTTCCCTCATGGTGCAATTTAAATTCAACATCCGGTTAAGCGAGAACCATTCAAGGTGAATGGCCATAGACTCAAGCCCTACTTTGGGACGTCTCCAATCCCCCTCGAGGTCCCTAAGGCCCCTGCACCTGCCCTTCCATGAGCTGATGTCCTCGTCTCGCCTAGACGTTAAATCAAGCGCTCCTAGGAGGCAACCAAGCCCTGATTTGTTCCCATTTTATTATGGATATTTTTCACCTTCTAACTCATGATTTTGTCTTCCTTTTATGCTCAAAACATTGAGGACAATTCTTCATTTAGGTTTGGGGTATTAGGAAATGTTTCCATACATTCAAGTTTTGGCTTCATTCTTTCATCTTCTTTGTGACGTGAATCTTGGGAGAATAAGAAGTTTTTGTGCCACTTCTCGCACGCATCATTCATCTTAGTATTTGTGTTTCTCAATCCATAATCTCTTTAAGTTTATATGCATTCAATTATGATGTTTGTTAACTTAGATATGTGTGAGTAGTTTCTTCAAGGATTGGGGTTGTTTGAAGCCCTAGCCATGTTAGGTCATAATTAGATTTTTGGTTGTTGATTAGGGTTGTTATGTATGCCTCGATTTGTTTATTACTCCACTTCATGAACTCAATTTATGCTTATAAGTTTGATCACCTTATTTGTGTATAATTGTTGATGTAATTCCTTGACGGATCCCCTCGATGTTTGTGTTCACCTTGCAATTTGGAGCATCACGTTTAAAGGGGAGACTCTTATTCGTAATCTAAACTCATGACTCCTTAGGATTGCACTTCACTTTTCTAGGGATAGTGTAGTGTCATTAAATCTTCTTCATGGTTCATGCATTATCACGCACCATCGTTAATAGTTGTTTAAGGGCAGGTACATCACGCTTAAACATGCAATCTAAGAAAAGATAATATGTGTAAGGTGAGCCTTAGCCAGACCCTTGCACGGGCACTTAATTTAGACATATGCATAATTAATCTAATCAACGAAATCTAAGGTGAACTATAATTGGTAAAGGTGGATAACATGTTCTAATTCGTCCTAATCATCCAATCAACTTTCAAATCTAGTTTTCATCGTTTAATTTCGTTCTCATCATCACTGAAAACCTCCAACATTTTTATGCTTCTTAATCAAGTTACTCAATTCTAAACTAATTGGATTCACGTTGAACAAGTCCTCGAGGGATCGACCTTTGCAAACCTACTATACTCGTGATAAATTTTGTGCACTTGCAAAGTATTACATTATGAGTTATCTTTCATAACTTCTTGGTTGATAAATCTTCTATCAGGAGGCATGAGTGGGAATCAGTGGGACTAACCCTTGTCTGGCAAGTGCTGAAGGTGTTTTCAGAACTTCAGTTGACTTGTCAGACTGGAGCAAGACCGGGCACGGTTATAAAAGTCCATTTGGGACTGGTCTTGTCAAGTTGGTATTAGAGCATTAGGATACTGATTGTGTTTGTTGACGTCATGTCTTCATGATGTGAGCCTCGTGCACGGCATGAGGATGAGATGGATAGGGCTAGAGAGGGCCCAATTATTGAGTGAGTCCAGCATTTGGCAGCCACACCGCTTAGTGACGGGGTAGACCCTGAGGAAGCACACTAGTGGATTACTCATCTAGAGTGAATTTTCGGGATCATAAGGTGTCCCCCAGAGAACAAGGTCCTATTAGCTACTTTTTTGTTGGACGGAAATGCATATCGATGGTGGTATGGTTTAGAGATGACTAGTTGGGACGCCGGTACATTAACTTGGGAGACTTTGCGAGATCACTTTTTGGATGAGCATTATCGTCGTTCATTCCGTGATGCAAAAGAGGTTAGGTTCCTGCAACTACAACAGGGGAGCATATCAGTGGCAGATTATGAACAGTGGTTTCAGACATTATCTCATTTCGTCCAGATGTTTGTAGCAACTGAGGTAGACAGGTGTCAACGGTTCGAACTTGGCTTGTGAGATGATATCCAGGCTATTGTGATGGCGGGATCTTATACTACTTTGAGGGAGTTGATAGATGATGCTGCCCGAGTGGAGACAAATTTGCCTGTACCAGAGCATTCTATGAGCTCCGAACGACGCGGAGAGCGTCAGGATATTGAATTTATGAGTCAAAAAACACCAAAGAGAATCAGTCCTTACTCCGGATTTTCTGGTGGATACCGTTCGGGCTCAAATGATGGGGAACCAAACAAGAACACGTTCAAGGTTTTGTATCGAGACCCCAGTCATTAGTTCAATCAAGTGGGGATTCAATCCATTCGATTGGTGGGTGGAGTAATGGATCTAATCAACTCAGCACTGCCCTCTGTCATTTTTGTAGGGAGCCTGGGCTTTCTAGAGGAACTCTCCATATCGACCTGAAAGTAGTACGATGAATGTCGTTGATGTAGATCGGGATCGTATGCCACCATTGACTCCTAGTGCAGGAAGGAAACAAACTCCTACTAGTGTAGCCAGCAGGGTTGGAGGTGGACAGAGAGGGCGTGGCCGGCCTTCGAGCCCACGAACTTAGGTACTGAGAATTGTCCAGAATGATTGTGTTATACATGGAGATGTTTGTAAAATGTTGTGTTTTTTATACATTAATGTTGATACAAGTTTTCTATACTTAGTTGTTGGATGAGGAAATTGAGTGGATACCTCGATTAAAACTAACATTTGTGGTTTTAATGTGTAATGAGAAATCCTTGATAGAATATCGTACACCAGCAATGTTTTGTTAAGCAAATAGGCATATTGGTGGTGGCATGGATTACGAATATTGGATTGAACTCATGATGAGTCAAACCATTTGATTTGGCCTTGAAAAGAGTCAGGATTTTAGTTTAGGACTGGAGATGAGTCACCGCATTGGGTTAGGACTCAAGAAGAGCTGGAATAATGAACTAGTGAGTATGGTCCCGCATAATGAACGAATTATCGGGTAGGAACCTATGGTATTGATGCAAACTGAATCTCAATGGTTGTTGGAGGAATACCTTCGAATTTTGAGGAAAAAATTCCTTAAGGGGGATATATTGTGACGACCCTAAAAATCGAAAAAGAGAATTTTGGAAATTTTAGAAGAAAATGACGATATTACCCTTGGTTTATGGGGAAAAAGTTGACTTTTTATTTAATATATGTTTTGGACTTTCCGTGAAGACTGTTGTGTAGGTCTCGGAGCTCTGAATTCGTAGACAGGCGGTATGTCGAAATCAAAGTTCGAATAGATTTTTTATGGGCCTAAAACAATAAGGACATTTTTTTAATATCGGACCTTGGGGGCAATTTGGTTTTTTTGCCCAAATTTTTGAGTCATCAATTGGGTGACTCACCTTGTTAATTGTGTGACACATGTCATCTTTGAAAGTGGATTAGTGGCACTGTGGCCGTGTGTGCATGTGTGAGTGTTTGTGTTGTGAAACAAAACAAGGGAAACCAAAATAATTTGGTTTGATCAATATCCACAGCAAAAATTGGAGAGAAAAATGTAAAAAATAATAGACAAAAAAAGGGAAAGAAGACGAGAGAGAATATGGAGAAACTTGAAACCCAAACCCAGAAATTCGAAAATTTGAGATTTCTAATTTTAATTCATGGACCGTGATTGGTAGAACCAAGCTTCGAACAAGCTTCTTGAGTTCTTTGCGAGTGAAACCAGCCCAAAATCAAAGCGAATTGCCCAGTTTTTTTACCTAGAACTGACCCGGGACAACCTTTGAATTTTTGAAGTGAAATTGATCTATTTAAGGTGAGGAATTGTTAAATTGAACTCGTAATTGTGTTTGTAAGGGTCCTAGAATGGTTTTCATGAATTGGATTTGAGAAATTGGTTGAAATTAGCCGGGTTCAAATTCGGGTCAAGAAATGGGTCGAGCGAACTGTTTGTAGGTTTCTGGGTTGGGACGATGATGAACAATATTCACTGTACATCGGCACGTGGTTTCACGCGCAGCCCATTCAGGTAGCGCGGGAGGGCGCGTGGTTGAGTTTTTGGGGAAGCGTTCAACAGACTTTTTAATGTTTTCAACAATTCGAACCTAATGGTATAGGTTTCGAGTCGATCAAACTCAGTTTCGGGGTACTTTTGGGCGTATGAAGTGTGTAGTTCGTGTTTAAACATTGTTATTAAATGCCGAAGTTTAGGGGATTGTTATACGAGGTTATGTAATAGCCTAGTGACCTTAAATTCTTGTGTTTGATAGGCCGGATTATTCCCGAGACCCCTAAGGAGCATACAGTTTGAGATTGAGTAGCTTGGGCGGTCTGTGAGTGGACATTTGTATTGTAAAATGTTATGCATGCATAGTAAATGTTTTCCATGATTTGAGTTGCAATAATTGGATTGATGATTTGATATGATTATTTGGTGATTTTACGGATTTAATGATCCTTTTGTGGACACGATTTATGAGAATGGTGAAAGCTATATTTTGGGCATAGGCCTGGGTTTGAAAATGGTGTTTTGACTTCTATTATGAGTCAAGAATGATTATATTGATTTACTTAATGATTTTTGGATGTGATTTTACGAATTTGCGGGAACCTGGTATTTTGGCTGAGACCCTGTTGAAAAGCTTGTTTCGGGCTTGAGACCCTGTTTGGAAATGGTTTGATTTGGTTTTGAGTCAAGAACCTTGTGAAAGTTTAGTGGTTTGATTTGTGAGTTGTTTACATAGTATACTATCTTCTCGGATGCGACTGAGCCTGGATGTATCGCTCGGATGCATCTGATCTTAGGGATGTGTTCGCCCAAATGTGACTGATCTCGGGGGTTGAGCCCAGATGAGTCTGATCCCGAGAATATGGCTTGTTGGTTGCCTACGCGTAGTGTCGACATGATTATGTGATTGATAGTGCACTTGTGAGTAGTTCTGATGTTGTGATTTATGTCTATGCACTTGCGAGTAGTGCTGTTTGATTATTTCGATTAATATTTGAGTACTAGTGACTAGTACTGTTATTGATGGTCATTATGACTGGTTTGATGTTGATGGTTGTGTCCTGATGGTCTTCCTGTGATTTGGCTAGAGAGCTGGTTGCTCATGTGTTTTACTCTATGCATGTATGTTTTATAACTGGAGTCGAAAATAATTCATTTTTGAAATGTATATATTTTCAAAAGATTTTATTTTTGTCCACTCACACCTTTGTTGTTTTCATGATCCTCTAGGCTATGGCACGACGATCGAGGCTAGTCGAGAGGCGGAGACATGAGTGGGAATCAGTGTGACTATCCCTTGTCTAGCAAGTGCTGAGGGTGTTTTCGGAACTTCAGTTGACTTGTCAGACGGGAGCAAGACCGAGTACGATTATCAAAGTCCATTTGGGACGGGTCTTGTCAGTCGTTGTAGGAAAAAGTTAACTATTTGACTTTCAAGGGAAAAATTGTCATTTATATTTCCTCGAATTTTAAAACAAACCCTAACTCACTTCCATATGCAATTGGACAATTGAGTTTCTTAATTTAGTCAACCTTCCAAAGTATTTTTGGGGAACACAAAAATACCAATCATCACTTGCTCCCTATCCACTCATACCCAAGCTCGCCTGTCTTATACCACTAAAATCACACAACATTACTTCTATTGTACTAAAACAAATATCAAATTGTAGAACATCATAAATTCTGAAGGGTATTTAAAAATTCTGATAGCATGCATAATTAAGTTACTATATTGGACCATCACAGTTTAATTAAAATTACTCTTACACAATCGTTCATCCAATTCATTGTAAAAAAATAATATTCATAATTTATACCTTATAATCAAATGAGCTCAGGAACTGCACGAAGCATTATCCGAGAACTTCACTAGTGCATACAAGCCCTTAGCCAGGCCTAGTTAAATCTCACCTAGCATAGCTACCAAGCTCTTAACACCCCTTCTCATATCATTTCTATGTCACAGTATCTTACATATCATCATGACACATCAACATATCATCTCATCACAGCATAAAATCCTGCACAATATCATAGCATCGTACAATCAAATTGGTATGATCACACATAAAACAATTCCAACCAACAATCCTAAGTCATAACCCCGGACCTAAGTCCATAACTCGAGTATAATCTTATAGAACGTGCCATAAGTTTTTAATCCATTACATAACATCGCTATTGCCTACAGAAAAGCATGTAACACAATCAAATATGCATGCATCATTAGGTAAGGGAGAAAGAGTCCACTCATTGACTTCCAACTTAATGCAAACACAAATAACACTGGGATCCCGTATAATTTTGGCCAAATCACATATCTAATCTTACCCTTGCATCATTTGATTTATTTCCAGAGGCACAACAATTCCATACTTGAAACAACCAATCTCTCACCAAACTCAACCAATTATTATTTCATGTACCAACCATCTCACCCAATGTTCCTACGCGTAGGCCATCACTATAATCATAGATATGTCCAGTACAAAATGGTACCAATCAGATCACCAATTAACATTTTCCCTGGGGTATTTACACTACCGATAGTCTGAGCACTAAGAAAAATGAGCTTTACCTCAATGTTCGAGTGGGGACTGACTAAGGTAAAGGAGTTTTACCTCGACGTCTACAAGTCGTCCCTGGTTTCAGAAAAAATGAGCTCTATCTCAACGTATGAGATTACACATCATAATAACAGTTTCCGAAAAATGAGTTTTATCTCGATGTTTGAGACTCACTATATATACTAACTCGGGAAACTGAAACTTTACCTCAACGTCTGAGTCGTAACCTCACTATACCAGTCTCAGGTTCTGGAGTCTTACTCTATGTCTGAGACTGTCCATAATTCGCTCAGACACACATTGTCTGAGCATTAATCAAGAGACTTGTTCAACAATACAGCCAAGCACGCATATCGAGAATATAGGTACCGATAACAATTATTATTTCCTCAACATCCACTTTCGAGTTGTAGGTCAAAACAATATATATAATGAACAGTCAGTCATCATAACCATCACGTGATCATACCATCACATTCATAACATTATCATCATCTCTTATATCACATCATCTTATCAACATAAACATTCTTAACTAACAAAGCATCACGTATTTTTCATCATATTTCATCACTATTTCGTTACCATACGAATATCATGATATGTGACAATCATTACATGACCGTCAGATAACCTTACTCATATTATTTTCAAATTATTTCCACATATAGGAACTCTTAGAACTAATTCATAATCTCGGAACTCGTATCTTAGAATAAGGTCCGTAAAAATCATAGGAAATCATATGCAACCCATCATCACAATTAAATCACGAATGCCGAGAACACATACGTAGGATACATATTAGTTTTATAACCTTTAACTTAATCCAAAGCACAATCCACACATAGCCTCATCCAACGTTCCATAAAATAGTTTTCATTCTCGTAATTTATTTAGGGTTCCAAGACTCATTTATGATTATTAAAACCAAATTTAATTTATTATCTTCTCAATCAAACAAAATTTCAAACCATAGTTTAGCCTGTATATATATATAAAAAAAAAATCATTTAAAAATCCCAACCGAACCAACATATTCTTAAGTTCGCAAAATTCACCAATAATCATTCCATGCGTCAATACTTATTTGGAGATTACGAATCATAGTCATGAATTATGGTTACATAGATTACCCATTACTATGACCCTTAAATCAAATCAAACCAAGTTCAATCTTTAGCCCGAGCATTATCTAAAACAAATCTACACATATCACCATACATCAAGTATTTCAAATTAATTTGAAATCCCCAAAAAAAATCGTCAACAATTTTACGAAAGATTAAGTTCAATTTGTTGTCATATAACATATACAAGGTTGATGACTTATAATCCAAGTTAGACCCAAATTCCCAAATTGAACTAATTTATAAAAGATTTTTCAGAAAACAAGTAAGCCAATTTACTTCGTAGAATCCTTCAAAAATATAATTAAAGATCCTATACGCCTCACATTTTAAAGCCAATAATTAAAATTCTAGATCTGATACCAAGTTGACAGGGCCCGTCCCAAAAATCCAAGAAAACAGGATCAACCCTCCTCCCGTCTGACAACTATTGTCAAACAAGAGATATTTCGAATTTTTATTTCATGTAACCGTACTTAGACGAACCAACTTAAACTCAAACTTGCGGGGTTACTGCCCACATCCAACCTACTCCCCGTCAAGTAGTGGATATGCTAGTTCGATCAACTCCAATCTAACCTCATCACTATCTTCTTAACACAGTTTGCAGCTCCAACTATATAACAATATCCAAATACGTTCATATACATCTTATATTCACATACTTCATTACGCCATTAGCTTATATTTTGAACCCAAATAACTCATAATCCTACATTAGTAAAGGTAAGTACCTTCCCTTAATTTATTAATTAGGGCTCACATAAATATTAGCGCATGCCCATATAGATAAGATACCTACCCAATATCTCAAATCACGCATTACACCTTAAGGAAGGGTAATCAAATACCTATGATTCTTCCATCAGTTTGTATCCACCAAAATCTCTTAATCTGAGTTTACTACCATCCATATTAATTCTAGGTTCCTGTTTCCTAATTTGGTAGTATTATCTTAACTTCATTTTAATTAACATCATTATTAGCACCATAAATTCCTTAATATGAACATTGACACAAACATCACTTAATTGCCAATATACTTCATCCTAATCATCTACAATGCTTTTCAATATTTATTCCATTTAACCACAATGGTCACAAACATTACTTCTACGTTATGATCATATTAACACATGTTCCTTTACCTTATGTCACCATAGTATACTTTCCTATATGACACTAGTGTGTGCTCATTCGACGTAGTCACCACCCTCAATAATTTATGTTAAGACAATGTACAAATATAATGGCATAGGAAATTCTAATCGGGTTTTAAACAAATAAATAAATATAACATTCTTGAATCATCTACACTTTATTCAATATAATACATAGTAGTCCATTAGCAATCCCTTGCCTCAATTAGCCATGGAAGCCCACAATCAATCACAACTCTTACTCAATTATAAGCAACCCACTATAATTAATTATTATTATTATTATTACAAGGTTACTTTAGTTGAAGATTTGGCCTTAATTAACTCCTTGATTACTCTTTTAATGGAAAGATTAACTAACAAAGTTTAAATGAAACAAAAAATGTTCAAACAAGCGGCACAGTTGTCTCATCCATTGTCCCTTCCCTTTTCATTCATGCATATCCCTCCCTTTTCTCTCTTTCGTTCAACAAACCCCGAAAACCCCAAAAATCCTTCCCCTTCCCCATTTGCATTTGGTTTGAGGCCAAGAGAGTGACTGAGGGTGAGTGAGGGACTAAGAGGAGTCGTGGGACGCAGCAAGACCGCCGTGGACGGCGGAGGAGCCCAGAAAACCCAAGTAAACCCGAAACCTGTTTTCTTTTGAAAATTCAAATTTTCAATTTAGACGCTTAGGAGGGGTTCCTGATAATTTGGTGGTGTTCACTAAGCTCGTGTGAGCTGGTAGGGATCGAAAACAAGAGGATTAGACGGCTAACCAGCCCAGGGAGGAAACTGGAAAATGGTCGTCAATGTTCATCATTGGAAGGTAAGGTTTTAATGAGTCTTTCGTGGTTCTGATTAGTTAGGGTTGTTTTTGGGGATTAGACGATAAATTATGAAGAAAAGAGGATCGATTTGGTTCAGAAATGAGGCTTTTAGAGCCGGATCAGATCGTGGATTGGCGCGACTTGGTTGCAGAGGTCCGGGTCAACACGAACGGAGGTTGAAGACGATGATGTCATCATCGGGTGACGTCACCATCTGATAAGTGTCAGAGGTGGACCAATAGGAGAGTGACACATATCACATGTTAGTGCTGATTGAGCACTAACATGTCAGTGACGTCGCCCAAGCAGGTGCTGCCACGTGTTATTGACATGTTAGTGACGTGGACTAGTGAGCTGGCACTGTCAGAACCTGTCAGATGTCAGATGTCAGATGACGTCATGCTGATGCCAGCAGTGATGTTAGCTATTGACTTTGACCGTTGGCCTGACATCAGCGTTGACTTTTTGCTGACGTCTGCATTGACTTTTTGGTCAACATTGACCAAGACTTTGACACGCATGTGGGGGGTGGGCACAAATTTCCAGTCAATAAGAGATCGTTAAGTTGGTCAAATTGAGGTTTAAAGCCTCGGGAAGCTTGTTCGGGACTTGTTCCCGGGCTAGGACTATTCATAGGTCTTGTGTATGAACTTATAGAGTCCGTTAGTAACCTTTGATATGATTTGGAAAATTCTGGATGACCAGGAAAGGTTTATTGTGCGCTGTAAGGCATAGGGTGTGGATTTCGAGGCACAACAAGAACGGTCTATGAGTGGACATTGTTTTCTGAATATGATGCATGCTTAACTATTTTATATGTTTTATATCTATGATTTGGAATGCATATGATCGTTGTATTTGGATATTACATATTTGCACGTATATCGGGGTTTATGATGTTTTAGGCTTGAGACCCATCTGGATATTGATATTAACTTATTGTGGAGCCAAATATGGTTTTAAATGAAATAATTTCAGCTTTGTAAACATGTTATCCCAGGCTTGAGGCCCCGTTGATTTATGAAATATCGGCCCAGAGGCCCAGTTGGTTAAGGTATCGAGCTGGAACCCCAGTTGGTTCAAAGTATCGGGCTGAGGGGCCAGTTGATTTGTAGTACCGAGCATGAGTCCCATTTGTGGTTTATGAAATGTGATTTTGGGCTTGAGGCCTCAATGAGTTTTGGATTTGGATTTGGATTTGGATTTGGGCTAAGTCCCTAATTGGATTTGGAAATTATACTTCGGGCTGAGACCCTATTGAAATGAATTTGGTTTTGGTTCCAAACTAACCATCCTATGTGTGGATTACACTCCAGGTGTCAGGGAAACTGGGGTCAAAGCATTGCCTGAGAGGGGTCGCTGTAAGTGAAAGACCGTAGAGTGGTCCAGGATTAGGGTTACTAGAGGTTAAAACCTATGCCCCCTAAGGAGGGTTAGGGACCTGCGTGGACCTTGGGGACACTCGGACTTCAGATCCTAGGGACACATGTAGTCTTATGATAGTGAAATCTAGGATGTCAAGGATGGATTAAATATGTTTTATTTGGTTTTGGGCTGAGTTCCCACTTGGGTTATGGTTTGCTTTTATAGTTTTGGGCTAAGGCCCTAATGATTTGAAAAAGGAAATGCCTTTGGTACATAAAATGTTTTATTATATTTGAGTTAACTAGTTTTTGAAAGCATGCATACTTTTAGTGAAGGGTATAAATGTCTTTTCTGAAACGTGTTTTCTTAAATTATTCATTTTCGTTCACTCACAACTTTTCGTGGTTTTTAATACCCTTCAGGTTGATCGTGGATATGGACTGTGACAGAGACCGAGACATCACACTCGTTCACTGATCCTAGCGCGCTTTGGAAGCCCCGAGAAGGTCAAGGTGAGGTTTATCCCTTATCTGGCACATGGTGTTAGACGGGATCTTGACACGTCCCGTGGTAATCCTGGGGGGATTGGGATGGGTATTGTCAGTGGTATCAGAGCACGTTTGCTCTTGAAGTGTCGCGTAGGCGCCAGATGTGATGTCTTTACGAGGAAAATAGCCTGTCATTAACCTGATAGTTAGGGTAAGAGTAGGAGAACCTTATTTGAAATGAAACCCGGTTGGGTTACATTTGGAATCTTATGTCGTGGTTGAGCAGTGTTAGTCCCAAGTAGGGTTGAGTAGGCCCACGTGGCGCAGAGTTTCTAGTGTACTAGCGGCTGGGAGCCATAGTGTGATGACTTTTCTGAGTTGGGATCGAGGATTGGTTTGAAACTAGGGTTGTCTAGTTGAGATTTGTTGGGTAAGTTACCTAGAGAGTGGTACTTGTCGATTAGATCCCGGGGTGGACCGATCAGTAGTTTTGACACCTTGAGTAAAGCGTACGTCGAGCTAGAGGTGGTTTACACATTAAGTTACGTCCTTGAGGATAAGGTTTAGATAGTACAGAGTGGTTAGTACCGGGGATGAGTTGTCCCCTGAGGACGGAGTTCCGATAGAAAAGTACTTTCATGGTTGTGTCTACACGAAGTGGTGGCAGACATTGCTATTGAGGGTGGTTGTAGTTGAGATTGTTGAGTGCTGGGTGACATTGGAGGAACATTTTTCTTACGTAGGTTTTGCCCAGAGTTGGTGAGTAACTCGGGAAGTGGAGTTTCTCAGACCTAAGTAGAGGGTGTGACTTAGTCATGGTGTGCTTATGTTCGGTATTTACTAGACGAATCCTCATTCGTCAGTTTGTGTCGGGGCTTGGGAAGTGTTCCCCGAGTGACAGTTGTGGTATGCCATGTAGAGATGAGTTGGACGAAAATTCCAATAATGACCGAGTGGTTTTAGACGACACAGAGGCGTCATGGGAATTCGTGGATTTTGGGAGATAATGATAATTCTTAGAGCCTTGAGTGGCAGTTGGACACGTTACAGTAGTAGTTGAGTAGGACAGTGAGGATTCTGAGAGGCTCTGTGAGTTGGAGTTTTCTTGGTTACTTAAGGTACGGGATACCTAGTTTGGGTGATAGGTTCCCTAGTGGTTTTGGGACGGTTTCACCAGTGTGGTGCTCAGGATTTAATCCCTTAGAGTTGGGACGTACGAGCTAGTACTACGTTGGATTTGTTTTCCACGACGCATAGGATGTGTTAGAGTTTTTCCAGTGAGCTCAAGGAGCTTGGATATATTTGGTTGTGTTGAGTTCCCCAATTGGTTTAGGAGTGGCGTGGTTGCTGTCAGCAGAGGTTTGACTGGGTATGTAACCCATTATGCAACCGATTGTTGGAAGGTACCGACAGAGTCGAGAGTCTAGTGGTAAGACTCAGTGGAACTAGAGGATCAATTGACTTGGAATGTCACTAATAGGAGACCAATGTTCTTTTTGATAGAACTATGGGAATCAATTTCGACCAGACTGCTAGTGAGTGTACATCTCCTTCTGATAATAAGTATGCTTACTTCCTCGTGAACTTCTCATCACCTTGGGTGGTATGAGTTGTTAGTTTTGAGCTAACGTAAGAACTAACATGGTCGTGGAAAGATCACGACAGTAGTTGTCAGTATATATTATTGGTTAGTGCTTGGTGTCACCTGTGTTATTGTTGAGCGAGTATTAGTTTGGTGGACCCGTGTTAGTTCTGGGTCATTGGTTGAGGAAACTAGTGTAGATACTTTATGGATCGGGTGGAGTACTAGAGGATTGTTTGGATCGTGAGGATCGTTTTGATCCAATGGTGGTGACAAGTTCTATAGCTTTTGAGCTTTGGTCACGACGATCGAGGTGATCAAAATTTTTTGGGTGAGTTGTTGGTCGAGTTAGTTAGAGCTCAAGTGGTCCGAGGATCGAGAGAGAGTTGGAATTGGCGTTGGCCAATCAGGACGATGGAGTTGGGATTCACTCAGTTAGGATGACCATCAGTAATGGTTGGTTAGAGGTTATCCTGTGGTATTTGAGACGATGCTTTGAGTATTAGTTAGGAAAATATGAATACTTGATGCCTAAGGTAGGATGTATGCAGGTAACCGATAGGTTCGGGATTGGTACGTCTTGAAGAACGTGATTTTGATTGGACACTCTTTAGGTGTTGGTTAGGTGACCAGGAAACTCAGATGGGACGCTGAGTTAAGATGTACGATCAGTTTCGAAAAGGATTGGATAGATAGGCTCTAGAATTGAAACGTGATTGGTTGGTAACTAGGTAGTGGACGGATTAGATTCGAGGTTGTGGTAGTACGTGGACGTGTTGGTAAGTGGATTGGTTCCGATATTGTTGGTTTGTTGAGCACGTGTATTGGACATCAGATATTGTGCTTATGGACAGAGTGATTTTGAGAGGGTTCATTGATTTGGTATGAGCATGGAGCTCAGAGGCGTGGATGGCCAGTGAAACCCTAGAGTTCGAGTTGTGTGATCACTACTAGGGCAAGTATTCGATGGGATCCAGATACACTCAGGTAGAGTGAGTTGGTGATTAGTGCAACCAAGCCACGAGTGAGGTGACAGTTGAGACCATTCTTGAGTCAGGATCACAGTGTTGGACGTTGAGTGAGACGAGGTTTGGTATGAGCTACCTTAGTGGGACTCTAGAGTGAGTCTATGGTTGTTGGTGACTCGAGCAGTGACAGTGGGGTCGTGAGTATCGCATGAGCACGATAGAGTGTCCCAAGCGAGGCTTACAGTGACGAGAATGTCTAGCGAGGTGGAGGATTTGAGATTTGAGATCTCTCAGTGAGTGTAGGATGTCAGCATAGGTTTTCAACTGAGAAGGGTAGTCAGGCTGAAAAGCTGCAGAATATCAGCTTGATTTGGTGGAATTGTCAGCTTGGTGGCAGACTTGTCTGTTTGGTTTCGGATTGTACTTGTGTAGGTGACGGGTGAGCTCGAGGAGTGTCGGTGTCTCGAGCGAGAATAGAGAGCAGATGTTTAGACTCTCGAGACTCGAGGATTGAGATTTGGAATTTGAGGTTGAAACTTTCGAGTTGACGTGTGGATCCTCAAGATTTGGAAATCGAGACTTGGAATGTAACCATATCTAATCCAACAGCCAATGTTATCCTAGTGGGACGTTGGATTTTGGTTAACGTCACTCAATGTGGTAGATTACAGACGAGTGCTATGCTTGGTCGTTGGACATGTACGTTTACACGAGGCGCTCTTAAGTTAGAGGTAGTATTGGACTTCCACAATTTGGATGTGGATTTAAGGTCAGTTGGAATTTCTAGAACAAAATTATTTAAGGAGGGAATGTTATAATGACCCGTCCCGAGTTATAGGATTAATTAAGAGTTAATCGAAGATTAGTGAGACTAATCAGGAATTAGTCAAGGAATTTCGGACGAACAGTGCAAAATGACGATTTTTCCCCTGGGAATTGGAAAAAATGACTTTTAACCCGAGAGGTCAAATGCACGAGGACAGAGGACCATTACGTAGATAGAGTCGATACGAGTCCATAGACAAACAACATGTTGAAATCATACATTCGAAGGGAAAGTTATTGGTCACATAAGGTTTAGGGTACTATTGCACGATTTACGATACGAGTTGACATTTGACCTTTAGTAGGCCCATATATTTTAGACAGGCCCAATGGATGAGCGACAAGTGTCACTCATCCATTTCCCCTTACCTTTTCATTCATGCATATTCCTCCCTTTTCTTTCTTTCGTTCAACCAAACTCGAAAACCCCAAAAATCATTCCCTTCCCCATTTTCATTTGGTTTGAGGCTAAGAGAGTGACTGAGGGGTGAGTGAGGGACTGAGAGGAGTTGTGGGAGGCAGCAGGACTGCCGTGGACGGTGGAGGAGCCTAGAAAACCCAGGTTAACCCGAAACTTGTTTCCTTTTGAAAATTCAAATTTTTGATTTAGATGTTTACGGGGGGTTTCTGATAATTTGGTGGTGTTCACTGAGCTCGTATAAGCTAGTAGGGATCAAAAGAAAGAGGATTAGGCGTCTGAGCAGCCCAGGGAGGAAACTGGAAAATGGTCGTCACTGTTCATCATTGGAAGGTAAGGTTTTAATGAGTTTTTCGTGGTTTTGATTAGTTAGGGTTTTTTCTGGGGATTAGACGATCAATTAGGAAGGAACGGCGATCGATTTGGTTTAGAAATGAGGATTTTAGAGCCGGGTCAGATCGTGGGTCTGCACGGTCCAGTTGCAGAGGTACGGGTCAACCCGGATGGAGGTTTAGGATGGTGACGAAGTCATTATCTGATAGGTGTCAGAGGTGGACTAGTAGGAGAGTGACGCTTGTCACATGTCATTGGCTAGTTAGCATTAACATGTTAGTGACGTGGCCCAATCAGGTGCTGCCACATGTGACTGACATGTTAGTGACATGGACCAGTGAGCTACTAACACATGGCACTGTTAGCTGTCAGAACCTATCAGATTTCATATGTCAGATGATGTCATGCTGATATCAGCAGTGTCGTTAGTTGTTGACTTTAACCGTTGACCTGACGTCAATGTTGACTTTTTGCTGAGGTCGACGTTGAATTTTTGGTCAACATTGACCTTGAATTTGACCCTCGCGTGGGGGAGCGTGGGCACAAATTTTGGGTCGATCAGAGATTGTTACGTTGGTCAAATTGAGGTTTAAAGCCACGGGATGCGTTCCTGGGCTAGGACTGTTCATGGGTCTTGTGAATGAACTTATAGAGTCCGTTAGTGACATTTGGTATGATATGGACAGGTCCAGATGATCTGGAGAGGTTGATTTAACGCTGGTAAGGCTTATAGTGCGGATTTCCAGGCGTGGCAATGACATTCTGTGAGTGGACATTGTTTTCTAAATATGATGCATGCTTAACTGTTTTATATGTTTTATATGTTTTATATCCATGATTTGGAATGCATATGATCGTGGTATTTAGAAATTACGCATTTGCACATATTTCGGGGTTTATAATGTTCTGGGCTTGAGACCCGTATGGATATTGATATTGACTAGTTTTCGAGTCAAATATGGTTTTAAATGAATGATTTCGGTTTTGGAAACATGTTATCTCTGGCTTGAGGCCCCGTTGATTTATGAAATATCTGGTTGGAGGCCTATTTGGTTAAGGTATTAGGCTGGAAGCCTCGTTGGTTCAAAGTATCGGGCCGAGGGCCCAGTTGGTTTGTAGTACCGGGCATGAGTCTCATTTGTGGTTTATGAAATGTGATTTAGGACTTGAGGCCCTAATGAGATTTGGATTTGGATTTGGAATTAGGTTGAGTCCCTAATTGGATTTGGAAATTATACTTCGGGCTGAGACCCTATTGAAATGAATTTGGTTTTGGTTCCAAACTATATCATCCTATGTATGGATTACACTCCAGGTGTCAGGGACATTGGAGTCGGAGCATTTCTTGAGAGGGGCTGCTCTACGTGAAAGACTGTAGAGAGGTCTAGGATCAGAATTGCTAGAGGTTAAAACCTCCAGCCCCCAAGGAGGGTCAGTGTCAGGGCCCACCTCTAATCCCCCAAGATTAGGGACTAAACCCTGCTCCCGTCTGACAACCCAACACAAAAGACCGAAACAACCCCACAAAAACACAAATTACATTGTCAGACGCAGGAGAATTAAACAACCCAGAGTCAACAGTTATACAGAGCATAGTACCAAACTAAGAAAAAAAACCGATACACAGAGTACGCGCACAACGGAAAATTGGAAACACTCTGGGAAAACTCTCGAGTACTCTATGCCTCCGACGCTGCCTCAACGTAAACCCCCTGCTAGCTCCACGACCTAGAGGGCAATTAAAAAAAGAAAGTGTGAGTGGACCATAAAGAATAAAAGTTCAAAAACCATTTCATAAACAAACCAGGGTTTGGCCCTCCGTTTTGAAAACATGCATGCACAACCCATTTATTTAAACACAATTATAAACCATATAATGATCATCATAAAAACATTTATAATTCACAAAATAGGCATCATGAAAACAGTATGATAAAACATAAATCCAAGTCATCATTATCCGATCAAACCTGCTGGACCTATCCGAGTCTTTATGTCAAGACCCGACCCTCCTTTGTCAGGTCCCGACTCATCTAGCACGATATTGTCCGCTTTGGGCCTCCTTGCCCTTGCCCTCACGGTTTTGTTTTCGGGAGCTCACGGTGCAATCCCATGATGGGTGACCCACTGGGAAGTTGCATCGTGAGCTCCCTGGAACAAAACCCTGCGGGTGTGATGGTGCGCCCTGCCCAAAGGGGACAATATCGTGTTAGATAGAGTGGGCCGCTGCGCAACTCTGATCTAAATGAGGCCTTTTGGAAGCTCAGTGACTTCGGGGGGGATTGGAACCCCAAAGTTAAGCGAGTTGAGGCTGGTGCAATTCCATGATGGGTGACCCCTTGGGAAGTTGCACCATGAGCTCCCGAAAACAAAACCTTGAGGGCGCGGGCTTGCCGTTGAGTATTGATGTGGCCCAAAGAGGACAATATCGTGCTAGATGAGTCGGGACCTGACAGAGGAGGGTCGGGTCCTGACACTTTAAACTCCCGAGTCTTTAAACTCAATCCAGGCCTCAATAATCCGAGTCTTTAAACTCAACAGGCGTACGGGGGAAATATCAATATATCCGAGTCTTTAAACTCAATCCAGGTCTTTAAACCCAATCCGGGCCCGTCCCCCGTCAATCATAATATCCGGGTCTTTAAACCCAATAACCAGATCCAGCAAATCCAATCCAAAACCATTTGAAAACCATTTCTAAATTCAAATCCAAACCCGAATCCAAAACCACTGGCCCGAAGCCCTTCTGGCATCCAGAACCGTCATTCCGAACCCAAATCCGGAAATCCACTTTTCAAATTTAAAACCAAATTCTGCTTTCCGAAATTCGATTCTAAAACCGAAAACCTTGATCATCAAAATCATGTTCCACAATCCCTTTATAATCATTGAAAACCCTTTATCATTTGAAATCCCAAAATCATAGCATCATAATCAGGAATCAAGCCTTTCTCGTAAAATGTGCTGAAAACCGTAGCTTTCTCGTAAAACGTGCAATAATGTAAGACAGTTATAGCATATTCAAATAACCATGAATTCACATATAAAACGGTAAAACAAGTAATTAAAAACAATTATGCATGCTCAGTTATAGAGAAGGGGTCCACTCACAGTTACCGGGTACGACACTCGCGTCCCGAACATCCTGCATGTTCCTCAACCTCCTCAGGGATTCCCGTTCCTGTCAACAGTCACCAAACTACGTCCCTAACATGTTAACCAAGGTTCTCCTAATTTTTCCTAATTTTCACGAACTACAAACCGTAACGAACCGAGACCCTAAACCTTCGATCCTGCAGAACTAACTCAATTCGACGTCTGATTAACCCGAAACCTAACCCAAAAGATCCGTTACAACGTCTAGACCAAAACCCTAGTTGGAAGATTCCCCAGAAAACGCACCACGCGTCCCCACGCGCCGCCCAAAGTGGCTGCGCGTGGGCCTCACTCGCCTGCACTGTTTATCGTCTTCAACCTGCGTCCAGGCGGTCCAAACCGGTTCAGCCAAACCGAACCTATGTGACCGGTTCTCTGTCATCCGTCCACCATTTCAGTCCCTCTTTCCACCATTCTCTTCGTCCTCTACCCAGTATCCATTCCCCTCAACCAAACACGATAACAAAGCCTCTAAACCATCGTCCCAAACTCGAACCCGTGACCAACACAAACCTCTGTTCCACAATCCGACCACCTATACACTTCCCTTCACGGCGTCGACATCTACAGGTTCCTAAGGACCTAAGGAGTGGATTAAAACCTACTAGAAACCTCGACTCAGCCCCTACCTTCATGACTCAACGTTTGAACTTTACGGGAAAAACAGAGCATATAAACGGGTGGAAGAAATTACCTGCGTCCTGCTCTCCACCGTGAGCTCCACCGTGCTCACTCGACTCCCTTCAAGTCTCTCAACACCACCACAGCTTCAATCCATGGGTTTGCTCACAACACAGCAACACCACCACCTTGATCCTTCTCTTTTTTTCACTGAAACCTCACACCACACACACAACTGTTTTTCCCACAATTCCACTCACAAATCACTCACCAATTCTCAGACTCTCTCTACTTCTCACTCACTCACTCACCAACACACACACTCTCACCCAGCAACTGATCGATTTCACTCTCAAACCTCACTCTGTTTTCTCTCGAATGCACGACTACACAGCCCAAATAATTGGAACCGTGCACACGCCTAGAACCCACTAGACCTATACCACATGTCACAATCCTGTGGTCCCAATCCAAAATATCCCAATTAGCACTACACACTTGTCCTCATCAGATTGCACAATTCCCAATGTGCAAAAGACCAAAATACCCCTACTTGTAAGTCCAAATTACCATTTTGCCCCTCACCGTTCAAGATCCGTATCTTAACCGTCCAATGTCTGATGAAGGCATGCCGCCTATTGTTGAACTCAAGACGACGAGATCTACCTAACGGTCCTCGGTCTACGTGAAAATGACAAGTCTAGTAAAAAGTCAACTTTTCCCCCTTCGTTTACCCAAATTATGAAAGTGCCCTCAACCTTCCGAACATCATAACTTCCTCCTCGGATGTCAGAATCAGGCGTGCCACCTGTCTACGGACTCGTGACGTCCCGTACTACGTCACGGTCATCGGTCAATGCCTAATTGACCACCCGAGCTCAAAGACAACATTTTGCCCAAACTAGGGGAAAAATCGTCATTCTACACTAACGGCCTAAAGTAACTAACTAAACACCAATTAACTCAGTTAATCCACCACTAATCACTCATCTAATTACTTCACTAATCCCGACTCTCGAGACGGGTCGTTACAGTCAGGGACCTGGGTGGACGTTGGGGACACTCGGACTTGAGATCCGAGGGACACGCGTAGTCTTATGATAGTGAAATCTAGGATGTCAGGCATCTGGGATGCCAAGGATGGATTACAGACAACTGGATGCCATGGATGGATTAAATATGTTTTATTTGGTTTTGGGCTGAGTTCCCACTTGGGTTATGGTTTGCTTTTATGGTTTTGGGCTAAGGCCTTAATGATTTGAAAAAGGAAATGGCGTTGGTACATAACGATTTTATTATATTTGAGTTAACATGTTTATGAATGCATTCATACTTTTAGTGAAGGGTATAAATGTCATTTCTGAAATATGTTTTCTTACATTATTCATTTTCGTCCACTCGCAGCTTTTCGTGGTTTTTAATACCTTTCAGGTTGATCGCGGATGCGGGCTGCGGCAAAGACCGAGACATCACACTCCTCCACTGATCCTGGTATTGAGTTAGGGCATGGAAATTTGGGAAGAAAGTTATCTTGTACCTTTATGGAGGTTCTGTGATCAATTAGAGTCTGGAATCAAGGAATTTTGATGTAGAGAACCAGCCTAGGATGAAACTTGCACCATAGCCGAGAACAGTTCAATCTGGCCGAGCTTTGAGGTATGTATTTCTTCCTTCTGAACCCGTAGATCTTTTCATGTGATCTATAGGATAAATCTAAACGTTTAAACCGTGAGAAATAGCTAAGAAGCAATGGACTTCTAGTCAGGTCACAGTCGCAGGTCGGACGACCTAAGTTGCAGAGAATCGGGTTGCCTGGAGGTTGAAGACGACCCCATGTGCAAGGCGTGTGACGCCCACGCGCAAAGGATCGTGGTCGTGTGACGACCCCATGTGCAAGGCGTATTCGGTGTTGCGAGTCCAACAGTATAGTTTTCTAAACGATCAGATATCGCCTCGAGGTAGTTTTGATTATTTGAAATATTATGTGTAATTTTTAAATTCATAAATTAATTCCAAAACTTAGTAATATTAATATAAGATTGGTTTGGGATATTAATAATGATGAATTATGATGAATGAAAAGATTACAAAAATAAGAAAAGGTGTACAACTAAAGATCTAGTTAAGAACACGATATATGTGATTATGTATTGTACATATTTACTATATTAATTACCTTATAAAAAGGACTTGCTTTGCAATAGTATACAAATGATGGGTTAAGACTTGGAAAAAGAATCAAATTCCACTACTTGACGGAGCCAGTGGGTTGGATGTAGGCGGTTACCCTACAAGGAATGGGACTCTGTTTGGTTAACGTATGAAAATGTGAACACGGTTAAAAAAAAGGAAAATCCCGTGTTTGACAAGAATTAAGGGTAAGTCTTCGTAAATTTCGAGATTGTTGTGAAAGTAGTTTAAAAGTGGGTCTTGTTAGAAGCAACCATCACAATAGAGGTCAATGAAACCTCATACCGAGTGCTAAGCTACAACGCTGGCCAGAACGACGACCAGTTGGCCCTCAGTCTAAAACTCATTGAACAGCAAGTCAACCAACACAACATTGCCAACAAGAAAACATTAGGCTAGTACCATGATGCCAAAGTTAAATCGCGAAATTTTTAGGTCGGCGACTGGGTCTTATAAATAGTCAATCTGGTAACCAAAGAATGATCAGCCAGAACTCTCACACCGAAGTGGGTAGATCCCTACAAGATCACACAAGTATGCCTACTAGGGACATATAACCTATCTGACATTGAAGGCCACCAACTCGGTCACCCATGGAATGCTGGCCAACTAGTGCGATACTACATATAGACCAATCAGTCAAATTTAAGAGACAGACCTCCACTACACATTGTCAAACTTAGGATCCTATTGTAATAGGTCCTTCTCGGCCTCATACTTATCAATGGCTATCGATGGCATAACACCTTTTTTTGTTGCAAATTCTACATTTTTATTATGCTCAACTGTAACACCCCGGAAATTCGAGGATTTTAATATTGTAAATTAATATTTGAATTGACGTTTTTACCCTTGTGAATGGTATGGCCAAATTGTTGACTTTTTGATTAGTGGGTCAAATGGACTTTGACCAGTGACCGTGACGTAGTTCGGGACGTCACGAGTCCATAGACAGGTGGCACGTCCAATTCGGACGATCTGGGTAAAAGTTATGACTATCGGAAGTGCAAGGGCATTACCGTAAGTTGGACTTCACGGGCGAAAATGTTGACTTTTCGTTTGGCAACAAATTTTCATATGACTCAAGGACCGTTAGATAGGTCTCGATATCCTGAGTACGTAGACAGGCGGCACGCCGAAATCGGACTTCGTATGGCTGAGTTACGGGTCTAGGAAGTGAGGGGCAGTTTGGTAATTATTTGAACCAGGGGCATTTTGGTAATTATTTGAACCAGGGGCATTTTGGTCATTTCGCCCTGGTTACTGTAGCAAACCGCGGGGGACATGGGCGACACCACCATGTGCGGTGGTTCAGTGCACAATTGATTATGCTAATATGTGCTGGAAAGTCTGGGCTGTCTTTTGCTTTTGAACGTGGTCTGTTGCATCCACCTTGCACGACCCCATTGTTAATTCAAGTTCGAAGCTTTTCGGGGAACATTTTTCAGTGGACAAATTGGACTCCCACGAGCCTCTGGGACGGCTGAGATTATTTAAAACTGATCAGAACGTGAGTGAGCATCACTCTGATGCTGAAAGAGCTGAGAATTGATGAAGAAAACCAGAGAAACCATTTCGGGCAAAATTGGAGGGAAAATCAGAGTTTAATTTCTACGGTGTGTTGGACCAATCTAATCGCAGAGTAAGCTTTCTGGGAGTGTTTAGAACACAACCATATCAAAATCGAAGGCAACCAGCCACGGGTGAGCTGGGACGGTGACTGCCGTGTTCAGAAGAATTTCAGAGGTTTGGACGACTACTTCCAGGTGAGTGTTGGTTCAATTGAGTGTGTTTTCCAGTTCGTTCTGATACTATGATGCTTCCTGTAAGGTTAATTTGATTTTGGTTTAGAAACCAGTGAGTTGGGGTGATCAACCCGTTTGGATGATCACGGGTCGAATGGCCATTTAAGGATTTGATTTGGCTAATTAATAACTCAGAACTTAAATTAGATGCTTAAATAACATGTTAGGATCAAATTGGATTGAAATCGAGTAGGAATTGATGGGTAATTAACCGGGTCAAGCCGCGGGTGGCAGGCCCGAATTACAGACAAACTGGTGAAGGTGTTGACACTGTAGCTACAGTGTCAGGCGCGTGACTTTCACGCGCAGCCACTTTGGGCGGCGCGTGAGGGCGCGTTGGGGCTTATCTCCGATCATGATCAACATGACTTTTATTCCTCTCATTATTCTGAACTTTTTTGGTGAATTAACCATGTTGATCTGAGGTAGTTTGAAGGACCAGTTTAGGGCCGGCTACCTCGGGAAACGTGTCGACGGTTTCCCCGAACCGGTTTCTGTTTCGAACTTTCTTGTGAACATTAGAGGAGGAACCTGAGGCTGAGGCATAGATCCACTTCGGCGTACCTGAACCCCTGTTGGGTGGTGTACCCGCAGGTGTATGTTAGAGTCGTGCTCGCAACTTGTCGTTTGGATTTCATCCCTTGTCTGACATCTGTTTAATTCGGATTTGATGTATAACTTTAATTTGGTTATTTATGCATTTGATGTTTTTGAGGTTAAAATTGGTATGAATTATTGGGTGTCAGACGGGAGCAGGGCACGTCCCCTTGTGGTCCCCGTGGGATCGGGGCGGGTCCTGTCATCAACACTCATCGAGCAATCACATATTACAATGCTTTAATTTTCTACTTAGACGATAGATTATTTGAACACTCCTAACACTAGCCAAGTTAATACTACACGAACCACACTACATGGCCAACAAACATCAATTGATGTATCAAATAATGACCAACGAAACATCAAGGTCCAACACTTTGTTAAAATGTACACTCTAAGTACCAACATATACTATGGTACATAGCTCAAACACCGATTCAACAAAAAAAAAATTGTAAGTCAGAACGTTTATGACATGATCAAACCCAATTCCCCTGGATTATCGTGGGATGTATCATGCTCCCGTCTGATACCACGTGCTATACCAGGGATACAACTATAACCCACTCAAATTTCCAGAGAGCGCAGTGACTTGTGGAGTCCCCAGCGGCATGTGATGTCTTGGTCTCTACTACAGCCAGTATCCGCGATCAACCTAAAGGGTATCAAAAAAAATATTAAAAGCTGTGAGTAGACAAAAATAAAGCGTTTATAAAATCATTTATTGAAAATGTCATTTATACCCTTCACATAAAAGCATGCATGCTTCAGAAAATAGGTATCTCAAATACTTTCTTAAAGTCAAATCATTTTGCTCATCCAATCAATGCACAGTGAAAAATGATTCTCAATCAAAGCCATTTCCTTGATAAGGTCTCAGCCCAAAACTAAATCATGTAAGGTCTCATCCCAATCAAAACCACATGGGATCTCAGCCCAAAACAATTTCATAAATCATCATCATCATCATCATCAATCACGATATCCAAGCAACGCGTGCACATAAGCTCCAGGACTGCTAACAAATGAGCACGTCGTTGTGAACATATCACCGGCCGACGTTCCACATATAGTCATGAACCTATCAACAATCGATCTCATATAACATCAGAACTCCTGAGTCGAGCCTCATTCGGCTACACGACAACATGCAGTGCATCGTGAACTCTCAAACATCACACATCACACAAGATGGTCGACCCTCGGAGGAGGGCATCAAACATCAGGACCTCTCTACGGAAAAATATTCATGCCGGAGTCCTTCTCCGGGGAAATACATTCCTACCAGAGTCATATCAATCTCAATAAGGTCTCAGACCGAAATATTATTTCAATAGGGTCACAAGCCCGAAATATCATTTCAATAGGCTCACAAGCCTGAATGTTATCTCAATAGGGTCCACGCCCGGAATATAGTTTCATCAAATCCTTTTCCACAAAACCACCATTAAAAACAGTGTCTAGAAACACTTCATAAATCCAAGATTCCTAGAATCCTATCAAATCCATTTTCATAAATCCATAATAGGGTCACATGCCTGAAATCTCATGTTTGACTATCCTTTAAGTCAAACCACAAATCAACTAGGACACAAGTCCGAGACATATTTCCAAATTCGAAAACTATTTCATTATTCAAATCACTGTTCGCAATCACCTTTGACCGTAATCCAGGTCAAAGCCAATAATCAACTGTGTCTCATGCCCGAAATAGAATTTAACGCATCTCTGTGAAATCATTTAAAACAAATAGTCAAATCCTCGGTATCACTCCTCTCCGTGAAACCATTCAAATCACATAAATCACATGCACGTAGAATACTCGGCCTAAGCCCCAAGTGACATATAAAAATATAAATCTCGAAATACGTGCAATATCACATTTTCTACGTAAATGCGAATTCATCAACATAAGTCATATTTAAATCATATGCAATCAATGCATCTCAAATCATATTCATAAAATATATAAAACAGTTATGCATGCATCATTTCATAAAACAAAGTCTACCCGTTCCGGGGCTAATCCACAATCTTCTGGACGTCTGGACTTGTCCAAATCATACTCAAAGGTCACTAACCATCTATACAAGTCTAAACCATAAACCCTCAAAACATCCGGAATGGTCAACATGTCACGAACACGCTTCCCGAGGCTAAAAACCTCCAAATGACCAAGCAAACAACCTTCGATCGACCTGAAACCACCACCATTTGATTCAGATCGTTGAAATCTTTCAAATAAGACTGGGTTAACCTTGAAATCCATGCCCATGCGCCCTCACGCGTCGGTAAAAGATAGGTGGGAGAAAAGTCAACGGGCAACGCTGATGTCATTGGTTAATGGTCAAAGTCAATGCTGCTGTCATCAACCAACTGTAAAAACCAATGCTGATGTCATAGATGACCTCATCGTTCTCTCCGGAGAAGACGACCAGCACCGTCGTGGGCCGCCGTTTAGTTCGCTAGCCAGCAGCTAGAAAACCGCCATTGCTGGCCGAATTTTCAATCCTCCATAACTCTCTCATTTCTCAACCAAATCCTACGTTCTATATGTGGAAATTTGTCTAGCCAAGCCAAGGAAGCCAAATTTGAACCCAGAATTGAGAGAAAGTACCTGGTTTTGAAGATATGAGCTTCCAAAGTTTTGGCCAAACTTTGAATCCATGTTCTAACCACTCCCGTCATCCAAAACTTTCCCCTTTCGAACCTATAGGCTCGTATGAGCTCCAAGAACCTGAATATGGTCTTAGAATTGATCCAAAACATTAAAACGAAAACCCAAAATCAACACCCCCACGCCCTACCTTTGTTTTCGCGATTCCAGCCACCACCACGATGGCTCCGCCGTCCCTCACCGTCCTTTTAGTCTCTCTCTCATCCTCTTAGTCTCTCTATGGCCTTAAGCAAGGAGATGGAATAATGAAGATGATGGTTTGGGGGTGGGTACGGGTTTGGATGAAGACGTGAAGAAGAAAATGGTACATGCATGTATGTGTTTGTGTGGATCAATGGATGAGTGACACTTGTCACTCATCTATTGGTCCACATAAGATATTTTCGGTCTCACTAAAGACAAACCAATTTGAAAACCGTGTAACCGTAAGATGCACTCGAACCTCCGGTGACCCGTAACTTTCCCATACGATGTCCGATTTTAACGTATAGCTTGTCTACGAACTCGTAGCGTTTCGATCTACGTAATGGATCTCGTTCCATGTAAATTTGACCACTCAAGTCAATAATCAACATTTTACCTTTATCTAGGGGCAAGATTTTCATTTACTCTCATCGTCTGATAATCTTCGATTAATTCCGATTAATCCCTAATTAATCGTTATAATCTACCCTCCTTAAAATACTTTCGTACTATCGACTCCCATCCGCGCCAAAACTAGGGAAATCCAATCATGTTTCCAACCTAAGGTACATGTGAGTCTCTATCCACATTATGCACCAACATCAATGTCACTCGACGTTCACTACAATCTGACGGTCAATGCTGAACTTAGCTCAATCCTATGTGTCCATATCTGACAGGACCCATCCCAATCCCCCCGGGATTAGTGCGGGATGACCCTGCTCCCGTCTGACACGAAGTGTCAGACAAGGTATATTTTCGACCTTTTCTCTCTCGAGCTATCAGAGTACGCCAGGATCCGGAGGAGGCATGTGATATCTCGGTCTCTGCTACAGCCCACATCCGATGTCAACCTGAAGGGCAGTCAAAACATTAAAAGCTGTGAGTGGACAAAACAAGAGTTTATAAAAACATATTTCATAAAAGACATTTTTACCCTTCACTAAAAAGCATGCATGCATTCGAAAACCATTTATCCAAAGAAACCATATGTGGGAACTAAGCCCAAAACTAAGAAACTAACCATACGGGCCACTGCCCAAAACCTGTGTAAACACATCACATATCATATATCATATTTATATCATACACACATATAATTCACACAACCAATCCTGTCACGGTTTCCAAAGCTACGCGCATGCTACCCAGGTCTCAATCCGAGTCTTCTCAAAATCAAGATCAATGTCCGCAGACCACTGACCCTACCCGAGGTAATAGTAATCATAGCCTTCCTGAGAGTAAGGAACCCAACTGGGGGGTGACTCCACTCAGTCGGTGCTCCGTGACTACTCCGGGGTCCACCCAGGCCAACGACCCTCCCCAGAGGAGATAATAGAAGTAAAGGAAGGTATATGAATACATATATATACATAACATAAACATTCATGCTCGGTTCCCTTGAACCATCATGATCCATAACATCCATAACAAGGGTTCATGTCGGTCCCCATAAACCGTCACGTACCGCAATGACCTTTCCAGAGTTCATGTTGGTTCCCATAAACCGTCATGAACTTGGAAATCCATCTAGGGTCCCTGACCCGAAATCATCAGTGTAAAACAACTGGGTCTCGTGCCCGAACATATGACTCAACTGGGCACCGTGCCCGATATCTAAGGGTCAGTCACGATTCTGATCATAGTGATGCTTGCAACCATCCATCCAGGACCGTTCTCAATCCTGGTATGTCGCCGTGAACGAATCAACCGACGCGACCACCACAAGATCATGGTGCACTCATCACCGATAGCTATCCTGAACCGTCAGCACTCCGAAGTCGAGCCTCCCCAGGCTGCCCGACAACGAATCGTGCATCGTGACCTCTCCGGAAGGAACACATCCCAAACTGGAGGCGAGCGTCGTATCGTCGATCGCTGTGCACATAGCACCCGTCGCGACCACGATTTAGACCCGAAGGTCGTAAATAGAGTCATATGCCCGAGACAAAACTAAATGGGTCTCATACCCGAGTTTATCCTTTTAGAAATCCAAAACCTTTCATTTAGACCAATAAAGAAATACAGACCCGTATAGGCACCGTATAGGGCCGAAACCTCGAAATATGTGCCTATACGTAACCACACATCCAAATGCACTCATGGCATCACAAACAAGTATTTAAAACATATAATAAACATTTATTCATGCACCAATTTAGAAAACAAGGTCCACTCACAGACCGTCCGAGCTGCCGCCTCGATTTGCGTGTCATACGGCTCCCCAAGCCGATCACCGTCACCGGGACTCCCAAACCCGTCCAAACTTTAATAGAAGGTTATTAACTACTTAATTAACCTCCTACCAAAGCCCCGTAATTTTCCCGTATTTTTAACTATTTTTAATCCCGATCCGAAACCTTCCGATGCCCCGAACATTATCGAGACGGTGTCCGATCGACACGAAACTAGTCCCAAAATGTTTGTTACATCGAATAGAAGATTTCACATGTTGGAACCTTCCCAAGATTCCCTGCCACGCGCCCTCACGCGCCCTGGGAGTGCACTGCGCGTGGGCCTCACGCGCCACTGCACAGTGCGTCTTCTTTCCTGCGATAGACCAGTCCAGCCGGTTCGACTGTGCAGTCCGATCCAGCTGGACCAGCGTGACCGGTCCGGCCCTCCTACTCCCTCATTTTCGGTCCTTTTTCTTCCTAATCGATTCTAAACTTCCTAATATGATCCTAGGAACATGTTTGGATGATCAAAACAAAGAAAAACCCATAGAACCCGAGGTTTGATTTTTGAACCTCACGGTTCAATTTTTCCATTTTCCTCCCACGGCTTCTCAGCCGTCAACCACCACCAAAACAGCCTTAAAACTGTCCTAGCAACCTAACTAACTCGTCCTAATCGTCCAAAAGCAACCATAATATCGAAATCAATTAAAAGGGGGAAAATGGCCTTACCGTGCACCCGCACGGGTTCGTGGCTCCAACGCCCACGGCGGCGCCTTTCTGGGCCGGCCACCACGTCCTCCTGTCTTCCCTCACTCCCTGGTCTCAGTCCGGGTCGAAATGGGGTTGGTTTGGCTGAGTTTGGGTGAATGGTTTGGGTGAGATCGGGTAATGGGAGGGGTGTGTGTGTTGAATAAAGAAATGGAATGGTTTGCACGGTACATAAAGGAAATATGGTGCCCATTGGATGGGTGACACTTGTCATTCATCCATTGGACATCAAGACAAATATCTGGGCTCAGTAGAGTCCAAAAGTGAACTCGTCTCGTAATTTGTGCAATAGTACCCTCGTACTTCTGTGAACGGTAACTTCGCCGTCCAACGTCCGAATTCGACGTACCGCCTGTCTATGGATTCGTATCGTCCTTATCTACATAACGGTCCTCGGCCCTCGGCCATCGGACCTCTTGGTCAAAAAGTCAACATTTTTCTCTTTTTAACCAAAATTACCAAAATGCCCCTAAACTTCCGAACGTCATAACTTCTTCCACGAACGTCAGAATTGAACGTGCCACCTGTCTATGAACTCGTGACGTCACGAACTACGTCACTGTCATCGGTCAAAGTCCATTTGACCGGCCGAATGAAAAGTTAATGTTTTGCCACCATCAGGGGCAAAACGGTCATTTCGCATCGTTCATCCGATTTCGCTCAACTAATCACGGATTAGCCTCACTAATCGTGATTAGTCACTAATCTAATCTAGAAATTTGGGACGGGTCGTTACAATATCCGATAGTGACCAACTGTCACTAGAAACCTCCAATGCTCAATATCAAATCTCGCTCGAGCCATCGACACTCGTCGATCTGTCCTGTCACTCACGCAAGTGTATTCAGAGTCCAATCTGACAATCCCACTCTACCCAGCTGACATCCTGCTCAGCATTCAGTCTCACGACCCTGTTCAGCTGACATTCTCGTTGCTAATTCCGCTATACCAAGCTGATAACCCTGTTCAACATTTAATCTGACAATCCTCTTAGCTGACATTCTGCTCAATATCCTATTTGACAATACTGCTCCTGCTGAGCATCACAAGTTCTCTGTCTCACTCGACGGTCTCTAACCGTTAATCACACTCACGACACGTCGTCATGTCTAGCGGTAACTCATCGGCTCCACTGTGATTACTCGAGTCACTCACACAACACTCGACTCGCTCTAAAGTCCTATCACGGTACCTCGTATCACTCAGCGACAACGCTGTGATCCTGACTCTTATTGAGTCTCAAATTGTCATCTCACTCATCCTCTCAATATACTCAGGATGTACCTGAACCCCATCGAATACTTGCTCTAGCAGGGATAATCACAAACTGAATCACTCGGGTTCTTCTAGCCCAACATGGCCCAAAGCTCCATCTCACAGAACAACCAAACCCAGTCACAATCATTCTGCACTAGCGCATAATATTCAATGTCCGGTCCTTAATCTCAATGTACAATTAACGTCGGACCTCGTTCAATAACCATACCATGTCCATCTCGGTCTCAATCTGATGATCGTACCACATCAGTCAAACAGCTCAATCCTCAACAATCACAATATCCAACATTTACTACTCACAAGTGTATCCAAAACACCCAATCACATCGGCCCTACTTATAGGCCAGCTCAAGGAATACACTCACGCAACGTCCGAGCACATACCAATATCCATACCCCGAACGTAACTCGAATCTAATCCAACTATCATATGGCTGACATGTCAATCAAGATCCAGCACGAAAACCTGTCTGTCTGATCTCTGTTCTAGAGAGAACGTACACTAAATTCACGGCCTTTCTAAGTCCTCTCGGTCACCCTACCAACAATTGAGATGTGTCCAACACGTTGTAATGACCCGTCCCGAATACCGGGATTGAATATTAATTAATTATGAATTAGAATGACTAATCGGGGATTAGTTGAGTGAAATCGGACGAAACGTGCAAAATGACCGTTTTGCCCCTAGCGTGGGCAAAATGTTGACTTTTAGTTCGGGTGGTCAAACAGACTTTGACCGATGATTGTGACGTAGTTCGGGACGTCACGAGTTCATAGACAGGTGGCACGTTCGATTCCGACATTCGTAGAGAAAGTTATGATGTTCGGAAGTTGAGGGGCATTTTGGTAATTTGGCATATTAGGGGCCAAATGTTGACTTTTTGATCGGGAGGTCCGATGGACGAGGGCCAAGGACCGTTACATAGGTCTCGTCGATACGAATCCAACGACGGGCGGCATGCCGAAATCGGTGATTCGACGACGAAGTTATGGTCAAGAGAACGAATTTACGAACCGAGACTCGGATTAGAATAATAATATAATATTGAATAGTGACCGATAACTGTGCACATCCGGATGAGTGACAAGTGTCACCCATCCCCTGAAATCTGATCCATGTTTCCCTCCCAACACCATCATTACAACATCATCATCATCTCTAATCATGCTTGTCCTCCATTTTCTCTTCCATTTTCTTCATATTTCCTTATACCGTGAACAACCTTAACTGAGTGTGTGAGCTGGGGGAATTGGCTGCCTTCTCGTGGCAGAATTGAAGAAATTGAGAGACTTGAAGATTGTATTAATTGAGAGAAACACACGGGACAGGGTGAGGGAGGATGAAATCAAAATCGAAAATTGGAAAATTTGGGGGGGAAAATTCGAATACTGAGAGTTAGTCTCTGAGGATCGAAATGGAGCTCAATTCGAGCTTTCTGGGAGTGCCACGATCAATTTCAACGAAAGAATGAAGGAATTTGGTGCCCAATTCACCCTGAACGAGCTTGGTGACAGAGGAGGAAATTCGACCTTGAGTCGAGGAATTTGAGGCTTTGATTGACGAAATTGATGTGGGGATTGTATTCCTGAGGATCCCACGATGCTTCTGGGTTCATCAATTGAAGGAAAACGTTGGAGATTGGCAGACTTCCATGGTTGCACAGTGACGGCTATCGAGCTTGAGTCGTGGCGTTTAGGGCTTCGATTGATGCAATTGATGGAGGGGAACTGTCTCTCATGGTCCATTGATGCTTCTGGATGCATCAATTGGAAGAAACCTGCAGCCATTGATGGAATTCCATGAACGAACAGTAACCAGGTGTTCTTGGTGTTCATCATCGAATCGTGAGGTTTGGAGTATGTAATCATGTAATTGTGATTGCAGACCTTTAATTAAACTAATAACGAAGCTAATTGAATGATCAATTGATGTAATTAAGGCTGAATTGATAGGATAGGAACCGGGTTGTAACGCGGGCAAATTGGAGCCGTTTACCAGAGATACGGGTTAGATGGTGACACTGTAGCAGGCGCGTGGGTTTCACGCGCAGCCACTCACGGCGGCGCGTGACGGCGCGTGGGCACGAATCTCGAGGTGAGGTCAACATGACTTCTGTCCTATTTAATGTAACGGACATTTTGGGATTAGTTTCGTGTCGATCGGACACCGTCTCGATATTGTTCGGGATGTCCGAAGGTTTTAAATCAAATTTAAAAATAGTTAAAAATTCGGGAAAATTACGGGACTTTGATAGGATGTTAATGTGGAGGTTAGTAACCCTCTAATGAGATTTGGACAGGATTGGGAGTCCCGGTGATAGTGGTGAGGCCCGGGAGGGCCGGTGGCACGCGTATCGAGGCATACCGTTAAAACGGTCTGTGAGTGGACTTTTGGTTTTCTAACTGTGATGCATGCATATATGATTTAAAATGCTTTATTATATGATTTGATATGCTTTGGCATGATTGGTATTTCAATTCGGTGATTTCTCGGTTTATGATTATTATATTATTATATTTTGGCACGACTTTCGAGAAATCATGAAATTGGTTAAAAATTATATTGTGGGCGTGAGAACCCAAGTAAATAATGATTTTGACTCGGATTTGGAGTCACTTGTGAAATTGTGAAATCAATGATTTATTGGGTTATGAGTCAGGAAATTGAAAATGATATTTGGACTCGGATTATGAGTCAGTGATTGATTTCATGGATTTACGTGATCGTGGCAACTCGGGTTTACGGTTGCACGGATTTACGTGATATTGATGTTTTGGGCTTGAGACCCAATGGAATTGTGATTTTGATTGGATTTCTATTTCCATGTGATGACATGATGATATTGATGATTTTCGGATTTATAAAGTAAATCGGGACTTGGGGCTGGGACCCTGTATTGATATATGATTTGGTTTTCAATGCAACTGTTTTTCACTGGTTTTTGTGATGGTGATATGTTGCGGATATTTAGGGCTTTCGGGAGAAAATATGTTTTTCCCCGGAGTGCACCCTAGAGATAACGCTCGCCTTCGGGAGGGAAGTGTTTACCCCGAAGAGGTTATGTAGCACGATCTTTGTCTTGCAGCCCAGGGGAGGCTTGACTCAGATCAGATGTGCTAGATTATATGGATCGGTAAGTGATGTGTTCACGAGATCCGGATCGTCGGCTGGTGAGGTTTTCACAGCGACGGGTTGCTGACTGATGATCTGTTCACAGCAGCGGATGCTCGGATTTTGAGCGGTCCTTGAGCCTATTGATATGCACGCGTTGCAGGGATAAACGTGACTCTAAGCAACAGGATATGGAAATAAGTCTCGTGGATTATGAAAAATGATTTTGAGGAAACCGTGGTTTAGCGGTTAAAATGATTTATGGAAACATGTTGTTTGTGATTACGTACTGGTATTGAGTACGGGTTTTTGGTCTTTGTGGCCAGTGATTATGCTTTCACATGTTTTGGCCTGAGAGCCGGGATTTGATGTTTTATAACATGAACTGTTTTGGTGAACATGAGTTTTATGGACCATAGGAAAATATGTTTTGATTTTATCGGTCCACTGTTCATACTATTACTCATGTTTTATGATATGCATGAAAGTTTGTGAAAACTGGAGGGCATAAATGTCTTATAAATGTGTTTAATAAACTTATTGGTTTTTGTCCACTCACAGCTTTTGGTTTTAATGCCCTTCAGGTTGATTACGAATGCGATTGCAGTAGAGACTGGGACATTGCACACCTCCTCCATTGATCCTTGCGCACTCTGGATGGCCCGTTTGGGCAGTGATTCTTGGTTATCCCTTGTCTAATACCCTTGTTGGACGGGAGCAGGGCACATTCCATGATGATCCCGGGGGGGGACTGGGATGGGTCCTGTCACACATACTAATCGAGAACTCCAAAGACCAACCAACGCACGTCTACCAAGGCGTACCAATCTAAACCTCGACCTCCATCCTAATAAAGCAAAGGGTCGGATCCCGAAGTGTGCCGCAACTGCCAATCCAACAATCCTCTCAAGCCCAAAATCAATTTGACTCCTTCTCGAGTTAATCACGTCAACGGCTGCACTCACAGGGAAAACTTCCACCCGACAATTAATGACACCCATCGAGTTTGAGTGAATCCAATCTCAACTGTCATGGTTGGTCAACGCCAATCCAACACTATCTCTATCCTCTCGATCATCTCGATCCATAACTAAATCGGTCCTCAACTCTTAATCCTCGACCATCTCATTTCACACGCCTCTCGATCTATAATCTAAAATGGTCCTCAACATCTCGATCCTCAACCATCTCACTCAATCCTCGAAGGATCCACACTCGCTCTCTCAGCCAACGTAACATGACCCATAACACCAATACGGGTCCACCAAAATTGATACTCACTCGTCACGTTAGGTGACACCAAGCACCTTCCGCTCCTTAACTCATTCCAATTTGACCCACATCTAATTTGGCTTCTACCTGTGTGACATCTCCACGAAACCCAGAAATGATGAAGAGAGTTCACTAAGAACTTCCAGGATAAGGATTTCAATTCACATTGTTTAGCTATAGTGTCAAAACCAACTCTCGAAGTTCCGTCGAATTTTGACAAGGAACACTGGGGTTTCCAACAATGACTTTCCAAGTCAACTAAACCCCAAATCCACTAAGTTCAGTTACAGGACTTAGTTGGAAAAACTTCTCTAAGTGGCAACCATAAAAATCCTTCGATGGCTCCTCGGGGAAACTCAGCACAACCGACTCTCTCTAAGTTCACTGAGCTAACTAAGGACATCTCAACACGTGTCCCACGTTCCTAACAATTGTACAACATGATGGTCCTGGCCTCCAAGCCATATCTCACTCACTAGGACATCAACCACGTATCCTGGAAAACCAATATGTCCAAACCGAACAATTTCGGTTCACCAAACCACAGCCAACATAGTACTGGTCGGAGTACTATCTCACATGTCCCACCTCTATGGAATCAACTCATGTTGCACCCAACACTCGTGCAATCCTTCAGAAGTGAGATAAACGCCTATCTCTACTCCAGGTGCAGTACGTATGTCCAAAAGTCACACCGAACCAGAAAGACAACTGCAATCTCAACTCGCCCTCTCGGGATCCTCTCGGTCCCGCTCATCGATATCTATACGCGTACGATTGCAACCCGAAGAACTCGAGGCTAGAGGCAACCTTTGTCTAAGCTCCCTGGCAAAACATCCTCTAAGCGCACTAGGCGTCATCCGGAATCATCCAATCGCTGCTGGAATCCAACCAGCTCATCTCTACCTGAGACATCACATTGTCACTTGAGTCTTACTCCCAAGACTCGACACAAACCGACGAATCGCCTTCGTCTAAACTATCACTACACTCAGTCCAAACCAAAACAAATCTGGAAATCTCTGCTCATACTGAGCAAACGTCAAATCTACTGCTCATATTAGAGGAACTCCGCGTCTTTAGATAAACTCTACCTCTTGAGATACGAGGGATAGCCATAGAAATTTTCCCTTAAACGTCGCCCAACTCGATAGCCTCGTCCACTTCGTCGATAGCAATGTCTACCCCAAACCTTGTGTAGACCAATCTAAGAAACACTCTGCTATTGTTACTAAATGCTCATAACGGCGACTCATCGCCCGAACAATTGGCTAAAAAACGCAAGATCCACTGATCAGATGTGGACTCATCCACAAGTACCGCTTTCCTGGTAACTTGCGTAACCAACCTCAAACTAAGGTTATCAACAACCTCGACTGCTACCGGCAGCACATCCATCCTAACCAATCATCGGTCCCGACTCTGAAAAGTCTTCATACTGGGCTAATTGGCATCCAATCGACCAATAACTACTACCCGAGGATCCCATCCACTTGTAACTCTACGGCTCTCAGCCACTGGGAACAAAAGAAACTCGGCCCTCCTCAGGTCCAATACTACTAATCACGACATTCAATGCCTAACAGGACCTACGGATAGGTTCATTCCCACTTAACCTTTCTTTTCTCACCCTCACTATCAGGTTGATGACGACATGTTGTTATCGTAGAGACATCACATCTGACACATGCACAACACTACACGAGCAACCTAGTACTCTGATACCAAACTGACACGACCCATCCCAATCCCCCTGGATTATCGTGGGATGTACCATGATCCCGTCTGACACCACGTGCTAGACCAAGGATAAAACCGTAACCCACTATGGTTACTAGAGTGCACAGTGACTTGTGGAGTCTGCAACGACATGTGATGTCTCTTTCTTGGCTACAGCCCGCATCCGTGATCGACCTAAAGGGTATAAAAAAAATAATAAAAGCTGTGAGTGGACAAAAATAAACAGTTTATAAAATCATTTATCGAAAATGTCATTTATACCCTTCACTTAAAAGCATGCATGCATAATAAAACAGGTATCTCAAATGCTTTCTTAAAGTCAAATCATTTTGCTCTTCAAATCAATAAACAGTGAAAAATTCTTCTCAATCAAAGCCATTTCCTCAATAAGGTCTTAGCCCAAAACTAAATCACGTATGATCTCAGCCCAAAACTAAATCATGTATGGCCTCAGCCAAATCAAAACAACATGGGATCGCAATCCAAAATAATTTCATAAATCATCATCATAATCATCATCAGTCACGATAGCCAAGCAACGCATGCACATAAGTTTCAGGACTGCTCACATCTGAGCAAGTCACCGTGAATACATCACTAGCCAACGTTCCACATATCGTTGTGAACTTATCAACGATCGATCTCATATAACATCAGCACTCCTGAGTCGAGCCTCCCTCGGTTGTACGACAACAGGCAGTACATCGTGGCCTCTCTAGCATCACACATCACACAGGATGGTCGACGTCCAAAGGCGAGCATCAATCATCTGGACCTCTCCGGAGAAACATATTAATGCTGGAATCCCTCTCCAGAAAAACACATTCTTACCGGAGTCTAGGTTCTCAGCCTGAAATATCATTTCAATAGAGTCACAAGCCTGAAATATCATTTCAATTGGGTCACAAGCCCGAATGTTATCTCAATAGGGTCCACGCCCAGAATATAGTTTCATCAAATCTTTTTCCACAAAACCACCATTAAAAGTAGTGTCAAGAAACACTTCATAAATCCAGGATTACTAGAATCCTATCAAATCCAATTTTGTAAATCCATAACAGGGTAACATGCTTGAAATCTCACGTTTTACAATCCTCTAAGTCATACTGCAAATCAATTGGGACACAAGCCTGAGCCTTATTTCCAAATTTGAAAACCATTTCCTTATTCAAATCATTATTCAAAACCACCATTGACGTAATCCAAGTCAAAGTCAATAATTAACTGGGTCTCATGCCCGAAATAGCATTTCACGCGTCTCTGTGAAATCATTCAAAATTGACAATCAAATCCACGGTTTCACGCCTCTCCGTGAAACCATTCAAATCACATAAATCACATGAACGTAGAATACTCGGCCTAAGCCCTAGTATTATATAAAAATAGAAATCTCAAAATACGAGTAATATCACATTTTCTACGAAAATGCCAATTCATCAACATAAGCCATATTTAAATCATATGCAATCAATGCATCTCAAATCATATTCATAAAACATATAAAACAGTTATGCATCATTTCATAAAACAAAGTCCACTCACAGACCGTCTGTGTTGCGCGCTCACAATCTACACCGTAAGCCACTTCAGGGCTAATCCACAATCTCTGGGGCATTCGGACCTATCCAAATCATACTCAAAGGTCAATAACCATCTATACAAGTCTAAATTATAAATCCTCAAAAATCCCGGAATGGTTAACGTGTCGCAAAAACATTTCTCGAGGCTAAAAACCCTCAAATAACCCATCAAACAACCTCTGATCGACCTGAAACCACAACCATTGGATTTAGATCGTCGAAACCTTTCGAACAAGAACGGGTTGACCTCAAAATTCGTGCCCACGCACCCTCACGCGCGGGTCAGCAAAAAGTCAACGGTCAATGCTGACATCATTGGTTAACAGTCAAAGTCAACATTGACATCATCGGTCAACGGTGAAAGTCAGCGCTGATGTCATTGGCCAACGGTCAAAGTTAACGCTGACATCATCGACGATGTTATCTTCCTCGCCGGAGAAGACGACTGTCGCCGCCATGCTACGCCATCTGGTTCATCGGCTGACGGTTGGAAAACCGCCATTGTTGGCCGGTTTTTCAATCCACCATAACTATTTCATTTCTCAACCAAATGCTATGTTCTATATAGGGAACTCTATCTACTCAAGCCAAGAAATCCAAATATGAACCCAGAATTGAGAGAAAGTACCTAGTTTTGAATATATGAGCTTCCAAAGTTTCGGCCAAATTTTGAATCCATGTTCTAGCCACTCCCGTTGTCCAAAACCTTCCCTTTTCGAACCTATAGGCTCGTATGAGCTCCAAGAACATGAATATGGGCTTAGAATCGATCCAGAACAGGTTGTTACAGTTTAGACAACACATGTTCTTTCATAAGAATAGATTTCAACTTACTCTATTTGTAACATCCACTTAGTCTGACCACTTTCCACCACCCAATACCAAGTAAGTGTACTTGGACTAAAGCCAAACACGTGTTAACAATCTCCGACCGAAAAAAAATGACTCACGACACACCGAGCACTCATCAGCTAAAACTAAGCCTAACATGCACCAAGCATGTCACGCAAGTTTACAAGTTAAAACTTACAAATTTCACCTCAGTTCTACTTTTGGCATCTTATATATTAAAGGCGAAGATCCCTCAGTCTCCCAAAATTACTTGTTCAAAAACAAAAAACAAATAAAATTGAACATTACAGACTAACACCTAGGTTGGCCATAAACAAATCTAAAACCCTGCAAGCTAAGTAGTTGGAGGATCAGCATGGCTGGCATCTTCAAGGCGGAGACACAGCCTCTGCACTCAGCCTTTCCATCTCCCCCTAGTCATCCAACCTTTTGGTCCTCAGCCACTACAACTCGGTCTCCCGATCGTCCCTCTAAGCCTCCAGCTTGCATACCCGGTCTTCCTTCGCCTCAGCAACCCTAGCTATCCCAGCCTCATGCTGAAACAATGCTAGTTGGGAAGCCTGATCCTTCACCTTCCTCTGCTCTAACTATTATTCCTTGAGCTTGGCCTTCTCCTTTTTAGTAGTCGCCAGAGTATGGCTGTAGTAAATAAACATCTCGTCGTGTGGAAGCATGCACCGAGTAAAACATATTAGTACGCAAACTAAACACGCACAAAATACAAAGGGTAAGGTAAGCTGACAACACTTATATGAGAAGTAATGAGGAGAGACCTCTCCATCCGTCCAGACATCGACGACTCGGACAGGGCGTCCAACTCTAACAGCTTCATGCCGAAGACAATGGAAATTCCTTTAATGACTAGCAGTATCCTCTCCTTGAAAACGAGCTACACATCCATCCAAGACAACTAGCTCTTGGTGAACTCGCCAAGCTCGACGCCAATGTGACCAACCATCTCCTCTTTGCATCGACGGGGATTGTGAGGTGAAAGGAAATAAGGTAGAGGGAAAAGAGGCAAAGGGACCCTAAAGTCCAGCTAGGGAAATAATAGCTCAAACCACACACTCAGCAGAGACTGCACTTGCCATACACTCTTTGTCGTAACCTCGACGGCCTTCAATCCCAGGTCAGCCTTATGCCTTGGCTTGGTCTGCAATTTAGGCTCAGAAAACCCCTGGCCAACCTCATCCATCGACTCAACGACACCCTGAACGTTGTCTAAGCTAATAACACTCGTCAAAGTTGATCATCCACCCAAGGGCCCTCTTAGGGGGAACCATACCCTTCTCGATTGGACTCACAACCCCATCCTCCTGATCCAAGATGACAACCGGTACAGTCTTCGTACTGACGAGTACGATCTTGGCTTTCTTTTTCTTCTTAACCAAAAGGGCTATCCTCTACTAAGCCCTCAGATCAAGCCCTTAATCCTCTTCTTTGGCCCAGAGGACGATCCACTTGCAGTCGGTGCCTCTTTCCTCTTCTAGCTGGATACCGACCCGCTAGATTGTGAAACCGTCCCACCAACATCTAGCGCCGAGTCACTCCCAACCACGATGGAGGTCTTTTTATTGTTGTCCTTCAACGCCTCGTTAGCACTCTTTTGAATACACCTCTATGTGTCCTTAGACATTGTTACAAACAAAAACACAAAGGCGTCTAACATGCGTACTTAAAGAAATCTTTCTAAGCATAAGAACATATACAAGTTGAAGAGATCAAGCGGACCTCCTGAGATCAAGCCGACCTCCAGGAGGATGGTAGGCAGGCAGAGGATATACAATTTCTTGTAAATCAGATTCAACTTCATCCTCACCTCGCGATGAACCTGTTGACGTTTCTCGGAACACTTTACCAAAAGAAGAACACCCGCAAGATAGAAAACTAGTTAGACACCAACAAAATACTGAAGAAAAAAAAAGGAAATACAAGATAATAAGACTGTTGATGCACAAAATGTGCCTACTTAGGGAGTGAATGTTGTTCTGCCACATGCCCTCAAACAGACCTGTAAAAGGAGGGAGCTGGTTGGTCGATCAGAGTATAGACATTAGTGTGGTACCAGCACAAGGGTACTCTGACGCCCAAGTTAGTGGTCTGTCTGAAGTGTAAGGGGTGTGGTAAATAGTATACTGTAGAGTAATCGTGAATACTTAAAAGTGTCTTACCTTTACAGGGAAAATGGACCCCTTTTGTATGGGTGTAATGTGTGTAATAAATATATTCTTCCGATGTGGGACAAATGTCAGTCATTGTGGGATCGACATGTGGAAGATGAAGATTGTCCACGTGTGGGCGTTGGCTAGGCCCTACTAGGGTTTGCTTGTTTGAGTGGGCCTGGGCCCTTGGGCTTATGGAGGTGTGTTGGGCAGAGATACTGGGCCTCTGGGTCGATCTGAGCCGACGTAGTGTTGCTAAAGAGTTGGGCCTCCTGGTCGGTCGATTTGGATCGACATGGCTGTATACATAGGACTAGGTCTCCTGGTCGGTTTAGACCGACGTGGTGTTAACAAAGGGTTGGGCCTCCTAGTCGGTAAGTCTGGGCCGACATGGCTTTTGAAAAAAAAGGTTGGGGGCCTCATAGTCGTGGTAGAAAGGCTGGGCCTCCTGGTCGTGGTAGAAAGGCTAGGCCTCCTAGTGGGCCTTGGCCTTCGTGTTGGTCTAGGCCGATATGGTATCAACAAAGACCATCTGAGGCTGTCCAACTTTTGAAATTGAGGGAATACCCTCCCTACCCCACTCCCCACTGACGAAGGTGAACTTAGCCTTATATGTCTTTTGTGAATAAACCATAATATGAATAAATTCCCCCTCGGATGCTCTTCTCTCAGCAACAAGCATTCACCAACCTCTGCTATGATGTTGTTGGCCAAACTCATACATGTGCATCACCTACCCATAGGTCGGCTTAGGCTTCACTGCTATCTTGAATGCAACATACAGACTAATCAGCAAGACATACACATTCAGATTGAGCTGACCAATGGCCACCCCCATCTTCCTCACGATCTTCTGCAACCATGGGTGCAGAAGGAACCTCACACCATGCATATAAAGATCGGGATATAAGAGCACATAGCTTGGTGGAGGGTCACTCGACACCTCACTAGTTTTCCACCACCATGAACTCCACTCTACGGAACCCTCGAGTCGGCATGCCACCTGTTCATACCACCTTGTGTCACCTTGCTAATCAGGTTGTCCATTGTGAACTCGACCTCCTTCAGTGGCACAGCAGTCAATATCCAGAGGAAAAACCTTCCCATTCGACTTCCCAAAAACGATAATATTACCGCTCTGTCGACTAGTCTTTATCTTAAGAGCATGCACCTTCAAGGCACATCTTACTCTAACTGATCCTTTACCTTTTCAAAGTCCCGACCACTGGTGCCAACTTCTAATTGATCACCCCTACTTTCAAATCGATACTGCAACTACCTTTCTTCCTTGGTCGCCCCTTCAAGAAGGTTAGCTGATCTGGTATTCTTCACTATTTTGCCGCTATCAGAAAATCTTATCTAACTCGGCTCCTTATCTTCTAACACTATAAAGCCACTTGACCATACCAACCCAACCTATAACTAAGCACCATCATAATAATGCACTTCATATATACACAAATTTACATACTGACTTGGATGTTGGAGAGCTTTTAGGCCAGCACTACACTGATGCTTACCTTTAGTCGATCATCAATCTACTCTCTTTTACAGATCATACAAAAGAGTATGTGGCACAAATAAAGTATCACACAGCCTGATCTTCAATCTTCAACTGCGGTGAGCCAGTAGTTTCCAACATTTGCGACCCATTTGGTGGCCTTGGCCTTCATCATCATGCAAGAAGCAAACGGAGGACTCTTATCATCATACTATAATTCAATTACAATTAGATATATAGTTCATCTCGTTTCTAATTGGGTTGATTTGTTTTTTTAAGGGTATTTAAGGGGTGGTCTAAATACAGATGGTAATTCGGATCGTGAACCGGTATTGTGGAGTGAATCAAAATCCTGCTTCGTAAACACTAACTCTAAAATTATGCCTCTAGTACTACAACCGAGTAGCATTTCTACTCATTGTTTAATATTAGATATTAGACTCTCATAAATGATGACGGTAATACATATGCATAACCGTTCACCCCCATATCATTTTGATACGCTGATCTTGTCTTTTACGAAAGTCAACTTGCAACCTCCTACTTAATACGTGGATAAAAATATCACTAGCACTAAATATCCCGCCATTATCGTTATATAAAATAAAACTAAAAATGAAAAATCTACGGTAATTTAAGGGAAACGAAATTTTGAGTTGGGTAGATAGGCAGATGAAATTTTGAAGCTGCCATATCCTACTAATCATTTAGCTTTAAGGGATTCATCAGAAACTATCACAATCACTAAGATACCACAAAGGATACCAAACCAGGTTCATTTATCCCAACCCTAATTTCTCCTACTGCATTCCTGTATCGAATAGAAATGGGTAGAAAGGGAATTAAAAAGGAAACATACTCCTTCCTAGTTATTGTTGGCAAGCTACTTGATCGTTATGTAGCGATTTGTCCCATGTCTGGCCCAGTATTGCTTCAGATCCAGCGGTATTGAAAGATCATGACCATCTGCTGCTAGCCGACTGAGCAATCTTGTAAAAACACTTCCACTCATCTTCCGCCCACCCATCCGGGCATGCCGCTTATTTGGCACCTGTGGTAGAGGATACATGGACATATGGGTGGTGCAACAAGATGACTGCCACCCGCCATTCCCCCATTTGTAGCACTGACGTGCTACTCCAGTGCATGAACAAACGGGCACTGGCATTGTAGATTCGTCAAAAGAGACAAGATTCAATCCCAAATCATGAGTATCCCACTCTGATTTATATTTTATCCCATCGGATGAAGCCTGCCTATTCAAATCTTCTCCTACTTTCTTTCGTGACGGCTTTGATACCCTTGATGCCTTGTTCTCCTTTGCTCGCTTTGTCTGACGTGACTTGACAGCTTCAGCAGATATAACGGAAATAGGGAAGGCATCAGCTATATGCATATCTTTGCTGTAATGAACATCAGCCAGGGTAACTGAATGGTTTGAGGGGTGGTGCACACGCTTAGCTCCACGTTGAACTCCACCACCCAATGGGAAGTTCACAGCATTATCTCGGCATTGAAGGGCTGCAAAGGCATTGTCTCGTTCCATCATGGCAGTCTCACGCTGAGCAAGCGCTTCATCTCTCTGTCGGAAAGCCTCATCTCTTGCAGCCAAGGCTTCACTCTTTTCAGTAAGTGCGGCATTCCGTTCTCGAATAGCAGCATCCCTCTCAGCAATAATGGACATGATCTTCTTGTTCATGACAAGTGCATTTGGTTCTTTCCCTTGTTGTTGGGTCATCATATTCCACTGCACATTTCAATTCTATCCCATTCAAATGGATCTATAATTGCATGATATAATAAAGACATTAACAGCACATGGTAGTACAAGCTTTCTTACCGGAGATGCTGCCCCTCTGTAATAGTCCATCTTGTGTCTCCCATTTTCTGGTTGCCGGCCATCATCCATTTTTTAATTATTAGCAGCAAGTGCTGGAATCAAATTTAAGCCACCAAACATTTGTTAACATCTGAAATAAATGCTCAGGGATACAAATCTTCCATAATGAAATGAGTGAACCAAACAGAACAGCTTTATATTTCAAGCTAAAACTACAACAAGCAAGAATGAAAATATAAGTATTTACAAATTTTGTGGAAATGAAAACATTAATTTGAAAGTGCAACGACATGGCTTCCAAAAAACCATCAATCTGCTGTAATGGCACTCATAAATCACAGAAAAAATTCATTCCTCCAGCTATTAGACAGACTTTCTTAGAGTGTAAACTGTTAAAATAGCTCAGAGAACCGGAGACTCAAAATAACCTGAAACACATTATCTAGCCAAGAAGCACATAGAAAAGGTAACTACATATGATCATCTTGCCAAATTACTCAGGATAAGTAAGAAACAATATCTTTAGGATGAGCCACATTTACAAAGATTTGATCATGCATAACAAATCAAATACCAAGAAACAACTCCAATTCGAGCAAGAGGAAAGAAACATCTCAAATAGCATGAATAGTTGTTCTGATGATATTGACAGGTGCAAGTCCCATTAAGTGCTTACTGTAAATTACAACTGCTTATAGCATCACCACCTGAGTCCATGACCATAGAATGATGCTATTACATATACAAATCAAACAATTTACCAAAAAGTATTTAACAGAACATGAGAGTGGTTCTGATGACACTGACATAGCTTCTGTAGCTCACTTCATGAAAACGAAAAGAAAATGAAAAGAGTGCAAAGCCAGTCAGATGCTTGGTGAAATTTAAAACACCTAATACCATCACCACCGGAGTCCCTGACCATAGAATCATGCTATTAAAGAGGTAGGAAATTTCCTTATATTTCTTGAATGATAACTTTAGAGTGTAGAGAGGTATTTATACAGATGCTAGGTTAAACTAACTAGGAAATAAATACTTAGACTAGGAAGGAAATCAGAGACCTAGACTAGGAAAGTATCTACAGGATTTAATGTACAAGTTTAGGAAAGAATCAGGGAGATTCTTTGGGCCTAAGATAACACAGGATCAAGGAGATTGATCCTCAATCTCCGTGGATTCTGGGGGATCCTTATTACGCCCCCGCAAGACGGTGGTGCCGTCGGCAACGCCGATCTTGGTGCGGAGCAGGTGAAAACGCTGCCGGGGCAGGGGCTTGGTAAGTGCATCTGCTAGCTGATCATCAGTGGGCACATGATGGACTTGTAGGAGGCCACGGGTGACCTGGTCACGGACGAATTGGAAGTCTATGTCCACGTGCTTCATCCTGGAATGTAGAGCGAGGTTTGCGCAGTAGAAGGTAGTGCCTAGATTATCGCAGGAGATGGTGGGTTTCCCGTTGGGGGTGATGCCAAGTTCCTTCATGAGGGACTGAACCCAAAGGAGTTCCGCAGTTGTGGATGCGACTGCGCGGTATTCTGCTTCCGTGGAAGAGCGGGAGACCGACCTCTATTTGCGGGAGCTCCATGACACCAGGTTTCCTCCGAGGTACACAAGGTAGGCTGTAGTGGATTTACGGTCGTCTTGATCACCTGCCCAATCCGCATCGGAAAAGGCAGTGAGAGTACTGAAGGAATGGGTGACTGCGTGAAGTTGGTTAGACGCTTGGCGATGAAGATGCAGGCCAAAGAGGAGGGTGCCTTTGAGATAACGAAGCACACGCTTCAAGGCCTGCCAATGGAGCTCTGTGGGAGCGTGCATGAATTGAGAGGCAGTTGACAGCAAAGGAAATGTCAGGTCTGGTGAGGTTCAGATACTGCAGACTGCCCATAACTCTTCGAAATAGGGTGGCATCAGCAGGTGGGGAGCCATCTTTGAGGTGGAGGGGTGGTGAAACAGCGAGGGGGGTGGAGACAGGTTTGGCCCCGTCATGTGCACCAAGGTAAGGATATCTTGGAGGTACTGGTGCTGAGATAAGAAGAGGCCATCCATGGTAGGGATGACCTCCACGCCAAGGAAGTAGTGCAAAGTGCCCATGTCTTTGACTGAGAACCGGTTGGCCAGTGCAGTTATGAACCGGGAAATGAGTGCTGAGTTGTTGCCTGTAACAATAAGGTCGTCAACATAAACCAGAAAATAAGTTGTGTTGGAACCTTGCTTGAGTAGGAAGAGAGAAGCATCAGAAAGGGCATTGACAAAGCCCTGGGCCAGAAGAAAGGAGTGCAGTTCCTTGTACCAGGCCCGTGGGGCCTGTTTGAGGCCATATAGGGCTTTCCTGAGTTGGCAGACATAGGTTGGGTTGTGAGGGTCCACAAACCCAGCTGGTTGGGCCATGTAAACGGTGTCATGAAGAGTACCCTGCAGGAATGCATTATTCACGTCCAGCTGACGTATAGGCCAGCCATTGGTCACGGCTAGATGAAGAATGATCCGGATGGTGGTGGGCTTCACCACGGGGCTGAAGGTGGCTGAGTAGTCCACGCCGGGACGCTGGTGGTAACCCTTAGCCACTAAGCGTGCCTTGAACCTGTCCACGGTGTCATTGGGCTTTCGTTTGATTCGAAAGACCCATTTGTTTCCAATAACATTCTGGTTGGGCTGTGGGGGTACAAGGGTCCAGGTGCCATTGGTTATAAGAGCATTGAGCTCATCGGACATTGCTGCACACCACTGTGGGTGTTTCACGGCCTGGGAGACACAGGTAGGTTCAGGGAGGTCTGGGAGAGGATGGGCAATGGCGGTGAGAGCATAGGTGGGCACAGAGGGAAGACAGCCTGTTTTGCTGCGGGTTAGCATGGTATGGGTGGGGGCTGGGGAAGCTGGGGCCGGGGGAGCAGGTTGTGGAAGGGTAGAGGCCAGCGGTGGTGAGGAGGCGGATGTGGAAGGCGGCCGAGGGGGTCGCCGTGTGTAGGTTCGAAGAGGAGGAGGTGGTTGTGCAGGAACAGAGGATGCAGCAGTGGTGGTGGCTGGTTGGGGTGGCAGGCCGGTTGCTGTGGTGGTGGTGGAGGGGGGCCGGGTGAGCAATGGGACGGGCTGGACCGTTGCTGGAGCAGTTGCTGCGTCAAGGCCTGATGAGGAGGACGTGTCGGAGGGTCCTGCTGTTGAAGTGGCAGTCGGTGTGGGCACTGGTGGAGCAGCAGAGACAGGGGCAGGGAGGAAGGTGACAGGGGGCAGGGAAGAGAGCCAGCTTTGGATATTGTGGGGGGTGACAGGAGGGACCTGGGAGGAGTCGTGGAGACCTGGATAGGTGTACTCATCAAATTGAACATGGCGGGAGACATAGAGACGATGGGCAGAAGTGTCATAACACAAATATGCACTTAGGTTGAGAGAGTAACCAAGGAAGAGGCAGGGAGTGGAACGGGGTTGCATTTTGTTGGTGTTGTACGGACGTAACCAGGGAAAACAGAGGCAGCCAAAGGTACGGAGGCGGTGATAGTTGGGTGGAAGGTGAAAGAGAGTCGTGTATGGTGACTGGTTTTTGAGAGTGGAAGTGAGGAGACGGTTGATGAGGTAGGTTGCTGTTTTGAAGGCATAGGTCCAGTAGGAGAGTGGGAGGTTAGCTTGATGGAGGAGTGTGAGGCCGGTTTCAACAAGGTGGCGATGGCGACGTTCAGCCATGCCATTGTGTTGGGGAGTGTGAGGTGGAGTGAGGAGATGATTAATACCATGGGTGGAAAGGAAGGGTTTGAGCTTTGTGAATTCACCACCACCATCTGTATAGAGTGTTTGAATGGGGTGCTGGAAGTATTTTTCAACGAGGTTTTTGTAATCAATGAAAACATCTGATTTTTTTTTAGAGGGTATAACCATGTATATTTAGTGAAGTGGTCAACAAAGATGATATAATATGAAAAACCATCAACAGAAGTGTAGGGGGCAGGGCCCCAAACATCAGTATATATCAGTTGAAGGGGACGGTGACTCTTAAGGGAAGAAGTGCCAAACGGCAACCTATGACTTTTATTACAGACAGGACAGACACTTAGTTTCAGGAAGCGGCGATGCCAGACGGCAACCTATGACTTTTATTACTGACGAAGAATGGTGTTGAGACCTTTGTCATGAGGATGGCCAAAGCGGCGATGCCAGAGGTTGGGAGAGACCACTACACCCACCAGTGCTTGAGGTTGCTGCAGGGTTGTAGACGACCACTCATACACGCCATCCTTACTCGGGCCTTGAAGAAGAACCGCCCCCGTGCTCAGGTCCTTGACATGAAAACAATTAGGGAAAAGTTCAATAGAGGTATTGTGAGCTTGATTAAACTTGGAAATGGAAAGAATGTTGCGAGTTATTTTAGGAGCACACAGCACATTAGTAAGAGAGAAAGTGTGAGAAAAGGGAGAGGGAAGAGTGGCAGAGCCGACATGGGTGATGTCAAGCCCTGTCCCATTACCAATCAGAATCTCATCTGGCCCTTGGTACTCAGAAACAACAGAGGTTGTGGGGGGAAGCAGTGACATGGTGGGAAGCGCCGGAATCAAGGAACCAGGGTGAGGAAGAGGTGGAGTGGCCGGGAAAAGTGGGATTGGCCACTGGTGGAACAGCAGATGGACGTTGCAGCTGGGGACAACGTTTGGCACTATGTCCTTGAGTGCCACACCATTGGCAAAAACCACGGTAACCACCGCCCTGGTTGTTGTTGGTCCTGCGTGGGTAAGCCTGGGGCTGGCCTGAGCGCTGAGAAGCAGAGCCACGGCTGTCAGAAGTAGGGTTGAAGGTGCGGTGGTCAGATGAGCCGCGAGGAGAGCGGTTGTAGGAGGAGTTGCGCGTGGTTTGGGCAGCATTGGCTGTGATGACAGAGTGCGGGGAAGCAGGGGCTTCACGAGAGGTGGCTGCCTCATGTTGAACCATCATATCATGGAGGTTTTCAAATGAGACAGAGGTGTCTCGAGAGCGTACTGCAGCTGCAATGTATTTGAAGGCTGGGCCAACGCCGTTGAGGACATAGAGGAGTAGGTCATCATCGGAAAGTGGGGCATCAATAGCAGCGAGTTCGTCTGAAATGAGACGAACCTCCTGCAGGTAGTCACTGACTGGTCGGTTGTCACGGCGAAAAAGAGTTAGCTTCTCTTTGAGGCCTAAAACACGGGCTCTAGCTTTGCTAGCATAGAGGCGTGTGAGGCGTGTGAGGCGTGTCCAGGCGGCTGCAGAGTTTTTTGCAGCGGCAATCAGGGTAACAACCTGAGGGGAAACAGAGCCAAGAATGGCATGGAGGATCAGCTGATCCTGGCGGTACCAGAGAGCATGAGGGAGGGTTTCAGTGGGAGGTGGGCAAGGGCGAGTGCCATCAACGTACCCCATAAGGTCATAACCTTGCAGGAGAGCATGAAACTGTGCTCTCCAAGGGAAAAAATTGGTTGCTGTCAGTTTGAGTGTAAACTGAGCAGCGTTAATGGAGATAAGAGAGGAGAAAGGGTTAGTGATATCGGGGTTTGGTGGGGGAGTTGGGATGGCAGGTGCTGGCGGTGGAGCAGCCATGGAAGGAGGATTTTTGGGAAGAAAAAGAAAAAACGGAAGGGTTTTCTGCTCGGTGGAGCCTTAAGGCTTTGATACCATAAAGAGGTAGGAAATTTCCTTATATTTCTTGAATGATAACTTTACAGTGTAGAGAGGTATTTATACAGATGCTAGGTTAAACTAACTAGGAAATAAATACTTAGACTAGGAAGGAAATCAGAGACCTAGACTAGGAAAGTATCTACAGGATTTAATGTACAAGTTTAGGAAAGAATCAAGGAGATTCTTTGGGCATAAGATAACACAGGATCAAGGAGATTGATCCTCAATCTCCGTGGATTCTGGGGGATCCTTATTAGCTATTACATTAATAATCAAATATGAAATAATAAATATCTGATGTGGCACGAAAATGATTTGGACATTAGCTCCTACGGCTAACTTAATGAAGAAAAGAAGAAACTAAAGAAGGTGAAATGCACAATTTTATTTTGAGAAACTAAAAAGAAACTTTCTTCTTTGAAATAATGAAATTAAAATGGGAGTGATTAGAAGGCCACACCTAGGAAAGCACAAACCCAGTTAAAGTAAAGAAACTAACGCACTAATAAGCTAAGACATAATCAAACCAACACGAGCCTTAAAAAAATGAAGTTTTACAATCGAACCAAATGTCGGAAAAATTGTAGAAACTGAAACCCACAATGATGACCACAACCAAACTTCACCCCATACCTCCTCTGAACTGCTGCCAGAAAATATTCAAAAAATCCATTTATTGTCCTTTCCAGCCAGAATACCCCAAGTACATTCAAACCATGCATCACCACATAATGCAGAATCTTCAAGGGCAGTTTAGTCTTTAGGCATTTAAGGTTTTAGTATTTTTATGTTAAGCGTTCTTAGTAGAGGCAGAGGCCTAAAGCTTAGTTAGACTAATCTGTTTCTAAACAGTTTACCAATTAGTTCAGGAATTACAATTTTATTATAATTCTTGTTTTCAAGTAGGAAAGACCTGCTTCCATGTTCTACTAGAATTAGGACGTTTTTTCAATTTCTGTTTTAATTAGGAGTTCTAGTTTGTTTAGTTCCCTATAAATACCCATTGTAATTCAATGGAGGACAATGAGTTTTATGTATAAAAGTTTCTAAGTATATTTTCCAGCGAAAGGATTGTTTTGGTGTGAAATCATGTTTTGGTGCGAAACCAAGTTTTGGCGTGAAGCCAATATTGGGTGTGAAGCCCCTGGAGTGAATCCAGATGTGAAGCCCCTGGATTGAATCCAGACCCTATCTTTTAAGTTTTATGTTTGTTTTCCCAGAGTTTGCTTCTGCTGAGTTGTTGTTTTCTGCTATTCTATTCTGTCCTGCACCAAATTTGGTATCAGAGCAGACATGGATCCAGATCGGATCCTGCAACCCCTAGAGAATCTGTCAAAAGATGTTGCTGGAATATCAAGAGAAATTGCTGGAATTATAATCATATTGCAAGAGCACTCCACCATATTGCAAAAGCATTTCGCCGAACTCAGCGCTTAGTCGTGACAGAGACTGTGATAAAAATCATGATGGCGATAGAGTCAGAAATAGTAATAAGAGGAATGATATAGGCAAAGAAAGAAAGAATTTCTGTCAACCAGATGCTAATGAAAAGGTTATGAGGCCAAGAACAGTTGATGCACTACTAGAGTTTTTGGCTGATGTGAGAGGTAGACAAGGAGAAAAAATTCAAGATAAAACAACCTTGGAAAATCAGGTTGCACAGCCAACAGATCAATAATCACCACCAACCCTGGCTCAGCCCACAATAGAGGAAATATCCATTTAATTGGATAAGCAAGAGCCAATGTTGCCCGTGATTGAGTGAGCTCCTATTTGTACACCAATTCTGCAGGTCACTGGTGTTCCTTCTCCTTCTAATCCAGAGCATAGTGATATTTTTATTCAGATCGCTCCTATGACTTATCAACATGCGAGGACACGAAATTTGAAGAATTACTTTGGTCATGCTAAGAGCCTTGGACTACCATATGACATTGATATCAAGGAAGTACTTCAATTCCAACACAACCTTAGTGCCATTGATGAACAGAATTATCCTTTTGATGTTACTAAGAGCCTTAACTCTCCGGAGTCGAGTTCTTCAACCAAGGGAGAATAATGCAGAATCATCAAGGGCAGTTTAGCCTTTAGGCCTTTAGGGTTTTAGTATTTTAACGTTAAGTTCTTAGTAGAGGCAGAGGCCTAAAGCTTAGTTAGACTAATCTATTTCTAATAAGTTTACCAATTAGTTTAGGAATTACAGTTTTATTATAATTCATGTTTTAGAGTAGGTAAAACATGTTTCCATGTTCTAATAGGATTAGGACGTTTTTTCAATTTCTGTTTAAATTAGGGGTTCTAGGCTGTTTAGTTCCCTATAAATACCCATTGTAATTCAATGGAGGATGATGAGTTTTCTGAATATATTTTCCAGAAAAGGGGTAGTTTTGGTGGGAAACCATCCCAAGTTTTGGCGCGAAACCAATTTCGGGTGTGAAGCCCCTGGAGTGAATCCAGACCCTATCTTTTAAGTTTTATTTTTGTTTTCCTAGAGTTTGCTTCTGCTAAGTTGTTGTTTTCTACTATTCTATTCTGCCCTACACCACCACATGATCATAAAATAAGCGTCAGCATGAACTGGATCTGTAAGATGGTTCTTTCTCCTAGGCTCATAGCAGTCAAGGGTACATATTTATTTGGCAATAGCATCACCGCATGATACATGTCTTTCCTCTAGAAATAAAAAACAGTCACTGAGCTATCTGGATTTATCGTGTTTTTTTATTGAAACATAAAGGACCTTCATTGAATACAAGAGCACAGGTAAGCAAAGCAGCATGGATGCTCAGAATGATAAGAATACTCATTGAGAATGAGTTCTAGTAAATTTTATACCTTAAAAAGTGTAACTATAGAAGTTACTTTAACAAAGAAAGACATTATTTTACCTTCGATATACAAGAGGAAGTTTGCAATACTTCAAAACTTAGTCTGTCTTCTTCTGCTACTATCTTCTGAACGCATACCTCGGACATGTCCCATGCGTAATAGAATTAAATTGACAAGTACACAAGAAGTCATCCAAACATGGAAATGCTGCAGTTAGCACATATTTGATCTCTATCTGTAATACTCCAAGAGAAAAAGGAAGCACATGAATTAGTTGAGGAAGAACTACAGAAAATGTGAGTATGTTTAAACTAAAATACTAGCATACATACAATTCTAATTCTACAGGGAAGGGAAATATCATACCCTTAGCAACAACTGGAAAGAAAATAAGGAAATCCACTATTTTAAAGTTTAAGAAAAGGAAAAAATTGATATCCTTATGTTTATTTCCATCATACATCCAACTTGCAATGCTCTACCACATAGGATAATTCAATTCTTTAAGGATTCAAAATCAAAACCATAACTCTTAGCACTAACATACTCCCATCTTGTACTACTCGCCCACATAGCATAATTCAATTCTCTAAGGATCCAAAACCATAACTCTTAACGCTAACATACTCCCATCTTGCACTACTCGCCCACATAGCATCATCCAATTCTTTAAGGATTCAAAACCATAACTCTTAACACTAACAACCACGTTTTCTAAATATTTTGAACAAAATTCAAGTAATCTTACCAAAGAAATACAAACAATTTAAAACACAAACAGACGGTAATGAACTATAGCTAATTCCAAACCAGCCACTACCTTGTGGTCTCAAAACTGAAATTGAAAAGCCCACTCATTAATATGTTTTATATACCTCCATAATCAAATTAATTACAATCGTAAGCAGTCTGTTGCAGTTCTGAACTTGTATATGTTGTAAATTTTGTCCCTTTACTGATCTTGTTTCTTGATAGACTTAGGTGACTATGCAAACAATAGGATGATGCTAAGATAATGCGGAATATAAATGAACAATAAAGTAAACACGCCACACACACGAACACAAGAATTTAGCGAGGTTCGGCTAATCTTTGCCTACGTCCTCGTGTGACCTCCTTGAGAAATCACTAGCACTATGAAGATAACAAGATTACAAGAATTTATGTAGAATCCTGACCTAATCCCCAAACCCTTGCTCACGATCTCTCAAATCACTCTTTTGCTCTTATACCCGTGTATGACTTCTTTGTTTACTGCTGTCTTGTTTTTCTGTGTGTATGTAAGGACTCCTAAGAGGCCTATTTATAATGTATAGGACTTAGGTTACACTCCTTAGAATATTACAATTCCTATTCCTCTTTGGAGATGGAAAGATAACTTATTTCCTAATCTCTAGAGGGCTATGGAATACTTTTCCTAATCCTATATGGAAACACTAGATTAACTTGGAATCCTAGTTAAACTAGTATTCCTGGTCAAACACTAATTCTTGGTATTTGCCGAGCCAATTCTTCAACAATCTCCACCTTGGTGAGTCAAAACCAAGAAATGACCATTGAAAACCCAGAATGTCTTCGAACCTTCTTGAAGCAACCCTGGAAAAACTTCAAGAACCTTTCACCTTGGCAAAAAAAAATAAACTCCCTTTTGCCCTACTGCACCTCATATGAGGAGGTGCTCCACCCAACCCTTTAGCACGAAATAAGGTTGAGTAAGTTCAAGCAATACTTGAACTTCTCTGGTATAACTGTTTTAGTAAGATAGTCAGAAGCATTTTCCTTTGTATGGACCTTTTCGACTATCACCTCCTTAGAGTCGACCCAATCCCTTATCCTGTGATAACGGACATCAATATGTTTTGATCTCCCATGAAACACTTGATTCTTTGCTAAGAAGATAGCACTTTCACTGTCACACCTAATCACCACAGATTTCTGAATGATTCCGAACTACCTCGCTAAACCACTTAGCCAAACTGCTTCTTTTCCAGCTTCTGCTAGTGCAATGTACTCTGCCTCTGTTGTAGACAATGCTGAAATAGATTGTAGAGTAGACCTCCAACAAATAGGGCCACCACCACACGTGAACACGTAACCTGTTGTGGACCTTCTTCTGTCTAGATTCCCTGCGTAGTCTGCATCCACATAACCCAACACATATGTTTCTCCTTGCTGTTTTTCAAACAAAATGCCCAGATTTTTTGTTTCCTTCAAATAACGAAGGATCCACTTAACTGCAGACCAATGCTCCTTTCCTGGATTTGCCATATACCTCGAGACAACACTCATTGGTTGAGCTAAGTCAGGTCTGGTGCAAACCACTGCATACATAAGACACCCTACTGCACTTGCATATGGTACTTTCTTCATCTCCTTCAACTCTTGTTCTGTAGTTGGACTTTGCAGTGCACTCAATTGATAGTGTGTTGCTAATGGAGTGGACACTGGCTTTGCTTCATTCATGTTGAAGCGCTCCAAAATACTTTGAATATACTTTGGTTGTGATAGCCAAATCTTTCCCGCTGTTCTGTCCCTCCGTATTTGCATTCCAAGGATCTTTTGTGCGGGTCCTAGATCCTTCATGTCGAATTCCTTACTTAGTTGCATCTTCAACTTTCGAATTCTAGACATATCTTGACATGCAATCAACATGTCATCTACATAAAGTAGCAATAGTATAATCTTACTATCTTCGAACATATGATAGTAAACGCAACAATCATATAAGCATCTTCGAAACTCAATTTTCAGCATATAGGAATCAAAACGTTTGTACCACTGTCTTGGAGATTGCTTTAGCCCGTAAAGTGACTTCTTCAATCTGCAAACCATACTTTCCTTTCCTATTTCTACATACCCCTCTGGCTGAACCATGTAGATGACTTCTTCTAAATCACCATGTAGAAACGCTGTCTTCACGTCCATTTGTTCTATCTCCATGTCTTGCTGAGCTGCTATAGATAATAGCAATCTAATTGAAGTATGCTTAACTACTGGTGAGAATATCTCATCATAGTCAACTCCCTCCTTTTGCGAGTATCCCTTAGCCACTAACCTGGCTTTGTACCTCATTGCGTCTCCTTCATGTGTTCCTTCTTTCTTTCTAAACACCCATTTACAGCCAATTGTTTTTCTATCCTTTGGTTTAGAAACTAACTCCCAAACAGAGTTCTTCTCAAGAGATTCCATCTCTTCTAACATAGCAATCATCCAACTTTCCCGTTCATTACTTGCTATAGCTTCTTGATACGTGGTTGGATCTCCTTGACTGTTTGTTAGAGCATAATTCACTTCATCGTGTTCAAAACCATACTTTTCTGGTTTCTTACGATTTCGAACAGGTTTGTCCAATGCTATGATCCTCTGAAACTGTTCTACAGGTGTTGTGCGAACCAGGGAGTCTTGGTTCTGCACGTGTGGCTCCACCTGCGTCTGTACTGGTGACTGCTGCTGTTGCTCTACTTCTTCCTCATCAAACTCCGCGTCGTAATCCACTTGCTCATGCTCCACCCGAGCTGGATTTTCTTCCATGACTGGTTGGGGTTAAGGAACTTCGGTTGTTTCTTCTTCAGCATTATTCCTTTCATTTTTCTTATTCTGGTTCAAGGGCATAGTCTTCTCGTTGAATATTACATCCCTACTTAAGACTACCTTCTTGTTTACGAAATCTCATAGCTTGTAGCCCTTCACTCCTTCACTGAAACCAATGAATATGCACTCGAGTGACTTAGGCTTTAACTTGGTTCTCTCATCACTTGGAATATAGGCATAAGCACTGCAACCGAAAACTCTTAATTTTGAGTAGTTAACGGGTTTTCCGGTCCATATCTCTTCGGCACACTTAGAATTGAGAACCCTTGATGGTGATCGATTAACCAAGTAGCAAGCATGGTTGACTGCTTCTTCCCAGAACATATCTGGTAATCCAGCATGAAATCTCATGCTTCTCTCTCTTTCCATGAGAGTTCTGTTCATCCTCTCGGCAGCACCATTTTGTTGGGGAGTTTTCTTCACCGTAAAATGTCTTGTAATGCCTTGTTCTTTGCAAAACTCTAGGAAGCTGTTGTCCTTATATTCACCTCCGTTGTCACTTCTTAGGTATTTGATTTTTCGTCCAGTCTGATTTTCTACAGCAGCTTTCCACTCTTTAAACTTAGTGAAAGCTTCAGATTTCTCCCTCATGAAATAGACCCAAATCTTCCTCGAAAAATCATCTAAGAATGTGATAAAATACCTGGAACCTGCCATGGATCTGGTTGGTGCAGGGCCCCAAACGTCTGTGTGAATATACTCCAACAGATTTTTGCTTCTTTCCTCAATTTTTGCAAGCTTGAACGACGTCTTTGTTTGTTTCCCAAGGATACAGTATTTACATAAATCTAGTTTGCAATAATTGACACCTTCTAGCTTATTCTTCTTGTGTAACTCTTGCAAACCGTTCTGACTCATATGCCCGAGCCTAAAGTGAAAAAGCTCAGTCTTGTCGTTAGTATCACCTTTCGTGGATACTGCTGCTCCACCTACTACTGTATTTCCTCGAAGCTTATATAATTGATTAGATTGGATTTCTCCTTTCATTACGACAAGGGATCCTTTGACAACCTTGAGTATCCCTCCTTCAGCTGAGTATCTTAGCCTTGCCTTGTCAAAGGTACCGAGAGATATAAGGTTCTTCTTCAATTTTGGAATGTGTCTGACCTTGTCCAATGTCCTAACAACCCCGTCGTGCATTCTGATTTTAATTGATCCAATACCTTGGATCATAAGTGGTGAGTCATCTCCCATTAACACTTCTCCGATGCTGGTTTCCTCATATGTATCAAACCATTCTTTGATAGAACACATGTGGAATGAACATCCCGTATCCAAAATCCAAAATTCGAAAACATTGGAGCTGGATGATACTGCAAGGAGCTCTCCGTTGTAATCCTCATAAGTTACAACACTGGCTGTGTTTGAGTTCCCTACCATCGCCTTTGCTTTCCTTTCTTTCCATATGTTGCAGTTCTTCTTCCAATGATCTGAAGCACCACATACGAAACAACCCTTTTTATCTTTTCCTTTGGATTTTGACCTACCTCTGTTGCCTGGTTTATCCGGTCTTTTCTCTGATCTGCCTCTCTCTGTGCCTTTAACATAAAGGCCTTGTGCTTGAGAGCTTTCAGTGTTCTTTTCCATCTTGACATAGGACTGAATGGCTTCGGTAACCTCATCTAACTTCAGAGTATCCTTACCGAACATCAATGTGGTTCTGAGGTGCTTGAACGAAGGCGGTAGAGATCTTAGCATTAAGAGTGCCTTGTCATCGTCCTCATATTTTACATCCACCTTGGATAAATTCGCAACACAATTCTGAAACTTGCTTAGATGTTCTTGCAAGTCTCCCCCTTCTTCCATCCGAAGGCTGAATAGTTCATCTTTTAAGAAGAGTTTGTTGGATAAAGTTTTACCCCTAAAGAGCTTCTCCAGCTTATCCCATGTTTCCTTAGAATTCATGTCCTCGTCGATATGAAGCAATACATTATCCGCTAGGTGCTGCTCTATAAAACTCTTCGCCTTCCTGTCCATCTTCTGCCACTGCGCATCTGTTATGCCAGTTGGCCTTTTCTCTGTACCGAGAAGAGCCTCCTGCAGATCTTGTTGGATCAGGACGTTTTTCACCTTCCTCTGCCATAACGTGAAGTTCTCTTTCCCGTCAAACGGCTTGATCACAGTCTTCACGTCGTTGCTCGTGTTTGCCTTGACACCCGCCATCTCAAAAAAACACTTTCCCGGGAGCTTTGATACCAATTGTTGTAAATTTTGTCCCTTTACTGATCTTGTTTCTTGATAGACTTAGGTGACTATGCAAACAATAGGATGATGCTAAGATAATGCGGAATATAGATGAACAATAAAGTAAACACGTCACACACACGAACACAAGAATTTAGCGAGGTTCGGCTAATCTTTGCCTACGTCCTCGTGTGACCTCCTTGAGAAATCACTAGCACTATGAAGATAACAAGATTACAAGAATTTATGTAGAATCCTGACCTAATCCCCAAACCCTTGCTCACGATCTCTCAAATCACTCTTTTGCTCTTATACCCGTGTATGACTTCTTTGTTTACTGCTGTCTTGTTTTTCTGTGTGTATGTAAGGACTCCTAAGAGGCCTATTTATAATATATAGGACTTAGGTTACACTCCTTAGAATATTACAATTCCTATTCCTCTTTGGAGATGGAAAGATAACTTATTTCCTAATCTCTAGAGGGCTATGGAATACTTTTCCTAATCCTATATGGAAACACTAGATTAACTTGGAATCCTAGTTAAACTAGTATTCCTGGTCAAACACTAATTCTTGATATTTGCCGAGCCAATTCTTCAACAGTATAAACAATAGTTAATAACCTCAAAATATCCATGATTTTAATGAGAAAAAATGCCTTACAACCTAACTATACTCCAACACTATTCGTCTTTTTCCATTGGTAAAACAGAAGCAAGATCAATTATTTATTTTCAAAAATTGATTAAAGGAAATTCTTAGATTGAACTACGAATCGCTCAGTTACATCATACCATTTAGCTTAACAAGCCAATAAACAAACACATTGACACTTTCCCATACTCAGAGTGCTAATACCCAAAAGCTAAAGGAACAGAAGAACAAGAGGAAAAAGCAGAAAGTAGAAAAAAAGTGATCCAAACAAGTACGAGCTAAACAGAAGTAATTACAGAGAAGATAGCTGAATCTCAGTCAAAAAGGAGCTATCTTAACTAAAATATGCCATTTTTTGGAAGATAAATTTTTTTTTATGAAATTTAATGAATGATAAATCCATGACTTCGAATTTCAAGCGCTGGAGTTTCAGTTAAATTAGGTATACGCGGAGGTAATTCTGAATAAGGATCTCTGAGATTGAAGCGTGAAAGCTGAAAAGCATGAATCAGATTAAAAGGGAAGGAAAAAGTGCTCACGGAATTTGAAGAATCCGCATCGGTTCAGATCGATTCGCGTACTTTGAGTTTGAAGAGTTTCCTTTTATGAATAAACAAACAGTCGCAGAGCGAGAGCGAGAGAGAGAGAGAGAGAGAGAGAGAGAGAGAGAGAGCGTGGGGTGTGAGTGTGCGTTGTGCTTCAATCGTTTCCTTGCTCTAAACACGACGTCGTTGCGTCTCCCATAAATCCAGAATATGACCAATGACCAATATGGTGACCCCTCAAACAACTATTTGGATTTTTGCGACCAGGATTACTATTCCAATGGATGATCTCAGATTGGGCTCCAGTTTTGAATGAGATTGATTTTTTATTTATAGGTTAATAGTATCATTTTTTTAAAAAAAAAAAAAAACCTATAAGAAGAATTCCTAGAAAAAGTAAAAAATTTAAGGTACACTAGAATTAAATTAAGTCCATGGTTTAACCTGAATCAAACACATGATCCAAAAGACTAATTCAAAGATCAATATAGCATAAACTAAACGTAGGTCTAGTCCAATTAAGGGCTTAGACCAACACCAAAGCCCAAGATCCAACAATGCATATCCAATTTCCCAAACTCTACAAGCTCGCCAAACTCTGTTAGGCCGCCATTGAAAGCCAAGAATGCAACCACCTTCTTGGTCGCCACGTAGCTACCATTGACGCCACCAGTACAGCTATTGTCCCTGCCAACATCGTAGTCTCAGCCTAGCCCTCTTGAGACCACCTCTGTTACCGCTGATTCAGTATTTGTCGTAGCCTCCCATAAGCCACCATTAAAGCCAACACAAGGTCATCGTCGTAACCAATGCTGCCTCAATACAGCCCCAGTCGCAGCACAAGGTAATAACAGCAGAGAATCACCTCTGTCAAGGAACAACAGCAGTCACAACAAGGTTCGCTCACGCACCATCTCAGCCGCAGCAGCCTGCCCCATGCTTTGCCACAGTCTTAGCATCATTAACACTCCAGCGTTGCCGTCACATTCACCAGCCAAGCCATCGAAGCAGTACGCCTAAAAAACAAGCCACATCGTCGCAGCATGTCCACCATTGATGCATCCGATCTCGAGCCAAAAACAAGGCCTTCCACCCAATGCTAAACCTATTAGATCTCGCTCAAGATATTAACATTGAGATGGAAAATAGAGCCATATAAATGGAAACATCAGCCTACACCACCATTGCCATGATAGAACCGAACCGGAAATAAGAAAGCAAAACAAGGGAAACAGAAAAGAAGAAGGAAGACGAAGAAAAACATAAATAGGAGTTGCAGGGGCTACCAGCTACTAAGCCAAAGCCAAGGTCGGAAGCTAGGGTTGGGAGCTTTGGTTTTGTTCGTATGAGAGAGAATAGATGTTTCAAATAGGTGTTGGTGTATTTCTTGAAATATTGAACTAGTTTAATTTCTCTTTTCACATATAGAGAAGTATAAATTAAGGTTGAAAGTTGTAATAAGAAAAGGACTGACTAAGAAAAAATCGATGACATGATCCATCTGGAAATGACTTTGATAACCATGCAAGAATTTACTCCCGTCTGAAATCTCAACTAATGTACTTGAAATACCCTTAGGACTTGCACAATAAACCAAGGACCTGGCAAACAAGGGATGAACATTGATCGTCTCAGTAAAATCATTACAATATACGAACTAAACATACTTCGTCCTCTTGGGATCACCGTCCACACCAATCCACTAACCCCGATCAAAAGTACAATCTAGTATTTCTGCTTTTTCCTAAAACCTAACCTGATATCTCGGCTCTCTCGACTCTACCCAAGCCCAAAGCTGATTCCTCATAGCCTCAATCCGACCACCTACTCGTACAAGGACATCATTATTCAACTCCCAAAACTAAGGGAATTCCACAGGTACTTTAACTAGGAACTTCGACACTTTAGACACTTAAAACTATCTCTAAATGGTGTCCAATTGTATCACAAACTATACCAATGGATCTGTTAAAAATATCATTAAAAAAATCTACTTACAAGAGGTATTTCCTAGAAAAGCAAAAAATTTAAGGTACACTAGAAATAAATTAAAAGTTCATGGCTTAACCTGAATCAAGCACATGATCCAAAACACTAGTTCAAAGAACAATATAACCTAAACTAAACATAGGTCGAGTCTAATTAAGGGCCTGGACCAACACGAAAGCCCAACAACCAACAACGCATATCCAATAATCTAGAGTCTACAAGCTCCCCAACCCCTAGCCTTTGTTAGGCTGCCATTAAAAGCCAAGAATACAGCCACCATCGTGGTTAACACGACCTATCCATCTCGATTCTCCTGGATAATCGTGGGATGTCCATGCTCCCGTCTAGCACCACGTGCCAGACCAAGGATACAACTGTAACCCGCTCGGGGTTACCCAGAGTATGCTAGGATCCGTGGCTGCATGTGATGTCTCGATCTCTGCTACAACCCACATCCGTGATCAACTCGAAGAGTATTAAAAACCATTAAAACTGTGAGTGAACAAAAACAACAGTTTATAAAAACCATTTATCGAAATACACTTATACCTTTCACGAAAAGCATGCATGCATCATAAAATAGTTTGTTAAATATCTATCCGAAAAAACGATGTATTGCTTTTCAAATCAAATCCGATAAAAACATGGCTCAACCAAAGCCATTTCCTCAGTAAGGACTCAGCCTAAAACCAAATCATACAAGGTCTCAGCCCAAATAGAAAACAAGTACAGGGCCTCAGCCCAAATCAAATCACATAGGGGACGTCAGCCCCACTAGAAAACCATGTGGGAACTCAGCCCATCATTATCTCAGTGTCAGTCACAATTATAATCCCAGCACAAGTACAAATAAGCTCAGGACCGCTCAAAATCCTAGCATGTCACCGTGAACACATCACCCGCCGCAATCTCGGAGAGCAACAGCACTCCTAAGTCGAGCCTCCATGGGCCGACGCCTCTAGCGAGTGCTCGACAAAAGGTAGTTCACTGTGACCTCTCCGGAAGGAACATATCCGCACTCCGAAAGCGAGCGTCATACCACCAGGGACTCTAACCCAAAAATCATCGTCGACTGGGACTCTAACCTAAAAATCCTCAATAGGGCCATAAGCCCGAAATATCACCAAATGGGTAACAGCCCGAAAACAGTGTCTAACGACACTTCACATCCTAGGAATCCTCAAATCTTATCAAATCCATAACTATATCTCATGCCCGAAATATCTTTCATAAATCTCATAACTGGGTCACAACCCGAACTCTAAGTCAAACAATAAATCAACTGGGTCATACGCCCGAATGATATTTACAAATCTGAAAACCATTTCACATTTCCAAAATCCTTTTTGTCAAAGAATAAATCAAATAGGACTCACGCCTGAATACCGATTTCACACATCTTCGTAAAACCATCAAAATCACATAAAACCCATGCACGTAACTTACTCGGCTAAAGCACAAACATCATATAAAACAGAAATCTCGAACTACATGCAATATTTCTTTTTCTACGAAAATGTCAAATCGAAAAGAATCACATGCCCTCAAGGCATCTCAAATCATGTATATAAAACATATAAACATTTATGCATGCATCATAATTCATAAAACAAAGTCCACTCACAGACCGTCCAAGCTGCGACTCGAAATCCAAGTCGTAAGCCACTCAGGGGCCAATACATACTCTTTGGGACCTCCGGACCTGTCCAAATCATACTCAAAGCTTACTAATAACCTATACAAGTCCAAATTATAAACTCCTGGAATGGTCAATGTGTCCCGGACACGGTTCCCTAAGCTTAAAAATTCAATTTGACCTATCAAACGATCTTCGATCGACCTGAAACTACCATCATTGGATTCAGATCGTCGAAACCTTTCGAATGGGACCAATTTAACCTCACAATATGTGCCCACGCCCCCACGCGCGAGTCAAATTTACTGATCAAAAAGTCAACGGTCGGCGGTCAGGGTAGTGACGTTAGCATGACGTCATCTTGACAACTGTCAGATCTGACACATGTCAGACCTGACAAGTGCCACGTGTCAGAAGCCCGTTGGTCAATGTGTCTGACATGTTAGTGACATGTAGCACCATCTGATTGGTCCACGTCACTAACATGTCAGGCTGATTGGGCACTGACCCGTGACTGGGCCACCTGGCCTGACATCTAATATGATGATGTCATCGTCTTCTTCCTCGCGACGGGTCAGGCCCGACTGACTAAATCGGGTCTCACAGACTCGCAACCATTACCTGGTTCTAAAACCCTCAAAACTCAACCGTTTTTATCCTGTTTGTTCCTATGTGATCGTCTGGATCCTAGGAAGGGATCCCTGACCTCAAAATACGAAGAAGGGGTCTGAAAATACCTGCTCGAATCCAAACATGCACGACCTATTTTCCGGTATCCTCCCTGAGCTACTCTGTCGTCCTCATCCTCTATTTCCAATCCCCAGAGACTTGTATAAAGACCAAGAACACAACCCAAGCCTTAGATACAACCCCAAACGTTCAAAACCCAAATTTCGAATTTCAACTTAAACGGGTTGTGGGTATTACCTTTTTTGAGTTTTCCTCAGCCGGTCATAGAGGCTCCGTCGTCTCTCAGTCTCTCAGTCTCACCCTCAATCTCGCTCAGCCTCTCTGTGGCCTCATATCGAAGGGAAATGGAGAGGGGAATAGGTTTTGGGGTTTCGGGTGTTTTGGATCGAAATGGAAGGGAAGGAGGTGCAACTGCATGTATATGAGAGAGGGAAGCAATGGATGAGTGACACTTGTCACTCATCCATTGAGCCTGAACACAAATATCTGGGCCCACTAAATGACACGTTTATTTGCCTCGTAAAATGTGCAATAGTACTTGAAACTTTCTCGTACGATGTTCGATTTTAACGTGTCGCGTGTCTACTGCCTACTATCGTCTCAAACTACGTAATAGTCCTCGATCCACGTGCATTAGACCTCCCAGGTCAAAATTCAACTTTTTACCCTCGTTTATGGGCAAAATCATCGTTTTACCCTGAACGTTTGACAATCCTCGACTAATTCCTGATTTGTCTCACTGATCCGTAATTAGTTCTTAATTAATCTCGTAAATTTAGGACGGGTCGTTACAATCTTCCCTCGTTAAAAAAATTTTTCCTCGAAATTCAAACTGACCCAATTCCACAACCAAACGGTGGAAATCCCATCCTGCCTCCTACTAGGGGCACGTTCGTGTAATCATACGTGCCCGATAACAAACCACAGTACGCACCGGTACACAACGTCACCTAACGTGAACCCCAATCCATCAGTCAATGCTGAAACTCAGCTTATTCCTCTATGACCGTATCCAACAACCTCGTGACCAACCGTCACCGGAAGCTTTCAAAGCTTCAAAACTCAAAAGTCACCAACCAAGTCTTGATTCCCAAATCTCGAGAATCCACACGTCAGGTCGTAAGTCTCACTCGAGACATTGATACTCCTCGATCTCACCCGTCACTCACTCCGACAAGTCGACTATAATAAGCTGACATCTTATTCAAATTTTCAGCCTGACGATTCTTCTCAGATGACAACCCATACTGACATCTCATGTAGGATGCAATCTTCGAACTCTACTCAACCTCTACTCATATTGTAAATTACATGTCCTATCTCACAAGACGTTTTCCCAACATCCAACACACTTACGATGTTCTATCATGTCCATCTGGCAACTCACAGATCCACTGTGCTGCTGTTGCGCAACTTTGATCTTGACTCGCTATAGATTCCCATCAGAATACCTTGTGTCATAACCCGACCCATCTAGCACAATATTTTCTGCTTTGGGCCTAGCCCTCACGGTTTGTTTTCGGGGAGCTCGCGTGCAACTTCCCTGTAGGTCACCCATCATGGGATTGCACTAGCCACAACTCTCTTAACTTTGGAGTTCCAATAGAACCCAAAGCCACTGAGCTCCCAAAAGCCCTTGTGTTAGATAGATATGTGCCCACACATATAAGGAACTTCAATTTTCCCTCCCCAAGCGATGTGGGATTGTTCACCGATCTTGCCTTTTCAAGTTCATGAGTCTTACTCATCGTTCATGCTTTTCAAGCTCACGGGTCTTGTTCACCATTCTTGCTTCTAAGATCGGGTCTTATAATGCACCCCCCTTGGAACCTAGCATCCTCACTGGCACACTTCCGGTCGGGGTCCGGCTCTGATACCATTCTATCACGAATCGACCCATCTATAACAATATTGTCTGATTTGGGCCTAGCCCCCACGATTTTGTTTTCGAGAGCTCACGTGTAACTTCCCAATAGGTCACCCATCATGGGATTGCACCAGCCTCAACTCGCTTAACTTTGAAGTACCAATCGAACCCAAAGCCACTGAGCTTCCAAAAAACCTTATGTTAGATAGATACGTGCCCACACATATAAAGCACTTTACCTTTCCCTCCCAGAGCGATGTGGGATTGTTCACCGATCTTGCCTTTCCAAGCTCAAGGGTCTTGCTCACTGTTCTTTCTTCTCAAGCTCGTGGGTCTTACTCACCGTTCTTGCTTCCAAGACCGGGCCTTACACCTTGCCTCACTAAGAGACTAACTATATGTTGCTCTACTCACTTTCGTGTCCCAACATCCTACCTCGTGTCACTCAGCAACCTATGCTATAATCCTGACTGATCTCGAGTCTCAAGTTGACACCTTACTAATCCTGTCGATACGCCAATCAACATCTCACCCATCCTGGGTGTATCTAGATCCTATCGAATACTTGCTAGCAAAAAATTTCACAACATAAGCACGAGGGTTCCCCTGGCCCATCTTGGCCCTGAGCTCCAAGCTCACAAAATAATCGAACCCTCGCAATCCACTCGGTACTAGCACACAGTATTCAATGCCTGGTCCTCATACTCAACGTACAATTAACATCGGACTCAGTCCGATTACCAAATCATCTCATGTCCCTCTGGGACACAACCTAATGATCGTACCTCATCGATCAAACTGCTCGATCCTCAACAATCATGCCATCCAACATGCACCATTCACTGGTGCGTCCATAACACACAATCACCCAGGCACTACTCATAATCCTAATTAGGGAATACACTCAGGCTATGTCCAACCACGTACCAATTCACACCCCAAACACCGCTCGGAACTGATCCATCCATTACATGGCTAACATGTCAATCATGTTCCAACACTGGAACCTGTCTGCCTGAGCTCTGCACTGGACATACCACATTATACTCAACGTCCTATCTGCATCCTTAAGGTTACCTGACCAACTCCAGAGATAATCCAGTCAGTTCACTAACCAATTTCATCCCTTGGTTCATTTCAAAGGTCAACCGACCTACGTCACTAAGACGTACCAAGGTCATCCACAACCAATACAGTCTCCCCAACTGGAGCGATAACGTACCTGCCAATATCCTACTCAAGGCATCGACTATTCATCTCGATCTTCTCAACCTACTGAGGGTCCACACTAGATCTTTCAGTCAGCATCACATGACCTATGACACATGGTAGGGAATACTTATTTCGTACCAGCTCACTATCATTTATCTGGTCGACACTAACTCCTGAAGTTTCATCAAATTTCCGTAGACAACACTGAGGCTCTCATCAATGACACACCAAGCCGACTGATCCCCAAATCCACTAAGTTAAGTTACATGCTTCTCAAACTCTCAACTCTGTCGGTATCTCCCAACAAGCTGGCTGCAACGTGCGTTACGTATCCAGAAAACCTCATCTGGATGTAGCAGCCACAATACTCTCCGACAACACATTGGGAACTCGAGAACAACCTAAAACTCACTCCAACCTCCCTGGGCTAACTAAAGACATCTCAACACGTCTCATGTCTCTCACGACTATACGACAGGGTGGTCCTGGCCTCCAAGCCGTCACTCACATGGACATCAACTACGTGTCCTAAAACCCAATTTGTCTTAGCTCAAGGCCTTACCTACCTTTTATCATGCCATTTATGCACATCCAATAGGTGATTCCATCACCATACCTGTCGGCATACTAGCTCGCATGTCCCAACTCTATGGGATCAACTCCTGCACCTAGCACTTGTCCAATCCATCCAAGGATAACTAGGGTGCCTGCCACTCATCCAGGCATACGTCGTGCCTTCCGTAAACTAACCGAACTCTATCTCACCGAGCCACTCGGGATCCTCTATGTCTCACTCAGCGATCACTACCACCGTGACTCGCACGTCGGCCACACAAGGCTCAGAGCTCGAAGCAACCCTTGCCCAAGCTCTCTAAGTACACGAACCCCATGACACCTCTGCGTCGTCCATAACCACTTGGTCGTTGTGGAATTCCATTAAACTCAACTCCCTCCGAGATGCCACATCCTCACTCGAGTCTTGCTCTTAAGACCCGACCCAAACCGATAAAGCCTCACTGCCTCAATGGTCATCGCAGTCATCGCACTCAATGCGAACTAAATCTAATCCAAAAGCTCTGCCCGTATTGAGCGAAACTCACACACCCATGCACCAAATACAGGGACCTCACCTCTCAGCAACGCGTCGAGTTTTCGTCACGACTAACGAATCTCCATCGGCTCAGTCGTCACCGGAAAATGAGCCTATCTGGATCGATAAGACTTATCCACATCCATTGATAGCAATATCTATCATAAACTTTGTGCAGACCAATCCAAGAAACGCTCCGCTATCGAGACTTCGTACTCATGCAGGAAACTCACCCAATTTACTTACCGCTTAGCGCGTATAACCTACTGATTGTTCCACCCTAGAATCCGATCCACAAGCACCACTTTCCTAGTAACTTATCCAATCATTCTCAATCTAAGGTCCTCCACGACCTCGGCTGCTCACTATAGCATGTCCATCCTAACCGTTCCATCAGTCTCGACTCTGAAAAGTCATCATATGAGGGTAGTTTTTACTCAACCAACCAGTAACCACGATCCAAGGATCCCATCCACTTGTAACTCAACAGCCTCTCGTCGATGGGCCCACAAGAAACTTAGCCCTACTCAGTGTCTAACACTACTCAACCACGACATGGGATGCCATTCCAAAACCCATTCGGGATCCAACATACTAAAACAAGGCATACAATGCCAATCAAAATCCATGGGATACCCTGCCAACAGAATCTATGCCAGACAAAACCCTCAGATAGATTCATTTCCACCTAACTTTCCTATTCCTACCATCACTACCAGGTTGATGATGGGCTGTTCTTATCGTAGAGACATCACATCCGGCACAAACGCAACAATCTGAGAGCAAAAATCTGTTGTGATACCAATTTGACACGACCCAACCTGATTCTCCTGGATTACCGTGGGATGTGCCATGCTCCCTTTTGGCACCAAGTGTCACACCAGGGATACAACTGTAACCCGCTCGGGGTTACTTAGAATACGCCAGGGTCCATGGCGGCATGTAATGTCTCGATCTCTGCTACAGTCCGCATCCGTGATCAACCTGAAGGGTATTAAAAACCATTAAAACTGTGAGTAGATAAAAACAATAGTTTATAAAAATCATTTATCGAAATACACTTATACCCTTCACGTTAAAACATGCATGCATCATAAAACAGTTTGTCAAATACCTTTCCAAAAATCACGACGTATTGCTTTTCAAGTCAAATCTGATAAAAACATGGCTCAACCAAAGCCATGCCCTCAGTAGAGACTCAGCCCAAAACCAAATCATACACGGTCTCAGCCCAAAGAGAAAAAAAGTACAGGGCCTCAGCCCAAATCAAATCACAGAGGGGAAATCAGCCTCACTAGAAAACCATGTGGAAACTCAGCCCATCATCATCTCAGTGTCAGTCACGATTCTAATCCCGGGACGGCTCATTACAACCTACCCTCCTAAAAAGAATTTCGTCCCGAAATTACACAACTAGTTCCCGACACTTAAGGTCTCCAACCCGGTAATCAACACTGGGTCAACAACAACTTCTCCTGGGTTTCCTGTCTATCATCTCCACCTTGGGTATTTCACTCCAACCCCAACTACCAGTTCACCAGTCCTGACACTCTCGCAGTTCCACTAAAACTTCATGGTGTACGCAAAGGAAACTCTATGAACAGAAAACAAAGGTATTTTAAAATACCTCATATAGAGTACCCAACAGAATTCATAGAGTACATCCTCTCGTACTACCACCTCACTTTCCGGAAACCCAACTCGATTCCTAACCCAGAACAATCTAGTCCAAATAGGAACTCCTACCTACTGGCTCACTCTCTCGGCTGCTACTTCGACCACTTGTCGGATAAATCTACAAAGTCCTAAAGGCAAACTCTAGATTGTGGGTTCTCTCCTTCAATAACCTCATATCGATCAGTTATAGTCACCCCTTTCCCGTCCCTTTCGTCATCCTTCAACGGAACTCACCGTAAACTGTAACCTCGTCACTCCAGGTCACCTAGGGTAAGGCCTAACTAGACCCTGAAATCCAACAATAAACACGACAAAACTAAGGATAGTAAAAGTACCTGTCCCCGCACCTGGTACTGACTGAACCTCCTGCTGAGTCATCGAAAACACTTGGGCCTGAGATCCTGAAGGTCTACCACGTCCCCTCGAACTACTAGTGGCACCACCACCTCCTCTAGTGCCCGCTGTCCCTGACGCTGTACTCTGTCCGGGCTCCGCCACTCCTCGGCCTACACCACCTTCCTGTGGTAACAATGGACACTCACGTCGGAAATGACCTCGCTCTCCGCAATAGAAACAAACATCCCGACTAGAAGGAATCGGTCTCCATGTCGACGTAACAGACGTCGCACTAGCTTGCAGAGTCGGCTGTGCTCGATAACCACGGAATCCTGAACTCTGGAAACTACCAGGTCTACCGAAACGATCATCGCCCGCCGACGATGCTCCACTGAAGTTACCTCTCTTCGGTGTCCTCATACTTGAAGCTCACGAAAAAGGTGGCTCCCAGCCTCGTACCGGCAAGCTAGCCTCAACCCTCACTGCATCGTCTGACAACTCTCGGAGGGTAGTAAATGATCCAGCAGTCACTATGGCTCGAAACTCACCTCGCAGGCCCAACTCAAACCTACGGCACTTCTCAGCTTCAGTAGCCACAAACGCAGGAGCAAATCGAGACAACAACTGAAACTTCTGTTCGTACTCAGCCACACTCAGATTCCCCTGTTGGAGCTGCAAAAACTCATCCTCCTTGGCATCTCGGAAAGAACGAGGGTAATACTGATCTAAGAACCTCTCCCGAAACGTCTCCTAGGTCACTATATGGGCATCCCAGCCAGACAACTCGAGGGTAAACCACCACTCGTACGCCGCACCGTCCAGTAAAAATGTAACCAGTAACACTCGATCCTCCGGTGGGCAATGCATTACTGCAAAGATCCGCTCAAGTCTCGTGATCCACCTCTGGGCTTCCTCAGGATCTGCCCCACCACTAAAAGTAGTATCCCCGAACCGCTGGGCTCGCTCAATCGTAGCACTCTCTGTCTCTCTTGCTGCTTCGTCTTCAGGTCGTGGAGAGGGTCTACATCTTGGAGGCATCGTCAATCGCACGCTGAAAGAGGCATAGAAACAGTCAAACAACCTAAACACAACCTCACAGACCGACAAACCCGACAAACTCAACAAACAACCCAACAAACTCGACAATCCTAGGCTCTAATACAAATTGTTAGGACCCACCCCGGTTTCACCCCGAAAACCGAGGTAAATCCTACTCCCGTCTGACACCCCGACACGCACAAAAGTAATGTAACGACCCGTCCCAAATTCCTAGATTATATTAGTGACTAATCACGATTAGTGAGGCTAATCGGTGATTAGTTGAGCGAAATCAGACGAACGAGGTGAAATGACCGTTTTGCCCCTAGGCGTGGGAAAACGTTGACTTTTCAATCGGGCGGTCAAATGGACTTTGACCGAGGACCGTGACGTAGTTCGTGATGTCATGATTTCATAGACAAGTGGCACATTCAATTCCGACGTTCGAGGAGGAAGTTATGACGTTCGGAAGTTTAGGGGCATTTTGGTAATTTTGGTTAAAAAGGGGTAAAATGTTGAATTTTTGACCAGGAGGTTCGATGGCCGAGGGCCGAAGACCGTTACGTAGATAACGACGATATGAATCCATAGACAGGTGGCACGTCGAATTCGGACGTTCGACGGAGAAGTTACGGTTCACTGAAGTTCGAGTGCACTATTGCACGAATTACGACATGAGTTCACTTTTGGACTCTAGTGGGCCCAGATATTTGTCCTGATGCCCAATGGATGAGTGACAAGTGTCACCCATCCACTGGACATCATTTTCTCTTCATGCACATCCATCCATCCTCCTACATCGATCATTTCCCATTTTTCCCAAAACCAAAACCCGATCTCACCCTCGCCCTTAAACCACAACCCATCCATTCGATCATGATGAGAAGCTAGAGAATGAGAGAGTGGTTGAGGAGGCAGAGGATGGTGGTTGAGAGTGGCTGGACCGCCATACACGGCGGAGAAGACAGGTAACCCGATTACCCGATTAATGCCCATTTTTCCATTATTGTGAATATGACGTTATGGTTCGTTGTGGGTGATTGGGAGATGATTAGGGAGTTGCTAGGGACATTTTAAGAGGATTTGGAGGGTGCTTCACGGCGAAGGAAGGCTAGAAGGTGGCCGGGAAAAACAGGGACCGTGGGAGGTGATTTTTATGGATCGATTTAGGAGGTTTTTTTTAGTTTGGTTAATTGGAATAGATTGGAAAGGAGAAAATAGGATTTTTAGGATTGAAATGGGACAAAACGGACGATATTTGAGGGAGGAACCAGGCCGGACCGGTCACGCCGGTCCAAGAGAACCAGTGAACCGGCCAGACCCGGTTCGATCGCTGAGGACGATGCACTGTTCACCGGCGCGTGAGCCCAGGCGCAGGGGCCTTTGGGCGGCGCGTGGTAGCACGTGGTGGGGTTTCTGGGGATGTGTTCAACACATGAAATCTTCTATTCGATGTAACGAACATTTTGGGACTGGTTTCGTGTCGATCGGACACCGTCTCGATATGTTTCGGGGCATCGGAAGGTTTAGGTTCGGTTTTAAAAATAGTTAGAAAATCGAGAAAATTATGGGACTTCAATGAGAGGTTAATGAGGCTATTAGTAACCCTCTAAATGAATTTGGACAGGTTTGGGAGTCCCGGTGAAGGTGATTGACCCAGGAGACGGTTATGGCACGTGTATCGAGGCGCGGCTTCGGACGGTCTGTGAGTGGACCTTGTTTTCTAAATTGGTGCATGCATAAATGTTTATTATATGTTTTAAATACTTGTTTGTGATGCCATGAGTGATTTTGGATGTGTGGTTACGTATAGGCACATATTTCGAGGTTTCGACCCTATACGGTGCCTATACGGGGATGTATGTCTTTATTGGTCTAAATGAAATGGTTTTGGATTTCCAAAAGGATAATGAATGTGATTTGATAATGTTGATTTGGATGTTTGTGAATTATACGGTTTCACGTATTTCGAGGCGATTTACGTGCTTGCACGTAAATCGAGATTTTTCGGTTTTACACTGATTTTCCATACTTATGGTTTTGGATATGATTTCATGAAATGGTTTTTATGAGTCATGACGGTTTATGGGAACCGGCATGAACCCTCGAAAAGGATTTTATGGATTATGACGGCTTATGGGGGCCGGGCATGAATCCTAGAAAGATTTAAAGAATGATTTCAAAAGGTTTTCATATTCCATCATTTATATATGATTGTCTCCTCCGGGGAGGATCGTTGGCCTGGGTGGACCCCGGAGTAGTCACGGAGCACTGACTGAGTGGAGTCGCCCCCCAGTTGGGTTCCTTACTCTCAGGATGGGCATGGTTCGTTACCTCCAGGGAGGGTCATTGATCTACGGACATTGACCTGGGTGGACCCTAGAAAGACTTGGGTTTGAGACCCCGGTTAGCACACGTGTAGCTTTATTTTACCGTGACAGGTTCTGGATATGAATATAATGGATAAACATGATTTCAATTAGTTTGGGAAATTATGTTTTATAATGATAAATGGATTTGGGGCTGAGACCCTAATTATGGTTGTTTAAACATATGTGTTTGAATAAATGGTTTTACTATGCATGCATGCTTTTTAGTGAAGGGTATAAAGGTCTTTTATAAATATGTTTTACGAAACTTATTCCTTTTTGTCCACTCACAGTCTTTCTATTTTTAATACCCTTCAGGTTGACATCGGATGTGGAATGTAGCAGAGACCGAGATATCACATACCTCCTCCGGATCCTGGCGTACTCTAATAGCCCGGGAGGGCAAAGGTCGGAAATATCCCTTGTCTGACACTTCGTGTTAGACGGGAGCAGGGTCATCCCGCGTTAATCCCGACGGGATTGGGATGGGTCCTGTCAAGTAAACTCACTCTAAACCACCAAAGTACACAGTCAGACGCAGGAGAAACTATATGAAATATCCCGAAGTCAAAGGTTTACACACCATAGTACTAAATACAAAAGAAAGAAAACCGATAAACTAGATACACGCACACGAAAAACTTAAAACACTCCGGGGTCGCTCTTGTGACTTCTATGCCTCCGACGCTGCCTCGACGTCACAACCCTGCACTAGCTCCACGACCTGGAGGGCAATTTAAAACAGAAGGTGTGAGTGGACCATAAATAAGAAAAGAATTTCCGAAAACCATTTCATAACAAAACCAGGGTTTTAGCCCTCCGTTTTAAAATCACTTGCATAACCCAGTTATCAAAACAGTTATAAATCACGTAAAGATCATCATAAAAACATTTACTGAATCATTATAAAAACAGTTACAGAACTCATATCATAAGCATCATAAAACTGTATCATAAAACATAAATACCAAGCCATCATCATCCGATCAAACCTGCTGGACCTATCCGAGTCTTTAAACTCCCGAGTCTTTAAACTCAATCCAGACCTCAATAATATCCGAGTCTTTAAACTCAATAGGCCTACGGGGGAAATATCAATATATCCGAGTCTTTAAACTCAATCCGGGTCCGTCCCCCGTCAAATATAATCCGGGTCTTTAAACCCAATAACCAGATCCAGCAAATCCAATCAAAACCATTTGAAAACAATTTCTGAATCCACTTCCAAACTCGAATCCGAAATCACTGGTCTGAAGCCCTTCCGGCATCCAGAACCGTCATTCCGAACCCAAATCCAGAAATCCACTTTTCCGACTTTAAAACCAAAGCTCGCTTTCCGAAATCCGATTTTAAAATTAAAAACCTTGATCCTCAAAATCATGTTCCAAAATCCCTTTAGAATCATTAGAAATCATTTATCATTTGCAATCCCAAAACTATAACATCAAAATCAGGAATCAACTGTTTATCGTAAAACGTGCCAAACACGTTATTTCTCGAAAAACGTGCAATTATGTAAAACCAACATAGCATATTCAATAATCGTGAAATCACATATAAAACCATAAAACAAGTAATTAAAAGCAGTTATGCATGCTCAAGTTAAGAGAAAGGGTCCACTCACAATCACCGGCACGTTACTCGCGCCCCGTACGTCCCGTACATTCCTCAGCTTCCTCGAGAAATCCCGATCATGTCAACAATCACCCAAGAACGTTACTAACACGTCTACGAAGGTCCACCTCATTTTCCCCAAAAATCCCCTGGTCTTAAACGTAACGAACCGGAACCCTAAACCTTCACCTTCACGGAACTAACCTCAAACGACGTCTGATTAACCCGAAACCTATTCCAAAGGATTCGTCACAACACCTAAATCAAAAACCATGTTGACCGTTTTCCCAAACACCGCTGCACGCGCCCCCACGCGCCCCCCAAAGTGGTTGCGCGTGGGCCTCACGCGCCTTCACATAGAGCACTGTTCACCTTCGTCTACCTCGCGTGAACCGGTCTGAACCGGCTTTCTCGGTTCACTGCCGTCCCGTCTCCGTTTTCCTCCCTTTCTTCACTAGCTTCTTCGTCCAGTCCTAAGAAACCTACCCCCATCACTCAAATACCACGACACAGCCCCTAAGTCGTCGACTTAAACTCGAAACCAAAAACCCGAACAACCTCTGTTTCCTATTCCGGCCACCCAAGTCTTCCCCCGTCACGGTGGCGACACTAGACGCTTCCTAGGACCTCCGTGAGCCTCACCCAACTCACCAAAATCGTCGACTCAACCCCAGACTTCACAACTTTTGGTTTGACATTCGCGGCCAAAACAGAGTAAATCACGGGGAGAAGAAATTACCTGTCGTCGACCGCCGCCGTGCTCACCGCCGCACTCCTTGGAGGTCACAGAGTCCTCCCTAGCTTCCCTTCGAGTTCAATTGAACCGTACACGGCCACACCAGCACCACGAGCTCTCACATCTTCTCTGTTTTTCCTGGTTTTCCCGTGAACTCCCACTTCACACACACACAACCACTGCACCTCCCAACCTTCTCCCTAGCTCTCTTTCATCCTTTGGTCACTCCTCACTCACCAGAACACACCAACACTCACGATCACCTCTCAATTTTCTCTCAAGCTTCCTCTCTGTTCTCTCTTCTTCGAACACATACACGGGCACACACACCTGCACGATTTGAAACACCCGTACACTCACTAGAACCCTCTATCCAAGCCCCACGTGTCACCATCCCCTCAAGCCTCACACAAAAATCTCCTCACTGCCCTGGACACTTGACCAAATCCGGCTGCACCAAGCCCAAAGTACAAAAGATCAAACTGCCCTTCTTTTAAACCAAAATTACGATAATGCCACTACCTTTCTAAACCCGTAACTCACGCATCCTAACTCCGATGAACACGTGCCGCTTGTCGTTGAACTCAGGACGACGAGATCTACCTAACTATCCTAAGCCAACGTGTCAAAACTCGGTCGTACGAAAAGTCAACTTTTTTCCCTAATTTTAGCCAAATTACGAAAGTGCCCTCAACCTTCCGAACATCATAACTTCCTCCTCGGAAGTCGGAATCGGGCGTGTCACCTGTCTACGGATTCGTGACATCCCGAACTACATCACGGTCAATAGTCAAAGTCCATTTGACAACCCGAACTCAAAGTCTACATTTTGCCCCCTAGGGGCAAAATCGTCATTCTACGCTAACGGACCTATCGGAACCAAGTAACCACCAACTAAGCTCACTAATCCCATCTTAAACACGATCTTAATCCTAATTCAAGGGACGGGTCGTTACACTCTAACTCGGAAATCCTCAATAGGGCTAAAAGCCCGAAATATCACCAAATGGGTCGAAACCCAAAAACCGGTGTCTAACGACACTTCACATCCCAGACATCCTTGAATCCTATCAAATCCACAACTAGGTCTCATTCCCGAAATATCTTTCATAAATCTCATAATTGGTCACAGCCTAATACGTCTCACGTTTGACTATACTCTAAGTAAAACAATAAATCAACTTGGTCATACACTCGAAAGATATTTCCAAATCCAAAAACCATTTCACATTTCCAAAATCCCATTTGACTATCATTTGAGTCAAAGAAAAAATCAACTGGGACTCACACCCGAATACCGATTTCACGCATCTCCGTGAAACCATCAAAATCACATAAAACTCATGCACGTAGTGTACTCGGCCGAAGCCCAAACATCATATAAAACAAAAATCTTGAACTACGTGCAATATTGCATTTTCTATGAAAATGCCAAATCGACGAGAATCACATGCCTTCAAGGCATCTCAAATAATGTATATAAAACATATAAAACATTTATCCATGTATCATAATTCATAAAACAAAGTCCACTCACAGACTGTCCAAGATGCACCTCGAAATTCGCGTTGTAAGCCACTCAGGGGCCAATACATACTTCTCTAGATGTCTGGACCTATCCAAATCATATTCAAAGGTTACTACTAACCTATACAAGCCCAAAATATAAAAACCCAAAACTTCCGGAACGGTCAACGTGTCCCGGACATGCTTCTCTAGGCTAAAAGTCTTAATTTGACATATCAAACGATCTTCGATCGACCTGAAACTACCAACATTGGATTCAGATCGTAGAAATCTTTCAAATGGTATCAATTTGACCTCGAAATACATGCCCATGCGCCCCCATGTGTAGGTCAATGTTGCTGATCAAAAAGTCAACAGTCAACGGTCAGGTCAACGTTGATGTCGCTACTGACATCAGCATGATGTCATCCTAACAACTGTCAGATCTACCACGTGTCAGACCTGACAAGTGCCATGTGTCAACAACCTGTTGGTCCATGTGTCTGACATGTTAGTGAGACATGACACCATCTGATTGGTCCACGTTACTAACATGTCAGGCTAACTTGGCAATGACAAGCGACACGTGTCGACCGGTGACTGGGCCACCTGGCCTGACATCTGACATGATGACATCATATGATGACATCATCATCTTCTTCCTTGCTACGGATCCGACCTGAATGACTGAACCGGGTGGCGTAGACCTGCGACCTTGACCTGGTTCTAAAACCCTCAAAGCTCAACCGTTTTTTATCCTGTTTATTCCTATGTGATTGTTTGGATCCCAAGAAGGGATCCCTGACCTCAAAACACGAAGAAGGGGTCTAAAAATACCTGTTCGAATCTAAACATGCATGACCTATTTTCTAGCTTCGTCCCTAAGCTGCTCAGCTGTCCTCAGCCTCTGTTCCCGATCCCCAGAGACTCGTAATGACACGAAGAACACAACCCAAGCCTTAGATACAATCCTAAACATTCAAAACCCAAATTTCAAATTTCAACTTAAACGGGTTATGGGTTTTACCTTTTTCAGGTTTCCTCAGTCATTCACGGAGGCTCCGTCGTCTCTCAGTCTCACCCTCAATCTCTCTCAGCCTCTCTGTGGCCTCAGGTCGAAGGGAAATGGATAGGGGAATAGGTTTTGGGGTTTCGGGTGTTTTGGATTGAAATGGAAAGGGAGGGGGGTGCAGGTGCATGTATGTGAGAGAGGGAAGAAATGGATACTTGAACACAAATATCTGGGCCCACTAAATGACAAATGTCTACTTGCCACATAAAACGTACAATAGTACCTGAAACCTTCCGTGACCCGTAACTTTCCCGTACGATGTCCGATTTTGACGTGCCACCTGCCTACGGACTCGTATCATCTCAAACTATGTAACAATCCTCTGTCCACGTGCATTGGACCTCCCGAGTTAAAAATTAACTTTTTATCCTTGTCTAGGCGAAAAATTGTCTTTTTACCCTGAACGCCCGATAATCCTCGACTAATTCCCGATTTTTCTCATTGATCCTTAATTAGTTCTCAATTAATCCCATAAATTTAGGACGAGTCATTACAGTGGTCGCCTCGTAACTGCCATAGCCGCCACCAACACAGCCATTGTCCTTGCAAACATAGTAATCTCAACACAGCTCTCTTGAGGCCACCTCTATAGCCACTGCTTCAGTAGATGTTGTAGCCTTTCATAAGCCACCATCAAAGCCAACAGGCGGCCACCGTTGCAACCAACGTAGCCTTTGCACAACACTATTCGTAGCACAAGGTAATAAAGGTAGAGAATCACCTTCTTCAAGGCACAATGGTAGTCACAGAAAGGTCCACCCACACACCATCTTAGCCACAACAGCTTGGTCTAAGCACTACCGCCACATTCACCAGCCAAGCCACCGAAGCAGTACGCCTCAAAGCACGCCCCATCGTCGTAGCATGCCCACCACTGATGCATCCGATCTCGAGCTAGAACACGGTCTTCTATCTAATGCTAAACCTATTAGATCTCACTTAAGATACTAACATTGGGCGAAAATGAGAGCCATATCAATGACAACATCGACCCACGCCACCATCGCTATGAAAGCAGTGAAATGGAAACATGAAAGCAAAACAGGGGAAAAAGAAGATAATAAGGAAGAAGAAGAAAAACAGAAATAGGAGTTGAAGGGGCTACCACCGAGTTAGCCAAAGCCTAGGTCGACAGCTAAAGTTCTAAGCTTTGGTTTTGTTTGCAGGAGAGAGAATATGGGTTTTCGATAGGTGTTGGTGTATTTCTGGAAATATTGAACGAGTTTGATTTCTCTTTTAACATATAGAGAAGTTTAAATTAAGGCTGAAAATCGTAAAACGATGACATGATCCATCCCAAAATGACTTTGATAACCATGCAAGGTCTTACTCCCGTCTGACATCTCAACTAATGTACCCAAAATACCTTTAGCACTTATGTAATAAGTCAAGGACCTGTCCGACAATGGATGAACATCGATCATCTCAGTAAAATCATTACAATATACAAACTAAACATACTTCGTCTTCATAGGGTTACCGTCCATACCAGTCCACTGACCTTTATGAAAAGTATAATCTGGTATTTTTGCTATTTCCTAAACCCTAATATGTTATCTTAGCTCTCTCGACTCTACCCAAGCCCAAAGTTTATTCCTCTGAGCCTCAATCCGACCTCCTTCTAATACAAGGGCATCATTATTCAACTCCCAAAACCAAGGGAATTCCATACGTACTTTAATTAGGAACATCGACACTTTGGGCACTTAAAGTTATCTCTAAACATTATCCAATTGTATCATAAACTAAGCCAATGGATATGTGACGTCAAAAGCATCAAAATTCAAGATAACTGAACTTTGAGGAAAATGTCGCATGTGCTAATGGATAGTTTGCGACATAGCTTCATGCGCCAGGATCTACAATTGCAAGCGTATTCGCCTCCAACCTCGCATCGGGTTGACCCGGTTTGCTACAATCAGGTCTCGACCTAGGTGACTCAACTCGGTTCTAATTCATTGAATTCTCATACACTACATAGCTTTTTAGGTTAAATCTTTGATGCCATACGTATGCTAATACAATTTGAGATAAATGGTTAAAGACTTAATTGTTTTGTTTATTGTTTTCAAAAGAAAAATGAGTTTCAAATCCTTAGTTTGTTGTGATGTTTACTAGGGGCTAGCAAGGTTTAAGTATGGGGGAATTTGATAAGCACATATTTCATCACCTTTTTATCCCAGTTTCCTTTGCATTTTACTTTGTTATATCCCTAATCTTACCATTTCTCACTTGTTTTAATGTTTTTAGGTACTAATCCAAGAATGTGGAGTAAAGAGGTTAAATTGAAGCAAAACCACATAAGCTATCAAGAATGGGCCAAGATTAATAAATATTAGATCAATATTCTTCAAGATGGGCTAAGACTATGTCCATATGTGCACGAAGGCTCAAGATTATGCCAAGATTCGTTCTTGGAGAAGCCCAAAAGAAGAAGTGGATTAAAAGTTACAAAACAGAAATCTGCCTATGCAAATCAACCCACTTCCACGTACCATTGTGAACATCTTAGATATAATCAGAATGTGATTAAGGTATGGTTGGAAAGATCTAGAAGTCTAGTTTTCAAAGGTCGAGAATTAGTAAAATCGGAGTCCTTCAACCACGGGAAATCCTGTTTTGGTGAGGCATAGTTAGGTTGCTCGAGTAGGATTACTTGTTCTACTAGGAATTGAATCCTTACACGTTTTCCAGCTGTTCAAGATCAAATTCTCATGCTTCTAGGAGATTTTTACTGTATGAATTAAAGGGAAGTTGCATGGAAATATCAACGGTTGTGTGTAATTCCCAAAGACAATTCCTTGCAGCACAATGATGAAAATTACGGCTAATAAGGTTTCCTTATAGTTTAGGATTTTTTTTCCTTCTTAATTAGGATTGAGCTAGGGTTATGTCCTATGCCTATAAATACTTAAGCTTTTCTCATTAGTTAAGGGTCGCCCATTCTTGTATCAAAACTCTACTTAACCAATTTTCCCTTTCCCTAAATTTGAGACCTCACTTACAAAAGACTATAGCACCATACTCCACCATAAACTACCTTCTTTCGTGACATATATGGCTATTTCTTGAGTGTCTCACCAAAAAGTGTTCAATCACTTGGCATCTATAGGGCTAATTCTCGAAGATCAAAAGTGTAACATGACCTCTTTACCATGTGGTCTTCTTTTGTATTTCATTATCAAATTGATGGGTTGATTATTAAACTTATTTTGGTCTTATAATTTGTATTAATTTCAGTAATCTTCCATGTGTTCTAATATTTTAGCTTTTGGTATACTTGTATGTTTGTACTTAATGCTTGAGTAGATATTAGGCTAATTCCCGAGTTTAGATCATTGAAAGTGTATAGGGCTAATTCTCGAGCACGTATTTAAGATAATATGCAAGTATCTCGTAAGGCTAAGGTTATATAATTTCGTAGATTTTGAAGTTAATATAATTTATGAATGAGTTAGGTAAAGGAAAAGACAATCAATTGTAAATAATAGATTAGGTTAGTTTAGGTTTAGGTTTAGTTTAATTATGTAGGACTTTAAAATCAATTTCTTATCCCTATTCTATAATCCAAACGTTAATCATACTAACGTACCCTCAATCCCCGGTTTAGAATGATCCTTATTTACCAATGCTACATCTACAAAAAAAAAAGATTTTTAAATTGCATGTGTTTTCAATAACTGTTAATTTAATCTTTAGTTTTTGCGTATCAGTGCCATGTGGCACGTGTTAGTGGATGCCACGTGGCAGTGTTGCTAGATTGTGTCAGGTGACACATGAACAAGGCTAACGTCAACGGCTGATGTCAGCAGCTGAGGTCTTCAGTGCTGACCTGCCATGTGCGAATTTTGACCGACGCTGGTGGGCGCATGGCCTCAAATTTTGAGGTGAAACTGGTCTTGTTCAAAATATTTGACGTCTTATATCCAATAGTGGTGGTTTCAGGTCAATTGGAGGTCTTTTGGTTCATGTTTTGGAGATTTTTCGTGGTTGTAGGTGGAGGCTTCAGATTGGATTACAACTCGGGTTTTGGGCGAGCGGCGGTACTATGAGTGTACATTTTCTGTCATAATTGTGATGCATGCATATTTACATATTTTCATGGTTTTATGACATGATTTGGATGTCTATGATATGGTTATATGGTATTATTTGATTTCTAGATAATTGCTGGGTTTTTGGTATATATATAGAATATATATATATTATATATATATATATATATTGTAACACCCCGGAAATTCAAGGATTATAATATTGTAATTTAATGTATGAATTGACGTTTTTACCCTTGTGAATGGTATGGCCAAATTGTTGACTTTTTGATTTGTGGGTCAACTGGACTTTGACCAATGACCATGACGTAGTTCGGGACGTCACAAGTCCATAGACAGGTGGCACATCCAATTTGGACGCTCAGGGAAGAAGTTATGACTATCGGAAGTTCAAGGGCATTACCGTAATTTGGACTTTAGGGGGGGAAATGTTGACTTTTCGTTTGGCAACTAATTTTCACATAACTCAAGGATCGTTAGGTAGGTCTCGATGTCCTGAGTCCGTAGACAGGCGGCACGCCGAAATCGGACTGTGTATGGCTGAGTTACGGGTCAAGAAAGTGAGGGGCAGTTTGGTAATTATTTGAACCAGGGGCATTTTGGTCATTTTGCCCTGGTCACTGTAGCAACCGCGGGGAACCGATGGACGACACCACCATGTGCGGTGGTTCTATGTCCCAATTGATTAATCAGTGTGTGAGTTGGAAAGCTGGGATTTGTTTAAACCCTTTAGACATCAGCACATGGCTGGATACATCCAGCAAAGCCACAATTTTTAATTTCAAGATCGAAGCCTTTCGGGGAACAATCTCAGTGGACAGATTGGACTTCCACGAGCCTCTGGGACGGCTGAGGTTGTTTAAAACTGATTAGAACGTGAGTGAGCATCACTCTGATGCTGAAAGAACTGAGAACAGGTGAAGAAAACCAGAGAAACCATTTCGGGCAAAATTGGAGGGAAAAATCGGGTTTTGATTTCTGGTGACTGTTGGACCAAACCAAGGCCTGGTTTAGTCTTCTGGGAGTGTTTGGAACTCAACCGCATCGAAAGCTAAGGCCATCAGCCACGGTTGAGCTGGGACGGAGGCTGCCGTCTTCAGAGGAGTTGCAGAGCTTGGGACGACAATCTTCAGGTACTCTCAGACCTAATTGATCGTTCATATTAGTTCGTTTTGATCCTATTATACTGCCTGTGAAGTTAATTGAAGTTTGAATTAGAAACCAGGAAGTTCTGGTGATCAACCCGTTTTGTTGATCACTGGTCGAATGGCTAGTTAAAGGACTTGTCGAGGCAAATTAGTGTCACAGAACTTAAATTGGAAGGATAATAAACATGTTAGGATCAAATTGGATTGAAATCGAGTAGGAATTGATGGGTAATCAACCGGGTCAAGCCGCGGGTGGCAGGCCCATATTACAGACAAACGGGTGAAGGTGGTGACACTGTAGCTACAGTGTCAGGCGCGTGACTTTCACGCGCAGCCACTTTGGGCGGCGCGTGAGGGCGCGTTGGACCTTATCTCCGATCACGATCAACATGACTTTTGTTCCTCTCATCATTCTGAACATTTTTGGTGAATTAACCATGTTGATCTGAGATAGTTTTGATGGGTCAGTTTAGGGCCGGTTATCTCGGAAAACGTGTTGACGGGTTCCCCGAGCCGGTTTCTATTTCAGACTTTTTGGTTAAACGTTTAAGACTTGTAGTGACCCTTACATGTGATTTGGACTAACAGGAATTGTACGATAATCCCGGTACAAGTTCGTACGCGCAGGTTCACCGCGGGATCGTACTGTGAGTGGGCCCGATTTCATTAAAAACTTGCATGCTTAAATGTTTTCCGATTTACTTATATGTTCACATGCTGGAATCAATAAACGGTTTTGATGATATGGAAATCATGGTTATGGCACGTTTCACGGTATTTGGGTTTGAGACCCGTCCGATGAAACTTAAAAATTGGTTTAGATTTTATCTATGTATATATATATATATATGTTTTGCATGTGGATATCAATAAAATGTATTTGGTACTGCACTGTATAGATCCATTCTTATGATACTGTCTCCTCCGGATGAGGTACCCCGGAGTGGTCACGGACGTCTAGAACGTCCAGCGTCTATGACGCTAAGCATCGGGGATGCTGTACCCGAACGGGGTTCGGGGATTGAACTCGGAATTGAGACCCGAGTGGCACGCGTAGCTTTGAGACTATGACCTTATTGGACGTCAGGGACGTCAGACATCGGGGATGTCAAGATCGGAGTGTATAGTGCAGTGGCTAAAATTATGTTTATGGTTTTATTACATGCCTTATGGTGCATATTATATGATTAATGATTTTAAATAATGTTGCATGCATGTTTGGAAAACGGAGGGGTAAATTATATGTTTTACATACTAAACGATTTTATAAACTTGAGTTTCGGCCCACTCACCCTTATTGTTTTGGTAAACCCTCCAGGTCGTGCTAATGAGGTAGATGAGGAACCTGAGGCTGAGGCATAGATCTACTTCCGCGTACCTGATCTCCTGTTTGGTGGTTTGCCCGCAGGTTTATTTTAGAGTCATGCTCGCAATTTGTAATTTGGAACTTTATCCCTTGTCTGACACCGGTTTATTTCGGATTTGATGTATAACTTTATTTGGTTATTTATTCATTTGAACTTTCGAGGTTAAAATTGGAACGTTATTTTGGATGTCAGACGGGAGCAGGGCACGTCCCCATGTGGTCCCAGGGGGATCGGGGCGGGTCCTGTCATATATGGATATTCAATTGTGGTTTCTAGACACAGATTTTACTGGTGGTTTTTGAAACCAGATTTTGGGCTGGTGCCCGAGTTAGAAACGATATTTATGGTATTTTTTGTAACTGTTTTTCCAGTATGGTCATCCTTATGTGATTGAAACACTAATCCGAAGTTGGACTCTGATGATTCCCGATAGACTCGGACGTATTTGGAGTTAGACTCGACACGTACCGACAGAGTTGGACTCAACAAGATCCGTAGTTGTCTACTAGTAGTACAATGGGGATTCTAGTTGGACTAGTAGGCTGGTTGGACCAGCGAGAGGAGGTTTGACCTTTATTGCTTGTTGTGTTCAGAAATTTGCATGATGATTTATAATCGGGGTTTCCAGAGAAATGTGGGCCAAAGGCCTTTATATGTTTTATGTGATTTGGGTTGGACCATGGTTTTTATATATTATTATTTTATTTGAAAGTAATGGTTTATTTAACTATGCATGCATGTTTTATAAAACTGAGAGTTAAATGTTGATTTTGGAAAATGGTTTTCCAAAACTTTATTTTTGTCCACTCACAAATTTGATGGCTTTGGTACTCTCCAAGTTAATCGCAGACGGGGGCTATATGGAGGTTGAGGCATCACATGGTTTTGCATACTCTGATTATCCTGAGTGAGTTGTGAAAGGTATCCCTTGTCTGGCATGGGGTTTGCATTTCTTTTGTGTTGAGGGTACTTTAGTCATTTTATAGTGTTGGTGTTAGATAGGAGCAAGTCCTCTCATAGCAATTGAAGGGGATTACGAGGAGGGTCATGTCACTACCAGTACTAAGGGACTTTGATATGCAACCACATTGTAATCCTCATCACCATGTTGGACCTAACGATATCCACAAATTGACCAATCCAAGTGCGTCAGACTAGTTTCCACTAACTCGAGTGATAGGTCGTTAATTAAGCATTATTTTATATTATTTTATACCATTTATACTTGACTTTTAATATTAAAATAATAAGTAATTAGAGAAAATAATATATTTTGTGGGATTATTATAGAATTAAATAAAGTTTGGAATTTGGAGCATTTTTTGCGAAAGAATCATCCCGATCGGAATTATAACGAAAAAATTATGGACAAAATTCGGTGAAAATATATTAATTAATTTATAATTTAAATTAATTCAATTGCTAAAAAGCCCAAATCATTTTTTGTGCAGCCTAGAAGCCCAGCTCGATGCAATCATCAGTCCGGCCCATCAATTCGCGGCCCAGCCCATCATTTCAAAGGCCTCTGCCATGTCAGATGTCATCGGAAGGAGGCTGCCGAAGTTTTCTTTCATTGTGCGGTGCGCGCCTGCAGAAGCTGTACTGTCGGTTCGGAGCGCGCGTACCGAAATGTCTTTCACCTGTCAACACATCAGCTGCTACTCCACCCACTCCCGGCAGCCCTGCTCTGCCGAACCTACTTTCATTTGTCAGCGCACGCCTGACGATTCCCACTGCCCCATTCAGCGCCCGACGCGCTACCTGCCCTCTTTGTTTCAGCAGGCCCTCGCCAAATACCATCCCTGCTCCAACTGCTCCATTTGGTGCAGTTTTCCAACACTGATTTCACCTAAAAATCATCATTAATCTCCATTTTTCATCATTGCAATTGTATTTATTTCTATGGTAATTTTTATTTATTTTATTTTATTTTTGGTAGCTTTTTCTCCCTATAAATAGGGGTTCATTTCACTTGTTTTGGAAGACTTTGTTTTGAGACACATTGTGAGCCTTCTTTAGGAGAAACTATGGTAAAATATTTCCAATACAAATTCTAAGAGTTCAAGTCCGAATTTCACTTGTTTTATCCTTTCCATCTTCACAAGGTTCCAACCGTTGTTCGATGTTCCTTGTGAAAAACAATCCATTGTTTTCATCAATTCCGAAAGTGTAACATTTGTTCTCCATCCTCTTAAACTCTTTTATTTGTTATTGGTTCTATTTATAATGCAATATATGTGTTGCTTTTTTCCTTTCTATCTTTTGTAAAAATTGAATATAATCTCCATGTGTTTTACTTTCTAAAAATCATTTACTTCTTACATTTTAGAACTTAATCTTCATTTCGAAACTAAATGTTGATCCGTTGTTCGGAGCATTTAGAGTAGAGTTGAAGAGATTTAATGTATGACCGTTGTTCTGTGCATTAAATCACAAACTTAAGGTAAATCGTATTATAAGTAAAAATCTGTTGTTCGGTGTATTTATAATATGAAAAATGTTTGAAGAAATATGAGTTTGTGAAGGTAAGATTTCGTGATTGATTCGAATATTTACAAATACTAGTGTGTTGGTAAATTTTGTGTTTAAGAAAAATCCACTTGTACATAGGTTAAAGTAGAAATAGAATTGGTTTTATATATGTTTTTACTTGTATTTCTATGATTACAATCTTTTCAAGCCCCCCATTTAATTCTTTATTTTTTTATTTTTTTATTTTTTAATTCTTTATTCATTAATTTTTTTTATTCATTTATTCATTAGTTCATTATTCATTTATTCATTATTCTTTCTCACTAACAAATTAATAATATTCCCTAATTTTCCCGATTAAGAACGATCCCTAATTATCAATACTACAACTACACAAAAAGGGTTTAAATTGCATAATACTCAAATTACGTGTTTAATTTAATGCGTAGTTTTGACGTTATCATCGAGTGTGTTAGACAAGTCCTCACACCGGCTTGAGGACACCGTCTTATACCTCCTCACACTGCAGACAGCCACTAAGAGTCCTCATCGATCTGCACGTCCAAACTTACCATTGAGCTAGTCTAACTCGTCTCCACCAGGGACTCCACCACTTTCGATCTCAACGTTGCAGTCGATCGCGTCCTAAGTACCCTAGTCGTTAGCATCAGAGTCAATGGTGCACTATCGTGTTGCCCTAGCACTCCACCTCTAGAGCTTTTTGTTGAGAGCATCCATCAAGGAAAATGAGTTTATCTCCTCTATTTCATTTATTTCCTCTTTTTTCAATTACATTTGTTAATTAGGTTAAGAAATTTAACAAATTTTGAAGCATTTGAGTCAATGGAGTTGCTGATGGTGAGCAACTCCATGGAAAATTTGTGAGGCAAGTGGGCGAAGGTCTAGAGAGAGACGTGGTTAGGTGGGTTGGGGAATGGTAAGGGTAATTAAACTTGGTTTTAATTTTTTTTAACGTTGTTAGTTTATGTTAATGAAGGATGCTGCAATGTTTTTAACATTACTATTGTTTCAAACGCAGACTGAGGTAAATTTCTATTCATAGTGCATTTTGAGATCAATTTTATGTTTCTACAGCATTTGAGTTAATAAGCCAATATAAGATGATCTCTGCTCAAAATTGTTGAATTTGTTTTTGTTTGAAGGATTCAACTTCTACTATAAGGGTATAATGGTGAATATGCCCAAAGGCTATTACTTGTGATGATTTATCATAAACTTTTCTCTATTTTTTGATTGGTTGGAGTTCACAATTGAATTTCCTCATGAAATTAAATTGATTTTTTGTTTAACTTAAAACCACATTTTTTTCAAATCAAAAAACTTTTGGTTATAATTTCTAATGGTCATTTGTATCCCTGACATATTCTCTAAGGCTTGTGGCCTCCTTCTTTTATTCTCATCCATATTAGTGTGAATTGAAAATCTATGGTACTTTTCCACTTTTGCAAAAATTGGCTAACAAGATTGTGATATCACGATTGTCTTTTTGAAGCATTGTTTTTAATATGATCTTTTGACTAATTTTTATTTTTTTACAAATTTATTAGAAAATTTGTTGTGAAATAAAATTAAAATTGGGGGAAAATTTTATGTATTATATATCTGTTTATCTTGATAAGTTATTTTCCCATATTTTGAAAATTAGTGCATTAGAAATAGAAATCCTAATGTTTTTGAGGCTTTTGTGGTTGGCACTTACAATTTATTTTTCATAGCTAAAAACTGAATTTTCAAAGGCACTGGGGGAAGATAAAAATTCACACAAAAAAGTTTGAATTTCAACTTTATTTGTAATCTATCTAATTGTTTCAACCTTACATTTGTTATATACATTTGTATTATAAAGAAGTTCTTATTAATTAACTTAAGTTTTAACCTATTGATGAGATTTAAGTTTTGATCACGCTGATGTTTCATGATAAAACAGTTGGCCAGTTTGCTTTTTGTTTAAGTTGTTCCTTATTATCTAAATTATTTTATTTGCTTTCCATTTGTTGGATTTCAAGTTTGAGATGATGCGAGTGTTATACATGATGGACTTATTTTTGTTATGCTTTAACAAGCATGTTGTCTATGTTTTTAGCAATTTTGGTTTTACTACCCAGTATATGTTGTGATATGCTAGATGAAATAACAGAACTATTAAAGACGGGTATGGTACCAAATTTTGATTCGTAGGAGTGATGTATCCTTTTGATGATTTTGTTAATTTTATACTTGTCGATCATGTTTTATTTTCATTTAGTTTTTAAAAACTTTTTTCCGAAACGTTATTGTGACTGAACAATTATGTTTGGTTCAATGGAAGCTTGATTGAACCATTTTATTATTTGGAGTAATTTCCTGGGCTCTGAAATTTCTATTTGTTGCGCAAACTTTGCAGATATAGTTTTTGTGCGACAACTTTGGTTGAAGATCACCTATTGTGTTAGTGATCTATTTGGTTTGCTAACAAAGATTTATTTTGGACATTATTATGTTTACATTTTGTCCTTGTTGTCTAACTAGTGTCTCCACCTTCTAGTTTCTTATTATGATTAATAGTTTTTTTTAACAAACCATAGTTCATTGATTGGGTATAATGTGTTTTTGGAGCTATTGTTTCTACTGACTCCTTTTGTTTAATAGAACTTTTTGTGGAGTACCTTTCTGTTGGACACTACATTTTGTGGATTTTGATCACCTTGTGTATTTGTGATTTGTTTTTTTGGCATGCGATGTCGATTACCTTGTTGTTTGTGATCTTTTCGAAAACATGAGATGTTGATCGCCTTGTGTGTTTGTGATCTTTTGGATTCGTAATTGAGGTTCTTTGAATCTCTTAAGTCTAGACCAAAAATTGCACATAAATTCATCTGTGTTGATGCCCCAACAGACTAGTGCGGCTGTCTTGGTGAAATTGGTGGCCACAGTGCAATGACACATATTAGTGTCCAAATCCAAGTATTGCAGTTCCATTTTTCCATGGCAGTCATGACTGCTATGTTTTGGAGTTGATTTGTTTACATTTTGGGTCTAGTATACACTATTATTATCAGTGATGGAGTAACAATTTTGCAAAAAATTCATGTAGTACTCAAGTGAGAAAATGTTATAATTTAAGTATAATATAATCACTTAAGTGCATGGTGTTACATGTGAGTCATGGCTTGAAAATAATAGTCATTGTAATTAAATCATATTGATGGGCTCTTGATTATATATTATGGAAGTTGAGATTGCACTCCAAAACCAATTGGCAATGGAGAGAGATGTCCAACTCTTTATAAGCCTTTGCAAAGTAGTACAACTTTCTAATGTCGCACTTTCGTACCTTCACATTCTCACACTCCCCCTAATATGTGGTGAATCTTCAAAAGTAACACGTGGATAATTCATATTTAATAACGAGGAGCACGAGTGTTGGTTAAGATTTACACATGGGATAACCCGTTCTGATACCATGAAGGAAATTGAGATTTCACTTCAAAGCCAATTGGCAATCGAAGAACGGACCAACTCCTTATAAGCCCTTACGAAGTTGTACAACTTTGTAATGTGAGACTTTTGTCCCTTCACATTCTCACAATATATGGATTATGTTTCATTAATATAGTTGACTTGTTAGTAATTGACCCATTAGGGTTCTAATGTGACATTGTTAGGATTTCTTTTAGAACAAGGCTAATATAATGTGACATTGATAGGATGTCTGTTAGAACAAGGCTAATATATAAGTTGATCTCAGCTCTTATCCTAAGATTGACATTTCTCTAGAGCTAAGACCTATTGATTAATAAAGGATAATCAACTTTTGGCAGAAAGAAGAAGATAGACTTGTAGCTAAGAAATCCACAATGGTGTCATTAGGTGTGTAGCTAGTTCTTTTGATTTCGTCGGCATCATGAATCTGTTATTTTCTTATGTTGTGACCTTTGAGATTTAGTTGATATGTATATACACTGTTTAATTCTTACACATTACTCAAGAGCAAGAAAAAATTATCGCTGAATAAAGAAACAATTAAAAATTTATGATTTTCTAAATTATGGATAATAATTGGAGTGAATTTTTTTTAGAGAGCTTTTAAATTAACTTTTATTATTTTTTATTAAAATTTAACTTTAAAATAGGTAGCATGATTAAGAATGCTCTAATGATGGGGGAATTATTATCATTCACCTCCCATTTTTATTAAGTTACAAAAATAGTATGATTATGATTGCATGAGTTACAAACGTGGATAGTTGTTATACATTATGATTAACATCAAATTGGTATGTTTTACTGGTCATCCATATTCCTCAATATTCATAACACTCCACTTTGGATGTACACCATGCATGAAATATGCCTTGTTAATAACCTTTCCAAATTTGGTGAGACCAAATTTGGAAGAAGGAGAAAATAGTACTATTCATATAAAATTTCAACATGCATCTGAGACTGCCTTATTAAATCTTGTCAGGAAAAGCTCTATTGGATAAAAACTTGGACGACGGAAAAATACTATAATGTAGTGGTGGCATGCTCCCCTTTAAGTTGGCAAAAAAGAACTTCAAGTTGACGCATTCTGGTATTGTACACCATCAACCTGAACATTGTAGTTGGATGTGCTTTAATTAATGAATCATCAAGATTACTTTTCTTATAGGTGAAAAAGTATCATTTTAAAAAAATTAACATTACAAGTTTACGATGAACATTCTCCAAGAAAAATAAGAATCGTTATACCCACGATTGCAACACTAAGATCAGGATGATATGAGAAAAAGGACGCCAGAGCACACGTAACAATTGCAATAGATCAAGAAAGCTCCCCCGTTGCCGCAATAGCACTGCTCCAATCGTCATCGCAATTGTGCTAGTGTAACCTCCATGCCACGGCTTAGCTGCAACAACGTTGCCTCCCAAGCATCGTTGCAGCCCCATAAACTCTTCGCACTACAGCCATCGCAGACAAGCACTACCTCCAGCGTAGCATCGCCGCAAACACCACATAGAAGCAACAAGCCCTAATTAGCCAACCATTGTCGTAGTTCGATCTCACCATCTACAAGGTACATAAACTGATCAGGGTTTTGATAGCATCCGACCTTACAACGGGACTCACGATCCGAGCCAATCGTCAAGTCACCTAGATGAGCCACCACAGTGACAAGCCAACTACTACAAAACGTCACACCACTAACCTTCCTCCATAGAAGAATAGCAGATGCTAGTCCAAGAAAGGTCAGTGAGGCGGATTGAACCAAGGGGGGAGAGAAGGAAGAGGGGAAGATAAAGAAAGGAAGAAAGGGATATGGTCGATAGGAGGGGCCACTACCAACCCCAAAGGGGATTGGCGGGTAGGGTTTAGAAGGCCTAGGGTTTTTAGAGGAGTAAGTGCAATTTTTTTAACCAAACCCACATCAAGATTGTGGAGTTGTAAAAGAGATAGTTTACTTTTAGCCCTTGTAATTCACTTTTCACTTTAAATATTCAAGTATTTTACTTTCTAGGTGTTTGTACTTCACTTCTATCTCAATACAATTGATTTCATCAAATTTGACCTAAACATCTGGGATATATCAACTAATGCGTTCTATGGCTACGAATGGCTACACACACAAAATTACCACCTCTAAGATCCGAGAAGCACCACCCGACTACTCCTGCTAATGATCATCTTATACGACCACGTTGAACTATGAACGGATCGCAATCTCCATCATTAGCTTCTCATCGAACCACCCTATTAGGATGACGGAGACTGGTGGCTTGAGCCGTGTGACCATCATCATATTCATTCTTAAAGGATACATTAACAATGGGCTCAGTGATCTAATCACAGATGCGCACCATTTTTAGCAGGTCAGAGACACGAAACTTTAGAATGACATGCTTTCCTTGAACATGCTAGATCTCCAGGTACTTTTTCTGGAAGGAGCTCACTAGGGACTAGATCAGCTGATGAAACAACAACAGCGACATAGTAGAAAAGTAAAGGTTATTCTGCTTGTCTTCTTTGTGGTAGTATACCAAGTCTTGGAGGTGTTGTATTTCAATAGCCTGGGAATTGACTAGATGTGTCAGAATAATGTTTTGACTTTCTAAGAAAATGACTAGATTTAAATATCCATTCTAGATATTTTCCATTTGAGGATTGGTCGGCTTGCTAGAACTTGACTATTGAGGAGGATGAAGTGAAGGGTAAATAGTGATACCAGATTTCTCGACCTTTATAAGCTGAGGAATTAAGACTGGTGTAGCTTATAATGATCATCATGCATGAGTTAATAGACAAATTGGCACTCGTGAATAATGGGATTTGGCCCACCAGCAAAAAGGTGAAATCAGAAGTGAACATTGGGATTTGGCCCACCAGTGAAAAGGTGAAATCATAAATAATATTATTTAAAGGGTTAAAGATAAGGCTACAACAAGATTTGTGATTTCCTACAACTAAAATGGGAAATTACAAATTTAAAGTCCTTGGATGGGACTTTCTTGCGACACCATAAGTGAAGTACTAATCAAACCCATCTCGATAAGAAGTGTCCTTCAACTAAAGGATCTACTTGTCACGAGACGTAACATATGCTTCATCAAAGTGAACCTCGTCTTTTATCATAGTGATTTCACCTCTCAACTGTAAAAAAAGTATCCCGATACTCCCTTATTTTCTCACAAAAAGAGACTAATTGTAAATTTAGGGAGGACCGCAGCTGGTAACTCGAAATGAGATCGGCCTCCTCTGAAACTCTCAAGAAATGGATCTCATTTTAGAGATCAATGATCCTTTACAATTTTTCCTAAAACTCAATATGAATGAGATGGATGAGTCTTTGGTAGTGAGAAATAGGAAGGCCTTGCGCATTATAGATATTTGAGGTCATGGTAGAATATAAAACACTCTGCCAAAAAGAGCCTATTTATAGGCAAGATTTAATGCTTTGTAATAAATATTATGGTTGGGAAAATCGATATTAATACTACTCATTGATGATCTAAATGCCAAAAAGGAAATATATCATTAATATTTTGATGACGAAAATACATTGAAAGGAAAATCAAAATAAAAATAGAAAGATTCAATGGAACCCCACGTCGTGATAACCACTCGCAAACTCTCCTGAGACAGCATGATCTTTATCCCGACTTGCCTTTTTCTCCACAGAGAGAAGTATGGATAGTTATTTTTGAAGTTCTACTTTCCGCTACTTCAGGCTATCCATGGCAGCGCGACCAACTCTACCTTGCCCCTCCAGGTCATGCTCACTTCTTCCAAGCCTCCTAGATCTTAGCCAGTCGAGCCTGCAATGCCTTATTCCTGTTGGCCTCATATTCAAGTTCCTCGTGGATAGTCTCATGTGAAGGGAACATGAGATCAACAAACGTGGAAGCACTAGATCAAGAGAGACATGGAGAAGTTTGAGAAAAAAGTGATTCTTTCATACATGTGAGGAAGAAGAGTGAACAAGGACACATATTTATAGCCTAAAAATAACACACCAGTTATGATAATCTCAAATTACGGATGCATTAATGACAGTTAATGAAGAATTCTACTGTTACAGTTTCAAGTAAGATGGAATCTCAAGAGCAGAGAAAATTGTACATATAAAACGCCTAATAGGAAAAAATCTCTATAATGGGCATGTAAAAAAGCCCAAGCATTACATCCTTTATATGCATCCTCGGATAAAGAGGAATCTTGAAGCTGAGCGCTACAGACACATTGATCCTCATCTTCAAAATCTCTCACCACTTCAACTTGTTTAGACTGGGCTAGGTCAAATTTTTGTTGGACCAAGCATAGAAGAGACTATGTTTTAGCAATTTGATTCTTCAGGGCTTGAACCTTCTCGAGACCTTCACGCTGAGCTAGAACTTGACAGGTGCATTCTTCATCATTCGAAGACCACTTATGGTGGAGCCCCTACAATTCAGTCTTAGGAAGATCGTCAATCTGAAGAGGAATTTTTTGTCGAGGACGGAGTCTCTCTTGGTAGTGATCCATGGTTAAGAGCACTGGATCTGAGGAGCCAATAGTAGATGAATGACTGAGGAAAATGCTCACAACACGATCTAGTTTTCCCACATCGTGAGCTTTACCATTATCCACGAAGGACATAATCATATCCCTCGCAGCATATAGCTCACGAGAAGGGGAAAATGTAGAAGGGCCACCCTTGTGAACGACAGAGAAAGTAAAGTCAATCTTCATGTCCACCAAATCAAGATGTACAAGGGTTGTACTTGTAAAATGGACCAATCCAATGAACCAACTTCAGAAATACAGGGGGTAGTGGCTAAAACAAAGGCCAATGGTGAGTGAGAACTTACTAGTCCCTGCCCTAATCTCATATCACCAGGAAGTTTTAGAGATTGCATAATAGGAGAATGAGGAGTTAGAGTCAACTCTTGGTAGTGCATATCATCAAGTAGTCCATAAAGGATGGTCCAGTATGGGGAACAATTCTTGATTGTTCTTCTAGCAGAGAGGAAAGAACTGAAATAGATGAGGATGCAAGAAAGGATGCTGGAATCTGACGAGCCGTTTGAGAGTCATTTTCGTCTGAAAATTCCAAATCCACCAAATTTCCAAACGATTGAGTACAGCTGGATCGTAAGGAGTATCCTCCATCTGAAGCAAAGGATTGCCAATCCTCACTAGCAATAGACCTATTTTAGAAACTCAACTGAAACATAAATTTAGGAAAAAGCACTACAACAAGGAGAAATGAAGCATCATTTAGGAAAAAAAAAATACCTATAAAATGAGCTTCATTACTCTCTAAGATCTGATATAGAAGGAGGATTGAACTCGAATGGTCAAAGCTAGTGAGCTTTTCTAGTAGTAGGAATTGGTGGCTCCACACTAAGTTGAGGGGAATCGAGAAAGTGGCTTGGAAATGAGTGGCCAACCATTTGCCAATTTGGGCTGTACATATGTAGTAGGCCTCCATGGCGTTTGGAAAACAAGAAAAAACAGAAAGAAGAACCTCCAGAACAGCCAAAGTGGCCATGTCATCAAAATTACTAAGGCGATGTGAGGCGCCTTAATTTTCTCATTTCATGAAGGGAGTCGAGATGGCTTGACAAAAAGGAAATTGATGTGCACAAAAAATTGGTTGATACACCTTGAAGCTTGGGGTTGTTCTTGGAGTCTTCCCACACCCCTCAATAGATCCCGAGTAAGGATACAACTCATAAAATCTTGATCAAGCGCCCTTCAGTCTACATGATGAGTTGGAAAGCTCAATAACCCTCCCTCTAGAAACCAAGGATATATCTTGACCACACTAGTTTTGCAACGAACACGAGGTCGGGAAGATAATGTGCGAAAGAAGTTCAGACAATCCTTGGTGAAAAGGAATACCGGAGGCAGAGGCATCAATATCTGATCCAGGGTAACGTCTTCGAGACATTCAATCTCATGCCCTTGAAACTAAGGGAATAACCGATTGAGCCACACTTGAAGCATCCAAAGCTGACCATCTAGGAGGAAGGGCTGTAATGATTTATTAGTGACGACACAAAAGAGGCTATACAGTCGGGCCAAAACTAATGATGCCATACCCGTATTTGAGCAGGAAGCTAAGGTTTCAGCCAATGGAATCCACTCAATGGACGAACTTTTGTTGGCATTTGGGAACACGAACCAATCCAACCAGAAATGGTAAAATTAGATCTTCTCAAAGGTGGATCCTAGATATGTGTCCCCAAAACCTAAATTATTAAAATCACTCTTCACCCGAAGTCTACCATCACCATGGAAATGGCAGAAGGTATTTAGGAATTGGCAACGGATGGAGAAAGAGAGGGCCCACAAGGGTAATCTGACAATCGAGGCATCATAGTTTGTTCTAGATCGGATGTAAGAAAGGGTAAAATCGACGACATTTCCAGATGATGTTATCCTAAATAGGGCATACATGTCTAGTAGGATTGGGGTCATGGGTTCAACACTAAATTTGAAGGTATTGGTACTATTATCCCAAAAGCACATGACAACACTAAGAAAATTCAAATTAAGAGGAGTGGGAATGGTAGAAAGACTCACTAAATCATAAATTGTATTGCTCCGGAGCTCGTTTGAGTACTGCCACTGCGTACGCTGGACCCCCAAACCCCAAATTTCTGGGTAGCTGAGATTATTCATCAATGGGATAAGAAGTCCCCCAGTCGAAAATAAACTGTTCACATGGATATGGCTGACACTAGTAGATCGGAGGAGCTCAAAACTTTTTAAGATGAGAGTTGGGTTCTGCCTCAGCCGGAACAGGGCCACGCCAACAAGGACTCAAGAAAAAATGGTGCCATGAGGTTGATCATAAAACATGGGTCACCAAGAATGTCGCCATTATCCTCAAAAGACCAAAAAAAAAAACTTCTCGAGAAATAAGGACATGTTCTTGAAAACCTAGGCGACAAACCCATGGAGAAATCGTGCTAAGTTCTAGAGCCAGAAAAGGAGTTTATTTTCCATTCTTCCTTTCGGAAAACAGGATGAGAAGCCATGGTTTTTAGGAGAGCATTAAAAATGAAGAGAAATTAGGGATTGCAGCAGATGCGTCGAGAAGAAGGAGGAAGCATATTAAACCGCCAAAACACATATGGTGGGGCCGTTGAAGTCACAAGTAGTGGGTCAACTTGAATATGAAAACCTTTCATTCAAAAGGTTCAAATTTAGGGGGAAAAATTTACACCCGAAAATATAAACTACAGGGCGAAGTAAGGGAAGTCACCAAATTAAAGACCTAATCTGACTAAATCCCAAGCCCAACTAGTATCCACTTGCTGGAACATGAGGAAGCGCGAGCGTGATTGATACAATCACACTGACACGACGTCGAAACCGTTGGAAGACAAAGGGAAGGTGTGTCGAAGTCGTCGCGAGGGGAGGAGCAAGCATGGATGTAGAAGTGTTTTTTGGACTTTGCTCCGTTCCTTCTAAATGTTTGTACTTCACCTCCATCTCAATACAATTTATTCATTCATGTTTGATCAAGATATCTGGGATATAACAACCAATACGTTCTATGGCTGACTATAAGTCATAGAATTATTGTCGTTTTCTGGTCCAGTATCGTCATTCTGACTTGAAGGAGTTGATTTGTCTAAACACCCACCTAACCTAAATAACAAGCTGCTAATATGAACACGCCGATAATGAACTTGGACTAGACACAAAAGAAAATATTTTAAGTCCTTGAAGAAGACATATAAAAGAACAGTGCAAGCAAGATGTCTGCTTACTCTGCAATCACTTGATTAAAACGAAGGTTCTTGGGCCACAATCAGAACACATTCTAACATTGTTTAGTAGCAGCTTCTACTATGTCACACCTATTTTGAAAGCAGCAAGAAGGCAAAGTGAGTTGGACCAGCCCATCTAGGGCATGATCGCAACATCATGGCTCAAAGCTTACAGCTTTCACCTCATCCCCACTAGTTACCAAACACCAACATTCACTGCATACCAATACGGCGAATAAACCCTTCACCACCCGCACCCCCCGAGCGCGAACATGCCAACGAACCAACCCACACATGCGCATTTGCTCTTTTGGAAGCGAGTCATCATACGGTGACCACTGATTTCGCTATGACAATTTTTTGGCACGAAATCATGCGCATGTTAGCTTACGACGTACTTACAGAAATAACCATTCAGATGGCTCAACGTATTATGTTTCTTCCCTAAAAATATATGGGCCAAGTGTCCGGATTGGATGTTGTCCGTATTCAATCCCGCACCTGCCCCTGTTGAGTTGTCCGGAAGGGCCGAGATTCACGATACTTGTTCTGGGAAAGGAACGTGTAAATTAAGGCATCAGATCAGGTCAAGAATTCTAGTCAAATTTCGAACACTAGTTTACAGTAAAAAAAAAAAAATTGAAGTCGTTATAACTCCATTTATTAAAGTACACAATTTTCAGTGACTTAATTCATCAAGGACTTCATAAAATATTATGATTAAATACACCCAAATAACGAGCTTTAAAATTCCCATAAAAATCATGATGGAATACCAACTGAATTTTTTTTTACTTCGTAGAATTTCATGAATTCTGTATTGAATACCTTCGACTCCTTAAAAATCCTGATCAAATCAATCATGAATCTTTTGAGACAATGAAAATCTATGAAAAATCTCCACCCAATACACCCCTAAGTATAAGGTAGGGTACATAGAAATTATGGATTTAAGGGTGAAGGAAAGTCAAATTGTATCCAACCAGGAATCAAAATCATCCACTTGTTTGGACTTTGGTCCAGGATGCGAGGATGGTAATTGAAAATCATGGTGGGTTTGAGGTGAACCACTTTGGTTAATGGGTATGGAAGTCTGATTTATCAAGTCATCAAGCTCCTCATCAAGGTTAGTAGCAAATGTGAGTTTTGTTGGAATTTGAATTGGAGCCATGGAAGCTTCTTCATTTATGTTGGGGTTGGTCTCACTAAACGAGTCCAGAAGCATATCCAGTTCTGCCTCTGCACTTGATGCCTCAAATGATTTCACACTGAATTGTGTTTCGGACTCTGCTCCTTTACTTTCATAACTCGATTTCGAAACTTCACTTGGATCAATAAATGCCTCACCCAAAGAAACTGATCCTAGGTTAGGCGAGGTGGGGTCAAGAAAACCATACACCGGAATCTCAATATCATGATCGGAAACCTGGACCTTCTCTGAAAAATCACTTGAGCTCGACTCTTCAGGCATTCGTTGGACTGTTTCCTGGTCGATTGTTGCTTGCATCTGCTCAGATGACCGACTGCAGGATGCCGTCTCCGGCCCCAATGCAAGCTGCTGCATAAACAGAGACTATCAAATTAATTGTTTGTGGAAGATAACACAAACATCAACACATTTCTATGATGCAACTCTTATAATTGCACTACTTCCTTTGACATCCATGAACCATAATCTGCTCCCGTCGCTATCCAACATCTTAACCATTACTCACTACTCTACTCAATGCAACTCAGAGAACCATGCATTTTGGAGTAGGGGTGGGGCGAGGAGTGGAATGCATACCGTCTCTGGAGGAAATAGATCTGCTTCAATGAAAAGCCTCTGTGGTAAGTCTATCTTCTCCAGTTGTTCTGCAAGAGCATGCAAATTCAACGAGAGAAATGACACCTGCATGGTGGGTAAGGTGAGCTACAGCCTGATAGGAATTCCAACTAATAATAAGGAAAAAAGGTCATAGCATAATGAACAAGGAACAAGCGCGCGCACGCACAAAAAATCTGTCAACTATAATGAGCACCAGCTTTTACACTTTTTTTCTTTAGTGATAATCCGCAAGAAACCAGAAAAACAGAGAAACAACGCAACAGCCCGCAGCTGCCCCACGCCCAAAGGATCTACCATCAGTAAACTCACGCAGCTAGCCGACGGACCACCCAAGCCAGTAAACCCAATATCACTAGCAGCCCTCAAGCTTTCATCAGAATAAAAGTATCAATTTTCTTTTTATGCAAAGGAAAAGATCAGGTAGAAGTGAACAAGAAGTCCACTTAAAAACATGACACCAAGGCAACCAGACGACAAAGCCAAACAGAGTTTCAAAGAGGGAAAAATAAATAAATAAATAATTAAACCCAAGTAGCTTAACCTGCTAACAGCATTCAAATAAAGAGAAATAAATAGAATGAGGTCCCTGAAATCTAAAGTAACTTATGCCCAATGTGAAGCCCAAATTTGAAATTGATGTCCCCCAACTTGTCCTATCCATTCTCCATCTCATATTAAATTTTTTTTTAACTCCTTTCAGCCAAATAACCCAATATGAAACAAGCACCAAGAATCTCCACACAACTTCAGGCTTGTTCAAACCCCCTAAACTTTAAGCTTTCCACTTCCTACGATCAATATCCTCAAACAACCCAACTTATATTCCGGTCCTTAAATATCAACCACAGGCTTCGGGCAATTTGGTAGTGTAGAAGGTCATAATCCACCGCTCCCAGTGCACCAGTTAAAAAAATATAGAAAAGTACCCATCTTCTCATTCAAACAATATTGCCGGTATTGACCTTCCAACCCACCACTGCCCCTTCAAGAATCTCAACCTAACTTTTGTTCTCCATTTTGACCAAAAGGGTCAAATATTGGACTTCAGTGAAACCATTCAAGAATCTGCTAGAGCATTTACACAAAGAACTCCAAGAAGATTTAACCTCCACCTTATTGCATCGCTTCAAGGAGGATAAATCTGTGTTATTCCCAGCAGTAACATGAAAAATGCCCACAAGTGCATCAGTTACGTTCTTCTGAATACGGAATCCAAGCACCAAAGAAAATGAGGGATCGAAAAAATCTAGCAATGACTAAGTTACAAATAGCAGAACAGATTAATGTGTACAAAACAAACATCCCATCACTTGTCCAGTAAGCTTCAGAGGCCATTCAAACAAAAGTCAATCATTAATGTGCATATAAACCTTCGTCGCTAAATATATTACACACCATAAAGAGAAGAAACTGATCAATTTCCCCATGCTCCACATGAGTAATATCCATTTGACAGCCAAAACAGCCTACCTAAGCTACCTAGGTTCCCATGAGAAAATCTAGATTATTCTATGGGAGTAACTAAATGAACATATAAGCAAAATAATCATAGATATATTCCAGTTGGAACATAAGAACGATAACAATGTCCAAGGAGATTGGCATTCTGGAAGGAGCCTTCAGATGCTTAACAAAGCCTTGTTTTTCACTGCTCGATTACCTAGTCACCATCCTTCCCTCTCTTTGTTTGGGGACTCCTTTTGTTTAATTATGTGATCCCTTTACCTAACCTAACCAGCGCAATGAAAACCTCCCATCTTCCAATTTCCTCACTAGCCGTCTTGGAATTTTAACCAAAGACATAGTGAGTTAATAAAATCTCCAAAACCGGTTCATCAAACGAGAATCCTATCATAACTAGTGGACCTAATAAGCTTGGTACTCAACCTTATAAATTCCAATTCCATTAACATCTGGTAAAGAATAAATTCCATTAACAGTTTTATAAATTTCCAAATTCATCCCTTGAAAGGAAGTCATTTTCCAACATTGTAGCCTTTTCTTTATCTTCTATATCAGTGGATTCCAGAAATTTAGCACTGTATGATTATCCCCTATGGTAGGCCAATTACTTCAAAAGCAAAGACCCAATAGCTTGTGCAAATGAAGCTGCAAGTCTTTCAACTTTGCTTTCTTCCAAACTAGAACCACCAAAGAAAATATACCTTTATGAACTTCAGGGACAGAGAGGGAAAAAAGGATAAAACTACCAATAGATTGAACCAGCTTTGCTCCTTCAAGAGACAGAAGGTAGTATTATCAGCAAATGATGCATAACTGCATAGGTGAGCTCCATTCTTCCCTTTCTACTTCCAGCCCTTTTATGATATTTACCTCCTTGCTTTTTTACAATAATTTTCCCTTCACATCAACTTCCAATGTGAAAAGAAAAGGTGACCCGAAATTAAGCTCTTGGCTTCCCAGTAATTATGATTGATTAATGTTCATATAATTTCTCAATACTGAATTCCTGCTTAGCCGTGAGTAGGCAACTCAAATTCTGTGCATGTTCGTATAACGATTGTCTAATTAGTCTCAGTAAAAATATTTTCTCAGATATTAATTCAAATATATGTGATCTGAGAGGCACCAAGATATGTGCAGAGACGGATACATGTTGATAATAACAAGATAAAAATACATTTACCTCATTATGTGCAGCAAACTTATCCTCCACAACAAAATTATCATCTCCAATTCGTGATAGTATGCTTTCACCCCTGGCTGAAAGCAAAGGTCCAATCCCTGTATTCCAGTCCCCTGCATGATATGCAATTTGATATCAACGGGTAGGAAATTGGCATGCAATTGCTTCCCTATGAAGGTATAGTACAAACTAAAATAATTCTAATATTACTGGATAAAAATAGTAAGTTACATCCTACGGTGATGTATTATTACACACATAGATAAACACAACAGTATTATCTGTTACTAATAGTGAAATACACACGTGATTCTTTTCAAAAAAAAAAAAAAGAGCTACATCCTATGTTTGAGTACTTAGATGGTTTGGAATAAAATAATGAACATATTTCCATAAATTCAGGCTACGTTAGTAAGACTTTCATTACAAATAATTGAATAAATGAATTAAAAACGCACTACATGAACATAACAAAAGAACTAAACAAAGGATTTCTTAATGCCTTCTTTCAAGTAATCATTTACAAAAACCTCTAAGTGCATTGCATCTAGTCATTTTCAATCCCTCCATCTAATTTCTTGTTGTACATTTCTAACTAATTTAGTTTAAAACCCTTGGTGCATGGAAATGCCTCATCGAAACACAAAAAATTAACAGAAATCAAGTTGAATGGACGTTTAAAGATTTGTAAGAGCAACAAGTCAACAAATATTCAATGAGTATTCTTAAATGATGATCTATTAAAACAAATAATGTCCCTATAGATTTGTACAGAAAGCAAAACCAAACAGTATACAATTACATGGAAGCAAAGGTCATACCAGGTAGAACATCATCCAAAGAAGAAAATGCATCTGAATGAGTGTTTAATTGAGGCCGAAACTGTGCCTCAGCAATAAGGTGGCGATAGTCTGCGCCTTTACTCTTCGGCAAAACAACATCAAGAGTATGATTTGGACCAGCACCTGATGGAGATGGATCTTCTGAACCTAAATCGTATTCTTCCTCGTAACGATCCCAGTTTGACGGGAGTGCAGATGCACTATGAGTGGGGTGAGCTTTCTCTTTAAGTTGCTTGCCCAATCCCAATGGCTTCTTTCCAATTCCGGCGTCATTTGCCGTACCGCTGTCAACTGGAGGTTTTGGTTTTGGATTTGGATGATACTTTTTACTATGGTGCTGAGAGTGAGCCCTCTTCGATTTTGCTAAAGCCTTGGCGTCCATTTCTAATAATAAAACACATACAGAAAACTCATTTACAGTTGCTACGACTAATAGGGCTATTCAATTCGCCATTTCTCTGCCAAAACAAAAAACAAAAACAAAAACAAAAACAAAAAATTAGGTGGGAAACCAACAATCCCGGAAGACTCCCCAACACAATCAATCACAGTTACGAAAATATAATGTAATCTACGGATTATATGAATCAGCAACTAGTTGTATTGGTGTGTAACCCTAAATTTAAGCATTGAAATTGAAGACTTACCCTTTGAAATTTTGAATGCGGAGAAACAATGGAAGTGAGAACGCAAAGCATTAGCCTCTACTTTGATGTTAATTAGCGGAAAAAATCTTCACTTCCTGTATCTCCTTTTCCTCCAACCTGATTTTGAAATTCTGAGAGACTAGAGAGAGAGTACGAGGGCTTACAAGTTACAACGTCTGCGTCAGTTATATTCAGGCCCGAACAAAGCCCAAAGGGTAACCTCGAGAAACATAATAATGTTGGCTAAAAAGGAAAAAAAAAAGGGCCTTATAATATGGGCTCAAGGACCAACTGGTTATGGTCTTATGGAACAAAGCCCACGATAGGGTTGTTTGGGGTACCTCACCACCTTGGATTCACTTTTTAATAGAATAGGACTTAGAGATATAATTTACTCTTTTTTTTTTTAGCTTGTCAATATTACGTTGGAGAGGTACTCTTTTTTTCTCTTCGAATTTATCTTGAATTAGCTAAATTTTATAATGAGGGTTTTATTGAAGTCTCAGACACTCCGGATGTCACCCAATCAAGTGTATTATTTTCCTCTATCAATTAAATTTTCATTTAGATAAAAAAAAAATAAACTGGTTATGGAACCAACAAATTGATTGGACTTACTACATTAAATAATAATAAAATCTAACGATTTATTTTATAGTTCCTCCTTTAGAGATTATTCGTGCAAAAATTCATCCTAAGCATAAATTATTTAACCATTCAATTATTAACAACAACATTTATTAACATATATAGCCGAGACTAATGCATGAATGCAAGATTTTATTCACAAGTATAATTTATAAACAAGTAATGACATTCACAATGTATATTTACACTAACACATTTTAATGATTTTCAATTTCCCAACAACGGCACAAAAAATGGATTCGTTTATGCAAGGCCTAGTTATTAACACTCAATAATGCATTGCTCAATTTAAAACATTTTTTGTGTAGATGTAGTATTGGTAAATAGGGATCATTTTGGATCGGGGAATTAAGAGACATTAAAAACGGTTAGTAGATAGATTAAAGATAAAGGGGGGTTTAACAGTTGTGTAACCGAAGTTACGTTTTTTAAACTATAAATTTAAATGTGAATGCTCATGTTGATTCGTAGCTGCAAACCATAGATTAGTTTTATAGGCAAAACTGACACTTTTACGTAAGTTAGTCCAAATCAATAATCACATTATTTATTCTACTTCTAACTAACATATGTACATATTTACATGCAACACCATTATCCACTTACCATATCAACACACCAAAACTTGAACATACCTAACCAATTACGAAATCTTACCTTCCTCACCTTGATTATCATCATAAATTCTTCATATTGTAAATGTTCTGAATCGCGGACATAAACACTTACAATATGATTCACTTTAGTTAAGGATTGAATGCTCTGAATCGCAGACATAAACATTAAATCTCTTTAACCTAAATTTAAATACTTTGAATCGTGGACATAAACATTTAGCGTTAATTTGAATATTAAGCACAAGAACTTAGGGAGTAATTAAAATTCAGAAAGTAAAACACTTGGAGATTGATTAAGCGTTACAAACATTGGAAGATATAAATCATCACAAGTATTGAATTATGAACACAACAAAGGTTAAATTCAAGAACTTAAGGAAAAGGGGAGTAGTTACACGTTTGGAATCTCGAAATCGCAGAAAGATGCCAACGTGGATGAATGGGTGAATTGTTATTCACTAAACTCTTTGAATCGTAGAAGGGGCTTAGTAAAGATGGAAGAACACCAAAGAATGCGGAAATAAGAACTTGTAATTTAATATAGAAGAGTGCTTGATTTAAATCTTGGAAAAACAATACTATTTGAATAATGGGTGTCTAAAAATAAAAGTGAGGAAAACATCCCTTCATATAAAGTTAAAAAATCTTCAAAAAAAAAAAGGAAATAAAATCCTAATTAAAAAGGTTTCCTCGAAGAAAAAGAAAAGCAAAACCAAACTTGATTTGGAAAAGTTTTCCTCAAGAAAGAAGGAAAACAATGTTGCTAGAATAGCAACACGGAAGAATCGGTGGACAGCTGTTGAAAACTGGGCTTCAATTTGCGCGCGCTGAAACTATAGCGGAATTCGGCAGTCAACGCAGGTCAAAAGAGCTAGAGGGCTAGGAATAATCTTTCAGTAGGCTTTAGCCGAAACTAAGGAAACACATTCAGGATACGCGCGCTGAAGGTGTAATGACCCGTCCCGAATATCGGGATTGAATATTAATTAATTATGAATTAGAATGACTAATCGGGGATTAGTTGAGCGAAATCGGACGAAACGTGCAAAATGACCGTTTTGCCCCTGGCGTGGGCAAAATGTTGACTTTTAGTTCGGGTGGTCAAACGTACTTTGACCGATGACGGTGACGTAGTTCGGAACGTCACGAGTTCATAGACAGGTGGCACGTTCGATTCCGACATTCGTAGAGAAAGTTATGATGTTCGGAGGTTGAGGGGTATTTTAGTAATTTGGCATATTAGGGGCCAAATGTTGACTTTTGATCGGGAGGTCCGATGGACGAGGGCCAAGGACCGTTACGTAGGTCTCGTCGATACGAATCCAATGACAGGCGGCACGCCGAAATCGGAGATTCGACGACGAAGTTATGGTCAAGGAAACGAAATTACGAACCGAGGCTCCGATTAAAATAATAATATAATAATGAATAGTAACTGATGACTGTGCACATCCGGATGAGTGACAAGTGTCACCCATCCCTTGTTTCCAGCTCCATGCTTCCCTCCCAACACCATCATCACCCCTAATCATCATGTTCTCCACCATTTTCCCTTATTTTCTTTGAATTTTCTTCAAACCGTGCACAATTTGGGGAGGGATTGAACTGGGAGAATTGGCTCCCTTTCTCTGCCGTTCTTGAGAGAAAAATGAGAGATTAACTGACTGGAATAACAAGGGAAACACGAGGGGTTATGAGTGTGAGGAATTCTGGGTTTCGGATTTTAGAAATTTTGGGGGGAAAATTCAATTGTTGCGAATTGAGCCGTAAGGAGTGGAATTGAAGCTCGAGTTAGCTTCCTGAGATCAGTACGAGTCGATCCACATCAAAAACATGAAGAATTGGCAACGTTTTGGCTCTGAACACACTTGGTGACAGAGGAGGAAATTCGAGGTTGAGTCGAGGAATTGGAGGCTTCGATGGATGAAATTGAGCTGGGGATTATGTTCCTGAGGATCCCACGATGCTTCTGGGTTCATCAATTGAAGGAAAACGTTGGAGATTGGCAGACTACCATGGTTGCACAGTGACGGCTATCGAGCTTGAGTCGTGGCGTTTGGGGCTTCGATTGATGCAATTGATAGAGGGGAACTGTCTCTCATGGTCCAGTGATGCTTCTGGATGCATCAATTGGAAGAAACCTGCAGCCATTGATGGAATTCCATGAACGAACAGTAACCAGGTGTTCTTGGTGTTCATCATCGAATCGTGAGGTTTGGAGTATGTAATCGTGTAATTGTGATTGCAGACCTTTAATTAAACTAATAACGAAGCTAATTGAATGATCAATTGATGTAATTAAGGCTGAATTGATAGGATTGGAACCGGGTTGTATCGCGGGCAAATAGGACCCGTTTACCAGAGATACGGGTTAGATGGTGACACTATAGTAGGCGCGTGGGTTTCACGCGCAGCCACTCACGGCGGCGCGTGACGGCACGTGGGCACGAATCTCGAGGTGAAGTCAACATGACTTCTGTCCTATTTAATGTAACGGACATTTTGGGATTGGTTTCGTGTCGATCGGACACCGTCTCGATATTGTTCGAGATGTCTGAAGGTTTTAAATCAAATTTAAAAATAGTTAAAAATTCGGGAAAATTACGGGACTTTGATAGGATGTTAATGTGGAGGTTAGTAACCCTCTAATGTGATTTGGACAGGATTGGGAGTCCCGGTGATAGTGGTGAGGCCCGGGAGGGCCAGTGGCACGCGTATCGAGGCATACCGTTAAAACGGTCTGTGAGTGGACTTTGTTTTCTAACCGTGATACATGCATATATGGTTTAAAATGCTTATTATATGATTTGATATGCTTTGGCATGATTGGTATTTCAATTTGGTGATTTCTCGGTTTTATGATTATTATATTATTATATTCTGGCACGATTTTCGAGAAATCATGAAATTAGTTAAAAATGATATTGTGGGCGTGACAACCCAAGTAAATAATGATTTTGACTCGGATTTGGAGTTACATGTGAATTTGATGATTTTTATATTCTCATGATTTTCTGATTATTTTAATCAGTCTTTCGGACACGTTTTACGAGGAACGTGCAAATGATGTTTTGGGTTAGGCCCGGATTGAAAATGATGTTTTGACTCGGGTTATGAGTCAGGAAATTGAAAATGATATGTGGACTCGGATTATGAGTCAGTGATTGATTTTATGGATTTACGTGATCGTGGCAACTCGAGTTTATGGTTGCACGGATTTACGTGAAATTGATATTTTGGGCTTGAGACCTAATGGAATTGTGATTTTGATTGGATTTGTATTTCCATGTGATGACATGATGATATTGATGATTTTCGGATTTATAAAGTAAATCGGGGCTTGGGGCGGAGACCCTGTATTATAAATGATTTGGTTTTCAATGCAATTGTTTTTCACTGGTTTTTGTGATAATGATATGTTGCGGATAATTAGGGCTTTCGGGAGAAAATATGTTTTTCCCCAAAGTGCACCCTGGAGATAACGCTCGCCTTCGGGAGGGAAGTGTTTACCCCGAAGAGGTCACGTAGCACGATCTTTGTCTTGCAGCCCAGGGGAGGCTTGACTCAGATCAGACGTGCTGGATTATATGGATCGGTAAGTGATGTGTTCACGAGATCCGGATCGTCGGCTGGTGAGGTTTTCACAGCGACGGATTGCTGACTGGTGATGTGTTCACAGTAGCGGATGCTCGGATTTTGAGCGGTCCTTGAGCCTATTGATATGCACGCGTTGCAGGGATAAACGTGACTCTAAGCAACAGGATATGGAAATAAGTCCCGTGGATTATGAAAATGATTTTGAGGAAACCGTGGTTTAGCGGTTAAAATGATTTATGGAAACATGTTGTTTGTGATTACGTACTGGTATTGAGTACAGGTTTTTGGTCTTTGTGGCCAGTGATTATGTTTTCACATGTTTTGGCCTGAGAGCCGGGATTTGATGTTTTATAACATGAACCGTTTTGGTGAACATGAGTTTTATGGACCATGGGAAAACGTGTTTTTGATTTTATCGGTCCACTGTTCATACTATTACTCATGTTTTATGATATGCATGCAAGTTTGTGAAAACTGGAGGGCATAAATGTCTTATAAATGTGTTTAATAAACTTATTGGTTTTTGTCCACTCACAGCTTTTGGTTTTAATGCCCTTCAGGTTGATTACAGATGCGATTGCAGTAGAGACTGGGACATTGCACACCTCCTCCATCGATCCTTGCGCACTCTGGATGGCCCGTTTGGGCAGTGATTTTTGGTTATCCCTTGTCTAACACCCTTGTTGGACGGGAGCAGGGCACATTCCATGGTAATCCCGGGGGGGGGGGAGGGGGGGGGGGGACTGGGATGGGTCCTGTCAGAAGGTGTGATTTCATGATCGGCACATGCTCGCCCAATTGGAGTAGTCAGGATCGGTAAGCACTGGTCGAAACAAGATCTGGGGCTGATAAAATGGATTCGGTAGGAAGCTATTGAAATCCTTTACTCTTTTTGGTGGCTTCCCTTATTTCGATTATAACTTTTCAATATAACTTCGATTAAGATGATTATTTCACTTAAATTCTCATAATTACAAGTTTTATCAAATTCTGCACATTTCTAACAAAATAGATTATTTTCTCTAAGTGTTTGGAATTTTTACATTAAAATTTAAACATATAAGGTATAAAATAATATAAAATAATGCTCAAATAAACAATTATCAATGTGTTGCTGCAACTCCTCTTCATCTCTACGTTGGCGTTGCCATTGTCGTTGCTATATCCAATCCCAATTTACCTTGCTTCTTCGATTCGGGTCTAATGTCAGGCCCCGTCCCAAATCCCCCCGGGATTAACGCGGAAAGCACCTGATCCCTTCTAACACGACAAGGGAATTGTGACGACCCGGAAATTCGAAAAAGGAAAAATTTGAAGGAAATGACAATTTTGCCCTTGGTTATAGGGGCAAAAATTAATTTTTTGATCGAGATCTTATGTTGACTTTCCGTAAGTACCGTTGGATAGGTCTCGAGACGCTGAATTCGTAAACAGGCAGCATGCGTCAATCGGAGGTCGGATGTGAAAGTTATGGGTCTGCGAAGGCTAGGGGCATTTTGGTAATTTGTTATGGCAGGGGCAAAATGGTAATTTGACTAGTCCTGGCTGATTCATCCGTGTATTAAACGGAGATGAGGACATCTGTGCCTGTTAATTGGATGAGGATTTGTTGCTTAGAGACATCTGTCACTATAAGGGGACAATTAGTGGCAATTGGTGATGAGGTTTGAATTAATGAATTAAAACGTTTGTACAAAAGGAAAAACAGAGCATCAAATAGCGGACCTCAATCTCACTGTCTGATTGATCTTCCCAACAACCAAAACTAATTGACAATTTGATGCAATTGAGAGTGAAATCGTGAGGAAATATAGAAAAGAAAAGGGGAAGAAAAACCCAGAGAAACCGAACCCAAAACCCATGAAAAATTCGAATTGCTTCAGTTTTGAATTTGAAACCAGGGACCACGATTGTTGTAATTGATCTTTAATTTAGCCTTCTGGGATTCATTTGAGTCGACCCATTGCAAAACCGAAAGAAATTGGAGTCGTTTTGGACTAGAACAGAGATGGGGAAGACTTCGGATTTTTGAATTTGAGTCGAGGAATTGGAGACATGGAACGATGAAATTGAACTTGAAAATATCTTTATTAGGATCCTATGAAGCTTCCTGATTCATCAATTGAAAGAAAACACTGAGAATTGATGGAGATTGAGGGATGAACAGTACGATTATGTTCTTCGAAAAGTCGAGTTCTTTTTGAAGGATCGAGGTAAGTGCTTATGTAATTGAGGTTACAGAACCTTAATTTGATGAATAACGATCTTAATGGACGGTTTAATTGTCGAAATAGATGTAGAATTGATAGGAATTGAACCGGGTCACCTCGCGGGTTGCAGGATCCGTTTACAATTAAACAGGTGAAGGAGGTGACATTGTAGTAGGCGCGTGAGTTTCACGCACAGCCACTCACGGAGGCGCATGAGGGCGCGTGGGCCCGATGCCCGAGGTGAGTTCAACATAACTTTTGTTTTATGTAATGTAATGAATATTTTGGTGTTGGTTTCGAGTCAATCGGACACCGTTTCGATATTGTTTCGAGGGTCTGAAGGTTTATGTTACGTATTTAATTCGTAATTAATTTCCGGAAAATTATGGGAAATTAGTATGATGTTAATTGAGTCATTAGTGACGCTGAATATTGATTTTGGACAGGATTCGAGATTCTTGGAAAGTACCAGAAAATATAGAAACACGTGCAGCTCGGAAAACGAGCGGTTTGGATGGTGTGTGAGTGGACGTTTGTTTTATAAATTGATATTCATGCATAATTAAATGTTTTACATGATTTATTGCATGATTTGAGCTGCAATGATTTGGCATGATTATTTCTGGATTTAATTATTATTTTAATCAGTGTTTTGGGCATGTTTTACGAGAAATATGCAATTGATATTTTGGGCTAGGTCCGGAGTCAAAATGGTTTCAAAAAGGATATTTTGACTTAATTGGTAAGTCAAGGATGATTTATGGATTATTCCAATGTTTTCAAATGAGATTTTACGGATTTACGCGTAAATGGTATTTGGGCTTGAGACCCGGTCGGGAATGATTTTGACTTGGTTTGAAGTCAGGGATTTGATTGACATGTTTTGGGATGTAATCCCGGGATGATTTTCATTGTGATTGTGAGTACCCAGACGGTCGGAGCTAGGGGATCACCCAGACGACCGGAGCTTGGGGGATATGATTGTGAGTTGTTTCTATGGTAAGCTAGCTTCTCGGATGCGACTGAGCCTGGATGTACCACTCGGATATGTCTGAGCCTGGGGATGTGTTCGCCCAGATGTGACTGAGCCCGAGGGTTGAGCCCAGATGTGTCTGATCCCAAGAATGTGGCTGGATATTGGCCTACGCGTAGTGCAGATGTGATGGTGTGATTGTTTGTGCACTTGTGAATAGTGCGGATTGACTGATGGATTGATTGTGCACTTGTGAATAATGTTGTTTGATGTTGATTGTGACTGCGTACTGGTATTGAGTACGGGTTTTGGTCTTTGTGGCCAGGTGATTATGTTTTCATATGTTTTGGCTTGAGAGCCGGGATTTGATACTTGTTATGTGATTTGGCTGGAAAGCCAGTGATTTTTATACATATGTTTTACCCTATGCATGCATGGTTTGATAAACTGGAGGGGAAATGGTCTGTTTGAAATGTATTTTCAAAAGATATTATTTTTGTCCACTCACACCTTTGTTTTTTATGACCCTCCAGGCCGTGGCACTACGATCGGGGCTGATCGAGAGGCGGATGCATGAGCGGAAATCAGTGTAATCATCCCTTGTCTGATAGGTGATGAAGGGTAGTTTCAGGACTTCAGTTGACTTTTCAGACGGAAGTAGGACTGGGCACGGTTATCAAAGTCCAGTTGGGACGGGTCCTGTCAGGAATGTTCCGACTTTAGCCCCACCGGGCTTCCAGAGTACGCCAGGATCCGGAGGATGAGTGTGATGTCTCGGTCTCCGCTACAGCTCGCATCCACGATTAACCTGAAGGGCATTAAAACCACGAAAGGTTTTGAGTGGACAAAATAAATAATTTAATAAAATATTTCATAAAAAGACATTTATGCCCTTAACTAAAAAGCATGCATGCATTCGAAAACCAATTATCAAAATGAAACCATTAGGGACTTAGCCCAAAACCGTAAGTCAAACCAATCATACGGACCACTGCCCAAAAACCATACTAGTGGGACTCAGCCCAAAACCAAATCAGTAGGGACTCAGCCCAAAACAAATACATGTGGGGACTCAGTGACAGGACCCATCCCAATCCCCCCGGGATTACCGTGGAATGTGCCCTGCTCCCGTCCAACAAGGGGTGTCAGACAAGGGATAATCAAGAGCCACTGCCCAACGGGGCATCCAGAGTGCGCAAGGATCGATGGAGGAGGTGTGCAATGTCCCAGTCCCTGCGGCAAACGCATCCGTGATCAACCTGAAGGGCATTAAAACCAAAAGCTGTGAGTGGACAAAAACCAATAAGTTTACCAAATACATTTATAAGACATTTATGCCCTCCAATAAAAACGTATGCATGCCACAAAAACCAGTAACCAAAACGTTTGCTCAACCGAGCCCTTAGGGCCTTAGCCCAAAAACCGTTAACCAAAAACCAAGTGTGGGAACTCAGCCCAAAACTGTGGAATACCACCACCATACATATTAAAACCATGTGGGTCCCCACCCACGACCATAGATGAACATCAATTTAAAATCCGAAACCATTTAGGGTCCCCGACCCTACATACCATTTCATAACCAATAATCCATTTTTTTACCACATAACACATATCCAACCAATAAGCCATTTTATTCATTAATCCATATTTTACCATTACCATCACCAGCATCCCCGATGCTTAGCGTCCCAGACGCTAGACGTCCCTGACGTCATACCTCACGGTTTCATAAGCTACGCGTGCTGCCCGGGGTCTCTCCGGGTCCATATATCTGACATCCCTGATGTCTAACGTCCCTGACGTCAATCATAGCAATCCTGCTCCTGAGTCATCATACGGTCCGGCTGCTCCGTATAATGACCCCTCGCAGGCAATGCACCGTGACTTCCCCAGTGTCCCAGACATCTGGAGGAGACCATCATATATCCTTGTATCCAGATGGTATATGGAAAAACAGTTTTATTAAATCCTTTTATCACATTATTACCATTGGGCCCTGCCCGAAATTTCCATAAAACCACATAATTCCATTTAGGGTCCTTGACCCAAAATCACCATTATAAAATATAGGGTCCCTGACCCGAAATCACATTTGTTATCCAACTGGGCCTCATGCCCAATTTTATAAACCACTGGGCCCACGGCCCGATTTGTAAACCAACTGGGCCCGCAGCCCGACTTATAAACCCACTGGGCCCACGGCCCGAATTCGTAAATCAACTGGGCCCCTGGCCCGATAACATAACTCAAATGGGTCTCAGCCCGATTTCATACCAACTGGGCCCCTGGCCCGATTTCATTAACCAACTGGGCCCCCGGCCCGATATTCAAATGGACTCCAAGTCCGAAATTTCCAACATAATTGGGCCTCAAGCCCGAGTTCATAACCAATAATCCATTTTTTTACCACATAACACATATCCAACCAATAAGCCATTTTATTCATTAATCCATATTTTACCATTACCATCACCAGCATCCCCGATGCTTAGCGTCCCAGACGCTAGACGTCCCTGACGTCATACCTCACGGTTTCATAAGCTACGCGTGCTGCCCGGGGTCTCTCCGGGTCCATATATCTGACATCCCTGATGTCTGACGTCCCTGACGTCAATCATAGCAATCCTGCTCCTGAGTCATCATACGGTCCGGCTGCTCCGTATAATGACCCCTCGCAGGCAATGCACCGTGACTTCCCCAGTGTCCCAGACATCTGGAGGAGACCATCATATATCCTTGTATCCAGATGGTATATGGAAAAACAGTTTTATTAAATCCTTTTATCACATTATTACCATTGGGCCCTGCCCGAAATTTCCATAAAACCACATAATTCCATTTAGGGTCCTTGACCCAAAATCACCATTATAAAATATAGGGTCCCTGACCCGAAATCACATTTATTATCCAACTGGGCCTCATGCCCGATTTTATAAACCACTGGGCCCACGCCCCGATTTGTAAACCAACTGGGCCCGCAGCCCGACTTATAAACCCACTAGGCCCACGGCCCGAATTCGTAAATCAACTGGGCCCCTGGCCCGATAACATAACTCAAATGGGTCTCAGCCCGATTTCATACCAACTGGGCCCGTGGCCCGATTTCATTAACCAACTGGGCCCCCGGCCCGATATTCAAATGGACTCCAAGTCCGAAATTTCCAACATAATTGGGCCTCAAGCCCGAGTTCATATTTCCAATTTCAAAACCATTTTATCATATTATATCCAAGTCATAAATATGGAAAATCCATGTAAAACCGGAAACCTCGATTTACGTGCAAGCACGTAAATCGCCTTGAAATACGTAAAACCGTACAATTTACCAACAACCAAATCAACATCACACAATCACAACCATAATCCATATAAAACATTTAAGCATGCATAGAATTTATAAAACCAAAGTTCACTCACAGACCGTTTTAACCGTGTGCCTCGATACGCGTGCCACCGGCCCTCCCGGGCCACACCACTATCACCGGGACTCCCAATCCTGTCCAAATCACATTAGAGGGTCACTAACCTCATCATTAACATCCTATCAAAGTCCCGTAATTTTTCCGAATTTTTACTTATTTTTAAACTTAATTTAAAACCTTCGGACATCCCGAACACTATCGAGACGGTGTCCGATCGACACGAAACCAATTCCAAAATATCCGTTACATTAAATAGGACAGAAGTCATGTTGACCTCACCTCGAGATCCGTGCCCACGCGCCGTCACGCGCCGCCGTGAGTGGCTGCGCGTGAAACTCACGCGCCTGCTACAGTGTCACCAGCCCAACCCGTTTGTCTGGTAAACGGGTCCAATTCACCCGCGACACAACCCGGTTCCAATCCTGTCAATTCGATCCTAATTCCTTCAATTGATCAATCCATTAGCTTCGTTTTAAGTCCAATTATAAGTCTGTAAACTCAATTACACAAATCCTTACCCAGATTCCCACGATTCGATGATGATCCACGAAGAACACCCGGTCACTGTTCAATCATGGGATTCCTTCAATCTCGATTGATTTCCCTAAATTGGTTCAACCAGAAGCATCAGTGGACCACGAGGAACAATTCCCCCACATCAATTTCGTCGTTTGATCAGTAAATGATCACGACTCAAGTATGAACACCGTCCACTGTGCAACCATGGAGTTTCATCGATCTCAGTCGGTTTCCTTCAATTGATGATCCCAGAAGCATCGTGGGATCATGATAGGCAGTTTCCCCACCTCAATTTCATCCAAAGAAGCCTCCAATTCCACGACTCAGCTTCGAAATTCCTCCTCTGTCACCAAGCTCGTTCAGAGTCAAAACGGCACCAATTCCCTTCGTTCTTTCGACGTTTCTGATCATGGCATTCCCAGAAGGCTGAATGTAACCTCCAATTCGATCCTCACGGCCTTAGGATTTGATTTCGAATTTTCCTTCCCATAATCTAATTTTCGAATTTTCTGTCTCACCACCCACACTCAGTCCCAGTGTTTCCCGAAATGAATCCAGTCTCCCTAGCCTCTCAATTCCCTCAATTCTGCCGTGAGAAGGCAGCCAAATCCTCCAGCCCTCACACTCTCTGTTTTGAAATCGTCCACGGGTAAGAAAAACAAAGAATAAGGAAATGGGGGAAAAAGATGGAGAAGGAATGATGGTGTAGGAATGATTGTGTTTGGAGGGAAACAAGGATCAGAATTCAGGGGATGGGTGACACTTGTCACTCATCCAGGTGTGCATAGTCAACGGTCACTATTCACTACTATATTATTATTTTAATCCCGGCCTCGGTTCGTTAGTTCGTTTCCTTGATCATAACGTCGTCGTCGGATCTCCGATTTCGGCATGCCGCCTGTCGTTGGATTCGTATCGACGATACCTACGTAACGGTCCTTGGCCTTCGTCCATCGGACCTCCCGATCAAAAAGTCAATATTTGGCCCCTAACAAGCCAAATTACCAAAATACCCCTCAACTTCCGAACACCATAACTTCCTCTACGAATGTCGGAATCGAACGTGCCACCTGTCTATGAACTCGTGACGTCCCGAACTACGTCACGGTCATCGGTCAAAGTCCATTTGACCGCCCGAACAAAAAGTCAACATTTTGCCCACGACCAGGGGCAAAACGGTCATTTCGCACAATTTGTCCGATTCCGCCCTACTAACCACCGTTCAACCTCACTAATCAAGATTAGTCACTAAACTAATCCCGGAATTCGGGACGGGTCGTTACAATCTTCCCTCCTTAATAAATTTCGTCCTCGAAATTCCAACCGCTCTAATCTCAACGTACTTCCCTCCTTAATAAGTTTCGCTCTCGAAACTCGACTATCCTGATTCCACAAACACCCCGTGGAAAGTGGAATCGACCACGCAACACGTGTACACCCGTACACCAACTACTTAGACAAAACTTGTCTACGCCCAAACGTACCACTAGTACTCAAAACGCAACGACTACATTCGACCCCGTCAAATGACTAAAACTACTTGTTTCGAATTTGACACCACTTGCCAAATCAACCCTCTCGTTAACGCAACAACTCGACGGTTCCTTTCCCACTCCCACTAGGAGTCAGCTGACCCCACTCAACGATCTATGTTGACACATCCTGACAATCACAGTTGTTGTCAGTCGAAAACTGACACTAGACTCACTCGTGGCTACACATGCCACCAACGTACTTATCTTAGTAAACATTTACCGACCTTTCACATGATCTGTGTGTAATTAAACACATCGGAAATACCATGACCCATTGCATAGTAATGTCCGGCCCACAACTAACCCAGTGGTATCGGAACCAATCCGACTACCAACACGTTCACCGACACACCTCGGGTATATCCCGTATACCGTAACTAGACATCACAAGTCTACAAGTATCGTACCTCGAACCATGTACGAAGTACACACATCTACCTAATAACCAGACTACAACCACCTAGGTCATAGCCGAACGCGTTCCAATAATGGAGTACGTTTGCCCAATCCAGCATGAGACAAACGAAACTCCACCCAACATCTAGTTCCAATTCCGACTCCAAATCCGCAATTTCGTAAGAAATCCCGGATCCAAATCCAGACATCACAGTTTAACTCATTTCCAAATCCGAATCCGAAATCATTATTCCGTATGCTAGCATTTGGAACAACCATTCCGTACCCAAATCCGGAAATATACTTTCAAGTTTCAAAATCGAATCCTGAATCGTCACCCTGAAATTCGATTCCAAATCCCGAAAACTCATTCACATTTACCAAGACACACCAAAACCGAACCTATCGGTTACCCGTTCAATACACTTGATTGACTTCATAGGGAAGCCAATCCAACCTCCACACGTCTAAGGTTGACAAAATTCAACTACCTTGGAAACCTACTCACCCGAGTAGAATACCATACGGACCCCACTTCGAAAAGAAGTTCAATCTCGTCATTTACGACTCACACACCCAAGTTCGTATCGATCCTTGTCATTCCACCTAGGAAAACCAAGGATGATCCAAAATAATGACACCAATACTCATCCTACGTGGATGCAACAAAACTCACTGCACTCACCGCGCCATGTACCCCAACATCGTCTGCCACCAAGCAGAAAATGAAAAATCTTGTTTACCTAATTTCGAACACGTAGCTCCTCCCAATGACCTCGCAACACACAAGAACTCACCAACCAATACACGCTCAACGTACTGGTAACTACACTCAACGTCTGCCAGGGCAGAAAGCAAGAAGTCAACCCCAATGACTGCGGAATACCAATCACCAAAAACGAGCACCACTCTCGTTCCCCAATCACAACTCTCCTCGACACTAAGGTTCCAACCATGTTGGAAACAGACATGCTCCCAACAAGACGTCAAGTCCAACCACTAGGTTCCAACCACTTGGACAACCCCGTGTCCACAATCAATCCGTTATTGTTCCGTTCGCACCTCCTAACCTTTACAGGTTCAACACTCAGTTTTCTAAGTTCTCAATTACAAATTCCTACCTTTATACCACTAATGGTTTTCCTCGTCTTTTCCAGTTTTAATCATTTCCACGTACATTTTAGGGATATTTAAAAACATAAAATCGCACAAATTTTTGGAGTTGCCAACAACTCCCCCAAATCCACCAATTATCATGACGTAGGGGACGTCATCCCAAGATTACTCAAGTCTCAATTATACCCTTTTAATCCACTCCTTACTGGTTATCTCACCACTATTGGAACTTATCCCAACACAGCACAATCTTAACTGGAACCCATCCAGTCCATCACTCAACCACTATCGAATCTCAAAGACCGAACATATGTCCATCATGACGGAGTCACACCCCGACTGGTGGCTCATCGTCAACACCATTACCGACACTAGCACCAGCGCTAGGACCAGCACCAACACTCTATCAACAACACTAGTATCAGCACACAGGCATCCATACTAGCATCAGCACAAAAGTACCAACCCCGCAAACATCCATACTGCACACCGTGTGCAAATACGACAACGCTGGATCTCCGTTCATACGGAACGACGATCCCGTACCTCACGACTATGGGTACCACTATTCTGACAGTCCACATCAGGAAAATGAACGTTCCCTGAACGTCCCCTGATCCCCAAGTATTATGACCACACTGATTACCCTCGATAGCCAGTCATCTCCATATGACTTCCGACTAACTGTCATTGCTATCGAGATCCGCATCCACACATCACATCAATACCCGATCCAACACGGGATTCCATAATTTATCTCAGAACCGTATCCGTACATCAAATCCCATAGTTCTGCCTAAACTCACCAGAGCCATCCACATGGTCATCCATGACCTCAGCCGCTCATCGCAGCACAAGTTCTCATCCACTAGCCACAATTAAGGTTTACCTTTTTAATACTAGGGTTCCACAATCACACCCTATGGTTCAACCGAACCAAACAGTTTTCCGTAATATAAAATCCACAACCTGACCGACCCCGCGGTCTAGACATCGAATAGACGTCAGATCCAATCCTACCATCCCATCAACGTGGGTTCCACCACTAGGTCATCGGCCAACTCCGATGAACCAACATCCCTCACACTAGAAACCACCACAAGGGTTCACATTTTAGACCATTACTCACATGAGGTTCCCCGAACCTGGGATTACCGTGGAATGTGCCCTGCTCCCGTCCAACAAGGGGTGTTAGACAAGGGATAATCAAGAGCCACTGCCCAACGGGGCATCCAGAGTGCGCAAGGATCGATGGAGGAGGTGTGCAATGTCCCAGTCCCTGCTGCAAACGCATCCGTGATCAACCTGAAGGGCATTAAAACCAAAAGCTGTGAGTGGACAAAAACCAATAAGTTTACCAAATACATTTATAAGACATTTATGCCCTCCAATAAAAACGTATGCATGCCACAAAAACCAGTAACCAAAACGTTTGCTCAACCGAGCCCTTAGGGCCTTAGCCCAAAAACCGTTAACCAAAAACCAAGTGTGGGAACTCAGCCCAAAACTGTGGAATACCACCACCATACATATTAAAACCATGTGGGTCACCACCCACGACCATAGATGAACATCAATTTAAAATCCGAAACCATTTAGGGTCCCCGACCCTACATACCATTTCATAACCAATAATCCATTTTTTTACCACATAACACATATCCAACCAATAAGCCATTTTATTCATTAATCCATATTTTACCATTACCATCACCAGCATCCCCGATGCTTAGCGTCCCAGACGCTAGACGTCCCTGACGTCATACCTCACGGTTTCATAAGCTACGCGTGCTGCCCGGGGTCTCTCCGGGTCCATATATCTGACATCCCTGATGTCTGACGTCCCTGACGTCAATCATAGCAATCCTGCTCCTGAGTCATCATACGGTCCGGCTGCTCCGTATAATGACCCCTCGCAGACAATGCACCGTGACTTCCCCAGTGTCCCAGACATCTGGAGGAGACCATCATATATCCTTGTATCCAGATGGTATATGGAAAAACAGTTTTATTAAATCCTTTTATCACATTATTACCATTGGGCCCTGCCCGAAATTTCCATAAAACCACATAATTCCATTTAGGGTCCTTGACCCAAAATCACCATTATAAAATATAGGGTCCCTGACCCGAAATCACATTTATTATCCAACTGGGCCTCATGCCCGATTTTATAAACCACTGGGCCCACGGCCCGATTTGTAAACCAACTGGGCCCGCAGCCCGACTTATAAACCCACTGGGCCCACGGCCCGAATTCGTAAATCAACTGGGCCCCTGGCCCGATAACATAACTCAAATGGGTCTCAGCCCGATTTCATACCAACTGGGCCCCTGGCCCGATTTCATTAACCAACTGGGCCCCCGGCCCGATATTCAAATGGACTCCAAGTCCGAAATTTCCAACATAATTGGGCCTCAAGCCCGAGTTCATATTTCCAATTTCAAAACCATTTTATCATATTATATCCAAGTCATAAATATGGAAAATCCATGTAAAACCGGAAACCTCGATTTACGTGCAAGCACGTAAATCGCCTTGAAATACGTAAAACCGTACAATTTACCAACAACCAAATCAACATCACACAATCACAACCATAATCCATATAAAACATTTAAGCATGCATAGAATTTATAAAACCAAAGTCCACTCACAGACCGTTTTAACCGTGTGCCTCGATACGCGTGCCACCGGCCCTCCCGGGCCACACCACTATCACCGGGACTCCCAATCCTGTCCAAATCACATTAGAGGGTCACTAACCTCATCATTAACATCCTATCAAAGTCCCGTAATTTTTCCGAATTTTTACTTATTTTTAAACTTAATTTAAAACCTTCGGACATCCCGAACACTATCGAGACGGTGTCCGATCGACACGAAACCAATTCCAAAATATCCGTTACATTAAATAGGACAGAAGTCATGTTGACCTCACCTCGAGATCCGTGCCCACGCGCCGTCACGCGCCGCCGTGAGTGGCTGCGCGTGAAACTCACGCGCCTGCTACAGTGTCACCAGCCCAACCCGTTTGTCTGGTAAACGGGTCCAATTCACCCGCGACACAACCCGGTTCCAATCCTTTCAATTCGATCCTAATTCCTTCAATTGATCAATCCATTAGCTTCGTTTTAAGTCCAATTATAAGTCTGTAAACTCAATTACACAAATCCTTACCCAGATTCCCACGATTCGATGATGATCCACGAAGAACACCCGGTCACTGTTCAATCATGGGATTCCTTCAATCTCGATTGATTTCCCTAAATTGGTTCAACCAGAAGCATCAGTGGACCACGAGGAACAATTCCCCCACATCAATTTCGTCGTTTGATCAGTAAATGATCACGACTCAAGTATGAACACCGTCCACTGTGCAACCATGGAGTTTCATCGATCTCAGCCGGTTTCCTTCAATTGATGATCCCAGAAGCATCGTGGGATCATGATAGGCAGTTTCCCCACCTCAATTTCATCCAAAGAAGCCTCCAATTCCACGACTCAGCTTCGAAATTCCTCCTCTGTCACCAAGCTCGTTCAGAGTCAAAACGGCACCAATTCCCTTCGTTCTTTCGACGTTTCTGATCGTGGCATTCCCAGAAGGCTGAATGTAACCTCCAATTCGATCCTCACGGCCTTAGGATTTGATTTCGAATTTTCCCTCCCATAATCTAATTTTCGAATTTTCTGTCTCACCACCCACACTCAGTCCCAGTGTTTCCCGAAATGAATCCAGTCTCCCTAGCCTCTCAATTCCCTCAATTCTGCCGTGAGAAGGCAGCCAAATCCTCCAGCCCTCACACTCTCTGTTTTGAAATCGTCCACGGGTAAGAAAAACAAAGAATAAGGAAATGGGGGAAAAAGATGGAGAAGGAATGATGGTGTAGGAATGATTGTGTTTGGAGGGAAACAAGGATCAGAATTCAGGGGATGGGTGACACTTGTCACTCATCCAGGTGTGCATAGTCAACGGTCACTATTCACTACTATATTATTATTTTAATCCCGGCCTCGGTTCGTTAGTTCGTTTCCTTGATCATAACGTCGTCGTCGGATCTCCGATTTCGGCATGCCGCCTGTCGTTGGATTCGTATCGACGATACCTACGTAACGGTCCTTGGCCTTCGTCCATCGGACCTCCCGATAAAAAAGTCAATATTTGGCCCCTAACAAGCCAAATTACCAAAATACCCCTCAACTTCCGAACACCATAACTTCCTCTACGAATGTCGGAATCGAACGTGCCACCTGTCTATGAACTCGTGACGTCCCGAACTACGTCACGGTCATCGGTCAAAGTCCATTTGACCGCCCGAAAAAAAAGTCAACATTTTGCCCACGACCAGGGGCAAAACGGTCATTTCGCACAATTTGTCCGATTCCGCCCTGACCCGACATACCATTTCATAACCAATAATCCATTTTTACCACATAACACATATCCAACCAATAAGCCATTTTATTCATTAATCCATATTTTACCATTACCATCACCAGCATCCCAGATGCTTAGCGTCCCAGACGCTAGACGTCCCTGACGTCATATCTCACGGTTTCATAAGCTACGCGTGTTGCCCGCGGTCTCTCCGGGTCCATATATCTGACATCCCTGATGTCTGACGTCCCTGACGTCAATCATAGCAATCCTGCTCCTGAGTCATCATACGGTCCGGCTGCTCCGTATAATGACCCCTCGCAGGCAATGCACCGTGACTTCCCCAGTGTCCTAGACATCTGGAGGAGACCATCATATATCCTTGTATCCAGATGGTATATGGAAAACAGTTTTATTAAATCCTTTTATCACATTATTACCATTGGGCCCTGCCCGAAATTTCCATAAAACCACATAATTCCATTTAGGGTCCCTGACCCAAAATCACAATTATTAAATATAGGGTCCCTGACCCGAAATCACATTTATTATCCAACTGGGCCTCATGCCCGATTTTATGAACCACTGGGCCCACGGCCCGATTTGTAAACCAACTGGGCCCGCAGCCCGACTTATAAACCCACTGGGCCCACGGCCCGAATTCACAAATCAACTGGGCCCCTGGCCCGATAACATAACTCAAATGAGTCTCAGCCCGATTTCATACCAACTGGGCCCCTGGCCCGATTTCATTAACCAACTGGGCCCCCGGCCCGATTCTCAAATGGACTCCAAGTCCGAAATTTCCAAAACAAGTGGGCCTCAGGCCCGAGTTCATCTTTCCAATATAAAAACCATTTTATCATAATATTTATTTAACCACAAGCATGCAAAACCACAAATAAACCGTTAATCCCGATACACGTGAAATACGGAAAATACCTCGAAATACGTGCAACATACCCAAAATCAATACTCACAAATACCATCATAGAAATCATGTATATAAACCATATAACACATTTAAGCATGCATAGGATTTATAAAACCAAAGTCCACTCACAGACCGTTTTAACCGTGTGCCTCGATACGCGTGTCACCGGCCCTCCCGGGCCACACCACTATCACCGGGACTCCCAATCCTGTCCAAATCACACTAGAGGGTCACTAACCTCATTATTAACATCCTATCAAAGTCCCGTAATTTTCCCGAATTTTTACTTATTTTTAAACTTAATTTAAAACCTTCGGACATCCCGAACACTATCGAGACGGTGTCCGATCGACACGAAACCAATCCCAAAATGTCCGTTACATCGAATAGATTAAAAGTCATGTTGACCTCACCTCGAGATTCGTGCCCACGCACCGTCACGCGCCGCCGTGAGTGGCTGCGCGTGAAACTCACGCGTCGTGAACAGTGTCACCGTTCTGACCCGGTTGTCTGATAAACGGGTCACCGTGACCCGCGGCCCAACCCGACTGGTTCTCAGCCATTACTCGACCATTTTCAAATCCGTTTGTTCCTACAAGATCGTCTCATCAATTCCAGTTGATCCATGCTTTAAAAACTGAGAAACCAATACGTTGACTACCTGTTCGTGGAGGTGTGCAGACCGGCCACCTGCAACCGTCGTGTCTGCACGATCCCGGCCACCATTCCTTTCGAAAACGATCCCCAGAAGCTCGTCTCACCTTCTAGATCATCATCCTAATCACCAGATCGATCGAAACACGTTAAAACCCATCCTACCATTTTTGTACCCGAAAACAAACTCACGGGTTCGAGGCTTACCTCGCCGCCGTGGCTACCAGCATGCCCAGTTCGACTCCAGGAACTCCTTTCACCCCTCAAACACGATCAAAAGCCAATCCATAATGATCTTCCAATTCTGCATTTTTTGCTCCTCTGTTTTTGTTTTGCCGCCGTCGTCTCCGCCGTCTCCGTCGTCCCCCCGCCGTCTCTCAAGCCTCACCATGCAGCTCATCTCACTCACACACCAACACAGAAGAGATTGGTGAGGTGGTTCATGTAGGTTGTGTGCATATGTGTTTCGGGTGGGAGAAAGAACAGAGTGAGAGGGATGAGTGTGATCAGTAGATGAAGGGAAGAAAGAGATGAGATCAAGGGCCCAGATTTAATCTGAGGTTTGAATGGATGGTGAGGATTTAAGGGGAGAAAATGGATTAAATAATCCAATGGCCAACAAGGATCCAGATTTTAGGGAAGGTGGGGATGAGTGACATGTGGACTACATCCAAGGGTCCAGATTCGTCAGTTACTGTTCACCTATTTAAATATTATTATTTTATTCCGAGTCTCGGTTTATCGCGATTACGTCCGTGACCATAACTTCGTCGTCGTAACTCCGATTTCGGCATGCCGCCTGTCGTTGGATTCGTATCGACGATACCTACGTAACGGTCCTTGGCCCTCGCCCATCGGACCTCCCGATCAAAAAGTCAACATTTGGCCCCTAATAAGCCAAATTACCAAAATACCCCTCAACTTCCGAACACCATAACTTTCACTACGAATGTCGGAATTGAACGTGCCACCTGTCTATGAACTCGTGACGTCCCGAACTACGTCACGGTCATCGGTCAAAGTCCGTTTGACCGCCCGATCAAAAAGTCAACATTTTACCCACGACCAGGGGCAAAACGGTCATTTTGCACATTTTGTCCGATTCCGCCCTACTAACCACCGTTCAAACTCACTAATCAAGATTAGTGACTAATCTAATCCCGGAATTCGGGACGGGTCGTTACAACATTGACAGGACCCATCCCAATCCCCCCGGGATTACCGTGGAATGTGCCCTGCTCCCGTCCAACAAGGAGTGTCAGACAAGGGATAACCACGAGCCACTGCCCAAACAGGGCATCCAGAGTGCGCAAGGATCGATGGAGGAGGTGTGCAATGTCCCAGTCCCTGCTGCAATCGCATCCGTAATCAACCTGAAGGGCATTAAAACCAAAAGCTGTGAGTGGACAAAAACCAATAAGTTTACCAAATACATTTATAAGACATTTATGCCCTCCAATAAAAACGTATGCATGCCACCAAAAACCAGTAACCAAAATGTTTGCTCAACCGAGCCATTAGGGCCTTAGCCCAAAAACCGTTAACCAAAAACCAAGTGTGGGAACTCAGCCCAAAACCGTGGAATACCACCACCATACATATTAAAACCATGTGGGTCACCACCCACGACCATAATTGAACATCAATTTAAAATCCGAAACCATTTAGGGTCCCTGACCCGACATACCATTTCATAACCAATAATCCATTTTTACCACATAACACATATCCAACCAATAAGCCATTTTATTCATTAATCCATATTTTACCATTACCATCACCAGCATCCCAGATGCTTAGCGTCCGAGACGCTAGACGTCCCTGACGTCATATCTCACGGTTTCATAAGCTACGCGTGCTGCCCGGGGTCTCTCCGGGTCCATATATCTGACATCCCTGATGTCTGACGTCCCTGACGTCAATCATAGCAATCCTGCTCCTGAGTCATCATACGGTCCGGCTGCTCCGTATAATGACCCCTCGCAGGCAATGCACCGTGACTTCCCCAGTGTCCCAGACATCTGGAGGAGACCATCATATATCCTTGTATCCAGATGGTATATGGAAAACAGTTTTATTAAATCCTTTTATCACATTATTACCATTGGGCCCTGCCCGAAATTTCCATAAGACCACATAATTCCATTATGGTCCCTGACCCAAAATCACAATTATTAAATATAGGGTCCCTGACCCGAAATCACATTTATTATCCAACTGGGCCTCATGCCCGATTTTATGAACCACTGGGCCCACGGCCCGATTTGTAAACCAACTGGGCCCGCAGCCCGACTTATAAACCCACTGGGCCCACGGCCCGAATTCACAAATCAACTGGGCCCCTGGCCCGATAACATAACTCAAATGGGTCTCAGCCCGATTTCATACCAACTGGGCCCCTGGCCCGATTTCATTAACCAACTGGGCCCCCGGCCCGATTCTCAAATGGACTCCAAGTCCGAAATTTCCAAAACAAGTGGGCCTCAGGCCCGAGTTCATCTTTCCAATATAAAAACCATTTTATCATAATATTTATTTAACCACAAGCATGCAAAACCACAAATAAACCGTTAATCCCGATACACGTGAAATACGGAAAATACCTCGAAATACGTGCAACATACCCAAAATCAATACTCACAAATACCATCATAGAAATCATGTATATAAACCATATAACACATTTAAGCATGCATAGGATTTATAAAACCAAAGTCCACTCACAGACCGTTTTAACCGTGTGCCTCGATACGCGTGCCACCGGCCCTCCCGGGCCACACCACTATCACCGGGACTCCCAATCCTGTCCAAATCACATTAGAGGGTCACTAACCTCATTATTAACATCCTATCAAAGTCCCGTAATTTTCCCGAATTTTTACTTATTTTTAAACTTAATTTAAAACCTTCGGACATCCCGAACACTATCGAGACGGTGTCCGATCGACACGAAACCAATCCCAAAATGTCCGTTACATCGAATAGATTAAAAGTCATGTTGACCTCACCTCGAGATTCGTGCCCACGCGCCGTCACGCGCCGCCGTGAGTGGCTGCGCGTGAAACTCACGCGCCGTGAACAGTGTCACCGTTCTGACCCGGTTGTCTGATAAACGGGTCACCGTGACCCGCGGCCCAACCCGACTGGTTCTCAACCATTACTCGACCATTTTCAAATCCGTTTGTTCCTACAAGATCGTCTCATCAATTCCAGTTGATCCATTCTTTAAAAACTAATAAACAACTTCGTTTCACTACCTGTTCGTGGAGGTGTGCAGACCGGCCACCTGCAACCGTCGTGTCTGCACGATCCCGGCCACCATTCCTTTCGAAAACGATCCCCAGAAGCTCGTCTCACCTTCTAGATCATCATCCTAATCACCAGATCGATCGAAACACGTTAAAACCCATCCTACCATTTTTGTACCCGAAAACAAACTCACGGGTTCGAGGCTTACCTCGCCGCCGTGGCTACCGCCGTGGCTACCAGCATGCCCAGTTCGACTCCAGGAACTCCTTTCACCCCTCAAACACGATCAAAAGCCAATCCATAACGATCTTCCAATTCTGCATTTTTTGCTCCTCTGTTTTTGTTTTGCCGCCGTCGTCTCCGCCGTCTCCGTCGTCCCCCCGCCGTCTCTCAAGCCTCACCATGCAGCTCATCTCACTCACACACCAACACAGAAGAGATTGGTGAGGTGGTTCATGTAGGTTGTGTGCATATGTGTTTCGGGTGGGAGAAAGAACAGAGTGAGAGGGATGAGTGTGATCAGTAGATGAAGGGAAGAAAGAGATGAGATCAAGGGCCCAGATTTAATCTGAGGTTTGAATGGATGGTGAGGATTTAAGGGGAGAAAATGGATTAAATAATCCAATGGCCAACAAGGATCCAGATTTTAGGGAAGGTGGGGATGAGTGACATGTGGACTACATCCAAGGGTCCAGATTCGTCAGTTACTGTTCACCTATTTAAATATTATTATTTTATTCCGAGTCTCGGTTTATCGCGATTACGTCCGTGACCATAACTTCGTCGTCGTAACTCCGATTTCGGCATGCCGCCTGTCGTTGGATTCGTATCGACGATACCTACGTAACGGTCCTTGGCCCTCGCCCATCGGACCTCCCGATCAAAAAGTCAACATTTGGCCCCTAATAAGCCAAATTACCAAAATACCCCTCAACTTCCGAACACCATAACTTTCACTACGAATGTCGGAATCGAACGTGCCACCTGTCTATGAACTCGTGACGTCCCGAACTACGTCACAGTCATTGGTCAAAGTCCGTTTGACCGCCCGATCAAAAAGTCAACATTTTACCCACGACCAGGGGCAAAACGGTCATTTTGCACATTTTGTCCGATTCCGCCCTACTAACCACCGTTCAAACTCACTAATCAAGATTAGTGACTAATCTAATCCCGGAATTCGGGACGGGTCGTTACAACCTTCCCTCCTTAATAAATTTCGTCCTCGAAATTCCAACCGATCTAAACTCAACGTACTTCCCTCCTTAAAAAAAATTTCGCTCTCGAAACTCGATTACCCTGATTCCACAAACACCCTGTGGAAAGTGGAATCGACCACACAACATGTGTACACCCGTACACCAACTAACCAGGCAAAACTTGTCTGCACTCTACGTACCACTAATACTCAAAACGCAACGACTACATTCGACCCTGTCGAATGACTGAAACTACTTGTTTCAAATTTGACACCACTCGTCAAATCAACCCTCTCGTTGACGCAACAACTCGACAGTTCCTTTACCACTCCCACTAGGAGTCAGCTGACCCCACTCAACAATCTATATTGACACATCCTGACAATCTGTCACCACACAGTTGTTGTCAGTCGAAAACTGACACTAGACTCACTCGTGGCTACACATGCCACCAACGTACTTAACTTAGTAAACAATCCCCGACCTTTCACACGACCTGTGTGTAATTAAACACATCGGAATTACCATGACCCATTGCATAGTAATGTTCGGTCCACAACCAATCCCATGGTATCGGAACCAATCCGACTACCAACACGTTCACCAACACACCTCGGGTATATCCCGTATACCGTAACTAGACATCACAAGTCTACAAGGTATTGTACCTCGCACCATGTACGAAGTACACACATCTACCTAATGGCCAGACCACAACCACCTAGGTCATAGCCGAACGCGTTCCAATAATGGAGTACGTTTGCCCAATCCAGCATGAGACAAATCGAAACTCCACCCAACATCTAGTTCCACTTCCGAATCTGAATCCGCAACTTCGTAAGAAATCCCGGATCCAAACCCAGACATCACAGTTTAACTCATTTCCAAATCCGAATCCGAAATCATTATTCCGTAAGCTAGCATTTGGAATAATCATTCCGTACCCAAATCCAGAAATATACTTTCAAGTTCCAAAATCGAATCCTGAATCGTCACCCAGATATTCGATTCCAAATCCCGAAATCTCGTTCACATTTACCAAGACACACCAAAACCGAACCTATCGGTTACCCGTTCAATACACTTGATTGACTTCATAGGGAAGCCAATCCAACCTCCACACGTCTAAGGTTGACAAAATTCAACTACCTTGAAAACCTACTCACCCGAGTAGAATACCATACGGGCCCCACTTCGAAAAGAAGTTCAATCCCGTGATTACGACTCACGTACCAAGGTAAGAGTGATATACTCTCCCCCTATCTGAATCATCAAGATCATGACCCAGATAGACACTGTGTCCCTGACTATAACGTCAAAATCCTAGATCGCCACAACGATCGACAACCGACTCCCACAACTAGACAGATCAATCAACGACGAGACACGTCGAGACTGCGGATTCTCACAGATTACCTTGTATCAATCCTTGTCATTCCACCTAGGAAAACCAAGGATGATCCAAAACAATGACACCAAAACTCATCCTACGTGGAGGGCATTAAAGCGGGAGTCGGTCATTAATAAGGAGGGAAACTTATTGAGGAGGGAACGGTGGTTAGTAGGGCGGAATCGGGGGAGAGTATATCACTCTTACGGGTCATCATACGGGTCCACTTAAGCATGCATAGAACCACCTATACGGGTCCGATTGGGGGGAGAGTATATCACTCTCCCCCAAACCAGGTTGGGGTCATCATACGGGTCCACTTATACTCTCCCCCTATCCGCCGCCGTGGTTTTAATGCCCTTCAGACATGGATTTGTCCACTTACAATCTTCCCTTCAGACAGGTTCAACACTCAGTTTTCTAAGTTCTCAATTACAAATTCCTACCTTTATACCACTAATGGTTTTCCTCGTCTTTTCCAGTTTTAATCATTTCCACGTACATTTTAGGGATATTTAAAAACATAAAATCGCACAAATTTTTGGAGTTGCCAACAACTCCCCCAAATCCACCAATTATCATGACGTAGGGGACGTCATCCCAAGATTACTCAAGTCTCAATTATACCCTTTTAATCCACTCCTTACTGGTTATCTCACCACTATTGGAACTTATCCCAACACAGCACAATCTTAACTGGAACCCATCCAGTCCATCACTCAACCACTATCGAATCTCAAAGACCGAACATATGTCCATCATGACGGAGTCACACCCCGACTGGTGGCTCATCGTCAACACCATTACCGACACTAGCACCAGCGCTAGTGTAACGACTCGTCCCAAATTCCATGATTAGATTAGTGACTAATCATGATTAGTGACTAATCACGATTAGTGAGGCTAATCCGTGATTTGTAGAGCGAGATCGGACGAACGATGCGAAATGACCGTTTTGCCCCTGGTGGTGGTAAAACGTTGACTTTTCAATCGGGCGGTCAAATGGATTTTGACCGATGACCGTGACGTAGTTCGTGACGTCACGAGTTCATAGACAGGTGGCACGTTCAATTCCGACGTTCGAGGAAGAAGTTATGACGTTCGGAAGTTTAGGGGCATTTTGGTAATTTGGGTGAATAGGAGGTCAAAAGTTGACTTTTTGACCGGGAGGTCCGATGGCCGAGGGCCAGAGACCGTTACGTAGATAAGGACGATACGAATCTGTAGACAGGCGGCACGTCGAATTTGGACGTTCGACGGCGAAGTTACGGTTCACAGAAGTTCTCGGTTACTATTCACGACGACACGTTTTGCGAGGACGGTTTGTCTTTAGTGTGGACCCAGATATTTTGGCAGGCCAAGGGATGAGTGACAAGTGTCACCCATCCATTGCCCACCTTCCCACCTACGTGCATCGATCATTCCTTCATTTCAAACACACACACACAAAACTACCCGATCTCACATCCACCATCCTTCCATCTGTGCAACCCAAAACCCATCCATCTTTCATTCAAGCAACCAGGGATGGAAGAGGAGACCGGATGGAGGTGGCTGGACGGCTGGAACCGCCGTGGGCGGTGGCTGGAGCCCAGAACCCGAGCGGGTACCCGGTAAGCCCGATAAACCCATTTTTCTTCTATTTTTCGATTTAGACATTATGGTTGCTATTAGTTGATTAGGATGAGTTTATTGAGGTTGTAGGAAGGTGTAGTGGGTGGTTTGGACGGCGGTGAAGGGCTGAGCAGCCCTGGGTACAATCGGAAAAATTGGACTGATTATGGGAGAATTGGACGGACGGGTTTTGTAGCGTTTTTCCTAGTTTTCTTGATTAGGATAGATTAGAAATGAGAAAATAGGAATTTAGGAATTGGAATGGAGGAAATCGGACGAGATTTGAGGGAGTAGGAACGCTGAACCGGTTCCGCCGGTTCAGCACAGTGCCTGGACCGGAAAACCAGGAAAAACCGGTTTTCCTGAGGATGCTGGTGATGAACAGTAACCATGGTCTTCTAGGGGCTCGTGAGGGCACGTGGTCCATAATTTGGGAAAGTGTTCAGCACGGGAAATCTTCTATTCGATGTAACGAAGATTTTGGGACTGGTCTCGTGTCAATCGGACATCGTTTCGATAGTTTTCGGGGTGTCGGAAGGTTTAGGGTCGGTTTAAAAATAGTTAAAAATACGGAAAAATTACGGGGCTTTGGTAGGAGGTTAATTAAGTAGTTAGTAACCTTCTATTACGATTTGGACAGGTTTGAGAGTCCCGGTGACGGTGATCGGCTCGGGGAGCCGTATGGCACGCAAATCGAGGCGGCAGCTCGGACGGTCTGTGAGTGGACCTTGTTTTCTAAATTGGTGCATGCATAAATGTTTATTATATGTTTTATTACTTGTTTGATGATGCCATGGGTGCATTTGTATGTGGTTACGTATAAGCACGTATTTCGAGGTTTCGGCCTTAAACGGTGCTTATACGGGTCTGTATTTCTTTATTGATTTAAATGAACTGAATTTGGATTTCAAAATGATAAACTCGGGTATGAGACCCATTTGGTTTTGTCTCAAGCATATGACCTCAGATTCCGGGCACGGTGCCCAGTTGGTGTCCTATGTTCGGGTACGAGACCCAGTCACTTTACGGTTTTGATTTCAGGTCAGGGAACCTTAAATGGATTCCCAGGTTCATGACGGTTTATGGGAACTGGCATGAACCCTTGTTATGGTATCATGGTTCATGACGGTTTATGGGAACCGGCATGAACCCTTGTTGGTTATTACGGTACATGACGGTTTATGGGAACCGGCATGTTACCTGATTATGGATATTATGGATCATGACGGTTCAGGGGAACCGGTCATGAATGTTTATGTTATGTATATATATGTTCGTCTACCTTCCTTTACATGTTCTACTATCTCCTCCGGGGAGGGTCGTTGGCCTGGGTGGACCCCGGAGTAGTCACGGAGCACCGACTGAGTGGAGTCACCCCCCAGTTGGGTTCCTTACTCTCAGGAAGGCTATGATTACTATTACCTCGGGTAGGGTCAGTGGTCTACGGACATTGATCTTGACTTTGAGATGACTCGGATTGAGACCCGGGTAGCGCGCGCGTAGCTTTGGATACCGTGACAGGATTGGTTGTGTGACTTATATATATGTATGTGATGGATATATGATATATGATATGTGGTGTGTACAGGTGTGCACAGGATTTGGGCAGTAGCCCGTATGGTCGTTTTCATTGTGGTCCTTTCGACCTTGGTTTATATCTGCTTTGGGCTTAGTCCCACATATGGTTTGTTTTGGATAAATGGTTTTCGAATGTATGCATGCTTTTTAGTGGAGGGTACAAATGTCTTCCTTATTAAATGTTTTTATAAACTCTTTGTTTTGTCCACTCACAGTTTTTAATGTTTTGACTGCCCTTCAGGTTGACATCGGATGTGGACTGTAGCAGGGACCGAGATATCACATGCCTCCTCCGGATCCTGGCGTACTCTGATAGCCCGGGAGGGCAAAGGACGAAAATATCCCTTGTCTGACACTTCGTGTCAGACGGGAGCAGGGTCATCCCGCACTAATCCCGGGGGGATTGGGATGGGTCCTGTCAACGTGGTATCAGAGCGGGGTTGTCTCTATTCGAGCAACCGTGTAGCTTTTGGGGTATGTACGCAGGTCGAGGATGTGATATCTCATTGGGTTGCAGTTCGTGGTCAACCTGATTGTCGGGGTGCCGGTACGATAGTTAGTAGGATTGGCAAGCCTTGGTTCGGCACTCGATGCCGGGGTTTCCATGGTTCTGTCAGGGGTGGCAGTGTGGAACCCTACGGAAGGCTTAACGTAGTATTACGTTAGAGTTTTGGATCGTGAGACGGTTAGTTGGGATCGTCTTCACGATGCCATAGGATCGGTTTCGTCGACTGATTTGGTGTTGTGACCATCCGATGGTCGGATTGGTTGAGTTAGATGGGTTTACTGCTGTTGGCGGTTAGTAGTCGATTTCGGGGAACTCTGGTTGAACTTATGGTAGTTGGCAGCCAGATTCGAGGAATTCTGGTTGGACTTACGGTAGGATTGGATTGTCGTCTTTACGATGTCGGGACCGCGGGGTCGGTCAGATCGTGGATTTTACTGCTTTTCGCAGTTGGGTTCAGAGTGACCCTAGTTGTGATTGTGGAACCCTACCTTGGTGGGTATGGTTCGGAAATGGGAGTTGGCGAGTGGTGTGACTTTGACGACTATTCAGATTTGGATTCGTTAGTCGGTCTAGTCATGTCAGCTTGTATTGGGACTGCACTTCGCAGTCAGGGTTGTACGTATCGGTTAGACCGAGTTGGTTGTCGTGCTACTTCAGTTGTGGGTTGGTGCAACTAAGGTCGTGGATGACCTGGTAGACGACAATGGTTTAGTCAAGTTACGACAGGATAGAGATTGTTGGACAAGTTACCAGGGTTGGTACTTGTCGATGGAATCCCTGAGTGGGATACAGAGTAGTTGGTACGGGCGATTGATTCCGTTGGATACGGAGTCTGGATATAGCGATGTCTGGTAGTTAGTTCTGCACGAGTGCGGGGCAGGCGCTACTACCGAGAGTGGTTATAGTTACGATTGTTGGGGATCGGGGACGTTCGGGGAACGTTTTCCTTTTCTCGCATGAGTTGTCAGGGTGACTGTACCCAGAGTTGACAGGTACGAGGGAGACAGAGTTTCTCCTATACGAGCAGAGGTACGCGATCGTCGCTTGGTATGAGCGGAGATCCAGGATGTCAGTGTGGCACACGGTGTGCTAGCGTCAGTACTGATGCTAGTGAGGATGCTTGTGTGCTGATGCTGACAGGTGCTAGTGCTGGTGTCGGTGCGGGTGATTGTGATGACGGTGAGTCACGAGTCGGAATGTGGCTCTGACGAGATGGGCATATGTTCGGTATCTCTGGTTCCAGAGTGGACCTCAGATAAGGTTAAAGTGGTTAAGGGACACGTGGTTGATGTCCGGATATGTTGTTTCCAATCTTGTTGGAACTTCGGAATCGCGAGAGGTTGCGAATGAGGTGACGAGTGGAATGCGGGTTTTCCGCATTGGTAACGGGTATGTTGAAGTCGTTTTGGGTGACTTCTCAGGTTCTACCATAATTGATGGTGGTAGAGGATGTAAATCCCATATGGCTTATTACTCGCTTGCGTAGTTGTCCGATGAGTAGGTGTCTGACGAGGTCGGATTTTGTCTGACCTAGTGTTGTGTTGATGTTGGGATTGACTTCCCTATGAAGTCAATCGATCATATTGTGGTAATCGTTTGAACAGGTATCCGATAGGTTCGGATATGGTGCGTCTTGGTAGACGAGAACGAGATATTTCAGGTTTTGGAATCAGATTTCTGGATGACGATTCAGGATTTGATTTTGGAACTTGAAAAAGGATTTCTAGATTTGGGTTTTGGAATCGGATTCTGGGTGACGATTCAGGATTTGATTCTAGAGCTTGACTATAGATTTTCTTTTATGGATTTGGGTTCGGAATGGTTATTCCTAATACTAGTTTACGGAATGATGATTTCGGATTTGAATTTGGACATGATTATGGATATGATTTCTGGGTTTGGATTCGGGATTTCTTACGAAATTGCGGATTCGGATTCGGGTTTGGAAATAGATAATGGGTTGGGGTTTTGATTTGTCTAGATCGGACAGATGGACTCCATAATTGAAACGTGATTGACTACAACCTAGGTGGTTGTAGGCTGATTGATGGGTAGATGTACGTACCTGGTTCGTTGTTCGAGGTACGACACCGGGCAGACTTGGGATGTCTGGTGACGGTATATAGGTTATACCGGTGGTGCGTTGGAGAGCGTATTGGTAGTCGGATTGGTTCTGATACCATCAGATTAGTTGAGGACGTGGACTGGACATTGGATACTGTGCATTGGGTCATGATATTTCTAATGGGTCTAGTTGCACACAGGTCGAGTGAAATGCTTGTGGTTAGTGTAACCACGAGTGTGTGTCATATCAGTTTGCGACTGGCGACTGTCAAGTGGTGACAGTTTGTCGGAGGTGTCAGCATGGATCGTTGAGTGAGGTCTGGTGACTCCCAGTGGGAGCAGACGTCAGGATAGGTTAGAGGTTGAGGAAGGAACCGTAGAGTTGTTTATGTCAGCGAAAGGGTAGATTTGACAAGTGGGTCGATCATAGGATACTTGGGCTACTCTGATACTGACAGGTGGTGTCAGTTCGGAGCGTACGACTTCTGCTATTCGACGTGGTCGAATGTAGACGATGCGACGTGAGCGTTAGTGGTACGTCTAGTAGCAGACGAGTATTGTTCTGGTTAGTGGGTGTACTAGCGTGCACGTGTTGCGAGGTAGGTCAATTCTACTTTCCACGAGGTGGATGTGGAATCAGAATAGTTGGCGTTTCGAGAACAAAACTAATTAAGGAGGGAAGAACGGTTAGATTAGGTCGGTTGGAATTTCGAGGACGAAATTAATTAAGGAGGGAAGGTTGTAACGACTCGTCCCAAATTCCATGATTAGATTAGTGACTAATCATGATTAGTGACTAATCACGATTAGTGAGGCTAATCCGTGATTTGTAGAGCGAGATCGGACGAACGATGCGAAATGACCGTTTTGCCCCTGGTGGTGGTAAAACGTTGACTTTTCAATCGGGCGGTCAAATGGATTTTGACCGATGACCGTGACGTAGTTCGTGACGTCACGAGTTCATAGACAGGTGGCACGTTCAATTCCGACGTTCGAGGAAGAAGTTATGACGTTCGGAAGTTTAGGGGCATTTTGGTAATTTGGGTGAATAGGAGGTCAAAAGTTGACTTTTTGACCGGGAGGTCCGATGGCCGAGGGCCAGAGACCGTTACGTAGATAAGGACGATACGAATCTGTAGACAGGCGGCACGTCGAATTTGGACGTTCGACGGCGAAGTTACGGTTCACAGAAGTTCTCGGTTACTATTCACGACGACACGTTTTGCGAGGACGGTTTGTCTTTAGTGTGGACCCAGATATTTTGGCAGGCCAAGGGATGAGTGACAAGTGTCACCCATCCATTGCCCACCTTCCCACCTACGTGCATCGATCATTCCTTCATTTCAAACACACACACACAAAACTACCCGATCTCACATCCACCATCCTTCCATCTGTGCAACCCAAAACCCATCCATCTTTCATTCAAGCAACCAGGGATGGAAGAGGAGACCGGATGGAGGTGGCTGGACGGCTGGAACCGCCGTGGGCGGTGGCTGGAGCCCAGAACCCGAGCGGGTACCCGGTAAGCCCGATAAACCCATTTTTCTTCTATTTTTCGATTTAGACATTATGGTTGCTATTAGTTGATTAGGATGAGTTTATTGAGGTTGTAGGAAGGTGTAGTGGGTGGTTTGGACGGCGGTGAAGGGCTGAGCAGCCCTGGGTACAATCGGAAAAATTGGACTGATTATGGGAGAATTGGATGGACGGGTTTTGTAGCGTTTTTCCTAGTTTTCTTGATTAGGATAGATTAGAAATGAGAAAATAGGAATTTAGGAATTGGAATGGAGGAAATCGGACGAGATTTGAGGGAGTAGGAACGCTGAACCGGTTCCGCCGGTTCAGCACAGTGCCTGGACCGGAAAACCAGGAAAAACCGGTTTTCCTGAGGATGCTGGTGATGAACAGTAACCAGGGTCTTCTAGGGGCTCGTGAGGGCACGTGGTCCATAATTTGGGAAAGTGTTCAACACGGGAAATCTTCTATTCGATATAACGAAGATTTTGGGACTGGTCTCGTGTCAATCGGACATCGTTTCGATAGTTTTCGGGGTGTCGGAAGGTTTAGGGTCGGTTTAAAAATAGTTAAAAATACGGAAAAATTACGGGGCTTTGGTAGGAGGTTAATTAAGTAGTTAGTAACCTTCTATTACGATTTGGACAGGTTTGAGAGTCCCGGTGACGGTGATCGGCTCGGGGAGCCGTATGGCACGCAAATCGAGGCGGCAGCTCGGACGGTCTGTGAGTGGACCTTGTTTTCTAAATTGGTGCATGCATAAATGTTTATTATATGTTTTATTACTTGTTTGATGATGCCATGGGTGCATTTGTATGTGGTTACGTATAAGCACGTATTTCGAGGTTTCGGCCTTAAACGGTGCTTATACGGGTCTGTATTTCTTTATTGATTTAAATGAACTGAATTTGGATTTCAAAATGATAAACTCGGGTATGAGACCCATTTGGTTTTGTCTCAGGCATATGACCTCAGATTCCGGGCACGGTGCCCAGTTGGTGTCCTATGTTCGGGTACGAGACCCAGTCACTTTACGGTTTTGATTTCAGGTCAGGGAACCTTAAATGGATTCCAAGGTTCATGACGGTTTATGGGAACTGGCATGAACCCTTGTTATGGTATCATGGTTCATGACGGTTTATGGGAACCGGCATGAACCCTTGTTGGTTATTACGGTACATGACGGTTTATGGGAACCGGCATGTTACCTGATTATGGATATTATGGATCATGACGGTTCAGGGGAACCGGTCATGAATGTTTATGTTATGTATATATATGTTCGTCTACCTTCCTTTACATGTTCTACTATCTCCTCCGGGGAGGGTCGTTGGCCTGGGTGGACCCCGGAGTAGTCACGGAGCACCGACTGAGTGGAGTCACCCCCCAGTTGGGTTCCTTACTCTCAGGAAGGCTATGATTACTATTACCTCGGGTAGGGTCAGTGGTCTACGGACATTGATCTTGACTTTGAGATGACTCGGATTGAGACCCGGGTAGCGCGCGCGTAGCTTTGGATACCGTGACAGGATTGGTTGTGTGACTTATATATATGTATGTGATGGATATATGATATATGATATGTGGTGTGTACAGGTGTGCACAGGATTTGGGCAGTAGCCCGTATGGTCGTTTTCATTGTGGTCCTTTCGACCTTGGTTTATATCTGCTTTGGGCTTAGTCCCACATATGGTTTGTTTTGGATAAATGGTTTTCGAATGTATGCATGCTTTTTAGTGGAGGGTACAAATGTCTTCCTTATTAAATGTTTTTATAAACTCTTTGTTTTGTCCACTCACAGTTTTTAATGTTTTGACTGCCCTTCAGGTTGACATCGGATGTGGACTGTAGCAGGGACCGAGATATCACATGCCTCCTCCGGATCCTGGCGTACTCTGATAGCCCGGGAGGGCAAAGGACGAAAATATCCCTTGTCTGACACTTCGTGTCAGACGGGAGCAGGGTCATCCCGCACTAATCCCGGGGGGATTGGGATGGGTCCTGTCAGCTAGGACCAGCACCAACACTCTATCAACAACACTAGTATCAGCACACAGGCATCCATACTAGCATCAGCACAAAAGTACCAACCCCGCAAACATCCATACTGCACACCGTGTGCAAATACGACAACCCTGGATCTCCGTTCATACGGAACGACGATCCCGTACCTCACGACTATGGGTACCACTATTCTGACAGTCCACATCAGGAAAATGAACGTTCCCTGAACGTCCCCTGATCCCCAAGTATTATGACCACACTGATTACCCTCGATAGCCAGTCATCTCCATATGACTTCCGACTAACTGTCATTGCTATCGAGATCCGCATCCACACATCACATCAATACCCGATCCAACACGGGATTCCATAATTTATCTCAGAACCGTATCCGTACATCGAATCCCATAGTTCTGCCTAAACTCACCAGAGCCATCCACATGGTCATCCATGACCTCAGCCGCTCATCGCAGCACAAGTTCTCATCCACTAGCCACAATTAAGGTTTACCTTTTTAATACTAGGGTTCCACAATCACACCCTATGGTTCAACCGAACCAAACAGTTTTCCGTAATATAAAATCCACAACCTGACCGACCCCGCGGTCTAGACATCGAATAGACGTCAGATCCAATCCTACCATCCCATCAACGTGGGTTCCACCACTAGGTCATCGGCCAACTTCGATGAACCAACATCCCTCACACTAGAAACCACCACAAGGGTTCACATTTTAGACCATTACTCACATGAGGTTCCCCGAACCTGGCTGCACCTAGCAGCATAACAATTTAATATCACATGACCGAACCGACGGTCCCATTATACCAGTTCACCCCAATCAACCCCGCTTGGGTCGAATCACATTAACGCACGGCGTATCAGGCCAATCGCACTCCATCCACTATCCAAACCCAAAAACTATCTATCAGGTTGATAACGAATTGCAGCCCAAAGAGACATCACACCCTCGACCTGCGCACACAAAAGAGCAACCGTGCTCTGATACCAAGTTGACAGGACCCATCCCAATCCCCCCGGGATTACCGTGGAATGTGCCCTGCTCCCGTCCAACAAGGGGTGTCAGACAAGGGATAATCAAGAGCCACTGCCCAACGGGGCATCCAGAGTGCGCAAGGATCGATGGAGGAGGTGTGCAATGTCCCAGTCCCTGCTGCAAACGCATCCGTGATCAACCTGAAGGGCATTAAAACCAAAAGCTGTGAGTGGACAAAAACCAATAAGTTTACCAAATACATTTATAAGACATTTATGCCCTCCAATAAAAACGTATGCATGCCACAAAAACCAGTAACCAAAACGTTTGCTCAACCGAGCCCTTAGGGCCTTAGCCCAAAAACCGTTAACCAAAAACCAAGTGTGGGAACTCAGCCCAAAACTGTGGAATACCACCACCATACATATTAAAACCATGTGGGTCACCACCCACGACCATAGATGAACATCAATTTAAAATCCGAAACCATTTAGGGTCCCCGACCCTACATACCATTTCATAACCAATAATCCATTTTTTTTACCACATAACACATATCCAACCAATAAGCCATTTTATTCATTAATCCATATTTTACCATTACCATCACCAGCATCCCCGATGCTTAGCGTCCCAGACGCTAGACGTCCCTGACGTCATACCTCACGGTTTCATAAGCTACGCGTGCTGCCCGGGGTCTCTCCGGGTCCATATATCTGACATCCCTGATGTCTAACGTCCCTGACGTCAATCATAGCAATCCTGCTCCTGAGTCATCATACGGTCCGGCTGCTCCGTATAATGACCCCTCGCAGGCAATGCACCGTGACTTCCCCAGTGTCCCAGACATCTGGAGGAGACCATCATATATCCTTGTATCCAGATGGTATATGGAAAAACAGTTTTATTAAATCCTTTTATCACATTATTACCATTGGGCCCTGCCCGAAATTTCCATAAAACCACATAATTCCATTTAGGGTCCTTGACCCAAAATCACCATTATAAAATATAGGGTCCCTGACCCGAAATCACATTTGTTATCCAACTGGGCCTCATGCCCAATTTTATAAACCACTGGGCCCACGGCCCGATTTGTAAACCAACTGGGCCCGCAGCCCGACTTATAAACCCACTGGGCCCACGGCCCGAATTCGTAAATCAACTGGGCCCCTGGCCCGATAACATAACTCAAATGGGTCTCAGCCCGATTTCATACCAACTGGGCCCCTGGCCCGATTTCATTAACCAACTGGGCCCCCGGCCCGATATTCAAATGGACTCCAAGTCCGAAATTTCCAACATAATTGGGCCTCAAGCCCGAGTTCATAACCAATAATCCATTTTTTTACCACATAACACATATCCAACCAATAAGCCATTTTATTCATTAATCCATATTTTACCATTACCATCACCAGCATCCCCGATGCTTAGCGTCCCAGACGCTAGACGTCCCTGACGTCATACCTCACGGTTTCATAAGCTACGCGTGCTGCCCGGGGTCTCTCCGGGTCCATATATCTGACATCCCTGATGTCTGACGTCCCTGACGTCAATCATAGCAATCCTGCTCCTGAGTCATCATACGGTCCGGCTGCTCCGTATAATGACCCCTCGCAGGCAATGCACCGTGACTTCCCCAGTGTCCCAGACATCTGGAGGAGACCATCATATATCCTTGTATCCAGATGGTATATGGAAAAACAGTTTTATTAAATCCTTTTATCACATTATTACCATTGGGCCCTGCCCGAAATTTCCATAAAACCACATAATTCCATTTAGGGTCCTTGACCCAAAATCACCATTATAAAATATAGGGTCCCTGACCCGAAATCACATTTATTATCCAACTGGGCCTCATGCCCGATTTTATAAACCACTGGGCCCACGGCCCGATTTGTAAACCAACTGGGCCCGCAGCCCGACTTATAAACCCACTGGGCCCACGGCCCGAATTCGTAAATCAACTGGGCCCCTGGCCCGATAACATAACTCAAATGGGTCTCAGCCCGATTTCATACCAACTGGGCCCCTGGCCCGATTTCATTAACCAACTGGGCCCCCGGCCCGATATTCAAATGGACTCCAAGTCCGAAATTTCCAACATAATTGGGCCTCAAGCCCGAGTTCATATTTCCAATTTCAAAACCATTTTATCATATTATATCCAAGTCATAAATATGGAAAATCCATGTAAAACCGGAAACCTCGATTTACGTGCAAGCACGTAAATCGCCTTGAAATACGTAAAACCGTACAATTTACCAACAACCAAATCAACATCACACAATCACAACCATAATCCATATAAAACATTTAAGCATGCATAGAATTTATAAAACCAAAGTCCACTCACAGACCGTTTTAACCGTGTGCCTCGATACGCGTGCCACCGGCCCTCCCGGGCCACACCACTATCACCGGGACTCCCAATCCTGTCCAAATCACATTAGAGGGTCACTAACCTCATCATTAACATCCTATCAAAGTCCCGTAATTTTTCCGAATTTTTACTTATTTTTAAACTTAATTTAAAACCTTCGGACATCCCGAACACTATCGAGACGGTGTCCGATCGACACGAAACCAATTCCAAAATATCCGTTACATTAAATAGGACAGAAGTCATGTTGACCTCACCTCGAGATCCGTGCCCACGCGCCGTCACGCGCCGCCGTGAGTGGCTGCGCGTGAAACTCACGCGCCTGCTACAGTGTCACCAGCCCAACCCGTTTGTCTGGTAAACGGGTCCAATTCACCCGCGACACAACCCGGTTCCAATCCTGTCAATTCGATCCTAATTCCTTCAATTGATCAATCCATTAGCTTCGTTTTAAGTCCAATTATAAGTCTGTAAACTCAATTACACAAATCCTTACCCAGATTCCCACGATTCGATGATGATCCACGAAGAACACCCGGTCACTGTTCAATCATGGGATTCCTTCAATCTCGATTGATTTCCCTAAATTGGTTCAACCAGAAGCATCAGTGGACCACGAGGAACAATTCCCCCACATCAATTTCGTCGTTTGATCAGTAAATGATCACGACTCAAGTATGAACACCGTCCACTGTGCAACCATGGAGTTTCATCGATCTCAGCCGGTTTCCTTCAATTGATGATCCCAGAAGCATCGTGGGATCATGATAGGCAGTTTCCCCACCTCAATTTCATCCAAAGAAGCCTCCAATTCCACGACTCAGCTTCGAAATTCCTCCTCTGTCACCAAGCTCGTTCAGAGTCAAAACGGCACCAATTCCCTTCGTTCTTTCGACGTTTCTGATCGTGGCATTCCCAGAAGGCTGAATGTAACCTCCAATTCGATCCTCACGGCCTTAGGATTTGATTTCGAATTTTCCCTCCCATAATCTAATTTTCGAATTTTCTGTCTCACCACCCACACTCAGTCCCAGTGTTTCCCGAAATGAATCCAGTCTCCCTAGCCTCTCAATTCCCTCAATTCTGCCGTGAGAAGGCAGCCAAATCCTCCAGCCCTCACACTCTCTGTTTTGAAATCGTCCACGGGTAAGAAAAACAAAGAATAAGGAAATGGGGGAAAAAGATGGAGAAGGAATGATGGTGTAGGAATGATTGTGTTTGGAGGGAAACAAGGATCAGAATTCAGGGGATGGGTGACACTTGTCACTCATCCAGGTGTGCATAGTCAACGGTCACTATTCACTACTATATTATTATTTTAATCCCGGCCTCGGTTCGTTAGTTTGTTTCCTTGATCATAACGTCGTCGTCGGATCTCCGATTTCGGCATGCCGCCTGTCGTTGGATTCGTATCGACGATACCTACGTAACGGTCCTTGGCCTTCGTCCATCGGACCTCCCGATCAAAAAGTCAATATTTGGCCCCTAACAAGCCAAATTACCAAAATACCCCTCAACTTCCGAACACCATAACTTCCTCTACGAATGTCGGAATCGAACGTGCCACCTGTCTATGAACTCGTGACGTCCCGAACTACGTCACGGTCATCGGTCAAAGTCCATTTGACCGCCCGAACAAAAAGTCAACATTTTGCCCACGACCAGGGGCAAAACGGTCATTTCGCACAATTTGTCTGATTCCGCCCTACTAACCACCGTTCAATCTCACTAATCAAGATTAGTCACTAAACTAATCCCGGAATTCGGGACGGGTCGTTACACTCAGCCCAAATCACATCACTTGGGTCTCAGCCCAAAACCAATCCTCGACATCCTTGATGCCTGACATCTAAGATGTCACAATCACAACACTGTCACGGTTCCAAGCTAGGCATGCTACCCGGGGTCTCAAATCCCAAGTCTCGCTAGGGTCTACCCAAGTCAATGACCCGCAGATCAATGACCCTCCCTGGGGGGAGGTTTTAACCTCTGGCAACCCTGCTCCTGAGTCACTATAAGGACCTGTCGCTCCGTGCAATGTCCCCTCGCAAGCAATGTCCCTTGACTACTTCAGGATACTACGAGACGTCTAGAGGAGACAACCCGCCACTCCAGGATACTACGAGATGTCTGGAGGGCATCCATTCATGAGGATGGTATACGGAAAACCATTTTCATAATTCATTTCAAAATCGTTCAAAGGGCCACGCCCGGGTTTTCCATAAACCATCGTAAATCCAAATCCATTTGGGTCCCTGACTCGAAATCATGTTTATAAACCATAACTGGGTCTCATGCTTGATTTCATAGCCAATTGGGCCTCAAGCTCGAATTCGTAAACCAATGGGGCCCTCGGCCCGATCGTATCACTCAAATGGGCCTCCAGCCCGAATACTCGTGAAATCAAATGGACTCTAAGTTCGAGGGTTTCCAATCAAATGGGTCTCATGCCCGGTTCCATGTTTTCAAATCCAAAACCATTCCATAAAACCACCATAGAAAACACAGCACGTCGAAGCACCGTATAAAATCGGAAACCTCGAAATACGTGCAAATACGTACATACTAAAACACCACAATCAAATGCACTCATGGAATCACAAAACATGTTCATTAAAGCATACAAAACATTTACGCATGCATCAATCTAGAAAGCAAGGTCCACTCACAGACCGTCCAAAACCGCGCCTCGATACGCGTGTCATACGCCTCCTGACAAGACCCATCCCGATTATCCCTCGATAGTCGTGATGAATCCTGCTCCCGTCTGACAATAACTAAAAATTTCCAAAAGTAACCAAACTTATAAACATACAACACACAACAAATCCCGAAAACATTGTTAGACAAGGGATAATTAAGTTTTACAGATCAATGACGTCACAAGTTTGACTAGTCAAAGACAATACAGAGCATAGGTACTGTTACAGATAGGGGTCAAATTCCTACTCTGTAGAATTTCTGAGTGCGCAACGGTCTAAATATTCTTTTGCCTCGCTTGCCTCGTTTTTAGCCCTCGTACCTGAACACTGGCCTGGAGGGTGCATAAAACAATAAAGGTGTGAGTGGACAAAAATAACCTCTTATAAAAACATTTTCCAAAATACATTTCTTACCCTCCAGTTTTCACAAACATGCATGCATATCATAAAACACGAGTAATAATAGGAAATCAATTAAATACGTTCAGAGGATCAATCAAAACAATTTCCACAAAATCACGGGACTTATATCCATATCTTGTTGCTTAGAGTCACGTTTTATCCCTGCAACGCGTGCATATCAATAGGCTCAAGGACCGCTCAAAATCCGAGCATCCGCCGCTGTGAACACATCGCAAGCCGGCAATCCAGATCTAGTGAACACATCACTTACCGATCCATATAATCCAGCACATCTGATCTGAGTCAAGCCTCCCCTGGGCTGCAAGACAAAGATCGTGCTACGTGACCTCTTCGGGGTAAACACTTCCATCCCGAAGGCGAGCGTTATCTCCATGGTGCACTCCGGGGAAAAACATATTTTCTCCCGAAAGCCCTAAATATCCGCAACATATCACCATCACAAAAACCAGTGAAAAATAGTTGCATAGAAAATCAAATCACATATCGACACAGGGTCTCAGCCCCAAATTAACCAAAGTCCCGATTTACTTTATAAATCCGAAATCATCAATATCATCATATAATCACATGGAAATACAAATCCAATCAGAAACACAATTCCATTGGATCCCAACCCCAAAATATCAATTTCACGTAAATCCGTGCAACCGTAAACCCGAGTTGCCACGATCACGTAAATTCATAAAATCAATCACTGACTCATAATCCGAGTCCAAATATCATTTTCAATTTCCTGACTCATATCCCAAGTCAAAACATCATTTTCAATCCGGGCCTAGCCCAAAACATCATTTGCACGTTCCTTGTAAAACGTGCCCAAAAGACTGATTAAAATAATCACAAAATCACGAGAATACCAAAAATCATTGTTTGATCCTGAGATGACCAACTCGATGAGACCCGCTGGGGGTTCTAGGACCAGCCGTGTGGTGTCTCGGGCCCGCCGGGGGCGTCGTGATTCGGCAGGGGTCCTGCAAAACTAGACACCGGTGTGGTGTCGGCCAAAGGGGCTCCGATGCCAAAGTTAGTATCTGAATGCCGAGTGGCAAGTAAACACAGTACTCTGGGTCGGTTCTGAGTGTCCTACCTTTGTGAAGGGTTTCGGGGTATTTATAGTAGCCATAACTGTGGTAGGTGGGCTACTGTTACGGGAGCAGGTGGTGCTTGGTGGCTGGGAGCCGTCTGACAAGCCCTGGATATCCGGAGGAGGCGCCAGCTGGAGTCCCAACCTGCCTCCGTCAGGGAGTTGGTGTGGCAGAGTTGGTTAGGTGACTGTCGCAGCCAGCTGTCGTCTGTTCACTGTCAGGTGCCGAATGGCGGGAGTGCAGTACGGTGCCGATCGGCGGGCCGTGGGCCGTGAGGGTGCCGATCAGGCGATCGGTCGGCGGCCTTCCTGTCCTGGTGGGACCTGTGCTAGGGTGGTCGGTCGATATGGTATCAACAATCATCAAATTCATCAAATTCACATGTAACTCCAAATCCGAGTCAAAATCATTATTTACTTGGGTTCTCACCCCCACAATATCATTTTTAACCAATTTCATGATTTCTCGAAAATCGTGCCAGAATATAATAATATAATAATCATAAAATCGAGAAAATCGAGAAATCACCGAATCAAAGCATCAATCATGTCAAATCATAGAAAATCATATAAGCATTTTAAACCATATATGCATGCATCACAGTTAGAAAACCAAAAGTCCACTCACACACACCGTCCCGATTGTTCAGCCTCGAGCTGTTCGTTTTCCTCCGAAGTCCCGGGAATATTCCAGCCTGTCAAACAAAGTGATTTAAGGTTACTAGACTATCATATAATCCTTAAACAGGAATCCCCTAATTGTCGGAATTTTATAATATTATTTTAATATAATTTAAACGTGTCGGGTACTCGGAACTACACTGAAACCATATCCGATTGACCCGAAACCAACGCGGATAGGTTCGTATCATCGAGAACATCAAGTTTCATGTTGAACACTTTACCGGAATCTTCCCCACGCGCCGTCACGCGCCGCCGCAAGCGGCTGCGCGTGAAAGCCACGCGCCTAGCACAGTACTGCTACAGTGCGTCGTTCTCGCCTGTTTGACTGATAAACGGGTTGAAATACCCGCGATAGGATCCGATGCAATCTCAGTCAATTCGACCTCAAATCGATCCGTTCTTTCAATTGATCTCATCTAATCCAACTTCATTTTAGTTCTGTGAATTCAATTACCTCAAGTAAGGTCCAAATCTTCACGACTCACGATCGAAATTCGACGGGTCTCCTATTCGGGTTTCATGATTCCGTGCCTGATTTTTCAATTAATTCATATGGTTAGCATCGTGAGAGTATAAGGAACAATTTTCCATGATCAATTTCAAACGAGCTTACCTCTAAGTATCTGAACTCAAGGTCGATTTTTGGCAGCCATGGCAGCGTCTGTTCTTCCTCAATTCGACACGATTTCTTCTCGTTTTTTTTGCAAAGCTTTAGTTTTGATCCTAGCAACTTAATGAAATCCTCAATTGCTCATCTCCTGGCTCCCAAATCCGATTTCGATTTTTCCCCAATTTCAAGGATTTTCGAACTGGTTGTACCCGTCACCTCTCAGTCTCTCGAGTTCAATTTCTCTCAATTCGGTTTCTCAATTACACAAATCATAATGAAGCTGAGACAAATGGGTGTTATCTGATGTTAATTTGGCATGATTAGGACAAACCCCAATTTAGGGAATTATGTCTAAAGCCATATGATTATGTTCTCCCTTAAGACCCGATTCCTTGTTTCCTGGGGTGAGAATCAGACAAAAGACAGGTGTCCTGGGCTGATCAAGGTTAAAAGACCATTTTGCCCCTGGTTGGACAAATTACCATTTTGCCCCTAGCCTTCCGTGACCCGTAACGTCCGTAACCGAACTCCGTTTTCGACGTGCCGCCTGTCGTTGTACTCCGGGCATCGAGACCTACCTAACGGTCTTCGAATCGTGTGAAAATTAGTTGGCAAACAAAAAGTCAACATTTTCCCCCCTTTTCGCCCAAATTACGAAAATGCCCTTGGGTTTCCGAACGTCATAACTTTTTCCCAGATTGTCGGAATTGGGCGTGCCACCTGTCTATGGACTCGTGACATCCCGAACTACGTCACGGTCATCGGTTAACATCCGTTTGATTCACCAATCAAAAAGTCAACAATTTGACCATACTATTCACAAGGGTAAAAACGTCATTTTTTTCATTATGTTACAAAATTACATTTTCTAAATTTCCGGGGCGTTACACCTCCCCCGGGCCAATTGTCGTCACCGGGACTTCCAAACCTGTCCAAATCGTAATAGAGGGTTACTAACTACCTCATTAATCCCTCACTAAAGCCCCGTAATTTTTCAGAATTTTTAACAATTTTTAAAGTCAATCCTAAACCTTCGGACAACCCGAACTATATCGAGATGATGTCCGATCGACTCGAAACCAGTCCCAAAATGTTCGTTACATCGAATAGATGAAATTATATGTTGGAACCACCCCCAAAAGATGGCCCACGCGCCCTTACGCGTCGTCCAAAGGGGCTGTGCGTGGGAGCCACGCGCCAGCACTGTACATCCCTGTCCTTTGGCAGACCGGGTTTGAACCAGTCCGCCTGCAATCCGGTTCGGTCCGACTGGCGTTACCGGTCCAGCATCCTATCTCCCTCAAATTCGGTCCGTTTGCTTCCATTTTGATTCCAATCTTCCTATTTTCATCCTAGTAACCTAACCATGTAAAGAAAACTAATAAAAACCCCTAAAAACCGACCCATTCAAAACTCTCTTTCACGGTCCATTTTTCTCGATCAACCCCTGGGCCTTTCAGCCGTCTTCCAGCCATAAGCAACTCCTAAGCAACAGAAACCAGCCATAACGTCCAAACACGAAAATTCGAAATTGGATTCAAACTGTACCTTATCCGGTCTGACTTCCCTCCGTCGTGAACGACGGCTCAGCCACCTCCTCGCCGTCCTCAGCTCATTCACGACCTCCCTCTCAGTCTCTCTGAGTTAGCACAGGTGGGGGAAGGGACTAGGGTGATGGTTGAACGAGATCGAGCATTTTGGGTTTGGTTTAGACGAACAAGCAAGGGGGAATGCATGTATGCAATCACAATGGGCAATGGATGAGTGACACTTTTCACTCATCCATTGGGTCAATTCAAAATATCTGAGGCCCACTTAATGCCAAAAGGCATTCGTCTCGTAAAACGTGCAATAGTTCCACGGAACTTCCATGAGCTGTAACTTTCCCGTCGAACTTTTGATTTCGACGTCCCGCCTGTCTACGGATTCGTATCGACCCGACTTACTTCACGGTCATCGGCCCTTAGGCATCGGACCTCCCGGGTCAAAAGTCAACTTTACCCCTCATTTAGGAGTAAAATCGTAATTTTACTCTGAACGTCCGTTCATCCTCGGCGAATTCCTAATTAGCCTCACTAATCCATAATTAGTCTTAATTAAACCTAAAAATTAGGGACGGGTAGTCACATCTAATCTCAATTTGGTTCCACATCTCTTGTTCAACCTCGCTCTTCGACTGTTGCTGCTTCTCACTTTTCTGCCGCCTATTCAACCTTGGATATACAAATCACGCCCTTTATTCAATTTAGTTTTTCCGCTTTGCCTTTTTCTCTTTTTGGCATTTACACATTCACACCCTCACTTTTTCTTCTATCTTTTCTTTCAGTTCTTGTGACCAAGCATCAACTATCTTTTCTTCTAGTTCTTACAACGACACAACAACTAGACTCCAAAATATCAGGTATGCTTTTGTGTTATTTCATTTTATTTAAATTTCAGTTTATTTTGTATGGATTTAGGACCGCAATTTAGGGATTGGAAATATGAATTAATTGGGTTTTGTTGAAAAAGTATTTCATGTGGTTCTTTTGTGAGGGTTTATGCACACAGTTTTGGGATTGGTTTCAAATGTGAGGTAAACTTCTGTTTGATGCTTTGTATTTTGTAATGATGCTGATTTTGTTTCCTCTCAATGGTTCTGCTTCGTGCCTCATGGTTTCATATTATGTCAATTTATACTTTGGTAATTCGATTAATTGTTGGTATCAATTGAGAGGAGGTGTTTTTGGTTTCAATTATTTGTACACTGCCATGTGCAAATTTGCTCAAACCCTTTGTAAGGAAACAATGCAAATTGGCATTTGCATTACATATATTATGTTAGCTAATATATATATATATATATATGTGGTGTAGTCCACGAATTATTATGTTAATTAGACAGGAGATGTGTAGTTGTATTTGATGCCTCAGATTATGTGTTCGAGGGAAGTAAAGGAAGTCCTATCGCAGGTTTGTAATCCCCCAATCCATGTTCATCTTTTTGTACTTTTTTTTTCTTCTTTCTGCATTTGGTGTTTGATATTTGGTACTCAATATAAATTAGTCATATTTTGCACTGTTCATGATTATCTGGTTTACTATCAATGCATGTGGTTTGATTTTGGTCTTCTCATTATATGTGGATATTACTGTGGCAAGATCATGTTTCCTCCATAGTATCCGTTTAAACCTCCAGGAATCAAGTATCTTCTTTTTGGATGCCAAGCTTCTCCAAAGAAGTTAGTTTTTAATGCTTTGATTTCATATTTGTTTTTTATGTGCTCTTCGGCTTCCTATTGGGGAAAAAACCTAGTAAAGTTTATGTCCCTATGTATATGTCAAATTGATTCAGCTTTCATTGTTCATTCGTCTTCTAATCAGCTTTATTTTCCATGCTATGTAAATTTTGGGTTGATTTGTAGACATTTGTTTCTAAATGCTCTGTACCTGTCATTTAGACAATTGTAGAATACATCTTTCTCACTTTTCTTAGATTGAAACTGTTTTCTTAGTCTAAAAGAAAATTGGATGACTGATTATTCTTGACTGAACATTGGTTTTCTACTTATTTGCTCATCGGCTTTTTTATTCCTATTGTTGTCAGCTTTTACTCATAATATGATTGGGCTCATTAATTCAACAAAGCATCGATTTAAATTAAATTTTGAGTTTTGGACAATAGTAGAGATTGTCATTTTCTTACCAAGGCTAAATGCAGAGTTATTGTTGTGACCTTCTTTGAATTTTGTTCTAACTATTAATTGTCCTGATTTCAGATATTTGATTTCTACTCCTATTTTGACAATGACTTTTTTGCTGTTTGGTTGCTTCATGATCTATCAGTGAAATTCGGATGATTTGTTACATTATATATGTAGCTCAATTATTAGTATTCTACCCCTAAATTGCAGATAAATTTCTATGGTTCAAACTTCAAACATCTATCATTCGGTCTTCAAATTTGAGATTTACCTTTCGCTTTTCTCTTTTCTCAAACATCTTTTTCAGAAGAAAAAAAAAATCTGAGGCAATAATTAACACTTCTCTCAGCAGCTTCTTTTTCTGCTGAATTTAGTGACCAATTGTTTTGTAGATTTGAATGACTAAACAATTATGTGTGTAATTTAAAGTGTTGATTCTAACATTCAATTCCACTCTTACTAATTGAGCATTGGATTGAATATAGTATGCTATTAATTTAGCTTCAATTATATATATATATATATAATTTCAGTTTCAATTCAACACTTGCAACATGAATTGCTTTGAATCCACTGTTCATTGACTTCTTTGTTGGTTATTTTTCCCGTCGTCTACTTTTAGACAACGAATGTTGATAACCTTCACCCGCTTCACCATCTTTGTGTTACTTTCAATCTTTTTGCTTGCATTCTTAAATTGACATTCACCTCATTCCATTCTGAAACTAATTGTTGATGTTTTAATGTTTGTTGCCTACTTTCAATCTTTTTTTACTGTTGATGTTTGATTTTATATGGTATGTTCTTTTTTCCTAACTACATTCCGTTCATAAGAAGTAAATGTGTTTGTATTTGTTTTCTGTTTTAATGGAATGTGGTTGGTTGGTTTGATGTTGCATTCTTTCTCTTATGTATTACAGCAATCGTCACGTTAGGGCTTTCTCAGTACTATCGTGCAATTGTTTCCACTTACATTTTATGCTAGTTCTCTGGTTTTACAGCCATGCCAATTTGGTTGTTGAGATATGCTTCGTTCATAATTAGCTGATGGATTCCAACTATGGCATATGATGGCCACGAAATATAGCTTTCTATTTTTGAAATGGCCAGGATGGTCTCATCTTGATGTAAGAATACCTAATCGTTGATGTTTCATCTGCTAAAATGTGTTTTCTGTAAGTTATTCACATTTTCTTAGGTTGTTTTCGCTGTATTGTTATCAGCACCAGCTTTTACGTCCTCTCAGGCTTAAATCTATCACCCTCTCCAGAGTCTCTCTCTATTAATTCTCCTATTGAAACAGTAGCAGCTCCTCTCACTCATAGAGAGCCAGTCACAAGCAACGAACCAATCCCTGCATTCCAGCCAAATGGTAATTCCTATAATCTTATAACTTTGTTGTTTTAGATTTAGAAGTTCAACACATATGATGAAGGTTCTGATTAATCTTCCAGGCCTTGCAAAAGAGGACGCAAAGCTTGGGAGGCAAGAAAACGCCGCGGCAACACGCGGGGCCTTTTCACTAGTTTACCCTAAAAATTGAACAGGGTTTACTAATATAAACTCGAGACCTTTCTTCTCGCTCGTCATCATATCTTTCACTCTGCTTCGAGAAGACCTTATCATTGTTCCGCCGACTGAAATCCATCATCTCCATCACAACCAAGATAAAATCACTACCAAGACCCACTCCTCCACCAAGCTATCAGAATCAGGTCCAGCCTCTATGACGTCGTTCATCTGATCAATCCTTTCGAATCAACTTATGTTGCCTTGATTTTAAGCTGAGTCGAGGTTCTGCTTTACAATATAGCGTATGTCACTCTCACCGTCAACGTCAGCCTGGTTGCATCCAACTCCACTGACATCGCTGCTTAGAAGAGTGGGGCTGGTTTAGATTCATCTTTGATGTCATGGAATTCTTGCTTGAGGAGTCTCAGACTTGTGGACTCGCTTTTCTTCTCCTTTGTCAACACGTCCCTAGCAGCTTCAATTCCCACGTCGTCAATTCTGCCTTCAATTCCTTCTTGACTCGTATGAGATTGAAATTCAAGAAATATTAGGATACTACAGAGAAAGGAATTTGAAAATAAAACTACTTGAAGGAAATAGGTGTAATATTCTCATTATTCTCAATAGTACAGCTGATGTGTGCTTATATTGGGGTCTTTCTCACTCTGCTAGCTACAAAGCTGATGTTTATCTATTCACCTAACTGTTTGTACTACGACATCTGCACAAAGATTCTTTTTTTTTGGCTAGCTGAAATACTCGAGTGCCAAGTTATATAGAGAGAGTATAGGGTCTTAACAATCCCTTCCCCCATAACAACAAACCTGTCCTTAGGTTTGAAATGCAAGCAAGCGAGTTTTGAAGTCTGCAACATCATCTCAAGTAGCGTCCTCGGGGGGTAAGCCTTGACATCAAATGAGCCATCAGGTAACATGAGCATTGTGTTGCTTGAAGATTCCTATGGTACGAATCTTTACTGGAGTCCACTGTAATTTTCTATTGGATAGTGTTGGCGGTAGGATAGTGGGGACTGAAACCGTATCTCCCACTTTGTGCTTTAGGAGAGACACAAGGAAGACATTGTGGACATTGGTAGTTTAAGGAAGTTCCAATTTACAGGCTACTGGTCCGACTCATGCTAGGGTTTTGTATGGACCATAAAATCGTGGAGAAAGTTTGGGGCAGCTCATGGTGGATTTCCAATAAGGCTGCAACTGTAAAAACACCATCTCACCAACCTGCAATATACGCTTAGTTTGCTTACGGTCTGCAAACAGTTTCATCTGCTCTTGAGCAAGACTTATATTTTGATGCAAGAGCTGCAAAAGGTGATCACGGTCACGCAAATGAATGCCCATGACATGAACATTGGATGAGCCTGGAATATACAAAATGATCGAAGTTGGTGGTTGTCCACAAACTGCCTGATATGGGGACATTTGAATGGCTGAATGGAATGTGGTATCGTGCCACCATTCTGCCCAAGGAAAACATTCAATCCAAGAAGATGGCTTGTCACCCAAGAAACAACGTAGTTAATGTTCAAGGGTGTTATTCAAGACGTCAGTTTGGCCATCCGATTGTGGGTGCTAGGCAGAGATGTGACACAATTGAGTACCATGTTCCTGAAAGAAAGATTTCCAAAATTTATTTAGAAAAGTAGGATAACGGCCACTTACAATGCCACATGGCATGTCGTGAAGACGAAACACATCCTTGATGAAAGCTACAACGAGTTGGGAGGCTGAATAAGGATGTTTAAGAGGAATGAAATGCCCGTACTTGGACAACCTATCTACCACCACAAAGATGCAATTTTTCCCATGTACTATTGGTCATCCTTTGACAAATTCCAGTGCAATATCTTACCAAATGGATTTAGGAACTTTGAGAGGCTGTGGGAGACCAAGAGGGCGAATGGCTTTGTACTTTTTCCTCTGGAAAGTGTCATAAGCTGCCACATGGTGTTTAACATCATTCTTCATACACGGCCAACAAAAACTTCGGCCAATGCGCTTGTAAGCTCGTAGGGAACCAGAGTGACTACCTTTAGGACTACCATGAAACTCAGCCATGATTTTGGTGCGCCAAGCAGATGAAGGTGGTACGAATAAGCAGCCTTTGTAAAACAATGAGCTATTCCACCAAGGGAAATGTTTTTTTGAAGTGAGCTGATCCTATAAGGATTGAATGATAGTTTGTCATAATCTTGCTGAATCTCCTGGACGTAATCGAAAATTGGAGTGGACAATCCCATCAAGGTGAGGAGTTCTAATTTTTGGGTTAAAGCATTAGGGCCTGAATTATTATGACAAACTATGTACTCAATTTCATAGTTGTAGCCAAATAACTTGACCAGCCATTTTTCTTATGTAGGAGTGGTAATGCACTGGTCTAGAAATTGGCAAATAGTCTGATGGTCCATGAAAATTTTGAATTGCTGGCCCAACAAATACGGATGCTAATGTTCCACAGCCGCCACTACTGCCAAAATTTCTTTGTCATAGACCGATAGGACTTGATGATCGAACAAAGCTTTCCTCAAATAAGATATCGGATGGCAGTCCTGTGATAGAATGACGCCTATGCCCCCACCATAAGCATCACATTCGATCATAAACGGTTTGGAGGAATCAGGCATAGACAACATTGGAGTAGTGGTAAGAGCTTATTTGAGGTTTTGGAAGGCAAGCTCTACTTCTGGTGACCAGTGAAAACCACCGTCTTCCTTGAGGGAAGTAGTAAGTGGTTTCGTGAGGAGCTCGAAGTGCTGAACAAAATGTTGATAGTAACCTGCTAGGCTGAGAAATCCTCTTAACCCATTTACTATTGTTCGTTTGGGCCAGTCAGAAATGTACTGAATTTTTTGGGGATCCAATGCAACAGCGGACAGAGGAATGGAGTGACCAAGATAGTCAATGGTGGATTGGCCAAATGAGGACTTAGAAGCTCTTAATTTTAACTGGTGCGCTTGTAAGACATCAAAAACCAAGGTCAAATGTTCTAAATGCTCCTCAATTGAGGTGCTATAAATTAATGTCCTAAAAAAAGACCAGAACAAACCTGTTTAGGAAAGGTCGAAAAATCGAATTTATGAGTGCTTGGAAGGGGGATAGAGCATTGGACGGACCGAATGACATGACCAAGAACTCGTAATGCCCATTATGACTCTAAAAGGCTGTTTTTGGTATACCATTTTCAGCCATGCGTATTTGATGATATCCTACCCGGAGATCAGGCTTAGAAAAAACCACAGCATCATTAAGTTCATCAAGCAGCTCCGCTATGACTTGTTTGGGAAACTTGTCTTTCACAGTAATATTATTCAATGCTCTGTAATCCACACAAAAGCACTATGTTCCCTCCCGTTTTTTGACAAGCAGTGCAAGGGAAGAATAAGAACTAGAGTTAGGATGAATTAGACCAACCTGCAACATCGCATGAAATTGTTCCTCCAATTCATTCTTCTGACTATAGGTATACCGGTAGGGATGCACACAAACTGTCCAGCTCTAGGGAGTTAAGGGATTATGTGATCCAGGGTTCTGGATGGTGGCAACTGAGTTGGTTCCTCAAACTAGGTCGTATAGGCCTATAAACATTGATGAACAAACTCGAGAATTTTAGGTTTTCGACCATCACTATAAAGAGCGGAAAGATTACGTGGTTCAGATGGATGTCGGGGTAAAGAGGCTGCAAGGTATTGAAGGAGAAGAACTCATTTTCAATCACGCAGTTATTTTTAATTGACACCAGAGATAGCGAATTCCATGACTTTGTGAAAGAAGTGACATCCAATTAGGCCTAAGGTTTCCAACAACTCTGCACCCAGTACCAAATCACAATTAGCAACATTTAAGAGTCAAAAATCTCCTTTAAATTCATAACCGTGCAAATTTACCTCAGCATTGTAGAGCACCCCTTGAGTGTGACAAGTGCGATCTGTGGTAACCACAACCTTTTCAATGTCTTGGTGATCGAGGTGCTTACCTAGTTGGTGTTAAAAGCATGGGTTCAGGAAATTCTAGTCTGCGCCCATATCAATGAACACAAGAATTGGCACTCCTTCAATTTGTCCCATAAGCTTCATAGCACGACCGAAGACCATTTTCGTACTAAGATGGCATTGATTTGAATGGCATCCTCAACCGATTCAGCCAGTACTTCCTTAAGCCCTGCCTCTTCCTTTGTAACCTCAAGTGGTGCCTTATAGAATTGAGAGAAATCACACTATATTTCTTTCATAGCCAAGTGGCACATTTATACACTAAAGGACAGCAGTTAGAGTCCTAGCTGTACAAGAAGATAAGAATAGACAGGTGTATGGTAACTGCAAAATTGATCTAAGATTCTAATCTACTTACATGTGTGTTCCTATTTCTACATCCCCCCACAAACTTGGCGCCGCTCTAGTGACAAGTTTGGAAGCAAGAAGTGTGAACCGTGAGATAGAGAGACCTTTGGTGAAGATGTTGGCAAGTTGAATCATCGAAAGGATGAACTGGACCATGTGAGTACTAGCAAAGAAACGTTCACGAAAAAAGTAATAGTCCGGGACTATATGTTTGGTTTGTGCATGGAACACAGGATTGACTGTCATATAAGTTGTGATGAGGTTGTTGCAGTGGAGTTGTACTGGAAGAGCTAGTTTGATGTGCAACTCTCGAAGGAGACTAAGAATCCAAATGGTGTCTGTACAAGGGTATGTGAGGGCTCTGTATTCAGCCACAGAGCTGGACCGGGACACGATTCGCTGCTTCTTTTGTCAGGACCTGTCCCAAATCCCCCGGGATTAACGTGAGACGCACTTGATCCCGTTTGACACGAAGTGCCACCGGGCTTCCAGAGTACGCCAGGATCGTAGGAGGAGGAGTGTGATGTCTCGTCTCTGCTATAGACCACATCCGCGATCAACCTGAAGGGCATTAAAACATTAAAAGTCATGAGTGGATAAAACAAGCATTTCATTAAAAAAAATTTCACATAAAGACATTTATGCCCTTCACTAAAAGTATATGCATTCATTCGAAAACCATTTATCAACACGTTCATAAACCATTCGAAAACATTTTCAAAACCTTTCAAGGGTTCATGCCCGGTCCCCATAAACCGTCATGAACCATAAATCCATTTGGGTCCCCGATCCGAAATCACAACCTTAAAACCACAAAACAATACATGTGGGAACTCAGCCCAAAACCATTCTCAGTGAAATACTAAAACATGTAATACGGGGTCTCTCCCCAAATAACTTTCTAAAACATCGAATACGGGGTCTCGCCCCAAGTCTCTTTCTGTAAACCACATACGTATCAATATACGTATAACCCATCCGCGGCACTTCCGAGAAGATGCCAACTCGGGGCACACAACCCCTAGGGAACACATCCCCGATATATGTCACGATATCATCTCTATACTAGCGTGCACACTACTCGGGGTCTCACTCCGAGTCTTCTCCTAGGAATTCTCCATCTGGGAGGCTCTATCTTCGGACCTAGTACGATCATCTCTTAGGAATCTGGTCCGGGACCACATCATAAATCGTAACCCCCACTCTTGGAACGGGATCTCTATGGGGATACCCATTCTGGTATGTGGATCGTGACTCTCCAGGTCGACGTCTGAAGGAGACCATATAAATCGTATGGAGGGTTCATACATTTCAAATATTTTCTTTCTTTCTCAAAACACATTTCAACTGGGTCTCATACCCGATTCATCTCAACAGGATTCCTCAAATCCGATTCAAACCCATTTCACAGGCCTCGGCCTAAATCCATAGTTCAACAGAGTCTCATGCCCGAATTCTCATTTCATAAACCGAACTGAGACTCAAGCCTGATGTTACAATCAACAGGGCCTCAAGCCCGATACCACAGCTAACTGGGCCCTAAGCCCGAAACCATAAATCAACAGGGCCTTAAGCCCGATTTCACAACCAATAGGGCCTCAAGCCCGATACTACAGTCAAATGGGCCTCCAGCCCGATATTACAACCAAATGGGCCTCAAGCCCGAACTCGTAAACCAACGGGACCCTCGGTCCGACCGTATATCTCAAATGGACCCTCGGTCCGATTCCTCGTCAAATCAAATGGACTCCAAGTCTGAGAGTTTGTAAATCAAATGGGTCTCGTTCCCGATTTCATATTTCCAAATCCAAAACCAATTCATGAAACTCTCATTGAAAACCTAGTAAGTATAAGCATCGTATAAAATCGTAAATCTTGAAATACGTACAAATACGTAAATCCTAGGCTACCACAAACAAATGCACTCATGACATCACAAAAAATATTCTAAAACAATTATAAAACATTTATGCATGCATCAAATTCATAAAACAAGTCCACTCACAGACCGTCCGAAGCAGCACCTCGACACGAGTGCCATAAGCGTCTCCCGGGCCAATCGTCGCCTCCGGAATTCCCGAACCTGTCCAAATTAATTTAAAGGGTTACTAACTACTTATATAACCCCTCACTAAAGCTCCGTAATTTTCCGGAATTTCTAACTATTTTTAAACGCGAACCTAAACCATCGGACAACCCGAACTATATCGAAATAATATTCGATTGACACGAGACCAGTCCCAAAATGTTCATTACATCGAATTGATGATTTGACATGTTGAACACTTCCCCAAATTCCTTCCCACACGTTGTCACGTGCCCAAGGAGTGGCCTACGTGTGGGCCTTACGCGCCGGCGACTGTTCACCTTCTTCAAGCTTGGTCGAACCGGTCCGGCTGGTTCACTTTGTACAGCCGGTCTAACTGGACCGGCGTGACCGGTCCAGGGCTCCCCACTCCTCATTTTTCGTCCAATCTTCTCCTTTTCACCTCCATTCTTCCTATTTTCTCATTTCCTATCTATTCTAATCAAGAAACCTAAGAGAAAACGTATAAAACCTAACAGTTTGATTCTTCCCTCACGGTCCAAGATTTTCAGAAATTTCCCAGGCTTCCTCAGCCGTGAAACCTCATCAAAAACCTTCTCTAAACTTCCTAAGCAACCTAATAAACCCATTAAAAACACCTAAAACCATCATTAACGTCACAAATCAAAATTGAAAGGAAAAAGGGGTAAACCGATACCTTGCACGGTCCATGGCCGCCGTCCACGGAGGCCTTGCCTCCTGCCAACCACCATCATCAGCTTGCACTCCTCACAATCCCTTGGTCTCTCAAGCATGCTCCGATGGGAAGGGTTGGATTAGTTTGGGTTCAAAGTTTTTGGAATGAGATCGGGTTGGATGAAAACAAAGGGAATGAACTGATATGCATGAATGAAAAGGGGTGGACAGTGGATGGGTGACACTTTTCATTCAACCATTGGTTCAATGACAAATATATGGGCCCCACTTAATTCCAAAAAGCATCTGTTTCGTAATTCATGCAATAGTGCGTTCGTACTTCAGTGAATCATAACTTCTTCCTCGAACGTCAGAATCGGGCGTGCCACCTGTTTATGAACTCGTGACGTCACGAACTACGTCACAGTCATTGGCCAAAGTCCATTTGACCGCCTGAACGAAAAGTTAACGTTTATCCAATCTAGGGGCAAAATTTTCATTTTGTCTTGAACGTCCGTTAATCCTCGTCTAATCCTCGATTAATCTTGCTAAACCGTCATTAATTCTTAATTAATCCCATTAATTCGGGACGGGTCGTTACATCTTCGCGCACCAGGAAGTGACATTGAAACCAAGGAAGACACAGAAACCTGAAATAGAGCGATGAGTGTCCTGGAATCCAGCCCAGTTAGCATTAGAGAAGGCAACGATCATAAGAGGGAATGAAACAGGTTTAATGAAGAGACCTAGACCGAGAATGCCCTTGAGATACCTGAGAATTCGCTTAACTGCAGTGAGATAAATATTAGTTGGGGAGCTAATAAATTGGGCTACGTTTTGAACAGCAAATGAAATGTCAGGACGTGTGAGGGTTAAGTAGAGTAGGGCACCAACAAGCTGTCTATATTTAGTTGCATCAGGGAGAGAGTGGCCAGTGGTTTGAGTGAGGATCTGTTTGGGAGCAATGAGGGTAGGGGCTAGCTTGCATTGGGAAAGGTCGTTGGGATTGTGGACATCTAGGGTATATTTGTTTTGAGTGAGATGGGGACCTGTTTGAGTAGAGGTAGCATCAAGGCCAAGGAAGTAGTGGAGACTCCCCAAATATTTTATGTTAAACTAACGGGAAAGGGTAGACAGGAATGTGCATACAAGTTGGCGGTTGCTACCAGTGAGTACTATGTCGTCAACATATAGGAGCAGGATGAGGACACTAGATTGATGGTGGAACAGGAACATTGAAGGGTTGGCCCTGCTCTGAATAAACCCACATTTGGACAAGAAACTACTGAAGCGAGCAAACGAGGCCTGGGTGCCTGTTAAAGGTGGACAGCAGTGACCATGGTCTCAGCCCAAAAGCGATGAGGTTAATAGGAAAGTGCGACCGACTTCATAAATGTGGCGATGCTTACGTTCTGGTAGCCCATTTTTTAGGGGGTGTGGGGATAGGAAAATCTGTGAGTAATACCATGATCAAGACAAAAGCTGTGGAATTGAGAGTTCTGAAATTCGCGACCATCATCAGTATGAAATTGTTTGATGGTGGTAAAGAACTGATTTTGGATATATTTGAAAAATGTGGTGAAGTGAGTGAACACTTCGGATTTATGACGCATGGGGAATATCCAAGTAAAACAAGTATAGTCATCTGTGAAGAGTACATAATAGTGAAAATCAGAGACAGAAAAGTCTGGTGATATCCAGACATCTGAGTGAAGTAAATCAAAGGCTTTTATTGATGAAGATACATGAGTTCAAAAGGAGAGTCGTGTGGACTTCCTTATTGCAAAGTGAGTACAAAAGAACATGTTACATTAAAATCAGATCCTAATGGAAGACTAGCGGCCAACTTTTGGAGGACTTGATGAGAAGGGTGCCCGAAGCGATGATGCTAAATGGTGGAGTGATTCTAAGTGGAGAAGTGAGCTTGGGGAACACGAGTTCCTTGTGATGGAAGAAGAGCTGGTGTAATTGGATAAGGCCATCTTTACAAGGGCTCTGAAAGAGAATATTAGCAGTTTGTAAGTCACGTATAACAAAATGGGTGGGATAAAAAGTGATACTAGCAAGGTTATCACGCGTGAATTGAGCAACATATAGAAGCTTTTTATAAAGGGTGGAAACATGGAGGACATCTGAGAGATGGAAGAGAAAAGTGTCACTAGGAAATGAGAGATTACCCGCTTGAGTGATAGGGAGGGTGGCACCATTGCCAACCATGACACTGCCTTGACTGAAGGAGTCAGCAAAAGGTGGAGTCGATGATGAGGTATTAGTCATGTGGTGAGTAACACCAGTGTCCATATACCAAGTAGGGTTTCTTGGAGGAGAAACATGGAGACCATCAAAGGCTTGGGAGAGGACTGTGTCTTGAGACTGAGCAACATGAGGGCAGGAAGCAGAAAAATGGCCAAACTGGTTGCAAGACCCACACTGGGGTCCAAGGGACTTGAATGGAGGAGGCGAGTGGCCAAGGAACCCAGCGTTGCTATTCAATTTACATCTAGAGATACGTCGAGGTCATGGTGCACCTTGAAAGGGATAGTAAGGACGAGAGCCTCGTGGAGAAATGTGGTGTGGGCGAGTTGTGTAGAAAGCTGTTGGTGCAGGAGAATGAGCAACAGTTGTGGTGAGTGTTTGGTGTGCTTCGAAAGACAGGAGTCGAGCACGCAAGTCAGAAAATGGGGGAAATGGAGGAAAGTTCAACATGGCAGTAACGATCATGCCATACTCTAGGACAAGACCGCAAAGAGCAGCGGTGACAAGATCAGTGGGTGAGAGGGGAGAGGGATTCATTAATTGCAAAGAGGGAGTCAACAAAGTTCTTGACATGAGTTAGGTAGTCAGAAATGGAACGGAAGCCTTTAGAGATAGACATGAGTTGAAAACGGATGTTCATAGCATTAGCTAAGGACTGCTGGGAGAAATTCTGACGAAGACAAGTCCAGATATCACGAGAGGTGTTTAGACCAACAACCTGGGAAAGGAAAGGTTCATTTAGGGTAGCCCGAAGCATGCTAATTAGAGTTTGATCAATCTGAACTCATGAGACATAAGCATGATTGGGAAGATAAAGGGTTTTGATGAGAGAATCAAAAGTGCTGGAGGTTGGGGAAGACTCGTTTGAGGGAGTTTTTGTGGGAGTGAAGACAAGGAGGGTGGGAGACAGGCATGTATATGAACCATCAATGAATTTCCAGAAGTTTTGGCCGATGAGAAACGACTTAACTTGGCTCTCCCAGAGCAAGTAGTTTGTTTCTGAAAGCTGGACAGAGACTAGGTTAGAGATGTGAGGAACAGTGGAATTGGGATAAGGCACAGCCGAGGAGGAGGGGTCGTCTGCCATTAGATCAAATGGAAATAGAAGGCGATTTCTTGGTTCCAGGAACGGTTAGTTGCTCTGATACCATATAGAATTGAGAGAAATCACACTATATTTCTTTCATAGCTAAGCGCCATATTTATACACTAAAGGACAGCAGCTAGAGTCCTAGTTGTACAAGAAAATTAGAATAGACAGGTGTATGGTAACTGCAAAACTAATTTGAGGTTCTAATGTAATTACACGTGTGTTCCTATTTCTACATGCCTCATCCACCTCAATCATCAGAAGTTGAGATGCTATGCAATGGTGTACTAGAGTGTAGGCTTCGTCGTAGTTAAAACAAAGTCCTTTTTATACTGTTCTTGCAATTCAGATTGGGTACGACGCTGAAATGAAGAAGGAGGTCGAGGCTTTCCTAATATTGTCGTGGTTGGAATAGCAAAGGATTTGGCTTTGGTTTCATAAAAGAGGAGGCGGTGGGTTGTGGTGCCTTACTGCAATATCTCAATTTGCGATGAGGTTTCTTACTTTCATAGAATTGAGCTAATTCCATCGTCCTACCTAAAGTCTTCAGTTCCATGGTGATGACATCATCTTGGATATCATCCTTGATGCCACTGAGGAAGGTTCCCAAGAGGTGCCCATCTGTACAATTCACTACGAGACAAGAAAGTTTGATGAACTGGGTGACATACGCAAAGACGTTGATTTTTTTGGCGAATATCATAGAGGAAAATATTAAGATTAAGTAGCTCCCTAGGCCTAAAATATTGGATAAGGACTTCAAAAAAATACCCAAAGAGTCCTTAGGGTATCGAGATTAATACCATTTCATCCACAAGGCTCCATCGTCTCCCAAGTGCATAGCAGCTATCACGACTCACCAAATGTCCTCAATCCCATGAAAATTCAGGAATCACTTTTCTATCGTGAGCCAACCATAAGGGTCTTCACCGTAAAAACGAGGAAGGTCGATTTTCATAGGCTTCATGGTGGATGTAGAAATAGGAACACACGTGTAATTAGATTAGAACCTTATATTAGTTTTCAGTTACCATACACCTGTCTATTCTTATCTTCTTGTACAACTAGGACTCTAACTGTTGTCCTTTAGTGTATAAATGTGTTGCTTGGCTATGAAGGAAATATAGTGTGATTTCTCTCAATTCTATATGGTATCAAAGAAACTAATCGCTCTTGGAACCAAGAAACCGCCTTCTATTTCCCTTTGATCTAATGGCAGACAACCCCTCCTCCTCCGCTGTGCCTTCTCCTAATTCACTGTTCCTCACATCTCTAACCTAGTCTCTGTCAAGCTTTAAAAAAAAACTACTTGCTCTGGGAGAGCGAAGTTAAGTCGTTTCTCATCGGCTAGAACTTCTGGAAATTCATTGATGGTTCATATCCATGTTCGTCTACCACCCTCTTGTCTCCACTGCCACATAAACTCTCCCAAACGAGTCTTCCCCAACCTCCACTGACACGACCCATCCCAATCCCCCCGGGATTACCATGGAATGTGTCATGCTCCTGTCTGACAAGAGGTGTCAGACAAGGGATAACCTGTTGCCATTGCCCAACCGGACTTCCAGAGTGCGTAAGGATCGATGGAGGAGGTGTATGATGTCCCAGTCTCTGCTGCAGTCGCATCCGGAATCAACCTGAAGGGCATTAAAAACAAAAGCTGTGAGTGGACGAAAATAAATGAGTCTGTTTAAAACATTTATAAGACCCTTATGCCCCCCAGTAAAAGCATATGCATGCACCATCATTTAAAATCATATATCATATAATATGAACCATAAACATAATTTTAGCCACTGCACCATACACTCCAATCCGACATCCCTGATGTCTGACGTCCCTGACGTCAATAAGGTCACAATCACAAGGCTACGCGTGCCACTCGGGTCTCAATTTCCGAGTTCAATCCCCGAACCCTGTTCGGGTACAGCATCCCCGATGCTTAGCGTCATAGACGCTGGACGTACTAGACGTCCGTGACCTCTCCGGGGTACCTCATCCGGAGGAGACAATATAATATGGAAGGATCTATACAGTGCAGTACCAAATACATTTTATTGATATCCAAATGCAAAGCATATATATATATACATAGATAAAATCCAAACCAATCTTTAAGTTTCATCAGACGGGTCTCAAGCCCAAATACTGTGAAACGTGCCATAACCATAACTTCAATATCATCAAAACCATTATAAGTCCAAATAGTTGATTTAAATCCAAAATCATTTATTCGATTCCATTTTAGGGTCCCCGACCCGAATCACATGTATAAATCAACTGGGCCCCTGGCCCGATTTCATAAGTTAACTGGCCCCTGGCCTGAATTCATAAGTCCACTGGGCCCCCAGCCCGAATTCACAAGTTAACTGGGCCCCTGGCCCGATTCACAAGTTAATTGGGCCCCTGGCCCGATTTTACTTTATCAAGTCCGTAACCGTTTCATGAAATCATGTCCAACCATATTTATGGAAATTAGTGCAAATCCAGAAAACCTCGGTTTACGTGCAAATACGTAAATCACCTCGAAATGCGTGAAATCATTTAAATTCACCGATATCCAAAGTAAATCATTTAATCATAATTATAAAAATCATGAAATAGTTATGCATGCATCGAATTTATAAAACCAATGTCCACTCACAGAACGTTTAACCGAGCGCCTCGATACGCGTGCCATAGGCCTTCCCGGGCCACACCACTATTACCGGGACTCCCAATCCTGTCCAAATCACATTAGAGGATTACTAACCTCATCATTAACATCCTATTCAAGTCCCGTAATTTTTCGAATTTTTAAGTATTTTTAAACTGGATTTAAAACCTTCGGACATCCCGAACCATATCGAAACGGGATCCGATCGACACGAAACCAATCCCAAAATGTTCGTTACATTAAATAGGACAGAAGTCATGTTGACCTCACCTCGAGATTTGTGCCCACGCGCCGTCACGCGCCGCCGTGAGTGGCTGCGCGTGAAACCCACGCGCCTGCTACAGTGTCACCAGCCTAACCCGTATGTCTGGTAAACGAGTCCAATTAGCCCGCGAGACGACCCGGTTCAATGTCCATCAATTCAACCCTAAATCTTCCAATTGATCATTCAGTTAGTTTCGTTTTAAGTTCAATTTAAGTTCTATAAACTAAATTACGTGATCACATACCTAAAACCCGTCGACTTCGATGATGAACACGAAGAACACCCGTCACTGTGAAACCATGGAATTCCGTCAATCTCAGCTAGTTTCTTCCAATTGATGAACCCAGAAGCATCAATGGACCATGAGGAATTGTTTCCCCACAACAATTGCATCAAACGAAGCCTCAAACGCCACGACTCAAGCTCGAAGTTCCTCACTGTTACCAAACCCGTTCAGAGCCAATTGGGCATGAATTCATCTCGTTTTTTATTTGAAACAACTCGTCTCAACCTCAGGAAGCTACTTCCAAGCTCCAATTCGATCCTCACGGCTCAAATCTCATTATTCGAATTTCCCTCCCAAAAACCAAATTTCCGAATTCCAGTTCTACGGCCCCCCTCAATCCCTCGTGTTTCCCTCATTAAATCCGTCTCTGAATTGTCTCCAATTTGCACACTCAAGATCAGCTGATGGAGAGGAGATTAAGGGTGGAATGAATTGTGTTTTTGGGTTGTACACGGTTAGGAAATTAGAGAGGAATAATGGAAATTAAAAGATTAATTTAATTTAATTAATTAATAAAACATAATAATTATGTTTCCCCAAAACATGGGATCTGGTTTTATGCCTGAAATTAAGGGATGAGTGACACTTGTCACTCATCCGAGTGTGTCCAATCATCGGGTACTGTTCATATTAAAATATTATTTTAATCCCGGTTCGTTCGGTTAACCGAGCCCGATTCCGTGACCATAACTTCGTCGTCTAATCTCCGATTTCGGCATGCCGCCTGTCGTTGGATTCGTATCGACGAAACCTACGTAACGGTCATTGGCCCTCGTCCATTGGACTTCCCGGGTCGAAAGTCAACATTTGGCCCCATTTAAGTCAAATTACGAAAATGCCCTTGGGCTTCCGTACATCATAACTTCTTCCACGAACGTCGGAATCGAACGTGCCACCTGTCTATGAACTCGTGACGTCCCGAACTACGTCACAGTCATCGGTCAAAGTCCGTTTGACCATCCGAATTAAAACTCAACGTTTTGCCCACGCCTAGGGGCAAAACGGTCATTTTGCACAATTTGTCTGAAATTACTCAACTAATCCCAAATTAGTAAATCACAATTAAATATTATTAAATCCCGATATTCGGGACGGGTCGTTACATCCACCACTTCTGATTCTCTCAGCACAACCCTTTCTCTACCCAATCCTGCTTATGTCTCCTGAGTTTAGATTGATCAGACTCTAATTAGCATGCCTCAGGCTACCCTAACTGAACCTGTCATTTCCCAGGTTGTTGGTCTAAACACCTCTCGTGATATTTGGACTTGCCTTCGTCAGAATTTCTCCCAACAGTCCTTAGCTAATGCTACGAACATCCGTTTTTAACTCATGTCCATATCTAAAGGCTCCCGTTCCATTTCTGACTACCTAACTCATGCCAAGAACCTTGTTGACTCCCTATCTGCAATTAATGAACTCTTCTCACCTACTGATCTTGTTACCGCCGTTCTTCACGGTCTTGGACCAGAGTATGGAATGATCATTACTTCCATGTGAAATTTCCCCCACTTGCCCCATTTTCTGACTTGCAGGCTCGACTCGTGTCTTTCGAAGCACACCAAACACTCACCACAACCGCTGCTCCTTCGCCTGCACCAACTGCTTTCTACACAACTCGCCCACTCCACCTCTCTCCACGAGGCTCTCGTCCTTACTATCCCTTTCGAGGTGCACCACGGCCTCGCCATACCTCTGGACGTAAATTCAACAACGACACTGGGATCCTTGGCCACTCGCCTCCTTCATTCAAGTCCCTTGGACCCCAATGTTGGTCTTGCAACCAGTTTGGGCATCTTTCTGCTTCCTGCCCTCATGTTGCTCAGTCTCAAGACACGGACCTCTCCCAAGCCTTTTCTGGTCTCCATGTTTCTCCTCCAAGCAATCTCACTTGGTATATGGACACTAGTGTTACTCACCACATGACCAATACCCCATCATCGACTCTACCTTCTGCTAACTCCTCTAGTTAAGGCAGTGTCATGGTTGGCAATGGTGTAACGACCCGTCTCGAATTCCTGCATTAGATTAGTGACTAATCAAAATTAGTGAGGTTAATCGGTGATTAGTGGGGTACTTTCGAACGAACGATGCAAAATGACCGTTTTGCCCCTAGGCGTGGGCAAAATGTTGAATTTTCGTTCAGGCGGTCAAATGGACTTTGACCGATGACTGTGACGTAGTTCGGGACATCATGAGTTCATAGACAAGTGACACGTTCAATTCCGACATTCGAGCAAGAAGTTATGATGTTCGGGAAGTTCAAGGATAATTTGGTAATTTGGTAATTTTGGTTAAAAGGGGCAAATAGTTGACTTTTGACCTGGGAGGTCCGATGGCCGAGGGCCCAGGACCGTTATGTAGATCCGGATGATACAAATCCGTAGACAGGCGGCACGCTGAAATCGGACTTCGAACGGGAATGTTATGGGTCACGGAAGTTCAATTTTACTATGCATGTATTACGAGGCGATGTGAGGTGGCAATATCTGATTGGGCAGATATTTTAGTGGGACGCATGGATGTCACTCATCTCATTGGTCAATTCCCCTAAATTGTGGATCTATCCTAATTAAATATTACTATAATTATTATTTTATAATTAATTCACTTATCCTTTCATCTCAGCCCTCCATCTCTCATCTAATCTCTTCATCTCACCGTCCATATCCCCTTCCCTCTCATCTAATTATCATCTCCTCACTTCCTCTTCAAACAACCCGATCACCCTCCACCATTTTCTCTCAAAAACAAACACACAAGCCTACCTCCCCACATCTCAACCATCCCTGTACTGACTGTGAGAGACTGAGAGGGAGGTCATGAGTGAGATAGTGACGGAAGGAGGGTGGTCAGACCGCCAGGGACGGCGGAGGAACGGTGAACCCGCACGAGTACCATTCCAAGCTCAAGCTTGAAATTCTGTTAGGGCACTGGGAGCCATTTCTGGTGAGTAGATGATGGTTGTGAGGCTCCTGTGATTCGAAGGGGATAAAAAACGACGGGTTTCGACGGTGGAGCAAAGCAGACCGACGCCGGGAACCGGGCAAAGTTCTTTGATGTTAAAGGTACTAACTTTGGGCCATTTTAGTGATTTTAAAATGATAGGAAGGCAGGAAATGAACGTAGGAAGAGATTAGGATGAAAATAAGATGAAACATATAAAAAATATAAAGGTTGGAATGACTAAACCGGTCGGGCCGATCCGGTCCAGTTCGAACCAGCGAACTCGGTCAGCAAGAGGTTGCTGGTGACACTGTAGCACCGCGCGTGGGCTTCACGCACAGCCGCTTTCGGTAGCTCGTGGGGGCGCGTAGTAGGTCCGATGGGGAAACTTCCAACATGTGAAATCATCTATTCGATGTAACGAACATTTTGAGACTGGTTTCGTGTCGATCGGAAATCATTTCGACAGGTTTCGCGGTGTCCGAAGGTTTAGAATCAACTTTAAAAATAGTTAAAAATTCCGAAAAATTACGGGGCTTTAGTGGGAGGTTATTTAAGGTAGTTAGTAACCCTCTAACGTCATTTGGACAGGTTTGGGAGTCCCAGTGACGACGATTGGCTCGGGAGAGCCGTATGGCACGCATATCGAGGCGGCAACTCGGACGGTATGTGAGTAGACCTTGTTTTCTAAATTGGTGCATGCATAAATGTTTATTATATGATTTAATACTTATTTGGTGATGCCATGAGTGCATTTGAGTGTGGTTACGTATTGGCACGCATTTCGAGGTTTCGGCCTTATACGGTGCCAATACGGGTTTGTACTTTTTTTGTTGGTTTAAATGAAATGGTTTTGGATTTCAAAAGGATAAACTCGGGCATGATACCCATTTAGTTTTGTCTCGGGCATGTGGCTATAGTTACGACCTACGGGTGTAAATCGTGCTCGTGGCAAGTGCTATGTGCACGTCGACCGACGATACGACGCTCGCCTCCGGACTACAATATGTTCCTTCCGGAGAGGTCACGATGCATGATCTGTTATCGGGCAGCTGATGGAGGCTCGACTTCGGAGTGTTGACGGTTCAGGATATCGATCGGTGATGAGTGCACCATAATCTAGCGGTGGTCGCGTCGGTTGATTCGTTCACGGCGACCTACCAGGATTGAGGGCGGTCCTAGATAGATGGTTGCACGCATCACTACGATCGGAGTAGTGACTGACCCTGAGATATTGGGCACAATGCCTAGTTGAGTCATGTGTTCGGGCACGAAGCCCAGTTAATTTACATTTATGATTTCGGGTCGGGGACCTTAATGGATTTCCAGGTTCATGACGGTTTATGGGAACCGACATGAACCCTTGAAAAGTTTTTATGATTCATGATGGTTTATGGGAACCGTCATGAACCCTTGAAAGGTTTTTATGATTCATGGCAGTTTATGGGGACCGGGCATGAATCCATTGAAAGGTTTTAAGGATGACTTCGTTATATATATTTATATATGTATGTATATATATTCGTATACCTTCCTTTACTTGGATTGTCTCCTCCGGGGAGGGTTTAGGGTTCCTTACTCTCAGGAAGGCTTGTATCATAACCTCAGGGCGGGTCATTAGTCTACGGACATTGATCTTGGACCCTGAGAGACTTGGGCTTGAGACCCCGGGTAGCACGCGCGTAGCTTTGGAAACCGTGACAGGATTGGTTGTGTGATTATATGTATATATGTGATATATGATATATGATATGTGATGTGTACAGGTTTTGGGCTGAGTCCCGTATGGATTTGGGCAGTGGCCCGTATGGTTGGTTCTTTATGGTTCTTTCGATTATGGTTTTGGGCTTAGTTCCCACATATGGTTCTTTTGGTTAAATGGTTTTCGAATGCATGCATGCTTTTTAGTGAAGGGTATAAATGTCTTTCTTATGAAATGTTTTTATAAACTCTTTGTTTTGTCCACTCACAACTTTTAATGTTTTGATTGCCCTTCAGGTTGACAGTGGATGTGGACTGTAACAGAGACCGAGATATCACATACCTCTTCCGGATCCTGGCGTACTCTGATAGCCCGAGAGGGCAAATGTTGGAAATTTCCCGTTCATCCCGGGGGGATTGGGACGGGTCCTGTCAAATGGTGCCACCCCCTATCACTCAAACGGGTAATCTCTCCTTTCCTAGTGGCACTTTTCTCTTCCATCTCTCAGATGTCCTCCATATTCCCACCCTTCATAAAAAACTTCTCTCTATTGCTCAATTCATGCGTGATAACCTTGCTAGTATCACCTTTTATCCCACTCATTTTGTTATACATGACTTACAAACTGCTAATAATCTCTTTCAGGGCCTCTGTAAACATGGCCTATATCCAATTACAACAGCTCTTCTTCCACCGCAAGGCACTCGTGTTCCCCAAGCTCACTTCTCCACTTAGAACCACTCCACCATTTGGCATCGTCGCTTAGGGCACCCTTCTCATCAAGTCCTCCAAAATTTGGCCTCTAGTCTTCCATTAGGATCTTATTTTAATGTAAAAAAGTTCTTTTGTACTCACTGTGAAATGGGGAAGTCCACGCGACTCTTCTTCTCAACTCATATATCTTCATCAATAAAAGCCTTTGATTTACTTCACTCAGATGTCTGGATGTCACCAGTCTCCTCTGTCTCTGGTTTTCACTATTATGTACTCTTCACAGATGACTATACTTGTTTTACTTGGATATTCCTCATCCGTCATAAATCCGAAGTGTTCACTCACTTCACCACCTTTGTCAAATATATCCAAAATCAGTTCTCTACCACCATCAAACAATTTCATATTGATGGTGGTCACGAATTTCAGAAATCTTAATTCCACAGCTTTTTTCTTGATCATGGTATTACTCACAGATTTTCCTGTCCCCACACCCCCCAAAAAAATGGGTTACTAGAACATAAGCATCGCCAGATCTCTGAAGTCGGTCACACCCTCATATTAACCTCATGCCTTCCTCATCGCTTTTGGGTTGAGGCCATGGTCACTACTGTCCACCTTATAAATCAAATTCCCACTCCAACCCTTAATTGGTTTTCTCCCTATTCTAAACTACATGGTAGGCCCCCTGATTATAACCTATTAAGGACCTTTGGTTGCTCTTACTACCCATTTCTTGGAGATTACGTTCCATACCCCCCCCCCCCCCCCCCCCCCCCCCCCCCCCCCCCAAAATGAGTTAGCAAAACGTAAGCATCACCACATCTCTGAAGTCTGCCGCACCCTCCTATTAACCTCATCCCTTCCTCATCGCTTTTGGGCCGAGGCCATGGTCACTGATGTCCACCTTATAAATCTACTTCCCACTCCAACCCTCAATTGGTTTTCTCATCATTATAAACTACATTGTAGACCCTCTGATTATAACCTATTAAGGACCTTTGGTTGCTCTTGCTACCCATTTCTTGGAGATTACGTTCTCTATAAACTTCACCCTCGTTCTCTTCCATGTATCTTCTTGGGATATAGTGATCACCACAAAGGCTATAGGTGTCTCCATGTTCCTACTAGTCGTGTCTACCTAAGTCATCATGTTGTTTTCAATGAATGCATATTTCCTTTCTCTACTAACCCTACTCCCACCACTCAAGACAACGTCTTCATACCCATCCACTGCACCACAATTATGCCTTCCCCAGAATCTCAGTCCTCCCAGTGTTCTCCCACACTATCAACAACACTAGAACTACCATTTTTTCCTCTTACCGTGAGTCACTCCCCCACTCCAAACAATGGTGAACCACTGCCACCTACCCCTTCTTCCCCACCACCCCCACTCCCCATTTCCCAAACATCACCCACCGTCCTTGGCTCTTCTCACCCTATGCAAAATCGAAGTAAAAGTGGAATCTACAAACCAAAACAAACCTTCCTTGTCTCTTGTTATCCAATACCTTAAACCTTCACTGCTACTCTTCCTGGTGGCCAAGAACCCATCTGCTACTCATAGGCCACCCACAGCCCTCACTAGACAGCCGCCATGCATGATGAAATTAATGCTCTTATCAAACAGCAGACCTAGACTCTGGTTCCTCCCCTTCCCCATACCAATGTAGTCGGCTGCAAATGGGTGTTTCGCATCAAGTATCGTGCTGATGGAACTATAGAACGTCACAAAGCACGCCTGGTTGCGAAAGGTTTTCATCAAAAAGCAGGGTTGGACTTCAACGAAACTTTCTCCCCATTTTTCAAGCCTACCACAATCCGCCTTGTCCTCAGTATCTCTACATCCCTTGGCTGGCCACTGCGTCAACTGGACGTCAAAAATTCGTTTCTGCATGGTCATTTAACTGAAGAAGTTTTCATGACACAGCCCCCTAGTTTCACTAACTCAGCCAAACCCAACCATGTATGTCGTTTCCACAAAGCATTGTACGACCTCAAACTAGCACCCAGGGCCTAGTTTGCTCGCTTCAGCAGTTTCTTGTCCAAATGTGGGTTTATTCAGAGCCGAGCCGACCCTTCAATGTTCCTATTTCGCCATCAATCCAGTGTCCTCATCTTGCTTCTGTATGTTGACGACATAGTACTCACGGGCAGCAATCACCAACTCTTATGCACATTCCTAACTACCCTAGCCCGTGAGTTTGACATAAAGGATTTGGGGAGTCTCCACTACTTCCTTGGCCTTGAACCTACCTCTACTAAAAAAGGTCTCCATCTCACTCAAAACAAATATACTCTAGATGTCCTCAATCGCATCGGCCTTTCCCAATGCAAGCCAGCCCCTACCACCATCGCTCCCAAACAGATCCTCACTCAAACCACTGGCCACCCTCTCCTCGATGCAACTGAATATAGAAAACTTGTTGGTGCCCCCCGATATTTATCTCATTGTAGTTAAGCGAATTCTCAGGTATCTCAAGAGGTCTCTCGGTCTAGGTCTCTCCATCAAACCCACTTCATTCCCTCTCAGGATCGTTGCCTTCTCTGATGCTGACTAGGCTGGATGCCAGGACACTCATCGCTCCATTTCAGGTTTCTGTGTCTTCCTTGGGTCCAACCTCATTTCCTAGTGCGCGAAGAAGCAGCAAACTGTGTCCCGGTCCATCTCTGAGGCTGAATACAAAGCCCTCACATACACCTGTGCAGACATCATTTGAATTCTTAGTCTCTTTCGAGAATTGCACATCAAACCAACTCTTCCATTACAACTCCACTACGACAACCTCATCACGACTTATATGGCATTCAATCCTGTGTTCCATGCACGATCGAAACATATAGCTTTGGACTACCACTTTATTCGTGAACGTCTCTCTGTTGGTACTCACACTGTCCAGATCATCCCTCCGGTGATTCAAGTTGTCGACATCTTCACCAAAGGTCTCTCTGTCGTACGGTTCACACTTCTTGCTTCCAAACTTGTCACTAGAGCAGCACCAAGTTTGCTGGGGATGTAGAAATAGGAACACTCGTGTAATTAGATTAGAACCTCATATTAGTTTTGCAGTTAGCATACACCTGTCTATTTATCAGGACCCGACCCTCTTCTGTCAGGTCCCGATTCATCTAGCACGATATTGTCCGCTTTGGGCCTCCTTGCCCTCACGGTTTTGTTTTCGGGAGCTCACGGTGCAACTTCCCAGGGGGTCACCCATCTGGAATTGCACCAGCCTCAACTCGCTTAACTTTGGGGTTCCAATCCCCCCCAAAGCCACTGAGCTCCCAAAAGGCCTCATGCTAGATAGGTGTGTGCCTACACCTTTAAGGCACACCACCATTCCCTTCCCAGACCATTCCCCCCTCGCAGGAATGTGGGATTGTTCACCGTTCCCTCCAGGACACGGGTCTTACAATCCACCCCCCTTAGGGCCCAGCGTCCTCGCTGGCACACTTCCCGGTCGGGGTCTGGCTCTGATACCAAATTATCAGGACCCGACCCTCTTCTGTCAGGTCCCGATTCATCTAGCACGATATTGTCCGCTTTGGGCCTCCTTGCCCTCACGGTTTTGTTTTCGGGAGCTCACGGTGCAACTTCCCAGGGGGTCACCCATCTGGAATTGCACCAGCCTCAACTCGCTTAACTTTGGGGTTCCAATCCCCCCCCAAAGCCACTGAGTTCCCAAAAGGCCTCATGCTAGATAGGTGTGTGCCTACACCTTTAAGGCACACCACCATTCCCTTCCCAGACCATTCCCCCCTCGCAGGAATGTGGGATTGTTCACCGTTCCCTCCAGGACACGGGTCTTACACTATTCTTATCTTCTTGTACAGCTAGGGACTCTAACTGCTGTCCTTTAGTGTATAATTGTGTCGCTTGTCTATGAAAGAAATATAGTGTGATTTCTCTCAATCTATAGTGGATGTGGAGGGGTTGGTGTTATCGGAGGTCATTGGTGTGTAACGGTGAGGCTGGTGTGGGTAAGTGGAAGAAATCGGAGCATAGGAATAATAAGTGGTTGGAAAATAAGTGGTGGGTTGGGTACGGGAATGTTGGGCGAGGTATGATGATGGTCGTGGAGTGGGTGTATATGGGGTTTGGCAGCGTGGTGGGTTGCTGGTTTGGTGTGGTTCGTGACAATGGTGGGTACGCAGTTGCCCATTAGCCACGATTTCCTAGAGAAAGCAGTGGGATTGGATGCCCCAATGCCCCCCAAGCAGCTCCCCAAGCCATTCGAGCTTCTGGTGAGGCTGTAGTGAATCGGAGAACGATCGCAGAGTCGCCACTCGGTAGAGTTTGGTGGTACGTGGGCCATTGCTTGTGACGGTAGTAACAAGCACCCTGCAGGTGCAACGGGTGCTACTATTATGAGTGCCTTGAGTTCTCCGAGAAACGACGATTCAAAACCGCTATGGTTGGGCGAGGTTTTCTGCATGGGATTTTTGAGCTCAGCTATGGTGGATTGGATGGAATCGTGCTAATCTATGAGGGACTCCACCATGACCTACATATCCTGCAGTTGAGTGAGGAAATGGTCATGCTGGGCATCAGATCCGGCATTGGCGGCGGCTGATGATTCTGCCATGGCCGTGGAATGGCCCTTTTTTCCCATCGAAATCTGGCTGCTATGATACCGGATACTAGGATACTGCAGAGAAATCAATTTGCAAAGAAAAATACTTGAAGGAAGTAGGTAATATTCTCATTCTTCTCGATATTACAGCTGATATGTACTTATATTGGGGTCTCTTTCACTCTGCCAGCTATACAGCTGATATCTATCTACTCACCTAACCATTTGTACTACATCTACACAGAGATGCTTATTCTAGGCTAATATAGAATAGTTAGCATAAATACTAGAGTGCAAAGTTATTGGACTTACCATAGAGATGGTATAGGGTCCTACCCAAAAACGTCTGTAAAGATTATATTTTTGATTTATGGGTTTAGTTCATGTAAGGGTGTTCTTATCAGAGCCGGAATCATAACGTCATTGAATCAGATGAAAAGTTGCTTGTTCAAGTGAAAAATTTCATCTTTGGCTCTAATTTGGTACATGGGGAATATTTCAATTAGCCTTGAGTGTAGTTTGGTACGATTCGGTATGAGGGTGATACTAGAATCGTACTAATTAATTTTAACCATTTTGATACGATACGGTATTCCAAAATATGAAATTGATATTGGATCGTGTCATACCAATTATATTCAGTACGGTTTTAATTTTGAGCCAAAATTGCTCAACAAAAAATTGAGTCAGAATTTATACACGATTCATATCTTAAGGCAATGTAGTAAAGCTAAAAATTGATATTGGATCGTGCCCTTTATTGTAAATAAATAGCGTACATTTTCATATGTAATATCTCCACATATAGCTTGCAGCAATTTCAGAAGTTCTACTTACAGGTTTTCTGTTGTGAATGTGATGCCGGATGAAGGACCTAATACCAATCTTATGCAAATATATCAAAAGCCGTAAAAAACAAGGAGGTTGTGAATTGTTGGTTGCTCAGAATGCTCGTGTTTTTTATGTACCCTTTATTCTTCAAGAATTATGTCGCTGGTCTGTGGACATTCCTTCATATTGGCTGTTTAAAGATACCCTTCCTATAGGACGTGAAGCAATGAAAACTGAAGGTCAGTTTGCAGGTGTGTGCATGCCTGACCTTGCAAAAAATGGTTGATGAGATATCTGACTTTAACTGTACTTTGTGAACAGGATCAAATACCACTCCAAGAAGCATATATCATTACCAAAAAAAAAACACAAAAACAAAATTGGTTTGGATTCGGTATGGGACGGTATTCCTTAACATCGAAACTAATCACGTACCGGTTTGAACCAGTACGGTATCATACCGATCATCCATTCGGTTTTACTATTCAATTTTTTTTCTTTTCCGATTTAGTATGATACAGGACGAGACAGTTACAGTATTTCGGGATGATATACCCAACCTAATTTCAATCCTTATTTTGGCCAAGAGACCTACTCACTTAATTGGGTGATTTAGAATTACCCCAAAAAACCCCAAAGAACCAAGATATGCCTCTAATTTTGGACAAAAGTCAGCAATGAAGACCAACTATGTCTCTACTGCTACTGTAACACCCCGGATATTTGAAAAAGAGAAAATGACGATTTTACCCATAAGTCAAAATGTTGACCTTTTGCTATGAACCTCCTTTGCGAATTCTGAGAAAATCATCGCAAAGGTCTTGGAACGGTGAGTACGTTGATAGTCGACACGCAAAATTTAGAGCTTGATTGAGGTCAATAGAGGTCTAAAACAATTAGGGGCAATTTGGTAATTTTGTAAAAAAGGGTAATTTGGTAATTGACCAATTGATATGTGATTTCGGGTTAGATCTTGGCATGGACATGATGATTCCATATTAATTATCTTGATGATTGCTGTGTGCGTTTTATGATAATTGTTGTGGCAATTAAATGTTGCTGGTTGTGATTCTTGGTGTTGTTCGATTCTGGTTGTTGTCCTAGATATTTTTGGTGACACATTTTACAAAGTTTGAAATCAAGTTGATGTCCTAGATGATAGTTAAGGAATGATACTAATTATTATTGTTATTTGGAACTACCACTCATAGGGAGTATGTACAATTTACGAATTTTGGGGTGATTTTATGATAATTATTTATTACACGATTTATGAGGACTAGTCTATACGGTGTCTTGAATTAATAGAAAATTGTGAAAATGAATCTTATACCCGAAATGACCTTCTCATGTGAGAATGAATCAATTGGAAATTATATAGAATTCGTGGATTTAAATGGAATTACAAGAAATGCAAGCTAACATGTTTTGTGAGGAAATAAGATTTATTATTAAGCTAGTTGGCATTAAATTTCGAGGACGACATTTATATTGTAACACCCTGGATATTTGATGTCAGGACCCGACTCTCCTCGGTTAGGGCCCGACTCTAGCACGATATTGTCCGTTTTGGGCCTCTTCGCTCTCACGGTTTTGTTTTCAGGAGCTCACGGTGCAACTTCCCAGGGGGTCACCCATCATGGAATTACACCAGCTTCAACTCGCTTAACTTTGAAGTTTCAACCGAACCCAAAGCCACTGAACTCCCAAAAACCATCGTGCTAGATAGGTGTGTGCCTAAACCTTTAAGGCACACCACCATTCCCCTCGTACGAATGTGCGATCATTCACCGTTCCCTCTAAGACACAGGCTTTTACAATCCATCCCCCTTAGAACCCAGGGTCCTCGCTAGCACACTTTTCAGTCGGGGTTTGGCTCTGATACCATTCTGTCAGGACCCGACTATAACACGATATTGTCCGCTTTGGACCTTCTCTCCCTCACAGTTTTTTTTTCGGGAGCTCACAGTACAGCTTCCCAGAGGGTCACCCATCATGGAATTGCACCAGCCTCAACTCCCTTAACTTTGGAGTTCCAACCGAACCCAAAACCATTGAGCTCCCAAAAGGCCTCGTGCTGGATAAGTGTGTGCCTACACCTTTAAGGCACACCATCATTCCCCTCCCAGACCATTCCCCTCACAGGAATGTGGGATCATTCATCGTTCCCTCCAGGACACGTGCTTTTAAAATACGTCAGCGTTGACTTTTGACCAGCCACCTTTGACCCGCGCGTGGGCACGTATTTCGAGGTGGAACTAGAACCATTTTAAAGTTTTCGATGATACGAATCCAATGATGGTGGTTTCGAGTCGATCGGAGATCGTTAGGTTGGTTAAATTGAGATTTAACGCCTAGGGAAGCGTGTCTGGGACACGTTGACTTTTTCGGGAATGTTGGGGGTTCTTAATATGGACTTGTATCGGTTAGTAGTAACTTTTGAGTATGATTTGGACAGGTCCGGATGACCCAGAGAGTATGGATTAGCCCCAGAGAGGCTTATGACATGCATATCGAGGCGCAACTTGGACGGTATGTAAGTGGACTTTGTTTTATGAATATGAGGCATGCATAAATGTTTTAAATGTGTTTATGAACATGATTTTGGATGCCATGAGTGCATGTGATTAAGGTATGAACTGTTTGGCATTTTGGTAGGAAAATGTGTTATTGCACGTAATTTGAGATTTATGTTTTATGTGATATTTGGGCTTCGACCAAGTATTTTACGTGCATATGTTTTACATGATTTTATATGACTTTGAGGGTTTCACCGAGAAACGTGAAACCAAGGATTTGAGACAGGATTTAAAGGATTTCACGAAGATTCGTGAAATCCAGATTCAAGCATGAGACCCATTTGAAAGACTTTGACTTACCGTGAAGTCAGGGATGATTTGAAAGTTTGGAAATGAGGAATGATTTTCGGATTTGGAAATATTTTTCGGGCATATGACCCAGTTGATTTGAGGTTTGACTTAGAGTATAGTTAAACGTGAGAAAAGTCGGACTACGAACCAGTTACGAGATTTCGAAAGATATTTCGGGCATGAGACCCAATTGTGAATTTGACAGGATTCGAGAAATCCTGGATTATATTTCAGGCATGAGACCCAATTGTGGATTTGATGGGATTCGAGGAATCCTATGTGTAAATAATACGGGTTAGAGTCCCGGACGATCGGGTTAGAGTCCCGATCGATGATGACATTCGGGTTCAAGTCCTGGGTGATATGACGCTCGCCTCCGGACTGTGGATGTGTTCCTTCCGGAGAGGTCACGATGCACTACTGGTTGTCGAGCAGCTGGTGGGGGCTATAGTCGAGAGAGGCTCAACTTAGGAGTGTCGATGTTAATCTCTGAGATCGATCGGTGATGTGTTCACGATGATCTAGAGATGGTCGCGGCAGGTGATGTGTTTACGGCGACATGCTAGGATTATGAGCGGTCCTGAGTTATTTGCACATGTGTTAGGATTGGAATTGTGACTGACATTGAGGATATTGATACTGGGCAGAGATCCCACATGGTTTTTTATTTGGGCTAAGACCCCGTACTTATTTTCTATGATTTAGGCTGAGACCTTGTACGTGTTTTTTAGTGTGGACTGAGACCCTGTTTGATTTGGTTTTTGGACTGAGACCCTACTAAGATACTAGCTTCGATTGAGAAGCATTTTTTACTGAGATTTGATTTGGGAAGGAATACTTCTTACTTCCGAGAAAGTATTTGAAATAACTGTTTTATGATGCATGCATGCTTTTAAGTGAAAGGTATAAATGAGATTTTGATAAACTATTTTTATAAACTATTGTTTTGTCCACTCACAGCTTTTATGGTTTTCAATACCCTTCAGGTTGATAGCGGCTGCGGGTTGTAGCAGAAATCGAGACATCACATGCCACCACTGATCCTCGCGTACTCTAGCTAAACTTGAGCGGGTGACAAGTTTATTCCTAGTCTAACATGCGATGTCAGACGGAAGCAGGCACATTCCATGATAGCGGCTCCGGATCCTGGCGTACTCTGATAGCCCGGGAGGGCAAAGGTCGGAAGTATCCCTTTTCTGACACTTCGTGTCAGACGTGAGCAGGGTCATCCCGCGTTAATCCCGGGGGGGATTGGGATGGGTTCTGTCAATTTGGTATCAGAGCCAGACCCCGACCAGGAAGTGTGCCAGCGAGGACGCTGGGCCCTAAGGGGGGTGGATTGTAAGACCCGTGTCCTGTAGTGAACGGTGAATGATCCCACATTCATGCGAGGGGGGAATGGTCTGGGAAGGGAATGATGGTGTGCCTTAAAGGTGTAGACACACACCTATCTAGCATGAGGCCTTTTGGGAGCTCAGTGGCTTTGGGGGGGATTGGAACCCCAAAGTTAAGCGAGTTGAGGCTGGTGCAATTCCAGATGGGTGACCCCCTGAGAAGTTGCACCGTGTGCTCCCGAAAACAAAACCGTGAGGGCGAGGCCCAAAGCGGACAATATCGTGCTAGATGAATCGGGACCTGACAGAAGAAGGTCGGGTCCTGACAGGAAACCTCAAATGAGAGACGAATCCAAGGTCTATAGAGGAAGCAGGGAAGGATAAGAAGTAATTTGGGGATGTAAGAAAGGGTTTGGACATGAAAGAAAAGAGGAAGAACGAAGAGGATGGTGGAATCCGTGAGGTTCGGATATCGAGTCTATGGTTTCAGACCAGGGAATGGCCTTCTCAGTGATGAGTGATGCTTCTGGAGGTCCTGCGATTTCCCTATGCTAGTGAGGAAGGATTTGGAGCAGGGAAATGCCAAGGGCGACCCCTGGAAGCCATAGCTGTTGAGGTGGTAAGATGGAACCATATAAATGAGTAAGTATTCCTCGTATCTGAGTTTATAGATCGATTCCTTAGCTACTTGAGATTAATTTGGATGTTTGGATTGACCAAAATGGTGGTGTAACGGCCGAAATACGACAAGGTACATGTCCCGAGTCAGGACGCCCGAAACTAGGTAAACAGGTCGACTCAACTAAGGTTGACAATTATCTATGCAGACGCGTAACCTCACGCGCAGAGAGCTCACGACGGCGTGTGAGGCCGTTTTGGGAGGTTCGGTCAACATGACAATTAATCCTTATAATTTTCTGAATTTATTGGTAGAATTTGTAGATTTATTGGACTCTATTTGGGCACCAATCCGAATATCTTATATTTTGAGAATATACCCTAAATTTCTATAATTATTGCTTAATGATCTTTTAATTATGGACCTTAATGAAGTGATATGTTATTTACAAAGTAATTCAAATAATTATGGAAGTTGGGTCATAGGATTATTGAGATGTTACTAAATCAATGAAATAGAATAAGGTGAAGGTTATGAGTACATGTATGGAAAACCATATAGATTATCAAGGGGCTTCGTGTATAATTTGATAACCTAAAAGGGGTTATGAAAATAATGGAATATAACTAGGAGGTACTACCACTAATCGGGAAGCGGGTCGGATGTGGGTGGTATTTCCTTGCAGTAGATTTATTTTGTTTAAACAATAAATGAGTTAGAAGTAACTAAAGAAATCTCTTGTCTGATTTGAATTCTCATACGGGATTAGGGTTGGTTCAGTCTTTTGGAAGTTAGGGACGGGTCTTGTCAACTAACACTCATGACCTAAAAGGGGCTTTGTGTATAATTTGATAACCTAAAAGAGGTTATGAAAAGAATGGAATATAAGTAGGAGGTACTACCATTAATCGGGAAGCGGGTCGGATGTGGGTAGTATTCTCGTGCAGTAGATTTATTTTGTTTAAAGAATAAATGAGTTAGAAGTAATTAAAGAAATCTCTTGTCTGATTTGAATTCTTAGACGGGAGCATGGCTGATCTAATTTTTTGGAAGTTGGGGATAGGTCCTATCAACCATGGTTGAAAAAATCGGTGATATCGGCAATTTATCGACCGATATATCGTCATTTTGAGAGTTCGACATCTAAACAGGGGGAAAAAAATAGTTCCCCCAAAATCGAATATTTCGTCCAATTTCGGAAAATATCGGCGATATTCGTCGATATTACCGACATTCAACGATAATCACCGATACCGGTGAATTCCAATCAGATGATTGAGAAGGAGAGCAGGGATGATTTCGTCTTACCCAAACAAATCGATTGAGAGTGGTCGCACAACTTAGGTCATCCGAAAGGTCCCAACAGCTACCATTTTCAAGCTACATCTTTCGTGCTGGAGCCCGAACCGACCCATATCTGAAAACCCCAAGTCATATCCTTGCTTCAGAGACTGTTGCCGCCATTAGGGCCACCGATTGTTGAAGAAGAGACAGTGAAAGAGGTCCTCTCAGAAACCCCCATTTCCAAACCTCAAGCCCCCAAAATAACCCAAGACCAGAATACATGTTTGCCTCCGAAAGTCCATGAAGAGCTCGTACATTTAGCGATGATGGGTTGGTTGAAGTGGAGGTGGCGACAGTATCCTCGTCACCATCGCAGAGTATAGTAAGAAGATGAAGAGGAGGAGAGACCAAGAGAGGGGTGAGAGTCTGTGTGAGACTCTGTGACTTAGTGGGTTTGGTTTTTTTTTTTTTTTAATCTGATCGTGGGTTTGGATAACCACCAACAAATGATGAGTGGGTTTTTAGATATTATAATAATTATTATGGATATAGATTTAAATGGGTTTAGAATTTAGAAATTTATAATAAAATATAATAATTAGGCTTTTTAGTCAATGTCCCTTGAATTGAAACAAAATTATGTTTAATTAAAGAAAAATAGAAAATTATATGTTGAATTGAAGAAAATTATATGAATGATTAATTTGAATATTAATGGATTTTAGAAAAAATATGAGATAAGCATACGATTAATAAGAATTCATTTTACGTCCAATTTTCACCAATTAATGTCCAATTTTCTAAATTATTATGTAAATACAAACTCCCCGATTTTCTAAATTATTATGTAAATGTAAACTTCATTATTATGCTTATTTTTATGTTTTAACTATATTAACATTCAATCATAGTAATTCAACTTTAATTTATGTTTATATTTAAAATTTTATGTTATTAGTCATCGATAGAACCATATTGCATTATATTATTCATCATATATTATTATATCAAAATCATGTTATAATTTTTATTAGTCGTATATATTCATTATTGAGTACTTAAGTTTTTGCCAAAGTTTCATTCAAAATTTCCAACTTTTAGCCCAAATTTCCGTTATTTTTATTGACTGTAAACGATATCGATACCGATATTTGGGACGAGATATCCGTAAATTTGACTAGCAATATATACGTCGATATCGATATTTCAATCCTTGCTATCAACTACCACTCATGACTAGGGACATAAAACGAGTATTGATTTGGGCAAAAAAAATCCGTGAGATGGGTTCTCTGAAACTTCCATTTATTGACCCCTAAGCTTAAAGTTAAGGATTAGAAAGGGATCACCTTGATTCAATGGAAGTTGTCAAACTCAGTAGCCAGAAAATCCTATTTGTTGAGAACTACTTGGAATAAGGTTTTTCAGAAAAACAACCTAGCTAAAGGTGATGTAATCTAAGTGTGGTCATTTAGTGCGAGTAATAATAAACTTTCACTTGCCCATTGTTTTGGTCAAGAGAGCTGAGAATAGTTCTAATCAGAGTGCTTCTGGGAGTAGTACGTGCATAAATGGATGATATTGGTGATGAATATGGTGTCCAGGAGTAGCAAGTGCATAAATCCTTTGGAATCACTTGAACTAAGTAATTCATAGAGCTATTAAGTTGAGGAATTTTTCATTGTCTATCTCTGGACCCTGGTGGTATCCTATCATTAAGGGTATTTGTTGGAATTAATCGGCTTGTTAGTTGTCGGAACAGTCCCCATTTGGGTGTTTTGGAACCACAACTCGACCGAAAAACATCGAACAGAACCCAGGTGAAAATTTAGTAGCTTCAGAGCCTCAACCCTCGATGCCTCAGGATTCAGAAACCGCAATGCAACAATTGCACGGGAATTTCTTCCATTTCCCAATCTTGTGGATCTTTCCTTACCCTAATTCTCCGATTAAGTACAGATATTTATTGGTTATGGGTTGGGGATGATAAACGGTAAATGAATGGATTAACAGAAAAGGTGTTTAGTGGGCCAACTAAGCTGTTTTATGGTGCATTTTGAGTGAAGAATAAAAATAGAGTGCAATGTATAACATCTATGCAAAACAAGGTGCATTTAAAGAAAAAAGCCTTATTTTAACAAGATTGGGCATGAGGAGTTGAGGAAGATAGTGTTTACTGTTTGATTGGGGATTTGGGTTTAATTTTAAAATCAGCAAGACGGAAGAGAGCAAGTGAGAAGGTAAAAGGACAAAGAGATGGTAGCTCGGAAGGAATCAACATTCATTCAAGTGTGAATCTTGTTATGAAGTTGGCAAAAATAGCAAGACTTTCCATAGACATCTACCACCAAAAGTAAGAGCTAAAATGAAGAGAATCATGCAGGAGCTACAAACGTAAATTTCATGGCTAAAGTTAACTGTTTTCTATAATGTTTCATGGTTACTAAATATTTTGTTGGATTTTTGTTTCAGAGTGAGAAAAAAAAGCTTCTTGGAGTGCTATTAATAAGAACAATCAAGAATTGTACCCTACTTGAGATCGGGTGTTTCGAAGATGATGACACAACTAAAGACTACACTGCATTTTAGTAGTGTTATCTTAAATTTACTAAATTTAGAAGAAATTCGACGGTACAAGTGAATTTCATTAATTAATATAAAAAGATACACCTAGTTAGGAAGACATAGTGGGTCATACTCTTAAATGCATCTATATACATAAATTAAATTAAATTAGTATAAAAAAATAAATTACAACGAAAACCATAATTAAACATGCAATTCAAGTACATCGCTTTCTAATTTTAAATTGTACCATTTGGTCTTAATACTTCAAAATCGTTCATTATCTTTTCATTACTTATAGTATAAGTAAAGTATCTTTCAAATTGTCAAAACTAAAAAAAATCTCTTTCTCATATTTCTGAACCGAACCCAATTCTATTTAAACCTAAAATTTGAGAATAAGACCTTATGTTTTGAAGATTTGAACATGAAAATCTCAAACTCAATAAAATTTTGAAGAAAATAAAGGAGGAAAAATGGGTAAGTTGAATTTGAAGAAGAATAAAAAAATGGGGATGCGTGCTTTTTTTTTGGCTGCTGCAGTGCTACCCATGGGTGGGTGAGAGGTGAGTGCTATACTAATTTCAATATGATTGTACGTATTGGTTGGGTAGTGGGAGGTGAGTGCTTTACTAATCAAATCCGCAAGTTTTTTTTTAATGTCTACTTCTATTTAATCTTCCTACAATAAAACTATATATATTTTCAAATTTAAACTACATTTATTTTTACATTCAAAATACGTTGAATTTGATGAATTATCCAATCAATCTTGCTTCAATCTAATTGGAGATAAAAGAAAACTTGAACAATCAAATCCACTTATAATAGAATATTTTTTTTGTCTAATCTTATTTAATCCTCCTACAATAAAACATCATCTATTTTTACATTCAAAATACGTTGAATTTGACAAGTTATCCAATCTAATCTTGCTCACAAAACGAGCTCTGAATGCTCAGTTTTCGGCAATGGTGTTAATCACTATTCGTGTTGATTATTACAAAAATACGTAATCAAAATTTTACTCTTTGACATCAAGCACAGGGTATTCCAAATGGATGCCAGAAGTATCGTGTAAATGTAATCAGCCAAAAAGTAAATATAAAGGATCCAATTCAAAAAGTAAAAAACAAGAAAGTAAACTTTGTTGAAAGTGTAAAAACTCTTTCAATCAAATCAAAAAGTAGGGATAAAAAAGGAGGAAAAAAGTGGAGATTGATGAGTAAAATGGAGGAATATTATACAACAAAACCCAAAATACAAATCGTGTCCCTACAAGCCTCAATCAATCCAATGACACATGATAGAGAAAAAAACTGACATCAATGGATTACAGATCTGCTCTACATTTATCTATTTAAAGGAAGGAAAAGAGAAAAAACCCTGCATTTACATGTAAGACTACGTAGATGATCTAAGATATATCATATCATCTTCCTAGAAGATCATGGGGATAAGAAATGACACAGGCAGTAGAGGCAGCAATTTCAACGAACAAACCTGGAATGAGATGAATCGGCTTGATGCAGCTGACGGTTTAGGGGGAGCTCTTCCAGCAACAGCAGGAGCAAACCCACCAGGTGACCTCTGCTGCTCGTTTGTAGGCAAGGGATTTGGTGGTGCGCCTTTTGGAGGAGTTCCCAAGGGCCTACTCTTCGCATCACTAAAATCTCGGCCTGCATTGTGTATTTGCAATATTAAGAAAAAAAATTCTGCATCAATAACTAAATAGGAACACCAAAGAGCAGCGCCCTTCACTTTCCTAGTTCATGCTAATACAGTGACTGGAACCAAGCATAGGGCAGTTGGACAAACTTATAGTCAGGACTCCGGAGAAATAAAACGAAATTGGCTAGTCTCATATCACTTTCAGGTCAAACATATGACGTATCTATCACCCATAATGCAGTATAAGGACTACAAATGGACAAAAAAGTAAGTAGGAAGCATCCCCAATATTTCAAGAAAGCTAGAGAATACTCACAGTTTGAGCGTGACCAGCCGAACTTCAAGTTCTCCCTATCAAATACTGTCCGATATCCTGTCATGAAATTCTCTGCAAAAGAAAAAGTAACAAAACTTTAACAGGAAAAAGGGGATACCCAAAACTCTTGCTAGAGAGAAGAGACATGCTTACGTCCAATTATTCCGATATCTCCATCGGTCGGCTGTATGGCTAAACAAAATCCAACAAGTCCCTGCACCAGGAATGCCTAAATTGTAAGATTTTCTTTTTGCAGTGGCCATCTCCTACCGGTATATATACTCATCTAAATCAAATCTACAGAAAAATGTTACACAAAATACAAATGAAAAGTGAACAACTCCTTGGTCCTGATATATGTACACTAAGAGACTAATTATCACTGCCGATAACAATCAATTACACATTGAAGAGATAGAACTATGTCCAATCAGATTAGGTTTCAAAATTGAGATAAGAAATGGCACTATGGTCCACTATAATCTTATAGGACGTTATAATAGTTAATCCTTACCAACGATAGAAATTGATACCCACATCACAAAACTTAAGGTGTGGGAAATAGTGGTAAAACAAGAAACTTCATAAAAATACAAAACAATTTATACACCTTATTATTTTCAAAACAAGAAGATTTAACTTTAATTAGAAGACACAAAAAAACTATATTATAACCATGAAATCAAAGCCCAGTTACTTCTTCAAACAAAGATGAAATCAAAACTATATTATATAATCTCAGTTACTATAACTTATTCTTTTCAAGTTGTTCTAGTCCTGTGAAATCAGTGATTGATTCGTATATTGACAAATATAAATAAATTACGTTATTTCGCAACCACTCAAATCCAGAGCCAGCTTACCTACCTGATCACCGTTTAACGGAAAAACCGGTTTGTGAACCACAAAGCTGTTGTTTTCCGGGAACATAAGCGTGACTGAAGGCAATTTGGGTATCTCTTGAGAACTGTTTTGGGAAAAACCACCACAATAATGGAATAAGATACATACACAAATGGGGGAAGGGGGACATGGAGGTTTTCAAAGCTTTTAATTTCATGAAAATTCACCTGGTATTATAGCAGTATTTCCAAGGAGATCCTGCATAACTGGTGATTGTCGCATTTAACCGTCTGTGAAACTATGAATGAGTGGAAGAGGTATCAGCCAATCAAGTATGCAGATAATGATGTCAGATACTGGAAATTAATGCAAAATGTACCTCCTCAGAAATTTTTGCATACACTGCTTCTGGAAGGAATGTAAATGATGTCCCACTGTCAACCAGCGCTTTGAAGCTTGTCTGCTTAAGACAAGAATTTCCAATACAACATGCTTCCACACCAACAATGTAGGTTTCACTGAAACAAGTGATTAGGCAATAGAGGTTTCAGCATCTAGAAGAATGTTAAGCTAAAACATATATAGTAACTAACTGTCATTTAAAGCTATAAACCAAACAGAATTCCTTGGATTAGCACGTACTAGTTCCCATTTGAAGTCACAAAGGAGGTAAATTGTTGTGTAGTTGGTCCCTGGTCCCCAAAAAATAGCCTCCCAGAATCATCCTCATCAAAACACATCGAGAAAGAGTTCTTGATCAATCCTGCTTTAGAAAGGAAAGTAGGAACTGAAATCTCTCCAAGTCCTAAACCCAAAAGACCATCGGGAGCAATCCCATCCAGGTAACTACCACTTTGCTTCATACCACATCTGCATTGTCCCAGAATGAAATTGATAAATCTTCGCTCGAATCATTTCAGATATTTAGTTCAAAATATTGATGAAGGAGATGTCAACCAAACACACCCTATAATAACAGGTTCTCGAATAGAAGTGTTTAATGAATCATCAGCAGCAGCTGCAAGGTGTAATATGTCCTCCACAAGAAATCCAGAACTCGATGTATTTTCTGTGTAGTATTCAATAGTGTAAGGACATGATTGTTTGGGAGTCTTGCAGTTTGGACCAGATTCACATAACTCGTGGCTGCACGATACATGCTTACTAGTGTTTGAACCCGATGGGCTGTACTCATTCAGATCCCTATCCTGCATAATAGATGCCCCAAATTCAAGGGAGCACCTGCCAATCAATTATTCGAAATAAGTGCTAAACCTGTTTACCAAGTCTAAAAAAAAGACTTACCAACACCACCTTAGACATAGGAAAAAAGTCTACTTACCAAAACATTGGCCATTAACGAACAATTGACGGGTCTGGCTAGACAGTGTATAGTTAGTTTCTCAGATTTCCCCTTTTTTTTCTTTTTTTTCTTTGTGAGTTGCGGAGGGTGGGCTTAATCCCTCAAAGAGAAGGAACAACTTTCTTTCTTTCTTACAATCTTGAAGACTCGGACACACTTTAAGTTGCAACTCATGACATGACATGACATCTATTACACCAGCTAAACCAAACATAAAAGTCTGAATGGTAAACAGACACTTCAAATTGAAAGGCAAGACAACTTAATTACCGATTGGAGAGAAAGGTGGCCTACCAGAGTAGTATAGTAAGTGGCAGATAAGGGAGCGCATTCTACGCAATCACATGGAACCCAAAGCAGATCACTCCCAGTATCCAAAGCAACGAGAAACGAAACATTAGGCGACCCTACATCAATCCACGTATAATGTAACCTAAAACACGAAGAATCAAATACTTCATTTTCCTATACGTATCATGCTCGAAAATAAACTAGAATATAAAAAAATACGAAAGGAAGTGAAATGAGAGAGAGAGAGAGAGAGAGAGAGAGAGAGAGAGAGAGAGAGAGAGAGAGAGAGGGACCAGCCGAAGTCGTTTCCAAACGACACCGTGTTGCTGCCTTCAGAGGGGAAGACGAACTGGAAGTGGTGACGAGAGCCAAGCCTCATCTTCTGTTTTTGGAAGTCGGCGGTTGCAAGCAGGTTATAGTAGTCCATGGTGTTCCTCTGGGGCCACCGAGCTAACACCTTGGTATCTCCTCCTGTTCTCGAAATTCGAAGGGCCATTGCTTCGTCTGAGAAGCGGTGTATAAGCCTCGAGGACAGCGTAAGAGCATGAGCATTCTGAGGCTCCATAAGCAAGCACGCCATTAGAAGCACAGAGAGCAGCGATAAAGCCACCATCGCGACTTCAACTCCAAGAGAGAGAGAGCTCAGCTCGAGATCTGAAAGAGAGAGAGAGAGAGAGAGATTCAAATGGAGTGAAAAGGTAAAGTGGAGGGGAAGAGGACGAGGGAGCGACACACAGCTGTGGCCTATGGAAATCAAATGCGAACGCTAATTAAGGAAAGTAAAAAAAGGGGATTAATTAATTAGTTCACTAATTGCTTACTACGTGTCGCTGTGTGTGAGAAACGACGTGCTTTGATTGGAGGTGGACGTTGCGACTCTGACACGGTGACACCTGGGCTGCAACCTCTGCCACCAGGCTCTTTTTGTTTACTTCATAATTTTTAAATTACATTGAAACATTTTCACTGTCATAGATAGACGGATAGTTATTGTCCCAAAAGAAAAAAGAAAAAAGAAAAAAAAGATAAGACGGAAAATTTGGTAAATCTCTGATATATGATATGGTTTGATATTTCCCTCGAAGCATTAGTCCCTAAATTTTATTGTAACGTTTGAAATTATTCCTAAATTTCAATATTATTATTTTTGATTCATATACTTCTCATAATAGTTTTATTACCCTTCTTTAAAAACTTGAACGGTTGAAAATTAGAGAAATTGTCATAGATGTCCCCGTTAAAAACTTGAACGGTTGAAAATTAGAGAAATTGTCATAGATGTCCCCGTTAACAAAATCAGCATACATCAATACCCTATTTCAGATATTTAATCACAAACAAGAACGTAAGTTTAGGTATTTACACTTTGACCTAAGTATAAAGAGAAAAAATGAGAAACCAAACACCCATTTAGCTTCTTCTATTTTCTCCTCCCATCGAATGCACCCGTGACTCACAGAAAATTTACAAAACTCATTCAACACGAAGAGCAAAGAAGAGGAGAGAGCGGTGGACGTTCATCTCTCTCAAACCCACCCTACTCTTCTGCTCGTCTTCTTCTTGTGAGCTCTCTCAAACCCACACTTCGATTCTCCCTCTACTGCTCTCTCATTTTTTTTTCTCCGCCAACTCTCTCGACTGGAGCTCGAAGGGTAGGTTCAATTGGAGGTGAAGGGTGGGTTCAACCGTAAGTGAAGGCTACATTCGGCGGCAGATTCCAAAAAGAACATGCTAGGAAAATTTGAGGATTCATAGGTGAAACGGATGGTTAGGATTGATTTTGTAATGGATTGAATGTGGATGATGTTTGATGTTTGATTCAAAGATTTATTTTGAGCAACTCTATATTTTGATCAACACAATATTTGTTGGATAAAATTGATGGGTCAATCCCTCCATTAAGTGGAGGAAAATTACTATAATATTTGGAGTTCCCAAAACAAAGACTTTGATATCCCAATGAATATGTGATCGATGGACATGATTTTGGGTAGCTTCATTCTTTTTAGGTAAATTCATTCTTATGCATGAAAATAAGGAAGAACACGTAATGATAGAAATTCCTATGCTCATAGGAATTACCACAAGATTAATTGGAATCAACTCTTATGCATAATTATGTATTGATGATTTCCTTCCATCTATCCCTATATAAAGGAGAGTGATTGAGCATAATCAATCATCCTTCAGGATCCACCAAAGTGACAGTGAGAAGAGAGTTCTTCCTTATGTGAGAAATATAGAGATAGCCTCGTTTGTGAGATTAAGAGAGAAAGTGAGATCTTCTTGAGTGAATCTAAGAGAGAGTTGTGTATCCACCTTTTAGTGAGATTGTACTTGTAATCCCATTATTCATAGTGGAAGAATTTTGAACCTGTTGTCCGAGGACGTACGCATACTGCCGAACTTCGTTAAATTGCGGGGTTCTCTTTCACCTTTTTTTTTTAATTTTTATTTTTCATTTTATTTTTGCCAATTTATTTACTCAATTTAATTTTAGGATGAGAAAAGTTTGATCCTGATAATTATAATTATCTATTTAGTTGTGCATATTTTCCAAAAAATGGTATCAGAGCCACACAGGCTCGTTGTTCGTGATGGCAAAATTGTCAAACTCATCATCCTCAACAATGATCAAACTCATATCTTCAAATTATTCCATATGGAGATCATGGATTGAGGGCATCCTCTATTGTAAAGATTTGTACGAGGTATTGTTATGCAATGGAGAGAAATCAGAACAGAAATCTGACAAAGATTAGGCCATTCTAAAATGGAAAGCTATTGGAGAAATCTATCCATGGATTAACTAAGGTGTTTTTCACCACATTTCAAAAGAAATCGATGCTTTCCAAATGCTGACAAAATTGGCGTCCTCAAAACGAAGCTTCGCTAATTCGTTGATTGGTGAACTTGAAGTACAAAGACGGTTGAAGTGTTTCTAAACACTTGAGTGATTTCGAAGAGCGATTTCCAAGAATTGGTGAATCAACTCTCAACTATGAAGCTGGTGCTTGAAGATGAGTTGTTGGCACTTTGCTGCTTAGCTCTCTACCGGATACTTGGAACACACTTGTGGTTTCCCTTAGCAACTCCGCTCCTCAAGGTGTCCTTACCCTGCCATTAGTGAAGGACAAATTATTAAAGGCTTATTAGCCTAACTGCACCAGGAACAAGCCATTTTATCTCAAAATGCACCATAGATTGCAATTTTCCTCAATGTGCACCAAGAACGGCTACACCGTTAGAATCATTGCACCATCTTATTGATGTCGTCCTTGACAATGTTAATGTTTGCAGACGTGGAGTAGTTGTGGCATACTAGAGGAGGACGTGTATAAGGAAGTGCACCAGCAAAATTAAAACATTGAGAGAAAATTGAATTGGGGATAATTCCTCTGCTAGGGTTTCACAAATTTTGGGGGAATTGAAGAAACTGGCATCGAATTTTGGTGCTCATTTATGTGGGGATCGTAGGATCGTCGATTGGAAGGACAGACGACCTTAAAGAGAGGGATTGCAGCAATAATATCGACGGCAGCAACAAGGTTTTCAATTTTGGGAGATATGGAAGAGAGTTGAGGGTTGGAGGAGCATTGAAAATGCCTTTGTGGGAAGGTGGCCACAATGAAGAGTTCGTGGAAAAATGATAACCAAAGGAGGAGGTTTCTCGTTTTTCCAGATTCTTAGGTAAGAAGGCTATCCATCTCAAATTGTTCTGAATTTGTGGGTTTATAGATAATGTGTACGGTTTGGAAGAAATTGAGGAATTGATGGTTAGAGATTAGGAATTGTTGGAATGAATTCATAATTTCTGGGTTTGTTGGAATGAATTGATAGTTTCTGGGTTTGTAGCCATTTGAAACCAATGAATATTTTCAATTTTTGAAGAATTTTTCAATCCCTTGTATGTATGCAATTGATAATGCGTTTGATAATGCAAGTTTGGGGGTATAGATAACGTGGAAAAGGGTGTGGCTTTTGGGAGTGGTTGGATCCAAAAATGTCCAAAAGTTAGATGAAAATAATTCTCAGGCTGCTTCAGAAGCTTGACGTAGTAGAAGAAAAATTTCCGAATGAGAAGAGTAAGGTGTTTAGACTTGGGATTGCCTTTATGGTGACATGGGTTGTAATGATTGACATTAGCCTAGGAATTATGTATGTTTAGGCTTAGAATTGCCCTTATGGTGACTTTGAGCTTGTAATGAGTTGTTATGTATGTGGTAGATTGTTAGAGCGAGTGGATGTGATGAAATTTGATGAAATGTGATGAACGTCATGTGTAAGATATGAACTTTTGTGATGAATGTTATAAATGTTTGTGATGAACTTTTGTGAAGAATTTTTGTAAGTGTTATAAATGTTTATGATGAACTTCATTTGGACGTTAGAACTAAATATTTCACCATTACGAGTCCAATGTGGCCACTACAAAATCTAGACCATTACATCAAATGGTTCCAATGTCTATCAAATTTGGACAATTACAAAATCTTGGATTGTCTAGTAAAAAAAATTAAAAACACCAAAAGCTTCTAATGGCTAATAATAGTGTCAATGGGGTAGCAATTCCTTTGCTTGCTTGAGCCAATCTTTGTTGATTTTCTTTGGCTTTGGAGGTGGCTTTGGCTTTGTCATCCCCTTTGCATTTGCAGGTGACTTAATCCTCCTTCCCTTGGAACTAGCAACTGGACATTGTTCTTGCAACTGGGCTTGATGCACAAATGGGCTAACAGGGTTACTGATTTTACTTGCATGCTTTTTCTGTCTTGTTCTTCTTGTTGGGGTTGTTTGACAGAACCCGTACCAACTGGACCTTGATAACCGTGTCCGGTCCTGCTCCCATCTAACAAGTCAACTGAAGTCCCGAAACTACCCCTCAGCACCTGTCAGACAAGAAATAACTGCACTGATTTCCGCTCATGCCTCCGCCTCTCGATCAGCCCCAAACGTCGTGCCACGGCCTGGAGGGTCGTCAAAACAGAAAAGGCGTGAGTTGACAAAAATAATATCCTTTGAAAATACATTTCAAATAGACCATTTCCCCTCCAATTTATTAAACCATGCATGCATAGGGTAAAACATATGAATAACAATCACCGGCTTTCCAACCAAATCACATGAAAATACTAACCTAGCCACAAAGACCAAAACTCGTACTCATTATTAGTACGCAAAGAAATCACAATCAACATCAAATCGCAAGACTCAAGTGCACAATCAATCACACAATCACATCCGTACTATGCGTAGGCCAGCTCGGGAATTGCACTCGCACCATCTAGACGTACCATACTCGGGGACTGTACTCACGCAACATCCGAGCATAGCCGAGCATGTCCGGGAATTGCACACACACCATCTAGACATACACGCATTAGGGGACTGCACTACCGCAATATCCGAGGCACGTCTAGGAACTGTACTCGCATCATCTGGACACGTACCAGTATCCATAATCACAAACACCATCCAAACCACACACATATCATTACATCAAATACCAGCATATATTATCATTAAACCGGGCCTATGTAACGACCCGTCCCAAATTCCAAGATTAGATTAGTGACTAATCACGATTAGTGAGGCTAATCCGTGATTAGATTGGGCGAAATCGGACGAACGATGCGAAATGACCGTTTTGCCTCTAGTGGTGGCAAAATGTTGACTTTTCAATCGGGCGGTCAAATGGACTTTGACCGATGACCGTGACGTAGTTCGTGACGTCACGAGTTCATAGAAAGGTGGCACGTTCAATTCCGACGTTCGGGGAGGAAGTTATGACGTTTGGAAGTTTAGGGGCATTTTGGTAATTTTGGTTAAATGGGGGTCAAATGTTGACTTTTTGACTGGAAGGTCCGATGGCCGAGGGCCAAAGACCGTTACGTAGATAAGGACGATACGAATCCGTAGACAGGCGGCACGTCGAATTCGGACGTTCGACGACGAAGTTATGGTTCACGGAAGTTCCCGGTTACTATTCACGATAGCACGTTTTACGAGACAAAAAGTGCAGTTTGTCTTTAGTGGGCCCAGTTGCTTTTTAGCAACCAATGGATGAGTGACAAGTGTCACTCATCCACTGGACAACATATTACATACATGCACTTGACCGTGCATTTTCATTTTCTTCGTTCAAACACAACCCACCCGATCTCACCATTTTCTCTCATTCCCGTGCAACCCAAACCCAGCCAACCATCACCCATGACCAGGCAGAGGACCAGGGAGATCGAGGGAGCTGAGGTCGCCAGCCTGGAGGCCTGAACCGCAGCCCACGGCGGCGAGAGGAGGAGAAACCCGATCGGGTACCCGGTAAGCCCATTTTCCCTTATTTTTCGATGTGAGCATTATGGTTGGTTTTAAATGCTTAGGGAATGATTATTAGGATGCTAGGAAGGTTTTAAGGGGGTTTTGGTGGTGGTTGACGGCCGAGCATCCGTGTAGGCTGATCGGGAAAAATCGAACCGTGAGGTTCAAATTGGACCGGTCAGATTTCGTAGGTTTTAGGTTGTTTAGTTAATTAGGATTGATAGGAAATGAAGAAATAGGAATTTAGGAGTTGGAATGGAAGCAAACGGACCGAAAATGAGGGAGAAGGAGACCTGGACAGGTTACGCCGGTCCAAGTTGCAGGAAAAACCGGACCGGCCGGCCCGGACCGACTGTGCGAGGTTGACGGTGGTGACGTGGCACCTGTCAGATTGTCAGGTGACGTGGACCACTCATCAGCCGACACGTGTCACATGTCAGTGCACAGTCAGCACTGACATGTCAGTGACGTGGCCCAATCAGGGGCTGACATGTGGCACAGACGTGGACTAGTGCCGTGATGACACGTGGCACATGTCAGACTGCCACGTGGCACTGACAGCACAGTGACGTGGACCAATGGGAGCATGACACGTGGCACCTGTCAGAGTCTGACATGTCAGACCTGACAGCTGTCAGATGACGTCATGCTGACGTCAGCGATGACGTCAGCGGGTACTGTAGCGGCGCGTGAAGCCCACGCGCAGCCACTTCAGGCGGCGCGTGAAGGCGCGTGGCAGGGAATCTGTGGAAGGTTCCAACATACAAAATCATCTATTCGATGTAACGAACATTTTGGGACTAGTTTCGTGTCAATCGGACACCGTCTCGATATGTTTCGGGGCATCGGAAGGTTTAGGTTCGGTTTTAAAAATAGTTAAAAATACGGGAAAATTACGGGGCTTTGGTAGGAGGTTAATTAAGTAGTTAGTAACCTTCTATTACGATTTGGACAGGTTTGGGAGTCCCGGTGACGGTGATCGACTCGGGGAGCCGTATGGCACGCAAATCGAGGCGGCAGCTCGGACGGTCTGTGAGTGGACCTTGTTTTCTAAATTGATGCATGAATAAATGTTTATTATATGTTTTATTACTTGTTTGATGATGCCATGGGTGCATTTCTATGTGGTTACGTATAAGCACGTATTTCGAGGTTTCGGCCTTATACGGTGCTTATACGGGTCTATATTTCTTTATTGATTTAAATGAACTGGATTTGGATTTCAAAAGGATAAACTCGGGTATGAGACCCATTTGGTTTTGTCTCGGGCATATGACCTCAGATATCGGGCACGGTGCCCAACTGATGTCCTATGTTCGGGTACGAGACCCAAGCTACTTTACGGTTTTGATTTCAGGTCAGGGAACCTTAAATGGATTTCCCGGTTCATGACGGTTTATGGGAACCGGCACGAACTCTTAATATGGTATCATGGTTCATGACGGTTTATGAAAATCGGCTTGAACCCTTGTTGGTTATTACGGTACAGGACGGTTTATGGGAACCGGCATGTTACCTCGGTTATGTTATTACGGTACATGACGGTTTATGGGAACCGGCATGTTACCTGATTATGGATATTATGGATCATGACGGTTCAGGGGAACCGGTCATGATTGTTTATGTTATGTATATATATGTTCATCTACCTTCCTTTACTTCTATTATCTCCTCCGGGGAGGTTCGTTGGCCTGGGTGGACCCCGGAGTAGTCACGGAGCACCGACTGAGTGGAGTCACCCCCCAGTTGGGTTCCTTACTCTCAGGAAGGCTATGGTTACTATTACCTCGGGTAGGGTCAGTGGTCTGCGGACATTGACCTTGACTTTGAGAAGACTCGGATTGAGACCCGGGTAGCACGCGCGTAGCTTTGGATACCGTGACAGGATTGGTTGTGTGACTTATATATATGTATGTGATGTATATATGATATATGATATGTGGTGTGCACAGGTGTGCACAGGATTTGAGCAGTGGCTCGTGTACTTGGTTTCTTTATGGTTTGGGGCCGAGTCCCGTATGGATTTGGGCAGTGGCCCGTATGGTCGTTTTCATTGTGGTCCTTTCGACCTTGGTTTATATCTGCTTTGGGCTTAGTCCCACATATGGTTTGTTTTGGATAAATTGTTTTCGAATGCATGCATGCTTTTTAGTGGAGGGTACAAATGTCTTCTTATTAAATGTTTTTATAAACTCTTGTTTTGTCCACTCACAGTTTTTAATGTTTTGACTGCCCTTCAGGTTGACATCGGATGTGGACTGTAGCAGAGACCGAGATATCACATACCTCCTCCGGATCCTGGCGTACTCTGATAGCCCGGGAGGGCAAAGGTCGGAAATATCCCTTGTCTGACACTCCGTGTCAGACGGGAGCAGGGTCATCCCGCACTAATCCCGGGGGGATTGGGATGGGTCCTGTCAGCCTATGCCTAAAACATTAGTTTCGACCAAACTTTTGACTTAAAACCAAATCCAAAGCATTTCGAAATCCCTAGTTCATGCCCAAAACATCATTTTCACAATTCTCGTAAACCGTGCCCAAAAAAAAATTAATTAATCCATAAATACAATAAATAATCATATCAAATCATCATGTAATCATTGCAACTCAAATCATGCAATAAATCATGTAAAACATTTAACTATGCATGCATCATAATATAGAAAATAAACGTCCACTCACACACCGCCCAAACCGCTCGATTCTGAGCTGCATGCTTTTCCGTAATTTCCGACACTTTCCAAGAATCCTAAATCCTGAATATAGACCTCCACGCGTTGCCACAAGTGGATGCGCGTGAAGTCCACGTGCCTGCTATAGTACCCGGTTACAGTCACCTTCTTCACCCGTTTTCTCTGTCAAATAGGTCTGCAACCCGGGAGCCAACCCGTCTGAATCTCCCACAATTCTGCCTTGATTTCTTAATATGATTGCTTTCTTATCCAAGCGTCAAAGAGTCGTGAATGTGAATTGGTTCAATTCCATTCAATTTCCATCGTATTCTTCATTCGTTGGGCGATCGAACTCAATCTCGAAATGTCACAATAGTTGTAGGTAATGTTCAAGGCCAAAACCCCATCAATTTCATTCATTTTTGGACTGGTTTAGCTCGTAATGATCCTCCGAAATTGAATCAAAGCTCAATTGTAACAATCAACGTCCAATTGCATAGTTCCCATTTTGAGACTCGAAGTTCTTCCAAGGTTGGGTTTCGAGTTTGAGGGGTTAATTTTCCTCAATTCTCCTCTAGTTCTCACTCGTTTCTCTCTGTGGATTCGTCCCACCGTCTTAGGTTTCATACTTGGCCTCACCCATAAATCGATTTTGCTGGGATATTTGGATGAATAGGCGGTTGTAAATCAACATTACAACACATCTCCAGTTATCACGACAGGGCCACTAAGCCCTCTCTACATGTGACAGATGTCACAAACAGGATAGATGAGTCACCATTCCACCGACTCAGCAGAATCCTGCCCCAAATTACCATTTTGGCCTTCTTTGAAAAATTACCAAATTACCCCTCACTATTCAAGGTCCATAACTTTCACATCCGAATTCTGATTTTGGCATGCCGCCTGTCTATGGACTTAGTGTCTCGGGACCTACCCAACAGTCCTTACGGAACGTCCAAAAAGTGTCCCGAACAAAAAGTCAACTTTTGTCCCTCATAACCAAGGGCAAAATTGTCCTTTCCTTCCAATTTTTCTAAATTTTCCTTTTTCGAATTTCCGGGTCGTCACATTGTTGAAGGTGAAGAAGTATGTGCAGCTGAAACTTGGCTTGACTGGGGTGCATCCTTGTGTGAAGCTTGAACTTAGCTTGACAATAGTGCATCATTATGGGAAGCTGGAACTTGGCTTGACTGTATATACAACCAATACAACACAATTACATCACATACACCCAAAATCAGCACATATACAGCCAATACAACATCTATACATCTAATATACAACCAATACAACATTTATACAACATCTATACAGCCAATACAACATCAATATAGCCAATACAGTCAATACAACTAATATATCATCAATACAACATCTATGCAGCCAAATAGGGCATCAATACAGCCAATACAACATCAATACAACATTTATACAGCATACATACAACCAATACAGTCAATACAACATCTATACAACCAATATAACATCTATACAACAAATACAACCAATAGGGCATTAATACAACATCTATACAATCAATACAACAATACAACATCAATACAGCATCTATACAGCATCCATACAACAAATACAACCAATACAAACATTAAAATAAAGTCTATACAACACCTATAAAGCCAATACAATATCTATACAACTAATACAACATCTATACATCACATATACATCCTATACAGCAAAATAAACATGAAAATATAGCAAGATATACATGAAAATACAGTAAGATAAAACTGTGCATCGTCCATATTCCCAGCATTTGATTCTTTGTCTGCTTCTCTCTTTTTCCTTTGCGCTTGAACTTTGCTTCCTTATTAGTATCTACCGGTTCTATGCACACAGTACAAACAGATTTCAACATAGAATATCTATATATCCACCCTAGGAAACTCAGAAAACACCACAAACAACAAATTGAATCAACATCCAATTTCATTTGTTTCAAGCAAGCAAACTAACTTGAACATACAATATCTATATATCCACCTTAGGAAACTCAGAAAACAACACTAACAACAAATCGAAACAACATCTAATTCGATTTGTTTCAAGCAAGAAAATTGACCTCAATATACTATATCTATATATCCACACCAGGAAACTCAGAAAACACCACAAAAAAACCCAAGATGTAACAACCCGTACCTTCGGGAAGGGTATAAATGTAATTTTTGTAAAGTTTTGTATAAAAGGACGATTTTGCCCTTGTGAATAGTGCGTCAAAAGTTGACTTTTTGATTTACAGGTTGGTTGAGTGTTGACCCTTGACCATGAGGTAGTTTAGGACGTCACGAGTCCGTAGACAGGTGGCAGGTTTGATTAGGACAATCGGAGAAAAAGTTATGACGTTCGGAAGACTGAGGGCGTTACCGTAATTTTGATCATTTGAGGAAAATGTTGAATTTTTGGTGGACTTGTGATTTTCACGTAGACCAAGGACCGTTAGATAGGTCTCGACGTCCTGAGTACAACGACAGGCGGCACGCTGTCATCGGACGTCGGACGAAATAGTTACGGGTCTGGGAAGTGTGAGGGCAAAAAGGTAATTTTAACACTAGGGGCATTTTAGTCTTTTTTTCCTCAGCCCAATCAGATCAGAACAAGTGGCATTAGTGGGCTGGGATATTTTGTGCTGGTCCATGAGGAGGTGGACACGTGGGAGGAAGCTAGAGGCTTCTGGGAGAGTCTAAGTGTGCACAGTCACACATTGTGCACGTTCAAAACCGTGTATTTTGGCTGTGAGAACCAGAAAACAGAGAGGAAGAAAGGGAGAGTTTGTGATCGATTCAGTGCAAGAGTGAGTAGGTTGTGGATTGTGAGAGTGACAGGGAGACAAGGCTGAGCTATTGATCGTGTTTTGGAGCTGCAATCGTGCACGGGGACACGGCGGTGGACGGTTGATTTGAGGAAAACAGAGAGGCGGTGACCCTGTGGCGGTGGTTGTGCCGTGTGGTGGCTCAAACCAAGACAATATGAGGCTCAGGTGACTGTAGGGAACTCAACGAGCACCGTGGCACGCGGCGGTGCAGACGGCGGAGGCTGAATCGCAGGTGAGACTCGAATCCCCTGTTTTCCCGTTTTTCTTGTTTTCAAAAGTCGTGGCCGTAGGGTTAGAGTCGAGAGATTTGGAGGTTAGGTTGAGGTTCAGGGAGGTCCTAGGAGTCGTCTAGGATGGTCGCCGTGACGGGGGAGGACCTGGGTGGTCGGCGGCCAAAACAGGGCTCACAGGCCGTCTGTTTCGAGGGTGAAATCGTGAAGTTTTTGGCTGTGATTATTCGAAGTCAGGACATGAATAGATTACTAAGGATTGGATGAAGCCTCTGGGATTGAATTGGACTGAAATGGTGGAGGAATTGCAGAGAACCGGTCACGCCGGTTCAACTGTGTTGAACCGGGTGACTCGAGGAAGAAGAAACACTGTAGGAGGCGCGTGAGGCCCGCGCGCAACCACTTTGGGCGGCGCGTGGAAGCACGTGGGGAGGATTCTGGCCAACCTTCCAACATGGTTTTGGTTCTAAATGTCCTAAGGAATCCATTGGTATGATTTTCGGGTTAATCGGACGATGTTATGAGATAGTTCGGGAATCCGGACGGTTTATGGTTTAAGATTAAAAAATGAATAAATTCCCTAAAAATTGGGGAAATTAGGGTTAGTATCCTTGATGTAATTGTGACCCTATTTGGTGCATATTGACAGGACGGGAGACGCCTGAGACGGTCGAGGAGCGCACGGAGCGCGATTGACTCGTTCAGATTTGTGAGTGGACTCTTTCTTTCTTTACGAGCATGCCTAACTGTTTTATTGATGTTTTATGATATTAAATATGTTTTTATGCTTCTTGATGATGATTATATGTGGTTGATATGTTTGCACGTTTTTCGAGAAAAAGCTGAATTTCGGATTTTGATGCCATACTTAGGGATTTCAATCTATAATTGTTGTCTGATGATGATAAATGGATTATGAAACATGATTTGTGATTAAATGCGGGTTTTGGTTTAAAGGTGGATTTCCGGATTTGGGTTCGGAATGACGGTTCTGAATGCCGGAAGGGCTTCGAACCGGGCATTTCGAATTCGAGTTTGGCTATGGATTTAGAAATGGTTTTACATTGAATTTGGATTGGATTTGCTGGATCTGGATAGGGGTTTAAAGACCCGGATTCTGATTGACGGGGGACGGGCCCGGATTGAGTTTAAAGACTCGGATATTTACGATATTACCCCCATAGGCCTATTGAGTTTAAAGACTCGGGAGTTTAAAGACTCGGAATTACATTTGAGGCCTGGTTGAGTTTAAAGACTCGGATAGACCCAGCGGGTTTGATCGTAAAATGATGATTTGATATTCACGATTTATGATGCGGTTTCATGATGCATATGATACGAGTTTTATACCCGTTTTATAGTGTTTTTGTTTCTTATGATGGTTTATGTTGTGGTTTTTCTGATACGTAGTTGGGCATGCATGTTTTCAAATCGGAGGGAATGGTGAACAATCCCCCATTCTTGCGAGGGGGAATGGTCTGGGAGAGGATGGTGGTGTGCCTTAAAGGTGTAGGCACACACCTATCTAGCACTAGGCCTTTTGGGAGCTCAAGTGGCTTTGGGGGGGATTAGAACCCCAAAGTTAAGCGAGTTGAGGCTAGTGCAATTCCATGATGGGTGACCCCCTGGGAAGTTGCACCATGAGCTCCCGAAAACAAAACCGTGAGGGCAAGGGCAAGGAGGCCCAAAGCGGACAATATCGTGCTAGATGAATCGGGACCTGACAGAAGAGGGTCGGGTCCTAACACAACAACATAAAAATTTGTTACAAACCTCACCATAATTGGGTTTCTCTGCACCAACTTCTCGAAGAATGGGCATCCTTTAACTCAGATATCTTTCAGGTCGTCTCTCCCTCCAATTGAAACCCATGCAATCCTCCCACGATTCTACTTCCAATTTCTACCCCTCATCCCAGAATTCGTGAAACCCTAGCGAAGCAAATTAGCCCCAATTTGTTCATCTATCACTCTTCCGATTTGATTTTCAATTTTCCCGTACACGTGGTCATCAAATTGAGTCCTACTGTCCCATAACGACTCCACGTCTGCAAACATTAACTTCGTCAAGGACGATGTCAATAAGATGGTGTAACGGTCTGATTATGTAACCGTTCCTGATACACATTGAGGCAAATTGCAGTCCCTGGTGCATTTTGAGACAAAGTGGTTTGTTCCTAGTGCACTTAGCCTAATGAGCTTTTATTAAATTAAGAAGCAAGGAGGAAAGAATAAGGGATATCAAATGAGTTAGAGACTCTTGTTATAGAAAACCATGGAAGAAATTATCAAAAAAATAATAATCCCACAACCATGATTGCTCTGCTCCAGAGGCAAGTCAAGAGACCATCCTAGAGGCATCTACATACCAAGAAAGGAGATAGAATGTTACCATTGTGGTTAGTAGGGTTATATGAAGAGAGAATGTAGAAAGATAAAAAAAAAGGAGCAAAGAAATGGAGCTAGCGAGAAGATGAAACCAAAGATTCAACCGCCACTACTTCTAAAGGCGATGAGGTAATGATTATTTGTGATGATTGTTTCATTAATCTAACTTCCCAAGATTCATGCTGGATTGTAGTTTCTGGCGCATCATTTCATGGTACTTCTTGAAAAGAGTTCTTCACATACTACAAAAGCGGAGATTTCAAAAATGCGAGGATGGGAAATGACAAAGTGTCTATGTAACGACCCATCCCGAATCTACGAGAGCACATGTCAGATGGGAGCATAACCTTCCCTGCTAATCCCGGGGGATTAGGGGGTGGGGCGTGTCAGTCTAAGATTGTGGGAAGAGGAGAAATAGCTCTTGAGACCAACATAGGCTACCCCTTGGTTCTCAAGAATGTGAGACATGTTCCTAACACGCGTCTTAATTTGATATCTCCTGGCTTACTAGATGATGAAGGGTACACCAATTTGTTTGGATGTGGAAAATGGAAGCTCATCAAAGACTCTTTAGTGCTTGCAAGGCGAAACAAGGAGAATACACTCTATATGACACATGCCAAGATGAGCATGTTAATGCAAAAACTAGCCAATAAGATTCATCGATTGGGCTATGGCATAGACATTTGGGTCATATAAGTGAGAAGGGATTGCAAATTCTGGCCAAAACAGAGGTAATAATCGGATTGAAAGCAAAAGGTACACCTCTAGATCAATGCACTGATTGTTTGGATGGAAAAAAACATAGAGCTTCATTTTATTATAAAGCCGCACCTAGAAAACCCAACATACTGGATGTTGTCCAATCTTATGTGTGTGGGCCTATGACTACTAACACTTTTGGTGGTGCAAGATACTTTGTTATCTTCATTGATGATTATTCCAAAAAGGTGTGAGCCTTTGCAATGAAATCCAAAGATTAAATCTTTGAAGTGTTCAAGCAGTTTCATGCCACCATTGAACATGAGACAGACATGACACTCAAGTGTATCCGTTCTGATAATGGTGGAGAGTACATGGGAGACTTTAGCGCCTATTGCAAGAATAATGGGATCATGCATGAAAGATTAGCTCCAAAGACCCCTCAAGATAATGGGCTGCCCAAGAGGATAAATAGAACGATCGTTGAGTAAATAAGAAGCATGTTATCTCATTCCAACTTACCAAAGAGTTTCTTGGGTGAAACACTGATGGCTGCAATGCAATTAATCAATTTATCTCCTTCAGCTCCACGGAATGGCGATGTACCAAACAAGTTTTGGAGCGGTAAATATGTATCCTATCAATAATTGAAGGTGTTTGGTTGCAGAGTATTCGTTTGCATCCCAAAAGATGAGAGGTCCAAGTTTGATGCCAAATCAAAAGAATGCATTTTTTTGGGCTATGGAGATGAAGAGTTTGGGTACAGATTATGGGATCTTGTCCACAAGAAGATTGTCAGAAGTAGAGATGTGGTCTTCTCTAAATATAAACTATTAAAGATATCCATCAGAGGGAGAAGTCGAACGACTCCAAAGAATATCCAATCGACTTAGATCCAACTCCTCAACCTAGGGTTAGTGATGAAGGAGGAGATGCCATCAAGAATAATAATGCTGAACTTATTGCCAACAACAATGATGATAATGGTGTGCTTTATTATGTGCAAGAAGATCAAGCTCCTGAAAAGCCACAAATGAGTAGATCGAATAGACAGCGAAAGCCCAATAACTTTTACTCTCCAGACCAGTTAGTGTTGCTAACAGATGCATGAGAGCCTGAGTGCTACCAAGAAGTTGTGACCCATGAGAAAAAGTGGAAGTGGTTGAAAACCATGACAGATGAGTTGAAATCCTTGCATGAGAACCACACTTATGATTTGGTGAAATTTCCGAAGGGAAGAAGAGTACTCAAGAATAAGTAGGTGTATAAGTTGAAGACAGAAGAAAACAACTCATAACCAAGATACAAAGCAAAGCTACTTGTGAAAGGCTTCAATTAGAAACAGGTAGTTAACTTTGAAGAGATTTTCTCATTAGTAGTGAAGATGATGTCTATCCGAGTAGTGCCTGGTTTGGCTGCTAGTCTAAATCTAGAAGTTGAGCAACAAGATGTCAAGACTGAATTCCCTCATGGAGATCTTGAAGAATAAATTTAAATGGAGCAGCCAGAAGATTTTAAAGTCATAGGAATAGAAGATCTAGTCTTCTAAGTAAAGAATGGTTTTTATGGACTGAAGCAGGCACCATGACAATGGTATAAGAAGTTCAATACCTTCAAGATAAAAAATGGATACTATAGGACCACTTTTGATCATTGTGTTTTTGTCAAGAGGTACTCTGATGGAGAATTTATTATACATCTTTTATATGTTGATGACATGTTGGTCGTAGGTCGTGATAGTGACAAGATTAGCAAGTTGAAGAAAGAACTCAACAAGTCTTTTGCCATGAAAGACGTAGGACTAGCAAAGTAGATTCTCGGTAAGTATATCTCTTGTGATCGAAAAAATGGGAAGCTGTGGTTATCACAAGAACGATATATCGAGAAGGTGTTGAAGAAATTCAACATAGACAAGTAAAAATCAGCTATGACTCCTCTTTCTAATCATTTCAAGCTCATCTCTAAGCAGTATCCTATAAGTGACAAAGAGAAGGAAAAGATGAACTCAGTGTCATCTGCCTTAGCAGTTGGAAGTCTTAAGTTTATGATGGTGTGTACCAGGCTAGAACACATGCAGTTGGTGTTGTTAACATACGAACTAGGTAAAGAACACTGGGAAGCAATAAAATGGATTATGAGATATCTCAGAGGTACCCCCAAAATAAGTTTGTGTTTTGGAAGTGGCAAGCCCGAATTGGTTGGATACACAGATGCAGACCATGTCGTAGAACTTGATTCCAGAAAGTCCACTTCAAGTTATTTGGTTACTTTTTTCTGGATGAGTTGTTTCCTGGCAGTTTAAATTACAGAAGTGCATTACTCTGTCAACTACAGAAGCACACTTGTGTTAACTACAGAAGTAGAGCTTATTGCTGTTACAAAAGCTTGCAAGGAGTTATTGTGGATGAAGAGATTCCAACTGAAGTTGGGTTAAGAGCAACAAAATATGTTCTTCATTGTGATAGTTAGAGTGCTATTCATTTGAGTAAAAACTTGAGTTCAAAGCACATTGATGTGAGATATCATTGGTTTGTGAAGTGTTGGAATCCAAGAAACTTCGAATCGTGAAGATCCATATTGATGACAATGGTTTAGATATGATTATAAAGTCTTTACAAAAAGATAAGTATGAGTTTTGCAAAAGCGCAACTAGTATGATGGAGCCCTCCACTTAAGTCATAAAGGGTGAAATTGATGGGTCAATCCCTCCATTAAATGGCGGAGAATTACTATAATATTTGGAGTTCCCAAAATAAAGACTTGGATATCCCAATGCACATGTTATGGATTGTGTGTGGATTTGATTTTGGGTAGGCTCATTCTTATCTATGGAAACAAGAAATAGAACTTATTGATGGAGAATACTATGCTCATGCGAATTACCATGAGACTAATTGGTGCCAACTCTTATGTATGACTATACATTGATGGCTTCCTTCCATCCATCCTTATATAAAGGAGAGGGTAATATTTGGAGTTCCCAAAATAAAGACTTTGATATCCTAATGCACATGTGATGGATTGTACGTGGATGTGATTTTGGGTAGGTTCATTCTTATGTATAAAAACAGTGAAGAGCACTTATTGATGGAGAATACTATGCTCATAGGACTTGCCATAAGATTAATTGGAGCAAACTCTTATGCATGACTATGCATTGATGGATTCCTTCTATCCATCCCTATATATAGGAGAGGGATTGAACATTCTCAATCATCCTTCAAGCAACAAGTCATCCACCAAGGTGAGATTGAGAAGAGAGTTCCTCCTTGTGTGAGAAATATAGAGAAAGCCTTTTTTGTAAGATAAGGAAAGAAAGTGGGATCCTCTTGATTGAATCCAAGAGAGATTTGTTTATCCACCTTTGAGTGAAATTGTACTTATAATTCCAATATTCATAGTGAAAGAATTTTGGAGTTGTTACTTGAGGATGTAGGCACACCGCCGAACCTCGTTAAATTTCAGTATTCTCTTTCACCTTTTTTCTTTATTTCATCTTTATTTTAGTTAATTTATTTACACAATTTTTTTTAGGGTGGGAAAATTTTGATCTGGTAATATGCTAAGAGAGTATGGTGTGCGTCTCTAGAATATACTAGGAAACTTTGATGCACATAATTTTGATTGAATAAGTGTGGTATGCATAATTTGTGATTGAATAAGTGTGGTATGCATAATTTGATGCACATAATTTTAGGTTTATTTCTAATATCGTTTAGATATACTGGTTTTATAAAATAAGTGTGGTATGCATAATTTGTGATTGAATCTGTTTCTTTAGCAATAGACATCAAAATGATAATTCTAGTTCCAAAAAACTGGCATATACTGTCATGTTGTTTGCATATACATCAAAGAAATGAGCATTAAGAATCTGTGATGCTAATATTATGTCTTTGGAATTGCAGGTTCAACCCAAAAGCCTAAGGATATGTCCAGAATTATTGAACATTTTTCCCTTGGCTACAGGAGGCTTAAGCTCTTTGGTCAAGACCACAATATTCGGTCTGGTTGGCTAACAGCTGGCAAAGGACTTTCTTCATCAAACTTTAATGCTGAGGTAAATTTACTTAGATCAATTCGATTATGGTAGTCTGATTGGTTGGGCAAGGTTTTTGTTTTTTTTTTCTTCTGCTAGTGGCATTTATTACTACTCCTTGAATTTATTTGTTGTTATTCTTCTACAAGTGGAGAATTCTAGTTGCTACTGGTTTTGCATTTTGCTATTTTGCTGGTTGTTTTCCGTTGTTGGTGTTTTCTTGCTGATGTGTTTGTTATTCTGTCTTGAAATAATGCTAAAAAATGAATAAAATGGGCAAGAATGAGTTATAATTGTGAAATAGTTTTTGTATTGTTTGGTTTTATATCGTAGGAAAAAATGAGCAGGAAACGAGAGGAACTTGACAAAGTTTAGTTCAGGAGGAGCCTGAAGTCACTCCACTTGTTTTTATAGATTTGCCTTGAATCAGAAGTTCAAATAATGGCAGAGAAGCTTAGTAGGAAAGGTAGGACAGTTCATGCCTTAGGTGCATTTCCTCACATAGAAAAACATCTAGACGTGTTCAGAATTCTGGTCCTTCTATAGATCAATGGATTGCGCGATAAGAGCAGTTCAAAAAAATTACAGGTGTTGTCATCAATCCAAAAGGAGAGTGAACAATTAAACACTAAGTAGACGCTATCAAAGGATCCCAAAGCAAAAATAATAGGGAGTAATTTGCACAACAACATCATCTAGAACACTCACTAAAAGATAATGTATTTCAGAACATGGCATATGGAGATTTGGATGAAGATTGTGAAGAAGAGTATGCATGATATAGCTACCATTCGTTGAAGAATTAGAGGGTATTTTGCTGACCAAAATCCTTTTCATTATGACTTTGTTTTTGCTAAACACTTGAATGGTTTTTTTTCTGAACATTAGGACTAATGTTTATTTAGGTTAACATCTACCTTAAGCATTGGCACCCATATATAGTGTTCAATCTTTTTCATTACATTGGTAAAAAGGATTGAACATTTTATACATACAATTACAATGTCTATTTTGATGTAATCTAACATATTTGAATACTTGATGAATGTGAAGAATGTCTAGTTATGTTATGGACTAATCTTTCATAAATTTAAATGTTCGACTTTGTTATTTTTGGGTATCTAGCAAATCATTACAAAATCCAAATCTAAACTTCCAAAAAATTATATGAACCATATTTGAAAACTACTCCTTGAGATCAACAAGAACAAGGAAGTTGTTGGAAAAATTAAGACCAACAATTTGGAAGGTTATTGGCAATGCGTAAAGATAACGCCTTTGACAGGACCCGTCCCAACGGGACTTCAATTGACTTGTCAGACGGGAGCAGGACCGGGCACGCTTATCAAAGTCCAGTTGGGACATGTCCTGACAATTTGGTATCAGAGCCAGACCCCGACCGGGAAATGTGCCAGCGAGGACGCTGGGCCCTAAGGGGGGTGGATTGTAAGACCCGTGTCTTGGAGGGAACTGTGAACGATCCCACATTCCTGCGAGGGGGGAATGGTCTGGGAGAGGATGGTGGTGTGCCTTAAAGGTGTAGGCACACACCTATCTAGCACTAGGCCTTTTGGGAGCTCAAGTGGCTTTGGGGGGATTGGAACCCCAAAGTTAAGCGAGTTGAGGCTGGTGCAATTCCATGATGGGTGACCCCCTGGGAAGTTGCACCATGCGCTCCCGAAAACAAAACCGTGAGGGCGAGGCCCAAAGTGGACAATATGGTGCTATATGAGTCGGGTCCTGACCGAGGAGGGTCGGGCTCTCATACCACTTTGACAGGACCCGTCCCAACTGGACCTCGATAACTGTGCCCGGTCCTGCTCCCGTCTGACACGTCAACTGAAGTCTCGAAACTATCCTTCAGCACCTATCAGACAAAGGATTATTTCCGCTTATGCCTCCGCCTCTCGATCAGCCCCGAACGTTGTGCCACGGCTTGGAGGGTCATCAAAAACAGAAAAGTGTGAGTGGACAAAATTATATTCGTTAAAACACATTTTAAAAGACATCATTTACCCTCCAGTTTATCAAACCTACATGCATAGGGAAAAACACATGGACAACAATTATTGGCCTTCCAGCCAAAGTACATAACAAATTAAATTCCTGGCTCTCAGGCCAAACATACGAAAAACATAATCACCTGGCCACACAAACTAGAACTCGTACTCAATACCAGTACGTAATCACAATCAATCAATTAAACAATCCATCAAGCAATCTGCACCATTCACAAGTGCACAAACCACCACATAATCACATCCGCACTACGCGTAGGCCATAACCCCGAGCATTAGCCATCTAGGAACACCCCGAGCTTCGGCTATCTGGGAATATATATCACCCCGAGTATCAGCCGTCTGGGAACACCCCTAGCTTCGGCTGCCTGGGAACAATCACAATCATATCCCCGAGCTTCGGTCGTCTGGGAACACCCCTAGCTTCGACCGTCTGGGCACTCACAATCACAATGAAAACCATCCCGGGATCATATCCCAAAACATCTCAATCAAATCCTTGACTTCAAACCAAGTCAAAATCGATACCAACCGGGACTCAAGCCCAAATTTCATTTATACGTAAATTCGTAAAATCATATCGAAAACATTAAAATAATCTGGAAATCATCCTTGACTCACCCATTAAGTTAAAATACTCATTTGGAAACCTTTTTGACTCCGGGCCTAGCCCAAAATATCATTTACGTATTTCTCGTAAAACGTGCCCAAAATACCGATTAAAATAATCATTAGATCATAAATAATCATCCAAACAAATCATGAGATCATTGCAAACCAAATCATGCAATCAATCATGTAAAACGTTTAACTATGCATGCATATCAATTTATAAAACAAACGTCCACTCACACACCGTCCAACTCGCTCGCTTCACGAGCTGCACGCAGTTATTTCCGACACTTGCCAGGAACCTCGAATCCTATCCAAAATCATTATGTAGGGTTATTAATAACTCAATTTACATCATAGCAATTCCCCATAATTTTCCGGGAATTTCATATTAATTTAAAATATAACATAAGCCTTCGGACCCTCGAAACATTATCGAGACGGTGTCCGATCGACTCGAAACCAATTTTAAAATGTCCGTATCATCGAAAGCATCAAAACGTATGTTGGACCCAAGGTCAGATTCCCGGCCACGAGCCCTCACGCGTCGCCGCAAGCGGCTGCGCGTGACAGCCACGCGCCGTGAATAGTGTCACCCCTGTCACCCGATTACCTGTTATCCGGGTCTGCAACCCGCGGTGCAACCCGATCTGTTCTTGGCCAATTCGACCTCAATTTCACCGTTAATTTCACTCATATGCATCTATTCAACGTGTATTAATGATCTGTAACTTCAATTTAAGAAAACAAATCCCCAAAGTCCTCGACTCAACATAGATTCCCGACGGGTCCCTAATCGGGTTCTACCCCATTTCACCTTATTTCATCAAATTGATTGCACAGGGAGCATTCTATAGTCATTCTAAGCATCAATTCAAAGCCAATTGCAAGAACTCTTACCTCCAAGTATCTGAACTCAACCTCCAAAATTTGCAGACGTTGCAGAGTCTGTTCTTTGTCAATTCACCTCCAATTTCTTGCCCAATCGATTTGGTTCACTTCGTTGAGCTCCCAGAAGATGAAATATCTCGTCAATTTCAATCGAAACCATCTAAGACATCAAATTCGACATTAATTGTTTTGGACAATTTTTCGGGTTTCTCAGTCGGGTTCTAGGTTCATATGCCTGTATTCTTTTCAGTTTTTCACTTAGTTTTCTCTCTGTAGCTTCCTCTTTTCATCTCAGGTAGTCTTTGTTTTCCTCCTACACCGATCAATTTGATCGAGTTAAACACGGGAAGTTGGGCGGGCTCATTTGTTTGTATTAGACATTTAGCCACTAATTAATCTTACCAAGTGACAAATGTTACTTAGGGAAGAATCCTTATCCCAATAGGCTGAATCAGCCACTTAAACCATTTAATATCAACTAATTGCACCGTTAAGGACTTTGACGGCCCAAATTAACATTTTACCCTTCATGTCACAATTTACCATTTTGCCCCTGAACTTTCCAGACCCACAACTTTCTCGTCTGAACTCCGATTGATGCATGCCGCCTGTCTACCAACTCAGCGTCCCGATACCTATCCAACAATCTTCTCGGAAAGTTCAAACAAGGTCCCGAACAAAAAGTCAACTTTCAGCCCTTATAACTAGGGGCAAAATTGTCATTTTCCTCAAAATTTCCAAAGTTTCCTTTTTCGAATTTTCGGGTCGTCACAACCTTCCCCCCTTAAAGAATTTCGTCCTCGAAATGAAATTCATTATTTATGACAAACGTACAACAGTTCAACTGTACAACAATATGTACAAATATAATACAAATATACACAACATTAATCCGGGTATCACCATTGACTCCCCTCGGGTGATGCATTAGTAGCACGTGGGCCTGAAGGTCAACCACGTCCTCGTGGTGCATGCATATCAATGTATAAAACAAACGTCCACTCATACACCGTCCAAACTGCGCGCTTCCCGAGCTGCACGCATTTTCGTAGTTTCCGATACTTGCTAGGAATCTCGAATCCTGTCCAAAATCATTATGCAGGGTTACTAACACCTCAATTTACATCATATCAATTCCCCGTAATTTTTCGAGAATTTAATATTTCAAATGACGTTTTACGGATTTGCATGTAAATGGTATTTGATCCTGAAACCCTGTCGGGGATGCTTTTGACTTAGTTTGAAGTCATTAATATGATTGATATATGTTTGTGGTATGGGTTGTGATTGTGATTATGGATGCCCAGACGGTTGGAGCTAGGGGATTGCCTAGTTGACCGGAGCTTGGGGATACGATGGTATGATTGTGAGTTGTTATGGTAAGCCAACTTCTCGGATGCGACTGAGCCTGGATGTACCACTCGGATGTGTCTGAGCCTGGGGATGTGTTCGCCCAGATGTGACTGAGCCCGAGGGTTGAGCCCAGAGGTGTCTGATCCCGAGAATGTGGCTGGATGTTGGCTTACGCGAAGTGCGGATGTGATTGGGTGATTGATTGTGCACTCATGAGTAGTGCGGATTGATGGATTGATTGATTGATTGCGTACTGGTGTTGAGCACGGGTTATAGTCTATGTGGCCAGGTGATTATGTTTTTACATGTTTGGCTTGAGAGCCGAGATTTGATACTTGTTATGTGATTTGGCTGGAAAGCCGGTGAATGTTATACATATGTTTTATCCTATGCATGCATGGTTTGATAAACTGGAGGGTAAATGATGTATTTTGAAATATGTTTTAAAGGATATTATTTTTGTCCACTCACACCTTTATTTTTGATGACCCTCCAGGCCGTGGCACGACATTCGGGGCTAATCGAGGGCGGAGGCATGAGCAAAAATCAATGCAGTTATCCCTTGTCTGACACGTGCTGAAGGGTAGTGTCGGGACTTCAGTTGACTTGTTAGACAGGAGCAGGACCGGGCACGCTTATCAAAGTCCAGTTGGGACAGGTCCTGTCAGCCTTATTTTTCATCTTGCATTGGCGGTCTACAACAACCTGATTGGTTCTTTCTTAAGAATATGGAAATGACTAGTTACCTTGAATTCTTGCCTAAGATTACAGGCAATGACTCATAATCGCCTTGCTTTTTCCTTTCGCAACATCTTTGAAATTTCGTTGCCTATCACATAATACCACACGAATAGGGAAACACCACTGGTCTAGAAGCTCTCTTGATTGTTAATTGAGGGCACATAAGCTCTCTTGATTGCTAATTAAAGGCCTATAAGCCACTTTGATCATTGTCTTGTTGTTGTTGGTATTATACATTCATGCCATTTCTCATTTATTGCATAAAGAAAAAAAGAAAAACTAAAACATCAATAACATAACATTTACGTAAATATCTCTTAGTCTCTTGATTGTTGAACATATATATATGTATATAACACCAAACATGTTCAAATCAGTATATAACCAATATATTACCAGTAGATAATTGGTGTACAAGTGGTATTTATGTGGTATATTCCATTTTAAAATTTAAGAAAATGTCTTATATGTTTCATTTAGTGTAGGCTTTGCAAAAAGATTGGTTGCATTAACTTCATGGTGTAGGAAACATAAGGGAAGCAATTAGGAGTATGAAATCAAGTACGTTCCATGAATTTTTGGTTCTCTCTTGTATTGGAATCATCTACTGCGTTCATAGTTCAGAGGCATAAAAATCGCATGTGTGGTAAATAACCAGCATATAACCCGTAAATTACTATATAAGTGGCCTGTAAACGATATATAAGTAGTCTATTGTTACTCTTGAACAAGCTTTAAACTGAAATGTAATAGTAGATAATATATATATATATAAGTGATATCTATGTGGTAGAGTCTAATTTAAAATTTTAAGAAATGGTGAAGAATGTGTTATTTGGTGTAGACATGGCTAGGTGATTGGTTGTATTAACTTCAAGCTTTAGCACCTACATGTTATCTACCGGTTAAATACTAACTCTATACCAATTCAAAACATATTAAAGAGCATCTATAGACCATCTATATATCCACTAAGGGTGATTAGAGGAGATGACCAAATACTTATGGAACGTACTTGATTTCATACTCCCACGCACTTCCCTTATGTTTCCTATACCATAAAGTGACTAGAAGCAATCAACTTGCAAAGCGTACCTCAAATGCCACGTAGGAATGGTAAATTATGTTCTTATTTGGAATGTTTCACAAGATACCACTTATATAGATGTTATCTACTAGTTATATAACGATTACTTACAACCACCTTCCCTTTTTCACTATAACTATAAAAAAATGAGGTTATTCTCATTGTAAAATACTTCTTCTTTAAGAAAAACTTGAGCCTCCATAAAGGAAAAACCCTAGTCAGGCATATCCAAGGAAATTCTAGAGTTCTAAGTCTGAAATCCCCCTCTTCTTTTCCACCATCTTCACAAGGTTCCTTCTGTTGTTCAAGATAGCGCTCATATGTTGTAACCCTGAGCGGGCACTTGGATGTTGTATCCCCGAATGGTTTTTCTGTAGTTAGTGCTCAGATGTTGTATCCCTTAGTGGACACTCGGATGATGTATCCCCGAGTGGTTTTTCTGTGGTTAGTGATCATATGCTGTATTCCTTATCGGACACTCGGATACCATATCCCTGAGCAGGCACTCAAATGTTGTATCCCCGAGTGGTTTGTTTGTAGTTAGCACTCATATGTTGTATCTCTTAGCAGACACTCAGATGTTTTATCCCTGAGTGGCTTTTCTATGGTTAGCACTGAGATGCTGTATCCCTGAGCGGGCACTCAAAACTATATCTTCGAGTAATTTTTCCTATGGTAATGTAGTTCTCATACCTAACTTAGATGATGTTTGGGACGTTGGCCTATGCTAAGTGTCGTTGTTTGTTACGACTCGTATTTGAGTTGAGGGCTGGTTAACACTAATTATGGACTAATGTGATTTAGCTCATGAGCTATGTTTGTTATCATTGTGATATGTTCTTGAATGTGACACGGGATCCCGGATTCAATCATGTTAGGATGAAATTGCATATCAGTACTGCTTTCAAATGGCCAATTTGAGAAAACTAATTAGATATTGAAGGATGTTAGTAAGTATGGGTGAAGTATGAAGGTCTCGGACTCCTTAGTCCATAGACAGATAGTATGCCAAAATTGGATATTAAATAAGTACGTTATGGGTTAAAAGTGATTAAGAATGTTTTGACAATTTTGGACATAGGGATTTTGGTAAATTTTCAAGGACCTAGGATATTTTAGAATTTTCTTCATTCGTCCCTCCCTTCTTTCTTCCACTAACATAGTGTTATATATATATGTATATGTGGTGTGTAGGGGAGTTCGAGGGAGTAAGGCCGAAAAACTAAAACACCATAACAGTGATAGCCCAAGAAAGAAAAGGAGAACTAGGGAATGGAAAAGAAGAAGAGAGAAAAGGAAGAGAAGAGGACCAGGAAAGGGCTGAAGAAGGTGGGACACTCAGACCTGAGAAGGATGACCGTGAAGTCCAAAGTTTGGCCGTGAATTTTCAAGGTGTCTTGGAAGCCTCCTGGCATCAAACGAAGGTTTCTAGAAGTTGTTCAAGGCCCTCGGGCCACCTTAGGCTTGAAAGGATGAAGATTAGACGTAGGAGGGCTGAAGGATAAACGTTGGAGCCATGGCCGAAGCTCATGGATTTGGACTACATTAGTGAGGTGATTTTCCTTAGTTTTGTTATCATAGATTTTCTCATGGTATAATCTAGATGAAGCGAAAAAAGGACGTGTAAATTGAGTTTAGAACTGGGTCATGGTTGCTGGATTGGGCGACCCGTGTTGTAGAATCCAAGTGGGGAAGCTGAGGAAGACGATGAACATTGCCCTTCGCGCGTGAGGTTCACATGCAAGGACTTTTGACGGTGCGTATGGGTGCATGGCCCAGAGTTTGAGTTTCCGATCAGCATACTTTTTAATGTTTTAGATGTTATGAGTCTAATGGTACATTTTTCGAGACCAATGGACATCACCTCGGGGCAGTTTTGCTTATCCCAAGTATTATGCGTTATTTTAAAATTTTATTTTAATTCCAAAAAATAAGAAATTTAAATATAAGAATAATTTGGACATTAACAAGCTTAAATGAAGTTTTATAGTGAACGATAATTTCACGGAAAAACTAAAAAATATGTATAGCTAAGGGCTTGGCTACATGTATGATATATATGAATAGACTTTCATTTTCTTTAAATTAATGTCTATTTATTGCATGATTTTAAGTACAATAGTTTAATTATAATTTTTAATAAATATTTAATCAACTACAAAAGTTTATAAGAATGTTAACTACTTTAGTAGAGAATTTAATTAAACTTCGAAAAAAAAATTAAACCAATGGATTCAACTATGTGACGGGGCAAGTGAGTTGGATATGGAAGGTGACCCCGCAAGAGATGGACACTGTTAGTTAACCTATTAAGATGTAAACATCTGATAAAATTAGGAAGATCCTTTTTTCTAACAAATATGCGATAAATTAGGAAGATCCATTTTCTAACAAGAATTAAGAATAGTTTCGGTATTTGAAAATTGTTGTCAAACGGGAGCAGGACTGGACATGTTTATCAAAGTATTTTAGGAACAGGCCCAGTCATGTCCAACACTTACTGGAACAAGTGAGGACCTGGAGACCAAGATGAAGTTGTCAACTGGGCCTGCATGGGTAAAAACAAGCCATAGACCCTTCACTAGGCAGATCAACCAATTCAGGATCGACCACGAGATCAATCCTCTGAAGATTCCACTCTACACCGAGAAGGGACATCCAATCACACATTTGAAAAATATCAGTCAACCGTAGCTTTCTAGAACCTTTCGGATGAGGAACGATGTTTAATATTAAGCTCTACATTGATAGAGGCAACTATTAATTTTTTCTACAAACTAGAGGCTGAGACCGTCGACTCCTTCGAACAACTCCAGACTACTTTTATGAACTAGTTCATGATCTAGAACAACTGCCTATTGTAACGACCCGTCCCAAATTCCTAGATTAGATTAGTGACTAATCACGATTAGTGAGGCTAATCCGTGATTAGTAGAGCGAAATCGGACGAACGATGCGGAATGACCGTTTTGCCCCTGGTGGTGGCAAAACGTTGACTTTTCGATCGGGCGGTCAAATGGACTTTGACCGATGACCGTGACGTAGTTCGTGACGTCACGAGTTCATAGACAGGTGGCACGTTCAATTCCGACGTTCGAGGAGGAAGTTATGACGTTCGGAAGTTTAGGGGCATTTTGGTAATTTCGGATAAAAGGGGTCAAATGTTGACTTTTTGACCGGGAGGTCCGATGGCCGAGGGCCGAAGACCGTTACGTAGATAAGGACGATACGAATCCATAGACAGGCGGCACATTGAAATCGGATTTCAAACAGGAGAGTTATGGGTCACGGAAGTTCGATTTCACTATGCACGAACTTCGAGACGGGGACGTTTCGGCGAAATCTGGTTGGGTGGATATGTTGGTGGGCCCCATGGATGAGTGACAAGTGTCACTCATCCCATTGCTTTGATCCCCCAAAATGTGGATCTAAATAATTAAATATTATTATTTTAATTATTTTATAATTTAACCTAACAACTATTAATCTTAACCATCCATTTCAACCCTACCTTTTAATCCTCACCATCAATCTCTCCTTCTCTCATCAGCCATCTCCTTCTTCTTTATTCCTTACCACCCGAAACCCCCCATAACCCAAAATCCTCCATTTTCTTCATTTTCTTCAAAAACCCAAAACACACACACACCATCACCATTCATTGCTTGTGCGAGGTGGACATGACCGTGAGGTGGTGGAAAGAGGCTGAGGAAGGCAGGCCACGGCTAGCCACGGCGGAGGACACGGCGGGGAGAGAGAAACCGTGGGTGAGTTTTCTTTCAAAAATTGAAAATTGATTTTTGTTGTGTTTTAATCGAATCTAGGGATTGGGAAATGTTCCTAGAGGTCTTAGGGTTCTTTTAGGATTGTTTTCGAAGGCTGAGGTGGCCTGTAACGGCCGTGAAGGGCGGAGGTAGTCACGGCCGTCATTGATGAACTTGGAAGGTATGGTTTTTGTGGGTGTTCTTAGTTGTTAGGGCCATGGATCTTTAGGTTAGGTTGAGAGGAGTAGAATGGGACAAACGGGAGGAAAAATGGTGGCCGGAGCTGGGAGAACCGGCCGGGTCAAGCCGCGGGTCACGGCGACCCGGTTGCAGACGTTCGGGTCGACCCGCGGGAGGGCAGGGATGACAGGTGACGTCATCCTGCTGACGTCATCATGTCAGCGATGACGTCAGCCTTGTCAGATCTGACAATGTCAGCTGACATGTCAGAAAATGGGCCAATAGGAGTGCAACACGTGTCACATGTCAGTGCACAGTCAGCACTGACATGTCAGTGACGTGGCCCAATCAGAGGCTGACACGTGGCACTGGCGTGGACCAGTGCCGTGATGACACGTGGCACATGTCAGACTGCCACGTGGCACTGACAGCACAGTGACGTGGACCAATGGGAGCTTGACACGTGGCACCTGTCAGAGTCTGACATGTCAGACCTGACAGCTGTCAGATGACGTCATGCTGACGTCAGCGGGTACTGTAGCTGGCGCGTGAAGCCCACGCGCAGCCACTTCAGGCGGCGCGTGAGGGCGCGTGGCAGGGAATCTGGGGAAGGTTCCAACATGTGAAATCATCTATTCGATGTAACGAACATTTTGGGACTGGTTTCGTGTCGATCGGACACCGTCTCGATATGTTTCGGAGCATCGGAAGGTTTAGGTTCGGGATTAAAAATAGTTAAAAGTTCAGGAAAATTACGGGGCTTTAGTGAGGGGTTATATAAGTAGTTAGTAACCCTCTAAATTAATTTGGACAGGTTTGGGAGTCCCGGTGACGGTGATCGGCTCGGGGAGCCGTATGGCACGCAAATCGAGGCGGCAGCTCGGACGGTCTGTGAGTGGACCTTGTTTTCTAAATTGGTGCATGCATAAATGTTTATTATATGTTTTATTACTTGTTTTATTACTTGTTTGATGATGCCATGGGTGCATTTGTATGTGGTTACGTATAAGCACGTATTTCGAGGTTTCGGCCTTATACGGTGCTTATACGGGTCTGTATTTCTTTATTGATTTAAATGAACTGAATTTGGATTTCAAAGTGATAAACTCGGGTATGAGACCCATTTGGTTTTGTCTCGGGCATATGACCTCAGATTCCGGGCACGGTGCCCAGTTGGCATCCTATGTTCGGGTACGAGACCCAGTCACTTTACGGTTTTGATTTCAGGTCAGGGAACCTTAAATGGATTCCCAGGTTCATGACGGTTTATGGGAACCGGCATGAACCCTTGTTCTGGTATCATGGTTCATGACGGTTTATGGGAACCGGCATGAACCCTTGTTGGTTATTACGGTATATGACGGTTTATGGGAACCGGCATGTTACCTGGTTATGTACCTGGTTATGTTATTACGGTACATGACGGTTTATGGGAACCGGCATGTTACCTAATTATGGATACTATGGATCATGACGGTTCAGGGGAACCGGTCATGAATGTTTATGTTATGTATATATATGTTCGTCTACCTTCCTTTACATGTTCTACTATCTCCTCCGGGGAGGGTCGTTGGCCTGGGTGGACCCCGGAGTAGTCACGGAGCACCGACTGAGTGGAGTCACCCCCCAGTTGGGTTCCTTACTCTCAGGAAGGCTATTATTACTATTACCTCGGGTAGGGTCAGTGGTCTACGGACATTGATCTTGACTTTGAGATGACTCGGATTGAGACCCGGGTAGCGCGCGCGTAGCTTTGGATACCGTGACAGGATTGGTTGTGTGACTTATATATATGTATGTGATGGATATATGATATATGATATGTGGTGTGTACAGGTGTGCACAGGATTTGGGCAGTGGCCCGTATGGTCGTTTTTATTATGGTCCTTTCGACCTTAGTTTATATCTGCTTTGGGTTTAGTCCCACATATGGTTTGTTTTGGATAAATGGTTTTCGAATGCATGCATGCTTTTTAGTGGAGGGTACAAATGTCTTCCTTATTAAATGTTTTTATAAACTCTTGTTTTGTCCACTCACAGTTTTTAATGTTTTGACTGCCCTTCAGGTTGACATCGGATGTGGACTGTAGCAGAGACCGAGATATCACATACCTCCTCCGGATCCTAGCGTACTCTGATAGCCCGGGAGGGCAAAGGACGAAAATATCCCTTGTCTGACACTTCGTGTCAGACGGGAGCAGGGTCATCCCGCACTAATCCCGGGGGGATTGGGATGGGTCCTGTCAACGTGGTATCAGTGCGGGGTTGTCTCTATTCGAGCAACCGTGTAGCTCTTGGAGTATGTACGCAGGTCGAGGATGTGATATCTCAAGGGGCTGCAGTTCGTGGTCAACCTGATTGTCGGGGTGCGGTACGATAGTTAGTAGGATTGGCATACCTTGGTTCGGCATTCGATGCCGGTGTTGCCATAGTTCTGTCAAGGTTGACAGTGTGGGACCCTACGGAAGGATTAACGTGTTCGTATTCTGGAGTGTGATCGTGAGACGGTTAGTTGGGATCGTCTTAACGAGGTCGTAGGATCGGTTCCGACTACTGATCCGATGTTGTGACCATTAGATGGTCAGATTATGTTGAGTTAAATGGATTTACTGCAGTCGGCAGTTAGCTGTTGGTTTCGTGAAATCCTAGTTGGATTGACGTCTTTATGATGTCCAGACCGCGGGGTCGGTCAGATTGTTGATTTTACTGCCTTATGCAGTTGGGTTCAGAGGAACTCTAGGTGTGATCGTGGAACCCTACCGTATGTGTATGGTTCGGAAATGGGAGTTGACGAGTGGTTTGACTTGGACGACTATTCGGATTTGGGTTCGTTAGTCGGTCTAGTCATGTCAGCTTGTGTTGGGACTGCACTTCGCAGTCAGGGTTGTACGTATCGGTTAGACCGAGTTGGTTATCGTGCTACTTCAGTTGTGGGTTGGTGCAACTAAGGTCGTGGATGACCTGGTAGACGACAATGGTTTAGTCAAGTTACGACAGGATAGAGATTGTTGGACAAGTTACCAGGGTTGGTACTTGTCGATGGAATCCCTGAGTGGGATACAGAGTAGTTAGTACGGGCGATTGATTCCGTTGGATACGGAGTCTGGATATAGCGATGTCTGGTAGTTAGGTCTGCACGAGTGTGGGGGCAGGCGCTACTACCGATAGTGGTTATAGTTACGGTTGTTGGGGATTGGGGACGTTCGGGGAACGTTTTCCTTTTCTCGCATGAGTTGTCAGGGTGACTGTACCCAGAGTTGTCAGGTACGAGGGAGACAGAGTTTCTCCTATACGAGCAGAGGTACGCGATCGTCGCTTGGTATGAGCGGAGATCCAGGGTGTCAGTTTTGCACACGGTGTGCTAGCGTCAGTACTGATGCTAGTGAGGATGCTTGTGTGCTGATGCTGACAGGTGGTAGTGATGGTGCTGGTACTCGTGCTAGTGCTAGTGCTGGTGTCGGTGCGGGTGATTGTGATGACGGTGAGTTACGAGTCGGGATGTGACTCCGACGTGATGGGCTTAGGATTAGTATCTGTGGTTCGGGAGTGAATCACGGATAGTGACGGACTGGATAGGATCCAGCGGTAGTTGAGGAGTGAGGATCGAGTATTATCATGACGGATTAGTGACTGGTTGGTCAGACTCGATCCGTCGCGGTGTTTAGCGACCAGTTGGTCAGAATTGGTCAGGATTGGTCAGATACGGCGGTATGCAGAGATTTGACTGCAGATCACAGCAGGGGTCTGTTGTGACTTTTCAGTAGAGTGCTACATCAGATTAAGATGAATTGACATCCTTTTGGATGTACATATACGGTCGTAAATGGGCATGTGTCCATAACCAGTCTAACGGGGACACGTGGTTGATGTCCGGGTATGTTGTTTCCAATCTGGTTGGAACTTCGAAATCGCGAGAGGTTGCGATTGAGGTGACGAGAGGAATGCGGGTTTTCCGCATTGGTAATGGGTATGTCGAAGTCATTTTGGGTGACTTCTCAGATTCTACCATGATTGATGATGGTAGATGATGTTGATGATGTAGATATTGTTGGTTGCCACTGGTACGCCGATCGTGTATTAGTTGGTGGAACCGGGATCTGTTCTGAATCATCAGGAGGAGATGAGTATATCGAAGTTAGGTGACTGAGGTTTCTCATTTTCTGCTTAGTGGCAGACGATGTTGGATTACGTGGCGTGGTGAGTGCAACGGGGTTTTGGTTGCATTCACGTAGGATCGATTATTCGATCATTCTTGTTTTGCCTTGGTGGAATGACAAGGATCGATACGATGAGTAGGTGTCTGACGAGGTCGGATTTTATCAGACCTAGTGTTGTGTTGATGTTGGGATTGGCTTCCCTATGAAGTCAATCGATTGTAATAGGGTAATCGGTTTAGCAGGTAACCGATAGGTTTGGTTTTGGTACGTCTCGGTAGATGTGAACGATATTTCAGGTTTTGGAATCAGATTTCTGGATGACGATTCAGGATTTGATTTTGGAACTTGAAAGAGGATTTCTGTATTTGGGTTTTGGAATCGAATTCTGGGTGACGATTCAGGATTTGATTCTAGAGCTTGACTATAGATTTTCTTTTATGGATTTGGGTTCGGAATGGTTATTCCTAATACTAGTTTACGGAATGATGATTTCGGATTTGAATTTGGACATGATTATGGATATGATTTCTGGGTTTGGATTCGGGATTTCTTACGAAATTGCGGATTCGGATTCGGATTTGGAAATAGATAATGGGTTGGAGTTTTGATTTGTCTAGATCGGACAGATGGACTCCATAATTGAAACGTGATTGACTACAACCTAGGTGGTTGTAGGCTGATTGATGGGTAGATGTACGTACCTGGTTCGTTGTTCGAGGTACGACACCGGGCAGACTTGGGATGTCTGGTGACGGTATATAGGTTATACCGGTGGTGCGTTGGAGAGCGTATTGGTAGTCGGATTGGTTCCGATACCATTGGATTAGTTGAGGTCGTGGACTAGATATTGGATACTGTGCATTGGGTCATGGTATTTCTGATGGGTCTAGTTACACACAGGTCGAGTGAAATGCTTGTGGTTAGTGTAACCACGAGTGTGTGTCATATCAGTTTGCGACTGACGACTGTCAAGTGCTGACAGTTTGTCGGAGGTGTCAGCGTGGATCGTTGAGGGATTGGTAACTTCCAGTGGGAGCAGACGTCAGGATAGGTTAGAGATTGAGGAAGGAACCGTAGAGTTGTGTATGTCAGTGAAAGGGTAGAGTTGACAAGTGGGTCGATCATAGGATACTTGGGCTACTCTGATACTGACAGGTGGTGTCAGTTCGGAGCGTACGACTTCTGCTATTCGACGTGGTCGAATGTAGACGAGGCGACATGAGCGTTAGTGGTACGTCTGGTTGCAGACGAGTAAGTATTGTTCTAGTTGGTTGGTGTACGAGGGTACACGTATTTCGAGGTTGATTCTACCTTCCACGAGGTGGATGTGGAATCAGAATAGTTGGCGTTTCGAGAACGAAACTAATTAAGGAGGGAAGAACGGTTAGATTAGGTCGGTTGGAATTTCGAGGACGAAATTAATTAAGGAGGGAAGGTTGTAACGACCCGTCCCAAATTCCTAGATTAGATTAGTGACTAATCACGATTAGTGAGGCTAATCCGTGATTAGTAGAGCGAAATCGGACGAACGATGCGGAATGACCGTTTTGCCCCTGGTGGTGGCAAAACGTTGACTTTTCGATCGGGCGGTCAAATGGACTTTGACCGATGACTGTGACGTAGTTCGTGACGTCACGAGTTCATAGACAGGTGGCACGTTCAATTCCGACGTTCGAGGAGGAAGTTATGACGTTCGGAAGTTTAGGGGCATTTTGGTAATTTATGATAAAAGGGGTCAAATGTTGACTTTTTGACCGGGAGGTCCGATGGCCGAGGGCCGAAGACCGTTACGTAGATAAGGACGATACGAATCCATAGACAGGCGGCACACTGAAATCGGATTTCAAACAGGAGAGTTATGGGTCACGGAAGTTCGATTTCACTATGCACGAACTTCGAGACGGGGACGTTTCGGCGAAATCTGGTTGGGTGGATATGTTGGTGGGCCCCATGGATGAGTGACAAGTGTCACTCATCCCATTGCTTTGATCCCCCAAAATGTGGATCTAAATAATTAAATATTATTATTTTAATTATTTTATAATTTAACCTAACAACTATTAATCTTAACCATCCATTTCAACCCTACCTTTTAATCCTCACCATCAATCTCTCCTTCTCTCATCAGCCATCTCCTTCTTCTTTATTCCTTACCACCCGAAACCCCCCATAACCCAAAATCCTCCATTTTCTTCATTTTCTTCAAAAACCCAAAACACACACACACCATCACCATTCATTGCTTGTGCGAGGTGGACATGACCGTGAGGTGGTGGAAAGAGGCTGAGGAAGGCAGGCCACGGCTAGCCACGGCGGAGGACACGGCGGGGAGAGAGAAACCGTGGGTGAGTTTTCTTTCAAAAATTGAAAATTGATTTTTGTTGTGTTTTAATCGAATCTAGGGATTGGGAAATGTTCCTAGAGGTCTTAGGGTTCTTTTAGGATTGTTTTCGAAGGCTGAGGTGGCCTGTAACGGCCGTGAAGGACGGAGGTAGTCACGGCCGTCATTGATGAACTTGGAAGGTATGGTTTTTGTGGGTGTTCTTAGTTGTTAGGGCCATGGATCTTTAGGTTAGGTTGAGAGGAGTAGAATGGGACAAACGGGAGGAAAAATGGTGGCCGGAGCTGGGAGAACCGGCCGGGTCAAGCCGCGGGTCACGGCGACCCGGTTGCAGACGTTCGGGTCGACCCGCGGGAGGGCAGGGATGACAGGTGACGTCATCCTGCTGACGTCATCATGTCAGCGATGACGTCAGCCTTGTCAGATCTGACAATGTCAGCTGACATGTCAGAAAATGGGCCAATAGGAGTGCAACACGTGTCACATGTCAGTGCACAGTCAGCACTGACATGTCAGTGACGTGGCCCAATCAGAGGCTGACACGTGGCACTGGCGTGGACCAGTGCCGTGATGACACGTGGCACATGTCAGACTGCCACGTGGTACTGACAGCACAGTGACGTGGACCAATGGGAGCTTGACACGTGGCACCTGTCAGAGTCTGACATGTCAGACCTGACAGCTGTCAGAGTCTGACATGTCAGACCTGACAGCTGTCAGATGACGTCATGCTGACGTCAGCGATGACGTTAGCGGGTACTGTAGCTGGCGCGTGAAGCCCACGCGCAGCCACTTCAGGCGGCGCATGAGGGCGCGTGGCAGGGAATCTGGGGAAGGTTCCAACATGTGAAATCATCTATTCGATGTAACGAACATTTTGGGACTGGTTTCGTGTCGATCGGACACCGTCTCGATATGTTTCGGAGCATCGGAAGGTTTAGGTTCGGGATTAAAAATAGTTAAAAGTTCGGGAAAATTACGGGGCTTTAGTGAGGGGTTATATAAGTAGTTAGTAACCCTCTAAATTAATTTGGACAGGTTTGGGAGTCCCGGTGACGGTGATCGGCTCGGGGAGCCGTATGGCACGCAAATCGAGGCGGCAGCTCGGACGGTCTGTGAGTGGACCTTGTTTTCTAAATTGGTGCATGCATAAATGTTTATTATATGTTTTATTACTTGTTTGATGATGCCATGGGTGCATTTGTATGTGGTTACGTATAAGCACGTATTTCGAGGTTTCGGCCTTATACGGTGCTTATACGGGTCTGTATTTCTTTATTGATTTAAATGAACTGAATTTGGATTTCAAAGTGATAAACTCGGGTATGAGACCCATTTGGTTTTGTCTCGGGCATATGACCTCAGATTCCGGGCACGGTGCCCAGTTGGCGTCCTATGTTCGGGTACGAGACCCAGTCACTTTACGGTTTTGATTTCAGGTCAGGGAACCTTAAATGGATTCCCAGGTTCATGACGGTTTATGGGAACCGGCATGAACCCTTGTTCTGGTATCATGGTTCATGACGGTTTATGGGAACCGGCATGAACCCTTGTTGGTTATTACGGTATATGACGGTTTATGGGAACCGGCATGTTACCTGGTTATGTACCTGGTTATGTTATTACGGTACATGACGGTTTATGGGAACCGGCATGTTACCCGATTATGGATACTATGGATCATGACGGTTCAGGGGAACCGGTCATGAATGTTTATGTTATGTATATATATGTTCGTCTACCTTCCTTTACATGTTCTACTATCTCCTCCGGGGAGGGTCGTTGGCCTGGGTGGACCCCGGAGTAGTCACGGAGCACCGACTGAGTGGAGTCACCCCCCAGTTGGGTTCCTTACTCTCAGGAAGGCTATTATTACTATTACCTCGGGTAGGGTCAGTGGTCTACGGACATTGATCTTGACTTTGAGATGACTCGGATTGAGACCCGGGTAGCGCGCGCGTAGCTTTGGATACCGTGACAGGATTGGTTGTGTGACTTATATATATGTATGTGATGGATATATGATATATGATATGTGGTGTGTACAGGTGTGCACAGGATTTGGGCAGTGGCCCGTATGGTCGTTTTTATTGTGGTCCTTTCGACCTTAGTTTATATCTGCTTTGGGCTTAGTCCCACATATGGTTTGTTTTGGATAAATGGTTTTCGAATGCATGCATGCTTTTTAGTGGAGGGTACAAATGTCTTCCTTATTAAATGTTTTTATAAACTCTTGTTTTGTCCACTCACAGTTTTTAATGTTTTGACTGCCCTTCAGGTTGACATCGGATGTGGACTGTAGCAGAGACCGAGATATCACATACCTCCTCCGGATCCTGGCGTACTCTGATAGCCCGGGAGGGCAAAGGACGAAAATATCCCTTGTCTGACACTTCGTGTCAGACGGGAGCAGGGTCATCCCGCACTAATCCCGGGGGGATTGGGATGGGTCCTGTCACTATTCTCGATGGAAGACCTCTTCCAGTAGAAACAAGGAGCTAGAAAACCATTGTAAAAGTACACATCTCAGTTCAACATCGAGTCCTCTCGGTGCGCCGAGACAGCCGACAAAGTGGCCTTTATGGCCTTCAAGAGAGGCCTCATGGAATCTTCTTTCAGGTACGTTGCTCATACCTAAGGTTGGTTCACTTACAATGAGATAATGAAATATGTGGCAATACATGCCAAGGCTGAGTTGCTGAACTAAAAGGCAGACACACCTTAGGCTAACACATACCGGCCACCCCCATCTAACTTAGTTAAAGCTTATCAACCAAGCGATCAGAGCCGGCAGTAGAGCTCAGAGCACCATCCCAATAATCAAGGACAACAAAACTATGAGAGGAAGAGGAAGGACTATTCCAATGACATCAATATGTTCATCCTAGGAAAAAGGGTAAGAAACCACACCATCAGAACGAAAATCAGGGGCAAAATTGCTAGAATGACCTACCAAACAATGGGGAAATGTGTCCCTCGTTTGAAGTACGAGACCTACAGCATACTCAACACTCATTTTTAGAATGTGCTAACGAATGTTGAAGATATGATTCTGAAGTTTACTTGGGCACCAAAGAAGGGGAAAGCTTGGCAAGAACACAGGAACCTACTACCAATACCACAAGTATAATGGTCATAACATCGACCAATGTGTGGCGTTTAGGGACTTTGTCAAAGCTTTGGCTCGAGACAAGAAGATCAGTGAGTCCTCTAACATGCACTGCCCCCACCTTGCAACCCACAGATCAACACGATTACTGGAGGACCTTCTATCTCTTCCCCTCTGACTTCAAACCGTGCAAAGAATAACTTCTTTGGCGCTGCCCAAGATAACTAGTAGATATTCGGTATTGAGAACGAACGGGCCAAGAAGGCAAGTAAGGCTTGTTAGGAACCAATCACATCCACAGAGGAGGAAGAGCGAGGAGTCATCTACTCGCACAATGATCCAATCGGAAATATCGAAATTCGATGTCAAAAATGTCAAGGATGATATTGGTAGCTCTGTCAATGTCTTTTTCATTGTAGCATACAAACAACTTGGTATCCTATAGTTTTCCTAGGATATTTCCCCCACGCCATTCTTCAGCTTCACTAGGGACTCGATCACGCCACTCGGTATTATTACTTTTCTGCACTCTATAGGCTCACTCCCGCAATGAGCGATAGTGCTCGCACTCTTCCTAGTGGTAGACTTCCCTCACTGTCTACAACGTCATCCAAGGAAGAGGAGTAACTAACTAGCTCAAGGAAATGGTATCCACTCATCTGCTCTTGATTAAATTCCTTAACCCCATGCGTATCAGCCAAGTCCACGAAAACTAGATGGTATTGTCGACACCAATTGCCCCACTGAAGGAGACAATGATTGCGACCGAGTCAGCCTTCGAGGCTGACCCCATCGACCCTCAAGTGGCAAAACATATTCAATATGGGCCAATCAAGGATCCCCAGGATCACTTTGACACTTCACATCCATGACCCATTGACGAGGTCGAAGAGGTTGCTCTCTCCCACAACTTTGCCGATAAGAAGGTAAAAAATGGAACCACTCTTTCTCTTGATAAGGAGTTGGAACTAATCATATTTTTGCAAGAAAACTATGAGGTCTTCACCTAGTCATATGCCGACATGCCTAGCATATCCACCGACGTCATTTGGCACTAGCTCAACATTGACTCTTCTTACAAGCCAGTCAAACAGAGGCGATGCATCTATGACATGGAGAGAACATAAACAATAAAGGCTGAGATCATCAAGCTCAGCACTATACACTTTGTCCGGAGGGTAGTCTATGTCATTTGGGTGACCAATGTTGTCTTGGTCAAAAAGCCCCTTAGAGCTTGGTGATTGTGCATGTAACGACTCGTCCCGAATCTACGGGATTAATTAAGATTGATGACGAATAATTGAGAATTAATTAAGGACTAATCGAGATTAATCAATGATTATCGGATGATTTGGGAAAAATGACGATTTTTCCCCTAGAAAGGGTAAAAAGTTTACTTTTGACTTGGGAGGTCCAATGCACATGGATTGAGGACCATTATGTAGATCAAGATGATACAATTTCGAAGACAGACGACACGTCAAAATCAAATATCGTAGAGGAAAGTTACGGGTCAGGGACGGTTTCAAGAACTATTCATAATTGCTCGAAAATCTAGGCGGTTGACTTTTGGGTTTGTCCTTAGTAGGCCCAAAATATCTGGCCTGGACCAATAGATGAGTGATAAGTGTCACCTATCCTTTGGCCCAAACCCATACATACATGCATCTCACCCATTTCCCTTCATTTTCTTCATTTAACCTGTACCCACGCAAAAACCATTTTCTCATCTTCTTGCTTGGGGCCATAGAGGGACTAAGAGAAGTTGAGGGTGAAGCTGAGAGGCGAAGAGGACGGCGGTGAGAGGCTCAGCACGGCGGTGGCCAGAGAAAAAGGTAAAAACGCGAAACCCATTTGGTTTGAAATTTTGCAATTTGGGTTTTAGACGTTTGGGAACCATTCTGATTCCCTGGTTATGTTCCTCGTGTTGAGACGAGGTCACATGATGGAAAACGAACGAGAAAGGACGGCAGAACCGCACTAGAAGGAGGCTAGAAGATTAGCCGTGAGGATTCTAATCGAATAGGTGAGTTTCATGCCTTGTTTCTTGGTTTTTAGGTCAGGGATCTCTTCTTGGGAGGAAGACAATCAGTTTGGTGAATGAATGGAGGAAAACGGTGGTCGGACGACTGAGTTCTGACCGAGTCAAGGTCACCAGTCAAATGACCCGTTACAAAGGTTCGGGTCGACCCCGCTAGAGGTTGATAATGATGACATGGCAGTCCACGTCATCATCCTGTCATACATGTCAACCCAGCTAGAGGTTGATAATGATGACATGGCAGGCCCAACCAGTAGCTGACATGTCAGGTCCACGTCAGCATGTCAGACCACGCGGACCAATCGGGTGATGCCACGTGGCAAGGTGTCAGGACCTGTCAGGCCTACGCGGTAGTTGACGTGGCAGGTCTAGTTAGCACTGTCAGAACACGTGGGCCAATAGAGTGGTACCATGTGGTAGTGTGTCAAAATGCAATGGTGGTGGTTTCAGGTCGATCGAAGATAATTTGATAGGTCAATTGGAGGTTTTTAGCCTCAGGAAGCTTGTTTGGGACACGTTGACTATTCCGGGAGTTTTGAGGGTTTATAATTAGGACTTGCATCAATAGATAGTGACCTTTGAGTATGATTTGGACAGTTTTGGATGTCTTGGAGAGTATGGGTTAGCCCCGGAGTGGCCTACGACGAGGGATTCGGAGCGCGCATCAAAGATGGTCTGTGAGTGGACTTTGTTTTATGAAATATGATGCATGCATAACTATTTTATATGTTTTATGAACATTATTTGAGATGCCTTGAGTGCATATGATTTATGTTGCTGATTTGGCATTTTTGTAGAAAATGCGATATTGCACGTAGTTCGAGAATTATGTTTTATATGATATTTGTGCTTCGGCTGAGTAATCTACGTGCATATGTTTTATATGATTTTGATGGTTTCACGGAAAGGTGTGAAATCAATGATTTGATATATAATTTTAGAGGATTTTACGGAGATACGTGAAATCGGTATTCAGGCGTAAGTCCCAGTTGGATGTTGACTTTGACTTAGATAATAGTCAATGGTGGTTTTAAATAATGATTTGAAATGTGAAATGGTTTTCGAATTTGAAAATATCTTTTGAGTGGATGTCACAGTTGATTTATAGTTTGACTTAGAGTATAGTCAAACGTGAGATATATCAGGCTGTGACCCAACTATGAGATTTATGAAAGATATTTCGGGCATAAGACCCTATTATGGATTTGATAGGATTCAAGGAATCCTGGGTTTATGAAGTATTGATAGACACTGTTTTCAGACTTGTGACCCATTTGTTGATATTTCGGGCTTGTGACCCTATTGATGATATTCGGGCTTGTGACCCTGTGGATGATGATACGATTTTGATTTTAAAGACTCGGATTTTATTAGAGGGCCTCCAATTGTGAATATGTTTCCCCGAAGAGAACTCTAGAGATAATGCTCGCCTTCGAGGTACGGAGATGTCACGATGCGCTTGCTGTCGAGCAGCCGAGAGAGGCAGCAGCTGAGAGAGGCGGCATCCGAGGGAGGCTTGACTCAGGAGTGTGGTACATGAGATCGATCGATGATAGTCGATCTGGTGGTCGGCCGGTGGTGTGTTCACGACGACACGCTCAAGATTAGAGTAGTCCTTGAGCTTATGGGCACGCGTTGCTGGGATTGGAATCGTGACTGATGATACTAATGATTATGGGCTGAGATCTCACATGGTTTTATAGTTAGGCTGAGGTCCCACGTGTTTTATCATGGGCTGATATCCTATGTGATTTGATTCTGGCTGAGATCCTGTATGATTTGGTTTTGGGCTGAGACCCTACTGAGCAAATGGCTTCGATTGAAAAGTATTTTTCACTATGTTTTTATTTGAAAAGCAATACGTCTTGCTGTTGAGAAAGTATTTGAAATATTGTTTTCTGATGCATGCATGCTTTTACGTGGAGGGTATAAATGTATTTTCGATAAACTTTTTTATAACTGATTATTTTTGTCTACTCACAGCTTTTATGTTTTCAAACTCTTCAGGTTGAGTGCGGATGCGGGCTGTAGCTGAGATCGAGACCTCACATGCCGCCACAGATCCTAGCGTACTCTAGATAACCCCAAGTGGGTTGTAGTTTTATCCCTTGTCTGGCACATGGTGTCAGACGGGAGCAGACACATCCCACGATGATCCCGAGGGATTGGGATGGGTCCTATCAGTGCATCACCTTTACAGACCTAAGCAAGGCATGCCCAAAGGATAGCTTCCCATTGCTAAAGATAGACCAACTGGTCGATGCAATCATGGGACAAGAGCTCTTAAGCATTATGGATGCCTTCTCTAGGTACAATCAGATATTCATGCATCTAGCTGACCAGATCCACACAACCTTCTGAACTAACCAGGGACTCTACTGCTACAATGTGATGCTATTTGGAATGAAGAACATAGGAGCTACCTATCATGTTCGCAGATCAGATAGGGAAGACAATGAAGGTCTACCCTTTCGTGGTACCTATCATGTGCGAACATGTGCTCGTCAAGAGTAAATCGGCCGACCAGCACATCGACAACCTTTCGTGGATGTTCGACACCCTTAAAAAGAAATAGGATAAGGTTAAATCCAGCCCAATGTGTTTTTGGACTAGGATCTGGAAAATTTTTGGACTTCTTGATCAGTCAATGAGGGATCGAGGTCAACCTAGAGAGGATCAAGGCTCTCATCGACATGGAGCCCAATGCACCTAGAAGGAAGTACAAAGACTCATTGGTCGAGTTCCAACTCTTGCCTGCTTCATCTCCAATGCAACCGAAAAGTGTGTGTCATTCTTCAAAGCTCTCAAAGAAAAATCCAAACACATTACCTAGAGCAAAGAATGCACTAATGCATTCAACGAACTGAAGGAGTACATGAGTATAGTACCACTACTAGAAAGACCAGAGACATGAGATCCTTTGTTCATATACCTCTCTGTTTCCTCATCTGTAACCACATAAGTGTTCATCAAAAGGAAGGATAAAGCCAAAAATCTGGTGTACTATATGAGCAAGGCACTCCAAGTCACGGAGACAAGGTACACATACCTTGAAAAATTTCCCTTTGCTTTGATCATATCATCTAGGAAGCTCAGCCCTACTTCTAAGCTCATGTAATCATCGTAGTGACGGACAAGCCACTACGACAAGTACTCTAGAAGCCCAAAACATCTTGGAGACTAGTCAAATGAGCAATCAAACTCAGTGAATTTGATATCACTTTCTAACAAAAACAGAACCTAAAACACCTCGGCAGTCACACTTGGGGGTCATACTCTCGTCTAACAAGTAACCCAAACTACCAAAAATGCCCATAACACTCGATAGACAAGGGATACACGTACTTTTTGCTAGTTTATGCCTTCACCTCTTGAGCAGCCTCAATTTCCGTGTAACAGCTCTAGAGGATTTCAAAACCAAGAAAACATGTGAGTGGACATAACAGAAACAGTTAAAAAATATAGTTTTGAAAACATAGGTACCATACCCCCCGTTTTATAAAACTATGCATACATACGAAAAACTATCAATTTTCTGTTAAAACCAGAACACAAGTCATGAACCTCAATACACGAGTAAGCGACACTAAAACAATGTAACAATCTGTCACAAAATCACCATAGCACAGTAATCACATGCACCCAACCCATCCTTGATGCTTGTAAGTCAAATCATCACATCATCTCTACACTACTGGTGAAACGACCCATCCCCATTTGTAATGACCCGTCTTGGAAATCAGGATTAGATTAGTGATTAATGACGGATGAGTAAGTTAATCTGTAATTAGTTGAACAAATTCAGACGGACGGTGCAAAAAGACGATTTTACCCCTAGAATGGGCAAAAATGTTGCCTTTTAGTTCGGGCGGTCAAATGGACTTTGACCGATGACTGTGACATAGTTCGGGACGCCACGGGTTCATAGACAGGTGGCACGTCCGATTCCGACATGTGAGGAGGAAGTTATGACGTTCGGAAATTTGAGGGTAGTTTGGTAATTTGGTTTAAAAAGGGGCAAATAGTTGACTTTTAAGACGACATGGAATTGTCACGCATTTTAAGTTCCATTAGGTAGATCTCGATTCCCTGAGTAAAACGACAGGCGGTACGCTGTCATCGGGTTTTGAATGATTCAGATTCCGGTCTAAGTGTGCGAAAGGCAAAATGGGCGTTTTGGTCTTTTCCAATGCATGGGGATTTGTGCTAGTGGAATTGTGACATGTGGCTGCCTAGGGATAGTGACCCACCAAATTTGGGACACTTGTCCCTCACTGGAAGGTCATGGAAGCCTCCCCCATCGTCTCAATTATTTTAAAAATAGGGAGGATATCGGTGTTTGGAATGAAAAACACAGAAAATAGGGACAGAGTGATCGTGCTAACTAATCCCATTGAAGCCCTCAACCTTGGATGAGCACTGGTGAGTGGAGAAGGCAAAGTGAGGGTTGCGGTGGTCCTGCTATGACGATTGCCGTGGACGGTGGCCGGGAACCTTGGAGCAGAGGCTATCGTGAGGAAAACAGAGGATATTGTGAGGCCGTGACACTCAACTCACATGCAGGCATCATGATCTGTCAATTGTGATAGGAAAAGGGTTAGGGGGTTGAGTGAGTAGTGGTGGAGGCCACAGAAGAGGACGACGGTGAAGGTAGGATCATTAACCGCGCCTTTTCTGTTTTCAAATTGAATTTGGCAACTTGTGTTTTGGTGTTTGGCGATTGAAATGGATATTTGTATGAGGTCCCTGGAGGTCTTAGGAGGAGTTTGGGCCTGAAACCACGGCTAGAAGTGGCCAGAGTCATGAAAACAGATTGGGAGGAAAACAAGACCTGTGATCTCCATATGGAAGGTAAGATTGAGGCCTTAAGTTCATGATTTAAGGTTGTAGTCTGAATGGAAATGAGTAAATGACACTAGTGGGAGAAGAATGATCGAAATTGGATTGAAAAACGTTGGAAAGTAGCCGTGAATCGCGTGTGCCAGTTCGAACTGGTTCAGATCGGGTCTGTCTCAAGGTAGGAGACGAACAGTGGGCGCGTGGCTCCCACGCGCAGCCCCTTTGGACGGCGCGTGTGGGCGCGTGTCATGGATTTTGGAGAAGTTTCCAACACGACTTTCAAAGTATTCGATGTAACGAACATTTTAAGACTGGTTTCGAGTCGATCAGATATCGTTTCAACATGTTTAAGGATGTCCAAAGGTTTTAGGTCTTGGTTAAAAATAGTTCAAAAAATTAGGAAAATTATAGGGTTTTAGTATAATCATCGTGAAGTAGTTAGTGACATTGTTATGGGATTTGGACAGGTTTGGGAAAGCCAGTGATAGTGGATTAGCTGGGAAAGCATAGGTGCGCGCGTATTGAGGCGGCAACGCTAATGGTCTGTGAGTGGACTTTGCTTTCAAACTTATAATGCATACATAAATGTTTTTATAAGTTTTCTATACGTGATTCTATTATTATGATTATGATCTTGATGATTTACGGTTTTGTATGTATTTCGAGATATTTACGGAATTGCACGTTTTACTGCGATTTGATCATGGTTTTGATGATTTGAATTTGGGATTTGAAATATGATTTTTTTACAATAATTTATAGTGGGTTTTGGAAAAGTGATTTCAGGCTTGAAACCCTGTTCATGTGATTTCGATTAACGTGATTTCGATTTTGGAATCGAATTTCAGAAAAGTGATTCAGATTCAGTTTTTGGAGCTTGAAAGAGAATTTCTGGATTTGGGTTCTGGATGATGATTCCGGATGCTAGCTTACGGAATCATTATTGCGGATTCGGATATGGATTTTCTATGATTTTCACTTGGTTTTGGGTTTAAAGACCCGTTGAAAACTGATTTTGGGTTTGAAGACCCGAATATGGATGGATCTGGTTTTGAGTTTAAAGACTCGGTTGATTGACGGGGGAGGGCCCTGGATTGATATGTTTTGAGTTTAAAGACTCGGTTATTATGATATCCCTCGAGGCCTGTTGATTGTGTATTGAGTTTAAAGACTCGTTGATATCCCGGGAAGGCCTGATTATGCGCATGTGTTTTGAGTTTAAATACTCGGCGCACTTGAGATCCAGCAACTTGATTGATTGATGTTTTTCACTGGTTTTTCACTGGTTTTCAGATATTTTGGGCAGTGGCCAGGATGATTTGGATTTGATGAGTTTTTGGCTGAGTTCTCGTACTTCGATGAGGATTTATGATTTTGGGCTGAGGCCTTGGATTTGAGATACGGATTTGAGACAAAGAAATGATCCCGATTTCCATTGATGGTGATGAAATGGTTTTATGGAATGAGTTTTATGTGCATGCATTGTTTTTTTTTAAATGGAGGGTATAAATGTAATTTCTTATGAACTATTTTCTGAACTTATTGCTTATTTTTGTCCACTCACAGTCTTTTAGGTTTTTGATACCTTCCAGGTTTGATGCGGTGCGGGCTATTATTAGAGAGATGGAGACATCACACAAGCGATCCACAGTAGATTCTGCGCGCTCTGGAAAGTCCGGAAATTCTTGGACGGTTCGTTTGGGAATCCCTTGTCCAGCTTACGTGTTACGTGGAGGCTGGACGTCGGTTTAGTCTTCATGTCGCACGTAAGTTAGATGGGAGCATGGCTTAGCCCTTATTCCCGGGGGATTGTGGGGAGGCCGTGTCACCAATCCCCCCTGGATTAAGGGATGTGCCATGCTCCCGTCTAACCCACGTGCGACACGAAGGCCAGACACATGTCCAACCTGCATGTGACACGCATACCAGACAAGGGATTCCAGGTTAGCGCTCCAAAAACAATTTCCGGCTTCCCAGAGTGCGCAGAAACCACTGTGGATTGTGTGTGATGTCTCAGTCTCACCAACAACAGCCCGCACCACATCAACATGAAAGGAATCGAAAACCAGAAAAGACTGTAAGGACCGGTCCCAAATCCCCCGGGATTAACGTAGGACCCGCCTGATCCCGTCTGACATGACCATGGAAAATTCCGTCTCTAGCCCTCGCCGGGGCTATCATAGTGTGCCAGGATCGTAGGAGGAGGGGAGTGATGTCTCGTCTCTGCTACAGCCCGCATCCGCGATCAACCTGAAGGGAATTAAAACATTAAAAGTCGCGAGTGGACAAAAATATAATTTAATAAAAACATTTTCACATAAAGACATCTATGCCCTTCATAAATACATACGCATGCATTCAAAACCATTTATCAAACTTTCGTAAAAACCTTTGTCAAACATTTAGAAAACCTTTCAAGGGTTCATGCCCGACCCCATAAACAGTCATGACCCATAATTCCATTTGGGTCCTCGACCTGAAATCACAAACTCAAAACCATAAATCAATACATGGGAACTCAGCCCGAATCGTAAACCAACTGGACCCTCGAGCCGATCGTATAACTTAAATGGACCCTCGGTCCGATTTCTCGTCAGCAAAAATGGACTCCAAGTCCGATAGTTCGTAAATCAAATGGGTCTCATGCCCGATTTTATATTTCTAAATCCGAAACCCGTTCATTAAATCCACATTGAAAATGCAGTACGCAAAGGTACGACATAAAGCCGAAAACCTCGAAAAACGTGCAAATATGTCGATCCTAAGCTACCACAATTAAATGCACTCATGGCATCACAAAACATACATTAAAACAGTTATAAAACATTTATGCATGCATCAATTTCGAAAGAAAGGTCCACTCACAGACCGTCCGAAGCCGCGCCTAGATACGCTTGCCATAATCGTCTCCCGGGTCAATCATCACCTCCGGGATTCCCGAACCTGTCCAAATTCATTTAGAGGGTTACTAATAGCCTTATTAACCTCTCATTGAAGTCCCATAATTTTCCCGATTTTCTAACTATTTTTAAACGCGAACCTAAACCTACGGACAGCCCGAACTATATCGAAACGATGTCCGATTGACACGAAACCAGTCCCAAAATGTTCGTTACATCGAATAGAAGGTTACGTGTGTTGAACTCATCCCCAGAAACCCCGCCACGCGCTGCCACGCGCCGCCCTAAGGGCCCTGCGCGTGTGCTCACGCGTCGGTGAACAGTGCATCGTCCTCAGCGGGTGAACCGGTCCAGACCGCCGGTTCGGTCCATTCTCTGCAACTAGACCGGCGTGACCGGTCCAGGCCTCCTTCTCCCTTTTTTTTTTGCGTCCGTTTGCTTCCAAATCAATCCCTAAATTTCTATTTCAAGGTTTCCTATCCATTCAAATCCTTAAAATTAACTAAAACCGTCTAAAACCCAAAGTTCCAAAACTTGGTTCACGGTTCAAATTTCTCATTCGTCTTCCCACGGCTCCTCAGCCGTCAACCACCACCAAAACCCTCCCTAAACCATCCTAAAAATCTAATAAACTCAGACCAAACATCTAAAACCAACCATAATGGAAAAACCGAAATAAAAATGGAATTTGGGCAAACCGAGTACTCTTCCTTTCTCGGTCGTGCACGGCGGCCCAACCACCCCTGCCACCGTCCTCAACATCACCAGCCACCCTTCACTCTCCTGGTTCTCATTCAGGGTCATAAGGGTTGAAGGTTTGGATTTGGGGTGGAAGGGAAATCGGTTTGGGTTGTTTGGGAACAAGAAGATGAATGATCGATGAAGATGGGAGATGCATGAATGGGGAGGGTTGGCCAGTGGATGGGTGACACTTGTCACTCATCCATTGGTCCACTGAAAAGTAACTGGGCCGACAAAAGATAAAACTTCACGTTTTTCCACGTAAAATGTGTCGCCGTAAATAGTTCCCCGAAATTTCCGTGAACTGTAACTTTTCAGTCGAACGTCCGAATTCGACGTGCCGCCTGTCTATGGATTCGTATCATCGGGATCTACGTAACGGTCTTCGGTCCTCGGTCATCGGACCTCTCGCGTCAAAAGTCAACTTTTGGCCCAAATTACCAAAATGCCCTGGATTTCCGAACGTCATAACTTCTTCCTCGAACGTCGGAATCGAGCGTGCCACCTGTTTATAAACTCGTGACGTCACGAACTACATCACATTCATTGGCTAAAGTCCAATTGACCGTCCGAATGAAAAGTCAACGATTTGCCCATTCCAAGGGTAAAATCGTCATTTCGCCCGAACGTTCGTTAATCCTCGTCTAATCTCTGATTAGTCTCGCTAATCCGTCATTAAATCTTAATTAATCCCTTTAATTCGGGACGGGTCATCATAAAGACTGTGAGTGGACGAAAATAAATAAGTTTATAAAATATTTTGTAAAAAAAGACATTTATGCCCTCCACATCAAAACCAATGCATGCAATCAAAAAACATTTTGTTTTCAACATAAGAAAACCGTTTATAAAACCCAAATTATTATCCTTCCTCAAACCACTGGGCTTCAGCCCAAAACCATAAATCAAAACCAAGTCTGGGAACTTAGCCCAAAAATCAAAGATCCAAATCACGTGTAAAACCATAAATCCAATCATCGTGGCCACTGCCCAAAACATTTGAAAACCATATGAAAACCATCATGATATCACATAAATCCGAAACACATTTCCATCAATCAATCGAACATGCGGGATCTCATATCAACGAGTCTTTAAACTCAATATCAATCCAAGTCCTTGAACTTAATTAGGCGTTCCCGAGTAATCAAAGAGTATTTAAACTCACGAGTCTTTAAACTCAATAACAGGTCTCGTGGGAAATCAATAACCGAATCTTTATACTCACTAGTCTTTAAACTCAAATCACATATAAGGCCCTCCCCCGTCACAATCAATCACAGGGTCTTTAAACCCAAAATCAGATCCAGCAAATTCAATTCAAAACCATTTTATCAAATCCAAATCCATAAATCCATTTCCAAACCATATTCGAAATCATCATTTTGAAACCAGAATCCAAATCCAGAAATCCAACCAAAATCACATTTAAACTGAAATCTGAAATCATATTTTATTGAAATGGGTCTCATGCCCGAATTCACATTCAAACCCAATATCATATCATAAAATCCTTAACAAAACACAATATGGATAAACAGTATAAAATCATCCATCAAAATAATCATCAAAGCTTAACATAAACCATATTCTCAAAATACGTGCAATTACGTAAATCACATCGAAATACGTGAAATACAGAAATCATCAATACCATAATAATAAGCATAGAAATCATATATACAAAATATATAACACAGTTATGTATGCATTATAATTTAGAAAGAAAAGTCCACTCACAAACCAACCTTGTTGCCGTCTCGATACACGTGCAATATGCCTTTCCCGGCCAATCCATCATCACCGGAACTCCCAGCCATGTCCATATCACATTCTTAGGTTACTAACTACTTCAATAACCTTCCATTAAATCCCCGTAATTTTTCGGATTTTTAAACGTATTTAAACTAGCCGTTAAACCTTCAGACATCCCGAACTATATCGAAACGATGTTTGATCAACTCGAAACCAATCCCAAAATGTTTGTTATATCGAATATGTAAAATAACATGTTGAACACTTCTCCCAGATCCGCACCACGCGTCCTCATGCGCAGCCTAAAGGCACTGCGTGTGGGAGCCACGCGCCAGCTACTGTTCACCTTCAACCTCCAGTGAATCGGGTCCAGACCAGTCCATTGTAATCCGGTCCAGCCGAACCACCATAACCGGTTCTCCCTCGATTTCGAACCTTTTTCGATCATGCTAAGTTCTATAGCTTCATCCCAACAATCGATCTATCAAGCTAAAACTTGGAAAACAAGTCCGTCATTTACCATCTAAATCGAAGAACAAACCACCAATTTTCTACCGTCACGTTCTCACGACTCCGGCCACTGTTGGCCAGAATTCCAAGCTCGATCGACTCACTTCAACGTCTAGAAACTTACCTAAGCAACCAATTTGATCAAAAACACATAAATCATGGTTTTCCATTTTTGAATCGAAACAGGGCATTCGCTGGAAGTCATCCTTACCTCACAGTCGTTGCACCACCGTGGGCACCACCAGCATAGTCTCAACTCCTCCTTTCAATTTCCTTCACACATCACTAACAGATAATGAAGATCGAAGGGGTTTGTATAGATGGTTTCACGGTTTTCCCCTGTTTTTCTCCTTCTCGGCCTACATCCACCGATCACCATTTCAAACATCTTCATCTCTTTTAAAAACCATTTTGAGGCTGTGAATGAGGCTTCCACAGCCTTCCAGACAAGGGACAAGTGTCCTTGTCTGATTAGGCATAAATCCCAAAGCAAACAAATGACCAAAATACCCTTTAGGCTAAATTACCAAAATGCCCCTCAAATTTCAAGCCTCATAACTTCTCCATCGAACGTCGGAATCGAACGTGCCGCCTATCTACGAACTCGTGACGTCATGAACTACGTCATAATCATCGGCCAAAGTTCGTTTGACCGCTCGAGTCAAAAGTCAACGTTTTGTCCAATTCCAAGGGGTAAAACAGTCATTTCGCACCTTTCGTCCGAAATCACACGACTAATCACCGGTTAATCTCACTAATATTTCATTAGTCACTAATCTAATCTCAAAATTCAGGACAGGTTGTTACAACTGGTAGGCCGTACCACTCGGGAAAATAGAGCCTAGCTCTAGACGTCCGAGTGTGGATCGACTCAAAAGGACAGAGCCTAGCTGAGGATGTTTAAGTCATAGCCCAAATAACCGTCTTAGAAAAATAGAGCCTTGCTCTTTAGGTATGTGACTAATTAATCGATCAGAAAAATAGAGCCTGGCGTTGGATGTCTGAGCACCAATCATACCACATCTCGAGGAGGGTTGCCCAACCACCACAATCCAGACATATATCCAGCAATCACATCATAGATATCGAGAAAACACATATTTGTAACTCATATCAATTCATTAACCAAAACCATATCTTGAAATCCGAGCCTAAGCCCAAAATAAAATTTATGCAAGAACATCGAAAAATATGCCATCTAAATTTTCCATAAAATCGTCAAAACTCATATACAAATCCCCATCAATCAAATATTACCAAAATCATGTAGGAAATTCATATCGAGTCTAAAACCAATTCCAAAATTCAGTATAAACTTAGAACACGATATATATAAATTCCTCATAAAACGTACAAAAGAATAACTTCTGTAAGATCACCAAAAATCATATAAAATCATACACAAATCACCGTCAAGTAAATTACATAAGAAATCATGTAAAGCACATAAATATGCATGCATAAGAGTCTAGGGAAAAGTCCAGGCAGTCCGTTACCTACTTACTCATATTTCCGTAATTCCTGAAACCTCAATTCTTGAGCCAGGTTCCTAGTTATCGAGTTGTCCAACCCGCGAGTTTGACCCGGTTCTAAAACTCGCTATTTACATCCCCTTTTCACATTTTAATAACCCAAACATCTCTACTCAATCTCTGGAGTAAATGTATGGATTCAAAATCAGTTCATCTTACCTCAAAGTCATTGTTCGAGTTTCAAGCTTTCGGTCATGGAGTTCAATAGCATCTCCACGTCCAAAATCCTTCGTTCTTACCTTTGTAGGGTTGTATGAGCTCTAGGGATCTACGGGGACGTCGTGTTCCAAGTTTCCTGGCCCAGAAATGGAAACGCAATTCATAAGCTCACGGGTTCCCCAGTTTTCTTCCATTATTTCCCCCTTTCCTACTAGGCTTCCTCTGATTTTCTCATTATCTACTTCCTTTTTTAATTCCTCTCATTCTCCCATTCTCCTTTTCCTGATTCTCCCCATCTTCTTTCTAGTTTCACTCTTTTGGCCATCACCTTCTTGGTGTACGACCATCCTCCATCGAAGAACACCCAAAACAACACACATAATATTAAGTGATAAGTCGGTGGGGGAAGAAAATATCAGGTCTTTCTAGACCCTTGTCAACATCCAATCATATCTCATTGTAAAATTACCAATTTACCCCTGATGCCAAAATTACCAAAACACCCTTGATCATTTTTAACCTATATCGAAACCATTCAACCTCTGATAGCGTGTCACTTGTCTATAGACTCAGGAGTCTGTGACCTTTGTAACGGTTTTTTTAGAGTGTTCCAACAAATACATGGGTTAAAAAGTCAATGTTTGCCCTTCCAAGGGAAAAATCTCCATTTCCATTTAATTTTTCAAAATTCCACCTTTCTAGAATTTCTGGGTCATTACAACCTACCACCTTAAAGAAATTTCATCCTCGAAATTTTAAACCACTAGTTAGGATAGAATCGAGAATTACCTTATATACAGGGTTTAACTTTACCACAATAACTAATTATACCAATAGGTTTCCCAACTGGGAATAACTTCTGGGAAACATATCTAGTCTTATCTCCATACTCATATTAGACAACTGAATTTCTTAAAAGTTAATAAATAATCAACTCTAGAATCTCGTATACTTTAACTAAATCACACAAGTAATCTCCAAATTGTCATGATAGTACCAAACATAACTTTTGAGCTATATCATATATTAAATTGCCATGAACAAGTAATTGCAATCCTCATAATATAAAATCAAACAATATTAGTAATCGAAAAAATATAAAGAAACATCGGATCATGAAAAGATTCATACTGGTGCAACCTTTTTCTCAAGGTTCGAAAATCAAATAACATAATCAAGCTAATCTCGGGAGCTTCACGAATCAACATCCGAGTCATACCCATGCGTTTATCATCCACTAATGCACACAAGCCTCATACCCAGGTGATAGAAGTTTTATTGAACAAAAAATTCTAATAAATAACTCTAGAGTGATACTTTGCAAGTGCACAAAATTTTATGACGGAGTATAGTAGGTTTGCAAAAGGTCGATCCCTCGAGGACTTGTTTCAATGATTCCACTTTAGCTTGGTACTCAAGTAATTCAGTTTTTAAAGTAAATGCGATAGGGGGTTTGAGATTTCTTTTTTACACGAAATTAAAGTGCAAAATAGAATATGAAGTGATGAAATCTTGATCGATTTTAGTTCGATTGATTAAAGCAAATTAGGGCATACTATCCACCATTACCAAGTATAGTTCCCCTTAGATTTACTTGGCCTAATTACTATGCATGTCCTAAATTAAGTGCCCGTGCAGGGGTTCGACTAAGGCCCACCCCACACCTATTATCCTCTCTTAATTTGCATGTTTTATGCGAGGTGTCCACTGTAAAATTTCTATCATCGATGGTGTGTGATAATGCATGAAATACAAAGAGGATTTAATGACACTACACTAACCCTAGAAAAGTGATGTGCAGTTCTAGGTTGTCATGAGTTTAGATTACTAATAAGATTCCCCTTCTTAAACGCGATGCTACAAATTGCATGATGATATGATAGTCCATCAAGTAATTATGTCAACAATTATACACAAACAAGGTAGCAAAGCATATAAGTGTAAATTGAGTTCATGAAGCACAGTAATCCAACAAATTCAGTATACAAAATAATTACAGTCAACAACCAAAAATCTAAGTACGAACTAACATGGCTAGGACTTCAAGCAACTCCAATCGTATAGGAAACTACTCACACATGCTTAGACTAATAAACATTGTAAAAGAGTTCATAAAAACGTAAAATGCCTAAGGAAATCGAAAACATAAATACAAACAAGCAGTGAGGTGCAAGGAAAGAGGCAAAAACACGACTTATTCTCCCAAGCTTCATAAAAAAACCTTACAACAAAACTGAATGGAAAAATGCAAGAACTTTATTGAATGCGACAAAGAAAACTTAAAACAATATCTAAGTGGTGGAACTCTAATTTTACTAAATAAAAAACTATTTACAAGGAGGTATTAATCCTATAAAACATAGGAGAGATTTCCATAGAAACTCCTTGTAAACTTTGGATTGGGACACACGTTCTGCTTTGAATGGAAGATCAAATCCGAATGTGATGAAGAATGGGCTTTCTTTGGCAGTAAGAAACAAATATAAGTTCTCTGATTTATCTCCAATCTTTAAGGGACTTATCCTGCTGAAAATAGGGAAAGATAAGTTGATCAATCCCTTAAATCTTTGACTTGGATAGCTAGCATACGCTCAAAATGGTCCACACTTATTCCAAGTATGAACATAAGAATATATCGGCCAAGGAAAGGGGCAAGAAGCTTCTTAGATGATCTTGGTTGATTTTATTGCATAAATGACATGGATTTGACACCTGTAGATGATCTCCTGATCTCATCTAAGACATTGGAAAGTGCAGGAACAAGGCGAAGGCCCCAAGTGAACCCAAAATCGGCCTAGGCATGGGCAATTTCTTGAAAGTACTCTGATCGAGGCACCAATAGTGCGCTTGGAAAGATTAGGGAATTTATGTCCTAAGCGCATATAAAGGGCCTAAAAATATGGTCATTATGTTGTCAGAATGGAGAGGCCAAAAGTTGGCCCTACTTTCCCTTGGTGTAGTTCAGGCCAGAAATGGGGCTCCAGAGGTGCCAAGTTTTCAAAGTGTGTCAACCAAGGCACCAATAGTGCGCTTGGAGAGCTTATTCGATGTAGGTCACGAGTGTCCAAAGAAGGCCTGACAATATGCATGGGAAGGCATGAAAATGAGGGCTCAAAAAGCGGTAACAAGGCCTTGGCACGCACCGGGGCTCAACGGAAGGCACGCGGAGTGCATCCAAGGGCTGGCCCATGAGTAGGTCCAGGGCTAGGATTTGAGCTCGGTAGGTGCCAGGAGCACGGCCAGGGGCTTGGGTAAGAGCCTAGGGCTAGTTTTGGGCCCGTTTATTTATTTTAGCTCGGATTTCACTCGTTCTTTTTGCATTAGCTTTAGGATTGACCCTACATTCATAATATGTACAAGTCTCACAAAACATATCAGTTTCTCCTATTGATTGAAAAAGTATAATCAAAAGACAAGTAAAAGGGATAAGGAATGACGTTGAGACAATGCATAGATAATGACATATCAAATACCCACAAACCTATCATTTTCTAGTCCCTAGCAAAACAGAAAATAAAAGACTTGACTTTATTAAGGTAAGCATTTAAACCCCTAAGTTCACCTAGTAAGAAGAGTTGTGTCTCTTAAGGGTTATAGTAGTACGATACCCATAAACGCTTGACTTAAACACAAAGAATGCTAGAAATCATACATCAAAAAATTAATAGGGATCAAGAACAGAGAACAAGCTTCACAAGATCAAGAAACATGCCATAACCATGAGCTTCATGTGTCATGTGTTTGTACCAATATTTCAAATGGTTAAGCTAGAAAACAATGTCATCTAAACACCCTAGAAAGATTTCTCCTCGACTCTAATCCTCACTAGGCATCACTTAATGCACACATGAATCCTTGGCCTTTCACTCAACAAGCATATGCGACGAGTTTATGTAAAGGGAATCAAAGTTAATCACATATGAATTTCAATGAAGAATGACACTTTATGATAATAAGGATCTCATGAAGGAATTAACGTTTAAGAACAAAAATACATACCTTTAATCGTCAATATGATTGTCCATAAGATCAAATTGGTCATGGCCATGGGTTGTATTTGGGCTAGGCTCGTAGGCTAAAGAAAGAAGGATAGGATTCAAAAACTTGAACTGTGCCAAGACATGAGAAGTCATGACTTAAATGTTGGTGCTTCTGACTTTCCTTGCTTGAGAGCCACGACATTTGGGCCTTGCATTGAGGTACTTAGCTTGGCTCAGTTCCAATTTCTTGTTCTTTTTTTTTCTTTCTTTTTTTTTTCTTTTCTTAATCGCAAATTTTGTCGTTTGTCTTTTTCTTTTCTATCTTTCCTTTTGAGTTCAAGAATGAACTTGATACACTTTTTTCTTCTTCTTATGAACTGAGCTGAGATCATGCAATAACTTCCTCACTTTGCAATAATCTTCCAATTTCGAGCATTACTCCAATCATATGAGTATAGGTAGTAGAAAACATCAACACATTCCATTTCCACCATAAATCCCATTTGACGCAACCTTGACATGAGCTTAGATTACAAGGTATGACCATAATGAAGGGATCAAAACTTGGGTAGGTTGTTGTGTATGTGAAGAACAAAACGGCGAGTGTTTGGCTTCAAAGAGACTTAGGGAGCATGCAAGTGGGAAAAACATGGCATTTAGAAGTTTAAACACACATTGCCTATATAATCTCTTACAAACAATTACTCATTGACTTAAGAGCATATATAAAGTGAGGTTCTTTAAACCTTAATGCAAAAACATAATGAGATCATGCAAATTGAACAAAAGTGAAGAGTGTTTAAGAGTAGAAACAAATAGATCACTCAGAAAGAATAGCAATTAGTCTCACAAGGTAGTCACCACTAATTTTCAAGGGTTACTCATTTCTATTTCTTTGGTTGCTTAATCACTTAATCATGGAATTTTGAAGTGCAAGTGTGAATTCAATGAAAATGGCAATGGTTCTTAAAAAGTACAAGAAATTTTCATGTTATATCCATTCCTATTAACTTATTTAAGCACAAAAGCTAGCATTGACACACAAAAAACAACAAACTACCTCAAAACAGAAAACTGGAAAATAAAAACAGAAAACTAGTTTGTGTACCCCAAGACATGCATTTTTTCATAGAATTTTAAAGTCCATACCCCCAAACCTAAATGAGACATTGTTCTCAATGTTGCAAGAAAAAAGTAAGACAAGTGAATGAAAGTATGGAAGGCCTTAAGGAGAAAAGCGAAGACAAAGAAAAAGGAAACAAAGTAGGGCTAGGTTGCCTCATAGGAGCACTTGATTTAATGTCTAGGCAAGACGGGACATGCTTCTTATGTGAGGGCCTTCAGTTGGTTCACGGGCGCCTCAAGTGAAATAGGAGAGGTCTCATAGTAAGGCTTAAGCTTATGCATATTTCCCTCGAACGGTTCCTTCTTAATGGGATGTTGAATCTCATGGCACCATGAAAGAACACGTTAGTTATAACAAAGGGGCCAGGCCATCTAGATCTCAACTTACAAGGGAATAACTTGAGGCAAGAATTGAAGAGCATGACATGTTGGCCGACTTCGAAATGCTTCCTTTGAACATGCTGGTCGGGATAGGCCTTGGTATTCTCCTTGTAAATTTTAGCACTCTCGTATGCCTCATTGTGAAGTTCATCTAGTTCGCTAAGTTGCAACTTGCAGTGAAGTCCTGTAGCATATAGGTCCATGTTCATTAGCTTAACGACCCAGAAAGCCTTGTGCTCAAGCTCTACGAGCAAGTGGCACCCTTTACCAAAAACCAGCCAAAATGGGGACATTCTAATAGGTGTTTTGTACGTTGTCCTATAGGTCCAAAGTGTATCGTTTAGCCTACATGACCAATCCTTTCGGTTGGGATGGATAGTCTTCTCAAGTATAGTCTTGATCTCTCGATTGGACACTTCATCTTAACCACTTGTTTGAGGGTGGTAAGGGGTAGACACTCGATGAGTGACACCATACTTCTTAAGCAAGGACTCAAATAATTGATTGTCAAATTGTGTTCCTCCATCACTTATAATGGCCCAAGGTGCACCAAACCTAGCTAAAATATGATTTTGAACAAAATTCACAGCTAACTTAGCATCATTAGTCTCAATGGCAAGTGCCTCAACCCATTTAGATACATAGTCCACAACAAGCATTATGTAAATATTTCCAAAATAGTTCAGGAAAGGCCCTATGAAATCAATGCCCCAAATATCAAAATTTTAACGACTAAAATTGGGTTCAAGGGCATTTGATTCCTAAGGCCAATGTTACCTTGTCGTTGACACAAATCACAAGTAAGCACAAACTCATAGGCATCCTTGAAAAGTGTTTACCACTAAAATCCACATTGAAGGACCTTGTGTGTTGTCTTCTTAGCCCCAATGTGACCTCCACATGCCAAACTATGACAAAACTCAAGGATAAAATGTACCTTATGACCAAGAACACATCGACAAATGATTTGATATGGGCAATGTTTCCAAAGGTAAGGTTCGTCCCAAACAAAGTACTTGCCTTGTTTGGCAAGCTTATGATTTTGGTACCTGCTTAATGACATAGGAATATTTTTAGTAATAATAAAGTTAATCAAATCTGTGTACCATGTATTAATTGCACAAATGCTGAAAGTTGCTCGTCGGGGAATGTCTCTTACAAAGGGAGCTTATCCACTTCTTCATTGGAGCCATGAATGAGATGGCTCATGTGATCAGCAACTATGTTCTCACTCCCTTTCTTATCCCACATCTCCAAGTCAAATTCCTGAAGAAGAAGCATCCATCACAACAATTGGGGCTTGGCATCCTTCTTGCTTAACAAGTTCTTCAATGTTGCGTGATCCATATAGATGATGACCTTTGTTTAAATCACGTAGGATCAAAGCTTCTCTAAGGAAAAGATGATAGTAAGTAGTTCCTTTTATGTGGTTGAGCAGTTCAACTGAGTTTCATTCAAGGCCCGACTTGCATAGTAAATGACATGAGGAAGCCTGTCGATGCATTGTCCCAAAACAACACCATCACACATGAGTTTGAATTGAAGTCCCATTTAGGAGGCATGATGATGAGGGAGGTTGTGTGCTTGGCTTTCAAGGTGTCAAAGGCTTCTCGACATTCCTTATTGAAACTAAACACAACATCCTTTGCAAGCAATGCACACATAGGCCTTGAGATCTTAGAAAAATCCGTGATGAACCTTCTGTAGAATCTCAGGTGACCTAAGAAGGATCCTACCTCTTTGACAGTGGTTGGGTATGGAAATCTCTCAAAAAAATCCAACTTAGCTTTGTCCACTTCAATTCCTCTAGTAGAAATCACATGGCGCAAGAAAATTCCTTGTTTGACAATGAAGTGGCACTTCTCCCAATTCAACACAAGGTTACTTTCCTGAATCTTGTAAGTACCCGGGAAAGTTTTGCTAAGCAAAGCTTAAAGGAGGGCCCAAATACTGAGAAGTCATTCATGAAGACCTCAATGATGTCCTCAATCATCTCTGAGAGGATACTCATCATACATCGTTGACAAATGGCTTGTGCATTGAATAGGCCAAATGGCATCCTCCGTAAGAAAAAGGTACCATATGGGCAGGTGAATATCATTTTTTCTTGATCCTTCGGGCAATAGGAATCTGGTTATACCCATAATACCCATCTAGGAAGCAATAGTGTGAATGACCTGCCAAACGCTCAAGCATTTGGTCAATGAATGACAAAGGGAAGTGATCCTTGTAGGTTGTAGTGTTGAGTTTTCTATAATCGATGTATACTTTCTAACCATTTTGGATCATGTGAGGTATAAGCTTATCTTGCTCATTCTTAACGACTGTAATCCCACTTTTCTTTGGCACAACTTGTATCGGACTAACCCACTTTGAATCACTAATGGGATAGATGATTCCCACATCCAAGAGTTTCAGAACTTTCTTTTTAACAACTTCCTTCATAGGTGGGTTCAACCTTCTTTGTGCCTCTCAGGAGGGCTTAGAATCAGCTTCAAGGAGGATCCTTTGCATGTACTTTGTTGGACTAATGCCTTTAATGTCAGCAATAGTCCAACTTATGGTAGTGTGATGGGTGTGAAGGACTTGGAAAAGCTTATCTTCCTCGTCTTGGCTCAAGTTCGTAGCAATGATAACCAGGAAGGTTTGGTTACTGCCAAGATAGACATATTTGAGATGGTTTAAAAGTAGTTTAAGCTCAAGGACTGGAGGTGAGACATTGGAAGACAAGAGCTTTGTGGTGTTGAGGGGCAAGGCTTCAAAGGTTTCCTTTGGTGGGCTCACGAATGGCATAGTGTTTAAATACAAGTGCTCAGCCATGAGATTGGGTTTAAGGGGGTCCTCGAGTTTAGGGGCAATGGTGATGGATTTTTCTAGATCATCACACAAACATGCTTGAGTTAGGTTCTCTTTTAGAAGCATGTCGAGAGTGTTTAGGGGAAATTCAATGATACGTTCTGTAGGGTATTGAATTGTATCATGGATAGAAAAAGTATGAAATTTGTCAAAAACCTAAATAGATACCTTCCCATTCTTCACATCAATGAGCCACTCGGCTATGGCTAGCAAGGGACTTCCAAAAATCAGTGGGGGCTCCTCATTCTTGTCAATTCTATTCATCTTCAAGACATAGAAATCATCCGGAATGAATGTGTCTCCAATTTAGACCAATACGTCCTCAAGTACACCTACAAGGTTAGAAACAGAAGTATTTGCCAATATAACACATAAGTGTGTTGTTTTGATCTCACATAGGTCCAAAAGACTTGAAAATGTGAAAGGGCATTATGTTGATGGATGCCCTTGTGTCACATAGGCAATGCTCAAACTGTTTGGACCGAATGACGCAAGGAAGTGAAGGAGTCCCAGGATCATTGGCCTTTTGGGGCATTGGCATTAGGGTTGTCGTGCATGCCTTAGGGAGTTCCACTACATGTGTAGAGCTAAACCCTCATCATCTAGAAACTATATCCTTGATCAACTTCACAAAGATAGGCATGTGCTTAAGGATACTTGAGAAGGGAAGCGTGATTTGAAGCTTTTGCAACATGCTAATGATCTCATGCTTGAATTCTGCCTTGTTTTTGTTCTGATTTTGGAACCTGCGAGGAAAGGGATAAGAGACATTTCCTCAAAAGATACCTTCTCAGATATTTTATGAGAATTGGATCGAGATTTTGGGTTAGAAGTTCCAGCATGTTTCTGGGGTACTGCTGAGGTGGTCAGGGTCTGAATTGGGTCTAGGGTCTTGCCTTGTGTAGGTAGGTCAATATGTTTGTTGTTAGGCATAACTAGACCAAGGACTTTGTCTTGTGGTCCTTCCCTGTGTCCTTAGTCATGTGGCTGAGCCAATTGAAGGGCCTTTCCCAAGAACAGAGGAGGGGACATCATGCTAGGTTGTGTGCATGGGGGAGTTGAAAAGTCCTGTCTTGTTTACAGCATTCCATACGGTTGAGCTACTGGAACTTGAAGGATTGACCTTGAGTATTGAGGAGTTGGGGCTCTAATTGATTCTTGCTTATGTGGGGTTTAAGTTGGGCTAGGAAGTTCAATGCCACTCTAAAGGGTGATTACATTGGTCGTGGGGCCATGAGGTCCTTTTGGATTTACCCTAACTTGACTAAGGAACTTACCTGGTTCTCTTTGTTTGAGTTGGTTGGAAATCTATCCAAGTTGTATCTCCAAGTTCATAATGACATTATGTGTCTGTGCTTTATGGTTACTAGTCTCATTTATGAAAGCATTGGTTTATGCTTGATAGTTTCTGGATTCATTCATGAAATCCGTGGTGGTTTGTGCCATAGCTGCTAGGGCCTCTTTCCATGACTTACTCGTAGAATCATTACATGTGGAAGTTCGTTGTACGTGCATAGGTGGGGTTGGAGGTTGTGGTTGCTGGAATCGTAGGGGAGGCATGGGATTGGCAACGTTTTGGCTGTTGTTCCATCTCAAGTTCAGATGGTTCTTCCATCTCAGATTGTATGAGTTAGAATATTGATCATTCAGGGGCCTCGAAGCATTGTAACCTCCCACGAAGTTGGCATCTCCCACAAGAGGGCATTCATTAGAGGAATGGCCATGATTTGAATAAACATCACAAACCAAGATTCCCTTAGCCTTTTCATTACACGGTTGCTTAACTAATAATGTGAGGCGGGTAATGGAACTATGCTTATCACCAGGCTCAGCCAAGGATCTAGAGGAGTGCCCTCTGTAACTGAATTGCTTTTCCCTTTGGTCTATGTTCTCAAAGGGTACACGTGCCTCGGTTGCAATTCCATCTAATATCCCCCGGGATTGAGAGTTAACCATAGTATGGTCGTCAGTCCTTGGTCCTCCATAAAAGTACATCATTAGATGATGATCCTCAATGTTATGGCGAGGACATGCTCTAAGCATCCCATTAAACTGTTCCAAATATTCATAAAAAACCTCATCATGTTGTCTAAGGTTCATTTTCTTAGCTTTATATTCATTGGTTTTCTCAATAGTGTAGTATTGGGCGAGGAACAAAATGGTTAAGTCCCTCCATATGTGTATGAAGGTGGGTGCCAATGAGTAGAGCCAAGCCTTGGCTCGGTCCTTCGGTTAAAAGTAGAACAACCTTAACTGTATTTCATTCTCATTCATTCCATTGATGTGAAGAGTAGAACGTACATGGAGAAACTCCTTGATATGAAGATGAGGGTCTTCACTCAAAAGTCCATGGAATGTTGGCAACATGTGGATGGTCTCGGACTTGAGCTCGAAGTTTTCCACAGTGTTAAAGGGGACATGCAGATCTTGGATTAGACATACATGGGATTGGAGGTAGAGAGCCGTGGACTGAAGACGTCCAAGAGGAGGGACTTGAAATGATCCGTGAAGGGGAGGTGGAACTTGAGCTGAGAGCTTGAATAGATCCGTCCAATAGGGTCATAAACAAGTACCTACAAATAAAATAACTAAGTTACTCAATTCCAAACTATATGGACATCGTTAAGGGACAAGTGCCCAGCAACGACGCTAAAAATATGATAGAAGTTTTATTGAACAAAGAATTCAGAACAATAACTCTAAAGTGATACTTTGCAAGTGCACAAAATCGTATGACATAGTATAGTATGTTTGCAAAGGTAGATCCCTCGAGGACTTGTTTCAACGTGATTCCACTTTATCTTGGCACTCAAGTAACTCAGTTTCTAAAGTAAATACGATAGGGGGTTTTCAGATTTATTTTTGTCAAGAAATAAAGTGCAAAACAGAATGTGAAGTGATGAAAGCATGATTGATTTTAGTTCGATTGATTAAAGTGAATTAGGGTCTAATATCCACCATTACCAATTATAGTTCTCCTTAGATTTCCTTGGCCTAATTACTATGAATGTTCTGAATTAAGTGCTCATGCAGGGGTCTGACTAAGGCCCACCCCACACCTACTATCCTGTCTTAATTTGAATTTTTTAAGTGTGATGTCCACTGTAAAACGTCTATCATCGATGATGCGTGATAATGCGTGAAACACAAAGAGGATTTAATGACACTACACTAACCCTAGAAAAGTGATGTGTAGTTCTAGGTTGTCATGAGTTTAGATTATGAATAAGATTCCCCCTCTTAAATGCAATGCTACAAATTGCAAGATGATATGATGGTCTATCAAGCAATTACATCACCAATTATACACAAACAAGGTAGCTAATCTTATAAGTGTAAATTGAGTTCATGAAGCACAATAATTCAACAAATTCAGTATACATAATAATCACAGTCAAGAGCTAGATATCTAAGTAGGAACTAACATGGCTAGGGCTTCAAGCAACCTCAATCTTAAAGGAAACTACTCACCCATGCTTAGATTAATAAACACTGTAAAAGAGAGCATAAAACGTTAAGAGATTAAAGGAATCAAAAACACAAATACAAACGAGCAGTGAGGCGTAGAAAAAGAGGCACAAACACGTCTTCTTATCTGAAGCTTCACGGAAAAACCTTGGAAAAAGCTGAATGGAAAAGTGCAAGAACTTTATTGAATGCTGCAGAGAAAACTTAAAACAATGTCTAGGTGGTGGAACTCTAATTTTTCTAAATAAAAGGCTATTTATAGGGAGGCATGAATCCTTTAATATATAGGTGAGATTTCGGCAGGAACTCCTTGTAAACTTTGGATTAGGAAACATGTTCTGCTTTGAGTGGAAGATCAAATCTGAATGTGATGAGGAATGGGTTTTCATTGGTGGAAAGAAACAAAGATAAGTGCTCTGATTTAACTTCAATCTTTAAGGGACTTATCATGCTAAACCTAGGGAAAGATAAGCTGATCAATCCTTTAAATCTTGGACTTGGACAGCTGGCATACGCTGGGATTGGCCCACATTTATTCCAAGTGTGAACACAAGCCTATGTCAGCCAAGGAAAGGGGCAGGGAGCTTCTTGGATAATCTTGGTTGATCCTGGGGATGTGTTCACTCAGATGTGACTAATCCCAGGGGTTGAGCCTATATATGTTTGATCCCGAGAATGTGACTTGTTGGTTGCCTACGCATAGTGCCCATATGATTGATTATGCATTTGTGAGTAGTGATGATGTTGTGGCTGATGTCTATGCACTTGTGAGTAGTGCTGATGTGATACTGTCATATTGTGATTGATGTCTATGCACTTGTGAGTAGTGCTGATGTGATATTGTGATATTGTGATTGATGTTTATGCACTTGTTAGTAGTGCTGATGTGATACTGGATATTACGATTGATGTTTATGCACTTATGAGTTGTGTTGTTTGATTATTGTGCTTGATATTTGAGTACTGGTGATGAGTACTGTTGTTGATGGTCCTTGTGACTGGTTTGATGTTGATGATTATGTTCAGATGGTTTTCTATGTGATTTGGCTTGAGAGCTGGTTGTTCATATGTTTTACTCTATGCATGCATGTTTTATAATTAGAGGGTAAAAGAGTTCATTTTGAAATGTATTTTGAAATGATGTTATTTTTATCCACTCACACCTTTAATGTTTTTTATGACCCTCCAGGCCATGGCACGAAGATTGGGGGCTGATCGAGAGGCGGAGGCATTAGTGGGAATTTGTGTGACTATCCCTTGTCTAGCAAGTGCTAGGGTGTTTTTGGAATTTCAGTTGACTTGTCAGACGGGAGCAGAACCAGACACGGTTATCAAAGTCCTTTTTGGACGGGTCCTGTCAAGTATCCTTAAGTATTCATCTTCAATTCACACAAAACTTTAACTTAGCACCAAATTAAACATAACTAAACTTGGGTCTGCAACTATAACTTGAGTTCCTCTTGAATTCCTATTCATTACTTAAAATTATACTCAACGTTTTCACTTTCCAACTTCTTTCCGAACTATAGTTCTCAATTCCAACTTTTTTTTAGTCGTAGTCCTATTTCCTATTCCATAATACCAATGGCTTTCCATACATAAGGAATTGTTGTCAATAATCACTCTTTATTTAAACACAAAGCTTTTAGAAGGTGCTAATGTACCTGTTTCCTCAATTCCAAGCTCATGACCAAACACTCAAAATTAAGGGCATACAGGTTCTCCACCTTCATTTTTTATCCTTCCCTTTTCCATAATTTCTAAACCAGATAATCCTTCTATTATGTTTTCCCAAATTTGTACAGTCCTCTAGCAATGCTAATATGTAAAACCTTTCTGAAACACTTCTACACATTCTGCCAAAACCCAAATTAAATCTTTGGATTTCTATTAATCACAATTGACCCCACAATTTCATATATTCTCTTAGTCTCATCAATCAACCTTTCACATATTATTCTATGTGAACATTTTTTCTTACCGGTAAGAGGTAGACTAACTTATAAATCCATCTACAATTATCTAGACCATATCATAACTTCCCTGGATTTTTGGAAGTTGGAAATACAAATTGTTATCGTTAAGTGAACCCCACGGCTACTCAGGGACCACAACATTTGCCCAATTCTACTCAGCTTCCACTACTTCGTTATTTGCCTATTGGCATAACATGATATTTCCCCATCAACTCTGCCATCTATCTATTCAAGCTGGCTTACTAATAGCGTTTCTCGTGAGTGATAATACTCTTTAGTTCTTCCCAAAAACATCATGTATGTTGGAACATAGAATTCACAAGTGATCTACTCAAAATATTGTCCACTCCACAAAATTTCTTTGGACAATACTCAATAATACACTCACTGTTCAATTTCACTCACCCTTATTTCCTTGAATTTAGGTCCCTTAGATTCTCTAAATGCAGAAATACTTTGAACTCTTATGGTTCGTAAAGTATTGTACCTTATCCAAAGAATCAGACCTTCAAACCTTTAACCACTGTTACTAGTTCCAAGCCTTATGTAGAATCCTCTAACTCACAGGGTTTTAATGATCACATATGTAACAACCTTTTTATCTCCAAACCTCCATAGTTTATAGACATATAAGCATACAACAAAACATAAACGAACAAACAGTTAAGTCTCAAGTCTCAAATCACAAGTCATTAACCATGAGACCACAAAAACCATCACACACTCTTAAACAATATTTATGGCCCTCAACATCAAGGAATCTAAGCATTTACCTCATGGTCACCTTCAATAACTTCACACACTCTAGTCAACAGAGCACAAGTAACAGTGTACTCATGCCTCAATTACGACACAATTCCTTCTGAGGCTTAATATCCAATCCGAGAACGATTTGGTACACGGGGTTTTGTTTCTTTCGAATTTCCCTATATCAAGAACTTTCCTCTTTACACCCATTTTCAACATCCTTGTCAACAAAACAACAAAGTTGTAATCCTACATAACTTTCCTACATTATTCCGCCAACCCCAAAACGTCTTAACTGGTATTACATATCTCAAGGAATGACCCTTGTCAACCAAAACTAACACATATTGAATGTTCACACAACATATCCCCTTATTAGTATAATGATGCTTATCACAACCCAATTCAAAAACAGTCAAATACCCTTAAATTTGTAAACGTTTACTAGGGTATTATCACTAAGTACTCACAATGACTTTATCCCAACTGAAGGATCATTTCCTTACTCAACTTATGATATCCATATCACAGTTAAATTTCTGAAAAGTATCTAACCTTTCTCAATCACTTACCCAAGGCAGGGGGTATTTATCTCATACTTATCACCCTTTTTGAACTGCATAAAATCAACAAACAATCTTACTTATGTTCTTAGAAACTAGAATTACTTGGCCCGTACTAGCACCTCGAGTTCCACCACGAACCCATTATCAATATTCAAACTATAACAATACTTCTACATTCCAATATCTCGACTTATATCCAACCTACTGGATTCAAATTCAATATTCCTAATCCATACCATTTCTAATATGCTTAATTGTCAACCAAAATGTCACTACACGTGTCAAATCCAACATAAGGCCTTTCATTAATTTAAATCTCAAACACTTATTATAACTGAGGAAACTTATTCCTTTCTCACATTCGGGTCCAACATACCGAAAAATACACTGGCTTTCACTACTGAGCTCACTTACTACTGGGACCTACTCAAATTTCATACTATTTAACTAATAATGGAAATCCACTTCCAGCCCTATAACTATCCTGGGCTCCACTACTCGTCTAACTACAAGGCCGTGTAGGAGGCTAATATCTTGGAGGCATGGCAGTTGCAAGCACAACTCAAACCTAAGCTCTGATACCAAGTTGATAGGACCTGACCCTAAAACACCTTGACAATCACACCCGGGCCCTGCTCTCATTTGACAAGTAACCCAAACTACCAAAATTTCCCCTAACACTCGCCAGACAAGGAATACGCATACTCTTCACTCGTTCATACCTCCTCCTCTTGAGTAGCATCGATTTACATGCAACGACCTTGGAGGGTTTCAAAACCAAGAAAACGTGTGAGTGGATATAAAAACTATGCCATTTTTAGTCATAGATGACACTGATTCGATGATAGTTTGTATTAAAACTGTCATCTATAATCACCTAAAAGTATCGTCTATTGGATAATATATTGGGAACTAATAGACAACACTTTTTAACAAAAGTTTCGTCTATTCAAGTACATGGGAAGGAGGGGAATGAAATTTTTCCCAAAACTTGAAAGTGGCAAACGAAATTGTAAAACATGCTCAGCACTATTCATCACTAAAAAAACTTGAAGAGGCCTAATACATCGTGAAGGAACGATTGAGGAAGAAGAATGAGCGATCTAGGGTTTGGTTCGTCTTGCCCAAGCTGGTTCTTCATTCTCAGTTTAATGCTTTCTGCATCATCATTCGCTAAACCCAAGTATGAGTTTTGTCTTGCCCAAGCTGATCATCTCGCCCAAACTTGTCGATCTCCCTGAACAAAACAATTTTGTTTCACTCGACCTGCATCGTTGTCGATTCACTCGACGCACTAACTTTTATCGCGGAGAGAAGTTGAGCTCTAGCGCATAGAATTGAAGAATTGGACGGTGAGCTTCTCTTTGGCCAGTGAGTGTGTGCTTGGTTTTGTTTTCCTGGTGGATTTTTCCTGTTGGTTTTTGGAGAAACACAGCTAGGACACCAAATTTTACGTTTTCAAGACCGGTTTCAGTAATTTTCCACATTTTTATTTTCTTTGGTTTCGTCTTTGATAGAGATTTTACCAAGCACAAAAGATGTACTAGGCAAAACCTCTACGTGTAATAAACTTTGCAAGCGCACAAGACGTATAGGTAGTAAAGATGCAAGCAAAGGTCGATCCCACGAAGACTTGCTCAACAATATCCAATTCGTTTTAACTCAATTGACTTAAGTGGAGTAATTAAAATACAATGGGGGGTTTGTTACGTTTTATGAATGAAATAAATTAACTAATAATAACTAACTAAGTCGAGCTAGGGTTTCTATCCACCTTTACCAATTATAGTTCCGTTAGATTTCGTTGATTAGATTACTATGCATGTATCTGAATTAAGTGCCCGTGCAGGGTTCCGGCTAAGGTTCACCCCACACATATTATCTTCTCTTAGATTGCATGTTTAAGCGTGATGTGTCCGCTCTTAAACAACTATTACCGATGGTGCGTGATAATGCATGAAACATAAAGAAGATTTAATGACACTACACTATCCCTAGAAAAGTGATGTGCAGACTTAGGAAGTCATGAGTTGCAATTACGAATAAGATTCCCCCTCTTAAACGTGATGCTATAAATTGCAGGGTGAACACAAACATCGAGGTGATCCGTCAAGAAATTACATCGACAATTATACACAAATAAGGTAGCTAAGCTTATAAGCATAAATTGAGTTCATGAAGCGCAGTAATCCAACAAATCCAAGCATTCATAGTAATCATAATCAAGAGCCGGAAATCAAACACGAACTAACATGGCTAGGGCTTCAAGTAACCCTAGCCCTAATTACACTACTCAAACATTATTGAATTAACGAATAACATAATTAAATGCATAAGAAACATAAAACGATAAAAGAATAAATAAACACAAATACTAAAGAATAGCAAGGAGTAGGAAAATGGGCTCAAACACTCTTCTTCTCCCAAGTCTTACGTCCTCCTTAGCACAAGCTTAAATCCGAAAGCATAAAACAATAATAAAATACGGCTAACTATGTATATAAATTGAGTATGAATTTTGACAGAGTTTTGGGACCTAGGAAGGTAAATTCGGCCCCCCTACAATAAACCCTAATGCCCCTATTTATAAGAGAATAAGTAATCCTCTTAAAAATAGGAGTTTTAAATTCAATTTTATAAGGAAAAGGCTTCCTAAATAATTAAGAAATCTAATTAAAACCTTTCCTACAAGTAAAGGAATTAAAAATAAGAATACAAAAGGAAATGGGACTAAAATCCCTATACAATATGGAGAATAAATGTGAAAGGGACTTGAAATTAACCTAAAAAATGAGGAAAATCCGGAATTAAATCTGGAGAGTCTTCCTATGCAATCTTCTTTCTTTCATAACTTCTTCGTTTCAACTCCGATTTAGGTTATTCTTTCTCTCAAATTCTCGTAATTCCAAGCTCTATTTGATCTAAACATTTATCACAAAATATATTATTTTCTCCAATTGTATAGAACGAAATATTAACAAAATATAAGTAAAAGGGCATTAAATTATGGATAAAACATGCATAAATTATGGCCTATCAGTCTTTCTTTGTTGGGTCCTTGAAGATTGTTTTTTTTTTTTCCCACGAATGTTGGGTGTTTGGTGAAGTATTGAAGTGGGAAAGTTCAGAGAGGAAAAATGGTGGGTACGACGAAGGTTGGGAAAGAACGACACACGTTTTCAGTGGTGAATGGGGGACAAGACTTGGGTCCAAGTATCGCTCTGCCGACTAACGCTGGTTCGGAGTGTGATGTAATGGAGTTTACCAGAGAGGATGTTGAAGCTTTGTTGAATGAGAGACCCGAAAGGAAGAACAGGATGACAGGTTCAATCTCAAGGTCAGTGAGGTTTTACCTTTTTATGAAATATTTTCTTTCAATTTTTGGGCTTTTGAATGATTGGTGTGTTATTCCTTTACTTAGGTCAATCTACCTACAACTTGTTTTTGGGAAATTTTCTATTTTATGAAACTTCTTGATATTAATTGATTTCTAGGAAAAATGCTACTCTCTGACCGAGTATATTAAACGGCTGAAAGTGTGTATAAAATGGTTCCAAGAGCTTGAGGGAAGCTACTTCTTAGAGCGTGAGAAATTGCAAATTAGTGTTGAAGTGTCCGAGCGGCAATGCAATGAGATGGGTATGATAACAACTTTCGTGTGTTTTAAATTCTCAATGGAGTTGTTTATGAAAGTACTTACATTTTTTTATAATAGGGATCTTAATGAAAAACAAGGAAGAAGAATTGAATTCGATTATTTTCGAGCTTAGAAAAAACTACGCTTCTTTACAAGAGAAATTTGCGAAAAAAGAAATGGATAAGATGGTAAGTAGGATGGGTCAAATGTCCAATGTGGCTTTGTTTGCTTAATTGGTTGAGATAATTAAATGCTTGAATATGACAATCAGGCAGCAATGGAATCTCTGACTAGAGAAAGAGAGACCAAACTTGAAATTGAGCGATCGCAAAATTCCCTCTCATATGAGCTTGCAAGAGTTCAAAAAGAGATGTCAAGTGCTAATCAAAAAGTGAAGTAGAATCCTTTTGCTTTAAAGAGAGCTGTCAAGTGCTAATAATACAAATGCTTTAGTCTGCATATATTTCTTTTGGGAACTCTGCAGATAACTTCACTGAGATATATATAAGCGACTGCAAGATTACATTGCAAGCTTGCAACAATACAATAGTAAATTGCACTCAAATCTCTCTACAGTTGAAGAAGACCTTAAGCGTGTAGAGAAGGAAAACGCTAGTATGGTGGAGAACCTGAGAATGTTTAAGGGGGAAACTTTTAGTGTCTAGGGTGAGCTTCATATTTTAAACTGGGAAAAGTTGCTACTTTATTCTGTTGGCATATCTATGAAATATCCTGGGTTGATATTCAGTAGGCTGACAGAACGCTTGAAATGTTTTACTACCTTCGTAGGTTATATGCTATGAGGCCAAATTGTAAATTAAGATAAATGTGAACTATAATGGTAGTTAAACAATATCATTCTAAGTGGTTGAACACCTTGGAATGATTATATTGTTGTTAAAGGTGCTAATCATTTGGATTTGTAGCTAAAGACCTGACATTGCATTCCCTTTAGATTGTATAATGCCTTCATTAGAGATGATGTTCTTATAGCGGGGCCTTCTCTTTTTGTGTTGTAGATTGCCTTGATGGGCTTTTCATGGATAAAAAACGGAAATATAATTTGTGATGACTAGCATCTGGATATTTTAATTTATAACTATAGCTTCAAAAGTTTTTGGATACAAGGGGTTTAGAACTTTGGTTATTTCCTGATAGGCATTTGACTTCTAGAGAATGGTTGGTTGTCCCAATTGTTGCACAAATAAGATGATTTTTTTTGTTTGCAGTCCTGAATTTTTCTTTAGTACATTTTAAATGAGTATAAGGAATAGGTCAAACAGTATGTAATCTAAAGTTGAGTTTCATATCCTACATTCTCTTTCGGTTTTTTTTCTTCGGAAATGAACTTTAAAACTTTAATTTGATGGATGACATACATCAATCTCAATATGATGCTATTAAGAAGAGGGATTCGCTGGTATATGAAGCTGAACGCCTTAGGATGGAGTTATAACAAGTGAAAGATGATCGGTATCGACATCAACTCCAAGCCCAGACTATAATAGCTGCTATCTTTTTTACTTTTAGATGATTTTTTTTTGTAAGAATGTTGGATAGATTTACTCCAAAGATTTATATATATGACTTTCTTTATATTTCAAAAGCGTTTATGCCATTCAAAATAAATATAAATTACAAAGCAAATTATGAAATGGGATGATAGGTACAAAATTAGTTTTGTCTTAGACTACGTTTAAAATCTGTCATCTATAAGTAATATAGACAACACTTTTTAGCAAAATTGTTGTCTGATTACATTTTCGACAACATCTAAAAGTCTAATAGACGACAGTTTTTGTGAAAATCTGACAGTATTTGTGAAAATCTGACAGTTTTTCTGAAAAACTGTCGTCTATCAGCCTAATAGAAGACAGTTTTCCTAGGTTTAGTAATTTTTCTTTTCAACAAACGACAATTTTTTTTAGAAGAAAAATTGTCGTCTAATGTTACTTTAGACTCCAGTTAATAAGTGTCATTTGATATTATTCAAATAGACGACACTCACATAAACAACATTTTTTTTTGCAATCAGATGACAGTTTTTCACTGTCGTCTAAGACAAAAAATGGCATAGTGAAAATAAACAGTTTAAAAGTATAGTTTTGAAAACATAGGTAATATACTCTCCGTTTTATAAAACTATGCATATATACGAAAAACCATCAGTTCTATGTTAAAACCAGAACACAAGTCACGAACCACGGAACACGAGTAAGCAACAGTAAACTAATATAACAATATGTCACAAAATCACCACAGCACATTAATCACATACAGCCAACCCATCTGATGCCTACAAGTCAAATAATCATATCATCTCCACACTATCGGTAGGTTATACCACTCGGGAAAAGAGAGGCCAGCATTGGACGTTCGAGTGTGGACCGACTCAGGAAGGCAGAGTCTAGCTCTGGACATCTAAGTCATAGCCCAAATAACTGTCTCAAAAAAACGAAGCCACGCTCTGGATGTCTGATGCTAATAAATCATTTAGGAAAATAGATCATGGCTCGGAACGTCTAAGAACTAATCATACCACATCTCGAGGAGGGTTGTCTAATCACCGCAATCCACACATATATCTAGCAATCACATCAAAAATATTAAAAGAATACATATTTATAACTCATATCAATTCTTTAACCATAACCTTATCTCGAAATTCTAGCCCAAGCCCAAAACACAATTTATGCAAGAACCTCAAAAAACGTGCCATCTAAATAATCCATGAAATCGTCAAAACTCATATACAAATCCCCATCAATTAAAGATCACCAAAATCATGTAGGAAATTCATATCGAGTCTAAAGCCAATTCCAAAATTCCGTATAAACCCACAACACGATATATGTAAATTACTTGTAAAATGTGCACGAGAATAACTTCCGTAGAATTACCAAAAACCATATAAAACCATACTCGAATCACCATCAAGAAAATCAAATAAAAAACATGTAAAACACATAAATATGCATGCCTAAGAGTTTAGGGAAAAGAAAGTCCACTAACACTCGATCCGCGCAGTCTGATACCGACTTGCACGCATTTCCATAATTCCTGAAACCTTTTTCACCTATCATAATTCACTTTTAGGGTCACCAATCATCTCAAATAGTTGACACTTTAATCCTTCTTTTTCTTGGGATTTTTAAAAGGATTTAGAAAAACCCATAAACCTTTGGATAATCAAAATTTCCCTGAGGCGATATCTGATCGTCTTGTAACATCAAATACTTGAACTTTCCTGTCGGCCGAATTTCCAAACTCTGACCCACACGCTCCCACGCACCGTCCAAAGGTTCTGCGAGTGGACCTCACACACGGGGGGCACTGTTCATCACCATCAATGTAACACCCCGGAAATTCGCAGATTGTAATATTGTAATTTAATGTATGAATTGACGATTTTACCCCTGTGGATTATGGCCAATTGTTGACTTTTTGGTTTATGGGTGAAATGGACTTTGATCAGTGACCGTGACGTAGTTCGGGACGTCACGAGTTCATAGACAGGTGGCACATCCAATTCGGACGATCAGGGAAAAAGTTATGACTATCGGAAGTTCAGGGGCATTACCGTAATTTGGACGAGTTAGGGGAAAAAGTTGACTTTTTGATGTACCGGGATTTTTCGCACGACCCAAAGACCGTTAGATTCGTCTCGATGCCCTGAGTACAACGACAGGCGGCACGCGTGAAACGGACATCGGATGACCGAGTTACGGGTCACGGAAGTTGGAGGGCATTTTGGTAATTTCTGCCCTGAGGGCATTTTGGTCTTTTCGCACGGTTACTGTAGCAGCAACCGTGAAAACAGGGCACACGGCCATGCCGTGGTGTTTATGGGCGTGCAATTGTTTAAACACTGAGTGGACGGATTGTGGGAATTGTTTATGTAATTTGAGACGTTGGGAGTGTGGTTGTGGCTGTTGCAGACCACGGGTAGGATTTAAAATTTGGTTGAGCTCTGTGTGCGGGAGGCAGTGTCCAGTGAGGTCTGTGAGTGTCTCCCACGGGTGTTGGACTCCTTGATCGCTTAACCGAGTAGGGGAGTGAGAGAAGGGTGCATTTTGGTGTCTGTTTGAGGCTGAGAGTTTGAGAGAGACGGGGAGAAACAGTGAAGAACCGTTTCGGGTTTTTGGGGGAAAAATTTCTGAATTCAATCTCTACGGGTTTTGGGATCGATCTAAACACTGGGGAAGCTTTCTGGGAGTAGCAGAAACCTAACCGTGCAAGATTCGAAGAGTGTGATCGAGGAATTGCCCAGGAACCCAAGTTCTAGTTCTGAGAAAAACCGATTTGGAGGGAAAATCCGAGTTCAATTTCTACGGCTTGTTGGACGAAACTAACCACTGAGTAAGCATTCTGGGAGCATTTGGAACTCGTCCATATCAAAATCGACGACAACCAGCCACGGAGGAGCTGGGACGGTGACCGCCGTGTGCAGAGGAAATCACAGCGTTTGGACGACTACTTCCAGGTGATATTTCGTTCAATTGATGGTTCTATTTTGTTAGTCTAGGTCCTAGTATGCTTCTATATAAATTAATTGGACAATGGTGATAGTTTGGAGGTGTTCTGAGGTTTGACCCGTGTAGCTGTTCGGGTTTGGATAGGATGGTTGAAGGCTTGTCGAGTTGATTAGTGGACTGAGAACTGTAATTAAATGACTTTAGAACATGTTAGAATCAAGAAGGAATGAAATTAAGTAGAAATAGACGGTTAATTAATCGGGTCACCCCGCAGGTCGCAGACCCAAATTACAGTAAATCGGGCAAGGACGGTGACACTATAGCAGCGCGTGACTTTCACGCGCAGCCACTTTGGGCGGCGCGTGAGGGCGCGTTGAGCACTATCTCGGATCACGGTCAACATGACTTTTAATCCTTTCATCATTTTGGACATTTTCTGTGAAATAACCATGTTGATCTGAGATAGTGAGGAAGGTCAGTTTAGGGCCAGATGTCTCGGGAAGCGTGTTGGCCGGCTTTCCCGAACCGGTTTCTGTTTTGGACTTTTTGAGGGTATTTTAAGGACCTTTAATAACACTTGTGTGTGATTGGAAATGACAGGGAACTTACGTTAATTCCGGAGACAAGTTCGTACGCGCGTTATTCGCAGCGGGAGCGTACTGTGAGTGGGCCCGTTTTTATTAACTCTTGCATGCATAACCGTTTTTATTTCCGTATATCTATATGTGTGCGTGAATCATTAATGGATTTGATTATCTCGATTTACGGCTGTGACACGTTTTACGGTGTTGGGCTGAGGCCCGTTTTACGGAAAATGAATACTGTTTTATATTGTATATATATAGTTACATATACTTGTGGATACGATGACTATCTTGGGTACTGCACTGTATAATCCACCGTATGATACTGTCTCCTCCGGATGTGGTACCCCGGATCGGTCACGGTGCATTGCCTGCGAGGGGTCATGCTACGGAGGTGCCGGACCGTAGGATGACTCAGGAGCAGGATTGCTATTATTGGACGTCTGGGACGTCGAGCGTCTGGGACGCTAGGCATCTGGGATGCCATAACCGAACTGGGTTCGGAGATTGGACTCGGGATTTGAGACCCCGGGTGGCACGCTTAGCCTTGGGACTGTGACCATTATTGGACGTCAGGGACGTCGGACATCTGGGATGTCAATATCGGATGTGTATGGTGCAGTAGCTGGGTTTATATTACATTTCTGACTTAATATGATACTTGTGATATATTACATGTGTTTATGGCTTTTAAATACTGATGCATGCATGTTTGGAAAACGGAGGGGTAAATTATATTTTACTTATTATACTTTTTTTACAAACCTGAGTTTCGGCCCACTCACCCTTCATGTTTTGGTAACCCCTCCAGGTCGTGTTGCTGAGGTTGGTGAGGACCCCGAGGCTGAGGCATAGATTTTGTACTGCGCACTTGATCCCCTGTCGGGTCGGATCACCCGCAGGATTTTCCTTTCTAGTGTCGTGCTCGGATTTGTATTTTAAATTGTATCCCTTGTCCGACATCGGTTAAATTTGGGTTATGTAGAACTTTTTAATTCGGACATTTATGCATTTAAGTTTTTAAGGCTAAAATCGGGATTTTCGGTTCGGGTGTCAGACGGGAGCAGGGCACGTCCCCTCGTGGTCCCCGGGGGATCGGGGCGGGTCCCTGTCAATCAACTTTCATTCTTGACCCAAGTTCCTGGTTATCGGATCGTTTGACCCGTGAGTTCGACCCGGTTCTAAAACACGTTATTTACATCTCGGTTCAAGCTTTCGACCATGGAGTCCAAGAGCATATTAGCAGAATCTCCACGTCCAAATTCCTTCGTTCTTATCTCTGCAGGGTCGTATGAGCTCCAGGGATCTACTGGGACGTCATGTTCCAAGTTTTCTGGCCTAAAAATCGAAACCCGATTCACAAGATTACAGGTTCCCCAATTTTCTTCCACTATTTCCCCATCTCCTACTAGTCTCCCTTTGATTTTCTCATTTTCTTCTTCCCTTTCTACTTCCTCTTCTTCTCCAATTCTGTTTGTTTCCTGATTCTCCCCCTATTCTCTCCGGTTTCACTCTTTCGGCCTTCACATTATTGATGTTCGGCCATCCTCCACCGATGAACACCCAAAATAGCACACACACAATCTATTAAGTGATATGTCGGCGAGAGATGAAAATATCAGGTCTTTCTAAACCCTTGTTAACATCCAATCATATCTCAATGTACAATTACCAACTTAGCTTGAATTCCAAAATTACCAAAACACCCTTGATCGTTTTTTACCCGTATCAAAACCATTCGACCTTCGATTTTAGCATGTCGCTTGTTTACGAACTCAGGTTTCCGAGACCTTTGTAATGGTCTTTGTAGAATGTTCCAACAAATACCTGGGTCAAAAATTCAATGTTTGCCCTTCTAAGGGAAAAATCGTCATTTCTATTTAATATTTCCAAATTCCACCTTTCTCGAATTTCTAGGTCGTTACACTTTCTCCCTAAACTGTTGAGAAGGGTAGGCTATCGCAGACTTCATCTCAGAGTTCTCATAGGTTCTAGTAGGGCCTGTAGAGGAAACTACTATTTCGACTCTTCTGTAACGGCCCAGAACCCGAGGGAAAGTAACCTTTGGAAAAATATGGGTAAAAATACAATTTTACCCTCGGAGGCATGAGCTACGAGTATATGGGTATCCCTTGTCTGGCAAGGCTTTAGGGGTAAACTTGGTATGCTAGGTTTCTTGTCAGACAGGAGCAGGATCCAAGTAGGCTATTTGTGCTGTTTTTTGGGTTGGGTCCTGTTATCTTCCGCCATAAACATAGACCTTGGATGATAAGCCAACTTGGCTCCTTTATGTCGACAGATCAGCCAACCACAACGGCTCAGGTGCAAGACTCATCCTCATCATCCCATACAAGGTAAAAATGGAATACGCCCTTCATTTTCAAAGCTTCAAATAGCGTAGCTGAATATGAGGCTCTTTTTGCTGGCCTTCATCTAGAAAAGACCATGGAAGCCAGGAAGATCCAAATTTTAGCGACTCTCAGCTCATAGTCAACCAGATCAACGGCGAATTCAAAACGAAAGACTCTTCCATGGCGCTATACAGGACATTGGCCAAATGTTTCTTGGATGGATTCGAGGGCCACACAATCAAAAGAATTTCAAGGTCGAAAAATAGCCATGTTGATGCTCTTTCTTGGCTTGCATCCTTCCTTAATGAGAAAACAAGCCAGAACGTACTAGTAGAGGTCCTTGACTGACTTATCACTCAGCATTCTTCCATATGCGTTATCAACAGCAGCTCCACATGGATGGCCCCTTTGATCGCCTTCCTTACCAATAAGACTCTTTCTTATGACAAGATCACAGCCAAGAAGATCCGTCGACAAGTGGCCTGATACACGCTCATCAACGACCAACTCTACAAGTGAGGATTCACTTTTCCTTTCTTGAAATGCCTTGTCCCAGAAGCCGGATCCTGGAAGAGATGCTAACATTTACAGAAACCACTATGGCCCCCAGTCATAGGCACATAAGGCTTTCCGCTAAGTTTTCTACTAGTCAAACATGCATGAAAATGCAGCAGACTTCACACACAATGCGAAAAGTGCCAACGATTTTCTCCCTTCCTATATCTTCTGTCGGAGAACATTGCAGTCATGCTCAGTCCATGGCTATTTTTGTAATGGGGACTTGACTTGATTTACAAGATACTAACTGGAAAAAGGCAGACAGAGTACGTTGTGGTTGTGGTAGACTACTTCACAAAGTAGGTTAAAGTCTTCCGCATACTTTTATCACGGATAATGCAATGCAATTTTACTATGCTTGCTTTCGCGCCTTCTACGAAAAGGCACAACGTCAACTTGTGCTTCGCCTCCCCTACTCATCCACAGTCCAATGGCCAACTTAAGCCTATCAACAAAATCATCAAACACACACTGAAGACCCAGCTTGACAAAACAAAAGGCAAGTGGTCAGAAAACCTCCCAAATGCACTCTGGTCATACTGAACTTCATATCGGATAGCTACAAATGAGACACCATTCTCAATAACCTTTGGGACCAAGTCAGTCATCGTAGCCGAGACACATGAATCATCCTATTGAGTCATGACTTACGAACCAGAGAAAAATGAGTAGCAATCGGTACTCAGCTTAGACCTCATCAAAGAACATAAGGAACATGACAACTTGAGGAATGCAACATACAAGCACTGTCTTTTCCAATACCATGATGCAAGAGTCAAACCTCGTAACTTCCGGATCAGAGATTGGGTCCTAAAGAAGGCCGGCCTTGCAACCAAAGACCGCTTGGTCGGAACTCTCGGACCAAATTGGGAAGGCCTTATAAGATTACATGATTCTACCGATTCGGAACATATGAGTTGGCCGACTCGGAGGGCGGACAGCTCAGCCATCCTTTGAATGCCACCTAAAGAGGTATTTCATATGAACAATGTGCGTTCAAGGCACAAAAGACGAACCGACCATTTTCTTACTGTCTCTTCTCTATTTTTGTAATTAGCAGACTTGGCCTACAAATTATCAATGACAAGTTTCTTACCAACTACTCTCTAAAAACAAAAATATTACACACAGACTCAAACAATCGAGTCGGAGTACAGGTTACACTCAGCCTACACTGAGCACTTGGTCTTAACTCAAACATTCAAGTCGGAGTACAAATTGCACTCGGCCTATACTCAACACTTGGCTTCGACTCACATTTGAGTCGGAGTACAGGCACACTCGGCCTACACTCAAACTTTGGGCCTACAACTCAAGCAACTAATTCTGAGTACAAGTCGTACTTGGCCAACACTCAATATTAGGTCTTGACTCGCACATTCGAGTCAGAGTACATATGCTAAAACTATTAAAGTAAACACAAAGTCACACTCAACACTTAATAAAAACATATGAAAATTAAAACCCTTTTGTGTAGATGTATCATTGATAAGTAGGGATCGTTCTTAACCGGGGATTAAGGGTACCTAAGTATGATTATCATTTGATTATTTAATTAAGGGGTAATTGATTGTGTCTAATGTCCTACGTGATTAACTATTCTAAACTAATCTAATTTATCCTAATTTATTATTTATATAGTCAAATCACCTTTAACCTAACGCATTCACAATTGTATTAACTTCAACTTACGAAATCCTATAATCTTAATCTTACTAGTTACTTGCATATTCTCTTACGTACGTGCCCGGGGCTCCAACGAAACTTTCAATGACCTAGACTCAGGGTTCCCTATATTTAGCCAAGCATTAAGCGTGAACACACAAACATAACAAAAAATAGAATCATAGAACACATAGAATATTGAAGCAATACAAATCATAAAACCAAGAATACTGTTAGAAAACAATTCACATAGCCAATATATAAGCATAAGAAATAGCTACAAGGTAAAAAGGTTGTGTTACACTTTTTCTCTTCGAGACTCCCTATGAATATGAAGTGAATGAGCACTCTTTAGTGAGACAAGTAAGGACTCCTCAACTTAGTCACAGATGAAGGTGTAGAAGGTGAAGTATGGTGTAATTATTTTTACAGTTGAAATCTTGAATATAATGAAAAGGGAAATTTAGTTTAACAGAATTTTGGTACAAAAAATGAGCGAAAAATACAACTAATGAATAAAAGTAAGTATTTATAGGCATAGGACGTAACCCTAGCTCAATCCTAATTAAGAAAGAAAAACAAATCTTAAACTAGAAGGAATCCTTGTTAGCCGTAATTTGCATCCTTGCGCCGCAAGGAATTGTTTTTGAGAGTTACACACAAGACCCTTGCTATTTCCATTCAAATTCCCTTTAATTCATACAGTAAACATCTCCTAGAAGCATGAGAATTTGATCTTGAACAGCTGGAAAACGTGCAAGGCTTCAATTTCTAGTAGAACATGTAATCCTACCCAGGTGGCCTGACTATGCCTCACGAAAACATGAATTTTCGTCGATGTAGGACTCTGATTTTAGTAATTCTTGAATCATTGGAAACTAGAACGAATCTTGAGCCTTCTTGCACATGCAGATTTCTGCTTTGTAACTTTTAATCCACTTCTTCTTTTGGGCTTCTCCAAGAATGAATCTTGGCATAATCTTGAGTCTTCTCACACATATGGACATATTCTTGACTCATCTTGATGAATCTTAATCCAATATTTATAAATATTGGCCCATTCTTGATAGCTTATGCGGTTTTGCTCCAATTTAATATCTTCACTCCACATTCTTAGGTTAGTATCTAAAAACATTAAAACAAGTTAAAATGGTAAGATTAAGGATATAACAAAGTAAAGTGAAAATTAAATTGAGATAAAAAGGTGATGAAATATGTGATTATCACTTCTTCAACTTCTCCTTCTCCCGTAAAGTCAAGCCGACCTTCCTTTGGGAAATGGCAAACTGCAAGTACAATTCACCAAAAGACTACAGAGACTAGTCAGAAACCGACTCGAAACACAGTAAGGAAAACATACCTCAACAAAACAGGAAAGGACTTACATTCGAGAACAACACGAGAGCCTTCTCCAGCTTTTGCTCACACATCACAACACGAGTATTGGCCAGCTCATCTAGGGGCATTGATGCCCCCTAACACATACCCTTCACAAGGGGCACCATCTGTCTAGCATAGTATGTAACACTCCAGAAACTCAAGAAAATAAAAAATGACGATTTTGCTCCTACATGGTCAAAATGTTGATTTTTTGAATGGGAGACCTTCTGAACGTTTTGTGAAGACCTATACGAAGGTATCGAACTTCTGAATACATATACAGGTGGTACACCGAAAAAGGAGTTTGGGTAAGTTCGCTATGGGTCAAAAATAGCAAGGGGCATTTTGGTAATTTTGGAAACAGGGAGTATTTTTTGGTAATTTCTAGATAAATCTAGAATTGACTAGAGGGTTCTACACTTTTCCCTCCCAATCTCCCACCGACATGCTACAAATATATATATATATATATATATATATATGTATTGTGGTGACGACTCAAACGTTGGACTGGGCCTCTTTCCGGAGTCAGTAGTGATTGGTCTCATAAGTCGAGCTAAGCCCCTTTCCTGAGACTAGTATTGTGGGATGACCACTCAAACGTCGAGTTGGGTTCCGGTTCGTGAGTGGGCGATAGTTTGTTAGTCTCAGACGTCGAACTGGGCGCTGGTTCCTAAGACTGGTATTGAGATGTTGACTCAGATGTCATGTTAGGCTCCGGTTCCCAAGTGTATAGATACAACCCTAGGGAATTTTGATATAGTCTTGTTGGTGCCGGATTTTATTCAATTGATGGTTGTGGTGATGACCTACGCATAGTGCCATGGTGTGATGTTGTTAGTACTTGAGATATTAATTAGTTGAGCTTGGTTATGGACTAGTGGAATATAAACTGTGTTTGGTATTATTGTGTGTTACTGAAGATGAATCGAATGATGCCTCGAGTAAGGTTGTTCATATGCATTAGTTACCATTATCCCATAATTACGTATGTTTCAATGAAGTTACGAGAAGTAAGAAAAATAAATTAGTAAGTTGATTATTTTGAGCAACTCAGTTGTCCAATTTGAGTGTGAAATTAAGACTATTTTGTTCTAAAATGTCGAGGATAAAATTTTTTTAAGGAGGGTAGAATGTAACACCCCAGAAATTTTAGAAAATCAAAAATGAAGATTTTGCCCATGTAGGGTCAAAATGCTGACTTTTTTACAAGGAGACCTTTTGAAAGTTCCTTGAAGACCATTACGAAGGTCTCGAATCTCTGAATATGTAGACAAGTGGTATGTCGAAGAAAGAGTTCAGGTAAGTTCGTTATGGGTAAAAAATAGATAGGGGCATTTTGGTAATTTTGGAAACTAAGGGTATTTTGGTCATTTCTAGATAAATCTAGGATTGTCTAGAGGTTTCTATACTTTTCCCTCCCAATCTTCCACCGACATGCTACAAATGTGTGTGTGTGTGTGTGTGTGTGTGTGTGTGTGTGTGTGTGTGTGTGTGTGTGTGTGTGTGTGTGTGTGTGTGTGTGTGTGTGTGTGTGTGTGTGTGTGTGTGTGTGTGTGTGTGTGTGTGTGTGTGTGTGTGTGTGTGTGTGTGTGTGTGTGTGTGTGTGTGTGTGTTGGGGGGAGGGGGGCATGTACAAAATGGGACTTTGGTGGATGTTGCCCGAAAGAAAAGAAAATTAAGAAAATGTGAAATTGAGAGCGAGAGAGAGAGAGAGAGAGAGAGAGAGAGAGAGAGAGAGAGAGAGAGAGGGAGTGTGTGAGAGAGAGGGGAGAAGGAGAAGCCATCCAGGAAAGGAAGGGAAAGAAAGAAGAGAGGATAAGGAAAGTAAGTAGGGAGGAAACATTCAGACGTGGAACCCGAAACCATGGTTTCATGATCTTGTCTTTGGGATTTCTGTTAGAACGAGGAAGCTTGGAAAATTGGTACTCTAGTACCTTTCTAAAGGTCTTACGATCGATTGGAGCCTGAAAGCAAAGATTTAAGACACTAGAATTGCCTAAAAATGAAGGATGGTAACTTGGCCAAAATATGCAGGTATGTGTTCTTAATTTTTAGCACAAGTTTTTCTCTTTAGAGATCATAGACATGTATCTGGGATTGAGAAGACTAAGTTTGATGAAGAACACATAGGAAATGGACGTAAAATAAAGGAGATACAATCAGGTCAGGTCACTGGGTCGGGCGACCCGAATAGTAAACTCGTATGGAAGTTGAAGACAACCTCTATGCAGACGCATGAGGCCCACACACAGAGGTTGTCAACGATGTGTGACCACGCGTTGTGCCTTTTGTAGTTTTTCAATCAAATTGAAAAATGTCCATCTCTTCATTCTGAATCTAATGGTATAGGATTTGAGGGATTTGGACACTATTTAGATACATTTCGGGATTTATGATGAATAGGTTCATTTTTTCATTAGAGTTGATATAAGTATGGTTTAGGTTAAAACCTAGGACTAATTAATAGTGATCCTTAATTATGATTTAAGATATTTAATTATGATTTATGATGAATTAAGAATATATGAATTAGGGATGGGATTTAAAGGTTGAAATATGTGCATACTTTATTATGTATGTTATGGCGTTAAGTACTTTATGAAAAATGAACATATAAGAAGTATATGAATAGTATTTATTTAAGACGTTATGTATATTATTATATGATGATGATGTTGGTGTGATGTTTACATGATCATGGTACAATGATATGTTGGAATATGGTGTATGATGATGAAATTACTCATGTGAGATGATGATGATTATGTTGATAATGATATGATGATGACGTGTAGATGATGACATGATGTTATATATATATATATATGATGCTTGATGTTATGTTATGCTAGTATTGATGAAAAACACATGAGAAGAATTTAGATAACTAATTTCTTCTCCTTGACGGGGATTAGTGGGTTGGATGTGACCGGTAACCCCAAAAAGATGGGTTTAATTTGGTTAATTTAATAAGAAAGGAATAAGGGTAAATCTACTGGTATCCCTTGTCTGACATGAGCTATCAGACTGGAGCAGGACCAGCCCGAATTCTAAGGAAAATTTGGGACGAGTCTATCACAGCAGATGGTGGACGAGGAAGAAGCCTCATCAGGGCTGGTGACTGATTTTTCCTCGATGAAGAAACCAAGGTTGATCCCATCACCATGTTGAGCCAGCATCTCGGTAATACTTTGCTCGAGCCGATGCGAAGATGGAGGCGGCGAAATCAAATGCGTCTCATACCCCATAAGCACCGACTAAGCATACAGGATTCTCTCGGCCTCATTCTGAACCTTCAAATGCCTATGGTTAGGCAACAAATTCTTCTCCCACTAAGGATCGACCGATATGTTGGTCTGCGACAGAGGAGTCTTCGCCTGAGAATCCACATGCCCTTGCTCATGAGGAACTGGGTTGACTTGTTCAGTCACTCAGATTTCATGATGACCCGAGTCAATCACCGAGATATGGATATCCTTCGACACTTTCCTCAACTTCTTTTTTTCCTGCAAAAGAGATTGGCCAGCCGAGTCACAGTATCTTCCTCAATGGAAAACTCCTTCTACCTTGTGTGACTCATTCTTCTAGGCCTTCCACCCCCCACCCTCCCTTCTTCCTCTTGACCTCCTTAAACTTAGTCATTAGTTTTTCAGCTTCATTCAATATTTTCTTGCCCAGATGGTCTGTAACAACCCGTCCCGAGAGTCAGGATTAGTAGTGTGATTAAGGTGGGATTAGTGAGGTTAAGCGGCGGTTAGGTGGTCCCGATAGGTCCGTAAGTGTAGAATGACGATTTTGCCCCTAGTTCGGGCAAAATGTTGACTTTTAGTTTGGGTGGTTCGATGAACTTTGACCGGTGACTAGGACGTAGTTTAGGACGTCACGAATCCATAGGTAGGTGGCACGCCTGATTCCAACATCCGAGGAGGAAGTTGTGATGTTCGGAAGGTTGAGAGCCTAACCGTAATTTTGGTAACATAGGGGGGAATAGTTGACTTTTTGTAGACTCGGGTTTTGGTACGTTGACCTAGGATGGTTAGATAGTTCTTGTCGTCCTGAGTCCGATGACAGGCGGCACGTATTCATCAGACTTACGAGGTGAGAGATATGGGTCTAGGAAGTTGTGGCAAAACCGTAAAAATGAGTTAAAAAGGAAGGGTAATTTGGTCTTTCTGCACATTGGGATTTGTGCAGAAAGAAGGAATTGGAAGGCTGAGATTGAACCAGGTGGGAAAGGATTGGAGTGGATTGTGACAGGTGGCAGATGTGTAGAGGATTCTGGTGAAATCCTGTGCATTCACGGCCCAAATAATTGGGGTGCACCCCTGCTATGCATTCTTGTTCTTCGACACATAGAGAGAAACAGAGGGAGGAATTTGAGAGAATTGGAAGGCTGATTGTGGTGGTTGATGCGTTATGGTGAGTGAGTGAGGGACGGGAGGTCGAAGGGAAGCTGGTGAGTGGTTTGAGAGGTGCAGCGGGTGTGTGTGTGTGAGGTGTGAGCCACGGGAACCAGGGAGGAACTCAGGGAGAAAAACAGAGAATTTGGGTGGTGGTGCTGCCGTGATCGATCACTCGAGGTCAAGGGAAGTGCTCAGAGGACGGAGGAAGATAGGAAGAGCTACTACCTCACGGCTGAGCTCACGGCGGCGACAGGAGGCAGGTAATTTCCTCGTCCCCATTTCGATACTCTGTTTTCCCGTTGAGGTTCAACGTGAAAGTCATGAGGTTAGGCTTAGAGTCGAGAGGAATGGAGGTCAGGGTAAGGTTCAGGAGGGTCCTAGGCGTCTACTAGGATGGTCTCCATGACGGGGGTGTACACGGCAGAGCTCAGACGACGGCAGGCACTTTGGTGCTCTGTTTTGCCGTGATGTTCGAACCCAAAGTCGTCGAGCTTGGGGCTGAGTCGAAGGTAGGGTTGTTTTAGGTTCATTGAGGTCCAGGGAAAGTTTGGTGAAGCCACCGTGAAGGGAGGTGAGCTGGGTGGCTGGATCGTGAAACAGGGGTTGTTGGCCATCTGGTTTCGAGTTTCAGTCGACGGGCTAGGGACAGTGTCGAGGTTAACGGAGTTGGGGAATCTATAGGGTTGGTCTGGACGATGCTGTTGGTGAAGAAAGGGAGAGAAACCGTGCAGGCACGGCGGTGAACCGCTGACGCCGGTCTGAGCTGCAGACCACTGTGCCGAACCGGGTTCGTCTGAGGAAGACGGTGCACTGTAGCAGCGCGTGAGGGCCACGCGCAGTCACTTTGGGCGGCGCGTGGGGGCGCGTGCGGCGGCGATGGGGAAAACGGTCAACATAGTTTTTGGTCTAGGAGTTATGGTGAGTTCAATGGAGTTGGTTTCGGGTCAATCGAAAGTCGTTTGAGGTTAGTTCCGCGAGGGTGAAAGTTTAAGGTCCCGGGTTTTACGTTTTCGAATCGGGGAATTTTGAGGAAATTTAGGTGAACTTTCGTGAACATGTTAGTGACGTAATTTGATGATTGTGAACAGGATCGGGATTTCCCGAGGAAGTCGAGGAACGTGTGGGACGTTCAGGACGCGAGTAGGGTTCAGTACTGTGAGTGGACCTTTTTCCTTAAACTCGAGCATGCATAACTGTTTTCTATAATTGTTTTATGATTTTGATTATGATTCTATGTTTATTGAATATGTTTGGTTGGTTTTACATTATTGCACGTTTTTCGAGAAATACGGTATTTGGCACGTTTTACGAGAAATGTCGATTTCTGAGTAAAATGCCAGGGTTTTGGGATTTTTAAAGGATAACTAGTTTGATTGCTTACAAAAGGATTTTGAAACATGATTTAGCAATTAAATGATTTTCGGAAAGCGGAGTCTGGTTTTAAAGTTGGAAAGTGGATTCCGGATTTGGGTTCGGAATGACGGTTCTGGATGCCGGAAGGGTATCAGACCAGTGATTTCGGATTCGGGTTTGGATGTGGATTGGTAAATGGTTTTCAAATGATTTTGGGATTGGATTTGCTGGATCTGGATATTGGGTTTAAAGACCCGGATATATGTGACGGGGGACCGGCCGGATTGGGTTTAAAGACCCGGATTGAGTTTAAAGACTCGGGAGTTTAAAGACTCGGATATATTGATATTTCCCCCGTAGGCCTTGAGTTTAAAGACTCGGGAGTTTAAAGACTCGGATATGATTAAGGCCTGGATTGAGTTTAAAGACTCGGGAGTTTAAAGACTCGGATAGGTCCAGCAGGTTTGATCGAGAAATGATGATTTGGGCTTTACGGGTTTTGATACTCATGCCATGATTTCCATACCTGTTTTATAGTGTTTCTCTTATGATGTTTTATGAGAATTGAGTTAGACCTGTGTTATTAACTGTTGGTTATGCATGTGGTTTTCAAAACGGAGGGTTAAACTCGGTTTTCTGATAAATGGTTTTAGAACTTTTCTTTTATTATGGTGGACCACTCACACTTTTGTTTTTAACTTGCCCTCCGGGTTGTGGAGCTAACGCGGGGTCTTGACGTCGAGGCAGTGTCCGAGGCATAGAAGTGACGTGGGCAATCCCGGAATGCGTGTAATTTATCGGTTTTTATTTTCCTTATATTTCCGTACTATGCTATGTACATGATAACTTTGGAACATTGTTACTCCTGCGTCTGACTGGGTTGAGTGAGTTTTACTTGCTTGTTGTATCGGAGAGTCAGACGGGAGCGGGATTTACCTCGGGTTTCGGGGCGAAACCGGGGTGGGTCCTGACATGGTCGGGGACTACAATGCCGACACACTAATCAGCAACCGATCAAAAAAATAAAAACAAACAAAAAGGCAACTTACCTTCGTCCGAGTCTGTCAAACCATGCAACTTACCTTCGTCCGAGTCTATCGGACTAGCACAGTGCTGATACCTAAGCAACCGAAGCACAAGTCGCCTGCGTTCCAAGTAGTGTAGCCTCATTCACTATCTTGATAACCTCCTTCTCTGTCTTTGAGATATCTTCAATCAGAAATAGACTTGCACACTGATTCAATGCCAGAATCATAATAAGACTTGGGAAATAAACACAAGAAATAAATAACACGATTGACACAGCAAGACCGGGAATACTATGCACCTTCGATCTGGAACTTCCCCACTATCGGACCCTCACCACCGCCAAACTCATACAAATACGTAATCTAGGCATAAGTCATCTCGGGCACTTTGGCCCACGAGAAGGCCGTGTAGATATAGCAGAGCACTATCCAGACATTGGGGTTCAGTTAGCCAAGCGCAACTCTCATCCTCTTCACCATCCAAACTCAGAGGCGGACCCTATAACCTGGAAGATCTGAGTACACACCCAATCGAGTTCAAGCCCAGTTCTTCAACAAAAACCTATTTCAATTGAAAAAATAAAAATGAAGATCACTTACCGTGTATTTTATGGGCGGAGCAGATACGTTGGAAATCGCACCACCGTAAAAACCGTCGTAGAGTTCTAGTTGGAAATCACCTTGAAAAACAGACAACACTTCAGAGAAAACTAAAAAATGCAAAGTGAGAAAATGGAGTAGGACGCCTCCTATTTATAGACAGTGGTTGTCACGTGTACTACCTGTTTCCATCCGACCGACATGTATCTCACATTCAGCAAACCACAATAGCCATGACGACTAATCATCTCTCAGGCCGAGAAGACCAACCTTCTCACGAGTCGATAGACTTCGAAAAAAAAGAGGGCTGACCAACTTTGGACAAGTAGGCCGACAAACTCTGAACCAAGTTCAGTAATGGAACATAAAAAACCATACATATCGGCCACGAAAGGCAGAACCAAGCAGCCTGCCTCGTCGAGTTCTCGACTATCATCATCAAAACCAAATCCAACGCAACTCCTATCACATTGGCCGATACACTAGACCTTTTAGGAAGAACCAATCGAGCTACACATACAGCTCGGCTGCACCTTAATAACCTAGTACCTACAAACCTAAGGCCGATCACTAAAAAGAAGCATATTCACCACCAGCACGGGCTAACCGAGTTTCATTGACCGCTAAGTGGGCGCCTAACAAGCCGAGTACCATGACACCCACATCACATGGATTGGCACAATCATCACATGGGGACTTCTCGGCCCTCAACAAACACACTGAGCTGTCTAAAATAAGGAAGTATTGTCAATGCTAAGAAGGCTGAGAGCATCACACCGGTTGGCCTACCACATGGACACCAACCCCAAGGGACTTCCATATACAGTCATACGCACAGCTCGGCGACCTTTCTTGACCAAGGGACTTGGGGGACTACATGCATACTTCTCACCATGTTTGGAAGAAAAAGACAAGTCCCCAACCAAGTAATTCCACCTCGGTCAAGAACTTGAGGGACTTCTGTTGACACCATATTGGACCAGACTCACTGGGACGAATACCTAAAGCCTAAACACCAAACATGAGCCAAGCCCACACAATCTAAAACAACCCTAGCAATGGATTAAACATGGGATGACATGTGGGCACATCTCCTGTAACGACCCGTCCCGAGTATCGGGATTTAATATTATTTAATTATGATTTAGAATGACTAATCGGGGATTAGTTGAGTGAATTTGGACGAATTGTGCGAAATGATCGTTTTGCCCCTCGGCGTGGGCAAAACGTTGACTTTTAATTCGGACCCTCAAATGGACTTTGACCAATTACCGTGACGTAGTTTGGGACGTCATGAGTTCATAGACAGGTGGCACGTTCGATTCCGACATTCGTGGTGAAAGTTATGACGTTCGAAAGCTTAGGGGCATTTTCGTAATTTGGACGAAATGAGGGAAAATGTTGACTTTTTTATCGGGAGGTCCGATGGCCGAGGGCCAAGGACCGTTAGGAAGGTCTTGATGCCCTGAGTCCGTAGACAGGCGGCACGCATAACTCGGAGTACGAATGACCGAGTTACGGGTCTGGATGCGTGAGGGGCATTTTGGTAATTTTTTGCACATGGGCAGAATAGTAATTTCACAGGGGCACTGTTTGATCGAACAGCCGTGAAATGGGAAGTTTTGTGCGATCTGTTCCATGGATTGTTTAACATTTAGAACTGATTTTGGGGCAGCTTTGAGGTGTGGTTGCACATGTGTTGAGCTGGCTATTGATTGCACAACATGGACACTGATTTTATATTGGTTTCGGGTCAGTGCAGGGGACTTTACACAGAGGATTGAGGAATGCTTTGGAGTGCTTTTAATGACTGATTTGGATTGAACGAATTGAGAGTAAGTCGTGAGGGTTACTCTGAGATTGAGAAAGGAAGGAAATGAGTGAAAATGGTGAAGGAATGTTCAAAAACCCGAAGCTGGTTTTTGAAGAGTTCAAAATCGAATTTCGGTTTTTAGGCCATCCCAAGCCTAATAGAGGTCCGAAATGGCTTTCTGGAAACTTTCTTGGTCGATCCAAATCACTTAGGACAAGTTTTGAAGCTCCTAGAGCCGTGGACGGACGAGGTGGACGGCCAGAAAATCCAAGCTTGAGTCGTGGTGATTGAGGTAACTTCATGTCCAATTAATCATGCGAATTAGTTCGTATTAATCCTAATGTGTTTACTGGGAAGTTAATTTGATTATGGTTGGGGAATCGTGGAGTTACGGTGATCGACCTGTTTTGAGTGATCACGGGTTGATGGCACGATTGAGGGATGTTTGGTGTTGATCATTGACACAAAACTGAAATTGTTTGGTTAATGATTGTTTTAGGATAAAAAACGGAAGGATTCGAGTTTGAATCGATGGTTATCTAGTCAGGTCAGATCGCGAGTAATCAGACCCGTTTACCAGACATACGGGTTGGAACGATGACTGTAGCAGTCACGGTAGCAGGCGCGTTGCTTTCACGCGCAGCCACTCAAGGCGGCGCGTGACGGCGCGTGGGCACGAATCTCGAGGTAAGGTCAACATGACTTTTATCCTATGCAATGTAACGAACATTTTAACGTTGGTTCCGTACCAATCGGACCCCGTTTCGATATTGTTCTGGATGTCCGAAGGTTTTAAATCCAGTTTTAAAATAGTTAAAAATTTGAAAAAATTACGGGACTTTAATAGGATGTTAATGAAGAGGTTAGTGACCCTCTAATGTGATTTGGACAGGATTGGGAGACCCGGTGATAGTGGTATGGCCCGGGAAGGCCTATGGCATGCGTATCGAGGCGCTCGGTTAAACGATCTGTGAGTGGACATTGGTTTTATAAATTTGATGCATGCATAACTGTTTCATGATTGTTATAATTGCTTTTATATGCTTTGATTTGGATATCGGTGAATTTATGTGATTTCACGCATTTCGAGACGATTTACGGGTTGCGCGTAAATCGAGGTTTTCCGGATTTGCACTGATTTCTATAATTGTGGTTCGGATATGATTTTATGAAACAGTTATGGATTTGATAAAGTAAATTGGGGCGAGGGGCCCAGTTGATTTAAGACATCGGGCCAGGGGCCCAGTTGATTTATGAAATCGGGTCAGGGGCCCAGTTGATTTATGAATGTGATTTCGGGTCGGGAACCCTAAAATGGAATTGAATAAATGATTTCGAATTTGATAATCAACTATTTGGACTTATGACGGTTTTATGGAAATTCGGGGCAGGGCCCTTGTGATATTTTGGAAATGAATAATAAAATGTGTTCCATAAAACCATCTCGATATGAGGATATATATATATATATATATATATATATATATTGGTCTCCTCCAAGTGTCGGGGACACTGGAGAAGTCACGGTGCATTGCCTACGAGGGGTCATTGTACGGAGCTACCGGACAGTATAGTGATCCAGGAGCAGGATTGCTATGATTAGACGTCAAGGACGTCAGACATCGGGGATGTCAGAGATATGGACCCGGTGAGACCCCGGGCAGCACGCGTTGCTTAATACCGTGAGATATAACGTCAGGGACGTCAAGCGTCGAAGACGCTAAGCATCAGGGATGCCGGAGATGGAAAAAAAATGTATATTACTGGATTTATGAAATAACTCTTGGATTGACTTTTGGGATTTGAAACTATGCTTATGGTTTCCGGGCTAAGGCCCTAATGGTTATTTCTAAATACATATGTGATTATTGGTTTTTGACGCATGCATATGTTTTTACTGAGGGGCATAAAGGTCTTTATAAATGTTTTAAACAGACTTGTTTATTTTAGTCCACTCACAGCTTTTGTTTTAATGCCCTTCAGGTTGATTACGGATGCGACTGCAGCAGAGACTGGTACATCGTACACCTCCTCCATCGATCCTTGCGCACTCTGGAAGCCCGGTTGGGCAGTGGCACCAGGTTATCCCTTGTCTGACACCTCTTGTCAGACGGGAGCATGGCACATTCCATGGAAATCCCGGGGGGATTGGGATGGGTCGTGTCAAGTGGTATCAGAGCAGGTTTGCTCTTTTGTGTGCGAAGGTCGAGGGTGTGATGTCTCTTTGGACTGCATTTCCGTTGTCAACCTGATTGATAGTTTTGGGTTTGAGTAGTGGATAGGGTGTGTTTGGCCCGATACGTCGTGCGTTAACGTGATTCGACCCAAGTGGGGTTGTTTGTGATTAACTGGTAATGTGGGACCATCGGTTCGGTCATGTGATGATGGATTGTTGTGCTACTGGGCACAGCTGGGTTCAGGGAACCTCATTTGAATAATGATATGGAAATGCGATACTCAGTTGAGTAATGGTCTAAAATATGGACCCTGGTAGTGTTGGCTAGTGTACGGGGCGTTGGTGCATCGGAGTTAGCCGATGACCTTCGTGGTGGAACCCACGATGGAACCCACGTTGAGTTGACGATTGGATTGGATTGGACGTCTATACCATGTCAGGACCGCGAAGTCGGTCAGGTTGTGGATTTTACTGCAGAAGGCAGTTGGGTTCAGTGGAACCCTAGGGTGTGATTTTGGAACCCTAACTTATAATGGTTGGACTGGAAAAGTGAACTTTAAATGGGAACTTGTGCTGCGACGAGCGGCTGAGGTCGTGGATGACCATGTGGATGACTTTAGTGAGTCTAGTCAGAATTATGGGATTCGATCCACGGGTACGGTTATGAGATAAAATATGGAATTCCGTGTTGGATCGAATAATAGTGTGGTGTGGATACGGATCTTGACAGCGATGACTGTTGGTCGACAGTTGTGTCGAGATGACTGGTTATCGAGGGAATTTATTATGGTTTTAATACTTGAGGATCAGGGGACGTTCAGGGAACGTTCATTATCCTGATGGGCGGATGGTCAAATTGGAGGTACCCATAGTCGTGGAGTACGAGCGGTGATACGAGATCGTCGTTCGGTATGAACGGAGATCCAGGGTATCAACTTTGCATACAGTGTGCTAGCGTGGATGTTCGTGTGCTAGTGTGGATGTTCGTGTACTAGTATGGATGTATGGATGCCTGTGTGTTGAGGCAAGTGTCGGTGATACTAGCGCTGGTACTGGTGTTAGTGATTGTGATGACGATGAGCCACGAGTTGGGATGTGACTCTGTCCTGATGGACATATGATCGATGTCTGCGACTCAGTGGCGGTTGAGTCTTGGACTGGATGGGATCCAGAGGAGGTTGTGACTTGTTGGGATAAGTCCCAACAGTTATGAGATGACAAGTGATGAATGGATAAAAAGGTATGATTGAGACTTGAGGAATCTTGGGATGATGTTCCCTATGTTATGAGAACTTGTGGTTTTGGGGAGTTGTTGTCAACTCCGAGATTGGTAAGATGGTATACTTTTTATATCCCCATAAATTACAAGGAAATTATTGAAATTGGAAAAGTCGAGGAAAATCTTTGGGTGGTGTTAATGTGGGGATATGTAATTGTGAATGACTTGGAAAACCGAGTGTTGAACCTGTGAAGGTGATGATGTGGGCAGTCCAGTGGTTGGACTTGACATCTCATTTGGAGCATGTCTGTTTCCAACATGGTTGGAACTCCCGATTCGGGGAGAGTTGTGATTGGGAGACGAGAGGAGTGCTCGTTTCCTCTTTGGTGATAGGTATCCTGAAGTCATTGGGGTTAACTTCTTGTTTTCTGTCCTGGCGGACGTTGATTATTGCTACTAGTACGTTGAGCGTGTATTGGTGGGTGGACCCATGTTTGGCTTGGGGTCATTGAACACAAGAAGTTGTGTATGATTTTGGATTTGGTGGTGAAATGTGAGGTCATCATTCCCACCAAGGGAAGTCTGACGAAGGATTCATGAGGGTGCAAGACCCTACGATCAGTTTTCAGATGGAATGTTTGCTACGTGAGCATGTGTGGATCCTAGGTGGATCTGAATTGTGATGTTGCGAACTTTGGGCATGGTGACGATCTAGGATCGTGATGTTACTTGTTGGATGACGTAGTGATGGATCTGGATCGTGATCTTGATGATCCAAATAGGTGGGGAGTTTATCACTCTTACCTTGGTTTATGTGAGTCGTAAATGACGGGACTGAACTTCTTTTCGGAGTGGAGTCCATATGGTTGTTACTCAGGTGAGTAGGTTTCCGAAGTGGTCGGATTTTTGTCAACCTTAGACATGTGGATATTGGGATTGGCTTCCCTATGAAGTCAATCGAGTGTTTTGAGCTGGTAACCGATAGGTTCGGTTTTGGTACGTCTCATCTGTAAATGAGATTTTGGGTTTTGGAATCAAATTTCTGGGTGACGATTCAGGATTCGATTTCAAAGCTCGGAAGTGGATTACCGGATTTGGGTGTGGAATGATTATTCCCATGCTAGCTTACGGAATAATGATTTCGGATTCGGATTTGGAAATGGATATTGGGTCGGAGTTTTGATCTGTCTGGTACAGTGTCTGACAGATGGACTCTGGGGTAATCAGAACGTGTTTGGCCACAACCTAGGTGGTTGTAAGCGGATTAATGGATTGATGTACGTATAGGGTACGTTGTGCGAGGATTAATACTGGATAGGCTAAGTGGTGCCTAGTGGCGGTACATGGGATGTACCAGTGGTGTGTGATTAAACGTGTTGGTAATCGGCTTGGTTCCGATATCATTTGTTTGGTTGTGTTTGTGGACTGGACATTGGATACTGTGCACTGAGCAGGGTGATTTTGTCGGGTTCAGTGATTGTATGAGCAGGTGCTCTTAGCCATGGATTGCTAGTGGAACCCCTAGTATTGAGATGTGTGATCACTGCTGGGCTGGCATTCAATGTGTTCCAGTTACACCACTTGTTTGAGTAAGTTGACGGTATACGTGCACTCAGGATGAGTGAATTGGTGGTCTGAATAACCACGGGTAACCTTACGGAATGTTATCACGCCGAGATATTTCCAGCGTGAGGATTCGCTGACGGAGCCGGCGGTTATGGACATTGAGATTAGTATATGTCGCAAGATTGGGCTTGCCCTGCGAATTGAGATCATGTGGTTGATCTTACGCTACTTTGAGCGAGTGGCAGTATGGGGTGTTGTCACTGATTAGCTGGTGGTTGGAGCTTTACTAGGGTGGTAAAGCTTGGTGGTGACAGTTTGACTGGTGGTGTCAGCATGGACTGACAAATGAGATTTGGTGACTCCCAATGGGAGCAAATGTAAGGATATATTAGCAATGGAAAGGAACCGTCTAGCTGGAGGAGTCGACTTAACAGAGAAATGGTTAAGCAAATTTTTATCGAGGATCAGGTGATCAAATCCACTCGAGGTGGTCGAGTGTTGTTGTTATGACGTAAGACCGTGATGGGACGTCTGGGTTTAGACGAGCTTTGTGTTGGTTAGTGGGTGTACAAGTGTACACAGAATGTGAGATCGAAATGTTTTCCACGAGGTGGATGTGGAGTAAGGACATTTGGTAATTTCGAGGACGAAATTATTTAAGGAGGGAAGGTTGGAACGATCCGTCCCGAGTATCGGGATTTAATATTATTTAATTATGATTTAGAATGACTAATTGGGGATTAGTTGAGTGAATTCGGACAAATTGTGCAAAATGACCGTTTTGCCCCTGGGCGTGGGTAAAACGTTGACTTTTAATTCGGACGGTCAAATGGACTTTGACCAATGACCATTACGTAGTTTGGGACGTCACGAGTTCATAGACAGGTGGCACGTTCGATTCCGACATTCGTGGTGAAAGTTATGACGTTCGGAAGCCTAGGGGCATTTTCATAATTTGGACGAAATGAGGGAAAATGTTGACTTTTTGATCGGGAGGTCCGATGGCCGAGGGCCAAGGACCGTTAGGAAGGTCTTGATGCCCTGAGTCTGTAGACAGGCGGCACGCATAAATCGGAGTCCGAATGACCGAGTTACGAATCTGGATGCGTGAGGGGCATTTTGGTAATTTTCTGCACATGGGCAGAATAGTAATTTCACAGGGGCACTGTTTGATCGAACAGCCGTGAAATGGGAAGTTTTGTGCGATCTGTTCCATGGATTTTTTAACATTTAGAACTGATTTGGGGCAGCTTTGAGGTGTGGTTGCACATGTGTTGAACTGGTTATTGATTGCACAACATGGACACTGATTTTATATTGGTTTCGGGTCAGTGCAGGGGACTTTACACAGAGGATTGAGGAATGCTTTGGAGTGCTTTTAATGACTGATTTGGATTGAAAGAATTGAGAGTAAGTGGTGAGGGTTACTCTGAGATTGAGAAAGGAAGGAAAGGAGTGAAAATGGTGAAGGAATGTTCAAAAACCCGAAGCTAGTTTTTGAAGATTTCAAAATCGAATTTCGGTTTTTAGGCCAGTCCAAGCCTAATGGAGGTCCGAAATGGCTTTCTGGAAACTTTCTTGGTCGATCCAAATCATTTGGGGCAAGTTTTGAAGCTCCTAGAGCCGTGGACGGACGAGGTGGACGGCCAGAAAATCCAAGCTTGAGTCGTGGTGATTGAGGTAACTTCATATCCAATTAATCATGCGAATTAGTTCGTATTAATCCTAATGTGCTTACTGGGAAGTTAATTTGATTATGGTTGGGGAATCGTGGAGTTACGGTGATCGACCCGTTTTGAGTGATCACGGGTTGATGGCACGATTGAGGGATGTTTGGTGTTGATCATTGACACAGAACTGAAATTGTTTGGTTAATGATTGTTTTAGGATCAAAAACGGAAGGATTCGAGTTTGAATCGATGGTTATCTAGCCGGGTCAGATCGCGGGTAATCAGACCCGTTTACCAGACATACAGGTTGGAACGATGACTGTAGCAGTCACTGTAACAGGCGCGTGGCTTTCACGCGCAGCCACTCACGGCGGCGCGTGACGGCGCGTGGGCATGAATCTCGAGGTAAGGTCAACATGACTTTTATCCTATGTAATGTAACGAACATTTTAACGTTGGTTCCGTGCCAATCGGACCCCGTTTCGATATTGTTCGGGATGTCCGAAGGTTTTAAATCCAGTTTTAAAATAGTTAAAAATTCGGAAAAATTACGGGACTTTAATAGGATGTTAATGAAGAGGTTAGTGACCCTCTAATGTGATTTGGACAGGATTGGGAGTCCCGGTGATAGTGGTGTGGCCCGGGAAGGCCTATGGCACGCGTATCGAGACGCTCGGTTAAACGGTCTGTGAGTGGACATTGGTTTTATAAATTCGATGCATGCATAACTGTTTCATGATTTTTATAATTTCTTTTATATGCTTTGATTTGGATATCGGTGAATTTATGTGATTTCACGCATTTCGAGGCGATTTACGGGTTGCGCGTAAATCGAGGTTTTCCTGATTTGCACTGATTTCCATAATTGTGGTTCGGATATGATTTTATGAAACAGTTACGGATTTGATAAAGTAAATTCGGGCCAGGGGCCCAGTTGATTTAAGAAATCGGGCAGGGGCCCAGTTGATTTATATATGTAATTTCGGGTCGGGGACCCTAAAATGGAATTGAATAAATGATTTCGGATTTAATGATCAACTATTTGGACTTATGACGGTTTTATGGAAATTAGGGGCAGGGCCCTTGTGATATTTTGGAAATGAATAATAAAATGTGTTCCATAAAACCATCTCGATATTAGGATATATATATATATATATATATATATATATATATATATATATATTGGTCTCCTCCAAGTGTCGGGGACACTGGAGAAGTCACGGTGCATTGTCTGCGAGGGGTCATTGTACGGAGCTACCGGACAGTATAGTGATCTAGGAGCAGGATTGCTATGATTAGACGTCAAGGACGTCAGACATCGGGGATGTCAGAGATATGGACCCGGTGAGACCTCGGGCAGCACGCGTTGCTTAATACTGTGAGATATGACGTCAGGGACGTCAAGCGTCGGGGACGCTAGGCATCAGGGATGCCGGAGATGGAAAAAATAATAATAAATGTATATTACTGTATTTATGAAATAACTCTTGGATTGACTTTTGGGATTTGAAACTATGCTTATGGTTTCCGGGCTAAGGCCCTAATGGTTATTTCTAAATACATATGTGATTATTGGTTTTTGACGCATGCATATGTTTTTACTGAGGGGCATAAAGGTCTTTATAAATGTTTTAAACAGACTTGTTTATTTTCGTCCACTCACAGCTTTTGTTTTAATGCCCTCCAAGTTGATTACGGATGCGACTGCAGCAGAGACTGGTACATCGCACACATCCTCCATCGATCCTTGCGCACTCTGGAAGCCCGGTTGGGCAGGGACAACAGGTTATCCCTTGTCTGACACCTCTTGTCAGACGGGAGCATGACACATTCCGTGGAAATCCCGGGGGGATTGGGATGGGTCGGGTCATCTCCACCATCGATCTACATGCCACATATCAGCACTACAATCGAGGTGCATTTATCCAACATCAAAACTATCAAAAAATACTACCTCACTCACCCATATAAAAGGGGTGCACATTTCTTAATGAGGTAACTAGTATTTACTATTCACTATTACTTTATCAAAATTATTACTTACTGTTTCCTCTCTCAAACAAACTTACCGACTTGACCGTTGGAGAGCCTTAGGCAAACACCACACTAGTACTCATCCCTAACGGAAGACCCACTATTCTACTTAAGTCTACAGGTTACGAGTAGGGACACGTGACATACGCTGATTAGACAAGGAGTAATGCTAAGTTGAAACATTTTGTGCTCCAACAAACGAGAAATTACTTTGCATTAAAGTAAATAATTGAAATATGACTGCGTGAATTAAATTGAGTGTAAGATAAATAATTAAAACGTAGGTGTAGAATTAAAGGGCATAAATGTGAGACATGTATTTAAAAAACTAAAGAAAATGAACGAAAATGAAAGTTATAATTCAAATCTTCAGAAATTAGGGTTGAAAAGACAAGTTGTAAGACGTGTATTTACGTTATGTTACTCCTAGAATAGAATTGAAGGTGATAGATCGTTAATTGAGCATTATTTTATATTATTTTATACCCTTTATACTTGACTTTTAATATTAAAATAATAAAAAATTAAAGAAAATAATATATTTTGTGATATTTTTGTAGAAATAAATAAAACGTGGAATTTGGAGCGTTTTGGCGATAGAATCGTCCCGATCGGAATTATAACAAAGAATTTATGAACGAAATTCGGTGAAATTATATTAATAATTTTTAAATTAAAAATTCATTTGCAGCCCATTTGCTCCCAGCTCAAAGCCCAAAAAACCAGCACAAAGCTCAAGCCCAAAAGCCCAAACGACGGGCCAGTATCCTTCACAACCCAACGATTGCTTCGGAGCGCGCTTACCGATTAGCACGAGTTCAACTCAACGCGTGTGCACTGACTTCTCCGCATGTCACGATGCAGCCCATGTCTAGTCCTTTCATTGCAGCTGAGCCTGCGCCTGTCGAAACCAGCTCCGCCTGACACCCACCCACACGTAGAATTAAGTTTTTAATTATTTTTACTTGTTTTCTTTATTTTATATTTACAATCTTTTCAAACCCCCCATTTAATTATTTATTCTTTTATTCTTTATTCTTTATTCTTTAATTCTTTATTTTTTATTCCTTTATTCTTTAATTCTTTAATTCTTTAATTCTTTAATTCTTTAATTCTTTATTCATTAATTCTTTTATTCTTTTATTCATTTATTCATTTATTCATTAATTTTTTCATTCGTTAATTCATTTATTAATTTATTATTTAATTCACAATTCTTTTATTCATTATTCTTTCTCACTTACACATTATTAATGTTTCCTAATTTCTCCGGTTAAGAACGATCTCTATTTACCAATACTACATTTACACAAAAATAGTTTAAATTGCATAATACTCAAATTTCGTGTTTAATTTAATGCGTAATTTGAGCGTTATCAGAAGGATATTAAAAAGACAAGTTATTTGATGCATTGGATATGTCTCCTCTTCTTTAATAATCATTCAATTAGCAAGATTATTTCTTTATTTAGATATGATTGTTGATTTCTTTTGATTATGTAAATCAAACTGATTTCGGTCCAAATTGGCTTCAATCTTATAAATTTTGGTCCAATTTCGGTACATGATTTAATCTCCTTTCCATGTTCATCATTACCATATCTAATTATTTTACATCTACGAATCCAAACATACGGAAATTTGACTTTAATCATTATTTGTTTCCTTATTAGCCTTTCACTATTTGTAGAAAGTCTACTCACATGTATTTTTTTTAATTAGATATCCAATTGACATAACTGTACTTAAATTATTTTTAATTATTCGACCTAACTTGTCACTTTAAAGTTTCTAGCTGGATTTCAACCTTCGAGCCTATTACAAGCCCAAAAGCTAGCCCATTGTCAATTTTGGGCTTTGTTAGAGATCGGATTAAGACCTGACTTAAATGCTATTCTATGACGAAAGAAAATAAAAAGCTAAACTATTGATGACCAAAGCCCCTTTTACTTGATAAAAATGAAGCTCAAGAAGAAAACACAAGTTTTCGTTCGGGAAATCCCGGCCTCCAAAAACGAAGTGATATCATCAGTTTTCCCGCGGGTAACATATTAAAGTGGATGATCTGATTGTTTAGATGACAAGTAGACACTACAACACTAGAATCTAGATCAACGAACCTTCATGCAACTCAAAAACATTAGCCTCGCGTACCACCGTGTAGGCTCAGTCAATATGTGTATTCAAGAACTGGACTTTATGTAACGCTGATAGAAGTAGCATATGATTGGAGAAGCGTTAGAGCTTGGTCTGTGATAGCCCGATTCCTAGCACGCTTCACCCAATCTACCACTACTTCAGCTGCTTGGGTGCCTTTCACACCTTCTTCAAGTACCTCTGCTGCTTCGGCTAGTTTTCCTTCAGCAAGGTAGTACTCCACTTTATTGATGATGGATTCAATTCCATCACCCGAGTGGTCAACTTCCTTGACCTAACAAAATCCCAAACACGAGTACATTGAACATTCCAATAAGTTGATTTATACTGGTGATTTAGAATGGAAAACCAAGACCTCATATCTATTATCTACTTACCTTCAGCCAGGATGCAATACGTGCCAAGGAATGTGCCAAAATGCCACCACCACCATGAGGGATGAAGCTAAGATGGCGTACTGTCCCTTTTAAGGTATCGAACTGCAAGAAGAACGGAGTTTAGCAAGAAAGGAACTGAGCATTAGCCAAACTTACTAGGATTTCTACAATACATAAATCAGAGCTTGCAGCACTCAATACTTCATTTCATACTCAAGTATTTCAAGAATCATGAGTCTGCAGCAAGTTCAGTTAAAATCTCATCTATGTGTGAGAGAGAGAGAGAGAGAGAGAGAGAGAGAGAGAGAGAGAGGATCCTAGTCTTTAACATTGAACAACATCAAACCAATGAGCCCTTGCCTAATAGAAGATATGAGTACTAATATCTCATCAACACTTCTGAATGCATATTTACGGAACACTTCGATCCACAAATCAAATGTGCCATCTTTCATTCAGTAGTAACATTGAACATGCTAGGCATTTATTGCCTGTTGTCCTGAAGCTATTTATGATTTCTGAGACACTTGAGCCTAATTTCAACAGCTTTATGTCCAAAAATTTAGACATCCATGAGTTACTAGCAGGTCGCCCTTGTGCAGTTACTCTCAAGAAGCAACATTACCCCTTACGAACCAAAGCCAAGTTCAATGGTTAAAGTCAAGGGTTAAAGAAGGTGATAATAGTTAAGAGCAACAATCTGCTAGAAAATATGTAATGAAGAATCAAGAAAATAACTAGCCTTCTGATTCAATTTTAATAAGGTATCTGTGCCAGTTCTTCTAGTTTCTTCAGGGAGAGATGAAAGGACGAAATCCAAAATCGAATCCTTATCAATTCCTTCAAGATAATTGTGCAAAGCCTCTAACTCTGTCTGGATTGGTAACCCTTTTGAAAGTGCATCTTCAATTGCAAGTGCTCCCTGCAAGACCAACAAAACATATCATTAATACAATGTAACTTTCAGGCTTGGAATCACTGATGAGGGCATGACGAAATTGTGTTCTCTTTTAAATAAATAAAGGAAGTGAACAGGAAAAATAAAATAATAATCACCAAAGCAAGCTTGTGAGCAGAGTGAGTCTGACGAGCTTCTTCAGATCTTGCATAGAATGCTACACACAAGGCATTTATCTACAAAAAGAACCTCAACATCAAATTTCATACTGGACTAATCTGCCAATAAGTATTTATAGACATTAATACCAACGAACTCACTACTTACCTCCCAAGATAGATATATTTAAGCAAGATTAACTATTCATTATCTCAAAGCTGAACAAAAAAAAAATTGAAGACTTTGACAAACCCACATGTATTTCCGTCATGTGGCCGGAAAAGTTGGAGTTATATGTCCTTCATCTTGGACAAAAGCATAAGAAATATATAATTAAAGGAAATTAGGGGTATCCCATCATCTATTACCCTAACCCCCTCAAATACAAACTTCAAGTAACCAATAAAGTGACTACAACTGATTTGTTTGATTGCTTACAATAGACTCAGAACTTACATCGTCAATGGGTGGAAAGAGTTCAATCTCTGTTCAGGGGAATATATTATCAAGTAATGGTGCACTACAAAACCACTGATGGATAAAACAACCTCCATTTTTCAGGTTTCCAATAAATTGTAGTGTCCCAACTTTCATAATAATTTTTTTTCCTGATAGTTGAAATGTAAATCAACACCAAAGTAGAACCACAAATCCACATTTAGATGTGTTAATGTGTTATCTATTCATAGGTGACTTGAGCAGTAATCTTACATGAAGATTTGCTTCTGCCATTTTCTCAAGCTGGAATGTCTTCTCACTTGCAAGTGCTGCTGCCAGTTCCGCTTTTGCTAATTCCTCAACCTTTTTTAACTTCATTTCTGCTTCACTTTCCTGCATTTAATTAAAACTATCAACATCAACTTACCAATCATCATAGGCTGATGCAACATAAAGATAATAACAAATCAAACACTGAGCACCAAAGTCTTTGTGCACCTTGCGCTCAAGTTCTGCCTTAAATTTCTCTTCAAGCTTTTCTTGAAGTGACTTGAGTGCCGCAGCTGCTTTTACCCTTTCTCTCTTTAATTCCTGAAAAAGCACCCAAAAAAAAACTATAAATCCCAATAAAAATAAAAGCAAGAATAATAGCTATATTTGAATTGAACAGAAGCTAGGTCCTGAATAGCCACAACAAACTGGAGGGTAGAAGAAATTTCGTGGCTCTGTACACATAAGTGCATGCCTGAAACGTGCATATGTTGGTTATCTATCTCCACTCCACATGCTTTATAGTTAAAGATTCTGTGAAATCTGAGTGATTTCATTGATCTGCCGAAAGGCCATATTTATACAGGTTCTGGGATTGAGATACGGGTATGGGGGCAAGAGAGTCTCCGATGGATGCCATGTTTGTGACAAAAGGCCTGGAAGGACTGACTGGCAAACTCCTTGCCACCATCACTGTGAAATGTTTTGATGATGGAGGAGAAGTGGTTCTGGACATAGGTAAAAAAGCAGGGAAATTGGTCAAAAACTTCAGATTTTAAATGTAGGGGAAAGACCCAAGTGTAACGGGTAAAATCATCCGTGAACAGAACATAGTATTTAAAACCAGAAACTGAAGAAACAGGTGACATCCAAACATCTGAGTGTATTAAGTCAAATGGTTGCTTAGATGTGTGTACAACAGAAGCAAAGGATTGTCTAGTACATTTGAATTGAGCACATTGATTACAGAATGGAATAGAATTAAAATGAACACTAGGATAAAGCTGCTTCTGAGTAGACAGTTTCTGGAGGACTTCTTTGGAAGGGTGCCCTAGCCGCTGATGCCACAAAGTAGGGGAGGCAGTGGTGAGGAAAACTTGTGGTTTGCGGTGTGGAGGGATAGGATACAATCCATCCCTACAAGGGCCCTGAAAAAGAATAGCTTTAGTAGTTAGGTCTTGAATGACAAAATGGGTGGGAAAGAAGGTAACACTAACATTATTATCTTGGGTGAGTTCGCAACAGATAGGAGATTTTTATGGATGGTTGGAACATGAAGGGCATCTTTGAGATGAAAGACATATTAACCAGAGGGAAAAGTGATATTACCCATGTGAGTGATGGGGATAATGCTGCCATTGCCAACCATGACTTGGTCTTGGGCAGAAGAGGCAGATGAGTGGGGAGCAGCAGGGGCCATAGTGACATGGTAGGTAGCTCCACTGTCTGGGTACCAGTTGAGGTCTGAAACGGTGGCCAGATGGAGACCAGCAAATACCTGAGAAAGGCCATGGTCTGTAGACTGGGAGAGTTGAGGGCAGTCGGTTGCTACATGACCAAAATGGTTACATGACCAGCATTGAGGTCCTTAAGAGCGTGGAGGTGGATGAGGATAGGAACCTAGGATGCCAGGGGATGGATGAGATGCTAGAAACCGACCTGAACCACGACGGTTGAAGGGCCGTGATCCACGGCCAGGATGGTATCCTCGCTGGTAGTGTGGGCAGCCACGAGCAGCTTAGAAGCTGTGAGCAGGACCAGAGGGTGCAGGACTTGTAGTGGTTGGATAGAGAGCAGTGGGGTTAGCAGGATTGGCATAGGTGGGAGAGGAAGTTTCTTGGGCTTTGAAAGAGAGGAGGCGGGCTCTCAGATCAGAAAAGGGAGGAAGGGGTGGGAAATTAAGCATGATGTATTCAGGGCCAAGGCCACATAGAACTGCAGTGACCAGATCATTGGATGAAAAGGGTTCATTTATGGCAGCAAGAGAATCAACAAGGGTTTTGGCATGGGATAGGTATTCAGAGATTGTCTTTGATCCTTTGATGAGGGACATAAGTTGGAAACGAAGGTTTGTGGCATTGGCGAGTGATTGCTGGGAGAAATTCTGACGTAGACACTCCCAAATGTCTCTGGAAGTGTTGAGACCAACAACTTGAGAGAGGATGGGTTCAGTGAGAGTGGCTCTTAACATGCTGATCAGAGTTTGATCAATTTGAAACCATTGATTATAGGATGGGTTTGGAATAGGTCCAGAAGCAGAAGTGAGGGAAGATTCAAAGGCTTCGATTGAGGGGAAAAGATAGCAGGTGTGGAGGGTGGCAAGGTGGAGGGAGGAGGAGGGTAGGTTCCATCAATAAAGCACCAGTAGTTGTGTCCAATTAGAAAAGGTTTAATCTGACTTTCCCAGAGAAGGTAATTAGTTTCAGACAATTTGACAGAAACTAGGGTAGAAACATGAATGGGGGAGATTGAAGGTGAGAAGCAAGAGTCACATGCCATGACAGGAAGAAGCAGGGGACAGAAACGGCTATGGTGCTCAGAGGACAGAAAAGGGCTTGAAGCAAAGGGCAAGATCGGCTATGGTGGTCAGACTTAATGCTCTGATACCATGAAGAAATTCTGTGAAATCTGAGTGATTTCATTGATCTGCCGAAAGGGCATATTTATACAGGCTCTGGGATTGAGATAAGTACAGACAGTTATCTCTCCCTTATCTAATTCTAACACATAACTGTTTCTAACACATAACTGCCTAGTAACTACTTAGGTAACTGTCTAGGGACACCTGTCCAATGTATGTGTCTGTCTAATCTATACTGCACTAAAGTATACAAGCGCCAGTGGACTGAATACCTACGGATGTATACTGTTCTACAATAGTATATTACTAGACTTTCAATCCAGTCTCTTTCCTTACATAGCCATTCACACAAACATGTGATGCTGTTTCTAAATTGAAAGCATGGCTGTTCTTTTGCATATGAATACCTAAGGGCTACAAAATTGTAAGAAGAAGATAAAAATATTGAATGGGTAGTAAATAGGCCAGCTAAAATGGGAATTTAGTCTTCCATTTATTCATGTTTATACTTTTGAGAAATGTCGTCCATAACAGCATGCGCAGACGATTTATACCATTCTTCCACCCTGTTAAAGCTCCCCAGTCCCGGCAAGAAGAAAATCTATTGGAAGCAAAACAAAGAAGATATATATAAGAGAGCATTTTGACCTTGTCTAACATGGCTGCCTCTTCAGCAAGCATCAGTTCCATGGCTGCGGCATCCTTAAGTTTTTTTTCATACTTCTCCTGTGGTGAGATAGGTGGTCAATTTATGAATAGCACAGAAGTCTCAACAACACCCTCGTCATTTTAAAGGAAGTGAATAATAAATTCTTGCACTGACGTAATATTAGAAACCTTTAAGATTCTCTTTTCCTCCGCAAGAACACGAGCATCTAACTCAGCTTGCCTTTTTTCAGCAGCATGAATCGCTTGCAAGAAGTCAAGAACTAACTTTCCATCTTTGGAAATGTAAGCATCATTCAACCCTTCAATTCCATCACCAAGAGCCTATTAATTCAGATAACCAGAATTTGATGAGTTAAACTGGACATTCTTTTTTTTTTTTTCTTTTGGCATTGTAATAGGCATCAAATGAGAAAAATAAATAATAAAAAGCTGATACCTACCTCTTTTTCTTCAGCAAAGTGATTGGATTGATCACCGCCCTGGGTATTAGAATCAATATCGACCCTTGCATCAGCCTCATCCCTCAAATGATATGTCTTGAGCAAAGAACCAGATGGCTCTTCATCCTTAACTAATGTAACCTGTAGCATAGTTTCACCAAAAGCAACTTCATACAAAAACCCAATGAAAATAAGCTCTCTTTGATGTTAAAAAGGTCCAAACGATAATGTTAACACAGTTCTTACGAAATTAAATTTCATTACTAAGTACAGTATTGTTTGCTAAAAGGAAACCAAATTACCTCTGTCTTATCTTCTGTGACATCCTGTTGAGGTGGGAATATTTTCGTCTCCTTTTCTTGCTGATCTGCACTCGCCTGAGAAAGTACCGGTGATGTTTGAACCTCCTCATTAATCACCCTACTATCTTTTTCTGTACTCTTCACATCTACGTTCCCTTCAGAAGATAACCCAATATTTGCATTTCGTGAGTGTTCAGGCAAACCTTTCTCGCTTGTTATGTCACTCCCAGATTTGTTATAGTCCCCCTGAGGGGACTCTTCACCTTCCCTTGGACTCAAATCCACAACATGGGAAACGTCTGAATGTGCTTCGACCTTCTCCTCAGACTTGCCAGATTCTTCTCCATTGTGTTTTTCTTCTTCAGCAAGATTCTTCCCCAATCCAATCTCATCTTCCTTAATCAAATCACTCTTCTTTTTCCAACGGAAAATGGGGTCCAGATACCCAGTTTTGTACGCTGCCACAAGCCCAGCCCCAATGGCAGCGCTTCCAAAGAAAATTTTTGCGCTTGAATGGCCGCCATCCGCCCGTGGTGGCTTGCCAGCACTTCCAGGTTCTGGTGATGTAGTTTTTGGGGCTGCTTCGGAGAATTCCCTTCTCAGAAATATTGAGATGTGCTGCAATTTTTAGAAATTTTGCGAGTTATTATTAACAACAGCATGACCAAATTCATAGCCAATTATCAAGAAAAAATTTCATGCCTGACTTGAAATCGGCCTCGGAATACTTCTCAAACCACGACGATAAGAAATTTGCAGAATCGAACTGTAAGAAGCAAGGTGTAAATAGAGGCAACGGTGTTACAGAATCAAATACAAAGACTAGGGAAGATTATGAGTACCTCCTCAACATGGCTTCCTGGTGATGAATGTGAGAGAGACTGGGACAATTTTTGCAAAACCTTTCAAATATAACCAAAACCCCACCCAAATAAACTTAAATACCATCGAAATTATAAAAAATAAAAAACAAACAAACAAACAAACAGACATAAAAGCATACCTCTACAAGAATCTTTTTCTCGGAATTGGGTGCTCCGATTGGGAAGATAGAAGGATGGGTAGCGGTGGATGATTATGATTATGTAGTGCTTACAAATGAGGAGATTGGGTGATCAGATTACGATGGGGTTTGTGGGGATTTTGGGGGTGGCACCTGGCGGTGGTGATGGGGGATGAAATGCGCGCTACGGCGAGGAGTTGTGGCGTAGCAGATGGGTGGGGCAATATCGGACCGGTTGCTTGGCTGGGGAATGAAGTACGGAGAAGAGAGTAGTTAAGGGGGAATAGAAGAGACACGGTGAGGGTTGCGGCTAGCATTTGAGAGTGTTTGACTAGGTCTATTAATCCGTTTTTTGGTTCAATTTTTTTATCGAAATAGAAACCGAATCATATGATGAACTAGTTTCAGTTTGGTTTGGTTGGTGAATCAATTCCGGGTCGATTGGTAAACCGATTTCAATTTAGTTGGTGAATTGGTTCCAGTTTGGTTCTCTTAAAATCGTTTTTTTTTTATGCAGTTACCAATATTTATTGCATAATCATTATATGGATTACAACCTAATCAATGTCCATTATAAATAACAAAATCATTAAGACATCAAAATCCAACCTAAAATGTCCATAACAAAATCATCAAGACATCAAAATCCAAGTTAGAAATGTCCATTATAAACAACAAATCATCATGACATCAAAATCCAACATAGAATGTCCATTATAAACAAAAAATCATCAAAGTATCAATATCCAATATAGAAAGTTCATTACAAACAATAAAACTAGTAAGGTTGCAAAATCAAACCATCCAAGTGAACAAAATAATAAAAAATATCATGAAAAAAATAGCAAGGTAGGAAATCTTAAAGATTGGACTTTTGAGGCAGCTTAGCATGACCATTTTCCATTTCTACATATAAAAGACAAGCAAAGTGCATTTGATTATGCCCAGCAACCAACCATGCGGAATCCTCAATATCCTTCGATTTCTCTGCCTTCTCTCTAGTTTTCTTCCTATCCTTCGAAACCCTAGCAACCGCCGCCTCCTCCTGGGGTTGATGGCAACGCCTCCTCCTAGGGTTGATGGCAACCCTAGCAACCGCCGCCTCCTCCTTAATATCCTCCAGGGGTGGGTCCTGACACCTATTCCCCAAAATTTCTTCTTCTTTTCTTCTTCTATCCTACTAGCCATATCTTCTTTCTCTCCTCCCCTCCCCCCTTCTTTCCCTGCCTTCGCGAGTTCTTTCTATTCTGATCAGGTTTGGGTGGGCTGTCTCTCGTTTCGGGATTGGTGGATTTTGTCTCTCCTGGGTTCGACTATGTCTCCCCTCCCAACGTGGTGGCTGGCACGCTGCGCCGTGGTGTTGGTCCCCTGTTTCAACACACTCACCCCCTCTCTCGCGCCGTGGAGTTTCATTGCTCTGTCTTTGTGTGTTCAGCGGGCCCTGGCCTAAAGTTCTTATCTGCACCCTGCTTTTGGTGCAATCTGGGAGGCTGGGAGTGTATGGGTCGTCTGCTATTTTTCTCCCTGCAGTGGTCCTTGTCCTACACAAATTGTTTGGTCTCATCCCCCTCTCCGTTAGTTCTATTGAGATGATGGGCTCTTCACCCTGCTGGTTAGTGTTCAGTCTGCTGCTTCTTCCCCTCTGGTGGAGGATTTTGGGCTGCGTTGGGGGTGCTCTGCGGTGGCCGTTTCTGGATTTCGTGTGCACCTTTCGATCTGTCATCTTTGCTCTCTATGGTGGTCCTGTCCTACCCCGTCTGCGGTTGGGTCGTGGTTGGTTTTCAAGTGTAGCTTTCGGTTCTACTCTTAATCAAAGCTTCCCTTTCGTTTTTTTTTTAAATTAGTTTTCTTTTTTATCTTCTTCGACTCTATTTTTTTTCCTGTTTTTTGCAGGTTCTTGTGTATTGTTCTCCTAGTTGTTTTGAGTAGGCATTCAGCTTCACTCTCCGCCTTTGTGGCGTTTATCAGGCATCTTCCTCTCTGGAAGTTTTCCATTCTCCTTCCATGGAGATGTCCAGAGTTCGCCTCGATCTTTTTTCCCATCTCCATTTCACTTTCCTTCCAAAATGCCCGAATCTCTTCCTTTTCCTTCATCTAATGCCCTTAACGACGATGGATCTCGAACACTTCAGTACCAAAGTCCATCCTTCAATCCAGCGGCTACTATGGCAGTGGGTTACTTTTAAAGTACTTTTTGCAATCGTCGAATGGATTATGGGAGCGCTCTTTGCGCGAGTGACATGCTCATCCCCATTTCCGCTGATTTCTTCGATCTTACCTTCACTTTTTCTGCTTCTGGTGGTCCTGTGTTTGCTGGTTCGCGACGGCTCTGGGTGGCGGTGAATTGGGTGAAGGCAGCTGACAGGACCCATCCCGATCCCCCTGAGACCACCCGGGGATGTGTCCTACTCCCGTCTGACAATAACCCTAAATTACCGAAAATACCCTTAACGGGCCTTAAAGTTTTTCAAATGACATAAATAAAGTCAAACATACGAGTTTAGAATTCAACATTGTCAGACCAGGGATAGTACAAATACAAAATGTGAGAAAAAATGTCAGATTACAAAACGGTGCTTAACCTACCCAACCGGGCGTACAGGCGTGTAACGTCGAAATCTATGCCTCGGACTTCGGGTCCTCCAATGTCTGAATAGTCCTCTCAGACTAACCGTCAGTCTACCGATGAAAAGTGGTCATCCAGCAGCTGACACGTGGCACTGTCAAAGCCTAACACGTGATAGTGATGTGGACTAACCAATAGATGACACCTGGCACCTGTCAGAGTTTTACACGTGTCAGATCTGACAGCTGTCAGGTGACATCATCAGTGACGTCATGATGACGTAAACAGTGACATCAGCAAGCTTTGACCGTTGACTTCCAACGTTGACTTTTCGTTGACTCACACGTGGGGGCGTATGAAGGCGAGTTTTGAGGTGGGATGACACCCTTTTCAAGGTTTTGACGATACGAATCCAATGGTGGTGGTTTCATGTCGATTCAAGATCGTTTGACTAGTCAAAATTGGTTTTAATGCCACGAGAAGCGTGTTCGGGCCGCTTTTCTCAGGCCAGTACTGTTCTAGGGTTTTATGTTTGAACTTGTAGAGCCCATTAGTGACCCTTGGATGTGTTTGGACAGGTTTAGGCGGTTCGTTTGCGCAACGAGGACCGTGCGTGAATGGGCTTTTGATTTCAAAATGATTGCATGCATAACTGTTTTTACTGTTTCACTTTATGATTGAGATTGGACTATTATGGATATTAAATTATGGTGTTTTACATGTATTACGATGTTTTGGGCATGAGATCCGTCTTGATTTTATACGGATTTGTTTTCGGAGTCAATCAGGGATTTCTGTGGATTTATATGTTATTGCACTGTACATACCTATCTTATGATTAATGTCTCCTCCAAACGTCTTGTAGTATCCTAGAGTAGTTACGGCATACTGCCAGAGAGGGGCTGCCCCGAGAGGTAGCTCAGGATCAGGAGTACAATTATGGATAATACCCCGGGCAGTGATCCGGGAATGCCCGGACACTGGTGGACTCAGGGGAGTACTCGGAATTGAGACCTCGAGTGGCACACGTAGCCTTAGGACCGTGAAATTATTAGGCATCTAGCATGCCAGACATCTAGGATGCCAGACATCTGGGATGTCAGGATTAGGTTTTTACAGTGCACTATTATTATGATTGTTTTCCTTATTCAGTTATATACGATTATATGATTTTATGATTCAATTATGATTACCTATGTTTTGTGTAACACCCCGAAAATTCAAGGATTATACTAATGTGATTTAATGTATGAATTGACGTTTTTACCCTTGTGAATGGTATGGCCAAATTGTTGACTTTTTGATTTGTGGGTCAGATGGACTTTGACCAATGACCGTGACGTAGTTCGGGACGTCAAAAGTCCATAGACAGGTGGCACGTCCAATTCGGATGCTCAGGGAAGAAGTTATGACTATCGGAAGTTCAGGGGCATTACCGTAATTTGGACTTTAGGGGCGAAAATGTTGACTTTTCGTTTGGCAACTAATTTTCACTCGACCCAAGGACCGTTAGGTAGGTCTCGATGCCCTGAGTCCGTAGACAGGCGGCACGCCGAAATCGGACTTCGTATGGCTGAGTTACGGGTCTAGAAAGTGAGGGGCATTTTGGTAATTATTGAACCAGGGGCATTTTGGTCATTTGCCCTGGTACTGTAGCAACCGCGGGGGACCATGGACAACACCACCATGTGCGGTGGTTCAGTGTGCAATTGTTTATGCAATTGTGTGCTGGAAAGGAAGGGATGTCTATTGCTTTAGATCGTGGGCTGAACCATCCACCTGCACGGTCGAATTGATTAATGAGATTCGAAGCTTTTTCGGGGAACAAAGTTCAGTGGACAGTGAGGCTTCCACGAGCCTCTGGGACGGCTTGAAATGTTTTAAACAGATTAAGTAGTGAATGAGCTTCACTCTGCAGTTGAAAGGACTGAAAATAGGAGAGGAGCCAGAGAGAAGCCATTTCGGGAAATTTTGGAGGGAAATTGGGTTTTCAATTTCTGGTGATCGTTGGACCAAACCAAGGCCTGGTTTAGCTTTCTGGGAGCAATTGGAACTTAGCCATATCAAATTCGAGAGGAACCAGCCACTGTTGGCCTGGAACTGAGGTTCCTGTTTCAGTGGAGTTCAGAGATTTGGACGATCACTTACAGGTAATACCTTGGTAAATTGATCATTTGTTTTAGTTCGTTTTAGCCTTAGGAAGCTTACTGGGAGGTTAATTTGATTTTGGTTTGGAAACCAGTGAGTTATGGTGATTGACCCGATTGGTTGATCACGGGTCGATGGGTCGATTGGGGACTTGTCGAGGTTGATTAGTGACTTAGAACTTAAATTAGATGTGTAAATAACATGTTAGGATCAAATTGGATCGAAATCAAGTTGAAATTCAGGGTTAATTGCCCGGGTCATATCGCGGGCTGAAGGTCCGAAAAGTAGGGCTATCGGGTGAGGAAGGTGACACTGTAGCAGCTACAGTGTCAGGCGCGTGACTTTCACGCGCAGCCACTTTGAGTGGCGCGTGACTTTCACGCGCAGCCACTTTGGGTGGCGCGTGAGGGCGCGTTGGGGCTTATCTCCGATCACGATCAACATGACTTTTGTTCCTCTCATCATTCTGAACATTTTTGGTGAATTAACCATGTTGATCTGAGATAGTTTTGATGGGTCAGTCTAGGGCCAGTTGTCTCGGGAAACGTGTTGACGGTTTCCCCGAGCCGGTTTCTGTTTCGGACTTTTTGGTCAAATGTTTAAGACTTGTTGTGACCCATACGTGTGATTTGAACTGACAGGAATTGTACGATAATCCCGGTACAAGTTCGTACGCGCAGGTTCACCGCGGGATCGTACTGTGAGTCGGCCTGATTACATTAAACACTTGCATGCTTAAATGTTTTCCGATTTACTTATATGTTCACATGCTGGAATCAAGAAATGGTTTTGATGATATTGAAATTATGGTTATGGCACGTTTCACGGTAATTGGGTTTGAATCCCGTCTGATGAAACTTAAAGTTCGGTTCGGATTTTATCTATGTATATATATGTTTTGCATGTGGATATCAATAAAATGTATTTGGTACTGCACTGTATAGATCCATTCTTATGATACTGTCTCCTCCGGATGTGGTACCCCGGAGTGGTCATAGCGCATTGCCTGCGAGGGGTCATTCTACGGAGGAACCGGACCGTAAAATGACTCAGGAGTAGGATTGCTTATTTGACGTCAGGGAAGTCGAGCGTCTAGGACGCTAGGCATTTGAGATGTCGTACCCGGACAGGGTTCGACGATTGGATTCGGGATTGAGACCCCGAGTGGCACGCGTAGCCTTGAGACTGTGACCTTATTGGACATCAGGGACGTCAGACATGGGGGATATCAAGATTGGAGTGTATAGTGCAGTGGCTAAAATTATGTTATGATTTTATTACATACCTCATGGTTCATATTATATGATTTATGGTTTTAAATCCTAATGCATGCATGTTTGGAAAATGGAGGGGTAAATTATATGTTTTACTTACTAAATGATTTTATAAACTTGAGTTTCGGTCCACTCACCCTTAATGTTTTGGTAACCCCTCCAGGTCGTGCTACTGAGGTAGAGGAGGAACCTGAGGCTGGGGCATAGATCTACTTCTGCGTACCTGAATCCCTGTTGGGTGATTTTACCCGCAGATTTATGTTAGAGTCGTGCTCGCAACTTGTAGTTTTGGATTTCATCCCTTGTCTGACATCTGTTTATTTCGAATTTGATGTAAAACTTTAATTTGGTTTTTATGAATTTGAACGTTTAAGGTTAAAATTGGAACATTATTTTGGGTGTCAGACGGGAGCAGGGCACGTCCCCATGTGGTCCCAGAGAGGATCGGGGCGGGTCCTGTCATTTTGACTCAATGCATGCAAGTTTAAAAACGGAGGGATAAAACCTTATGATTATTATATTAGTAAACTTGTTTAGGAAACATTGTTCATTTTCGGCACACTCACTCTTTATTATTTTCTTGACCCCTACAAGCCGTGTTACAGACGTAGAGGAGTCTGTGTAACGACCCGTCCCGGGAGTCGGGATTAGATTAGAGTTTAATGACAGATTAACGAAGAGAATCGGTGTTTAGTTGGACACTTTTGGACAGATGGCGCAGAATGACGATTTTGCCCCTAGAAAGGGCAAAATGTTGACTTTTCATTCGGATGGTCAATTGGGCATTGACTGATGATCGTGACATAGTTCAGGACGTCACGAGTCTGTAGACAGGTGGCACGTCCGATTCCGATATCTGGAGAAAAAGTTAAGACGTTCGGAAGTTCAAAGGCAATTTAGTAATTTGGAGGAAAAAGGGGCAAATTGTTGACTTTTCAAATGACAAGTCAATTTCATGAAATTTGAGGACCGTTAGGAAGGTCTCGTTGTTTCGAGTACAACGACAAGCGGCACATCATCAACGGACTTTGGATGAATTAGTTACGGGTCTAAACATGCCAAGGGCATTTTGGTAATTTTACCTCAAAGGGTATTTTGGTCATTATCCTGTATTGGGATCTATGCCCAATGGCTAGTGGACAAGTGGCTGCTCTGGGGAGTGATGTCCACTAAGTTTGGGACATCTTTCCTTCACTGGAAGGTCATAGAACCCTCTCACCACCGCCTTAAACTTGGTTGCACGATAACTTAAGGATTTAAACGGTTTTAAAGGCAAAGAAACAGAGACAGAGAGTTGTGAGAATTCAAACCCCTTGAACGGTCCTCAAATGGTCGTGCTTTGTAAACCAAAATGAGAGGAAAGACAGTGAAGAATGTAGTGGTGGTATGGTGGAGGACTCCCTTACACGGTGGTGGTAGAAAAACAGGTTTGACCCGTGAACACCCTTTTTGAGCTTCAATTAGTATATGATGATCTCCTCGTTTTTTATCGATTTGGTGCATAGGTTGAAGTTTCTGAGGTCGAAAGGAGACAACAGAACCTAGTATTGAAGCTGTCATGGCCTGTGGTCGAAAACTGGACATGGTAAGTTTTTACTTCAAAAAAAAAATGGTAACCTTGGATTTAGCTCGTATCATTTGATTCAATGGTTAGTATGAGCTTATGAAGGATGGTACGAAGCTAGCAAACCAAAAACCAGGGGACGTGATGGTCAGACTCGAGGATAGACAGTGGTTGCAGAAGCATGGTTTGAATTTTGAAGTGGGAAGGTAAAATTCAAGTCACGACTTCATGTTTTTAGTAGTTAGATTGATTAGGATTGAAGAGACGAACTCTAGGAACCAATTAGAATGGAAAACGGGTCAGAATTGGACGGTTTAAGAGGTCTGGCCGCCTGCGCCGGTTCGACTAGACCGATCTGGACCCGGTTCGGCAGAGGTTGAAGATGAACAGTGTTGGGCGCGTGGCTCCCACGCGCAGCCCCTTTGGGCGGCGGGTGAGGGCGCGTGGGGCCCCTTTTGGGGAAGGTTTCACCACGACTTTTAAAGTATTTGATGTAACGAACATTTTGGCGCTGGTTTCGAGTCAATCGAACATCGTCTCGATATATTTCGGGTTGTCCGAAGGTTTTAGGGCTTGGTTAAAAATAGTTAAAATTACGGGAAAATTATGGGGTTTAGTACGAGTTTTGTGAAGCAGATAGTGATCTTGGTATGGGATTTGGACAGGTTCGGGAAAGGCGAGGATAGCGGAATGGCCGGGAGCGGCATAAGTGCGCGTGTATCGAGGCGACGTCGGAATAGTCTGTGAGTGGAATTTGTTTTCTAACTCTTGATGCATGCATATATGTTTTATACGTTTTCTATACGTGATTCTATGATTTGATTTATGATCTTGATCGTTTACGATTTAGCACGGTTTTCGAGGAATTTATGCAATTTCATGATTTACGAGATTTGATGGATGTTGCGATTTGAACCTGGTTTTAATGCTTTAATGTCGAAATTTGAAATATGATTTAAATCAATAATTTAAAATGGATTTCGGAAAAGGGTTTTCGGGCTTGAAGCCCATATCAAAAAGTGGTTTTAAGAAACGTGATTTCAGGTTTTTGAATCGGATTCCGGATGACGATTCGGGATTCGATTTGGGACTTGAAAGTGAATTCCGGGTTTGGGTTCGGAATGGTTATTCCGGATGCCGGCTTACGGGATGATGGTTTCGAACTCGGATTTGGAAATGGATATGGATATGAGTTCTGGGTTTGGATTCGGGATCCTGATGAGATTGCGGATTCGGATTCGGAAATGGAAAATAGTTTTCAAACTGTTTTAGATTGGATTTGCTGGATCTGGTTATTGGGTTTAAAGACCCGGATATGATATGACGGGGGCGCCCGGATTGAGTTTAAAGACTCGGATATTGATATTTCCCCCGTAGGTCTATTGAGTTTAAAGACTCGGGAGTTTAAAGACTCGGATTATATTGAGGCCTGGATTGAGTTTAAAGACTCGGGAGTTTAAAGACTCAGATAGATCCAGCAGGTTCGACGGATTTGTGGTTTCAAATGTGTTGGATTTCACTGAGTTTTGATGATGGTGGTTTTCAATAAAATGGTTTTATAACACGAATTTGATATGCATGCATTGGCTTTTTAATTGGAGGGTATGAATATACTTGTTTTATAAACGGTTTTAAATTTATCCTTATTTTTTTCCACTCACAGTCTTTTTGTGTTTTCGATACCCTCCAGGTTGTTGCGGTGACACGACCCATCCCAATCCCCCTGGGATTACCATGGAATGTGCCATGCTCCCGTCTGACAAGAGGTGTCAGACAAGGGATAACCTATTGCCAGAGCCCAAACGGGCTTCCACAGTGCGTAAGGATCGATGGAGGAGGTGTGCGATGCCCAAGTCTCTACTGCAGCCGCATTCCAGAATCAACCTGAAGGGCATTAAAAACAAAAGCTGTGAGTGGACGAAAATATACAAGTCTGTTTAAAACATTTATAAGACATTTATGCCCCTCAGTAAAAATATATGCATGCACCATCATTTAAAATCATATCTCATATAATAAGAATCATAAGGCATTTAATAAAACCATAACCATAATTTTAGTTGCTGCACTATACACTCCAATCCCGACATCACCTGATGTTTTGACGTTCTTGACGCCTAATAAGGTCACAATAATAATAAGGCTACGCGTGCCACTCGGGTCTGAATTTCCGAGTTAAATCCCCGAATCCCGTTCGGGTACAGCATCACCTGATGCAGCATCACCTGATGCTTAGCGTCATAGACGCTGGACGTACTAGACGTCTGTGACCTCTCCGGGGTACCTCGCCGGAGGAGACAATATAATATGGAAGGATCTATACAGTGCAGTACCAAATAAATTTTATTGATATCCACATGCAAAGCATATATATATACATGGATAAAATCCAAACAAATCCTTTAAATTTCATCAGACGGGTCTCAAGCCCAAATACCGTGAAACGTGCCATAACCATAATTTCCATATCATCAATCCGTTATTTGTTTTTAGCATGTGAGTATGTATATAAAATGTGAACCAGGAAACCTTTATTCAATTCCATTTTAGGGTCTCCGACCCGAAATCACATATATAAATCAACTGGACCCTTGGCCCGATTTCATAAGTTAACTTGGCCCCTGGCCCGATTTTACTTTATCAAATCCGTAACCGTTTCATGAAATCATACCCAACCACATTTTTGGAAATCAGTGCAAATCCAGAAAAATCTCGATTTACGGGAAAACACGTAAATCACCTCGAAATGCGTGAAATCATTTAAATTCACCGATATCCAAAGTAAATCATTTAATCATAATTATAACAATCATAAAACAGTTATGCATGCATCGAATTTATAAAACCAATGTCCACTCACAGACCGTTTAACCGAGCGCCTCAATACGCGTGCCATAGGCCTTCCCGGGCCACACCACTAACACCGGGACTCCCAATCCTGTCCAAATCACATTAGAGGATTAATAACCCCTTCATTAACATCCTATCAAAGTCCCGTAATTTTCTCGAATTTTTAAGTATTTTTAACCTCGATTTAAAACCTTCGGACATCCCGAACAATATCGAAACGGGATCCGATCAACACGAAACCAACGTCAAAATGTTCGTTACATTGTATAGGATAAAAGTCATGTTGACCTCACCTCGAGATTCGTGCCCACGCGCCGTCACGTGCCGCCGTGAGTGGCTACGCGTGAAAGCCACGCGCCTGCTACAGTGACTGCTACAGTGTTCCTTCTTCACCCGAATGACTGGTAAACGGGTCTGATTACCCGCGATAGGATCCGGTTCAATCACACCCAATTCGACATCAATTCAATCCGTTCTTGATCCTATAACAATCATCAACCAACCAATTTCAGTTCTGTGACATCGATCAACATCAACCATTCCTTAAACCAGCCATCAACCCGTGATCACCCAAAACGGGTCAATCACCAAAACTCCTCCAATCCTCAACCATTGCCAAATTAACTTCACATGAAGCTTATTAGGATTAAAACGAACCAATTCGAATAATTAATTGAACACGACGTTACCTCAATCACCACGACTCAAGCTTGGATTTTCCGGCCGTCCACCGTGTCCGTCCACGGCCCTAGGAGCCCCAAAGCTTGCCCCATTTGATCTGGTTCGACACGTTGAAGTTCCAGGAAGCTCAATCCATCATCAATTAGGCTTGGGCTGGCCTAAAACTGGAAGTTCGAATTTGAATTTCCCAGAAACCAGTTTCGGGTTTTTGAACAATTCCACACCAATTTTGCTCCTTCCCTCTCATTCTCAATCCCAGAACACTTCACTCAGTCCCTTAACTACATTCCCCACCACAATCCGCTCAATTGGGCCCTGGAAAGGCTGAACTCATGTGGGAAGCACTCTGCTTTTCATCGTGCACCAGCCATAGTTAATGGCCAAATCCACCGTCCCACACAGCCTGGCATCACACAATGCCACTAAACAATCCATACAACCTATAAACAATAGTTTTAGGCCATCAATTTGCTCCATAAACGCACCACCCGTGCGCTGGCCATGTTCCCTCCACGGTGCTACAGTAGCCATTCAAACACCCGTGAAATTACCATTCTGCCCTTGTGCAGTAAATTACCAAAATGCCCCTCACGCATCCTGACCCGTAACTCGGTCATACGGACTCTGATTGATGCGCGTCGCCTGTCTACGAACTCAGGGCATCGAGACCATCCTAACGGTCCTTGTTCCTCGGCCATCGGACCCCCCGATCAAAAAGTCAACATTTCCCCTTATATCATCCAAATTACGAAAATGCCCCTGAACTTCCGTACATCATAACTTTCACCACGAACGTCGGAATCGAACGTGCCACCTGTCTATGAACTCGTGACGTCCCGAAATACGTCACGATCATCGATCAAAGTCCGTTTGACCATCCGAATTAAAAGTCAACGTTTTGCCCACGCCTAGGGGCAAAACGGTCATTTTGCACAATTCGTCCGAAATCGCCCAACTAATCCCAGATTAGTAAATCACAATTAAATATTATTAAATCCCGATATTCGGGACGGGTCGTTACAACCTTCCCTCCTTAAAGAATTTCGTCCTCGAAATTACCAATCTCCTTATTCCACAACCACCTCGTGGAAAACATTTCGACCTCAAACCATGTGTACACTTGTACACCCACATACTGGGACAACACCAGCCTCGTCTGTACCCAGACATCCCATCACAGTCATACGTCATAATAGCAACAACACTCGACCACCTCGAGTGGAAATGATCACCTGATCCGCGATAAAATCGCCTAACCATTTAGCTGACTCCTTCAGCTAGATGGTTCCTTTCCATTGTCAATATATCCTTACATTTGCTCCCATTGGGAGTCACCAAATCTCATTTGTCAGTCCATGCTGACATCATCAGTCAAACTGTCACCACTAAGCTTTACCACCCTAGTAAAGCCCCAACCATCTGTCCGTCAGTGACAACACCACGTACTACATCACCCTCGATGTAGCGTAAGATCAACCACATGATCACAATTCGCAGGGCAAACCCATTCCTGCGACATAAAATAATCTCAATGTCCATAATCGCCGACTCCCTCAGCGAACCAAAACGCTGGGAAATCACGGTGTGATCAAGTCACACAAGGCTACTCGTGGTCACTTAGACCACCAATTCACTCATCCTGAGTGTACGTATATCGTCAATTTACACAATCAAGTGGTGTAACTGGAAAACATTGAATCCCAGTCTAGCGGTGATCACACATCTCAATACTAGGGTTCCACTAGCCAACCATGGCTAAGAGCACCTGCTCAAACAATCACTAAACCCGACAAAATCACTCTGCACAGCGCACGGTATCCAATGTCCAGTCCACGATCACAACCAAACAAATGATATCGGAACCAAGCCGATCACAAACACGTTTAGTTACACACTACTGGTACATCTCATGTACCGCAATTAGGCACCTACTCAGCCTAACCAGTCTCAATCCTCGTACAACGTACCCTGTACGTACATCAATCCATCAATCCGCCTACAACCACCCAGGTTATAGCCAAACACGTTCTAGTAACGGAGTACATTTACCCAACCCAACCTGAGACAAACGAACTCCACCCGTCATCTAGTTCCAATTCCGAATCCGAATTCGCAATTTCGTAAGAAATCCCGAACCCGAACCCAGACATCATATATTAATTCCATTCCCAAATCCGAATCCGAAATCATTATTCCGTGAGCTAGCATTGGAATAATCATTCCGCACCCAAATCCAGTAATCCATTTCCGAGCTTCGCAATCGAATCCTGAATCGTCACCCAGAAATTCGATTCCAAAACCCAAAATCTCGTTTACGTCCACCAAGACGTAACGTAACCGATCCTATCGGTTACCCGCTCAAAACACTCGATTGACTTCATAGGGAAGCCAATCCCAATATTCACACGTCAAAGGTTGACAAAATCCGACCACTTCGGAAACCTACTCAACCGAGTAACAACCATATGGACTTCACTTCGAAATGAAGTTCAGTCCTGTCGTTTACGACTCACATACCAAGATAAGAGTGATAAACTCTCATCCAATCTGGATCATCACGATCACGACCCAGATCCATCGCTACGTCACCCGACAAGTAACATCACGATCCTATATCGTCACATCGTCCAAAGTCGACAACATCACAAATCAGATCCACCTAGGATCCACACATGCCCACATAGCTAACAATCCAACTGAAAGCTGATCGTAGGGTCTTACACCCTCATTGAATCATTCGCCAAATTTCCCTTGGTGGAAAGATGACCTCGCATTTCACCACCAAATCCAAAATCATACACAACTTCTTGTGTCCAATGACCCAAGGCCAAACATGGGTCCACCTACCAATACACGCTCAACGTACTGGTAGCAACAATCATCATCTGCCACGGCAGGAAATATGAAGTCAACCCTAATGACTTCGGAATACCAATCACTAATGCGGAAACGAGCACTTCTCTCGTCTCCCAATCACAACTCTCCCCAAATCGGGAGTTCCAACCATGTTGGAAACAGACATGCTCCCAATGAGATGTCAAGTCCAACCACTGGACTGCCCACGTCCATACCTCACTTGGACCACCACGTGTCCAAAATCAATTCATCACTTGGACCTCACGTCCGCCAATACTCATGTACGTACACACCCCGATTCCGAACGGGATATCTACAATTTTGCCTGAATGTGCATACCATACTGCCTCCGTCTCACATCTCAACCTAAACAGGTTCAATCCTCAGGTTCCAAGTGATTCGCAATCACAAAATCACACGTCAATACCACTAATGGTTTCCCCGACTTTTCCAATTTCAATAATTTCCTTGTACTCTCTGGGGATATAAGAAGTATACCAACATACCAATCTCGGAGTTGACAACAACTCCCCAAATCCACCAATACACATGACATAGGGAACATCATCCCTAGATCCCCCAAATTCCAATCATACCATTTGATCCATTCATCACTTGTCATCATATACCTGTTGGGACTTATCCCAACACGACACAACCTCCACTGGATCCTATCCAGTCCAAAACTCAACCACCATTGAGTCGCAGATACTGATCAAAAGTCCATCATGACAGAGTCACACCCCAACTGGTGGCTCATCGTCACCACAATTACTAACACCAGCACCAGTGCTAGTACCAACACCAACGCACCATCATCAACACTAGTATCAGCACACAAGCATCCATACTAGCATTGGCATAGAAGCACCAACATACCAACATTCATACGTAGCACACGAACATCCATGCTAGCACACGAACATCCATGCCAGCACACTGTGTGCAAAGTTGTTACCCTGGATCTCCGTTCATTCCGAACGACGATCCCGTAACACTACTCGTACCCCATGACTATGGGTACCTCCAATTTTTGCCATCAGCACATCAGGAAAATGAACGTTCCCTGAACATCCCCTAATCCCCAAGTATTAAAACCACACTAACTACCCTCGATAGCCAGTTATCTCGACACAACTGTCGACCAACAGTCATCGCTGTCAAGATCCGTATCCACACATCACACTAATATTCGATCCAACACGGAATTCCATATTTCCTCGTAATCGTATCCGTAGATCGAAACCCATAAGACTCACTAGAGTCATCCACATGGTCATCCATGACCTCAGCCGCACGTCGTAGCACAAGTTCCCAATTAAAGTTCACTTTCCAGTCCATCAATTATAACCTAGGGTTCCAAAATCCCCCCCTAGGGTTCCACCGAACCCAACTGCCTTCTGCAGTAAAATCCACAACTTGACCGACCCCGCGGTCCTGACGTCGTATAGACGTCTAATCCAATCCAATCGTCAATTCAACGTGGGTTCCACCACAAAGGTCATCGGCTAACTCCGATGCACCAACACCCCATACACTAGCCAACACTACTAGGGTCCACAACTTAGACCAATACTCAACTGAGTTTCGCATTTCCCTAACATTGTTCAGATGGGGTTCCTTGCACCCAATTGTGCCCAGTAGCACAACCGTCCATTATCACATGACCGAACCGACGGTCCCGCATTACTAGTTAATCGTATACAACCCCACTTGGGTTGAATCGCATTAATGCACGGCGTATCGGGTCAAACACACCCAATCCACCATACAAACCCAAAACTATCTATCAGGTTGACAACGGAACCGCAGCCCCAAGAGACATCACACCCTCGACCTTCGCGCACAAAAGAGCAAAACCTGCTCTGATACCACTTGACACGACCCATCCCAATCCCCCTGGGATTACCATGGAATGTGCCATGCTCCCGTCTGACAAGAGGTGTCAGACAAGGGATAACCTATTGCCAGAGCCCAAACGGGCTTCCAGAGTGCGTAAGGATCGATGGAGGAGGTGTGCGATGCCCAACTCTCTACTGCAGCCGCATTCCAGAATCAACCTGAAGGGCATTAAAAACAAAAGCTGTGAGTGGACGAAAATATACAAGTCTGTTTAAAACATTTATAAGACATTTATGCCCCTCAGTAAAAACATATGCATGCACCATCATTTAAAATCATATCTCATATAATACGAATCATAAGGCATTTAATAAAACCATAACCATAATTTTAGTTGCTGCACTATACACTCCAATCCCGACATCACCTGATGTTTTGACGTTCTTGACGCCTAATAAGGTCACAATAATAATAAGGCTACGTGTGCCACTCGGGTCTCAATTTCCGAGTTAAATCCCCAAATCTCGTTCGGGTACAGCATCACCTGATGCAGCATCACCTGATGCTTAGCGTCATAGACGCTGGACGTACTAGACGTCCGTGACCTCTCCGGGGTACCTCGCCGGAGGAGACAATATAATATGGAAGGATCTATACAGTGCAGTACCAAATAAATTTTATTGATATCCACATGCAAAGCATATATATATACATGGATAAAATCCAAACCAATCCTTTAAATTTCATCAGACGGGTCTCAAGCCCAAATACCGTGAAACGTGCCATAACCATAATTTCCATATAATCAATCCGTTATTTTTTTTTAGCATGTGAGTATGTATATAAAATGTGAACCAGGAAACCTTTATTCAATTCCATTTTAGGGTCTCCGACCCGAAATCACATATATAAATCAACTGGACCCCTGGCCCGATTTCATAAGTTAACTGGGCCTCTGGCCCGATTTTACTTTATCAAATCCGTAACCGTTTCATGAAATCATACCCAACCACATTTTTGGAAATCAGTGCAAATCCAGAAAAATCTCGATTTACGGGCAAACACGTAAATCACCTCGAAATGCGTGAAATCATTTAAATTCACCGATATCCAAAGTAAATCATTTAATCATAATTATAACAATCATAAAACAGTTATGCATGCATCGAATTTATAAAACCAATGTCCACTCACAGACCGTTTAACCGAGCGCCTCGATACGCGTGCCATAGGCCTTCCCGGGCCACACCACTAACACCGGGACTCCCAATCCTGTCCAAATCACATTAGAGGATTAATAACCCCTTCATTAACATCCTATCAAAGTCCCGTAATTTTCCCGAATTTTTAAGTATTTTTAACCTCGATTTAAAATCTTCGGACATCCCGAACAATATCGAAACGGGATCCGATCAACATGAAACCAACGCCAAAATGTTCGTTACATTGTATAGGATAAAAGTCATGTTGACCTCACCTCGAGATTCGTGCCCACGCGCCGTCACACGCCGCCGTGAGTGGCTGCGCGTGAAAGCCACGCGCCTGCTACAGTGACTGCTACAGTGTTCCTTCTTCACCCGAATGACTGGTAAACGGGTCTGATTACCCGCGATAGGATCCGGTTCAATCACACCCAATTCGACATCAATTCAATCCGTTCTTGATCCTATAACAATCATCAACCAACCAATTTCAGTTCTGTGACATCGATCAACATCAACCATTCCTTAAACCAGCCATCAACCCGTGATCACCCAAAACGGGTCAATCACCAAAACTCCTCCAATCCTCAACCATTGCCAAATTAACTTCACAGGAATCTTATTAGGATTAAAACAAACCAATTCGAATAATTAATTGAACACGACGTTACCTCAATCACCACGACTCAAGCTTGGATTTTCCGGTCGTCCACCGTGTCCGTCCACGGCCCTAGGAGCCCCAAAGCTTGCCCCATTTGATCTGGTTCGACACGTTGAAGTTCCAGGAAGCTCAATCCATCATCAATTAGGCTTGGGCTGGCCTAAAACTGGAAGTTTGAATTTGAATTTCCCAGAAACCAGTTTCGGGTTTTTGAACAATTCCACACCAATTTTGCTCCTTCCCTCTCATTCTCAATCCCAGAACACTTCACTCAGTCCCTTAACTACATTGCCCACCACAATTCGCTCAATTGCGCCCTGGAAAGGCTGAACTCATGTGGGAAGCACTCTGATTTTCATAGTGTACCAACCATAGTTAATGGCCAAATCCACCGTCCCACACAGCCTGGCATCGCACAATGCCACTAAACAATCCATACAACCTATAAACAATAGTTTTAGGCCATCAATTTTCTCCATAAACGCACCACCCGTGCGCTGGCCATGTTCCCTCCACGGTGCTACAGTAGCCATTCAAACACCCGTGAAATTACCATTCTGCCCTTGTGCAGTAAATTACTAAAATGCCCCTCACGCATCCTGACCCGTAACTCGGTCATACGGACTCCGATTGATGCGTGCCGCCTGTCTACGAACTCAGGGCATCGAGACCATCCTAACGGTCCTTGGTCCTCGGCCATCGGACCCCCCGATCAAAAAGTCAACATTTCCCCTTATATCATCCAAATTACGAAAATGCCCCTGAACTTCCGTACATCATAACTTTCACCACGAACGTCGGAATCGAACGTGCCATCTGTCTATGAACTCGTGACGTCCCGAAATACGTCACGATCATCGGTCAAAATCCGTTTGACCATCCGAATTAAAAGTCAACGTTTTGCCCACGCCTAGGGGCAAAACGGTCATTTTGCACAATTCATCCGAAATCGCCCAACTAATCCCAGATTAGTAAATCACAATTAAATATTATTAAATCCCGATATTCGGGACGGGTCGTTACATGCGGTGCGGGCTGTTTGTCGAGAGAGACGGAGACCCTCCAGGTTGTTGCGGTGCGGGATGTTGGTCGAGAGAGACGGAGACATCACACCCGTGATCCACAGAAGATTCGGTGCACTCTGGGAAGTCCGAATACTTTTAGGACAGTTGGGTCGAGAATCCTTTGTCCGACTTACGTGTCACATGGAGGTTGGACGTCAGTTTAGCCTCCGTGTCATGTGTAAGTTAGACGGGAGCAGGATTTAGCCCTTAATCCCGGGGGATCAGGGGTGGGTCCTGACAGTCTGAGGCATAGATTTCGTCGTTGCGCACCTGTACGCCCGGTTGGGTAGGATGAGCACCGTTTTGTAATTTGACATTTGTGCTCACATTTTGTATTTGTACTATCCCTGGTATGATAATGTAGAATTCTAAACTCGTATGTTTGACTTTATTTATGTCATTTGAAATACTTTAAAACCCGTTAAGGGTATTTTCAGTAATTTAGGGTTATTGTCAGACGGGAGCAGGACATATCCTCGGGTGGTCCGAGGGGGATCGTGATGGGTCATGTCAGCAGCTTTCCATATTTTAGATCTAGGGTTACAATTGGATTGTTTTAAGTTTATGTTATTGGATTTGTATGCACATGAATGTGGTATTATTTGTGCGTATTTTTTTGTCCCATTTAAGTCTTTTTGTTTGTAAGCTTTCATTCTTTTGTAATGTTTGTTTATAAATGAAACTCTTATTTGATTGAAAAAAAAAATGAGCAAAGTTAATTATCTACGTAAATTCACAATTAATAACAAACAAATGTATAAAAAAATAATAAAAAGATACAACAATTACCTTGTGCAAGAGCATGATAACACTCCACTTCTCGTTAGAAAAAAACAAAAACAAAATTGTATATGCCTCAGTGAGCTCATTTCTAAAGTGTATTGCATATCAGCTTTAGCTATTCTCATTTGATTTCCTTCTTGGTAGAAAAAAAACGAAAACAAAAATTGTGTCAAATAGATGCACCTAAATCAATCACAAGCCATTAGCAAAGTCAAAGAGAAAGATCCAAAACCTCACTTCGATTTTACAAGAAAGTTACCTGCTTTTATTTGTGCCAAAGATCGTAAAAAATTCTAATCAAAGTGGTAATAAAAACACTAACACAAGCACAAAAACTTGCAATGTTTTCATTGTTCTACTCTCACAATAACTATAATCCATTGCAAGCTACATTGGTCTTCAAATACGAAAGATATACACAACCCAACATATACACTATACAGAAAACAGAGTACTATGATAGTAAGGGTTCAATTCTTTTACTTTCTGTCTTTTTCAAATGTTCTTTGAATAAATCATGCAATTGATTAAGGAGGTTAAAACAAAAATTAGTTGAGAGATAAAGTTATATTGGTTTGTAATGTATTAAGAAAATCAATAAAGCAACTGGTTCTACAAATTCAATCACAAAGATTAGCTTTGAAAAAGTCCAATATACAACCAGTAAAAGAAATAATGGGAAATAAATTAACAGAAAACAGGTTGAAGAAAATTAATCACACCCAGGGCCTCAAAAGAATATGCAATGGATTTAGAAACAAATGAAACATATGTGAGAGGTTGAGTGAGAATCTGAGAGCAGTCTGCAGAGTGGGTTAATAAACTTACAAAGCTCAAAATGCAATAAATAGTCAATAATCAAAGTGAACTAGCAGAACACAAGAAGAGACAAAAAAACAAATCTTAAGTGGAAGTTCGGGCATTGTCATGTGAATAAAAAGTAGGGATGGCCAAATGGGTTTTTTTGAGGGTCTCGGAAAATCCTTATCCTATATGAGTACAAATGAGTTTTATACCCATTCAGACCCCCTCTCAATTTTTGAGGGTTTACCCAAATCCTACCCATTGGGTAATGGGTACCCATGACATTTTACATTTATTTTCTCCTTTCAATTTTTTTTTCCTTGTATTTCATTTTGTTTTAACTTCTAATTTTTTTATCCCTTTCAATTTATTTTGCTTTTCATTTTTCTTTTTACTTTTCATTTTCCTTTTACTTTTTTTTTTAACTTCTAACATTTTTTCCTTTCAATTTCGTTTGCTTTTTTTTTTTGCTTTTCATTTTTTTCAAATCTTCTCAATTTCTATTGGAGTTTCTGTTACAACGTGTCTTAAAATTTAAAGTGAGAATTAGTAAATGACCAATTTACCATTCTATCCTTAATTATCAAAATTTGTCGAGTTGACCAAGGCTAATGAATGAGTTATTTGAGAATTTGACTCCTAAAACTTTCCAATTAAATGAAGAATGAGTAGAAAATGTCGAAATGGAATTCAAAACTTGAAAACAGAACTCGTTAGAAATTTCATTATAAACAATTTATAAGAATTTATACAACTCCCTTAAAATTATTTCATGGTTGTGAAATCTTGAAAAAATTATATAGTTTACGTTGATTTTTGTTAAATCATTTAAAATGAATGATTTAAGTTCTTAACAAAATTTTGATGTTAATATAAATTCGTAACATTTTTTTGATGAAAGATGAAATAACTGATATTTAATTTAAATAAAGAAATTTTAAATATAATAATAATAATAATAATAATAATAATGACAGGACCCGTCCCAATCCCACTGGAGCCACCTGAGGACGTGCCCCGCTCCCGTCTGACAACGACTCCAAACATACCAAAATTACCCTTAAATAAAAACTAAATACTCAAATAGATAAATAACGTGCAACAACATTGTTCAGAGTGATAGCTGTCAGACAAGGGATAGTAAAATAACAAAACGTGGGCACAATAGTCAAAGTACATTATTTGGTGCTCAACCTACCCACAAGGGGTGTACAGGTGCACAGCGAATAAACTAAGCCTCTTCCTCCTCCTCCGGATCCTCCTCTAGTTTCGTGTCACGACCTGGAGGGGTCAGTAAAATATTTAAAGAGTGAGTGGGCAAAAAATAAACAGTTTGTAAATCAATTTTATAATAAAGTAAATCATAAGGTTTTACCCCTCCGTTTTCCAAATTTTGCATGCATTGAAAACACAATATCATAATGAAATCATAATCACATAATCATAATCATAATCGAAAGGAGAAACTAACATATTAGTGCACTGTAAAACCCAACCTAAATGATGTCACGGTTCTAAGGCTACGCGTTACCACTCAGGGTCTCACACCCAAGACTCTCTAGGTACATCAGTGCGCGGTATCCCAATCACTGCCCGAGGTATACGAACATGCCTTCCTGACAGTAAGCAACCCAACGGGGGTCAACTACACTCAGTCAGGGCCCCGTGACTACTCCAGGGTCCACCCGGGCCAACGACCCTCCCCGAAGGAGACAAGATAGACAAGTAGAAAAGTATAGTACAATAACAGTATAGTTTATCCTATGTCCCCCAGACATCCCAGAACACATTCCACATATAATCCAGACGGGTCTCATGCCCAAAACATTATAATAATAGATATAAACAGTTCATATAGTACTCATCTAAATCATAAGTGGAAATAGTAAAACAGTTTACGCATGCAAGCCGTTTATAAATCAACAGCTCACTCACACTAAAGGACCGCTAAAACCTGTATTAACATATCTAAGAGTCACTAAAGGACCCTACACCTCCCATACTAAGACCCTAGAACAGATCCGTCTCGAATACGCAACCCGGGCACTATTCTAGAGGCGTCAAACCCCATTTTGACTATCTTAACGATCTCTGATCGACACGAAACCACCACCATTGGATCTGTATCGTCGAAACCTTGAAAATGGTACCGATCCCACCAAAAATACTGTTCACACGCGCCCCCACGCACCTGGTCAACGCGTGGGGTCAACGCTGCTGCAATGCTGCTGACGTCATCACTGACACTTGTCAGGTGACACGTGGCATGCTATGGTTGGCCCCTGATCTGACAATCTCTGACAGGATGACGTCATCATGACATCAGCATGATGATGTCATCACTACTACAGTATCGGGTCAACCCGTTTACTAGAATCGGGTCGCCGTTGACCCGCGGCTGACTCGTTTCCATAGTCCGTTTCCCGACACCATTTTCGACGGGGTTCAATCCTACTGAGTCATCTAGGTCTGTTCTACGGTTTCATAACCTCAAAACTGGAAGAAAAACGGTAGAATCGTACCCGGGCCTCGATGAAGTTCACGGCCAAACTCCGGTCGTCTTCTCCTGATATCCTCTCCGTCTCAATTGTCCAAACCGGTCCCTATGAGCTCGTCATTGACCCTAGAGTATATCCCTAACCAAAGAGTCGAACCCTAAACGTTAAAATGGGTTGTTTCGAAACAGGGAAGGTAAACGGGTCTCTCGGGTTTTGGGTGTTACCTCCGCTGTGTCGCCGCCGTGGCCTTCATCGTTTGTTCAGCCGTGTTCCTGGGATTCTCAAGACTTCAACTGGAGCTCCGTTCAAGTCGAGAGGGTGAGGAGGTGCGGTTTTGCTTCCTGGATTCGATTCCTCTGCGTTTCGGGTATGGGGCTGTTCGGGTCTGTTCAGGCCGGGAGGAAGGGTTGTGGTTGCTGGTGGTGCACGGTGGAGTTCTAGAGATAATGGTGGTGCTGAGGACGGCCGTCTGGTGGTGTGAGGATGGCTGGTTCGATCGGTTGGGTTGAGAGAAAATGGAAGGATGGTGTTTGCACAGTTAAGGAAATGGATGTGTGTTTGTGTGTTTTCCCAGAGAGAGATGATCGTGCAGGGATAGAGAAAAAGCAGAAGAAAATGAAGGGTTAAGATCAGTTTGGGCAGAGAGATCAAGGGCTAGGGTTGTTTGAGAGAAAATAAAATATATAAAATCTAGCCTATAGGAGTAGGCCCAACTTTATGGGAATTTTGTTCACTTGGATGAGTGACACTTGTCACTCATCCGCTGGCTCATTTTAAAATTAGGGTTTGCACGGATTCCCATAATAAATTATTATTTTAATCGTTTGCTCTCGGTTCGTAAATTCAGCTAAAACGCTTCTGTGACCATAACTTTTTCATACGAACTCCGCTTTCGGCGTGGCGCCTGTCTACGGATCTGTGATGTCCCGATCTACGTTATAGTCATGGTTCAGAGTCTAAATTATTTCCCGGGTCAAAAGTCAAAGTTTCCCCCCTCAGGGGCAAAATAGTCATTTTACATTATAATATTAATAATCCCGGTTCGGGTCGTTACAAATAATAATAATAATAATAATAATAATAGAAAGAAAAAAAAATTAGTAAAGGGAAGAAAAAGTGTTAAAAATTCATAGATAATTTGAAGAATTGATAAATAATATACTTTGAATTTAATGGGTATTAAATACCCTCAATATCCATGGGTAAACCCTCACCCTACCCATTAGATGATGAGTAAATTTTTACCCATATAATTTTTACACATTTCAACAATACCCATGGGTAATTATGCTCATCCCTAATAAAAAGTTAATAAATTGTCTTAATAGTTTTTAAGTGCTTAGGAAGAATTAAAGTTAACAAAAACATTCAATGATTCTTCCCATATTTACATATTCTTGTCTTCTCCACCAAATAAATATAGTACACTAAAATCAATCAAAGCTTGTAGCCAACAAAAATCACACACTGGTCCGACAAGGAATGAAATCTCATCCTGAATAGTTAATCGTAATTATCACGGCCCTAGATTCATGGCCTACAACTACAAGCATTTAAAACTTTCACTAAACAATTAACATCTTTGGTTCCATTGAAAGTAGTTAAATTTGTAAAATAAGTACATATGCATGTTAAATACCACTTCATGTTCAGACAACTCTAATGAGGCAGAAGAGGCAGCACTAGTAGCATTTCCAGGAAGCACCATTCTTAGGGAATTAAACTACAACTTTAAGAGAAGAATAACATTACTCTAAAAATACTAATTTCAATGCTAACATTTTTACACAAAATATATACAACTTCAATTGAAAGTAATTAAACTACATGAAGAGAACTCTAACTTTGATGCAAAGAACGAGAAAGGATTACATGGAATTATATTCGGTCCAGGCCTATCACGATAACTTCAAAATAAAATAGAAGTCTATTTGGATAAGTCACCAGTGGGGGGTTAATTAAAAACAAGCAGCCAGGGAACAAGAATTCTAACATAAACAATATAGAAGTCCATTTTTACAGATTTCAGTCTTCCACTTAATTATTCCAACATAAACAACATAGAAGTCATTTGGATAAGTCATCAGTGGGGGATTAATTAAAAACAAGCAGCCTGGGAATAAGAATTCTAACCTATAAAAAGATGAACGTGAAAGTCAAATGGGAAAAAGAAAAACTATCAAGAAGAATTTATAGAGTGCTCAGATTTTACTTTACATTCACAATGATTCTTGAAGTATTAACCTTGATTTTAAGGTTTAAGACTGGCTGCGTAAAGGCAAGCCCCTACAGGAACAAATTAGGACATTGGCTCATATTTTATTTTATCTTCACAATTAGTACTCTTTCAGACTTTCTTATTGACCAAATTGAGCAAACATAAAACTCTCAACGATACAAGGAAATGAAGCCTTTCATATTAATGTGATTATGTGATACTTACAAGGGAGAGCAAAAAAATGAGGTGCGTGTGAGGGATCGACGGCTAGACGAGGTCGTGAGGGATCGACGACTAGACGAGGTCGTGAGGGATCGACGACGCCGATGGAAGCTTTGATAAGGAGCGAGTAGCTGGAATCGACTTCGACAGTTCAAACTTTGAAGTCTGTCGTCTAGACGTGGAATCGACTTCAACGGTGTCGTCTGGGAACTATAAAGAGGAATAAGGGAGAGACTGAAGGAGAGAGGTCTAAGACTCTGAGTCTGTTGAACTTCAAAGTGGGAAATGGGAAAAAAGGGAAGTGTCTGTCGTCTAGGTTAGAGGAAGGGAAGGAGGGAGGGATGAGGAGGCCCACAAAAACTTCGAAGTGGGAAGTGAGTCTCTGAGTCTGTTGTTTAGGTCCTCTGAGGGAGAGATGAGATTGAGGATGAGGAGAGGAGGTCGTTGAAAACTTCGGTTCTAAGTGGGAGAAGTGAGAAAATTGAAAAAGTGAGAAGTGAGAAAATTGAAAAAGTGAGAAGTGAGTCTCTGTCTTTCGTCTAGGTCTAGGGTTTCATACAAAAAAAGAAAAAAAAAAGACGCTATTTTAAATAAAATTAACTAATGCATTTCAGGTGGTTTGGTTTAGTCCTGTTTTACTACCTTCTCGATTCGGTTCGATCTTGTTTTACTACCCTCTCGGTTAGGTTTGGTTCAGTTTGGTTCAGTCTGGTGTAATTTTACCGAAAACCAAAATTGAACCAATTCAGTTTGCTCCAAACGGTCTTGGGATTTTTCGGTTCGGTTATAACTCAGTACAATTTTTGGGTCGGTTTTTTTTTTCGAATTGATTAATAGGGCTAGTTAACAACGATGGAGGAGGAGGACTGCAGAGGTAGGAAGTAGGGCTGATAATTTGTCCAAAATGAATCGGATAAGAACCAGTTTGATTTTGGTTTTCAACCGATAAAAATCGAACCGAACTAAAATCAAACTGGAAATCCTAATTTTGAACAAAACGGTGCGTTTTATATTTTGTTACACTCAAATATTATGTTATCTTCAACTCGCACCCTGACTTCGTCCTCAAAGTCTCAGAGACTCATACCTAGCTACACGCCCACACCTAGACCCAATCTCTTCGTCACTTTGTCTTCGTCAACCACGCGTCTCTCCCTTAACCTCAATCTCACAATCATTCTCACACACCACTGCCTCATTGTCTCGCACCCATCCAGCTATCACCACCTCATCAGGTGAATCGATCTCTCACCTATAGTCACTCACCACCTCATCAGGCGAATTGATCTCTCACCTATAGTCACTCACCACCTCATCGCCTTCTCATTTCTCATTCTCAGCTAGCATTAGAGATGGATTGACAATTCAAGAGAATCGATCTATCTCTCACCCTCAGATCGATATATAATGTCACTTTTCTCCTTTGATCTACTGTCTCCGTCTCAACCTTTCCCTCAATCTCTCCATCAATGTCTTCCTCAATCTCTCTGTCTTCATCTCCGTCTCCCTTAATCTCTTCATCTCTGTCTTTGTCTTAGTATCGAATGGTCGAGATTTGAAAATCAAAACCCATTGTAGCGTCACCATCACCTCCATCTTCACAAACCCTCACGGGATCAAGCCTTTTGCTCACGCTTCAAGGTCGAGACTCGAAAAAATCGGTTAAATCAGTCAAGAAAAAAATCGATTTGGTTCAATCAATTTTTTATTCAAATCGGGATGGGGGGTGAGAACCAAACCGAACCGAAATTGGTCCCCCAATCGATTTGATTTCGATATCAGGAAAAAAAAATCAAATTGAAAAATCAATTAACAGCCCTATTATGAAGTGAGTTTAGTGTTTTTTTTTTAGTTTTTTTACCAATTTTTGTGTGAAACTTTTTAGGGAAATTGATGGAAATAAAAGGTTTGTAAAAAATTTATTCAAAAATAGAACACTCAAATTTTTGTTTACAAAAATTAGCTCTATATATATGTTATGGTAACCCTATTGTCATTCAACCCAATTTCCACACTCTTTCCCACCTATCTATCATCTCCCTCCTGAATTCATCTCCTTCTTACTTCTCCCTGAATTCAACCCAATTTCTACAACTAGTGTGCCCACTTCTAACAAACCTAACTCTTATCAATGACACCAAACCATTTCCATCGTTGAGACAAAGTCGTCCCAATCATCCATTGACTTCAGGCTTGCCGTAGAGGGAGAGTCGAGGTGAAGAAACCCAAAAAACTTCAAGCTCCTCATTTTGACCCAGGCTGCGAGACCATTCCAATCAACTCTCTGGGGGAACCATAAGTGTTGGGCATTCAACAAATTTAGGTAACTAACAAATTGGGGAGTGAGGAAGATGAATTTTTAAGTGTGAGGTCGAGAAAATGATGTTGGGTTGAAGCAAATAAAAATCAGTTTTGTTCCAGATCTAGTCTGATAATGACCCAATAGTCTTATAGTCTTGTAGTGACTCAATAGTCATGTAGTCTTATAATGCTTTGTTCTCATAGTCAGGTAGTGTTCTCATGGTTAGGTCAAAATATGCCATTTTCTTTCCTCGTACTTAAAACATGAACATACATTAGGCATCAAATTTGAAGAGAGCCAAAATATGCCCATTTTCGTTGCCATGTTATGCCATTTTAAAATTGTGTTTTTTTGGTGTTGGAAGGATAATGAGGGCCAAACTACAATGCATTATGTCGTCATGTGTGAGAGAGAATGCATTGCTAAATATCTTGTGAAGTAAAATGTAGACACTTGTGTGTAGGGGCAAATGCCTTCATTCAGATCGAAGATCATTGATAATTGATGATGAATTTGCATGTGTGTTTTAAAGTTAATGTAATTATGTATCATGCAACAAAGTATTAGTTGATGATGTTTTGGCATGCGAAATCATTGCAAGATTAGGTTCGTGACAATCGCCTTGTTTGATTTATGACGATCGAATTTTTTAATACTTGGATGTGTTGGTTTGGAATTTTTACCAAGGTATGCTCTTTTTTGGCCTCCTAGTTCGATATTGTCCTCACACTCAGGTAGTGAACTGACTATGAGTGCACTATCTGACTATGAAGATAGAAAAGAGCATACTTTGATGAAAATTCCATAACAAAACATCCAATTCACTAATCTGACTATTGAAAACGCTACATGACTATGAGGACATAAATGAGCATACTTTGATAAAAATTACTTAACAAAATATACTATTTAGTGACTTGATTATGAGGACATAAGACTACAAGACTACATGACTATTGAGTCACTACAAGACTATATAACTATTACGTCACTATCAGACTATATCTGGAAATTCAAAATTGGCTTTGTTTACTTCAAGCCAACATCATTTTCCCGACCTCACACCTGCAAATTCATTTTTCTCACTCCCCAATTCGTTATTTTCTTTAATTTATTGAATGACCAACACTTGTGGTTTCCCAAGAGAGTCGAATGGAGGCGGTCTCGCAGCTTGGGTCAAAATAAGGAGCTTGAAGTTTTCTGGGTTTCTCCACCTCAAATCTCCCTCTACGTCAAGCTTGAAGTCGAAGGCTGATTGGGACGACTTTGTCTCAAAGAGGGGAAGGGTATGGTGTCGTTGGAGAGAGTTGGGTCAGTCAGAAGTGGGCACACCTGTTGTGGAAATTGAGATAGGCAGGAGATAGTGTGGAAATTGGGTTGAATGACTTTTAGAGTTAGTATAACATATATCTAATGCATATTCTTGTAAACAAAATTTGAGTGTTTTATTTGTAAATAAATTTTTGACGATAAAATTATGCCAAATGTGTATCGATCTCATTTTTTTATAAGAATCGAATGATCTCCTTATGCGGGGAGAGTATTAATGAATAACACTAAGTCTACTAAATGAATTTTTTGCTATAATAAACCGAACTAAAAAACATTTATTATTTTTTTGGAGTAGAAAATGTGATTTTGTTTCTTCTTCTTTCTTAATACAAGGCCTAGAGGGAAGAAGATTATATGCATTGATGATCGAGTTCGTTTTTATAAGAATCGAAATTCACCCTATAATAGAATAAGTAGGAGCATCTGTAAGGACCCGTCCCGAATATCGGGATTGAATATTAATTAATTATGAAATAGAATGACTAATCGGGGATTAGTTGAGTGAAATCGGACGAAACGTGCAAAATGACCGTTTTGCCCCTGGCGTGGGCAAAATGTTGACTTTTAGTTCGGGCGGTCAAATGGACTTTGACCGATGACTGTGACGTAGTTCGGGACGTCACGAGTTCATAGACAGGTGGCACGTTCAATTCCGACATTCGTAGAGAAAGTTATGATGTTCGGAAGTTAAGGGGTATTTTGGTAATTTAGCTTAGTAGGGGCCAAATGTTGACTTTTTGGCCGGGAAGTCCAACGGACGAGGGCCAAGGACCGTTACGTAGGTCTCGTCGATGCGAATCCAACGACAGGCGGCATGCCGAAATCGGAGATTCGACGACGAAGTTATGGTCACGGAATCGGGCTCGATTAACCGAACGAACCGGGATTAAAATAATATTTTAATGTGAACAGTACCCGGTGACTGTGCACATCCGGATGAGTGACAAGTGTCACCCATCCCTTGTTTCCAGCTCCATGTTTCCCTCCAAACACCATCATCACCCCTAATCATCATGTTCTCCACCATTTTCCTTTATTTTCTTTGAAATTTCTTCAAACCGTGCACATTTTGGGGAGAGATTGAACTGGGAGAATTGGCTCCCTTTCTCTGCCGTTTTTGTGAGAAAAATGAGAGTTGGAATGACTGGACTAACAAGGGAAACACGAGGGGTTGTGAGTGTGAGGAATTCTGGGTTTCGAATTTTAGAAATTTTGGGGGGAAAATTCAATTGTTGCGAATTGAGCCGTGAGGAGTGGAATTGAAGCTCGAGTTAGCTTCCTGAGATCAGTACGAGTCGATCCACATCGAAAACACGAAGAATTAGCAACGTTTTGGCTCTGAACACACTTGGTGACAGAGGAGGAAATTCGAGATTGTGTCGAGGAATTGGAGGCTTCGATGGATGAAATTGAGCTGGGGATTACGTTCCTGAGGATCCCACGATGCTTCTGGAAGGATCAATTGAAAGAAAACGGTTGTGTTTGGCTGAACTCCATGGTTGCACAGTGCACGGATGTTCGAGTTTGAGTCGTGAAGATTGAGCAACGGATTGATGCAATTGAGTTGGGGGAAAGGTTTACCTGAGATCAATGAAGCTTCTTGATGAATCAATTTGGGGAAATCTTGTGGAATTGAGGTAATTCGACAAATGAACAGTGGCCGGAGGCCCTTCGATTGTTCATCCTTGATCGTGATGATTGAGGTAATGTTTCAAGTAATTAATGTTACAGAACCCTAATTGAACTTATAACGAAACTAACTGGATGCTCAATTGATGAAAACAGTGTGGAATTGACTGAAAACCAGCCGGGTCTGATCGCGGGTTGAACGACCCGTTTACCAGACAAACGGGCATGAACGATGACACTGTAGCTGGCGCGTGGGTTTCACGCGCAGCCACTCACGGCAGCGCGTGAGGGCGCGTCCGGCCTAGTCTCAAGGTGAGGTCAACATGACTTTTGATCCTCTCAGTGTAACGAACATTTTGACGTTGATTTCGGTGAAATCGGATATGGTTTCGATAATGTTCCGCGTATCCGAAGTTTTGTTTTACGAGTTAAATACGTATTTAAATTCCGGAAAAATTGGGGAAAATTATATGATGTATTTTGAGATGTTAGTAACCCTCTATAATGATTTTGGGCAGGAGTTGTGATTTCCAAATTTTACGGAAAAACGTGCAGCTCGGAAACGAACCGTTTTGAACGGTGTGTGTGAGTGGACTTTTGGTTTTCTAACTGTGATGCATGCATATATGATTTAAAATGCTTTATTATATGATTTGATATGCTTTGGCATGATTGGTATTTCAATTCGGTGATTTCTCGTTTTGTGATTATTATATTATTATATTCTGGCACGATTTTCGAGAAATCATGAAATTGGTTAAAAATGATATTGTGGGCGTGAGAACCCAAGTAAATAATGATTTTGACTCGGATTTGGAGTTACATGTGAATTTGAGGATTTCTAGTATTCTCGTGATTTTGTGATTATTTTAATCAGTCTTTCGGGCACGTTTTACGAGGAACGTGCAAATGATGTTTTGGGCTAGGCCCGGATTGAAAATGATGTTTTGACTCGGGTTATGAGTCAGGAAGTTGAAAATGATATTTGGACTCGGATTATGAGTCAGTGATTGATTTCATGGATTTACGTGATCGTGGCAACTCGGGTTTACGGTTGCACGGATTTACGTAATATTGATATTTTGGGCTTGAGACCCAATGGAATTGTGATTTTGGTTGGAATTGTATTTCCATGTGATGACATGATGATATTGATGATTTTCGGATTTATAAAGTAAATCGGGACTTGGGGCTGAGACCCTGTGTTGATATATGATTTGGTTTTTAATGCAACTGTTTTTCACTGGTTTTTGTGATGGTGATATGTTGCGGATATTTAGGGCTTTCGGGAGAAAATATGTTTTTCCCCGGAGTGCACCCTGGAGATAACGCTCGCCTTCGGGATGGAAGTGTTTACCCCGAAGAGGTCACGTAGCACGATCTTTGTCTTGCAGCCCAGGGGAGGCTTGACTCAGATCAGATGTGCTGGATTATATGGATCGGTAAGTGATGTGTTCACGAGATCCGGATCGTCGGCTGGTGAGGTTTTACCCAGCGACGGATTGCTGACTGATGATGTGTTCACAGCAGCGGATGCTCGGATTTTGAGCGGTCCTTGAGCCTATTGATATGCACGCGTTGCAGGGATAAACGTGACTCTAAGCAACAGGATATGGAAATAAGTCCCGTGGTTTATGGAAAATGATTTTGAGGAAACCGTGGTTTAGCGGTTAAAATGATTTAAAGAAATTGTGAACTTTTTGAGATGTTAAACTGATTTGGTGAACATGAGTTTTTGTGGACCATGGGAAAATATGTTTTGATTTTATCGGTCCACTGTTCATACTTGAATGATTTCATACTATTACTCATGTTTTACGTTATGCATGCAAGTTTGTGAAAACTGGAGGGTAAGAATATATTTTGGTAAATGTTTTTCTAAGAGGTCATTTTTGTCCACTCACACCTTTTCTGTTTTGTTAACCCTTCAGGTCGTGGCGCGTCGATCGAGGCTATTCTAGAGGTGGAGGTATGTGCAGGCACAGGCGCAAAAATTCCCTTGTCTGGCAGGTATTGAAGGGTAGTTTCGGACTTTCAGTTGACTTGTCAGACGGGAGCAGGACCGTGTACGGTTTTTAACGTCCAGTTGGGACGGGTCCTGTCAAATTGGTATCAGAGCACTAGGTTGCTGATGCTGTTGCCATGCCATACCTCCGGAATGTGAGCCTCGTGCGCGACCTGGTAGTGAGATGGGTATAGTAGGGTATTTGAGACCTTGTGATGAATCTCGGAATGTAATTGACCTTGGTTTGTGGGTCAGATATTAATTTGTGTAGCTACGGCTTACTAATTGTCGAATCAGTATTCTTGTGGGTCTTAGGATTTGTTGGATCCAGAGGCTTGGAAGGTAGCACAATTGGGTAGGTTGGACCCAGGATGAGATTATTCTCAGTAATTCCTTGTGCGAAATGTGAGTTCCCAACGTCTAGAGTGTGTTGGGGGTATTCCTAGGTTGGGAATGTGGTATTGATGTGGTTCACCGGCGGTAATTTGCTGGGTGACCGGGTATGCCAGGGATGGCGTGGATGATTGAGTCAAGAATTCGGTTAGGACTCGAGATGAGTCATGGTAATATCTTAAGTCTCAGGAGCTGTCGGGTTTTGAGGGACCCTAGGTAGTAATCGCGGAACCTAAGGTGGAATGTTTGGTTCGGAAATGTGTGCTGGCGGGTGGTTTGACTCTTAATGACTTTTCGAAGTCAAGACCGAGTGACGATTGTGTCAGGTCTAGTCATGTCAGCTTTAGTGGTGGAACTGCAATCCACAGTCGGGGTTGGTACTTGTCGAAGGAATCCCAGAGTGGGGATACAGGGTAGTCGTACGAGTACTTGATTCCATTGGATGTGGAGTCTCGATAGTGATGTCTGATGGTTGGGTCTGCATAAGTCTGTGGCAGGCACTCATACCGAGGGTGGTTGTTGAGAATCGGGGGGGACGTCAGGGGACGTTTCTTTTTCTCACATGAGTTGTCAGGGTGACTGTACCCAGAGATGTTAGGTGCGAAGGAGGCAGAGTTTCTCCTATTCGAGCAGAGGTACGGGGTCGTCGCTTGTTATGAGCGGAGATCCAGGGTTGTCAGTTTTGCACACGGTGTGCTCATACTGATACTGTTGTCTGTGTACTGGTGTGGGTGCCGGTGTGGTGCTGACGATGGGTCACGAGTCGGGTTGTGACTTCGTCGAGTTGGGTATGTGTCAGTAACCAGTCCAAAGGGGACACGTGGTTGGTGTCCGAGTCCGATGGTTCCAACGTGGTTGGACCTACGGAATCATGAGAAGTTGTGTTTGAAGAGGATTGCGGGTTTTCCGCATGGGGATTAGGTATTCTGAAGTCATCAGGGGTGACTTCTTATTTTCTGCTTGGTGGCAGATAATGTTGGGTTACATGGCGTGGGGAGTGCAGTGAATTTTGTTTGCATCCATGTAGGATGAATATTGGTGTCATTGTTTTGGATCATCCTTGGTTTTCCCTAGGTGGGATGGCAAGGATAGATACGAGGTAATCAGTAAGGGTGTAAGACCTTGTGGTTCCTAGTTGTTGACTGTGTGGATCCTAGGTGGATCGGGTTTGTGATGTCGTGGACGTTGGGCATTGTGACGATCTAGGATCGTGATGTTCACGGTCGGCTGACGTCGTAATGGATCTGGGTCGTGATTTCGATGGTCCAGATTGGGTGAGAGTTTATCACTCTTACGTCGGTATGTGAGTCATAAATGACGGGACTGAACTTCTTTTCGAAGTGGAGCCCCTTATGGTATGTTACTCGAGCGAGTAGGTTTTCGACGGGGTCGAATTTGGTCAGCCTTAGAGTTGTGACGGATGGGATTGGCTTCCTTATGAAGTCCATCGGATGTAATGTGTTACTCGCTTGAACTGGTAACCGATAGGTTCGGTTTTGGTGTGTCCGAGTGGACGTGAACCAGATTTCGGGTTTTGGAATCGAATTTCTGGGTGACGATTCAGGATTCGATTCAGGAACTTGAAAGTGGAATACTGGATTTGGGTGCGGAATGATTATTCCAAATGCTAGCTTACGGAATAATGATTTCGGATTCGGATTTGGACATGAATTAAAAACTGTGATGTATGGATTTGGATTCGGGATTTCTTACGAAATTGCGGATTCGGATTTGGTATTGAAACTAGCTGATTGGTGGAGTTTCGATTTATCTCTTGCTGGTTTGGGCAAATGGACTTCATTATTGGAACGTGTTTGGCTATGACCTAGGTGGTTGTAGTCTGGTCAAGGGACAGATGTACGTACCTTGTACGTGGTTTGGGGGTACGATATTTTGCAGATTTGTGGTGGCCGGGGTTGATATGAATCCCGGGAGAACTAGGCGTTCTTCCCTGTGGACACGTTGATGTGTCATTCTGAGTGTTGTCATTTGGCGAGGTGTTTTTGGGTAGCATAGGACAAGGATTGTCGATGCTAGCTAAACCCTCAGGATTTTTACTTTTCCCTTACTTGGTTTGGGATCGACCATATAGGTCTATGGGTCGAGTACTGGGGTCCAGCTGTAGGATCATGCTTGGTGTACGAGGTACGGTATCGTATGGACGAGGGTACTTGATACCTAGTGACGGTACATGGGATGTACCAGTGTTGTGTCGATAAACGTGTTGGTGTTTGGCTTAGTCCCAATACCATTGGTTTTGGTTGTGAACGTGAACTGGACATTGAACACGATGCACCGGGCAGAGTGATTCTGATGATTACAGTGATTGTTTGAGCAGGTGCTCTTAGCCAAGGTTGGCTAGTATAACTCTAGTGTTGAGTTGTGTGATTACTGATAGGCTTGTGTTCAACGTGTTCCAGATGCACCGTCTGATTGAGTGTGATGACGGTATGCGTATACTCAGGATGAGTGAGTTGGTGGTTGGGGTGACCGCAAGTTGCTTTGCGGCGAGATGTTACCTTGTCGTGACCTTACCAGCATCTGGGATCGCTGAGGGGGTGACAGTTGTGGTAACTGCTGTAGGTATTTGTCGCAGGATTGAGTTTGCCCTGCGAGGGGAGATCATGTTGATGATCTTAAGCTACCTTGACGGACGTTGCAGTATGGTGTGTTGTCACCGATTTGTTACTGGTTGGCGCTTTGCTAGAGTGGTAAGGCTTAATTGTGACAATTTGGCTTGTGGTGTCGGCTTGGACTGACTAGTGAGTTTTGGTGACTCTCTATGAGAGCGAAGATCAGGGCACATTAGTGAGTATGTGGGGCTGTCAAGCTGAAGGAGTTAGCTTAACGGTGACATTGCCAATTTCTGGTAATCAATTTTATTCGAGGTGGTCAAGTGTAGTCAGTACGACGTGCATCTGTGATGTGACGTCTGAGTGCAGACGAGTTCTGTGTTGGCTAGTGGGTGTACAGGTGTACACGTGACGTGTGACCATTTGTTTTCCACGAGGTAGTTGTGGAATACGGATAGTTGGAATTTCGGGGACGAAATTCTTTGAGGAGGGAAGGTTGTAAGGACCCGTCCCGAATATCGGGATTGAATATTAATTAATTATGAAATAGAATGACTAATCGGGGATTAGTTGAGTGAAATCGGACGAAACGTGCAAAATGACCGTTTTGCCCCTGGCGTGGGCAAAATGTTGACTTTTAGTTCGGGCGGTCAAATGGACTTTGACCGATGACTGTGACGTAGTTCGGGACGTCACGAGTTCATAGACAGGTGGCACGTTCAATTCCGACATTCGTAGAGAAAGTTATGATGTTCGGAAGTTAAGGGGTATTTTGGTAATTTAGCTTAGTAGGGGCCAAATGTTGACTTTTTGGCCGGGAAGTCCAACGGACGAGGGCCAAGGACCGTTACGTAGGTCTCGTCGATGCGAATCCAACGACAGGCGGCATGCCGAAATCGGAGATTCGACGACGAAGTTATGGTCACGGAATCGGGCTCGATTAACCGAACGAACCGGGATTAAAATAATATTTTAATGTGAACAGTACCCGGTGACTGTGCACATCCGGATGAGTGACAAGTGTCACCCATCCCTTGTTTCCAGCTCCATGTTTCCCTCCAAACACCATCATCACCCCTAATCATCATGTTCTCCACCATTTTCCTTTATTTTCTTTGAAATTTCTTCAAACCGTGCACATTTTGGGGAGAGATTGAACTGGGAGAATTGGCTCCCTTTCTCTGCCGTTTTTGTGAGAAAAATGAGAGTTGGAATGACTGGACTAACAAGGGAAACACGAGGGGTTGTGAGTGTGAGGAATTCTGGGTTTCGAATTTTAGAAATTTTGGGGGGAAAATTCAATTGTTGCGAATTGAGCCGTGAGGAGTGGAATTGAAGCTCGAGTTAGCTTCCTGAGATCAGTACGAGTCGATCCACATCGAAAACACGAAGAATTAGCAACGTTTTGGCTCTGAACACACTTGGTGACAGAGGAGGAAATTCGAGATTGTGTCGAGGAATTGGAGGCTTCGATGGATGAAATTGAGCTGGGGATTACGTTCCTGAGGATCCCACGATGCTTCTGGAAGGATCAATTGAAAGAAAACGGTTGTGTTTGGCTGAACTCCATGGTTGCACAGTGCACGGATGTTCGAGTTTGAGTCGTGAAGATTGAGCAACGGATTGATGCAATTGAGTTGGGGGAAAGGTTTACCTGAGATCAATGAAGCTTCTTGATGAATCAATTTGGGGAAATCTTGTGGAATTGAGGTAATTCGACAAATGAACAGTGGCCGGAGGCCCTTCGATTGTTCATCCTTGATCGTGATGATTGAGGTAATGTTTCAAGTAATTAATGTTACAGAACCCTAATTGAACTTATAACGAAACTAACTGGATGCTCAATTGATGAAAACAGTGTGGAATTGACTGAAAACCAGCCGGGTCTGATCGCGGGTTGAACGACCCGTTTACCAGACAAACGGGCATGAACGATGACACTGTAGCTGGCGCGTGGGTTTCACGCGCAGCCACTCACGGCGGCGCGTGAGGGCGCGTCCGGCCTAGTCTCAAGGTGAGGTCAACATGACTTTTGATCCTCTCAGTGTAACGAACATTTTGACGTTGATTTCGGTGAAATCGGATATGGTTTCGATAATGTTCCGCGTATCCGAAGTTTTGTTTTACGAGTTAAATACGTATTTAAATTCCGGAAAAATTGGGGAAAATTATATGATGTATTTTGAGATGTTAGTAACCCTCTATAATGATTTTGGGCAGGAGTTGTGATTTCCAGATTTTACGGAAAAACGTGCAGCTCGGAAACGAACCGTTTTGAACGGTGTGTGTGAGTGGACTTTTGGTTTTCTAACTGTGATGCATGCATATATGATTTAAAATGCTTTATTATATGATTTGATATGCTTTGGCATGATTGGTATTTCAATTCGGTGATTTCTCGTTTTGTGATTATTATATTATTATATTCTGGCACGATTTTCGAGAAATCATGAAATTGGTTAAAAATGATATTGTGGGCGTGAGAACCCAAGTAAATAATGATTTTGACTCGGATTTGGAGTTACATGTGAATTTGAGGATTTCTAGTATTCTCGTGATTTTGTGATTATTTTAATCAGTCTTTCGGGCACGTTTTACGAGGAACGTGCAAATGATGTTTTGGGCTAGGCCCGGATTGAAAATGATGTTTTGACTCGGGTTATGAGTCAGGAAGTTGAAAATGATATTTGGACTCGGATTATGAGTCAGTGATTGATTTCATGGATTTACGTGATCGTGGCAACTCGGGTTTACGGTTGCACGGATTTACGTAATATTGATATTTTGGGCTTGAGACCCAATGGAATTGTGATTTTGGTTGGAATTGTATTTCCATGTGATGACATGATGATATTGATGATTTTCGGATTTATAAAGTAAATCGGGACTTGGGGCTGAGACCCTGTGTTGATATATGATTTGGTTTTTAATGCAACTGTTTTTCACTGGTTTTTGTGATGGTGATATGTTGCGGATATTTAGGGCTTTCGGGAGAAAATATGTTTTTCCCCGGAGTGCACCCTGGAGATAACGCTCGCCTTCGGGATGGAAGTGTTTACCCCGAAGAGGTCACGTAGCACGATCTTTGTCTTGCAGCCCAGGGGAGGCTTGACTCAGATCAGATGTGCTGGATTATATGGATCGGTAAGTGATGTGTTCACGAGATCCGGATCGTCGGCTGGTGAGGTTTTACCCAGCGACGGATTGCTGACTGATGATGTGTTCACAGCAGCGGATGCTCGGATTTTGAGCGGTCCTTGAGCCTATTGATATGCACGCGTTGCAGGGATAAACGTGACTCTAAGCAACAGGATATGGAAATAAGTCCCGTGGTTTATGGAAAATGATTTTGAGGAAACCGTGGTTTAGCGGTTAAAATGATTTAAAGAAATTGTGAACTTTTTGAGATGTTAAACTGATTTGGTGAACATGAGTTTTTGTGGACCATGGGAAAATATGTTTTGATTTTATCGGTCCACTGTTCATACTTGAATGATTTCATACTATTACTCATGTTTTACGTTATGCATGCAAGTTTGTGAAAACTGGAGGGTAAGAATATATTTTGGTAAATGTTTTTCTAAGAGGTCATTTTTGTCCACTCACACCTTTTCTGTTTTGTTAACCCTTCAGGTCGTGGCGCGTCGATCGAGGCTATTCTAGAGGTGGAGGTATGTGCAGGCACAGGCGCAAAAATTCCCTTGTCTGGCAGGTATTGAAGGGTAGTTTCGGACTTTCAGTTGACTTGTCAGACGGGAGCAGGACCGTGTACGGTTTTTAACGTCCAGTTGGGACGGGTCCTGTCAGCATCACTCAACTAGTAATATTTTTTTACAAGTCTAGGAAATGGGTTAGAATCAAGCGAGAACCAAATTACATAGTTCATTTTAGAGTTAGGAGGCTAACCATTTAGTGAATTCTCAAACGATATATTCATCAAATAGTTGTTATTCCTATTCGATTAATCCTTGGAAGATCAGTGTGTAAAACTCATTGGTAAAGCACTTAGGCGTCCAAGACGAGCAACTCGTTTGGTATTGTTTTGCGTATTGGCTTTTAAAATACGACTGTAAATTGAAAACAACAAATGGGATTTGCATTTTTATTAATTGAGAATGTGTTTGGTAGTTCAGTGTTACATTGAATGTTATTTCTATGTTTGAGATTTCGAATATGGATGATTTATACTAAAATCTAAACAAATTATAACTATATTAAAATGAATTGTGAGAAATCACTATTCATTTGTTGTACTCACGATTTTAACCTTTATTTTTTTGTCCCTTTTTGTTGTGAAAAGTAAAATGACTTTTTAATCCTCATTGAACATCCGTTCTCTTATTGTGTTTACATCTTCCTCATTTTTTCAAAGATATTTGGACACACATCATCTGACACTGAAAAGTCATCCCTCATCCAATACTCATCGCACCTAGGGCTGTCAATGGGTTGTATCGTGTCGGGTTCATATCGTGTCATAAACTCTGTTTTATGTGAACATCTCCAACCCGTTTAATAATCGTATCAAGGACGTCCAACCCGAACCCAACCTGTTAATGTCCCAGATAACATGTGTAATCCATTTAATAAACAGGTCGTACTCGAAACCCAATTAACTTATAACTCGTTTGACCCGTGTTTATACCATATCGGCCCAAACCGAGCAAGAAGCCCAAATTGCCTACAGGCCTAGTCCATTACCAAATGACGATCAATCCAGATCAACCTTGGAGGCCCAACCCTCTTCCAGCTCGGCATGTCGGCCCCAACCAACCCAGAGGCCCAGCTTTCCTCCAACACCATACTGTTGACCGACTTTGGAGGCCCAACCTCCGTCAGTTGGTACGTCGGCCCAGACCGACCCGAAGGCCCAGTACTTCCGCCCAACACAAGCCCAAGGGGCCCAGGTCCACTCACATGAGTAAACCCTAGTGGGGTCTAGACAACCCCTCCACGTGTCAGTCCCACATCAATTGACATTTGTCCCACATCGAGAGAATACAATTATTATATTCACCACACCCATACAAAAGGGACCATTTTCCGTATAAAGATAACTAACCATTTACTGTTCACAACTACTTTTACAGTACACAATTTACCACCAACCCTATACCTTAAACCGACCACTGACTTGGGCGTCGGAGTACCTTTGGGCAGGTACCACACTGGTGCTTATACTCTGACAGACCGACGAGTTTCATTCTCTTTCAGGTCTACACAGGGCACGTGGCAGAGCAGCATTCGCTCCCTAAGTTGGCACATTTCGTGCATCAACAGTTTGGCACCGTCTGTGGGAAACTGACTAAGTTTTCCCTCAACTCTACCGAGCCAAAACAACGTTACCCTCCCATCATCCAGCATGCAGGACAACGTAGATGGCGAAGTCACACCCGCACCCAGCCGCGGGCCAAGGGACATCTCCCCCGAGGTGCTCCAGGCGTTGGAAAAATTGCAACGCGACATGGCCGAGATCAGGGCCAATGGCTCCTAGGCCGAGTACCGAGCTCAGCGGGCAATACACCGAGGTTGTAGCCCAATTACAGGCCGCTCAGGCTGAGTTGAGCACTCCCCATGCTTAGGACGAGATTCGCGGGGCTGACCTCGAGGTGGCCGAATGTTTGGAGCGGACCGAGAGGATTCGTCGAGCCGCCGACAAGGGTAAGGACGTTACCACGATCGCACCAACCGAGAGGGGTCACAAGCTCCTGGTCATTCTTGGAAAAGGGCGCTCAGGGGACCAGGATCTACCGCGAGGCCCGCGAAGGCCTGAATGTCACCTCCAAACCGGAGCGCAGGCAACTCAGCCCGATCCGACTCGAGTTCCCTAGGGACAAGGATCTACGAGCCACGGAATAAACCGATCGGACACGACCCAAAGCCGGCCCGCGCCAGAACTCCTATGGCGGGAACACCCTCATCTCGGTAACCGAGGGAGCGGACTCATCCCAGGAGATCCTCAGTGCCCGACGATCTGAGTGCCCCCCGAGCAGCACAAAGTCCCGAATAAACCGAGGAAACTCATCCCGGCGGGACACGCCATTGCCACCCCAGGGCACCGACTACCCTTGGCCGAGCAAGGCCCCCAGCGCCGACCCAATGGTTCAGCAGCTCCTCGACTGTGTGAGGTACCTCGATGCAGAGAATGGGACACCACAGACACATACTTGGGGCGGACCGAGCTTGGGACCATTCACGGACTGGATCAATTTTTTTCAGCACGGCCACACGATCAAGCCGCTCAAGATCCCCCTCTACACCGGGCATACCGACCCAATCAACCACTTCAACAACTTCCGATCGATCGTCTCCTTCTCGAGCCTGACCGACGAGGCCCGCTGCTTGGTGTTCAGCTCCACCCTCATCGACGCTGCAATTAACTAGTTCTACTGATTGGAGGCTAGCTCCGTCGACTCTTTTGCACAGCTCACCAAGGTTTTTCTGAATCAATTCATGATCCAGATTGATAGAATTTTCTCCGCCGAGGATCTCTTCCTCCTGAAGCAAGGAGAAACTGAGACGCTGCGTGCATACGCTGCTCGGTTCAGCCTGGACTACTCTCGGTGCATTGAGTCCGATGACAGGACGACCTTCATGGCGTTTAAGGGCGGCCTGCGTGAGTCCCCATTCAAGTACCCCGCACATACTCAAGGTTGGTCTACCTATAATGAGTTAATGAAACAGGCAACCATTCATGCCAAAGCTGAGCTACTGACTAGCAAGGGCGGTGCCACAACAGGCAACACAAACCGACCCAGTACCGGGGACTCGGTCAACACTTACCAACCCAGCCACACCCCATAACAGTCGGCTCCCCAGTAAGCTATATCGGGCCAGAATCAGTACCACAACTCCCCAAGTGGAAAAACGAAGGACTACACCCCTCCATCTCCTCACACCTGGCATCAAACCGAGCCAGGAAAGACTTCCTCTGCAACATGAAGCACAACCAGCAGGTCTTCCAGGTTACGGATGAACGAGCCCAGAAGGTGGCACACACCAGTTGGGAGGCCATCTCTTTCTCGGAGAAGGAAGAGCAGGGTGTGATCTACCCGCACGATGACCCACTCGTCATCCGCGCCATCAGCAACTTCGATGTCGGTCGGATCATGGTCGACACTGGCAGCTCAGTCAATGTCATCTTCATGGATGCCTACAAGCAGCTCCAACTGAAGGAGGCAGAGCTAGACCGATCACCTTCCCTACTGTTTGGGTTTACATGGGACTCCATCATCTCGATTGGAAGGGTCAGCCTGCCCATCACGGTCGTCAAGAATCCGAAGCGCGCAACTATTCTGGCACCTTTTCTTGTGGTGGACTGCCCGAACACCTAAAACGTCATCCTGAGCATCAACCCGAGCTTCAAACCAGTGGAACAAAAGCGCCGCATCTATGATGTCGAGCGGACTGAGGCCATGAAAGTCGAAATTGTCAAGCTCAGCACTATCCACTTCGTCCGCAAGGCCGTATATGCCGGCTGGCTAGCTAATGTGGTCTAGGTTAAGAAGCCCTCGGGGGCATGGCGCATGTGAAGTCGTGAAGTCCTCGCCACTCCGATCCATCGTGAAGTCGTTCCAAGCTTCTACTCGTGGAACGCTTCCCCTATACTCCCTTATCGGCGACCTACCTCGACCGAGCACTTGGGGGATTGAGGGACACACCGAGTTCCAACACTCAGGAGGTCTGTGCAAGTCCTCAACCAAGGCAAACGTCTACACATTGAGAACCTTCTCCCTAAGGCCTAAGCTCAAACATACAGAGCCGGGACTACCTTACAGACAAGCGCACACAAACGCCGACCGAACACACACCCGGTCGGTCTACAAGGGCGTATAATACGCAGAGCACACATCATATCGACCAGTCTCATTATACATACATTTACCTACACATTCGGATGGCGTTACATGTTATACACGTCAGTATGTTTATGATCGGCTCCACGATCACTACTAATACACAATTTTACCAACCGATTGTCGGTCGATCCAACACTTAAACAATTTTAGGGCAATTGGAGCGTCTATTTGATTAATCACGTCGGTCAACCGCTAGCCTACAACTTACAAGTCGGTGCATCCAATACTTAAAAATTAATACCAAGATTGACGAAGGAACGGTGTCTGTTTATTCCGTGCTTGTCTTATTCTACCAATCAGTGCAGTCAGATACTTACCCGTTCACTCACGTTAGCCTACTGCTAGCACACAAGTCATTACACCAAGTTCTACCAGACATACCAGTTAGCAATCGGATCAATCGATACTTTGCAACAATTTCAACAAGACCAATCGGTCGACCGAAAGATTACAAGAAAAGTTACTACTACCCTACTCTACCCCGACGCATAGGTCGGACAAAAAGAAAACAAAAACAAAGGCTCAGGCTGCCAGCGGGTCTGTCAGGGGCTAGTCCGCAGGCACTTCCGTAGTCGAGGGTTGGTCAGCATTCGGGGGCGAGTCTGCAGGCACTTCCATTTCCTTCTCTTCTTCCTATTCACTCTCCCCAGGCTACTTGGTAGCATTTAGGTCCTCTAGAGTCAACTTGAAGCCGAGCCAGAGGGTTGTGTCGAAGTCGATATCCAAATAGGTCCAGAATGTGTTCTTGTAGATCTCCCTCTCAGCCGCCACCGCGAAGTTGTCTTGCCGATAGTTGAAGTCCAGAGAGAGAATGAAGTTCGAGACCGAGTCCAACCGGGCGAAGATGAGTCGGTCTTGCAGTAGATGCATTTGCACCTCCCTAATCACCACCTCAGCTTGAAGCATCTCAGCCACCTCCTTGTACTGCTCCGCCCAAGCCCGCTGGAGCTCGGTCTCGGCCCTTTACCTAACCAGCTCCACGTGAGACTGGCCGACCTGGGCTACCAGGCGCTCTGCCTCCGACTTGAATCGCTCCACCTTCGACTTTAGCTACTCTTCCTCCAAGGCCCTACGGTCCCTCTCCTCGCTGACCCGCTCCAACTCAGCCTTGAGTCGGTTAGCCTCTTCAGTCGCCAGTTGGCCGACATTAACCTCATCAGCATACATGACGAGCTGGCCCTCTTGTTCGGTTAGCCTTTGCTCTTGAGCTTGGAGCCTTAGCTCCATCTTATTCACCGCGTTGTGAGCTGACTCGGACTCAGCCTTCAGCAGCTGCTCGGTCTCTAGCTACTCCCGAGCGGCGTTGGCAGCTTGCTTCTTCAACTTCTTCTTTACTTCCTTCGCGGCGGCCGCTAAGCCGAGAGCATCAGAGTAGCTGACAAACAGGCGACCGAGAGACTGCACCGATAGACAAACAAGTTAGTATAAAAACAAACAAAAATGAACTCAAGTAAAAAAAAAGGTTACATCGAGTAACTTACATGTGAGGCAGCAGCAAAGGACCTGAACAACCGCTCGGGAACCGCGTCCTCCGAGCACGTACCCAGGTCGCGCAACTCCTTGGAGGTGCCTGCCGCCATGTTGTCCAAGACCGGCAGCATCCGCTCTCGCGCTGAGGCATGAGTATCCTCCCACAGATCTCCCTCGATAACAGGGCCGCCCTGACTTGGTTGGTGTTGGGACGATGACTTTGCAAGGAGAGTAGCCTCAGAGCAATGTCCGAGGCCAGTTTCCTCTTGGGCGACTCAGCTGTTTTCTTTTGCTCATCTGACCCGGACATTTTCTACTATGTCTTTGCCTCCTTAGCCGCTCGGTCAATCCTCTTCTTGATGTTTTTGGGGACGACTTGCACCGAACAACAAGTGTTAGCACAAGGGTAACACGAAACAAAAAAAAAAACCAAGACATAATGTAATGACCCGTCCCGAATATCGGGATTGAATATTAATTAATCATGATTTAGAATGACTAATCGGGGATTAGTTGAGTGAAATCGGATGAAACGTGCAAAATGACCGTTTTGCCCCTGGCGTGGGCGAAATGTTGACTTTTAGTTCGGGCGGTCAAACGGACTTTGACCGATGACTATGACGTAGTTCGGGACGTCACGAGTTCATAGACAGGTGGCACGTTCGATTCCGACATTCGTAGTGAAAGTTATGATGATCGGAAGATGAGGGGTATATTGGTAATTTGGCATAGTAGGGGCCAAATGTTGACTTTTTGATCGGGAGGTCCGATGGACGAGGGCCAAGGACCGTTACGTAGGTCTCGTCGATACGAATCCAACGACAGGCGGCATGCCGAAATCGGAGATTCGACGACGAAGTTATGGTCACGGAATCGGGCTCGGTTAACCGAACGAACCGGGAATTAAATAATATTTTAATATGAACAGTACCCGGTGACTGGACACACTTGGATGAGTGACAAGTGTCACTCATCCCTTAAAATCAGGCACAAAACATGGATCCATGATTTTGGGGGAGACCAAATGATGATGTTTTATTATTATTTTAATTAATTATCCTTTTATTTCCCATTAATTCTCTTCTGTTTTCCTTAACCGTGTACAACCCAAAACACAAATTCTTTCCACCTTAATCTCCTCTCCATCAGCTGAACTTGTGAGTGCGAATTGGAGAGAATTCAGAGACGAATTCAGCGAGGGAAACACGAGGGATTGTGGATGGCTGTAGAACTAGAATTCGGGTTTTAGAAAATTGGGAGGGAAAATCAAATTGGAAGAATTGAGCCGTGATGATCGATTTGAAGCTTGGAAACAGCTTCCTGAGGTGGAGACGAGTGGAACCAGATCAAAAACGAGAAGAATCGAGGCCGAATTGGCTCTGAACGGGTCTGGCAACAGAGAGCTTGAGTCGAGGTTGAGTCGTGATCAATGAGTGATCAAACGACGCAATTGATGGAGGGGAAATGTTTCTCTTAGTTCATTGAAGCTTACTGGTGGATCAATTGAACGAAATCGTGAAGGTTTGATGATTTTCGAAGGATGAACAATGGCCGGAGCTCCTTCGAATGATCAACTGTGATCGTGGGGTTATAGGTAATGTCGTTTGTAATTAAGTCCACAGACCTCTAATTAGACTTGTAACTAAGCTGTGTGAATGTTCAATTGAAGGATTTAACGTCGAATTGGTAGGATTTGAACCGGGTCTGCTCGCGGGTTAAACGACCCGTTTACCAGACAAACGGGTGAGGGAGACAGCACTGTAGCTGGCGCGTGGGTTTCACGCGCAGCCACTCACGGCGGCGCGTGGGGGCGCGTCCGGCCTAGTCTCAAGGTGAGGTCAACATGACTTTTGATCCTCTCAGTGCAACGAACATTTTGACGTTGATTTCGATGAAATCGGATATTGTTTCGTTAATGTTCCGCATATCCGAAGTTTTGTATTACGTTAAAAATACGTATTTAAATCCCGGAAAAATTGGGGAAAATTATATGTTGTATTTTGAGATGTTAGTAACCCTCTATAATGATTTTGGACAGGAGTTGTGATTTCCAAATTTTACGGAAAAACGTGCAGCTCGGAAACGGACCGTTTTGGACGGTGTGTGTGAGTGGACTTTGTTTTCTAACAGTGATGCATGCATATATGATTTAAATGCCTTATTATATGATTTTATATGCTTGGGCATGATTTGTGTTTCAATCCGGTAATTTCTCGGTTTTATGATTATTATATTATTATTTTGGGCGATTTTCGAGAAATTACGAAATCTGGTAAAAATAATGTTTGGACTTGGTTTATGAGTCCGGGATTGAAATTGATTGAAAATAATGTTTGGACTCGGATTATTGAGTCATGGATTGAAAGATGATGTGGTGACTCGGGAATGAGTCGAGGGTCAATTTCGTGGATTTATGTGAAAATGGCAACGGAGGTTGCAACGCATGGATTTGCGTGATAATGATATGTTGGGCATGATAACCCAAGTGAATAGTGATTTTGACTCGATTTTGGAGTCACTTGTGAATTTGATGAAATTAATGATTTTTGTGATTTTATGATTATTTTAATCAGTCTTTTCGGGCACGTTTTACGAGGTACGTACAAATGATGTTTTGGGCTAGGCCCGGAGTCTAAATGATTTCTAAAATGATGTTTTGACTTGGTTGGTGAGTCAATGATGATTTCCGGATTATTCTATTGATTTAAATGTGATTTTAACGGTTTATGTGTAAAAGGTATTTTGGGCTTGAGACCCAGTTGAGAATGACCTTGACTTGGTATGAAGTCAAGATTTGATTGAAATGTTTTGGGATGTAATTCCCGGGATGGTGTTCATTGTGATTGTAATATTCCCAGACGGTCGGTGCTTGGGGGGATTACCCAGACGACCGGAGCTTGGGGGATGTGATTGTAGGATCGGGAGTTGATCCTATGGTAGTCAGCTTCTCGGATGATACTGAGCCTGGATGTACCACTCGGAGGTGTCTGATCCTGGGGATGTGTTCGCCCAGAGGTGACTGAGCCCGAGGGGGTTGAGCCCAGAGGTGTTTATTCCCGAGAGAGTGACTGGATATTGGCCTACGCGTAGTGCAGCACTTGTGAGTAGTGCAGTTTGATTGATTTTGCACTTGTGAGTGGTGCAGATGTGATTTGTGATATTTTATGCACTTATGAGTAGTGCGGATTGATTGAATTGATATATTTCTTGTGCACTGGTGATTAGTGCTGATTGGTATTGATTGTGATGATGTACTGGTATTGAGTACGGGTTTTTGGTCTTTGTGGCCAGTGATTATTTTTTCATATGGCTTGGCCTGAGAGCTGGGATTTGATGTTTTATAACATGAACTGATTTGGTGAACATGAGTCTAATGGACCATGGGAAAATATGTTTTGATTTTATCGGTCACTCATGTTTTACAATATGCATGCAAGTTTGTGAAAACTGGAGGGTAAGATTGTATTTTGATAAATGTTTTTATAAGAGGTCATTTTTGTCCACTCACACCTTTTCTGTTTTGTGACCCTCCAGGCCGTGGTACGACGCTCGGGATTGATCGTGAGGCAGTGACAGCAGCAGAAATCCGCGCGAACATCCCTTGTCTGGCAAGCACTGAAGGGAAGTTTCGGACCTTTAGTTGACTTGTCAGACGGGAGCAGGACCGGTCACGGTTTTTGACGTCCAGTTGGGACGGGTCCTGTCACATAACGACAGAGTCACTTACCAAGATTGAGGATCAGATCGACCTCGTGCAACAGTTGGGGTACCCGAAGCACGTCTCGGTGACGTCACGGAGCAGTGTACACCTTCCTGACCCGCTCACATGCCTTTCTTTCCTCGTCGGTGGGGATTACCTCGGGAAGAGTACCTGCAAAATATACACATCGGTCAGCCACTTTTGTACCGACCCACATACAATATCACATATTTAATCGCAACATATCGAAGACCAACCCTCGACGCCCAAATCCTGGAATGACGATGGGATGCCTCGTCCTCCCCAGTTCCCCCCGACATAAATGAACTTATTCTTGTACGTCTTCTGGGAGAACGGGGAGGACGGTAGACCATAGATGAACTCCCCTCGAGTCATCTTATCCTTGCACTGAGTATGCACCCATCCCGTGCTCTACTGCTGCTGCGCAAACTCGTAAAGGTGGACGACCTGAACGTAGGTCAGTGGCTTTTCCCCAGCTCTAGCAAAAGCCGTATACAAGTTGACCAGAATGATCCAGACATTTGGGTTCAGCTAACCGAGGGCCACGCCCAGCCCTCGGACCATCATCTTCAACCAAGGATGCAGGCGCAGCCGGACACCAAGGCTATACAGCTCGGTGTAGAACAGCGCCCATCCTTCAGGCGCCTCGCTTGGCAGCTCGGTGGGACCAACTACCCGCAACTCCACGTCCGCATGCGCTTCCCACGTCCACCGGAATTTCTTCACCGACGCTTCCATCTCCCGGCTCCCATATGCATCTATCGACCACACCACTATGTTGATAGCCTCCTCGGTCGGAACCTCAACAGTCTGCGTTGTGCTTGCGCTGACAGACCTTTTCCTACTAGTCTAAATCTCTTCAACCCTTGATTGATCGGACACTGACACTTTGGTCTGATCACCTCTAGCGGGTTTCTTGGCGTTTTGCCTCGTCGGTGTGTCCTCCACCGAGGTGCCCGCGTCTATTGAGGGGCTCTGTTACTCTCCCTCGTCGTAGTCTTGTACTTCGTTGGACTGGCTATCTCTGTCAGAAATTGTAACACTGCGAACATGGAGTAAAAAACACCTATTGGACACCGAAAACTATTTTACCAAGATTGAACCAGTGTCCGAACCCCTGTTCATCCACCAGAAAAAAAAGGAAATATGAAAGCCAAATCGAAAGTAGCAAGGGCAGGAGGTCATACCTAGTGATTCACAGACGTTTGTCCTCGCTGAAAATCGTACCTCCGTGAATCTTATCGGAAATGCTCGTCGGAAATCGCCTCAACACAGACAAAGCCCACAAAAACAAAGTGTGTGAAAATGAAAAGGGTTAACCCACTATTTATAGGCACAAGTCGGAAGTCGAAGCGTCGCCTCATTTCGCGTGACATTTATTACCTTGCCAACTGTCCCCCACGAGCCACGCGCGCCCTCGAATCACTCGCTGACAACCAATGGTCATGAATCCCAACCGTCCAAATAACTGACATGCGACACAGATGGCTCCTCGACTTCCCCACCTGCTGACGTCGACACAGGTAGACTCTGTTTTCCCCGCCCACACCGACTGGCTCACCTCCTCTCGGTCTATCCTCCGCCTTCCACCACCGACTTCTACGCTCGGTGCAATCTCTTGCCTGGGGGACTGGAGGCATATACATCTGGTCTGTGGCACTCTTTTGACAAGTCCCCAACCGAGAAATTCCACCTCGGTCACGAACTTGAGAGACTTCTATTTATAGCATATCAGCCCAGACCGAGTAAGAAGCCCAGACTGACTGCAGGCTCAGTCCATTACCAAATGACGATCAATCTAGTTCAACCTTGGAGGACCAGCCCACTTCTGGCTCGGCATGTCGGCCTCGACCGACCTAGAGGCCCAGCCCTTCTCCAACACCATACCGCTGGCCGACTCTGGAGGCCCAATCTCCGTCGGTCGGTACGTCGGCCCAGACCGACCCGAAGGCCCAATACTTCCGCCCAATACAAGCCCAAGGGGTCCAGGCCCACTCACATCAGCAAACCCTAGTGGTGTCTAGACAACCCCTCCACGTGTTAGTACCACAACAATTGACATTTGTCCCACATCGGGAAAACACGATTATATATTCACCACACCCATACAAAAATGGTTCATTTGTCGTATAAAGGTAACTAAGCATTTACTGTTCACAACTACTTTTACAGTACACAATTTACCACGCACCCTATACGTTAGACTGACCACTGATTTGGGCGTCGAAGTACCTTTGGGCTGGTACCACACCAGTGCTTATACTCTGACCGACGAACCAGTTTTATTCTCTTTCAGGTCTACACAGAGCACATGGCAGAACAACATTCGCTTCCCAAGTTGGCACATTTCGTGCATCAACAACCCGTTTAATCTGTTTAACATGTTTAATCTATTTAAAATATAATATTTCATAGGTATTTAGGTAGGTAAATAGGTAGATATATGAGTTAGTAATGACACGTTTATTTAATGGGTCAATATATAAGTCAATATACAGGTTAACCCGAAATCTACCAATTTATTAAATGAGTTAATAGGTCATTATACAGGTTAACCTGAAATCCACCAGTTTATTAAACGAGTTAATAAATGATTGACCTAAAAATGATCCAAAATTTTAATTATGCATATTGATTCGATAAATTTCGTGCGAATTTTGAGTCGGGTATGAAATTATGTCAAAAATTGCCACCGTTAGCACCCATCCCATCTCTTTCTCATTGCACTCTGTCCATCTCTTGGTTATTGAAGGAATCAGAATTAGAACCATCGCGAATCAATCCTTGAAAAACTCACGAAATCGGACTCAAATCATCTTTTCAATTTGAAGTTCGAGTCTTCAATCTGAGCTTTGAGATTTCGAGGTTATTTTTTATTCTCCTCTTGTGAATCGTTCTTAAATCAATTGGAATATAAATTGATTTTCTTGCCTGTTAAGTTCGGTTCAATCTCAAACTTAACTCGTCACTCTGTCCATCTCTTGGCTATCGAAGGAATCAAAATTAAACCATCGCAAATCAATCTCTGAAAAATTCACGAAATTGGACTCAAACCATCTCTTCAATCTGAACTTCGAGTCTTCAATTTGAGCTTCGAGATTTTGAGGTAAATTCTCATTCCTCTTTTGTGAATCGTTCTTAATTCACTTGGAATGTAAATTGATTTTCTTGCATGTTGGTTATTTGGGAGAATAAAGGAAAAAAATGTTGGGTTATTCCGATTGAGTTTTGGGTTACTGAAATTTTGTATCATTTTTGTGAATTGAGTTTTGGCCTCAATCGAAATTCCAATTGATTTTGTCTGATGTTTCAATTTTTAGGGCTTCAAGAGAGTGGAATCGCAATCTTACTATTTGGGGCTTCGCAACGATTATCTTCAATTCGAGAGGCCACACGCATTCAATCGGCATCATGGTTGGAAGGGCTTTTGGTAAATATTTTTGTTTTTGTTATCAGAATTTAAAATTATGGGGTTCGAATTTCATGAACTGGGCATGAAATTCAACCATTCGAATTGTGAATTGGCATTAGATTGGCCAGTGTCAAAATTAGGGTTCAAATCTTACGCCAAATCCATGGAACGAACAGTCCCATTGAGGTTTTTTTGGTAACTATTTGATTCGAGGGAAATTGCGGATGTTGTGCTAGATTTTCTGTCAAACATAATAAAAATCAGGGTTTTTTGTTGTGATTTCAGGTACCCGGTATTTCTAATTGTTCATTGCGAGATCGGCATGCACAAATATGATAGATATGTAAGCAAATTTTCGGCCTAAGTCTTATTTATGTGCGAGTTATTGATGTTGATACGCAATATTTTTATCTAGAAGTTTAGGTTGAAAAAATTTGGTGGTTATTTTTTTACAGGAAGATGGAGTATATACTGATTATGAGGATGAAGATGAAGGATCTGAGGAAGGGGAGGAGTATGAAGAGAAAGCGGAAGAGGAAAATCAAAAGCCTACCAAGGAAGCATTGGAGTACCTTGAGTTGAAGCAATGCTGGAAAGAACGGATTCAAAAGCAGATGAGGGAAGATTACAATTGTAATTATACCCCTAACTAGAGTTTCTTCGATTTCATACTTAAATTCAAGTGGCTTATAGATATTTAGTTATATATTAATTTTTTTTTTCAGTTCGGTGTTAAATTGGATCATAACCATGTGAATTTTGTTTATCGTCATTCTCAGAAAATTTATTGTGGCCAATGACAATTAAGGATCTAGGCTTCCCACAAAGACCTTGATAATCAATATTGTCCATATATTTGTGTTATCTGTGTTTTGTAATCATGTTTATCATTTTCATATTCCTGATTTTAGTTTTAGTTTACAGTTCATTACTTGATGATGGATGATAGATTTAGATAACAGTTTTGGTGCCGGAAGATCTTGCTTTTATTGCTCATTTATGGAGAATTACTATTGCTATTTATAATATATTTTTGGGTTAGTTACATGATTTTAATGTGTTTGGTTTTTTGGTTTCAAACTACAAGCAAACGTGTAGGAATCAATCCCTGATTTCAATTTTGATGGTCCAGAAATCACATAAGTGATCGACGTGGCACACTGCAAATAGGAGCACTGGTGCACCATTGGTAGGTCTTATAATTCTTGTTCTTACATAGTCTTGTGATCTTTTGATTGCTCCATTAAATGACAGTTAGGATTTATTTCCAGCGCATTTTACAATCCGTAAATTGAAATAAATGGCATTTAGGGTTTTTTTTTGTCAAAGTACTTGCTGGTATTGATTGGTTAATTTCAGTTTTTCTAGTATTAGTATGGTTTTCAATTTGTGTTGGTAGTCGTACGCTTGACTTATTCATTTTCTACATCTTAGTATATGTTTTGGTTGGTGGTAGTAATTGGTGATTAATTTCCAATTAGTTTTCATGCTGATCAAAGCTTCTATTCCCGGTGAGTCTTTGTTTGTGGCACTCTTGAAAGAGAAAAGAAAATGAAAATACGAACAACAATTGAAAACTAAATCGTTCCTCTACTCAAGAATATGACTGGTATTCTGAGCAGATGTTGCAGATGATTGCTTTTTCTATGAGAAATCTTAGACAAAATGCAATGCTTTATCTTGGAAATGAATCATTTTGTGTGCATGCTTGTTCATTTATTACATTATTGATTTCATGTTATACTTTGCTGGATGATGATGAATATTTGGATGTGTTCATGATTGTCAATTTTTTGGTGCTTCCCACTATTGACCTAAAAAATTTGTGAGGTATATTTTTGATCCATAATAGTTGTTAATGGGTTTTGATGTGTGTTTCCAACATGTGTTGTGTTGTTTTTCATTCTGGGATTGGAAAAGATATTGTCATGTTTGTACAAATCTTGAAACACATTTTGTTTCCGTAGTCTAAATTATAATTCTCAATCTATTGCATTTGAATCTCATAAAGTTAATAAGCTGATATAAAAGAGTATAAGTGCTTAAGTTTGTTAGTTAACATTTTTTGTAAATAACTATCTTTTGATGTAAATAACTCTTTTGATGTAAATAACTATCTTTTCATGTAAATAACTATCCTTTGATGTAAATAATCATTGTCCATAGCTTAATTGTGTTAATAGTAACTATTGTTTGTTGATCTATCATATGTCTATACTCATTATTATTAGGTAAATTAAGCGTGAACTTTCACCTTTTAAACTATTTTATCACATAACTTAGCAATTTTTAATCAATTTAACAGTCTCAAAGCAAGGCGCGGGCACTATCCGCTAGTCCTATCTAAAACCCAACATCTCTCTAAAAATGTTTGCTCTCATCTCTCTAGTAAAAACCTAGCCAACCCTAGATCTAGGGTGACATTTTCATCAAATCTCCATCATATAGTGGTAGATCTGAGCTGAACATCTGCCCTTGTGACTCATGCATGCTCTTGCTCTCTGACTTTTCTCTCTTGAACTTCCACTTTCGATGGTTGTTGGGCTTCTTGCCCTTTTCCTACTAGGAGGGTCTGTGCTTGTCTCTTCTTCACAGCGGTGCTGATTGGCGATGGCTCACCATGGGACGGCTGTCATGGGTGCTCAGATAAAAGGGATGGGTGGCGGCTACTACCGAATGGACTTATCGAGATCAGGAATTGAGTAAGTGGTGCCTAGGTAATGTTATTTTAGTTTTTAGATTTTTTTGTTAGTTTTAGTTGTGGTTGAATCCCCTGAAGTCCAGTAGCTCTTTATGGGTCTCCTTGGTTCTTGCATTAGCATTAGAAAGATTACAAAAGTATTTTGTGTCGTTTATATGACTTCGACTGCAACACAAGTCTCACTTACATCCTGGTTAAGAGAGTCATTATTTGTGTCACATACGTAGCTGGATCACCTCCATTTTAGGGAGTGCTAATACTTATTAGGTATGTTGGTTTGTATTTATGTACACCCTAAATGAGCTAGGGACTACTGATAATGGGGATTGATGATCAAGAAGGACTTCAGAGACAACAATTGCGAATTGAGATCTCATCGTATACATAAAAAAAGTCCTTTTTCAAATTAGAAAACACCTTTTCTATTCCTAACGGCTTCGCAACTGTGGGCTTTTAAACCTTTTCTATTCCTAACAACTCCACGACTATTGGGTATTTTCTTTAAAAGTAGCTTCATTTTAGGCTTTTATATATAATCATAAGTAGACAACAAACAAAAAGATGCCCCACTAAGAAAGCAATATAATCAGAACAAGGCAACCACATGACTTCTTATATGTACTTTTACTCTATGACCACACTGGCGGACGGACTAAGGGAAGGAGGGTCAGATGACCCTCTTTATCGCCGAAGAAACCTGAGGGAGAAGCCTTCTCCATTGTCCATTGACCCTCCGCTCTGCTGGGCTACCAGAGTTCGACGAAGAAGATGAAGTTCTGGGCTTATTTTTTTTTTTAAACATACAAAACGACGCCGTTTTGTAAGTTTTTAAAATTCGTGGTTCAAAACGCACAGTTTCATTAAGTGAGGGAAAAAAAAAGGAGAAGCCTTTTGCTTGCATTCGTCTTTTATCTAAGAAAGGGTTTAGAAACTATGAGTTGAAATAGACTGCAAGAGAAACTTAAGCAAAGAAGTAGACCAACCACGCGTCCAAGCCACCCCACCACGACACGACGACAAGGGACAGTGCCATGAGCTCACGACGCCACCGTCACCACGATGACGATGCCAGCGACGCCACTGAGGGAGGTCGACCTTTCCTCCATTAAATCAAAGTAATTAAATTTCTAAATTCATAAACCCTAAATTTTTATATCTCACTTTGATTAATTGTTAGCACACACGCTTTAATGTTGAATTTAGGTCAAGATTAACACACCTTGATTTAATATTGAATTTGGGTAAATGTTCAATTTGGGTAAAAGTGTATGGTTATGATGTATTGATGTATTGTTGTATTGGGTGTTTTGGAGGGATTGATTTGTTATTGATGTATTGATACATTGAGTGTTTTGGAGGGAGTGTTTTGTTATTGATGATATATTGATGTATCATGTATAATCAATTGATGAACACACTGCAAGTATAGAGCTTTCATCTATAATCAATTGGTGATGGATTTGAACATAGACATTTCATCTATAATCAATTGATGTTATTTATGTATTGATGTATAATCAATTGATTTGTTATTGATATTGATGTATTGATGATAGATTTGAACATAGCACTTTCATCTATAATCAATTGATGTTAATTTTATTAATGATCTATTGATGTTAATTGTTGATTATGAAGGGAATGTTTTGTTCTCGATTGGGGGGAGTGTTAATTGTTAATTGTTGATTATGGAGGGATTTTTTTTTCTTTTATTATACAGTTATGGAACGATATTTCAAGAGACAATGTCACAATCTTACTACCAATGACTCAAGGAGTTCAACACCAAAAGAAAGTGAGCTGGATACAATTTTAAATAATCTTTTCGGGGATCCTAGTCTTCGTCCTCAAGGGTCCTTGTCAACGAAAAATGAATGTTGAAGATTTTTCACAAACAAGAATTTCGGGCTATAATCATCATTTCAACCGTGATTGGTTTGCTGAGCTTGTTTGGTTGGAGTATAGTAAGGATAAAGATGCGAGATTTTGTCTTCCTTGCTATTTATTTAAAACTAATTTTGATCAAGTCTGTAATGATGCCTTCACGGAGATCGGCTTTAGAAATTGGAAGAAGAAAGAAAAGCTTAGGGAGCATATTGGAGGGGTTGGTAGTGTTCATAACCAAGCTAGACAGGCGTGTGATGATCTTATGAACCAAAATCAACATATCGAAACAATTGTGGTCAAGCAATCAAACCAAGCTCGTATCAATTACCGCATATGCTTGAATGCGGCAATTGATTGCACTAGATTTTTGTTGATGCAAGATCTCTCTTTTCTTGCTCATGATGAAACGTAAAGTACAAGCAACAAGGGAAACTATGTGGAGCTCATGGCATTTCTTGCAAATCATGATGAAAAGGTGAAGGTCGTTTTATTTGATAATGCTTCAGGGAATCTCAAGTTAATAGCTCGTAAAATTCAAAAGAATCTTGTTAATGCATGTGCAGTTGACCCATTGATGTTATCACCAAGGATGCGAATGGTGAGTTCTTTTTAATAATGGTTGATGAATCATGTGATTGTTCAACAAAGGAGCAAATGACGGTGGTATTTCGTTATGTAGACAAAAGGGGACATGTAATTGAAAGTTTTGTTGGAGTCCAGCATGTTGCGAATACCTCTTCAAGCAGATTAAAAGATGCTATTGACAAATTGCTATCTATTACCAACATGAGCATGTCGATGCTACGAGGACAAGGTTATGATGGAGCTAGTAATATGAAAGGTGGGTTCAATGGTCTTAAAGAAAAAATTTTGAAAGAAAATCCTTATGCATTTTTATGTTCATTGTTTTGTACATCAACTTCAATTAGCTCTTGTGGCGGTGGCAAAAGGTCATGCTGCTATTGCGACTTTTTCACAAAAGCAAATAGTCTTGTTAATATTATTGGAGCATCATGTAAGTGCTGTGATTTGCTAAGAGATCAACTACAAAAGGACCTTATGGAAGCTCTTGAAGATGATTATCTTGAAACGAGATGAGGTTTAAATCAAGAAACTAGTCTCAAACGTGCGGGTGATACCCGTTGGAACTCACATTATGGTACTTTGGTAAGCATTATTTCTATGTTCAAATCCGTGGTGAAAGTGCTTCAATTGATTATAGATGATGGCTCGACAGATTATTCAGGATATGAAAATTTGTCGTGGACAATTGTAATTTGTAAATTTTTATAAATTATGAATTTTAATATTATCCTTTATTTTCAAAGGATATTTTTACTTTAAAAAATTTTGTACATTTTATATGTTGACCCTCACATGAAAAATTCATAGGTCCGCCATTGTGCCCACAATTGAAAATTAGAGATAAACAAGTTCACCTCATAGGTACATCCAACAATGCACAAAAATCACACTCCGACAAGCTCTAGAACTCGAGAGAACCAAACAAGGCTCGATGTAGAGCGAAAACGCCACCATATGCATATATTGGAGACAATGCTCTCTCTCTCTCTCTCTCTCTCTCTCTCTCTCTCTCTCTCTCTCTCTCTCACTTTGTGGTAGAGATTAAAGTGCATGAATATACTTAAGGATGGCCTACCCATCTCGAGCCTACTAAAACAGCTTACACATATCAATATCGGCCTGATACTGAACCGTGCCATCTTGTGCCCAAGATTACTTGTATCCTAAAAACTCATAAACACCAACCTATTGTTTTATGAAACTTAGGTAAATTATTTAAATATTCTCATTTATTCTTTAAAATAATTACAAACAAAAAAATATTGTGCAAAACATTACCAAACAACTTTGCATAACAAAAAGGAGCCAATATGTCATACCAATTTGTCATACTTAATAAAGTATGGAGATTGCAAAATACAATCTTCATTCAGGGCTCAAAATGACAAGAAGTGAGTGCGTGAAGCTATCTATGTAACAACCTGAACTTTCGCTAATTTGTAATTTCGGAAATTTAGTTGTGAATTGACTATTTTGCCTCTGAAAAGGGGACATTCTTGACTTTTGACTCAAGACACTTTTTGGACATTGACCAAGGTCCTTTACGTAGATCGGAACATCACGAGTCCGTAGATAGACGCCACGTAGAAATCGGATGTTCGACAAAAAAGTTACGGGTCACGGAGACAAATCGAAACTATTCACGCTTTTCGGGGATTTGTACAAGTGGCAGTTTGGGATTGGTCAGAAAATCTGGGTGGACCAATTAATGAGTGACAAGTGTTACTCATCTGATTAGCCCAAGCCCCCAAGTGTTTGGATATTTTGAACCATTTTCATTCCATCTTCTTCATTCCTCTCTGTGAACCCAAAACCCACAAACACCCACAAACCCACACAACAACCATTATACCATCATTTTCTGTGTTCATCTGAGAGAGTGAGAGAGAAGGGGTGGCTAAGAGATGACAAACTGAGACTGGGCACGGCGGCGGAGCCATGACCAAGGTAAACCCGAAAACCCATTTTGGACCTAAAAATGTAAACTCAATTTCTAAGGTTTGTTAAAGGCTTCTAATGACTCAAACATGTTCCTAGGGTCTGTACAATCTCATAGGAACGAAAACCAAGGACTAAGGTGGCTAGGATCGACGGAAAATCGAGGTTGTAGGTGGCCGTCACTATTCAACATTTGGGAGGTACTTTCTAGATCGTTTTTTGTGTTTTTGAATCCATAGGCTTGTTTCTGGGTTGAATACGAGTCAATAGGCTCAAACGCGGTCGAAAACGGTGTAGAAATGCATAAGTTAGAATCAGGTCAAGTCGCAGGTCTAGTTGACTTGTTACAGCAAAACGGGTCGACCCAGCGGGTGGTAGACGATGATGATGTCAGTAGGTGACGTCATCATATGTCAGGGTTGTTAGGGGTTCTACCATGTGGCAGTTGTTAGGTCCAGTCAGCACTGACGTGTTAGACACGTGGACCAATCAGAGGCTGATACGTGGCACGTGTCAGACCTGACAGTTGTTAGATCTAACAGGTGTCGGACTTGTCAAGCAGATGTCATGCTAACATCAGCGATGACGTCAGAGTTGACTTTGATGACGTCAGCGTTGATTGTTGACCGATGACGTCAGCGTTGATTTTTTACTAGCATTGACTAGGATGTTTGACTAGCACGTGGGCATATTTTTCGAGGTCAAACTAGTCTTGTTTGAAAGGTTTCAACGTTCTAAATCCGATGGTGGTGGTTTCAGATCGATCGGAGTTCGTTTGATAGATCATTTAGAGGTTTTTAGTCTAGGGAAACATGTTAGGACGTGTTCCCGGTATCAGAATTTTTAGGGGTTTAGAGCTTGAACTTGTAGAGTCCCTTAGTGACCTTTGGATGTATTTTGGACAGGCCCGAAGATTGTGGTTTAGCTTCGGTGCAATTACAGCGCAGTTCATTAGCGCAGAGAAGACCAGGTGTGAGTGGACATTTGTAACGACCCGTCCCAAATTCCATGATTAGATTAGTGACTAATCACGATTAGTGAGGCTAATCCGTGATTAGTAGAGCGAAATCGGATGAACGATGCAAAATGACCATTTTGCCCCTAATGGCGGCAAAACGTTGACTTTTCATTTGGGCGGTCGAATGGACTTTGACCGATGACCGTGATGTAGTTCGTGACGTCACGAGTTCATAGACAGGTGGCACGTTCAATTCCGACGTTCGTAGAAGAAGTTATTACGTTCGGAAGCCCAAGGGCATTTTGGTAATTTGGGTGAATAGGAGGTCAAAAGTTGACTTTTTGATCGGGAGGTCCGATGGCCGAGGGCCGAAGACCGTTACGTAGATAAGGACGATACGAATCCGTAGACAGGCGGCACGTCGAATTCGGACGTTCGACGGCGAAGTTACGGTTCACGGAAGTTCCCAATTACTATTCACGATGGCACGTTTTACGAGACAAAAAGTGCAGTTTGTCTTTAGTGAGTCCAGTTACTTTTCAGCAACCAATGGATGAGTGACACTTGTCACCCATCCACTGGCCAATCTCACCCATACATGCATACCATCCCTTCATCGATCATTTATCTTCCTTCCACCCAAACACCAAACTGATCCATTCTCCCTCCCCAATCCAAAACTGAACCCCACTGATCATGACTGAGAGGCCAGGAGCGTGCAAGGATGAAGGGTGGATGATGGTGGCCGGATGGGAGCCACTCCGCCGTGGACGGCGGCCTTGAACCCGAGAAGATTACCCGGTTAGGCCCAAAACCCATTTAAATTCGATTTTTGCATTAAGGCCTGTTTTGGATGGTTTGGTTGAGTTTGTTGGGGTATTAGGAAGTTGTTAAGGTGTTTTGGAGGGTGGTTCACGGCGGAGGAGGCCGTGGGAGCGGCCGGGAAAAACAGAACCGTGAGGTTCATTTTGGAACCATAGGTTTAGGCGAGTTTTGATTGGTTTTGTTGATTGTGATAGATTGGAAATGAGAAAATAGGAATTTATGAATTAAAATGGAAGAAAACGGACGAAAAACGAAGAGTGTAGGGCCTTGGACCGGTCACGCCGGTCCAGACGGACCGAAATTGCAGAGAAAACCGGACCGGCCCGGTCGGACCGGTTCGATCGAAGGAGGACGACGGGCACTGTAGCGGCGCGTGAGGCCCACGCGCAGGCAACTTCCAGTGGCGCGTGTGGGCGCGTGCTAGGGTTTTTGGGGGATGTGTTCAACATACGAAATCATCTATTCGATGTAACGAACATTTTGGGACTGGTTTCGAGTCGATCGGACACCGTCTCGATATGTTTCGGGGCATCGGAAGGTTTAGGTTCTGGATTAAAAATAGTTAAAAATACGGGAAAATTACGGGGCTTTAGTGAGGGGTTATATAAGTAGTTAGCAACCCTCTAAATTAATTTGGGCAGGTTTGGAAGTCCCGGTGATGGTGATCGGCTCGGGGAGCCGTATGGCACGCGTATCGAGACGCGGCTTCGGACGGTCTGTGAGTGGACCTTGTTTTCTAAATTGGTGCATGCATAAATGTTTATTATATGTTTTAAATACTTGTTTGTGATGCCATGAGTGCATTTGGATGTGTGGCTACGTATAGGCACGTATTTCGAGGTTTCGGCCCTATACGGTTCCTATACGGGGCTGTATGTCTTTATTGGTCTAAATGAAATGGTTTTGGATTTCTAAATGGATTATGAATATGATTTTATGATGTTGATTTGGATGCTTGTGAATTATATGGTTTCACGTATTTCGAGGTGATTTACGTGCTTGCACGTAAATCGAGGTTTTCCCGGTTTTACACCGATTTTCCATTCTTATGGTCTTGGAAATAATTTAATGAAATAATTTTGGATTTGAAAAGGTAATTCTCGGACTTGAGGTCCATTTGATTTACGGAATCGGGCCAGAGGCCCAATTGGTTTACGATTCGAACCGGGGGTCCAGTTTCTATGTGAATTCGGGCCTAGTGCCCAGCTATGTGTTACAAATGGTTTTTACGGGTCATGACGGTTTATGGGAACCGGCATGAACCCCTGAAATGGATTTTATGGTTCATGACGGCTTATGGGGGCCGGACATGAATCCTGGAAAAGGTTAAAGAATGATTTCAAAAGGTTTTTCATATTCCATCCTATATATATGATTGTCTCCTCCGGGGAGGGTCGTTGGCCTGGGTGGACCCCGGAGTAGTCACGGAGCACTGACTGAGTGGAGTCGCCCCCCAGTTGGGTTCCTTACTCTCAGGATGGGCATGGTTCCTTACCTTCAGGTAGGGTCATAGATCTACGGACTTTGACCTGGGTGGACCCTGGAGAGACTTGGGTTTGAGACCCCGGTTAGCACACGTGTAGCTTTATTTTACCGTGACAGGTTCTGGATATGAATATATTGGATAAACATGGTTTCAATTGGTTTGGGAAAACTATGTTTTATGATGATAAATGGATTTGGGGCTGAGATCCCACACATGTTTACTATGTTCTGGTTTTCTATAAACTGGTTTTGGGCAGGAGCCCGTGTGACTTGTATTTACAGAATTTGGGGCTGAGACCCTATTTATGGATGTTTTAACATATATTATTGGATAAATGGTTTTACTATGCATGCATGCTTTTTAGTGGAGGGTATAAATGTCTTTTATGGAAATGTGTTATAAAATCTTTATTTTTGTCCACTCACAGTCTTTCTGTTTTTAATACCCTTCAGGTTGACAGCGGATGTGGACTGTAGCAGAGATCGAGATATCACATGCCTCCTCCGGATCCTAGCGCCCGGGAGGGCAAAGGTCGGAAATATCCCTTGTCTGACACTTCGTGTCAGACGGGAGCAGGGTCATCCCTCGTTAATCCCGGGGGGATTGGGATGGGTCCTGTCAACATTTGTGTTATAAAATGAATGCATGCATAACTATTTTAACTGCTTTATTATATGGTGTGTTTTAAAATACATTGATAATATTGATTGATGACCTTGTGGATTTTAAATGTCGTTTACGCATTATTTTACGTTTTACGATGATTTCAGCTTGAGACCCGTCTGGATAGTGTGTTGACTAGTTTTGGAGTAAAATAGGGATTTGAAAGAAAGTTTAGATCTTAAATGATGTGAATTATGATCTTTGTGATCAGTTGGGTAACTTAGATTTGTGAAATGTTTTCTGGACTCGGATTTCGGTGGATTTTGAGAAATGGCTTAAATAGGATTTTCACTAGTTTTGACTACTACACTATACATACCATCCTTATGAGTAGATTGTCTCCTCTGGATGTCTCGTAATATCCTGGAGTAGTCACGGTGCACTGCCTGAGAAGTTCCATTCCGAGGAGAGGCTTAGGATCAGGAGTGCGAGAGACTAATATCACCCCGGATAGGGTCCGGGGAAGGTACACCATTATGATATCACCCCGAATAGGGTCCGAGGGAAGGACTCAGACTTAAGATCTCAAGTGGCACGCGTAGCCTTAGAACCGTGACATTATTGATTAGACATCAGGGATGTCAAGGATTGGATATACTGTGTATTAGTGTTTTATATGTCCAGATTTGTATTGCTTTATGCTTCGATTTCCATTTCTTATGTTTTGACTTGAATGCATGCACGTTTGAAAATGGAGGGGAAAACCTTTATTTGTTTCCTCAAAATTGTTTTGAAAATATTTATTTTTTTCCACTCACTTTTTGACTGTTTTCTTAACCCTTCAGGCCGTGACATAGAGGCAGGGGCTGATCCCGAGGTCGAGGCATATATATTTTTCATTGCGCACCTGTTAACTAGTTTGGGTAGGTTTGAGTACTTTTTTGTAAACTGACATATGTGCCCATTTTGTTTATGATACATATCCCTAGTCTGGCAATGTAGAACTTAAACTTGTTTACTTTTGAACTCGTTAAGGGTATTTCCGGCACTCTAGTGTAATTGTCAGATGGGAGCAGGGCACATCCCAGGGTGGTCCCCGGGGGGATCGGGATGGGTCCTGTCAATCTATGTAATGGAGCCATAAAAAATAAAGTGAAATGTCCACTTTAATTCCGACTTGAAATATTTATTGAAGAGGGAGCAATAATAAAAGTATGTCAAGATAGGGACAAAGCTAGCATTTCCCCTTGTGTTTTTGTGGCTCCATTAAAAAATTATGATTTGATTATTTTTTGAATTAGGGTTAAATTACTAGCGATTAATGTAAAAAATTTGCATATTATAATTCAAAGTTAGGATTGTGATTTAATATATGGGAATTATGGTTCGGATGACAGGACTCATCCCAATCCCCCTGGATTATCGTAGGATGTGCCTGCTCCAGTTCGACACCACGTACCAGACAAGGGAAAAAATCGTAATCCGCTCGGGGTTATCCAGAGTACACACAGATCTGTGGGGTTACGCATTGGCATGTGATGTCTCGATTCCTACTACAGCCTACATCCAAAAATCAACTTGAAGGGTATAAAAAACATTAAAAGTTGAGAGTGGACAAAACAACAGTTTATAAAATCAATTTAACGAAAAGACATTTATACCCTTCACGTAAAAGAATGCATGTAGTAGAAAACAAGTATTCAAATACTTTTCTCAAAAGCAAATCATATTGCTTTTCAAATCGAAACATAGTGACAAATGCTTCTCAATCAAAGTCATTTCCTCAGTAGGGTCTCAGCCTAAAACCAAATCACACAAGGTCTTAGCCCAAATCAAATCCATGTTGGACCTTAGCCCAAATATAATACCATGTGGGATCTCAGCCTATCATTATCAGTCACCATTCCAATCCCAGCAACGCGTGCCCATCAGCTCAAGGACTGCACTGATCTTGAGCATGGTACCGTGAACACATCACCAGCCGAAAATCTTCAGATCGTCGTGAACATATCATCGATCGATCTCATATACCACATTCCTGAGTCGAGCCTCCCTCGGTTGCTCGATAGCAGGCGCATCGTGACCTTTTCGTACCTCGGAGGCGAGCATTATCTCCATGCTGTTTTTCGGGGAAACATATTCACAACTGGGCCCTCTCATAATCCGAATCTTTAAACTCCCGAGTCTTTAAACTCAAAATCATAATCATCATTTTGAAAACAGTGTAAACATTTTCATAAGAATTGTAACTCAAATCAAAACAGTTATTTCTCATAAATCATCTCAACAAGGTCCACGCCCGGAATATAGTTTCAACAAATACAATTCCATAAAAACATCATTGAAAATAGTGTCTATCAACACTTCATAAACCCAAGATTCCTCGAATCCTATCAAATCAACAACTGGATCTCATGCCTGAAATAACTTTCATAAATCTCATAACTGGGTCACAGTCCGATATATTTCGCGTTTGACTATACTCTAAGTCAAACCGTAAATCAACTGGGTCATACGCCCGAAAGATACTTCTCAATTCGAAAACCATTTCATTGTTCAAATCATTTTTCAAATCCTAATAATCAAAGGGAATTTCCAACTGAGATTCATGCCCGAATCTCGATTTCACGCATATCCGTGAAATCATTCAAAACTATTAGTCAATCCTTGGTTTCACGCCTCTCCATGAAACCATCAAAACCATATAAACCACATGCACGTAGAATACTCGGTCGAAGCCCAAATATCATATAAAGTATAAATCTCGAACTTCGTGCAATATCGTAGAAAATGCGATATAAAACATATTTAAATCATATGCACTCAAGGCATCTCAAATCATGTTCATAAGACAAATAAAATAGTTATGCATGCATCATATTTCATGAAACAAAGTCTACTCACAGACTGTTCGTACTACACGCTCCGAATCCCGCTCCGTAAGCCACTCCGGGGCTAATCTATACTCTCCGGGACGTCTGGACCTGTCCAAATCATATTCAAAGGTCACTACCAACCTATACAAGTCCATATCAAAGACCCTCAAACTCCTCAAACGGTTAACTTGTCCCGAGGCTAAAACCCTCTAAATGACCTATCAAACTATCTCTGATTGACTTGAAACCATCACCATTGGATTCAGATCGTCGAAATCTTTCGAACAAGATCGATTTGACCTCAAAGTTTGTGTCCACGCGCCCCCACATGCGGGTTAAAATTCGGTCAACCCAAAAGTCAACGGCCAACGACGACGTCATCGGTCAATGGTCAACAGGGTCGGGTTAACAGGTTAGGTCAACGGGTCAGGTCAAAGAGTTGGGTCAAAGAGTTGGGTCAATTAGAAGGTCAACGGGTCGGGTCAACGGGTCAAGTCAACGGGTCAACATTCGCTGGAAAAGACGACAGGCGTCGTGACACGACCCATCCCAATCCCCCCGGGATTACCATGGAATGTGTCATGCTCCCGTCTGACAAGAGGTGTCAGACAAGGGATAACCTGTTGCCAGTGCCCAACCGGGCTTCCAGAGTGCGTAAGGATTGATGAAGGAGGTGTATGATGTCCCAGTCTCTGCTGCAGTCGCATCCGGAATCAACCTGAAGGGCATTAAAAACAAAAGCTGTGAGTGGACGAAAATAACCAAGTCTGTTTAAAACATTTATAAGACATTTATGCCCCTCAGTAAAACCATATGCATGCACCATCACTGAAAATCATATATCATATAATATGAACCATAAACATAATTTTAGCCACTGCACCATACACTCCAATCCGACATCCCTGATGTCTGACGTTCCTGACGTCAATAAGGTCACAATCACAAGGCTACGCGTGCCACTCGGGTCTCAATTCCGAGTTCAATCCCCGAACCCTGTTCGGTTACAGCATCCCCGATGCTTAGCATCATAGACGCTGGACGTTCTAGACGTCCGTGACCTCTCCGGGGTACCTCATCCAGAGGAGACAATATAATATGGAAGGATCTATACAGTGCAGTACCAAATACATTTTATTGATATCCACATGCAAAACATATATGTATACATAGGTAAAATCCGAACCGATCGTTACGTTTCATCAAACGGGTCTCATGCCCAAATACCGTGAAACGTGCCATAACCGAAATATCATCAAAACCATTTATTGATTCCATCATGTGAACATATATAAAATGTAAACCAGAAAACATTTATTCAATTCCATTTTAGGGTCCCCGACCCGCAATCACATGTAGAAATCAACTAGGCCCCTGGCCCGATTTCACAAGTTAACTGGGCCCCTAGCCCGATTTCATAGTTCAACTGGGCCCCTGGCTTGATTTTACTTTATTCAAGTTCGTAACCGTTTCATGAAATCATATCCAACCACATTTATGGAAATCGGTGCAAATTCAGAAAACCTCAGTTTACGTGCAAATACGTAATTCACCTCGAAATACGTGAAATCATTTTAAATTCACCGATATCCACAATAAATCATTTAATCACAATTTCAAAAATCATGAAACAGTTATGCATGCATCGAATTTATAAAACCAATGTCCACTCACAGACCGTTTAACCGAGCGCCTCGATACGCGTGCCATAGGCCTTCCCGGGCCACACCACTATCACCGGGACTTCCAATCCTGCCCAAATCACATTAGAGGATTACTAACCTCATCATTAACATCCTATTCAAGTTCCGAAATTTTTCCGAATTTTTAAGTATTTTTAAACTGGATTTAAAACCTTCAGACATCCCGAACAATATCGAAACGGGATCCGATCGACACGAAACCAACGCCAAAATGTTCGTTACATTGTATAGGATAAAAGTCATGTTGACCTCACCTCGAGATTCGTGCCCACGCGCCGTCACGCGCCGCCGTGAGTGGCTACGCGTGAAAGCCACGCGCCTGCTACAGTGACTTCTACAGTCACCACCTTCACCCGAATGACTGGTAAACGGGTCTGATTACCCGCGATCTGACCCGGTTCAAACTCACCCAATTCGACATCAATTTAATCCAATCTTTCAACTGATCCCTTGTAATCAATCACCATTTAAGTTCTATAAATCGAATTACACAAATTAGGGTATATATCTCCACGACTCACGATCGATCCTCGACGGGTTTTCAATTCGGGTTTCGCAATATCGTCCCTGATTTCCAAATTAATTAATTCAGTTAGCATCGTGAGAGTGTAAGGGACATTTCTACAAGATCAATTTGAGAATTACTTACCTCAAACCCATTGAACCCAAGCTCGATTTTGAGCTTCCATGGAAGCTCAGTTCTTCCTCAATCCGCCACGGTTTCTCTTCGTTCTTGCAGCAAAGATGATCGTTTTGATCTCAGCAGACTCAAACCAAACTCCATTTTGATCGTCACGGCCCAATTATTCCAATTCGAAATTCCCTCCAATTCTCCGAAATTTCGATTCCCGAATTACACCTCCACACTCAGTCCCACGTGCTCTCCCTCAGCCAAATCCTTCCCCAAATCACAAAATTTCCATTTGTGCAATCAATTGTGGAAGGGAGATTGACAATGGCCAGAACCTAATTCTCTGTTTTGCTTGTTCACGGGTGAGGGAGGAATGATCAGAAATAGAAGGGAGAGATGAGATGGACGGCTGTGATGAAATCTGGGGAGTGAGATGGATGGCTTAGATTTAAGCAGAGATTTAATTCCTAAATAATTCTATAGTGGGAACTTTAGCATATAAATTATGATTAGTGGAACAAGATCCAATCTAGCCGTCGGATGAGTGACACTTGTCACTCATCCAAGTGTCCTCCAACAACCATTTCAGAATAAAATAATCAACACAGTTACCGAGACGTAACTTCCCCGATTTCACGATTCAGACCATAACTTCCTCGTACGAAGTCCGATTTCGGCGTGCCGCCTGTCAATGGATTCGTATCGACCTACTCTACATAATGGTCCTTGGCCCTCGGCCATTGGACATCCCGGTCAAAAAGTCAACATTTGGCCCCATTTAAGTCAAATTACGAAAATGCTCTTGTGCTTCCGTACATCATAACTTCTTCCACGAACGTCGGAATCGAACGTGCCACCTGTCTATGAACTCGTGACGTCCCGAACTACGTCACGGTCATCGGTCAAAGTCCGTTTGACCATCCGAATTAAAAGTCAACGTTTTGCCCACGCCTAGGGGCAAAACGGTCATTTTGCACAATTCGTCCGAAATCGCCCAACTAATCCCAGATTAGTAAATCACAATTAAATATTATTAAATCCCGATATTCGGGATGGGTCGTTACACGTCGTGCACCTGTAGTCTTGTTCGGCCGCTGGTGACCGAATTTCCTCCATTTTGGTCCTATTTTAAACCTTCATAACTCTCTCATTTCACAACAAAATCCTACATTCTATATATGGAAATTATGCTACTCGAGTACAGGAATCCAAATCTGAACCCAGAATTAAGAGAAAATACATGGTTGTGAAGATATGGCCTCACAAAGTTTCGGCCAAACTTTTAATCGATGTCCCAGCCACTCTCATCGTCCAAAACCATCCATTTTTGCACCTACAAGCTTGTATGAGCTCCAAGAACATAACCATGGGCTTAGAATCATGTAAAAACATCCAAAATCGAAAGCTCAATTTTGAAAACCCACAGCCTTACCTTTTTATGTGTTTTCCAGCCGCCACCGTTGTGTCCTCCGCTGTTTTTGATGTCTCTCAGCCTCTCCATCTCACTCCCTCACTCAGGCTTTCTTTCTTCCTAGTCCAAAGAATGAAGATGGAAATGGTTTGGGGTGGTGGGTACGGTTTTTGGGTGAAGGAAGAAGATGAAGATGAATGAAATGAAGATGATGATGGTGCATGTATGTAAAAGATATTTTGGATCCCACTAAAGATAAACCGTTTAAAAATCGCACAAATATGAATAGTTCTCAGAGCCTTTTCGGCCCATAATTTTCCGTACGATGTTCGATTTCGACGTGCTACCTGTCTACGAACTCGTATCGTTTCGATCTACGTAACGGTCCTTGGTGCACGTGCATTTGACCTCCCATGTCAAAAGTTAACTTTTTCCCTTTCTAGGAGTAAAATCGTCATTTTATACAAACCATCCGATAATCCTCGACTAATCTCAATTAGTCCTTAATTAATTATCGATAATTCATTATTAACCTTAATTAATCATGTAGATTTGGGACGGGTCCTTACAATCTTCCCCCCTTAAAGAATTTCTTCCTCGAAATTTAAATCGATCCGCAAAAAATCTGCGGATGTAACGACCCGTCCTGAATTTCGGGATTAGATTAAGACTTAATGACAGATTAGTGAGGCTAATTAGGGTTTAGCCGAGGATTAACGGACGTTTAGGGCAAAATTACGATTTTACCCCCAAACGAGGGCGCATAATTGACTTTTGACCCGGGAGGTCCGATGGCCAAGGACCGAGGACCATTACGTAGATCAGATCAATACGAGTCCATAGACAGGAAACACGTAGAATTCGGACGTTTGACAAAAAAGTTACGGTTCACGGAAGTTCCAATGTACTATTTACGACGGTACATTTCACGAGGCAAAAGTGGACTTTTTTCCTGAGTGGGGTCCAGATATTTTTCCCAGGCCCAATGGATGAGTGACAAGTGTCACCCATCCATCGCTTCCCTTACACAGACACATGCAACCACCCCCCTCTGTGTTCATTCGATCGACCCAAATCCAAACCCAGTGAACCCATATCCAAACCCTTCCCATCTACCTCCATCTGAGGCCAGGAGAGGAGCTGAGAATGAATGAGAGGATGTGAAGACGGTGGCAAGATAGCCAGCCGCCGTGGATGGCGGTGGAATGCACGACATAGGTAAAACCGATCCCCATGTATGTTTTTAAATTTCAATTTTGGGTTTTGGACGTTATGGAGCTTAGATGTTGATTAGGATGGGTTTAGGGGATTGGTAGGAGGTCTAGGAGGTAGTTTTGGAGGCTGAGGACGGTTGAGAAAGCCTGGAACGGTAGCTGGAGGATTTTCGGTGGCTCCCCACTGAATTCCAATTCCGGCCAAGTTAGGCCAAATCGATCCTCCCAATCTCTTTCTAGTGATTCTAGGAACCTATTGGAACCCTTAGGTTGAAGTTTGGACCCCTATAAGTGCCCTGAACCAAGGTTGGAAGTTTGGGTTCAAAATGGTTTATAGAACCAACGAGTTTTACGCTTGGTTTCTAGGTTTTGAGGACATGGTTGGGTAGGAAATGTTGTTAGGATTGTATAGGAGTTGGAATGGAGGAAAAAAGAAGAAAAATAATGAAGATCCGGCCTTGGACCGTTCAGGCCGGTCCAGGCGAACTGGGTGCAGAAACGGACTAGACCAACCGGTTCAGACCCGTTATCGGGAGGTCAGGGATGACCCTGTTCCTGGGCGCGTGGCTCCCACGCGCAGGGGCTTCTGCCGACACTTGAGGGCTCGTAGCCAACTTTTTGGGGAAGCTTCCGACAGACGAAATCATCTATTCGATGTAATAAACATTTTGGGACTGGTTTTGCGTCAATCGGACATCGTTTCGATAGGTTTCAGGGTGTCCGAAGGTTTATGATCGACTTTAAAAATAGTTAGAAATTCCAAAAAATTCTAGGGCTTTAATGTGGGGTTATTTAAGTAGTTAGTAACCCTATATTACGATTTGGACAAGTTTGGATGTCTCGGTGACAGTGATTGGCCCGGGAGAGCCGTATGGCACGTGTATCGAGGCGGCAACTCGGACGGTCTGTGAGTGGACCTTGTTTTCTAAATTAATGCATGCATAAATGTTTATTATGTATTTTAATACATGTTTTGTGATGCCATGAGTGCATTTGTGTGTGTTTAGATATTTGCACGTATTTCGAGGTTTCATCCTTATACGGTGCTTATACGTACTATACTTTCTACGATAGTTTAAATGAAATGGTTCTGGATTTGGAAAAAGTAAACTTGGGCATGAGACCCATTTGGTTTTATCTCGGGCATGTGGTCCTATTGATGACCTACGGGTTTGAGCCGTGGTAGTGCACCGCGATGGACAATACGACGCTCGCTTCCGGGCTGAGATGTGTTCCTTCCGGAGAGGTCACGATGCGCGTTCCGCCATCGAGCGGTCACTGGAGGCTCGACTTCGGGGTGCTGACAGTTTAGGATAACGATCGGTGATGGGTACACCATGATCTAGAGGTGGTCGCATCGGTTGATACGTTCACGACGACATACCAGGATTGAGAGCGGTCCTGGATGGATGGTTGCACACATCACTACGATTGGAATCGTGACTAACCCTGAGATATCGGGCTCGATGCTTAGTTGAGTCATGAGTTTGGGCTTGAGGCGTAGTTAGTTTACGTTTAAGATTTCGGGTCGGAGACCTTAAATAGATTTTCTAGTTCATGACGGTTTATGGGGACCGGGCATGAATCCTTTGAAAGGTTTTATGGATGATTTCATATAGATTTTCATATACCATCCTTATTTTATGGATTTCCTCCTCCGGGGAGGGTCGTTGGCCTGGGTGGACCCCGGAGTAGTCACGGAGCACTAATTGAGTGGAGTCGCCCTCGTTGGGTAAGTTACTCTCAGGAAAGCTTATAGATTATAACCCCTAGTGAGGGTCATTGATCTGCGGACATTGACCTGTGTGGACCTTGGGGTTTAAGACCCCGGGTAGCAAGCGCGTAGCTTTAGAAACCGTGACAGGATTGTGTATGTGATATGTATATGTTATATGATCGGATTTTTGGTTTTGGGCTGAGTCCCACATGGATTTAGGCAGTGGTCCGTATGATTGGTTTCATTTACGATTTTTGGCCAAGGCTATCAAAACCCGAACCTCATCTGTCAGGTCCCGACTCATCTAGCATGATATTCTCCGCTTTGGGCCTCTTTACCTTTGCCCTCACGGTTTTGTTTTCGGGAGCTCACGGTGCAACTTTTCAGGGGGACACCCATCATGGAATTTTACTTGCCTCAACTCGCTTAACTTTGGGGTTCCAATCCCCCCAAAGCCACTGAGCTCCCAAAAGGCCTCGTTTAGATCAGATTTGCGCTGCGACCCACTCTACCTAACACGATATTGTCCCCTCTAGACTCACTGGCCGAACTAGCCCAGCCCCGAAGGGTTTTGTTCCCGGTAACACACAGTGTAACTTCTCAGTGGGTGACCCATCATGGGATTGCACCAGCCAAATGACAGGACCCGTCCCAACTGGACTTTGATAACCGTGCTCGAGGTACACACGAGAACGTCTATTCACAGTATGCACTAATAACAACGTCACTCGACATTAACTACAATCCAACGGCCAATGCTGAAACTCAGCTCATCCTCCCTAACCGTATCCAAGAGCGATATGTCGTCACTGGAAATCTTCAATGCTCAATCTCAAGTCTCACTCAAGACATCGACACTCATCGATCTCACCCGTCACCTATGCAAGTGTGCTCAGAATCTAACTGACAAGTCAATCATGCCGTCCTGCTCGGTTGACGATCCAGGCCGACAATCCTGCTATACTAAGCTAACATCCTGTTCACCATTTTGCCTGATGATCCTTCTCAACACTCGATCTCTGATACTAAACTGACAATCCCGCTCAGCAGGAACGATGCCAAATTCTTTGTCTTACTCGACACTTCTCAATGTCTAATGCACTCACGACGTCCAACACATTCACGATACTCAATACATCGACGACACACTGTTGTTCCCAGCTGGTAATTCAGGGCTTCACTACGCTTCTGTTGCGTAACTCTAACCTTAACTTGCTCTAGAGTCCCAACATCGTATTTTGTGTCACTCCGCGACCAACGCTGTGATCTTGACTTCTCACGGATCTCAACTGTTATCTCAGTCATCTTGTATATCACTGGACCCCATCGAATACTTGCTCTAACAGAGATAATCACAATAAAAAATGCTAGGATTCCCCTGGCCCATCATGGCCCTGAGCTCCATGCTCGTACAGTCATCGAACCCTCTAAAGCCACTCTGCGCTAGCTCACTGTATTCGATGTCCAGTCCTCGTACTCAACGTACAATCAACATCGAACCCCGCCCGATTACCATATCATATCCATCTTGGACTCAATTTGATGATCATATCCATCTCGAACTCAATCTGATGATCATACCTCATCGATCCGATTTCTCGATCCTCAACAATAATGCTATCCAACATGCACTACTCACATGTGTATCCATATCACAACAATCACATAGGCATTCTCAGGTCTGCTCAAGGACTGCACTCACGCAACGTCCTACCACATACCAATATCCATACATCCCATCTCTGCATATCACATGGCTAGTATGCCAATCACGCTTCAACATTGGAACCTGTCTGTCCGATCTCAAACCTGGAAAAGTCACATACTGTCTCAAATCTTCTCGGAGTCCTCCCGGTCACTCGACTAACTCCATAGATAGCTAGTTAGTTCGCTAACCAATCTCATTCCTCAGTTCTTCCCAAGGTTAACCGTCTCACACCACCAAGACGTACCAGTTCTGAACCTGTCGGTGGCCCACCTCGACTACCATCCTAATGATGCGAAGGGTCAGATCCTAAAACCATGTTGTAAACCGCTGGTTCAGCCTATGTGTCTCACTGGAACACTATCCAGTAACGCTCCATGGTTATCGACCACCAGCAAAATCTCTCCATCTAGAGCAATAACGAGCCTCCAAACATCCTACTCAAGGCATCTGCTACTCAACTTTTCCTGAATGATACTCAATGTATCATCAACGTCTGTCAATCAGCTCTAGCGCTCTCCTCTGCCTCGAGTTCCACTTCGAGGGAGTATCCAATTATTATCTCCTACGATATCGACTTCCTTCCCAGTCAATTCTGTGAACAGGCTGTAATCACGGGGATAACCTCCACTCGACAATCAATAACACTCATCTAGTCTGAGTGTATCCTATCTCAATCGTCTTCATTGGCTGGTAACAATCCGACACAGTCTATATCCTCAACCAATTCATTCCATAGCCCAATCGATCCAAAACGTCTTGAGGTATAAGCATCTTGATTATCTCGATCGTCTCGATCTTTGCGAATCCATAGCCAGCACGATCCTCAACTCCTGCACACCAGGTCATAAAAGAAGGAAATTAAATTGTAAGCTATAAGACTTGTCACCACTTAATATACGAATTGTAGGTTTCCTTCTCTTAGCCCATGATAATTTCCTGTATGTAGGAAGTAAAAAATAATGACATCAAAGTTCATCCAATGCGAGTGTGAATACAAATCTGGATTACACTCATCGAAGCCAGGTGATGGTGTCACCTTCCATTCTTCAATTCATTCAAATCTGGCCCACAGCCTGGGTGTCAAGTTCTTACACCCTATTTGAACCCAAGAGAAAGTGCAACCATGTTGCAAGCATAGAAGTAGGAAATGAGAAGTCTCCTTCACCAACCAATAATATCTGTGGATAGCTACTATCATGATCCTCACATGATCGCACCACTCCTCAAATCAGCTCGAACTTTACAAGCTTATACATCCATGAGCGATGAGAAGTTCACTAAGAGCTTTCAAGACAAGGAAGTATATTTAAATTGTCTAACTACCTTGTCATATCTAACTCTCGAAGTTCCATCGAATTCTGATAAGGAACATTCCCACTTAGTCCTATGGCTGGGCTCTCCATGATCTCAACTATGTCGGCACCTTTCGAAAATATGGTTGCAAACTGGGTTATGTACTCGGGAAACTCCCTCTAGCTATGGCAGCCGCGTAAACCTTCCGATGACGCGTCGCGAAACTTGGCACAGCCGAAATCACTCCAAGCTCACTAGCTAACTGAGGACATCATAACACGTGTCTCACGCCCTTAGAAACCGTATGAGCCGCAACTTACTCGAACCTCAATCCACGTGTCTTGGAAACCACTCTATCCTTATGTTAAAATCTTCTGCGTAAATCCAATCAGTGGTCCCACCACCGTACTAGTCGAAGTACTATCTCGAACGTCCCACTCTATGGGATCAACTCCTGTTGCACACATCACCCCTACAATTTATCCAAAGATAATTAGGGTCACAGGTACCACTCTAGGCATACCCCGTGCTTCCAGTAACCTAAGCATTTCCACATGATGCCTCTGCGTCGTCCAGAACCACTGGGTCATTTTTGGGATTCCGACCATCTCATCCTCTCCTATCATCGTCTTCTACATACGATGACGACCTCACATACCTCTACACCAAATGCAGGGATCTCACCTCTCGGCAACCGATACGACTGATGAATCCTCATCGTCTCAGTCGTCACTAGACATGAGCATATCAAGATCGATAAGACTCATCTACCTCCAAATATAGCCATGTCTGCCACAACCCTCGTGCGGACCCAACCAAGAAACACTCCACTATCAGGACTCTGCATGAGTGTGGACAATTCACTGCCTGTACCATCCGCTTAATGTGTATAACCCACCAATCGAGGATGGACCGATCCACAAGTACCATTCTTCTAGTAACTTGTCCAACTAACCTCAACTCAACGACCCGAGTTTTAGACCAATCATCGATCTCGACGCCACAAAGTCGTCATACTGGGGTAACAGGTATCCAACCAATCAGTAACTAAGATATGAGGATCTAAATCACTCATAACTCTATGGCTCTCGGTCGCTGGGCCCACAAGAACTCTACCCTCCTCGGGGTCAAACACTGAAACATGGCATACCATGCCTAACACAATCTTTCCAGGGTTCATTCCCACTTCATTTCCTTATTCCTACCCTGACTACTAGGTTGATGACGGGCTGTTCTTATCGTATAGACGTCACATCCAGTACATGTGCAACACCACAAGAGCAACCTAGTGCTCTAATACCAAACTGACAGGACCCATCCCAATCCCCCTGGATTATTGTGGGATTTGCTTGGTCCCGTCTGACACCACATGCTAGATAAGGGATAAAACCGTAATCCGCTCGGGGTTATCTAGAGTACGCAAGGATCTGTGGGGTTACGCATTGACATGTGATGTCTCGATCTCTGCTACAACCCATATCCCTAATCAACCTGAAAGGTATCAGAAACATTAAAAGCCGTGAGTGGACAAAACAACAGTTTATAAAATCAATTTAACGAAAAGACATTTATTCCCTTAACGTAAAAGCATACATGCATCAAAAAACAAGAATTCAAATAATTTTCTCAAAAGCAAATCATATTTATTTTCAAAATGAAACACAGTGAAAAATGCTTCTCAATCATAGCCATTTCCTCAGTATGGTCTCAGCTTAAAACCAAATCACACAGGGTCTCAGGCCAAATTAAATCTATGTGGGACCTCAGCCCGAATATAATACCATGTGGGATCTCAGCCCATCATCATTAGTCACGATTCCAATCCCAACAACGTGTGCCCATAAGCTCAAGGACTGCTCTGATTATGAGCATGTCGCCGTGAACACATCACCGATCGACAATCTCCAGATCATAGTGAACATATCATCGATCGATCTCATATACCGTACTCCTGAGTCGAGCCTCCCTTGGCTACTCGACAGCAGGTGCATCGTGACCTCTCCATACCTCGGAGACAAGCATTATCTCCAAAGTGTTTTCCGGGGAAACATATTCACAATCGGGCTCTCTCATAATCCGAATCTTTTAACTCTCGAGTCTTTAAACTTGTTGAAGAGTTAAATGTTCCAACTGTCGATTACTCGTCGTCCAATCACCAAATAACGTGTGTCCTTCCTCGTAACCTGCCAACCTAAGTGAATAGCTGGTTTCCCGTTCGTACGGGCACCGGTGTGGTGTCGACCTAAGGTTCTCTGACAGTCAAGTCAGTAACTTTGTTTGTAAGAGGAAACAGTAAATGGTAAATTGGGCAGCGTTGTAGTGAATAGTAGATATTAGTTACCTTTATTGGGAAATGTGTACCCCTTATGTATGGGTAGGTAGGATGTTCAATCCCATATTTTCGATGTGGGACAAATACTCCTCGATTTGCTTGCTAACACATATTACGTGGATCGAGGATGGATAGACTTCCACGTGTCATCCCGCATTGGGTCCAGTGTTAGGTTTGGGCCTTGAATGAAGTCTGTGCTTTAAGTATACGGACCAGTGGGTCTGGTTAGATATGGTGTCAACTGAAGTCCCCCAAGTCCTTGACTGAGGTAGAATTTCTCGGCCTAGTGGGAAGTGGTAGTCTCATGGGAAGGTGTCGCGGCGGAGCCAATGTGCTCGGTCAGGTTCTGTATATAGCTCGGTGGTGGTACCACGGTCGGTGATGAGGGCCATCATTTTTTTGGTTTGTCAAGAGTGGTGCATCTATCTCAGCGTGGAGTTGTTCTGGGTCGGTTGGGGGGGGGGGGGGGGGGGGGGGAGGGGAGGGGGTTCAGTGTCTGCTGGCAGTGGTGGGCACTGACAGTGTACTGGGCTCGGTGAGAACGCGGATAGGTCGGTGGTGGAGTTGGGAAGCGCAGTTGGCCTCCATCGGCTGGATGGTTGACACGTGTCGGTAAGATCAGTTGGTCGCGACACGTGTCGGCTACTGAGAGAGGTGACGCCTCGTAGTCTGTACCAAGCTCTATAAATACGAGGAGTTTTTACTGATTTTCTCACTTTGCGTTTGTGAGAAAAGTGGGAAAACTTTGTCAAAGTAGAAGGTGATTTTCGATTAGCTCTCGGCAGTGGTGCATACGGTGGTTGCGATTTCCGACTAACAACTCTTCCGTCGTAGGTCCTAGTCAGTTTGCTGAGTTGTGTTTTCCCCCCCTTTTTTTGTAGATGTCCGGGGATAGTGACTCGGTATCCAAGGGAAAATTCTACGACTCACAGGGCGGTGAGTCGTCAGACAGTAGTGTGCAGGTTCTCATTCCCATCTCCGGGAGTGAGGACGAGGCCCACTCAGCCGATGCACAAAATAGGGCGCACTTGGTGCATGGTACGGCTGAGTGCTCTGGGAGGAAAACAGAGACTTGCACAGGGGTTGAGCTGGCCGATCAGTCGGGGGGTGGCAACCTCTTGGTGGATGCTGAGACGATAGTGAAAGTAGGGGTACACCAAGCACTGAAGTTTACCCGTGGCCAAGATAAAGGCTCTATGCAGTTGAATAAGAGAAAACCGACCAGTGATGAGTAGGTCTTGGATGCGATTCGAATCGAACGAGCCGCCTTTACTGTTGAAGAAATGGTTAACAAGGAGACCGAGAATGGCCTGATGAAGATGCGGATCGAGTTAGGCGTTCTTGAATCGGTGATTACGCGGCTGCTGACAAGAGATGAGAGACCAAGTAACCCTCCGGATAGTATGCCGTTGCATCCCTGGTTGCGGATGAAGGTGAAGAAGATGGGGGTGGCAGTCGGCGAGCTCAATCCCAACGTTTGGATCGTGCTCTACTCCCTCAACACGGCCTTCGGTTGGGCTGAGCAACCGGAGCTGACCTATGCCCAGCTCATGTACTTGTATGAGTTTGGGTTCCAACAGCAGAGCACGGGGTGGGTCTTCGTTTGGCCCCAAAAAAAGAGTAAACGAGGGGAGTTTATCCTGAACATATCGACCTCCCAGAAGTCGTATAAGAATAAGTTTTGCATGGTCGATGGTAGCTGGGAAGGGGATACCGAGGGATCTCCAATACCGTCCAAATTTCAAACCCAAGGTGGAAAGTTGTAGCATAGGCCGACCATTGCTTTGTTTTGTATAATTGTTTTTTATTTGTATGCAAAGTATGGTTATAATTGCTGACTGGTTTCTGGGTGTGCAGTCTTGTTCCCCAACGAGGAGATCTCCGCAGAAGAAAAGGCGGCTGACGTCGAGAAAGGGAGATCTTGTACAACCTAAATCGGAACCGACGCATCCTTCAGTTGCCAGGGTTTCAGTACAAAGTCGGCCTAATTGACACCGACGAAGGTAAGTTTTTTTTTATACACATTCACTGACCAACGTCTCGGTATTTCAGTTTCGTATCACCTCGGTAGCCGAATTTTGAAGGACTGCGAATAGCTAAGGATGAAGGCCGACAAGACCGCCCAGGACTGTCAAAAGCTACCGAGCGTCTCGAGCTTCTCCTTAAGAGGAAGAAAGACCGAGCAGTCAAAGGGAAAAATGAACGGGCCGATCGCTCGAGGCAGGGCCAATCCTCCAAGCCAAAGCCGCCAAGTCCTCCTCGGTCTCCTAAAAGAAAACAAACTGATATCGACAGAGACCGAGTGCTTTCCCCTGACTCCAGAAGGACAAAGGTACGGAAAAAGGCTGAGACATTCCTGTCGGCGTAGGAGGAGATTGGGTGTAACGCCCCGAAAAATCCACAAAATGTAAAATATTAAAATAATGTGAAAATGACGTTTTTACCCTTGGAGGAATATGGCTAAAAGTAGAGTTTTTGTTTAAAATACTTTTTGTACATTTTTAGAGGACCGTTGTGTAGGTCCCGAGACGCTGAATCCGTAGACAGGTGGCACGTCGAAAACGGAGCTCGTATGAAAAAGTTATAGGTCTGGGAAGTTCAGGGGCAAAACGATCATTTTTGCTTAAAGGGTAAAATGGTAATTGTATGTATGGGTTTTAATTAAACGGTGGATATGATTGTTATTATATGGTTTAGGGTGCTGAATCACTTCACTTTAATTCAGTTAGTGACACATGTCATATTAAGAAGCCTCTTAGTGGCACTTGATTGTATTGGTGTACACTTAATCACATAAATTAATCTGCAAATAAACTTAAGCATTAGCAGTAGTCGACTAAGCATAAGAACAGAGAACACACACACACATCCTCCTTTCATTTGATCGATTATCAGCAAACCAACGAAACCAAGTGAAATTGAGTGATCAATTAACGTAATTGTGGAGTGAAAAACTGAAAGGAAACTGAACAAAACCCAAGGGACACCATACTGAGCAAACCCGAAAAATCACCCAACACCAAGATTGTTGAATTTGATTTCTTGCACGATTTCGATTTCAATTGAGGTGGTATTTAGCTTTCTGGGAGCTAAACGCATCAAACCGAATCGATTGGAAAGGAAATTGGTGGAGAATTGGTGACGAACAAGCCCTGCGATTGTTTTCAAAATTTGAGCTTGAGTTCGATTACTTAGAGGTAAGGAACTGTGAAATTGACTTGATAATTGTGTTTATAATGGACCTAGGATACTTCTGGTATGATCAATTGAAGGAAACAGGTTGGTTTTGAGTAGAACCCGAGTTAGGACCCGCCGGGTGTTCGTCTTGAGTCGAGGAGTTTTAGGGCTTAATTGATTAAATTGAAGTTACAGAACTGTAAGTTAGATTGAATTGATGTTAATAAGTGAAAGAATGGACGAAATTGAGGTTGAATCGAAGGAGATTGTACCGGGTCTGATCGCAGGTTTCAGACCCGTTTATTAGAGAAACGGGTGAGGGAGAAGCACTGTAGCAGTGCACTGTTCACGGCGCGTGGCTTTCACGCGCAGTCGCTTGCGGAGGCGCGTGAGGGCGCGTGGCCGGGAATCTCACCTTGGGTCCAACAACAATTTTGATACTCTCGATGATACGGACCTATTAGCGTTGGTTTCGGGTCAATCAGATATGAACTTAGAGTATTTTTGCTACCCGAAGCGTATAGGTTACGTTTAAAATAATATTATTTTATTCCGACGATTAGGAACTTCGTACAGCGGATTATATGATGAACTAGTAATATTATATTACTTGTTTGACAGGCCCAAATACTTCCAGGACGTCGGAAGAACACGAACAGCTTGAAACTGAACAATCTGGACGGTGTGTGAGTGGGCTTTTGTTTTCTACCCTGAATGCATGCATATATGTTTTAAAAATGATTTGGTGTGAATAATGTTTCGATATGATGATTTTCGGATTTTGGGAATATTATATTATTTTATATGCTTTTGGGCACGATTTTCGAGAAACCCTTGATATTGTTGTTTTGGGGCGAAGGCCCGGGGTTTGAGCTTGATTTTGACTCGAATTATGAGTCTGGCACTAGATGTGATGGATTTATATTATGATTTAATTGTGATGGCACAGATTTGCGTGAAACTGGTTTACGGATGTTGATAAATGATTTTGATATTAAATGTAACTGTTTTCACTGATTTTCATGATGATGATATATTAGGGCTTTCGGTGTGGAATATGTTTCCCCCGGAATGAACCCTGGAGATAACGCTCGCCTCCGGGATGGAAGTGTTTACCTCGGAGAGGTCACGTAGCACGGTCTGTTGTCGTGCAGCCAACGGAGGCTCGACTCAGACCAGATGTGCTGGGTTATATGGAGGTCAGTCAATGATATGTTCGAGACGACCTGGATTAACAGCTGGTGATGTGTTCACAGCGGCGGATGCTCGGGATTTGAGCGGTCCTTGAGCCTATTGATTTGCACGCGTTGCAGGGATAACGTGACTCTATATTGAACCTGGATCCTATGTTTTCATTGATGTTTGAGATTTATATTCATATCTTAATTATTTGATTTATGAGTTATGATGTGCATGCATGTTTCTGAAAACTGGAGGGTAAGACTATATTTTGATAAATGTATTTTTAAACTTTATTTTGTCCGCTCACACCTTTGATGTTTCATTTGCCCTCCAGGCCAGTGCACAGGTACTGAGGCTAATATCGAGGCAGAGGAATAAACAGACCGTTGCGTACTCAGACACTTTGCAGCATAGGATTTTGATGCCTACTTGTAAATATTTCCTATGCTCTGTAAACCTGTTGACTAGGTCAACGGTCTCGGAATACTGAACTATCCCTTGTCTGACAATGTTTATCGTTTGTATGTTCTATATGTATATATTTAAAACTACTTTTGGTACCTTCGAGTTATTGTCAGATGGGAGCAAGATCTTTCACGGTTATCAAGGGATAATCGGGATGGGTCTTGTCAAATTGGTATCAGAGCACTAGGATGCGGTCTGAGTCTTGCACATTGTGTGCATGTCTGGTTAACTGGTTTGTTTTACGTACAGATACCTCAATATGCCTCCGCGACGCGAGCCTCGTGCACAGCCTGGCGAAGAGATGGAGGGTCCAGACTAACCCAGATGAGGCGTATGATTTGGTTACACAGTTGGAAAGGATTTTTGAGATCATGCGATGTCCACCAAGAGACATGGTTCCTTTAGCTACATTTATGCAGAGTAGTCAGGTGTATAGATGGTGGCGCGGCTTACAGTTGACAGGATTGGATGCTAGTACCTTGAGTTGGGAGGACTTCAAGCACCGTTTCCTAGATCAGTTTTATCCTCGTTCTTTCCGTAATGCCAAGGAAGTGGAGTTTCTTCAACTGAAACAAGGAGATCTATATGTGGCTGATTATGAGCAAAAGTTCTTGAACCTAGCGAATTTTGCCCCTCTGTATGTGTCTACAGAGGAGGACAAGTGCAGGAGGTTTGAGCAGGGGTTAAGAAATGAGATCCGTGGTACCGTGAAAGTGGGATCATATGCTTCTCTGAGGGAGTTGTCCGATGCGGCCGCCAAATTTGAGGTGACTTTGCCGGTACAACAACAGTTTTCAGGCTTCGGTCGGCACCGAGAGCGATAGTATTAGGGAGCGCCGAGTCAGAGATGGCCGAAGAGGGGTGGTTCTAGTTCTGGATCATCTGGTGGCACTCGTCCGAGTTATGGTCGAGGGAATACACCGAGATTTGGGTCTCAATCTTCGGAAACAGTGCAGTCTAGCGAAGCATCAGTGGGATCAGCCAACCGACAGAACAACGGGCCCAATTGGGGTAATGTGCTTGTTTGCTTTTACTGTCGGGAGTCGGGTCATTTCAAGAAGGACTGCCCACGTTTGGTTGGTAGTGGTACCAGTTGGGGCACTACCGAGCAGAGTCGGAGTACGACATCGACTTCTAATACGACTGGGGGGAGAGGAGCTGGTCGAGGACGTGGTCAAACTTCGGGACCACAGGCTCAAGTATTTGCTGTTACTCAACAGGAGGCTCGATCTACCCCAGGAGTGGTGACATGTATGCTTCCTATTTTTGGTCATCATGCACGTACTTTAATAGATCCGGGAGCTACCCATTCTTTTGTATCCCGGGAGTATGCTTTTTTAGCAGACAAAGAGATTTCTGTGATCGGTTGTGATATGGGAGTCGGTACGCCGACTGGTGATTTATATGTGGTTAACCAGGTGATACGAGATTTTCCTGTGTTGATAGGGGGTGTGACCCTAGTGTCTGACCTCATATTGTTAGATTTATATGATTTTGACGTTATCCTTGGGATGGATTGGTTGATAACCCATCATGCCTCTATCGAATGTTTCGATAAGAGGGTGATACTCCGGAGTCCAGGATTACCGGAAGTCATATTCCAGGGAGATCGGCAAATGTTTCCCGCCAAAGTCATATCAGCTCTTACATCATAGAGATTGTTGCAGAGAGTTTGCCAAGGTTATCTAGCACATGTGATTGATGTACGGGATACCCCGGTTAAGGTCGAGGACATCCCTATCGTATGTGAGTTCCCAGATGTGTTTCTTGAGGATTTACCAGGGTTACCACCACATAGGGAGATGAAGTTCACCATTGATTTGATTCCTGGTACACGACCTATTTCCTTGCCTCCTTATCGTATGGCACCAGCTGAGTTAAGGGAATTAAAGGTGCAATTGCAAGATTTAGTCGATATGGGATTCATTCAACCGAGTGTGTCACCGTGGGGTGCCCCCGTACTGTTTGTGAAAAAGAAAGAAGGCAGCTTGAGATTGTGTATGGACTACAAGCAACTAAACAAGATGACGATCAAGAATAAGTATCCTTTGCCTCGAATTGATGATTTATTTGATCAACTAAGGGGAGCTACATATTTTTCGAAGATTGATCTTCGTTTTGGTTACCATCAGCTGAGGATTCGAGAAGAGGATATTCCGAAAACAGCCTTCTGGACTCGGTATGGTCATTATGAGTTTCTCGTAATGCCCTTTGGGTTAACTAATGCTCCGGCAGCATTTATAGACTTGATGAACCGAGTATTCCGGAAATATCTTGATCAGTTTGTCATTGTGTTTATTGATGATATTTTAGTGTATTCAAAGACTGAGAAAGCGCACGAGAAGCATCTGAGGCTTGTGCTTGGAACTCTGAGGGAGAATCAACTTTTTACCAAACTGAGTAAATGCCAATTTTGGCTGACTAGTGTGGGATTTCTGGGACATGTGATTTCTGTGGAAGGAATTTGTGTTGATCCCCAGAAAAATGAAGCAGTGGCAAATTGGGAACAACCCACAAGAGTAACTGAAGTGAGGAGCTTTTTGGGGTTAGCCGGTTATTACAGGCGTTTCGTAGAAGGATTTTCTACGATTGCTGCTCCTTTGACTCGCTTGACCAGGAAGGGAGTTAAGTTCATTTGGGATGAGACTTGTGAGCAGAGTTTTCAGGAACTGAAGAAACGATTGTCATCCGCTCCAGTATTGGCCCTTCCAGATGACAGTGGAGAATTTGAAGTATATACTGATGCATCCTTACACGGCTTGGGGTGTGTGCTGATGCAGCACGGGAAAGTGATTATTTATGCCTCTCGACAGTTAAAACCGCATGAGCGTAACTATCCTACCCATGATTTAGAACTGGCTGCAGTAGTGCATGCGCTAATGATCTGGAGACATTATCTATACGGTGAGACCTGCCGACTGTTTACGGACCATAAAAGTTTGAAATACTTTTTCACCCAGAAGGAGCTAAATGTGAGGCAGAGAAGATGGTTGGAATTGCTTAAGGACTATGATTGCACGATCGAATACCATCCTGGAAAAGCAAACGTAGTGGCTGATGCATTGAGTCGGAAATCAGCACATTCAGGAGCCCATCTACGGGCGATACACTTGCCTCTATTAGTGGAACTTCGTAAGACTGGTGTTGTGTTGAAACTTGATAGTCAAGATGGTTTGGTAGCGAGTTTCCAGGTGCGACCAATCCTAATTGATCAGATCATTGATGCTCAATTTCAAGACGCGACTTTATGTATTCTTCGAATTGAAGTGGAAGCAGGAGAACGGCAGGATTATGCAGTGGATGAGGACGGAGCCTTAACAACGGAAGGGAGATTATGTGTACCTGCAGATGAAGCATTGAAAAAGGAGATTCTGGCTGAAGCTTATAGTTCTGCGTACGCTATGCATCCAGGAGGAACTAAAATGTACCGTACGCTCCGAGAACATTACTGGTGGCCTAGCATGAAACAAGAAATTGTTGAGTATGTGAGTAAATGTTTGATATGTCAGCAGGTAAAGGCGGAGAGACAGAGACCTTACGGAGCACTGCAACCACTTCCTATCCCAGAATGGAAATGGGATCATATAACCATGGATTTTGTGTTTAAACTTCCGAGGACGCCCAGAGGCCACGATGGAGTTTGGGTGATTGTAGATAGACTTACTAAAACAGCGCATTTCTTACCTGTGAAGGAAGACTTTCAGATGACCCAGTACGCTAACTTGTTCATTAATGAGATCATTCGGTTACTTGGCACACCTGCCTCTATTGTCTCAGATCGAGATCCACGAGTTACATCTAGATTCTGGCAAAGTTTACAGGAAGCTTTTGGAACAAGATTCCATTTTAGTATAGCGTTCCACCCTCAGACAGATGGACAGTCGGAATGGACCATCCAGACTTTGGAAGATATGATGAGAGCATGTGTTTTGCAATTCCAGGGTACTTGGGAGTCACATTTGCCATTGATGGAATTCGCCTATAATAACAGTTATCAAGCAAGTATTGGAATGGCACCTTACGAAGCCCTATATGGACGCCAGTGCAGAACCCATTTGTGTTGGACAGAAGTGTGCGAAAGAAAATTGTCTAAGTCCGAATTGATTAATCTGACGATAGAGAAAGTTAAGCTCATCCGGGATAGACTCAAGGCAGCCCAGGACAGGCAAAAGAGCTACGTGGATCGGCGAATCAGAGATCTTGATTTTGCAGTGGGAGATTGGGTTTTCCTGAAGTTATCCCCTTGGAAAGGCATAGTACGATTTGGCATGCACGGGAAATTAAGCCCCCGTTTCATCGGACCTTATGAGATTATTGAGCGAATTGGCCGAGTTGCTTACAGACTAGCATTACCTTCGGAGCTTTCCAGAGTTCATAATGTCTTCCATGTGTCAATGTTGCGGAAATATGTGTATGATAAGTCCCATGTATTAGAAGAGCAACTGATTGAGCTCAGAGAAGACCTAAGCTTTGAGGAACAACCTGTGCAGATCTTAGATCGGAAGGATAAGGTACTCCACCGAAAGACAATTCCCCTAGTGAAAGTGCTTTGGAGAAATCAGAATGTAGAAGAGGCTACTCGTATGTTTGAGGCCGAGTAAGTGTTGGGGTGTAGGCGGAGTAAGATCGAACCCCGACTCGTATGTTTGAGTCTAAGTGTTGGTGTAAGCAGAGTAAGGTTGTACACCGACTCCAATGTTTGAGTAAAAAATAGTAAGTGTTGGGGTGTAGGCCGAGTAAGATCGAACCCCGACTCGTATGTTTGAGTCTAAGTGTTGGTGTAAGCCGAGTAAGGCTGTACACCGACTCCAATGTTTGAGTCAAAAATAGCAAGTGTTGGGGTGTAGGTCGAGTAAGATTGAACCCCGACTCGTATGTTTTAGTCTAAGTGTTGGTGTAAGCCGAGTAAGGCTGTACACCGACTCCAACGTTTGAGTCAAAAATAGCAAGCGTTGGGGTGTAGGCGTAGTAAGACCAAACCCCAACTCGTATGTTTGAGTCTAAGTGTTGGTGTAAGCCGAGTAAGGCTGTACACCGACTCCAATGTTTGAGTAAAAAATAGCAAGTGTTGGGGTGTAGGCCGAGTAAGACCGAACCTCGACTCGTATGTTTGAGTCTAAGTGTTGGTGTAAGCCAAGTAAAACTGTACACCGACTCCAATGTTTGTGTCAAAAATAGCAAGTGTTGGGGTGTAGGCTGAGTAAGACCGAACCCCTACTCATATGTTTAAGTCTAAGTGTTGGTGTAAGCCGAGTAAGACTGTACACCAACTCCAACGTTTGAGTCAAAAATAGCAAGTGTTGGGGTGTAGGCCGAGTAAGACCGAACCCCGACTTGTATGTTTGAGTCTAAGTGTTGGTGTAAGCCGAGTCTGGCTGTACACCGACTCTAGTGTGTGAGTCAAAATAAAAAGTGTTGGGGTGTAGGCCGAGTAAGACTGAACCCCGACTCGTATGTTTGAGTAGGTGTGAGCTTTGGATGACAAGTATGGTATAAATGGAAGAGTTCATAGATAAGGGGCGCCAAGGTCGGAAAATTATAGCAATCTATAAGATGAAGAAAATACAAAGTTTAAATGAAGTATTTCTTTAGGTGGTCGACATTCCATGGGTGGCCGAGGTGTTGCCCACTTGAGTCTTCCAGTTCATAGGTGCCGGGCTGGAAGATCCTTGTAACCCGGTAGGGGCCTTCCCAGTTTGGGCCGAGACTCCCAACTGAGAGATCTTTGGTGGCGAGGCTAACCTTTCGAAGGACCCAGTCTCCTTCCTGAAAACCCCGGTGTTTGACTCTGGCGTTGTGATAACTGCAAAGCTGCTGCTTGCAGGCAATGTTTTTTAGGTTAGCCTGTTCCCTGTGATCTTCAATGAGGTCCAAACTGAGTGCAAGCTGATGGTGATTTTGTTCGGGCTCGTGGGTCGACACCAGGTAAGAAGTTTCATTCAGTTCAGCAGGGATGACCGCTTCTGTTTCGAAGGTCATTGAGAAGGGGGTTTCATTTGTCAACATTCGGTAGGAAGTCCGATATGACCAGAGTGCGTTGGGGAGTATTTCAGACCACTTGCCCTTGGCCTCGTCTAGCTATGTTTTTAGCGTGTGCTTGATGATTTTGTTGATGGCCTCTACCTGTCCGTTGAATTGGGGGTGAGCTGGGGAAGCGAAGCAGAGGCGGATGTTGTGCCTGTCACAAAAGGCACGGAAGCGCGCATTGTCGAATTGTTTCCCATTGTCCGTGACAATGGTGTGTGGGAGACTGAAATGATAAATAATGTTTTGGAAGACGAAAGTTTCAATCTGGACCGTGGTGATAGAGGCCAAAGCCTTTGCCTCTACCCATTCTGTGAAGTAGTCTACTGCCACTACTGCATACTCTATCTTGCCCTTCCCGGCTGGCATTTTCCCTATTAAGTCAAGTCCCTACTGTGAAAAGGGCTAGGGGCTGATCATGGGTGTGAGGTTTTCTTGAGGTAAATGGAGGAAAGGGACGAACCGTTGACACTTATCACATCGCTTGGTCAGCTCTGCTGCATCCCCGTGTATGGTTGGCTAGTAAAAACCTTGCCGGAAGGCCTTATGGGCCAGCAATCGTGGATCAGAGTGGTTCCCGCAAATACCAGCATGTATCTCTTCCAGAATGGCTCTTTCTGCCTCTGGGATGAGACATTTTAAGAGGGGCAGAGTAAAACCCTGCTTGTAGAGTTGGCCGTTGATGAGTGTATACTGTGTCGCCTGTCGCATGACCGTCTTTGCTTCGATCTTGTCGGAATGGAGAGTTCGGTTGGAGAGGAATCTTAGCAGTGGGGTCATCCACGTATAGTCAGTGTTTATTGCACAGACCGCCAAGCACTGGGTGCTAGGTTGATTAAGTATTTTGACAAGGACATTGCGACTCTATCACTCATCGAGGGAGGATGCAAGCCGAGCTAGAGCATCAGCGTGACCATTTTCGGAGCAGGGAATCCGTGTGATAGCATAACTGTGGAAACCACATAGGAGAGATTTTTCCAATGCTCTGTATGTCGCCATGGAAGAGTCTTTGGCCTCATACTCGTCGTTGATCTGGTTGATGATGAGCTGTGAATCGCTATATATTCTGATCTGCTTTGCATCCATGGTTTTGGCGAGGCGGAGTCCTGCAAAGAGGGCCTCATACTCAGCTACGTTGTTTGAGTCCTTGAATAGAAAACGAAGGGCGTATTCCATTCGAACCTTGTCTGGTGTGGTGAGGACAAGTCCAGCCCCGGACCCATTGTGGCAGGCCGATCCGTCGACGTAGAGGAGACAAGTAGGCCTAGAAGGATCGAGCTGGGGGCTCTCTTCATCCAAAGTATGTGTTGTGGATGAAGGAAGAACAGACGAGGTGGTCTCATGTGCGGCTGCTACTGGAACGTAGAAGAATTCGGAAATAAAATCTGCGACGGCCTACCCTTCTCAGCTGTGAGGGAAGCGATGGTGATGTCAAATTCACTGAGTTCGATCGCCCATTTGAGTAACCTCCGCGACATTTCGGGTTTCTGTAGCACCTACTGGAGTGGTCTATCGGTCATGACAATGATGGAATGAGCCTGGAAGTTGGGTTTGAGCTTCCTGAAAGACATGATGAGGGCGAAGGCAAGCTTCTCCAAGTCAAAATACCTTGTCTCGGCGTCCTGCAAAGCCTTGCTGACGTAGTATACTGGGTGCTCAGCGCCGTCCTTACGCTTAACAAGCACCAAACTGGTTGCATAAGCGGAGACATATAGGTACATGTAGAGGGATTCACCGGTATCGGGTCTCGCCAACAGCGGTGCTCTGCCCATGTATTCCTTGAGTTCGGTGAAAGCCTTGGTGCATTCCTCAGTTCAGGTAATGTGTTTGGATTTGCTCTTAAGTTCTTTGAAGAAAGGCACGCACTTTTTGGTGGCTTTGGAGATGAAGCGTGTAAGAGCTGCTACTCGACTGGTTAGGCTTTGTACTTCCTTCTGGGTTCGTGGGGGCTCCATATAGACTAGGGCCTTAATTTTTTCCGGGTTGGCCTTGATACCTCTCTAGCTAATCATGAAACCTAGGAACTTCCCAGAGCCGACTCCGAAGACGCACTTGGTCTGGTTCAACCTCATCCGATATCTTTTAAGGACGTCAAACATTTGCTAGAGGTTGGGGATGTGCATGTCAGTCGATTTACTCTTCACGAGCATGTCATCAACGTAGACCTCCATTGTTTTCCCTATCTGCTCTGCAAACATGAAGTTCACTAGGCGCTGGTAAGTGGTCCCCGTATTCTTGAGTTCGAAAGGCATGACATTGTAGCAATATAATCCATGGTCGTTCTGGAAGGCTGTGTGTATTTGGTCCGTCGGGTGCATAAAAATTTGGGTGTAGCCCGAGTATGCATCCATGAAGATTAGGAGTTCATGCCCGGCCGTGGCGTTGACCAGTTGGTCTATCTTGGGTAGTGGGAAAATATCCTTGGGGCATGCCTTGTTTAGGTTGGTGAAATCAATGCACATTCGCCATGCCCCTGAGGGTTTCTTGACAAGGACAACGTTGGCTACCTAGGCGGCATAGACGGCTTTGCGGACAAAATGAATGGTGCTGAGTTTAACGATTTCTGCCTTCATAGCTTCCGTCCTTTCTGCGTCGTGGAAGTGACACTTTTGTTAGACTGACTTGTAAGAAGGGTCGATACTAAGCCGGTGGCAGATAACATCAGTGGAAATGCCGGGCATGTCGGTGTAGGACCAGGCGAAGACTTCGGAGTTGTCACTTAAAAAACGGATTAGTTACGAGCGTAGATCGGCGGAGAGGGTGGTTCCGATCTTCACCCTTCGGTCCGCAAAGTTATGGGAGAGTATGATCTCTTCGACTTCCTCAATGGGTTGTGGGTGTAATGTTGCTGAATGGTCCCTAGGGTCTTCAATCGGCCCATCTTGTATTTTCTGTGCATCTTGAGGGTTGACGGGGTCAGCTTCAAACACGGATTCTGTCATTGCCATATTTTCTTTCGGTGGCTGGATCGGGGTGACAGAGTTGCACGCCCTTGCAGCCATTTGGTCTCCTCGGACTTGGCCAATCCCCATGGGGGTTGGAAATTTTACCAGAAGCAGGTGGGTGGAAACAACGACTTTCATTTGGTTAAGTATTCCCCGTCCGAGGATAGCGTTGTAATCCGTGGGGTAGTCCACCACTAGGAAAAGTGCAAGCACGGTTGCCCTCTGCGGGTATGATCCGAGGGAGAGTGGGAGGGTAACCGTACCGTGCGGGACGATGGAGTCCCCAGTGAAACCAAAGAGTGGCGTGGGGGAACGATCCAAGCAAGATTCTGGGATGCCCAACGGCTTGAACGTTTTCATGAAGAGGACATTTCCAGAGCTTCCAATGTCGACCATCACTCGCTGTACGTCGAAGTTGGATATTTCTGCCATAACGACGATTAGGTCATCGTGAGGATAGACGATCCCTCGTTCTTCTTCCTCTGAAAAAGTGATGGGCGCCCACCGAAGTCAGCTAGTTTTCTTGGCTCTGCCATCTTCGATGCTGAAGAGCTGGTGATTTTGTTTGGTGGCCATCAGGAAGTTCTTCTTTGCTCGGTTGAAAGTGAGAGGGCAAGAGATGGATGGCCCTCATGAGATTGTGTTGATCTGTGGGTTGAGAGGTGGAGGCGGTGCATGCTGGAGAAATTGGTTGATCTTCCCATCCTGAGCCAAAGCCTCCACCAAGTATCGAAACGCCACACACTAGTCGATGCTATGGTCATTGTACTTGTGGTATTAGTAGTAGGTTCCTGTGTCTTTGCCAAGCTTGCCCTTGGCCGGCGCCCAAGTAGACTTTGGGATAATATGCTCCACATTGAGAAGGACGTTTTCAGAGGGAGTATTGAGGATGGTGTAGGTCTCGTACTTGGAGTGTGGAACTCGTTTCTCCCCGTTGTTTGACCGCTCCCCCTGCTGTCTTTCTTGGTGATTCGGGTTTTTACCGTTCTTTCCGAGGCTGTACAGGTTGTTGCTGTGAATGCAGTCTTCCTGTTTTCCCCCATAGCTTTGTTGCCCCTGCTCTTAAGGACGCTGTCCTGAGCCTTACTGGTCCGGCGCTCTTGGTACGTAAGTTTTTACCGAGTCGGCCCGGGGAGGTTGGTAAGCATTGGCTGTGTTAGACTTTTGGCTTAGTGTTTTAGCCTTGGCGTGCACCGCCACCTATTTCATAATCTCATTATATGTGGTCCGCCCTTGAGTGTGAGCTGCGTACCTAAATGGGGAGTCTCTGAGGCCACCGTTGAAGGCCGTGAAGGCTGCCTATCGTCTGTCTCGGTGCATCGGGAGTATTCGTGACTGAACCTTGATGCGTACTTCTACAGTGACTCGTGTTCACCCTATTTTAGCTGGAAAAGGTCTTCGACCGAGGATAAGCGGTGTAACGACCCGTCCCGAAAATCGGGATGAGATTAGTTGTTAATAACGAATTAGTGAAGTTAATTGGTGATTATTTGGATGTGTTCGGACGGACGGTGCGAAATGACTATTTTGCCCCTAGAATGGGCAAAATTTTTGACTTTTCTTTCAGATGGTCAAATGGACATTGACTGATGACCGTGACGTAGTTTGGGATGTCACGAGTTCATAGACAGGTGGCACGTCCGATTCCGACATCCGAGGAGGAAGTTATGACGTTCATTAGGTTGAGGGTACTTCGGTAATTTGGTTGAAAATGGGGCACTTTGTTGACTTTTCCAATGACATGGAATTTTCACGCATTACGAGGACTGTTAAGTAGGTCTCGATGCCTTGAGTACAATGACAGGCAGCACATGTCGATTGGAGTTCGGACGATGAAGTTATGGGTCTAGGAATCGGAGGGGCAAAATGGTAAATTGAAAAATAAAGGGCACTTTGGTCATTTCTGTGCCTAGGGATTTGTGCCAAGTGGCCAGAGGACACTTGGCTGCATCAGGAAGTGTGGCCATATGATTTAGGACACCTGGCCCCTTCTGGATGGTGGTAGAAGTACTCACCGTCTCTCACACCCGTTTTAAACACAGAATTGGGTTTTGCAAGATTTTAACATAGAAAAACAGAGACTTGGGTGATTGTTGAACCTTAACCCTCTCAAAACTTGATCGGTTGAGGATGTAGTATGAAGGAAAGTTGGAGGAGAAGTTGTGCTGCGTTGACTGGTGGTCACGGTGAGGCGCGACGGCGGAGTACGGTGGTGGAAACTGAGAAAAAACCCGCGAAGCCCTCTGTTTTCATTTGAACTTGAGAAGTGGATTGAGGCCTGAGGATCGATTGTCGTTGATGAGAGGGGTTGCTGGAGGACTGGGGAAGTGAATAAGTTCATTTTTGAGGTTTGAGAGGCCTGGTAAGTATCCTTTCGATTACCTGGTTTGGGCGCCTAAAGGAAACGTTTGGATGAGGAATGAAGGACAATACTGGCTGGAACCATGGAAACAGAGAGGTGTATTTTTGAAGGAAGGAAACTCAATCGGGAAGATACCGTTCAGGAACTAAAATCGCGATTTTATTATCTAGATCACTTGTAGAATATAGGACGATGCTTTTGGGATTAAAACGAGTTAAAAACCTGGAAAATGGACGAGAACTGCTTGCACCAGATCGGTCGAACCGGGCGAGTTTAGACTGGTCCAGACTGGGTCTGTCCCAAGGTTGAAGATGAACAGTAGAAGCGCGTGAGGCCCAGGCGCAGCCCCTTTGGGCGGCACGTGTGAGTGTGTGGCATGTCTTTTGAGAATAGTTCCAATACGACTTTTAAAGTATTCGATGTAACGAACATTTTGGCGCTGGTTTCGAGTCATTCGGACATCGTCTCGATATGTTTTGGGTTGTCCGATGGTTTTAGGCCTCGGTTAAAAATAGTTAAAATACGGGAAAATTATGGGGCTTTACTATGACTATCGTGAAGTAGTTAGTGACCTTAGTATGAGATTTGGACAGGTTCGGGAAAGACAGTGATAGTGGATTGGCCGGGAACGGCATAGACGCACGCATATCGAGGCGACATCGAAATGGTCTGTGAGTGGACTTTGCTTTCTAACTCATAATGCATGCATATATGTTTTTATATGTTTTCTATACGGGATTCTATGATTTTATTTGTGATCTGATGATTAACGGTTTTGCACTCGAGATATTTAGGGAATTGCGCGTTTTACGAGATTTCAATTTATCTTGTGATTTGATCATGGTTTTCGTGTCATGTGTAAGTTAGACGGGATAAGTATTTGGCCCTTAATCTCGGAGGATTAGGGGTGGGTGCAGACAATTGGTATCAGAGCGAGGTTTTGTGTGTTCTGCGCGAGATTTGGTTCCCATAGTCGTAGGTTCGTCGACTTGGGTTGTGTGATGCTACTGTGGATGTGATGTCTCGACGCGGAACAGCCTGTCAGCAACTTGGATGCGATAAGTGATAGTACGTTTGTTGTGGTTGGTTAGCAGAGATTGTTAGTGTCAGAATGTTAGTCGCTCAATGCGCGGTACGAGGTATGATGTACGTCGGCTTAGGGACGGAACGATTAGTGTGTTGGTACTGGTTTTGCTTGATGGATGGATCATAAGGTCGGAGATACACCAGCAGGAATAACCTGAATGGTAGCCGGTGAGATACGAGTGAGTAGGTTGGTTGGCTTGTGGGGCTCGAAAGTAGCCCGTTGAGTTAGTAAGATACGTGGGCCGAAGAGGCCAATTGATGGTGGTCGGATGCCTCGAGTGGAAGGGCTTAGAAACTACTTTGAGACCTGAGAGATTTCTCCCTAGCTGGTTGACGGTTGCGATAACCTGAGTGGTGAGGTTGTTGGGAGCGATTGGAGGCCGAGGATTTGGCTAACCCGAGTAAGAATAAGGATTTAATTAACTCTGTTGAGATGACTGGTTTGGGATGACTCTTTGGGACTGTACGTATCTTTGTGAGAAACCCCGGAGTAAATGCTTAACCTGGAAACTGTGAGTTGGGATTTGTGGTTAGATAGTCGTTGTGACTTGGGCCGACTAACGGCTAGACTTGAGACTGTGCTGCTAGGTGCAGCCAAGGTAGTAGATGGTTGATGGATGACTCTGGACGAGTCCAGTAAGATTGCGGTGTTGGTTGAGCATTTGGTTGCTCAGAGTTGTGGTTAACAAGGGATGTTAGTTTCCCCGACCCGAGCGTAGATTAAGGGTTTTGGCTCGGTGTAAATAGGGGTTCAGGCTTAGAGTATTGTGAACCCTGGAGTAAAGAAGATGTGCCACGAGTTAGAATGTTTGTAATTGAAAAGATGGGCACATTGAGTTGAGATCGTGGCCGGTTGTGAGGACCATTGGTACGTCATGATCGGGACGAACGGTCAGGATACCGTGAGTCTGATCAGAGTAGCGCAGCGGAAGCGCGGTGGGCCTATGCATTATGTGGGATCGGGCTAGGTTGGTATGGACGGGTTTGACCATCCGTGGGATTGATTTCGTGGACGCATCCTGATGTGTTAAGGTATGCCAAGGTTGGCATTTGGGTAATGCCGAGGCCCTTGCTTGGAAATTGTCTGAGATTGGTGATCGACGACTTCGAGGGTAGTGACTGAGGAGTTCGAGGTTCGTAAGCGTTGATTGTGATTCTGAGAGTCGGGTACGAGGGTGTTAGTGGTACTTGGAATTGACTTTCGGGAAGGTTGGAATGTAATCATCAGAAAGAGTGATGATTGATGTTCTATTGGATTTGTATAACGGTGTCAACCGACAGGTGAGTTGGTCGGTGAGTTGGTTTGGTTACAGACACATGGATGTGATCCATGGGACTTGTGGACTGCCTCAGTATAGTAAAGTAAAGATGATGTTTGGACAAGTAGTCCGGAAGTGGTATACTTGAGGATGTAGTACCGTAATTGGAATCTCGGAATCAGGAGATATGGTGGTGTAGACTTCGAGCTGTTGTGTTGATTTCGAGATTGGTGCTACCTGATGTGTAAAGTATATTCTGGAGTCGATTCGGATGACACATTAAAGGAACTTCAGGAGTAGAGAGATGACCATTGTGTTTTCCGTCAAAGGATGACGAAAGGAAATGGAGAATGAGTGACGATAACTGATCGATATGGGATTATTGAAGAGAACCCACAATCTAGACGTGTGGTCCTGTTGGATCGATGTATTGTGTTGATGATAAGAGTTGTATGGACGAGTACTGGGATGCACTTAGGAGTGAGTGGATCAGGATGAGATCGTTATGACTCAGGTTTGAGTTGTTATGGATCACGAGGATCGTATGTGAGACATAGGTTGGATATCTTGACCGTCTTGGAGTCGTGTAGGACGTGTGTAATCCGCCTCACCTACGTCGGGTTTTGGTTTGGAATTAGTGTTGGGTCTGCCCTGTGTACGTCGTTGATATGTACGTGGAGCTCTTGTTAATCGGGAGACCCAGGAGACCGGGAGATTTGGAAGGGATTTTAGTAGGACTTTCTCGAAAGATGAGTAGTTCAATCTAGAGGTAGGATCGACCGATAGGCTTCAAAGGTGAAGCGTGTTTGACCCGTGGTCAGGTGGTAATCAATAGAGTTCGAGATGGATTGGAAATGAGTTACGTGGTTTTCTTTGACAAAAATGTGGTGACAGTTGGGTACGGAAGTACGAGATTCGAAATTTCGGGGATTAAATTATTTAAGGGGGGTAGGTTGTAACGACCTGTCTCGGAAATCGAGATGAGATTAGTTGTTAATGACGGATTAGTGAAGTTAATTGGTGATTAGTTGGATGTGTTCGGCCGGACGGTGCGAAATGACGATTTTGCTCCTAGAATGGGCAATATTGTTGACTTTTTTTCGGACGCTCAAATGGACATTGACCAATGACCGTGACGTAGTTTGGGACGTCACGAGTTCATAGACAGGTGGCACGTCCGATTCCGACATCCGAGGAGGAAGTTATGACGTTCATAAGGTTGAGGGTACATTGGTAATTTGGTTGAAAAGGGGGCACTTTGTTGACTTTTCCAATGACATGGAATTTTCACGCATACCGATGACCGTTAAGTAGGTCCCGATGCCCTGAGTACAATGACAGGCGGCACATGTCGATTGGAGTTCGGACGATGAAGTTATGGGTCTAGGAATCGGAGGGGCAAAATGGTAAATTGCGAAATAAAGGGCACTTTGGTCATTTCAGTGCCTAGGGATTTGTGCCCAGTGGTCAGAGGACACTTGGATGCATCAGGAAGTATGGCCACATGATTTAGGACACCTGGCCCTTCTGGATGGTGGTAGAAGTCCTCACCGTCTCTCACACCCGTTTTAAACACAGAATTGGGTTTTGCACGATTTTAACATAGAAAAACAGAGACTTGGGTGATTTTTGAACCTTAACCCTCTCAAAACTTGATCGGTTGAGGATGTAGTATGAAGGAAAGTTGGAGGAGAAGTTGTGATGCGTTGACTGGTGGTCACGGTGAGGCGCTGCGGCGGAGTACGGTGGTGGAAATTGAGAAAAAGCCCGTGAAGCCCTCTGTTTTCATTTGAACTTGAGAAGTGGATTGAGGCCTGAGGATCGATTGTCGTAGACGAGAGGGGTTGCTGGAGGACTGGGGAAGTGAATAAGTTCATTTTCGAGGCCTGAGGGGCCTGGTAAGTATCCTTTCAATTACCTGGTTTGATATGATCGAAAATGGCAACTTGGTTTCTAAGGCTTACTAATCGAATTGGTTATTTTGATGAGGGTTTGGGCGCCTAAAGGAAACGTTTGGATGAGGAATGAAGGACAATACTGGCTGGAACCAATGGAAACAGAGAGGAGTATTTTTGAAGGAAGGAAACTCAATCGGGAAGGTACGGTTCAGGAACTAAAATCACGATTTTGTTATCTAGATCACTTGTAGAATATAGGACGAAGCTTTTGGGATTAAAATGAGTTAAAATCTTGGAAAAATGGACGAGAACCGCTTGCACCGGTTCGGTCAAATCGGACCAGTTTAGACCGGTCCAGACCGGGTCTGTCCCAAGGTTGAAGATGAACAGTAGTGGCGCGTGAGGGCCACGAGCAGCCCCTTTGGGTGGCGCGTGTGGGCGCAAGGTACATCTTTTGAGGATGGTTCCAACACGACTTTTAAAGTATTCGATGTAACGAACATTTTGGCGATGGTTTCGAGTCAATCGAACATCGTCTCAATATGTTTTAGGTTGTCCTATGGTTTTAGGTCTAGGCTAAAAATAGTTAAAAATACAGGAAAATTATGGGGCTTTAGTATGACTATCGTGAAGTAGTTAGTGACTTTACTATGTGATTTGGACAAGTTCGGGAAGCCAGTGATAGTGGATTGGCCGGGATTGGAAATATGATTTGATTTCAAGGATTTGAAATGGATTTTGGAAAAGTGATTTCGGGCTTGGAGCCCTGTTTAGGAGATTTCGATATACGAGCTTTCGGTTTTGAAATTGGATTTCAGATGGAGGTTGGACATTAGTTTAGCCTTCGTGTCATGTGTAAGTTAGACGGGATAATGATTTAACCCTTAATCTCGGGGGATTAGGGGTGGGTTCTGACAATTGGTATCAGAGCGAGGTTTCGTGTGTTCTGCGCGATATTTGGTTCCCAGAGTCTTAGGTTCGTCGACTTGGGTGGTGTGATGCTACTGTGGATGTGATGTCTCGACGTGGAACATCCCGTCAGAAACTTGGATGTGATAAGTGATAGTACGTTTGTTGTGGTTGGTTCGCAGCGATTGTTAGTGTCAGAATGTTAGTTGCTCGATACGCGATACGAGGTATGATGTACATCGGCTTAGGGACGAAATGATTAGTGTGTTGGTACTGGTTTTCCTTGATGGATGGACCATTAGGTCGGAGATACGCCAGCAGGAGTAACCTGAATTGTAGCCGGTGAGATACGGGTGAGTAGGTTGGTCGGCTTGTGGGGCCCGAGAGTAGCCCGTTGAGTTAGTAAGATACGTGGGACGAAGAGGCCGATTGATGGTGGCCGGATGCCTCGAGTGGCAGGGCTTAGAAACAACTTTGGGACTTGAGAGATTTCTCCCTAGCTGGTTGACGGTTGCGACAACCTGAGTGGTGAGGTTGTTGGGAGCTATTAGAGGCCGAGGGTTTGGCTAACCCGGGTAAGAATAAGGATTTAAGGAACTCTGTTGAGATCACTGGTTTGGGATGACTCTTTGGGACTGTACGTATCTTTGTGAGAAACCCCGGAGTAAATGCTTAACCTGGAAACTGTGAGTTGGGATTTGTGGTTAGATAGTCGTTGTGACTTGGGCCGACTTACGGCCAGACTGGAGACTGGAGACTGTGCTGCTAGGTGCAGCCAAGGTAGTAAATGGTTGATGGATGGCTCTGGATGAGTCCAGTAAGATTGCGGTGTTGGTTGAGCATTTGGTTGCTCAGAGTTATGGTTAACAAGGGATGTTAGTTTCCCTGACCCGAGCGTAGATTGAGGGTTTTCACTCGGTGTAAATAGAGGTCTGGGTTTAGAGTATTGTGAACCCTGTAGTAGAGAAGATGTGCCACGAGTTAGAATGCTTGTAATTGAACAGATGGGCACATTGAGTTGAGATCGTGGCCGGCTGTGAGGACCATTGGTAGGTCATGATCGGGACGAATGGTCAGGATACCGTGAGTCTGATCAGAGTAGCGCAGCGGAAGAGCGGTGGGCCTATGCCTTATGTGGGATCGGGATAGGTTGGTATGGACGGGTTTGACCATCCATGGGATTGATTTCGGGGACGCATCCTGATGTGTTAAGGAATGCCGAGGTTGGCATTTGGGTAATGCCGAGGTTGGCATTTTGGTAATGTCGAGGCCCGTGCTTGGAAATTGTCTGAGATTGGTGATCGACGACTTCGAGGGTAGTGACTGAGGAGTTTGAGGTTCGTAAGCGTTGATTGTGATTCCGAGAGTCAGGTACGAGAGTGTTAGTGGTACTTGGAATTGACTTTCGGGAAGGTTGGAATGCAATCATCAGAAAGAGTGATGATTGATGTTCTGTTGGATTTGTATAACGGTGTCAACCGACAGGCGAGTTGGTCGGTGAGTTGGTTTGGTTACGGACACATGGATGTGATCGGTGGGAGTTGTGGACTGCGTCAGTATAGTAAAGTAAAGATGACGTTTGGACAAGTAGTCCAGAGGTGGTATACTTGAGGATGTAGTACCGTAATTGGAATCTCGGAATCAGGAGATATGATGGTGTAGACTTTGAGCTGTTGTGTTGATTTCGAGATTGGTGCTACCTGAGGAGTAAAGTATATTCTGGAGTCGATTCGGATGACTTATTAAAGGAACTTCAGGAGTAGAGAGATGACCATTGTGTTTTCCGTCGAGGGTGTCGAACGGAAGCGGAGAATGAGTGACGATAACTGATCGATATGGGATTATTGAAGAGAACCCACAATCTAGCCGTGTGGTCTTGTTGGATCGATGTGTTGTGTTGATGATAAGAGTTGTATGGACGAGTAGTGGGATGCACTTAGGAGTGAGTGGATCAGGATGAGATCGTTATGACTCAGGTTTGAGTTGTTATGGATAACGAGGATCGTATGTGAGACATTGGTTGGATATCTTGACCGTCTTGGAGTAGTGTAGGACGTGTGTGATCCGTCTCGCCTACGTCGGGTTTCGGTTTGGAATTAGTGCTGGGTCTGCCCTGTGTACGTAGTTGAGATGTACGTGGAGCTCTTGTTAATCGGGAGACCCAGGAGACCAGGAGATTTGGAAGGGATTTGAGTTGGACTTTTTTGAAAGATTAGCAGTTCCATCTAGAGGTAGGATCGACCGATAGGCTTCAAAGGTGAAGCGTGTTTGACCTGTGGTCAGGTGGTAATCAATAGAGTTCGAGATGGATTGGAAATGAGTTACATGGGTTTCTTTGACAAAGATGTGGTGACAGTTGGGAACTAAAAGGATAAGTTGATGTGGCAGGTGCTGGACACTGGGTAGGAGATTCAGAATTTCCGGGATTAAATTCTTTAAGGGGGGTACATTGTAACGACCTGTCCCGAAAATCGAGATGAGATTAGTTGTTAATGACGGATTAGTGAAGTTAATTGGTGATTAGTTGGATGTGTTCAGACGGACGGTGCGAAATGACGATTTTGCCCCTAAAATGGGCAAAATTGTTGACTTTTTTTCGGATGCTCAAATGGACATTGACCAATGACCGTGACGTAGTTTGGGACGTCACGAGTTCATAGACAGGTGGCACGTCCGATTCCGACATCCGAGGAGGAAGTTATGACGTTCATAAGGTTTATGGTACTTTGGTAATTTGGTTGAAAATAGGGCACTTTGTTGACTTTTCCAATGACATGGAATTTTCACGCATTACGAGGACTGTTAAGTAGGTCTCGATGCCCTGAGTACAATGATAGGCGGCACATGTCGATTGGAGTTCGGACGATGAAGTTATGGGTCTAGGAATCGGAGGGGCAAAATGGTAAATTGAAAAATAAAGGGCACTTTGGTCATTTCTGTGCCTAGGGATTTGTGCCAAGTGGTCAGAGGACACTTGGCTGCATCAGGAAGTGTGGCCATAGGATTTAGGACACCTGGCCCCTTCTGGAAGGTGGTAGAAGCACTCACCGTCTCTCACACCCGTTTTAAACACAGAATTGGGTTTTGCACGATTTTAACATAGAAAAACAGAGACTTGGGTGATTGTTGAACCTTAACCCTCTCAAAACTTGATCGGTTGAGGATGGAGTACGAAGGAAAGTTGGAGGAGAAGTTGTGCTGCGTTGACTGGTGGTCACAGTGAGGCGCGATGGCGGAGTACGGTGGTGGAAACTGAGAAAAAAACCCGTGAAGCCCTCTGTTTTCATTTGAACTTGAGAAGTGGATGGAGGCCTGAGGATCGATTGTCGTTGATGAGAGGGTTTGCTGGAGGACTGGGGAAGTGAATAAGTTCATTTTCGAGGCCTGAGGGTCCTGGTAAGTATCCTTTCGATTACCTGGTTTGTTAAGATCGAAAATGGCAACTTGGTTTCTAAGGCTTACTAATCGAATTGGTTATTTTGATGAGGGTTTGGGCGCCTAAAGGAAACGTTTGGATGAGGAATGAAGGACAATACTGGCTGGAACCATGGAAACAGAGATGAGTATTTTTGAAGGAAGGAAACTCAATCGGGAAGGTACGGTTCAGGAACTAAAATCGCAATTTTATTATCTAGATCACTTGTAGAATATAGGACGATGCTTTTGGGATTAAAACGAGTTAAAAACCTGGAAAATTGGACGAGAACTGCTCTCACCGGTTCGGTCGAATCGGGCCAGTTTAGACTGGTCTAGACCGGGTCTGTCCCAAGGTTGAAGATGAACAGTAGCCGCGCGTGAGGCCCACGCACAGCTCCTTTGGGCCGTTCGGTGGGGCGCGTGGCACTTCTTTTGAGGATGGTTCCAACACGACTTTTAAAGTATTCAATGTAACGAATATTTTGGCACTGGGTTCGAGTCAATCGGACATCGTCTCGATTTGTTTTGGGCTGTCTGATGGTTTTAGGCCTCGGTTAAAAATAGTTAAAATACGGGAAAATTATGGGGCTTTAGTATGACTATCGTGAAGTAGTTAGTGACTTTACTATGTGATTTGGACAGGTTCGGGAAGCCGGTGATAGTGGATTGGCCGGGAACGGCATAGATGCACACTTATCGAGGCGACGGCGAAATGGTCTGTGAGTGGACTTTGGTTTCTAACTCATGATGCATGTATATATATTTTTATATGTTTTCTATACGTGATTCTATGATTTTATTTGTGATCTGATGATTAACGTTTTTGCACGGTTTTCGAGATATTTAGGGAATTGCACGTTTTACGAGATTTCAATTTATCTTATGATTTGATCATGGTTTTAATGATTTGACTTCGGGATTTGAAATATGATTTGATTTCAAGGATTTGAAATGGATTTTGGAAAAGTGATTTCGGGCTTGGAGCCCTGTTTCTGAGATTTCGATATACGAGCTTTCGGTTTTGAAATTGGATTTCAGAAATGAGATTTCAGATTTGGTTTTCAGGTTTGGAAAGGAGATCTGGATTTGGGTTCGGGATGATGGTTCTGGATGCTAGCTTACGGAATCATTGTTGCGAATTCGGAGAAGGATTTTCTGTGGTTTTCACTGTTGAATGAAAAATGGTTTTGGGTTTAAAGACCCGAAAAAGAAAAGAAAAACCCGCTGGATCTGGTTTTGAGTTTAACGACTCGGATTGATTGACGAAGGGAGGGCCCTGGATTGATATGTTTTGAGTTTAAAGACTCGGTTATTGTGATACCCCCCGAGGCCTGTGATTGTATTTTGAGTTTAAAGACTCGTTGATATCCTGGGAAGGCCTGGTTATTGTGCATGGTTTTGAGTTTAAAGACTCGGGCGCACTTGAGATCCAGCAACTCACATGATTGATGTTTTTCACTGGTTTTTCACTAGTTTTCCGATGTTTTGGGCAGTGGCCCAGATGAATTGGATTTGATGAGTTTTGGGACTGAGTTCCCGTATTTGAGATTGATTTGTGGTTTGAGGCTGAGGCCTGGATTTGAATGACGAATTTGATTCGGGTTTTCGATAATAGTTTTCATTGATGGTTTTGATATGAATGGTTTCATAACTTGGGAATCATATGTATGCATTGGTTTTTAAATGGAGGGTATAAATGTAATTATGTTTGAAACCTGTTTTGAAGTTATACTTTATTTTTGTCCACTCACAGTCTTTTGTGTTTTTGATACCCTCCAGGTTGTTGCGGTACAGGCTGTTGGTCGAGAGAGACGGAGACATCACACCCGCGACTCCACAGTAGTTCGGTGCACTCTGGGAAGTCCGGTTACTTTTAGGATGGTTGGATCGAGAATCCCTTGTCCGACTTACATGTCACATGGAGGTTGGACGTCAGTTTAGCCTTCGTGTCATGTGTAAGTTAGACGGGATAAGGATTTAGCCCTTAATCTCGGGGGATTAAGGGTGGGTCCTGACAATTGGTATCAGAGCGAGGTTTCGTGTGTTCTGCACGAGATTTGGTTTCCAGAGTAGTAGGTTCGTCGACTTGGGTGGTGTGATGCTACTGTGGATGTGATGTCTCGGCGCGGAACAGCCTGTCAACAACCTGGATGCGATAAGTGATAGTACGTTTGTTGTGGTTGGTTAGCAGCGATTGTTAGTGTCAGAATGTTAGTCGCTCTATACACGGTACGAGGTATGATGTACGTCGGCTTAGGGACGGAACGATTAGTGCGTTGGTACTGGTTTTGCTTGATGGATGGACCATAAGGTCAGAGATACGCCAACAGGAGTAACCTGAATGGTAGTCGGTGAGATACGGGTGAGTAGGTTGGTCGGCCTGTGGGGCCCGAGAGTAGCCCGTTGAGTTAGTAAGATACGTGGGCCGAGGAGGCCGATTGATGGTGGCCGGATGCCTCGAGTGGCAGGGTTTAGAAACTACTTTGAGACCTGAGAGATTTCCCCCTAGCGAGGGTTACTGGTTGCCGGTTGCGACAAACAGGATGGGTGAGACGTCAATTCACATCGTTCTTCAGGAACGTTTGACATTCTTATCTCCCCCCTAACGGCGGGAAGACTGTCTCATCAAAGTGACTATCCGCGAATATTGCGGTAATAAGATCGCCTAGCAAGGGCTCTAAAGAGCGTATATTGGATAGGGATTCATAACCGACATGTATGCCCTTCCTTTGTTAAGGTCCCATATGTGTACGTTGTGGCGGCACAATTGGCACGTAACGGCACACCTAGAAATGCGTAAGTATGAAGCAGCTGGTTCGTACCCAGTCACCAGCTATAATGCATAATATCGTTGGGTGGCGTTGACCTCAACCGGACCAATATTACTGCATGTAAGATTGCATAGCCCCCGCAAGAAACTAGAATCTTGGTGCGCATTAAGGTGAATTAGTGTTTCTGCGAGACCATTATGGGTGTGAACATGGGGAACCAAATGTTCATCAGCAATCCCAAAGGGCATGCAATAGTCATCGAATTATGTCGATGTAAACTCTCCAGTATTATCAAGTCTTATAGACTATATAAGAGAATCTTGGTGGTGTGACCCTTAATGTAATAAGTGGGCTAAGAGTTTAGCAAACGCAGTATGCGTATGGACAAAAGTGTAACATGTGACCACTTTGTTGGTATATCAACCTGAACCACGAATTTTTTTTTTTCAAAAACGGTCCGCATGGTGGTTGGAAAGTCCACAAAATTTCCCTTGTATTTTGTACAAGAAAATGGTGGAGTCTTAACTCATCTTTGCATATAATGGTCTAATATTCAGTTTCTAATAACGAGAAACCTTGGCATAATTCTCATTAAACACAAAGATGGCTAGCTTCAAGCTAATTTCTCCAGTGTATGCTTCTAGTCATACTGATCGGAGGTTATGCAAAGATATTCCACTTTCTTGTCATTAGTGGTTTCAATGTGATAACTGTTGGCTCGAATATCCGTAAATCTCTGCAATGTTCTCTTGGAACTTGGAGAATAAAAAATCCTATTGGTGGTAATGCAATACCATTCTATAACGTTCTTTTATCATATCTCTCGGAGTATAATATTATCAGCCAGACAATAAATGTCCCCACAAAATATACACTTTTATAGATTTAATTCAATGGATCACATGCATAAGGATAAGTGCTTATATTGAATTAAATCATATTCGAGCGAAAAACCACATGTTCCAAATGATATTTATACATGGATTTGAAATCATTATAATGGATGATGGGTCATTCATGTCTTACTTCAAGCAAGAAATTGTTCCTATAATCGTTAAACCACTCTTCTAGAGTCTATATAAGGGACAAATCATTGCATTTAATGCTTTGAGAAAACTCATCCATAAGCAACAAATAAGAACTATGAGTTCTATGACTTGATATAATAAACCGGATTGTAAACATATAAAAGTTACTGGTTTTATAATGTTTGTTGAATTTTGAAGGAAACTGCGGGTTCCCTTTTTGTCATAGAAATTGCCGAAATTACGGATTCGATGATTAGTATGAACTACTGGTTCATTTATAGATTATTGGTCCTTTATAAAATTTCTAGATCATTGATAAACGTCTGGTTCATTTAAACATACATTTGCTAAATAAAGCAACATTAAATAGCATGTGAGAATAAATTAAATTAATGCTTCTGGCATTATATGGTGTAATATGCATAAATGAATATTTCTAGTATTGAGCATTTAATAATAGATTGGAATGCATTATAACATATAAGTACAAGCGCCCTCCTTTTGAGTTTAGGCTGGGTGGATCAAGCCTTAGATGTAAACCTTCTAAACTCAACAGCTATTGGGTCGTATTAGTATGGGCCACGCCTTCTGGGCTTACAAGCCTTCTAAAAACCATATAGGTTAGCTATGAGTACTGGTGTATGTGGAACCTCTTCATTAATTTTGTATGGTCTTCTGTGCTTGAATTAAGTCAGTAGCCTGCTGAGCCTTTATATCGCCTAGCCTTTTGTATGGTCTTTTGTCTGGACTGTGGGCTTGTGCGGTTATACAATATCAAAACAAAAATTGTTTTGTGCCTTTTCGGCTACACCCCAAATCAACATCCAAGGTCGTTCCCCCCTTTTTTTCATTCGGCCTGCTGGGCCTTCTCTCATGGGATGTGGCCCATTTTTTTTTTAACTTTTGTTAGGCTTCGCAAATGGAAGCCTAATACCCTATCAAACAATTAAACAGAGTAGCGAACCATGAATTGACAATTATCAAAATTATATGCATATGGGATTCATCGTCGAGAAGCATGCCCAGATAAATTATAATTCCAATTCATGAATTATATGATAAAACAGGAAGGAAGAGTTTAACATATTCATATATATAGTTTCTTTGATATATGACCCAAAAGTTGCAAACATCCATATTAATTCATTCGTCCAATTCAAAACCAAACATACATTCACTATGTATATTTTATTTAATTCAATAGCAAACATTCAATTTCAATATAATCATCAATTATCAATTTATGCAGCAAGCAATTGATTTCATGTTCATTCATCATTAATTTATATATTCATTATCATCTAATATCATATCACATGCCATCATTAGAGCATCCATCATCATATATTATCTGGTATCATCATGCATTATTCATTATCATCTATACCATGGATCCTCATCATCATGCCATCATAAAACACATCATATCATATCATTTATGTTCATTATAAAAACAACAGAGGATTATGCAGAGGTGGGGCTGTGAGCAGAGGAGAGGAAAAATGGTGTTGAAATGAGAGTACAGAGGTTGAAGAGATGGTATGATCTATCTTTACCCAAACCAAATCTCTATATTTATCCAAACCAAATCTTCCATCTCCGACTCCCTCTTAATCTCACACCCAAAATATAATCCCACACTTCTCGCCCCCGTCACAATAATTAGTATAAATTTATTTAATTTTATCATCAAATTAGGCACGTGATTAGTTCCTTCCTTTCTTAGCAATTGCATACCAGATCATATATTGTATACATTTCGCGCAAAGTTTTCAGTGTACTCACAACATCTTGAGAGATTCATGACGAATATGATTCATTTGAACTTAGTTGCTATCACGCTGGCTCTGTTAACATGTGCACCTTGGCGCATTTACGCTGAGGAGCGGCGCCTCCTGGTCAACATGACGGTGGTCCGGAACGCCGCAGCTCTCGGAGCTTTTTGCTTGGATGGGAGTTTGCTTGCGTATCATCTGCACAGAGGATTCGGCGCCGGAGCAAGGAACTGACTTTTACAGTTCGAGAGAGCTGGAGAGCCGGAGAGCTAGAGAGGAAATGGAGGATTTATGTGCTTTGGATTTCGATGGAGTTTTGTGCGATAGTTGTGGTGAGAGCTCTTTCTCGGCTGTGAAGCCAAATGCTCGGCCATGTTTGTGTGTAGGTCACCGGAGAGAGAGATGAGTGGCAGTAGTCACGGAGAGGGAGAGCCGAGGGAAGAGGTTAGGAACAGGGTTATTCTTTCTTGGCTATGGAGGCGTGTGTGGAGTGGAAGAAAAAAAAGAAACACCGAGACAAAATACAGCAATGATTAGGGCGTAGGGCGTCGTGCTGATAACGTGTTATGAACACGATCAAAAATCGTATCTATAATTTCATTCAGTTAAACCTATTTATATAGAAGTAGGGTTAGAGTTAAGTACAAAGCACAAATTACCTATCTACCCTCTTTACATATGACTAAACTATCCTTCACAATATTACATAATTAGCCACGTACATAAATATATTTACAACATTACATACATTATTAAGTACATCAGAGTCCGCTGCAGAAGACACAAATGTGATTGCAAGCCCTTTGGTACCAAACCTACCAGCTCGGCCAACCTGTTAATTTGATATGAAAGCAAGAATGTCAGATAGATCGAGTTTAATGATCAATGTGTTCGCTGAAATCCTAACAGTAATATCATATCCAAACATATCTATTGTAGTATTGCACCAGTCACAATCTAAATTATATGAATCTACACTTGAATTCAATCATAACTCCTAACACTATATCATTAAAGAAGAAAAATATATTTAATGAATGCCATTACAATACAGAAGGTGAAAACAATCCATCCATAATAGATAGATGTATTTGGGAACGACAATTAGATTTTATTTTATTAGAACATATTCAAAGACTCTCTTATCAATCAAATTTAATGTTTTCCAGAACCCAGTAACAAATAAACTAGCAATCATATAAATGCAATGCTAATATCAGGACGCTCAAATTCTAGCAACCACAAAGAGAAAAAACCTAGTTCTCTTTATATCTTCCAGGGATATAAGGATGTATGATACCATCCACAACTTTTCAATGCCCCTATTTGTAAATCAATAGTGAAAGAACAATTATACCATAATCCAAATCCATATCTATGCATTTGTCAAGACAAATGGAAGAACACGTCCAATTGCAAGTAGATTTATAAACATCAAATTCATAAGATTGGTTAGATAAACAAAAAAACGTAAAACACACACCATATCTATGCACCTGTCTTTCATATCATACTTCATACCATATGTGTATATAATGCCTTAAGCTATGTCCTAGCAATGTGAGTTACTTACAAGTTACAAGGGTGAATGGAGAGCAAGAAAATGAGGTGGTGTGAGCAGATCAGTGAGGGATCGACTAGAGTGGAATCGACTTCGACTCCGAAGAGGGGCGAGCGGCTGCAATTGACGGCGGCAGTTCGAAGTTTGAAGTCTGTCGCGGTGTCGCTTGGTGTCGTCTGGGGACTGGAGACGGCCGTCGTTTGGTCTGAGAGAGAGGGAGCCAGGGAGGGTATGAACTACGAAGTGACTGTGAGAAATACTGAGAAATTGTCGAAAACTTTGAAGTGGGAGGGAGGGAGGGAGGAATGGAAGTGAGAAAACTAGGGATTAAGTTTCAGTGTCGAAGTGAGACTGTGAGACACCGGGACTCTCTGTCATCTCTAGACCTAGGGTTTCATAGAAAAGAGAATAAAACGACTCCGTTTGGAACTAATGAGTTTTAGTCCAGTTCAGGCCGATTTGAGCCGGATTTACTACTCTTTCGGTTCGGTTCGGTTTAGTTCGGTATAATTAACCGAAAATCGAAACCAAATTGGTTCAGGCAGGTTCAGTTTAATTTTCTCCAAACTGTCTCGATTTTTCTTCAATTTATTGCTTTTTAGTTTGATTACAGTTCGGTACAGTTTTTAGGTCGGTTTTTCCGATTAACGGGGCTACTTCAAATATACTTCCCAATTTTCAGAAATTAACCGAAAAAGAGGGGTTTCACTCGTGAACTACCCGCGGCACAGGAGACGTCGGGTCCACATATAAAACCCTATCCGGCAGCAAACCCACCTCTCCACCGTCTTCACCTCTAGAGTCTATCTCCTACGTTCAGAATCATCATCCGAATTATGGGTAACAACAAGCGCTTCAAGAACCAGAAGCCCCATCGTGGGCAATCTAGTCGTACCAATCACCATCTTCCACAGTAAGTAGCTTAACTATTCCATGGCTATTTCACACCATCTTCACCGTCTTTCTTTTCATCTTATTGCCTAGCTTTATTTAAATTTATTTTCTCAGTGAAGGCGACTCGCTACCATCTGATCAAGGTGCCTGTTCACCACCTTTTTTTTTGTTCCTTCATATATTGGATAGAAGGTGTGTGATATAATTCACTCTGGTGATTGGGTTTTGGGTTTTGGTGAATGATATGAGGTTTTTGTTACCGCAGCTACTGAAGAGGTGCGAACGGGTCTCAAAATCCAGCTTGCAATGTGGGTATGCGGTTTTTTGCTTGTTGATTTACTATAAAGTACTAACTACCATTTTCCCATCTCCCATAATTTGGATTCTTCCTTAACTTGTATCTTTTCCATATTGTAATGGAGTCACCCTTACTTGTTTCTTTTCCATATTGTAATCGAGTTACCCTCTTGAAATTGGTGTGCTTTTGATTCTCTGTTTTGCTCACATAGTTCTTAGATTCTTATTTTGGGGTTAATGTTGAAGTGTTGAACTGTAATGACTTCTGTGTTATATACATTCATGTTTAGAAGGCTAGTGAATTATCTTCTTTCCTCTTTCTTTTTCCCGTTCTGTTTGTGATTTGAAGAAGGTGTATAAATCTACTGAAGAAGATATCTATTAATTTTCTAAAGATAACGTTCAAAACCTTTGGGCTTAGTCTCCATGTGTGCGTTGAAATAATTTTAGAATTATTATCCTCAACTTCAATCTATTCTTGGAACGTGTAATCAGTTGGTGCTATTTTCTTGATTCAGGACTTTGGCCAATGCGACGCAAAAAGGTGCACAGGACGCAAGCTTTCAAGATTTGGCTTTTTGAAAGTAATTATCTGGTTCTCCTTTTCAGTTTGAATTAGTCATTCACATTTTCATTTCTACGTTACACTGGTTTTCTTTTATTTTGTTTTTTCATGGTATAAATTCTGTATGAAATAAAAATTGGTTTGTGGCATTTCAAGTCATCACTATAAAATTTGTATTTTAATGTGCGTCAAGTGTATGATTTGTGGTGACCAATTGGCACTCGGATTTCTACTTTGTGGAAATATTACTAGCTTTTTGAAATCTTTGTTTGATAGTATGGATGTAGATTCGGTCAATGTGTAAAAGGGCAGTATTTGATGCAGGTCATTTTGTAAGTGAAAAGTAAGGATGCTGACTATAAACGATGAAATCTCTTGCTGAAATTTAATAATTAATTGTGGCCTCGATCTTATGCACCCCGTTTTTAGGAGCAAATTCCTGCATAACTTTGAGGTTATTCATCCTTTTTCTTTCACTTAGTCTTAAATCCAGATTAGGGGTTTCCCAATTGGCACTATGAACACCCTGACTATATTAATGACCAAATATGTGAAGATTGTGTTATCTCTTGGTTTATTAAACTATTATATTGACTGGAATGGGTTGGTTACAAGTCTGACACAATCAATGTACATTTTATTTAAAAAGTGTAAACAGGTTGCTGCAAACAAAATTGTGCAAATAGTCCCAAATGCAATTTCGTTAAGCCGTAAACCTGGATCATGGAATATAAGGTTTCACTCATGAAATGTCCCTAGACTTAACATCGTACAATTTTATGCAGGAGTTACGTGTGAATAATGGTTTTGGAGGGATTGTTTTAAGGTACTGAAGCAAAATTATCTTGTCTTACCTTTAACTATATCTATGAAGTTATTTATTTTACTTGAATGATGCCATGTTGCATTGTGTTATATCAATATCCATATCCTTTTACTTCATCTGGCTGTGCTGGAATAATACAGGAAAATTAATAAATTATATTCCAAAAATCGATTACTTCTGCTGGCCTTTCTGATGGTGTAATGGGTGATATTGAATAATTGTAGCATGCTACATTCCCCTCAAATTATCAATTTCATTTCATCTACTTGTATACTCTAAATATTTGAGCTCTAAAGTGTGCAATTATTTCATGGTATAAATACTTGTAATGGGTGATATTGAATAATTGTAGCATGCTACATTCCCCTCAAATTATCAATTTCATTTCATCTACTTGTATACTCTAAATATTTGAGCTCTAAAGTGTGCAATTATTTCAATTTTTGAATTTTTTTTCGTCCTGGATTGTGGGAAATGGCATATGACAAGCTGATTGAAATTTCTATTTTTGGTTTTAAGCCGAGCTTAAGGCAAGACTCTTGTTATAGTTTTGTTGGGAACTTGTGGTAGCACCATTTCCTTTCATTGAACAGTTTGTGCATTTAAAATGGCATTCATTGCTTCATGGTTCATGTAAGCTGTGTATAAACATATTTGAAATCTTTTATTCCTTTCCTTAAATAATAAATGCATATAATAACATTATTTTTCCAATGTTCATTTATAAAATCATATATGAATTCTTGTACTAATTCCTTTCTGTTCTCCATTTTTGCAGTCCAGTTGGTACGCTTTGTGTCTCAAGAGAGGATTATAGCTTAATTGAGCGAAAAGGATTAGCCGTTGTGGATTGCTCTTGGGCACGCTTGGATGATGTGCCATTTGTGAAGCTGCGTTGCACCGCTCCTCGCCTCTGTATGAGCTTTAGTTTTCTTAATCAGTTAACTACCCACATATGTTTCTGTATTTATAAATAATCTTCATATGTTTCTGTGTTTATAAATAATCTTTGCATTGTGTGTGAAATACCAAAGAAATACAAATACATGTGGTGGTATCTTGGCCAAAAATGGAAATTAATAATTCTCCCTGTAGTAACTAGAACCGAAACATAATCGCCAATTAAAGTGGTTGGTAATCGTTATTTATCTGTATGGCTTTACAGTAGCGTTTTTTCGGTTTTTAAAACATGGCTGATTTGGATTGAAGATCAAAGCTGGATCTGACCCTTTTATAAAAGGGCGTTACATTTGTGGAACTGGGTATGAAGGAGATTCCTCACCATAGAGTCATAATCAGAACAAGATCTTTCGTATGATCCTTCCTTATATATGTTACGGAGGGAGTGCAATAAGTACAGTATTGTGAGGGAACCTATTATTGTAGATATGTTTTATCAATACATGGAATTAGCTGTTTTAGAATAGCCTTTGTAAACAGGGGACACAAAGTAGCTCACGCAGCTGCTACGCATGGCTTGCAGGCTGAGGGTCATCCCTATTTAGTTAAAGTATTTCTCTTTTAATGTGATCATTAATGTTTATCTGTTCCCTACTGGTTGAAATTGATAGCAGCCCTTATTGCTTTGACATGGTATTTGTTCTACTACCTATTATAATCATGTTTCATGGTGCTGTTAATGGATATATGTTTACTGCACTTAGAACATGTTTAATGAGCCAGATTAGATTGGATCGAATAACTCTCCAATCCAATGTATTTTGAATGTGAAAATGGATGCAGTTTCAATGTAGGAGAATTAGATACGATTAGACATAGAAGGAAATTTACCTTTTCTAATCCTACTATTTGAAGGCGATTGGATTGGATTTGATAAGTTTTCTTCTTTCTCGATTCCCTCTAATCCCCTTTCAATGAAAACACATCCATTTTCATATTCAAAATTCATTGAATTTGATGAGTTATCCAATCAAATCCAATCCAGCTCACCAAACATGCCCTTATGGTCCACTGATATTATTATTTGTAAATTTCTGTGTTTAGACTGTTTCTTCTTATCAGCTCATTAAATTTTTTAAATGACACAACTTGCAGTGCCTTGGCTTGTAGCAGCAAATCCAGTAAATTATGGTCGACCCTGTCAGCTATCGTGTGTGGAGGCCTTATCTGCCGCTCTATTCATATGGTACTAAAAATTCTTTCCCTGACCTTGCAAAGTGAGGCTTCTGTTATTCTGATACTTTTGGGCCGTACACTTTTGTAATCTCTTATATTTGTTTCTTTTATATATTTTTGTGCTAAAATAAAGGATAATAAAGATCTATGAATTCTAGGTTTCCCTATAAACATAAACATATGATATACTTTTTGGCTGCTGCAGTGCAGTCCAGAACTGTCCCAACTTCACAAATCTCAATTGTGCAAGATCCCAAGTAGCCCACCCTGATCAAGAATTAGGCTTTAGATCATTGTTTTTCTTCTCCATCATCCCAAGCAGGCTTTAGATGTTTATTTGTTTCCTGTGTGCCCAGCGTGATATGTTGTCGGGAGACATGCAGTTGTTTTAATTTTCTGTCTAAATGTTCCTTTATACGACTTTACAGTGGTGAAGAAGAAACAGCAAATTTGTTGCTTGGAAAGTTCAAATGGGGTCATGCTTTCCTTTCCCTCAACAGGTATGCTTCAAGCTCACTTTTTAAATTGTATATTTAAGTTTTGCATAAACAGTTCACTCCAGTTACACAAGTTTATTTATGACTGGAGTCGAGTTATGAAAGGCAGTTCCATAAAGATTGACTAGTTTGTTTAATAAGATCAGTGACTGAAATTCTCATAAATAAAGTTGATATAATAACAACCTGAAATCACGGTATCTGCAATAATCTCCTAATTATTTTTCATAGGATATTGAGATCACTCTAATGTATATCAAATCATACAGTGATTCTTGACTTTTACATCTCTAAGACTGTTTTGATCATTGGCATTTTAAACCAATGCAGGGAACTTCTGAAGGCATACTCTAAATGTGAAAATAGTGCTGATATTATTTCAGTCCAAAATGATTGGCTTTCACAAAACAGTCAAGTTCCAAAGGCTCCTACGGAAGTAAAAGGTATGTTTTCACTTTCTTAGGACATAAAACGAATTCCTTTATGCCATATGGGGTTGTTTGATCTGTTCTATCTACTCATGTCTTTATTAGATATGAGGGTGCATGTCTCTTAAATCCTGTGTATTTCACGGATTGTTCTATTTTGCTTGCTCCTATCAGCTTGTCAACATGACACTCCGTCTGATCTGTCAACCAACAATTGACCCTCTCATTTGTAAATGGCCTCTGGAATCTGCTACCTGGTTTCATAGGTCATAATATTAGGATAATAATCGTTGGCACCTTTGTTTAAATAATCTCATCTGGTCTACGGTGATGGGTGAATTCTCTTCGATGTCTTTATTCAGTTTTTTTCCCATTTGTTGAATGCTGGTCTGTTTTGGGTCTCGTGTTTTCCTTGCATAATTACTGGTTTCATGCATGTCTCAATCTTTCTGCGTAATGCTGAATAAAGAGCATCTTTGTCTGCCAACTGAACCTATACATGCTTGGTTTCTGCTGGTGCAGAAGAAGAGATTTCACCTCTCGGTGAAGATGAGGGTTCTGATGACTCTGACGACGGACTTCCACCGCTAGAAAGGAATATGAATCATTTAGACATACAGGAAAGTGATGAAGAAAGTGACTGACGACGGGGAGATGTTGCGTTTTCTTTGTGACAATATGTAAAACCTTTTTCATTTGTTTCTGTTACTTTCTTTTCCTTTTCGAATCAACCACTTTAATATATTTATTATTGGTGCCTATTGTATAAATCACCTAACCAGGCTCACTTTAGATTTATCAGCAGCACTTACAAGAAATTTGAACCTGGTGATGAAAGGTTCTGGTTGAAGGAAAATAAAAGACATAATGAGAGCGAATTGAAAGATCGTTCTTTCTTTCTTTTTTAATTTTTTTAAAAGTACATGTATATCTCCAATCATACTATATATTTTCAAGTAAAATTTTAATTAAAATCACTAACAAATCATTTTAGTTAAAAACAATAAAAATTATTTCACGAGTGGTATATTTTATATGGGTCCAAAACTCCATATATATTAAGTTATAAATAGTAATTTTGAAAATTTATAAACAGTAATTGTTAAGTCATTATTCATGCATGTGTTACATGTCATTCAATGCTTATTTATTTGTCTTTTGTGTGATTTATTTATCATCTATGGTAGAAAAAGATCAATCTTGTGAAGTTTGTAGAATTAGAAAAGTTCATTTGAGTTTGGAAATAAATGAAAGAATGAGTATTAAAGCTTCAAGCACACAAAGATGAGCCATGTTGTGCAAAGAAGTCCCTAATTCCCAAGATTGTACCTGTCTACATATGGAAGGCCAGAGGAAAGCATAAGATTAGTAAAAAGGAAAGTGATGTCCAAGGAAGTCTTAAGAAGGTCCAAGAGCACACTTTACTATACTAGGAGAGTCCAAGACATCAGTAGCCTTCATTACTTCATCATCTCATGGGGATTTTAGGAAAGAAATAAGGCAATAAATAAGACAAGGGCCTAATTTCTAGGACTCATATTGATTTGGAGAACATTTTAAGAATTTACATTTCCATTTTTAGTCTGATTAGGAGTCTTAAAAAATTTAGAGAATTATTCTCCTAATTTCTAGGAGTTGTACACTCCTTTTTAAATGAGTGTTAATTCTGATTTTGGGGGTGCCAGAAAACCCTAGCTCTAGATTACATTGAGTTTTATCTCATAATAGTTTTTGGCCATTTAAGAGAGGAGAAAGCTTAGTTTCTAGTTCTTGAAGCAAGTTGGAACACATAGGAGGATTGGAAGCTGTTGAGGCGCCTTCTTCAGCCATCATCCCATTCAGTGTTCTTGTTTCTTCTTCTTTACTTATTATTTTTTATGTTTTTTTTATCAATAATATGTCTGAATAGTTTCTCATAGAATATGCTTGAAGCCCTAACCATATTGATTGTTTAACTTGATTTTTACCCTTGATTTCCATTACTATGATTGCTCGATAAAAACAGATTACTACTTGAATTGCTAGTCTTTTATGTTTATGGGACTGATCACCTCGTTTTCATAAATTAATGATGGAATTGCTTGGTTGACCACCCTTATCATCTTGTAATTCACTTAGCATCAAGAGATTGAGGTTAAGAAATAGTCATGTAATTTGAATTCATGACATTCCTAGAATTGCACATCACTTTCTAGGTTTAGTGTGATTGCTCAGATTCTCTTTCGTATTCCATGCATCATCCTAAATGGGAGTAGATAGATGTTTTAAGTGCTCACTGACTAAGAACATAACAAGAAAGAAGAGAATGGCAAATGTAGGGTGAGCCTTAATCGGACCCTTGCATGGGCATCATCAGACATTTCATAGTAATTGAATCAAGGAAATCTTGTTAGGAACTTGAATTGGTTAGTGGTGGATATTTAGCTTTAATTTAACTTTAGTTAATCAAATGATCAGCATCATTTGCTACTCCTTATTTACCTTTCTTGCTTGTTTAGTTTTTGTCTTAACTTTCAATTCCAAAACACACAAAAACCCTCCAATTACTTCTTTGTTGCATGTTTTGTGTGTCCATATGTCAGTTCTAAGTGTTATTAGCGTTTTCTTTTCAGTATTTGAGTCTTTAATTGAGTTAATCAATCTGAATACACATCGGATTTAACATTGATACAAGTCCTTGTGGGATCTGACCTTTACTTGTGACTTTACTACCTTAATTGATTTGTACACTTGCAAAGTATAATTGGATAAAATAAGCCTCATTATCTTGTTTTTTATTATATCTATTAAGTTTTTGGCGCCGTTGTCGGGGGACTTATCTCTCGACAATGTCCATTTAGTTTAGATTTGTTTTAACTCAGTTTTTAATTCTTTTTAGGTACATGTCTAGCTTGTTCACTACTAAACAACTTGAGCCAATCAAAAGGCAATTGGATTTGCACTCACACCGACCCTCCTTTTCCTATAAAGCTCGAATGATCACCTTCTATTCCCTGTCATCTTCACCACAAGCTTCACCACCACCATCACAAAAAATGGCAGAACAATAACAATAACCTTGTTAATCCCCTTGCCCTGAAAGCACTCAAGGAGTATGCTACTCCGCATGTTCTAGAGCATCAATTCCCTATCAGATTTCCATCTTCAACCATTGACAATTTTGAGTTAAATTTTGGTGCCATTCATCTTTTTCCTAAGTTCCATGGAGTGCCAGGTGAAGATCGTCATCTTCACATCAAGGAATTTGTAGAAGTCTGCTCTACAATCTGGATACAAGGCATGAGTGAGAATGAGGGTAGATTGAGATTGTTTCACTTTGGTCCTAAGGACAAGGCCAAAGCATGGTTCGATGCCCTAGCACCGGCATCAATTGATTCATAGACTGATCTATCATCTAACTTCTCGAATCAGTACTATCTTGTCGAAAGAACAAACAAGATACGTCATGAGATTGTGACCATAACTCAAGAGGATGGTGAGCTATTCCATGATTACTGGGAGCGTTACTTGAACTTGATGCAATCTTGTCTTCACCACAATATAGATGATTGGAATTTAATGTTGTATTTCTATGAGGGATTTCTTGAAACAAATAGATTGATGGTTGATTCACAATCTGGTGGGCTCATGAAAAAAATATAAGAGAATGTTAGGGCTGCCCTAGAAGAGATTGCTCAATTTTCCAAACAATTCAACTCTAGAAATCGTTCATCTAAGTGAGCCCATTGTGCTCACATTGTAGAAGATAAGGATGATGCCATTTCTCAGCTCACAACCATGGTTAAGAACTTGTGCAATGAAACAACCAAGGTTCTCATTCGAGATGTATGCTTGATTCAAGGACATGGTTCCCAAAAATGTCCAATGGTAGAGGAAGCAAACATGATTGGAAGTTTCAATGATGCACCATAGCCTAGGAATGATCCCTATTCCAACACCTACAATCCAAGGTAGAGGAATCATCCTAACATCAGATAGAACAACAATGCCAATATTCAGAACCCCAATTTACCTTCTGGGTTTCAGAATCAAAGTAGGAACTATAATCAGCCTCAACAACCCCGATCAAGTTCTTCCATAGGCAATAAGCAGCTAGAGAACATGATGCAAACCTTGATACAAACCATAACCAGTCTGGCCCTGGACACCAATTCTTTTATGCAAGAGACCAGAAACTACATGGTGGAGAATGATAAAGCTCTTGCCAACCTCGGGACATAAGTGGAACAACTTGAAAATCTGTTAAGTCAAAGGGAACAAAACAAGCTCCTAAGTCAAGTGATGCTGAATCCCAAGGGATCTTCACACCTAATAGTTAATGCCATCCTTTTGAGGAGTGGAAGACAAGTTTCTAGACCTAAGCAAGCAACCAACGAGGAAATCATTGAGGTAGAAGATGATAATGAGGAGGACATGTGTGTGTGTGCCACTCTCCAAATTCCAGGACGCCATGCCTAACCCATATGCCCAAGTTATGCCCAACTTGGAAACCGAAGCTGTTGCAGGACCTGTCCCTAAAATGTCTAAATAACTGTGCATGATCTTATTCCCATTTGACAAATTAAACCAAAAATCCCAAAATACCCTTAATATGTGTCAAATAAGGGATAACCTTTCAAGTCCTGCTTAATAAACCGTGCAACAAACGGTTACAAGATACCAGTAGAAAAACAGTGCAACTAGAATAACAGTAATATAAGGGTACATCCATATGTTTCAATGAGCACGCAATCATAAAAGAATACTCTGCCCCAAGAGTAGCCCCCGACATTAACCAACAGTCTGGATGGATTTAAAAACTAGTAAAAAGTGTGAGTGGACAAAACAATCATGTTAAAAGGACATTTTCCAAGGAAAACCACATCTACCCTCTGATTGTAAAACATGCATGCATATACAGAAAAACATCTAGATTCAAAATAAGAAGACATTCAGATTTCATATATAAATTCAAATCATAAACCCTGGATCCAAAAAATAGAAAACACAAAATGTATATAAAATAAATGTGGTCCACATTTCCTTGAACTCTCTATTTATAAAAAAATCTGGAGAATATGGACACGAATATCATAAATCAATTCTTGACTCATCCTCGATTTCCCCTGAGTTGCTGCCACTGAGCAAGCTAATTAGAAAATTCAACAAGTCGTAGTCGCGAGCTACCTAACTAGAATATCTACACTACATATAGGCAACACCTAGGATCCAGTGGAGACACACTCCATCATGCCAATTCAAAAAATAATGCCCCCAGGATCTAGCAGAGACAGATTCCATGATGTCAGTCTAGAAAAAGAGTAATCACCGTATATCGTGAGGATAGTCGATAGTCAAAAACAGTGCAACAACAAAACCAAAACTTTGTTTTAAAATAAATCGTTGACTAAAAAATGCAAGTAAAAACATTAAAACTAGGGTCTGAGCTCAAAACGTTGTTTCCATGAAAATCCCTAAAGCTTGTGTCCAAAACAATAAACCAAATATTTTTTCTAAAATGATAAATCTGCATATAACATGCAAACACATTTAGAATAATTATTCAAACCAATTCAATCCAGATAATATTGTGAATCATTGAAACTAGTTTAATATGCATGCAACATCATTAGAAAAATAAATGTCCACTCACAGATTGTCCAGTCGACCTCAGTCCCTAGCTATGAGCTCTTCCAAGGTCCTAGAGAGGTATCTCCTATCAAAAGTAATAACCGAAGGTCACTAATGTTACACAAAAACTCGTAGTCGAACCCCTAAAGCCCTAGGTTATCAAATGCATTATAAACCTAAGTATCGTCATTCCAAATGCTCAAAAGTACCCCCCAAATGATATCCGATTGACTTGAAAATTGTGCCATTAGATTTGTATCGTCGAGAGCTTGAAAATAAACACCCCCGTGGACCATGGGATGGCCCAACGCACCATCATGCACCAGTGGAAGCTCGAAGGCCGCCCTTCACTTGTTGAAAATATTCCTTCCTAATGAAATATTCCACCAGAGAATATTCGGTCAACTTTAATGGAATATTTCGTCACCAGAGGAATATTCCATTTTTGGAAATTCGGCCAGAGAAGATGATCGGCACCGCCATGTGCCACTGTCGGTACCACCGTTTAGTTCACTGGAAAACTCTATTTTTGGCCTAAAATACAAACCTTCACAACTTTCTCAATTCTCAACGAAAGTGAACGATCCAAGAACTAAAATCCAAACTAGAATTTCAAGAAAGTACCTGAATTTTCGGGAAACAGGCTCGAATGTTTCAACTTTTTCTTCCTTCGTGATTTTTGGCTATTTTATGGTCATTTCCTTTGAGTTTTGACATGATTTTGGTCGTAACAGCTCAGGGAACATGATTGTGGACTTCGTTTGAAACTTCAACATCTGAAAATTGAAAAGGAAATTTCCAAGGGTACACGATTTTTTTCTTAGTTTCTGATATACAAAAACTAAGCATTAAATTAACACTTATTGAAACACAGACAATTTTAAAACCCTTTTTTTTTGTAGATGTAGCATTGGTAAATAGGAATCGTTCTTGACCGTGGATTGAGGGTACCTAAGCATGATTGTCGTTTGATTGGTTAATTGGGGGTAAAGATTGATTTTAAATTCCTAAGTAATTAAACTAAATTTATACTAACTTAACTATTATTTACACGTGGTCAACTCATCTTTAACCTAACTCATTCCTAAATTATGCCAATTCCAAAATCTACGAAATTCCATAACCTTAGTTCTACGAAATACAAGTATATTATCTCAAGTACGTGTCGGGAATTGCCCTAGACACTTTCAATGATCTAGACTCGGGACCCCCTATATCTAATCAAGCATTAAGCACAACATACAAGCATAAAAAAACCAAGATATTGAACCACATTGAGGATTACTGAAATTCATATAAGATATAGAACCAGAATTATATTAAAGATCAATCCAACAAAATGATATTCAATAGAAAAAAAATAATTATAGGGTAAGGGGATCGTGTTACACTTTTTATCTCAGGAATTTCCCTAGGGATGCAAAGTGGCTCGACACTCCTTGGTGAGACAACCGGGAATTGCCCTAGATTGTCGCGGATGAAGGTGTTTGTGGTGGAGTATGGTGTAATTGACTATTGCTAAAGAAATGTCGAATTATTGAAGAGGGAAATTTGGTTAAGCAAATCTTTGGTACAAAAATGGGAGACCCTTTACAAATAACTTAAACCTCTCTATTTGTAGGAGAAAATTAATTCCCAAATAAATAGGAGTTTACAATTTAATTCTAAAAGGAAAAGGTTTCCTAAATATATAAGAAAACTAATTAAAAACCTTTCCTACAAGTAAAAGGGGTAAAAATAATAAAACAAAAAGAAATAGGATTGAAATCCTAATACAAAAGGGAGAATAGGTGTGAGAACAACTTGAATTAATCCTAAAAATAACCCAAAAGTCGGAATTAAAGCCTCAGGATCAGATTCGGTGGTCAGGCACCGAAATAGGTGGTTAAAGTTGGTGGGAAGCCCTTGGTCAATGCCCAGTCAACTCGGTTCAACAGCGTTGAAACAAGGACTGAAGGTTCAGTGGATGTGAGCCGAACAAAGTTAAGGAAATTCGGGGTTAACGCGCAGTCAACGCGCAAACCGATGTTGGGGCCATCGGTGGGCGAGCGCCGAAGAAAGCTAACCGAGTTCAGGAAATGAGCACCAAAATTGAGGTCCAAACTTAGGTAGGCGCTAGTCGATACTGTTCTTTGGGCTGTCTTTATGGATTCGGTAGGTCCCTACCGAATTCTTGAGTGATTTTTGGTGGCTTTCTTTGATTCAATCATAACTTCTTCAATATAACTCCGATTGAGGTGATTCTTTCGCCTAAATTCTCGTATTTCCATGCTCTATCCAATTCTACGCATTTCTCACAAAATATGTTATTTTATCCAATTTTTTTTGTATTTAAACATTAAAAGATAAGCAAAAATGTATTAAATGGTGCTTAATTCAAGGCTAATCAGTTTCGGGATTCAACGTCTGGGATTCAACCTCTCTTCTTCTTCTTTCTCTCACTTTTGGTCTCCCAGTCTCACTCTTTTCACTCTCCTACCTCTTTGGTTTGAGGATACAAAAGAGGAAGAAATGGTGGTTTTGATGTGTGTTTCGAGTCCAAAACCAAAGGAAAAGGAAGATGATAAGGATCAATTTTGGGGTGGTTGGGATGATGACACTTATCACCCATCATACCTATTCTGGGAGATATTTTGGTGACCTACTAACAAATAAACAAAATAACGAACCCGTATAATTAAACGTATTTCAGAAATCGTTTATGACCCGTAAGTGTACTATAAGGATTCAAAATTCAACGTGCAACCTGCCCACGTAAACAAAATCTCGAGTCCTATGTAAAAATCATAGGTAGATGTGTAACAAGTTCCACGAGTAAAAAATAAAAGTATGTACAATAAAATATAGACAAGGGAAAATTGGTCATTTTACCTTAAATATTTTCGAAGCTAATTTCTGGGTCATTACAAGCCGTTCCTAAGTTACTGTCCAAAATCGCATGTTAGCTCATTCCTAAGGACATGAAGATGGTTTCAGAACTCAGAGTCTTATAAACTCAATTCTAAGTCATCCTAATGCGTTGAATTCTGATTTGGATGGAAATGATATTCTTCCTTTTCCTGGCAGAACTTAAAGCAAGAATGAAGAGTTTGAGAAGTAAATGACACTAACTGAGGATTACTAACGTCCCAAGTAACCTCACATTAATGTCTCCTAATTTTCGGTATTAAAGTACAAATTAAAAACCTAAGCATAACACTTTGAACACCCAAAACTATCCAAGATGATAAATGATCGACTCGAAACCTGCTTAGGTCATCTTTCACCTCGAGTGGGTTGACCCATTTTTTTGCAGAATTCAATCCGACCTAACGGGTTGACCCCGTTCCAGCTTGTCCATTTTATGTCTTTTTAGTACTTTTAACACTTCAAACACATCTACTCCATCGTAGGAACATCTCGGTAATACCAAAACACGGAAAACTTACCTTAAAGTTGAACTCGATGCTCCACACTTTCGACCAAAGTTGAGCTCCTTGTTCCAGGCTTTTCCCACTTCCAACCTTCAAGGGTCTTGGCTCAAATCAATCCCAAGAACTCAACTAGGGTATTAGTGAGTGTAGTTGTAAGCTAGGAAGATTCAGACAGCTCATATGATCGATTCTCATTTTTACGATTTTTTTCGGGTTTTGGGTCTGTGTTTATTCCCAGTTCTTCCTTCTTCTCTCTTCCTATTTCTTTCTTTTTCTTCTTCTCTCTTCCTCTTTCTTTCTTTTTCTTCTTCTCTCTTCCTCTTTCTTTCTTTTTCTTCTTCTCTCTCTTTTCTGTTTCCCTCTCAGTTTCTTTCTCCTATTTTCACGGTTTGTTAACGGTTTTGGATTAAATACATAGAACCGCACACATATAACACCCACAGCCACACCAAGTCTGTGCACACAAGGAGATATGGGAGGGAAAAGGGATCAGGACACTTTTTTTCATCACAAAAAATCAGTAAATATCTGCTCTTATCAAATTACCAAAATACGAGTAAGAAAATTGCAAAAATGCTTCTGATAATTTCAGATCCGTAATAAACTTATTTGGTCTTCGATTTCTACATGCCACATATCTACGGACTTAGGATTCCAAGACTTATGCAACGGTTCTCACGAAAAGTCCAAAAAGTAACTTGAGTAAAAAACCAACTTTTTAACAATAGAGGAAAACGTCAATTACCTTTTAAAATTCCAAAAATTACCTTATATAAACTTTTGAGTCGTTATACTTGCTGCAAAAGCTTTAGATTACATTTCCATTCAAAAATCTTGTGAAACACATGCCAATATTTGCAAATTTGTTGAAAGATTTGGTAGTTAGAAAAAGGAGATTTGAGCCAACCAACACTATGAAGATCAACTCGACCATTCTTGTAAGACCCGTGTCTTGTGAAGAATGGTGAACAATCCCACATCGCTCGGGGAGGATAAAGTGAAGTGCCTTATAAGTATGGGCACATATCTATCTAGTACGAGGCCTTTTGGGACCTCACCCGCTTTGAGTTCGGTTAGAACTCCAAAGTTAAGCGAGTTTAGGTTGGTGTAATCCCAAGATGGGTGACCTATTAGGAAGTTGCATGTGAGTTCCCAGAAACAAAACTGTGAGGGCTGGGTCCAAAATGGACAATATCGTGCTAGATGGGCCGGGTCGTGACATCTTGAATCTAGCATAATCTCCTCTTAGGATGGTTGAGGGGGTGGCCGCTTATGGGGACAAGGTGCCAGCGTTGGCTGTCTAAATTCAGGAGATAAAGTATAGGGAGGTGGTGACTGCTCATGTCCTGGAACGGCTGTATGACAATGTGACAGGACCCATCCCAATCGCCCTGAATTATCATGGGATGTGCCTACTCCCGTCTAACACCAAGTGCCAGACAAGGGATTAAACCGTAACCCGCTCGGGGTTATCTAAAGTACGCAAGGATCTGTGGCGGCATGTGATGTCTCGATCTCTACTACAGTCCGCATCCTCGATCAACCTGAAAATTATAAAAAAACATAACAGATGTGAGTGGAAAAAAACAATCAATTTATTTGAAACAATTTATCGAAGATAATTATAACCTTCACGTCAAAGCATGCATGCATCAGACTCAAATACTTTCTCAAAATAAAGTCGTATTTCTTTTGAAAACAAAACACAGTGAAAAATGCTTCTCAATTGAAGCCATTTCCTCAATAAGGACTTAGCCTAAATCAACAACATGTGGGATCTTAATCCAAATTAAATCACGGTATCAAAATCCGAGCCTTTAAACTCCCTAGTCTTTAAACTCAATATCATATCATCAGTCATGATTATAATCCAGTAACGCGTGCCCATAACCTCAAGGACTGCTCTGATCTTGAGCATGTCGCTGTGAACACATCACCAGCTGACAATCTCCAGATCGTTGTGAACATATCATCAATCGATCTCATATATCGTACTCCTGAGTCGAGCCTCCCTCAGTTGCCGCCTCTTTCGGCTACTCGACAGCAGGGGCATCGTGACCTCTCCGTACCTCGGAAGCGAGCATATCTCCAAGGTGCTCTCCGAGGAAACATATTCACAACCGGAGGCCCTCTCATAAAATCTGAGCATTTAAACTCAAATTCATAGCATCATCAATAGGAACATAAGCCCGGATATCATCAATAGTGTCACAAGTCCGAAATATCATCAAATGGGTCACAAGATCGAAAACAGTATCTATCAACATTTCATAAACCCAGGATTCCTAGAATCCTATCAAATCCACAACTGGGTCTCATGCTCGATCATAACTCCAGAATTCGTCGAATCCTATCAAATCCACAACTGGGTCTCATGCCGAAATTATTTTCATAAATCTCATTGGGTCATAGCCCGATATATCTCACGTTTTACTATACTCTAAGTCAAACAACAAATCAACTAGGTCATACACCTGAAAGATATTTCTAAATCTGAAAACCATTTTGTTATTCAAATCATTTTTCCAAAACACCTTTGATTATCATGTAAGTCAAAGTCCAAATCTAACTGGGACTCATGCCCGAATACCCATTTCACGCATCTCCGTGAAATCATTCAAATTCGATACTCAATCCTCAGTTTCACACCTCTTTGTGAAACCATTAAAATCACATAAGACACATGCACGTAGAATGCTTGTCCTAAGTCCAAATATCATCTAAAAGTAGAAATCTCAAACTACATGCAATGTCGCATTTTCTACGAAAATGCCAAACAAATAATATTTAATGTAGATGCACTCTAGGCATCTCAAATCATGTTCATAAATATTTTAAATAGTTATGCATGCATCATATTCATAAAAAAAAATGTCCATTCACATACCGTCCGTGTTGGTGTTGTGCGCTTGCAACCGGCGCTTTAAGCCACTCCGAGACTAATCCATACTCTCTAGGACATTCGGACCTGTCCAAATTATACTCAAAGGTCACTAACCATCTATACAAGTCTTTATCAAAGACCCTCACACATCCTGGGACGATCAAAGTGTCCTGAACACGTTTCCCAAGGTTAAAAACCTCTAAATAACATATCAAACGAACTCTGATCGACCTGAAACCACCACCATTGGATTCAGATCATCGAAACCTTAAGAACAAGATAGATTTGACCTCGAAATTTGAGTGCACGAGCCCTCACGCAAGGGTTGAAGTTCGATCAACCAAAAAGTCAACTATTAACACTGATGTCAACAAAGTCAACATTGATGTCATCATAGTCAACGCTGATGTCATCTGCTGATGTTAGCCTGATAGATCTGACACTTGTCAAATATGACAAATGTTAGGTCTGAGACTTGCCACTTGGCACTATCTGATTGGTGCCATGTGTCCTGACACCTCTAACACACTGCCACGTGGCACCATCCTATTGGTCCACGTGTTCTAACAATGCTGATTGGACTTACCATGCTTGCTGCCACGTAGGCCTGATAGGTCCTGACACCTTACCACGTTGTACCACCCGATTGGTCCACGTGGTCTGACATGCTAACATATCAGCTGCCGATTGGGCCTGATAACCTGCCACATGTCACCCTCTGGTTGGCCACGTGGCCTGAAAGGTCTGACAGGTGATGATGTGTCTTGTCACGTCATCATCGTCAACCTCTCGCGGGTCGACCCGTTTTCCTACAATCGGGTCATTCAACCCCCGACCTTGACCTGGTCGTATCTCCCTCATTTCTTCACCAATATCCACCGTTCTTTCACCAATCTCTTCATCTCTCACGCAGAAACAATTCTACAAGCTTAAAATCAAGAGAACGGACCTGAAACTTACCTTTCAAATTCGATCCTTCACGGCCCAACTTCGACCCAGTCCAACAGCTTGTTCGGTGGTCATTTTTCCTTTCTTTTAGTCCCCATGAATTCGCACAACCTCAAAGAACATAACCCAGGCATTAGAATGGTTCTCAGACGTCCAGAAAACAAAATCCATATTCAAATCAAACAGTGTTTCAGGTTTTTACCCTTTCCTCATGCCACCACCGTGCTGAGACTCTCTTCATCGTCCTCTCTAGTTCTCAGCCTCACCTTCAACCTCTTTCAGTCTCTCTGTGACCTTAAATCGAAATGGAATGGAGAGGGGAATGGGTTTGGGGTTTTCGGGTGTAATGGGAATGAAGTGATGGGATGCACGAATGTAAGATAATGATCAATGGATAAGGGTCACTCATCCATTGGATCTGAAAATAAATATCTGGGCCCACTACAAACAAAAGTTACTTGCCTCGTAAATTGTACAATCGTACCACGATTTGTTCTAGACCCGTAACTTTCCCATACGATGTCTGATTTCGACGTGCTGCTTATCTACGAACTTGTATTATCTCAATCTACATAATGGTCCTCGGTCTACGTGTATTGGACCTCCCGGGTCAAAAGTTATCATTTTTCCCTTTTAAGGGTAAAATCGTCATTTTATCCAAGTTGTCTACTATTCATCGATTAGTCCTTAATTACTTCTCGATAATCCATCATTATTCCTTAGTTAACCATAAATTCAGGACGGCTCTTTACAGTCTACCCTCCTAAAAATAATTTTGTCCCCGAAATTCCAATAGACTTAATCTGTACCAAAACTGCGGAAGTCCAATCCTGCCTCCAACTTGGGGCACACATAAGCGTCTCTATCCATTGTATGCACCAACATCAATGTCACTCGACGTTACAACAATCCAGTGGTGAATCCTGAAACTCAGCTCATCCTTTGTGACCGTATCTAAGAGTGACCTGTCGTCACGAAAAACCTCCAATGCTCAATCACAGGTCTCAAGCGAGACATCGACACTAGTTGATATCACCTGTCTCCTACGCAGGTGTACTCAGTGTGCATTCCAACAAGTCTTTCGTACCGTCCTGCTCAGCTGAAAATCTAGGCCGACAGTCTCCTTCAGCATTCAATCTATCGATTCTACTCAATATTTGATCTGCCAATCATGCTTATGATCCTGTTGTACCAAAGTGGCATCATATGTCATGTCTTACAAGACGGTTTCCCGACGTCCAACACACTCACGACACACCGTCGTGTCTAGCTGGTAACTCACGGCTCTATTGTGACTACCCGAGTCATTAACGACACACTCGACTCGCTATAGAGTCCCAATACCATATCTCGTGTCACTCAACGACCAACACCGTGATCACGACTCTTTTCGAGTCCTAAACTGTTATCTCACTCATCCTATCGATACACGCATGATGCATCTGGACCCCATCAAATACTTGCTCCAGCAAAGTTAACCACATATATAATCACTAGGGTTCCTTTGGCCCATCAGGGCCTTGAGCTCCATGCTCGCATACTCACCGAACCCTCTAAAACCACTCTGCACTAGTTCACAATATTTAATGTCTGGCCCTCGTACTCAATGTACCATCAACATCGGACCTTGTCCGATTACCATATTATTTCCATCTTGGACTCAATCTGATGATCATACCACATCAATAAGATGATCAACACTCAGTAATCTCGTTGTCCACCTTGAACTACTCACTAGTGCATTCACAACCCAAGAATCACCGAGACACTACTCAAGCCTTCTCAAGGACTGAACTCACGCAACGTCCGTCTATGTGTTAACATCCACATACCACAATGATCCCGGATCCAGTTCGTCTATCAGGTGACTAGCACACCAATCAAGATCCATCATGGAACTCTGTCTGTCGGATCTTATCCGTCTCTCCTAGGACCGTACATTATACTTATATCCTCTTGGTCACCCGACCAACTCCAGCCTATTATGTCTCATTGGAATATCGTTCAATAACATTCCCTAGTCGTCTAATACCAGCACAATCTCTATCCTCGACCAATTCATTCCATAGCCCAATCGATCCAAAACATATTGATGCATAAGCATCTCGATTATCTCGACCCACTATCATTGGTGATCCTTGATCGCCTCATTTCACAACCATCCACACGTACCTCGATTCAAAACTCCCAATCCTCAGTGGGTCCATACTAGCTCTCTCGGTCGACATCCCCCATAATGTGATCCATATCACCAGCACGGGTCCATCCAAATCTAGTGTGATGTGCGAGCACCAGGCACTGTCTGTTTCTCAAGTCATTCAAATATGGCTCCCAGCTTAGATGTCAAGTTCTTACACCCTCTCTGGACCTAAGAAAACTTAAGAAGTCTCCTCCTCCAACCAATATTATATGTTGATAGCTACTGTCATGTTCCTTTCATGATTGCAACACTCCTCTAATCAGTTCGACATTTACAAGCTTATACATCTATGAGTGATGAGAAGTTCACACTTCTAGGATAAGGATTCCTAGTTCTGCTCAATTTCCTCGTTCATCTATCTCATCATGACTATCTCCCGAAGTTCCATTGAACTTCAAGAAAGAACATTGATTTCTCATTAGTGACATTCCATGTCAACTGAATCACTATTCCACTAAATTCATGTTGTCTAGTCACAAGACTCCCAACGCTCTCAACTGTGTCGGTACCTTCCATCAATATGGTTGCAAATTGGGTTATATACCCAGGAAACTCCCTCTAGCTATGGCAACCATATAAACCTTCCGATGGCGCATCTGGAAACTCGACACAACCGAAGTCACTTCAAGCTCACTGAGCTAACTGGGGACATCATAATACGTGTCCCATATCCTTAACGACCCACGTATCATATCCTCTCAGCCTCCAAGATGTAACTCACTCGGACATCAATCTACGCATCCTAGAACAAATCTGCCTTTCCATCTTATCCAACCCGACAGTCTTGGTTCACCACCTACACCCAACATAGTACTGGTCGAAGTACTAGCTCATATGTCCTACTCTATAGGAGCAACTCCTGCACACAACACTCTTGCACACTTGTGAAGGTAAGACAAAACACCTGTCTCCAATCCAAGGATACCATTTAGTTGGATACTGACAACTCACTGAGCCACTAGGGATCCACTTTGTCTGTAATGATCAGTCCCGAATTCTGGGATTAGATTAATGAATAATGAAGGATTAGTGAGATCAATTGATGATTAGTTGAGCAAAATCAGACGGACGATGTAAAATGACCATTTTGCCCTTGGTCATGGGCAAAATGTTTACTTTTGGATCGGGAACTCAAACATGCAAGGACCGATGACCGTGACGTAGATCAGGAAGTCACGAGTCCGTAGACAGGCGGCACGTCGAAATCGAACGTCGGACAGAAAAATTATGATCACGAGATCGAAATCGGGGATTTATGGCTCGGAATTCGATTAAAATAATATTAAAATTTGATTGGGGGATTATTTAATTGTGGGGCCCTTGGATGAGTGACAAATGTCACTCATTCCATTGGTGGCTTCCCTAAAAAGTGGATCTAGCCTTAGATTGGGTGATTAATTAGGATTAAAATATTAATTAATTATTATAATATTATTTTCTAATTTCCTTCCATATTTCTTTCTCATTTCTAGCCATCCATTTCCCTAAGATCACTCATCCTCACCGTCCACTCCATCTCATCTGACCATCATCACCAAACCTCACCTTCCCTCTTCAACCCGTGCACATAATTCATCTTCTTCATTTTGTTCTTCTTAAAACCGAGAAACAAACACACATACCCCCTACCACCATACCTTCTCTGTGCTCGTGTGTGAGGCTAAAGGAATGAGTGTGTGATGTGAGAGGAAATGGTGTTCGGTGAGGGCCAACCGAAGGAATGAAAAACAGAGTGTGTGTGTGTGTGTGTGATCATGAACCCAACCTTCTCAAACCTCACCTATTGCTCGTGTTATAAGAAAGGAAGGGGAGGCTGAGGCGAGTTCAACGGTGGCCCATGATAGAGATGAGAGGTAAGAAACCGTGAGGACCAATTTTGATTCAAAAATGGCAGTTTGTGTTTTACGTACTGATGAGCGATCTGGTTACTTGGATGAGGTTCTGGAGGTTCAAGGGACGCTCACAGGTGTGATGGCACGGCTGGAGATGGCCGGAGACGGGAAGACACGACGGTGGAAGTTGGCCGTGAGTTTCTCGATCGAGAAGGTATGCTACGGACTTAGTTTTCTATTTTTAAAACCTTAGATTGACTAGAATTATGGGAACAAAGCTGTAGGGATTGGATTGGACTGAAAACAGGTCGAAAATGGCATTGAACCTTGAACATCGGTTCGGTTGGACTGGGTCGGTCTGAACCGGTCTGGACTAGGTTTATCGAGAGGACAGGGATGACATTGTTTGGCGCGTGGACTTCACGCGCAGCCCTTTAGGGCGGCGCGTGAGGGCGCGTGGAGGGTAGTTTGGGAATGTGTTCAACATGACTTTTAATCTATTCCATGTAATGAACATTTTGGGATTGGTTTCGTGTCGATCGGACATCGTATGGATATAGTTCGGGATGTCCAAAGGTTTCAGGTTTTAAAATGGTTAAAAATTCGAGAAAATTACGGGGCTTCAATGAGAGTTTAATAAGGTAGTTAGTAACCCTCTAGTATGATTTGGACAGGTTTGGGAGTCCCAATGACGGTGATTAGCCCGGGAAGGCTTACGTCACGCAAATCAAGGTGGCAGCGTAGGACGGTCTGTGAGTGGACCTTGATTTCTAAACTGTGATGCATGCATAATTTTTTTTTTTTATGTTTTATAGATATGATTTCTATCATGATGATTATGGATTGGTGAATTACATGATTTCACGTATTTCGAGGCGATTTAAGTATTTGCACGTGTACCAAGGATTATGGTTTTGCACTGATTATACGTGCTTATGGTTTTAATAATGGTTTAATGAAATGGTTTTGGATTTGAAAAGGTAAACTCGGGCACGAGACCCATTTGTTTTGGAAATCCTCGGACTTGAAGTCCAATTAGTTACGTTGTCGGGCCAGAGGCCCAATTGGTTCGTGAATTGGTTTCGGATTTGAAAATATGGAATTGTACATGAGATTCATTTGATTTATGAACTATCGGACTTCGAGTCCGTTTGATTTAACAAGGCACCGGGCCGGAGGCCCAGTTGGTTTACGAATCGGGCCGGAGGCCTTATTGGTTTTCGAAATTGGGCTTGAGGCCCAGTTGGTTTACGAAATCGGGCACGATGCCCAGTTGGTTTACGAATCAGGCTCGAGGCCCAGTTGATTTACGAATCGGGCTCGAGGCCCAATTGATTTTTGACTCAGGTTCAAAGCCCAGTTGGTTTACGAACCAGGCACGTGGCCCAGTTGGTTTAAGAAATCGGGCTTGAGACCCAGTTACGGTTTATATATGTGATTTCGGGTCGGAGATCCATAAATGGATTTCTGGTTTCATGATAGTTTATGGGGACCAGGCATGGATCTTTTTAAAGGTTTTGAGAATGATTTCGAAATGGTTTTTGTATACCATCCTTTATATATGGATTGTCTCCACCGAGGAGAGTTATTGGCCTGGGTGGACCCCGGAGTAGTCGCAGAGCACTAACTCAGTGGAGTCGCCCCGGTTGGGTACCTTACTCTCAAGAAGGCTTATGGATTATAAACCTCAGGGAGGGTCATTGATCTGCGGACATTGACCTGGGTGGACCCTGAGGAAACTTGGGATTTGAGACCTCGGGTAGCACGTGCGTAGCTTTGGAAACGGTGACAAAATTGGTTATATGATATTGGTGAACATGATTTCTGGGATTTGTGAAATTGTGTTTTGTGAATATTAAATGGATTTGGGCAATGACCCACATATTCGGGTTTACGGTTTTGGGCCGAGTTCCCACATATGGTTGAAATGAATTACGGATTTGTATAAATGGTTTTGGGTAGGGCCCGTATTACTTGGATTTATGGAACTTGGGCTGAGACCCTAATAATGGTTATTTGAATATGTGGTTTGATAAATGGTTTTCAAATGCATGCATGATTTTTAGTGAAAGGCATAAATGTCTTTATGAAATGTGTTTTTATGAACTCCTTGTTTTTCATCCACTGATAATTTTCGTTGTTTTTAATGCCCTTTAGGTTGATCACGGGTGCGGACTGTAGTAAAGACTGAGATATCACACTCCTACACCTGATCCTGGCGCGCTCTGGAAGCCGGTTGGTTTGATGGTTTTAAATTAACCCTTTTCTGACCCTTGGTGTTAGATGGGATCATGACACATCCCGTGTTAATCCCGGGGTGATTGGGATGGGTCGTGACAAGTGGTATTAGCACAGGTTTTCTCTTGTGATACGCGCAGGTCGAGGATGTGATGTCTCTATGGGCTGTAGTTCGTTATCAAAGTAATAGTTAGGATGCCGGTATGATAGTTAGTACGATTGAATCGTGAATAGTTTTGGTTCGGGATTTGATGCCTGAGTGTGCCTTAGTTCTGTCATGGTTTGGTAGTGTGGGACCCTACGGAGGGATGAACATAGTTGTACCTTAGAGTTTTGACCGTGGGAAGGTGATGTCGAGATCGTCTATTGTGATATTTCAGGATTGGATAGAACGATAGTGTGAAATTGTGACCATTAGATGGTTGGATCATGTTGAATTAGGAGTTATGCTGCTAGGAGTAGCCAGGTTTTTCGAACCCTAGCAGTGATTGATGATGTGAAGTATGTGAGTACTAAGGAGTTAGTTGATGATCTTATTGGGAACCCCATTTTAGTTGATGGTAGGATTGGATTTGACGTCCATACGATGTCAGGACTGCGGGGTCGGTCAGATTGTGGATTATACTACCTTCTGTAGTTGGGTTCAGAGGAACCCTAAGGTGTGATTGTGGAACCCTAAGGTATGATGTATGGTTCGGAAATGTGAGTCGGTGAGTGGTTTGACTTTGATGACTTTTCAGAATCGAGACCGCTGGTCGGTCATGTCATTTCAGCTTGGGGATAGGACTGCACTCTACAGTCGAAATTGCATTAATCAGTTGGACCTAGTTGGTTGTCGTACTACCCTAGTTGTAATGAATTATTGGTGCAGCTGAGGTCGGTGATGACCTGGTAGACGACACTGGTTGAGTCGAGTTAAGATTGGTTAGAGATTTGTTGGACAGGTTCCTAGGGTTGGTACTTGTCGATCAAATCCCAGAGTGGGGATACAGAGTAGTGGGTAATGGAAGTTGATTCCAGTAGGATGCGGAGTCTCAATAGCAATGTCTGGTGGTTGGGTCTGCACGAGTTCGTGGCAGACACTACTATTGAGAGTGATTACAGTTGTGGTTGTTGAGAATCGGGGGACGTTCAGGGAACATTTATTTTTCTTGTATGAGTTGTTAAGGTGATTGTACCCGGAGTGGTTGGGTACGAGGGAGGCAGGATTACTCCAACTTGAGCGTAGTTACGGGGTCGTTGCTCGGTATGATCATAGATCCAGGGTTGTCTTATTCACACACTGTGTGCTGATGCTAGTGCTGGTACTAGTGCTAGTGCTGGTGCTGGTGTCGGTGATTTTGATGACGATGAATCACAAGTCGGGATGTGACTCTGTCGAGATGGGCACATGTTCGGTATCTGTGTTCCGGCAGTGGATCTCGGATAGAGTTGGACTAGACGGGATCCAACAGGGATTGAGATGTGAGGATTGAGTAGTAATGGTCCATATCCTTTTGGATGTACATAAATGGTATAAGCTGATAGGCGAACTGAGTAGTGAATTACACTGGTTACGGACACGTGGTTGATGTTTGAGAGTGTTGGTTCCGACATGGTTGGAACTTTGGAATCGAAAGAGGTTGTGTTTGAGGCGACAAGGAGATTCCTTGATTCCGCGTTGGTAATTGGTATTTCAAAGTCCTTTAGGGTGACTTCTCAGGTTCTGCCATGGTAGATAATGTCTGTTGTCACCAGTACGTTGATTGTGTATTGGTGGGTGGACCCGTGATTTATTTTGGGTCATCAGGAGGAGTTGGGTATTTCCAAGTCCTTTAGAGTGACTTCTCAGGTTTCGCCATGGCAGATAATGTTTGTTGTCACCAGTACGTTGATCGTGTATTGGTGGGTAGACCTGCGATTTGTTTTGGGTCATCAGGAGGAGTTGGGTATTTCGAAATTAGGTGAACGAGATTTCTCATTTCAGCTTGGTGGCAGACGATGTTGGGTTTCATGGCGTGGTGAGTGCAACTAATTTTGTTTGCATTCATGTAGGATGAATTTTGATGTCACCATATTGGATCATCCTTGGTTTTCTCTAGGTGGGATGACGAGAATTAATATGAGGTAATTGGAGAGGACCCACAGTCTCGACGTGTCTCATCATTAGCTGATCTGTTTAGATGTGGGAACTGGTTGAGGAGTGATGTGAATGACGAAGGATTCAAAAGGGTGTAAGACCCTATGATCAGATTTAGGTGGATTGTTAGCTGAGGGAGCATGTGCAGATCTGGATCGCGATGAGAATCAGGATCGTGAGGTTGAGGATATAGGGTGTTGTGACGATCGAGGATCATGATATTAATGGTCAGGTGACATGGTGATGGATCTGGATCGTGATCTTGATGATCAGAATATGAGGAGAGTTTATTTATTTTGTCTTGGATATTTGAGGATGAAGACGATGGACTGAATTTCTTTTCGAGGTTAATCCCGTATGGGTATTAATAGAATGAGTAGGTGTCCGACGGGGTCGAATTTGGTCAGCGTTAGATGTGTGAATGATGAGATTGGCTTCCTTTCGAAGTCAATGGAATATGAGTCGGTAATCGAGTAAGCGGGTAACCGATAGGTTCAGAGTTGGTGTGTCTCGGTAGATGTGGGTAAGATTGATGCTCTTTTGGCATGAATGGGTATACCTTGGTAGGCATGAGTCGAATAGGTACATGTTGGATTACGTGATTAGGAGTAGACGTATTGATGCTGGTCGGGTGATCGTGGGACTCGAAATGGATGATGAGTTAGTGTATTTGATCTGTCTAGTACTGGATTAGACAAATGGACTCCAGAATTGAAACATGGTGGGCTACGATCTAGGTTGTAGGCTGGTTGGTGGCTGGATGTACGTACCCTGTACGTTGTTCGAGGAACGATACTGGATAGGCTTGTGGTGGCCGGTGGTGGTATATAGGATATACCAGGGGTACGTTGGTGAGCGTGTTGGTAGTCGACTTAGTCCCGATACCATTGGATTAGTTGAGGATGTGAACTGGACATTAAACATTGTGCACTGGGTCAGGGTGTTTCTAATGGGTCCAGTTACACATAGTTCAAGTGCTTTGTTGGTATACGTAAACTCAGGGTGAGTGAGTTGGTGGTTAGTGTAACCACAAGCGAGTATAATGTCAGTTTTGGCTAGTGACTGTCAAGTAGTGACAGTGTGGGAAGTGTCGGCATATCAGCAGGATTGTCGAGTGGTATCAACTCCGAACATGTGATCAATTTCACTCGATGTGGTCGGGTGTTGTCGATGTGACGTGAGTGTTAGTGGAACGTCTGGGTGCAGACAAGTTTTTGTGTTGGTTAGTGGGTGTACAAGTGTACATTTGGTGTGTGATCGATTTTGCTTCCCACGACGTGGTTGTGAAATCGGGATAGTTGAAATTTCGAGGACAAAATTATTTGGGGGGGGGGGGGGGGGAAGGTTTTAACGACCCGTCCCGAATTCCGGGATTAGATTAGTAACTAATGAAGGATTAGTGAGATCAGTCGGTGATTAGTTGAGCGAAATCGGACGGACGGTGTATAATGACCTTTTTGCCCCTAATCATGGGTAAAATATTGACTTTTGGCTCGGAAAGTCAAACGTGCGAGGACCGATGACCATGATGTAAATCAGGACATCACGAGTCCGTGGACAGGCGGCACATCGAAATCGAACGTCGGACGGAAATGTTATGGTCAAGGGATTGAAATCAGGGATTTGCGGCATGGGATTCGATTAAAATAATATTAAAATCTGATTGGTGGATTAATTAATTGTGGGGCCCTTGGATGAGGGACAAATGCCACTCATCCCATTGGTGGCTTCCCTAAAAAGTGGATCTAGCCTTGGATTGGGTGATTAATTAGGATTAAAATATTAATTAATTATTATAATATTATTTTGTATTTCCCTCCACATTTCTCTCTCATTTCCAGCCATCCATTTCCCTCAGATCATTCATCCTCACCGTCCACTCCATCTCATCTGACCATCATCACCAAACCTCACCTTCCCTCTTCAACACGTGCACATAATTCATATTCTTCATTCTGTTCTTAAAACTAAGATACAAACACACATACCCCCTACCACCATACCTTCTCTGTGCTCATGTGTGAGGCTAAAGGAACGAGTGTGTGATGTGAGAGGAAATGGTGTTCAGTGAGGGCCAACCGAAGGAATGAAAAACAGAGTGTGTGCGTGTGATCATGAACCCAACCCTCTCAAACCTCACATATTGCTCGTGTTATATGAATAAGAACAGAAGGGGAGGCTCAGACGAGTTCAACGGTGGCCACGACGCTGGCCCACAACGAAGATGAGAGGTAAGAAACCGGGAGGACCGATTTTGATTCAAAAATGGCAGTTTGTGTTTTACGTACTGATCATCGATCTGGTTACTTAGATGAGGTTCTAGAGTTTCAATGGAGGCTCCTAGGCGTGATGGCACGACTGGAGATGGTCGGAGACGGGAGGACACGACGGTGGAAGTTGGTCGTGAGTTCCTCGATCGGGAAGGTATGCTATGGACTTAGTTTTCTATTTTTGAAACCATAGATAGATTAGAATTATGGGGATGAAGCTATAGGGATTTGATTGGATTGAAAACAGGTCGAAAATGGATTTAAACCGGGAATGCCGGTTCAGTCGGACCTGGCCGATCTGAACCGGTCTGGACCGGGCTCATCGACAAGACAGGGATGACACTATTTGGCGCATGGGCTTCACCCGCAACCCCTTTGGGCAGCACGTGAGGGCACTTGGATGGTAGTTTGGGAAAGTGTTCAACATGACTTTTAATCTATTCGATGTAACGAACATTTTGGGACTGGTTTCATGTAGATTGGACATCGTTTCGATATAGTTCGGGATGTCCGAAGGTTTAGGATTGAGTTTAAAAATAGTTAAAAATTCGAGAAAATTACAGGGCTTTAATGAGAGGTTAATAAGGTAGTTAGTAACCCTCTAGTATGATTTGGAGAGGTTTGGGAGTGCCGGGTGACGGTGATTAGCCTGGGAAGGCTTATGGCATGCAAATCGAAGCGGCATCGTAGGATTGTCTGTGAGTGGACCTTGATTTCTAAACTGTGATGAATGCATAAATGTTTTATGTATTTATAGATATGATTTCTATCATGATGATTATGGATTGGTGAATTACATGATTTCACGTATTTCGAGTCAATTTACATATTTACACGTATATCGAGGATTATGGTTTTGCACTGATTATAAGTGGTTATGGTTTTGATAATGGTTTAGTGAAATGGTTTTGGATTTGAAAAGGTAAACTCGGGCATGAGACCCATTTGTTTTGGAAACCCCCGGACTTGAAGTCCAATTAGTTACGTTATCGAGCTAAAGGAAATATGGAATCGGGCATGAGACCCATTTGATTTACGAGCTATCGGACTTCAAGTCCATTTGATTTAATAAGGCATCAGGTTAGAGGCCCTGTTGGTTTACAAAATTGGGCTTGAGGCCCAGTTGGTTTACAAAATTGGGCTTGAAGCCCAGTTGGTTTACATAATCCGGCGTGAGGCCCAGTTGGTTTACATAATCGGGCGTGAGGCCCAGTTGGTTTACTAAATCGAGCACGAGGCTCAGTTGGTTTACGAATTGGGCTTGAGGCCCAGTTGATTTACGAATCAAGCTCGAGGCCCAGCTGATTTATGAATTGGGCACAAGGCCCAGTTAGTTTATGAAATCGGGTTTGAGGCCCAGTTACAGTTTATATATGTGATTTCGGGTCGGGAACCCATAAATGTATTTCTGGTTTCATGACGGTTTATGGGGACCGGGCATGGATCCTTTGAAAGATTTGAAAGGTTTTGAGAATGATTTCAAAATGGTTTTCGTATACCATCCTTTATATATAGATTGTCTCCTCCGGGAAGGGTCGTTGGTCTGGGTGGACCCCGAAGTAGTCACGGAGCACTAACTGAGTGGAGTCGGCCCCGTTGGGTACCTTACTCTCAGGAAGGCTTATGGATTATAACCCCCAGGGAGGGTCATTGATTTGCGTACATTGACTTAGGTGGACCCTGGGCAAACTTGGGATTTGAGACCCTAGGTAGCACGTGCGTAGCTTTGGAAACCGTGACAGGATTAGTTCTATGATAATGGTGAACATGATTTCTTGGATTTGTGAAATTGTGTTTTGTGAATATTAAATGGATTTGGGTAATGACCCACATATTCGGGGTTACGGTTTTGGGCTGAGTTCCCATATATGGTTGAAATGAATTTTGGATTTGTGTAAATGGTTTTGGGCAGGGTCCCGTATGACTTGGATTTACGGAACTTGGGCCGAGACACTAATAATGGTTATATGAATATGTGGTTTGATAAATGATTTTCGAATGCATGCATGGTTTTTATTGAAGGGCATAAATGTCTTTATGAAATGTGTTTTTATGAACACCTTGTTTTTCGTCCACTGATAGTTTTCGTTGTTTTTAATGCCCTTCAGGTTGATCACAGATGCGGACTGTAGCAGAGACCGAGACATCACACTCCTTCACCTGATTCTGGAGCGCTCTGGAAGCTAGTCGGGCTGAAGGTTTTAAATTATCCCTTGTCTGACACTTTGTGTCAGAGGGGATCATGACACATCTCATGTTAATTCCGGGGGATTGGGATGGGTCAGGACACTGTCCCGCTCTGTAATGACTGAAACTCACATATCTGCAACTCAAGGGCTCGAAGCTCGAGGAAACCCTCGTCCAAGCTCCTTAAGTACATGAATCCCCATGACGCCTCTGCGTCTTCCCTACCTACTCGATCTTTGTTGGAATTCCAAGCGGCTCATTTTTACCTGAGATTCTATCAACTCCTCTCAGTGGGGACGGTGTGGTATCTCGACACAATCACCACTGTGCTCATCATCTCCTATCACCGTGTCCATCATCATCTCCATCATCGTTTCCTCTGCATCAACTGTAGGAACCTCATTCTCGGCACCCGACACGGCTGTCGAATCCTCATCGTCGTCGTCATCACTGTGCCATGAGCGTACCAAGGTCGATAAGACTCATCTATGTCCATCGATAGCAATGTCTACCATGAACCTAGTGCGGCTGGGTTTGCACCACCTCATGTTATCATTGTTATATGTACCAAACGCTCTGCGAGTCCTGAGCATAACTCAACGTCTGTACCATCCACTCAATGCGTATAATCCACTAATCAGTCACCTCGTGATCCAAACCACAAGTACCACTCTCTTGGTAACTTGTCCAATTAATCTCAACTCAGGTCATCCATGACCTCGGCTGCTCACTGTAGCACATCTTTCATGACCAATCATTGGTCACGACTCCAAAAGTCGTCAGACTCAACCCTCCTTGAGGACTACTCAGCCTCCCTCGGGGTCGAACCACACTTAACCTTCCTATTCCTACCCTTACTATAAGGTTGATGACTGACTATTTTCACCGTAAAGACATCACATCCAGCACATGTGCAAATCTACAAGAGCAACTTAGTGCTCCAATGCCAAACAGACAGGACCTATTCCAATCCCCTTGGATTATCGTGGGATGTGCCTGTTCCCGTCTAACACCACATGTCAGACAAGGGATTAAACTGTAACCCGCTCGGGGTTATCTAGAGTACACAAGGATCTGTGGCTGCATGTGATGTCTTGATCTCTACTACAGCTCGCATCCGCGATCAACCTAATGGATATCAAAAATGTAAAAGCTGTGAGTGGATAAAAACAATAATTTTATTTGAAACAATTTATCGAAGACATTTATACCCTTCACGTAAAAGCATGCATACATCAGAAAACAAGTATGTCAAATACTTTCTCTAAAGCAAGTCGTATTGCTTTTAAAAAAAAAACACAGTGAAAAATGTTTCTCAATCAAAGCCATTTCCCTAGTAGGGACTCAGTCCAAATCAACAACATGTGGGATCTCAGCCCAAAACATAAACATGTGGGATCTCAGCCCAAAACATAAACATGTGGGATCTCAGCCCAAATAAAATCACGGTATCAAAATTCGAGTCCTTAAACTTCCAAGTCTTTACACTCAATATCACACCATCAGTCACGATTATAATCGAGCAACGCATGCTCATAAGCTCAAGGACTGCTCTGATCCTGAGCATGTTGCTGTGAACACATCACCGGCCAACAATCTCCAGCTCTTCGTGAACATATCATCAATCGATCTCATATTCCGCACTCCTGAGTCGAGGCTCCCTCGGCTACCGCCTCTCTCGGCTGATAGATAGCAGGTGCATCGTGACCTCAACGTACCTCGGAGGTGAACATATCTCCAAGGTGCTCTCTGGGGAAACATATTCACAACCGAAGGTCTTCTCATAAAATTCGATTCTTTAAACTCAAATTCATATCATTATATACATGGACACGAGCCCGGATATCATTAATAGGTCACAAGCCCGAAAACAGTATCTATCAACACTTCATAAACCTAGGATTCCTCGAATCCTATCAAATCCACAACTGGGTCTCATGCCGGATCATAACTCCAGGATTCATCGAATCCTATAAAATCCACAACTGAGTCTCATGCCCGAAATATCTTTCATAAATCCCATGACTAGTTCACAACCCGATATATCTCACGTTTGACTATACTCTAAGTCAAAATATAAATTAACTAGGTCATAGGCTTGAAAGATATTTCTAAATCCGAAAACCATTTCGTTATTCAAATCATTTTCCAAAACACCTTTGACTATCATCCAAGTCAAAGTCCATATCTAACTAGGACTCATGCTCGAATACCCATCTCACGCATCTCCGTGAAAGGAGCAACCTATCGAACTCCGAGAGGATTTGAGCTTTGAGGAACAACCAGTACAGATTTTGGACTGGAAGGACAAGGTACTACGGCAGAAGACTATCCCTCTCGTGAAAGTTCTGTGGAGAAATCAGAACGTGGAGGAAGCCACATGGGAGCCCGAGGCACAGATGCGGGAGCAGTTTCCTTATTTGTTTCCTTAAATTTCGGGACGAAATTTCTTAAGGGGGGGAGGTTGTAACACCCCGGAAATTCGAGGATTGTAATATTGTAAAATATTGAATGAAATGACATTTTTACCCTTGTGAATGGTAAGGTCAAATTGTTGACTTTTTGATTGGTGGGTCAAACGGACTTTGACCGATGACCGTGATGTAGTTCGGAACGTCACGAGTCCATAGACAGGTGGCACGTCCAATTCAGACGATTAGGGAAGAAGTTGTGACGTTCGGAAGTCCAGGGGCATTTTCATAATTTGGACGAAATAGGGGAAAAAGTTGACTTTTTGAAATACAATTGATTTTCACACGACTCGAAGACCGTTAGATAAGTCTCGATGCCCTGAGTACAACGACAAGCGGAACGATTCAAACGGACATCGAGTGACCAAGTTACGGGTCTAGAAAGTTGAAGGGTATTTTGGTAATTATTGAACTGAGGGCATTTTGGTCATTTTCACCACGGGTTACTGTAGCAGTCGTGGGAGACAAATTGCTGCACCACCGTGTGTGGTGGTTCTGCACAATCCATTGTTTAATCGTGTAGTGGACTGTCTCAGTGGGATTGTTTATGTATTTTGAGGGTATTGGAAACAAGGTTGTATAGCTTGGACTGAATGCAGAGCACGGGCTGGGTTTAAAAATTGGCTATGGTTTCTGTGTTGCGGGAAACAGTTTCCAGAGAGTATCAGACGGTTTCCCATGAGTTTCCGTCCATTTCGATCGATTAACTGAGTAGGGCTGGGAGTTAGAGAGAAACCGTGAGGAAACTATTTCGCATTTTTGGAGGGAAATTCAGAGTTTAATATCTGAGGAGTGTTGGACCAAACCAAGGATGGTTTGAGTCTTCTTGGAGTGACTGGAACTCAACCGTATCGAAATCGAAGGGAACTAGCCACGGTTGAGCTGGGACTGAGGCTACCGTTTTCAGGGAAGTTGCAAAACTTGGGACGACGACTTCCAGGTGAGTTCTTGTTTAATTGGTTGTGTTAGAGTGTTCATCTAGGTCCCCTTAAGCTCATGTCTGAGTTAATTTGGGATTGGGGCTAAGTTGGGTGAGTTGCAGACATCGACCCATTCGACTGTTCAAGCTTGGATTGATCGATTTAGGAACTGTCGAGGTTAACCAAGGTCACATAACTAAAATTAAATGGTTAGAGAAGATGTTAGGATAAAAAACGAAGGGAATCGAGTTAGAATTGAGGGTTAATTAACCGGGTCAAGCCACGGGTGGCAGACCCGTATTGTAGAGAAACGGGTGAAGGGGATGACACTGTAGCAGCTACAGTGTCAGGCGCGTGACTTTCACGTGCAACCACTTTGGGCGGCGCGTGAGGGCGCGTTGAGGCTTATCTCCGATCACGATCAACATGACTTTTTATCCTCTCATTATTCTGAACATTTTTAGTGAAATAACCATGTTGATTTGAGATAGTTAAGTGGGTCAGATTAGGGCCGGTTGTCTCGGGAAGCATGTTCGGACGGTTTCCTCGAGCCGGTTTCTATTTCAGACTTTTTTGATGAATGTTAAGGACCTATAGTGACCCTTGCATGTGATTTGGACATTTATGCATGTAAGTTTTTAAGGTTAAAATTGGAAATTTGGTTCGGGTGTCAGATGGGAGCAGCGCACGTCCCCTTGTTGTCCCCGGGGGATCGGGGCGGGTCCCTGTCATAACTGACCTGAACTTATGCCCTAATTAGTAAAGACCCTAGTTTGGAGGATTTTAATCACTACCTGCATTTTTCACTTAAACCCTTGTTTGTTGGTCACTCACTAGTTAAGCTATGGTGAATCTTATTTTTTGATTGAGTTGGTAATCCTTACTCGAGAGTTGGCCTAAGCATCTAGCCATCGGAAATGTTTGACTTGTATTTTAACCTTGAGTCATAGGACTTGACCTCCTCACTTGACTTTCCCCAGCAATTGAATGAGTTTTCTTCTAAATAATGTCTTTTCTATGATTCATTTCCCCGATTCCACTCGAATAGTTGAGTGATGTTCCTAACCCTTCGATGATCTCTCTACTTTTATGAGTCATAAGAACCGAATCTTGAACATTCTTAAACTGTATCGAACTTGGATATGAGATTTTGACCATTCGGGTTTTGTCGGAAGCTGTGAAAATTAAGATTTTCCCTATGGAGGGATCTTACTGCTAATGGGATTAAACGAGGATTTTGGTACGCTGACGATGGAAATCATCATTAAGTTACGAGGTAAAGACTCTGGTGTCTTTACATTACCCAATCCCTTTCGAATGTTTTACGGTTTTTTCAGTGACCTTTGATGGACGCTTTACATCAGTCTTGAACGTTTGGGTTAAGAGGAACCTTCGTGGAAATCGATACTTCCTTGTCGAAATGAGTATCTAGACTTGTTGACTATTAGGTGAAACTTGTAGAACCGTTAGCTATGAACTATTAACTAGAGACGTGTTATGTTATGCATCCTTATCCTGAGGATCAAATCGAATTAAACATTGTACTTGGTGTTTTTCGTAACCTTGTGTTGGACTATTAGATGGGAGAGATTATTTAGTGGAGTTAGTTATTTGTTGAATCTAAAGGATGGACATTTGGGCTACATTCCCATTTCCTAAATAACTAACAGTTAGATGAACTTTCTTGTTCCTAATCTCTACTTAGACCACTGTTTAGAATATTTTTGTACTGGGACATCATCCGAACCTTGGGGCCCATTCGAATTTTACTATCTCACTACCTTTAGTGCGCCTTAAACCTTAGACTGAGGGAATTGGTTTGTAGACCGTATTAGTTGTTGAGTGAGTGAAACCCTAGCTGGCTTTCATCATCGAAGTTGGTTTTTGCCATTAAGGAGTATTAGGAGGAATTGTGGGCATCTTGTCAGACTGAATGCCTGAAGTCATAAAGGTGATGCTAGTAATGATCACCTCATTGTGTTTGCCGTGACAGATTGGACGTAAAACATGAACACTTTTGTACGAGTTATCTTACGGAAGTGTTAGGAGCTCCTTAGCTTACTTGAATCTATTAGTGAATAAGACTTTATTTCTTGGGGGGGTTTTGGTATTCCTTCAGGAAAGTTTTGTCGTTAACTGAAGAACCTATACAAGAAATTTAGAGGGCTATTCAGGAAACATCTCATTTTTTGTATCTTTGAGGGATGTTGAATTTCTAGTTACAATCGAGGAGGTACACCAGTAGTTGTGGTTAGTTAACTGATGATTCACTCGGGTGAGGCACTGATCTGCTGGACCTTATGAGGAAGTTGACTTGTGGTTGTGATAACACGAACGTTTTCGGGTAACAGTTGGGAGTTGTACCCCCGGAGTGACCTTGACCAAATGTCAGGGATGGAATTTCCTTGAGGTTAGTAGAATGATACATCCAGTATCAAAAACTTGGATAAATAGATGTGAATCTTTCATTTTTACCCCTACTTGTGCATTTAAAATGCTGGGCTTGTGTTGGACTGTTTAATTATGCTGGGCCTTGAGAATTTCTGTTTTGGTTACCCAAGCCCAAACCACAAAGCTACAGGTTTATTTGGCCTTTAACTGAGGCCCAAGACCTATTCTAAATCATTAATATGGAATTGGCCTGTGAGGACCCGTGTCTTGGTGGCATGGTTAGCAATCCCACATCGCTCGAGGGATCTAGGGGATGTGCCTTATATGTGTGGGCGCACATCTATCCAACAAGAAGCTTTTTGGGAGCTCACTAGCTTTGGATTCCTAAGGAACTCCATAATTAAGCAAGTAGGGGCTGGTACAATCCTAGGATGGGTGACCTACTGGAAAGTTGCACGTGAGCTCCTGAGAACAAAACTGTGAGGGGTTGGGCCAAAGCGAACAATATGCTGTTGGAGAAGGTCGGGTCATGACAATTTGGTATCAGAGCCCAACCCATGTCGAAATTTAGTGTGCCAACGAGGACGCTGAGCCCCAAGGGGGTGGGTTGTGAGGACCTGTGCCTTGGTGGCATGGTTAGCATTCCCACATCGCCCGAGGGATCTGGGGGATGCGCCTTGTATGTGTGGGCGCGCATCTATCCAACAAGAGGCCTTTTGGGAGCCCACTGGCTTTTGGATTCCTAGGGAACTCCAAAGTTAACCAAGTAGGGGCTGGTGAAATCCCAAGATGGGTCAACCACTGGGAAGTTACACATGAGCTTCCGAGAACACAACTGTGAGGGCTAGACCCAAAGTGGACAACATCCTATTAGAGAAGGTCGGGTTGTGACATGGCGCACACCCAAAACAAGCTCTGATGACATCACCTTTGAAGAACCCCACATTTGACACACTGACTTTCCTCCCTCAAGCTTCACACTCAAAATAGACTAAAGGAGTGGATTTTCAGTGAGTATCCACCGAGATAGTGTCGACCACTATCAACCATTCCCTTCTCCCCCACTATCGGCACCCATAACTATTTTGTACACTTTTTGTCCCCATGCTCACCGCGATGAGACAACCACAAACCGCATTATCAATGCTTTTCAATTATCGTGATCGAGACTTGACGGAGCCGAGAGCCTCTTTATGGTTTTCCCAGTTTTCCTAGGTAAAGATTGAACTTGGTTGAACTTCATGGCTTATTTAAGTGCTACTTCTTCATTTAACGATGGTTACATGTTTAATTGCAAATTATTTTGTGGAAATCGAGGGAGGAGCTCGAGTTGCCATCAGACCCAATTCGTACCTAGTTGTTGACCTGTTAAGTTTAGGCCCGAACAAGGTCATTCCCGAACCCTTGATTTCATGTGCGACTTCATTTTGACTTGGAAGAGCTAATCATAGACTTGCATGTCATTTTTCGAGAAAGACGCGACATGGACGACCTCATCGAAAAACACGGACCTGCGACCTTCACGGTGAGCCATTGCATGAACTAGGTAGCTTCTCAACTCCTAAGTTTGATCATCAAACTCCCCTCTTCTTAATGATGCTACTTGTGATGTTGCTTGTTGCTTTCGTGGATGTTTAGCGGTGGCGGCCCTGACCAAAGTTGCTGGACCCCGAGATTTTTGACGGATTTTCGGCCACTTGAGGTATTATCTGTAACTACCCATCCCGAAAATTGGGATTATATTAGTGCTTAATGATGGATTAGTGAAGTTAATTGGTGATTAGTTGGGTAATATCGAACAGACGGTGCAAAATGACGGTTTTGCCCCTATAATGGGCAAAAAGGTTGACTTTTAGTTCGGATGGTCAAATGGACTTTGACCGATGACTGTGACATAATTCGGGATGTCATGAGTTCATAGACAGGTGACACGTCCGATTCCGACATTCGAGGAAAAAGTTATGATGTTGGGAAGTTTGAGGGTACTTTGGTAATTTGGTTGAAAAAGGGTAAATTGTTGACTTTTCTTATGACATGGATTTGTCACTTATTTCGAGGACCGTTAGGTAGGTCTCGATCCCCTGAGTACAACGACAGGCGGCACTTTTCCATTGGACGTGGGACGGTTTAGTTCTTGGTCTAAACGTACGAGGGGCAAAATGGTAATTTGTGCGATAAAAGGCATTTTGGTCAAATTGAGGTAGATTGGAACTTGTGGCTGTCTTCGGAATTGTGCCCACAAGATTGTGGACACCTAGCTTTTCTTGGATGGTGGTAAAACTTTCTCACTGCTTCAAATCGGTTTAAAACAAAATGTATGTGTGTGTGCACGCTGTAGAAACAAAAACAGAGGACCGTGAGGAACACTTGATCCCCTCACTCTCCACGGTGATCAGTTTCCCCTGAGTTGTGAACAAGAACGAGAGGTTAGAAGGTGAGAATTGTGGTGGTGATGCACGGTGAAGGTAGAACGAAGGTGAGCCGTGACTTCTGTTTTTAGCCCGATTATACTTGAGCTTGAATTAGTGGTTAATGAGCTAAGTGATTAGTGGGATGAGGTTCAGGAAGTACAAAGGAATGGATCGAGACTAGGTTCGAAGCCTGTAGTGGACGGTGGCTGAAGAACCCGAGAACGGGTAAGTTCAAACTCAACAATGGTGAAGCTTGATTTGTTGCTTGATGACTGGTTTGATTAATTGGATACGCTTCTGAAGGTGTCAAGGAGGTGATTGGAACTAGAACTAAGGATGGGAATGGCCGGAATGACGAGGATACAGAGGAGGGACTTTTTGGTTTTCATTTTCAACTTGGAAGGTACAATTCAGGCCCTCATTTCATGGTTTAGTTATCTAGATTAATCATTAAATAAGGGATGAAATTAATGGATGAAAAAGGAATGAAAATGGATCAAAATTGGATGGTTTAGGAGGTTGAACCTTGTAAGCCGATTCGGCTGGCTCGGGCCGGTTCGAACCGGTTCAGACCGGGTCTATCTCAAGGTAGGAGACGATGAACAGTGGGTGCGTGGCTCCCACGCACAGCCCCTTTGGGCCGCGCGTGTGGGCACGTGGCACCGATATGAAGGAAGGTTCCAACACGACTTTTAAAGCATTCGATGTAACAAACATTTTGACACTGGTTTCGAGTTTATCGGGCATCGTCTCGATGTGTTTTGGGATGTCCGAAGGTTTTAGAGCTCGTTTAAAAATAGTTAAAAATTTGGAAAAATTACGGGACTTTAGTAGAAGCTTAATGAAGTGGTTAGTGATCTTATTATGGGATTTGGACAGGTTCGGGCAAGCCGGTGATAGTGGATTAGCCGGGAAAGCGTAATTGCATGCGTATCGAGACGACGACGCTAATGGTCTATGAGTGGAATTTTCTTTCTAACTTATGATGCATGCATAAATGTTTTATATGTTTTCTATACGTGATTTCTATGGTTATGATAGGATCTTGATGATTTACGGTTTTGCACGTATTTCAGGATATTTACGAATTTGCACGTTTTACGAGATATGAATTTATGCTGTTATTTAATAATTATTTTGATACTATGATTTTGGGATTTGAAATATGATTTGATTTCCATGATTTATAATTGGATTTTGAAAAGAGATTTCGATAAATGTGATTTCGGAAATGATGATTCGGGATTTGGTTTTGAAACTTGAAAGTAGATTTCTGGGTTTGGGTTCCGAATGATTATTCTGGATGCCGGCTTACAGAATGATGATTTCGGATTCAGATTTGGAAATGGATTATGGATATGATTTCTAGATTCTGGATTTGGATTCGGGATGATGATTTCGGATTCGGCTTGGAATTCGAAATGGTGATTTCGAATTTGGATTTGGACATGGATTTGGAAATGGTTTTAAAATGGTTTTTGTCTTGGATTTGCTGGATCTGGTTATTGGGTTTAAAGACCCGGATATGATATGTGACAGGGGCGAGCCCAGATTGGGTTTAAAGACCCAGATTGAGTTTAAAGACTCGGGAGTTTAAAGACTCGGATATTGTGATTTCCCCCGTAGGCCTATTGAGTTTAAAGACTAGGATTATATTGAGGCCTGGATTGAGTTTAAAGACTCAGATTACTATTGACTTTAAAGACTCGGATAGATCCAACAGGTTCGATTGGGTGAAATGGATTTCAAATGTGTTTCGGATTTCGATGATAACTTGATAATGATGGTTTTCAATAATGGTTTTCCGATGATTTGGGCTATGACCCGGATGATATGGCTTTTGATAGTTTTGGGCTAAGGCCCGGGATTTAAGAAAAGGAAATGATTTCGGTTTACATAAATGGTTTTTATTATCTCGAAAATGAACTAGTTTGTGAATGCATGCCTTCGTCATCTGGGCGTCATAGTCTAGATGTCGGCCATCACGCCTTGATATATGTGCCCTAGGGAATTTCCGGGTCGGGGTGTGTCATAGCATATTTTAAATGCTTTCTTACTTGATATAGGTGGTGTTGGTGCAATTATGATATTTTTAATGATTTTTAATGATTTTATGGAATTATATGAAAAGCATGTTTTACGATATTTTTTTCATAAACAGTGGATTGGCTAATTGATGATTTTCGGGGATTAAATTGATGTCGAGAATACGTTTTATGAGATTGTGAATTGGTTTTTAAAAATAGATATATGTTGAAATAATTTGATTACGATTGTCAAACGATTACTTGATTATTTTTGAAAAAATATTAACTGTTTCTTATTCACGCTTTATGAAGTTTTGTTTAAGGGTTGTTTTGGGTATATTCCCGAATTTTAAAAAATGAATTTGAAGAATTAATATTTTTTATCAATATTTGTTTTCTCAATATGCGCGCATTGTTGAATTTATGGATATGTTCCTTTAGATGGGTGATTAACGCTAAGATGTTGTATGCTTGAGCAGGTTGTGAACAGTCTCAAATGTCGAGCTAAAGTTCCTTTCCCGAGGCTGCTATTGTGGTGGACAATTTCAGACATCGATCTAAGGCTCATTTCCTAGGATTGATATTGCGGTGACGACTCAGGCGTCGAGCTAAGGCTCCTTTCTTGAGTCGATAGTGGTTGGTTACTCTAAGACATCAGGTTGGGCCCCTTTCATGAGACTGGTATTATAGTAACGACTTAGACGTCGAGTAGGGCTCCTTTTCTAAGTCAGTTTTCACTCGGATTTCAAGCTGAGCCCCTTTCTCGAGTGGTCTGCCTACCGGAAAACCAGAGACAACCCGGACGTCGAGCTGGGCTCCTTTCTCGGGGGAATTATTTTCTGGATGATGTGTTGGTACTGTTTTTGGATTTGGCTCAGATGATTTTAATAGTGATGGCCTACGCGTAGTTTCGTTGTGTGATGTGGTTGGTACTTGAGATAGTAATTAGTTGAGCTTGGTTACAAATTGATAGAATATGAGTTATGCTTGGTATCTGAATATAACTCGAAGCGTGCCTAGTGTAAGGTTGCATATGTAAATCGGTTAAGCTTATATGGGATCCCGAAATTGCACATGTCTAAATGAAGTCATGATTTAGTGTGAAAAAAAAATCGGAAAGCGGATTAATTTTTTAGCAACTCAGTTGTCCAATTTGAGGATGGAAATAAGAGTGGTTTGTCCTTAAATTTCTAGGACGAAATTTTTTTACCTGGTGTAGGTTGTAATGACCCGAAAATTTAAGAAAAGTAGAAATAATGATTTTTCCCCTAGAAGTCAAATGTTGACCTTTTAATTTAGACATCTTCTAGACAATTTGAAAGAATCATTACAAAGGTCTTGGACTCTTGAGTTCATAAACAAGCAATATGTCGAGAATGGAGTTCAGATAAGTTCGATTTAAGTCTAAACAATGTAGGGGCATTTTAGTAATTTTGAACCATAAGTGTATTTTTGTCATTTTGCAAGAAGACCCTAGGGAATTCTAGAAGACTCTTGATTTTCCCTCCCTTATCCCTCTTTCCATCAACCTATAAGCCTATAAATATGTGTAGTGTAGGTGTAGGTAACTCGGTGGGTAGAGGTTGAGAAAAGGAAAAATGAGAAAACTCATGAACCAACCCATAAGCGAGAAACTAGAAAAGAAAGGGAGAACCAGGAGGAAGAAAGGAAGAAAGGAAGGGGAAGAGGAGAGAAGGAAGTGAGGAAAAACTAGAGAGAAAAGTTAACCCGTGAAAGCCCAAGGTGGGGTCGTGAAGTCTCAAACTCTTTCAAGGTTGCTGAACTCGAAAATAAGGAATCCAAAAGAATGGTAAAGTCCCACAGACTACTATAAGATAGAAAAGGAGAAGGTTGGACGCGAGGAAGCCATAGAAATGGTTGGAGAACTATGGCCGAAACCTTAAGAGGTTATACAATGAATCCAAGTATGTTTTTCTTCATTTTAAGGTTACAGAAATGTTCCTGGGATTAAAAACTTTAATATGATGTAAAGGATGTAAGCTTTCGACGTGAAATGAGTGAAATGTAATCGGGTCAACCCGTCAGGTCATATAACCCAAAAACTAGAAAATCGGGTCATCCGTAGGAGGTTACTGGTGACACGTGGCAGCCGTTCCGCTGACACGAAAGTTGTTGGTATTTAAATTTTGATATCATTTGTCCAAATGTTGATTTAATTGGATGACATTTGAATATATTTCCGAATTTAAAAAATATTATGTTTATGTTTACTAGTATAAGGAAATAAAGTATAAATTGAGGCTAATTTGATCATTAAGAAAAGCCCTTAAAACCAAATTAGTTTTACGAATGGAATTTACAAAGAAGTATATTTGATTATTAGGTAATTGGTTTTCTAATTATGAAATCATGATTATTAGGGGATCTTACATGAGTATTATTTGAACAATACTTGAGAAGTAAGAAATCAGTTCTATATATATGTTTATATATGCTTATTGATGAATTATTATAAAATAAGGAATGAATATTTGAGGATATGGTTAAAAGGTATATTTTATTATATTGTTGTGTTTGTTTAGTTAAAAACTTGACTATGGCTATATTTGAGTATTAATAACAATTAATTATAATAAAAGGGAATTTTTACGAAAATAATAAGAGAAGGTTTGGTTATAGGTATGGTGTTTATTAAGTGAATATGAAAATAACCCTATTTATAGTAATCGTCGTGTCGTCATGATATCTATTAATAATTAAGTTCATATTAAATGAAATCAGATCTTTCTACCACTTGTCGGGGTAAGTGAGTTGGAGGTGGGTGGTAACCCCGTGCAGATGGATTTAATTTGGTCAATTTGATATGATATGGACATGGATAAAATTGGTAATATTTCTTATCTGAGAAGAGTTGTCAGACGGGAGTAAGACCAACTCAGTTTTCAAGAAATTTAGGGACGGTTCCTATCACCTTGTGCTAGTTCACAACTTTCTGAAGCCTATGCTCTACGTGCTACCATGATTGCATTTGTAGATTTCGATTGCAAGAAAGTTATCCTTAAGACTGATTCGAAACTCCTAGTGCAATATGTTACTACTGGTTGTGGTGCGGAGGCCAACATTGAAAGAGTGGCACATGATATACTAGCTTTGCAGTCCCTCTTTGAAATGTTCATCTTAGGTACACCTCTCATAAACATAATGTTCCGGCCAACATTATAAGTGAGTTTGAGATAGTATGGCCTTGAGCCCCTCCTCGTTATTTAACATTTTAGCTAAGGATGTAAATATTTTATATTTGTCTCAATTAATGAAATATCTTTTTGTGCCAAAAAAATAATAATAGTAAAATAAATAAAATAGACCAATTAATTATTACCCTTGTATTTACTATAGTATGTTCGACAAGATCCTCCCTAAAAATGTTTTGATAATCGTGAAATGCCCTGCTCCCGTTCGATAGCTAAATCAAAGTTTCAAAAATACGCTTATACATTAATATACAATACGACACAAACTGTCAAACAAGGGATAACTAATTGTTCTTAACCATTAAGCTACTAAGATCAACCAGTCAACGGTATTATAGAGCATAGGTGACTATACAAAAAGTACCAAAATCCTATTCTGAAAAAGGCAACGAGTGCGTAGTGGTGATCTTTTGTCTCCGTCTCAAAACCAGCCCCTGTCTATAAGCAACAACCTAGAGGGAAATATAAAACTAGTAAAAGTGTGAATGGTCAAAAACAAACATTTGAAAATAAATTTCCGAGGAAAACAATCAATTATCCTCTAGTTATAAAACGTGCATGCATATAGTAAAATCGAACAACTGGATTTCAGATGAAATCAAATCGTAAGGCATGGATCCACAAAATCATAAAATATAGGATAAACTATATAAAAGTATCCAAACTGTTAGGTTGATTTCAATAAAGTACCCCAACTATAAAAAGTGGTTTTTTCATACCCAAATTATACCTTCGATTTCAAAATAGTACCTCTGTCACAAATTCCGTCCAAAACTTAGTCAATTTTCTACGTGGAAAATAGTAAACACCACTCAGCATCTGATGTGGCAAAATTTGAATGGGCATTTTGGGAAAAATAAAAAGCTTCAGTTTGAGCTCCTTCATTGTCAGATTATTCCCAAATCGATGAAGCCCTAATTTCGAATTTGAGAAATGGGCGTCATTCGTGAAACCCAGGAAATTCTTTGGTTCATTAAGGATCAGCATGCGACGAAAATTATACCGTCCTATCACGAAATCTCTAGGTCGCGAAACCCTGAGGAAGAAAGCCGTGAAACCCATAGGAAGAAGGAAGTTTGAGGTTGCGACTGAGGTTTTCCTTTTCGACTTTGAAATTGAAAGTGAAATGAAGGAGTGGCGTTTAAGGTCGCGAGGAAGAAGTTAACCAATTAACAATTCTAATTTTTTTTTGTTAAGTTGTACTTTAAGATAAAAAGATAGATGCTTTGATAGATTTTAGAAATACTTTTGTTTGTTTATTGATTGATGCCTAGTGGGGAACAAAAATAATATGGGAATGGCTGCATTTATGCTTTGTTGCTGGAATGTTATTGAAGTTGGTGGACCACATGTGTTTTGTTGCTTTATGTGCTTTCTAGTTGTATATTCATTTGTTGTAGAAAAATAGGTCTGATTTGGTATGTATGAAAGTAAACTAAAACCTAGGGTTGTTTATGAAGTTAGAGTTGTTTGTGGTCACTTTAGATTATTGCAAAATTGTAGCTAAATCGGGTTACTTCACATTAAAAATATTTTATGGTGGGAAGTTGGCAAAGGACAGGCATAAAGATGGCCAAGTAGACTACATTGATTATTGTGAGAAGAACATGATGTTCATGTTTGAAATTAACATAATAGTAAAGGCATTGGACTACCCATATGGCATTATCTTATACCAATACGAGATTGAGGAAGGCACATGTTGTAAAATATTGAACAACTCAGATGTGTTGAAAATGTGTGAGCTGGTTCCAAAGTGTGGAAGAGATTGAAATTTTTTTCACACATATTAATGTGGATAACCCTAGGATGTTTTTAAAAGCTGTTAAAAGAAGGAAAAGGTTAAAGGACACTTAAGAAGAAGGTATAGGGACCAAGAAATCAAGTGTTGTCATTAAGGAGTTAGCGAACAAGACTAAAGTGGTGGGGACTTAGACGGAAAAAAAAGTTCCCATACAACCATGTACGGGTAAAGCTTTAGTGGTTGTAGGAGGGGTGCCAACTCAAAGGCTAGAAATAGAAGCTGTCAAATGAGGTGAAGAGCCTGTGCAAAAAAAAAAAAAGACAAACGTAAGGGAAAACTACCTAATGAAGAAGATGAGATTGAAGATGGGATATGGATCGAGTTATCGAGTTGGAGGACTCTGAAGCATCAAAATGTTTTGGTTTTGTTGACAGTGGGGATGAGGCTATTCCTCGAAAGGAGAAAAGGTTGGATAGGAAGCTCCTAGAAGTTTGGGTGTAAGTAGCATCACACTTGTATGACTTTTTCACTGATATTAGGGCGGCTACAGAACCAGCTACACCTGAAGCCCTAGAGTCCTCAACAATTACAGAACCTGGGACCACAACTAATGCAAAACCTAGAACCACAATAGCTGAAGAATCTGGAACCACATCGGCTACAGAACCTGGAACCACAACAACTGTAGAACCTGGAACCACATCTACAAAACTTGGAATACTTCAGTAGTTGTACCACCAGATCATGCTACACCTTCAACATCTGTACTACAAGATCATGCTACCACTTTAGCAGCTACAACACCATATCATGTAGTTTCAGTTGATGATGAACTGTTGGTGGAAGAAATAGAGGATGAGCCGCTTAAATAGGGGGATTAGAAAGTATTAGACAATATACATCCAGTTGTTGATGGAGAGGAAGCTATTGTCAAATAGGGTATTTTCAAGAAGTTTATAGAGTCTAATCCACAAATCGATGCACTTAAGACAAGCTTGGATACGCGTATGATGTTTAGTGATTGGGTGACATTCAGGGAAGCAATTAGTGAATATTTCATATCAACTAGAGTAGGATGTCAAGTACAAAAGGAATACAAGGTTCAAACTGAAGTGTGCATGCAAATCAAAGGGTTGTAATTGTAAGAATCGTGTCCTGGAGGGAACGGTGAATGATCCCACATTCCTGCGGGGGGGAATGGTCTGGGGAGGGGAATGGTGGTGTGCCTTAAAGGTGTAAACACACATCTATCTAGCACGAGGCCTTTTTGGAGCTCAGTGGCTTTGGGTTCGATTGGAACTCCAAAGTTATGTGAGTTTAGGTTGGTGCAATTCCATGATGGGTGACCCCCTGGGAAGTTGCACCGTAAGCTCCCGAAAACAAAACCGTGAGGGTGAAGAGGCCCAAAGTGGACAATATTATGCTAGAGTCGGGTCCTGACCGAGGAGGGTTGGGTCTTGATAGAATGGTATTAGAGCCAGATCTCGACCAGGAAGTGTGCCAGCGAGGACGCTAGGCCCTAAGGGAGGTGGATTGTAAGACCCGTGTCTTAGAGGGAACGATGAATGATCCCATATTTCTACGAGGGGGGAATGGTCTGGGAAGGGAATGGTGGTGTGCCTTAAAGGTGTAGGCACACACCTATCTAGTACGAGGCCGTTTGGGAGCTCAATGGCTTTGGGTTCGATTAGAGCTTCAAAGTTAAGTGAGTTGAGGTTCATGCAATTCCATGATGGGTGACCCCCTCGGAAGTTACACCGTGGGCTCCTAAAAAAACTGTTAGGGCGAGGAGGGCCAAAGCGGACAATATTGTGCTAGAGTCGGGTCCTGGCCGAGGAGGGTCAGGGCCTAATAGTAACTGGGAAATATATGCATCTAGGGTGAGTGCTAGTGATAACACATTGGTTTTCAAGCACTACAATCCCACAAACATGCTCCATAGTCTTTGAAAATGGACAAGCCGCATCAACTTGGCTTTCTAAAACCTATCTGCAAAGAATTCAATCAAATCCTAAGATGCCCATATATGCAATTATGGATGGTGCCTCTGTAGAATTTTTAATTGGGAAAGTAAAAGGGTATGGAATTAATAAATGGTTCTCTATCAAAGCAATATGGTATGGGATTACTACGATGAGCTAAAGAGAACTAATCCTGGTACAACAACTTCTTTGTCTTGTGATTTTTTGAGTGGCGATCAGCTCTTTAAGAGGCTTTACATGTGTTTGGAGGCTTTCAAGAAGGGATTCAAGGAGAGTTGTAGGCCTTATATTGCGTGGATGGGTGTCATCTAAAGGGGATCTATGAGAAACAATTGTTGACAAAAATTAGAATAGATGCAAACAATTAGACATAGGTGATTGCAATGGCAGTGGTTGAAACAGAAACAAAGGATTCATGGACTTGGTTCTTGAAGTTGTTAATGGTGGACTTAGGGATACAAGACTGCTATGGATGGAGCTTCCTTACTAACAAGAAAAAGGGACTTGAAGCAGCCATTGAATCATTAATGCCTAGTGTTGAGCACAGGTTCTATTGTAGACACTTGTGGGACAACTACAACCAAACTTTCAAGGGTAAAGTGCTAAAGGACGCATTGTGGGATTATGCAAGAGCAACAACAATTTAGGGTTTCGAACAGTAGATGGACAAGCTCAAATCATTAGATGAGGGAGCTTGTAAAGTTTTGGTAGATAAACTAACACATTAGTGGTCTATGTCCCATTTTAAAATGTGGTTGAAGACATATATGTCACGACCCTACCCATATAGCATAATATTGTCCGCGTTGGGTCCAGCCTTCACGGTTTTGTTTCTGAGAACTTGCGCACAACTTTCCAGTAGGTCACCCATCCTTGGAATGCATCAGCCCAATCTTCCTTAACTTTGGAGTTCCCAAGTAATCCAAAGCCAGTGAGCTCCTAAAAGGCCTCATGCTAGATAAATAGTTACCCATACATATAAGGCACTTCACCTTTCCCTCCCGGAGCAATGTGGGATTGTTCACCATTCTTCCCAAGACACAGGTCTTACAACCAACCCACCTTAGGGCCCAGCATCCTCGCTGGCACATTTATGATCGAAGTCCATCTTTGATACCAATCTGTCACAACCCGACTCATCTAGCATGATATTGTCCACTTTAGGCCCAGCTCTCACGGTTTTGTTTCTGAGAACTCACGAAAAACTTCCCAGTAGATCACCCATCATGGGATTGCTTTAGCCCAATCTCGCTTAAATTTTGAGTTTCGATGGAATTCAAAGCCAATGAGCGCCCAAAAGACCTCACGCTAGATGAATACGTGCCCACGCATATAAGGCACTTCACCTTTCTCTCCCCGAGCGATATGAGATTGTTCACCGTTCATTCTAAGACACAGGTCTTACAAGACATGCTGCAAAACAACAATTGCGAGACACTCAACAACACAATAATGCCAGCTAGGGATAAACCAATCATCACTATGTTTGAGATGATTAGGTTTTTGTTGATAAAAAGGATTCAACAGTGAAGCGATAAGAAGGCAACTTAGCCTCATCATATATATCCAACTATATTCAACCACGTACAACTGTATTTAACCACATCCAACTGTATCCAATTGTATTCATCATATATATCTGGGTCAAGAATAGCGGGGATGAGCAGCCCCGTGTCTTTCTGGGGTCTCTATGATCGTTCTAGGTTCAACATAATGAAAGTTTGATTGTTGGGGTCATCATGGCAGGAAATGGAATCCATGGTCATGAGTTGAGGAATTGATGTCCTCAAATTTTACAGAAAAACGTACAGTTTGGTTCAGTCACGTAAAATGTACGTGCGAGTGGACGTTTAATTTTACTAAAATATTGTGCATGCATATTCAATTATTTTAAGTATGTTTTTATGTGTTCTTGGTGGTATATGAGTGATTAGACTTTGATATAAATTTCAATGATTTCATAAATATTTAATTATTATTTTATTACTCGTTTTATGAGACTTTTGTAAGTTATGTTTTTTGAATATCGTTTCGATTGTGGATTTGAGTTGAATGTCATTATGACATGTGAATTGGTAATATTGGTTTTTGGGTAGTTCCCACATGAATTATGAATGGTTGTCAAATATGTTTCGGGGCACGTTATACACGATGAATTGTTCAATGATGTTTTCTTGCTTGATAATGGATCTTGAGAATTGGTTTTTATACCCGAAATGACTTTCACATGTGGTTTTGGTGGTATTAGATTGATTGCTTTTTATGAATTTTAATGATTTTACAAACATCGTAACTACACATGTTTTGTGAGGAAATTGGGTTTATTGAGTTGGGGACTATTACTGAGTTTTGAAAAATTGGTTATTACTTTCTATGCCATATTTATCTGATTTTGATGACGATTGATGATTTAGGATTTAACACGATTTAATGGATTATTTAATGGTTAATTTTATGAGGTTTTAAACGTATTTTGTGAATCGGGATTCGGCCCGGGTTTTATCATTTGATCCAGATTTCTGAATTTGGTGTTGGATTTTGATTTGTTCGGGAATGACTTATGCGGGTTGTAAAGTATGTTTTCTCGATATTGATGATTGTTGAACGATTTTATAGTAAGTGTTTGAGACACATGTTTCGAGGAACTCGTATATGTGGTATATTTGATGTTTTTGTCTCTGAACTTGATTTCGAAATTGATGTGGGTTATGAGATTATCTTCCCTTGGTAATTAAGACGAGATTCTGGATATACATAAATGTGATGTGATTGTGTTGTGAATAACCCTCCTCGGGATGCTATTTTGGCTAACTAGTCTCAGACGTCGAGGTAAAACTCTTTTTCCCAAGACCGTTATTATGATGAGTAGTCTCGGACATTGAGGTAAAGCTCATTTTTGTGAGACAAGGGACGGCTTACGGACGTTGAGGTGAAGCTCCTTTACCTGGGTCGGTCCCCCCACGGACGTCGAGGTAAAATTTCCTTTCATCGAGTGCTCAGCCTACCGATAGTGTAGATGCAATATCATATGATGTGCTGATATGGCTTACAGTCCTCGAGGATGGGTTGATTGTAAGGTTATTGTAAGGACCCGTCCCGGAAGGTAGGATTAGTGAGGTGATTAGTGGTGGTTTAACTGGGTTAATCGGTAGTTAGTGGGTCACTTTTGGACCTTGGGCGCAGAATGATGATTTTGCCCCTAGGTTGGGCAAATTGTTGACTTTTAGTTTGGGTGGTCAACTGGGCATTGACAAATGACCGTGACGTAGTTCGGGACATCACGAGTCAGTAGACAGGTGGCACGACCGATTCCGACATCCGTGGAGGAAGTTATGATGTTTGGAAGGTTGAGGGCATTACCGTAATTTGAGTAAACGAAGGGGCAAAAGTTGACTTTTAGCACGAAAGGGTTTTTACACATAGACCTAGGACCGTTAGGTAGATCTCGTCGTCCTGAGTTCAACAACAGGCGGCATGCCTTCATCGGACATTGGACGGACGAGATACGGGTCTAGAACGGCGAAGGGCAAAATGGTAATTTGTACAAGTAGGGGCATTTTGGTCTTTTTGCACATTGGGATTTGTGAAAATGAGATGAGGACAAGTGTACAAGTGCAATTGGATATTTTGGAATTGGGCCATAGGATGGAGGACACGTGGGGTGTGTGTAGTGGGTTCTAGGGTGCACGGGCAAAATTAAAACTATGCAGAGTGTGTAAGTCGTGCTTTCGAAGAGGGAAAACAGAGACTGAAAGGCAGGGAGGAATTGATCGGTTTCTAGGCAAGAGTGTGAGTGTTGGTGACTCAGTGAGAGTGAGTAGAGAGGGGTTGTGAAGTTGGTGAGTGTCTAGGGAGGTTTGAAGGGTCGAGCGAGTGTGTGCGGTGAGTGGGAAAATGAGAGAACAGAGAGGGTGTTTGGTGGTGGTGCTGCCGTGTTTGATCAATCGAGACTGGTGATGGTGTCCAGTGGACGGAGGAGGACTAGAGGAGTCGCGTAGGCACGGCGGATCTCACGACGGCGGCCTGAGCACAGGTAATTTCCTCAACCTCTGTTGCTTGCTCTGTTTTGCCTTCCGGTTTCAAATGTTGAGTCGTGAAGTTAGGGGCTGAGTCGAGGTGTCTGGTAGGTTCTAATCGACTCCTTAGGTCCTTAGGAGCCTTTTGGTGTCGAAGCCGTGATGGGGGGTGGCACGGGGGGTCGGATTAAAGAACAGGGGTTTTTGTTGGTCACGGGTTCGAGTTGGGACGACGGTTTAGAGGTCGTGTCGTCGTGTTTGGTTGAGGGGAATGGATTGCTTAGGGTAGGACAAAGCTAGGGGTGGAAAATGGTGGACGGACGGTGGAGAACCTGCCACGCCGGTCCAGAAAAGTGCACGGTCTCGAGGTTGAAGATGAACAGTGAATGTGTGTAGGCGCGTGAGGACCACGTGCAACCACTTTGGGTGGCGCGTGAGGCCCACGCTCAGCCACTTTGGACGGTGCGTGGGGGAGCTTGGGGAGGATTCTGGCGAACCTTCCAACATTGTTTTTGGTCTAATCGATGTAACGAGTCTTTTGGGATAGGTTTTGGGACGATCGGACGTTGTTTCGGGTTGTTCTACGAGGTTGAAGGTTTAGGGTCTCGATTAGTTACGTTCGAAGTTTGGGAAAATTGGGAAAAATTAGGAGAACCTTAGAGGACGTGTTAGTGACGTATTTTGGTGACTTATAACAGGATCGGGAATCCCCGAGGAGGACGAGGAACGTACAGGACGTTTGAGACGCGAGTGACGTACCCGGTAACTGTGAGTGGACTTCTTCCTTATAACTGAGAATGCATAACTGCTTTTAATTACTTGATTTATGGTTTTATATGTGATTTCATGATTATGTGAATATGCTATAACTGTTTTATATACTTGCACATTTTTCGAGAAAATTACGTATTTGGCACGTTTTACAAGAAATGCTTGATTTCTGATTATGATGACATGGTTTTGGTATTTCAAACGATAAATGGTTTTCACGGAATATAAATGGAATTTGAGTCATGATTTGATGATCAAGGTTTTCAGTTTTGAAATCGGATTTCGGAAAGCGAAATTTGGTTTTAAAGTTGAAAAGTGGATTTCCGGATTTGGGTTCGAAATGACGGTTCTGGACGCCGAAAGGGCTTCAGACTAGTGATTACGGATTCGGGTTTGGATATGGCTTTAGAAACGGTTTTCAAACGATTTTGGATTGGATTTGCTAGATCTGGTTATTGGGTTTAAAGACCCGGATTATGATTGACAGGGGACGGGCCCGGATTGGGTTTAAAGACCCGGATTGAGTTTAAAGACCCGGATTGAGTTTAAAGACTCGTGAGTTTAAAGACTCGGATACACTGATATTTCCCTCGTAGGCCTTTTGAGTTTAAAGACTCTGGAGTTTAAAGACTTGGATTATATTGAGGCCTGGATTTAGTTTAAAGACTCGGGAGTTTAAAGACTCGGATAGATCCAGCAGGTTTGATCAGATGATTATATTGGTATTTTATGTTTTACTGTTAATGTGTTATAACGTTATCCTACCGTGTTTATGTTGCTGCGGTTTTCATGATGAACATAATGTGATTTATAACTCTTTTCAGAAATTGGGTTATGCATGCATGTTTTCAAAACGGAGGGCTAAACCCTGGTTTGTTTATGTAAATGGTTTTTAAAACTTTTATTCTTTATGGTCCACTCACACTTTCTGGTTTTTAATTGTCCTCCAGGTCGTGGAGCTAGCGCGGGGGTTGATGTTGAGGCAGTGTCAGAGGCATAGAGTATTCAAGCGTTTTCCCAGAGTGGTTTCAGTTTTTCGTTGTGCGTGTACTCTATGTGTAGCTTTGTTTTACTTTATTTGGTACTATGCTCTGTATAACATTTGACTCTGGGTTGTTCTTAAATTCTCCTTCGCCTGACAGTATAACTTGTAGTTTTTCGTGAGGTCGTTTCGGTTTTTTGTGTTGAGTTGTCAGACGGGAGCAGGGTTCACCTCGGTTATTGGGGTGATAATTAGGGTGGGTCCTGTCAATTGGTATCAGAGCATAGGTTTGTTGGTTTGTGTCTGTTGCGAGGTTGTGTTTAGGTTGTTTGACTGATTCTATGCCTCTTTCAGCGTGTGGTTGACTATGCCTCCGAGACGTGAACCCCATCCATGACCTGAAGACGTGGCGAGAGATACGGAAAATGCTACGATTGAGCAAGCCCAGCCGCTCGGGGCTACGACATTTAGTGGTGGGGCAGACCCTGAGGAAGCCCACCGTTGGATCACGAGACTTGATCGGATTTTCGCAGTGATGCGATGTCCACCGGAGGATCGATTGTTACTGGCTACCTTTTTACCGGATGGTGCGGTGTACAAGTGGTGGTATACCCTCGAGTTGTCTGGCTAGGACGTCCACACAGTGACCTGGGAGACGTTTAGGGAACTGTTTTTGGATCAGTATTACCCTCGTTCATTCCGTGATGCCAAGAAAGCTGAGTTTCTGCAACTCCAACAGGGGAGTATGAGTGTGGCTGAGTACGAACAGAAGTTTCAGATGTTGTCTCATTTTGCTCCTACGTTTGTGGCCACTGAAGCCGAGAAGTGTCGTAGGTTTGAGTTGGGCCTGCGAGGCGAGATACGAGCCATAGTGACGGCTGGATCGTTTGTGACCCTCCGAGAGTTGTCGGATGCTGCTGTGAGGGTAGAGGCTAGCTTGCCGGTACGACGCCGGGAGCCACCTTTTTCTGGAGCTTCGAGCCAGAGGACACCAAAGATGGCAACTACGGTGGAGCATCGTCGGCGGGCGATGATCGTTTTGGTAGACCTGGTAGTTTTCAGAGTTCGAATTTCCATGGACACCGAGTACAGCCGACTCCGCAAACCAGTGCGACGTCTGTAGCGTCCACCGGGAGACCGAGCGGTGGACCAGGTCGGGACGTTTGTTACTACTGTGGGGAGCGAGGTCATGTCCGACGTGATTGTCCGTTGTTACCACAGGAGGGTGGCGTAGGCCGAGGAAGGCGGAGCCAGGGCGGAGCACGGCATCAGCGTCAGGAATAGTAAGCACCAGAGGAGTGTTGGTGCCACTAGTAGTTTGAGAGGACGTGGTAGATCTTCAGGACCCCAGGCCCGAGTGTTTGCGATGACTCAGCAGGAGGCTCAGTCAGCACCCTGTGCAGTGACAGGTACTTTTACTATCCTTGGTCGTGTTGTGTACCTCTTTTTGTTGGATCCCGGGGTAGAGTTTAGGAGTTTTCCCTAGGTGACTTGAAGTGACGGAAGGACTTGGAAATGATTGACTGACTATAACTGATTGATATGAGGTTATTGAGAGAACCCACAATCTAGGAGTGCCTTTAGGACTTTGTTGATTTATTCCGACAAGGTGGTCGGAGCAGCAGTTAAGGGACGTGAAGGTAAGTCGGTCGGTAGGCTTTCCTTTTGGTTGAGCGGTCTACCTTCGATTAGTAGTTTTTGTCAACTAGGAGACCAGGAATCTGGTTTAGAACTTTGAGTTGGTTTCCAGAAGGTGCAGGTGGTTGTACGTGAGGATGTACTCTATGAACTTTATTGGGTACTCTAAATGAGGTATTTTAAAATACCTTTGTTTCTTTACGTTCGTAGAGTTTCCCTTGCGTATACCATGAAGTTCTAATCGTACTGAGAGAGGGTCAGAAGTGTTGAACTGGTCGTAGGAGTGTTGTGAAATACCCAAGGTAGAGTTGATAGGTTAGGACTTTTCCAGAGTAGTTGTTTTGGTGAGAGCTGCTTACCGGGTAAGAGACCTAGGAGTGGAGTACGAGTTGTGGAATTTCGGGGACCAAATTCTTTTAAGGAGGGTAGATTGTAAGGACCCGTCCTGGAAGGTAGGATTAGTGAGGTGATTAGTGATGGTTTAACTGGGTAAATCGGTAGTTAGTGGGTTACTATTGAACCTTGGGCGTAGAATGACGATTTTGCCCCTAGGTTGGGCAAATTGTTGACTTTTAGTTCGGGTGGTCAATTGGGCATTGACCAATGACCGTGGTGTAGTTCGGGACAACACGAGTCCGTAGACAGGTGGCACGCCCGATTCCGACATCCGAGGAGGAAGTTATGATGTTCGGAAGGTTGAGGGCACTATCGTAATTTGAGTAAATGAAGGAGTAAAAGTTGACTTTTAGAACGACAGGATTTTTACACGTAGACCTAGGACCGTTAGGTAGATCTCGTCGTCCTGAGTTCAACGACAGGCGGCATGCCTTCATCGGACATTGGACGGACGAGATACGGGTCTAGAACGGCGAAGGGCAAAATGGTAATTTGTACAAGTAGGGGCATTTTGGTCTTTTGCACATTGGGATTTGTGCAAATGAGATGAGGACAAGTGTATAGGTGCAATTGGATATTTTGGAATTGGGCCATGGGATGGAGGACAAGTGGGGTGTGTGTAGTGGGTTCTAGGGTGCACGGGCAAAATTAAAACTATGCAGAGTGTGTGAGTCATGCTTCCGAAGAGGGAAAACAGAGACTGAAAGGCAGGGAGGAATTGATCGGTTTCTGGGCAAGAGTGTGAGTGTTGGTGACTCAGTGAGAGTGAGTAGAGAGGGGTTGTGAAGTTGGTGAGTGTCTAGGGAGGTTTGAAGGGTCGAGCGAGTGTGTGCGGTGAGTGGGAAAACGAGAGAACAGAGAGGGTGTTTGGTGGTGGTGCTGCCGTGTTTGATCAATCGAGACTGGTGATGGTGTCCAGTGGACGGAGGAGGACTAGAGGAGTCGCGTAGGCACGGCGGATCTCACGACGGTGGCCTGAGCGCAGGTAATTTCCTCAACCTCTGTTGCTTGCTCTGTTTTGCCGTCCGGTTTCAAACGTTTAGTCGTGAAGTTAGGGTCTGAGTCGAGGTGTCTGGTAGGTTCTAATCGACTCCTTATGTCCTTAGGAACCTTTTGGTGTCGAAGCCATGATGGGGGGTGGCACAGGTGGTCGGATTGAAGAACAGGGGTTTTTGTTGGTCACGGGTTCGAGTTGGGATGACGGTTTAGAGGTCGTGTCGTCGTGTTTGGTTGAGGGGAATGGATTGCTTAGGGTAGGACGAAGCTAGGAGAGGAAAAAGGAAGGTAAATAGTGGACGGACGGTGGAGAACCGGCCACGCCGATCCAGAACAGTTTACGGTCTCGAGGTTGAAGATGAACAGTGACTGTGTGTAGGCACGTGATGCCCACGCGCAGCCACTTTGGGTGGCGCATGGGGGCACGTGGGGAGGATTCTACCGAACCTTCCAACATAGATTTTGGTCTAATCGATGTAACGAGTCTTTTGGGATAGGTTTCTGGATGATCGGATGTTGTTTCGGGTAGTTCTACGAGGTTGAAGGTTTAGTGTCTCGGTTAGTTACGTTCGAAGTTCGGGAAAATTGGGAAAAATTAGGAGAACCTTAGAGGACGTGTTAGTGACGTATTTTGGTGACTTGTAACAGGATCGGGAATCCCCGAGGAGGACGAGGAACGTACATGACGTTCGGGACGCGAGTGACGTACCCGGTAACTGTGAGTGGACTTCTTCCTTATAACTGAGCATGCATAACTGCTTTTAATTACTTGATTTATGGTTTTATATGTGATTTCATGATTATGTGAATACGCTATAACTGTTTTATATACTTGCACATTTTTGGAGAAAATTACGTATTTGGCACGTTTTACAAGAAAGGCTTGATTTCTGATTATGATGCCATGGTTTTGGGATTTCAAACGATAAATGGTTTTCACGGAGTATAACTGGAATTTGAGACATGATTTGATGATCAAGGTTTTCGGTTTTGAAATCGGATTTCGAAAAGCAGAATTTGGTTTTAAAGTTGAAAAGTGGATTTCCGGATTTGGGTTCGGAATGACGGTTCTGGAAGCCGAAAGGGCTTCAGACTAGTGATTTCGGATTCGGGTTTGGATATGGCTTTACAAACGGTTTTCAAACGATTTTGGATTGGATTTTCTGGATCTGGTTATTGGGTTTAACGACCCGGAGATTGACGGGGGAGGGGCTCGGATTGGGTTTAAAGACCCGGATTGAGTTTAAAGACTCGGGAGTTTAAAGACTCGGATATACTGATATTTCCCCTATAGGCCTATTGAGTTTAAAGACTCGGGAGTTTTAAAGACTCGGATTATATTGAGGCCTGGATTGAGTTTAAAGACTCGGGAGTTTAAAGACTCGGATAGATCCAGCAGGTTTGATCGGATGATTATATTGGTATTTTATGTTTTACTGTTAATGTGTTATAACGTTATCCTACCGTGTTTATGTTGCTGCAGTTTTCAGGATGAACATAATGTGATTTATAACTGTTTTCAGAAATTGGGTTATGCATGCATGTTTTCAAAATGGAGGGCTAAACCTTGGTTTGTTTATGTAAATGGGTTTTTAAACTTTTATTCTTTATGGTTCAGTCACACTTTCTGGTTTTTAATTGCCCTCCAGGTCGTGGAGCTAGCGCGGGGGATGACGTTGAGGCAGCGTCAGAGGCATAGAGTATTCGAGCGTTTTCCCGGAGTGGTTTCAGTTTTCCGTTGTGCGTGTACTCTGTGTGTAGCTTTGTTTTACTTTATTTGGTACTATACTCTGTATAACATTTGACTCTGGGTTGTTCTTAAATTCTCCTTCGCCTGACAGTATAATCGGGGTGGTAATCGGAGTGGGTCCTGTCAGTTATGGTTATGGTACTTGAGTATGGTTTTTATGACTGCTTTGATTTACGATGTCACTGGGTTTTACTATTATTACACGTATTTCTAGGTTATGTGTTTTATTGTTGTTACCATGAATTTTATAATTTTATTATGCATGCATACCTTTTATAAAAAGAAGGGTAAATAGTTCGTCTTCAAATAGTATGTTTTAAAAACTTTATTTTGTCTACTCACACAATTTTCGTGTTTTTTAAACCCTGCATGGCTGCTGCACGAGAATCGAGGCTGCTTAAGGAGCAGAGACATAAACTTATAGGTGTACAAGTATCCCTTGTCTGACAAGGTATGAGGGCATACTTGGTGCCTAGTCTACCTGTCGAATAGGAGCAGGACCCGAATTCGGTATATTAGGTGTTTTATGGGTTGGATTCTGTCAATTTCCCCCTAAACCACCAATTACCTTTCCTAGAAGCAATAAAACCAACATCCACGAAAAAATCATTACAAACATCAAACATCTTTGCCTCTTCGCACCAGTTTTAATCTTCTTCTTTTTTTTTCAAAATGATGATTTCATCACCTTTCATCTTCAGTTTTTTCAAGAGACCTTGAATTGGATCGAGAAACTTCTTATTGGAATTGGATCGAGAAACTTCTTATTCGACTTTGGGTCTCACTACTGAAAAAAATTGTAGCCACCAACTCCTCATCTTTTATGATTCCTCTGAGGCCTAATTTCAATAAAAAAAATTACAATTATTTACAAATTTAAACCTAATTACCAATTAAGATTAAAAAAGAAAATACCCCATAACCATCACAACCCCAGAATCTTCTCCCTAGATTGTCATCTGTCAGACTTGTCATCAACTTCGATTGTTTACTACAGTAACAAATGAGGGCTTCCACATCCATCTTACCTTTTTCCATTTCAAAGTTTTAACTTCAAATTTGTGCAGAGAAGAGGTTGAAGACGAAGACTTTAGCCGCTTGTGACGTTGTCGTTGGAGAAAGAAGATTTCAGTCGCTTATTCCTTTTCCATTCGATAAAGAAGATGAAGCCGCTTATGCCGTCGTCGTTGGAGGAAGCAGACGAAGCCAAGTGCCATCTACTTGGGAATTTTCTAAGGAAGAATGACGACTAAGAAGAAGCTCAAGCTGGAGGTTTTTATTATTACTAAAATTCCCATTTAAATTTTACCACATCAAATGCTGAGTGGCGTTCACTATTTTTTACGTACTTATTTAACTTAGTTTTGGACGAAATTTACAACGAAGGTACTATTTTGAAATCGAAAATATAGTTTGGATACAAAAATACAATTTTTATAGTTAGGTTACCTTTTGAAATCGAATCTATAGTTTGAGTACTTTTATGTTGTTTAAAACAAAAGCATGTGACCTAGTTTCTCTTGAAATCCCCATTTACAAAATCATGTGGTAAGATACAAACACAAACATTAGTGATCAAATATAACCAATTCTCAAATACTCTAGCACCAGTCACGTGTACAAGCTATGCTATGTGTTGATAAACTCGGGTTCCACACGAAGTTCTGCATCATTCGAGTACATGGAGTCTTATAATGTCCAAGTAACATCCCCATGATCAGACAACTTCCGAGTCGTATTTCCGGAATCTGTCTACATTTGGGCGATGCTATATCATGACATACCTGAGATCGAGTCTCCATAGGACTTTCTCACATCCAAGCAATGTCATACCGTGACTTCTCTAGGAGCAAGTTTCCAAGCCGACGTCCAGAGGGAATTATATCACACAAGGATGGTTAACCATGGAGAATAGTTATAAAAACCAAGAAAAAATTGCTTTTTTATAAATCCTTGACTCAAAACCAAGTCAAAACATTTCAAAGCAGGGATTGAGCCCAAAACACTGTTTCCACAAAACAATCTAAAAATTTGTGTTAAAAAACCAATCAAATATAGAATAAATATTTTAAATCCATTAAATCATCAAAACACATTTAGAATCATTTATTTGGCCTATTACAATCAAACCTATGCAATTAAATATTTAACTATGCATGCATCACAGTTTATAAAATAATGTCCACTCACAATCCGTTCAGGAAGCTCAATCCCGCGTTGTGTGCTCCTCTGACGTCCTTGGAGCTGTATAGCCTGTCAAAAATAACAATCAAAAGTCACTAACTTTTTACCAGACCTTGTATTCAAATCCCCAAAACCCTGAGATAACATACATGTCATAAACATGAAATCATCACTTTGGACACCCAAAAATAACTACAAACAATTTCCATTGACCTAAAACCGGTACCATTGGCTTTGTGTTGTCGAGAGCATGAAAAAAGTATTTTCGTGGACCATGGAATGGCCCCACGCACCACCCAGTGTCGCTGGAAGGCTGGCGACCTTCCTTACGCGCCTTTATGAGCTTCCCCACTCGCACATGCACGTGCCACGCCACATCAGCTGCAACATGGCCTGCCACTTGCTTGCCACTTGCCATACCAGGTCACTAAAGATGGTGATTGGTGCTACCATGCTCCACCGCCATTGTCGGAAAAACTCGCCAAAAAATTCCATTGTTTGCCGAAATTCAAACCTTCAAATCCAAAGTCCAAATTCAAAAGTAGTACCTATACAATCTAGAAAATCAATTGAAATCTCCACTCAAGTTCCTCCTCAGTTTTTTAGCTACTTGGGGTCTTTTTCATCGTGGGTTGTGAGGTTTTGCTCGTGTGGATGTGGAGAAGTTGCTGGTGAAGTTGTTTCGTGAGTTTTAGGTCCAATTCGCAAGGTTTGATTTTTGAGGATTTGGTTTTGTGTTTTCCCTTGTGCAATGATAAAGATGTTGAAGACGGGTGAACATATGGTGCAAGGCCATGGAGGAAAAGGAATTTTGAGATGGTGACACAAGTCACCATCTCAACTGGTAACTTAGTAAAGTTTGGCCAAAAAGACCAAAATACCCATACTCTCCAAATTACCAAAATGCCCTTGGTATTTTAGACCCTTAACTATCCCGTCTGAATTTCGATTTCGACGTGCCTCTTATCTATGGAATCAAAATTCTGAGATCTTTGAAACGGTCTTCGAGAAACATACAAAAATTTCACCGAATAAAAGTCAACTTTGGACCATAAGAGTAGAATCGTCAATTTACATTTAAAATTCCAGGAATTAAATTTCTCGAAGTTCCGAGTCGTTACAATGTTCAGAAACTAATTATAGTTTAATTCATTTTTAAAAAGTCAATAACGGAGTGTTTGAATGAAGAATCTTAAGATTACTAAGAACTTATCAAAAATACGGAATTGAAATTAATGAACATTAATTTTCCTAGAATTTGTGAAGTTTCTTGTTTGTGTAATATAAAAATAAAATGAAATTTAAATATCTCATATATTGTTCATTAATAAATGATAGTTATAAAGATGGAATTGTAAAATGACATTTTTACATGGAATTTAAACTTGGAATTTGTGACATCCAAATTCAAAAATTTTTTATTTCCTTAAAATTTTAAATTTCTATATTTATGCCTCCAAAAAAAAGAATTTCATCCAAACACAGCTAAATGAAGTAATGTACTTTACTATTCGGAAGACAATTGATGTTCCTCTGGCCACCTATCTCAGTTGCAGTTTGTTAGGCTACAAGTTGCGGACAGTTGTAGTTTCTCTGGCACCCGTCATGGCAATCTGTAACCGATTTCGAATCCATTGACTGAAACAGTTGCAGTTCTTCTGACCACCAGTTTCTAAACAATTGCAACCCCCATAATATGGTCATTGAATCAGGTAACTAGAATAGTTATAGTTCATCCAGCCACCATTCGTAGGATGATTGCAGTTCCTTCAGCCACCAATCGTATGGCGTTCATAGTTCCTCCGATCACCAGAATAGTTGGTTACCCTCTTCCATTTTGATTCATATGATGCTCGAACATATATTTGTTTTTAGTGCCTACTTATTTTCTATTAGTACATGGATTAATCGCGAGCCAAATTATCCGGTCGCTAGAAAATTGCAGTTACTCTGGCTGCTAGATAGGTGTAATTACTCCGGCCATCAAAATTCGGTCACCAATCCATGACAATCCAAACACAATTCACCAAAATGTGGTCACCGGTCGCGGGACAATTGCACATCCTCCGTCCAGTAGCATGATAATTTTTAGTGGAAGAAATGTAAGAAATATGAAATTATTATTTCCTAATTTAATTAGGAACTTAATACAAACCGAATATAAAAACTAGGAACTTAAGTAATAGTCTTATAAAAGTAAGTATGTAGTAAAAGCTAGAACTCTTAACAAAAGCAAACAAAATAGTAAAATTCTAAATAGGAACTATTTGTTAAGGAAAAATTACATAAAAATAACCAAATTATTCAGGTCATTTCAAATTTATACTCAAATTATGATAAATGGATCCTAGGTATCCAAATTATCAAAACATAACATCTAAATGTTTACCGTTAGCAATATGTTAAAAAATTATGTTAACTGCTCAAGTAATACTGGTGGGGACCCTTTTAGTGCTGACGTGGACATCATACTGACAAAAAAATAATAATAAATTGATATATTAAAAATAAGAGCAAATTACATTTTACTAACTTGTGGTTTATATTTTATAACAGATTCATACTTAAACTTTCAAATATTGCAATTACGTTCTTGGACTCTTCAAACCGTGACAAATTATGAAGGGCCACAAATGTTGAATGAAAAAAATGTAACTTGCACTAATTGATCATAATATACTGTTTAGTGCAAGTTCACAAATTATTAATTTTAAAGAAAATCTTTTTTTCCTTATAATAAAAGGAGAATAAAAAATAGTTAAGTCCAATCACACGTTTTATTTAATTTTTTTTACACAACATTTTAGGTGTTCAACCTGATCAAGTACTTGACAAACATGTATCAATTATTAATATCATTATCATCATCAACATCATTATTTATTTTCATTATATTTTAATCAATTATTGATATTTAAATTGATTATTATTTTATTATTTATTTTATTTTAATTAATTAATAATTTATTATTATTATTACTATTTGTTATTATTATTATTATTATTGATAACTCTTCATCCTACCACAATTTCAGGGTATTATTTTAGATGACGTGTACTATATAAGGATACTGTTTGCATCTAAAAAAATATCTTTTGGCCCAAAGCTGATGACTAAAGGGATTAAAGGCCAAACTTGTAAAGACTCAGCCCAAATGCCTACTTGGAACGTGCAGGAGAAGAAGTTGTAAAAAAAGAAGGATAGTTCTGACAAATGTGCGAAGAATTAGAAAGCAAAGGAGAAGTTTTAACTGAATAAATGGCAGCGTGGAACCCACCGAAGGTCCAACATGACAACTTGATCAACGTCTCCACCGCCTATATAAAAAAAAACCCTATTCTCAAAGGACAACCAATCAACTAATCAAAACCGTCAAATTGATCAAACTTAATCAATTAAAAAAAACAACTGCAAGCTTCAAAAGTTTCATTGTTTCAAAGGCTCGCCTCCTTAGCAAAACATGTTTCTTCGATCAAGATTTAGTTATTTCCTCAACCCCTCTCAAAGCTCTCATTCAAACAAACAATGCTCCTTCATTCTCGACTTGCAGTCCAAGCCTGCAATGGGGGCCCTCTTGACAGGACCCGCCACGATCCCCCTAGGACCACCCGGGGACGTGCCCTGCTCCCGTCTGACACCCGACCTCACAATACCAAAATTACCCTCAAAGGAACTCAAATGGATAAATATCCAAATTTAAGTCATACATATTATCCGAATACAAATAGTGTACCAAAATTACCCTTAAAGGAACTCAAATGCATAAATATCCAAATTTAAGTCATACATATTATCCGAATACAAATAGTGTCAGACAAGGGATAGTTTCCAAATACAGGTTAATGAGCACGACTTTAGACATTCTACGTGCCAACCTACCCAGCAGTAGGGTTCAGGTGCGCAATGTAAACATATGCCTCTTCCTCGGGATCCTCTTCTTCCTCGGTAGCACGGCCTAGAAGGGTCAGTAAAACAATAAGGGTGAGTGGGCCGAAACTCAAGTTTATAAAACAGTTCTCCATATAAAAAACATATAGTTTTTCCCCTCCGTTTTCGGAAATGCATGCATCAGTGTCAAAAGCCATAATAACATATCATATAAACATAAGCAGAATAATATAAACATAATCATAACCTCAGTCACTGCACTATACATCCCAACCCTGACATCCTAGATGTCTGACGTCCCAGACGTCCAATAAGGTCACAGTCCCAAGGCTAGGCGTGCCACCCGGGGTCTCAATCTCGAGTCCAAATCCCGAACCTAGTCCGGGTATGGCATCCTAGATGTCTGACGTCCTAGACGTCCAATAATAGCAATCTTGCTCCTGAGCCACTCTATAGTTCGGTCCTTCCGTAGAATGACCGCTCGTAGGCAATGCACCGTGACCACTCCGGGGTACCCACATCTGGAGGAGACAGTATCACTAGGGTAGATCTATACAGTGCAATACTAAAGATAATCATCGAAATCCATATACAAATATATGACTCAAAACAGTGCATAACTAACCAGACGGGTCTCATACCTAAACATCGTAATACGTGCCATAATCATAACTCAAGATAATTAAATGCTTTTTCTTGAATCACATATATATAATAGAAAAAAAAAACAGTTATGCATGCGGTTTAATGAAATCAAAGGCCCACTCACAGTACAATCCCGCTGTAAATTCGAGCGTATAACCCTGTCCAAGTGCTATTGCACAATTCCTGTCATGTCCAAAGCATACGTAAGGGTCACTATAAGTCCCTACTAAACAAACAAGAAACCCTAGACTGAAACCGGCCCGGGAAAGCCGTCCGAACACGCTTCCCAAGGCTTCAAACCCTAATTTGACCAACCTAACAATCTCTGATTGACACGAAACCACCGCCATTGGATTCGTATCGTCGAAACCTTGAAAATGTTACTGGTCCCACAAAATTTACTGTTCACACGCGCCCCCACGCTCTGGGTCAAAGGTCGGTCAACTCTGTTACAGTATATGCTAACGTCAGCATGACGTCACTGCTGATGTCAGCACTGACAGCGTCAGAGGACACGTGTCACATGCTCATTGGTCTATGGTCTAACAGTCTCTGACATGATGATGTCATCATGACATCACTGATGACGTCAGTATGATGACATCATCAGCTATAGTAACCCGGTCAACCCGATTTGCAAAAACTGGGTCGCCGTTGTGTAACGATCCGTCCCACAAATTAGGGTTAAGCCAGTGATTAAGATGGGATTAGTGTGCTTAATCGGGGGTTAGTTGGTCCCGATAAGGTTGTTAGGGTAGAATGACGATTTTGCCCCTAGTTCGGGCAAAATGTTGACTTTTAGTTTGGGCGGTTAATTGGACTTTGACCGATGACCGGGACGTAGTTTAGGACGTCATGAATCTATAGACATGTGGCACGCCCGATTCCGACATCCGAGGAGGAAGTTATGATGTTCGGAAGGTTGAGGGCATAACCGTAATTTGGTTAAAATAGGGGGGAAAAGTTGGCTTTTCGTACGATCGGATTTTGACACGTTGACCTAGGATCGTTAGATAGATCTCTTCATCCTGAGTTCGATGACAGACGGCACGTATTCATCGGACTTACGATGTGTGAGTTACGGGTCTAGACAGGTAGTGGCAAAATTGTAATTTTGACTTAAAAGGAGGGGCATTTTGGTCTTTGTGCTCTGGGATTTGTGCAGTAGAGAGGGACAAGTGGATGGCTGTGATTGGGCCATTTGTGTGAGTGAGAAGGGACAGGATTGTGACATGTGGCAAAGGGCTAGAGGGTTCCAGGAGTTGCACGGGTCCAATAATTTGGGGATTTTGGGCGGTGTACCGTGTGTGTTCTTCGACCCAGAGAGAAACAGAGGGAGAGAATTGAGAGAATTGGGACAGTGATTGTGTGAGTTTGTGTTAATTGGTGAGGGGGTGAGTGACCAGAGAGTGAGGGAGAGCTAGGGAGAAGGTTAGGAGGTGCGGTGGCTGTGTGTTTGGGAGTTGAGAGCCACGGGAAATCAGGGGGGGAAACATAGAGGAAGAGAGTGATTGTGGTGGTGGTGTGGCCGTGTGCGGTGCAAGTGGACTCGTGGTGGTGTAGTGAGGGGTGAGAGGAGTTGACTAGCCCAGCGGAGCTCGCGACGGTGACCGGAGGACAGGTAATTCCTCATCCCCATTTATTTGCTCTGTTTTGCCGATTAGGTTCAGACGCTAAGTCGTAGCTTTAGGGGTTGAATCGAGGAGTCTAGTGATGTCTAGGGGACTCAGTTGAGTCCTAGGCAGCTGCTCGTTGTGCTGCCGTGACGGGGAGTGCACGGTGGAGGCTAGTACGACGAAGAGTACTGGTGTGCTCTGTTTTGCCGTCGATTTTCAAATCGAAAGTCGTGGGTTTTGGGCGTGAGTCGACGGTCTTGGTGAGTTGGGTGAGGTTTAGGACGGTCCTAGGAAGAGTTTGGGTAGCCACCGTGTTGGGGGAAGACCTGGGTGGCCGGAGAAGGAAACAGGGGTTTATCAGGTTTTGGTTTCGAGCTTAAGTCGACGAGTTGTAGGTCTAGTCGAGGTTCTTGAGTAAGGGGAATGGGTAGATTAGGTCTGGACGATGCAGATGGTGAAGAAAGGAGTCGATTTGGTGGCGGTACGGTGGAGAACCACTCTCGCCGGTTCGGTTTGTAGGAACTGTGTCGAACCGGGTCGACCAGAGGTAGACAATGCACTGTAGCAGGCGCGTGAGGCCCACGCGCAGCCACTTTGGGCGGCGTGTGGGGGCGCGTGCGGCAGTGTTTGGGGAAAGTGTCAACATGGTTTTTGGTCTAGGTGTTGTGACGAGTCCGTTGGAATTGGTTTCGGGTTGTTCGAACGTCATTTGAGATTAGTTCAGCGAGGTTGAAGGTTTAGGGTTCCGGTTCGTTACGTTTAGGACCCGGGGATTTTCGGAGAAAATTAGGTGGACCTTCGTAGATGTGTTAGTAACGTGCTTTGGCGGTTGTTGACAGGATCGGGACTTCCCGAGGAAGCTGAGGAACGTACGAGAGGTGATTTCTGGATATGAAGCCATGGTTTCGGGATTTCAAATGTTAAATGGATTCTGAGATATGATTTGGTGATTAAAGAGATTTTCGGTTTGAAATTGGATTTCGGTAACGAGATTTGGTTTTAAAGTTGAAAAGTGGATTCCAGATTTGGGTTCGGAATGACGATTCGGGATGCCGGAAGGGCATCAGACCAGTGATTTCGGATTCGAGTTTGGATATGGATTTAGAATGGTTTTCAAATGGTTTTGGATTGGATTTGCTGGATCTGGTTATTGGGTTTAAAGACCCGGATATTGATTGACAGGGGACGGGCCCGAATTGGGTTTAAAGACCCGGATTGAGTTTAAAGACTCGGGAGTTTAAAGACTCGGATATATTGATATTTCCCCCGTAGGCCTGTTGAGTTTAAAGACTTGGGAGTTTAAAGACTCGGATATTATTGAGGCCTAGATTGAGTTTAAAGACTCGGATATAAGGTTTTATGATGCTTATGATATGATTTCTATAACCGTTTTTATAGTATTTCTGTTTCTTATGATGCTTTTATGGTGATTGGTTTATAACTGTTTTAATAACTGAGTTATGCATGTAGTTTCAAAACGGAGTGCTTAAACCTGGTTTTCTTTTAAAATGGTTTTGGAAACTTTTCTTTTATTCTGGTCCGCTCACACCTTCTGTTTTAAATTTCCCTCCAGGTCGTGGAGCTAGAACGGGGTTTCGGCGTCGAGGCAGCGTCTGAGGCATAAAAGTCACGAGAGCGACCCCAGAGTGTTGTGAAGTTTTCCGTGTGCGTGTTTAGTTATCGGTTTTCTTTTTCTTTGTATATTTAGAACTATGCTCTGTAAACTTTTAACTTCGGGATGTTTATAGTTTCTCCTGCGTCTGACTGTGTAGTTGACTGTTTATCGTGAGTTTACTTTGGTTTTAGTATCGGGTTGTCAGGCGGGAGCAGGATTTACCTCGGGTTTCGGGGTGAAACCGGGGTAGGTCCTGACACGTTGACCCACAGCTTGACCCGATCACAGATCATGTTTCCGGCCACCATTTTCGATCAAACTTGGCCCTATAGAATCGTTAGAACCCCCTCTACAGTTCTGTGAATTCAAAACCAGTTTTTAGGTTGAAGAAGATACTTGAAAATCAAAGGGAAAACTGGCTGCAGGCTCTGGTCGTCTTCTCTAGCGAGTCACCTTGATTCCAGCCACGAACTTTGGTCCAAACTGGTCGTCTGAGTCCCTAAAACATGTCTAAGAGAGGAACAATGAAACCTAACGTCAAAACTAGCCATTTCGAAATAGGGAAGAAAGTTGGACCTTTCGGGTTTTCTGACTTACCGTCGCCGTGTCGCCACCGTACGTCGTCCTGTACTCTCCTCAGTCCTCTTACCGCTAAGGGTGGCAATTTTTGACACGACCCGATACACGACTCGAAACCCGCACGAAATTTATGCGGGTCAACCCGCACGATTAAAATTTCGGGTCATTTTCGAGTCAACCCGTTATGACCCGTTTATTAAACGGGTGGGTTTCGGGTCAACCTGTTAACCCGTTTAATAACCTGTTAACCCGTTTAATAAATGGGTAGATTTCGGGTTAACAGGTTAACCCGTATATTGGCTTATATATTGACCCATTTAATAAACGTGTCATTACTAACCCATATATCTACCCATTTACTACCTAAATATCTATTAAATTTTATAATTTAAATAGGTTAAACATGTTAAACGGGTTAAACGGGTCAAACGGGTCATAGGTTAATTGGGTTTTGAGTATAACCTGTTTATTAAATGGGTTAAACGGGTTAAACGGGTTACACGGGTCATTAACAGGTCGGGTTCAGGTTGGACATTCTTGACACGATTATTAAACGGGTCGGATTCGGGTTGGGCATAAATGGGTAAAACAGAATTCATGACACGACACGAACCCGACACGACACGACCCATTGCCACCCCTACTTACCGCCCTAGTTCACCTAACCCTACGTTGGTTCGAGCCCTGGTGTGGAGGTTTGGAAGGTTGGATGCTTGGAGGTTGGTTTGTTTCCTTTCGGGTCTGGGGGGTTTCGAGTCGTGCAGGCCAGGCTGTGGTGGTGGTGGCCGGTGTCTGGTGGTGGCTGGTGGTAGTCTGGTGGTGGAGCAAGGCAGAGGGTGGCCTGGATGTGTGTTTGTTCTTCCTAAGTCATGTTCATGGCTTGAGAGAAAATTAAAGTGAGAGAGAGTTGTCAGATGGATTAAAAAGAGAGAAGGAAAAGAATTGAACGGTCCAGATGAGCCCTAGGCTGAGATGAATGCCTAGAAATTGTTTAGGGAAAAAGAATTGTTTAAAAATGTAGCCAATAGGGATAAGATCCAGAATTTGGGGAAAAGGGGTATGTGGGATGAGTGACACTTGTCACTCATCCAAGGGTCTAGATTGATTTGATTTTTAAATCAGATCCTAATATTATAATATTATTTTAATTCAAACATCGGTTCATTCGGTTAATTGATTTTACTTCTGTGATCATAACTTTTTTGTCGTACGTCCGTTTTCGACGTGCCGCCTGCCTACGAACTTGTGACGTCCTAATCTACGTCACGATCATGGGTCAAAGTCCTAAATATTCCCCGGGGCAAAAGTCAACTTTTTCCCCCCCTTAAGGGCAAAATGGTCATTTTACAATAAAATAGTATTTACGAAAGTTCGGGTCGTTACAATCTACCCACCTTACAAAAATTTCGTCCTCGAAATTTACTAAAATAAAAAGGGGTACTATTCCCTCATTAAGTCTTCAGGTTCCCACGTGGCTTCCTCGACGTCATGGTTCCTCCACAGTACTTTCACCAATCGAATCGTCTTGTTTCTCAAAACCTTATTCTTCTGATCCAGAATCTGCACTGGTTTCTCTTCAAAACTCAGATCAGTCATCAATTCCAATGGTTGCTCCGGCAAAGCATGTGAATCGTCACGTAGGTACTTCCGTAGCATGGACACATGGAAAACATGGTGCACTCTGGAAAGTTCTGGAGGTAATGTCAACCGGTATGCCACGAGTCCAATCCTTTCTATGATCTCGTATGGTCCAAAATAACACGGACTCAACTTCCCATGTCGGCCAAAACGGACAATCCCTTTCCATGGTAATAACTTTAGGAACACAAAATCTCTGACCTCAAATTCCAAGTCTCGAATTCGTCAATCAGCATAGCTCTTTTGGCGATCTTGCACTGCCTTTAATCTTTCCTTGATGATTTGGACCGTTTCCTGGGTCATGTCCATCAAATCCGGCCCTATTACCGCTCGCTCTCCTACCTCCATCCCGCATATAGGTTTCCTGCATTGCCGACCATACAGTGCCTCGTAAGGTGCCATCCCAATACTTGCCTGATAACTGTTGTTCTATGCGAACTCCATCAAAGGCAAATGAGTATCCCATGAATCCTGAAACTGTAGTACACAAGACCTCATCATGTCCTTCAGGGTCTGAATAGTCCTCTCTGACTATCCATCAGTCTGTGGATGGAAAGCTGTACTGAAATGTAAGTTTGTACCCAAAGTGTTCTGTAAACTCCGCCAGAACCTGGAAGTGAAACGCGGATCTCGATCAGACACTATCAACTCCGGCGTACCATGAAGTCGAATGATCTCATTCACAAACAGTTGAGCCAGTCAGTTTGGCTTATATGTCTCCTGTATCGGCAAGAAATGAGCTGATTTGGTTAATCGGTCTACGATCACCCAAACTCCATCGAATCCACTCTGATTCCTCGACAACTTAAAGACAAAATCCATGGTAATGTGATCCCACATCCATTCGGGAATCAGAAGTGGTTGCATAGCCCCATACGGTCTCTGCCGCTCTGCCTTGACCTGCTGACAGGTCAAACATCTGCTCACAAACTCTGCAATATCCTTTTTCATTCCTGCCCACCAATAATGGTTTCGGAGGGTACGGTACGTCTTTGTACCTCCTGGATGCATAGCATAAGCCGAACCGTGGGCTTCCTCAAGAATTTCTGCCCGTAACTCTGCCACTGCAGGAACACACAAACGACCCAGTTTCACCAAAGCTCCATCTCCTCGGAGGGTAAAGTCCTGCCTCTCATCCGCTTCGACCTCGATCTTGTAAATACAAAGTGTCGGATCCTGAAGTTGTGCCTCGATAATCCGATCGACTAGGACAGGTCGTACATGAAAACTGGATAACAAAACTCCTTGCTCATCCATCCCTAGCATAACTCCAGCCCTACAGAGTTCCACTAGCAAAGGAAGATGCACCATCATCATGTGTGCAACCGATTCTGCTGACTTTCTGCTAAGTGCATCCGCCAAAACATTCACCTTTCCTAGATGATACTCAATTGTACAATCGTAATCCTTGGTTAGTTCCAACCACCGTCGCTGCCTCACGTTCAGCTCATTTTGAGTGAACAAATGCTTTAGACTCTGATGATCGGTGAATATCCTGCAAGTCACCCCGTACAGATAATGTCTCCAGATTTTTAAAGTATGAACCACCTCTGCCAACTCCAGATCGTGCGTATGATAATTCAATTCATGTGTCTTTAGTTGCCTCGATGCATAAGCGATAACTCTGCCATTCTGCATCAGCACGCAACCCAAACCCTATAATGATGCGTCACTGTAGACTTCGAACTCTCCACTGTTATCAGGTAAGGCAAGAACAGGTGCGGTAGTTAACCAACTTTTTAATTCCTGATAACTCTGCTCGCACCGTTCGTCCCTAACAAACTTTACTCCTTTCCTGGTCAAACGAGTCAACGATGCGGCGATACTAAAGAAGCCCTCAACAAATCTCATGTAGTATCCTACCAAACCAACGAAACTCCGTACCTCAGTTACGGTTTTCGGTCTAGCCAAATTTGTAACAGCTTCGGTCTTCTGGGGATCCACACTAATTCCGTCTGCTGATACCACATGTCCCAAAAAACCAATGTTGTTTAGCCAAAACTGGCACTTACTCAGCTTGGCGTATAATTGTTTCTGCCTCAGCTTCCCTAACACCAACCGTAGGTGTTTCTCATGGGCCCTAGCACTCCTCGAGTACACTAGGATGTCATCAATGAACACGATCACAAATTTATCCAAATAAGATTGAAAGACTCTATTCATCAAGTCCATGAATGCTGCTGGAGCATTCGTCAAGCCGAAAGGCATCACTAGGAACTCATAATGTCTGTATCTGGTCTGAAACGATGTCTTTGGAACATCCTCCTCAGCAATCTTCAACTGGTGATAACCATATCGTAAATTAATCTTTGAGAAGTACCATGCTCCCCGCAGTTGATCGAATAGATCATCAATCCTGGGTAAGGGGTACTGATTCCTTACTGTGACCTTGTTGAGCTGACGATAGTCCACACACAATCGGAGGCTCCCCTCCTTCTTTTTCACAAATAACATTGATGCTCCCCACGGTGATGTACTTGGTCAGATGAATCCCAAATCCACCAACTCCTGTAATTGGATTTTCAGCTCCCTCAACTCAGCCGGTGCCATTCGATACGGTACCTGTGATATAGGTCGTGTACCGGGGAGTAGTTCGATTGTGAACTCAATCTCCCGATGTGGTGGTAATCCAGGAAAATCTTTCGGGAACACATCTGGAAACTCTCGCACCATAGGCATATCATCGGCACTCGGAGCGTCAATTTGCGTCGTCACAACATGCACCAGATAACCCTGGCATCCTTTCCGTAGAAGCTTAGTAGCGGCAAGCGAAGAAATTAGTTCAGGTAGCGGACCTTCGCGCTCTCGCTGAAAAGTAACCTCCGGCAAACCCGGACTCCGCAGAGTCACTCGCCTACTACAACAATCAATGAGCGAACCGTGCTCCGTCATCCAATCCATTCCCAAGATAACATCAAAGTCATGAATATCCATAAGGATTAGATCGGCTAGTAAATCCACATCCTTCACTCTTACCGGGCACGTCCGAATCACCTGATTCACTATGTACACAACTTCCAGCGGTGTACCAATACCCATCTCACTATCCAAGGCTGACACCTCACAATCTAACATACCTGCATAACTCCTCGAAATAAAGGAATGGGTAGCCCCATCATCCATTAACACACGTACAACAAGATTTGAGATATGAAGAGTACCTGTAACGACATCGGGTGTCGTCCTGGCTTGCTGCTCTGTGACTGCAAATACACGAGCTCGTGGTCTGGTAGCCTGTCTGAGCCCACGTGCTCCACGATTCTCACTACGGGCTCCGCTCTGCCCCTAGCCTCCGACAGTGTTGGAAGCCGAACTCTACACTTCACTGGTGCCTCCTGTATCGTTGACCCTGCTCAAAGCTGGGCACTCCCGAGCATAGTGGCTTGAACCTCCACATGCAAAGCAAATGAGTACACCTAGTCTGTCAGCAGACCCACCGGATGCACCACTCCATGACATGCGATGACTAGAACCAGATCTCTGGGAACTCCCAAAGTAACCATACCCTCCTCGGCCGCGCGAGAACGATGATGTTCCACTATTGTGTCCTCCCTTCGATCCTCGACAGCTCACTGGTCCAAGATACAGACGATCCCCGCGTCGTCCCTCTCCAGATGACTATCGTGCCCGGTGTGTCGCCAGACCTTGACAGGACCCATCCCAATCCCCCCGGGATTAGTGCGGGATGACCCTGCTCCCGTCTGACACGGAGTGTCAGACAAGGGATATTTCCGACCTTTGCCCTCTCGGGCTATCAGAGTACGCCAGGATCCGGAGGAGGCATGTGATATCTCAGTCTCTGCTATAGTCCACATCCGATGTCAACTTGAAGGGCAGTCAAAACATTAAAAACTGTGAGTGGACAAAACAAAATTTTATAAAAACATTTCATAAGACATTTGTACCCTCCACGAAAAAGCATGCATGCATTCGAAAACCATTTATCCGAAATAAACCATATGTGGGAACTAAGCCCAAAATCAAGGTTGAAAGAACCATAATGAAAACGACCATACGGGCCACTGCCCAAATCCATAAGGGACTCGGCCCCAAACAATAAAGAAACCAAGTACCCGAGCCACTGCTCAAATCCTGTGCACACCTGTGCACACCACATATCATATTTCATATATACATATAAGTCACACAACCAATCCTGTCACGGTATCCAAAGCTACGCGCGTGCTACCCGGGTCTCAATCCGAGTCTTCTCAAAGTCAAGGTCAATGTCCGCAGACCACTGATCCTACTCGAGGTAATAGTAACCATAGCCTTCCTGAGAGTAAGGAACCCAACTGGGGGGTGACTCCACTCAGTCGGTGCTCCGTGACTACTCCGGGGTCCACCTAGGCCAACGACCCTCCCCAGAGGAGATAATAGAAGTAAAGGAAGGTAGATGAACATATATATACATAACATAAACATTCATGACCGGTTCCCCTGAACCGTCATGATCCATAATATCCATAATCAGGTAACATGCCGGTTCCCATAAACCGTCAAGTACCGTAATAACATAACCAGGTAGCATGCCGGTTCCCATAAACCGTCATGTACCGTAATAACATAACCAGGTAGCATGTCGGTTCCCATAAACCGTCATGTACTGTAATAACATAACCAAGGTAACATGCCGGTTCCCATAAACCGTCATGAACCACGATACCCTAACAAGGGTTCATGCCGGTTCCCATAAACCGTCATGAACCTGGGAATCCATTTAAGGTTCCCTGACCTGAAATCAAAGCCGTAAAGTGACTGGGTCTCGTGCCCGAACATAGGACATCAGCTGGGCACCGTGCCCGGAATCTGAGGTCATATGCCCGAGACCAAACCAAATGGGTCTCATACCCGAGTTTATCCTTTTGAAATTCAAATCCAGTTCATTTAAATCAACATAGAAATACAGACCCGTATAAGCACCGTATAAGGCCGAAACCTCGAAATACGTGCTTATACATAGCCACATACAAATGCACCCATGGCATTACAAACAAGTAATAAAACAGATAATAAACATTTATGCATGCACCAATTTAGAAAACAAGGTCCACTCACAGACCGTCCGAGCTGCCGCCTCGATTTGCGTGCCATACAGCTCCTCGAGCCGATCACCGTCACCGGGACTCCCAAACCTGTCCAAATCGTAATAGAAGGTTACTAACTACTTAATTAACCTCCTACCAAAGCCCCGTAATTTTTCCGTATTTTTAACTATTTTTAATCCCGAACCTAAACCTTCCGATGCCCCGAAACATATCGTGACGGTGCCCGATCGACACGAAACCAGTCCCAAAATGTTCATTACATCGAATAGAAGATTTCCCGTGTTGAACACTTTCCCAAATTCCCTGCCACGCGCCCTCACGCGCCGCCTGAAGTGGCTGCGCGTGGGCTTCACGCGCCAGCTACAGTACCTGCTGACGTCATCGCTGACGTCAGCATGACGTCATCTGACAGCTGTCATGTCTGACATGTCAGACTCTGACAGGTGCCACGTGTCATGCTCCCATTGGTCCACGTCACTGTGCTGTCAGTTCCACGTGGCAGTCTGACATGTGCCACGTGTCATCACGGCACTGGTCCACGTCAGTGACACGTGTCAGCCTCTGATTGGGCCACGTCACTAACATGTCAGTGCTAACTGTGCACTGACATGTAACACGTGTCAGCTGATGAGTGGTCCACGTCACCTGACAGTCTGACAGGTGCCACGTCATCATGCCACGTCACCACCTTCAACCACTCGACGGGTCGACCCGAACCCTGCAACCGGGTCGTTCAGACCCGCGGGTTGACCCGGTCGGTTCTCCACCGTCCGACCACCAAAATGCCTCCCATTTGTCCCATTTTCATCCTCTAATCCTAACCTAGGGTTATGTGGGTTTAAAAACTAGAAAAAACATCCAAACCCGTACCTTCCAAGCTCATCAATGGCGGCCGTGATTTCCTCCGCCGTTCACGGCCGTTCCAGGCCACCCCAAGCCCCAAAACCAATCCTAACCTCCTCCTAGGACCACCAGCAACCTAACTTAACCCTTAGAATCGAATAACAACTAACAAAACTCAATTTCAAAATTTGAAATATTTTATTACCTCACGGGTTTCCCTCCGCCGTGTCCTCCGCCGTCCACCGTCCAGTCCCCCGGTTTCTCAGCCCCTCACACTCCTCACGGTCACTCAAAGAGTGATGGAAGTGGTGATGATGTGTGTGCTGTTTTGGAGAAAATGAAGAAAATGGAAATGAACAGGGGGGGGTTTCGGGTTTTAGGAAGAACAGAGAAGAGAATGAAGATGATCAGATGAGAGAATGAGAGATGAAGGGTGAGGATTAAAAGGTAGGATTGAAATGGATGGCTAGGATTGAATTAGGTGTGGATTTGATTAAAAATTAATTAAATAATATTATTTTATTATTAGATCCACAATTTGAGGGAGTTAGCCAATAGGATGAGTGACACTTATCACTCATCCATGGGACCCACCAAAATATCTGCCCAATCAGATTTCACCAAATCGTCCCCGTCTCGAAGTTCGTGCATAGTGAAATCGAACTTCCGTGACCCATAACTCTCCCGTTCGAAGTCTGATTTCAGTGTGCCGCCTGTCTATGGATTCGTATCGTCTTTATCTACGTAACGGTCTTCGGCCCTCGGTCATCGGACCTCCCAGTCAAAAAGTCAACATTTGACCCCATTTAACCAAAATTACCAAAATGCCCCTAACCTTCCGAACGTCATAACTTCCTCCACGAACGTCGGAATTGAACGTGCCACCTGTCTATGAACTCGTGACGTCACGAACTACGTCACGGTCATCGGTCAAAGTCCATTTGACCGCTTGATTGAAAAGTCAACGTTTTGCCACGATCAAGGGCAAAATGGTCATTTCGTACCGTTCGTCCGATTTCGCTCTACTAATCACCGATTAAGACACGAACCGCGGCATCCACCATGTCTCTCAGGGTTGCATGACTGGCAGCTGTCACACCTGCCTGAATATCCCCTCGAAGTCCAAGCTCAAACCTCTGACATTTATCCTCTTCTGTGTTCACAAAAGCTGCTGCGAACTAAGAAAGCCTTACAAAGGTATGCTCATAATCCGTCACTAACATATCGCCTTGCTTAAGTCGTAAAAACTCTGCCTCACGGGCAGCGCGAAAGGATCGCGGGTAGTACTGGTCCAAGAATCTCGCACGAAAACCTCCCAAGTAGTAGTGTGGACAGACCAACCCGACATCTCCAGACCGTACCACCACTGGTAGACCCCACATTCCAGTAGGAAGGTCGCCAATGCCACGCGCTCTTCTGGTGGGCAGTGCATCACAGTAAAGATCCTCTCCCATCTGGCTATCCACTCGTGAGCATCCTCGGGGTTTGATCCCCCACTAATGTACTTGGCTCCCAAACGTTGAGCCCGTTCGATACTCGCACACTCCATCTCTCTAGTTATTTCCTCGTCAGTCCGTGCTGGAGGAATTCTCCTTGGAGGCATAACCAACTGTTTAAGAGGCATAGATTAGACAACAACATCTTAAAACGTTAGAAGAACCGAGTACTGATCACTAGTCTAGCATGTTGACCATAACCTAGTGCTCAGATACCAAGTTGACAGGACCCGCCTCGATCCCCCTAGGACCACCCGGGGACGTGCCCTTCTCCCGTCTGACACCCGACCTCACAATACCAAAATTACCCTTAAAGGAACTCAAATTCATAAATATCCAAATTTAAGTCATACATATTATCCAAATACAAATAGTATCAGACAAGGGATAGTTTCCAAATATAGGTTATTGAGTACGTCTCTAGACATTCTACGTGCCAACCTACCCAGCAGTAGGGTTCAGGTGCGTAACGTAAACCTATGCCTCTTCCTCAAGATCCTCTTCTTCCTCGGTAGCACAGCCTGGAGGGGTCAGTAAAACAATAAGGGTGAGTGGGCAACTCAAGTTTATAAAAAAGTTCTCCATATAAAAAACGTAAAGTTTTTCCCCTCTGTTTTCCGAAATGCATGCATCAGTGTCAAAAGCCATAATAACATATCATATAAACATAAGCAGAATAATAAAAACATAATCATAACCTCAGTCACTGCACTATATATCCCAACCCTGACATCTTAGATGTCTGATGTCCCAGACGTCCAATAAGGTCACAGTCCCAAGGCTACGCGTGCCACCCGGGGTCTCAATCTCGAGTCCAAATCCCGAACCCAGTCCGGGTATGGCATCCTAGATGCCTGACGTCCTAGACGTCCAATAATAACAATCCTTCTCCTGAGCCACTCTACGGTCCAGTCCCTCCGTAGAATGACCCCTCGCAGGCAATGCGCTGTGACCACTCTGGGGTACCCACATCCGGAGGAGATAGTATCACTAGGGTAGATCTATACAGTGCAGTACGAAATATAATCATTGAAATCCATATACATATATATGACTCAAAACAGTGCATAACTAACCAGACGGGTCTCATGCCCAAATATCGTAATACGTGCCATAATCATAACTCAAGATAATTAGATGCTTTTGCTTGAATTACATATATATATATATATGTATAATAGAAAGGAAAACATTTATGCATGCCAAGGTTTAATGAAATCAAAGGCCCACTCGCAGTACAATCCCGCTGCAAATCCGAGCGTATAACCCTGTCCAAGTGCTATAGCACGATTCCTGTCATGTCCAAAGCATACGTAAGGGTCACTATAAGTCCCTACTAAACAACCAAGAAACCCTAGACTGAAACCGGCCTGGGAAAGCCATCCAAACACGCTTCCCAAGGCTTCAAACCCTAATTTGACCAACCTAACGATCTCCGATTGACACGAAACCACCGCCATTGGATTCGTATCGTCGAAACCTTGAAAATGGTACTGGTCTCACAAAATTTACTGTTCACACGCGCCCCCATGTGCTCCCACGCGCCCCGACAGCTTGGCATAAGGGTTAACTTCATTTCCAACTTGTATCTCGAGTATATAATAGAGACTTCCTACATTAACCTTCTTTTTTACTAGCTCCCGCGGCCTCTCATAAGGTTAACCTCATTCCAACTTCCAATTTATAGATAATCATTGAGGTATTCAAACATCTCTTTTGATGTCTCACCGTTATCATTGAATACTCTGCCAATTTATAACATGATTTCGACTAATATTCCTTTTCAGTTTATGATTTCTAGAATTTTCTGCCTACTCAAGGCTCGAATGCGAAAGAAATAATTTATTTTCGCGCACATGTAATTCCAATTCCAACACTTGAATTCTAGTACTTTTATTTTTTAGTATTTGGACTTTCACCTTCATTTCAATATAAAACAATTTTTGATATTGGTACTTGGGATACATCATCCAAGCGTTGTTCATGACTGTCTAAATTGGGATCATTGGTCCAATACTATGATCTCGACTTAAGGGAACCTAGGACCCTCATCATTCTAATCGTTGAAATAACAAACCGCTAACTTAAATATCATGGAAACCATATGTACCTTGACTATATTGGAAAGAAAATTATTAAAGTCCTAAGATATATTAAGAATAAGACATATAAAAGAACATCATAAGAAATCTTATCCTCTTGATTTACAATCGTTTAATTAGAATAAAAGTTATTGGGTCGTGAATGAACCTATTTATACTAGTTAGTAGCAATTTCTATTAAAGGCAGCGGCATATTTTCTGGTTGGCCCATCTAAAACATAAACCGTGACGGAAAATCCCTTCGGTTCTCGCTTTCAGTCCATACAGCATTACTTACGACAACACTGCTTTTATAAGTCTACATTACCAAGCAAAGACCCCGAAAAAGCTCGGCGGACGGTGTGTTGTATCCCAAAACCTCTCGTCACGGCTGGTATTTTGGTATCTTTTCAATTTGGACTGCTCGTGCCCACCAGCGCCTGATTACATTGATTTCTACAAGAATTGTCTCCTCATTTTCTTATTCATATTTTCTCTTGCTCTGCATTGCTTGCCCACCGTTCATCTGCAAAAATGGCGATGGCTAACCCACTGGAGCCACAGCTTTCCTTTGCCCGAGACTAGCGTTTTCCAGCTCATAAAACTCTGTTCGAATCTGGGTTTTCGCTAAAATGACGGTGGGTCTTGTTGGGTTCCTCAGAACAGCTTGGATTGCAGCCACCACGCCTCTACTTATAGCCGCTTTACCGTGGTCTAAGCTGAGCTCGTTTCATGGAGTTGTTATGGGATTTGCCAGGAGAGGGAAGATCATGCAGTCTTCTTCTCAGGTAGGTCTGATTGAGGCTTTGGCGTGAATTTGATGATCTGTTTACTCTGTGGTCCGTATGTTATTCAATTCCATAGCAGAACTACTACTGAAGTCGGTTTTTGAGTGTAATCTGTTTGTGAAAATGCTTGTTATACAATTTGGCATGATGTTGGAAAAGAGCGCAGAGCGGATTTTTAAATAAAAAATAAAAAAATAAACAACGGAAATGGTATTAAATATTGTCATACCAAACCTAATTCCCGTTCGCGAAAATGTTCATGTTAGAATTGAAGTTTGTCAGATCATAATTAGATGATGAACCAAACAAGCCCCTTATTTCATTGTAACTTCAGTGCTTTAAATTCTCTGTCATAGATTTCAAATTTGATTTACCGTTTGCTACACATTTTAGTTTTCTTCAGAAACTGTTAGTTCGACTTAAATTTGTTCCTTTTTGACTGAGATTGACGTGTGTTCTCTGTCTTTCCTTCTGCTTTGTCCTTATTTTTCTTGTGTTCTTTTATCTCTTGCATATTAGCACCTTAAGTACGTCCGTGAGTTACCGTACACCGTCTGTTTATTTGTTGGTTCATTAAGAAACTTAAGGTACATGGAATGATGGAACTTATAGATTAGTATTTGAATTTAGGATTTTGATTTAATCGGTTAAAAAAGAAAAAGGACAAAAATTGTCGTGCTGCTGTTTTGGCAATATAAAAGATTAATCGTACTGGAGAGTAGTGGTAGAACCGTGTTATATTCATTAACATCGTTGATACTTCAAGCTCATGAATGATTGTTTATGGAAGTTAAGAGCTACAGTAGACTCAGTAGAGAAGCAACTGATTTTCGTTTGAGTGAATTCAGAATATACTGAAGAATGACTTGTTCACTTTTGGGACTAGTGTTAGTGTCTTGTTTAGGCATGGCTTTAGTAATTTAGGTTCGTTAAGTTAATCTTTAAATGTGCAATTTTTTTACTAGATTGTGGTGAATTTAATCAGACTTTTTTTTAATAAATAATTCAAACTAGTTAGTGAAACTGATTGTTAGTTTAAGCATTATGGCTTTGAGTCTTGCAAGAAATGGATTCTGATATGTAGGGAGTTAGTGCAAGGTGAGAGAATGATGGAAGCCGGATATCAATTCTTCCTCTTTTTGGTTTTGAACTTCGAAATTAGGGAGTGCTTTGTTTTTTCCAGATTAACATTTATTTTTTTGACCAAAAATTCACTTAGCAGCCAAAATGGGTTGAAGTTGTGATGGATTTTGAGGACATTTAACTCTTAATTAATGATTTTTTTTTAGGTAGAACTGGAGGCTTTCCTGCTTTTTCTTTTCACTTCTTGCTTTTACTTGTTCATATCATGCCCTTTGCATTTGAATAATTGATCTCCTCATGTTTACAGTTTTTAAGAATTGTAGCAATTGAATTATCTATCTAATACTTCATTTCATTAAATTATTAACTTTTCCATTTTCAAACTTCAGAAAGTTTTCTTTTCTTCAATTGCAGAAGTTCACAGTTCCTCAAAAGTTATTCTGCCATTTCTATTTGTTGGCAGTAGTGTGGACAACACTACTACTTGTTGCAACTTGGCTGTATGCGTATAAAATGGCGCCATTGGTTTCAGAGTCATTGCTTTATCCTACATTCAGTAGCCACTTCACTGGAGGTTCACATATCTTTTCATGGCATAAGTCTTACTCAGTTCCTATAAGTTATAGATATGGTCTTTGGCGTTCTGTCCTTCTGCTTTTATTGATGGAAGTTCAAGTCTTGAGGCGCCTGTTTGAGACAATATATGTATTCAACTATAGCTCCTCTGCCAGGATGCACATTTTCGGATATCTTACTGGCCTCTTGTAAGTTATCTCAGGAACCCCTTTCCATCTATTTTTTTCTCTGATTTGCTTGATTATAAGAAGATGCTGGTTTTGTGCATACATTAAATGATCTGTAATATGCATCTTCTTAAGTTCTTTCAAGTCATACTTAATTTTTCTTTTAAGTTGACTGGTTTCTTTTTAGTCCTCTTACCAAACATGAGTTATGATACAGGGGACTGACTAAAGAAAAATTTGACCAAACATACGTTGGTGAAAAAAGTGATACCCAAGCCCTATAATTGCCCCTTTGAAACTTATCCACAAGATTATTGGTCTCATTTTTCCATAAACCTTGCACTCATTTGACGTTTAACAAATTATAAAAGAAGCACAAGTAAATAGAGCCATATTAAATTGCACTACATACATATACCATCACATTTATTTTCCACGCAGAGGACTAATGCTAGGCAATTTTTCCAAAATACACCTCACAGCTTGCTACCTACTAAAAGCTAAAACTTTCTCCGAACCAATTTTGCATTGAAATCCCCAATTTTTTTTTTATCCGAACTTCCAACTTCATGCCTACATAAGCCAGTATCAGGCTTCTAGGAGAGGCTTAGAATTGACGCTTTTATCTAAAACCTGGACTTTGTCTCATGTGGGATGCTCAAGAGACAATACCAACCATTTATTGAATTCTGTAGAATGCCAAATATGCAATATGCATTCTTATATGCACGTGTGTGTGTGGTGTCAAAGGAATTAGTAGCTAGAAATTTAATTCCAGCTGCTTTGACAGCTGTGGTTGACCATCTATTATTTCCTATCTTAGGAGATAGGCTATAATTAGATAAATGTACATATGGAAATAGAGCTATTTTAGGGGCTGCAAATCAGTCTGTATTTATTCCATCAACAGCTTGTATTCTGTATAAAGGAGACTCTCGATAAACAGAAAGACAGACCTTTTTGGTTAAAAGACTCTAAATTTTCATGTGGGCCATTTCATAACAACTTCTAGCCGTCAGATTAACATGTGTTTTAGTGAAGATCATTGCTAGAAGCTCTTCTTTCACACATCTCTTCTTGTTAAAGCTGAACCAAACTGACCCTAGTCATATATTTACTGAATTTGTTACACTCCATGACATGACATCCAACTGGCCATATGATTTTTCCCTATACATTTGTTTTAGTGAAGAGCATTGCTAGAAGCTCTTCTTTGTGCTAGGATATCTCTCATTTTTGGCTGCATATTCTTGGGTATCTTACCCAGTTACGTTTAACTTCTGAACCATATGATTTGTTATTGTGATCCTTACCAGGAATATTTGTTAGTCAAGTCAGATGGTAGAATTTTTTTTTTAACCATAAAATTGTATTTTTCCAATGGGAATGACGTTAGTCAAGTCATATGCTTGTTATTATGATTCTTTCCAGGAATATTTGTTAGTCAAGTCAGATGGTAGAATTTTTTACCATAAATACTGGACTCAAGTGCTTTTGTTACATCATTATACATTTGCCAATTCCAATCTAATAAAAATAAAGTCTTCGTTGTTACTTAGGCTTTTGGGAAAGTTGGATGCACTTCCAACTTAAAGAAAGAGCAAAGAAGCAAGGCAAAAGGAAATAGTCCACCTTTTACCACCTTAGCTTGTACTTTCCAGAAGCTTCAGAGTAGTAGTATGAATAAGAATAATAGGATGTAGAATAATAATTACTAAGGAACCCTTTAGAAACAAACTGAGAACCCATGGAAATTAAGTGCATACGAAAGGTTGCCCTTAATGTTGCCTCTCTTTAAGATATCTGAAGATGGAAAGCTGGGAGTTACTGAAGCAAAGTATCTGCTGAGTTGGTGCTTAGGGAAGTAAAGAATGTGATTAGTAGAACCAAAAAGGACTAAATCATGGTTAACAACTTTTCTGAAGCTCTAATGATTTTAAAATGCTTTTTGATAGAGCAAAACACAGCAGAGATAAAGGTACTAATTATAGGTTGCAAGCGCCTTTCTGTAGATTATAGACATTGCTTCAATACTTGCAATGCTTAGTAGTCACAAATATCTATGTGAAGTCATAACCGACTAGTCTAAAGGTAAACATGAGTATTTCATATAATTGTCAACCCGAGTTCTTTGATGCTTTCTATAACGGAATAGCAGATGTCCTACTGATATCTCTGTCTCTGTTTTTTTCCTGAGGTTAGCTTCTATACAGCAGCACCCCTGTCACTTTGCTGCAATACTGCTCTGGACGTGTATAAATTCTCAATGAATGGAGTGGCTGAGTTCATTGTCAAAGGAAAAAGTAGTATGCGAGACGTGGAATATCATTGGTTGCATTTTGTAGATTCTATTTTAAAGCTAGGTTGGCTCCAGTGGATTGGTGCAGCTATATTCTTTTGGGGTTGGATACATCAGCGTAATTGTCATGCAATTCTTGTATGTCACACACTCTTTCTCTGCAATTAAAATAAACATATATCCTATGCTGTAAGCAAGTATACCAAGTGTTTTTGGAAATATATAAAAGAAAATAGAATGATCTGATATCCGTGAGGCGCTGCAGAAATGCATATATACACTTTCATTTCAGCATAGATGCTTAGAGAAATAAAAATTTTGTATTTCTTAATTTATTCTTGCATTTACTTTTATAATGTCCACTGACATCACAAATCTTTTAACAGGGCTCATTACGAGATCACAGTGAACAGAATGATGAATATGTGATTCCGCACGGTGATTGGTTTGAAGTTGTTTCCTCCCCACATTATCTAGCTGAGATTGTAAGTGTAACGTTTCCTTCCACTTCCTGCTTAAAGAGAATAATTTTCATGAATAACTTCGAATTCTTCCTGAATTTGCAGTCTTAATTTATATGTTTAATTGCTTTTCTGATGATGATGAAGGTTATGTATGCTGGCCTTGTGGTTGCTAGCGGAGGCACAGACCTCACAATCTGGTTACTTTTTGGATTTGTGGTATGTTTCTCTATAGAGTATATTTACATTCACATGAATTTTTTCGATACTGAAGTATTCTTTCCATGTTCTTTAGACCTAACTTTGCATCTTTCAGGTGTCGAACTTAGTGTTTGCAGCAGCAGAAACGCATAGGTGGTACCTCCGGAAATTTGAAAACTATCCCAAGAATCGACGTGCCATTATTCCAGTTGTATACTAAGCACAAACAAACATGTTGGGTAGGTTGTGCAAAGGTGAATGAGTGAGTGTAATTTGTAAAGCATTGTGACTCCATACTAAGGAGCAAAGTAGCAAGATATAATTATGCAATGAATCTGTAATTGTTACACCAAAATAAAAACATCATTTACTTTAAGCACTCATCTATTAATTATTGCCAAAAAAGTACAATGGCCTTCAATTTATTTTGTAATCTCCTTTGCAAGGCCAAAGCAAAGAGTTACAAAATAATGATGGGTTGTTTTTTTTTTTTTTTGGGAAAGTAAAAATACATTTGAGCTTTGAAGAAAGACAGAAAGCTCAGCTTATTGGCAGTAGGATTCATTGATTATGGTTTTCCATTTTGCTTCCTTCCCTTTTGCTTTTAGGCTTTGAAGAACACATGGAAGCCGTCAGCTCAGAGGATTTTATGCATACACATCCACTCCCCAAGAGAGAGAAGGCAGAGTGGTCCGGGATTTCCGGTCTATGCCATTGATGAGCTCTATGTCCTCCTTCTCCAGCTTGAACTCGAGAACTTGAAGATTCTCCTTCAATCTCTCCACTTTTGAAGACTTTGGGATCACTGCTGTGTTCCTATCAATGTTCCACCTCAGGCAAATCTGTGCCACACTTTTTTGGTACTTTTTAGCCAGATCCTGAATAAATGCGTACTCTTGTCTTGTGAGACTCTAAATCTGGATGAAGCAACAAAGAAGATGTATTATAATACACTTACCTGGAGAACTGGATCACCCAAAGGTGAAATTGAGCCGAAGTATTTGGTGTTGGCCGTGGCCCCTCCCAGAGGGGTGTGGGCAGTAGCAACTACTCCATGCTTCTGACAAAACCGGACAAGAGATTCACGCTGGTAATATGGGTGAGTTTCAAACTGGCTCACTGCAGGCTTGATTTTGGCGTAGGATAAGCAATCTCTGGTCAGAAACAGCTCATGGTTGCTGCACACAGAAACAATGTTAGAACGTAAAGTCCATGCACAACTCGATCATCATTTGATCCTCGATCATCATTTGATCCTCGATCATCATTTGATCTAGTGATGCTCTGGCATTGTTGTAAGAGATTAGTGACTCGAACCTGAGACCAATGCTACGGGTTAAGCCCAAAGAGACGGCCTTTTCCATGCCACGCCATGTCTCTTCCAAGGATACAGTTACATCAATGTCCAACACTTTATTCTCGTCCAAAAGACTAGCGGTATTACCAACTCCTGTGAACACATAAGAGTTTTGTTACGGGACTGCTCTAGTTACGTTACAGTGTTGAATGTCAGAATAATTATTATTAATGATTCCTCAAAATGAGAAGGGAAGAGGGATAGGTGTATATACCGCTGTGCTTTGTGGCTAATGGGTAGTGAACTAGGAAGAGATCCAGATAATCTAACTGAAGCTTCTCAAGGCTGTTTTTACAGGCCTCAACAACATGTCCATGGTCTGAATTCCAGAGCTGCAATATCATAATTAAGCATAAAAGTTATAACTCCTCTTATAATTCTACACCAATTTACATGCAATATGGATTAAGTTTATTAGGTTTTTAATTAATAAGACTGACCTTCGATGTAATGAAAAGCTCCTCCCTCTTCACAAGTCCAGTCTTAAATGCTTCTGCAAACGCTTGTCCAACTTCCACTTCACTCTTGTAATGAGCTGCAATGTTTATATCACAGATGCAATTGTCAAATACAATTATATATACACAAATATAATTTTCTATTCTTTTAAAATAATTAAGGTGACTACAGTTAGAAATATAATTAACGTGAAATGAATTCTCAAGAAAGTAAAGTTCTAGTTTATATGGTGAACTAGATTAGATAATTTTTGAAATTTAACATATTTTGAATGTAAAAAATAGATTGTATATTTATCGTGAGGCGATTGGAAGGAATAAAATTTTATTTCATGTCTGATTCAATCTAATCATGCTACGATTAAAATAAATTAAATTTGATAAATTCTGTAATTGAATTTAACGATGCTCAATAAACGTGGACTAAAAAGAATATTGGAATTGGCACATACTCCAACGTGCGAAGGAAACATAGGAAGATTGGATTTCATTCCACCCTAACCAATGGCAACTACTACTGTAATCAGTCTATTTTGGCACGTCGTTGGGGCATTTCAAGGTCTCCTAAAAGACAAAATTGCCTTTGCCAAAAAGAAGAAAGACAAAACTGCCATTTTTGGACTACGCCAAGCCAACTTGTCTGGGCCAAACCAAATGTTTCTCATTTTTTGTTCCTTTTTTTTTTCTTAATTGTTTGGCATCAGCGATATTGGGTGGTAGGGAACCAGCATCTCCATTACGGCTATACCTGGATGTCATTTTTGTTATTCAAAAATTATATTTATATATTTATGATATAATATTTTTTTTTTCTTGTGTCAAAAAATAAAACATGGAAAATATATATATACAATAGAAGCTAGTGAAGTATAGTAATAAAAAATATCTTTTAAAATCAAATCAAAATTCTATATTTTTTATTTGATACAAGAATATTAGAAAAGGGAAATTATATTATATAAAGATTGAGTATCAACTTTACAGGACTTACGAGAGTCACATAACAAATAATAAGAAACATCATTAAAACTAATTAGCATCCGTGCCTATTTCGTTTTATTGGTATTATATATCTCTTATAAAAAAATGGAAAAAAATTAAACAAGAAAAAAAAAAGAAAAGAGTGGAGAAATGAAATATTACCAGCACAATCAAAATGGCGATAGCCAAGCTTGATGGCATTCAAGATGACATCTTTGAGTTCATCTTTTTCCAGACGCCACAGGCCGAGCCCGATTATGGGCATCTCGAAGCCACTGTTGAGGGTTATGGTGGTCATTTTGCTTTCACTCTCTTAACAGTACTGGGTAATTTCTCACCTCCTCTTCTAGCTAGCTTCTTCTCTCTTGTGGGTTGTGTGTGGTGAGTTCTTCAACCTTGCTTCTGCTCGTGCCTTTATATAGCTGCATGGGCAATAAATGAGCAATGCTACAGAATTATTAAAAGAAAAAAAGAAAAACAACTTTATGGGTCTTGCAAGTATATGATTGGCTCCACAGAATACAATAATGGAATTATGAACGGTGGATTTTTATCCTAAAATATTTTACTCATGTGTCCTACAATGTGGCTAGCGGGTGACGTTGCAGCATCCTACCACCTGTTTGGATATCCTTTCGTATTTTTTGTTTTTCTATCTTTGTTTAAAAGTCTGGCACAAATTAATAATTACGAGGCCAATGCGAGCCGAGAGCGTCAAAGAAAGAAAATACTTGTATCTCGTTTATTCATTGGGAACTTATTTCTTGTTGATCTATACTATTTTTATGAGGTCAATTTGTCCTATACATACATCACTTATCATCGAAAATATTTATCTCATATATAAATCATCGTTTCAAGTTTATATATGCATAAATAAATAAATATATATATATATATGCTGAGGAATCTTAATCTCCAATTTGATTATTATTTTATTTTATGGGAATTATTTTGAAATATTGATTTAGGTGGTGACTGGTTCGATTATACATGAAAAAATATTTGGATGAAATGATATGCTTGAAGAAGAGCGATAAAAGAATAAAGTAGAACCCAATAGAATATGCGAAATAGAAAGCTGAAAATGAAAGCTGTTTGGAAATACAGTTTATTTCTTTTGTTTTCATTTATGTGGCACTTGCACACTTTTTGGCTCTCCCTTTCTTATCTCGTCTAATATTTGCTAAATATTGGACTTCATCTCTATGTTCTGTTATAAAATCAGAATTCAAATATGAAAGCAAAAGTTCTATATATGGTAGATTTGAGAATAAATGTAACACACTTACTTTTCTTAGAATTAGTAACTCATCAAGAAATAACATGTTTAGGGTTTAGGTAATAAAGTCAATTACAATGTCACAAGAATGAGTACTGTTTAAGTAAAACACTTCTGTGTATATATACTACTGTTCAAAACGGCAGCCGCCTAGTCCGTCTAAGCAGCATCTAGGCGCTCGAAGGTGAAAAACCACCTCACATAATAGCTAAGAGTCTAGGTGGATTTACATGTACATCCTTATATATATATATATTTAGTTGGATAAGTTATTTTATTTATTAAATATTTAGTTAATAATATAAGTATTAATTAAAAAAACATATATAAAATGTTGTATGATAAAATTAATAAAAAAACTTATATTTTTAACATTTATGATTTCCAACTTAATTTATTTAAGTCTAAGCTCCGCCTAACCAACTAAACACTAGGTCTCTATCGACCACTCTAAGAGTGCATATTAGAATATCGATATATACATATATGCATTTTTTTCTTTTCCACTTTCTTTGTTCACTTTCTCTCTCCTCTTCTTCCTCTACTTGAGTCTTGAGTCCCCTCTCTCCTCTTTCTTTATTCTTTAGTATGTGTATGGCGTACTGCATAGTTCAGTTTTTGATAAACATATTTTGTTTTCTAGTTTGTTATATTTTTTTATGCGAATTCTAATTTGTTATATGTTTTAGATTATTTGTTAATATTCCTCGAAAATGATTATTTATAATTTATAATTTATAAATTTAATTATTAATTATTATTTAAATCTCAAGTTGAAATCCAACGATTAAATTTTGGTAACCAAACAATTGAGTTTACTAAATGAATTTGAATAGATTTCAAATTCAATTGGCCAAAAAATAATGATTTCAATTTTCATTCTTTGCATTCAAACAGACCGTACGTTGTATAAATGGACTCATTATATGGAGAGAAACATAGAGTTATTGCCGGCTGTTTTAAAACTAAAAAAATTCTCATTTCCACCTTGATGTGAATACAATAGTACGTGATAGGTATGAACTAATCATATTCACATGATTAGAGACATAACATAGGCATCATATATAACCCACTATTATAAAAAAAAAAATAGAAACCCTAAACCATTATCATATACAAAACTAATTATATATACAATCGTAATCACGTGATAAGAGACATAACATATTACAATCTTTGATTCTAGCTAGATATAAACAACTCTAACAGATTCTAGAAAAGCGAGAAGAGAGAATAAACTAATTATATAATCGTAATCACGTGATAAGAGACGGTCTTTGATTCTAATTGAATATAACCAATTTTAATCGATTCTAAAAAAACGAAAAAAGAGAATAAATTAATTATATAATTGTTAATAAAAGAGACATAATATATTAAAAATATAATTAACTTTTAACGGATCCTAAAGAAGAGATCATAGAGAATAGAAAGCAAAATGTGAGTGCATGCCGCCCCTCGGTATCAACACCACAATGATACGGTGACACACAGAGAAATGAGAGAGAGAGAGAGAGAGAGAGAGAGAGAGAGAGAGAGAGAGAGAGAGAGAGAGAGAGAGAGAGAGAGAGAGAGAGAGAGAGAAACGGGTGCAATGATCCGAGCCTTTCCACCCACACAAAATTCAATCTCTAAAGCATAAAAGTCAAGTAGACTCGAACCACACCCTCCGTGGCTCCATATATATGGCCAATTCTCCATGCCATCTAATCTCTACCCGGCTCGTAACATGAGGGCATTAGGTCATACAGGTGTCAGACTGTCAGGTAATGATGGAATGATCATATCAGCCTAATCTTCTTAGTTGTTGCTTGTTGGGCTTTCCTAGTTGCCTCCACCTACGGCCAATACCAATTAATTTATTAATTCCTCAAAATGTCCCAACAAGCTAGCCCAAGTTGTTGATATTTAATCATTTATTCTTTGCTCATCCGATGGATTTTCGATGTCGGTAGTCTTTTTTTGTGAGTAATTTGTGAATTACAAGATAAAGATTAGACTTTCCATGTAAGGTTCGGAAACAATCGAAGTTAAGGTTAATTAATCCTTCGCTTTATCTCGATCAAACGATGCTTGTATTGATTCAAATAGGAGCCACAAATTTGAAGAACGTTATCAGGAGTGTCCGGCATATGGCAATTTAATTATCACAATACACACCAACACTAAGCCAGCAAGCGGATTAGGGTTCGTCGTCGTTCAATACCAACATAAATAATATATAATTAAAATTGCAAACATGAATAAAAAAACAAGATTTGCATAATAATTAGTTACGTGTTTAACTTTAATTTATTAAATTAAAACCCAAATCAACAAGCAATAATAAGGTTTTGGAAAATTTGTTTTCAAGGTGGGCAGATAATACTTCAGTGGTGGAGCATAATGCCAACTTGCCAAGGTGTACGTATGCATGCAGGGTGACAGAGAGAGATCGATGCATGTGCATGCTCAAAACCTGTCAACCTCTAAAGCAGATTATTATTTTTTCTTTTCTTTTTGAGAGGCAATTCAAATCATAAAATCATTTTGGGGTGCGACCCCTGATTCAAATTAAGAATTAGCATCCGAACTTAAAACATTTAAGATTATATGTGGAAAATCTCGTAAGGCAGGAGTGATGTACCCATGAATTTTTCTTAAGAGGGTTAACATGTAAAACGTCAAAAAAAATTGGAAGCAAAAATATCTTTTAAAATTAAAGCATACTATTAAAATTCATAATTTATAAAAAATTAAAAATTATAACTGTTCATGACGATTTTTTATATCATCAAAACAATGCATTATAGTTTCATTATCAATAACAAAAAACAACCAAACTATCACTCAATCATCGATCTCACATTCTATTACGAAGTGAAGTTTTCACAATATTCATAGCGGAAAATGATCTCTGCAGTGAAGCGGTTGCAATTAGTAGCACTAAAACCAGTATAAGAAGCAAATACACATACTTATATACTCTATACTTCCCCGTCTTGACCATTTCCTTTGCAAGACTACTAATTCCTTTCAAACTATAAAAACGCATTACTCAAATATATATCATGAATATAAATTCCAAGTTGGTCCTCAAGTGTAAAAGAGTTCCCGGGAACTAAATTCTTGAAGATAAAATCTAGCAAAACGAAGTAGTTTGTGTTTGTCAAATGCCGAGAAGGAATTATCTGGACTCAAACATGTCATACAAATAAATAATTCGGTACTTTTTTCATTGAAGCGATTATTCAATTATGAAAGCTGGTAGTCAATGATATGAGCAAAGATATCCACACGATAATGATGACGGTTTGTCAGTTTTGAAGCTACAAGTTTAGATTTTCCTTGAGCATATCATCCGTGTTGGGAACATCTATATCATGTTCATCACAAAAATCATGAAACTTGATCAAGTAAAAGATCAAATTCATTATCTCTCATGTATTGCAGTTGTTGCTTACTTGCTTGAACTAGAACCATGACATTCACAATAACTTCATCTTTCTTTTGTAACGTTTGTGACAAGTCATTTGTAACTCCCAAAATAGATCTCATAAAAAAGAGATGAGACACAAACTGAAAAGTTTGAATATTTTCAAATGATCTATTTGTTTTTCCAAAATGACCCATTGAACCATCATCTACAATCAATTGAAGCACTTTCACCATGAATTTGAACATAGAAATAATGCTTACCAAAGTACCATAATGTGAGTTCCAACGTGTATCACCCGCACATTTGATACTAGTTTGTTGATTTAAACCTCGTCCAGTTTCCAGACATTCATCTTCAAGAGCTTCCATAAGATCCTTTTGTAGTTGATCTTTAAGCAAATCATGATGCTTACACGATACTCCAATGATATTAACAAGACTATTTGCCTTTGTAAAAAAAAAAAAAAAAAAAGTGGCAATATCAGCATGACCTTTTGCCACCGCCACAAGAGCTAATTGAAGTTGATGTGCAAAAAAATGAACATAAATTGCCTAAGGATTTTCTTTCAAATTTTTTGCTTTAAGACCATTGAACTCACCTATCATATTACTAGCTCCATCCTAATCTTGTCCTCCTAGCATAGACATACTCATGTTGGTTGTAGATAACAATTTGTCAATAATATATTTTAATGTGCTTGAAGAGGTATCCGCAACATGTTGGACTTCAACAAAGCTTTCAATTACATGTCCCATTTTGCCTACGTAACGAAATACCATCGCTATTTGCTCCTTCATTGAACAATCATGTGATTCATTAACCATTATTGAAAAAAACTCACCAACCACATCCTTGGTAATAGCATCAATGGTTTCAACCGGACATACATTAACAAAATCCTTTTGAATTTTAGGAGCTATTAACTTGAGATTCCCAGGAGCATTATCAAACAAAACGGATCATGATTTGCAAGAAATATGATGAGCTCCACATAATTTCCCTTGTTGCTTGAACTTTCCTTTTCATCATGTGCACGAAAAGAAAGACCTTACATCAACAAAAATCTAGTGCAATCAATTGTCGCATTCAAGCATATGTGGTAATTGATACGAGCTTGGTTTGATTGCTTGACCACAATTATTTTGATATGTTGATTTTGGTTCATAAGATCTTCATACGCTTGTCTAGTATGATTATGAACACTACCAACTCGTCCAATATGCCCCCTAAGCTTCTCTTTCTTCTTCCCATTTCTAGAGCCTATCTCCGTGAAGGCATGTAACACCCCAAAAATTTGAGGAAACAAAAAATGAGGATTTTGCCACTGTAAGTAAAAAATGTTTACTTTTTTATCGGTAAACCTTTTGGATGTTTCGAAAGGACCGTCATGAAGGTCTTAGACTCATGATTCTGTAGACAGGTGGCATGCTAGAAACAGAGTTTGGATACACTCGTTTTAGGTAAAAAAATATGCAAGGGTATTTTAGTAATTTTTAAGGGTATTTTGGTAATTTTCTAGAGAAATCTAGAATTGTCTCAAATAATATTGAATTTCCCTCATTCCTTCCACCGACCTAATAGATTATAAATATTGTGAGTGGGTAAGTATATGGGTAATTCGGTGGTTAAGGGCTGAAAAAAATGAAAAAAAAATAAAGAAACAAGGAAGGAATGAAAAGAAGAAGAAAACAGAGAGAATAATAGATCAACGAAGAGAAGAAGGGAGACAAGTGATCAAGAAAGGAAGAAAATTGAATGGAAAACGAAGGTCTAGGGAGAACAGAACCCTAAACCCCTGAGGTTCAAATATTTCCCGTGAGCCATAAAAGAAGTTCCTAGTGTCTAGTTAAGGATGCTAGGTTGCTAGTGGAATCCCCAGGACCATTATAGGACGAAAAAGAGCTAGACTGGTCGTTGGAAAGTCATGGTTTCAACTTTGGAAACCATGGCCAAAAGCTGGGATCTAATGATTTGTTGACATGGCTTCGAGGTAAATTTCCTTTGTTTTGATCTCGTAGATCCTTTGTTTGATCGTTAAAATACAAAAAATGGTCTAGAATTGGTGAAACCAGTCGAAAACCCAAGGTTGAAGATGACCCATATGAAGGGTATGAAGCCCACAAGTAGAGCCTTGTGGGGCGCGTGGAGGAGCGTGAGGCCTCATTTTGTCGTCTGTCCAACACGAAAAATTTACCCTTATTTAATTCTAAGTCCAATAGTGTATGGTTTGAAAAATTTGGACATTAATTAAGTATGGTTTAAATGTTCAACATATATTTTGTTGATGCACAAAATGTGCCAACTTAGGGGACGAATGTCGCTCAGCCACGTGTCCATGGATAGATCTGCAAAATAGGCTAACAGGTCGGTTAGTCAGAGGTAGGTAATAGTGAGGTACCAGCCTAAGGGTAGTTCGATGAGCAAGTTAGTGGTCGGTATATGTGTATAAGGAGTTAAGTGGTGAATAGTAATTCGTGAGTAGATGTAAATAGTAAATGCGTAGTTACCTTTATAGGGAAAAATGAACCCCTATTGTATGGGTATGATGTTGGCAATGAATGTATTCTTCTGATGTAGGACAAGGAGCATTCATTGTGACACCGAAACATGGAAGGATAGGGTATGCCCATATGTTAGTGTTGTCCAGACCTTGTTAGGGCTTGTTTGTTAGTGTGAGCTTGGGCTCTTGAGCTATGTAGAAGTGTGTTGGGCTAGAGGTATTGGGCCTAATGGGTCTGGTCTGATATGGTGTCAAAAAAAGTCCCCTAAATTCTTAATCGATGTGGAATTTCTTGGTTGGGGACTTGTAGGAACTGCCCCATACCCGATGTGGTTACGGGTGGACCAGTCGGCGGACCAGTGGGATACTAACTGGTATGCATGTACTGGGTGAGCGGGCGTAGTCTGACCTGGCTATGTGAGTCGGTCAGTGTTGGCTGAGTAGGTTGGGAATCACTAGTGTTGTGTAGCTTGGTCGTCGCCATATGATTTTCTAGTACCTTCTGGGTTCTAACTAGTTTGTGTGGGGATGCGTGAGACCAATGTGATAGTGATAGCTGGGGTGGTAATAAATGCGGTGTTTTACCGAGGTGACCTTTCACATGCCAATTCACCCTTATAAATAATTGTGAAAAAGTGAGACCGATGTTTAGCTTTTACGATGTTGTTGTGATGAAACTCTATCTTTTAACTTAGGAGATTTCCAGCAAAATGTATGTGGTTGACGTTGTGGTGGGGCAATTTTTGATGAGGAAGACTACCATGCATTAACAACGCATGGTTTCTTATTTCCTTAATTTTTTGATTGAATCGATTTTTGGGGATGAACTGCGGGGTTGGACACCAGTTTGATCCAAGGAACATAATGCTCGGTGACCAAAATTTGTTGTTGTCTTTCTTTGTCTTTAGATTGTTCTAATGTCCAACCAGGATAGCGAATCGAATGACATCTGAGGTTACACCGACGAGGATCAGCAAAGTTTAGCATCCTTGATGAAAAAGAGTCTGTTAGTGGAGATCATACCGAGCTTGAAGATCAACAAGAAGCCTCGTCAGGGTGATCAGACCAGTGTGTCGACTTCTAGTTGGTCTGGTTCCAATGAAGAGGTTGCTCAGACTGGAAAGAAGCCGTCTGGGAGCGCCCGACCCATCTGGGCGATGAGTGGTTGGGAAACAAGATCGTTCACAGTGATTAGTACACCGAACGAGAAAGATTCAGAGGAGGATATCCCAATTTCCTTGGCCATACAGATGACCAAGATTACTTTGGACAGGCTCAGGTGTAAAGAGACAGAGGTAACCGTTGAGAAGCTTTGGGCAGTCTAGCAAGTGTCGTCTGATCTGGAGTTGAGGGTGATGGAGCCCAACGAGTTGCTAAGCAGTCCCTCTAAGGGATTTGCTTCGAGCTGTTCACACATGGGGTTAGGTTTCCCCTACATCCCTAGTTGAAGTAGATGGTGCAGAGTCTGGGGGTGACCCTCGGTTAGCTGAATCCAAACGTCTGGATTATCCTGATCAGTCTGTACGCTGCCCTTTAGTGGGAAAATCAATCTCTTCTGACGTACGCACAAGTGGCTCATTTATATTAATTCTCCTAGCAGCAACAAAGCAAGGGGTTGGTGCACGCTTAATGTAGGGACAATATGTCCCAAGGGGAATACATCTATGGCCTGCTGTCATCCCAGAAAATGTATAAGAAGAAGTTTATCTTCATCGGTGGGAATTGAGGAGGAGAAGGCATCCCATCGGTGTTCCAGGATCTAAGCACTGAGGGTCGATCCTTTCGACAATTGTGTTTTCTTTTGTGTTTATTTATGTTTTATCCCGATCGGTATTCCATTAACTGATCTGGTTGTATGTGTGCAGGTACTCTCCCTGCGGCGACCGCATTGGAGGAGGAAAAATAGGTTGTTTAAGTTGTACTTATTTTGATGATGACTTGATCGGTATGCTAATATATGTGTTTGTCTTGCAAGTTGTTCCTAAAGACGCCAAATGGCAGATTAACCAAGTGGCAAAGGAGGTCTTTGATGGAGAGAAGCAAGCAATGGTTGACTCAACTGAACAAAATAAGAAGGCTGAGCCGACCGCGGCTCCTTCCAAAGAGCCGATCAGGAACAAAAGAAAGGAGGCACTGAGTGACAGCTCGATGTCTAAGAAGGAGGCCCCGACCGTTAATCCGAGGGCATCCAAGAGGTTGCTCTAACTAGTGGACCTCACCAAAAATGTGAAGTAGAAAAAGTGTGCCCTCAGGGACCAAGACTGTGAGGGTCGAGATTTCTTCCGAGTCGACTAAGTGTGTGTCGAGGCCGACCACAAAAGTTTTGAAGCCGACTTCTAGTCCATCCGAGCCGACTATTGCTTCTTTTGAGCTGATTAGTGAGTTTACGGTCCTCGTTACTGAGCTGGGAAATGAAGGTATTAAATACCTTGGGCTGACGGGGCATTCTGAGGGGGAAATTGAGATTGAGGTTTCGGAGGACGATGCCGAGAAGGAGAGGCATGTCTGGAATTCTCTTGAGCAGGCTGCTGGGGGTGTAATGGCCCAGGTAGGTGTTAACACTAGCGATGTTTTCCAAAGCCTTCGTCAATGTTTTGAGGTCTGGCTTATCCGACCCAGACCTTTCCTTGGCCACCACCCTATCAACATGCTATGTTGTCTTTCCCCTTCCCCATCCCCCAATCTGGTGCTTTTCCACAATCTTGTCGTCAAACTGGTCAACGTAAGGATGAGATGGCCGACTATGTGGGTGTGGGGCTTGATAAACTTTCTAATCCAGACGCTAAGTGGGAAGACATCTCGGTTGCCATTCGGGGAAGATGCTACCGATCATCAACAACTTAACCAACGGTGCCACAATGGTGTTGTTCGAGCTGGATGACCTGCGAGAGGGCTCCACGGTAAAGCGCATGTCGAAGTAGCTCCTTATTGCTTCCTACGTAAGCACTCAGTTCAATATATACTTGTATTATTATTATTTTTTTCGTAATGTTTCATGCTTGTGCTCGGTCAGTGCAGTGCCTCAGTGAGATTTTCATCAACTATTCATGTGCCCGGAGGCAAGTCGCTAAGGCCAACAAAGAGAAGGCCAAGTTCAAGGACCAATCAGCTACCCTAGTTTGGCAGTCTCTAGAGGCCGAGCTGGCCAGCAAATCCAAGACCAAGATGGAGCGAAGACTTCAAGTTCACCAGCAGATGTTGGACCAAAAAAAAGGGCGGCTAGGTATGTACATAGAAGAGATCGATGCGGCTAAGTCTGCTGCAGAGGAGGTCAGTCGTGTGAAGGCTAAACTTGGTCATGTCAAGAAGGAGCTTGACTAGAGGGGGCTGGAAGTTAAAAAGACGAAGGCCAGGGAGGAGCATCAGAGAGAAGTGGTCGAGAGTCTAAAAGTGGAAGCCGATCGGTAGAGGGAAGAGGCCGAGCGTTTGATAGCCGAGGAGGTGGACTGAAAGGTAGAGGTGCAGGTTCTCCAAGCTAAGCTTGCCTCTGCCATGTCTGAGGCAGTGGCCAAGTTCCTCAAGCCGGAGGAACTCGAGGGCATGCAAGATGACTACGTCATGTTGGCCGAGAAGGAGATCTATAGAAACATCTTCCTCGTATACCCTGACTTTGACCTAGACACCACCCCATGGCTCAGGTTTCAGATTACTCTGGAGGCTGCATCAATGGACGACCGAACGAAATGTGGAGAGGGGCAAGAGGAAGAAGTGACCGAGGCTCCTAGTCAGACCTCCACCACCGAGCAGACTACTGATGAGGCCACCGAACACCCTTCCGAAGGCATGAGTACAGCAGAACCGACCTTTTGTGACAGGACCCATCCCAATCCCCCCGGGATTAACGCGGGATGACCCTACTCCCGTCTGACACGGAGTGTCAGATAAGGGATATTTCCGACCTTTGCCCTCCCGGGCTATCAGAGTACGCCAGGATCCGGAGGAGGTATGTGATATCTCGGTTTCTCCTACAGTCCACATCCGCTGTCAACCTGAAGGGCAGTCAAAACATTAAAAGCTGTGAGTGGACAAAACAACCATTTGTAAAAACATTTCATAAGAAAGACATTTGTACCCTTCACTAAAAAACATGCATGCATTCGAAAACCATTTATCCGAAAGAAACCATATGTGGGAACTAAGCCCCAAAACCATAATCAAATCAAATATACGGGCCACTGCCCAAATCCATAAGGGACTCATCCCAAAACCATCATGAAACCAAGTACACGGGCCACTGGCCAAAACCTGTGCATATCACACATCATATATCGTACTTCACATATCATATATCATATATACATATAATTCACACAACCAATCCTGTCACGGTTTCCAAAGCTACGCGTGTGCTACCCGGGTCTCAATCCGAGTTTTCACAAAGTCAAGGTCAATGTCCGCAGACCACTGATCCTAGTAACCATAGCCTTCCTGAGAGTAAGGAACCCAACTGGGGGGTGACTCCACTCAGTCGGTGCTCCGTGACTACTCCGGGATCCACCCAGGCCAACGATCCTCCTCGAAGGAGATAATAGAAGTAAAGGAAGGTATATGAATATACATACATATATATACATAACATAAACACTCATGCCCGGTCCCCCTGAACCGTCATGATCCATAATATCCATGTAAGGGTTCATGCCCGGTTCCCATAAACCGTCATGTACTACAATAACCTTTCCAGGGTTCATACAGGTTCCCATAAACCGTCATGAACTTGGAAATCCATCTAGGGTCCCTGACCCGAAATCATCAATGTAAAACAACTGGGTCTCGTGCCCGAACATATGACATCAGCTGGGCGTCGTGCCCGATATCTAAGGGTCAGTCACGACTCCGATCTTAGTGATGTGTGCAACCATCCATCCAGGACCGCCCTCAATCCTCGTATGTCGTCGTGAACGTATCAACCGACGCGACCATCACAAGATCATGGTGCACTCATCACTGATCGATATCCTGAACCGTCAGCACTCCGAATTCGAGCTTCCATCAGCTACCAGACAACAGATCGTGCATCGTGACCTCTCCGGAAGGAACACATCCCAATCCGGAGGTGAGCGTCGTATCGTCTGTCGCCGTGCACATAGCACTAGCCGCTACCACGATTTAGACCCGTAGGCCATTAATAGGGTCATATGCCCGAGACAAAACTAAACGGGTCTCATACCCGAGTTTATCCTTTTAGAAATCCAAAACCATTTCATTTAGACCAATAAAGACATACAAACCCGTATTAGCACCGTATAGGGCCGTAACCTAGAAATACGTGCCAATACGTAATCACAAATCCAAATGCACTCATGGAATCACAAACAAGTATTTAAAACACATAATGAACATTTATACATGCACCAATTTAGAAAACAAGGTCCACTCACAGACCATCTGAGCTGTCGCCTCGATTTGCGTGCCATACGGCTCTCCTGAGCCAATCACCATCGCCGGGACTCCCAAACCTGTCCAAATCGTAATAGAAGGTTACTAACTACTTAATTAACCTCCCACTAAAACCCCGTAATTTTTTGGAATTTTTAACTATTTTTAAACTCAATCCGAAACCTTCTGATGCCCTGAACATTATCGAGAAGGTGTCTGATCGACACGAAACCAGTCCCAAAATATTCGTTACATCGAATAGAAGATTTCACGTGTTGAAACTTTCCCCAAAGGAGGGACCACGCGCCCTCACGTTCCCCTAGAAGCTCACTCGCGTGAAACCCACGCACGGGCACTGTCCACGCGTCTTCAAGCTTGGATGGGTTCTGCAATCCGGGTTGCCGTGACCCACTGGTCGACCCGATCGGTTCTCCGCCGTCCGTCCACCAAAACTCCTCCCGTTTGTCCCATTTTAATCCTCTCATCCTAACCTAAAGTTCTAGCCATTAAAATGGAAGAGAAAACATCGAAATCGTACCTTCAAAGGCCAGCCAAGGCGGCCGTGATTTTCCTCTGCCGTTCACAGTCATTCCCGGCCGTTCTAACCTTCAAAAACGATCCCATTCCTCTCCTAGGGTCCCCAGAAGCACAACTCAATCATTAGTTTCGATTAAAACCCAACAAATATGAAACTTAGATTTTAAATATTTTCACCTCCCGGTTCGAGCTCCCCGACGTGGCCACCACCGTGGGTCACCGTCGTCCTTGTCATTATCCTTATCACTCACACTCTCATGGTCACTCACGAGCTCACATGAGAATGGTGATGAGGTGTTTGTGTTTGAGAAATGGAGGAATGGAGGATATATGGGTTTTCGGGTTTGTGAGGAAATGAAGGAGGAAGAAATGAAGTTTTATGAAGAATATAATGAAGTTGGATCAGATGAGAGAAATAAGATAGATTAGATGAGTGGTGAGGATTGAGAGATTAAGTTTAGATGGAGGGCTAGGATTGAATGTTAATTGGATTAATTATAAAATATTAAAATAATATTATTTAATTAAGTTAGATCCATAATTTAGGGGATTGGCCAATGGGATGAGTGACACTTGTCACTCATCCATAGGTCCCACTCAAAATATCTGCCCAATCAGATATTGCCAAATTAGTATCGTCTCGAAGTATGTGCATAGTGAAATCGACCTTCTTTTACCTATAACTTCCCCGTTCGAAGTCCGATTTCAACATGCCGTCTATTTATGGATTCGTATCGTCCAGATCTACGTAACTGTCCTCGGCCCTCGGCCATCGGTCCTCCCGGTCCAAAAGTCAACATTTTGCCCCTTTTATCCAAAATTACCAAAATGCCTCTAAACTTCCGAACGTTGTAACTTCTTCCTCGAATGTCGGAATTGAACGTGTCACATGTCTATGAACTCGTGATGTCACGAACTACGTCACGGTCATCGGCCAAAGTCCGTTTGACCATTCAAATGAAAAGTCAACATTTTACCCACGCCTAGGGGCAAAACGGTCATTTTGCATCGTTCGTCCGATTTCGCCCAACTAATCACCGATTAACCTCGCTAATCGTGATTAGTCACTAACCTAATCCTGGAATTCGGGACGGGTTGTTACATCTTAGGGTTCTGGGCTGACTGAACCCACTCTTGTTTGAAGTGTTTAGAGCATGTGTATTTTGTCTAACCTGCGCATCGGTATAGTATAGTCTTTTCCTTTCGTACCTTTTGTAATCTTAGCTGACCGAGAGTTCGTTTTCCCATTTAATGAACAAGAAAGTTTTTTGGAATTTTTTTTTCCAAGTGTCGATTGATCAGACCACCAATCGGTGTTACATGTACTTAGCTGTTTTGAGTGTATGCCTTGTGGTAGACCGACTTGGATATGTTTGCATGTATTTAACTTAATAAATGTATGCTAGTGTTCGATAGACCTGAACGTGTGGTCTGCATGTACTTAACTTAATAATGTATGATTGTGTGGTTTCACCAAAGTTGGTTTGTGAATTTAGATGAATGTATGTTTAATGAGACTAGCTGATAGGGTGTCCAGTCTGCATGGTGCATAGGCTTGTAGACTGACCGAGAATGTGTTCAGTTAGGGTGTTTTACACTTAGAAAAAAAATTGTATGCTAGTACGTCTGTAAGGTAGCCTTAGCTCTGTATTTATGTTTCGAGCTTATGCCTTAGGGAAGGTTCCTAGTGTGTTGGCATTTTCCTCGGTTGAGGACTTGCACAGACCTCTTGAGTGTTGGAACTCGGTGTGTCTTTCAGTCCACCAATTTCTCAATCGAGGAAGATCGCCAATGAGGGAGTGGAGATGAAAAAATCGTAAGTATTGGACTTGTCTTTGTTTCGTGACATGGTCAGAATGGTGAGAGGCTATTGTGACATGACCGCCCCCGAAAGGACATTGATAACCGTGCCCAGTCCTGCTCCCGTCCGGCAAGTCGACTGAAGTTCCCAAAATACCCTCCGTACTTTCCAAACAAGGGATAGTCACACACGTACTCACTCATGCCTCCGCCTCTCGATCAGCCTCGACCAACGCGCCACAACCTAAAGGGTCAATAAAAACACGAAAGGTGTGAGTGGAAAAAAATGAATCAGTTATAAAACAGTTACAGAAAGACATTTCTACCCTCCACGTAAAACCAATGCATGCATTCGAAAATCATTTCGCAATCCGTTTCATTTCCAATATAAGAAAACCGTGTACGAAAATCAAATCATTTTCCTTTACTTAACCTTAGGGTCTTAGCCCGCAATCATAAACACAGGACCTCAGTAAAAAACCATGAATCAAATCCAAGTACACAACATAATCCAAATCCATCAAACCATAAAAACCGGGCCAATGCCCAACACATCCGAAAACATCAAAGATCAACAACAAATCACAAGTCAATCAGTTTTGCTGGATATCAGTCACCGAGTCTTTAAACTCACATATATAAGGCCTTCCCGGGATATCAACGAGTCTTTAAACTCAGAACATAATTAGTAGGCCTCATGGGGATATCACAAAAATCGAGTCTTTAAACTCATGATAGTAGCCGAGTCTTTAAACTCAATCCGGGTCTTTAAACCCAATCCTGGCCCCCCCCCTGTCATAACATATTCGGGTCTTTAAACCCAAAACATAATCCAACAATAGTACCAGGTCTTTAAACCCAAATCATGTGTAAATCATAACAAGTCCGGATCCATCATGATCCAAATTCCAAAACCAATCCGAAATCACATTTTTTCATAATAGGACTTATGTCCGAATTTCACATTCAAAACCCCAATCATATTCACCATCCATTTCCAAATCCGAATTCGAAATAATGATTCCGTAAGCTAGCATCCCGAACCGTCATCCGGAACCGTCATCCACTTTTTCCAAAATCCGTTTAAATCTTTGAAATCAAATCGTATTTCAAATCCAAAAGTCAAAGCATCAAAACCATGATCAAAACACAATATACTCGAAATCTCGTAAAAAACGCGAATGTAACGACCCGTCCCGAATTCCGGGATTAGATTAGTCACTAATCTTGATTAGTGAGGTTGAACGGTGGTTAGTAGGGCGGAATCGGACAAATTGTGCAAAATGACCGTTTTGCCCCTGGTCGTGGGCAAAATGTTGACTTTTTGATCGGGCGGTCAAACGGACTTTGACCGATGACCGTGACGTAGTTCGGGACGTCACGAGTTCATAGACAGGTGGCACGTTCGATTCCGATATTCGTAGAGAAAGTTATGGTGTTCGGAAGTTGAGGGGTATTTTGGTAATTTGGCATGTTTGGGGCCAAATGTTGACTTTTTGACCGGGAGGTCTGATAGGCGAGGGCCAAGGACCGTTACGTAGATATCGTCGATACGAATCCAATGACAGGCGGCATGCCGAAATCGGAGATTCGACGACGACGTTGTTATGGTCAAGGAAACGAACTAACAAACCGAGGCTCGGATTAAAATAATAATATAATAATGAATAGTGACTGTTGACTGTGCACATCCGGATGAGTGACAAGTGTCACCCATCCCTTGTTTCCAGCTCCATGTTTTCCTCCCAACACCATCATTACAACATCATCATTCCTTCTCCATCTTTTCCTCCATTTTCTCCCTCATTTCCTCTTCTTTGTTCCTAAACCGTGCACAAAATTGGGGGAATCAGATTGGGAGAATTGGCTCCCTCTCTCTGTCGTTCCTGAGAGAAAAATGAGAGACTAAGATGATTGAATTAACGGGGAAACACGAGGGATTGAGTGTGGGTTGAATTTTGGATTTTGGATTTCGGGAAAATTGGGGGGAAAATTCGAATACTGGGAATTAGGCCGTGAGGATCGCAATTGAGCTCACATTCAGCTTCCTGGGATCACAACGATCAGAATTGTCGAAGAAACGAGATGAATTGGTGCCGTTTTGGCTCTGAACGAGCTTGGTGACAGAGGAGGAATTTCGAGGTTGAGTCGTGATCGTGGAGTGTTTAGACGACGGAATTGAGGTGGGGAAACTGCTTCTCATGATCCCATGATGCTTCTGGGTTCGTCAATTGAAAGGAAACGGTCGTGGTTGACGAAACTCCATGGTTGAACAGTGACGGTGTTCGAGCTTGAGTTCATTGGGTTAGAGGGTCGAAATCTATGAACCCGAATCGGAGACCCGTCGAGGATCGATCGAGAGTCGTGAGGATTTAGACCACGATTCGAGAAATTGAACTTGCAGAACTTAATTAGAGTTGGATTGGAAGGGATCAGTTGAAGGAACGGATCGAATTGAGGTTAAATTGAATGAGATTGAATCGGGTCTGTTCGCGGATTTTTCAACCCGTTTACCAGACAAACGGGCGAAGGGGATGACTGTACTGGAACTGTAGCTGGCGCGTGGCTTCCACGCGCAGCCGCTTGCGGCGGCGCGTGGGGATGCGTGAGTGGGAATCTTGAGGATTGGGAGTCCCGGTGATAGTGGTGTGGCCCGGGAGGGCCGGTGGCACGCGTATCGAGGCATACCGTTAAAACGGTCTGTGAGTGGACTTTGGTTTTATAAATTCTATGCATGCTTAAATGTTTTATATGGATTATGGTTGTGATTGTGTGATGTTGATTTGGTTGTTGGTAAATTGTACGGTTTCACGTATTTCGAGGCGATTTACGTGCTTGCACGTAAATCGAGGTTTTCCGGTTTTACATGGATTTTCCATATTTATGACTTGGATATAATATGATGAAATGGTTTTGAAATTGGAAATATGAACTCGGGCTTGAAGCCCAATTATGTTGGAAATTTCGGACTTGGAGTCCATTTGAAAATCGGGCCGGGGGCACAGTTGGTTAATGAAATCGGTCCAGGGGCCCAGTTGGTATGAAATCGGGCTGAGACCCATTTGAGTTATGTTATCGGGCCATGGGCCCAGTTGATTTACGAATTCGGGTCGTGGGCCCAATGGGTTTATAAGTCGGGCTGCGGGCCTAGTTGGTTTACAAATCGGGCCGTGGGCCCAGTGGTTCATAAAATCGGGCATGAGACCCAGTTGGATTATAAATGTGATTTCGGGTCAGGGACCCTATGATTAATAATTGTGATTTTGGGTCAGGGACCCTAAATGGAATTACATGGTTTTATGGAAATTTCGGGCAGGGCCCAATTGTAATGATGTGATAAAAGGATTTAATAAAACTGTTTTCCATATACCATCTGGATACAAGGATATATGATGGTCTCCTCCAGATGTCTGGGACTCTGGGGAAGTCACGGTGCATTGTCTGCGAGGGGTCATTATACGGAGCAGCCGGTCCGTATGATGACTCAGGAGCAGGATTGCTATGATTGACGTCAGGGACGTCAGACATCAGGGATGTCAGATATATGGACCCGGAGAGACCCCGGGTAGCACGCGTAGCTTATGAAACCGTGAGATATGACGTCAGGGACGTCTAGCGTCTGGGACGCTAAGCATCTGGGATGCTGGTGATGGTAATGGTAAAATATGGATTAATGGATCTATGAAATGGCTTTTCGGTTGGATATGTGTTATGTGGTAAAAATGGATTATTGGTTATGAAATGGTATGTCGGGTCAGAGACCCTAAATGGTTTTGGATTTATGGATTTATATTTATGGCTTTGGGCGGTGGCCCACATGGTTTTAATATGTATGGTTGTGGTATTCCACTGTTTTGGGCTGAGTTCCCACACTTGGTTTTTGGTTAACGGTTTTTGGGCAAAGGCCCTAATGGCTCGGTTGAGCAAACATTTTGGTTACTGGTTTTCGTGGCACGCATACGTTTTTATTGGAGGGCATAAATGTCTTATAAATGTATTTGGTAAACTTATTGGTTTTTGTCCACTCACAGCTTTTGGTTTTAATGCCCTTCAGGTTGATTACGAATGCGATTGCAGCAGAGACTGGGACATTGCACACCTCCTCCATCGATCCTTGCGCACTCTGGATGCCCCGTTTGGGCAGTGGCTCTTGGTCATCCCTTGTCTGACACCCCTGGTTGGACGGGAGCAGGGCACATTCCATGGTAATCCCAGGGGGATTGGAATGGGTCCTGTCAGCGAATCCGTAATAATCTCGAAATACGTGTCAAAACCGTAAGTCATACGCACAATCATAATCAAAACATTCTTAAAACATGATACGCACAAATCATGTAAAATCGTTCATTAAACCTTCGTCAAAGTATAGGAGAAACCATAGTCTCGAAATACGTGCAGATACATATTGCATATCAAAATAAGTATAAATACGAAAAATCGTAATTATCACAAGTCATAAGCATAATCATAGAAATAATAGAAACATTTATGCATGCATTAAATTTTAGAAAGCAAGGTTCACTCACACACCATCTGACAGGACCCGTCCCAACTGGACCTTGATAACCGTGCTCGGTCCTGCTCCCGTTTGACAAGTTAACTGAAGTCTTGAAACTACCCTTCAGCACCTGTTAGACCAGGGATAACTGCACTGACTTCTGGTCATGCCTCCGCCTTTCAATCAGCCCCGAACGTCGTGCCACGGCCTGGAGGGTCATCAAAACAGAAAAGGTGTGAGTGGACAAAAATAATATCATTTAAAATACGTTTTGAAACACATGAGTTACCCTCCAGTTTATCAAACCATGCATGCACATGGGAAAACATAAGAATCACAAGCACCGGCTTTCCAGCAAAATCACATAACAAGTCAAATCTCGGCTCTCAAGCCAAACATATGAAAACATAATCACTTGGCCACACGGACCAGAAATCCGTACTCAATACTAGTACGTAAACACACTTCACGTCAAACAGCACCACTCACAAGGGCATAATCAAGCAATCAATCCATCAATCAATCCGCACTATTCACAAGTGCATAAACGATCATAAAATCACATTCGCACTACGCGTAGGCCAATATCCAGCCACATTCTCGGGATCAAACATGTAATGACCCGAATCGAAAATAATAATATTTTAATGTAAAAAGACTGTTTTACCCTTGGGGGGAAAACTTTGACTTTTTCTCGGGAAATAATTTGGACTTTGACCCATGACTATGACGTAGGTCGGGACGTCACGAATCCGTAGACAGGCGGCACGCCGAAATCGGAGTTCGTGTGAAGAAGTTATGGTCAAGGAAGCGTTTTAGCGGAATTTACGAACCGAGAACAACGGAATAAAATATTAATTTATTACGGAAATCCGTGCCAATCTAATATTTAAATCAAACCGATGGATTGGTGACAAGTGTCACCCATCCAAGCCTACACTATTCCCATAAAGCAACTAATACTATTTAATCCATTGTTTATATTATTTATTTTCCCTCCATTTGATTTCCACCCTTGGATTGTCTGTGCAAGTGAATCCCAGCCCTCCATTTCCATCTGCTTCCCTTGTTCATGCACGATCTGTTTCTGCTTTTTCTTACAAACACACAAACACACACATTCATCCCCTCACACACCCGTGCTTTTCTTCCCATTTTCTCTCAAACCAGGCGATCAAACCAGCCACCCTCATCGCACCAGCCAACCACCAGCAGCACCACCATCATCTACTCATCATCCCCGTGCATCACCGGCGACAACCGGCCCATATCCCCGCCTGAAAATCCCGTCCAAAACACGACCCGAAAACCTCAAGGAAACGGGTCCAAGAAGCAAACCTCGATAACCAACTCACCTAGACGCGGGAGGAGCTCCAGTCTGCACCGTGGGGATCCTAGGAGCTTAACTGGACGACGGCGAGGGCTACGGCGGCGTGACGGCGGCGGTAAGACCCAAAACCCGACAAGCCCGTTTTCATTCCCTGTTCGACCCGACCGTTTTTAATGATTAGAAAGTGATTGTTAGGTGTTAGACATGTCCTAGGGTGGGAGACGAGTCGTTTGGGGCCGGGTTGGACGACGGAGACGCCGTGGATCACCGAGGACGACGACCGGACCGTGACCGTGAGTTTCAGAGACATTCTGGTGAGTTTCTTCCCACTTTCTTCTTGTTTTGAGGTTGTAGAACCATAGGACAGACCTAGACGATCCCATAGGGATCAACCCCGTCGAAAATGGTGGCCGGAATCGTGTGGTGGAATCGGGTCAAACCGTGGGTCGACAGCGACCCGGTTCCAGTCAAACGGGTCGACCCGGTACTGTAGCACTGATGACGTCATCATGCTGACGTCACTTCTGACGTCATGATGACGTCATCCTGTCAGATGTTGTCAGACCAGGGACCAATCAGAAGGTGCCACGTGTCACCTGACAAGTGTCAGTGATGACGTCATGCTGACGTCAGCATGACGTCACTGCTGACGTCAGCATGACGTCACTGCTGACGTCAGCGGTACTGTAGCAGCGTTGACCCACGCGTTGACCAGGCGCGTGGGGGCGCGTGTGAACAGTAATTTTGGTGGGGCCGATACCATTTTCAAGGTTTCGACGATACGGATCCAATGGAGGTGGTTTCGTGTCGATCGGAGATCGTTATGTCAGTCAAAATGGGGTTTGAAGCACCGGGAATAGTGCCCGGGATGCGTTTTCGAGGCGGATCTGTTCTAGGGTCTTGGTATTGATATTGTAGGGTCCTTAAGTAACCCTCAGGAATAATAATACAGGTTTATAGAGATCGTTGAGCAGCAAGGACCGAGTGTGAGTGGGCTGTTTGATTTATAAAAGGCTTGCATGCATAAATTGTTTTACTATTTCCACTGATGAGTCTTATGAACTGTTTATATATGTTATTACAATGTTTTGGGCATGAGACCCGTCTGGATTATATGTGGATTTTGTTTGGGATGTCCGGGGGACATAGGGTAAACTATACTGTTATTGTACTGTACTTTCCTACCTGTGTATATTGTCTCCTCCAGGGAGGGTCGTTGGCCTGGGTGGACCCTGGAGTAGTCACGGGGCTCTGACTGAGTGAAGTTGACCCCCGTTGGGCTGCTTACTCTCAGGAAGGCATGTTCATATACCTCGGGCAGTGACTGGGATACCGGGAGCTGATGTACCTAGAGAGTCTCGGGTGTGAGACCCTGAGTGGCAACGCGTAGCCTTAGAACCGTGACATCATTTGGGTTGGGTTTTACAGTGCACTGATATGTTAGTTTCACCTTACGATTATTATTGTGGTTCATTTGTTATGATTTCATTGTAATATTATGTTTTCACTGCATGCAAGATTTGGAAAACGGAGGGGTAAAAACCTTATGATTATTTTATTATTAAATTGATTTCTAAACTGTTATTTTTGGCCCACTCACCCTTGATTTACTGACCCCTCCAGACCCTGACACGGCAATAGAGGAGGAGGATCCGGAGGAGGAGGCAGAGGTTTAGTTTGCCTAGCTGTGCACCTGTACACCCACTTGTGGGTAGGTCGAGCACCGAATAAATGTACTCTGACTAGTGTGCTCGCATGTTGTATTTTACTTTCCCTTGTCTGACAGTATCACTTTAAACACTGTGTTTGTACATTATCTATCTATGTGAGTCTTCGGTTTTTATTTAAGGGTAATTTTGGTATGTTTAGAGTCATTGTCAGACGGGAGCGGGTCACGTCCCCGGGTGGTCCCAGTGGGATTGGGACGGGTCCTGTCAAAACACCTCTGGGCTCAACCCTCGGGCTCAGTCACTTCTGGGCGAACACATCCCCAGGCTCAGACAAATCCGAGTGGTACATCCAGGCTCAGTCGCATACGAGAAGTTCCGACCATCTGGGTATTCACAATCACAAACACAATCCATACCACAAACATATATCCATCATATCATTGACTTCAAACCAAGTCAAAAGCATTTCCGACAGGGTTTCAAGCTCAAATACCAATTATACGCAAATCCGTAAAACCTCATTTGAAATATTAAAACAATCCAGAAATCATCTTTGACTTATCAATTCATCAAAATATCCATTTTGAAACCATTTTGACTCCGGGCCTAGCCCAAAATACCATTTGCACATTTATGGTAAAACGTACCCGAAAGACCGATTAAAATAATCATACAATCACAAATAATCATGCCACATCATCCAGACATCAATGCAAGTCAAATCATGCAATCAATCATGTAAAACAGTTAACTATGCATGCATTATGGTTTATAAAACAACCGTCCACTCACACACCGTCCAAACTGCTCGCTTCCCGAGTTGCACGCGTTTCCGTAATTTCCGACACTTACCAGGAACCTTGAATCCTGTCCAAAATCATTATGTAGAGTTACTAACAACTCAATTTACATCATATCAATTCCCCATAATTTTTTGGGAATTTAATATTAGTTAAATACGTAACATAAACCTTCGGACCCTCGAAACATTATCGAGACGGTGTCCGATTTCCTCGAAACCAACGCCAAAATGTTCGTTACACTGCATAGAATAAAAGTCGTGTTGAACTCACCTTGAAAAGCTTGCTCACGCGCCCTCACGTGCCGCCGCAAGCGGCTGCGCATGAAAGCCACACGCCAGCTACAGTAACCATGTCGCTGTTCATCGTCGTCTCTACCCGTTTCCTCTGCAAACGGGTCCTGCGGTGTGACCCGGTTCAATCCTGCCCAATTATGTATCATTTCGTGCAATTAAATCGCCTAACACTACCGTTTAATCTTGAATTTAAGGTCTGCGATGTAACTTACAAGATTAAGTACCTCAATCCCTTCGATCAAACTTCGAGTTTTCTCTTTGAAAGGTCAACCTCTGCCCCATTCAAATCCCATCAATTTCTTCAAATTGATTTAGGCAAATGCTTCGTAGAAGGCTCCTGAATATGTTTCCAACTTCAATTTCGTCCTTCAAGCCTCCCAGGTGCTCGACTCAATTTCGAAAAGCCGAAGTCTTCATCCCTTCGGTTCTATGGCAAAATAACTTCAATTCTCTTTATTTCTGAGTGGGTTCAACTCGCCTCAACCTCAGAAAGCTAAAATCAAAGCCAATTACAGCAATTCCTGGTCCGTTAAGTTCAATTCAAACATTGATCACTCTTGAATTTCACTATTCTGGGTCTCGGGTTTAGGGGTTCACTGTCCTTAATTCTGTTCTACCTTTACTCGTTTCTCTCTGTAGAATCATCCCAACATCTCAGGTTTGTCACTTATCTTCTTCATCAATCAGAATTGATGGAATTTAAATCAAGGGGTAGGCGGTTAGTTTTGTCGTTGATCACAAATAATGCCACTAATCTCAAATAAAACTTACCAGGTGTCACTTAGGTAGTAATTCTCATCTAAAGAGCTGAATCAGCCACCCACTAACCGTCCTAATCACTCTGATGTGGGAAATTACCAGTTTACCCTTACCATAATAAATCATCAAAATGCCCTTCACAACTCTTGTAACGACCTGTCCCGAAATTCGGGATTAGATTTGTAACTAATCATGATTAATGCGGGTTAATCGGTGGTTAGTTGGGTGGAATCGGACGAACGATGCAAAATGACCGTTTTGCCCCTAGTCGTGGGTAAAACGTTAACTTTTTATTCGGGCGGTCAAATGGACTTTGACCAGTGACCGTGATGTAGTTTGGGACGTTACGAGATCATAGACAGGTGGCACGTTTGATTCCGACGTTCGAGGTGATAGTTATGACGTTCGGAAGCCCAAGGGCATTATCGTAATTTGGACGAAATAAGGGAAAATGTTGACTTTTTGATCTGGGGGTCCGATGGCCGAGGGCCGAGGATCGTTAGGATGGTCTCGATGCCCTGAGTCCGTAGACAGGCGGCACGCGTCGATCGGAGTTCAATTGACCAAGTTACGGGTCTGGGACGCGTGATGGGCATTTTGGTAAACTGTCAAGTGAGGGCAAAACGGTAATTTTGGCTGTGTTCTGGGGACAGCCGTGTATGGTGTCGGTTCCTTCTCTGAAAAATAGAGCACGGGCGATTTGTTTAGGAACAAATTGCTGGGACTTGGTGTAGAGAATTGTTTATACCTTAGGTGGGAAACAGAATTCGTGGGACAAGTGAGGTGCAGAGCACGGTTGCTTCTCCATTTCTGGGTGTCGTTGGAAATGGGAGACAGAGCATTGGAATTTCCTTTTCACACTGAGCAGTGCACGGGCGATAGGTAATGTTGGTTCGAATTGGCTAAATCAGTTGCTGGGGAGAGAGTGAGAAGCAGAGTGGACGTTTTGGTGAGGAGGAACGGGGAGTCTGAGTGGAAATGCGCCCAGAAACCCGAGACTGTGTTTGATCAAATTCAGAAGTTCAATTCGAAATTTAGGCCAACCCAAGAACATTTAGGGCTTAATTCAGTCTTCTGGGACCTCCCTTAGTCGATCCAGATCTTGGGATCGAAGCTTGAAGCCCTGGGAAGTCTTGGACAGACACGACGGAGTTCAAAATTTGAGGGAAAATCAGAGTTTGAATTGTGTGAGGAATTGGACGAAACCAGGGACAGTAATCGTCTTCTGGGATCAGCAGGAACTCAGCCACATTGAATTCGAAGGAAAACGATCCCAGATTGGCCAAGAACCGAAGCTCCTAGTTCTGAGGATTTTCGAGCTTGCGGATGACTACCTACAGGTAAAGGTTTGTGAAATTGGTTGTGGTTTATTGTTCGTATGGGTCATATTAAGCTCGTGTTTAGGTTAATTTGGAGATGGATTTGAATTGGGTGAGTTGTGGACTGCGACCCGATTTGGGGTCCGAGTTTGGATTGATCGGTTTAGTTCATGTCGAAGCTAATTAAGGACACAGACCTTGAATTAAATGAATAAAGAAGATATTAGGATTGAAAACAGAAGGAATTGATGGAGAATTGAGTGTTAACTGGTCGGGCCAGGTCGCGGGTAACAGACCCGTTTAGCAGATGTGCGGGTGAGGGAGACGACACTGTTGCTACAGTGCTGGGCGCGTGGCCTTCACGCGCAGCCACGTTGGGCGGCGCGTGTGACGTCATCTCCAGTCACGGTTAACTGAAGTTTCCTTCCTTTTAATGTTTTGAACATTTTATCTTTAGAGTTCAAGTTGATCGGGTGTCATTCAGGATAGTTTCGAGGGCTCGGAAGTTTAGTCCTTAAGTTTAATTATGTCGTAAAATCCCAGAAAAATTATGGGAAATGAGTTTATTGATAATTGAGACCTTAGTAACCATGAGAAGTGATTTTGGACAGGATTCGGGATTTCTGGAAAAGGGCAGAAATTACGGAAACGCGTGCGGCGCGAAACCGAGCATTTCGGACGGTGTGTGAGTGGACGTTGCTTTCAAAATTTAATGCATGCATAAATTATTTCTATGATTTTATGATTATGATTATAAGTTGTGATTGATTTCGATTTTCGTATTTTTACGTATTCGATTCCCGTATTTATACGTATTTTTACTATACATGTGAAATTACACGTATTTCGAGACTATGGTCACTCTTGTGCTTAATGATGGTTTAATGAAAAAAGTTATATGAAATTGGTGTAAAATGATTTAAGAAGGTTGTTTATGATTGCGAGTGAGACTTACGATTTTGACACGTTTTTCGAGAACGTTCCAGATTTGCACGTTTTACGAGATTTCGAGTTATTGTGATTTGATCACTGTTGATGTTTGAATCGGGGAATTAAAATGAGACTTGTGATTTTGAGGATTTTAAAAATGGGTTTTGAGTATGTTTTGCTTGGATCGTGATCTTGGTGATAATGGTTGTGGTTTTGATGTGTTGAAAATGAGATTTGAGAAAGAAGTGATTTCTAAGAATTAAAATGGATTTGAAAGAGGTGATTTCGGGCTTGATGCTCGGGGCACAAAAGTTAACTTGATTTACGAGATTTTGGTTTTCGGAAATAATAAAGCGGATTCTTGGTTTGGGTTCGGGATGATGCTTCCGGATGCCGGCTTACGGAATCATTATTGCGAATTCGAATTCGGGAATAAAAAAGGATTTAATAAAGTGATTTGGTATAATTGTACATGCCCCGTGTGTGATGGTGATTTGAATATGTTTTGTGAAGTATGATTGGGAATTCGAATGTGGAAACTCGGACCGTGAGTCCTGTTGTGGAAAAATGTGATTTTGGGATGGATCCCACGTTTTCGTGATTGATAAATGTTTTGGGGTTTAAAGACCCATTGAAAACTGTTTTGGGTTTAAAGACCCGGGTGCTATTGCTGGAGCACGTTTTGAGTTTAAAGACTCGGTTAATTGATGACGGGGGAGGGCCCTTAATGAGTTTAAAGACTCGTGAGTTTAAAGACTCGATTACTGTGATACCCCCGAGACCTATTGATTGTGTTCTATGTTTAAAGACTCGTTGATATCCCGGGAAGGCCTGTTTATGCGCATGGTTTTGAGTTTAAAGACTCGGGCGCACTTGATATCCAGCAAAATGATTGACTTGTGATTTATTGATGATCTCTGATGTTTCGGTTGAGTTGGGCAGTGGCCCGGTGTATGGTTGATGGTTTTGGATCATGTTGTGCATTTGGTTTTGATTCGTGGTTTTGGGCTGAGGCCCGGTGTTTATGATTGCGGGCTAAGACCCGATGGTTGAGAAAGGAAAAATGATTTTGAGGTTCATACGAGTTTTTCCTTGTGTTGGAATTTGATACACCGTTTTTCTTATGTGGAAAATCTTAACCGTTTGCGAAATGGTTTTGTGTATGCATGCATTCGTTTTTACGCGGAGGGTAAAAACGTTGTTGTAACTGTTTTGCGAAACTGATTTATTTTTGTCCACTCACACCTTTTGGTTTTTATTGACCCTCCAGGTTGTGGCGCGTTGATCGAGGCTGATCGTGGGGCGGATTCATGAGTAAGTACGTGTGGCTATCCCTGGTTTGGCAAGTACCGAGGGTAACCTGAGGTTTTCAGTCATCTTGCCAGACGGGAGCAGGACCGAACACAGTTATCGATGCCCCTTCGGGGGCGGTCCTGTCAACTCTAGACCCATAACTTTCTCGTCCAAACTCCGATTGACGCATGCCGCCTGTCTACGGATTCAACGTCCTGAGACCTATCCAACGGTCCTTCCGGAAAGTCCAAATAAGGTCCCGATCAAAAAGTCAATTTTCGGCCCTTATACTTAGGGGCAAAATTGTCATTTCCTTCAAATTTTCCAATTTTTTTCCTTTTTCGAATTTCTGGGTCGTTACAACCTTCCCCCCTTAAAGAATTTCGTCCCCGAAATTCAAACAACCCTTCCAACAACAATTATGGAAATCCAATTCACATCCATTTTCACACCTCAGGTTCCCACATAAACCGTTATTCGTTATATGCAACCATGAGCACTTTTTTCTATCTTTCCTGGCTCATCCAGAGCCCTCATAGCACATCATGACTCATCTCGAGTCCTAAACCAATTCTTGATCCCTTTTGAGTCCAAATTCAAGGTCTCGACTCCTCTCGAGTCCAAAATCAACATTCGCTAACATCAATGCCACCATTGGTCTAACCGGCCACCTAGCACACACCCCTAGGTGAACCACATTCTATTCATGATTTCTCAACACACACTAACCCGTTTCAGAACTCCCTCTGAGTCCCATTCGATATCCAAATTCCAAAAGGCACGCATCCGACCCCCTTATCCTTGGGTCAAGTTTATCCTGGGTCCAACATGCCCATCCATATACCATATCGTCATCGTAAACAACCATCCGGAGCAACAAGAGTCCAATACAACCAAAACACGTAATACAATATTACCACACAAGTGTATAACACAAAGTATTTACAAGGTATCGCGAAAGCATGTAACATTACAATTACTTTCAACTACTTTTAAGTCGATAGGGGCAGTTCCTTCGCAAATGCCCAAGTTCCCTACAATAGTGACAGAGGGCAGTACTAAGGCGACTTGCTCCACCACGCCGTTTACCCATCACTTGGGTTGAAGTCCCACTCGACTGAACCACTGTCTGGGGTCGCGATACAAGGGAGTGAAGACTAACTTTCTTTGATGTTTCCTGAATTATTGGTTCAGTGTCCTGACGCTCTCGGCGTCGTCCAGAGCTCAAAGATTGTTCTTGCAGATGTAAACTAGCCTCCACTCGAATAGCAGCATCTGATAATTCTCTCAGGGTAGAATACGAGCCTACGGTCACATCACCTCGTATTGCATTCCTCAATCCCTGCTCAAATCTTCGACACTTATCCTCCTCATTTGCCACATACAGAGGAGCAAAACTAGATAAGTGCAAGAATTTATGTTCATAGTCGACCACTAACAGATTTCCCTGCTGCAATTGGAGGAATTCAACCTCTTTAGCATTCCGAAAGGAGCGGGGGTAAAACTGATCCAAAAATCGCTCCCGGAATATTTCCCATGCCAACGTACGGGCATCCCATCCAGTCAACTGTAAACCATGCCACCACCTATACGCATAGCCATCCAAAAGAAAAGTGGCTAATAACACCATGTCCTTCGGGGGACACCTCATGACTTCAAAAATCCTTTCCAAACGAGTGATCCAATCATCGGCGCCATCCGGGCCCGAATCACCACGAAACACAGTGGCTCCCAACCGTTGAGCTCTCCAATATCTGGGCCTTCTTTAACCCTATCCTCGTCCCTCTTATCTTCAGGCCATGTACGGGGCGCACATCTCAGAGGCATGACGTAACAACAGAAATCAGTAACCAAATGCTCTGATACCAATTTGACAGGACCCATCCCAACTGGATCTGGATAATCGTGCTCGGTCCTGCTCCCGTTTGACAAGTTAACTGAAGTCCCGAAACTACCCTTCAACACCTGTTAGACCAGGGATAACTGCACTGACTTCTGGTCATGCCTCCACCTTTCAATCAACCCCGAATGTCGTGCCACAGCCTGGAGGGTCATCAAAACAGAAAAGGTGTGAGTGGACAAAAATAATATCATTTAAAATACGTTTTGAAACACATGAGTTACCCTCCAGTTTATCAAACCATGCATGCACAGGGGAAAACATAAGAATCACAAGAACCGGCTTTCCAGCCAAATCACATAACAAGTCAAATCTCGGCTCTCAAGCCAAACATATGAAAACATAATCACCTGGCCACATAGACCAGAAATTCGTACTCAATACCAGTACGTAAACACACTCCACATCAAACAGCACCACTCACAAGTGCATAATCAAGCAATCAATCCATCAATCAATCCGCACTATTCACAAGTGCATAAACGATCATAAAATCACATTCACACTAAGCGTAGGCCAATATCCAGCCACATTCTCGGGATCAGACACCTCTGGGCTCAACCCTCGGGCTCAGTCACATCTGGGCGAACGCATCCCCAGGCTCAGACACATCCGAGTGGTACATCCAGGCTCAGTCGTATCCGAGAAGTTCCGACCATCTGGGTATTCACAATCACAAACACAATCCATACCACAAACATATATCCATCGGATTATTGACTTCAAACCAAGTCAAAAGCATTCCCGACAGGGTTTCAAGCTCAAATACCAATTATACGCAAATCCGTAAAACCTCATTTGAAATATTAAAACAATCCAGAAATCATCCTTGACTTATCAATTCATCAAAATATCCATTTTGAAACCATTTTGACTCCGGGCCTAGCCCAAAATACCATTTGTACATTTCTCGTAAAACGTACCCAAAAGACCGATTAAAATAATCATATAATTACAAATAATCATGCCACATCATCCAGACATCACTGTCCTTAATTCTGTTCTACTTTTACTCATTTCTCTCTGTAGAATCATCCCAACATCTCAGGTTTGTCACTTAACTTCTTCATCAATATGAATTGATGGAATTTAAATCAAGGGGTGGACGGTTAGTTTTGTCGTTGATCACAAATAATGCCACTAATCTCAAATAAAACTTGCCAGGTGTCACTTAGGTAGTAATTCTCATCTAAAGAGCTGAATCAGCCACCCACTAACCGTCCTAATCACTATGATGTGGCAAATTACCAGTTTACCCTTACCATAATAAATTACCAAAATGTCCCTCACAATTCTAGACCCATAACTTTCTCGTCTGAACTCCGATTGACGCATGCCACCTGTCTACGGATTCAGCGTCCCGAGACCTATCCAACGGTCCTTCCGGAAAGTCCAAATAAGGTCCCGATCAAAAAGTCAATTTTCGGCCCTTATACTTAGGGGCAAAATCGTCATTTCCTTCAAATTTTCCAATTTTTTTCCTTTTTCGAATTTCTGGGTCGTTACACCATCCATAACGCTCGTTTTCGCACTACACGCGTTTCCGTAATTTCTGACATTTTTCAGGAATCTCGAATCCTGTCCGAAATCATTCTTTAGGGTCACTAAGGTCTCAAATAACTTCATACTAATTTCTCATAATTTTCCGAGAATTAAATGTTAATTAAAAACGTAACATAAACCTTCGGACCCTTGAAACAATATCGAAACGGTGTCCGATTAACTCGAAACCAACACTAAAATGGTCGTTACATTGCATAGGATAAAAGTCGTGTTGAACTCACCTCGAAAATCGGGCCCACACGCCCTCACGCGTCACCGTGAGTGGCTGCGCGTGAAACTCACGCGCCTGTTACAGTGATGCTACAGTGTCACCTTCCTCGCCCGACTCTCTTCTAAACGGGTCCCAAACCCGCGACACACCCCGATCCAATCTCCTGTAATTACAGCTTAATTCCGTCAATTTGTGCATCGAAAACCTTCCATTGTAACTTAATTTATGTTCTCCATTGTTAATTACACACAACAAGCTCTAAATCGATCATTTTCCTCATGATCAATCAAATGGGTCAAGCTTTGAAACTCACTCGAATCAACTCAATTTTCAAATTAACTTAAATAGAAGCTTCATAGGACCTAAACGAACACTAAACCATAACCAATTTCAGGAAAACTTACCCTTAGGTGATCATCCTCATGCCTGAAATTTCTCTAGAATTGGAACTTGGGTTCTTGGCCAAACCGTGATTGATTTCCTTGAATGTTGGTACGGTTGAACTTTAAATGATCCCTGAAGACTGTTTCTAACCTTGGTTTTGTTCCTCTCGACTCACAAATTAAATTTCAATTTTCCCTCCAATTTTCCCAAAATTTTCCCGACTCAGTTTTCTCTCCAATTCTCAGTCTCTTCCTCTCCAAATGACCCTCTCAGCTCACTCTCACTCCCTATAATCAATTCGACCTTCACAGCAACCTAAGGAATCTCTCAGACCTACTGTGTTTCTGTTTCCCGCAAAGGACCCAAACCCATTAAAAAATTGTACCCGTGCTCTGTGTTCTTCACAGTCCAGCACGCCTAACTACACTTTGTCCTCAGTATTAAACAATTCCCCCAACTAAAGCCACTAACAGTTAAACAATTCCTTGATCAGACCACTCACAGCACGGTGGTTCAGCCACTGCTCCACTGTTTCAAACAGTGCCCCTGTAGAAATTACTATTTTGCCCTTATTCACAAAATTACCAAAACGCCATTCTCATTTTAGAACCATAACTCACCCGCCCGATGTCCGTTTTTAGCATGCCACCTGTCTACGAATTCAGGGCATCGAGACCTACCTAACGGTCCTCGAATTGCGTGAAAATAGTGGCCAATCAAAAAGTCAACCTTTTCCCCCTTTTCATCCTAATTACGAAAATGTCCTTGAACTTCCGAACGTAACTTCTTCCCTGATCGTCGGAATTGGACAAGCCACCTGTCTATGGACTCGTGACGGCCCGAACTAAATCACAGTCATCAGTCAAAGTTCGTTTGACCGCGGGAGTAAAAGTCAACCGTTCGCGCAATTCCAGGGGCAAAATCGTCTTTTTCTTCAAATTTTCCAAATTTTCGTTTTCCGAAAGTCCGGGTCGTTACATATTGTGTGAGCATTTGTGTACTCAACCTGCTCGTTTGAGTACCGACTAAGATGTTTAATGTGTAGTGGTCGGTTAGAGTTAGTTAGTAGACCGAATGGGCATGAGATTGTTCGTATGCATGGACTTGGTTAGCTTTAATCGATCAGTGTGTATTGTGTAATACGGTTAGTTCCCCTATACCTTGGTGGTTTTGGTACTAAGCGTTAAGTGTTCCCTCAATGTAAATGTGTTAGAGGGTAGCTCGATATGTTTTGAGCAAGACATAGTGGAATAAAAAAGATAGAGTCTTGTCATTGATGGTTTGTGTTGGGTCAGCTAGGACTTGTACAATGAGGGTCTAAGTGTGGCTTACAAGGTTATGGCTATTAGCCGAACTAAATTTAGTACCTTTTGAGGTGGTTGGCATTCCACAGGTGGCCGAGGATGTGTCTGTCACTATTAGAGAGTTCATAGGTTCCTAGTCGGCATATCTGAATGATATTGTAATGGCCTTCGCAGTTGGAGCCGAGTGTGCTTGCTGATCGGTCCCTAATGGCCAAGTTGGCCTTCTTGAATACCCAGACCCCTGCTTGAAAAGTGCGTGGTTTGACCTTTGAGTCGTGATATTGGCAGAATCTCTGTTTGTAGACGACATTTTGAAAGTAGGACTTATCTCGATGTTCCTCCATCAGGTCTAGGCTAAGTGCTATCTGGTCGTCATTCTAGTCGGCGTCGTAGGTGATGATGTAGTATGACTCTCCATCAATCTCGGCTGGGATGACGGCCTCTGTACCGAATGCTAATAAAAAAGGGTCTCATTGGTAGCTGTTCGATACGAGGTTCGATATGATCAGAGTGCACTAGGTAAGATGTCTGCCCATTTTTCTGTGGTTTCTCCGAGCTGGGTCTTCAGAGCGTGTTTGATGATTTTGTTCATGACTTTAACCCGACCATTGGACTGAGGGTGAGTAGGGGAGGCAAATCAAATTTGGATCCTGTATCGAGCATAGAAGGCTTTGAATCGGTTGTTGTCGAACTGCTTACTGTTTTTGCTAATGGTGGTGTGTGGGAGGCTGAAACGATAGATGATGTTCTGGAAAATGAAATTCTCGATCTGAGCCATGGTGATGGAGTCGAGGGCCTCCATTTGGTGAAGTAGTCCATAGGGACAACTGCGTACTCGGTCTATCCTTTTGCGGACAACATCTTCCCGATCAGGTCCAGTACCCATTAGGAAAAAGGCCATGGGCTGAGCATAGCGTTTGCATTTGTCGCAGTTCTGAGTGAATTCGGCTGCGTCAACATGCATGGTCAGCTAGTAGAAGCCTTCGTAAAATGCCTTGTGATCCAGTGATCGGGGGGAGAGAGGAGGGGGGGGGGGGGGGAGTGATTTCCACAGACCTATGCATATATCTTTTCAAGGTGAATCTTCTCAGCCTACGAGTCGAGACATTTGAGTAGTGGGAGCATGTAGCCCAGTCGGGCGAACATGTCGGCATAACTGTTCTCATATCGAGGGATCTGCATGATGGAATGGGGCTTAAAGCTGCGAATGAGGGATTGAGCCATTGTTCGGTCTAGAGCCATGGAGGGATCATTGGCTTCGAACTCATAATTGACCTGGTTCATAATGAGCTGAGAGTCGTTGTAGAAATGTATCTTCTCGACCTCTATATGTTTAGCCAACCGCAGACGTGCGAGCAAGGCTTCATATTCTGCCTCGTTGTGGGAAGCCTTGAACATGATACAGAGGGCATATTTCAGTCGGTGTTTATCCAAGGTGGTTAGGACGAGTCTTGCACTAGAGTTTTCGTGGTAGCCCGAGCCATCCACATGCAGGAGCCAGGTGGGTCGGTCATCATCTAAGGTAGGTTTAGATGTGGAAGATTGCTCTAGTTCGACTGGGATAGCTGGCTCGGTTGGAAGGTACGTGAACTCCGAGATATAGTCCACTACAGCATATCCCTTCTCGGTTGGTCTGGGGGCCAATGTGATGTCAAACTCGCAGAGGTCGATGGCCCATTTTAGTAGCTGATCTGATGTGTTTGGTTTCCACAACACTTGAAGGAGTGGCTGGTTGGTCAGGACGACAATGTCATGGGCCTAGAAATACGGTCGGAGCTTCCTAGATGTATTGATGAGAGCAAAAGCAAGCTTTTGAGGTCAGTGTACCTGATTTTTACATCTTGTAGTGCTCGACTAACATAGTATACGGGATGTGCAGCTTCATTGATCTTTCGGATGAGCACCGAGCTGGCCGCAGAGTTGGAGACAAACAGGTACATGGTCAGTGGTTCGCTAGTCTCTGGTCTGCCCATCAATGGAGCTTGGCCCATGTAGTCCTTCAGCTTTGTGAAGGCTTTGGTACACTCCTCAGTCGAGGTAATGTGTTTGGACTTTGTTTTGAGTGCCTTGAAGAACGGGACACACTTGTCGATGGCCTTTGAAATAAAACGGGTTAGTGCTACCACTTGGCCTATTAGGCTCTAGATTTGCTTATGTGTCTGAGGAGGCTTCATGTCTACAAGGGTTTGGATCTTCTCGGGGTTGGCCTCGATGCCGCGTTAATTGATCATGAAGCCGATGAATTTGTCCAAGCCGACTCCAAACACGCACTTGACTTGATTTATGCGCATTCAGAATTTCTTCAAGGCAGCAAACATTTGGATGAGGTTGGTGATGTGTTGGTTGGCCATCTTGCTTTTGACCAGCATGTCATCCACGTAGACCTCCATGGTTTTTCTAATCTAGTTGGAAAACATGTAGTTGCCCAGTCGCTGGTAGGTTGCACCGATATTCTTCAACACGAAAGGCATCCCGTTGTAGCAATACAAGCCCTCGTTGCTACCGAAGGTAGTGTGGATCTGGTCTGCGAAATGCATGAAGATCTAGTTGTACCAGGAGTAGGCATCCATGAATCTTAACAGCTCATGCACCGTAGTTGTGACGACCCAGAAATTCGAAAAATAAAATTTTGGAAAATTTGAAGGAAATGACAATTTTGGCCTTGGTTTTGAGGGCTGCAAGTTGACTTTTTGATTGAGACACTTTTTGGATCTTCCGTAGAGACCGTTAGGTAGGTCTCGAGACGCTGAGTCCATAGACAGGCGGCATGCGTCAATTGGAGTTCGGACGACAAAGTTACGGGTCTAGGAACTTGAATGACATTTTGGTAATTTGTCAATGCAGGGGAAAAATGGTAATTTTTGCACGTATTAGCTGATTCAGCCGTGCTTAGTGAATCATAGGGTTCACTAAGTGACATCTGTCACTTTCTAAGTGAGATTGGTGGCAATTGCACGGGTGTGTGTGTTGTGGCAGTGGGGTGAGTTCAAAAGAATGGAACAGTGTGTTTGAAAGAAAAACAGAGCAGGACCTCACCCACCGTGGTGTGATTGATCTTAGTGCAACCTTTAGGCAGAGAACATGAAAACTTGAACGGAATTGAGAGAGTTACATCGTGAAAGAACAGAAATGAAAGGGGGAAGAAGAGCCTAGGAACCCGAAACCCAAACCCGTGGAATTCAAATGCTTCAAAAAAATTCGAATTCCAACTTAGAGGCCGTGATGACTACAACTGAGGCTCGTGTGAGCTTTCTGGAACCTTCCTGATTAAGACCATATCAAAATTGAAGAGAATTGATCAAGTACTGGACCTGCGACGGTTTGGAAATTCCATGGTTGAGTTCGATCATACAAAGGTATGTTCAAGTCAAATTGAACCTGAATTCATGGTTAGAATGAGTCTATGATGCTTCCTAACTGATCAATTTAAAGAAATCGATGACAATTGAAGGGATTGAATGATGAACATTCTTTGAAAAATTGAGTTGAGTTGGATAGTTGGAAGTGATTAGGATTGGAATTGATATGACAGACCTCTAATTAAGGTGTTTTTTATGCTAACGGAAGCTTCAATTGTTAGAAATGATGCAGAATTGGTGGAGTTCTGGACGGGTCGAACACGGGGGCTAACAGACTCGTATTACAGAATTTGGATGAGAACGATGAACAATACCTGCACTATAGCAGGCGCGTGGCTCCCACGCGCAGCCACTCACGGCGGCCCCTGAAGGTGCGTGAAGCCTCGTCTCAAGGTAAGTTCAACATGAAACTTACTTCTTTTGATCTAATGAACATTTTGGCACTGGTTTCGAGGAAATCAGATATCGTTTCGATAGTGTTCAATGTTTCCAAAATTTTCGTATAAGTTTAAAATACGTATTTAAATCCCGAAAAAATTGGGGAAAATTATATGAGATATATTGAAGTGCTAGTGATCGTAGATAATGATTCTGGACAGGAATAATGATTCTCGAAAATTACGAAAAAACTTACAGCTCGGACGCGGGCAGTTTGGACGGTGTGTGAGTGGACTTTGCTTTCTAAATTTCAATGCATGCATAATTGTTTTCTATGCTTTCTATTTATGATTTCTATGCTTATGATTATGGTAATTACGATTTCCATATTTATACGTATTTCGATATGAAATACCTAACTGCACGTATTTCGCGAATATGGTTGATGCCATACTTTGATGATGGTTTGATGGATGATTTATATAGTTTACACATATCATGTTTTGATAATGATTTGATGATGTGACATTGGATTTGAATGTGAATTCGAGCACGAGACACATTTCGATAAAATATGATTTCGGATTTGGTTTTGGAATTTGGAATTTGGATTTCGATGGATTCTGGATTTTCTATGATTTACACATGGTTTTTGGTTTAAAGACCCGGTGCTATTGCTGTATCTGGTTTTGGGTTTAAATACCCGGTTGATTGATGTGATGGGGGAGGGCCCTTGATTGAGATGTTTTGAGTTTAAAGACTCAGTTATTGTGATATCCCCCGAGGCCTATTGATTGTGTTTTGAAACCATCCCTTGTTTGGCAAGTGCTGAGGATAAGTTTGGAACTTCAGTTGACTTGAAAAACGGGAGCAGGACCGGGCACGATTATCAATGCGCCTCAGGGGCCGGGTCCTGTTAGCGGTGGCGTCGACCAGTTGGTTGATCTTGGACTGAGGGAAGTTGTCATTGGGGCACATTTTGTTCAGGTGAGTGAAGTTAATGCACATATGCTATGTGCTAGAGGGATTCTTTACCAAGATGTTGTTCGCTACCCAGACCGGGTAGACCGCCTTGCGGATAAAGTGGATAGTGATGAGCTTAACACTCTTCTCCTTCATGGCCACGGTCTGTTTTACTGGACCGGTTTGAAACTCGAACTTATGCTGAGTCGGTGGCATATGACGTCCGTTGAGATGTCGGGCATGTCCGCTTAGGACCATGCAAAAACTTCAGTATTATTGCGTAGGAATTTTATCAGGTCGGTTCGTAGAGATGAGCTGAGTCTTGTACCGATCTTGACCTTGCGATTGACGAAGTCATGTGAGATAACGATCTTCCCAACCTCCTCGATTGGCTGAGGATATGGTGTGGTTGAGTAGCCGTATGGATCCTCAATCGGTCCGTTCTAGACATGTTGGACAGCCCGAGAGTTGACTAGGTTGGCCTTGAAGGCGGACTCGGTGAGAGTCATAGTCTTCTTGGTTGGGTTATGGCCTTCCCGCCATAGTGGTAGAATTGTAGGTCCAAGTTACCAGCAGGTCTTCTCGGACCTATCTGATGCCCGTGGGGGTTGGGAATTTAATCAGCAGCTAGTGGGTGGAGATGACCGCTTGGAGTGAGTTGATGTAACGACCTGTCCCAAATTCCATGATTAGATTAGTGACTAATCACGATTAGTGAGGCTAATCCGTGATTAGTAGAGCGAAATCGGACGAACGATGCAAAATGACCGTTTTGCCCCTAGTCGTGGCAAAATGTTGACTTTTCATTCGGGCGGTCAAACGAACTTTGACCGATGACCGTGACGTTGTTCGTGACGTCACGAGTTCATAGACAGGTGGCATGTTCAATTCCGACGTTCGGGGAGGAAGTTATGACGTTCAGAAGCTTAGGGGCATTTTGGTAATTTTGGTTAAAAGGGGTCAAATGTTGACCTTTTGACCGAGGGGTCCAATGGCCGAAGGCCGAGGACCGTTACTTAGATAAGGACGATACGAATCCATAGGCAGGCGGCACGCTGAAATCGGACTTCGAACGGGGAAGTTATAGGTCACGGAAGTTCGATTTCACTATGCACATACTTCGAGACGGGGATGATTTGGCAAAATCTGATTGGGCTAGATATTTTAGGTGGGTCCCATGGATGAGTGACAAGTGTCACTCATCCTATTGGTCAATATCCATAATTTGTGGATCTAATTAATAAAATATTATTATATTGATTATTATATAATTAATCCTAACTACAATTAATCCTAGCCTTCCATTTCAATTTCATCATTAAATCTACACCATCCATCTAATCCTCACTTCTCTCATCAGCCATCAAACTTCATCACTTCATTCTTCTTGATTCCCTCAAAACCTGAAACCCCCTCCACCATTTTCTTCATCCTCCATTTTCGAACACCTCACCATACACATACCACCACATCTCATCATTTTTCATCTTATGTGTGACTGTGAGGAAGGACCGTGATGATGAGGACGCGACGACGAGGACTCACGGCGGTGGACCACGACGGGGGAACCAGAAAACCCGTGAGGTACATTTGCTTCAAAATTTGGATTTTTAGCTTTATGGGTTTTCGATGGTTTCTAAAGATTAGGAAAGGTTTCTGGGGACCCTAGGAGTAGAATGGGATTAGTTTTGGGGCTTGGGATGGCCGGAAATGGCCGTGAACGGCCGGAGAAAATCTGGCCACCATTGATGGCGGATGGAAGCTCGGTTTCGGGGTGGTTTTTCTTAGTTTTAGGGATTGGGTTAGATAGGAAATGAAGAAATAGGAATTTAGGGATTAAAATGGGACCAAACGGACCCCGAATCAGTGCGAAAACCCGAGAAAACCGTACGGTGAACAGTACCCATAAATAGTAACTGGTTCATTTCTGAGGTTGATGACGATGAACAGTGTTTTCGACTTTCTAGGGGCTTGTTGGGGCCCGTGGGCCATTATTTGGGAAAGTGTTCCACACGGGAAATCTTCTATTCGATGTAACGAACATTTTGGGACTGGTTTCGTATCGATCGGACACCGTCTCGATATGTTTCGGGGCATCGGAAGGTTTAGGGTAGGTTTAAAAATAGTTAAAAGTTCGGAAAAATTACGGGGCTTTGATGGGAGGTTAATGAAGTAGTTATTAACCTTCTATTAATATTTGAACAGGATTGGGAGTCCCGGTAATGGTGATCGGCTCGGGGAGCCGAGTGGCACGCAAATCGAGGCGGCAGCTCGGACGGTCTGTGAGTGGACCTTGTTTTCTAAATTTGTGTATGCATAAATATTTATTATATATTTTATTACATGTTTGATGATGCCATGGGTGCATTTGTATGTGGTTACGTATAAGCACGTATTTCGAGGTTTCGGCCTTATACGGTGCTTATACGGGACTGTATTTCTTTATTGATTTAAATGATTTGATTTTGGATTTCTAAAAGGATAAACTCGGGTATGAGACCCATTTGGTTTTGTCTCGGGCATATGACGCTATTTACGACCTTCGGGTCGAAATCGTGGTCGCGATGGGTGCTATGTGCACGGCGATCGACGATACGACGCTCGCCTCCGGTTTGGGATGTGTTCCTTCCGGAGAGGTCACGATGCACGATTCGTGGTCGGGCAGCCTGGGGAGGCTCGACTTCGGAGTGCTGACGGTTCAGGATATCGATCGGTGATGAGTGCACCATGATCTTGTGGTGGTCGCGTCGGTTGATACGTTCACGGCGACATACCAGGATTAAGAGCGGTCCTGAATGGATGGTTGCACGCATCACTATGATCGGAGTCGTGTCTGACCCCTAGATATCGGGCACGGTGCCCAGTTGAGTCATATGTTCGGACACGAGACCCAGTTGTTTTACACTGATGATTTCGGGTCAGGGACCCTAGATGGATTTCCAAGTTCTTGACGGTTTATGGGAACCAGCATTAACTCTGGAAATGTCATTGTGGTTCATGACGGTTTATGGGAACCGGCATGAACCTTTGTCAGGTCATTATGGTTCATGACGGTTTATGGGAACCGGCATGAACCCTTGTTATGGATGTTATGGATCATGACGGTTCAAGGGAACCGAGCATGAATGTTTATGTTATGTATATATATGTATTCATATACCTTCCTTTACTTCTATTATCTCCTCTGGGGAGGGTCGTTGGCCTGGGTGGACCCCGGAGTAGTCACGGAGCACCGACTGAGTGGAGTCACACCCCAGTTGGGTTCCTTACTCTCAGGAAAGCTATGATTACTATTACCTCGGGTAGGGTCAGTGGTCTGCAGACATTGATCTTGACTTTGAGAAGACTCGGATTGAGACCTGGGTAGCACGCACGTAGCTTTGGAAACCGTGACAGGATTGGTTGTGTGGATTATATGTATATATGATGTATGCTATATGAGATATATGATATGATGTATGATGTGCGTTTACACAGGTTTTGGGCAGTGGCCCGTATGGTTAGTTTCTTATGATTTGGGCTGAGTCCCTTATGGATTTGGGCAGTGGCCCGTGTACTTGATTTCATTATGGTTTTCTGGATAAATGGTTTTCGAATGCATGAATGCTTTTTAGTGAAGGGTACAAATGTCTTCTCGTTAAAATGATTTTATAAACTCTTGTTTTGTCCACTCACAGCTTTTAATGTTTTGACTGCCCTTCAGGTTAACATCAGATGTGGACTGTAGCAGAGACCGAGATATCACATGCCTCCTCCGGATCCTGGCGTACTCTGATAGCCCGGGAGAGCAAAGGTCGAAAATATCCCTTGTTTGACACTTCGTGTCAGACGGGAGCAGGGTCATCCCGCACTAATCCCGGGTGGATTGGGATGGGTCTTGTCAGTTGATCAGACTGCGCCCATGAATGATGTTGTAGAAGTTCAGATAGTCGACCACCAAGAAAGAGGGTAGGAAAATGGCGCGCTTCGAATTCTCCTCGATTAAGATAGAAAGGTTAACTGTGCAGACTGGGACGACCAAGTCCCTAGTGAAACTGAAAAGTGGGGTCAGTGATTGATCTAGGTCAACCTCCGGGACGCCGAGTTTCTTGTACTCATGAATGAAGATGACGTTGGCTGAGCTGCCAATGTCGATCATGATCCGAGTGACATCAAAGTTGAAGATAAGGGCCTGGATGATGATCGGGTCAACATACGAGTAGATCACTCAGTGTTCTTCCTCATTCGAAAAGGACATGGTCTCCTAAGTGCTCTTCGCGACCTTTCTGAATCTACCCTCCTCGATGTGGAAGACCTACTAGTTGTGTTGCACAGTGTGGAGGAAGTTCTTCTTAGCTCGATTGGGTGCCAAAAGTGAGGAGATATAGTTACCCCTAGTGATGATGTTAATCTGGGGATAACGGGGCTACTACAGAGCATTCTGCAAGAACTGGTTGATCTTGTTTTCTCGAACTAGTGCCTCCACTAGATCGCTGAAGGCCACACATTGGACAACTCTATGACCGTTGTACTTGAGTACTAGTAATAAACGCTAGTGTTCCTTGCCAGTCGGCCAATGGCTAGGGCCCATGTCGGTTTGAGGATCATGCCTTCCACATTCATCAGAACATTCTCGTAAGAAGTTTTCAGGATCGTGTAATCGTGCTTGGATTGAGGCGGTGGCCACTTAATATGATTTTCGTTCTGCCTGTGGTCTGATCGATGTTGGCCCTGTTGATGATTGTGATGGCCATGATTCTTTCATTTCTTCTATGGGCTGTAGGAGCTGGAGTAGTTCTTTCTCTTCCCGCTTGGGGAGTGTTGATTGTGGTTTTGGTTTGGAGGTCGGCTACTGAGGGGGAGGTTTAGTGTTGGAGTGGCTCGGTCCGTATGCGTTGACCAAGTCCCTAGCGCTAGGACGATAAGTGTTGACTAATGTAGCATCGCCCTTGTATGGCTAGTGTAGCACGACCATAACGTGATTGGTTGCATTTTTCATCAACTCATTATAAGTGGACCAACCCTAGGTATGTGCGGCGTACCTAAAATGTGATTTGTACAAACCGTCCTCGAAAGAGGTGAAGGCAGCCTTATCCTCAATTTCAGTACACCGAGAGTATTCGTGGTTAAACTGAGTGAGGAATAGGTCCTCCGTGAAGAACAGTCGGTCGGTCTGGATCATGTACTGATTTAGAAAGATATCGCGAGCTGATTGAAGGAGTCGGTGGAATTGGTATCCAGGTGTAGAACCAATTGATGGCTATCGCAGTAAGGGTGGAGCTAAACACAAGGCACCGAGCGTCGTTGGTCAAATTGGTGAAAGCCAGGGCCGACCGATAGTTATTGAGGTGGGTCATCAGGTTTTCCTTTCTAACATAGAGTGGGATCTTGAATGGTTGGATCTCATGGTCATGTTGGAACCAATTAATCCGGTCGGTGAAAGGGCCCAAGCTGGCCTTGCCCTAAGTTGGTGTTTGGGTCCTTGGCTTCGGGTGTGATGATCGGTGTGTTGAGTGGGTTAGTAAAATTCTCGTCGGGAGGATGTTTCCCTGCGTTTTTTGGACTGAGCGCTGCAGGGGAGGGGCGATCGAATCGATGCATATTGGCTACCTCCAAGGATGAATCGGCACCTTCCGTGACGAAAATGTGAGTGGGGTTTTCGGATCGAAGGGGCTGCAACGGGCCTGTTTCGGAAGTTAGCCGACTGGTCTTCTCCATCGGTAGTATTTCCTTCTCCCAAGGGAGGGTGAGCCTAATTGGACTGAGTTGTCTCTAATCCGGTCGGGATGTTCCACTTAGGGCCTCGCGAGCATCATGGAAGACTCTAGTTCCCTAGTCACCCTTCCCTGGCACGATCAGGAGCTTGGGTGCTTTTTTGGTCGGTGGAGCTGCGGTAGTGGCCTTGTCCTTTCTGGTTGCTTGTCAGACTCGCTCGGCGCGCTTGGCACAGTTGGTAACAACCTGCTCGATTTTACGAGCCTCATCTTGAGCCCGACAAGTAACTAATTTGGCCTGTGTAGCCTGAAGCTGAGCCATCACATAAGTGTACTTCCCGCTCATCTTGGTGTATCGAACCTCGGCTTGGGCGCTGTTGGACTTGATCTCGGCCATGTCGAGCAGTAATCTTTCTAGCGCTTGGACCGCATTAGGAGAAGCGTTCCTCTGTGTCCTACCCGATGTGAGTGTGACTTCACCGCCCGCGTTATTTTGCATGCTAAATGGATGGCAAGGAAAGTGAGGTGCTTGGTTTGGTAAAGTGAGGGGCTAAACTTAGTCAGAATTCCCACAGATAGCGCTAAACAATTGTTGTGCCTACTTAGGGGATGCATGCCACTCAGCCACGTGTGCTTGGATAGACCTGCAAAATAAGATAACTGGTTGGTCCGTCAAAGGTAGCCACCGGTGTGGTACCAGCCTAAGGGTACTTCAATGCCCCAAGTAAGTTGTCGGTCTATGTGTATAGGGAGTTATGTGGTGAATAGTAATTCATGAGTAAATGTGAATAGTAATTCGTGAGTAAAGGTGTAGTTACCTTTTATGAGGAAAAGTGGACCCCTCATGTATGAGTGTGATGTTGGCAATAAATTGATTCTTCCGATGTCGCACAATGAGCATTCGTTGTGAGACCGACACGTGGAATGATGAGGTTTTTCCACGTGTTAGTGTTGTCCAGACCTTGCTAGGGCTTGTTTATCAGTGTGGGCGTGGGCCCTTGAGTTTTGTAGAAGTGTGTTGGGCTAGAGGTGCTAGGCCTAATGGGTCTGGGCTGATATAGTATCAACATATTGGTTATAATTTAAATCTAAATTTAAATAAGTAAATTGAAGGGTTGATTTTAACTTTAAGTTGATAGGAATAATTGATGATTGTGTTGATAATTATAGAGTTTATAACGATGGATAAGCTAGGAAGTTCATGATGTTTTAACGACATTTAAATAAGAATATGGCGACTTGATATTATGTATATGGATAAGGATATATACGATGATAAGGCCATGGATATGATGATTTGTTTTGGAAATATGAAAAGTAGTGTTTGATGATGTGTATATGGTCATGTGGTCATATGTATTCCTTAGAAACTTTAATGTGTAATATTAAGGAAACGAATATGCAAGGAATGCGTATTTTAGTAACTTTACTATATAATTGAAGTTGCGATTTGTGACAACGCAATAATGAAAATAAATTTAACCATGATCAAATTAGTAATTTCGAAAACTTGTTAGGGTAGTGGGTTGGACGTGGGCGGTAACCTCATAAGGGTGGTTTTAATTAGGTTATTTTAATAACATATAGATGTAAACAAAATCGGTAAGATCCCTTGTCCGACAAGATTTGTCAAACGGGAGTAGGACTGGTCCTGTTTTCACGAAAAATAGGGAGGGGTCTTGTCAACTTGATATTAGAGCACATTTTTGGATATATTTTTTTTTTGAAATATAAGCTTTATGTTTAATTATTTTTCTGACATGGTTTACATAATAATAAATGGAATATGTTTTTGTGAATTCTAAGGATATCATGGAAATATTGCGTGTGTTTTGGTGGTTGGACCAATCTTTGATTTCAAATTTGGGTTGATTAGAAAATGTGAGACAATATTATGAATGATTTATCTAAGAATATTAAATGAATATGGGGTTTTTATGAAAATTTCTTAATACACGATGTAAGAGATTGTAAATTGGTTAGAGAATAGCTATATGTTGAACTTGATAATTATGTTAGTGATCGTGATATGTTGATGAATACATGACGTCATATGAGATGATGATGATTATGTTAGTGATGGTATGCTAATAATATATGGATGACAAAATGATAATTGACTGTGATTTTGCATGCTTTTGTTATCAATATATGTTTTCTCGAGATGTGTGCATGGTTGTATTTGCGGACAGGTCTTAATATGTTTGAGAAAATTGTGGATAATCTCAGACGTCGGGCTAGGCTCCGGATCCTAAGACTAGTGTTGTAGGGTGACCACTCAGACGTCAAGTTAGGCTCCGAATCCTGAGTGGGTGGTGGTTGGTTAGTCTCAAATGTCAAGCAGGGCTCTGCATCCCGAGACTAGTGCTGAGTCAAACGTCGAACAGGGCTCCGAATCTTGGGTTAGCATACACTTGGACGTTGAGTTGGGCTCCGAATCTCGAGTGGTATATGTGTGGATGCTGGTTAGTCTTAGACATTATGTTGGGCTCCGAATCTCGAGTGGTATATGTGTGGATGCTGGTTAGTCTTAGACATTGAGTTGGGCACCGAATCCTGAGACTAGTGTGGAAATGACGACTCAGTCGTGTAGTTAGGCTCCTAATCTTGAGTCACGATTCACTCGGACGTCGAGTTAGGCTCCGAATCCTGAGTGGATGGTCTACCGGTAGTACAAATACCCTAGGGGGAAATATTGCATGGTGATGTGTTGGTATTGGTTTCAAATTGATTTAAGTAATGGTTATAGTGGTGGCCTACGTGTAGTACCGTTGTGGGATATGTGATATGGATAGTAATCGGGATACGAATTGGTTGAGATTCGATACGAAATAGTGAGATACGAGTTATGTGATATGGTTGGTAGTAAAAAATAATCGGTTGAGCTTAGTTATGGTTAGTGGGAAATCAATTATGCTTGATGCTATTGTGTTTCAGAATATGTTGGTATGAGATTACCCATGTGGATCAAATGAGAATATACAGGATCCCGGTGTGGGTTGTGTCTACATAGAGTTAGGAAACAGTTAGTGAATTTTTATTTTGCATGCATACTTATATGTCTTAAAAGCGTATGCGTGTGACTTTGATGACGTTGGATTATGTTTTATATGCATGTGATTTTGTGATACTCGTGTATTATGATTTGATGAGTTGGACTTCGAGAACATTATGGAATACTGAGTTCGACCCTAGTTTGCGAATGGTGTGCCTACGGGTAAGTGCAATAGATAACATGATTTATATTTAGTTTTGAAAAGGTTGGCTGGTGTCCGAATGATTTATTGATGTTACTTGTCTTTGAATTATTTTCACGTATTCCGAGGTTATAAACGATGTTTGTTTTAAATAAGTTTAAAATGGATTTAGAAATCGAAAGATTTATTGCTTTAAAGCAATTTAGTTGTCCAATTTGAGTTCGAAGATAAGTTTGGATTTGTTCTAAAATTTCGAGAACGAATTTTTTTTAAGGGGGGTAGATTGTAACACCTCGTGAATTTGAGGAAATAAAAAAATTGATGATTTTGCCCCGTCAATATGAAAATTTATCCTTATTTAATTATAAGTCTAATGGTCTATGGTTTGAAGAATTTGGACATTAATTGTGTATAGTTTGAAGGTTCAACATATATTGGTTATAATTTAAATCTAAATTTAAATAAGTAAATTAAATGGCTGATTTTAATTTTATGTTGATAGGAATAATTGATGATTGTGTTGATAATTATAGACTTTATAATGATGGGTAAGTAAGGAAGTCCATGATGTTTTAACAACATTTAAATAAGAATATGGCGACTTGATATTATGTGTATGGATAAGGCTATATACGATGATAAGGCCATGGCTATGATGATTTGTTTTGGAAATATGAAGAGTAGTGTTTGATGATGTGTATATGGTCATGTGGTCATATATATTCCTTAGAAACTTCAATGTGTAAAAGTAAGGAAACGAATATGCAAGGAATTACGTATTTTAGTAACTTTACTATATAATTGAAGTTGCGATTTGTGACAACGCAATAATGAAAATAAATTTAACCATGATCAAATTAGTAATTTCCACAACTTGTAGGGGCAGTGGGTTTACATGGGCAGTAACCCCATAAGGGTGGTTTTAATTTGGTAATTTTCATAACATATAGACGTAAACAAAATTGGTATGATCCCTTGTCCGACAAGATTTGTCAGACGGGAGTAAGACCGGTCCGATTTTCACGAAAAACAGGGACGGGTCCTATCAAGGCATCATTATAGACTTGCTCAAAATTAGTTTTAAATGAATAGCAAGGAAGGCAAAATCCTGCATCTTTTTCCTTACTATACTTCAACCAAATAAACTTATCAAACCAATCACGGTTAAAACGTCGATTATACCCGAAATTGTTGTTTGTGGAAAATCTTCAATATTCATTTTTGGTTGCCAAGGACCCTTAAGAAGATAAGCTCTTCAAATTTCATCACGAATGTTATAATCATAATTCAACATCATGCAGGTATAATCAAAGAAGCAGGTTAGCTCCAGCATCATGTGTAAGACCCGTGAGCTTGGGAAGAAAGATTGGTGAGCAAGACCCTTGAGCTTAGGAAGCAAGAATGGTGAGCAAGACCCGTGAGCTTGGTAGGTAAGACTGGTGAAAAATTCCACATCGCTCGGGAAGGGAAAGATGAACGAGCCTTCACGACTTTATTTCTAGGAACTCACGAGTAACTGTCTAATGGATCACCCATCTTGAGATTACTCCAACCCAATCTCGCTTCTCTTTGGAGTTCCAACCAAACCCAAAGCTAGTAAGCTCCTAAAAGGTCTCATTTTAGATAGATATGTGCCCACACATATAAGGCACTTCACATTTCCCTCATCGAGCGATGTGGGATTATTCACCGGTCTTACTTCCCAAGCTCACGGGTCTTACAATCCACCCACCTTAGGGCCCACCATCCTTACTGGCACACTTCTGGTTGGGATCCAGTTCTAATACCATTTTGTCACGACCGGAAGCTTCTAGCATGATATTGTCCACTTTGAACCCATCCTTCACAACTTTGTTTCTCGGAACTCACACGCAATTTCCCAATAGGTTACCCATCTTGAGATTGCTCCAGCTCAATCTCACTTAATTTTTGAGTTCTAACCAAACTCAAAGTAGTGAGCTCTCAAAAGGCATCATGCTTGATAGGTATATGCCCACACATATAAGACACTTCACCTTCCCCTCCCCCCGAGCGATGTGGGATTGTTCACCGATCTTACTTCTCAAAACGGATAATATCGTGCTAGACGAGTTGGGCTGTGACATCATGCCAACCCTTTGGCACCCACTCTCTGTCGAGATCATAGACCGGTTAGTACATTTCGCATACGCCGACCTAGTTCTACCTCTAGCACTACTCTGAGCACCACCGGTCAGCTTATTACCAATCTGGTCGGTATTCTCCCTTATTTGGGGGATTTGGGGGACATAAGGTATATATATGCACTGAGTCTGGGACAGTTTACAAGTCCTCAATTGAGAAAGTTCACTTTGATCAAGAATTTGGAGGACTTCTGTTGATACTATATTTGACCAGACTTGATGAGCATAACGCCTCAAGTCCAAGGCCCACTTATAAGCTCAAAGGACACCTTAGTCCAACCCTACATTACTAAACAACAGTAATAAAGGCTACTTATCAATTGAAACTTGGACAGACCTCTACCATCCATCCAAGATGCCATGTGTTAGTTTCACAACAGAAACAAATTCTCTCGCATCGAAATTATTTATTATTCCTTCTTTACATGCCCATACAAAAAAAGGCACATTTCTCAATAAAAGTAACTAAATTTTACAATTTACATTTACTCTACAAATTACTATTCACCACATACTGCTTATATATACCGACCTACACTGACTTGGGTGTCTAAGTACCCTTAGGTCGGCACCACACCAGTGCTTACCTTTGACCGAAGACCAACCTGCTCACTATTAAAAGTCAAACCGATGCCATGTGACGGAGCAAAATTACACTTGTAAGTTGGCACATTTTGTGCATAAACATCACTAACTAACCTATGAGTAATAAACTTGGAAAGATTGGCCTAAAGTCATCCATCGATGATAGGTTAGGGACTTTGGGCACAAGAGTTATAATAATGGTGCTTACTTCACCCAACAGACATTTAGAGGTAAAATATTCCTTCACTATAGCACAAACATGAGAACCAATAATAGGTCAAGCCTTTTGAAAGAATAAACCCTTTAAATTTATCCGACCCCGAGAGCCTTATTAAGCTTGAGACAAAAGCATACCTCCTTGATTTCCAAATCCAGACATCCCTCACCATAGAGACCGAAACAGTCTTGAATAGGGTTAAGTTGTTCTCTGCTAAAATCAAAAGCAGAGACCATAGGAGTAGAGCCAAGAAGATCACGAAATAAATGAACTACCTCCGCCTTTACTTCAGCTTTGTTAACTGATCTCACCATTCCCCAAAGTAATAGATTCAATAAGGTTTCTATTAGTTCTGATCTTCACATAGCTATGAAAATAAGCAATGTTAAGATCCCCATCCTTCAACCACTGAAGCCTTGACTTCTACTTGAAGAAGCTCGCTTCGCGAACCAAAAAGCTAGAATACCGCCTTGTTGGGAAAGATGGCGAAAAATAAAAGAGCCAATAAATAAATATGACACTCCCAGAATATGACTTTTCCCAGCCTTGTGTAAATAAAATGGGCAAAAATAACACTCTATCTTCCACTAAGAAAAATAATGGGAATACAATTATAATCTCACCAAACACCGGTGGATGAACTTTCTCTTGGTTTTTCTCTCAAGAGGATTTTCTCTCTCACACAAGTGAGACTTTCTTATCTCTCAAAACTTTCTAAGTTTTGGCTTTCTAAATGGATGCAATGAACTGAAAGAAGACTACGGCTTTTATAGCCAACATTCCTAACTAATTGGTGGTCATGCATGCAGGAGAGTTTTGTTCCTTTTCTTTTCCATTCGTTTTCTTCAAACTCTCCCGTCCTTTCTTTCATTTTATTTTACTATTTATTTTTCCTTCTTTTTCTCTCCTCCACTAATGAGGGAAACCCATCAATCTCCCCCTCCCGACTTAGGTGGAGGGCTCCAGCAGTCCAGATGCTTTTCTGCAAAATTCGTACTTGTCCTTAGGTAAGGACTTGGTCATCATATCTGAACTATTGTCATTAATATAGATCTTCTTAAGCTGCAATTGCTTGGACTCCAACACATCACATATCCAGTGATATCGCACATCAATGTGCTTCGACCTCGAGTGAAAACTCGGATTCTTGCTCAAGTGGATCGCGCTCTGACTATCACAATGCAAAATGTATTTATGCTGCTCTTGCCCTAATTCTTGTAGGAACCGCTTCATCCAGAGCATTTCTTTGTACGCTTCAATAGCTGCAATAAAATCTGCCTCTGTAGTTGATAGAGCAACACATTTATGTAACTTTGATTGCCACGAAACTGCTCCCCCTGAAAACATAATCAGGTATCCTGAAGTAGATTTTCTGGAATCAAGATCTCCTGCCATGTCTGCATCTGTGTAGCTAATCAATTCAGGTTTTCCACCTCCAAAGCATAAACTCATTTTGGAGGTACCCCTGAGATATCTGAGAATCCACTTCACAGCATTCCAATGTTCTCTGCCTGATTTAGACAAGAATCTGCTTACAACGCCAATTGTGTGTGTTATGTATGGTCTCGTGCAAATCATTGCATACATCAGACTACCAAAAGCTGAGGAATATGGCACCATAGCCATGCTTTCTTTTTCTTTCTCACGTGTAGGACTCTACTTTGAACTAAGCTTGAAGTGACTAGGAAATGGAGTAGAAATTGGTTTTGCTTTACCCATGTTAAACCGGTTTAGTACCTTCTCGATATAACTTTCTTGTGATAACCTCAACTTCCGTTTTTTTCTATCACGGGATATACTCATACCGAGGATTCGTTTTACGGGTCCTAAGTCTTTCATTGCAAAATACTTGCTCAACTCTTTCTTCAGCTTGCTAATCTTGTCACTGTTTTGTCCTACGATCAACATGTCATCGACATACAGAAGAAGTATGATGAATTCACCATCATCAAATCTTTTCACAAATACACAATGATCTAAAGTAGTCCTCCGGTATCTGTGTTCAATCATGAAAGAATCAAACTTCTTGTACCATTGTCGAGGTGCCTGCTTGAGTCCATATAAGCTCTTCTTCAGCCGACATACCAAATCTTCTTTTCCTTTGACTTTGAAACCTTCTGGCTGCTCCATGTAGATTTCTTCTTCAAGATCCCCGTGAAGACTGTTCGAATCTCGAGATTCAGGCTTGCAGCCAAACCGAGTACAACCCGTATGGATGACATCTTCACTACGGGTGAGAAAATCTCTTCAAAGTCAATTCCTTTCTTCTGACTGAAACCTTTCACAACTAGCCTTGCCTTAAACCTGGGCTTAAAGTTGTTTTCTTCCGTCTTCAGTCGGTACACCCATTTTTTCTTGAGTGCTCTTCTACCATTTGGTAGGTTCACCAGATCATATGTGTGGTTCTCATGCAGAGATTGCATCTCTTCATGCATGGCTTTCAACCACTCATCTTGTTGATCATGAGTCAATGCTTCTTCATAGCATTCTGGTTCTCCCTCGTCTGTTAGGAGAATGTAATCATCTGGAGAATATCTACTCGGAGGTCTCCGTACCCTAGTCGATCTTCTTGGTTGGAATTCGACCGCTGGCTCTTCATGGGCTTGTGCTTCTTGCCCCTCATCAGCTACATCATCTACTATACCATCAGTTGTATGACCATCACTCACTTCATCATCAACTGGTTCATTAATAATAGGTTCATTAATTGGATCATCAGTATCATTGGATTCATCTCGCCCGTCATTGTGCTCCAATGGGGAAGGAATTGGATCCAAGTTAGCTGGATATTATCTAGGATTATAAGGTTTATCACCTCTTCGAATGTCTTCAATGTTCTGATCTTCAAAGAAGACAACATCTCTACTTCTAATAATATTTCTAGCTACAGGATCCCATAACCTGTAACCAAATTCTTCATTCCCATATCCCACGAAGATACATTCTTTCGACTTCTCGTCGAGCTTGGATCTCTCGTCTTAAGGAATATGAACAAAAGCTCTACAACCAAAAGCTTTCAGATGATTGTAGGAAACGTCTTTTCCCGACCAGAACTTGTTTGGGACATCACCATTCAAAGGTGCTGAAGGAGAAAGGTTGATTAGATCAACCGCAGTCATCAAGGCTTCACCCCAAAAGCTTTTAGGCAACTTGGCATGAGATAACATTGTTCTTATTCTTTCAACAATTGTTCTGTTCATTCTCTCACCTATGACATTATGCTGAGGAGTCTTCGGAACAGATCGTTCATGCCTGATTCCATTACTTCTACAATAGTTTCTAAACGCCCCCATATATTCTCCTCCATTATCGGTGCAAATACATTTCAAGCTTCTACCAGTCTCTCGTTCAACGCTGGCATGAAATTGCTTGAAAACTTCATACACTTGATCTTTTGTTCTAAGTGCGTAAGCCCATACCTTCCTGGAATGATCGTCAATAAAGGTAACAAAATATCTTGCACCACCAAGAGTACTAGTGGTCATAGGACCACAAACATCAGAGTACACAACGTCCAATACATTGGATTTTCTTTGTACAGGTCCATGTTGAAACGAAACTCTATGTTGCTTCCCAACCAAGCAATGCGTGCATGATTTTAGAGGCATTCCTATCTTCATCCCGGTCACTGCCTCTCTTTTGGCTAGAATTTGCAGCCCTTTCTCGCTCATGTGACCGAGCCGTTTATGCCATAGCTCAATCGAGTCTTCTGCGAGAGCATTTACGTACCCATTACTGACTTTTTCATGTGTCATGTATAGGGTGTTCTCCTTCTTCCCTCGTGCTAGGACAAGAGAGTTCTTGCTTAGTTTCCATTTCCCTTCAGCAAAGACATTGGTGTATCCTTCATCGTCAAGTAATCCAGTGGAGATTAGATTGAGACTCATGTCTGGAACATGTCACATCCCTGAGAACCAACTGACAACTTGTGTTGGTTTCAAGGGAAATATCTCCTCTTCCCACGATCTTGGACAATTTTTCATTTCCCATCCTCACATTACCAAAATCTCCATTGGTGTAAGATGTAAAGAAGTCCCTCCGTGAGGTGACATGAAATGATGCACCTGAATCCACTATCCAGCATGTATCTTGAGAGGAAAAATTAACGAAGCCATCAACACATAAAATAATTACTTCATTTCCACTAGAGGTAGTTGCGGTCGTGTGCCTGGCATCACTCTTTTCGTTACCTCTATCTTGCTCTCTTTTAAACAACCTGCGCTCTCTCTTCATGTGGCCTATCCCGCCACAATGGTAACATTCTAGGTCCTTTCTTGTCTTGGGCCTCCCTCTCGAGCTATCCCTTGACCTGCCCTTTGACTTGTCTTGCTTGTGGAATTTTCTATTGCTAGTTCTTCCAAGATACTCTGAGACGAGGGCTTCTGACTCGGCTACTACACCTTGTTCTTTCCTCCTTGCTTCTTCATTGAACATGCTATCTTTAACTATGTCCAATGTAAGAACACCTTGAGGAGCTGAATTGCTTAAAGATACTACTAGTGTATCCCAGCTATCAGGCAAAGAGCTGAGTAACACTAGTGCTTGTAACTCATCATCAAGCACCATTTGCATATTCGTCAACAGGTTGATCAAACCTTGGAAGTCACTGAGATGCTCGGTAACACGTCGACCATCTCTGTACTTAAGGTTTACCAACCGTCGGATAACCGATGCTTTATTTTGAGCAGTCTTCTGCTCGTACATGGACGACAATTTTGTCCATAATTTGTATGCATCCGTCTCTTGTGCCACATGGTGGAACACACTTTGATCCACCCATTGTCGGATTTGTCCGACAGCTTTTCTATTCAGAATGCTCCATGCATCGTCTGACTTCCCTTCTGGTTTTTGTCCCAGCAATTGAAGGGGCTCATACAAATCCTTGCAGTAAAGGATGTCATTCATTCTTGGCTTCCAAATGGAGTAATTGGATGCAGTCAACTTTAACATTGTTGCTGATGATGATGACGATGACTCCTCCATCTTAAATTACACAAGAATATATATATATATATATATATATATATAGCCGAAGCTCTGATACCACTTGTTGGGAAAGATGACGAAAAATAAAAGAGCCAATAAATAAATATGGCACTCACATGATATGACTTTTCCCAGCCTTGTGTAAATAAAATGGGCAAAAAATAACACTCTATCTTTCACTAAGAAAAATAATGGGAATACAATTATAATCTCACCAAATACCGGTGGATGAACTCTCTCTTGGTTTTTCTCTCAAGAGGATTTTCTCTCTCACACATGTGAGACTTTCTTATTTCTCAAAACTTTCTAAGTTTTGGTTTCTAAATGGATGCAATGAACTGAAAGAAGACTACGGCTTTTATAGCCAACATTCCTAACTAATTGGTGGTCAAGCATGAAGGAGAGTTTTGTTCCTTTTCTTTTCCATTCGTTTTCTTCAAACTCTCCCGTCATTTCTTTCATTTTATTTTACTGTCATTTCTTTCATTTTATTTTACTATTTATTTTTCCTTCTTTTTCTCCCCTCCACTAATGAGGGAAACCCATTAAGATCCCCATCCTTCAACCACTGAAGCCTTGACTTCTACTTGAAGAAGCTCGCTTCGCGTACCAAAAAGCTAGAATACCGCCTAAGTAAAACATCTATCTTGCAACCAAAGCACGATCCCTAAGTACTTAAGTCAAACTGGCTTGACAGACCTCTAAATCAGCCTTGGAACTACTAACAGCCTTATACACCTCAACATTAAGGGCCCTATAGAAAACCAAAAATTGAAAAGCTGAACCCTAAATAATATTAAGCTTTTGCATTGGGGAGTGAATCCGTTGTTCCATTTTAGTGTCCCTCTCCATGTCCCACACTTAATTTTTTTACATGTGTCCCTTCATTTAAATCTACAACTAACACAATTAACTTTTTATAAAATTAAACAAAATCTAATATTAAAAAATAAAAAATAGCAAAGAAGAAGATAGCAACCACTACCACCTTACCCACCCAAATCTACAGGCATCCATCCCCATCCTTCCACATTTTTTTAAATATGATTAAAAAAATGAAAACCTAATTGTTAAAGGGAAAAAAAGAATAGAAAGCTAGCAGCCTAGCAGCAAACGAAAAAGCAGCGACCCAATTAGCATACAAAGAAATTAAATGAAAAACAAAGCCTCCAAATTTCGATTTGACACTCGGATCAGCATTTAATTTCTTTCACTTAATTTTTTTTTACATAATATATATGGATAGAGAGGGAGGGAGGGCGCGATTAGCTCGAAATCTCCAAGCACATGCATGGCTGCAAACGAGTGTAGAGAGGAATCTTTGGGGAGCAAACTTTTCGGCGGCGAAGGAAGTGCACGCCACTGATGGATTGGACGGTTTGGTGGGTGGCAATCGGCTTAGATCTGGAGGGACCGTTGCTGTCTTCTTATTTGCTGTTTTTTATTTTTTAATATTAGACTTTGTTTAATTTTATAAAAGTTAACTGTGTTAGTTGTAGAGTTCAATAGAAAGACACGTGCCACACATTTAAGAGGGATATGAAGAGAGACACCAAAATAGGACGGTGGATCCGCTCCTCTCGCATTGGGCTAACCATTGAATGCATGTGTGGTTTGCTTCGGATTGATCGAAGAAAGCTAAAAAAATTACTGGAGCCTAAAAGCATTGGGCCCGGCCCAACAAACTCCGAACCCGGATTCAGTTAATACCCACTACACGGAGGTTGCATCTGCGCAATTATAAAGCAGTTGGGCCATTCCATTCGATAACGTTTAGCATGCTGAAGCACGAGAAGCACGACCACTGAGGGAGAGGAGATCTAAAACTTCTGAGATCCAAGCGACTACGTCCCAGATCCACCCTCTACAATGTCTTCAACATTCAGCGGCGATGAAACGGCGCCGTTTTTCGGCTTCCTCGGTGCTGCTGCTGCCCTCGTTTTCTCATGTAAGCAAACGCTGGCCTCAGACTCGCTTTTTGTTTCTGGTTTTGTTTTACTGTCTATGTTTTGGTTTTGCAATGGGTTTGGTTCCTGAGAAAGTTTTAATCTACTTTGAATTGAGGTACTTGATTATCTGTTCCATTGGGTTGTCAATTGAACTTATCTCCTATTGTAGGAAAGCAATTAAGTAAGGTTACAGTTATCATTCACTTGGCTTTTCTCTGTTCATTTCTGGTATTGATCATTTGGGACCCTGGTAATCAAATATTTGTTCGAAAGGACCTGAATTTGTTTGCTATTAAAGTAGTTGGTTTATATGAGGCCAGCGTAGTATATTAACCTGCACATTTTTATTCATTTCCATGGTCTGCTGATAGGATGTCTTGAATCGTTATCAAATTTCAAGAATCAGTATTTATTAGTTTTCCTTTTTACGTATAATTGCAAAACCCCATTTCTCAAGGACAAGCAGCTAATTAGTCTACCTAGATTGGCTTGCTTTAGTTTTAGTATGTCCTTTCACAATGTTAGAAGCTGATTGAAGGCTTACTGTACCTGATACGTTGGTTTAATTTTTTGTTTATTTTTTATTTTTTAGGTATGGGAGCTGCCTATGGCACGGCAAAGAGTGGTGTTGGTGTGGCATCTATGGGGGTGATGAGGCCTGAGCTGGTGATGAAATCTATTGTTCCTGTTGTTATGGCTGGAGTTTTGGGTATTTACGGACTTATTATTGCTGTTATCATCAGTACCGGAATTAACCCTAAGGCCAAGTCATATTACCTCTTTGATGGTTATGCACATCTCTCTTCTGGTCTTGCTTGTGGCCTCGCTGGGCTTTCTGCTGGAATGGCAATTGGTATAGTTGGTGATGCTGGTGTTAGGTATGACTTCTCCATCTAAGCACATACATATACATAGTTTTTTCTAATTGTTTTTTTTTTTTTTGTGTTTTTGGTATGTGAAATGATAAAATACCATTGAATTAGATGCCATACGACTCAGTACCTTTTTTTTTTTTTCATTTAGTTCTGTCTTTTATCAAAGGCTGGCCGCATAACTATATAAGTTGAAATTTGGACTTGCATAGCATAATTAGTGCGGCCAGCAAAGTTGATTAATTGAAGAAATGGATATACTCGTCTAGATACTTCGTTCTCCCCCACAACCCACCCCCCCTCTTTTTTTTTTTTCCTTACATAAACTGTTGGTCATATTTTCTTATCGACTGCCACTTTGAACTGAAGTATTTCACCCTTAAGTCCTGTATCCTTATGCATGGAAGGTTTTCTCCCAATTAATCTGATATAAGAGCAGCTGTGTAAATTTCAATATCCAAGAAAAAAAATTCTGCTAGTGTCCATTGCAATATGTAATGTATAGTTAAGTCCATAAAAGGGTAGTAAGCTTGTCTGGTAGAGCCTAGAGCTAAATTAAAGATAAGCTATTTGTTTGAGAATGGATGGTGAAAACGTTGTAAACTTTGCGAGGGCCGAGGAGTGTTTGTATGTTCAGGGTGGTTTTTGTTTAGTATGGAACTAGTTGAAAATTAAATTAGAATTTAGTTGGACGATTAGTATGGTGTTTCCATATATAATCCTAGTGCCCTAAGTCACATGTAAAATAAAAATTCCATTATTAGAAGCTGTGAAGAATTGCTTAATTTGGAGCTTGGGATTCGTATAATTTGGTTTGACAGCTAGTATTGTGTTTTATTATTATTTTGAGGTGTGGGCCAAAACAAATAAAGATGAAAAATTGCTCACCAAATTTTCACAGTTCTGTGTAGCTGGTTAGTGTTTTGTCATGGTAGAGAAGGGAACAACCGAAGATTTTTCAATGGTTTGTAGTTCTGTTCTTGTGCTTGATAGACATTCCTGTAACTTTTCCATTGGATGCTACATAAGAGTTGGCCTAAATGAATTAAGTTTGTGCACCTCTGGAGTAACTGAGCGTGTTTTTGCAGAGCTAATGCACAGCAGCCAAAACTCTTTGTTGGAATGATTCTCATTCTCATCTTTGCGGAAGCGCTAGCTCTCTATGGTCTCATTGTTGGCATTATCTTGTCTTCTCGATCGGGCCAATCCAGAGCAGACTAAGAAGTGACCAGTTGTTTTTTATTGCTTATCGATGGCACTTAAAAAGAGGGCGGCTTATAGCTGCTCTGAGGTTTGCGGTGGACTCTGCATTGCTGGTTCTTAAAGATTGTTTGTGAAGGTGATGGTCATGCCATGTAATAGTAGGATTAGAGTTTCAACAGAATAAATGCTTTTGAAGCTCTAAGGTTTATTTATTTATTTTTCATCTGTTGATGTATTCTTCTGCCAGAACAATGAAATGGTATAGAATCTTAACTTTTAAAACTAGTGCATGTAAGATTGTATGACGTTATTTATCAACCAATCTCAGCCCTTACCTATTTTATCATAAGATTTTCATGGAAACTTGCGAACAGAAAAAATTAAGTGTGTATATTTTATACGAACCAGATTTTACTCGACTCTTTAAGTTGAACTACATTAATGATTCGAATTTTGGTATAGATATAGGATACTTGCCATAATCTATTTGAGCTTAATAGAAGAGAAGATATAGCAGTGAGGGGCTGGCCGAAAGTGATACCCTATTGGTGGATCCAAGCCTTTTTTTTTTCCCTGCAGTTTTAAGCTGTAAATATGGCATACATAATTTGAAAGTTTTGCTTACATAGAATGAAATCCAAACCCACATGAATTTTGAACATGTACGTCAATCTTCACAAAACACTTGATAACCATGTATGTCACAGAGGATTCCATCATTAACTCAGTATGACAAGACATGTCCCTAAAAACACTTGATAATCATAACCGAGTCTTGCTCTGGTCCGACAAGTAACCCAAAATATCGAAGTTGCCCAAACACACTTAGTTTTTAATCGTATTTATGCCATATTAAATTAACCAAATAAGGCCCTCTTTTGCGGGGTTATCACACACGTCCAGCCTACTAACCCTGTTAAGAGGTGGAAACTTCAGATTTCGTTTAATACGTACCTTTAATTGTTAACAAATTTATGTTTAATTGTAACCACAAAATAATTACAATAATTGATATTTTACAAAAGGAAAACATCCTCACACGTATATCAAGCTCATAACTAAAACCTTCTCTCACTACATAAAATCTCCATTTATTATTATTATAAAAGTTAGTAATATTCAAATATAATTGCATACAATCACATAAATCAAATATAAACACATACATCAAATATAATCACCTACATTTAACCCTTTAATCATATTCTTCTCACATATTTTTCATCAATCATCATATTCATCATACTATCATAACATCACTCTATCATCATGTCATATCATCATCACATATATCATCATCGTATTATATATATATATATAACATTTGATCATGTCATCATCTACATGTCATCATCATATCATCATCAACATAATCATCATCATCATCTCATATGAGCATTATGTATTCATCATCATACATCATCCCATCATTCTTATCATCAACATATCATGATTATCATATTTCATCATATCATCGTATCATTATCATATGAAATTATAGCTCATATTATCATATAAATGTGTCGTATCATCGTATTACCATCATATATATATATATATATATATATATCATCATCATAAATTCATCTATTCATTATCTTGTCAAAATATACCACTAAAGGCCCAAAATAACCTTATTTTAATTTTGAGGATTCAACCCATGTTTAATATATAAGCATAATGTTTCAAACGTTTAGACTTATACTTAAACGGTGTCCAATTAAGCTATAAATAATACCACAAAACTCAAAATTTCAAGACACACCACTTCCATGTTGGCCGAACGGCGAGATGACTTCACATGCGCCCTCACGGGCCACCACGACCCTCTGCGAGTGGGCCTCACGCACCCACATAGGCGGTCATCTTAAACCTCCCGCCGGGTCAGCAACTCGACCCGACTAAAAAACTACCGTTTCTCACCCGTTTTCCCATTTTAACGATACAAATGTACCTAATCAAATTTGAAGAGAAGATCTAGAGGTTCAAAAACAAGTAAACTTACATCGATCTTGCATTCCAATTTCATGGCTTTTAGCCATAGTTTCAAACTTCTAAGGGCAGCCTTTCCTCGTCCCCCCATCATCTTTTTTGTCTTATGATGGTCTCGGGAACTCGACCAACCTTCTAAAGTACCTTGTTCGGTGCTAAAAACCTTTAACACACTTCACACCCTACGACCAACCTTGAGCCTCACGGGTTTTGTCAGGGCCCGTCCCAAATCCCCAGGGAAAATTCCGTCTCTAGCCCTCACTGGGGCTTCCAGAGTACGCTAGGATCGTAGGAGGAGGAGTGTGATGTCTTGATCTCTGCTACAGCCCGCATCCGCGATCAACCTGAAGGGCATTAAAACCACGAAAACTATAAGTTGACAAAACAATCATTTCATTAAAAATATTTTCACATAAAGACATTTATGCCCTTCACTAAAAGCATATGCATGCATTGAAAAACCGTTTATCAAACGTTCATAAAACCATTTGTCAAACATATTCTCAAAACACATTTCAAGAGTTCATGTCCGGTCCCCATAAACCGTCATGAACCATAAATCCATTTATGGGTCCCCGACCCGAAATCACAAACATGAAAAACATAAATCAATACATGGGAACACATCCCCGATATATGTCACGATTCATCATCTCTATACTAGTGTGCACACTACTCGGGGTCTCACTCCGAGTCTTCCTCTAGGAATTCTCCATCTGGGAGGCTCAATCTCTGGATCTAGTCCAAGCTCTATCTCTGGATCTAGTCCGATCATTTCTCCGGAATTTGGTCTGGAACCACATCATATCTCATAACTCCCACTCCTAGAACGGGATCCTTATGGGGATACCCATTATGGTCTGTGGATCGTGACTCTCTAGGTCGACGTCTGGAGGAGACCATATAAATCATATGGGGGGTTCATATACATTTTCCAAATACTTTCTTTCTCAAAACATTTCTCAACTGGGTCTCATACCCGATTCATCTCAACAAGATTACTCGAATCAGATTCAAATCCATTTCACAGGCCTCAGCCTAAATCCACAGTTCAACAGGGTCTCATGCCCGAATTCTCATTTCACAAACCGAACTGGGACTCAAGCCCGATGTAACAATCAACTGGGCTTCTAGCCCGATATCATGACTAACTGGGCCCTAAGCCCGAAACCATAAATCAACGGGACCTCAAGCCCGATTTCACAACCAACGAGGCCTTAAGCCCGATACCATAGTCAAAGGGGCCTCCAGCCCGAGATTACAACCAACTGGGCCACAAACCCGAATTCGTAAACCAACGGGGCCCTCGGCCCAATCGTATAACTCAAATGGACCCTCGGTCCAATATCTCGTCAAATCAAATGGATCAAATGGACTCCAAGTCCGAGAGTTTCCAATCAAATGGGTCTCGTGCCCGATTTCATATTTCCAAATCCAAAACCAATTCATTAAACCCTCATTGAAAACCTAGCACGTATAAGCATTATATAAAACCGAAAATCTCGAAATACGTGCAAATACGTAAATCCTAGGCTACCACAAAAAAATGCACTCATGGCATCACAAAACATATATTAAAACACTTATAAAACATTTATGCATGCATCAAGTTCGAAAGAAAGGTCCACTCACAGACCGTCCGAAGCCGCGCCTCGATACGCGTGCGATAAGCCTCTCCCGGGCCAATCGTCGCCTCCGGGATTTCCGAACCTGTCCAAATTAATTTAGAGGGTTACTAACTACTTAAATAACCTCTCACTAAAGCCCCGTAATTTTCCAAAGTTTTTAACTATTTTAATCGTGAACCTAAACATTCGGACGTCCCGAACTATATCGAAACGATGTCTGATTGAAACGAAACCAGTCCCAAAATGTTCGTTACATCGAATAGATGATTTGACAATTTGAACACATCCCCAAATTATGTCCCACGTGCCGCCGAAAGAGGTTGCGCGTGGGGCTCACGCGCCCTGCACTGTTCAGCTTCTTCAACCTCCAGCAGCCAGTTCGAACCGGCCGGTCCGGTCCAACCTTGTACATCCGGTCTAACTGGACCGGCGTGACCTGTCCAGGGCTCTTCACTCCTCATTTTTTTTCCAATATTCGCATTTTTAATCCTAAACTTCCTAATTCAATCTTAGGAACTGTTTGTGCAACCAAAATCACCTAAAACTCATGAAAACTCATGGGTTCAATTTCCTCCTCACGGTTCGACCTTGCCTAGTTCTTCCCCAGGCTTCCCCAGCCGGGAACCGCCATCAAACTCATCCTAAAACCTTCCTAGCAACATACTAATCATCTCCTAATCATTCAAAACTATCCCTAACATCAAATTCAAAATAAAAAGGAAAAATGGCATAACCGGGTAATCGGGTGGTTACCTAGTTTCCAGGGCCCTCGCCGCCGTGCATAGCGGTCCTCCCTTCACCAGCCACCTCCAGCCTCTCACTCTAATCCTCTCTCTCAGTCCAGCAGCAAAGATGAAAATGGTCGATGGGTAGTTTTTGGGTGAGATCGAGTTGGATGAAGAAACAAAGAAGATGAACTGATATGTATGAATGAAAAAGTGTGGCCAGTGGATGGGTGACACTTGTCACTCATCCATTGGGCCAGTGTTAATTATCTGGGCCCCACTTAGGACAAAAGTCCATTCATCTCGAACTTCGTGCAATAGTACGTTCGAACTTCCGTGAACCGTAATTTCTCCATCGAATGTTAAAATTCGACGTACTACCTGTCTACGGATTCGTATCGTCCTAATCTACGTAACAGTTCTCGGTCCTCGGCCCTCGGCCATCGGACCTCCCGGGTCAAAATTCAACTATTTGCTCATATTCAACCAAATTACCAAAACACCCCCGATGTAATGACCCGTCCCGAATATCGGGATTGAATATTAATTAATTATGGGTTAGAATGACTAATCGGGGATTAGTTGAGTGAAATCGGACGAAACGTGCAAAATGACCGTTTTGCCCCTAGCGTGGGCAAAATGTTGACTTTTAGTTCGGGAGGTCAAATGGACTTTGACCGATGACTGTGACGTAGTTCGGGACGTCATGAGTTCATAGACAGGTGGCACGTTCGATTCCGACATTCGTAGAGAAAGTTATGATGTTCGGAAGTTGAGGGGTATTTTGGTAATTTGGCATGTTAGGGGCCAAATGTTGACTTTTTGATCGGGAGGCCCGATGGACAAGGGCCAAGGACCGTTACGTAGGTCTCGTCGATACGAATCCAACGACAGGCGGCATGCCGAAATCGGAGATTCGACGACGAAGTTATGGTCACGGAATCGGGCTCGATTAACCGAACGAACCGGGATTAAAATAATATTTTAATATGAACAGTACCCGGTGATTGTGCACATCCGGATGAGTGACAAGTGTCACACATCCCTTGATTCCAGCTCCATGTTTTCCTCCCAACACCATCATTACAACATCATCATTTATCCTTCATCATTTCCTCCATTTTCTCCTTAATTTTCTTCTTCTTTGTTTTTCTTACCCGTGAGCATTGAGCAGCAGAATTGGAGAGTGTTAGCTTCCATTTCTAACTAGTTTTGAGGGCAAAATCGAGTGCTTGTTGAGACTAACTCAACTGGGTAAACACGGGAGATTGAGAGTGAGCTGGGAACTGGAATTCGAAAATTGGGTTTTTGGGAGGAAAAATTAAATTGGATGAATTAAGCCTTGTTGATCGAAATTGGGTTCAGTTTCAGTCTTCTGGGATTACTACGATCAATTTTGTAGAAGGAACTAAGTGGAATTGAGGTCGATTTGAGGTAGAACTGAGGAAGGAAGCTTTCAGAAATTTCGAGCTTGAGTCGAGGAATTGGAGGCTTCGATGCATGGAATTGAGCTGGGGATTATGTTCCTGAGGATCCCACGTTGCTTCTGGATCCATCAATTGGAAGAAACTGGTTGAGATTGACTGAACTCCATGGTTGCACAGTGATGAAGAATCGAGTTTGAGTCGTGGAGTTTGAGCCACGAATTGATTCAATTGATTTGGGGAAAAGGTTTACCTGAGTCCCTTGGTGCTTCTGGTTGAATCAATTGAGAGGAATCGATTGAAATTGAGGGAGTTCTGATGATGAACAGTGTGCGGGGTGTCCTTCGATTGTTCATCCTTGATCGTGAGGATTGAGGTAATTTTTCAAGTAATTGATGTTACAGAACCCTAATTGAACTTATAACGAAACTAACTGAATGCTCAATTGATGAAATCAATGTCGAATTGATAGGATTGGAACCGGGTCTGATCGCGGGTTGAACGGCCCGTTTTACAGAGAAACGGGTTAGGCTGGTGACACTGTAGCTGGCGCGTGGATTTCACGCGCAGCCACTCACGGCGGCGCGTGAGGGCGCGTCCGGCCTAGTCTCAAGGTGAGGTCAACATGACTTTTGATCCTCTCAGTGTAACGAACATTTTAACGTTGATTTCGAGGAAATCGGATATTGTTTCGATAATGTTCCGTGTATCCGAAGTTTTGTTTTACGTTAAAAATACGTATTTAAATCCCGGAAAAAATTGGGGAAAATTATATGTTGTATTTTGAGATGTTAGTAACCCTCTATAATGATTTTGGGCAGGAGTTGCGATTTCCAGATTTTACGGAAAAACGTGCAGCTCGGAAATGGACCGTTTTGAACGGTGTGTGTGAGTGGACTTTTGTTTTCTAACTGTGATGCATGCATATATGATTTCAAATGCTTTATTATATGATTTGATATGCTGTGGCATGATTGGTATTTCAATCTGGTGATTTCTCGATTTTCTCGATTTTATGATTATTATATTATTATATTTTGGCACGAGTTTTGAGAAATTACGACTCAGATTTGGAGTCACATGTGAATAGTGATTTTGACTCAGATTTGGAGTCACATGTGAATATGATTAAATTGATGATTTTGATTTATAAAGTGAATCCTGGACACTATTTAATGATGGTTTTGTGGAACTTGATTTGTGAAAGCTATGTCTCGGGCATAGGCCCTATTGAAATATTTTGACCTGATTTGAGACATAAATGATTGTAAAATGAGATTACTGGTTTTTGGTGACCTGTTCCACATATACCATCCTTTGTGATTGATAGTCTCCTCCAGACGTCGTAGATCCTGGAGTAGTCACGATCCACTACCTGGAGATGAGTAGCTCCGAGGGAGGCTCACTCGCAGGAGCGTGGGGTTATGATGATATCCTCTAGACGTCGCTTATCCTAGAGTTGATATCCCCTCAGACGTCGTAGATCCTGGGGGATGTACTCGGACGTGAGACACCGAGTTGCACGCGTTGCATTGATATCGTGACGGGTTATATGGATGATGTGATTGTGCACTTGTGAGTAGTGCAGATGTGATTGTGGGATCATGTGTTGATCCTACGGTAGTCAGCTTCTCGGATGAGACTGAGCCTGGATGTACCACTCGGATGGGTCTGAGCCTGTGGATGTGTTCGCCCAAAGGTGACTGAGCCCGAGAGGGTTGAGCCCAGACCCGAGAGAGTGACTGGATATTGTGCACTTGTGAGTAGTGCGGATTGATTGGATTGATATATTTATTGTGCACTTGTGATTAGTGCTGATTGATGTTATTTGTGATGACGTACTGGTATGGAGTACGGGTTTTTGGCCTTTGTGGCCAGTGATTATGTTTTCACATGTTTTGGGCTGAGAGCCGGGATTTGATGTTTTACAACATGAACTGATTTGATGAACATGAGTTTTTGTGGACCATGGGAAAATATGTTTTGATTTTATCGGTCCACTGTTCATACTTGAATGATTTCCTACTATTACTCATGTTTTACGATATGCATGCAAGTTTGTGAAAACTGGAGGGTAAGAATGTATTTTGATAAATGTTTTTATAAGAGTTCATTTTTGTCCACTCACACCTTTCTGTTTTATTGACCCTTCAGGTCGTGGCGCATTGATCGAGGCTATTCCAGAGGTGGAGGTATGTGTGGGCACGGGCGCAAAATTCCCTTGTCTGGCAGGTGCTGAAGGGTTATTTCGGACTTTCAGTTGACTTGCCAGACGGGAGCAGGACCGGGCACGGTTATCTATGTCCTTCGGGGACGGGTCCTATTAAATTGGGATCAGAGCACTAGGTTGCTGACGCTGTTGCCATGCCATACCTCCGGAACGTGAGCCTCGTGCGCGACCTGGTAGTGAGATGGGTATATTAGGGTATTTGAGACCTTGTGATTAATCTCGGAATGTAATTGACCTTGGTTTGTGGGTCAGATATTTTGTGTAACTACGGCTTACTAATTGTCGAATCGGTATTCTTGCGGGTCCCAGGATTTGTTGGATCCAGAGGCTTGGAAGGTAGCACAATTGGGTAGGTTGGACCCAGGATGAGATTATTCTCAGTAAATTCCTTGTGCGGAATGTGAGTTCCCAACGTCTAGAGTGTGTTGGGGTATTCCTAGGCTTTGTAAGTGGTATATGATGTGGTTCACCTGCGGTAATTTGCTAGGTGACCGGGTATGCCAGGGATGGCATGGATGAATGAGTCAAGAATTTGGTTAGGACTCGAGATGAGTCATGGTAATATCTTAAGTCTCAGGAGCTGTCGGGTTTTGAGGAACCCTAGGTAGTAATCGCGGAACCCTAAGGTGGGAAGTTTGGTTCGGAAATGTGTGCTGGCGAGTGGTTTGACTCTTAATGACTTTTCGAAGTCGAGACCGAGTGACGATTGTGTCAGGTCTAGTCATGTCAGCTTTAGTGGTGGAACTGCAATCCACAGTCGGGGTTGGTACTTGTCGAAGGAATCCCAGAGTGGGGATACAGAGTAGTTGTACGGGTACTTGATTCCATTGGATGTGGAGTCTCGATAGTGATGTCTGGTGGTTAGGTCTGCACAAGTCTGTGGCGGGCACTACTACCGAGAGTGGTTGTTGAGAATTGGGGGACGTTCAGGGGACGTTTCCTTTTCTCACATGAGTTGTTAGGGTGATTGTACCCAGAGTTGTTAGGTACGAAGGAGGCAGAGTTTCTCCTATTCGATCAGAGGTATGGGGTCGTCGCTTGTTATGAGCGGAGATCTAGGGTTGTCAGTTTTGCACCCGGTGTGCTCATACTGATACTGTTGTTTGGGTGCCGGTGTTGTGCTGACGATGGGTCACGAGTCGGGTTGTGACTTCGTCGAGTTGGGTATGTGTCAGTAACCAGTCCAAAGGGGACACGTGGTTGGTGTCCGAGTCCGATGGTTCCAACATGGTTGGACCTACCGAATCGTGAGAGGTTGTGTTTGAGGAGGATTGCGGGTTTTCCACATTGGGATTAGGTATTCTGAAGTCATCAGGGGTGACTTCTTATTTTCTGCTGGTGGCAGACGATGTTGGGTCACATGGTGTGGGGAGAGAGTTTATTACTCTTACTCTGATATGTGAGTCGTAAATGACGGGACTGAACTTCTTTTCTAAGAGGAGCCCCTTGTGTGGTATATTACTCGAGTGAGTAGGTTTCCGAAGTGCTCGGATTTTGTCAACCTTAACCGTGTGGTTGTTGGATTGGCTTCCTTATGAAGTCAACCAAGTATAATGAACGGGTAACCGATAGGTTCAGTTTTGGTGAGTCCGAGTGGACGTGAACGAGATTTCGGGTTTTGGAATCGAATTTCTGGGTGACGATTCAGGATTCGATTTTGGAACTTGATAGTGGAATACTGGATTTGGGTGCGGAATGATTATTCCAAATGCTAGCTTACGGAATAATGATTTCGGATTCGGATTTGGACATGAATTAAAAATGTGATGTATGGGTTTGGATTCGAGATTTCTTACGAAATTGCGGATTCGGATTTGGAATTGGAACTAGCTGATTGGTGGAGTATCGATTTGTCTCTTGCTGGTTTGGGCAAATGGACTCCATTAGTGGAACATGTTTGGCTATGACCTAGGTGGTTGTAGTCTGGTCTAGGGATAGATGTATGTACCTTGTACATGGATTGGGGTACAATATTTTGCAGACTTGTGGTGGCCGGGGTTGATGTGAATCCCGGGAGAACTAGGCGTTCTTCCCTCTGGACACGTTGATGTGTCAGTTTGGGTGCTGTCATTTGGCGAGGTGTTTTTGGGTAGCATAGGACAAGGATTGTCGATGTTAGCTAAACCCTCAGGATTTTTACTTTTTCCTTACCTGGTTTGGGATCGACCATATTGGTCTATGGGTCGAGTACTGGGGTCCAGCTGTAGGATCTTGTTTGGTGTACGATGTGCTGTATCGTATGGACGAGGGTACTTGATACCTAGCGGCGGTACATGGAATGTACCAGTGATGTGTCGATAAACGTGTTGGTGTTTGGCTTAGTTCCAATACCATTGGTTTTGGTTGTGAACGTGAACTGGACATTGAACACGATGCACTGGGCAGAGTGGTTCTGATGCATTCAGTGATTGTTTGAGCAGGTGCTCTTAGCCATGGTTGGCTAGTGTAACTTTAGAGTAGAGTTGAGTTGTGTGATCACTGCTAGGCTTGTGTTCAACGTGTTCCAGTTACACCGTCTGATTGAGTGTGATGACGGTATGCATATATTCAGGATAAGTGAGTTGGTGGTTAGTGTGACCGCAAGTTGCTTTGCGGCGAGATATTATCATGTCGTGACCTTACCAGCATCTGGGATCGCTGAGGGGGTGACGGTTGTGGTTACTGCTGTTGGTATTTGCCGCAGGATTGAGTTTGCCCTGCGAGGGGAGATCATGTTGATGATCTTGTGCTGGATTGATTTGTTACTGATTGGCGCCTTACTAGAGTAGTAAAGCTTGGTGGTGACAGTTTGACTTGTAGTGTCGGCATGGACTGACAAGTGAGTTTTGGTGACTCTCTATGAGAGCGGAAGTCAGGGCACATTAGTGATTACGTGGGGCCGTCAAGCTGAAAGAGTCAGCTTAATGGTGACATTGCCAATTTCGGGTGAACAATTTCACTCGGGGTGGTCGAGTGTAGTCAATACGACGTGCATCTGTGATGTGACGTCTCAGTGCAGACGAATTCTGTGTTGGCTAGTGGGTCTACATGTGTACACGTGATGTGTGGCCAATTATTTTCCACGAGGTAGTTGTGGAATACGGATAATTGGAATTTCGGGGACGAAATTCTTTAAGGAGGGAAGATTGTAATGACCCGTCCCGAATATCGGGATTGAATATTAATTAATTATGGGTTAGAATGACTAATCGGGGATTAGTTGAGTGAAATCGGACGAAACGTGCAAAATGACCGTTTTGCCCCTAGCATGGGCAAAATGTTGACTTTTAGTTTGGGCGGTCAACCGGACTTTGACCGATGACTGTGACGTAGTTCGGGACGTCACGAGTTCATAGACAGGTGGCACGTTCGATTCCGACATTCGTAGAGAAAGTTATGATGTTCGGAAGTTGAGGGGTATTTTGGTAATTTGGCATGTTAGGGGCCAAATGTTGAATTTTTGATCGGGATGCCCGATGAACGAGGGCCAAGGACCGTTACGTAGGTCTCGTCGATACGAATCCAACGACAGGCGGCATGCCGAAATCGGAGATTCGACGACGAAGTTATGGTCACGGAATCGGGCTCGATTAACCGAACGAACCGGGATTAAAATAAAATTTTAATATGAACAGTACCCGGTGACTGTGCACATCCGGATGAGTGACAAGTGTCACACATCCCTTGATTCCAGCTCCATGTTTCCTTCCCAACACCATCATTACAACATCATCATTTATCCTTCATCATTTCCTCCGTTTTCTCCTTAATTTTCTTCTTCTTTGTTTTTCTTACCCGTGAGCATTGAGCAGCGGAATTGGAGAGTGTTAGCTTCCATTTCTAACTGGTTTTGAGGGTAAAATCGAGTGCTTGTTGAGACTAACTCAACTGGGTAAACACGGGAGATTGAGAGTAAGCTGGGAACTGGAATTCGAAAATTGGGTTTTTGGGAGGAAAAATTAAATTGGATGAATTAAGCCTTGTTGATCGAAATTGGGTTCAGTTTCAGTCTTCTGGGATTACTACGATCAATTTTGTAGAAGGAACTAAGTGGAATTGAGGTCGATTTGAGGTAGAACTGAGGAAGGAAGCTTTCAGAAATTTCGAGCTTGAGTCGAGGAATTGGAGGCTTCGATGCATGGAATTGAGCTGGGGATTATGTTCCTGAGGATCCCACGTTGCTTCTGGATCCATCAATTGGAAGAAATTGGTTGAGATTGACTGAACTCCATGGTTGCACAGTGATGAAGAATCGAGTTTGAGTCGTGGAGTTTGAGCCACGAATTGATTCAATTGATTTGGGGAAAAGGTTTACCTGAGTCCCTTGGTGCTTCTGGTTGAATCAATTGAGAGGAATCGATTGAAATTGAGGGAGTTCTGATGATGAACAGTGTGCGGGGTGTCCTTCGATTGTTCATCCTTGATCGTGAGGATTGAGGTAATGTTTCAAGTAATTGATGTTACAGAACCCTAATTGAACTTATAAGGAAACTAACTGAATGCTCAATTGATGAAATCAATGTCGAATTGATAGGATTGGAACCGGGTCTGATCGCGGGTTGAACGGCCCGTTTTACAGAGAAACGGGTTAGGCTGGTGACACTGTAGCTGGCGCGTGGATTTCACGCGCAGCCACTCACGGCGGCGCGTGAGGGCGCGTCCGGCCTAGTCTCAAGGTGAGGTCAACATGACTTTTGATCCTCTCAGTGTAACGAACATTTTAACGTTGATTTCGAGGAAGTCGGATATTGTTTCGATAATGTTCCGTGTATCCGAAGTTTTGTTTTACGTTAAAAATACGTATTTAAATCCCGGAAAAAATTGGGGAAAATTATATGTTGTATTTTGAGATGTTAGTAACCCTCTATAATGATTTTGGGCAGGAGTTGCGATTTCCAGATTTTACGGAAAAACGTGCAGCTCGGAAACGGACCGTTTTGAACGGTGTGTGTGAGTGGACTTTTGTTTTCTAACTGTGATGCATGCATATATGATTTCAAATGCTTTATTATATGATTTGATATGCTGTGGCATGATTGGTATTTCAATCCGGTGATTTCTCGATTTTCTCGGTTTTATGATTATTATATTATTATATTTTGGCACGAGTTTCGAGAAATTACGAAATTTGGTAAAAATGATGTTTGGACTTGGTTTATGAGTCCGGGATTGAAATTGATGTTTTTGGGCTAGGCCCGGATTGAAAATGATATTTGGACTCGGATTATGAGTCAGTGATTGATTTTATGGATTTACGTGATCGTGGCAACTCGGGTTTACGGTTGCACGGATTTGCGTGAAAATGGTATTTTGGGCTTGTGACCCAAGTGAATAGTGATTTTGACTCAGATTTGGAGTCACATGTGAATATGATTAAATTGATGATTTTGATTTATAAAGTGAATCCTGGACACTGTTTAATGATGGTTTTGTGGAACTTGATTTGTGAAAGCTATGTCTCGGGCATAGGCCCTATTGAAATGTTTTGACCTGATTTGAGACATTGTAAAATGAGATTACTGGTTTTTTGTGACCTGTTCCACATATACCATCCTTTGTGATTGATAGTCTCCTCCAGACGTCGTAGATCCTGGAGTAGTCACGATCCACTGCCTGGAGATGAGTAGCTCCGAGGGAGGCTCACTCGCAGGAGCGTGGGATTATGATGATATCCTCTAGACGTCGCTGATCCTAGAGTTGATATCCCCTCAGACGTCATAGATCCTAGGGGATGTACTCGGACGTGAGACACCGAGTTGCACGCGTTGCATTGATATCGTGACGAGTTATATGGATGATGTGATTGTGCACTTGTGAGTAGTGCAGATGTGATTGTGGGATCATGTGTTGATCCTACGGTAGTCAGCTTCTCGGATGAGACTGAGCCTGGATGTACCACTCGGATGGGTCTGAGCCTGGGGATGTGTTCGCCCAGAGGTGACTGAGCCCGAGGGGGTTGAGCCCAGAGGTGTCTGTTCCCGAGAGAGTGACTGGATATTGTGCACTTATCAGTAGTGCGGATTGATTGGATTGATATATTTATTGTGCACTTGTGATTAGTGCTGATTGATGTTATTTGCGATGACGTACTGGTATGGAGTACGGGTTTTTGGCCTTTGTGGCCAGTGATTATGTTTTCACATGTTTTGGGCTGAGAGCCGGGATTTGATGTTTTACAACATGAACTGATTTGATGAACATGAGTTTTTGTGGACCATGGGAAAATATGTTTTGGTTTTATCGGTCCACTGTTCATACTTGAATGATTTCCTACTATTACTCATGTTTTACGACATGCATGCAAGTTTGTGAAAACTGGAGGGTAAGAATGTATTTTGATAAATGTTTTTATAAGAGTTCATTTTTGTCCACTCACACCTTTTCTGTTTTATTGACCCTTCAGGTCGTGGCGCGTTGATCGAGGCTATTCCAGAGGTGGAGGTATGTGTGGGCACAGGCGTAAAATTCCCTTGTCTGGCAGGTGCTGAAGGGTTATTTCGGACTTTCAGTTGACTTGTCAGACGGGAGCAGGACCGGGCACGGTTATCTATGTCCTTCTGGGACGGGTCCTGTTACTCGAACTTCCGAAAATCATAACTTCTTCCTCGAACGTCAGAATCGGGCGTGCCACCTGTCTATGAACTCGTGACGTCCCGATCTACGTCACAGTCATCGGCCAAAGTCCATTTGATCGCCTGAACAAAAAGTCAATGATTCGCCCATTCTAGGGGCAAAATTATCATTTCGCCCTGCTCGTCCGTTAATCCTCTTCTAATCCCCGATTAGCCTAGCTAATCAGTCATTAATTCATAATTAATCCCACTAATTCGGGACGGGTCTTCACAGGTTTATCTTCTGAGTTTATCTCAGAAAACCACTATTCCTTTCATCTCTTCATTTTCTTCTTAATCTCCATTTTTTCCCTTCTCTGGCTTCCCTTTCTCTCCCTCTCTTCCTCTGATTCTCCTTCACTGGTTGGTTGCCATAGTTTTGTTCCTATTTGCCTCCAACCCACTGAACTACCTTAATCACACACACACACACACACACACACACACACACACACACACACACACACACACACACACACCCTATAACCTAGAAAGTTTATTTATGGCACGAAGGTCGAGGTGTGCTGGACGACATTTGGATGATGATGTCCAGATGACGAAAGCCATTTGAGTTAAAACGACATGTTTGAAGAGTCAGGTGAAACCTAACCGATAGAAAGCGATCACATTTCACCCAAAACATAGAAGCTTAGAGCACAGACGAATTAAATTGATGATCATTCACTTAAAATTTACATGCTAATACCTGATTTGTACATTAGCGTCTCTCCACGACTGAAAATGAGTGTCAGAGCAGCAACCAAACTCCCCAAAATTCGTGAGTGTCGTATAAACCTGAGGGGTTAAAAACAAAAAGGGTGAGTGGACCCGATTTTTGTTTCAGTGTAAAACCATTTCTAATTAATTACCTTTAACCCCTTGTTTTTGAATAAAAACTCAAATCAGTTATAACATACTTGCATGTAATACGAGATATAATAATAATAATCATTAAATAATAATTTGACTAATATGCGCAAATGAGACATGTAGAAACTATAAATATGTCACATCGTTGACCCACATCAAATTGCTTTTGAGTCGCCTTAAGTCTCATTCACAGAACATACACTGGGTATCCTACTCGCGTACCACGACTATGTGAAGGTTGGGTGCATCGCACCATCACCACGAGTTCCCTAGAGCTCAAGGACAGGCAGACGTTTTTTAACTAGTATAGCGAGCAGCGCAGGTGAACGATCTCGTGGAGGCTAGTCTATGGCCTACAGACAGATAGTAGATACCAGCGACTCCTAACTGGGTCCTAACACTATCTCAATCTCATCAATGCCCTGGGGACTCATATGCAATACAATATGTGACTTACTAACGTACAACTATGAATAGCATAATATCACGTCAAAGTATATCAGGATAACCGTATATGCATAGAAACCATCAATAACAGTCATATAACACAATTGTCACATAATCAATCATGCATGCTCGATAGTTATCAAATGTGTAAATATCATAAAACATGCGAGTAATAAATGATATAAAACTAGTTTTCGGGAAAGGGGTCCACTCACACTAGCCGGGGAGTTGGATCACCCGACAAGTCCACCTAACCGAGTGTTCCTAACCGATTCGGCCCTTCAAGATCATTTACCGAGATCAAAGTCAACATACTGTGCAATTTATTCCTATAAACCCTTTAAGGGTGGCCCAAAATGACGTAAAATCACTTAACAAGGACCGTAGTATGTTTAGGGATTTCCTAAGCCCCTTAAAACAGCGCCTATATGTTGTCGGAAGTCGAAAAACAACTCCGCAAGCCGTTTAGAGGCTGAAAAACAACCTTAAACAATCCCGAAATGATCTGAAAGTGTGCCCACGTGCCGCTGTGGACTGGGAAAGGGCCTCACACATTGCCATGCGCCAGCAAAGGGCTGAAAATATGGCTCATGAGTCCCTACGCGCAGCCGCGTTCCCTCACGCCCAACCACGTGCTATCATACGCCCTCATGTGCGCACTCTCACCCTCTACACTTGTGCTATAGTGTCACATGTGCCGCACATGTAGCACAGTGTAACACATGTGTTATATATTTGGAATTTTCCAACCTTAACACTTGCCTTGACACCATTAGAACCTAACAAAATATGTTAACTTCGTTAGTGGATTCCCTAACCTTTGACGACAGGTTCAGTCTTTGAAATCTCACCGGAGAAGATGACTGGACTACCGTCCCCGTCGCCGTTCACGGCGGCCGTAACCTGGATGATGACCCATTTTCACCCAAAATCCACCCGTAGACTCAAAATCATCTTAGGGTTCTAAATATGAAAGTTCTAGGTTAAGTTTATACCTGCAAATCGCAGGGGAGGCGTTGAACCCTCTCGATTTTCTAGAAATTGACGAAGCTCCGTTCACAGGTCAAACGAACTCAGAATCAACATGCAATTTGAGGGTTAGTATTTTCAATTGAAGAGGATTTGAAAATGGTTACATTGGATCGAGAAACTACCTGAAAGTGCAGCTTTTGGCGAGCCTGCGATTTTCGGTCGCCGTTTCCACGCTGTCGCCGCCTCAAAATCGATATGCAAGTAGGGGGGGGTTAGAAAGCTCTCATCACAAGGATTTCAATGGGTTAGGAATTAGGGTTCGAGTTTTCCTGGAGCGTCATCAATCCTCATTGAGTCAAATTTGGGTCATAAGTCGGGTCATCGTCACCGTCGTTCGATTCTCGCCATGATATTCACATGCACCCAGTTAGTGGCCTTACTAATACAACTATGGCTCAAGATATTACCTCATTCAAAACTCAGTGCACACGGATCCTATTTCAGTCATTTTCGGGTCGCACGGCGTCACTGTGATAGAGTGTGTCGAATGGTTCACTTGTCATTTCGTGATGGTTGCGCAGTCGAGGCGATGAGGATGTAGTTCAAGAAAGGACGATGGTTTAGGGTTTACTGGTGACTGGTTCGAACAAGGGTGCTGGTAGTTTGATTTATAAGGTACTCAAACTCTTTATATGGCTTCGTGAGGAGCGGTTGATATATGAGACCAAAGAATTGCATGGGGAGTGAAAAAAGGGAAAGATAATTGGTGACGGAGATGTATGTTTATACTTCTAAGTATCGGTTATAAATGTGGAATTAAGGACATAAGTGTTTTACTACCTCTTTGGAAATCTTGTGTTTAACTATGAAACGGTTAGTGGCGACATCATTTTATGTTTGAAAATGATAGTGGTGTCATTGTTTGGGTATCGATTTAGAACTCAGAGTCGAGACTTGACAAAGGAATTGAGAATTTTGACAAGAAGTTAGAAAATGAACCCGTTGATTATGATCTTATATAATGAATGGGAATTTGAAATGAACTCAAGTACGGTAATGTATTGATTAAAGAGTAAACTAAAAGTTGAGTTGAGATTGGATTCAGCTTATTTATGAGGCTGTATGTGGTGAATGTTCTTGTAATATGAAGTTTGTGATGGTAGTGTTGATTCTATTCTTGGTGTAACACTTGTGGATTATACTATTGTGATGCGTGCTTGAATGTGACTCAGACGGTGTTTATAACCATTTTCAAAGTGTTTTATGCAATTCGATTATTAGAATCAGTATCGAAGTATTATGGGTTAGATGGTTAGATTATTAAGTTTAATTTTTAGTATTCACATAATTATGTATGAGTAAGTTGTATTAACACGATGCCTACAGATTTGGAAATGTGGGTTCCAGTTTTTCTGAGGGAATTGTTATGGTTGGTATGGTTTCAGATACCATGGTGTATTGTTATAAGATTTTAAACACAAGTGGTTGCTGACTTTCACCTTGGGTGATGATTAGATTGTTGAGATCTTGATGGATATGATTGAAGTACAAGTTTATGTCTTGTGTTGTTGTTTTTTATAACACAGGCTTGAGTTAGTAATTCATTTTGTTTGGATGACAGTGGTCAATCTCAATGAAGTAATTGAATTTTAGACTGTGCTGGATGAGACTAGTGTGTATTACTGGATACTACATATGGTTGAAATGATGATTTGGTTTTGTGATTCTGGATACTAGTACGTGTTCAGATGATGCATTTACAATCCCTGGACATGGCTCGGATGTTGCGTGAGTGCATTCACCGAGCTAGCTTATGCGTAGTGTTGATATTGTGATCGATGCTGATGAGTAGTGCTGTCTGATCACCGTAGATGATTTTGGATATTGATGATTGATTATCATTGGTACTAATGGTTATGACCTTGGTGCTGATCCGTGTAGTTTTCAGGGTTAGTTTATTTATGAAAGATGATTTTCAAATCTTGGTGAAAGATCGTAGTAGGGTGCCTCTTATTTTGAATTGAGGATTTGATTACTATTATTTTTTGATCTATTTTCCGAGAAGTGTAGTTACTTGTTGTGACCATTTAGGAATTCCTTGTGTGATTTAAAAGCTCTTAGTGATGAGCATCTAAGAAACATAGTTATTCCAAAAAGATATTCCATGCTAGAGGATTTGTGGGTCTATCTGAAATTTCGAGGACGAGATCTTGAGAGGAACTAGTCCCTAAAAGGCGTAGCTGTCATTTAGAGCCATTAGATATGATTGTGAGTGATTTCTGGATATGGACTGGGAAATTTTGAGCTCAGTCCTCCAGATGCTTATATGGTTAGTTAAGCTACCCCTTTTAGATGATTGTGCTATTTTAGTGTCCTTGGTATTTGAATTTCGAGGACGAGATTCTTTTAAGGTGGTAAGTTGTAATGACTCGAATTTCACGAAAACGTAATTTTGAATACAAAGACGATTTTGCCTCTATTAAGTCAAATTGTTGGCATTTTGATCAATGCATCTTTTGAAAATTCTGAGAAGACCATTTTGAACGTCTCGTAATCTTGAGTTTTTAGACAAGCATCATGCCAAAATCGGAGTTCAGATGAGTATACTACGAGTCTAAAAAGGTAAGGGGCATTTTGGTTACAATGAAGCAAAGGGTATTATGGTCATTTCACATTGAGATTTTCTTGTGAAAGTGACACTTGTCTAGATTTTTCTGGGCCCTTCCCTTGTTGTTTCTTCCACCCACTTGGGTTGTTTATATATATGAGTTTGGGGGTGCTGGTGTGAGTTTCGGTGGATATGGGCCGAAATTCCTACAACCATCATGATCAACTAAACCGTGAAGGAGAAAGGAATAAGAGAAATAGAGAGAAAGGGAGAGAATGCGAAGGTTAGAAAACAGAGTGAAAGAAATGGTGACGATAAACAGGTGAATGAGAGATTCTGAAATTTGAAAATTTAATATGTGGACCTTGATTTTGGGTTTTGTTGAATTTCATTTGGAAAACTTGAATTGAGGTTATAAACTTCTTTCTAGGTTGGTTAGGAGTTGGTTAGTCTAAATTTCGAAGGAAATTGTGCAGAAATGAGGCCAGGACAAGGTTCAAAATTTGAGGCCGTGAGGGTGGTTCGAATTTCTGAATCAAGGTAAATTGGATCCTCGAATTGATCTTAGGAAGATGTTTCTGGGTCAAATTAGAGTATGTTTATGAGTTCAATTATGAAAAATGGACTCAAATTGAAGGAATTGCAAACAGGTCACGATGTCGGGTTGGGTCTGAGTTGTAGACCCCACTAGGTTGAAGGTTACCTCTATTGTAGGCGCTTGAGGCTCACGCGCAGAGGCCACCGGTGGCTCTTGGTAGCGCATGGTGTAGAATCGCGGTTTCCGATCAACATGAAACTTCATGTTCTTAATCCTATGAGTCCAACGGTACAATTTTCGAGGCGATTAGAAATCGTCTCGGGACAGATTTGACAGTCGAAAGGTTTAGGCGTTATTTTAATTCGTTCAAAAATCCTGAAAAATTATGGGAATAAATATGAGACATTTTTAGAAGATTAGTGACCTTAAGACATGATTTATGACAGGAAGTGACATTCTTGAATTTTATAGAACAACATGCAAGTTGGTTTAGTCACGTATACAGTACCTGTGAGTGGACCATTTCCTTCTTAAACGTATTATACATTCATATTAAATTGTTTTAAATGTTTTTCTATTTGATTTTAATGGTGTTTGAATGATTGGACTTTTATATTAATTTTGGTAAATTTAAAAATATGTAATTATTAATTGTTTGCACGTTTTTCGTGAAATCGGCATAATTCGTATTCTCGTCTCATACTGCATTTTGGAGTTGATGATATAAATTTCTTACATAATTATGATGGAATTTGGTTGATTGGAATTTATACTGATTTTATGAATATTTAATTATTATGTTAACAGCACATTTTACGAGATTTGTGTTGGTTGAATTTTTGGCTTCGACCCCGAGGGTTTGGATTACGATTTTGATTGAAAATGTCTTATACAGTTTATAAAGTATGTTTTCTCGATATTGATTATTTTTGGACGATTTTATAATAGTGTTTGATGCATGTGTTTCGAAAACTTGTATATATAGTATATTGGATATTTTGGACTTTGAACTTGATTTTGGAATTGATGGGAATTATAAGAATGTCTTCCCTTGGTATTTGAGATGAGATTCTGGATATATATATATATATATATATATATATATATGTAATGTAATTGTGTTGTGGATAACCCTCCTCGAGATACCGATTTGGTTGGTTAGTCTCGGACGTCGATTTAAAGCTCACTTTCCCGAGACTGTTGTTGGGATGAGTAGTCTCAGACATCGAGTTAAAGCTCATTTTCCTGTGACTAGGGACGACTTTCAGAAGTCGAGATAAAGCTCTTTTTCCTGGGTCGGTCCCCACTCGGACGTCTAGGTAAAACTCCTTTCCATAAGTGCTCAGCCTACCGGTTGTGCATATGTGATTTGTGATATGATGTAATAGTTTGGCGTGCAAGCATCGAGGATGGGTTGATTGTACGGTGTGGTTATGATACTTGAGTGTGGTTTCTATGACTGCCTTCATTTGTGATATTACTGAATTTTACTACCATTGCATGTATTTTCAGGTTACATGTTTTATTGTTGTTACTTGGGATCTTATGAATTTTCCTTATGTATGCATTGCTTTCCAAAACAGAGGGTTAAAATTATGTTTTATGATTACGTATTCAAAATTATGTTTTCGAAATTGTTTTAAAATGATCTTTTCTAGGTCTACTCACACGTTTTTCATGATTTTTGAAACCCTCCAAGGTTGTTGCACGAGATTCGAGGCTGCACGAGATTCAAGGCTGCTCGAGAGGCGAAGACATGAGCTATCATGATGTATGTCTATCCCTTGTCTGACAGGGTTTCTAGGGTGAACTTGGTATCTTGTGTAACGCCCCGGAAATTCGAAGGATGTAAGTTTGTTAAATATTCAATAAAATGACGTTTTTACCCTTATGAATAGTATGGTCAAATTGTTGACTTTTTGTTTGGTAGGTCAAACGGACGTTGACCGATGGCTGTGACGTAGTTCGGGACGTCACGAGTCCATATACAGGTGGCACGTCCAATTCCGATGATCGGGGAAGAAGTTATGACGTTCGGAAGTTCAAGGGCATTTTCGTAATTTGGACGAAAAGGGGGAAATGTTGACTTTTTGATTGATCACTATTTTTCACGCAATTTGAGGACCATTAGGTAGGTCTCGATGCCCTGAGTCCGTAGACAGACGGCACGCTGAAAACGGACATCAGACGGATGAGTTACGGGTATAGAAAGGGAAGGGCATTTTGGTAATTTTGTGGAGAAGGGCAAAATAGTAATTTTGTAGGGGGGTACTGTTTGAAAACCGTGAAAACATGGACTGAACACCCATGCTGTGAGTGATCTGATCAATGTATTGTTTAACCCTGTTAGTGGCTGGACCTAGGTATTGTTTAATGGCTTTGAGGCAGTGGAGTGTGGGCTGAAACAGAAATCAAGCACGGGAGGAATTTAAAACTGGGTTTTGGGACTATTGCGGGAAACAAAAATCCAGAGAGGCCTGAGAGATTCCCACGAGTTGTTGGCTGCACGGTTCGATTAACAGAGAGGTAGAAGTGTTTGAGGGTCATTGTGAGGAAGAGATGACGGAGAGCTTGAGAGAAAACAGAGTTTGGAGAAAAACTGAAAATTGGAGGGAAAAATCGAATTTTGATTTGTGAGTCGAGAGGAACAAAACCAAGGATTGAAACAGCCTTCTGGGACCATTTAGAGTTCAACCGTATCAATTTGGAGTTGAATCGATCACAGTTTGGCCAGGAACCCAAGTTCCAGTTTTGAAAAAATTTCAGACCTGAGGACGATCACCTACAGGTAAGCTTCCCTAAAATTGGTTGTGGTTTAAGGTTTGTTTAGGTCCTATGAAGCTTTAGTTTAAGTTAATTTGAAAATGGAGTTGAGTCGAGTGAGTTACAACGGTTGACCCGTTTGTTTGATCACGGGTCGAATGGTCGATTTAGGGCTTATTGAGGAAAATTAGTGAATAGGAACCTAAATTAAAATGTAAAGGAAGGATTTAGGTGGAAAAAGGAAAGGAATCGAGTGAGAATTGATGGGGATTTGGGCGGGTTGTGTCGCGGGTCGAACAGCCCGTTTGCAGGCCAGTCGGGTGAAGATGGTGACACTGTAGCAGTCACTGTAGCAGGCGCGTGACTTTCACGCGCAGCCACTTTGGGCGGCGCATGAGGGCGCGTGAAGCCGTGTCTCCGGTCACGGTCAACAGATAAGTTCATCCTTTCAACTTAACAAACATTTTGAGTTAAATTTCGAGTCGACCGTACGTCGTTTCAGGATAGTTCTGAGGGTTCGAAGGTTTAGGGCTTTAAATTAATTACGTCGAAAAATCCCGAAAAATTAGGAAAATTAATGCAAGCTTTTTGGGAATGTTTGTAACCCTTATTGTACTTTTTGACAGGCCCGAACATTTTCGAGGCAACCGAGGAGCGCACGGGGCTCGATTGACGCGTCCGAAAACCGTGAGTGGACTTTTGATTTCTAACCAAGCATGGATAACTGTTTTTACTCACTTGTGATTTCATGGTGATGATTATGATATTTCTATTTTACGTGATTTCACGCTTTTCGAGGTGATTATTGCATTTTACGTATTTCGAGATTACGTTTTCTCATGTGCATGGATGATGGTTTGATGAAGTGATTTGATATGATTATGCATGTCACATTTAATAATGATTTGATTATGTTTTGTGAGTAAGATTTTGGAGTTGCATGTGAAATTCGGACATAAGTCCTATTATGACGAAAAGTGATTTCATAATGGTTTTTGAAAATGGATCATGGTGGATCCTGGATTGTTACAATTTTACGCATGATTTTGGGTTTAAAGACCCATATGATTGTTAGATCTGGTTTTGGGTTTAAAGACCCGGTTAATCGATGACGAGGGCGGGCCCGGATTGGGTTTAAAGACCCGGATTGAGTTTAAAGACTCGATTATTGTGATACCCCCCGAGGCCTATTGATTATGTTCTGAGTTTGAAGACTCGTTGATATCCCGGGAAGGCCTGACATATGAGTTTAAGGACTCGGATAGATCCAACGGCTTGATTGTTGATTCAGTTTTACATGATTTGGTATGATTGATGTTTCGATGTGATGATTTCTGGAATTTGGAAATATTATATTATTTTACATGATTTTATGGATGTTTACTGTAATGATATCCGTATGATTCGTAAAAGTATTTTTGAATATTTAGCTATGCTGTTTTCGAATATTTAGTTATGCATGTGTGTTGTAAAACTGGAGGGTGAACCCAGATTTCATGAAACTTTTTTTTGGAAACATTTTTTTTAGTCCACTCACACTTTTCTGTTTTAAATACCTTCCAGGTCGTAGTACATGTTTTGGGGCTAACGCTGAGGCAGAGGCATAAAGTCTTCCGTTGCGGTGTAGTTAGTTCACATAGTAGGATTTTTTCCTTATCTTGTTTTGTAATTTATGCTCTGTGAAACTATGGACTTGATGTCCAGTCGGTTGTACTGTTTAATCTCCCTGGTCTGACAATGGGTGTGGCGCAATTTATTTGGTTATTTTAGTCTTTTGTGTTCGATTGTCAGACGGGAGTAGGATGCATCCCGATTATCGAGGCGATAATCGGGGTGGGTCCTGTCATCTTGGTTACCTGCCAGATGGGAGTAAGGCCCGGGTGTGGTTTACGATGCGTTTTCCAGGTCGAGTCCTATCAGATCTCGACTGGTATTCACCAAGTTGACGATTTCTAGAAAAATAGTGCTCCTCAAACAACTTGATTCGGAAAGCAATACTAGCTCACAACTCTTGTAATTCTCTCAATCCATCTAATACTCAAGCATTTAATTTCTAAGCGTTTGTACTTCATATACAGCATAATACAATAGATATGCTTAAGTTGATATTCAAAATATTCCGACCAAGTGTGTTTTGTGGTTGACTCTAAGTCATAAAATCATTTGTGTGTTTTGGTCTATTATCATCATCTTGACCTAAGGAAGTTTATCTGTCTGACTGCCATCTAACTAAATAATAAGCCACTAATATGGACATTTCGGCATAACATAAATTGAACTTGGACTTGCCAAGAAATAAATTTTATTAAAGTCATTGGATACATCAAGAAGAAGACATAGAAGAAAAAAAATGATGCAAGCAGTTTTGCCCCCTTGCCTCAAAATCACTTAATTAAGGAAACATTTTTGGGCCGAAAATGGAACTTCTCTAAGTTTATAGTGGCATACTCTACCACCTACTTTGATGGTAGCCAGAGTCTTGCTTGCTTCCTAATCAATCCATCTTGGAATAGACTGTGACATCGAAGGCCTTTAAACCCACAGCTTTCCACCCGTCCATAATAGTCAAAATAACTCATCCACTGAAAAACACCACACGAGCCCACCCCTCCAAATGGCAGACATCGAGATCCACCGAAAAACAACCTCACGCCCACTATCAACGTTTTTGGGCAGAACATATGGGAGCAAAGGTAAACTTGGCGGGTATCCTTATCGGATCAGAAAACATAGCATCCGAGAGAGAGATGGGAGATGGATGTTTGGGTTTTGGCTTTCTACTGCGTTCCTTCTCTGTGTCAATAAAATCAAACTACCAATTGGTATAGGTATCAAAGAGAACAATTGACACGTGGAGGAGCATAAGTAGGGACAACACATGTGACACGTTGTGGCTCACTAAATTCTTCCCTCAACTAATTTTTTTCTTACTATTATTATTATTCTTATTAATATTATTTCTAATATATTTATATGAGTTAAAGAAATTTCTATGATTTCACCGTGATCAATATATACATGTGGCTGCTTGTATGTGCCTAGTTGCGATCCATCACTCATACAACATAAACACTCAGTATAATACATGTATTTTTTTATTAATGTAATTTTGGAAGCGAGACATATTAACTATGTCATATGTACATATAAGGCCCGTTTAATAATAATTTCATTTTAATTTTTAGTTACACTTGTTTTGCTTGAAATATGAAGAATATATATATATATAATATTCGAAATATAACAGCTATTTCATTTTTTCTTTTCAATTTTCACTTTTTGCACTTAAGATATAGAAATATTGGATATATGCAATAATGCAAGTGAATTGTGGATGAATGAAAATAAAAATTCAAAACGTGAAACTAAAAAAAAAAATATTCTTTCCTTCTTATTTGTAAAATTTTCCTTCTATAATTTTCCTTCATTTCTTGCTCCGTTCACCCGTTCTTCTCGTTCCGTCGTTTCTAATATTTCAAGTTTAAAAATGGTAAACGAAATGAATCTCAAAGATGCCTAAGAATATTTCTTCTATTTTTGCACTAAATATCGTGATAAGAGATGCGACAAGTATGATTACAAATAAATGCTTGACGTACTTATTAATGATGCGGCGAACAGTCTAAACGTACGACTGTACGTAGTTTGTACGTACTGCTTATTCATATCAGACGTACGTGACGTGGTGCATTTTTTCTGTAAAACTAGGTCCCCTCCTGAATTATGTAGCGTACGTACTTCTGCAGTTGAGTGGATGACTGCTTTCATTATGTTTGTCTCAATTCATTACTCCTTTAGTCCTTTCAATGAATTAGATATATGCAACTATTAAACGCACTTTCAATATACATGATATTTTAGTTTAAGAAAAAAGAAAAAAAAAACTTACGGGTTGGGCCACATAATGAAGCCGTCACTAATAGAGAGGCATGATACGGTTTAATACAGATATTTATAATATTTAAATTTAATTTGTTAAAATCTGAAGGTTTCTTTATGTAGATTATGCGGACGGTTTATGCATAATAAAAAATTTGAAGTACATATAGACTATACAAACTCATCGTCATATTTCTAACTCAAATATCTTAAGGTTCCTATATTCAAAATTTCATTATCTTTAGAATAAAAAATTTCAAACTTTCCAACTAATTTTTCTTCAAATATTCCATCTAAAATATAAAAGACACGATATAAGAAAAGAAGCCAAACATTTGAGATATTTAAAATCTACAAAACACAGCAACATTTACCTCAAACATTCCAACCAAAATATAAAAAACACAATAACATTATAAATGAAACCAATCAAAACACAACGGATGGGGTGTACTTATGTATGTAAAGGTATAAGGTAGATTTAACTATTAATAAAAATTAATATATTTCTTAACTGTCTAGTTTGGATTTAACGGTTTTCCAATATAAAAATTTCAAACGAAACTGTTACTAACGGAGCGGTTTGGATTCTCAAACTGTTTGACTTTTATCCAATTAAAATCAAAACGTTGAATAAATAGCATTTTGGAGTGGTTCGGTTAATGGTTTTAACGGATTTATATCCCCTCCTTTATACTTCACCTTAATATACAATATTTTTTAAAACTATATTCACATCTAAAACCCCGTAGAGGATCTCTATTGAGTAAGTTAATTTTGAAAAGGTTGTCCTTAAATTAAACTCAAGTTAACCATACAAATTATTCCACCCATAGAATAGAGAAATCACTAGGAAGTAGGAACTCCTAAATATGAGGAGAGAGAAAGTACTAGTAGTGATTCTTTTAAAATAAATCATATTACTTTTCATATCCCTACATTAGTTTTTTGTTATTTAACTTTTCATATGTCACTTAGTAGTACGACCTACTAGTTATTTCAACATGTTTGGTGAGATGACAAGACCCTCCCCAAAAACGCTTTGATAATCATAATAGGTCATACTCTTGTCTGACAAATAAATCGAAATTCTAAAAACACCCTTAACAGATGTCAAATAAGAGATAACGATATTGATGTCATGCTCATGCCACGTTTCAATATCATCCTTGGACTCTGTGCAACGATAGTCCGTCCAAGCAGTTCAAACTCAAGCTATGCGCACCTCCGAGATCCCTTGAGCGGTATCTCATGTATAGGCTGTAATTTCATTCAAAGGCTTCAGCCTATATTTGTAATGACCCGTCCCGAATATTGGGATTGAATATTAATTAATTATGAATTAGAATGACTAATCGGGGATTAGTTGAGTGAAATCGGACGAAACGTGCAAAATGACCGTTTTGCCCCTAGCGTGGGCAAAATGTTGACTTTTAATTCGGGCGGTCAAACGGACTTTGACCGATGACTGTGACGTAGTTCGAGACGTCACGAGTTCATAGACAGGTGGCATGTAACGACCCGTCCCAAATTCCTAGATTAGATTAGTGACTAATCACGATTAGTGAGGCTAATCCGTGATTAGTAGAGCGAAAACGGACGAACGGTGCGAAATGACCGTTTTGCCCCTGATGGTGGCAAAACGTAGACTTTTTAATCGGGCAGTCAAATGGACTTTGACTGATGACCGTGACGTAGTTCGTGACGTCACGAGTTCATAGACAGGTGGCACGTTCAATTCCGACGTTCGAGGAAGAAGTTATGACGTTCGGAAGTTTAGGGGCATTTTGGTAATTTGGGTGAATAGGAGGTCAAAAGTTGACTTTTTGATCGAGAGGTCCGATGGCCGAGGGCCGAAGACCGTTACGTAGATAAGGACGATACGAATCCGTAGACAGGCGGCACGTCGAATTCGGACGTTCGACGACGAAGTTACGGTTCACGGAAGTTCCCAGTTACTATTCACGACGGCACGTTTTACGAGACAAAAAGTGCAGTTTGTCTTTAGTGGGACCAGTTGCTTTTTAGCAACCAATGGATGAGTGACAAGTGTCACTCATCCACTGGACAACACATTACATACATGCACTTCACCGTGCATTTTCATTTTCTTCGTTCAAACACAACCCACCCGATCTCACCATTTTCTCTCATTCCCGTGCAACCCAAACCCAGCCAACCAACACCCATGACCAGGCAGAGGACCAGGGAGATCGAGGGAGCCGAGGTGGCCGGCTTGGAGGCCTGAACCGCCGCCCACGGCGGCGAGAGGAGGAGAAACCCGGACGGGTACCCGGTTAACCCATTTTGATCCATTTTTCCATTTTCGTTGTTATGGTTAGTTTTTAATGGTTTTAATGAGTCCATTAGGTTGCTAGGGACATTTTAGGAAGGTTTTGGTGGTGGTTGATGGCCGAGAAGCCGTGTAGACTGATCGGGAAAAATTGAACCGTGAGGTTCAAATTGGACCGGTCGGATTTCGTAGGTTTTAGGTTGTTTAGTTAATTAGGATTGATAGGAAATGAAGAAATAGGAATTTAGGAGTTGGAATGGAAGCAAACGGACCGAAAATGAGGGAGAAGGAGACCTGGACCGGTTACGCCGGTCCAAGTTGCAGGAAAAACCGGACCGGACCGGTTCGGACCGGTCTGACCGATGTAGGGGATGACTGATGACGTCATCCTGATGACGTCATCATGTCAGGGATGACGTCATCATGTCAGATCTGACAATGTCAGACTGACATGTCAGATAGTGGGCCAATGGGAGCGTGACACGTGTCACTGTCAGGGGCTGTCAGTGATGACGTCATGCTGACGTCAGCGATGACGTCAGCAGGTACTGTAGCAGGCGCGTGAAGCCCACGCGCAGCCACTTCAGGCGGCGCATGAGGGCGCGTGGCAGGGAATCTGGGGAAGGTTCCAACATACGAAATCATCTATTCGATGTAACGAACATTTTGGGACTGGTTTCGTGTCGATCGGACACCGTCTCGAGATGTTTCGGGGCATAGGAAGGTTTAGGTTCGGGATTAAAAATAGTTAAAAATACGGAAAAATTACGGGGCTTTGGTAGGAGGTTAATTAAGTAGTTAGTAACCTTCTATTACGATTTGGACAGGTTTGGGAGTCCCGGTGACGGTGATCGGCTCGGGGAGCCGTATGGCACGCAAATCGAGGCGGCAGCTCGGACGGTCTGTGAGTGGACCTTGTTTTCTAAATTGGTGCATGCATAAATGTTTATTATATGTTTTATTACTTGTTTGATGATGCCATGGGTGCATTTCTATGTGGTTACGTATAAGCACTATTTCGAGGTTTCGGCCTTATACGGTGCTTATACGGGTCTGTATTTCTTTATTGATTTAAATGAAATGGTGTTGGATTTCTAAAAGGCTAAACTCGGGTATGAAACCCATTTGGTTTTGTCTCGGGCATATGACCTCAGATTCCGGGCACGGTGCCCAGTTGGTGTCCTATGTTCGGGTACGAGACCCAGTCACTTTACGGTTTTGATTTCAGGTCAGGGAACCTTAAATGGATTCCCAGGTTCATGACGGTTTATGGGAACCGGCATGAACCCTTGTTGTGGTATCGTGGTTCATGACGGTTTATGGGAACCGGCATGAACCCTTGTTATGTTATTACGGTACATGACGGTTTATGGGAACCGGCATGTTACCTGATTATGGATATGATGGATCATGACGGTTCAGGGGAACCGGTCATGAATGTTTATGTTATGTATATATATGTTCGTCTACCTTCCTTTACTTCTATTATCTCCTCTGGGGAGGGTCGTTGGCCTGGGTGGACCCCGGAGTAGTCACGGAGCACCGACTGAGTGGAGTCACCCCCCAGTTGGGTTCCTTACTCTCAGGAAGGCTATGATTACTATTACCTCGGGTAGGGTCAGTGGTCTACGGACATTGATCTTGACTTTGAGAAGACACGGATTGAGACCTGGGTAGCATGCGCGTGGCTTTGGATACCGTGACAGGATTGGTTGTGTGACTTATATATATGTATGTGATGTATATATGATATATGATATGTGGTGTGTACAGGTGTGCACAGGATTTGAGCAGTGGCTCGTGTACTTGGTTTCTTTATGGTTTGGGGCCGAGTCCTTTATGGATTTGGGCAGTGGCCCGTATGGTCGTTTTTATTGTGGTCCTTTCGACCTTAGTTTATATCTGCTTTGGGCTTAGTCCCACATATGGTTTGTTTTGGATAAATGGTTTTCGAATGCATGCATGCTTTTTAGTGGAGGGTACAAATGTCTTCTCGTTAAAATGTTTTTATAAACTCTTGTTTTGTCCACTCACAGTTTTTAATGTTTTGACTGCCCTTCAGGTTGACATCGGATGTGGACTGTAGCAGAGACCGAGATATCACATGCCTCCTCCGGATCCTGGCGTACTCTGATAGCCCGGGAGGGCAAAGGACGAAAATATCCCTTGTCTGACACTTCGTGTCAGACGGGAGCAGGGTCATCCCGCACTAATCCCGGGGGGATTGGGATGGGTCCTGTCATGGCACGTTTGATTTCGACATTCGTAGAGAAAGTTATGATGTTCGGAAGTTGAGGGGTATTTTGGTAATTTGACATATTAGGGGCCAAATGTTGACTTTTTGATCAGGAGGTCCGATGACAGGACCCGCCCCGATCCTCTCTGGAACCATATGGGGACGTGCCCTGCTCCCGTCTGACACCCAATAATTCATACCAATTTTGACCTCAAAACCTCAAATGCATAAATAATCAAATTAAAGTCATACAACAAATCCGAATTAAACAGATGTCAGACAAGGGATGAAATCCAAAATTACAAGTTTGCGAGCACGACTCTAAAGTAAACCTGCGGGTACACCACCCAACAGGGGTTCAGGTACGCAGAAGTAGATCTATGCCTCAGCCTCAGGTTCCTCCTCTACCTCAGTATCACGACCTGGAGGGGTTACCAAAAACATTAAGGGTGAGTGGACCGAAACTCAAGTTTATAAAATCATTTGATAAGTAAAACATATAATTTACCCCTCCGTTTTCCAAACATGCATGCAACCGTATTTAAAATCATAAGTCATATAATATGAACCATAAGGCATGAAATAAAACCATAAGTATAATTTTAGTTGCTGCATTATACACTCCAATCCCGACATCCATGATGTCTGACGTCCCTGACGTCAATAAGGTCACAATCACAAGGCTACGCGTGCCACTCGGGTCTCAATTTCCGAGTTCGATCCCCGAACCCCGTTCGGGTACAGCATCCCCGATGCTTAGCGTCATAGACGCTGGACGTACTAGACGTCCGTGACCTCTCCGGGGTACCTCATCCGGATGAGACATTATAATATGGAAGGATCTATACAGTGCAGTACCAAATACATTTTATTGATATCCACATGCAAAACATATATAAAATCCAATCAATCTTTAAGTTTCATCAGACGGGTCTCAAGCCCAAATATCGTGAAACGTACCGTAACCATAATTTCCATATCATCAAAACCATTATTTGTTTTTAGCATGTGAATATGTATAATAAACCAGAAAACATTTATGCACGCAAGGGTTTAAGAAAATGGCCCACTCACAGTACGGTCCTGCTGAAAACCGAACGTATACCCTCGTTCTGGTACGATTATACAATCCCTGTCATATCCAAAGCATATGGAAAGGTCAAAACAAACCCCTAACATTCAAGCATGAAACCCTAGACCGAAACCGGTCCGGAAAAGCCGCCCGAACGCGCTTTCTAAGGCAATAACTCTCATTTTGACCAACTTAATGATCTCCGATCGACCCGAAACCACCGCCATTGGATCCGGATCGTCGAAACCTAAGGAATAGCGGTGGTCCCACCAAAATCACTGTTCACACGCGCCCCCACGCGCCTGGTCAACCCTCTGGTCAACCGTGCTACAGTACTGATGACGTCAGCATGACGTCACTGTTGACGTCAGCATGACGTCATCACTGACAGTGTCAGAGGACACGTGTCAGCAGTCCATTGGTCACTGGTCTAACAGTTTCTGACATGATGACATCATCATGACGTCACTGCTGACGTCAGCATGATGACGTCATCAGCTACAGTAACCGGGTCAGAGAACCGGGTCACCGCAGCCCCACGGCTTGACCCGATCACAGATCGCGATTCCGATCACCATTTCAGGTGAGGTTTGTTCCTATGGACTCGTCTCAACCTCCTCAACGGTTCTGTGCAATTAGAACTGGATTCTAGGTCGAAGAGATTACCTGAAAATCGACCGGAAGGTTGGCTGCCGGTTCTGGTTATCTTCTCCGGCGAGTCGACGACTTTCCAGTCACGGTCTTGGGTTCAAACTGGTCGTCAAGGTCCCCTGAATGTGTCCTAACAATAACCAAACAATGTCAACGTCAAAAACAGATGTTTCGAAGCAGGGAAGGAAAACGGGCACTCACGGGTTTATCGTCCTATCGCCGCCGTGTCGCCGCCGTACACCGTCCAGATCAGTTCCTCGTCGTCCTGTCGCCACGGTGAACCCAACCGTACGTTGGTTCGAGTCCCAGAGTGAAGGTTTGGATGGTTTGGTGACTTGGGCTGTTCGTGTTTCCTTCTCGGGTCTGAGGGAATGCCGGCCGTGCAGGGCGGCCGTGGAGTGGTGGCCGGCGTCAGGGAGGTGGTGGTTGGTTGCCTGAGGTGTGGGGTTGAGTGGTGAGGGCTGGTGAGTTGGTTCCAAGAGGGAGTCGTGCAATTAGGTTGAGAGAATGAAAACATGGGTGTATGATTTGATGAATTTTAATACAGAACAGGAGCTTAAATCAAGGGCCAGGATTGAATCTCAGAATGAGATCAAGGGCTGAGATCAGATCTGGAGGTTTCAGATCAATGGCTGGAATTAAAAGTTGGTTTTAATGGTATTTAAACCCATAGTGGATCTGATCCAATCTAGCCAATGGGTGAGTGACACTTGTCACTCACCAGGTGTCCTCCAATCAGATTTCCAGAATAAAATATTTGGCACGAAAACCGAGACACGAACCTCCCGATTTCACGTTTCTGACCATAACTTCCTCGTACGAAGTCCGATTTTGGCGTGCCGCCTGTCTACGGACTCAGGACGTCGAGACCTACCTAACGATCCTTGAGTTAACTGAAAATTAGTTGTCAAACGAAAAGTCAACATTTCCACCCCCAAATGTCCAAATTACGGTAATACCCCTGAACTTCCGATAATCATAACTTTTTCCCTGATCGTCCGAAATGGACGTGCCACCTGTCTATGAACTCGTGACGTCCCGAACTACGTCACGGTCATAGGTCAAAGTCCATTTAATTTATAAATCAAAAAGTCAACAATTGGTCATACCAATCACAAGGGTAAAAGCGTCAATTCACATATTAAATTATAATATTAAAATCCTCGAATTTCCGGGGTGTTACAACCTTCCCCCCTTAAGAAATTTCGTCCCGAAATTTCAAAGAAACAAATGAGGAAATTGATCTCGCATCTGAGCCTCAGGCTCCCATGTGGCTTCTTCCACATCCTGGTTTCTCCAGAGAATCTTCACGAGAGGGATCGTCTTCCGACGTAGTACCTTGTCCTTCCGATCCAAGATCTGTACTGGTTGTTCTTCAAAGCTCAAATCCTCCCGTAGTTCGACAGGTTGTTCCCCAAGTACATGAGAAGCATCACGTACGTACTTCCGTAGCATCGATATGTGGAAAACATCGTGAACTCTAGATAGTTCTGGAGGTAGTGCTAATCTGTAAGCAACTCTGCCGATTCTCTCCACGATCTCATATGGTCCGATAAAACGCGGACTCAGTTTCCCCCGTCGACCGAATCGGATAATCCCCTTCCACGGTGATAACTTCAGGAAGACGAAATCTCCCACTTCAAATTCCAAGTCTCGAATCCGTCGATCGGCATAACTCTTCTGGCGATCCTGTGCCGCCTTCAATCTCTCCTTGATAACACGAACAGTTTCCAAGGTCAAGTCCATCAATTCCGGCCCTACAGCCGTTCGCTCTCCTATCTCCGTCCAGCAGATAGGTGTCCTGCACTGTCGACCATACAGTGCCTCATAAGGTGCCATCCCGATGCTTTCCTGATATCTGTTGTTGTAAGCGAATTCCATCAATGGCAAATGAGTATCCCAAGAGTCCTGAAACTGTAGTACACATGACCTCATCATGTCCTCCAGGGTCTGAATGGTTCTTTCAGACTGCCCATCGGTCTGTGGATGGAACGCAGTACTGAAACGTAGGGTTGTTCCCAAAGTAGCTTGCAAACTTCGCCAGAACCTGGAAGTGAAACGCGGATCACGATCGGACACGATCGATTCCGACATACCATGCAATCGTATGATTTCCTTCACAAACAACTGAGCCAGTCGATTAGGTTTATAGGTCTCCCGAACTGGCAGAAAATGGGCTGATCTGGTTAACCAATCCACGATCAACCATACTTCGTCCACTCCACTCTGAGTTCTCGGTAACTTAAAGACGAAGTCCATGGTGATGTGATCCCACTTCCACTCGGGAATCGGAAGTGGCTGCATAGCCCCATAAGGTCTCTGCAGTTCCGCCTTAACCTGCTGACAGGTTAAGCATTTGCTCACGAACTCAGCAATATCCTTCTTCATTCCTGGCCACCAATAATGGTTCTGGAGGGTACGGTACATCTTTGTACCTCCCGGATGCATAGCATAGGCCGAACTATGGGCCTCCTCAAGAATCTCGGCCCGTAACTCTGCCACTGCAGGTACACACAAACGGCCCAATTTCACAAGTGCCCCATCGTCCCGGATGGTAAAATCCTGTCTCCCATCCGCATCGACCTCAATTCTGTAAATACAGAGTATCGGATCCTGAAGTTGTGCTTCGATAATCCGATCAATCAGTATAGGTCGTACATGAAAGCTGGCCAACAAAGCTCCACGTTCATCCGTACCCAAGATAACTCCCGCCTTCCGGAGTTCCACTAGCAAAGGAAGATACACCATCCCTAGGTGTGCAACGGATCCTGCTGACTTCCTGCTGAGTGCATCAGCCACCACATTGGCCTTACCTGGATGGTACTCGATCGTACAGTCATAGTCCTTCAGCAGCTCCAACCATCTCCGTTGTCTCATGTTAAGCTCCTTCTGAGTGAATAAGTATTTAAGACTCTGGTGGTCGGTGTATATCCGACACGTTGCGCCGAACAGATAATGGCTCCAGATTTTCAGGGCATGAACCACCGCTGCCAACTCCAAATCATGGGTAGGGTAGTTCAACTCATGAGTCTTCAGCTGCCGGGATGCGTAGGCGATAACCTTGCCAGTCTGCATCAACACGCAGCCCAAACCTTGCAGTGAAGCGTCACTGAAGACCACGAATTCTCCACTGTCATCCGGTAATGCAAGGACAGGTGCAGTGGTCAATCGATCCTTCAACTCTTGAAAACTCTGATCGCACTGCTCGTCCCAGATAAACTTAACTCCTTTCCGAGTCAAACGAGTCAATGGTGCAGCAATTTTGGAGAAACCCTCCACGAATCTCCGGTAGTAACCTGCTAATCCGACGAAACTCCGCACCTCGGTCACCGTTGTCGGTCTAGCCCAGTTGGTCACCGCTTCTGTTTTCTGGGGATCCACGCAAATCCCATCCGTCGATATCACGTGTCCCAGGAAACCAATACTGCTCAGCCAAAACTGACACTTGCTCAGCTGGGCGTACAATTGTTCTTGTTTCAGCCTCTCCAAGACCAACCGTAGATGTTCCTCATGTGCACGGGCACTCCTCGAGTACACCAAAATATCATCGATGAACACAATCACGAACTTATCCAAGTAGGGTCGGAAGACCCGGTTCATCAGATCCATGAATGTTGTTGGAGCATTCGTCAAACCAAATGGCATAACAAGGAACTCGTAGTGTCCGTAACGGGTTCGAAAAGCAGTTTTCGGAATATCCTCCTCCGAAATCCTCAGTTGGTGATACCCAGACCGCAAATCAATTTTCGAGAAGCACTGAGCTCCCCGCAACTGGTCAAAAAGGTCAACGATCCTGGGTAGAGGATACTGGTTCCTTAGCGTCACCTTGTTGAGTTGTCGATAATCAATACACAAATGGAGACTTCCCTCCTTCTTCTTTACGAACAACACCGGTGCTCCCCACGGTGAAGTACTCGGTCAGACATATCCCAAATCCACCAACTCCTGCAATTGAGTCTTGAGTTCTCGTAACTCGGCTGGCGCCATCCGGTATGGTGCCTGGGATATAGGTCGGGTACCAGGGAGTAGTTCAATAGTAAACTCGATCTCCCGTGAGGGTGGCAATCCAGGTAAGTCTTCCGAGAATACATCCGGAAACTCGCATACCACCGGTATTTCGTCGATACCCGGAGTATCAACCCGTTCCGACACGACATGCGCCAGATAAGCCTGGCCTCCCTTCCGTAGAAGTTTGGTAGCAGTAAGTGACGAAATCACTTCAGGAGGCGAACCATCACGTTCCCCCTGAAAGATAACCTCCGGCAACCCCGGGCTTCGCAGAATCACTTGCTTGCTACAGCAATCAATGAGCGATCCGTGCTCCGATAGCCAATCCATCCCTAGGATTATATCGAAGTCGTGGATATCCAGAATAATTAAGTCTGCTGGTAAATCCACATCCTCAATTCTTACCGGGCACCTCCGAATCACCTGATTCACAAGGTACACGATGCCCATCGGGGTGCCAACACCCATTTCGCAATCTAAAGCTGATACCACACAATCAAGCATACCAGCACAACTCTTCGAAATAAAAGAATGTGTAGCCCCCGCATCCATCAATACACATACAAGAAGGTTTAAGATATGTAGTGTACCTGTGACCACGCCTGGGGTAGTCCTCGCCTGCTGCTGGGTCATTGCAAACACTTGGGCCCTCGGCCCTCCGTTCCGTCCTCGCCCGCGCGCGCCACGCCCAGCACCACGGTCACCTCCCTGACCGCGACCTCCATTAGTGTGGGAAGCCGTGCTCTGCACCACACTAGAGCCCCCAGCGTGGTTGTTCTTGGACAACTACGGGCAATCACTGGCATAGTGGCCCTCCTCTCCGCAAGCAAAACAAGTTACTGGCCTCGGCCTGTCCGAATGCCCGCCAGAAGCACCGCTCCAAGATGAGCGCTGCCCATAGTTGTATCCAGATCCTCTGCCCTGAGAGCCTCCACGTCGACCTGACCAGCCACGACCCTTGAAGGATGAGGGTGCTCCCCTGTAGCCCCCTCCCTTGTTGATCTTATGGCCCGATGGCCCACGATGTGGGCGATCCTGACGTCGCCCCTCACCCGAGGGTTGTCGTGTCTGGTGTGCGGCCAGACTGGCCTCGACACGCACCGCAGCGTCGACCAAATCTCTCAGTGAAGCATGAGTAGCAGCAGTCACACTTGCCCGGATCTCCCCCCGGAGTCCAAGCTCGAACCTTTGGCATTTGTCCTCCTCCGTGCTCACGAACGATGCAGCGAACCGGGAAAGTTTCCCGAAAGTTTGCTCGTAGTCCGCAACGGACATTTCACCCTGTTCCAGCCGCAGGAACTCAGCCTCCCTTGCCGCGCGGAACGATCGCGGGTAGTACTAGTCCAGAAATCTGGAACGGAAAGCTTCCCAAGTAGTGGTATGGACAGACCACCCAGACATTTCGAGTCCGTGCCACCACTGGTAGGCTCCTCCTTCCAGCAAGAAGGCCGCCAAGGTCACTCGTTCGCCTGGAGGGGAGTGCATCACCGAGAAGATCCTCTCCCACTTGGTGATCCAATCATGAGCATCGTCGGGGTTTGATCCCCAGCAGAAAGGAGTGGCTCCCAAACGTTGAGCCCTTTCAATGCTCGCGCATTCCATCTCCCTTTCCAGATCCTCGTCAGTTCGTGTATGAGGAATTCTCCTAGGAGGCATAACCAACTGTCAAGAGGCATAGATCAGATAACAATATTCTTAAAAGTCGAAAAGTAACTAGTACTAATCGCTAGTCTAGCATGCTGACCATACCCTAGTACTGACCACAACCTAGTGCTCTGATACCAAGCTGACAAGACCCGCCCCGATCCTCTCTGGAACCATATGGGGACGTGCCCTGCTCCCGTCTGACACCCAATAATTCATACCAATTTTGACCTCAAAACCTCAAATGCATAAATAATCAAATTAAAGTCATACAACAAATCCGAATTAAACAGATGTCAGGCAAGGGATGAAATCCAAAATTACAAGTTTGCGAGCACGACTCTAAAGTAAACCTGCAGGTACACCACCCAACAGGGGTTCAGGTACGCAGAAGTAGATCTATGCCTCAGCCTCAGGTTCCTCCTCTACCTCAGTATCACGACCTGGAGGGGTTACCAAAAACATTAAGGGTGAGTGGACCGAAACTCAAGTTTATAAAATCATTTGATAAGTAAAACATATAATTTACCCCTCCGTTTTCCAAACATGCATGCAACCGTATTTAAAATCATAAGTCATATAATATGAACCATAAGGCATGAAATAAAACCATAAGTATAATTTTAGTTGCTGCACTATACACTCCAATCCCGACATCCATGATGTCTGACGTCCCTGACGTCAATAAGGTCACAATCACAAGGCTACGCGTGCCACTCGGGTCTCAATTTCCGAGTTCGATCCCCGAACCCCGTTCGGGTACAGCATCCCCGATGCTTAGCGTCATAGACGCTGGGCATACTAGACGTCTGTGACCTCTCCGGGGTACCTCATCCGGATGAGACAATATAATATGGAAGGATCTATACAGTGCAGTACCAAATACATTTTATTGATATAAACATGCAAAACATATATAAAATCCAATCAATCTTTAAGTTTCATCAGACGGGTCTCAAGCCCAAATATCGTGAAACGTACCGTAACCATAATTTCCATATCATCAAAACCATTATTTGTTTTTAGCATGTGAATATGTATAATAAACCAGAAAACATTTATGCACGCAAGGGTTTAAGAAAATGGCCCACTCACAGTACGGTCCTGCTGAAAACCGAACGTATACCCTCGTTCTGGTACGATTATACAATCCCTGTCATATCCAAAGCATATGGAAAGGTCAAAACAAACCCCTAACATTCAATCATGAAACCCTAGACCGAAACCGGTCCGGAAAAGCCGCCCGAACGCGCTTTCTAAGGCAATAACTCTCATTTTGACCAACTTAATGATCTCCGATCGACCCGAAACCACCGCCATTGGATCCGGGTCGTCGAAACCTAAAGAATAGTGGTGGTCCCACCAAAATCACTGTTCACACGTGCCCCCACGCGCCTGGTCAACCCTCTGGTCAACCGTGCTACAGTACTGATGACGTCAGCATGACGTCATCACTGACAGTGTCAGAGGACACGTGTCAGCAGTCCATTGGTCACTGTCTGACAGTTTCTGACATGATGACATCATCATGACGTCACTGCTGACATCAGCATGATGACGTCATCAGCTACAGTAACCGGGTCAGAGAACCGGGTCACCGCAGCCCCACGGCTTGACCCGATCACAGATCGCGATTCCGATCACCATTTCAGGTGAGGTTTGTTCCTATGGACTCGTCTCAACCTCCTCAACGGTTCTGTGCAATTAGAACTGGATTCTAGGTCGAAGAGATTACCTGAAAATCGACTGGAAGGTTGGCTGCCGGTTCTGGTTATCTTCTCCGGCGAGTCGACGACTTTCCAGTCACGGTCTTGGGTTCAAACTGGTCGTCAAGGTCCCCTGAATGTGTCCTAACAATAACCAAACAATGTCAACGTCAAAAACAGATGTTTCGAAGCAGGGAAGGAAAACGGGCACTCACGGGTTTATCGTCCTATCACCGCCGTGTCGCCGCCGTACACCGTCCAGATCAGTTCCTCGTCGTCCTGTCGTCACGGTGAACCCAACCGTACGTTGGTTCGAGTCCCAGAGTGAAGGTTTGGATGGTTTGGTGACTTGGGCTGTTCGGGTTTCCTTCTCGGGTCTGAGGGAATGCCGGCCGTGCAGGGCGGCCGTGGAGTGGTGGCCGGCGTCAGGGAGGTGGTGGTTGGTTGCCTGAGGTGTGGGGTTGAGTGGTGAGGGCTGGTGAGTTGGTTCCAAGAGGGAATCGTGCAATTAGGTTGAGAGAATGAAAACATGGGTGTATGATTTGATGAATTTTAATACAGAACAGGAGCTTAAATCAAGGGCCAGGATTGAATCTCAGAATGAGATCAAGGGCTGAGATCAGATCTGGAGGTTTCAGATCAATGGCTGGAATTAAAAGTTGGTTTTAATGGTATTTAAACCCATAGTGGATCTGATCCAATCTAGCCAATGGGTGAGTGACACTTGTCACTCACCAGGTGTCCTCCAATCAGATTTCCAGAATAAAATATTTGGCACGAAAACCGAGACACGAACCTCCCGATTTCACGTTTCTGACCATAACTTCCTCGTACGAAGTCCGATTTTGGCGTGCCGCCTGTCTACGGACTCAGGACGTCGAGACCTACCTAACGATCCTTGAGTTAACTGAAAATTAGTTGTCAAACGAAAAGTCAACATTTCCACCCCCAAATGTCCAAATTACGGTAATACCCCTGAACTTCCGATAATCATAACTTTTTCCGTGATCGTCCGAATTGGACGTGCTACCTGTCTATGAACTCGTGACGTCCCGAACTACGTCACGGTCATAGGTCAAAGTCCATTTAATTTATAAATCAAAAAGTCAACAATTGGTCATACCAATCACAAGGGTAAAAGCGTCAATTCACATATTAAATTATAATATTAAAATCCTCGAATTTCCGGGGTGTTACATCCGATGGATGAGGGCCAAAGACCGTTACGTAGGTCTCGTCGATACGAATCCAACGACAGGCGGCATGCCGAAATCGGAGATTCGACGACGAAGTTATGGTCACGGAATCGGGCTCGATTAACCGAACGAACCGGGATTAAAATAATATTTTAATATGAACAGTACCCGGAGACTGAACACACTTGGATGAGTGACAAGTGTCACTCATCCCCTAAAATCAGGCATTAAACCAGGATCCATGTTTTTGGGGGAGACCTAATTATTATGTTTTATTATATTAAATTAATTAATTAATCCTAATTTCCATTAATCTCCCATATTTTCTTCAACCGTGTACAACCATAACACCATTTCTCCCAACCTTCATCCCTTTTCCATTTTTGAACCAGAGAGTGAGCAATTTAGAGAGTATTGAGAGTGAATTGAATTGGGATTACACGGGGGATTGATTGAGTGTGGGAGACAGAGAATCGAAAATTTGGATTTTGAGAGGGAAAATTCGAAATGGAAGTTCTGAGCCGTGACGATCAAAATCGAGTTTAGATTGAGTCTTCTGGGATTGCCACGATCATTTACATCGAAAGAACGAAGAGAATTGAGGCTCGTTTGAGGAAGAACAGAAGGACTGTAGCTGCAGAAATTTCGAGCCTGAGTCGCGGGATTAGTGGCTTGGATTGATGCAATTGAACTGGGGATTGTGTTCATTATGATCCCACGATGCTAATGGAAGCAGCAATTGAAGGAATAGATTGACATGGGAGGATTTCTGATGATGAACAGTGATCGGAATGTTCTTCGAATGTTCATATTTCATCTTAAGGATTAAGGTAAGGTCTCATGTAATTGATGTTTCAGACCTCTAATTAGACTTGTAACGAAGCTGTGTGAATGTTCAATTGAAGGAATTAATGTCGAATTGACAGAAAACGAACCGGGTCGCCTCGCGGGTTAAACGACCCGTTTACCAGACAAACGGGTGAGGGAGACAGCACTGTAGTTGGCGTGTGGGTTTCACGCGCAGTCACTCACGGCGGCGCGTGAGGGCGCGTCCGGCCTAGTCTCAAGGTGAGGTCAACATGACTTTTGATCCTCTCAGTGTAACGAACATTTTGACGTTGATTTCGAGGAAATCGGATATTGTTTCGATAATGTTCCGCGTATCCGAAGTTTTGTTTTACGTTAAAAATACGTATTTAAATTCCGAAAAAATTGGGGGAAATTATATGTTGTATTTTGAGATGTTAGTAACCCTCTATAATGATTTTGGACATGAGTTGTGATTTCCAGATTTTACGGAAAAACGTGCAGCTCGGAAACGGACCGTTTTGGACGGTGTGTGTGAGTGGACTTTGTTTTCTAACCGTGATGCATGCATATATGATTTTTAATGCCTTATTATATGATTTTATATGCTTGGGCATGATTTATGTTTCAATCCGGTAATTTCTCGGTTTTATGATTATTATATTATTATTTTTGGGCGATTTTCGAGAAATTACGAAATTTGGTAAAAATGATGTTTGGACTTGGTTTATGAGTCCGGGATTGAAATTGATTGAAAATAATGTTTGGACTCGGATTATGAGTCATGGATTGAAAATGATGTTGTGACTCGGGAATGAGTCAAGGATTTCGTGGATTTACGTGAAAATGGCAACGGAGGTTGCAACGCATGGATTTGCGTGATAATGTTATTTTGGGCATGAGAATCCAAGTGAATAGTGATTTTGACTCGGATTTGGAGTCACTTGTGAAATTGTGAAATTAATGATTTATTGGGATTTTATGATTATTTTAATCAGTCTTTCGGGCACGTTTTACGAGGAACGTGCAAATGATGTTTTGGGCTAGGCCCGGAGTTTAAATGATTTATAAAATGATATTTTGACTTGGTTGGTGAGTCAATGATGATTTCCGGATTATTCTATTGATTTAAATGTGATTTTAACGGTTTATGTGTAAAAGGTATTTTGGGCTTGAGACCCAGTTGGGAATGATCTTGACTTTGTATGAAGACAAGATTTGATTGAAATGTTTTGGGATGTAATTCCAGGGATGGTTTTCATTGTGATTGTGATATTCCCAGACGGTCGGAGCTTGGGGGGATTACCCAGACGACCAGAGCTTGGGGGATGTGATTGTAGGATCCGGAGTTGATCCTATGGTAGTCAGCTTCTCGGATGAGACTGAGCCTGGATGTACCACTCAGAGGTGTCTGAACCTGGGGATGTGTTCGCCCAGAGGTGACTGAGCCCGAGGGGGTTGAGCCTAGAGGTGTCTGTTCCCGAGAGTGTGACTGGATATTGGCCTACGCGTAGTGCAGCACTTGTGAGTAGTGCAGTTTGATTGATTGTGCACTTGTGAGTAGTGCAGATGTGATTTGTGATATTTTATGCACTTGTGAGTAGTGCGGATTGATTGGATTGATATATTTCTTGTGCACTGGTGATTAGTGCTGATTGATGTTGTTGTGATGACGTACTGGTATTGAGTACGGGTTTTTGGTCTTGGTGGCCAGGTGATTATGTTTTCACATGTTTTGGCCTGAGAGTCGGGATTTGATGTTTTATAACATGAACTGATTTGATGAACATGAGTTTTTGTGGACCATGGGAAAATATGTTTTGATTTTATCGGTCCACTGTTCATACTTGAATGATTTCATATTATTACTCATGTTTTACGATATGCATGCAAGTTTGTGAAAACTGGAGGGTAAGATTATATTTTGGCAAATGTTTTTATAAGAGGTCATTTTTTTCCACTCACACCTTTTCTGTTTTGTGACCCTCTAGGCCGTGGTACGACGTTCGAGACTGATCGTGAGGCAGTGGTAGCAGCAGAAATCCGCGCAAACATCCCTTGTCTGGCAAGCACTGAAGGGTAGTTTCGGACCTTTAGTTGACTTGTCAGACGGGAGCAGGACCGGGCACGGTTTTTGACATCCAGTTGGGACGGGTCCTGTCAATATTCCATCTCAATTTTTGAACTATCTCATGGGTCTTTTCCTTCATGGATTGTAGAGTTTTGCTCGTGTGAATGAAGGGAAGCTACTGGTATGGTTGTTTCATAAGTTCTAGGTCCCAATCACAAAGTTCATTCCATGGGGAATTTTGGTGCTCTTATTTTCTTTTTGAAGAAAGAAAGAAAATGATGAAGATGATAAATGATATGGTGTGGTGACAGTGGAATATGATGGAGTCTCAAATGGTGACATATGTCACCATCCCACATGGTGACTCAGCACTTCAGCCAATAAGGCCATAAATGCCCATGCCCTCTAAAATACCAAAATGTCCTTGGGTGTTTTAGACCCGTAACTATCCCATCCGAATTATGACTTTGACATGGAATCTGTCTATGGACTCATAATTTCGAGACCTACTTAACAGTCCTCGAAATCTGTGCAAAAAAATCTCTGAATAAAAATTCAACTGACCTTTACTCAGAGACAAGTGTAAAATTGTCAATTTACATTGAAAATTTCCAGAACCACCTTTTTCGAATTTCTAGGTCATTATAATCTACTCCCTTGAACAATTTTGTCCCCAAAATTCAAACTTGTCCGTAAAAAAATTGTGGATATTGGGCCAACCTGAACATAACCTATTAATAAGCCAGGTACACTGTGCAACCTGTTTAATAAATATATATATCTGTTCGAAGCCAAATTTAAACGAATGACATGTTTAACCTATTTAACCAAAAATATCTTAAATTATAAAGATATAATAAGTATATAGTAGTTACTCGACAAAACTTCGCCCGACGAAGCATTTTTGGCCATCTAATCTACTATTGGCCAATGAAAAATTATGCTCATCATGCTAGAGCTTGGTGGGAAGGAAAACAAGTTGTTGCATAAACTTGGTTACATTGCTCGATGAACTCGGGTGAACTTGAAATTAGTGACAAATTATCTTTGTCAAGTAACATGTAGCATTAACTACATCTTGCGCGACGAATCATTAAACATTACCCTAGGAAACTCCATCATCGGGAATAGTCTAAACACATTAACTACACAGACACTTTTTTCTTCTTCCTCTCCTCCCACAACTCTCTCTCATAGCTCGTTCTCTCTCTTTCTCTCTCTCTCTCTCTCTCACATTAATTCACCAAAACCATCTTCTCATCATGACTTTGATTGCCAATAAAATCTCTTTCTCTGAATCAACAATATACCAATGTTGAAGGTTTGAGAGATTTAATTTTTATAGTTTTGAAATTTTTATTCGAAAGTAATTATGCAATGTGTTGTTGGAAATTTTTGGTTGATTTGAGGGGTTAATTATAAAAAGGTATGTGCGCTTGCCTCTCAATTTAATTTTGATAAATGTTTTGGAAATTGTGTATTTATTGTTGATAATTTGTGTAGAAGCAATCAGAGTCTTCAACTTACAAAGCACTTGAGCCTTTTCCCGTAGAAGCAATCAAGAACTTTCTTACAAAATGTAACGACCCGTTCCGAATATCGGGATTTAATAATATTTAATTGTGATTTACTAATCTGGGATTAGTTGGGTGATTTCGGACGAATTGTGCAAAATGACCGTTTTGCCCCTAGGCGTGGGCAAAATGTTGACTTTTAATTCGGATGGTCAACCGGACTTTGACCGATGACCGTGACGTAGTTCGGGACGTCACGAGTTCATAGACAGGTGGCACGTTCGATTCCGACATCCGTGGAAGAAGTTATGATGTACGGAAGCCCAAGGGCATTTTCGTAATTTGGACGAAATAAGGGGAAATATTGACTTTTTGACCGGGATGTCCGATGGCCGAGGGCCAAGGACCGTTACGTAGGTATCGTCGATACGAATCCAACGACAGGCGGCATGCCGAAATCGGAGATTCGACGACGAAGTTATGGTCACGGGAACAGACTCGACTAACCGAACGAACCGGGATTAAAATAGTATTTTAATATGAACAGTACCCGGTGACTGGATGTAACACCCCAGAAATTCGAGGATTTTAGTATTGTAATTTAATGTGTGAATTTATGCTTTTACCCTTGTGATGGGTATGGCCAATTGTTGACTTTTTGATTGATGAATTAAACGGACTTTGACCTATGACCGTGACGTAGTTCGGGACGTCACGAGTTCATAGACAGGTGGCACGTCCAATTTGGACGATCAGGGAAAAAGTTATGACTATCGGAAGTTCAGGGGCATTATCGTAATTTGGACTTCCGGGGGGGAAATGTTGACTTTTCTTTTGGAAACTAATTTTCAATTGACTCAAGGACCGTCAGGTAGGCCTCGACGTCCTGAGTCCGTAGACAGGCGGCACGCCGAAATCGGACTTCGTACGAGGAAGTTATGGTCAGAAACGTGAAATCGGGAGGTTCGTGTCTCGGTTTTCATGTCGAATATTTTATTCTAAAAATTCTGATTGGAGGACACCTGGTGAGTGACAAGTGTCACTCACCCATTGGCTAGATTGGATCAGATCCACTATGGGATTAAATAGCATTAAAATCCACTTTTGATCTCAACCATTGATTTGAAGTACCCAGATCTAATCTGAACCATTGATCTCATCCTTGAGATCAAATCTGGACCGTCCGTTTCCTTTCCCTCCATTCTGTATATTTCCTACCCGAAATGCATATTCTGTCCATTTTGAACAAACACCCCAGCTCATCACCCATTCTTTGTGTCTGTGTGTTGCTGGACTCACGGGGAAGGAGGGAGGCACGGCGGTGGACGGCGGCAGACGGCGGCGAGGTGAGCCGGTTTCAAAACCCGAAACGGTTTGAAAAACCCAGGATTTGGTAACTTGAATTCCAACGTTTAGTTTTATGTTAATTTGATCCTATTCGATTCTATGGACTGATATGGAACTTTAGGACGTGACTTCGTGGTCTGAGGTGACCTGAACGGTGGTTAAACAGCGACGGGAACCCGGGTCTGTTCATCGAGGTAAGTCTTCGATTCAGCCCTTGTTATTGATTTTAATTAGCTAGAACTGTTTCTGGGTTTAAGACGAACATCTAGGAACAAACCAGAGTGAAAATGGTTGAGTGTGGAAGAAATGGTGACCGGGTCATGATCGCGGGTCTGATCGACCCAAGTTGCAGAGATACGGGTCAACCCGTCTGAGGACAGAGGTGATGACGTGGCACCCTGTCAGACAGTCAGGTGACGTGGACCAACCGTGAGCCGACACGTGTCACATGTCAGTGTACAGTCAGCACTGACATGTCAGTGACGTGGCCCAATCAGGGACTGCCACGTGTCACTGACATGTCAGTGGCATGGGCCAGTGCCGTGCTGACACGTGGCACATGTCAGATCTGACACGTGGCCTGACAGATCAGTGAGGTTGACCAATCGGGTGTTGACACGTGGCACTGTCAGAGTCTGACATGTCAGACCTGACAGCTGTCAGATGACGTCAGCATGACGTCATGCTGACGTCAGCAGTGACGTCAACGATGACGTCAGCAGGGACTGTTCCTGCGTTGACCGACGTGTTGACTGGCGCGTGTGGGCGCGTGTGAACAGTAATTTTGGTGGGACCACCACCATTCTTTAGGTTTCGACGATCCGGATCCAATGGAGGTGGTTTCGGGTCGATCGGAGATCATTAAGTTGGTCAAAATGAGGTTTATTGCATTGGGAAGCGCGTTAGGGCGGCTTTCCCTGGCCGGTTTCGGCCTAGGCTTTCATGGTTGAATGTTGGGGGTTTAAATTGACCTTTACGAATACTTTGGACTTGACAGGGATTGTACATTTGTACCAGGACGAGGGTATACGTTCGGTTTCTAGCAGGATTGTACTGTGAGTGGGCCATTTTCTTAAACCCTTGCGTACACAAATGTTTTCTGGTTTATTATACTTATTCACATGCTAAAAACAATAATGGTTTTGATGATATGGAAAATATGGTTATGGCACGTTTCACGGTATTTGGGCTTGAGACCGTCCGATGAAACTTAATGATTGGTTCGGATTCTATCTATGTATATATATGCTTGCATGTGGATATCAATAAAATGTATTTGGTACTGCACTGTATAGATCCATTCATATGATACTGTCTCCTCCGGATGAGGTACCCCGGAGTGGTCACGGACGTCTAGAACGTCCAGCGTCTATGACGCTAAGCATCGGGGATGCTTTACCTGAACGGGGTTCGGGGATTGAACTCGGAATTGAGACCCGAGTGGCACGCGTAGCCTTGTGATTGTGACCTTATTGACGTCAGGGACGTCAGACATCAGGGATGTCGGGATTTGAGTGTATAGTGCAGCAACTAAAATTATACTTATGGTTTTATTACATGCCTTATGATTCATGTTATATGAATTATGATTTTAAATGATGATGCATGCATGTTTGGAAAACGGAAGGGGTAAATTATATGTTTTACTTATCAAACGATTTTATAAACTTGAGTTTCGGTCCACTCACCCTTAATGTTTTTGGTAACCCCTCCAGGTCGTGATATTGAGGTAGAGGAGGAACCTGAGGCTGAGGCATAGATCTACTTCTGCGTACCTGAACCCCTGTTGGGTGGTGTACCCGCAGGTTTACTATAGTGTCGTGCTCGCAACTTGTAATTTTGGATTTCATCCCTTGTCTGACATTCGTTTAATTCGGATTTGATGTATGACTTTAATTTGGTTATTTATGCATTTGATGTTTTGAGGTTAAAATTGGTATGAATTATTGGGTGTCAGACGGGAGCAGGGCACGTCCCCTTGTGGTCCCTGTGGGATCGGGGCGGGTCCTGTCACTGGACACATTCGGATGAGTGACAAGTGTCACTCATCCCTTAATTTCAGGCATAAAACCAGATTCCATGTTTTTGGGGGAGACCCAATTATTATGTTTTATTAATTAATTAATCCTAATTATTTTTAATTCCCTCTATTAATCCTCTCTGTTTTCTTAGCCGTGTACAACCAAATCCCAATTCCTTCCATCCTTAATCTCCTCCCTATCAACCGAACTTGAGAGTGAAAATTGGAGAGAATTCAGAGACTAACTCAACTGGGGTTACACGGGGGATTGATTGAGTGAGGGAGACAGAGAATCGGAAATTTTGTTTTTGGGAAGGAAATTCGAATTGGAGGAATTGAGCCGTGAGGATCGAATTGGTGATTACTTTCAGCTTTCTGGGAGTGCCACGTTCATAATTGTCGAAGAAACGAGAAGAATTGGTGTCGTTTTGGCTCTGAACGAGCTTGTTGACAGAGGAAGAAAATCGAGGTTGAGTCGTGATCTTGGAGTGTTTAAACGACGGAATTGATGTGGGGATTGTGTTCCTGAGGATCCCACGATGCTTCTGGAAGGATCAATTGAAGGAAAATGTTGGAGATTGATGAAGCTCCATGGTTGCACAGTGTGCGGCTATCGAGCTTGAGTCTTGGCGTTTGAGGTTACGATTGATGCAATTGATGAAGGGGAACTGTCTCTCATGGTCCAGTGATGCTTCTGGATGCATCAATTGGAAGAAACCTGCAGCCATTGAAGGAATTCCATGAATGAACAGTGTTCGGAGTGTTCTTGGTGTTCATCATCGAATCGTGGGAATTTGGGTAAGTGATCGTGTAATTGATGTTACAGACCTGTAATTGAACTAATAACGAAGTTAACTGAATGATCAATTGAAGGAATTAAGTCTGAATTGATGGACATTGAACCGGGTCATCTCGCGGGTAATTGGACCCGTTTACCAGACATACGGGTTAGGCTGGTGACACTGTAGCAGGCGCGTGGGTTTCACGCGCAGCCACTCACGGCGGCGCGTGACGGCGCGTGGGCACGAATCTCAAGGTGAGGTCAACATGACTTCTGTCCTATTTAATGTAACGAACATTTTGGGATTGGTTTCGTGTCGATCGGATCCCGATTCGATATTGTTCGGGATGTCCGAAGGTTTTAAATCCAGTTTAAAAATACTTAAAAATTCGGGAAAATTACGGGACTTGAATAGGATGTTAATGATGAGGTTAGTAATCCTCTAATGTGATTTGAACAGGATTGGGAGTCCCGGTGATAGTGGTGTGGCCCGGGAAGGCCTATGGCACGCGTATCGAGGCGCTCGGTTAAACGGTCTGTGAGTGGACATTGGTTTTATAAATTCGATGCATGCATAACTGTTTCATGATTGTTATAATTATGATTAAATTTTTTTCTTTGGATATCGGTGAATTTAAATGATTTCACGCATTTCGAGGTGATTTACGTATTTGCACGTAAATCGAGGTTTTCTGGATTTGCACCGATTTCCATAAATGTGGTTGGATATGATTTTATGAAACGGTTACGGACTTGATAAAGTAAAATCGGGCCAGGGGCCCAGTTAACTTGTTAATCGGGCCAGGGGCCCAGTTGAATTATGAAATCGGGCCAGGGGCCCAGTTAACTTATGAATCGGGCCAGGGGCCCAGTTAACTTATGAATCGGGCCAGGGGCCCAGTTAACTTGTGAATTCGGGCCGGGGGCCCAGTGGACTATTGAATTCATGCCAGGGGCCAGTTAACTTATGAAATCGGGCCAGGGGCCCAGTTGATTTATACATGTGATTCGGGTCGGGGACCCTAAAATGGAATCGAATAAATGATCTTGGATTTAAATCAACTATTTGGACTTATAATGGTTTGATGATATTGAAATTATGGTTATGGCACGTTTCACAGTATTTGGGCTTGAGACCCGTTTGATGAAACTTAAAGATTGGTTTGGATTTTATCTATGTATATATATATGCTTTGCATTTGGATATCAATAAAATGTATTTGGTACTGCACTGTATAGATCCTTCCATATTATATTGTCTCCTCCGGATGAGGTACCCCGGAGAGGTCTCGGACGTCTAGTACGTCCAGCGTCTATGACGCTAAGCATCGGGGATGCTGTACCCGAACGGGGTTCGGGGATTGAACTCGGAAATTGAGACCCGAGTGGCACGCGTAGCCTTGTGATTGTCGCCTTATTGACGTCGGGGACGTCATACATCAGGGATGTCGGATTGGAGTGTATGGTGCAGTGGCTAAAATTATGTTTATGGTTCATATTATATGATATATGATTTTAAATGATGGTGCATGCATATGCTTTTACTGGGGGGCATAAATGTCTTATAAATGTTTTAAACAGACTCGTTTATTTTCGTCCACTCACAGCTTTTGTTTTTAATGCCCTTCAGGTTGATTCCGGATGCGACTGCAGCAGAGACTGGGACATCATACACCTCCTCCATCGATCCTTACGCACTCTGGAAGCCCGGTTGGGCAATGGCAACAGGTTATCCCTTGTCTGACACCTCTTGTCTGACGGGAGCATGACACATTCCATGGTAATCCCGGGGGGATTGGGATGGGTCGTGTCACAAAAGAAGTATGAAAACATTTAAACTTGCAATATATAAAAGCTTTCTACAAAAAACCAAGCAGCTTTATGTCCAAACACTTAAGAAAACATTATGAAAATATCCAAGTTGAGACAAACATCCAAGCCACAGTCTTCCAGTGTAAAAAGTGTCACTTGCAAGGCCAAATTCAAGATTTATCACTTATACCCACTGAATGAGCAAGGTGTCATTGGAAATATATGGATGTCATTTTTTACATTATTCATGCCATGTCAATCAGATGTATGATGAATCTAGAATGTCCATTTTACTAAGGCAAGGTCAAATGTGTAATTCTGCGCAATGGCATGCCTTGTGAGACGATTTAACAATTTAGTTATTAACCTTTTGTAAGACCCGTGTCCTATAGGGAACAGTGAACGATTCCACATTCCTGCGAGGGGGGAATGGTCTGGAAGAGGATGGTGGTGTGCCTTAAAGGTGTAGGCACACACCTATCTAGCACTAGGCCTTTTGGGAGCTCAAGTGGCTTTGGGGGGGATTGGAACTCCAAAGTTAAGCGAGTTGAGGCTGGTGCAATACCATGATGGGTGCCCCTGGAAAGCTACACGATGAGCTCCCGAAAACAAAACCGTGAGGGTGACGACTAAAGCGGACAATATGGTGCTAGATGAGTCGGGTCCTGACTGAGAAGGGTCGGGTCTCGACAATTTGGTATCAGAGCCAGACCCCGATCGAGAAGTGTGCCAGCAAGAACGCTGGGCCTAAGGGGGGTGGATTGTAAGACCCATGTTCTGGAGGGAAAGGTGAATGATTCCACATTCCTGCGATGGGGAAATGGTCTGGGAGAGGATGGTGGTGTGCCTTAAAGGTGTAGGCACACACCTGTCTAGCACTAGTCCTTTTGGGAGCTCAAGTGGCTTTGGGGGCGATTGGAACTCCAACGTTAAGAGAGTTGAGGTTGGTGCAATTCCATGATGGGTGACCCCCTGGGAAGTTGTAGCATGAGCACCCGAAAACAAAATTGTGAGGGTGAGGCCCAAAGCGGACAATATCGTGCTAGATAAATCGGGTCCTAACCGAGAAGGGTCGGGCCCTGACACCTTTCCATACAAGCCACATGGCGTTGCAAAGATAAAGATGTTATCTTCGCAACTCTATAATGATTAGCCAACTCGGAGAAGGGATAAATTATATGGGTCAAAAATCATGAAATAGGGCAAAAAAATGCCTCCCTGCGCGGACTACCCAATTCCAAAATTCACCATAAATTCAATTATAAAGCTTGATAGCGTTGGAAATATATAGGTGTTAGCTTTCTAACCCCTTAAGAGTAACTAATTATGACTAACCAAGGTTTATTAATTGAAAAATATTTGAACAAAGGTCAAGACTGAAGGTTGAGCACACAACCCATTCAAGAAATCGTCAAAAATTCAATTCTCAACCTTTTTGAGAAAATCCAGTGAAATTAGAAAGGTATGGAAGTCATACTTTTTGCTAACAAAAGAAGCCCACTTCTAAGTAAAAAAAAAACTAAATTAATGACTTCGCCTCATGAAGCATTCAAGTCTTCATCCGCAGAAGCATCAAAGTTTTCACCTGGCAAAGTATTCAAGTCCTCCTCCAAAAAAGCATCAAAGTCTTCACCTTGTGAAGCATTCAAGTGTTCATGTATAGAAGTGTCGAAATCTTCGCCATGTGAAGAAAATTCTTGTCTTCACTTAGCGAAGCACCCAAGCCTTCCTCTACAGAAGCAACAATTCCTTCTACCATAGAAGCAGTCGAGCCTTCTTACATAGAAGCAATTAAGCCTTCTTAAATAGAAGTACCAAAAGGTGACTAATTATTTGAACTACAAAAAAATTTACTTCATTTAGGATTCTCTGAGCTCCTAAGAGATATAGGGACATTTGTGAGAACATAATTCATCCAAAAATTGTGGAGCTGATGTGTAGCACATAATTTAAATAATGCCTACTCTACCCATGGTGGAATCATTATTGGGTATAGTTATTACGTATTAATTAAATATATTTACCAGCTGAATATATTAATTAATAAGTAATCATACCACCAAAATAAGACATCTACTTGAGATCTATATTGAATAAGGATTCAATTAACAAGTAAACTTTCCTCCTTGAATGATTATTTTTTTAAAATTCAAAGAGAACTTCATTAATATGAGGAATAAGGAGAAAATACACTTAGTGGGTGCACCAAATGCGATGCTTGGTGCCTCATTAAAACCTTCATCATAAAACTCAGTTAGGCCGGGAAAAATCTGATGAAGGAAAAAGATAACACCCCCCCCCCCCCCCCCCCCCCCTCTTCTACCAAAAAAAACAAAACCAAGATAAAATAGCAACTATCCATCAATATACCTAGCTAGTCGTGGTACCAACCATGGGGGAAACATATGAACCCAACTTGTTCATTCCTGTGTCTGCTTCCCTTCCTGTGCAAGATGGTGGGCAACAATGTTCGTAGTTCGGGGCATACAAGCAAGAGACTTAAGAGGAATCTGGACCACCTCCATTAAGGATTAAACCTCCCGAGCTAACAACCCCACCAGTGTCCAATGATGTTAAGCTGATTTGATGACACTAACTGCCTCCCCCATTTGTCTCCACGACCACATTATGCAACCCTAGGCCTCGAAGGATTACCTTAACCTTAGTGCAAACCACAGATACACCCGGAGTTGCTGGTCTGGAGAAGCCAGCCACCACCACGCCGGCTGGATCCCTGAGCTCCCCACCCACTCCCCATTGAAAGGTGTCCATGCTAACTGTAGCATCAAAATTAAGCTTCCAAGTTCCCTCCAAATGTAATAACTCATCCTGAATCTACGGATTAATTAAGGACTAATTGGGGATTATCAAGACCAATTGGGAATTAGTCGAGGATTGTTCGGATGGTCGGTGTAAAATGATGATTTTGCCAATGAAATAGACAAATTTTTTACTTTTGAACTGGATGGTCTAATACACGAGGACCGAGGACTGTTACGTAGATTGAGATGATACGAGTCCGTAGATAGGCGGCACGTCGAAATCGGACGTCGGACGGAAAAGTTATGGTTCACGAAAGGAATCGGGAACTATTCACATTTTACGAGAAATTGTAAAAATGACAGATTTGGATTGGGTAAAATATCTGGGTGGATCACTTGATGAGTGACAAGTGTCACTCATCTGATTGGCCCATTACCCCAAATATTTTAGAATCTAATATCTTCATCCTCTTTGTTCTCTCTAACCCGAAACCCACACAAGCCCAACCCAACAATCAAACCTTCATCTTCTGGACTATGGTGAGAGAGACTGAGGGTGAGTGAGAAACTAGAGACTGCGAGGAACAAGGCAGGGCCGCCATGGATGGCGGAGGAATTCGCGAAACAGGTATCCCAAAACCCATTTTGGAGTTTGAAATTGGTTTTCAATTTCTGGACGTTTGAGAAGGTTTCTAATGTTTAGGTTGTGTTCCTGGTGTCTGTACAAGTGTTTGGGGACAAAAATCGAGGATTGAAGTGGTTAGAATCGATGAGAAAGCACAGTTGCAGGTGATCGTCACTGTTCAAGCTTGGGAGGTAAAACTCTAGATCTTTTCTCGTGTTTTTGATTCAATAGGCTAGTTCATGGGTAGATTACGAGTCTAGGGGTTCAAAAATGGCACATTTTGGTGGTCAGAAGAGGAAGAACGAGTCAGGTAGAGTCACGGATCTAGATGACCCGGTTGCAGGAAAACGGGTCGACCTATCGAGAGGTAGACGATGATGACGTCAGTGAGTGACATCATCATCTGTCAGGTTGTCAGGTCACGTGGCCAATAGGGTGCTGCCACGTGGCAATTTTCAGGTCCAGTTAGCAATGACAAGTGTCAAACACGTGGACCAATTAGGGGTTGACACGTGGCATATGTCAGACCTGACACGGTGTCAGACCTGTTAGGCTGACATCAGTATGATGTCATGATGACGTCAGCCGTTGACTTTAACCACAATCCAATGATCAATGATGATACTCAGCTCAGTCCTCTATGGAAATCCAATCCTGCCTCAAACTCAAGGCGATCTAGTGTAAACGTACCCGCCCAATAACCAGCCACAGTACTTGTCTATACCCAAACGTCACTCGACGTTAACCACAATCCAACTGTCAATGCTGATACTTAGCTCAGTCCTCTGTGGTCGTAACCACAAATTTGTAACTGACCATCACCGGAAGCTTCTAAAGCTCCAAAATAAACTCTCACCAACCAAGTCTCGATTTCTAAATCTCGAGTATCCACACGTTAAGTCACCGGTCAACTGATACCAAGTTGATAGAGAAATTTACCGTCCTACTCAGTTGACAAATCGTGCCGACAATCCAGCTAAACCAAGCTGACATACGAAACTGATATCCTTTAGTTTTCAGCCTGAAGACCCTTCTCAGTCGACAATTCAAGCTGACATCCTACTCTCACTGAAAGATCTCAAATCTCAAATTTCCTGTCGCTAGACGGTTTCCTAACCGTAAGCCTTGCTCACGACCCACTGCCGTGCTAAGCTGGTACTCATGGCTCCACTACCACTACTCGAGTCACCGACAAAACCTTTGACTCACTCTAGAGTCCTACTATGGTACCTTGTACCAAGCCTCGTCTCACTCAACGCCCAATACTGTGATCCTGACTCGAGGAAAGTCTTAAACTGTCACCTCACTCGTTCCGTTGATACCAAACTGACATCTCACTAATCTTGTGTTTACACTAACCACCAACTCACTCAACCTGAGTGCATTCAGACCCCATCAAATACTTGCCCTAGCAGGGATAACACCACTCAAACTCTAGGGTTCCTCTGGCCAACCACGCTCTGAGCTCCAGCTTATACAATCACTGAACCCTCATAAGATCCCCCTGCTCATAAGCACAGTGCTCGATGTCCAGTCCACATTCTCAACAAACCAACAATATCGGAACCAATCCAATTACCAACACGTCCACAACTACTATCCAACATGTGTAGGGCACAGGTGCACACAACACACAACCACAAGGCACCACTCAAGTCTGCTCGAGAACTGTCCTCACACACAAACGTAGTACAGACAAACAACCATAAACCAGTCCACGCACCACAAAAACCTCGGATCTAGTCCGTCCACTACATGGTTACCAACCAATCACAATTCAATTATGGAGTACCAACTTACATCTACCAAGACATACCAATCCTGAACCTATCAGTTGCCTACCCCCAATCAGCAACATTCCAATAGGTGCAATAACGAACCTACCAACATCCTACTCGAGGCATCGACTATTCCTCTTTTCCTGAATGATACCCAATGTATCGTCTCATTTGCCACGAAATAACCTCTACCCAATAGTCAATACACTCATCCTATCTGAGTGAGTCCAAAGTCTATCGTCCTGACCATAGTGGCTAGTCCCAAACTCTCTCGATCCATAACCACTCCATCATCCATCATGTGATCCTCGATCCTCTCGATCATCGCAACCCAAGATCGTAAGCCATATAACTTGTCACTACTGATTTATTTCACTTAATCTATGATAATGTCCCACTTTAAGATAGTCAAAGATGATAACATCAAAACTTATCCTACGTAAGTGTAAATACCAATCCAACTACACCCACCAATGTCAGGTAACACCAACAGCATCTGCTCCTCGACTCATTCAAATTTGATCTACTGCCTGTCCTGACATTCATGCACCAAGAGAAAGTACCACCATGGAAGCAGAAAATGAGAAGTCTCCTTCACCAACCAATAATATATGTTGATAACTACTGTAATGATCCTTTGACGATCGAATTTCTCTTCACTTCAGCTTAACCTTTACAAACTTATACCTCCAAGAGTAATGAGAAGTTCACAAGGAAATTTCAGGAGAAGGAAGTATATTTATTAGTAGTCTTGTCAAAACTAACTTCCGAAGTTCCGTAGATAAGACATTGGGTCTCCTATCAGCGACACTCCTAGCAGCAGCTCACTCGGGCATCAATCCATGTGTCCTGGAACCAGTCAAACTCAAGGTCAAACCTCGCATGTCTTCCATTATACCATTTATGCACATCTAATTGGTAGTAATGGAACCACCTGTATTAGAGCCAGACCCCGACTAGAAGTGTGCCAGCGAGGACGTTGGGCCCCAATGGGGGTCGATGATTGTAAGACCCGGTCTTGAAAGAAAGAACGGTGAGTGAAACCCGTGAGCTTGAGAAGCAAGAATGGTGAGCAAGACCCGTGAGCTTGGAAAGGCAAGATCAGTGAACAATCCCACATCGCTCGGGGAGGGAAATGTGAAGTGCCTTATATAGGTGGACACGTATCTATCTAACACAAGGTCTTTTGGGAGCTCACTAGCTTTGGATTCCTTGGGAACTTTAAAGTTAAGAGAGTTGAGGCTGGTTCAATCCCAATATGGGTGACCTACTGGGAAGTTGAATGTGAGCTCCCGAGAACAAAACCGTGAGGGCTGGGCCCAAAGCGGACAATATTGTGCTAGATGGGTCGCGTCGTGACAACCTGATTCTCATGTTCGAAATTTTATGGGATCAACTCCCGTACCCGACATTTGTGCGCACTTACCAAGGCAAGATTAAACACCTGTCTCATAAATACTATGGAACCTGACACCAAATCAGGTATCCCATACCTCCAGTAAACCAAGCAAACTCCAACTCACCGAGTCATTCGGGATCCCCACTGTCCCTCTCAATGATTATTGTCCTCGTCCAGCTTCATCATAAGTCTCGGAGCTAATGGTAACTTTCGTTTAAGCTCCTTAAGTCCACGAATCCCCATGACGCCTCTGCGCCGACCAAGCCACTCAGTCACCATTAGGGTTTCATCCAACTCACCTCAGTCATCTCCAATCACGCTAGTGGGGATGATGTGGCATCTCGATACAATTAGTATTGCCCAAGCTCATTCGTACTACCCAAATTTCGACTAGACAATGAGCTCATCCACTCGTACACTACGACCAAATCGAAAACTCTGCTTGTCAGCTTGGTACAAGTGAACAACCAATCTCTTACTCAGGTAGGAGAAACTCTACCTCCCTCGTCACCCAACAACACTAGGTGAAAACTGCATAAGAAACATTCCTCGAACGTCACCCAACGCTTAATAGTCTCAACCACAACCCTCGATAGCAATGTTTGCCAAGACCTCGTGCAGACTCAACCAAGGCAACACTCCACTATCGAGACTCTGTACTCATACGGGAAACTCACCACCTGTACCAACTGCTTTGTACCAACCGAACCCTGTTAGATTCAAAAGCATCACTCTCCTGCTAACTTGTCCAATTAGCCTCAACCAGAGTTGTCCACGACCTCGACTGCTCCCTACAGCACAACCAACCTGATCGTTTCACGGTCTCGACTTCAAAAAGACATCGTACTGGAATACCTGGTATCCAACCAACCAGTAACTACCATCTGAGGATATCAACCACTCATAAAAGTGGTCATATCCAGCCCTCTTTGGGGTCTAATCTCACTAAATCATGGCATATCGTGCCAAGCGTAACTTACCCGAGATTCGTTTCCACTAATTTCTCCTACTCTTACCCTAACTATCAGGTTGATGATGGACTGTTTTCTCATAGAGACATCACATCCTGCACATGCGTAACATTCCAAGAGTAACCCAGTGCTCTGATACCAAGCTGACACATCCCAATCCTCCCTAGATTCCAAAGGCTTGAACCGCCTAGACACACGCCTTAGTGGAGCCCCCAAAGAGTCCTATGGAAAACCAGTGAATTTCGAGTATGATACCATTGCTGCCTCATAAGGCTCCTCAGTACTCTTGACCTTCAAATTATGTACCACTTTATTCCGCCAATTGCAAACAATCCCACATACAAAAAATAAAATTGGCCTAATTGAGTAGAGGATAAATGCGTATAAGAAAAAGCAGAAAGGTCAATATAAGCCCCTGTAGAAGGGAATCTCGTCAGTGGGAGATAAGAGAGTCTCCAGACTTTCTAACTCTATTTACAGGCCCAGAGGGCATGAAAGGCATCCTCCATGTGTTTCCCACGGCAACTACACAACCCTGTCATAATCACTTTACGGGCAACCAAATTACAGGTCGTAGGTAGGATTTCAAAATGGGCCCTCAGAAAAAAAATATTTAGCCTATTTGAAACCCTCAACTTCCACAAGTGTCTCCAAAGTAACACAACACATTATACATATAAGGCTTCTCATCTCAAATGTTAAGAAAAATCAGACGGAGATTCAAAGTGTCATTAAAAAGAAACAATATTGAGTCATATTTTATAAGGAAGGCCTCATAATCGAATCATAAATAATATGCATCAAGAAATTATTAATTTATATATTACATGAGACCTATATGGATTTTCAAAATGTATTTTTAAAATGTATTATCTTATAATTTAGGGATCCCAAAGTTAGGACAAACCAAAAGTATTATTTGACCAAAGCCACATATTAAGTTATCGATATTATTTTTGTAATATTTTTTATATACTATATTTAATACTATTTGTAAGATATTCCATAATTATTTTATGTATATTTGATTTTTATATATAATTATTTCTTTACAGCTGCGAGTATAATTAATAGAGGTGAATCACAAGTAAGAACCACCTCGATAGAACTCGAATTTTCAGCATCAGACCAATATTTAAGTGGGAGCCTCGATAGAACTCGAATTTTCAGCATCAGACCAATATTTAAGTGGGAGGTTGTAACGGTGGATTATTACATAAATCTTCTCGGAATTTTACGTCATAGGAGTGATCGAATTTAATGTGATTATATCTTAAAAAATTCCCTATAAAAAATGATAATTAAAAAAAAAACATAGACAGTTTTAATTAATGCAGCATCTATTCATGTCGCAGTGCGTATGCCATATACGTACATAAATTAATAAATCGTGGGGTTTCATGATCAGAAAAAATTAGGCCATTTTTGGACAAAGGTATTAAGTAGTGAACCAATATCGATCGTATCCAGTAGCAGATCTTCTAGTCTTCACCTCAGCACAACGATTGCATATTTTTCATGACTAATAGTTGGCATGCATGCCCAACATGTTTTTCTTATTAATTACCAAAGAAATATATATAACACTATTTATATGTTATTTATTTTTGGTTTGTTGAATTGAATATTTTTTTTTTCTAGTTATAAATGGTGGTTGACGAGTAGCAAATGTGATATGATATGTGAACAAATGGGCACGACGTACGTACACGTACAAATCTTAAATGCATCTTAAACTCCTTGTCAGTGAAGAAAAAGAAAAAATTAATCAAGGCATGCATGCAATAAGCCACTATTTTTTGTTTTTTTTTTGCCAAATTAATCAAAACATGTATAAGTTAATTTATAATTAAACTGTCATTAATTATAAGCTTATGAATAATGATCCATCAAATATGACCAAACAGGGTCATGTTCTTGTTTAATTATTTCTCCAGCATAAAATAATTTGTGATTTATTATTAATTATGGCTAGCTAGGGTAAGTGCTCTATGCTCAAAACCTTTTGGCATGTTAGTCCCGAAGTTTGGTACTAGCATGGAGCCTATGATGAAATCAATAACCATAGATATTTCAAGGTTATATAATTACCACCGCAACTCCCGTGAACATGATGATATTGACAATTAGTGATATTTTTTTTTATAGGTGAGAGATTTAAAATTTGACATTTATATGTGGACATTTGTAATTTATGTTTTATTTGAGTTCAGTATTGTCTAATTATGACCGACTCATTGTATAATTTTGTCGGCATATCTAACTCTTCGACATTTAGATTTTGAAAACTAAAATAAGGAAAAATCCGAAACTTAGTAGGTAGATATATGCCATGTGCATCAAATTGATCAGCTAATATATAACTCGTAACAAGGAGTTGATTTTCATACTTCATTTGATCAGCTAAAGAATACAATTAAAAATATAGCACAGTATATATAAAATTGAGTGTAAAAATAAGCTCCCTTATATATAAGTCACATTTCTTTTTCCTTAAAGTGGATGTAAATTAGGTCACATCTCTTTGCTACAAGTTTCTGCTTGTGCAAAGATAATATACGAACTCTTGATTGCCGAAAATAGCACTTTAATTAGGTCACCATGTAAAAGTTCCCAACTGAGCGAACACGTCTTTCTAGATTCTTGTTTATTTAGCAAACCAATCACACAACCCGCCCCCGGCTACCCCTAGCTAGTAAGTTATTCACGTACTCAACCACACAAAGTCGTCCTTTCGTATTAAATTCTTGCTAGTTGCTTTGTTTGTTCAGCAAACCAATCACACAACCCGACTGCCTGCTTTTTTATTAGAACTTACCCATCGTCTCGTAAAATATCATTTTAAGATCATGCATTTACAAGATTAAGGAATATTATGAAATTCAAAATCGCCCGAAAATTGTGAAGCTGTTACGTAACGTATAATTCTCAAAATGTCCAAATTGTCTCTAGTAATGACGTTAACAGCTCATAAATACTCGCATATTAAATAATGTATTTACCAACTGAATGTATTATTTAATCAAGTTAAAAGCTTCAATTATTTTAATATTCTACTTGAGAATTAATTGTCATTATTCTTAATAATGGACAATTATTCTTAATATTAAATTACTATAATTATCATCAAAATGAGCAATTATTAAAATAATTAAATAATATATTTTATTAAAATATAATATTTATTAATTACAAATTCAACCGATCAATTAGAACGATCCATAACTCCCAATATTTTTCTATAAATAATGGAGCTCATCTCACTTTCAAAATAAGTCGATTATTCACTTCGATGTATTTCTTTTTCCACTCTCAAAGCTAACTTAAGTATCAGAGCGTTCGTGGTTGAACCACCACATGTGGCTTCAACCTTAATCATGTTTGTCTCTTGTTTGCTATTTATAGGGATTGTGAAAACTTTTCACAGTGAGTACGATTTCTGCTTCAACAATTGGTGCTTGCATTGAGAGCTAAATTGAGAAATACTCAAGAGGAGCTCTCACGTTCGTTCATCTTTCATCAACGGTGTTCATCGTCCATCAACTTTGTTCACCGTCCATCAACTTTGTTCATCGTTCATCATACTTTGTTTGTCATTCATCGACATTGTTTGAAGTTCTTGAACGTTGTTCATCGTTTGTAAATAACTTTCCATTGAAGTCCTCGCATTCAACATGCTTAGAACTCGTCGATCTGCTCAATCAGCTGAGGATGGTGTTTGAGCCTCTACAACTCAGACCGGGAATGGAGCACACATTGTGACTCCAGAAGAACACCAAAGTCATGCTCGACATGTGACTATTGAGGAGCCTATGAAGATGCAGGGACCGATTCCAACTTTTGGATTTGGAACTTTCCCTATCCCAAAAATTCCTGCACCTGTATTAGGAGAAAGAGCTACAACTTATCAACAAACAGATGGACAGGTTTGGGAGAAGCATCAAGGTAGAATTAACCTTATGCAAACAGGGATCTACGGGAATTCCTGGACGGGCTCCATGACATATTAGGGCAAAATCGAGCATATGAGGGACTTGATGCAAACCACCAATTCCTAAGACATAGGTCTCGACGTAATACGCGCTAGTCGTAAACACCTTGATGCCAATCCTCTCAAGACAACTTATCTCAACAAGTTGAAAGGTTAAACGACCAAGTCCAAATGCAGTCAGAGCTTATGTAGTGGCTCTTAGTAGAACGAACACCTCAAAAGTCTGGAAGACACTCCACATCACGTGAAAGCAAAAAATGATGCTACAAGGCGCCCTGGAAAAGAAACAATCTGATGTCAAATAATGTCTTATGACACCTCAGTGAGTGATTCTGAAGTGGAAAGTCACATTCGCAAAACAAAAAGGCCACAGTGCCTAAGGCCATCGGTGCATAAGCGGCTTGGAGACCAGATAAGGACATCCTTGCGAGTGGAACATCCATGGCGTGGTTTAATCATCTCCCCCAAATATCGATTGCTTCTTTTGAACAGTTAACTGAACCATTTGTGAAAGAATGCTCACAACTTCGCAACGTCGAAGTTAAGGAAGATCATCCTTTTACTATTATAAAGAGATCAAATGAGACCCTACAACAATGCATCTGAAGGTATTGCGAGGAAAAATCTCAGATAGTCGGATGAAGTGATCTAGTTGCGGTAATGGCATCCAGGGAAGGGCTTCCCCGACATAACCAGCTTTATGGAGACATTATAATGAACAATGCATGTAGTCTCACCAAAATACTCTCCTTAGTAGAGCGACATGCATGCTGGGAGGATAAGAAGAATGCTACTTATGCACCAGATCATGCTGGGACGAGCAAGAAAGCCTCCAAACTGTCATCACCAAGCAAAGAGGATATCGATAAAAAAAATTCATATGGGGGGTCCAACAAGTGCAAGGCAAGCCAAACTTCCAATGCCTTAGCCATTAGGAAGCCTAATATGTAATTCCCGGTACTGGTCCACCAAAATCATAATGAGATCAAATACAAGGTTTTGTTCAAAAAATCAGGACCCATCAAAGTCGATCAGGAGAAGGATGATAAAACCAAATGGTGCGCCTATCATGAATGCTACAGGCACAACATCAAAAAATGTATATCTTTCGAAACATACCTCCAAAATCTCATGAAGGAAAGAAAATGTGCTAAATACATCAAAAAGAAGACTGCATATCATCAGGAGAATAAAGAATCTAAAGAGCCTGCATCAAAGGTGATTCGGATCAACTAGCTGCATGTTAATAGAATTGATCCTGCTATCGCTTTCCATAAGCTGCATGTCAAAGTTCAAAAGACATAGAAGCATATGAAAGTTTCTATTTTGTTTTTTATGTTGTCTTCTAAATTCACGAGCCATGTATTTGAATTCTTAATAAAATTTTCAAGTAGTTATGAATTTATATAAATACATATAAACAACATACAAAATTTGAAAGACTTCTTCGAAGAAGTACTCAAAGCAATTAGAAGCCTTCCTTTGAGAAGCACCTAGAGCATCCCACAAAGCACTTCAAGCCTTTCTCTCGAAAGCATTCAAGTCTTCCTTCTGGGAGCAGCTAAACATTCCTTCTAAAATAAAAGCCTTCGTCATGCAAAGAATCCAAAGCCTTCAACATGTGAAGCATCTACGCCTTCGCCATGCAAAGTATCCAAGTCTTCGCCTTACAAAGCATTCAATCCTTCGTCTTGTGAAGCATCTAAGTCTTCACCCTACAAAGCATCCAAGCCTTCACTCTGCGGAGCATCCAAACCTTCACCTTGTGAAGCATTAAGGTCTTCCTCCAGGAAGCACCTCAAGCCTTTCCTCCAGGAAGCACGCAAAGCCCTTCTCTGAAGAAACACTTCAAGCCTTCCTCCAGTAAGCAATCCAAGACTTTATCCAGGAATTGCCTTAAACAAAAAGCTCTTCATCGAAGGAAATACAAAGCCCTTCTTCGGAAAGAAAAGCAAAGCCCTTTCATTCCCAAAAGGAAACTTGGAGTCAAAAAGCTCTCAGTAGATGCTCATGGCTGCAATGGAGGCATTTGGAAAACCAACAAGTTCATAAGTTAATTCAAAAAATAAAAATTTGGTAGAAGAAACTTCGCACATGAATTCAAAGTTCTACATGAAAGAAATTTTCATTTCTTTATTTGGAAAACGGTTGGCAAATCACATATCGATTGCTCAAACCAAGTATTCAATACTAGAATGAAAATACATTCATGGACAAAGGGAAAATAGATCTATTGGAACTCTGAGGGCAAAGCATCAATGCTCATCGTTTTCTGGAACTCGACCCGTTCTTTAGCTGCAAGAAGAGGAATGTTGTCCAAAAATGTGACATCAATACCAAGAAGTCCAATTGTCGTAACCTCAAGCTCAGATCTAGGATCACGCTCTCTTTCTCTGGCTTTAGCTCCTGCTTCTTGGTAATGGCTCCACTGCAACTCATGATACCCAACTTTTGCTCCTCATTCTGTTTTTGGAGCAAAGTTTTGGGGGCATATGATTGCAAAGATTGTTCAGATCTCAACTGTTGGATTTCCACCCCTATTGGATTTCTACCTCTAGGAGCTTAACCAAGTATTCGGAAGGATTGACGAAAAATTTGCGCTTGCTGGACGACCTCGCTGAGCTAGAACGATCAGGAAATACCCTTAAATAGACTTGGAAGGCATTACAGGACTTAACTTATTCTCGGGAGGCATGTCAAGTCTCTCTTTGACGTTCTTCTTCAAGATAGCAACATTTTTCAAACACAGTGGAGTACTCAACCACTCATTGACCAAGCTTTCAGAAGGCCTTCTATCGTCCAATTTTTTCGAGTAAGAAAACTTCAAAATCTAGCTGAGGATCAAAGGATGAAATTTGTCTATCGCCAATTAACCGGATTTTTTCCCTTGCAATTTCTGAGAGCCTACATGGAAGAGCACCTTTCGCCAAGCTCCACAAACACGCCATCCGAAAAGGCAATTCAATTGTGAACTTTCTGTGCCATAGAGCTTCGGATCCCTCAAACTCTAAATCGTTCACTCATAATGGGCTTTGACTATTTGAACCTCCATGCTCTCACAATGCGAGTTTGCTAAACCGCTCCAAAAGTGCACCTTTTTGCATCTTAAAATGACCGCCTCGAAAAAATGAAGAAGTCACCACTCAAACCATTATCAGCAGATATCCCAAGCTCTTGAAATATACAAAAATTTAATTAGATATATATGGTGAAGCAGAAATCATACTAGGCACGAAATATGAATATGTTAAAGCATGAATTCATATTCCCCTCGTAAGAACAATATTTTCTAATTTTATGCTCAAATTTCTGATTCCAAATTCCTTATGTAGAAGTGGAATTGGATATTCATGGAAAAGAGGAATCCTTTTGAACTTAAATATAATCCTCTTTTTTTTTTGTGTATTCTAGGATTGTAAAATTTTTAAACTAACCAAACACTTAAATTTTAAATTCATATCATTTATAAATTCCTATATACATAATGTCCATACATAGGAATTTATAATTGACGGAAAATTAAATGACAATTTTAATTCTCATAATTTACTTTTTGCATGGAAATATGAGTTTTTTCATCCAACACACCCAGGAAATAGCAGTTTCCTGTTACCATTTTATTATGATTGATGGTGGATTGCATACGAGTATATATATACACGATATATCTTGACAAAATGGCCATTGATTATGGATGTCTAATTAAGAAGATAACCCTACGCAACATTGCATTATATGAATTTAAGTTTGGTCGTAAGTCGCAAGTGAGCACATGCATTATATATGTGCTGAATAACTGATCGATGATTGACGTATGTGTTTGATGATCCAAGGTCTTACGTGAGAAACCGTGTTCCACTAATCTTAGTTTAGATCAATATATGTTCTTTGATTTCTGGAGCTCATCAATAATTGGATTAGACATTAATTAATGCATGTTTTTTTGTTAATTAGGGATCATTCCTATATATATATATGAGTCTGAAATAGGGGGCTTGCCAATTGCCAAACCTTTCTTTACATCCCTCTTGTATATGTCATGTGATCCTCTTTTCCCCTTTTTCTTTTTTCCTTTTTGCGATGCATGAGTATGTGGCCCAATTTGGAAGAAGCAACTTATTGCCTTAGTCACTAATTCACAAATACATATATACATATATAATAATGATAGGAGTACCGTACACTTAAAATCCCACAATTTTGAACATCACTCTATGTATAACATCATTATTTTTAATTTGCTATTTTATTATTTTCAATTACATATCTAAAAATTAAAATAAATTAAAATAATTAAAAATATTAAATTAAAATACAATAAAACAAATTAAAGAAACAAAAAAAAAAATCAAATGGTCTCCCTAGACTTTGCGACTCTTGATAATAAAAAAATTATAAAAAAAAAAAACTGTTAGCAGGACCGATCTCGCCTCTCTCCCAGAAGGCAACGAACACCTTGAACAACTACTAAGATTTAGGGGTTCAAGTTTTCCATGAACATAGTAAAAATCTGCATATAGACAAAATGCTAGTACTCTATTGTAGGACGCTTTAGTCCTTCCTCAGTGAAAGTATATACTAGATAATTCATACATAAAGATACATGATAGCATTATTGTGACGCCCAGTTTCCAATTACTCACATTCTTTTGATTGCAAAATCTGGATTCATGCCTAGTTTACTTACCTTCGACGCCAAAATTAGAAATTTGAACCATTCATCATTCAACTTTTCACCAAATGATACCATTTTGATTCATACCTCACCATTCACATTACAAACATAAAGATGCAACTGCATACTACAATTAAAACTCAAAAGCTAAGTTGACATTCTTATTTGACCGCTTATCATTTCCCCGCCCTCCACCAATTATCATTCCCACCAACAAACAAACTAATAACCATAAATTATAATCAAAATGAGCAAACACCTCTGCCTTCTCTACCTTTTTCGTACACTCTTCGATATGCTTCTTCGAACACAGGACTTCTTCATCTTTCAACTGTATTTTGTCAACAGACAAGGAATAGGACCGGGAGACTTATGATTCAGCTTCATGTCGCACCATTCAAAGAAATTGTACCCACCATCTCCTATTGTCCTTCGATTTCTCTGATGCCCAGTTTGAAATCAAATTAAAATTCAAACTCTAGATAATAGATTCAAATCTAAAAACCAATTATCGAGTAAATTAACCATACCCCATAACTAGAACATCCCAAAAATCTTCGCCCAAGATTTTCATCGGTGAGGGATGTCATCAACTTCGATTTCTTACTGCAGTGGAAAATGGAGACTTCTACTTCCATCGTCATCTTTTCCATCACTGCACTGCAATGAGTTAAATTTGCGATTTTGAGATGAAAATCAGGAAGACTCTGAATGAGACCTAATGCTGCTCGCCATTGGAGGAAAATGGCGAAACTTTGTCGTTGCATAAATGGAGGAAGAGGGCGAAGCTTGTATCGTGAAGATAGAGGAAGAGGGTGAAGCTTATATCGTGAAGATGGAGGAAGAGGGTGAAGCCTGTGTCGGAGATGGAGGTATAAGTTATCGACAGTAGCGAATGGATTTGGGGCTGGGAATTCGATTTGGGTCTTAGGGTTTTATATGTATTGATTGTTCATTTCGTAATCCCAAAAATGGCCCTCTAAATTTTGCCAGAACACTCGCTGACTGTGTAACACCTCGTCCCAAATTTACGAGATTAATGAAGAATTAATCGAGGATTAACAGACGATTAGGGTAAAATGATGATTTTGCCCCTAGACGAGAGTAAAAAGTTAACTTTTGACCCGGGAGGTCAATGACACGTGGACCAAGATCCATTACATGGATCGAGACGATACGAGTCCGTAGGCAGGTGACACGTCAAAATCGAACATCATACGGGAAAGTTACAGGTCTGGACCGAATCGTGGTACGATTGCACGATTTACGAGGCAAGTGGACTTTCGTTTGTAGTGGGACAAATATTTATTTTCATATCCAATGGATGAATGACACTTGTCACTCATCCATTGATCATTATCTTTCATTCATGCATCCCATCCCCTTCATTCCCATTACACCCGAAAACCCCAAGCCCATTCCCCTCTCCATTCCATTTCGATTGGAGGCCACAGCGAGACTAAGGAATGAGGGTGAGGCTGAGAGGCAGAAAGGACGGTGGTGAGAGGCTGAGCATGGCGGTGGCCTAAGGAAAAGGTAAAAAACTCGAAACCCTATTTGATTTGAATCTGGGTTTTTTTTTTCTGGATGTCTGAGAACCATTCTAATGCTTGGGTTATATTCTATGAGTTTGTGCGAGTTCATGGGGACTAAAAGGAAGGAAAAAGGACCACCGGACAAGCTATGGGACTGGGTCGAAGTTTGGCCGTGAAGGATATAATTTGAAAGGTAAGTTCCAAGTCCTTCCTCTTGGTTTTAAGCTTGTAGGATTGTTTCTAAGTGAGAGACGAAGAGATTTGTGAAAGAATGGTGGATTTTGGTGAAAAAATGAGGGAGATACGACCGGGTTAAGGTCGCAGGTCAAGTGACCCAGTTGCAGGAAAATGAGTTGACCCGCGAGAGGTTGACGATGATGACGTGTCCTCTCAGACCTATCAGTCTACGTGGCAAATTAGGTGATCCCACGTGGCCCGCTGTCAGGCCCAGTTAGCAGCTGACGTGTTAGGTCCACATCAGCATGCCAGATCACGTGGACCAATCAGGTGGTGCCACATGGCAAGGTGTTAGGACCTATCAAGCCTGCATGGCAGCTGACATGGCAGGTTCAATCAGCATTATCAGAAAACGTGGACCAATAGGGTAGTGGCACGTGGCAGTGTGTTAGAGGCACATGTTAGGACACATGGACTAATAGGGTGGTGATACATGGCTGGTGTCAGAGCTGACAAGTGTCAGACCTGTCAGGGTGAGGTCATGATGACGTGAGCCGTTGACTGCCGTACACCGCCGTTGACTAGCTTGCGTGGGCACGAATTTCGAGGTGAAATTGGTCATGTTTGAAAGGTTTCGACGATCTGAATCTAATGGTGATGGCTTTAGGTCGATTGGAGGTTGTCTGATAGGTCAATTGAAGATTCTTAGTCTTGGGAAACGTGTTTGGGGCACATTGACTATTCCTAGAGTTTTGAGGGTTTATTGTATGAACATATAGGGATTGTTAGTAACCCTTGAGTATGATTTGGACAGGTCCGGACGTCCCGTAGATTGCAGATTAGCCCCAGAGTGGCTTATAACGCAGGTTTCGGAGCGTGCAGTACGGACGGTGTGTGAGTGGATTTTGGTTTATAAAATGATGCATGCATATATGTTTTGAATGTTATATGATTATGATTTGAAATTCCTGATGTGCATATTATGTTGATTTGATCATGATTTGAAAATGAAATGCTTTGTGGATTTGAAATGTCAAGTCAGGACGGATTTCACGGAGATGCGTGAAATCACTTCTTCGGGCTTGAGACCTAATTTGAAATTAGTGGTTTTGAATGATTTCACAGAGATGCGTAAAATCGAGGATTTCATTAGCGATTTTTAGATGATTTTCATGGGGATGCGTGAAATCGGTATCTCGAGCTTGAGACCTAGTTGATTTAAGGTTGGACTCAGAGTATAGTCAAACGGGAAATTGAAGAGTGATTTGAATAATAAAATGATTTTCGGATTTGAAAATGATATTCGAACTTGTGACCGTATTGAAAAGATAATGGACTCCATGAGTGAGTCCATGTGTATGAGAACCATGTTTCGGGCCAAGGGCTTTATTGTGATGATTTCGCGAGGAAATGATATCGGGGTTATGACCCAGTTATGATTTATGAAAGGTATTGATAGGATTCAAAGAATTCTGGATTTATGAAGTTTTTCTAAACACTGATTTTATGAGATATGTGGAAACTAGTTTTGGACTGAGACCCTATTTAAAATAACTTTTTTGATTTGAGAAACAACAGTTTTGTAAAGGTGTTTCCACTATTTTTATTATGACCATTATCAGTGATTATGAGAGGGCCTCCAGTTGCGAATATGTTTCCCTGGAAAGGACCCTAGAGATAATGCTCGCCTCCGAGGTACGGAGAGGTCACGGTGTGCCTGCTGTCGAGCAGCCGAGAGAGGCGACAGTCGAGGGAGGCTCAAGTTAGGAGTGCAGTATATGAGATCGATCGTTGATATGTTCACGACGATCTGGTGATTGTCGGTCAGTGATGTGTTCACGACAACATGTTCACGATCAGAGCAGCTTTTGAGCTTATGGGCATGCGTTGCTGGGATTAGATATTGTGACTGATGATGATAGGCTGAGATCCCACATGGTGGATACGAGAATGGGTTCTGAGGTTTTGTATTATGATTTGTGTCGAGAGGTTTTAACATGTGTCAGTTTTATGAAGAAAGTACTTGTTTTTCATATGTGTTGTTTTATTGGAAAGAAATGGTTTTAAAGTGATATGCATGCATGCTTTATAAAACGGAGGGTGAAAATTATATTTTGAAAAATTGGTTTTTAATAAATGATTATTTTTATCCACTCACACGTTTTGTTGTTTTTGGCACCCTCCAGAGGTATCGCGGATGTGAGCAGTAGTTGAGACAGAGACATCACATGCTGCTATACACTTTGGAAACCACTGCTCACTCTGGATAACACCGAGCAGATTACAGTCTCATCCCTTGTTTGGCACGTGGTGTCAGACGGGAGCAGGCACATCCCACGATAATCTAGGGGGATTAGGATGGGTCATGTCAGATTGGACCAAGTTCATGGCACATTGTATTTTAATTGATGTTGAAGCAGAATTCGTTCTTTGCACTCAAAAGTCACCTAGATCCCTCCAAATGGCAAATAATAAACTATCAGTCGTTCAAGATCGCGATTCCAGGAGTTGTTCGACCCAAAACGCTCTGATGCTTAAGTCAGCTTAGAAAGAGAAATTTCAAGAGTTTAAGTAGCGTTGAATCAAATTGCCTTGAAAATGTACTGAGCTCCACTATTTATAGGGAAGCTTTGAGAGTCTCTGGGCGTTTTGATTGGTCGGTTGAATTTTAAACATAATAATTGATCATTATGATAATAATGATAATTAATTTTAATAATAATAATAATTATTATTATTATTATAATGATAATCAACATTAATAGTAATTATAATAATAATGATAATTAATGTTAATAATAATTATGATAATAATGATAATTAAAATTAATAGTAATTATGATAATAATGATAACTAATATTAATGGAAATTTTTTATTATTATGAATATCAATTATTTCTCAAAGAATATCAATATTATCGAGGCATTAACCCGTTTTAATAATATACTTGGCTGGAAATACATTATTTACTATGCTGGTGTATATAAGTCATTAATGTCATTACAGGGGTAATTTGGGCATTCTGAGAATTATGGGCCACGTGACAGCTCCACAATTTTCAGGCGATTTTGGGTTCCACAAATACGCACACATCGCTTAGGAATTCAAGGAATCCTACGGGATGTACATTTTTTTGGATTTATTGTTTCCATGTCTGTCGGTATTTTTTGTTTCTAGTATTGAATACTTGGTTTGAATAATCGATATGTGATTTGCCAACCATTTTTTGGATAAAGAAATAAAAAGTTTGTTCATACATAATTTTGAATTCATGTATGAAGTTTATTCTGCAAACTTCTTATTAACTTCTGAACTTGTAGGTTTGTCAAATGCCCTCATTGCCACCATAAGCATCCACTAAGAGCTGTTTAACTCCAATTTCATTTCATAAAAGGTCTTAAAGCGACTTCCAGATAAAGTCTTGGAATGCTTCTAAGAGGAAGACTTGGGGTGCTTCTTGAAGGAAGATTTTGGTGCTTCACAAAGCAAAGGCTTGGATGCTTCGCCTGTCGAAGGCTTGGATGCTTCACACGGCGAAGGCTTCGATGCTTGAATGCTTCACATGGCGAAGGCTTTGATGCTTCGCATTACGAAGGCTTGGATGCTCCTCATGGCGAAGGCTTCGATTCCGGAAGGAATGTTTTTAGGTGCTTCTCGTAGAAAGGTTTGGATTTCGATGCTTCGCATGGAGAAGACTTGGATGCTTTGCATGGCGAAGACTTGGATTCTTCGTATGATGAATACTTGGATGCTTCGCATAGCGAAGGCTTTGATGCTTTGCATGGTGGAGGCTTTAATGCTTCGTATGACGAAGGCTTGGATGCTCCGCATGGCGAATGCTTCGATTCCAAAAGGAATGCTTTTAGGTGCTTCTCGTAGAAAGGCTTTGGATTTCGACGCTTCGCATGGCGAAGGCTTCGATGCTCCGTAAGGCTTGGATGCTCCTTATGAAGAAGGCTTGGATGCTCCGCATGGTGAAGGCTTTGATGCTTCGTATGACGGAGGCTTTGATGCTTCGTATGACGAAGGTTTGGATGCTCCGCATGACGAAGGATTCAATGCTTCGTAAGGCGAAACCTTAGATCCTTTGGGTGGTGAAGGCTTGGGTGCTTGGCGTGGTGAAGGCTTGGATGTTTCGCATGACGAAGGCTTGGATGCTTCGCATGACGAAGGCTAGGAATGGGTGCTTTACATGGCGAAGACTTGGGTGCTTCGCATGGCGAATGCTTGGGTGCTTCGCATGGCGAAGTTTGGATTCCGGAATGAATGCTTAGTTACTCACCAAAGGGAGACTTGAATGCTTTCGAGAGAAAGGTTCGAAGTGCTGCCTAATAGGATGCATTAGTGCTTCCTAGAGGAAGGTTCATGATGCTTCTCAGAGGAAGGCTTGGATTTTTTTTGAGCACTTCTTGGAAGAAGTTTTGAAGATTGCATATGATGTACAAATATGTTTTTATGAATTAAAAACAAATTTTCAATCTTATTTATAATTCAAACGCATGGTACTTGCATTTAAAAGACAACATAATAATCAAAATTGAAAGTTTCATAGATTTCTATGTCTTTAGAATTTTAACATGCAACTTGTGGAAAGTGATGGCAGGATCAATTCCATTAACATGCAACTAGTTGATACGGATCACTTTTGATACAGGCTCCTTAGGTTTTTTGTTCTCCATATGACTTGCAGCCTTCTTTTTTATGTAGTCAGTGTAATGTCCTTCTTTCATGAGATTATGGAGATATCTTTCGAAAGATATGCATGTGCTGATATTGTGCCCATAGCATTCATGATAGGCACATAATTTGGTTTTATCAGCTTTCTCTTGATCGCCTTTGATGGGTCCCGGGTTTTTTGACCAAGTCTTGTCCTTGATCTCATTATGCATCTGGTGAACTAGTATTGAGAATTGCATATTAGGCTTCCCGATGGTAGAGTCATTGGGATTTTGGCTCGCCATTTGTTGAACCCCCATATGAAAATTTGTTACTGACATCCTCTTTGAATGGTGGTGACGATTTGGAGGCTTTATCGCTCGTCCTGACATGATCTGGTGCATGTGCAGAATTCTTTTCATCCTCCCAGCATGCATGACACTCTGCTAAGGAGAGCATCTTGGTGAGGCTACGAGCATTGTTCATTACTATGTCCCTGTAGAGCTGGCTATCCCGGGGAAGCCCATGTTTGAATGCCATTGCAGCAATAAGGTCACTGCAACCAACAATTCGAGACTTTTCCTCGCAGTATCTCTAGATGTATTGTCAGAGAGTGTCTTTTGCTCTCTTCTAGATGGTGAAGAGATGATCATCCTTCACTTCAACTGTACGAAGTTGCGAGTACTCTTTCACAAATGGTAGAGCCAACTCTTCAAAAGAAGTGATCGATCTTCGAGGAAGATATTTGAACCATGTCATCGCTTGACCCTGCAGAGAGGCTTGAAACACCTTGCACATGAGTGTGTCATTGTGTCTATGGGGAACCATGACTCCTCGGTAGTAATCGATATGCTTTACCGGGTCAGAAGTTCCTTTGAACTGATTGAGGTTCGGAGTCGCGAACCTTCAAAGGAATGTCTCCTCCTCAATGTCTCTCACAAAGGATGAAGTTGACTAAATTTGGCAACCTAGACCGTCTTCTAGATCGCTATCACATTGAGCACAGAAGTTTCGATCCAACATCTTTTGGCCATCATTAGCTCGCAACGTGCCTCGCTGATGTGGATAGTCATTACGTGATAACAGTCAGAATCCTCCTCGAGTCTCAGCTTTTGATTTATGAGAACGTGCGGGTGAGTAAGCCTTGTTGTCAGGCCCCGTCCCAAATCCCCCGGGATTAACGCGGGACGTACCTGCTCCCGTCTGACACGAAGTGTCAAACCAGGGATAATTTCAAATCCTCAACCCCACCGGGGCTTCAGAGAGCGCCAGGATCCGGAGGAAGAGTGTAATGTCCCAGTCTCTGCTACAGCCCGTATCCGCGATCAACCTGAAGGGCAATAAAAACCACGAAAGTTGTGAGTGGACAAAAATAATAATTTATAAAAATAATTTCATAAAAAGACATTTATGCCCATCACTAAAAAGCATGCACGCAATCGAAAACCATTTATCAAAACATTCACAAAACCATTAGGGCCTTGGCCCAAAACCGCAAATCAAGTACATGGGAACTCAGCCTAAAACCAATCCATAAGGACTCAACCCAAATCCAATTCACATGGGTCTCAGCCCAAAACCAATTTCCGTGAAACATCGTACAAACATATATATATATAACCCATCCTCGGTATCTCAAATGCCCAATCAATAACTCGTCACGATATATCTAAGTACGCATACTACTCGGGCTCTCACTCCGAGTCTACCCCCAGGATCTACGACGTCTGGGAGGATATGTCAAAAAATCCAGGATCTAAGACGTCTGGAGGACTGTCCCTGGACCCAGTCCGTGACTATAACATATCTCACTCTCCTGGGCATGTGCTCCCTCTTGGAGTCACTCATCCCAGGCAGTGGATCGTGACACTCCAGGATCTATGACGTCTGGAGAAGACCAATCATACGGAGGGTATATACATTTTAGTGAAAACATTCAACTGGATCTCATACCCGAGTATCTCGACAGGATTGCTCAAATCCAATTCAAATCCAATTTCACAGGCCTTAGCCTAAATCCACAATTCAGTAGGGTCTCAAACCCAAATTCTCACTTGATAAACCACAACTGGGACTCAAGCCCGATACCACAAGAATGGGGCCTCGAGCCCGATTTCACAATCAACTGAACCTCTAGCCCGATATCACAACTAACGGGGCCCCAAGCCCGATACCATAAATAAATGGGGCCTCAAGCCCGATACTAGATTCAACTGGGCCTCATGCTCGAATTCGTAAACCAACAGGGCCCTCGGCCCGATCGTATAACTCAAATGGGCCTCTGGTCTGATTTCTCATTAAATCAAACGGACGTCAAGTCTGATGGTTTCTAACCAAATGGGTCTCATTCCCGATTTCATGTTTCCAAATCCAAAGCCTTTCCATCAAATAACCACAGAAAACACAGCACGTATAGGCACGACATAAAACTATAAGTCTCGAAATGCGTGCAAATATGTAAATACTAACTATCACAAACATATGCACTCAAGGAATCAAAAAACATGTATTAAACACTTATAAAACATTTATGCATGCATAAAGTTAGAAAGTAAGGTCCACTCACAGACCGTCTGAGATGCCACCTAGATATGCGTGCCATACGCCTTTTTCGGGCCAATCACCGTGTTCGAGGTTCCCAAACCTGTCCAAATCATTTTAGAGTGTTACTAACTACTAAATTAACCCCTCATAAAATCCCCCTAATTTTTTGGGATTTTTAAATATTTTAAAACTCAATCCTAAACCTTCGGACGTCCCGAACGATATCGAAACGATATCCGATTGACTCGAAACTTGTCCCAAAATGTTCATTACATCGAATAGATGATATCGTATGTTGAACACATCCCCATAAAATTCTTCACGCCCCCCCCCCCCACGTACAGCCTAAGGGGGTTGCGCGTGTGGTTCACACGCCTTGCACAGTGCACGTTCAACCTTTGGCGGACCGGGTCTGACCGGTCCACCTGCAAATCCGGTCCAGCCGAACCGATGGAACCGGTTCAAGCCATGTTCTCCTTCATTTTCGGTCTGTTTCCTTCCATTTCAATTCCTATCTCTATGTTTCTTCATTTCTTACCATTCTATCGATTCAAGACCAAGAAAACTAGGCTGGGGATTACCTGTTTGATCGAATCCTCACTGTTCTATTTTCACGGCCATCTTCCAAGGCGTTCCCACCGTCCTCAGTCGTCATTTTCGATAGCCACATCCTCGTGTCAAGCCCACAAACGTCATCCGCTCATCAAAACCCGTTCAAAACGTGCGAAGTCAAAAAATAAGTTTGAACTTAAAACGGGTTTATCAGGTTACCTGTTTCCTGGGCCATCGCCGCTGTCCACGGAGGTCCTATCATCACCCAGCCACCATTAGCCTCTCCCTCACTCTTTGTTTCACTCTCAGATGGAAACCAGGTGGGGGAAGGGATTGGGGTTGTGTTCGAAAGGGGTTTTCAGGTTAGTGGGATGATCGAACAAAGGGGGGATGGATATGCATCTATGGGAAATGGTGGGCAATGGATGGGTGACACTTTTCACTCATCCATTGGGCTGGCCCTAAATATCTGGGCCCACTTAATGACAAAAGTCCACTTTTGCCTCGTAAAACGTGTCATGGTGAATCGTACCTTGGAACTTCCATGAACCGTAACTTTCCCGTCAAACTTCCGATTTCGACGTGCCGCCTGTCTACGGACTCATATTAACCCGATCTACGTCATAGTCATCGATCCTCGTCCATCGGACTTCCCGGGTCAAAAGTCAATGTTTTACCCTCGTTTAGGGGCAAAATCGTAATTTCACCTCGAACGTCCGTTAATCCTCGGCTAATCCCCGATTAGCCTTGCTAATCCATCATTAATCTTAATTAATCATGATAATTTGGGACGAGTCGTCACAATCTCCCCCCATTAAAGAATTTCGTCCTTGAAATTCAAACTGACCAAATACCACAACCAAACTGAGGAAATCCATTCATGTCCCCCACACGGGCACTCTCGTGTAAAAGTTCATGTCCGTTGCAAAAGCCGTACATGTCGGTACTCACTATCATCGGAGCCTCCAAAAGCTCCAACTCATTTGCGAGAAACTACACGTCAACTTGTACGTCTTACTCAAGACGTCGACACTCGTCGATCTCGCGTATCACGCACTCTTGACAGGTCGGTTATACCAAGTTGTCATTCAAATGGCTTTTCAGCCTGATGGTTCTTTTCATCTGACATTCTACTTTTCTGTATGACGACCTTCCTTATCTGACAGCAGAAGCTGATGTCCTATTCAGCATCCGATCCGACAACATCCTCTAGATCCTACCATCACCATGACATAATCCCATCCCGAGTCTTTAACGTGGGATGCGTCATGCTCCTGTCTGACACAAAGTGTCAGACAAGGGATAATACGTACCTCAGCTCATACAGGGCTCCTAGAGCGCGCCAGGATCGGTGGAGGAGTGCGATGTCTCGGTCTCTGCTACAGCCCGTATCCGTGATCAACCTGCAGGATATTAAAACCATTAAGAACTATGAGTGGACAAAAATCAATAAGTTTATAAAAACACATTTCATAAAGATATTTATGCCCTTTACTAAAATGAACCATTAGAGCCTTAGCCCAAAAAATCGTAACTCAAAACCAAATGTGGGAACTCAGCCCAAAACTGTAGAATACCAAAATCCGTAAATCCAAAAGCAAGTGGGCCACTGCCCAAATCCATAACCACAAATCCACAAATACCAAAATACCATTTCAAGATTCCAATAATCCATATTTACCACATAACCATCTCTAGCATCCCAGATGCCTAGCGTCCCAGACGCTTGATGTCCCAAACGTCATATCTCACGGCAATAAGCAACGCGTGCTACCCGGGGTCTCTCTGGGTCAATATCTCTGACATCCCAGATGTCTGACGTCCCAGACGTCTAATCATAGCATTTCTTCCTCTGAGTCACTATACGGTCTGGTAGCTCCGTATAATGACCCCTCGCAGGTAATACACCGTGACTACCCCAGTGTCCCAGACACCTGGAGGAGACTAACACATATCCTCGTATCAAGATGGTATATGGAAAATAGTTTTACAAAGTCATTTCAAAACATCTCAATGGGCCCTGCCCGAAATCTCCATAAAACATCACAAATCCATTTAGGGTCCCCGACCCGAAATCACTTTTATGAAACATAGGGTCCCAGACCCGAAATCACATTTTTAAAACTCAACTGGGCCTCATGCCCGATTTTGTAAACCACTGGGCCCCCGACCCGATCACATAACTCAAAAGGGTCTCAGCCCGATTTCCTAAACCAAGTGGGACCCTCCCCCGATCATATAATTCAAATGGGTCTCATGCCCGAATTCATCTTTCCAAAACCAAAACCATGCCACATAATCATTATTGAATTCACAATCACATAGCAATAGCATAAACTCGTAAACCTCGAAATACGTGTAAATACGGATTTATCTCGAAATACGTGCAATCGCATAATCCATCAGTGACACAATCATCATCATAGAAATCACGTATGTAAAACATATAAAATAGTTATACATGCATAACAATTTAGAAAAAGAAGTCCACTCATAGACCGTCTTACGCTGTCGCCTCGATACGCTTGCCATAAGCCCTCCACAGACCGCCTCCGTTCACCAAATCAGTCCCAATCGACTCCTAGTTACTCTTATCGCCGTCGTGGGCCACTACCGTGGCCACCACTACTCTCATCTCGACTTCCTTTCACATTTTGATTCACAAATCACGGGAAAAAGATGGGGATTGAGGGGTTTGGATTTCACGGTCACCGTCACGCTCTGTACTCTGTTTCTCACGGGGTAAATGCCATAGTCCATGGCAGGCCGTCGTGATTACATCACTACACTCCTCATCGTTCACCACTCTTTCATTCACACCGCACACAGAGGTAACATGGATTGAAGGGGGTGTATGGGATGGGTGTTTGGGTTTGTAGGAAATGAAGACGATGGAAATGGCTACACGGGTGGGAAGAGAGATTTGAGGGGTGAGTTAATTAATTAATTAATTGGCCAATGTACATAGATCCACCAATTAGGGAAAAGTAAGCAATGGGATGAGTGACACTTGTCACTCATCCAAGGGTCCACACAAAAATATCTACCCAATAAGTTTTAATTAATATTTTACTCGGATCCCGAGGTGTTAAATCCCCGATTTTATTCTGGTGACCATAACCTTTTCGTCGGACCTCCGATTTCAACGTGCCGCCTGTCTATGGATTCGTATTGACCCGATCTACGTAACGGACCTCAGTCCTCAACCATCAGACCTCTTGGGTCAAAAGTCAACATTTTGACCAAGACCAAGGGTAAAACGGTCATTTTACACCGTCTAGTTAATTTCGCTTAACTAATCATCGTTTAGCCTCACTAATCTAATCTCGAAATACGGGATGGGTCGTTACATATACTGACTCCCTCAGCGATTCCTGCTGACTCCAGTGAGAATCACATCAATCCATACCACTCCGAATGCAATCGGATATCAATTAACTCCATTACCACGATGTGTCATAACCATCGTGACCAGCTGGCAACTCTTGGTTCCATTGCGCTTTCGTTGCGCTACTCTGATCTCAACTCGCTCTCAAGTCCCCATATCGTGTCTCACATCACTCAGCGATCTCCGTTGACATCTGAACTCACCTCGAGTCTCAACTGTCGTACTACTCGTCCTATCGACACGTTATCGACATCTCACCCATCCTGGGTGCATCTAGATCTCAATCGAATACTTGTCGCAGCAGAGATAACACGTTTGCTCGAGTACACAGTATTCAACGTCCAGTCAACTCATCGTTATGTCAGAACACATCCGAACCTAATCCTCGTCGAACCGTCACTACCGGATCTAACCCGATCGCTATCTCATGTCCATCAAGGAATCCATTGACGATTCTACCATATCCGTCTAACTGGGTTAATCCAAAAGTCTAACGTGCACTACTTACTGATGCACCCACATCATATCAACTATCGAGGCACTACTCGGCCTACTCCAGGACGGCACTCAAACCACATCTAATCACGTGCCAATCCTCACTGTCCTCAACGTCTTCTCGGAGTCATCGTGGTCACCTGTCCAACTCTAGAGATAGATCAACCAACGTCCAACTCGAGGCATCGGCTATTCATCCAGTGATATCTACATATCCTCCTTGTCTACTAATCTGCACATTTAACCTCCATGATCTCGATCATCGTGATCGTCAACTCACTACTCGACCTGACTCGCCTCGGTCCACATCGGTTCCACTACCTCGGACACTCACTCGTCACATCCAGTGACGCTAAATACCTTCTGCTTTTCAAGTCATTCAAATTTTACTCACAGTCTAGGTGTCTCGTTCTTACACCTTTCTTAGACGCTCTATCTGTCATCTCCTTCCTCATCGACCCACATGAGGAAAGTCGAAGATGATGACATCAAAGTTCATCCTATGTCATCCTGCAACACCTAGCACCATCTGCTAAAGAGCAGAAAATGTAAAGCCTTCTTCTCCGACTAAGAGTGTTCTCTGATAATTACTATAATGCTTAGTCCCTTACTTCCAAACTAAACACTTTCATTGATTCTCTTCGGCTTCTTCCATCACTGTTCCCAACGGCATGCTGGTTCACACGTCCCAATCCTTATGAGGTCAAATTCCAGCACCGAACACTCTTGCCATCCGTCCACAAGAACTAGGGTACCTATCACCCATGCAGGTAACCCCATACATCGCACCGAGCCACTCGGAATCCTCTCTGTCCCATTCAGTGCCCATCGAACTCACATGTTTACCACTCTAGGGCACATCTACCAACTCGGTCACAATCCAAGCCCTCAACTCACTGGGACAGCATCCACGTGTCCTTAACCAACCCAACTCGCCTATCCGTTCACGACTGTTTATGTACATTCAAAAGGATGTCAATTCATCCTAACCTGATGTACCGCACGACCGAAGAGTCACAACAGGCTCCTGCTGTGATCTGGAGTCAAATCTCAGCATCTTACCACTTAGTCATCTCAACACAATTCCCAAGAATCTACACTAGCCGACGAATCCTCCTTGTTGTGTAGTGGTAGCAACCAACCATGAGCACATCACGACTGAGATACCCTCAGCTCGTGGCTCATCGTCTTTCCTCATTATCATCACCGCATCACCGCCACGCGGAGTGCAAATCCAACTAATCTGGAACTCTGCTCAAACTGAGCAATCACCACTTACCTCTACTTGGGTCGGAGGGCTCTACCTCCCTCGTACCCCTCGACTCTGGATATGACCATTCTCAACAACCACTGTAACTATATCCACCCTCGATGGTGGTGCCTGCCACAATGTTGTGCAGACACAACCCACAAATATCACCAACGAGACTCCGAACCTATGCGGTCCACTCATCCCCAGCACCAACCTCTCAACACACAACGTCCACCAATTGGTCCACCACGAACACCATTTTGCAAGCACCACACTCCTGGTCACTCGTCCGATCACTCACCAACTAGGGTTATTGCGAACCCGGCTACTCCCTATAACACGTCCATCTCGAGTGATTCCTCACTCTTAACTTTGAAAAGTCATCCTACCCCGATACTGGTGTCCAACCAACCAGTAACCACGATCTGAGGATCTTGTCCCCTCATAACTCTATGGCTCCCAGCCACTGGCCTCCACAAGAACTTGTGTCAGGCCCCACCCCTAATCCCCCGGGATTAAGGGCTAAATCCTAATCCCGTCTAACTTACGCATGACATGAAGGCTAAACTGTTGTCCAACCTCCATGTGACACGTAAGTCGGACTAGGGATTCTTGTTCCAACCGTCCTAACGTATCCGGACTGTCCAGAGTGCACCAAACTACTGTGGATTGCGGGTGTGATGTCTCCGTGTCTCTCGACCAACAACCTGTGTCGCAACAACCTGGAGGGTATCGAAAACGCAGAAGACTGTGAGTGGACAAAATAAAGAATAAGTTCAAAAACAATTCAATAAAAAATTACATTTATACCCTCCATTTAAAAAGAAATGCATTCATATCAAATTCATGTAAGAAAAACCGAACACAATTTCCTTTTCTCAATTCCCGGGCCTCAACCCAAAACCATCGAAAAACTTTATTTTCAAAACCATCATCATCAAAACTCAGTGAAATCCAAACACATTTGAAACCACATATCCATCCATCGAACCTGCTGGATCTATCCGAGTCTTTAAACTCCCGAGTCTTTAAACTCAATCCAGGCCTCAATATAATCCGAGTCTTTAAACTCCCGAGTCTTTAAACTCAATCCGGGTCTTTAAACCCAATCCGGGTCTGCCCCTGTCATAATCATATTCGGGTCTTTAAACCCAATAACTAGATCCAACAAATCCATTCCATGACCACTATCCATATCCGAATCCGAATCCGCAATCTCACCAGGATCCCAGATCCAAACCCAGAAATCATATTCATCTCCATTTCCAAATCCGAGTTCAAAACCTTCATTCCGTAAGCCGGCATCCGGAACAACCATTCTGAACCCAAACCCGAAATCCATTTTCAAGTCCCAAATTGAATCCCAAATCGTCATCCCGAAATCCGATTCAAAAACCCAAAAACACGTTTCTCAAACCACGTTTCTGAACTGGACTTCAAGCCCGAAATTACTTTCTGAAATCCATTTTTAAATCAATTATATTAAATCATATTTCAAATCCCGTCATCAAATCATTTAAACCAGGTTTAAATCACAACATCCGTCAAATCTCGTAAAACATGAAATTCCGTAATTTCCTCGAAAAACGTGCAAAATCGTAAACCTCTAAGCTCATAAATCGAATCAGAGAATCACGTATAGAAAACATATAAAAACATATATGCATGCATCAAGAGTTAGAAAACAAAGTCCACTCACAGTCCATTCCGATGTCGCCTCGATACGCGCACACTTATGCTGTTCCCGGCCATTCCGCTATCCTCGACTTTCTCGAACCTGTCCAAATCTCATACTAAGGTCACTAACTATTTCACAAAGAGCATACTAAAGTCCCATAATTTTCTCGGATTTTTAACTATTTTTAACTGAGGGCTAAAACCATCGGACATCCCGAAACTTATCGAGACGATATCCAATTGACTCGAAACCAATGCCAAAATGTTTGTTACATCAAATCCTTTAAAATTCGTGTTGGAAGATTCCCCAAAATACCCCTCACGTGGCCCCAGGAACTTCTGGAAGTTTCTGCGCATGAAACTCACTCGCGGTTACTGTTCATCATCCTTGTCCTCAAGAAACCCGGTCTGAACCGGTTCTGCAATCTAGTCCAGCCGTGAACCGACATTCACGGAATGGGGCTAGAGATTACCTCCCAACCATCCTTCAAAAATTCGATATTTCCTCCGCTGTTTTCTCAGGTTTCCGGCCACCATTAGCCATGATTCCAAGCCTAAAAGCCTCGTCCTCACCGTTAGAAGCTCACCTTCCACCTCAGGCCTTAAAACCGGGCTCAAGTACGTCCTCTAACTGCCAGGAATCTCAGCCCAACATCAAATGCGAGCATCGAGCCTCAAACAACTAATTTCCGATTTGAATGGAAATAGGGCACTCACGGTTTCCCTCAGTTACCACCGCCGTCCTCCGCTGTCGAGCTTTGTCGTGGACACCAACCAACTCTGTGAAATCTCCCCCTAAAATTTCCTTCACATCCCAACCTCTTCTGATCAATTCTAAGGGGGGTAAGGCTCATAACTCCTCCCTATCTCTGTTCTTCAAGGGAAACCACCGTCCACAACGGTTATATAGAGTGCACCACCCAGTTCTTTCCTCACTATTTCCTCATATCTCTCACAACAGGGATCACTCACCAAGCTCTCAACTTCCTCTATCACTCACACTCGAACTCAAAGACTCACTCACCCTGAACACTGATCGATTTCCTCACTGTCTCTCTGTTCTTTCATTTGAACAACTAACCGGCCATTTAAAATTGGCTCAAACCGTGTAGAATTAGGCAGAAGCCTCTAGGATAACACCAGGTGTCATTCACCCTGTGGACACAGCCCCAAAATATCCAATTAATTTAGACCATATGTCCTTAACCGGTTTGCACAAATCCCAAAGTGTACAAGGACTAACATGCCCCTAAAAGTTCAAATTACGATTTTACCCTTCTCTTTCCAAACCCATATCTCCACCGTCTGATGTATGATGATGACGTGCTGCCTCTCGTTGTACTCAGGACGTCGAGACCTATCTAACGGTCCTTGGTTTGCGTGAAGAAAACTTATCATGTAAAAAGTCAACAAATTCTTCTTTTTTAACCAAATTACGAAAGTGCCCTCAACCTTCCGAACATCATAATTTCCTCCTCGGATGTCGAAATCGGGCGTGCCACCTGACTACGGACTCGTGACGTCCGAACTACATCACGGCCATTGGTCAAAGTCCTTTTGACCGTCTGAACTAAAGGCCAACATTTTGCCCATCCCAGGGGCAAAATCGTCATTCTGCATCGTCCGTCCAAAAATATCCAACTAATCACCGATTCTCTTCTTTAATCCGTCATTAACACTAATCTGATCCCGACTCCCGGGATGGGTCGTTACAATCTACCCTCCTTAAAAAGAATTTCGTCCCGAAATTTCACATCTCGTACCTTTGTAACTAGCGGAGAGAAGTCCACCTGACCTTACACCTGGGTCTCCTACCCGGTGTCCATCTCCTGCCAATCCAACTGACCCTGACAGTTCCCAACCTCGCACCAGAGTTACAACGTACTCACCTCTACAATAACCAGTCATTCGCTTGGGATCACCCTGATCCGATCCACATGTTCCCTCCAACAACATCCAACTTGTGGGAAGACAACACTCGTCCGTCTAACCACAGCATCCCTTGGCACTCAACTGATCTCCAACACTTTTACTCGAACTGCACGTCCAATGAAACGGTCTGGTTCCAACCACTGTAGAACTAGTATGTATCTTCCACGTACCTTCGTCCAGTACCACCAACTAGAACTACATTGCATACGCAAGGGTAACTCTACGAACTTAAAAGCAACAAAGGTATTTTAGAATACCTCAAACACAGTTCATAGACTACATCCTCACGTACTTCCACCTACACCTTCTGGGAAATCCAACTCAAGGTCTTTCCTAGTCCTGGTCTCCTGGTCGGTAGGAAATCCTAAGGTAACTCAACTACGGATCCAAAGTAGACCCTCATACCAATTCTAGGTCCAACAACCAATACCCAACTCAAACCCTGAACCAAGAGCGATCCAAACCTGATCTACTCACCCTTAAGGGAATCCTACCTACCGACTCACTACTTCGCCTTCACTTCCCACAACTGCTTAGATCACCCCGGATCACGACCACGTGTCCGTACCCAAACCAACTTACCAACCAACTCAGGTGTTCGACACTATGCACTCCTTCTGGGTTCCTCTCCAAGGAACTCACAATCTAGCCGTAGTCCTCCCACGGGGTTTCACAAATCATCCCCATCGTCCTGGTTATCCATACCCGCAAATGCCATTGGTTCACCACAACCTAACCACTTGGGTCGTCACGCCTGACTAAGACCATTCCTTATCGTAACTCTACTCACCAACGTCCACTAGTGACCCATACTAGGGGGAAATCCTTCAATTCCCTAAGGTAGTTTCTTTTACCTCGTCACTCGAGGCCTCCAGCTACTCATAGCCACACAAATCCAAATTCACACCATCTGACCAAGGAATCCCTAGTCCAAAACCATCAACCGGCCTCCTCGGCCCACATGCACTACCAGCTCAATAGACTACGAACGGGCCCCTCAGGCTGACTAGCTTACTCGTAATCGTAGCTCACTGGCTGTCATCCAGGTTTACCACACTGGCATACGGCCGACCCTATGGTCAAACCACTGAGCATCCAATGTCAAACATGCTAACTACTCCGGCCCTAGGCCGAAATACGCCAAATCTCGCACTGCGTATCGAGCGACGATCATTCTAACACGAAAAATCACTACTAACTAACCACAATGAACGTACTATCACTATCGCATCCAGGTTGCTGACAAGCTATTCTGCGTCGGGACATCACATACACAGTAGCATCACACCATCCAAGTCAACGAGCCACGACTCTGGGAACCAATCATCGCGTAAAACACACCAAACTACGCACTGAAACCAATTGTCTGGACCCACCCCTAATCCTTTAGGATTAAGGGCTAAATCCTGATCCCGTCTAACTTACGCATGACATGAAGGCTAAACTGTCGTCCAACCTCCATGTGACACATAAGTCGGACTAGGGATTCTTTTCCCAACCGTCCTAACGTATCCGGACTGCCCAGAGTGCACCGAACTACTGTGGATCGCGGGCGTGATGTCTCCGTCTCTCTCGACCAACAGCCCGTGCCGCAACAACCTGGAGGGTATCGAAAACGCAAAAGACTGTGAGTGGACAAAAATAAAGAATAAGTTCAAAAACAGTGCAATAAAACAATTATATTTATACCCTCCATTTAAAAAGAAATGCATGCATATCAAATTCATGTAAGAAAAACCGAACACAGTTTCCTTTTCTCAATTCCCGGGCCTCAGCCCAAAACCATCGAAAAACATTATTTTCAAAACCATCATCATCAAAACTTAGTGAAATCCAAACACATTTGAAACCACATATCCATCCATCGAACCTGTTGGATCTATCCAAGTCTTTAAACTCCCGAGTCTTTAAACTCAATCCAGACCTCAATATAATCCGAATCTTTAAACTCCCGAGTCTTTAAATTCAACAGGCCTACGGGGGAAATATCAATATCCGAGTCTTTAAACTCCCGAGTATTTATACTCAATCTGGGTCTTTAAACCCAATTCGGGCCCGCCCCCGTTATAATCATATCCGGGTCTTTAAACCTAATAACCAGATCCAGCAAATCCATTCCATGACCACTATCCATATCCGAATCCGAATCCGCAATCTCATCAGGATCCCGGATCAAAACCCAGAACTCATATCCATCTCCATTTCCAAATCCAAGTTCGAAACCATCATTCCGTAACTCGGCATCCGGAATAACCATTCCGAACCCAAACCTGGAATCCACTTTCAAGCCCCAAATCGAATCCAGAATCGTCATCTGGAAATCTGATTCAAAAACCCGAAAACAAGTTTCTCAAACCACTTTTCTGAACTGGGCTTCAAGCTCAAAATTACTTTCCGAAATCCATTTTTTAATCATTGATATTAAATCATATTTCAAATCCCGTCATCAAATCATTTAAACCAGGTTTAAATCACAACATCCGTCAAATCTCGTAAAACGTGAAATTCTGTCATTTCCTCGAAAACCATGTAAAATCGTAAACCACTAAGCTCATAAATCAAATCAGAGAACCACGTATAGAAAACATATAAAAACATATATGTATGCAACAAGAGTTAGAAAACAAAGTCCACTAACAGACCATTCCGACGTCGCCTCGATACGCGCGCACTTACGCCGTTCCCGGCCATTTCGTTATCCTCGGCTTTCCCGAACCTGTCCAAATCCCATACTAAGGTCACTAACTATTTCACAAAGATCATACTAAAGTCCCATAATTTTTCTGGATTTTTAACTAATTTTAACCGAGGCCTAAAACCTTCGAACATCCCGAAACTTATCGAGAAGATATCCGATTGACTCGAAACCAACGCCAAAATGTTCGTTACATCGAATACTTTAAAAGTCATGTTGGAAGATTCCCCAAATTACCCCTCACGCGCCCCCACGCGCGTCTGGAAGTTTCTGCACGTGAAACCCACTCGCGGTTACTGTTCATCATCCCTGTCCTCAAGAAACCCGGTCTGAACCGGTTCTGCAATCTGGTCCAGCCGTGAACCGGCATTCACGGTTTTTTGTAAATTCAATCCGTTTTTCACTCCTAAGTAATCTAAGATGTTTGTCGCTTCATTTCCCATAATTCTATAAAGGTAATTTGTGAAAACTGGGGCTAGAGATTACCTCCCAACCATCCTTCAAAAATTCCATATTTTCTCTGTTGTTTTCTCAGGTTTTCGCCCTCCATTAGCCATGATTCCAAGCCTAAAAGCCTCGTTCGCGCCGTTAGAAGCTCACCTTTCACCTCAGGCCTTAAAACCGGGCTCAAGAACGTCTTCTAACTGCCAGGAATCTCAGCCCAACATCCAATGCGAGCATCGAGCCTCAAACAACTAATTTCCGATTTGAATGGAAACAGGGCACTCGCGGTTTCCCTCAGTTACCACTGCCCTCCTACGCCGTCGAGCCTTGCCGTGGACACCAACCAACTCTGTGCAACCTCCCCTTAAACTTTCCTTCACATCCCAACCTCTTCTGATCAATTCTAAGGGGGGTAAGGCTCATAACTCCTCCCTATCTCTGTTCTTCAAGGGAAACCACCGTCCACGACGGTTATATAGAGTGCACCACCCAATTTTTTCCTCACTATTTCGTCATATCTCTAACAATAGGGATCACTCACCAAGCTCTCAACTTCCTCTAATCACTCACACTCGAACTCAAAGACTCACTCACCCTGAACACTGATCGATTTCCTCACTGTCTCTCTGTTCTCTCATTTGAACAACTAACCGGCCATTTAAAATTGGCTCAAACCGTGTAGAATTAGGTAGAAGCCTCTAGGATAACACCAGGTGACATTCACCCTGTGGACACAGCCCCAAAATATCCAATTAATTTAGCCCGTATGTCCTTAACCGGTTTGCACAAATCCCAAAGTGTACAAGGACTAAAATGCTCCTAAAAGTTCAAATTACGATTTTACCCTTCTCTTTCCAAACCCATATCTCCACCGTCTGATGTCCGATGATGGCGTGTCGCCTGTCGTTGTACTCAAGATGTCGAGACCTATCTAACGGTCCTCGGTTTGCGTGAAAAAAACTTATCGTACAAAAAGTCAACAAATTCCTCTTTTTTAACCAAATTACGAAAGTGCCCTCAACCTTCCGAACATCATAACTTCCTCCTCGGATGTCGGAATCGGCCGTGCCACCTGTCTACAGACTCGTGACGTCCCGAACTACGCCACGGCCATCAGTCAAAGTCGTTTTGACCGTCCGAACTAAAGGTCAACATTTTTCCCATTTCAGGGGCAAAATTGTCATTCTGTACCATCCGTCCAAAATTATCCAACTAATCACCGATTCTCTTCTTTAATCCGTCATTAACACTAATCTAATCCCAACTCCAGGGACGGGTCGTTACAACTTGGCCATACTCCGTTCCTAACACTGCACAAGCTATATATGTGCAATCGCATCCTACCATGCCACGCAACCACTACTCTGGGGCATTCCCTATCAGTCGACCTCCCTCCGGGATTCGACGTACTGAAACACGACATCCCACGCCCAACGAGATCAAGTGTTCCTTTCCCAACCAGCCTCAACTAGGGTCATCGTGCGCCTGGCTGCTCCAAGCAGCACAATCTCCAATCCTTGCACTTTTGTTATGAACGACCCTAACATCATACCTCCACAGATTCCATTTTGCTCCAATCCATGTCCGTCATGACTACTTGATGGTCCCGACTCTCAGGTCGTCATACGATATCTACTGGTCCACTGGATCCTATCTCTAGTACCACTACAGTCCTAAGCCGTTGGATTCACATGCACATTGATCTCACTCAAGATCCAACCTCTCGGAAAGCACGACATCCTATGCCAATCGAACCCTAAACCGTCACACCTCGTGCCAAAAACAATCTAACTAGGATTCGATTCCACTGAATCCTCCTACTCTTACCCTAACTATCAGGTTGATGAAGGGCTTTTACCACTACAGAGACATCACATCCTCGACCTACGTGTCACTCTGAGAGCAACGCCTGCTCTAATACTACTTGTCAGGCCCTGTCTAAAATTCCTCGGGATTAACGCGAGACGTGCCTACTCCCGTCTAACACAAAGTGTCAGACCAGGGATAATTCCAAATCCTCAGCCCCACCGGGGCTTCCGAGAGAGCCAGGATCTGAATGAGGAGTGTAATGTCTCGGTATCTGCTACAGCCCATATCGACGATCAACTTGAAGGGCAATAAAAAACATGAAAACTGTTAGTGGACAAAACTAATAATTTATAAAAACAATTTCATAAAAAGACAATTATCAAAACATTCACAAAACCATTAGGGTCTTGGCCCAAAACCGTAAATCAAGTACATGGAAACTCAGCCCAAAACCAATCCATAGGGACTCAGCCCAAATCCAATTCAAGTGGGTCTCAACCAAAAACCAATTTTCGTGAAACATTGTACAAACACATATATATATATATATAACCCATCCTCGGCATCTCATATGCCCAATCAATAACTCATCTTGGTATATCTAAGTATGCATACTACTCGAGGTCTCACTCGGAGTCTACCCCCAGGATCTACGACTTCTGGGAGGATATGTCCAAAATTTAGGATCTATAACAGCTGGAGGACTGTCCCCGGACCCAGTCCATGACTATAACATATATTACACTCTTGGGCATGTGCTCCCTCTTGAGTCACTCATCCCAGGCAGTGGATCGTGACACTCCAGGATCTACGACGTCTGGAGGAGACCAATCATACATGAGGGTATATACATTTCAGTGAAAACATTCAACTGGGTCTCATACCCGAGTATCTCGACATGATTCCTCGAATCCGATTCAAACCCAATTTCACAGGCCTCAGCCTAAATTCACAATTCAATAAGGTCTCAAACCCGAATTCTCACTTTATAAACCACAACTGGGACTCAAGCCCGATACCGCAAGAACGGGGCCTCGAGCCCGATTTCACAATCAATTGGCGCTCTAGCTCGATATCACAACTAACGGGGCCTCAAGCCCGATACGATAAATAAGCGGGGCCTCAAGCCTAATTTCACACTCAATAGGGCCTTAAGCCCGATACTAGAATCAACTGGGCCTCAAGCCCGAATTAGTAAACCAACGGGGCCCTCGGCCCGATCGTATAACTCAAATGGGCCTCTGGCCCGATTTCTCATTAAATCAAATGGACGTCAAGTCCCATGGTTTCTAAAAAAATGGGTCTCATGCCCGATTTCATGTTTTCAAATCCAAAGCCTTTCCATCAAATCACCACAGAAAACACAGCACGATATGACGACATAAAACTGCAAATCTCGAAATGCATGCAAATACATAAATACTAACTATCACAAACATATGCACTCAAGGAATCACAAAACATGTATTAAAACACTTATAAAAACATTTATGCATGCATAAAGTTAGAAACCAAGGTCCACTCATAGACCGTCCGAGCTGTTGCCGCGATATGCGTGCCATACGCCTCTCCGAGGCCAATCAATGTCTTCGAGGTACCCAAACCCATCCAAATCCTTTGAGAGGGTTACTAACTACTAAATTAACCCCTCATAAAAGCCCCCTAATTTTTCGGGATTTTTAAATATTTTAAAACTCAATCCTAAACCTTCGGACGTCCCGAACTATATTGAAACGATGTCTGATTGACTTGAAACTTGTCCCAAAATGTTCGTTACATTGAACAGATGATTTCGTATGTTGAACACATCCCTAGAAAATTCTTCATGCGCCCCCACTTACCTCCTAAAGGGGCTACGCGTGTGGCTCACGCGCCCTGCACAGTGCACCTTCAACCTTTGGCGGACCGGGTCCGATCGGTCCACCTGTAAATCCGGTTCAAGCCGTGTTCTCCTTCATTTTCGGTCTGTTTCCTTCCATTTCAATTCCTATCTCTATGTTTCTTCATTTCTTACCATTCTATTGCTTCAAGACTAAGAAAAACAGGCTGGAGATTACTTGTTTGATCGAATCCTCACAGCCCTATTTTCACAGCCGTCGTCCAGGGCGTTCCCACCATCCTCAGTCATCATTTTCAATAGCCACATCCTCGTATCAATCCCACAAACGTCATCCACTCATCAAAAACCGTTCAAAACGTATGAAATAATTTAAACTTAAAATGGGTTTATCGGGCTACCTGTTTCCTGGGCCATCGCCGCCGTCCACGACGGTCCTATCATCACCCAGCCACCATCAGCCTCTCCCTTACTCTCTGTTTCACTCTCAGATTGAAACCAAGTGGGGGAAGGGATTGGGGTTGTGGGGTTTTCGGGTTGGTGGGATGATCGAACAAAGGGGGGATGGATATGCATGTATGGGAAATGGTGGGCAATGGATGGGTGACACTTTCACTCATCCATTGGGCCTGTCCCAAATATCTGGGCCTACTTAATGACAAAAGTCCACTTTTGCCTTGTAAAGTGTCACTATGAATAGTACCTTAGAACTTCCGTGAACCATAACTTTCTCGTCGAACATCCGATTTCGACGTGCCATCTATCTACGGACTTGTATCGACCCGATCTACGTCACGGTCGTCAGTCCTCGTCCATCGGACCTCCCAGGTTACAAGTTAACTTTTTGCCCTCGTTTAGGGGTAAAATTATAATTTCGCCCCGAACGTCCGTTAATCCTCAGCTAATCCCCAATTAGCCTCGCTAATCCATCATTAATCTTAATTAATCCTGATAATTTGGGATGGGTCGTCACACTCGTCCCCTTCTTCACTGTTATGGGTAGTTCGTCTTAGAGTATTTTGGGAAGCCATATGTTGCCTCCTGCTCCAATGTGAGTGTTCTGCTATTGACGACTCCCATACCCTCTTTCCAAGCCGCTCATGCACTTATGGCCTTAGACGATGTGGGCTTTTTGCTCTACGGGCGTGACTTTCTTCTCTGGAGTCACATAACGAGGCATCAGACCGTTTCCTTTCCTGGTCGCCTTGGAACGTCCTTTTTCCCTCCACGCAAGGTGGAGTGTCTCTTAGGTGCTTGAGTCATTCTCTCTACCAAGAGTCGTTGCAAAAACACTGATTGCATTTGCACTTGGCTACTCAACCTTTCGACTTACTGAGCCAAGTTTTCGTGAGGAGGTTAGTGGTGGTTCCTCGATGAGATGACATGGTGTCCATCTAGGAAATCTCGAAGATCCACGTTTGCATGGAACTGACTTGATAAGCCTTGAATTAAGCATCATTTTATACCCTTTATATTTATCTTTTATTGTTTAAATACCAAACAATTGGAGAAAATAACATATTTTGTGAGAAATGTGCAGAATTGGATAGATCTCGAAATTAAGAGAATTTAGGCGAAAGAATCACCTCAATCAGAGTTCAGCAAGCTCCTGTTAAACTACATATCATTCTTTCTACGTGGGCTTATCGTCTACCAGAATCCAATTTCGGCGCGCATCCACCGATGACACGAACCTCTACGCCAGTTCTTCAGGGTATTGACCCGCGTTGACTGCCGAAGCCCGTTAGCCCAGTTCGGCCTGCGTCCCTCAAAATGGAGCCCTTATTTCCTTGCACGGCTACTGAAGCCTTTCCAGCCCTTCCTTGCGCCGTTGACCGCCATTTGACTCTAAAGTTCAACTCAAGTTTCGGTGCCCTTCCACCGAATCGTCTCATGTTCAATTTCCAGCCCCTAATCCCTTATATCTTGTGAAAAATTGTCAAATTCAAGTTTGGATTTGTTTCCTTTTTATCTAGGAAACCTTTTTTAATTAGGATTTTTATAACCTTATTCCTTTAGGACTTCAATTTAATTAGTTTAATCTTTTTCCTTTTAGAATTTAAATTGTTAACTCTTATTTATTTGAGGATTATTTTTCTCCTATAAATAGAGAAGCTTAGGCTAATTGTAAAGGGTCACCTATTTTTGTACCAAAACTCTACTTAACCAAATTTCCCTTTTCATCAATTCGAGATTTCCTTAGAAAAATCCAATCACATCATATTCCATCATAAACACCTTCATCCATGACATATAGGGCAATTCTCGACCGTCTCACCAAGGAGTGTCGACCACTTAGCATTCATATGGCAGTTCCCGAAGAGAAAAAGTGCAACACGACCTCTTTACCCTGTGATTGTCTTTTGTTATTGAATGATCATTGTGTTGGATTGATCTTTAATATAATTATGATTTTATATCTCAAATGAATTTCAATAATCTTTCATGTGTTTCAATATCTTTGTTTTTGTTATACTTGTATGTTGTGCTTAATGCTTGATTAGATATAGGGCAGTTCCCGAGTCTAGATCATTGAAAGTGTATAGGGCAGTTCCCGAGCACTTGAAAGTGTATAGGTCAGTTTCCGAGCACGTTCTTGAGATAATATGCTTGTATTTCGTAAAACTAAGGTTATGGAATTTCGTAGGTTTTGGAATTGGGTTGACCATGTAAATAATAAATTAGGTTAGATTGGATTAGATTAGGTTAGTTAATCACGTAAGATAATAGAAACAATCAACTACCTCCTTATTAATTAATCAAACGATAATCATGTTTAGGTACCCTTAATCACCAGTTAAGAACGATCCCTACTTACCAATGCTACAATCTACAAAAAAGGGTTTTAGTTTTCATATGTTTTTATTAAGTGTTGAGTGTGACTTTGTGTTTACTTTAATACTTAGTTTTAGCGTATCATGACTCTGCCTTGATGCTCCTCCCATCAACACCTGCCTGTTTGTTGTAAGGCTGAAGTTTCTTCTCCAAGCGCAGGCACTTGAGTTGTTGGAGAGAGAAATGTTCCGAAATTGAAAGTTGGAATCCGTCACTGCGTCTTTATGGGAGCTTCGATGGACACACGTCGGGGACGATTTGGGCGCTCCTTTGGAGTCTCTATGTGAGCTTCATTCCTCATCTGAGTTGTTGAGATTGAAACACCATCTCCAGCTGATCGAACGGATCGACAAACCCTATCCGTGTTAAGTCGTGAGAATTGAATGGAAAGTTTTTGTTGAATTATGAACAATGTAACGACGCATCCCGAATTCTGTGATTAGATTAGTGACTAATCAATGATTAGTAAGGTTAATTAGTGATTAGTTGAGCAAATCGGACGAACGGTGTAAAATGACTGTTTTACCCCTAGTCGCGGGCAAAATATTGACTTTTAACCAAGGAGGTCCAATGGCTGAGGGCCGAGGACCGTTACGTAGATCGGGACAATACGAATCTGTAGATAGGCGGCACGTCAAAATCGGAAGTTGAACGGGAAAGTTATGAGTCACGGAAGTTCGATTGCATTATGCATGCATTACGAGGCAATGATTAGGTGGCATTATCTGATTGGCCCTTAATCCCAAAAAGTGGATCTAAAATGTGATTGGTGAGATTTGGATTAAAATAATATTAATTTAATTATTTTATAATTCTCACTCCTCTCATCTCTTAATCCTAACCATCCATCTCTACCCTCCCTCTCTCATCCTCATTGTTCATTTCCTCTCATCTGACCCCTTATCATCATCAAAATCAAATATATCTCTCTCCCTCTCTCGACTTCTCTCGAAACCGCCAAGAACACCACCCAATATTCCTCACCCTATCACCTGTGACTGAGACCAAAGAGTGTGTGAGGGACTGAGAGTGACTATTAGACGGAAGGGGACAATCGAGACGGCCTGACCGCCGTGGACAACGGGGGAAAAACAGGAACCCAGGTAACCCGAAACCTAGATTCGACCCAAGCTTAGAAAATGAGATTTTGACGTTGGTTGAAGGCTAAGGTCAATTCTAACTTGTGTGTAGGGTTCATACGACCTTGTGGACATTGGTTTCGAAGGCTTGAGTGGCCTGAGTCGACAGGGAGGCTAGCTAAAATTCTGGGCTTCGGGTTTGGCATCACAGGTAACTATCTCAAATCTTTTTCTAGTTTTTGAGTCCATAGATCATTAGTTTAGGCTTAGACTAGTCGAATGGAACAAACGGCACTGAAAATGGTGGCTGGAGCTAGGAGAACAAGCCGGGTCAAGCCGCGGATCACAGAGACCCGGTTGCAGACTTCGGGCCGACCCAACCAAGTTCAGGGATAACTGATGACTTCATCACGATGACGTCAGCTTGTTAGATCTGACAATGTCAAACTGACATGTCAGAACAGGGACCAATGAGGGCTTGCCAGGTGGCACTGTCAGGTTGTCAGTGCTGACGTCATGCTGACGTCAGCGTTGACTTTTCAATATGGTTGACTTTTGCGTTGACCAGCACGTGTGGGTGCATGTGAATAGTACTTGAGGTGGGCCCAATGGTATTTTAAAGGTTTCGACGATCCGGATCCAATGGCGGTGGTTTCGGGTCGATCAGAGATCGTTAGATTAGTCAAATCTAGGTTTTTTTACCTCTGGATTCGTGTCCGGGACATGCTGACTTTTTCGGGAAAGTTTAGGGTTCTTATTATGGACTTGAATAGGTTAGTAGTAATCGTTGAGTATGATTTGGACAGGTCTGGATGATCCGGAGAGGTCGGATTAGCCGGTGAGGCTTATGACACGCAAACCGAGGCGGTAGCTTAGGATAGTCTGTGAGAGGACCTTGATTTCTAAACTATGATGCATGCATAAATGTTTTATATGATTTATAGATATGATTCTATGATGTTGATTTGGATGATTGTGATTTACATGATTTCACGCATTTCGAGGCGATTTACGTGCTTGCACGTAAATTGAGGTTTACAGTTTGCACTGATTTTCCGTGCTTATAGTTTTAGAAATGATTTCATAAAATGGTTTTGGATTTAAAAAGGTAAACTCGGGTTCAAAACCCATTTGTTTTGGAAACCCTCGGACTCGAAGTCCATTTAGTTACGTTCTCGGGCTAGAGGCCCAATTGGTTCTTGAATCAATTTCGGATTTGGAAATATGGAATTGGGCATGAGACCCCTTTGATTTACGAACTCTCGGACTTGAAGTCCATTTGATTTAACAAGGCATCGGGCCGGAGGCCTAGTTCGTTTACGTATCGGGCTCGAGGCCCAATTGGTTTGCGTATCGGGCTCGAGGCCCAATTCACTTACATATCGGGCACGAGGCCCATTTGGTTTACGAAATCGAGCACGAGACCCATTTAGTTTACGAAATCGAGCACGAGGCCCATTTAGTTTACAAAATCGGGCATGAGGCCCAGTTGGTTTACAATTCGGGCCGGAGGCCCAGTTTGTATGTGGATTCGGGCTTAGGGCCCAATTATGTTTTAAGATTGTGATTTCGGGTCGGGGGCCCATAAATGAATTTATGGTTCATAACGGTTTATGGGGACCGGCATGAACTATTGAAAGGTTTTTATGGTTCATGACGGTTTATGGGGACCGGGCATGAACCCTTGAAAGTTTTTAAGAAGGTTTCTTCATATACCATCCTTTATATATGAATTGTCTCCTCTGGGGAGGGTCGTTGGCCTAGGTGGACCCCGGAGTAGTCATGGAGCATTGACTAAGTGGAGTTGCCCCCGTTGAGTTCCTTACTCTCAGAAAGGTTATGGATTATAACCCCCAGGGAGGGTCATTGATCTACAGACATTGACCTGGATAGACCCTAGGAAGACTTGGGATTTGAGACCCCGGGTAGCACGCACATAGCTCTAGATACTGTGACAAGATTGGTCATATGATATATATATGATGAACATGATTTCTTGGTTTTGCGAAATTGTGTTTTATGTTGATAAATAGATTTGGGCTGAGATCCCACATATGTTTACTATGTTATGGTTTTCTGTAAATGGGTTTGGGCAGGGGCCCGTATGGATTTGGTTATTGAAACATATGTGGTTTGAGAAATGGTTTTACTATGCATACATGCTTTTTAGTGAAGGGCATAAAGGTCTTTTATAAAATGTGTTTTATGAACTATTACTTTTCGTCCACTCACAGTCTTCCTGTTTTCAATGCTCTTCAGGTTGATTTCGGATGCGAACTGTAGCAGAGACCGAGACATCACATACCTATTTCGAATCCTGGCGTACTCTAAAAGCCGGTCGCTAAAGGTTCAAATTTTTCCTGGTCTGACACTCCGTATCAGACGGGATCAGGAGCGTCCCGCGTTAATCCCGGGGGGATTGGGACGGGTCCTGACAAACAACGTTCAAGATTTTCGAACAACGTCGATGAACGACGAGCGAAGTAAGAAGAACAATGAAAAAGTCTGAAGAACGATGAACAACGTTGATGAACGATGAACGATCGTGAGAGCTCCCCTTGAGTATTTCTTAATCGGCTCTCAATGAAAACACCAATTGTTAAAGCAGAATTCGTCCCTTACACTCAAAAATCTCCTAGATCCTTGCAAATAGCAAATAGTAAACTATCGTTCGTTCAAGATCGAGACCCCGAGGGTTATTCGACCAAAAATGCTCCAATGCTTAAATCAGCTTGAAAAAAGAAATCTCAAGAGTTTAAGTAGCGTTGAATCGAATTACTTTAGAAATTAAATGAGCTCCGCTATTTATAGGGAAGCCTTGAGAGTCTCTGAGCGTTCTAATTAGTCGATTGAATTTGTAATTAAATAATATATTTAAATATTATTTAATAATCATAATAATTGATCATTATGATAATAATGATAATTAATATTAATAATAATTATGATAATTAACATTAATAGTAATTATGATAATTATGATAATTAATATTAATACCTTATTATTATGAATATCAATTAATTCTCAGAGAATATCAATAGGATCGAGGTATTAACCCGTTTTAATAATGTACTTGACTGAAAATACATTATTTACTGTGCGGGTGTATGTAAGTCATTAATATCATTATTAGGGGTAATTTGGGCATTCTGAGAATTATGAGTCACGTGGCAGCTCTACAATTTTCAGGCGATTTTGGATTCCACAATTGTCAAATGGATAGAAAGTATAACGAAAGTAGTTATGTATTAATGGCCATATAGCTTGGGTAGCTATATGAAACTTTTGACCGTTTGAATACAAATTTGTAACAAGCCTTATAATTTGGGAGTTTATATATAGTCTGTTCTTTAATTAAATTATTTATATTGTATTAAATAGTTAAATTTCTTATGACAATAATTAAATCATAAAAGGTTTACTTCTCAATGCTTCAAGGCTTACGCTTCGTTTTACCATATAAAAAACGTTTCGTATCTACTCTTAGCTCGTCTTTGAAAACATAAGTGTATTTACATATAAATATGTATTTAAATTAAAAAAATAAATGCTAAGAAAATGCCCCCTCTAATGTAATATCAAATTAGAAATTAAAGTGAAAATTAGTTGAGAAAAAAGGAAAAAGCAAGTTCGATACCTGGGATTGGAACCTTTTCATTTTCACTTATCAAATTACCTGGTATATATTATGTTTTATGCAAAAGTAATATTAGGGAATTTACCATGTAGAATGTCCTTATTAAATGTGATCAATCTAAGCCATGCATACTTATTATTAATGGGAATGAAATCCATCATAATTTTACTTCGTTTATTTGCAATTAAATAATCATTACTCACTCAAAATAAGTAATTTCATTACCCATTTTGGAATAATCTCATTAACTAGAGGTCAGGTGTCAATGATTTTCATTACCCCCATTCCATTATTTTAATTTACTAAGATAACCTACAATTCTACGATAATTCCAAATACCTCAACCCAGTATAAAAAAACAAAAAACTAAGAACGTTATTTATAAGTATTAATTACAATAATTCTAAGTAGTAATGATGTACTCATAATAAATCATCATTTTCCTTTTCCAAGCCAACTTCTTCAACAACTAAAAGCATGATTTACAATATTTATCATTGAATTAAATACTACTTGCAAAAAAAAAAAAACCAAGCGGGCATATTTCTCATATTTTATTGGTGAATAATCACAATAAGATATGACAATTTGGATTTTGTTATTAATTGGGTGTGTAAGACTCAATCTTGATCTTAATTAGTAAATAATATTGTTATCTGACGAATTTTATTGTTACACGACGATTTTGAATTCGTCGGGTAAAACTTTTTTTCATTATTATTGATAACAATGAAATTAAATATCATTACTATTCTAATTTTATATAGTTAATAAACAACTTAATAGATAATTATCTACCTCTCTAATTACCTATTTATATAATTATCTACTTCTTTCCTTATTCACTATTTTTATTTCTAATAAGAAATAATTATACTTCTCTGATTACCTATTTATATGATATTGCATATGTCTGTTTTACCGACTATATATTCTAGTAAGTAAACGTGACTCTAACATCAGCGTCTCTAAAATAACCGTGCTCTTAAATATTAGGCAATTAACTTTAAGCGAAATACCTAAAGCCTGAAGGCAGAAAATCCAAAAGGGACCTCATCAGCTGCTTAATTACGATTCCAATTAAGTTCTTCTTTTTAGGAAAATATTCAATTATCAGCGAACAGAGTTTGTGGCTTTGTTGCATGAAAGGTCGGAAAAGCATGCAAAGATAAGATATTTAATGTTCATATACTATATATATATATATATATCTGTACGTCGACTTCGGTCCAAATGCTTATATTTAATTTAAAGTCACGTTTCACTTTTTACTTTTAGTAAGTAGTAAATCGGATTGGATTAAATTGCACAAATTATAATTTACTTCATTTTTTGTAACATGTTAATATACTATATTTCCAGTTCACTCAAATTATAACATTTGTGTATTTAAAAAGTCATTTATTATTATAATATAATAATATTTCTTTTTATAAATTATACCAAAACTTTTTTTACGGCGAAATTGATATTTAATACGAATATGATATAATCCTCTCTTTTAATATCATTGCATAAAAAAAATAAATTATTATATAAATATTTTATTTATCTACTTTTCATGATTCTTAATATTTGGACTGGGTTAAATTTGGCTTATTAATTATGCATAAAATATACAAATTACATGTAGGTTTTTTCCTCACAATTAGGCAGTTAGCTAACCCGGTAGTAAATTCCATAAGACTTGAGCATTCATGTTTACCTTTTTAAAATAACTAGATTCATGCACCCATATATAGAAGTGGGCACGGTGCATTTTAATTGATACAGATATTGATAATATTCAAATTCAATACGGTTTGAATTTTTTAAAATTAGAAATGAAATCGTTTCGATCTAAACCGTTACTAACTGTTCGGTTTGAATCGATGCGATTTGAAACTATTTAAATTTTTTTTTTTTTTAAAGTAAGGATACAAACAATAAGAACAGTTAAAAATGCTAGAACCAAATACCTAATATGAGATTGAAAATATTACGTATTTAGCTTTGATATTTTGATTAATAGTATGAACACTTAAAAACACATCAAGGATACAAAAACAGTAAGGATACAAAATATCTTCCAGTGACAAATAGCAATAACACCATAATTGTTAATCACATAGACTCTCTTTTTTCTTGTTCTTTTTTTCACTATTGTAGTTTGGTTCATCTTACATATTTTGTCTCCTTTTATTTTCATTATTTTTACTTTGTATTAATAATATATTTAAAAATTAATATAGTTTGTTTTGAATTTAACGGATTTTCAAAATGAAAATCCAAATCCAAACTGTTACTAATAGAGCGGTTTGGATTCTCAAACCGTTTGATTTTTATCCTGTCAAACCTAAACTGTTGGATAAATAAAAGTTTGAAGCGAATCAGTTAATGTTTCTAACTACACACTCCTCCACTAAAATGTTTCTTTTTTACAAAAAATTTAACCTAAACATTAAATTTCACTATTATATCTTTATTTATTAAATGCAAAGGTTATTAATTGATAAGTATTTTTGTTAGAAAAATGATCTCACTTGGCTTTATAATAAATGAAGTATTTTATTTTTTATATAATGATATGGGAGAGAGGAGAATATTCTTAATAGTTAGTAATAGAATGAAAATTAATTTCCCTTACTTAAAATCCGCATGTAAACATATCTAAAAATTGTGTATTCAATTAATATACCGTAAAGGCTAAAACACCTCATCACTTTCCCATCGATATCTTCTTCCTGCGCTTTCCTTCCTTTCTTCTCCCGTAATAGTTATCTTGATTCATGTAATTTGAGTACATCCTTCACCCTCTTTATTTTATATGGAGATCCATTTGGAGCACGTACTGTTTTTTTGTTGTTGAACTTTCCTAATTAACATATTTGAATCCTCATCCTTCTTTAAGCCACAGTTTAAAATTGCTTATATATATGATTTTTTTAGTGTTCTTTCTTTCTTTCTTAATTATTAGTCTCCATTTTTTAGATTACATTCTATGATGAAAGTTTTAAAAGCAATATGTGCACCCAGTTTAAAGTGGACGTGCAGCCTCCTTCTATCATTCATCATGTAAATTACCATTTATAATTCTCATAATCATAGCATTTGACTTCTACAAAAAGAAAAATTAAAAAATTAAAAATTTCTTTATTATCTATATTCTCAAATAAATCCATGATTCACCATAAAAATGTTAATTTTTTTTAAAAAAAATTATCAATTATTTTATATATTTGATTATCAAATAATTTTTAATTTGATTGATTTTTCATGTAAATTATCTTGATTTTTTTTTAAAAAAAACTAATATTTCTGATTATTACATTTAAATAAATAAGATTACATAATCAATCATTTAATACTACCGGTACTACATACTTTCCTTTTTTTTTTTGCATCTCAGTATATGTGGTATCTGATGTGACATTCTATCTCATTGTTTTTTCTTTTTCAAACTATGTCATCATTTTAATTACACATCTTAAAATAAAAATAAAAATCAAATCAAATATTAAAAAAATTGAATTAAAATACAAAATGAACAAAATATTAACAAGACCAATTTTCTCCTTCCAAAAAAAAAACTTAAACCTTAAGAATCTAATAGCATCAAATGGTTTTTTTTCTTCAAAAAATCATAAACCTAAAGAATATATTAAATAATTTCATAGCATCAAATCGTCTTAGAGTTTAATTTTTTTTTTTTGAAAGGTGACAATTGGTTTTATTGATATTTTGTTCATTTTATATTTTAATTTTATTTTTTAATATTTAATTTTAATTTTAGGTAATTAAAATGATGACATGATTTGAAAAAAATAAAATAACGACATAAAACGCCACGCTATATATGTTGTGATCCAAAAAAAACGGAAAAATAGATGGTCATTACATCCATTAATCCAACTCAACTTATACAATCTTAATTTTATAAGTTTGCAAGTAGGTGACAAAATTGACTATGCAGTATATAAAAATGGAAGCAATAATGATGTCACCAAGAAAGTGATCAGAGAATCAAATTAAGTTGTTGTGTCCATGTAGCAGGTTCTTTTTTTTAATCAGATATTTCACGTTTGTGTGAAGTATTTATTGGTCTGTTAGGATGTGAATAAACAAATAGCTGTGAGTTTAGAAAAGATTGCAAATTAAACGGAATGACCTAGCAAGCTTCTACCTCTACTAATTTAGTGGAATCTATAACATGTTTCAAGTCCGCAACGGTCAAGAATCCACAGACCCCACCGTACCAGAAACAAGCAGACCCCCCCTGGACCCTGGGGTCCCACTTTGCACCGAACTCCGGAATAATCGCTTCATTCAGCTGGGTCCCGTTCAGAGTGTGATATTATATATTAGAATAGTACTTACTTACATTATATAGCTACATGTTAATAGTACTCATTTATCTAATTATTCATATATTACAATCGAATTCATTAAAATTTTAAATTTTCAAAACTATTTGTATACCTACGTATACCGAATTCAACAACCTTCTTAGAATGAGGCCCTGTTTTCTATTGTTGTTTTCTTCTTAAAAATTTGCTTTGTTTGAAAGTGAGCTAGGCAATGTAAAAGTGTTTGTTAAAAATAACAAAATCTATATTTTTTTTAAGCAATTAACTTTGATAACAATTTTTAAAAACTGCATATAAAATTCGTTTGAAATATGATTTTTCAAAAAGTTAATAATTTTTTATTATTATATCCAGATTAATTTCTACAATAAGCTGTCGTTTATTCACCATTGTAACTACTATCAGTACTTCTTACACACTTGTCTCCACCTCTTCCAGCTGAAACTCCACTTCATCCTCAACTACCTCTACTACCGTCACCACTGCCGCGACTGCTGTTTCCGACTACCTTCACTACCACACCCAATTCTATCTCCACCACAACCTCATACACCCCTCCCTCTACCACCGCCACCACCACCACCACATCTTCTAACTCTACCTCCACCTTCATCACCACAACCTCCATCATCTCATCCACATCCAGCTCATTTGCCTATACTTCCACCAGCACAACCACCACGACCTCCTCATACACTCATATATCCACTTTACCACCACCATAACTACCCCTTACGCTTTTCTATATCATATCCATTTTAGTCCTTATCCATGTTTGCCACAATTTTATACTAAAACTTACCAAGCACTTTGCAGTTACTTTTTATACTCATAGTATTTTCAAAGATAAATATTACCAAACGTTTAACTATTTTAATATACAGCCGAGTGTTCTGAAAGCACGATAGAAATAACTTTAAAAAAATACAACAATACCAAACTAGTCATGTAATTCAATTAATATGTACCAAGTACATATTAAATATAAATATGATTTTTCTTTAATTCATCAACAACATATATACCAAGTACTTGCCCTAATATTCAAATAATAAAAATAAAAAATAAAGGAAACGTTGAGCACAAATGAATGTTAGATGAGAAGTAGCTTTAGCTAGTGATGATCAAAATATTATCTTGTTGAAATATATAAATATCAGATTTTTTAAAAGTGACAATATCTAAACTAGATATCTCTATTGTAAATTAAATCATTTAAAAAATAAATCATTTAATAATTAGGGATACAATAGTAAAATTCAATGGGTGATTGAGTTTTTTTAAGTGATTTTTGTGACGACCCATATAGAATTACCGGGATTAATTACGAATTAAAGATGGATTAGCAAGACTAATTGGGGATTAGACGAGAATTAACGGACGAGCAGGGCGCAATGACGATTTTGCCCATGGAATGGGCGAATCGTTGACTTTTTGTTCATGCGGTCAAATGGAGTTTGGCCAATAACTGTGACGTAGTTCAGGACGTCACGAGTTCATAGACAGGTGGCACGTTTGATTCCGACATTCGAGGAAGAAGTTATGACTTTCGGAAGTTCGGGGGCATTTTGGTAATTTAGTTAAATAGGAGCAAATAGTTGACTTTTGACCCGAGAGGTCCAATGGCGGAGGTTTGAGGACCGTTATGTAGATCGGGACGATACAAATTCGTAGACAGGCGGCACGTCGAATTCGGACGTTCGACGGAGAAGTTACAATTCACGGAAGTTCGAGGGAACTATTGCACGTTTTACGAGACGATGGACTTTTGGACTTAAGCGGGGCCCAGATATTTTGGGGTAGACCCAATGGATGAATGACACTTGTCATCCATTCATTGCCCACCCAAATTGGTTCATGCATATCAGCTCACCTTCTTTGTTTCTTTCATTCAAACCGATCGACAATCCAACCCAATCCAACCCAACCCCAAGCCATTCCCCATTTGATCTTTTGAGAAGCCCAAAGAGTGAGATGAGGGCAGTGATGATGGCGGCCGGCCAAGGTAATGCCGTCGTGAACAGCGGAGGAAAACTCGACCCCAAAGGTATCGATTTTGTCCAAAGTCCATTTTTTTTGGGTTCAATTATTATGGATGCTTTTAATTGATTGTATTGAGCTTATGGGATTATTAGGAAGGTATTAGAATGTTTTTTAGGAAGGTTAGGGGCTCTGGAAGCCGTGGGAGGAAAATGGAAAGTTAGGCCGTGAGGTTCAAATTGAACCATAGGATTTTAGTTGTTTTCTCTTACGTTTGATGATTGGAAATGGTAGGAAATCATGAATTAGGAAGTTTGGAATCGAAAGGGGAAGAAACAGACTGAAAAATGGGAGGAAAAATGGTTGGACCGGTCACGCCGGTCCAAGTTGCATATGAACCGGACTGGCCGGTTCGAACCGACCGTCAAGAGGAGGAAGATACCCTGTGCATGGGCGCGTGAGGCCCACGTGCAGGCCCTTCTTGGGGCGCGTGCGGGCACGTGAGCCCTCTTTTAGGGAAAGTTCCAACACGTGAAATCATCTATTCGATGTAATGAACATTTTGGGACTGGTTTTGTGTCAATCGAATATCATTTCGATATAGTTCGGGACGTCCGAAGGTTTAGGTTCGTGTTTAAAAATAGTTAAAAATCCCGAAAAATTAGGGGGGCTTTAGTGAGAGGTTATTTAAGTAGTTAATAACCTTCTATTACGATTTGGACATGTTCGGGAATTTTGGAGGTGACGATTGGCCCGGGAGACGTTTATGGCACGCATATCAAGGTGCGGCTTCGGAAGGTCTATGAGTGGACTTGTTTTATGAACTTAATGTATGCATAAATGTTTTATAATTATTTTAGAATATGTTTTGTGATGCCATGAGTGCATTTGTTTGTGGTAGCCTAGGATTTACGTATTTGCACGTATTTCAAGATTTCTGATTTTATACGATGCTTATTGTAACGACCCATCCCGGAAGTCCGGATTAGTGAAGTGATTAGTGAAAGATTAGTGAAATGATTAGTGACAAATTAGTTAGATTAATCGGTGGTTAGTTGGTTACTTTTGGACCTTTGGCGTAGCATGACGATTTTGCCCCTAGAATGGGCAAAAAGTTTACTTTTAGTTCGGGCGGTCAATTGGGCATTGACCGATGACCGTGACGTAGTTTGGGACGTCACGAGTCCATAGACAGGTGGCACGCCTGATTCCGACATCTGAGGAAGAAGTGATGATGTTCGGAAGATTGAGGGCTCTTTCGTAATTTGGTTAAAAGATGGGAAAACGTTGACGTTTTGTATGACAAAGTGGTTACACGTAAACTGAGGACCGTTTGGTAGATCTCGTCGTCCTGAGTACAACAACAGGCAGCATGCCTTCATCGGATGTAGGACGAGTGAGATACGAGTCTAGAACGATGAAGGGTAAAATCGTAAATTGGACTCACAAGGGTATTTTGGTCTTATTGCACATTGGGAATGGGGCCAATCTGATGAGGACAAGTGTACAGAGCTGGTTGGATATTTTTGAGTTTGGGACCACAGGATTTGGACACGTGGTCTGTGTCTAGTGGGTCTAGTCACTTGCACGGTGCAAAATTAAACTTGGCTGTGTTAATTGAGTCGTGCAATTGAGAGAAAAACAGAGACTGAGATTGAGAGGAGAGATCGATCGATTGCAGGGAGTGTGTGTTCTGGTGATCGAGTGAGTGTGAGCAGAGAGAAGCTAGTGAGTGAGTCTTGAGTGAGAATTGTGTGAGGAAAGACTGTGTGTAACGACCCGTTCCAAATATCGGGATTTAATATTATTTAATTGTGATTTACTAATCTGGGATTAGTTGGGTGATTTCGGACGAATTGTACAAGATGACCGTTTTGCCCCTGGGCGTGGGCAAAACGTTGACTTTTATTTCGGATGGTCAAATGGACTTTGACTGATAACCGTGACGTAGTTCGGGACGTCACGAATTCATAGACAGGTGGCACGTTCGATTCCGACGTTCGTGGTGGAAGTTATGATGTACGGAAGTGCAAGGGCATTTTTTGTAATTTGGCATATTTTGGGCCAAATGTTGACTTTTTGACCGGGATGTCCGATGGCCGAGGGCCAAGGACCATTACGTAGGTTTCGTCGATACGAATCCAATGACAGGCGGCATGCCGAAATCGGAGATTCGACGACGAAGTTATGGTCTAGGAAACGAATTAACGAACCGAGGCTCCGATTAAAATAATAATATAATAATAAACAGTACCCGGTGACTGACACACTTGGATGAGTGACAAGTGTCACTCATCCCTTAATTTGGGGCTTAAGACCAGGATCCATGTTTTGGGGGAACATTATGATTATGTTTTATTAATTAATTAACTTAATTATTGTTTAATTTCCATTAAACCTCTTCTGTTTTCTTAATCGTGTGCGATCAACAATGCCATTTTCTTCCCACCTTCATTCCTCTTCCAATTCTGAAACTGAGAGTGCGAAATTGAGAGAATATTGGGTTTGTTTTGAATCGGGAAAACACGGGGGATTGATCGGGTGAGGGAGACAGAGAAATCGAAAATTTGGTTTATGGGAGGGAAATTCGAAATGGAAGATTTGAGCCGTGAGGATCGAAATTGATGATTCAATTCGACTTCTGGGATCAAAACGATCAGCTTTGCAGCAAGAACGAGGGGAAACCGTGTCGGATTGAGGGAGAACGGAGCTTCCATGGCAGCTCAAAGTCGAGCTTGTGTTCAGTGGGTTTGAGGTAAGTAATTCTCAAATTGACCTTGTAGAAATGTCCCTAACACTCTCATGATGCTAACTGAATGAATTAATTTGGAAAACAGGGACGATATCGTGAAACCCGAATTGAAAACCCGTCGAGGATCGATCGAGAGTCGTGAGGATTTAGACCATGATTTGTGTAATTCGATTTACAGAACTTAAATGGTGATTGATTACAAGGGATCAGTTGAAAGAACGGATTGATTTGATGTTGAATTGGGTGTGATTGAACCGGGTCCTATCGCGGGTTTTTCAACCCGTTTACCAGAGAAACGGGCGAGGATGGTGACTGTAGCAGTCACGGTAGCAGGCGCGTGGCTTTCACGCGCAGCCACTCACGGCGGCGCGTGACGGCGCGTGGGCACGAATCTCGAGGTGAGGTCAACATGACTTCTGTCCTATTTAATGTAACGAACATTTTGGGATTGGTTTCGTGTCGATCGGATCCCGTTTCGATATTGTTCGGGATGTCCGAAGGTTTTAAATCCAGTTTAAAAATACATAAAAATTCGGGAAAATTACGGGACTTGAATAGGATGTTAATGATGAGGTTAGTAATCCTCTAATGTGATTTGAACAGGATTGGGAGTCCCGGTGATAGTGGTGTGGCCCGGGAAGGCCTATGGCACGCGTATCGAGGCGCTCGGTTAAACGGTCTGTGAGTGGACATTGGTTTTATAAATTCGATGCATGCATAACTGTTTCATGATTGTTATAATTATGATTAAATGATTTACTTTGGATATCGGTGAATTTAAATGATTTCACGCATTTCGAGGTGATTTACGTATTTGCACGTAAATCGAGGTTTTCTGGATTTGCACCGATTTCCATAAATGTGGTTGGATACGATTTTATGAAACGGTTACGGACTTGATAAAGTAAAATCGGGCCAGGGTCCCAGTTAACTTGTTAATCGGGCCAGGGGCCCAGTTGAATTATGAATCGGGCCAGGGGCCCAGTTAACTTATGAATCGGGCCAGGGGCCCAGTTAACTTGTGAATTCGGGCCGAGGGCCCAGTGGACTATTGAATTCAGGCCAGGGGCCAGTTAACTTATGAAATCGGGCCAGGGGCCCAGTTGATTTATACCTGTGATTCGGGTCTGGGACCCTAAAATGGAATCGAATAAATGATCTTGGATTTAAATCAACTATTTGGACTTATAATGGTTTTGATGATATTGAAATTATGGTTATGGCACGTTTCACAGTATTTGGGCTTGAGACCCGTCTGATGAAACTTAAAGATTGGTTTGGATTTTATCTATGTATATATATATATATGCTTTGCATTTGGATATCAATAAAATGTATTTGGTACTGCACTGTATAGATCCTTCCATATTATATTGTCTCCTCCGGATGAGGTACCCCGGAGAGGTCACGGACGTCTAGTACGTCCAGCGTCTATGACGCTAAGCATCGGGGATGCTGTACCCGAACGGGGTTCGGGGATTGAACTCGGAAATTGAGACCCGAGTGGCACGCGTAGCCTTGTGATTGTGACCTTATTGACGTCAGGGACGTCAGACATCAGGGATGTCGGATTGGAGTGTATGGTGCAGTGGCTAAAATTATGTTTATGGTTCATATTATATGATATATGATTTTAAATGATGGTGCATGCATATGCTTTTAATGGGGGGCATAAATGTCTTATAAATGTTTTAAACAGACTCGTTTATTTTCGTCCACTCACAGCTTTTGTTTTTAATGCCCTTCAGGTTGATTCCGGATGCGACTGCAGCAGAGACTGGGACATCATACACCTCCTCCATCGATCCTTACGCACTCTGGAAGCCCGGTTGGGCAATGGCAACAGGTTATCCCTTGTCTGACACCTCTTGTCTGACGGGAGCATGACACATTCCATGGTAATCCCGGGGGGATTGGGATGGGTCGTGTCACTGTGTGTGTGAGGTGTGATTTCTCAGGAAAACAGAGAGGTGTCGAGGGTGTGGTGCAACCATAAGTGATCAATTTGATCCAATCAGAGTCGAGGGAAGGCAAGGATGGCTGGGGACAACTCTGTGAACCCAGAGGAGTGCGGCGGAGGTTGGAACGACGGTAAGATTCAATGTCCTCTGTTTTTCAGTTTTCTTTCAAAGTTAAAGTCATGGAGTTTGAGGCTGAATCGAAGTGTTCTATGAGTTCTAATAGGCTTAGGAGGTCCTAAGGAACCTTTAGAACTTGAAGCCGTGATGGGAGGAGAAACTGGTGGCCGGGAACAGAAACAGAGTTTTTGGGTGGTTTCAAGTTCGAGTTTGGGAGATGGGTTTGAGGCAGTAATGTCGTGTTTTGAGTAGGGGAATAGGTTTCTAGGAAGGGGACGAAGCTTCTGGGTTGGTAAGGAACGAAAATGGACGGGAGACAGTGGAGAACCGGTCACGCCGGTTCAGACCGGTCGAGTGGTCGAGGAAGATGATGAACAGTGGGTACTGTGCAGGCGCGTGAAGCCTACGCGCAACCCCTTTGGGAGGCACGTGAGGGTGCGTGGGGACTGTTCAGGGGAAGTGACCAACATGTTTTTTAGTCTAATTGTTGTAACGAACCTTTTGGGACAAGTTTTGAGACGATCGGACATCGTCTCGTGTTAGTTTTACGTGTTCGAAGGTTTAGGGTTCCATTTAATTACGTTTAAAATCCCGAAAAATTGGGGGAAAATAGGATAAGCTTAATTGAAGTGTTAGTGACCCGTTTTGGTGACTCTGGACAGGTTCAGGAAAGCCGAGGATAGTGGAATGGTCATAAACAGTGTAAATGCGCGCGTATCGAGGCGACGTCGGAATGGTCTGTGAGTGGACTTTGTTTTCTAACTCTTAATGCATGAATATATGTTTTTATATGTTTTCTATATGATCTTGATGGTTTACAGTTTTGCACGTTTTTCGAGGTAATTACGGAATTTCACGTTTTACGAGAATTCGATGGATATTGTGATTTGAACCTGGTTTTCATGATTTGATGTTGGGGTTTGAAATATGATTTAATATCAATGTTTTAATATGGATTTCGGAAAAGTGGATTTTGGAAAAGTGTTTTCGGGCTTGAAGCCCAAATCAGGAAGTGGTGTTAAGAAAGAGGATTTCGGGTTTTGGAATCGGATTTCTGGATGACGATTCAGAATTCGGTTTGGAACTTGAAATGGATTTTCGGGTTTGGGTTTGGAATGGTTATTCCTGATGCCGGCTTACGGAATTATGGTTGCGGACTCGGATCTGGAAAAGGAGATGGATATGAGTTCTGGGTTTGGATTCGGGATCCTGATGAGATTGCAGATTCGGATTCGGAAATGGAAAAAGGTTTTCAAATGGTTTGGATTGGATTTACTTGATCTGGTTATTAGGTTTAAAGAACCGGATTATGATATGACGGGGGACGTGTCACGACCCGGCCCATCTAACACAATATTGTCCGCTTTGGGCCCAGCCCTCACGGTTTTATTTTCGGGAGCTCATGGTGCAACTTCCCAGGGGGTCACCCATCATGGAATTGCACCAGTCTCAACTCGCTTAACTTTGGGGTTCCAATCCCCCCCAAAGCCACTAAGCTCCCAAAAGGCCTTGTGTTAGATAGATATGTGCCCACACATATAAGGCACTTCGCCTTTCCCTCCCCGAGCGATGTGGGATCGTTCACCAATCTTACCTTCTAAGCTCACGGGTCTTGCTCACCGATCTTACTTCCAAGACCGGGTCTTACAATCCACCCCCCTTGGGGCCCAACGTCCTCGCTGGTACACTTCCGGTCAGGGTCCGGCTCTGATAGGACGAGCCCGGATTGGGTTTAAAGACCCGAATTTAGTTTAAAGACTCGGATATTATGATTTTTTTTTTGTTAAATCAAATTATATTAAAGGGCAAAAATCCAACACAATGCGCAAGGCACAAAAACAAACAACTCACAAGAGCTCAACACACCTCCCGTAGGAGAACACACCAAACTAAAAGTACCTACGAAATAACAACATTCCAATTCCTAGCAGTACGGATATTGGAAGAATTATGCCTAAAGTTAAGAGTACGAAGCTTACTACGAATCATAGCTAGGATAACATTAAAGACCACATCAGGAGGTTTCTTGGTGTTGCTGAAAATCCGATTATTTCGCTCCTGCCAAATGTGGTAGACAGTCACACCCAAGGCAAGACACTTAGCAACCTGAGCCATCAATTTCCCACGCCAATGCTCAATAGCAGAAAAAACAGAATTCGGCCACTGAGAAAGAAGACCAACCAGACTCTGCAATCGCCAAAATTCTCTTCCAAATACAAGAATTATAAGGACAATTAAAAAACAAATGTTCATGCGACTCCCCTTCCCTGTCACAAAGGACACACGTAAGGTCACTTTGATTAGAGAAGCTACCAACATGGTCCAAAGTAGCAAGGTGGGTTTGGATAGCCAGCCAAAGAACAAAGCAAGTACGAGGAATTGCGCCAGAGAACCAAACCAACTCAGACCAAGAGCAAGCAGGATACTCCCTCCTGATTTTGTTCCAAAGAGAAGCCGAGGAAAATCTAGCGTTTGCAGCTGCGTTCCACTCAAAAGTATCAGTCATATCTGACCTCACCTGGTAGGCCCGACTAGCAAGTTGAATAAGTCTAAAGCTAGGATCAATCGAAAAGGGCCACACCCACTGACCATCAACAAGGACCAAAGAAATACGGGCCTTCAAATGGATACCAGAACTTTGCACAATAGATCCACCAAAAAGATCCAGGAAGGAACCCAGATGACTCCAATTATCGTACCATAAAAAAACATCCTCACCGTTTCCAATTATGATTTCCCCCGTAGGCCTATTGAGTTTAAAGACTCGGTAGTTTAAAGACTCGGATAGATCCAGCAAGTTCGATGAATGGAATTGTGGTATGGTTTTCAATAATGGTTTTCCGAGGTTTTTGTGCTATGCCCGGATGAAATGGTTTTCGATGGTTTTGGGCTGAGGCCCGGGATTTGGAAAAGGAACCTGTGTTTGGTTTTTCTTATGTGACTTGCTTAACCGGAATATTGAATGGTTTTTATGACATGAATTTGATATGCATGAATTGGTTTGAAATGGAGGGTATAACTGTAATTGTTTTATTGAACTGTTTTTAAACTTATTCTTTATTTTTGTCCACTCACAGTCTTTTTGTGTTTTCGATACCCTCCAGGTTGTTGCGGTAGGGGCTGTCAGTTGAGAGAGAAGGAGAAATCACACGCGCGATCCACAGTAGCTCGGCACACTCTGGGAAGTTCGGAAGCTTCGGTACGGTTGGTTCGAGAATCCCTTGTCCAACTTACGTGTCACATGGAGGTTGGACGTCAGTTTAGCCTTCGTGTCATGCGTAAGTTAGACGGGAGCGGGATTTAATTCCAGGGGATTAGGGGTTGGTCCTGACACTTGTACGTGCTAGGTTTTCAATGATGATTTAATGAATTAGTTTTGGATTTGGAAATATGAAATCGGGCACGAGGCTTATTTGATTGACAAACTCTTGGGCTTGGAGTCCATTTGATTTGACGAGAAATCGGACCGAGGATCCATTTGAGATATACGGTCGGACCGAGGGTCCCGTGGATTTATGATCCGGGCTTGAGGCCCATTTGGTTGTAATATCGTGTTGGAGGCCCATTTGACTGTAGTATCGGGCTCGAGGACCTATTAGTTGTGAAATCGGGCTTGATGCCCCGTTGATTTATGATTTCGAGCTTAGGGCCCAATTATTCGTGATATCGGGCGCGAGGCCCAGTTGATTGTGAAATTGGGCTTGAGTCCTAGTTCGGTTTATGAAATGAGAATTCGGGTATGAGACCCTATTGAACTGTGGATTTAGGCCGAGACCTGTGAAATGGATTTGCATCGGATTCGAGGAATCATGTTGAGATGAATCGGGTATGAGACCCAGTTGGAAATATGTTTTGAGAAAGAAATAAAGTATTTGAAATGTATGAAACTCTCCATATGATTATACGGTCTCCTCCAGACGTCGACCTGGAGAGTCACGATCCACGTACCAGAATGGGTATCCCCATACGGATCCCGTTCTAGGAGTGGGAGTTATGATGTGGTCCCGAACCAGATTCTGGAGAGATGTGTGGACTAGATCCGGAAATAGAGCTTAGACTAGATCCAGAGATTGAGCCTCCCAGATGGAGAATTCCTAGGAGAGGACTCAGAGTGAAACCCCGAGTAGTGTGCACACTAGTATAGAGTTGATATCGTGACATATATCGGGGATGTGTTCCCTAGGGGCTGTGTGCCCCGAGTTGGCATCTTCTCGGAAGTGCCGCAGATGGGTTATACGTATATTGATACATTTGAGGTTTGACAGAAAGTGATTTGGGGGCGGAGACCTTGTGTTCCATGTTTTAGAAAGTGATTTGGGGCGGAGACCCCGTATTCGATGTTTTGAGAATGGTTTTGGGCTGAAATCCACGTATGTTGATTTGGACTGAGTTCCCACATGTATGGATTTACGGGTTTTTGTGATTTCGGGTCGGGGACCCAAATGGATTTATGGTTCCTGACGATTTATGGGGACCGGCATGAAGCCTTGAAAGGTTTTTATGGGTCATGACGGTTTATGGGGACCGGGCATGAACCCTTGAAAGGTTTTGAGAATATGTTTGACAAATGGTTTTATGAACGTTTGATAAATGGTTTTTGAATGCATGCATAGGCTTTTGATGAAGGGCATAAATGTCTTTACGTGAAAATGTTTTTAATGATGTTTATTTTGTCCACTCACAGTTTTTATGTTTTAATGTCCTTCAGATTGATCGCGTGTCAGGACCCACCCCGGATTCACCCCAAAACCCGAGGTAAATCCCGCTCCCGTCTGACTCCCCGACACAACACTCAAGTAAAACTCACTCAAACTCAGTCAGACGCAGGAGTAATAAAACAAAATATCCCGAAGTTATCGTTTACAGAGCATAGTACAACATACACAGAAAAGAAAAACCGATAATAATTACACGCACACGGAAAACTTTGAACTATTTCGGGATCCCTTTCGTCACTTCTATGCCTCGGACACTGCCTCGACGTCAAGACCCCGCGCTAGCTCCACAACCTGGAGGGCAAGTTAAAACAGAAAATGTGAGTGGACCATAAGAAAAGAAATGTTCTAAACCCATTTATCAAAAAACCGAGTTAACCCTCCGTTTTGAAAACTACATGCATAACCACCAGTTGTTAACACAGTTATAAATCAATGTTCACAAAACATCACAAAACATCATAAGAAACAGGATCACTATATAAAACTCAAATCATCATTTCCCGATCAAACCTGCTGGACCTATCCGAGTCTTTAAACTCCCGAGTCTTTAAACTCAATCCAGGCCTTAATCATATCCGAGTCTTTAAACTCAAGGCCTACGGGGGAAATATCAATATATCCGAGTCTTTAAACTCCCGAGTCTTTAAACTCAATCCGGGTCTTTAAACCCAATCCGGCCGGTCCCCCGTCACATATATCCGGGTCTTTAAACCCAATATCCAGATCCAGCAAATCCAATCCCAAAATCATTGAAAACCATTTACTAATCCACATCCAAACCCGAATCCGAAATCACTGGTCCGATACCCTTCCGGCATCCAGAACCGTCATTCCGAACCCAAATCCGGAATCCACTTTCCAAATTCCGCTTTCCGAAACTCATGTAATCACCAAATCATATTTCAAAATCCCTTTGTAAGAAATCAAACTAGTTATCCTTTAAAAATCCCAATTCCCTGGCATTTTACTCAGAAATCGACATTTCTCGTAAAACGTGCCAAATATCGTATTTTCTCGAAAAACGTGCAACAATGTAAAACCAACCAAAACATAGAATCATAAGTACAATCATAAAACAATTATAGAAAACAGTTATGCATGCTCGAGTTGAAAGAAGGGGTCCACTCACAGTACCGAGCCCTACTCGCGTCCCGAACGTCCAGCACGTTCCTCGGCTTCCTCGGGAAATCCCGATCCTGTTCACAATCACCAAATTACGTCACTAACACGTTCACGAAAGTTCACCTAAATTCCCTCAAAATTCCCCGAATCCTAAACGTAATAACCCGGGACCCTAAACCTTCACCCTTGTCGAACTAAACCCAAACGACGTCCGATTGGCTCGAAACCAACTCCATTGAACTCACCAGAACTCCTAGACCAAAAACCATGTTGACCGTTTTCCCCATCGCCGCCGCACGCTCCCCCACGCACCGCCCAAAGTGGCTGCGCGTGGCCCTCACGCGCCTGCTACAGTGCACCGTCTTCCTCAGACGAACCCGGTTCGACACAGTCACCTGCAACTCAGACCGGCGTCAGCGGTTCACCGCCGTGCCTGCACTATTTCCTTCCTTTTCTTCACCAACAGCATCGTCCAGACCAACCCTATAAATTCCCCAACTCCGTTCACCTCGACACTGTCCCTAGCCCGTCGACTAAAGCTCGAACCAGACAACCCAAAACCCCTGTTTTCCTTCCCGGCCACCCACGATTTCCCCCTTCACGGTGGCTACACCAACCTCTTCCTAGGACCCTTCTAAGCCTAACCCGACTCACCTTGACCGTCGATTCTTTCCCAAACATCACGACTAGCCGTTTGAACATCACGGCAAAACAGAGCACCAGAGTGCCCACCGTCGTCTGAGCTCCGCCGTGTACCTCCCCGTCACGGCGACCCTCCTAGTCGACGCCTAGGACCCTCCTGAACCTCACACTGACCTCCATTCCTCTCGACTCTAAGCCCAACCTCACGACTTTCACGTTGAACCTCAACGGGAAAACAGAGTATCGAAATGGGGACGAGGAAATTACCTGCCTCCTGTCGCCGCCGCGAGCTCCTCCGGGGCTGGTCGACTCCACACAGCCCTCACGACACCACCGCGATCTCAGTTGCACCGTACACGACCACCGCACCACCACAAGCCCTCAGTCTTCTCTGTTTTTCTCCCAGAATTCCTCCCTGGTTCCCGTGGCTCACATCTCACACACACACACACCCGCTGCACCTCTCAACCACCTCACCAGCTCCCTCTCACACTCTCGTCCCTCACTCACTCACCAGGACTCCTCAATAGCCACGATCACCCTTCCAATTCTCTCAATTTCCTCCCTCTGTTTCTCTCTGTGTGTCGAAGAACAAGAATTCACAGCACGGGTGCACCCCAATTAATTGGGCCGTGAATGCACAGGATTCCACCAGAATCCTCTACACATATGCCACATGTCACAATCCACTCCACACACTCCCACATGGCCCAATCCCAGCCGTCCATTCCTTTCCTCTGTGCACAAATCCCAATGTTCCACAAAGACCAAAATACCCTTCTTTTTAACTCCTTTTTACGGTTTTGCCACTAACTTTCTAGACCCGTAACTCCCACACCGTAAGTCCGATGAATACGTGCCGCCTGTCATCGAACTCAGGATGACAAGAACTATCTAACCATCTTAGGTTAACGTACCAAAACTCGAGTCTACAAAAAGTCAACTTTTCTCCCTAATTTACCCAAATTACGGTTATGCCCTCAACCTTCCGAACATCACAACTTCCTCCTCGGATGTCGGAATCGTGCGTGCCACCTGCCTATGGATTCGTGGCGTCCTAAACTACGTCCTGGTCACTGGTCAAAGTTCATCCGACCACCCGAACTAAAAGTCAACATTTTTGCCCAAACCAGGGGCAAAATCGTCATTCTACACTAATGACCTTATCAGGACCAACTAACCACCGATTAACCTCACTAATCACACCTTAATCAGTCTACTAATCCCGGCTTCCGGGACGGGTTGTTACATCGCGGATGCGGGTTGTAGCAGAGACGAGACATCACACTCCTCTTCTGATCCTGGCGTACTTTGGAAGCCTTGGTGAGGGCTAGAGACGGAATTTTCCCTGGTCTGACATTTCGTGTCAGACGGGATCAAGTGCGTCCCTCATTAATCCCGGAGGATTTGGGACGGGTCCTAACAACTTTTTTTTGTCAAAAATGTTTTTTGAAGTGATTGAGTTTTACAAATTTTATTGATTTTCATAAATGTTTACAAAGTTAATAACGAAATTATATAAAATTACATGACAGAGTTTTACGAAGTCATATTGAGTTTTGCAAAGTCATATTAAGTCATATAATTTGATACATTTTAAAAAAAAAATTATATAATCAAATTATCATTACTTTTTACTAAAAAATCTCCCACTAAATTAAAATAAAATAATATATATTACAAATTTTGTTGGTAATATATAATATTATAGGTACAAAAATATAAAAACTTTTACGGATTGATAGGTTAGGACCGCCAGGAATTATTCGTGTTTTTGAAATTTTTTTTCTTCAAACAATAAATATATTCATGCAGAACTTATATTATTTAATTACTTATAATTCTTATAGAAATTAATATATGATAATAAATACCGGTAAGACATGTGAAAATTATATATTATTGAGTCTACTGAAAAATATAGAAACGGTAAACAATATTTTTTAAGCCTTGTAAAAGTCTATAGAAACTCGAGAGGAAAGGCTAGAGAAATAAAAAATTTGGTAAAACATAATTTACATTAAAATATTTAATAAAAGTCTACTAAACTTTTATCGAGTTATAAAATATTATAATTTAATACAACTCAATTTGTAATGACTTTATAAATCTCTATATAAGTATAGATTGAATACCTAAATTTTTTATAAAATTTTTAAAAGCCTTAATTGAAATAATCCGAACTTTTAAAAATATTTTAATTTATTAAAGTCTCAATTTAATATATTCTATCTAAAAATAAGAGTAAAATTGTGGGCCAAACAAAGAATAAGAAAATCAAATTAATAATGACAAATAAGAGAAATTAAGGAATATATATATATATATCTAAAAAAATATAAAGAGGTGACAATAATTTAAAATATCCAAGATTCGAGGGCTATTGTTTTCAGACCGTTGGAATCTTATGGTTGGAAAATGAGAAATGTGCCCATTGAAAAAGCATAATTAGGTGGGTAGATTGAGTCATTTGGCGAATATTCGGCGGGAGACCTTGCACATGTAAAAGCGTATATGATTCTGAATTCAGAGCGATAAAGCAAATATTTTGCGACCAAATGATTAGATGGTCAGCACGAGCTTCCACTTAGGTCATGAAATTTCAACATCTTCGTCTTCTTAATTAATAACGCAATTCCTCTGTGGACAGGAGATTTTGAATTTAATTTTTATTAAGGATAATATAGATTTTTAATGAATTTAATTTTTATTAAGGGTGACATAGATTTCTAATATGTATATCGTAAGATATTAATTGTCCATAGAGTCGGTCTAAATATTTAAAAGTTCGGGACAAAAATAGAACATGTGTCCTTAATTAATACATCGAATGAACCATTAAAAACTAAAATTTTAATGAATTGATTATTTTATTTTTATAGTATAAGGTCTCGTTAAGATCTTATTTGGGAAAACTTATTATGACAAAACTCCTAAAAAAACAAAATGATCTTATGTCCAAACGTTACATTGAGTTTAAAAAAAAATCAAATTATATATTTCTAATTTGTATATAGATGAAAATGTCTACATTTAAAACTATTAAACTAAAACTTTTATATTTCATACAAGCATTTAGTTTTCAAATAAAAGCTCCACTATTTAAAGAATTTGAACCAATAACAAGCTTACATATCTTTATATTATTTATTTATCTATATGCTTTATTTATTAATTAATTTAGGATATATATATATATAAATATTAACAAATTTGAACTTATTTTGGGCCGTATAATATTTAGAGCCTAGGACTTGTGCTCTGTAGGCCCCCCTTATAGCCGACCCTCATTGCCCATAGTAGCAGTGTTTAAAATTAAAACCTAAAAAAATAATATTTTTATAGAGGAAGTGGACAGTTAGTAGGTTACACCGTTCCTCATTTTTTGTTCTAAAAAAAAAAAGAAAGACGTGTGTGAGCTAATGCATGAGACTAGTATGCTTGAAGGGAAACTATTCGTTGATATATGAAATAATTATATTAAAGAATTAGAAGTGGAAAAGGAAAAAACGAGAGCGAGACATGAATAGTTCCAACTTCCAAGTCAAATAGAGAGATAGTCTGAATCGGAAGGAGTTGCGGGTAAAAGAAGAATGGTGTCATTCTTAATGCACCTCCTCAATTGTGAATTGTAATAATGAATAACACTAGCAAACCTCTAATTGGTCTTCATCTTTGACTCACTTACAATATTCTATAGGAGACTCAATTCTAACACACTTCACTTTATTACCGTGGTTGAATGATAATTGGATAACTTTTCACTTTATTACCATGTTTTAATGATAATTGGATAACTTTTTTCTGGTATATGTATATACAAACCACACAATATTTTAAAACATTCTTAAAATTTATTTGTTTTATTTCTTTTTTTTAATTCTCTATTAATTTGAATTAAACAGATAATGATAATATGTCATTATACGGGTTAACAGGCTAATAAAAAATTTACCAATTTATTAAACATATTACTATGTCATTATATGGGTCAATATGTTGACTCGAAACTCACTCGTTTATTAAACGTGTCATAACGGGTTGACCCAAAATTTTAATCGTGCGGGTTAACCCGGATAATTTGCGTATGGATTTCGAGTCGTGTAAAAAGTTGTCACCTTTATACACCACATACTTACTCTTAGCCTTAAGCATGTCGTCCCGAAATATCGAAATTGTCTCGTCCCGTATCATACGAAATCAAAAAAAAAAAATCGAATGGTAAAATCGAATTAATGATCGGTACATACTGTACTGTACCGGCTCGGTTCAAACCAATACGAGATCGGTTTTGATGGTGGGGAATATTATCCTGTACTGAAACCTAACCGATTTTGAATTTTTTAAATTAATTTAAAAACTAAATTAAATCTTAAAAAATAAAAAAATAAAAACCCTAATAGCCAATGGTACTCAAACTCAACTTCGTCACTCATTGGACATAATATACAGAATAGGAAGAATGAGACAATTTTTGGATAATGAAACAAAATACGGTGTCTTCTTCTCTAGACTTAGTGCTATTCTTTTATCTTTTTACTCTAGCCTTTTCGCTGTTTTGTCTTCAAGATTCTGTATTTTCTTCAATGTACTAAGGCTTCTCTAGACTAAGGCTTCCGTTGTTGATTGAACAAGGATTCTGTATTTTCTCCTAAATAAAATTATTTCAAGCTATATTTTTTTATATTTATTTTCTTGGTAAAAAATATTGGTTACATTCGAATAGTAACATCTCTAAATTCAGCTCAGATGATAACAATTTCAGTTATATTAATTTGAGTTTTATCTAGCTATGACAAGTCTACATGCACTAGTCTAAATTAGTGGACACTTGAAATCTAGTCCAATCTGACGCCCGATATAGACTATATCAGTTAAACTCTGCGTTTTAAATCCTTACACGTTTGAACATATTCTTTCAAGCGACACGTGGATATTGATATTTTGATTAAGAAGGGGCCTTATCTTACAGCAGGGTCAATGTCGTCCATTGAAATCATGGCATGCAGTAGTTCCATGATTTTCTGTCTCTACGATGCTTGAAAATCTCAAGCGTATAGATAGGGATAAAGGTTCGTTTGGTAAATCCACGCCAACCATTCACCGATCACACGCAAGCAATGGCGTCCTTCGACTCCTTAGTCCTTCCACTTAAAGCATGTGTCCAGAAGCAAACTTAATTTGACGCGCGTGCCTCAATCAAAACCTGGCTCAGATAACACCCACCATTCCATCAACTCAGTCTCACAACACCATTATTCTTTCACGTCGCCCTCACACCCTCCCCCTCTCTATATGTTTTTTATTTTCTAATTACGGAAGATTTCAGATTCAATTTTTATACATAATATGATTGATTTCAGGTTTCATTCCCGTAAAGAATACAATTGATATCATCATGTGCGATTTATGTAAACAACATAGTCAATATTATGATCGATTTTCATAAATAACATGATCCATCGATGTCTTATATATAATATTTTACCTCAATATTCTTGTATCATAATTTCGTTATAAATGAATACCATAATTCTGAAGCATATTGCTCAAGGAACAGTACTTGTATTATTTTTTTGTTTTTGTTTGGGTTAATCATTTGTCATTTAGTATTTGATAATTAATTAATTAATGAAAATTTTGTTTCCTTTTGTTTGTATTGAGATTTGATAGGGCCATGCTTGGCGATCGCTTGTGTATCCTTTTCTTTATCGACGTTTTTTACGTGTGGAATGTTGGATCAGAAACCAGAGAAGAAGTGAGAAGATAGAAAGAGAAAGAGATTGAGGAAGAAGAAGTATTTACTAATTGATCAATGTAATTGAATTACAGTAGTCGTACATTGGATTGTTTTTATATCTAGTAAAGACTTGTAACTAGCATAACAAACTACAACGAACAGACTATAACTGATTCTAACAAACCAACTAATTGTTATGACGTGTCATGCTGAGTCATTACAATCTTAACATGCCCCCTCAATCTGAAGGGACATCAGATTGGAAGTGTGGATTAGAAATGACCGTTTATCAAGAGCTTTGGTGAAAATGTCAGCTGTTTGAGCACAAGAAGTCACATGCTGAACATTGAGATCCCCATGAATGACTCTCTCATGAATGAAGTGATAATCAACTTCAATGTGTCTAGCTCTGGAGTGAAAAACTGGATTGGCAGACAGACTCTCAGCTGAAGTACTGTCACATAACAGCAAAGGAGGTTTGAGGAGGGGAATATGAAGTGCACACAGGAGTTGACGGATCCAGGCCAATTCAGCTGAAGTAATAGCAAGTGCTCGATATTCAGCTTCAGTACTGGACTAGGAGACTGTATTCTGCTTCTTAGAGGACCATGAGATAGGATTTGAACCAAGAAAAACAGCCATTCCAGTGGTGGATCTTCGATCATTAGGATCCCCAGCCCAATCAACATCAGTATAGGCAGTTAAGTCAAGGGAACTACTAGTGTATTGAATTCCATGATGTTGAGAACCACGAAGGTACCTTAAAATCCGTTTGACAACCATGAAATGTGAGTCACACGGTGAATGCATGAATTGACAGACTTGGTTGACAGCAAAGGCAATGTCAGGCCGTGTAAAGGTGAGATATTGCAAGGCTCCCACGATGCTTCTGTAATTGGCAGGATTTGAGTAAGGAGAACCATCATTGTACCTGAGTCTTGAACCAGGAATGCTAGGAGTGTCAACAGCATTACTATCCATCATACAAGTCTTGTTTAGCAGATCCTGAATATACTTGGTTTGAGAGAGAGTTAGACCAGAGCTGGTTCTAATGATCTGAATTCCCAAGAAGTAATGAAGAGTGCCCAAATCTGTCATGTCAAATTCATGAGTAAGAGCTGAAATAACCTCCTGAATCTCAGATGATGAACTCCTTGTCAGAATTATGTCATCAACGTACAGAAGAAGTACTACAATCCCAAGGGAAGTTTTTTTGACAAAAAGTGAGGCATCTGACCAGGTGGACTGAAAACCAAGGCCATGAAGAAAACTGGTAAACCGCTCATTCCAGGCTCTAGGAGCCTGCTTCAAACCATACAGAGATTTGTGCAAGTGACAGACATAATCAGGGTGACAAGGATCTTCAAAACCAGGAGGTTGAGCCATGAACACCTCTTCCTTGAGTTCACCATGTAAGAAGGCGTTTTTGACATCAAGTTGCTTGAGAGGCCAATCAAAGTGAGTTGCTAGTGCTAAAACTAGTCTGACTGTAGTAGGTTTCACCACAGGACTGAAGGTCTGTCCATAATCCAGTCCAGGTTCCTAGCTGAACCCTTTGGCCACGAGTTGTTCCTTGTACCGTGCAATAGAGCCATCTGAATGTTTCATGATTATGTAAACCCATCTACAACCTACCGAGTTTTTATTGGAAGGAAGAGGAACAAGGGACCAGGTGTCCTGGGAATAGAGAGCATCGATTTCCTCTTGCATAGCAGACTGCTAGAGAGGAGAAGAGGAAGCAGTTTTGTAGGTTGTTGGTTCAGTGGTGGACAGATCAGCATTGGGAGTGAGTACAGAATGAAGGGCCTTTTTTTTTTTTGAAAATTCCATTCTTAGACCGAGTTTGCATAGGATGCATGTTAACTCCTATAATGGGAAGAACTGTAACGACCCGTCCCGGAATTCGGGATTAGATTACTAACTAATCACGATTAGCGGGGTTAATCGGTGATTAGTTGGGCGAATTCGGACGAACGGTGCAAAATGACCGTTTTGCCTCTAGTTGTGGGCAAAACGTTGACTTTTTATTCGGGCGGTCAAATGGACTCTGCCCGATGACCGTGACGAAGTTTGGGACGTCACGAGTACATAGACAGGCGGCACGTTCGATTCCGACGTTCTTGGAGAAAGTTATGACGTTCGGAAGTCCGGGGGCATTACCGTAATTTGGACGAAATAAGGGAAAATGTTGACTTTTCGATCGGGGGGTCCGATGGCCGAGGGCCAAAGACCGTTAGGAAGGTCTTGATGCCCCGAGTACAACGACAGGCGGCACGCGTGGAACGGACATCGGGGGACCAAGTTGCGGGTCACGGATGGTGAGGGGCAATTTGGTAAATCGTCAATTGAGGGTAAAATGGTAATTTTGGGCTGCAATTTTGTGCAGCAGTCGTGTATGGGCTTAGTGTGTTTTTCTGAATTGAAAAACATAGAGTGGGACTTGGCGTGCACTGCGTGAGGAATTGTTTAGGCAATCTTGATCAGTGTGGGAGTTGTGGGTTGGAAATTTGAGGCCACGAGCATGATGTTGTGCGCCTGGAGTGGGAGTGCAGGCCACGGGTGCCATTTTTATCTGGTTTTGGGAGCTTGCGGGGGACAGTTTCACTGGAGGGCCAGAGTGACTTCCCACGGGTGTTGGGGTTTTGTTTGATCATCAGAGGAATTGGAGGAGTGTTGGGGATCATTTCCAACTAATGGGAGGCCTGAGTGTTGAGAGGAAACCGAGTTCGAAGAAAACTGATTTTGGGAGGGAAAATCAAATTTCGATTTGCAGGCGAGCCCAAGCCGATTTGAGGCTGGAAAAACTCTTCTGGGACCTCACTTGGTCGATCCAAACCTCGGGATCGAAGCTTGATGCCCTGGAAAGTCAGGGACGGACACGGCAGGTTCAGGAAAAAAAAATTGAAGTTGAGTCGTGGAAGTTGAGGGGATTGAGGATGCAATTAAGATCGAAGATATGTTCCTAGGGACTGTACAAAGCTTCTGGTGTGATTAATTGATGAGTGGCATCGGAAATCATGGGACATTGTCGACTGAGCAGAGTCGGATGTTCTTCGGGAAACCAGACTCGAATTGATGGTTTGAGGTAAGTGTTGATGGACTTTACATTTCAGACCTGTAATTGGACTTGAATCGAAGGTAAATAAATGATCAATTGGAGAAATCGAGGCTGGATTGATAGGAATTAAATCGGGTTGTCGCGCGGGTCGCAGGACCCGTTTGCAGAGGAAACGGGCGAAGAAGGCGAACTGTTCACAGTTACTGTAGCTGGCGCGTGGCTGTCACGCGCAGCCACTCACGGCGGCGCGTGACGGCGCGTGGGCACGAATCCCGAGGTACGGTCAACACGACTTTTATCCTATACGTTACAACGAACATTTTAGCGTTAGTTTCGAAATTATCGGATACCATTTCGATGTTGTTTCGAGGGTCCGAAGGTCTATGTCTCGTTTTTAATTAACGATTAAATCCCGAAAAATTATGGGGGATTTGTATGATGATATTTGAGACCTTAATGACCCGAGAATGTGTTTTCGGACAGGATTCGAGTTTTTGGAAACTGTCGGAAATTACGGGCATGCGTGCGGCGCGAAACCGAGCCTTAAGAATGGTGTGTGAGTGGACGTTGCTTTCAAAATTTAATGCATGCATAAATTATTGTTATGGTTTTATGATTATGATTCTAAGTTGTGATTGATTTCCGTATCTATACGTATTCGATTCCCGTATTTATACGCATTTTTACTATACATGTGAAATTACACGCATTTCGAGACTATGGTCACTCGTGTGCTTAATGATGGTTTAATGAAAGAAGTTATATGAAATGGGTATAAAATGATTTAAGAAGGTTGTTTATGATTTGCGGGTGTGACCTACGATTTTGACACGTTTTTCGAGAACGTTCCGGATTTGCACGTTTTACGAGATTTCGAGTTATTGTGATTTGATCACTGTTGATGTTTAAATTTGGGAATTGAAATGAGACTTGTGATTTTGAGGATTTTAAAAATGGGTTTTGAGTGTATTCTGATTGGATCGTGATTTTGGTGATTATGATTGTGGTTTCGATGTGTTGAAAACGAGATTTGAGAAAGAAGTGATTCCTAATAATTTAATTGGATTTGAAAAAGGTGATTTCGGGCTTAATGCTCGGGGCATAAAACTAACTTTGATTTACGGGATTTCGGTTTTCGGAAATAATAAAGTGGATTCTTGGTTTGGGTTCGGGATGATGCTTCCGGATGCCGGCTTACGGAATCATTATTGCGAATTCGACTTCGGGAATGAAAAATGATTTAATAAAGTGATTCGCTATGATTGTGCATGCCCCGTGTTTAATGATGATTTGTTTATGTTTGTAAAGTATGATTTGGGGAAAATGAATGTGGGAATTCGGACTATGGGTCCTGTTGTGAAAAATGTGATTTTGGGATGGATCCCACGTTGTCGTGATTGATAAACTGTTTTGGAGTTTAAAGACCCGTTGTTGTGTTTGGAAACTGTTTTGGGTTTAAAAACCCGGTGCTATTGCTGGAGCACGTTTTGAGTTTAAAGACTCGGTTAATTGATGACGGGGGAGGGCCCTTAATGAGTTTAAAGACTCGTGAGTTTAAAGACTCGGTTACTGTGATACCCCCGAGGCCTATTGATTATGTTCTGAGTTTAAAGACTCGTTGATATCCCGGGAAGGCCTGTTTATGCGCATGGTTTTGAGTTTAAAGACTCGGGCGCACTTGATATCTAGCAAAATGTTTGACTTGTGAATTATTGATGATTTCTGATGTTTCAGTTGAGTTGGGCAGTGGTCTGGTATATGGTTGTTGGTTTGGATCCTGTTGTGTATTTGGTTTGATTCGTGGTTTTGGGCTGCGGCCCGGTGATTACGATTGCGGGCTAAGACCCGATAGTTGAGAAAGGAAAAATGATTTTGAGATTTATACGAGTTTTCCCTTATGTTTAATTTGATACACAGTTTTTCTTATGTGGAAAATCTTAACCGATTGCGAAATGATTTTTGTATGCATGCATTTGTTTTTACGCGGAGGGTAAAAACGCTTGTTGTAACTGTTTTGCTAAACTGATTTATTTTTGTCCATTCACACCTTTTGGTTTTTATTGACCCTCCAGGTCGTGGCACGTTGTTCGAGGCTGTACGAGGGGCGGAGGCATGAGTAAGCACATGTGGCTATCCTTGGTCTGGCACGTACTGAGGGTAAACTTGGGTATTTCAGTCGACTTGCCAGACGGGAGCAGGACCGGGCACGATTTTCGATGCCCTTTCTGGGGGCGGTCCTGTCAATTTGGTATCAGAGCGCTAGGTTGCTGATTCTGTTGCCACATCATGCCTCCGGAGCGTAAGCCTCTTGCGCGACCTGGTAGTGAGACGAGTAGGCGAGGGTATTTGGGTCCTCGTGTTAGATCTCGGGTGAGATTGACCCTGGTTTGAGGGTCAGATGTCGGGTAGTGGACGCTGTGAACTGCGATTCGTTAGACGTAGAATTGGTGGGTCGCAAGGACGAACGAGACCGGTGGCTGGAAGGCCGCATTTTTGGGCAAATTGTGCTTTCCCTTAGGCCCTATTGGTCGAATAGAAGGTGGTTGAGCATTGGATGTTGCTCGGGGATTGGGTATGTCAGTAGTGACAGGATTGGTTTGGTATGAGATTGGACTCAGGAGGAGTCGAGGTGTGGATGTGGGACTCACATTGAGTCAGGATTTTGAGTTAGGAACGTGAGATGAGTCATGATAAGGTGTCAAGACTCGAGACGAGCCAGAAAGGCTGAATGAGGACCAGTTTATGGTCAGGTATTGAAGGAGTTAGGAATCTATGACTTGGCTTTGTGGAACGGTGGCCTTGTGGAGTTTAGCTGATGCTCAGGGGTACTTGGTGTAGTGGTAATAGTTGGAGATTATGGGGCGTTCGGGGAACGTCCATCTATCCTGATGTGGATTGTAGGGATGGTGGTACCCATGGTTGCCGGGTACGAGTAGTGATGCGGGATCGTCGCTCGGTATGAGCGGAGATCCAGGGCTACCCACTTTGCACACGGTGTGCTAGTGTGGATGATTGTACGTTGGTGCTGGTACTAGTGCTGGTGCTAGTGTCAGCGAGTGAGGTTTTGTTGAGCCACGAGTTGGGGTGTGACTCTGTCATGATGAGAGTGCGTTGGTATTTGAGATTCAGTAGTGGTCGACTCGTGGACTGGATAGGATCCAGCGGAGGTTATGAGGTATTGGGGCAAGTCCCAACAGTGACGAGGTGACAAGTGTTGAGTAATTCCCTGTCGGAATCAATGTATGTGCATAGTTAGTCATTAATTGACGCGAGGTCTGAGTATTGGGCTGATGGTGGACGCGTGGTTGTCCAAGTGAGTTACGGATGTAGGGAGTCCGGCGGTTGGACTTGACATCATTGTGGATCATCCTTGGTCTCTCCTAGGTGGAGTGACAGGGATCGATATGAGCTAAATGGAGGGGATCCACAGAGTGGATGTGTTACGTTGTTGGGTGATTGACAAAAAAACTAGTGGGTGTGAGACCTTATTATCGGGTTCCAGGTGGATTGCCAGCTGTGAGCACGGGTGGATCCTAGGTGGATCAGGATTATGAGGTTGTGGGCCTTAGGCGTGGTGACGATCCAGGATCGTGGTGTTACCAGCCGGGTGACGCGGTGACGGACTCGAATTGTGATCGCCTTGGTCAGGCTAGGTGAAGAGCTTATCGCTCTGTCGTAAATGCTTAGATATGAGGATTGTTGGATTGAACTTCTTTTCGAAGTTAATCCGTGCTAGAGCGAGTGGGGACGGTTATGAGTTGAACTCGAGGATTGACTTGTGGATGAGTGGATATCCAACAAAGTCTAATTGGTCAGTTATAGATATGTGCGATTGGGATTGGCTTCTTTTCAAAGTCAATCAGAGGTAATATGGTAACCGTTTGAGCGGGTATCCGATAGATTCTGAGTTGGTGTGCCTCGGTATTTGTGAATGAGATCATACGCCCATTCGGCATGACTGTACACGCCTTGGTGAGCGTGCTTGGGTTGGTACGTCTTGGATGACGTGTTTGGGGGTTGATGTTGTGTTACTGGTCGGGTGACCATGGGATCCAGAATGGATGATGAGCGGAATGATCAATTTGTCTAGTATGAGATTGGACAGGAGAACCCCAGTATCGAATCATGATTGACTGCGGGCCATGCAGTGGACTTATTGGGGAATGGATGTACGTATCTTGCACGGTGTACAAGGATCGGTATTGGACTGGCCGTGTGGTGCATGGTGACCGCACATGTGAGGTACCAGTGGCGTGTGGTTATACGTGTTGACGGTCGGCTTAGTTCCGACACCATTGGATTTGGTGGTGGGTGTGAACTGGACATTGAATACTATGCACTAGGCAGAGTTAATTTCGTTGGGTTCAGTGAATTCATGAGCATGCGCTCTTTGCCACGGATGGCTAGTGAACCCCAGTGTGGAGTTGGGCGAACGCCGATGGGCTAGTATTCAATGTGTGTCAGTTACACCACCTGATTGAGTTTGATGACGGTATACGTACGCTCAGGATGAGTGAGTTGGTGACTGCGTCACTACGTGTGGCCTTGCATGATGTTATCACACCGAAATGATTCCAGCGTTGTGGTTCGCTGAGGGAATTGACAGTTATGGACTTGAGATGGATATGTCGCAGGATTGGGTTGCCCTGCGAGATGAGATCACGTGGTTGATCTTACGCTACTTGAGCGAGTAGCAGGATGAGGTGTTATCGCCGTTTGGCTGATGGTTGGTGCTTTGTCAGGGTGGGGAAGCTTAGTGGTGACTGTTGGCTGGTAGCGTCAGCACGGACTGACAAGTGAGAATTGGTGACTCAAAGTGGGAGCTGTCTTTAAGTGATCATCTTCACTCGAGGTGGTCGAGTGTGGTCGGTACGACATAAGACTATGATGGGGCCTCTGAGTACGGATGAGTTTAGCTGGTGTACGGGTGTACACGTGTTGTGGGGCCAAATGTTTTCCACGTGGTGGATGTGGAATGAGCGTAATTGGAATTTCGAGAACGAAACTGGTTTTAGAGGGATGATCGGTTGAGTCTTGGTCGGTTGGAATTTCGGGGGCGAAATTCTTTAAGGGGGGAAGATTGTAACGACCCGTCCTGGAATTCGGGATTAGATTACTAACTAATCACGATTAGCGGGGTTAATCGGTGATTAGTTGGGCGAATTCGGACGAACGGTGCAAAATGACCGTTTTGCCCCTAGTTATGGGCAAAACGTTGACTTTTTATTCGAGCGGTCAAATGGACTCTGCCCGATGACCGTGACGAAGTTTGGGACGTCACGAGTACATAGACAGGCGGCACGTTCGATTCCGACGTTCGTGGAGAAAGTTATGACGTTCGGAAGTCCGGGGGCATTACCGTAATTTGGACGAAATAAGGGAAAATGATGACTTTTCGATCGGGGGGTCCGATGGTCGAGGGCCAAGGACCGTTAGGAAGGTCTTGATGCCCCGAGTACAACGACAGGCGGCACGCATGGAACGGACATCGGGGGACCAAGTTGCGGGTCACGGATGGTGAGTGGCAATTTGGTAAATCGTCAATTGAGGGTAAAATGGTATATTTGGGCTGCAATTTTGTGCAGCAGCCGTGTATGGGCTTAGTGTGTTTTTCTGAATTGAAAAACAGAGAGTGGGACTTGGCGTGCACTGCGTGAGGAATTGTTTAGGCAATCTTGATCAGTGTGGGAGTTGTGGGTTGGAAATTTGAAGCCACGAGCATGATGTTGTGCGCCTGGAGTGGGAGTGCAGGCCACGGGTGCCATTTTTATCTGGTTTTGGGAGCTTGCGGGGGACAATTTCACTGGAGGGCCAGAGTGACTTCCCACGGGTGTTGGGGTTTTGTTTGATCATCAGAGGAATTGGAGGAGTGTTGGGGATCATTTCCAACTAATGGGAGGCCTGAGTGTTGAGAGGAAACCGAGTTCGAAGAAAACTGATTTTGGGAGGGAAAATCCAATTTCGATTTGCAGGCGAGCCCAAGCCGATTTGAGGCTGGAAAAACTCTTCTGGGACCTCACTTGGTCGATCCAAACCTTGGGATCGAAGCTTGATGCCCTGGGAAGTCAGGGACGGACACGGCAGGTTCAGGAAAAAAAACTGAAGTTGAGGGGATTGAGGACGCAATTAAGATCGAAGATATGTTCCTAGGGAATGTACAAAGCTTCTGGTGTGATTAATTGATGAGTGGCATCGGAAATCATGGGACATTGTCGACTGAGCAGAGTCGGATGTTCTTCGGGAAACCAGACTCGAATTGATGGTTTGAGGTAAGTGTTGATGGACTTTACATTTCAGACCTGTAATTCGACTTGAATCGAAGGTAAATAAATGATCAATTGGAGAAATCGAGGCTGGATTGATAGGAATTAAATCGGGTTGTCGCGCGGGTCGCAGGACCCGTTTGCAGAGGAAACGGGCGAAGAAGGCGAACTGTTCACAGTTACTGTAGCTGGCGCGTGGCTGTCACGCGCAGCTACTCACGGCAGCGTGTGACGGCGCGTGGGCACGAATCTCGAGGTACGGTCAACACGACTTTTATCCTATACGTTACAACGAACATTTTAGCGTTAGTTTCGAAATTATCGGATACCATTTCGATGTTGTTTCGAGGGTCCGAAGGTCTATGTCTCGTTTTTAATTAACGATTAAATCCCGAAAAATTATGGGGGATTTGTATGATTATATTTGAGACCTTAATGACCCGGGAATGTGTTTTCGGACAGGATTCGAGTTTCTGGAAACTGTCGGAAATTACGGGCATGCGTGCGGCGCGAAACCGAGCCTTAAGAATGGTGTGTGAGTGGACGTTGCTTTCAAAATTTAATGCATGCATAAATTATTGTTATGGTTTTATGATTATGATTCTAAGTTGTGATTGATTTCGATTTCCGTATCTATACGTATTCGATTCCCGTATTTATACGCATTTTTACTATACATGTGAAATTACACGCATTTCGAGACTATGGTCACTCGTGTGCTTAATGATGGTTTAATGAAAGAAGTTATATGAAATGGGTATAAAATGATTTAAGAAGGTTGTTTATGATTTGCGGGTGTGACCTACGATTTTGACACGTTTTTCGAGAACGTTCCGGATTTGCACGTTTTACGAGATTTCGAGTTATTGTGATTTGATCACTGTTGATGTTTGAATTTGGGGATTGAAATGAGACTTGTGATTTTGAGGATTTTAAAAATGGGTTTTGAGTGTATTCTGATTGGATCGTGATTTTGGTGATTATGATTGTGGTTTCGATGTGTTGAAAACGAGATTTGAGAAAGAAGTGATTCCTAATAATTTAATTGGATTTGAAAAAGGTGATTTCGGGCTTAATGCTCGGGGCATAAAACTAACTTTGATTTACGGGATTTCGGTTTTCGGAAATAATAAAGTGGATTCTTGGTTTGGGTTCGGGATGATGCTTCCGGATGCCGGCTTACGGAATCATTATTGCGAATTCGACTTCGGGAATGAAAAATGATTTAATAAAGTGATTCGCTATGATTGTGCATGCCCCGTGTTTAATGATGATTTGTTTATGTTTGTAAAGTATGATTTGGGGAAAATGAATGTGGGAATTCGGACTATGGGTCCTGTTGTGAAAAATGTGATTTTGGGATGGATCCCACGTTGTCGTGATTGATAAACTGTTTTGGGGTTTAAAGACCCGTTGTTGTGTTTGGAAACTGTTTTGGGTTTAAAAACCCGGTGCTATTGCTGGAGCACGTTTTGAGTTTAAAGACTCGGTTAATTGATGACGGGGGAGGGCCCTTAATGAGTTTAAAGACTCGTGAGTTTAAAGACTCGGTTATTGTGATACCCCCGAGGCCTATTGATTATGTTCTGAGTTTAAAGACTCGTTGATATCCCGGGAAGGCCTGTTTATGCGCATGGTTTTGAGTTTAAAGACTCGGGCGCACTTGATATCCAGCAAAATGTTTGACTTTTGAATTATTGATGATTTCTGATGTTTCAGTTGAGTTGGGCAGTGGTATGGTATATGGTTGTTGGTTTGGATCCTGTTGTGCATTTGGTTTGATTCGTGGTTTTGGGCTGCGGCCCGGTGATTACGATTGCGGGCTAAGACCCGATAGTTGAGAAAGGAAAAAGGATTTTGAGATTTATACGAGTTTTCCCTTATGTTGAATTTGATACACAGTTTTTCTTATGTGGAAAATCTTAACCGATTGCGAAATGATTTTTGTATGCATGCATTTGTTTTTACGCGGAGGGTAAAAACGCTTGTTGTAACTGTTTTGCTAAACTGATTTATTTTTGTCCACTCACACCTTTTGGTTTTTATTGACCCTCCAGGTCGTGGCACGTTGTTCGAGACTGTACGAGGGGCGGAGGCATGAGTAAGCACATGTGGCTATCCCTGGTCTGGCACGTACTGAGGGTAAACTTGGGTATTTCAGTCGACTTGCCAGACGGGAGCAGGACCGGGCACGGTTTTCGATGCCCCTTCTGGGGGCGGTCCTGTCAAGAACAACCTGAAGGAGAGCAGGTTCAAAATTCACTAAGTCAGGAGAACTGGAGGAATCTGTAGGAACATCAGTTTTGGATGCAGCTGATTCAGTTTCTGAGATTGGGAGATCAGGAGGAAATGGTGAGAGCACTGGATTGGAAGGAGATGGAGAAGGGCTTAAGACGGGTACCACATGGTCAGAAGATAGTTGAGAGGAACTGAACTGTGAAGCCTGAGGGTTAAGGGGAGAAAACACAGATACATGTGGAGCAGGCTGAACAGAAGAACAGGGAACTGCTGTAGGATTTGTCAAAAGCTTGGAGTATGGAAATTCATTTTCAATGAATAAAACATGTCTAGAAACAACAAACTTAGAAGAAGCAGGATTAAAACAAATGTAGCCCTTGTACTGTGATGCATAGCCCAGGAAGATGCACTTGGTAGTTTTAGATTGAAGTTTGTTGGAATTATAGGGTCTTAGATAAGGAAAACAGGCACAACCAAACACTTTTAAAGAGGTAATATCAGGTGAGGTTCCAAAGAATCTTTCATGAGGAGACTTCATTTTTAAGGTGAGACAAGGCATTTTGTTAATAAGAAAGACAGTAGTAAGACAAGCATGGACCCAAAACTGGATAGGAAGTTTGGCAGATTGGAGAAGGGCGATAGTGGTTTCAATGACATGCCTATGCTTCCTTTCTGCAAGACCATTCTGTTCTGGGGTGTGAGGACATGACTTTTGATGTTTAATCCCTTGAGATAGCAAGAAATGCATAAGATTGTTGCTAATGTATTCACCCCCTCCATCAGATTGCAAGACTTTCACAGAGGCAGAAAAAGAGGTAGCAATGAAGGCATGAAAAGATACAAAGACAGAATAGAAGTCTGATTTATTCTTCATAGGAAATAACCAAGTAAAACGGGTACATTCATCTATTAGTGTCACATAATACTTGAATCCCTCAATGGACTGAACTGGAGCAGGACCCCAAACATCTGTATGGATACACTCAAAAGGAACAGTAGTTTTGGAAGCAGGAAATACAAAGGGCAACTTGGTAAATTTTCCTTGTAAACAGAATTCACAAATAGTCTGATTGACATCAGGAGAGATGGAGATGCCAGAATTGTGCAACAAAGTAGATACAATAGTGTTGGATGGATGACCTAATCTGTGATGCCATAGAGAGTGTTGTGTACCTTTGCACAATAGTGCAGAAGGATGTTGAGATGCTGATGTTGATGTCATGAATGTTGGATTGATATGGAAGGGAATGGGATAGAGACCCTCACTGCTCAGACCCCTGTACACGATCCTGCATGTGGCCTTGTTCTGGATCATGAAACATTTTTCATCAAGGATAAAGCAACAATTATTGTCCTTGTAGAAGCAGTTAACAGAGAGAAGGTTTTGAGATATGTGAGGGACATGAAGAACTTGACTAACATGGAAACATTTAGGTTCTGAACTAGGCAAAATAATCGAGGATGTGCCTATATTAGCAATGGTCAAACCTGAGCCACTGGCAGTTGTGTCAGTATCAGAAGAAGTGTTAGGTGTCACCATGGCAATTTGATTCAAATCTGAGGTCATGTGGGCAGTAGCACCTGTATCAGCCACCCAATACTCTCTGTAGGGTTGTGATTCAACATAAGGAGGAGTTATGGAAGTCATAGTAGTCAGATTTGCATTAAGAGCAGGAGAGGGTAGACTGCCTTGGTATGAAAAATTATCTCTATGATAGCAGTTTAAGGCTGTGTGGCCATATTTCCAACATATTTGACAGGGCTCAGAACCTGAAACATCTGAGTGTCTTTGATAACAATCAGCAGCAGAATGTCCTCGTTTTCCACAGATTTGACAAGTAGGAAGTTGAGTATTGCCTTGATAGTAGGGCTGATTTGGTGAACCAAGAATGCCCCTTCCTGAATTGAACCTGCCCCCATTGTTGTAGGACTTGTTTCTTCTACCTCTATAACCATTCCCTCTATACTGATTGTTATGAAAGGGAGCATTATAACCACCATTATAGCCAAATTGCTGAAGATTATTACTGACCTGTTGAAAGTTGCCTGTTTGATGTGCATTGTTGAGTTGAACTTCTGCAGGTGAGTATTGAACATCAGGAGAGGGATATCTTGTCACAAGTGTCTTACTAACTCCAGGAGCATCAGAAAGTTGATCTTGGACACCAGAACTTGAGGAGCCAACATGTGTAGTAGAGTTGTGAAAGACTGGGCCAGGATTTCTTGTAGCAGCCATAGCAGAAAGGAAAGGAAATTGTTCATTTGATCGTTCTAGGACACTCTCTTCAGCCAGAAGTTGAGACCTGAACTCTTGAGCAGAAATCGTGCTCTTTCTTCCCCGTATGACACAACAAAAAGTGTTATATTCAGCAGGTAATCCTCTTAAGGCCAAGATGATCACATCATCATTCTCAAATTGAACACCACATGACTGAAGCATATCCCTTGAATCCTTGATTCTTTGTAAATACTGAGTAATGTTTTCTGACCCTTTCTTGATGTTCTGAAGATCAGTCTTCATTTGGAAGATTAGTGCTTTGGAGACAGTAGCAAACCTGTCACGTAGGTTTGACCACATTTCTTGAGAGGTTTTACAACCTATAACAGAAGACATGGCAGAGGTAGAAAGAGTGGCTGTGATCAGTTGCATAAGGGCCTGATCATGCATTGTCCAGATTTTAACTGCTTGGGAGCTAATTTCGTCAGGAGGAGCTGTGATTGGCCTGGGACATGAGTTGGATCCATCAACGAACCCCATCAGACCATGTACATTGAAAAGAAGCTCCATTTGGAAATTCCAAGTAAGGTAATTGTGATCATCCAATTTGACTTGAACTGAGTTTCCTACCGTAGAGGTGAGACTAGCAATTGGTGACTGAAGAATATGAAGTTGAGAAGAATTCATCATGAGAATCAAGAAAAGAACAAGAAAGATTTGATTGAGGCTTATTCTCAAACACTTTATAGGCACAACTGTTTTTCTTCAGAAAAGGAAAAGAGGATGATATAGAAAGATTAAGAAGAAGATATAGAAGAAGAAGGCAGCGGAAGAAGGATCAGTTTGGGGTTAACCATTGTAGCTTTGATACCATGTTGGATCAGAAACCAGAGAAGAAGTGAGAAGATAGAAAGAGAGAGAGATTGAGGAAGAAGAAGTATTTACTAATTGATCAATGTAATTGAATTACAGTAGTCGTACATTTGATTGTTTTTATATCTAGTAAAGACTTGTAACTAGCATAACAAACTACAACTAACAGACTATAACCGATTCTAACAAACCAACTAATTGTTATGACGTGTCATGCTGAGTCATTACAATAGTCATAACAATCCTAACATGGAATGCGCGTCAAATGATCAATAGGTCTTTCTTTCTAATTTCACTCTCAACTTTTTCAAAAATTTGAAATTTAAAATCTGCGGATTCTCTCGCGGATAAGGTCGACAGTCATTTCTGTGATATTTTAAAGTTCCGTATTTTTAATTTTGAAGTTCTACGTCCAACAAAACATACCCTAATTTTTGTTGGGCCAAAAACTTCAAAAACATTTCTTAAGAAATTATAACGCCTGATCCCTCTTTTGGTATGAAAAAAAAAACAGTATTATTTGATGTTTATAATTAATTAAAAAATGAATTTAGACTAGTCCAAATTCTAAGAATTTTAAGAAAATAAAAAATATTTAATGTTAAATCTTAATTTGATTTCTTTCACAAAACTTAGTAGGTATTTTGTATATATAGCCTTAATTTTTCTTAGTTTACTCCATAAATATAGGTCCACTCCATAAATTTAGGACTATGTATGCTTTTAATTTTTTTCCTAATTTACTACACAAGTTTTTGAAGTTATTATTTTTATGCTTCTTTATTCTCTTACATGGATGCAAGATAATAATATGATAGAATGAAATAATGTTATTTGGTTTAATAATCTAAAATGTTCTTGAATAATTAAGATACAAATATACAACCCTAAATTTCGTAGCAAATGAAAAAAAAAACAAAAACTTAGTAGCAAACTCTAGTCTTTTGACACCCGTTATGCACGTGTCAATTTGGAGTGTTTGGAGTATTTCTCACAATTTTCAACCACCTTTGGTCACTTTTGGCTATCAATCTAAGTATAAAAGTAGTTCTACTTGTCGAGTCCTACACTACAAGAAATACAGTTTTACCTGGAGACAAAAGCCGTCGGGTAACATTAGGATCTCGTCGAGTAACAACAAAACCCAAAGGGCACCTGACACGACCCATCTTAATCCTCTCTAGATTAACGCGGGATGTGTCATGCTCCCGTCTGACACCTCGTGCCAAACTAGAGATACACCTAAACCCTCTCGGAGCTACTAGAGTACGCTACGATCTGTGGTGACATGTGATGTCTCGGTCTCTACTACAGCCTGCATCCGTGATCAACCTGAAGGGTATTAAAACAGTAAAAGTTGTGAGTGGATGAAAATAAATAGTTTATAAAACAATTTAACGAAAAGACAATTTATACCCTTCACGAAAAAGTATGCATGCATAAAAAAACAAGTTATCACAACCATTTTCTTTAAATCAAATCATATAGCTTTTCACATTAACACTCAGTGAAAATGTTTATCAATCAAAACCTATTCCTCAATAGGGTCTCAGCCCAAAACCAAATATGTGGGGTCTCTGCCAAAATTAGTCAAAAACAGTATACCAAATCCTCGACATCCTAGATGTCTGACATTCCTGATGTCTAATCAATAATGTCATGGTTTCTAAGGCTACGCGTGCCACTCGGAGTCTCAAGTCAGAGGCCTTCCCCGGACCCTGCCCGGGGTGATATCAATATCTAGTAATCCTGATCCTAAACCTCTCCTCAGAGCGGCCCCTCTCAAGCAATGCTCACACTCCTAATCCTGAGCCTCTCCTAGGAGCGACCCATCTCAGGCGGTGCACCGTGACTACTCCAAGATACTACGAAACATCTGGAGGAGACAATCCACACATAAGGATGGTATATGTAAAACAGTAGTCAAAGCCGGTGGAAAATCATTTTAAAACCACTTATACCTCAAATCCAGTCTAAAACATTTCAATAGGGTCTCAGCCCAAGGTATAGCTTTCACAAACCGTTTCCACAAAATCAAGATTCCTCGAATCCGTTCCAATCCAAATCTCATAGGGACTCTGCCCAAATCCAAATCTTATAGGGACTCAGCCCAAAATAATCTCAATAGAATCTCAAACTTGAAATCTCATTTCATAAACCATAATTGGGACTCAAGCCCGATATCATAAACCAACTGGGCCTCATGACAGGACCCGCCCCGATCTTCTCTGGGACCACATGGGGACGTGCCCTGCTCCCGTCTGACACCCAAAATAATGTTCCAATTTTAACCTTGAACGTTCAAATACATAAAAACCAAATTAAAGTTTTACATCAAATCCGAAATAAACAGATGTCAGAAAAGGGATGAAATCCAAACTACAAGTTGCGAGCACGACTCTAACATAAACCCGCGGGTACACCACCCAACAGGGATTCAGGTACGGAGAAGTGGATCTATGCCTCAGCCTCAGGTTCCTCCTCTACCTCATTAGCACGACCTGGAGGGGTTACCAAAACATTAAGGGTGAGTGGACCGAAAATCAAGTTTATAAAATCATTTGATAAGTAAAACATATAATTTACCCCTCCGTTTTCCAAACATGCATGCAGCCGAATTTAAAACCATCAATCATATAATATAAACCATAAGGCATATAGTAAAACCGTAAACATAATTTTAGCCACTGCACTATACACTCCAATCCCGACATCCCTGATGTCTGACGTCCCTGACGTCCAATAAGGTCACAATCACAAGGCTACGCGTGCCACTCGGGTCTCAATTCCGAGTTCAATCCCCGAACCCTGTTCGGTTACAGCATCCCCGATGCTTAGCGTCATTGACGCTGGACGTACTAGACGTCCGTGACCTCTCCGGGGTACCTCATCCGGAGGAGACAATATAATATGGAAGGATCTATACAGTGCAGTACCAAATACATTTTATTGATATCCACATGCAAAACATATATGTATACATAGGTAAAATCTGAACCAATCGTTACGTTTCATCAAACGGGTCTCATGCCCAAATACCGTGAAACGTGCCATAACCGAAATTTCAATATCATCAAAACCATTTATTGATTCCAACATGTGAACATATAAGTAAATCAGAAAACATTTAAGCATGCAAGGGTTTAATGAAATCGGGCCCACTCACAGTACAATCCTCCTAGGAACCGAACGTATACCCTCGTCCTGGTACAAATGTACAATCCCTGTCAAGTCCAAAGTATTCGTAAAGGTCAATTTAAACCCCTAACATTCAACCATGAAATCCTAGGCTGAAACCAGCCGGGAAAAGCCGTCCGAACGCGCTTCCCAAGGTAATAAACCTCATTTTGACCAACTTAATGATCTCCGATCGACCCGAAACCACCGCCATTGGATCCGGATCGCCGAAACCTAAAGAATGGTGGTGGTCCCTCCAAAAACACTGTTCACACGCGCCCCCACGCGCTGGTCAACGCGTCGGTCAACGCAGGAACAGTCCCTACTGACGTCATCGCTGACGTCACTGCTGACGTCATCTGACAGCTGTCAGGTCTAACATGTCAGATTCTGACAGGTGCCACGTGTCAACACCCGATTGGTCCACCTCACTGATCTGTCAGGCCATGTGTCAGATCTGACATGTGCCACGTGTCAGCACAGCACTGGTCCACATCACTGACATGTCAGTGACACGTGGCTGTCCCTGACTGGGCCACGTCACTGACATGTCAGTGCTGACTGTGCACTGACATGTGACACGTCTCGGCTCACGGTTGGTCCAAGTCACCTGATAGTCTGACAGGGTGCCACGTCATCACCTCTGTCCTCAGACGGGTTGACCCGTATCTCTACAACTCGGGTCGATCAGACCCACAATCATGACCTGGTTACCATTTGTTCAATTCTCAACCATTTCTGTCCTAGTTTGTTCCTAGATGTTCGTCTCAATCCTAGAAAGGGTTCTACCTAATTAAAATCAATAAACAAGGACTGAATCGAAGACTCACCTCGATGCACAGTCCCGGTTCCCGTCGCCGTTTGTCCTCTGTTCAGGCCACCTTAGACCACGAAAACAAGCCCTCTAGGTTCCTAACAGTCCATAGAACTGATTAGGGTCAATTGAAAACAAAAATACGCTTTGGAATTTAAATTATCAAATTCTGAGTTTTTGAAACCATCTCGGGTTTTGAAACCGGCTCACCTCGCCGCGGTCTGCCGCCGTCTGCCGCCGTGCCTCAGTCCTTCCCCGTGAGTCCAGCAACACACAGACACAGAAACCATGTGCAATGCATAAGTGTTGGATCAATGGACAATGAGTGAGGGTGTCGGGTGAGAAAATATATAGAAATGGAGGGAAATGGATGGACGGTCCAGATTAGATCTCAGAAATGAGATCAAGGGCTGAGAACAGATCTGGAGGTTTCAGATCAATGGCTGGAATTAAAAGTTGGTTTTAATGGTATTTAAACCCATAGTGGATCTGATCCAATCTAGCCAATGGGTGAGTGACACTTGTCACTCACCAGGTGTCCTCCAATCAGAATTTCAGAATAAAATATTCTGACACGAAAACTGAGACACGAACCTCCCGATTTCACGTTTCTGACCATAACTTCCTCGTACGAAGTCCGATTTCGGCGTGCCGCCTGTCTACAGACTCAGGACGTCGACATCTACCTAACGGTCCTTGAGTCATGTGAAACTTAGTTGCCCAACAAAAAAGTCAACATTTCCCCCCCTAAAAGTCCAAATTACGGTAATGCCCCTGAACTTCCGATAGTCATAACTTTTTCCCCGATCGTCCGAATTGGACGTGCCACCTGTCTATGAATTCGTGATGTCCCCAACTACGTCACGGTCACTGGTCAAAGTCCATTTGACCCACATATCAAAAATTCAACAATTTGGTCATCCATTCACAAGGGTAAAAATGTCAATTCATACATTAAATCACAATATTCAAATCCTCGAATTTCCGGGGTGTTAGACCTCAAGCTCGATATCATAAACCAATTGGACCTCAAGATCGATATCATATTTCTAAATCCAAAATCATTTCATTATCCAAAACCAAACACGTGGGATCTCTGCCCAAATTAGTCAAAAACAGTATACCAAGTTCTTGACATCCTAGATTTCTGACATCCCTGATGTCTAATCAATAATGTCACGGTTTCTAAGGCTACCTGTGCTACTCGGGTCTCAAATCCGAGTCCTTTTTCAGACCCTGTCCGGAGTGATATCAATATATAACAATCCTGATCTTGAGCCTCTCCTCGGAGCGTACCCTCTCAAGCAATGCTCGCACTCCCGATCCTGAGCCTCTCCTAAGAGCGGAGCCTCTCCTAGGAGCGGCCCATCTCAGGCAGTGCATCGTGACTACTCTAGGATACTACGAGACGTTCGGAGGAGGAAATCCACACATAAGGATGGTATATGTAGAAGAGTAATCAAAGCTGGTGGAAAATCATTGTAAAACCACTTATACCTCAAGTCTAGTCTAAAACATTCCAACAGGGTCTCAGCCCGAGGTATTGCTTGCACAAACCGTTTCCACAAAATCAGGATTCCGCGAATCCGATCCAATCCAAATCTCATAGGGACTTTTCCCAAATCCAAATCTCATAGGGACTCAACCCAAAATCATCTCAATAGGGTCTCAAACCCGAAATCTCATTTCATAAATCATAATTGGAACTCAAGCCCGATATCATAAACCAATTGGGCCTCAAGCCCGATATCATAAGCCAATTGGTCCTCAAGTTCGATATCATATTTCCAAATCCGAAACATGTAACGACCCGTCCCGAATTTCAAGATTAGATTATTGAATAATCAAGGATTAGTAAGGTTAATTGGTGATTTGTTGAGCAAAATCGGACAGACGATGCAAAATGACCGTTTTGCTCCTAATCGTGGGCAAAATATTAACTTTTGACCCCGGAGGTTCGATGGCTGAGGGCTTAAGACCGTTACGTAGATCGGGTCGATACGAATCTGTAGATAGGTGGCACGCCAAAATCGGATGTCGAACGGGAAAGTTATGGTCACGGGAAGTTAAATTGTACTATGCACGCATTACGAGACGGGAACACTTGGTAAATCTGATTGGTTGTCTTTTCAGTATGGGACCCTTGGATGAGTGACAAGTGTCACTCATCCTATTGGTCATTAACCCCAAAAAGTAGGTCTTAATAATGATTGGTGGGTTTAATATTATAATATTAGTTTTAGGGATTATTTTCTAATTTCTTCACCCACTCTCTCTCAATCTTGGCCCTCCATTCCATCACTCAATTCATCCTCACCGTTCACTCCTCTGATCAACATACCAAACTCACCTTCTGAAAGGACCGTCCCCGAAGGGACATTGATAACCGTGCCCAGTCCTGCTCCCGTCTAGCAAGTCGACTGAAGTTCCCAATTTACCCTCAGCACTTGCCAAACAAGGGATAATCATACGTGTGCCCACTCATGCCTCCACCTCTCGAATAACCTCGATCATCGCGCCACGACCTGGAGGGTCAATAAAAACACGAAAGGTGTGAGTGGACGAAATAAATCAGTTCTAAAACATGTTACAGAAAAGACATTCTACCCTCCACATAAAACAATTGCATGCATTCAAAAATCATTTCACAATCCATTTCATTTCCAATATAAGAAAACCGTGTATGAAAATCCAAATCATTTTCCTTTTCTTAACCTTCGGGTCTTAGCACGCAATCATAAACACAGGGCCTCAGCCCGAAATCATAAATCAATCCAAGTACAGAACATAACCCAAAAATCCATCAAGTCATATAAACCGAGCTATTGCCCAACACATTCGAAAACATCATAAATCAACAGTAATTCACAAGTCAATCAATCTGCTGGATCTCAAGTGCGCCCGAGTCTTTAAACTCAAAACCATGCGCATAATCAGGCATTCCCGGGATATCAGCGAGTCTTTAAACTCAAAGCATAATCAATAGGCCTCGGGGGATATCACAATAACTGACTCTTTAAACTCAAAACATCATCCAGTAATAGTATCGGGTCTTTAAACCCAAAACCATTTGTAAATCACAACAAATCCAGAATCCATCGTAAACCAATTTCTCAAGTCAAATCCGAGATCACACTTAATTGAAATGGAACTCATGTCTGAATTTCACATTCAAATCCCCAATCATATCCGTCATCCATTCCTGAATCCGAATTCGCAATAATGATTCCGTAAGCCGGCATCCGGAACCGTCATCCCGAACCCAAATTCGGAAATCCACTTCCAAGTTTCCGAAACCCAAAACTCGTTCATCAAAGCCACTTTTATGAAATGGGCATCAAGCCCGAAATCACTATTCCCAAAATCCATTTTAAATCTTTAAAATCAAATCTTATCTCAAATACCAAATTCAAATCACAAAAATCACGGTCAAACCACAACATACTCGAAATCTCGTAAAACGTGCAAATCCGTAATAATCTCTAAATACGTTCCAAAACAGTAAATCATACTCACAATCTTAGTCAAAACATCATCAAAACATGATATGCACAAATCATATAAAATAATTCATTAAACCATCATGAAAACATAGGAGAAACCATAACCTCGAAATACGTGCAATTGCGTATTGCATATCGAAATACGTAGAAATACGAAAATCGCAGTTACCATAAGCATAAGCATATGAATCATAATTATAATGCATAGAAAACAATTATGCATGCATTGAAGTTTAGAAAACAAAGTTCACTCACACACTGTTCATATCGCTCGCTTTTGCGAGTTGCACGTGTTCCCAAAATTTCCGACATTTTCCAGGAATCTCGAATCTGTCCGAAATCATTCTTCAGGGTCACTAAGGACTCAAATAGCATCATAATAATTTTCTATAATTTTTTGGGAATTAAATATTAATTAAAAATATAACATAAACCTTCGGACCCTCGAAACTATATCGAAACGCTGTCTGATTAACTCGAAACCAATGCTAAAATGTTCGTTACATTGTATAGAACAAAAGTCATGTTGACCTCACCTCGAAATTCCCGCTCACGCGTCCCCACGCGCCACCGCAAGCGACTACGCGTGAGGCTCACGCACTGCTACATTAACCTGCACAATGCTTCTTTCTCGCCCGACTCCTCTGTAAAACGGGTCTGCGACCCGCGTGTTCGACCCGATTCAATTCCTACCAATATCAACTTGTTTTCTTCAATTGAACCATGACATAACGTCGTAATCAACTTAATTAAGGGTCTGTAACATTAATTTCAGTCGTCACTACCTCAAACTAACTCAATTGTATTCAAGCTCTAAGGAAAATTTATCGTCCCAATTCATCAAACAGTCACTTAATTCCTCAATTAATTAGTTAGGGAGCATCGTAGGCTTACTCTAAGAATGATTTTGTAATCAATTTCATAAAAACTTACCCCCAATTACACGACTCAAAGCTCGATTTTTCCTCTCTGTCACCAAGTCCGTTCGAAGCCAAAACAACATCAATTCTCTTATTTCTTGCACTGGATCAACTTGAATTGATCCCAGAGAACTCAATTAAGCCTTAATTTGCCTTGGGCTAGCCTACAAATTCGAAATCAAATTCTGACTCTCTCAAGAGCCCGTTTCGGATTTTGAACTCTCCTCTCACCATTTTCATCACTTTTCTTCCTCTCAACCCCAACTCTCTGTTCTCCATCTCTTCATTCTGTTTTAGCTCTTCTTTTCTCTCAATTCATTCTTGGGAAAGTCAATCAGGCCATGGTTATCGGTCTCTATTTTTCATTTCAAAAACACCTACTCAGTAACAATTTCCAATTCCCCTGAATGTGCACCTGTTCCAAACACACTAACACTCTTAGTTTAAGTTTCCCACGGCCACAAACCCTTCCTTATGCTACTAATCTGATTTTTGAGAATGACATATGTCATTTGATGGCATCACCATGGCTATATCAGCCCATCACTGCCCCATTTCTCATATAAGTGCTCAATTACCATTTTGCCCCTACTTGACAATTTACAAAAATGCCCTTCACACTTCTAGACCCGTAATTTGGTCATCCGAACTCCGATTGACGTGTGCCGCCTGTCTACGAACTCAGCGTCTCGAGACCTTCCCAAAGGTCTTCAAATTACGTGAACAATCCATGTCATTTGAAAAGTCAATAAATTGCCCCTTTTAAACCAATTTACCAAATTACCCCTGAACTTCCAAACATCATAACTTCCTCCTCGAATGTCGGAATCGGACGTGCCACCTGTCTATGAACTCGTGACATCCCGAGTTACGTCACAATCATTGGTCAAAGTCTGTTTGACCGTTCGAGCCAAAAGTCAACCGTTTGCCCGATTCCAAGGGTAAAATCGTCATTTTCTTCAACTTTTCCAAAATTTCCTTTTTCCAATGTCTTGGTCGTTACAACCTACCCACCTTAAAGAATTTCGTCCTCGAAATTCCAATCAATAGGTGCCGTGATATTTTTCTCGAGGGAACATGTCTAAGATAAACCTAAAACAAAGGCAACCTCAGCTAGTTATAAGTCATACTTAATTTATAGAAGTCATACAACCAGTCTCAATCCTTCTGTAAACCTCTGCCCCATGGGAAGTGTCAGGATCAGTCCCAAATCCCCCGTGATTAACGTGGGACCCGCCTGATCCCGTCTGACACGAAGTGTCAAACCAGGGAAAATTCCATCTCTAGCCCTCGTCGGGGCTATCAGAGTGCATCAGGATCGTAGGAGGAGGGGAGTGATGTCTCGTCTCTGCTACAGCCCACATCCGCGATCAACCTGAAGGGCATGAAAACATTAAAAGTCGTGAGTGAACAAAATAATATTTTAATAAAAACATTTTCGCATAAAGACATTTATGCCCTTCAATAAAAACATATGCATGCAGTCAAAAATATTTATCAAACATTCGTGAAAAGCTTTGTCTAACATTTTCAAAACCTTTCAAGGGTTCATGCCCGGTTCCCATAAACCGTCATGAACCATAAATCCATTTGGGTCCCCAACCCGAAATCACAACTTAAAACATGGAACACAGAAATCAAATCCATAGGGACTAAGCCCAAATCACGTCACGTGGGCCTCAGCCCAAAACCATTCGCAAAACATCGAATACAGGGTCTCTGCCCCCAAATCACTTTCTAAATCATAAAGCACGGAACACGGGATCTCCACCCCCAAATCACTTTCTGTAAGACCTCATACGTACTCGTACGTATAACCCATCCTAGGAACTTCCGGAGAAGATGCCAACTCGGCGCACACAGCCCCTAAGGAACACATCCCTGATATAGTCACGATGTCATCATATATATCTAGTGTGCACACTACTCGGGGTCTCACTCCGAGTCTTCTCCCAGGAATCTCCATCTGGGAGGCTCAATCTCTGGATCTAGTCCGAACTCTCTCTGGATCTAGTCCACACATCTCTCCAGAATCTGGTCCGGGACCACATCATATCTAGTAACCACCACTCCTAGAACGGGATCCCTATGGGGATACCCATTCTGGTCTGTGGATCGTGACTCTCCAGGTCGACGTCTGGAGGAGACCATATAATCAATATGGAGGGTTCATTCATTTCAAATCTCTTTCTTTCTTTCTCAAATCATTTCTCAACTGGGTCTCATACCCGATTCATCTCAATAGGATTCCTCGAATCCGATTCAAATCCATTTCACAGGCCTCGGCCTAAATCCTCAGTTCAACTGGGTCTCATGCCCAAATTCTCATTTCACAAAATGAACTAGGACTTAAACCCGATATCACAACCAATTGGGCCCTACGCCTGGAACCATAAAGCAACAGGACCTCAAGTCCGATTTCACAACCAACTGGGCCTTAAGCCCGATATCTCAACTAAATGGGTCTCAGGCCCGGTATCATAAATAAACAGGGCATCAAGCCCGATGGTACTACTAACTGGGCCTCAAACCCGAATCGTAAACCAACTGGACCCTCGGTCCGATCGTATGGCTCAAATGGACCCTAGGGCCGATTCCTCGTCAAATCAAATGGACTCCAAGTCCGAGAGTTCGTAAATCAAATAGGTCTCGTGCCCGATTTCATATTTCTAAATCCGAAATCCATTTATTAAACCCTCGTTGAAAACCTAGAACGTATATGCATCGTATAAAGCTGTAAATCTCAAAATACGTGCAAATACGTAAATCCTAGGCTACCACAAACAATTTCACTCATGGAAACACAAAATACATATTAAAAGCATTTATAAACATTTATGCATGCATCAATTTTGAAAGAAAGGTCCACTCACAGACCGTCCGAAGCCGCGCCTTGATACGCGTGCCATAACCATATCCCCGGGCCAATCGTCGCCTCCGGGATTCCCGAACCTGTCCAAATTAATTTAGAGGGTTACTAACTCCTTATATAACCCCTCACTAAAGTCCCGTAATTTTCCCGATTTTCTAACTATTTTTAAAATCGATCCTAAACCTTCGGACAGCCCGAACTATATCGAAACGATGTCCGATTGACACGAAACCAGTCCCAAAATGTTCGTTACATTAAATAGATGAAACTACATGTTGGAACCTTGCCCAAAAACCCCTTCACGAGCCGTCATGCACCGCCCAAAGGGGCTGCGCTTGTGGCTCACGCGCCCTGCACTGTTTGTCTTCCTCAGCGATCGAACCGGTCCAGACCGGCCGGTTCGGTCCAACCTCTGCAACTGGACTGGCGTGACCGGTCCAGGCCTCTATCCTTCCATTTTTTTCGTCCAATCTCTTCCTTTTCAATCCTAAACTTCCTATTTTCTCAATTCCTATTGTTCATACCTAAACTGGTCGGCCTGGTCAGAGGCCCGAACCAATCTGACCTGTTCCCGCTCCACCAGTCCCAAGCAAGTCTCAGATTACGCCAACAAAGCCAAGAACGACATAGGAAGACCAAATCTGGTCGGCAAGGCTTACTGACAAGTCATAAATGCTATCCGGGACCACCACAGGACGCCTGTCAAACTCCTAGAGGCAGCAACATTTATCCCACATTGACAAACACCAACAAACACATTCAATGCTACTATAAATACAAGGGCATCCCCCTCCAAAAGGTAATGACAATCTGGCCCTCACGCTGTCTAAATTACAACAGTACCCTCCTACCTAACTGACTTAGGCATCGGAGACTGTTCGGCCGGCATCACACCTGTGTCCCTTTGCATTTACCCTCTTCCTGTGCAGGCCACAATATTTCGATAGGGATCGCGAAGGAAGCTCAGCGAGGCAGGAGTAGGTTGATCCATTTCTTGCATCAACAGATTGGCGCCGTCTGTGGGAACCTGAAACAACAGCCCACGCTCTCTCACCAGATCAGCCGTCCCGAATCGTACCAAGGGTCATGTCGGACGAACGAGACGAAGGAGAGCTCAATCACACCCCCTTCACTAGGGGAAACACAACCGGGAGCGTCCCAGATGCCTACCGGCAGACTCTGGACGACTTAATGCGCGAGGTGGCCGCGCTGAAAGCCCACAATGCCAAAATCGATGCGAAGAACCAACTCCTAACGGAGCAGTACGCAAACACGGTTGCCCTCGTGAGGATGTCCCAGCGCGGGGGGCAACCAGGAGGGGAACTGGCCGACCGCTTACAGGTCGAGGAGAGACAGGCAGACAGGCCACATGCTGTGCACATTGTAGTCGAGAGGTCATCGGATCAGCCGCGGAGACAGCAAAGGCCGAACCCCGCTTCCTCCGGTCTCCTCCTCATCCAACCAACGGGGGCAGGACCCTCAGGAACCAAGATCTACCGCGATGCCCGACAGCTGCTGGAAGAACGCCAAGTCGTGCCAGCTAGGCTCTCCTACGAAACGTCAGATGAACGGACCTCGTCAGTGCGGCATCACGGCTCAACCGACCGCCAGGTCGCCACGGAACACCCGGACCACGGGCCGAGGGACAGAGGTTGCCAGACAACCAGGAAGAACGAAACCCACTCACGGGAGCATCGTCCGGACGAGACAGACTCGACGACCGGTAGTTACTCCCAAGGCAGAGAAGCAAAGGTCCAACAGGACAAGGACCGATGGCCGAATGAGACTTCTACCCAACTGCCCAGCGGTCAGAGCGCAGAGATTGAGGCCCTCCTGAAAAGAGTACGTGCCTTGGAGGCAAAAGAAGATAGGAGCAAGGCGCCAGCCTTGAAGAAGGCCAACCCCGGTCCTTTCTCAGAAAAACTCCTCCGCTCCCGTCACAGAACTGGAGTCAAGCCCTTCAAGATTGCCCTGTACACCGGGAAAGGGGACCCCAACACCCACTGGAACAACTACACTTCTGCCTTGGCATACCGCGATGCCTCGGAAGACGAACAATGCCTCATTTTCAGCTCCATCCTCACCGACGCGGCCCTGAACTGGTTCTACCGTCTGCCGCCAGGCACGATCGATTCCCTTGAGGATCTACACTCTACGTTCTTAAGTCAGTTCATGATCCAAATAATCAGGCTCGTGTCCACGGACGATCTGTTCTCCATCAGGCAGAGGGAGGACGAGACCCTCCAAAAATATGCCGAAAGGTTTAGCTTAGAGTACTCCCGCTGCCAGGATACAGACGACAAGGCCGCATTCAATGCCTTTCAGAGCGGTCTCAAAGAGTCTCCTTTCAAATACGCAGCCCATACGGAAGAGTGGGGAAGCTATGCCGAACTTATGAGAAGGGCCAGCATCCATGCGAAGGCCGATTTCTTCCACACTCCTCCAAAGGAGAGCAGAGTCACTCAGCCCAACCCCCCAACCACAAGCTCGGGAAGGGCTCAACCAAACTCCCATAGTCACGACGACAGTCGCTCCGAGACCGGGAAGAGGAAGCTTCACTTTGATTCTCGCAATCAGGAGAAGCGGGGACGTTCAGGTCGCAACGACCGGAACTTTCAACGCGGGAACCCCCAGGAAGGCAGAGGATTGGTAGCAGAGGGCGCAGGCCCCAGACGCCTGTTCGAAACATACACGATCCTAAACACCACGCTCGACAATGTCCTACTGAGTGTGGAGGAGATGATCCCGAAGCCCAAGCCAAGAAACCCAAACTACCGACCTGTCATCAACAAGGAGTCATTTTTCCAGTACCACAAGTACAATGGGCACACCATTGAGGAGTGCATCGCCTTCAAAGACATAGTTGAACAGCTAGTCCGCGATGGCAGACTCGATCAATTTGTGACCCGAGCACAGGCCGCCCCGACGCGTCTTCAGATCAATACCATCAGTGGAGACCCGACCTTATCTTCCCCCATCACCTCAAACCGGGCCAGGAAGGGTTTCAACAGGGCTTCGCAATCCAGCCAGGTACTCAGCATCGGCGCCAGCCGACCCGGCAAGATCGCAAAGACCGGATGGAAACCTATCAGCTTCTCGGAGGAGGAGGAGCGGGGCATCGTTTTTCCCCATGACGACCCCCTGATCGTCCGGGCGCTAATATCAAACTGCGACGTAGGTCGCATTCTCGTCGACACCGGCAGATCAGTCGACGTACTTTTTTGGGATGCTTTTCAGAGAATGGGTTTGAACGAGAAAGAGTTAGACCGCAAGGTCACGCCTCTTCTTGGTTTTTCAGGAGATTCAGTCCTCCCCCGGGGGATTATCACTTTACCAATCACCATGGGCTCCGAGCCCCTCACCACCACCACACTGACTACTTTCCTTGTGGTCGATTGTCCAACAGCTTACAACGATATCCTTGGTCGGGGCCTGCTCAACCAGATACGAGCCATCGTATCCACTCACCTCCTGCTTATGAAATTCCCAACACCTTTGGGACCGGGCCAGGTACAGGGAGACCAGCTCTCAGCCCGGACGTGTTATGCCACGTCTCTCACTAAAACCAACCAGAGGCCGACCGAGACAACAGAGACGCTCACGGTCACTGAATCGGCACTCGGTGACGACCCTGTGGAAGCAGGATACATAGAAAAGCTCAGGGACAGCCCCTCGGAAGACCCCCGCGACTTGGCTCACACGCCCCATGCGGAGCCGGTGGAAGAGACAGAGACAATCCCTCTTTCCAGTGAACACGGGGACCGCCAGGTTCGAATCAGCTTAAAACTCAGGCCCGACATCCGCTCCGAACTCATCCAGTTCCTCCAGGACAACGCTGAAGTGTTTGCATGGTCCTATGCGGACATGCCCGGCATATCCGCCGATGTGATCTGCCACCGGCTCACCATCGATCCCACCTTCAGGCCAGTCGCCCAGAAGCAACGAAGCTATGATACGGAAAGGCAAATGGCCATGCAAGCCGAAATCACGAAGCTCAACACAATCCACTTCGTCCGAAAGGCCATATACGCTGCATGGGTCGCCAACGTGGTCCTAGTCAAGAAACCTACGGGACTCTGGCGAATGTGTATTGATTTCACGGACATAAACAAGGCATGTCCGAAGGACAACTTCCCACTTCCCAAAATCGACATGCTGGTGGACGCTACGGCGGGACACGAGTTGCTCAGTTTCATGGACGCCTATTCGGGCTACAATCAGATCCTAATGAATCCGGACGACCAAATCCACACAAGCTTCCGGACCAACTAGGGAGTCTATTGTTATAATGTCATGCCTTTTGGCCTGAAGAATGCGAGGGAAACTTATCAACGCCTTGTTAACTTCATGTTTGCCGACCAGATTGGCAAAACCATGGAGGTATACGTGGATGACATGCTTGTAAAAAGCAGGACGGCAGGCGAACACGTTCCTAATCTGGCCAGAATGTTCAAGGTCCTAAAACACTACAAGATGCGTCTCAACCCCGCCAAGTGCGTTTTCGGCGTGGGTTCGGGCAAGTTTCTAGGGTACATGATTAGTCAGAGAGGAATCGAGGCCAACCCTGAAAAAATCAAGGCTATCATGGACATGCAACCCCCTCAGACACACAAGGACATCCAGAGCCTCACAGGGCGAGTAGCGGCCCTCACAAGATTCATATCCAAGGCGACGGATAAGTGCACTCCCTTCTTTAGGGCACTGAAAAGCAAGGGAAAAGGAATCAACTGGACGGACGAGTGCAGCAAGGCATTCGTAGAGCTCAAGCGGTACATGAGCAGCGCACCGCTCTTAACCCAACCAGAGATGGGGGAACACCTTTTCCTTTACCTAACAGTATCTGCCTCCGCAGTGAGCTCAGTCCTCGTCACCCGGAGGGCAGGTGCCGAGAACCCGGTCTACTACGTCAGCAAGGCTCTGCAAGACGCAGAAACAAGATACCCCGACTTGGAGAAGCTGGCACTTGCACTGGTAGTAACGGCACAGCGACTGCGCCCGTACTTTCAGGCACAAGAAATCAAGGTCGTCACTAATAAACCTCTCCGGCAGGTCCTCCAGAAACCCGACATCTTGGGCAGATTGATTAAGTGGGCAATTGAGCTCAGCGAGTTCGACATTAACTATGTGGCAAAGACTGCCGAGAAGGGACAAGCAGTGGCTGACTTCGTGGCCGACTACTCTTACCAACCCACCCAGTGCATGCCGCCCGAGGATATCAGCAGGCAGAATCTTCCCGCCAGGGAAGGAGAAGGGCCATCTACCTCTGGCATCGACCTCACACGGCCCTGTTGAACGCTGTTCGTCGACGGTTCAGCCTGCCACAACGGATCGGGGGCAGGCTTAGTACTTACCTCCCCCGACCAAGTCAAGCTCGAGTGCGCTCTAAGGTTCAGCTTCCGAGCATCCAACAATGAGGCAGAATACGAGGCTCTACTGGCTGGCCTACGTCTCGCCAGAGACATGGAGGCCCAGCAACTACGCATTTTCAGCGACTCCCAACTAGTCGTCAGCCAGATCAACGACAATTTCGAGGCCAAGGACGCATCCATGACTCTCTACTTGACCCTCTCCAGGCAACTACTTGGGTCGTTCACGAACTTTGAGGTTGCAAAGATCCCACGATCGGAAAACGGCCATGCCGATGCCCTGGCTCGACTGGCATCCTCACTTGATGACAAGAAAGGGAGACAAGTTTTAGTCGAAGTCCAACACAGGCCTAGCACCAGACCGAACCCTGTATACACCATCAACACCAGCCCGACATGGATGGACCCCATCAGGGCCTACCTACATGATGGCTCTCTCCCAGAAGACAGGCTGGAGGCCAAGAAAATCAGGCGGCAGGCCACTCGCTACACCATTCAGCACGATCATCTGTATAAGCGAGGATTCACCACCCCGCTGCTAAAGTGCCTCACGCCGGAACAAGGAGACTACGTTCTCCAAGAAATGCACGAAGGCATATCGGAGACCATTCGGGCGCACGCACTTTGGCACACAAGGCATTCCGCCAGGGATACTTCTGGCCAACAATGCTCGCAGATGCCACTGCCCTCACACAGCAATGCGACAAGTGTCAGCGACACGCCCAGATCCCTCACTTGCCAGCTGAACCCCTCACTTCCATGATGAGCCCATGGCCGTTCTCGCAGTGGGGACTCGACCTCATCGGGCCAATGCCTACGGGCAAGGGCAGGGTAAACTTCGCTGTGGTGGCAGTAGACTATTTTACCAAATGGGCGGAGGCGAAGCCCCTCGCGTCCATCACAGCAGCGCAGATCGAATCATTCATATATCAGAACATCATTTGCCACTTCGGGATCCCACACACCATCGTGACCGATAACGGGAAACAGTTCGACAGCAATCGCTTCAAAGCATTCTGCCAAACATACGGTGTACAGCTTCTCTTCGCATCCCCTGCACACCCCCAGTCCAACGGCCAAGTGGAGGCCGTCAATAAAAATATCAAGTACAACCTGAAAAAGCGCTTGGACGAAGACAAGGGCAAATGGGCAGACATAATCAACGACGTCCTTTGGTCGCACCGTACTTCATACAAAACGGCCACAAACGAAACGCCCTTTGCCCTAGCTTTTGGGTCAGAGGCCGTGATCCCCGTGGAGATCGGAGAAACATCATACTGTGTAATCTCGTACGATCCGGACACCAACGATCAGCAGATTACCCTCAACCTCGATCTAATTGAGGAAAGGCGAGACCAAGCTAACCTGAAAAACATGGCCTACAAGCGGCGTGTTGCTAGATACTACGACTCGAGGGTCCGACACAGGAGTTTCAGGGTGGGGGACTTGGTCCTCCGCAAAGTTAACAATGGCACCAGGGACAAGGCAGCAGGCACCTTTGCCCCAAACTGGGAAGGACCATACACCGTGGCAAGAGTCTGCCGAGAGGGGACTTACGAGCTGCAAAATTCCGAAGGGAAGACACTTCCACATCCCTGGAACGTGGACCATCTCAAGTATTACTACAGATAGGTTGTTGTAAAACGCCGCAAGGCGCACGGCCCACGGCCATTTTTTGTAAACATGTTCTGGCATACCCAGACTGATCTATGAATAACTTTCATCAAGTGATCGATTCAAGTTTTGTTACAAACCTTCCCAAGGCGTACTTTCCCGGTCTATGTTCTAAAACTGACGGATACCATCGGCCATCAGTGGCCGACTTACCAAGCCTACAGTCCCCAATTATGGTCTTAGTCCGACACACTTGGTGCTTATTTCAAATCTTATTTCAAATCCAAACACATAAGTTACCAAAATATCTGTTTATTAAAACTAAGGTCACATTACACATGCCTAAGCCAAATTACAATGAGATTTAGAATGCGCCCTATACTACTGGCCGTCGCCACCCAACTCGGTTGTTTCTTCATCTTCAGCATGCGGACCGCCCATCTTCTCGGCCTCAGCTTGGTCGGCCTCGTCGGAATCCAGATCCTCCTCTTCATCATCGGGCAGAGGATTCCCGTCATCATCCAGGTAATCCTCAACCCTCGGCGGGGACTTGAGCCAAGGGAAGGCAATGGAGACCCCCGGGTTAGACAGCAACAACTTCTTGTAGAAGCCATCCTCCAAGGTAGCCCCAAACTTCATGAAGGTCTTCTCACATTCCTGAGAAGCCTTATATTCTTCTATCCCCACCTTCTTGGCCGAGATCAACTGCTTGGCTAGCCTCGCATTGGCCGACTCCTGCTCAGCCAACCTTGACCTGGATTCTTCCAACTCGGCTTGGACCCGCCTAGCCTCCTCGGCCCTCGCGGCTGCTTCCACCTCCAGGGTCTTCACTTTCAGCTCAAGCTCCGCCTTGGCCTCGAGCGCCTGGTTGAACAGTCTTTGATTGCCGGCCAAGGCGTGCTCCCTCCCTTCCACTTCCCGTTTCATATCCAAGGCTTGCTGCCTGAGGTTGCTGGCATGACGGAAGGTCGAGAACACTTCTCCAAGAAACTGCGCAAATCACAGGCCGCGTTAGTCCAAAAACAAAAAAATAACAACAAAAAGGGGGCACCACGAAACAGAAACTTACATGAGAGCCAAGCCGCATGGTCTTGTCACAACGGTCGGCAAAGTCCCTCGGCTGAACTTCGGCTATCTCACCCAACTCATATTGGGACCCCCGGACTACTGTGTTCATAAAGTCCAGCTGCGAGGGGTGGAAGGCCGTGCTCAGATGCCGCCAGCTGTCGTCCACCTCGGTCGTCCTGATCAAGTCCGGCTCCCCCTCCGCATTGACAAAATAGGACTTGATAGACGAATCCAGCTTCGACCTTTTCAGCTTCTTCGGCACCTGTCAGCCAGCCAACAGGGAGGTCTGCGACGGCACGACCATGTTCCTCACCTATTCTAGGGTCTCCACCTCGGCCTGCCTCTTCTGCCGCTTTTTCTCGGCCGGCTCCTCATCTTCCCTGTTTTCCTTCCTCTCGGCCAGCTTCTTTTTCTTCTTAAGTCGAGCCTCGGCCACGAACTTTCTCCTCTGCTCGGTCGCATCATCTATTTCGATGACGACCGGAGAACTGCCGAGCGTCGCCTTCCTCTTCTCACCGGCCGACGCAGGGGGACTTGAGAACAAGGGCTCAAGGGGCTCCAGCGTCGCTTCATCCACATCCGTTGCCGGCTGTTCCCCGGCTTGACTGGACCCCCCGGCTATCCGCAGCCTCGGTTTCACTCGGGTCGTAGACTTCGTCTTCAGTGGCTGCCTGAAGTCCACTTTGGATGACGCCCCAGCTTTCTGAGCCTCGGCCTTCGCATCCTCGGCCTGCTTCATTATCTCTTGAATCTTAGTCATTCGATTCGAGCACTGGGTGGCTGCAACAAGCACGTAGTCCGGAGGAGCTGCACAAAAAAAAGAAAAAAAAAAGAAAAAAAAAATCACTCACTTATCCAGGCCAGCCAACACTTTCACAGGGCATGATGAGTCGATACTTACGAAGTTCCGATATCAGGCCGACCTTCAGCAAATTCTGGGGAAGTCGCAAGAAATCCCTACTCCTTTTTGTCCGGTCAAGCCTCTCGAACAGTTCCACACAGTCAGCTTTTTCCTGGTCGGTCACGCTAGGACACTTGAACACTTCTGCAAAACAAAGACAAATTAGCCACGGCCTACAAAAAAAAAACAAAAAACAAGCCCTAACCGACTTACAACACCTAACACTAGCCACACCTTTCGACTGATAGTTCCTCGGAATTCTCCTATCTTGGTCGGTTAGGTAGGACCCCTCCCAGTCTCCGCAAACCAACACAAAACGATGCTTCCATGCCTTTTGCGAAGTGGGCATATCCCATATGAACGGCCCCCGGGTCTTCCTATCTCTAGCCTCCACATAAATCCACCCTGTTTTATCCCTTCTAAACTGATAGAGGTAATTTATGTGCCCCCAGGACGGCTCTCCTTTCCCGGCCAACTTGAAGGCCGTGTACACACCTGTCAGGGCAATCCAGGTGTTGGGGTTGATTTGGCCGATGGCCACACCAACCTGGGCAACCATCCTTTGCACCCAGGGATGGAGGGGCAGGATGACTCCATGCATGAAGACGTCTGGATGGAAGGTCGTCCACGGCTCCGGAGGATCACTCGGCATGTCGCTATCCCCAATCAGCCGCATCACAACTGAATCGGGCACGTGAAACGCCTCTCGGTATGCCTGAATATCATCCCATTTGATCGTACTCAGCTGACGATCAATGTGATAGACGGATGTCGCAACGGTCACCTGCTTCATTGCATTATCCACATCAATCTCAATCAACATCGGCCTGGATGTCGCATCTTGATCACTTGTCCCCACAGCTTCTTTTTCTCTCGAACGACCTGAAAAAAGGGGTATGCCTTCAAAAACATCGGTCTGCCCCACCGAATCCACATCCACGATCAACCGTTCAGCCTCACCAATGGCCGAAACAGCCTCGTCTGGCATCTGGGCAAAAGCTTTTTCAAGCTCCTCCTCCAGATCCCTATCTTCCTCGGCCTGCGACCTCAGATTCACCTCTGGCCGAGATGTCCCTGAAGTTGAAGCCGATCCACTCGTCTTCAACCGTGTGTCAGAAGCGGCCGAAGCCGTTGAATCATCCTCGAAGGCATTTCCAGACCGGGCGTCCGTGCCTTGAGAATCTTCAGACACCATCTACAAATATAAAAAAAAACCCTCCGAAGAGTGGGAAACAACGCGACTCTCCTTACTGGCCGACCTATCGGATCTAGAAACCACGGGACAAACATGCATATGTGTTCATCACATGTTCTTGCAAAAGACAAACTTTGAATCCAAATCACAAGGTCAAAATTTACGTACCGTGTTTTTGCTTGGAAGTCGCGCGTGAGCACCGCTGTGAACCTTGTTCGGAAATCGCCTTGCCTTGCCGGAAATCGCCTTTGTACTTCTCTCACCAACACTCACAATTCACTTGAAAGCAAAAAGTAAAAAGTGAACTTGGCTCCACTCCTTTTATACTAGCCAATTCTAACCATGGTTAATAAACTAGCCGTTATTACCATGGTCGGCCAGCCCAACCGTCACCTCGACCTCGATAAGCGGAAGGGTCACCTCGATTTACATGCGCATTTAAAACACACTACAAGGTGATGTAAGGTCCCGCGCAAGCTGACCGACCAAGGTGACATACTTCACCTTGGCACCAAGTGACATGTGATCGGCCTTCAAGGTACCCCCTAGGCCGATCAGTCACCTCATCGTGCAAGGTCCTGCGCAAGCTGACCGACCAAGGTGACATCCTTCACCTTGGCACCAAGTGACATGTGATCGGCCTTCAGAGTACCCCCTAGGCCGATCGGTCACCTCATCGTGCAAGGTCCTGCACAAGCTGACCGACCAAGGTGACATCCTTCACCTTGGCACCAAGTGACATGCGATCGGCCTTCAGGGTACCCCCCTAGGCCGATCGGTCACCTCATCGTGCAAGGTCCTGCGCAAGCTGACCGACCAAGGTGACATCCTTCACCTTGGCACCAAGTGACATGTGATCGGCCTTCTGGGTACCCCCTAGGCCGATCGGTCACCTCCTCGTGTAAGGTCCCGCGCAAGCTGATTGACCAAGGTGGTCGGCCTGCAGGGTACCCCCAGGCCGATCAGCCACCCACTTACACCCGTCCAACGCCAGTTTTAAACTCCCATCCTTCGGTTTTCTCCTCTATCAAGGGCATGGGGGACTGGGGACTGGCATACTACGCACCAGAACAGGCCGACAATCACAATACAAGCCCTCAACCGAGGCAATCCGCCTCAGTCAACGACTTGGGGGACTTCTGTTCATACCTAAACTGGTCGGCCTGGTCAGAGGCCCGAACCAATCTGACCTGTTCCCGCTCCACCAGTCCCAGGCAAGTCTCAGATTACGCCAACAAAGCCAAGAACGACATAGGAAGACCAAATCTGGTCGGCAAGGCTTACTGACAAGTCATAAATGCTATCCGGGACCACCACAGGACACCTGTCAAACTCCTAGAGGCAGCAACATTTATCCCACATTGACAAACACCAACAAACACATTCAATGCTACTATAAATACAAAGGCATCCCCCTCCAAAAGGTAATGACAATCTGGCCCTCACGCTGTCTAAATTACAACAGTACCCTCCTACCTAACTAACTTAGGCATCGGAGACTGTTCGGCCGGCATCACACCGGTGTCCCTTTGCATTTACCCTCTTCCTGTGCAGGCCACAATATTTCGAGAGGGATCGCGAAGGAAGCTCAGCGAGGCAGGAGTAGGTTGATCCATTTCTTGCATCAACACCTATCTAAACCAATCCCTAAAACTAAATAAAAACCATTAAAATCCATGGTTGGATTTTCAACCCAACGGTTCAGTTTTTCCAAAATTCCCGCACGGCTTCACGGCAGGCCAAAGCTTCCCAAAACCATCCTAGAAACCTCCTATCAACCTAATAACCAATTCCTAATCAACCAATACTAACCATAATGATAAAATAGAAGAAAAATGGGTTTGGGTCTAACCGGGTATGTTCTCGGGTTCAAGGCCGCCGACCACGGCGGCGTGGCTTCCAGCTGGCCACCATCATCCACCCTTCTTCCTGGTCTCAGTCTCAGCCTCCCTCTCAGTCTCTCTTGGTCAGCACAGGTAGGGGAAAAGGCTTGGGGTGGTGTGGTTGCATGAGATCAGGTTTTGGGTTTGTATGAAACAAAGAAGGTGAAATGCATGTATGTGGAATGGTGGCTAGTGGATGAGTGACACTTGTCACTCATCCATTGGTTGCTGGGAAAAAATATCTGGCCCACTTAATTCCAGTTGCCTCGAAAAACGTGTCATTATGAATAGTACTTCACAACTTCCGTGAACCGTAACTTCTCCGTTGAATGTTCGAATTCGACGTGCCGCCTGTCTACGGATTCGTATCGTCCCAATTTACATAACGGTCTTCGGGCCTCGGCCATCGGATCTCCCGAGTCAAAATTTAACTTTTGACCTAAATTACCAAATTGCCCTCGAACTTCTGAACATCATAACTCTTTCCTCGAATGTTGGAATCGAGTGTGTCACCTGTCTATGAACTCGTGACGTCACGAACTATGTCACAATCATCGGCCAAAGTCCATTTGACTGCCTGAATGAAAAGTCAACGATTTGCCCATTCTAGGGGCAAAATCGTCATTTTGCCCGAATGTCTGTTAATCCTTGTCTAATCTCCGATTAGTCTCGCTAATCTGTTATTAATTCTTAATTACTCCCATTAATTCGGGACGGGTCGTCACAGGTAGTCATACCATATACTTACTCGAAATACGTAGCCTAGCTCACGTTCGAGTGTACACAATCCAGGAAACACAAAAATCCATCATAACTTCTCAATCAAATGCCATCCGCTCATGACACGATACATCCTTATACATAGGTCACCAGGCCAATAAACTCATAAGGTTCAACAACTCGGGGACTCATTCCCCTTACTAGGTCAATTACACCATATCCCTTTTTTTTCAGGGTCACTATGTGTAATGATTTTAACCTGTCCTCCTGATACCTTCCTATTGCAAATAAGCACTCAGTACAATCATTCATACTATATCGCAAATCACATCCCTTTCTTAACTTCGACTCCACCATACACCAAGTATGGTACTGCAGTTGGACGCCAACCGTCCAAGTTATCAGAAGTCATGTATTACTCTAAGATGATGGAGTTCCATAACTAACAGGATTTCACTTATCCTTAAATTATCAAACATGACAATCCTCTCCCCAAAGAATACCTGATCCGCCAATGTGGTCGTAATCTCAATGTATTCCGACCATCACCCTATCACACATTAAGCCTTTCTTTTTATCCATCTTTACTAATCCTGATGGTCAATACAGTACTCGTACATTCCTTCCCAAAGGTATATGACCTCTGCATCCACAACCCCGTGGGTCGATCTCAACTCCTACAAGGAAGGTCAAATTTCTGAGGGTTCAGCTAGTATCAACACACAACTCACCGAGTCCCAAATCTCGTAGTAACACCTCGTTATACACACAGAAGGGATTACCATCGAACATAAGTCACTATTTCTCCACTTGTAACCATTCTACCTCAGTTCTCATTTCCAATAACTTTGGCCTCCTTTCGGGTCAATCACCATAACTGGAAAAACATGGTAGAGAACCCACCATTTAATACACTTTTGCTTTATAAATTAAAAAAAAAAACATCAATTCTAGTCTGTAAGCCGCATTTGATACTTTTAAAAGCAATAGTTAACAAATTTGGTCAAAGTTATTTATAAAAGTAATGTGAGTATCAAAAGCAGCATCAATGTCTCAAAGTTATTTAATAAAAAAAAAAAAAGGAAAAAGAAAAGCAATCTTCTTCTTCTTCCCCGATCCCTCCCGTCCTTACCTCATCTTCTTCCCTTAACACTAAAGGGATACCATAATCCACAACCAGGCAATAACCTAACAAGATCCGACCTCTGCACCTACCAACCCACCCTCCCCAGTTCTCGTTCTCGTCATTGAAGGCAAAAATGCGTTGAACTCGTCGAGTGAGTACGTGGGGTGCGGGTTCGTCGACAGGTGGGTGCGAGTTCGTCAAAATTTTCTCTTCTCCAAGCTACAGCCATGGACGTTATTATCATGTTCATCGGCATCATTTTGATAAAAAAATCGATCCCACCCAAAAGGCCAAAATTGAAAAGCAACCACCTAAATTGAACTGTAATTCCTAAATTTGTGTAGTCGGGTATCTCCTATTTATCTCCGCTACAGTTTAAACCATCAGTAAGTAGTAGTAACGATAGCCGCCCAAATCATCCCTAATCAACCAAATCCCTCTCGCCACCGCCTGAGCAATACCATTAGCACATAGCCACCACCGCAACCTAAAACCCCAACAACTCAAATCCCACCAGATCCAAATTAGAAGCCAGTAGGGTCGTCGAAAAGGGTCAGCGCATGCGACCTGATTTCATCTTCGGACATACGACCCGATTTCATCTTCGGACATACGACCCGATTTCATCTTCGGATCTCCCCAGGTTGAGGTTCAATTTTGGAATGGCGGTCGGAGTCGGTGGCGAGATCACTGTGGACACCATCGAGAAGCTTATTGAGATTTGCATCACTGTGTTTATGGACGGCCAGGCTCTGATTCGGGCGTTTGATGGTGTTGGCGGGACTGTGAAGCTTGTGGTTTGTGAGGGAGAGAGGTTGGTGGGGCTGATTGAAGATGGAGTCAAATTTGGTTAATGGCGACGATGGGTGCAGGAGATCAGTAAGGTTGATTGCTGGAAATGGCTGTTGCCTTCATGCCTTGTTGGTTTCGGGTTTGGTATTGGGTTAGTGATCGGTGGGGAGATATGTGAGTTCTTGCGTCGGGTGGGCCGCGTGGGCGTGAATTGAATTCTCTAACCTATTATGACAATTTTTTTTTACCTTGTTTTCCTTTTTCTTATTTTTTATATAGTTTTCATAAAAGAATTTATTATTATTATTATTTTTACTTATAATTACAAATTTATTAATTTTTTTAATCTATTTATGTCAGTATAAAAAAAATTCCACAAATGTCACATGACACTTGATTGATTTTTTAGCCACATGACGTTTAATAGAATTTTTAATCAAATGACAGACGAAATTGACTTTTTAACCGAATAACGGACGAGATGATATATTTTGATACTTAAGGATCTATATGATATTTTTTATAATTTGGTTATTAACTTAAAATGACACTTACAATTGTGAGAGTTTTATGTAATTGAGATGGTAATGATGGCAAAAAGAAAAAGCTAGATGCGATGATGATGGTGATGGTAAATTGATGATGGATTGTTATCAAATATCTTCAATATAATATATAAAACAAAATATCACCGTATACATTGTAATGCTAAATGATGATTATTCATAGTAAAAATTTAATTTTTGTTTTTAAAAGCAATCCTCAAATCAGCTGCTTTTGGAATATACACAAAAGTTATCATTTTTATCAAACATTTTTTCAATTAATTTATTTTTTAAAACAACAGTCAAATCAGCTGCTTTTGAAATATACACAAAATTTATTATTTTTTGCCAAATATTTTTAAATTAATTTATTTTTAAAAGCAGTTGTGAGCGCAGCTGCTTTTGAAATATATACAAAATTTATCAAACATTTTTACTGTTTGACATCTAAGTTTTAAAAAAGCATCTCTTTTGCCACAGAAAAGTAGAAAACTGCAGATTACAAGCCCTTGTGTTTTTGAAATGGGAATGAATAACCGAGAATCTAAATAGAAATGCGAGCTGCAGCTAACTAATGCCGACGTGGATCCATCTGAACCGTTCATGTAAGGGAATCCCCAGATCTAGCTGGAAGAAACTTCGAGCCACTTTCCTACCCAAAATACCGCACCATGGCCTCACTCTCTCGCGATATTTGGAAACCTACCCCCAGTTTCTCGCCACAGAATAAGTTGGAACCAGGAGAAGCCTCGGGAGCCGCTGCGTTCAAAAAGCGGGTCCCACGTACGCTACAGAATCCACGCGGCGACCCGACGGTGTCGCTGATGAGTGGCATTTCGGAGTCCTACTCATGGTGGGAATCTAATCTCGCGAGAAATTGAGTCTCAAAGAAAAACAAATTAAAATAACGATATTTATTCGTGGAGGCCCAAATACGTGGGGCCCATCAGCACAACCCTAATCCCGTGCCTATATAAGGGCGCCTGGGCTTTCATGCAATTCTCGCCACTTCCATCTTCCGAAACCCGAAAAACATCCTAAACTCAAAACGCTCCATTTTCATTTTTCTCCCCAAGAGTTTTCTCGGCCTTTCCCGGAAAATAAAAAAACTTTCCTAAATTTGGCATCTTCTTCCGTTACATTTCTCAGGTGCCAGCCAACCCAGTCAGTACCACCTGTTACCATTACCAACTAGCTTAGCGTCCTCATCCTTATCGAGTCATATGCACTGCATGGTCCGGTCCGATTTCGGTGCCTAAAACCCCAAACCTGTTTTGGGCCACACAAATTTTCAATCGTTCTCATTCTCTATTCTCTTCTCTCCTGAAGTTTCGGTGTGGGGATAACGGAGCTGACTGAGCGGGTTACCGGGTTCGTGACCCCTTTCCTTACAGCCCTTTACTGCTCCGTTTGAGGGGGTAGCCGGGGCTCCGGCCTCGGCGGGTTCTAAAGCCCCCAGCCATTACAAACTCACAAAAATCAACCCCTAACCCCAAAAATTTTTAATTTAATTTTTTGATTAATTGTCGCGGAAGAAGAGATGCCGGCCCTGGCTTGTTGCGTGGACGCTGCTGTTGCTCCTCCCGGCTACGCCTTTGCCGGGGATAGCTCTCTTCCCGCGCCGCCTTTCCCCGGCTTACATCCACCCACCACCGCCGACAGTTCCCGTTGGTCTCCATCCCTGTCGTCCGACCTCTACCGAATTGACGCATGGGGTGGGCCCTACTTCACCGTCAGCTCCTCCGGAAACGTTTCCGTTCGTCCGCACGGGTCGGCGACCCTTCCCCACCAGGAGATCGATCTGCTAAAGATCGTGAAGAAAGCTTCGGATCCGAAGGCCGACTGCGGGCTTGGGTTGCAGCTGCCTCTTATTGTTCGCCTGCCGGATGTTCTCAAGAACCGGCTCGAGTCGCTCCAGGGTGCCTTCGATCTTGCGATCGAGTCCCACGAGTATGGGTCTCACTACCAGGGCGTGTACCCTGTAAAATGCAACCAGGACCGGTTCCTCGTGGAGGACATTGTCAAGTTCGGGTCGCGGTTCCGGTTCGGATTGGAAGCTGGGTCGAAGCCAGAACTTCTCTTGGCCATGAGCTGTTTGTGCAAAGGTAACCCAGACGCCCTTCTTATCTGTAATGGTTTCAAAGACTTTGAGTACATCTCTTTGGCTCTGTTTGCTCGCAAGCTCGGTTTAAACACCGTGATTGTTCTTGAGCAAGAGGAAGAACTCAATTTGGTTATCGACTTGAGCAAGAAGCTAGGTGTTCGACCCGTGATTGGCGCCCGAGCCAAGCTCAAAACCAAGCATTCCGGCCATTTCGGATCGACCTCCGGCGAGAAAGGGAAGTTCGGACTCACCACCACTCAGGTTTTACGTGTTGTGAAGAAGCTTGGCCAGCTTGGTATGCTTGACTGCTTTCAATTGTTGCATTTTCATATTGGGTCTCAGATCCCTTCGACTGCTCTGCTCGCTGATGGAGTATCCGAGGCGGCGCAGATCTACTGCGAATTGGTCCGCCTGGGTGCGCAAATGAAGGTCATAGACATTGGAGGCGGTCTTGGTATTGACTACGATGGATCCAAATCGAGCGACTCTGAGATTTCAGTGAGCTATAGCCTCGAAGAGTATGCTTCTGCTGTTGTCGGAACAGTTATGAGCGTCTGTGACAGAAGGTCCGTCAAGCATCCGGTGATTTGCAGTGAAAGTGGCAGAGCCCTTGTTTCCCATCACTCGGTTCTCATATTTGAGGCTGCTTCTGTCTCTGCTTCAGAGGATGCTCCTCCCATGTCCGCCTTTGGCCTTCAGTATTTCATCGAGGGCCTCACAGAGGAAACTCGTGCCGATTACCGCAACCTCTCGGCTGCCGCCATCAGGGGTGAGTATGAGGCTTGTTTGAGATATGCTGATCACTTGAAACAACGCTGCATTGATCAATTCAAAGAAGGGTCCCTGGATATTGAGCAATTAGCCACCGTGGACGGGCTCTGCGATTTGGTTTCGAAAGCAATCGGAGTATCTGACCCGGTCCGCACATACCATGTCAATCTCTCGGTTTTCACTTCTATTCCAGACTTCTGGGGGATTGGACAGCAGTTCCCAATTGTCCCAATCCACCGCCTTGATCAGCGTCCGGCGGTCAGGGGAGTATTGTCAGACTTGACCTGTGACAGTGACGGGAAGATCGACAAGTTCATTGGGGGCGGGTCGAGCTTGCCGCTGCATGAACTGGAAGGCAATGGGGGGATTAATGGCGGTGGGCAGAAGTACTATTTAGGAATGTTTTTGGGCGGGGCTTATCAGGAGGCACTCGGAGGACTCCACAACCTGTTTGGAGGCCCTAGCGTTGTTCGGGTCTCGCAGAGCGATGGCCCCCACAGCTTTGCTGTGACGCGGGCTGTGGCGGGCCGGTCTTGTGCGGACGTCCTCAGGGTGATGCAGCATGAGCCCGAGCTCATGTTTGAGACACTCAAGCACCGTGCTGAGGAGTGCGGTGAAGGTGACGATGGTGGGATGGCGAGTGAGGCCATTGCGGCCAATCTGGCCCGGTCCTTCCAGAACATGCCGTATCTGGCGGCAGCTTCATCTTGTTGCTTGACTGCAATCAATAACCATGGAGTGTACTATTGCAGTGAAGATGACTATGAAATTGTTGCTGATTCAGCTGCTGGCGAGGAAGAGAATTGGTCCTATTGCTGTGCTTGAGGTGTCAACATTCCTTGTTTTATGTAGTGCTGTTGTTGCGTCTGCTCACTGCTGGGGTTATTTGTGTGAACTTATCTTTCATTTTCATTTTCGTTTTCGTTGTCGGGTTGAAGTTGAATGAAGAGCCATGGAGGTCCTTGGCAATTTGTGTCAAAGAGAGTGGGAATGGGAGCCGAATAATCCACCCTTTTGTAAATTCGGGGCCTTATAATTCCCCTCTTCCTATATATGTTTCTAAGTAGAATTTCATATTTTGGTTTGATCTCTACGTAATTTGATTCTTGTCTTTTCTTGTCCAGTACATTGTTGCTGCATGTCACTATCCCTGTGCTGTGCATGGTCCAATAATCTAATAACATGGTTGTTGATTGCTTTTCCTTTTTCTTTAGTCAAATGTGGACGTGGTAGGGCCTTTCGTCGGCACGGTTGGTTTGAGACTGAGTTTTGTGGCTTGGTGCGGTTAGTTTTTGGATGAAAAGAGAAATTCGAAATTGAAAAGGGTTGGATAAGGAGATCCTGAGATCATGGCTTTGTGGGGTAATGTAACTGTGATCTGTATTTGGTATTTCTTAGTTTTTGAGTCTTTACTTTCTATGTATCGCAAGAGTAGATTGCTACTTTAAGAGTGTTTACACGAATAGTTTTTAATTTAATAAAGATTTATAAATTTTATAATTGGTAATTCTGTATTTATAATTTTTTGATTTGTAAATTCTAATATTTTAATATCAATTTTAAAAATTATGAAAATTATAATTTCACTTATTTTAATTCATCATTTAAAAAATATTTTTTTACTATAGATATACCAGGAATGCAGGAGTGTTTCAAAATGCAATAGGAACAGAAATTCGTTCTATTTGCACCACCAGGAATGGGTGCAAAATTAGGTCTCTTGAACTTTGTCTTTAATACCATTAAAACTACCGGTTTTTTTGTTAAATGACTGTAAACACGGTTCATCTTTTTTCTCTCTTTTCATCTCTCCTCTTCATATGCTTTCCTTCATCTTCTTCCTCTTCATTTCTCTCGCACAAGTCGCAACCTTGACACCCTCCCATTTCATAATCCCTCCAAATCACGGATTCAGGGCGATCTAGTAGTGTTTTCATTTTAACCAAAACTTCAAATTTAATTTTTCCTTGGCGTAGCAGCCGTAGAAACAACTGGAGCTCGTCGTCGGTGACGTCCTCATAGATATGGTCGACGACGCGAGATCAGGCATGTCTTTCGTACGCAACGCGATGGAGAGCCCATTTTGCCATAGAGCAGATTGGTTGCAGCGAGAAATGGCTTTGCTTCATTTTGGGTCGGGTTGCTTGTGCTTCTGCATGTCGTGAGATATAACAAACTTGGGTTTAGAATTAGCTCTGTTATTATTGGGTTAGTCCAATAATCTATCAAAATACTTAAATTCATTCAAACTTTTCATCTTCCTTTTAATAATTTTTTCTTTTAATTTTTTGCAGCCCAACAAAACCCAGGATTAAAAAATTCGAACAGTTTCGCAGCCCAATCTTTCGATTGTCATTTTCTAGAACATTTTACCGGAGAAATTAAAATAATGAAGAGCTAATAATTTACAAGCAACAAAATTTTTTAAAATTTCTTAAAACAATCTTAGTACCTTCGTTACTGACGTTGGCATCATCTTCTTCATTATTGTAAACATCTTTGTTGTGCGGTGGAGGGTTGGTCGAGTAAAAGCTACTTTGGGGACGAGTGGAAGCGGTCGCGACCATTCTCTTCCTCATCATTTTCAATCCTTGGGATTATGGAATGGGAGGGTGTTCTGGTTGTGACTTGTGCAAGAGAAATGAAGAGGAAGAAGATGAAGAGGAGAGATGATGAGAGAAGGAAAAATAGGAACAGTGTTTCAGGGCATTTAAGAAAAAAAAAATAATTTTAACGGTGCTAAAAATGAAATCCGTTAAATGATGCAACAGACCTAATGTTATACTCATTTCTGGTGCAAAGTTGAACGAATTTTTGTTCATGCTGCATTTTGAGACACGCTGGCGCGTTCCTGGTGCATCTATCCTAAAAAGCCTTTGAAAAATTATGTCATTGGAGACAAAATTCCTACTCTTCATTTGAGATCTTTATATCCCTCATATTGGCCTTTGAAATTTTATCAAATTATGACTCAGTTTTCTAAATGAAGAACAATTGATTTTTCGCTCATCAAATACTCATTTCATACTAAATGGCCTGTTTATTTTTTGGAGCCAAATATACCCTAAAGGTATTGGAAGCACAATCAAACACGTCGAGCATTTTAACTTGCACACACTCAAGTAATAACTCACGATTACACTTTTTAACTTTCTCTCAGAGAAATATTTTTAGTCATGCTTTTGCTCAATTTAATATTTCACATCTTGAACAAAGTTTGGTTGCTCTGCCGAATTGAATGAGAATATGAGATGGTGGACTTTGGTTGACCAATGACCAGGACCACAATTGTGGGCTTGTGCAGGATACAGAGACGAGGCTGCTTTGGGCTAGAGGGGCTATAGCTCTTCCCCCACCTAAGGTGAGCCAAAAATTGATATGCAAAAATTAAACATTAAAATAAATACAAAGTTACACTCAATACTTAAGAAAACGTATGCAATTAAAAACTTTTTTTTTTTGTAGATTGTAGTATTTGTAAATATGGATCGTTCGTAACCGGGAATTGAGGGTACCTAAATATGATTATCGTTTGATTGATTAATTGGAGGTAAAGAGATTGATTTTAAAGTCCTAAGTAATTAAACTACATCTAAAATAACATAATCTATTATTTACACGTGATCAACTCATTCTTTACCAAACTCATTTATGATTTGTATTAGTTCTACGAGATGATTGCATATTCTTAAGTACGTGCAGGGAGATATTCACGCCGCACTTTCAGTGATCTAGACTTGGAGATACTCCTCTATCTAGTCAAGCATTAAGTACCAATATACAAACATAACAACAACTGAAATATTAGAACACATGGAAGATTATTAAAATTAATACAAAGCATAAAAAAAAAGGATAATATTAGAAATCAGTTCATAAACCAAGATATTCAAACACAAAAGATAACTACAAGGTAAAGAGGTCGTGTTACACTTTTTCTCTTCGGGACACCCTATGGATACGAAGTGATTGGACACTCTATGGTGAGACACTTAGAGACACTCCTCTATGTCACGGATGAAGGTTATAAAAGGTGGGATATGGTGTAATTAGATTTGCACATGAAATATTGAATTTATTGAAAAGGAAAAATTGGTTTAAGTAGAGTTTTGGTACAAATAATGAGCGATCCTTACAAATAACTCAGACCTCCCTAGTTATAAGAGAAAATTAATCCTCAAATAAATAGGAATTCAAAAATTAAATCCTAAAAGAAAAATGATTAAACTAATTAAATTAAAGTCCTAAAAGAAAAAGATAATAATAAAAATCCTAATTAAAAAGGTAATCTAAATCCTAAAGAAAGAATAAATACAAAATTTAATTAAAAAGGTAATAAAAACTTCTAATTTAAAAGGGAAAAAAATCCTAATTAAAAAATACATATAAAACCTAATAAAAAAGGGGAAATTGGAGTTTGTTTGCTGAAATAGTAACAGTAAACGACATGGTGGAATGCTGCTAGAACTGGGAAGCAATTGCTGTGGGCGCTGGCCAAAACTTAGGCTTGGATTTCAATAAAAGCGCGTTGAGGAAGAGAAAACTGGTACGGTGCCCGCGCACCGATAGGGGATATGGTAATTCTGGACGCGCGCTTTGAAGCCATGCTCATTCGTTCAGCAGATGCGCACCGAATAGAGGCTATGGCTGTCTCTTTTGGTTCAGTAGGTTCCTACCGACATTCTGAATGATTTTTGGTGGCTTCCCTTGTTTCAATTATAACTTGATCAATATAACTCCTATTGAGGTGATTCTTTCGCCTAAATTCTCGTAATTGCAAGCTCTATCCAATTATACACATTGATATAAAATAATGAAATTTATAGGAACACTCCAATTCAAAGTTGAAGTATAACACAATGAATCCATAAGAAAAATCTTTATCTACCGCACAAAAACATAACAAGTTGTCTCCACAGAAAAACAAATATCATTTAAATAACCACAATATTAGTTTCCCACTCATCGAATATCATGGCCAAAACTTATGAGACAACAAAGGTCTCATTCAAAATCCTACATGTCAAACAAAAGTTTGGACTACTTTTTAGTTAGTCAGCAACATTCATTCTAACTTTAATTTTACTACTATTAGCTCTGTTATTGTCTTCTTTACATTTCAAACATATGAATTCATCTACTACTTTCTTCTTCGTGCTGGACAAATACAGTAAGAGCAATGCTATTAGATTGGAATAATGCTCTCCAAATTCTTTTCCTGTTAGAAAATTCTAAAAGGAATTTAAACATTCAAGTATGAAACAATGCAGATTTTGCAGTAATATTCAAAAAAATAGTTTTACCTTTGCTCTTTTAAAGAATGACACGAAGTCATCATCCGTCAGATTGGCTGTGATGCTATATGCAATGACTAGTAATTGTGGCTGGTCTTGTGTAAGGGTGACAATTTTTGACACAATTCGATACACGACTCAAAATCTGCATGAAATTTATTCGGGTCAACTCGCATGATTAAAATTTTGGGTCAACCTTTTATGAAACGTTTAATAAACAAGTGAATTTCGAGTCAACCTATTAACCCATATAATGACCCATTAACCCTTTTAATAAATGAGTAGATTTCAGGTTAATAATGACCAATATATTAACTCATTCAATAAATGTGTCAATTACTAACATGTATATCTACCCATTTATCTACCTATATGCCTATTAAATCATATAGTTTAAATAGGTTAAACATGTTAAACAAATTAAACAGATTAGATGAGTTAAACGGGTCATATGTTAATTAGGTTTCGAGTACGACTTGTTTATACTTGGAATAGGAAAAAAACCCATATATCGGATTCCATCAAAACGACCCCTAAATTGGTTGTCGGTGAAGGAAGGGTCGCATAGAGGGGAGAGAAAATATCTGGCCAATCATGCTAGGGGAGAGAATGTGGACCTAATTTATACTTGGAATATTCCAAAATTAGCATTTTGGCCTTACCATTTCAGACCCGTAACTTTTTTCCGTGCACTCCGATTGCTAGGTGCTGCTAGTCTATGAACTCGTGAGCTTGAGACCGCAATGACCAAAAGAAAATGTCCAAAAGTGTCTCCAAGGAAAAGTTGACTAACAGGCCCTTTTGAAAACAAGGTTAAAATCGTCATTTTCTAAAAGAATTTCCTAATTGACCATAATTTCCAGTCTGGATAGTTACATCATTAGAGTGGCCAAGAGAGAAACCAAAATAGATCTAAAGGCTTTCGATTTGGGGGAGATGAAAATTATGGATAGAGGATGTGATTTAGATGGAATTGAAGTGATGAGGGTGGTTTGGTGAGGGAGGACATAGGCTAAAACGAAAAAAAGGCAGAAAAGAAGAAAACCAAAAATAGCCAAAATGACCAAGCAATCGGTGATATAATTGAGTTCCCGTCTCCGTCATTCCACTACGAGCACCAGTCAGCGCCACCAACACCATAGAGCCGAGCGCCATGGACAACAGAAGAGAAAGAGGAGGGGGGAAAGAACGGGGAATGAGAACAAGAAGTCCAAACATGAGATTAGAGGGGGTTACAGGGGAGGGAGTTGAAAGTTTGCTCCAAATCTACCATCAGTTGTGGAGATTAGAGAAACCACCATCATAAATCTGCTAGAACATAGAAATCTTTTTGACTCTCAATATTATATTGTTTGGGTCAATAAATTAAGGGCCTTTATGATCTCCTTGAAATTCTTAATGCCGATGGATGAAGACACAAATTCTGTTTTACTTACATCACGATATTCTGTAAATATATTTTAGTTATTTTTGTGATTTTTTATTAGTACATGCATCTTCAGCCACATTCGAAATAAGAATAGATGTCTATCAGTTGTGATTGGGTTTTTAATGGAAGTAGAAACTAGAAAGGAATCTTTACAAAGGAGATACTACAACAAAGGGTCACATAATTAAATTCTTTTGAGAGAGAGAGAGAGCGTATTCAACTTTGAAGATTCACATAGAAATTTTAAAGGCGGTTTGAGCCATATTCTCTCATGATGCCTTTCATTACTTTCTGATAGCAAGAATCTACTTGTCATTGACAGAATGTTTTTCCTTTTTATTGTTGTGGACATGAATTATTTTTCTTTGTCGAGATTCTTCTTGTCATCTCATATATGATCCGATCATCACCATTTTATTGAGGATGTTATTTATTTTACGAAGTGTTATTTTTTTAATTAATCTCTGACGACCTTGTTTGAATTATTTTGCAGTAGTTGCATTTATCTTTTTTTTTTTTTTTTTTTTTTTATGTTGATAGTTCCTTAGGATCACTTGAACACATGCTTCATGCTTGGCACACACGAAGATTGTTGACGATATATGTTGATCATACTTTGAGAATACTAGCTTTATAATGCTACTTGGTTAATAGATTATATAATGTATTGTGTTCTTGGAAGCGATCAGGTTGGTGCTCTGGTATGCTTACATCTTGAATTGGAAATATTACGAGCAAAACATCATATCAGAAAATTTTGGCTATATTCATTTTGACTGGGATGCCTTTTATCTGCTACGATAAGGTTCAAGAATTCTTCTAGCTTTCTTCAAATTTTGTAAAACCTTATAATCATGCATCTGTATTTTGTACCACGACCATGGATCCAATATTTTCTTTTGAAGGTGGTTTTGTAATTTGCAGGTGGACTATAATTGGTCATGGAATATGCATAATGAAGCATTTTCGGAACAAAGTGATGATCTTCGATCATGATAATTTGTACCCCCAACCACTCAATCAACACGGTCTCGGATTACGGGTCTCATCTATCAACAGTTTACTTCTATGTCTTGTTGACATGCTTAAGAATCTCTTCCTCCACCATCGAAATTTGTTTAATGGAAAAGGAATATGAACAGAAAGATGGAACAATGGCTCCTTTTTATCTTTAAGATGGAATGAGCATATTCAACTCTAAAGATTCACTGGAAGAATTCAAGCTCGACTGAACCCCATTCGAGCATGACCAATCAGCTTGTTTCAGAATATTTTAGCCTTTTGTATGTTGTCGACCTGAATTGCTTTTCTTTATTTTTATAATTTCATTGTCAACGATCTTGCATAAGTATTTCATCGATCATAGCCTCATTTACCGGCCATTAATATTTTCAGCTGTTGTGGTTCACACCGGTCTTTTCTTTTCCAGAGTACATGGTTTATACCGATCTTGAAACTATGAAAGAAATCAGATTGGTTGGGTAGCACATTACATTTAGAAAGGATGCAGATTAGGGATTACCAACTTGGATTCCTTTCGCCTGCTAGGATAAAGTGCAAAGTTCTCTTGGATAGTGGATACCAAAGTTGAAAATACATGACATTTTGTTCCGCCTTCCGTTTCTTGCAGGTTGCGTTGCGCTTCGTTTTGTGTTTGATTAACAACACTGGTTAATTTCTATAAACAATTAATTTTGCTAGGAGCTCTGGTGCGTTCCATGTTTAATCTAATCTACTTTCTCCGTTGGTTATCATATATGGTAGGAGTAGGATGCATCACTTATCTACCCAAACTACATGATTTGATTGATCATCATCTTATTGAACTGTCATGAAATTGAGTAAGATGCCCATTAGTATTTCTGTGGCCAAGATATACGTCAAGTTGATTGCAAAAGAAGACACAAATAGTAATAGGAAAACAGTACGTATCATATATATAACTGGTGATAAATTTTTAAGAAATCATATATGCAGTCAGTACGCAGTTGCTATTGAATTTTTGTTGCATGGACAATTTGTACAATCACCGGTTCAAGTTTTCTGAGTGTTTCTCCACAGGTTCTCGTACTTAGCCCACACATGGTTACTGGCTTAACTTCTCTATTAATTAAGCTTTGTATTCTGTAATCAATTTTGCAAAATGTGATCAACTGTATTAACAAAATTGAGCGGCCTCATGTTAGGGAACAATTTGTAAATTCGGGTAATTAATTGCGCTTGGTGATTGATTTTCGAATTTTGTTTTTTGGGAATTGGATCAAGGATTGGAGATGCTTGCACAAAAAATGAGCGACTTTTGTGAAAAATACTAGTGATGCCTTCATATTTTGTACTTGGGATTTGAAATTATGCTGATGGCGGTCTTCAGGGGACTATAATTGTTAAGGAACATACATAATGCAGAATTGTTCAGAACAAAGCGGAAGATCCTAGGCGATATTTTGCACCTTCTACAAGTCACAATGGAGCACGTAATGGATGGATGAACGCGATTGTTGGGAAGGTTGCACAAATTAAATAGATAATTATAATCACCAGAAATAAACTTTTCCCAACCTCAAAATAAATTGAGTAAATAAATTGACAGAAATAAAGTAGAAGGAAAAAAAAATAAAAGAAGACAACAAAATTTAACGTGGTTCGACAATGTTCCTACGTCTTCGAACAACAGTGTAAGAATTGTGAGCTTGATTAAACTAGCCACATGCACCTTAATATGGACCAACAACTTTAGTATATATTTTGAGAGGGAAATTAATTGCTTTGAATTCAAATTATGGCAGTTACATGTTGAACTGCCTCAAAATCAGTTTTGATAGGCATGGCCGTTTTTTAGGGTTCGCTATAAGTATAGATCATGGTCCCTCTTCTCCATCATCTCCAATTCATGAAAACACTTGTCCTATACCAAGTTAGAATTGATTCTGGTTGTGAGAAGAGATTTTCCAATCTCTTGCATTAGTAGGTTGTCGGATCAACAGGATTGGAAGATGGCTTCAATGACAAGTAATCCTCGAACACTCTTGTTTATGATCCTAATTAGTTTTTAATTGATGGAATGTGATTTAAAACATGATTGAAAGATTCTATGTTGTTCTATACTTGATTTACATGAAGGAAATCTAACAATTGGTATTAGAGCAATCAATTGTGTCTTAAGTTTTTGATCTTGTTGTTTCTTCATTTTTCGAATTCTGTTTATTGTTGTTTCTGAATCTGTAGTGTTCCATTATAGTTGGCTGTTGTTCATACATAAATTTGATTGTTAATATGATGCCTTAACACTGCAAGTCAAGATCGATTTCTGACAACACCCTTGATCTATGTTCAAATTTTTTTCATACCTGTCAAGACCATTTTAAAAAAAAATCGACTAACAGTTACTTTCTTGATTCTGAATTGTTTTGAATTCCAATTTAGAACAAGGAATTGAAAGATAGAGATCAAGTATGTTTTTAACTCATACCTGACTTTTTTTATCATGTGTTCAAATATGAGATTTGAACTAACCATGATATCTGGTTTTTTGTGTTGATGGGATAAATTTATATTGAATGCCAAAGTGTTAAAAAAAAATGTAGACTCTAGGCACAATTCGAGGAAACCAATATAGTGGATACTGAGAGTTGACAAGTATGCCAGGTCCCAAAGGAATTGTCTTACTTGGTTTTTTGAGTGATGCAATGCATAGAGGGTCATGTATCATTTGTTCAAATAAGATGTTCACAACCAAAGCTGCTATAGTATGTATTTGAAAAGCCTTTTATGCCTTGCTATGAAAATCCGAGATTCATGATGATGATTTATAAGTCACTTGCCCAAAGGTGTGATTGTTCTATAATTTTGGGAAGTGACAGAAGTTTTTTAAACACTTCATTATGAATGTCACCAATCTGAATTCTCAAAACCCCCTTGTTTTCCTTGTTATAGACATGAACATGTTGGGTCTTGTCAACATTGAAAATATGAATGGGACAAACTTCAAGGATTGGAAGCAGAAATTGATGATGCAGTTGGGAATGCTGTAGTTTGATATTGCATTCAAAATTCCAAAACCTGCTGAACTCATTGACTTGAGCAGTAGGGAAGACATGGTTCGGTTGGAGAAATGGGAAAGGGCAAATTCGATGACCCTTTGCATAATGCAAAATACAATGGAGGATAACATAAGAGGGGGTTTTGAGGAATGTGAGTTGGCTAAGGACTACATGTCTGATGTGGAGGAAAATTACAATAAATCAAACAAGGCAGAGTAAAGTTCATGCCTTAGTACCTTCTTTAGTGCCAAACATGATGGTACTAGCAGCATTAGGGAACATATCATGAAAATACTGAACACTAGGAATCGATTGAATGCACTGAAGAAAGGGATTTCTGAACAGTTCTTGGTTCACATGGGACTTCACTCACTATTTGGTGAGTATGATTAGATCAAAGTAAACTACAAAACTCAGAAGGAAACTTGGACCTTCAATGAGTCAATTGGAATTTGTACTGATGAACAAGAGATAAAGAAAAAGAAGCTGCTGTCTACAAGTGACAATCTTGCTTATACTAGAAAAGAGAAAGGCAAAATGAGTTCACATATTAAGTCCTCCAATGTGAATCCAAAACAGCACGGCTGCAAATCCAATCCAACATTTGGGCCAAAAAGGGTTGGTCATTACTCTGCTGTATCTAAGAAGGATCAACAAGCCTCCACATCTCAGTTGAAACCTCACAAGATTAACTTCAAAAAATGTTTTTTTTTTTGCTAGTCCACAAAACACATCAGAAGAAACTGTACAGGTTTCCAGGCCTAGCTTGCTAAGAAAGGTAAGTTTTTCCATAATGTTTTTGTCACAGTTGAGTCTAATTTGTTTCTAGTTCCACAAATCTCTTAGTGGTTTGAGACTGGATGTTCAATTTATATAAAAAATTCATTGCAGGGTTTTCAAAAACAGAAGGGAAAAAATAAGGAAGTTTTCAATGTCTTTGTTGGAAATGGGACCAAAGTGGCAGTAGAGTCAATTGGATCTGTCTTGTTAAAATTAACTTTTGGTTATGTTTTCAAGTTGAACAATGTACTTTATGTACCTTCTATGAGAAGGAATTTATTTTCAGCTACTCAATTTGCAAAAGTTAGTTTTTCTTATATTGGTGATGATGAATCTATCAAGTTTTATTTCAAGAATGAGTTTGATAATCTGCTTGGCTTTGCACTACCAAAAGGTGATTTGTGGCAGATTGAATGTAGTTATTACACAGAATGTCATACAACCTCAAAGAGATTATTGACAGATGAGAAGTCATCTATGCTTTGGCATAGAAGACTTGGTCACATCTCAAAAGAAAGAATACAAAAGGCTGATCAAATCTGGTGTACTACCTAAATTGAATTTTGCAGATTATGAAACTTGTATAAGTTGCATTAAGGGAAAAACCAATAATTTTAGTAAAAAGGAAAAATCCACCAGAAGTGAAACTCTTTTACAACTAATCCATACTGATGTTTGTGGTCCATTTCCAATTAGAACAATTTGTGGAAACTTCTATTACGTTCTATTTATAGATGATTTTACAAGGTACTCAAACATATTTTTGATTTCTGAAAAATCACAAGTTTTAACCTGTTTTAAAAAATTCAAATTGGATGTAGAAAATGAACTTGATAGAAAAATTAAAACAGTGAGGTTAGATCGTGGAGGGGAGTACTATGGAAGATACACAGAGGCTGGACAAAATAAAGGATCTTTTGCCTTGTTTCTAGAACAGTAAGGCATTGTAGCCCAATACACCACAACAGGGACACCTTCCCAAAATGGAACAGCAGAAAAGAGAAATAGTTGAACATTGGGAGAAATGGTTACTATGGAAGATTAAATTGAGGGTTTTCAGACGTTCAGGGGGAAATTATGATTTTGCCCCTAGTCGAGGGTAAAAAGTTGACTTTTAAACCGGAAGGTCTAATGCACGAGGACTGAGAATCATTACGTAGATCGAGTCGATACGAGTCTGTAGACAGGCGACACGTCGAAATCGGACATTCGACGGGAAGGATACGGGTCATGGAAGGTTTGAGGTACTATTGCACGTTTTACGAGACGAGTTGACTTTTGTCTTGAGTGAGGCCCAGATATTTATTTCAGGCCCAATGGATGAGTGACAAGTGTCACTCATCCATTGCTCCCTTCTAACACATACATGCATCATCCATCTTCTTCATCTGTTTCATTCGAACTCGAAACCCAAACCACCCAAATTCTCCCCTCCTTTGTTGGATCGATTGAAGGACCCTATAAGACTGAGAGTGAGGCTGAGGGTGAGACGGTGAAGACGAGGAGGTTGCAGGACCGCCGTTGATAAACCGTAAGCCCACTTTGGTTCAAAATTGTAAAATGGGGTTTGGGCGTGTGTTGATCAATTTCGTTGGCCCTAACAGGTTCTAGAGATTGAGACGAGTTCAATGGGCTGGTTTTCAAGGTAGGAGGTGGCTGGAATCGAAGTCTATCAACGGAGGAAAAAGAGGGCCACTGTTCATCGATTCGAATAGGTAATACTAGGCCATTTTTCAGTGTTTTGATCACATAGATCGATTGAGGATGATTGGACGATCATGTAGGAAACAACGGCTTCGAAAATAGTGGCAGAAGATGAAGAACGGACCGGGTCGGGTCCGTGGGTCTACGTGACCCAATTGCAGTGATCCGGGTCTACTTGGAAAGACGACAGAGGTAATGATGATGTCATCATGTCAGGTCTGACATGTTAGACTGACACTTGTTAGTGATGACATCACTATTGATGTCAACATTGACTTTGACCGTTGACGTCAATGTTGACTTTGCTGATGTCAGCGTTAACTTTTTGGTCAACGTTGACCGCACCTTTGACTTGTGCGTGGGCACGTATTTCGACGATATGAATCTAATGATGGTGGTTTCGAGTCGATCAGAGATCGTTAGGTTGGTCAAATTGAGGTTTAAATCCTAGGGAAGCGTGTTTGGGACACGTTAACTTTTCCAAGAATGTTGGGGGTTCTTGATATGGACTTGTATAGGTTATTAGTAAACTTTGAGTATGTTTTGGACAGGTCCGGATGACCTAGAGAGGTCGGATTAACCCGGAGAGGCTTATGACACGCGTATCGAGGTGCAGATTGGACGGTGTGTGAGTGGACTTTGTTTTATGAATATGATGCATGCATAAATGTTTTATGAATATGATGCATGCATAAATGTTTTATATGTGTTTATGAACATGTTTTGTGATGCCATGAGTGCATATGATTTAAATATGAATTGTTTGGAATTTTCGGAGGAAAATACGTTATTACACGTAGTTCGAGATTTTGATTTTATATGATGTTTGGGTTTCGGCCGAGTGTACTACGCGTTTGTGTTTCCTATGATTCTGAAGGTTTCACGGCGAGGCATCAAACTGAGGAACTGATTTACGATTTTGGAGGATTTCACGGGGATACGTGAAATCAAGATTCGGGCATGAGTTCCAGTTGAACTATGATTTGGAAGTGTTTTGGAATGAGAATGGGTTTTCAGCTTTGGAAATATCTTTTAAGCATATGACTCAGTTGATTTGAGGTTTGACTTAGAGTATAGTCAAACGTGAGATAAGTTGGGCAGTGACCCAGTTAGGAGTTTATGAATTATATTTCTGGCATGAGACCCAGTTGTGGATTTATAGGATTTGAGGGATCCTGGGATATGATGTGTCGTTGGACACTGGTTTTCGGGCTGTGACCCATTTAGTGATGCTTCATGCTTGAGGCCCTATGGATGATGGCATTCGGGTGAGTCCCGGATGATATGACGCTCGCCTTCAGATTGCAGATGTGTTCCTTCCGGAGAGGTGACGATGCACTGCCTGCTGTCGAGCAGTCGCGGGAAGTAATGCCCGAGAGAGGCTCGACTTGGGAGTGCTGATGGTATCCTCTGAGATTGATCGGCGATGTGTTCGCAATTATTGAAATACAGTCGCGGCGAGTGATGGATCACAATGACATGCTAGGCTTATGAGTGGTCCTGAGCTATATGCACATGTGCTAGGATTAGAATCGTGACAGACATTGGGATGAGTACCCATGGGATGTGTTCCTACGTGTTCTATGATTTGGGTTGAGGTTCCGTTCTAGTTTTCCTTAATTTTGGTTTTGGGTTGCGACCCTGTATGATTCGGTTTTTTGACTGAGACCCTACTGAGACGATGACTTCGATTGAGAAGAATTTTTCACTGTTTTTTGATTTTGGAAGCAATACGTCTTGCTTCTGAGAACGTATTTGAAAGAACTGTTTTATGATGCATGCATGCTATTACATGAAGGGTATAAATGTTAATTCAGAAACTGTTTTCCAACTGTTTATTTTTTTCAACTCACAGCCTTTATGGTTTTAATACTCTTCAGGTTGATAGCGGATGCGGGCTGGAGCAAAGATCGAGACATCACATGCCACCGCCGATCCTGGCGTACTCTGATGGACCCTGAGTGGGTGACGAGTGTATCCCTGGTTTGACATGCGGTGTCGGACGGGATCAGACACGTCCCACGATAATCCAGGGGGATTGGGACGGGTCCTGTCAAGTTGTTATCAGAGCATGAGTTGCTCATAAAGTGACACACAGGCGCTGGATATGATGTCTCTACAATGATAACAACCCGTCATCAACTTGATAGTTAGAGTAAGAGTATGAAGATTCAGTAGAATCGAACCCTGGTTAGGTCATGTTTGGCACGTGATGAGATAGTTTAGGGTTCGATTGGCATCAGATGCCGTGTTTTGGTGAGGTTTGATCCCGAGTAGGATCATTATGCGTGTGAATCCAATGGCTTAGAGCCATAGTGTTATTGGTGGATGGGACCTAGTCGACCAGTTGTCCCAGTGTGACGAGTTTGTGAGTCAGGAGCATTGGACGATTATGTCAGATTGGGGATTGTGTTATAGAGTACAGTGGAGGTCGTGGACGACCCTAGTTGAGATTGTTGAGAATAGGAATGTTTGATCCTATTTGGTGTGAGATGTCATGTTTCAGTGTGTCGAATCCCGGAGGGATGTCGATTAGTAGAGGATGCCACAATAAAGATGTTGTGTGGTATGGCATGTCGTGATTGTGACATGTCGTGGTTGAGCTGGTATGGTATGGCCCTATTCAGTGCCAAGTTTCTTGTAGGCCCAGCGGCTGGAAGCCATAGAGTAACGCGTGGATGAGATCCTTGGATCGTGGTTACTGGTTGGTTGTGTACTAGTATCGGAGTATGAAGACTTTTCAGAGTCGAGAGTGATGGATCGGTCGGGATGAATGTGTTGTAGTGAGCAACCGGGTTCGTGATAACGCTAGTGGGTGATTGATTGGACAAGTTACTAGGAGTGTGGTACTTGTGGATTGGATCTTGAGGTGGATCGATCGATGGATATTTCATACTGAGCGGTTGGTACTTGTGGTGAGTTGACCGCACTAGTACGGAGTCTCGATAGCGTAGCGTTTCTGGGATTAGTCTGCACGTGGTTGTGACAGACGCTGCTATCAATGGACGTGGACGAGTCTCATCGAGTTGGATAGACTCATGTTATGGTGACGAATAAGACGATGAAGATTCACCAGTTGTGGCGATGGTACAGAGGGGTGCGGGTGTCTCTCAGTGCGAGCAATGATTTTTGGATTCAACTCGGTTACGATTGAGTACGATCACAGAAAGAGGTGTTGAGTTTTAGGTGTTGGCGAGTGTGCCTCACTACCTCAGTGGAGGTGACTAAGATGAGTGGGAGATGCCAGAGATGAGTTGAATGGAATTCAATACTGATCGGATAGTTCTGAATGACACTGAGTGTGTCTGAGTGATGAAATGCCAATGAGGGCTTGGATTGTGACCGAGATGATAGATGTGCCTAGAATGGCAAACAGGTGAGTTCGGTAAGCACTGAGCGGGACAAAGAAGATCCAGAGTGGCTCAGTGCGAGGCATAGGGTATACCTGGATTGGTGAAAAGTATCCTAGCTCGTTGTGGACGGATAGTACGAGTGTTGGGTGATGGCATTGATTCCATAAGGGTTGAGATGCGCAAACCAGTATGCCGACGGGATGGTGATGGGAGAAGCCGAAGAGAATCAATGGAAGTGTTAGTCTTGAGAAAATGACTTTGCATTATAGTAATTATCAGAGAATACTCTTAGTCGAAAGTGGTGACCTCACTTTTTCCATTTGCTTGGCCAGAGTTTTTGGTTTGGCCGTCAACATGATACGAGACTTGAGACACGAGGGTGTGCTCAAGAGTTGAAACGTGAGAATCAAGTAGTGATGGATGACATCCTTTTGGATGTGCATAAACGGTATATAGGAACAGGTGAGTTGGATACCGAGGTTGATAGTTTACGGACACGTGGTTGATGTCCACGCGAGTGACCCAATATGTTGTTGGTGAGAGTGGTGGTTACCACATTCAGAGAGTTGGTCTAGAACCAACTACTAATAATTCCACTTTCTTCTCCTAGGATGTAACAACCCGTCCCGAATTCTGGGATTATATTAGTAACTAATTAAGGATTAGTGAGGTTAATCGGTGATTAGTTGAGCGAAATCGGAAGGACGACGCAAAATTACCGTTTTGCCCCTAGAATGGGCGAAACATTGACTTTTCGTTCAGGCGGTCAAATGGACTTTGACTGATGATTGTGACATAGTTCGGGAGGTCACAAGTTCATAGACAGGTGGCACGTTCGATTCCAACGTTTGAGGAGGAAGTTATGACGTTCGGAAGTTCGGGGGTATTTTGGTAAATTGGTTAAAAGGGGCAAAATGTTGACTTTTGACCCGAGTTATCTGATGGCCGAGGGTTGTTATGTAGATCGAGTCGATACGAATCCATAAACATGCTGCACGCCGAAATCGAACTTCAAACAGGAAAGTTATGGGTCACAAAAGTTCGATTTCACTATGCACGCATTGCGAGACGGGGATGACGTGGCAATATCTGATTGGGCAGATATTTTGGTGGGACCCATGGATGAGTGACAAGTGTCACTCATCCCATTGGTCAATCCCCTAAAAATTGGGTCTAAACCATTAAAATAATAATATTTTATTATTTTATATTTCTCACTCATCCCATCTTTTAATCCTCACCCTCCATCTATATTTCTTCCTTCAATCCTCACCATCCATTTCCATCTCCCTCACCTGATCACCATCACCCTCTCTGTTCTCTCACAACCCGAAAGCCTTTCCCCTCCATTCCTCCATTTTCTTTTGGAACAAACAAACACCCACACCCCACTTGCATCCATACGATTTTTGAGGGATGATGTGAGACTGAGAGAGAGGTTAAGATGATGAAGGAAGGGCCGACAAGCAACGACGGTGGACACGGCGGAGGGAAACCCGAAAACCAGGGGTAAGCCATTTCGAATTTGGACTTTGAATTCTAGGGGTTTTCAATCCATTTTAATGGTGGAGTTGGCTTTCTGGAGGTCGTAGGGATCTATTTGGATTGGAAATGGAAGCAAGGACGGTCGGAGGCCATAACGGTGGAGGCTTGCAGATGGCTGGTCCGTTTTTCAATCTTGGAGGTACGTTTTCGACTTAGTTTTAATGTTTGGAATCTTGAATCGATTAGGTTTGAGGTTAGGAAATTATTGGAATCAAAATGGGAAGGATTTGAGTGAAAATGAGGGAGAATGGACCGTGAACCATGACCGCCGGTTCGGATAGCTAGAGGGTACGAATGATGAATAGTGCCTGACGCGTGCGCTTCACGCCAGGAGCTTTAGGCCGCTCATGGGCCACCTTTTTGGGATGTTTCCAACACACTAAATCATCCTTTCGATGTAACGAACATTTTGGAACTGGTTTTGTGTTGATCGGACATCGTTTCGATAGGTTTCGGGGTGTCCGAAGGTTTAGGATCGACTTTAAAAATAGTTAAAAATTCGAGAAAATTACGGGGCTTTAGTGAGAGGTTAATAAGATAGTTAGTAACCCTCTATTATGATTTGGACAGGTTTGGAGGTCTCGGTGATGGTGATTGGCCCGGGAGAGCCGTATTGCACGCGTATCGATGCGGCAGCTCGGACGGTCTGAGTGGACCTTTTTTCTAAATTGATGCATGCATAAATGTTTAATATATGTTTTAATACTTTTTTTGTGATGCCATGAGTGCATTTGTGTGTGGTTACGTATTGACATGTATTTCGAGGTTTCGACCTTATACGGTGCCTATACGGGTTTGTACTTCTACGTTGATTTAAATGAAATGGTTTTGGATTTAAAAAGATTAACTCCGGCATGAGACCCATTTGGTTTTGTGTCGGTATTGATGACCTACGGGTCTGAGTCGTGGTCGCGGCGAGTGCTATGTGCACGGTGACAGACGATACGACGCTCACCTCTGAAATGGGATGTGTTCCTTCCGGAGAGGTCACAATGCACGATCCATTGTCAGGCAGCCGATGGAGGCTCGACTTCGGAGTGCTGACAGTTCAGGATATCTATCGGTGATGGGTGCACCATGATCTTGTGGTGGTCGCGTCGGTTGATATGTTCACGACTACATATTAGGATTGAGGGCGGTCCTGGACGGAAGGTTGCACGCATCACTAGGATCGGAGTCGTGACTGACCTTGAGATATCGGGAACGATGCTCAGTTGAGTCATGTGTTCGGGCATGAGGCTTAGTTACTTTACATTTGTGAATTCGGGTCGGGGACCCTAAATGGATTTCTGGATTCATGAAGGTTTATGGGGACCAGGCATGAATCCCTTAAAGTGTTTTAAGGATGTTATATATATATATATATATATATATTCATATACCTTCCTTATTTGGAATGTCTCCTCCGGGGAGGGTCGTTGGCCTGGGTGGAACCCGGAGTAGTCACGGAGCACTAACTGAGTGGAGTTGCCCCCGTTGGGTACCTTACTCTCAGGAAGGCATGGATTATAACCTCAAGGAGGGTCATTGATCTACTGACATTGACCTGGGTGGACCCTGAGGAGACTTGAGCTTTGAGACCCCGGGTAGCACGCGCGTAGCTTTAGAAACCGTGACAGGATTGGTTATGTGATTTATATGTATATGCTATATGATTTGATGTATACAGGTTTTGGGCTGAGTCCCACATGGATTTGGGAAGTGGCCCGTGTATTTGGTTTCATTACGATTTTGGGCTAAGGCCCTAATAGTTCGGTAAATACTTTTCGAATGCATGCATGCTTTTTAGTGAAGGGTACAAATGTCTTCGATAAAATGTTTTTATAAAGGATTGTTTTGTCCACTCACAGCTTTTAATGTTTTGACTGTCCTTCAGGTTGATAGTGGATGTGGGCTGTAGCAGAGACCGAGACATCACATACCTCCTATGGATCCTGGCGTACTCTGAAGCCCCGAACGAGCTAAAGTCGGAATTTTCCTTGTCTGATACTCCGTGTTAGACGGGATAAGGAACGTCCTGCGTTAATCCCGGGGGATTGGGACGGGTCCTAACATAGGAGTTCTCACCCCCGGATGGGTGATCTTGTGAGAGCTGAGTTGAGAACTTGAGAGTCCATTGTGAATTGGTTTTGGTCGACGGCGGGTGACCATACCTCCTAAGTTTCATGTAAACTAGTTTGAGGATGCTCGTTTGGGTATTAAGTCCAGTAGTTGGAAAAAGAGAGGTATTTTTACAACGTGATTGGATCTTCAGAATCAAGAGAAGTTGTGATTGTGACAATGAGGAGAGTGCTTGATTCCACATTAGAGGATGGTATTCTAAAGTCGATGAGGGAGAATTCTCGTTTTCTGCTCTTTAGAAAATGGTGCTTGGTGCTGCAGGATGGAATAGGATGAATTTTGATGTCATCGTCATGGATCCTCTTTGATTCTTCCCTATGTAGGATGACGACGAGCGATATGACAGTTAAAAGGTTCAAAGAGGGTGTAAGAACTGAACATTTAGGCTGTGAGTCAAATTTGAATGACCTGAAGAGTAGTGGTACTTAGCGCCACTGGAGGTGACGAGTGGGTATTCGAGTTAGTGGACCCATGTTGGTATTTTGGGTCATATTACATTGACTGAGAGGGCTAGTAATTACCTAATGAGGATCGAGCCGTGTGGTGACAATCAAGATGATCGAGGTGATTGAGATGATTTTGGCGACCGTGAGTCGAGTAAACCGAAGTCTGGTAATTATCGGGGAGAATCATATTATTGATTATGCTAAGCTAGGAATAAACGAGAATCGTATCGTAACGACCCGAGGTAAGACGAAATTACTATCCTCTCTGGCTTGGATAGGTGAGTGAGTATGGCTGGATATGTGAATAAGTATGAGACGAGGACGATACGTGGGTATCGATCATAAAAAGATGAATAGCCGATGCCTTGGGTTGGATATTGGCAGGTTTGTTACTACTCCGGTTGGAGAGATTGAATGGAGTGTTGTTGGACGATGACAGGTAACCGACAGGTTCAAGTCTGGTGCTTCTTAGTGACGTGAGTCGGTTGACCTTTGGAACGAACCAGAAATGAGATTGGTTAGTGAGCTGGTTGGATTATCTATGGAGTTGGTCAGATGACCATGATGACTTCGTGAGGAATTTGAGTATAGTGAGGTTTGGCTAGGATAGATGATTGGAACGTGGTCGATAATAGGTGATTGGTATGTGATTGGACGTAGCCTGAGTGTAGTCCTTGAACAGGCTTGAGCAGTGCCTTGATGATCAGTAAGTTTTGTGATGACCTGGAAATTCGAAAAAGGAAAATTTGGAAATATTGGAAGGAAAAGACGATTTTGCCCTTGGTTATGGGGCCAAAAGTTGACTTTTTGTTCGGGGATGCCTTTTGGACTTTTGGCCATGACCGTTGAGTAGGTCTCGGGATGCTAAATCCGTAGACAGGCAGCATGTGTCAATCAGAGGTCAGATGTGAAAGTTGTGGGTCTCGAACAGCGAGGGGAATTTTGGTCATTTTGTTAGTAAGGGTAAAATGGTAGTTTGGCTGGGATATTTGATGAATAAGCCAATTGGGTGACTCATTCTATCTAGCAAGTGACACATGTCACTGAAATTAAAAGGATTAGTGGCTCTGGTTGCCGCTAAACGTAGAGAATACAGAATGAAACAAATAAACCTATATCTATCCATATTGTCCATTGTTGATTATAATTGATCAATTCAATCCCAGACGTGTAGAGACTGAACAGAGAGCATAAAAGGGGAATTGTAGAGTGAAAAACGAGAAGAAAGAGGAGAGAACATTGAAAGAAAACCCAGAAACTCGAGAGGAAAACCCGAAACTAGATTTTGGATACTTGAATCTCGATTTTCAAGTATTGGACTAATTGAAGTGAAATTGATTTAATATTAAGTCTTCTGGGAGCCAAACGATTCGAACCAAATCAAATGGGAAGGAAATTGATGGAGATTTGACTGAGAACGAGCCTTGCGACAGTTCTGAAATTTTGAGGTTTGGTTGGATTGATTCAAGGTAAGAAATGATATAATTGATGTCAAAATTCTGTTCATAGGATTCCTTTGTAACTTCCTGATTCATTAAAATGGACAATTTAAGTTGAATTGGTCGAATTGGGGTTTTGAATTTAACGGGTACCGAATTTGAGATTGGTAGTTTTAATCTATATTATATGAATTTAAGGATACAGAACTCAAATTAAGGTCACAAAGATGAGATTAGAAGAATCTATTGAAGGAATTAATGTGAAATTGGACAGGATTGAACCGGGTTGCTTCGCGGGTTGTAGACCCGTATAACAGTCATACGGGTGAGAACGATGACATTGTTCCCTGGCGCGTGGCTTTCACGCGCAGCCGCTTGCGGCGGCGCGTGAGGGCGCGTGGTTAGTTTTCTGGGGAAGTGTTCAACATGTTTTTTACTCTATTCAATGTAACAAACATTTTGGTGTTGGTTTCGAGTCAATCGAACACCGTTTCGATATTGTTTCGAGGATCTGAAGGTTTATGTTATGTTCTAAATTAATATTTAATTCCCAAAAACTTATGGGAAATTCATATGATATTAATTGAGTCATTAGTGACCTTTCATGATGATTTTGGACACGATTCACGATTCCTGGAAGGTACCGGAAATTACGGAAACACGTACAGCTCGGAAAGCGAGCAGTTTGGACGGTGTGTGAGTGGACGTTTGTTTTATAAACTGTTATGCATGCATAGTTAAATGTTTTACATGATTGATTGCATGATTTGAATAGAAATGATGTCATGGTGACTTGGTGACTTGGCATGATTATCTGTTATTTAACGATTATTTTAATCGGTCTTTCGTGCACATTTTACGAGAAAGTGCAAGTAATATTTTGGGCTAGACTCGGAGTCAAAAAGGTTTCAAAAAGGATATTTTGACTTAATTGGTGAGTCAAGGATGATTTTTGGATTATTTTAATGTTTTCCATGTGATTGTACGGAATTACGTGTAAATGGCATTTGGTATGTGTAAAGTCAATGATGATTTCTAGATTATTTTAATATTTTGACTTGGTTTGAAGTCATGGATATGATTGATATGTGTTTATGGAATGGATTGTGTTTGTGATTGTGGATACTGGATCATGTTCTGGATGGTGCGAGTGCAGTTCCTAGACGTGACTCGGATGGTGCGTGAGTGCAGTCCCCGAGTATGTGGTACGTTTAGATGGTGCGTGTGCAGTCCCCAGACATGACTGATATGACTCGGATGGGAGCCACTAGATTTATAGGCCAGATAGACCCAGAAGAGGCCTACGAGTGGCTTATTCACCTTGACCGGATTTTCGTGGTTATGAGATGTCCGCCAGAGGATATGGTCTTATTAGCCACTTTTATGTTGAGTGGTAATGCTTGTAGATGGTGGCGTCGGTTACAGATGACTGGTTTAACTGCCCACACTTTTACTTAGGAGGCTTTCTGAGATCGCTTCATGAATCAGTTTTACCCCCGTTCCTTTCAGAATGCGAAAGATGTTGAGTTCCTTCACTTGCGGTAGGGGAATCTGTTAGTGGCCGACTATGATCAGAAATTCTTACACTTATCTAGTTTCGCTCCTCTGTATATGGAAAATGAGGAAGATAAGTGTCAAAGATTTGAGCAGGGATTGAGGAATACGATACGGGGTGCTGTGACGGTAGGCCCGTATTCTACCCTGAGAGAATTATCAGATGCTGCTAGACGAGTTGAGGCAACTTTACCCATTCGAGAGCGAGATAGAAGCTGTGGATGATACCGAGAACATCAGGGTACTGGAAGTACAAGTCAAGGAAATGAACCAGAGGATATTCAAGGAGTTATGTCAAGGCCCCTTACCTCAGAACAATCGAGAAGAGTTTCAGTTCCATCGTCATCACAGCATACACCAATCACATGCTTTCATTGTGGAGAGCATGGTTGTAACAACCCGTCCCGAGAATTGGGATTAGTAGAGTGATTAAGGTGTGATTAGTAAGGGTAATCAGGGGTTAGTTGGTTCCGATGGGGTCACTAGTGGAGAATGAAGATTTTGCCCCTGATTCGGGCAAAAATGTTGACTTTTATTTTGGGTGGTCAATTGGGGATTTACCAGTGACTAGGACGTAGAGTAGGACGTTACGAATCCGTAGGCAGGTGGCACGCCCGATTCCGACATCCGAGGAGGAAGTTGTGATGTTCGGAAGGTCGAGGGTATTACCGTAATTTGGGTAAAGTAGGGGGAATAGTTGACTTTTCGACTAATCGAGTTTTGGTAGGTTGACCTAGGATGGTTAGATAGTTCTTGTCGTCCTGAGTTCGATGACAGACGGCACGTGTTCATCGGATTTACGAGACGAGAGTTACGGGTCTAGGAAGTTTCGGTAAAACCGTAAAATGAGAAAAACAGGAGGGTATTTCGGTCATTGTGGCACATTGGGATTTGTGCACAGAGGAAAGGAATGGACGGCTGGGATTAGGCCATGTGGGAGTGTGTGGAGTGGATGGTGACACATGGCATGTGTGTAGAGGATTCTGGTGGAATCCTGTGCATTCACGGCCCAATTAATTGGGGTGCACCCGTGCTATGCATTCTGGTGCTTCGACACACAGAGAGAAACAGAGGGAGGAAATTGAGAGAATTGGAAGGCTGATTGTGGTGGCTGGTGAGTTTGTGAGTGTGTGAAGGAGATTGGAGAGTGGGAGAGAGCAGTTGAGACGGTTGGGAGGTGAGAAATCGTGGTGTGTGCGAGTGGGGAGCCACGGGAACCAGGAAGGAACTCAGGGGGGAAAACGGAGAATATTGAGGGCTGGTGGTGGTGCGGTGGCCGTGCACGGTGCAACGAAGATCGCGGTGGTGTCGTGAGGGCTGTGGGGAGTCGACCAGCCCCGGAGGAGCTCACGGCGGCAGCAGGAGGCAGGTAATTTCCTCATTCCCGTTTCGGTACTCTGTTTTCCGTTGAGGTTCAACGTGGAAGTCGTGGGTCTAGGGTGAGAGTCGAGGGAATTGGAGGTCAGGGCGAGGTTCAGGAGAGTCCTAGGCGTCGACTGGGTTGGTCGCCGTGACGGGGAGGTACACGGCGGAGCTTAGACGACGGCAGACACTTTGGTGTTCTGTTTTGCTGTGATGTTTGAACCCAAAGTCGTGATGATTGGGGTTGAGTCGAAGGTCTAGGAGAGTTGGTTTAGGTTCAGTGGGGTTCAGGGAAGAGTTTGGTGAAGCCACCGTGAAGGGTGGTGAGCTGGGTGGCTGGATCGTGAAACAGGGGTTGTTGGCTGTCTGGTTTTGAGTTCAGTCGAGGGGATTGGGACAGTGTCGAGGTGAATGGAGTTGGGGAATCGATAGGGTTGGCCTGGACGATGCTGTTGGTGAAGAAAGGAACCGTTTTGGTGGACGGAAGAGGAAGAACCAGGTACGCCGGTCTGAGTGCAGACCACTGTACTGAACCGGGTTTGATCGAGGAAGGAGGTGGTACTGTAGCAGCGCGTGAGGGCCACGCGCAGCCACTTTGGGCGGCGCGTGGGGGCGCGTGCGGCGGCGGATGGGAAAACTGTCAACATGGATTTTGGTCTAGGAGTCATGGTGAGTTCAATGGAGTTGGTTTCGGGTTAATCGGACATCGTATGAGTTTAGTTCCGCGAGGGTGAATGTTTAGGGTCCCGGGTTTTTCGGGTTTTGATTCGGGGACTTTTGAGGAAATCTAGGTGAATGATTCTAGACGTATTAGTGACGTATTTTGACGGTGATTGACAGGATCGGGATTTCCCGAGGAAGCCGAGGATCGGGCTGGACGTTCAGGACGCGAGTAGGGCTCGGTATGTGAGTGGATCCCTTTCCTTAAACTCGATCATGCATAACGGTTTTTATAAATGTATTTTATGGTTTTACTTATGACTAGATGTTTCTTGAATATGTTATGATGGTTTTATGTGTTTGCACGTTTTTCCAGAAAAAGACGGTTTTGGCACGCTTTTCGAGAAAAGGGTGATTTTGGAAATGTTTTCGGGATTTCAAGGGATTTTGGAACATGATTTTGAGAATCAAGGTTTTGGTTTTGAAATCGAAATTGACAATTGGACTTTGGTTTTAAAGGATTGAAAAGTGGATTTCCGGATTTGGGTTCGGAATGACGGTTCTGAACGCCGGAAGGGCTTCGGACCGGGGATTTCGGATCCGAGTTTGGATGTGGATTTTCAAAGTGGTTTAGAAATGGTTTTGGGATTGGATTTGCTGGATCTGGATATTGGGTTTAAAGACCCGGATATATGTGACGGGGGACCGGCCGGATTGAGTTTAAAGACTCGGGAGTTTAAAGACTCGGATATATATATTGATTTTTCCCCCGTAGGCCTTGAGTTTAAAGACTCGGGAGTTTAAAGACTCGGATATGATTAAGGCCTGGATTGAGTTTAAAGACTCGGGAGTTTAAAGACTCGGATAGGTCCAGCAGGTTTGATCGGGAAAATGATGATGTGATGTTATGATTTCTGCTATGGTTTTATGTTTCACCTACCGTGGTTTTTCTCAATGTTTTATAGTGTTTCTGTTTCTTATGATGTTTTATAATGATTCGTTTATAACTGTGTTCGTAACTGGTGGTTATGCATGTGGTTTTAAATGGAGGGTTTAAACTCGGTTTTCTTGTAAAATGGTTTTTGAACTTTTGTACCTTCTGGTCCACTCACATTTTCTGTTTTAAATTGCCCTCCAGGTTGTGGAGCTAGCACGGGGTCTTGACGTCGAGGCAGAGTCTGAGGCATAGAAGTGACGTGAGAGTTCCCAGAATAGATTAAAGGCTTCCGTGTGCGTGTAGTTATCGGTTTTATTTTCTTGTATGTTCGTACTATGTTCTGTAAATGCTACCTTCGGGACATTGTGTCTAATTACTCCTGCGTTTGACTGGATTTGAGTGAGTTTTACTTGAGTTTTGTGTCGAGGAGTCAGACGGGAGCGGGATTTACCTCGGGTTTCGGGGTGAAACCGGGGTGGGTCCTGACAATGGTCACATTAGGAGAGAATGTCCCTACTGGTCGGATCAAAGGGTGACAGACCGTACGGCTGTGGGTCGACACTAAGGACCAATGTTGACTTCTATTGATGGTACTAGTACCACCAGAAATGGGAGACCAGGTTGTGGTCGGCCTTCGGATTCACGAACGTAGACCTTGGAAAGTGCAATAGAGTGTTACAAGATCTCGGTGTGGTTGTAGATGTTGTGATTATTATTATCTGTTGTTACGTTTTTGTTGTAATGTATGTTATTGTACAGTTGTACTGTTGTGTGTTTGTTTAATAAATAACATGATCGAATTTCGGGGACGAAATTCCTTAAGGGGGAAGGTTTTGACGACCCGAAAATTCGAAAATGAAAAATTTGGAAAAATTGGAAGGAAACGACGATTTTGCCCTTGGTTATGGGGCCAAAAGTTGACTTTTTGTTTGGGATGCCTTTTGGAATTTTGGCCATGACCGTTGGGTAGGTCTCGGGACGCTGAATTAGTAGACAGGCAAAATGCCTCTATCGGAGGTCGGATGTGAAAGTTGTGGGTCTCGAACGGTGATGGGCATTTTGGTCATTTTGTTAGTAAGGGTAAAATGGTAGTTTGGCTGGATAGTTGATGAATCAGTCAATTGGGTGACTCATTTTGTCTAGCAAGTGACTCATGTCACTGAAATTAAAAGGATTAGTGGCTCTGGTTGCCGCTAAACGTAGAGAATACAGAATGAAACAAATAAACCTATATCTATCCATATTGTCCATTGTTGATCATAATTGATCAATTCAATCCCAGACGTGTAGAGACTGAACAGAGAGAATAAAAGGGGAATTGTAGAGTGAAAAACGAGAAGAAAGAGGAGAGAACATTGAAAGAAAACCCAGAAACCCGAGAGGAAAATCCGAAACTAGATTTTGGATACTTGAATCTCAATTTTCAAGTATTTGACTAATTGAAGTGAAATTGAGTTGATATTAAGTCTTCTGGGAGCCAAACGATTCAAACCAAATCAAATAGGAAGGAAATTGATGGAGATTTGACTGAGAATGAGCCTTACGATAGTTCTGAAATTTTGAGGTTTGGTTGGATTGATTCAAGGTAAGAAATGATGTAATTGATGTTGAAGTTCTGTTCATAGGATTCCTTTGTAACTTCCTGATTCATTAGATTGGACAATTTAAGTCGAATTGGTCGAATTGGGGTTTTGAATTTAACGGGTATCGAATTTGAGATTGGTACTTTTAATCTATATTATATGAATTTAAGGATACAGAACTCAAATTAAGGTCACAAAGATGAGATTAGAAGAATCAATTGAAGGAATTGATGTGAAATTGGACAGGATTGAACCGGGTTGCTTCGCGAGTTGCAGACCCGTATAACAGTCATACGGGTGAGAACGATGACACTGTTCCCTAGCGCGTGGCTTTCACGCGTAGCCGCTTGCAGCGGAGCGTGGTGAGTTTTCTGGGGAAGTGTTCAACAGGTGTTTTACTCTATTCAATGTAACGAACATTTTGGTGTTGGTTTCGAGTCAATCGGACACCATTTCGATATTGTTTCGAGGATCCGAAGGTTTATGTTATGTTCTAAATTAATATTTAATTCCCAGAAAATTATGGGAAATTCATATGATATTAATTGAGTCATTAGTGACCTTTCATAATGTTTTTGGACACGATTCACGATTCCTGGTAGGTACCGGAAATTACGGAAATGCGTGCAGCTCGGAAAGCGAGCAGTTTGGACGGTGTGTGAGTGGACGTTTGTTTTATAAACTGTTATGCATGCATAGTTAAATATTTTACATGATTGATTGCATGATTTGAATAGCAATGATGTCATGGTGACTTGGCATGATTATCTGTAATTTAACTATTATTTTAATTGGTCTTTCAGGTATGTTTTACGAGAAATGTAGAAGTACTATTTTGGGCTAGGCCCGGAGTAAAAAATGTTTCAAAAAGGATATTTTGACTTAATTGGTGAGTCAAGGATGATTTCTGGATTATTTTAATGTTTTCCATGTGATTGTACGGAATTACGTGTAAATGGCATTTGGGCTTGAGACCCTGTCGGGAATGCTTTTGACTTGGTTTGAAGTCATGGATATGATTGATATGTGTTTGTGGAATGAATTGTGTTTGTGATTGTGGATACTGGATCATGTTCTGGATGGTGCGAGTGCAGTTCCTAGACGTGACTTGCATGGTGCGTGAGTGCAGTCCCCGAGTATGTGGTACGTCTAGATGGTGCGTGTGCAGTCCCCAGAAATGACTGATATGACTCGGATAGTGCCTGAGTGCAGACCCCGAGGTTGGCCTACGCGTAGTGCAGATGTGACTGTGTGATTTTTTGTGCACTTGTGAATAGTACAGATTGATTGATTGATTGATTGATTGATTGGTTGTGCACTTATGAGTTGTGCTGTTTTATGTTGATTGTGATTACGTACGGGTATTGAGTACGGGTTTTTGGTCTTTGTGGCCAGGTGATTATTTTTTTATGTATTTGGCTTGAGATCCGGGATTTGCTACGTTTCATGTGATTTGGCTAGAAAGCCGGTGATTGATTCATATGTTTTTCCCTATGCATGCATGGTTTGATAAACTGGAGGGTAAATGATATATTTTGAAATGTGTTTTAAATGATATTCTTTTTGTCCACTCACACCTTTTCTGTTTGATGACCCTCCAGGCTGTGGCACCACGTTCGGGGTTGATCGAGAGACGGAGGTATGAGCGGAAATCAGTGCGGTTATCCCTTGTCTTACAGGCGCTGAAGGGTAGTTTCGGGACTTCAGTTGACTTGTCAGACGGGAGCTGGATTGAGCATGGTTATCAAAGTCCAGTTGGGACGGGTCCTGTCATGTTTGGGGTTTGGAGTTACTAGAGAAGATAAATGTTTTATCTAATGGATAGAGTCATGAGTGACATGAGATAATGATCGGATTGGATTCGATGGTGACAGTTTGACGAGGACTGTGATCGAACGTGGTCCGGCATGATGATGTTTTGACGGGACATCGAATGATGTGTGCTAGAACAGAGTGGATTGAGAGGGTTCAGTGATTGTGAGAGCCGAGAACTCAGGGCCATGTGGGCTAGAAGAACCCTAGTGATTTTATATGTGAGATTACCTCTTCTAGTAAGTATTCGATGGAGTCCAGATATACCCAGGATGGGTGAGATGTTGATTAAGTATCGACAAGATACATGAGACGATAGCTTGGGACTCGAGATGAGTTAAGATTTCAGCTAGGTCGCTGAGTGATATGAGATACGATGTGGGGACTCAAGACCGAGTCAGGATCAGAGTAGCGCAGCGAAAGTGAAGTGGAGCCGGGAGTTACCGACTAGTCACGATAGTGGTTGTGAACTTGAAGGCTTTTATAAGAGAGTTGTATCTCTATGGACAGTGATAGTTAGCCCACCTATGCCAAAACGAGGGAGTTGGCTGATGTGAGTACCGAGGCAGATAGATGCAGCAGCTTTGAGTATGGCCTGTGAGGAGAGATTTGTACCATTGTGACGACAAGATTTAGAAAATGTTTTCTGATCGGACACTGAGCAGGATGTCAGCTTCGATTGTCCGATGAGAAGAACCATCAGGTTGAAAAGTCGACTTTGATGTCAGCTTAGTATATCAGACCTGTCAGAGTGAGTGACAGGTGAGATCGACGAGTGTCGGTGTCTCGAGTGAGACTTACGAACCGACGTGTGGTTTATGTCGAGTGACAGAGAGTACCGAAGGGTACTGTGGTTTGTGGCGAGTGGGTACGTTTACACAAGAGTTCCTAAGTTGGAGGAAGGATTGGATTTCCACGGTTTGGTTGTGGAATTGGGTCAGTTTGAATTTCGAACACGAAATTCTTTAAGGAGGGAAGATTGTAATGACCCGTCCCAAAGTTTTGTGATTAATTAAGATTAAATTGAGGATTAGCGAGGGTAATCGGGGATTAGTCGAGGGTTATCGGAAGTTCATGAAAAAATTACGATTTTTCCCCTAGACGAGGGTACAAAATTGACTTTTAACCTGCGAGGTTCAATGCACGAGGACCGAGGACCGTTACATAGATCGAGTCGATACGAGTCTATAGAAAGGCGGCACGTCAAAATCGAACATTCGATGGGAAAGATACGGATCACGAAAAGTTTGAGGTACTATTGCATATTTTACGAGACGAGTGGACTTTTGTCTTGAGTGGGGCCCAAATATTTGTTTCAAGCCCAATGGATGAGTGACAAGTGCCACTCATCCATTGCTCCCTTCTCCCACATACATGGACCATCCATCTTCTTCATCTGTTTCATTCGAACCCGAAACCCAAACCACCCAAATTCTCCCCTCCCTTACTGGATCAATTGAAGGACCCTGTGAGACTAAGAGTGAGGCTGGGGATGAGAAGGTGACATCGATGAGGTGGTAGGACCGCCATGGACGACGGTGGAGTCGAGGGAAAAAGGTAAACTGTTAGCCCATTTTGGTTCAAAATTGGAAAATGGGGTTTGGGCATGTGTTGATTGATTTGTTTGACCCGAAGAGGTTCTAGGGATTGAGAAGAGTTCAATGGGCTGGTTTTCAAGGCAGGAGGTGGCCAGAATCGAAGGCTAACGACGGAGGAAAAATAGGGCCACTGTTCATCAATTCGAACAAGTAATTCTAGGGCATTTTTCAGTGTTTTGATCACATAGATCGATTGAGAATGATTGGACGATCATGTAGGAAGCAACGACTTCAAAAATGGTGACTGGAGATGAAGGAATGGACCGGGTCGGATCCGTGGGTTTGCGTGACCCGGTCGCAATGATCTAGGTCGACCTAGATAAAGGACATGGGTGATGATGACCTCATCATTTAAGGTCTGACATGTCAGACTAACACGTGTGAGTGTCAGATGTCAGTGTTGACTGCTGACGTCAACGTTGACTTTGCTGACGTCAACGTTAACCGCACCTATGATCAACGCGTGGGGGAACTTGGGCACGCATTTCAAGGTGGGACCAGGACCACTTTTAAGGTTTCGACAATACAAATCCAATGGTGGTGGTTTCGAGTCAATCAGAGATTGTTAGGTTGGTCAAATTGAGATTTAAAGCCTAGGGAAGCATGTCCGGGACACGTTGACTTGTCTAGGAATGTTGGGGGTTCTTGATATGGACTTGTATAGGTTAGTAGTAACCTTTGAGTATGTTTTTGATAGGTTCGGATGACCCGAAGTGGTCGGATTAGCCTGGAGAGACTTATGACATGCGTTTAGAGGCGCAGCTTGGACAGTTTGTGAATGGACTTTGTTTTATAAATATGATGCATGCATAAATGATTTATAAGTGTTTATGAACATGTTTTGAGATGCCATGAGTGCATGTGATTTAAATATGAATTTTTTGTCATTTTCAGAGGAAAATGCGTTATTGCACGTAGTTCGAGATTTTGATTTTATATGATGTTTGGGCTTCGACCGAGTATACTACGTGTTTGTGTTTCTTGTGATTTCGAAGGTTTCATAGAGAGGCGTGAAACCAAGGAACTGATTTACGGTTATAGAGGATTTCACGGGGATGCGTGAAATCGAGATTCAGACACGATTCCCATTTGAACATTGATTTGGAAGTGTTTTGGAATGAGAACTAGTTTTTAGCTTTGGAAATATCTTTCGGGTATGACCCAGTTTATTTGAAGTTTGACTTAGAGTAAGTGAAATGTGAGATAAGTCGGGCTGTGACCCAGTTAGGAGTTTATGAATGATATTACGGGCATGAGACCGAGTTGTGGATTTTATAGGATTCGAGGGATCCTGGGATATAATGTATTGTTGGACACTGTTTTTCGGGTTGTGACCCATTTGGTAATGTTCCGTTCTTGAGGCCCTATTGATGATGGCATTCGGGTGAGTCTCGGATGATATGACGCTCGCCTCCGAACTGTAGATGTGTTCCTTCCGGAGAGGTGACGATGCACTACCTGTTGTCGAGCAGCCTTGGGAAGCAATGACCAAGGGAGGCTCGACATAGGAGTGCTGATGGTATCCTCTGAGATTGATCGGGGATGTGTTCGCGATGATCTAAAGACAGTCGCGGTGAGTGATGGTTCACAACGACATGCTAGGATTGTGAGTGGTCCTGAGCTATATGCACATGTGCTAGGATTAGAATCATGACTAACATTGGGATGAGTTCCCATGGGATGTGTTCCCACGTGTTCTATGATTTGGGCTGAGGTTCCGTTCTGGTTTTCCTTAATTTTGGTTTTGGGTTGCGACCTTGTATGATTCGGTTTTTGGACTGAGACCCCATTGAGATGATGACTTCGACTGAGAAGAATTTTTCACTGTGTTTTGATTTGGGAAGCAATACGTTTTTCTTCCGAGAACGTATTTGAAAGAACTATTTTATGATTCATGCATGCTTTTACGTGAAGGGTATAAATGTTAATTCGGAAGCTGTTTTCCAACTGTTTATTTTTGTGCACTCATAGTTTTTATGGTTTTAATACCCTTCAGGTTGATAGTGGATGTGGGCTAGAGCAGAGATCGAGACATCACATGCCCCTGCCAATCTTGGCATACTCTAATGGACCCCGAGCGGGTGACAAGTTTATTCCTGGTTTGACACGCGGTGTTGGAGGGGAGCAGGCATGTCCCACTATAATCCATGGGGATTAGGTCGGGTCCTGTCAGTTAGTATGATGTCAATGTCTGGTCTACCTGATTTTGTTTGGGGAGAAGCTGTAAAGACAAAAAATTACGTTTTGAATATAATTCCTTTAAAAGCAGTGAAATCAACTCCTTATGAACTATGGACAAGATGAAAGCCAAGTCTGAATCATTTTCATTGCGAGGGATGTAGAAGTGAAGCTTGGTTGTATAATCCTAATGCTAAGAAACTGGAAGAAAGGACAACAAGTTGTTTCTCTGTAGGATATTCAGAAAAGTCGAAGGGGTTCAAGTTTTACTGTCTCGGTTCACATACAAGGATTGCAAAATCTCAAAATGCCAAGTTCATGAGGATTCTGAAGCTTGTCAACATACAAAGTTAAAGAACTTTGTTTTTGATGAAGTGAACAATGATGCTACAAATGCAATTCCATCTTCTAGTCACATTGTGTCAATCCTTATAGAATTATAGACCTCATGTTCCATTGTGAACAAAAGTAAAAATGTAGATCAATAGACTATGCAGGTGTATGAAGGAATGGACTTGCAGGTGTCTAGGGAAGGGATGATGGTGGAAAAAGGAGGGGGGGGGTGGGGGGGGCTCTGTACTTTACTTGTGTGCATTGAATCTGGTGTATTGGTGACTAGCGCGAATGAGCTGAAAGTGTCACATTGTAGTGGTCTTTCCCTAAATGGCCTTAGCCCAGCTAACTTGGCCTTCTACCTGCCTTCAAAATAGGCGTACTATTAGTAGAAGCTGCTACTAGATGTGGTTAGAATTGGTTCTGAATTTCGGCCTAAGAACAGTCTTTTTAATCAAGTGATGGTGGAGCAAGCAGGTATCTTTCTTGCGCTGTTCTTTTCAATTCCTTCTTCAAGGACTTTAAATGTTTTCTTTTGTGCCTAGTCCAAGTGTGTTTTACAGTGTGCTCATGATAACAGCTTATTATTTACATTAGTGGGAGTTAGACAAATGAATTCATGCAAGTCAAAATGGAGATACTGGACCAGAACACGAAGAAGGTGTAGTACAAGCACTTAGAAATTAAATTTCTTGAATACTTAAAGTGAGGAATAAATTAAAAGTGATGTAGATAAACTGTCTCTAGACTAAGCCATGAGCTGGCTGGTTGGTCAAGAGACCATCAACTGGAAGTAAATCCTTTGGAATCATACCTAAGGTTAGCAAAGCAGTATGAATAATGTGATGACATTTGGGAGTGGGAGTGTGAAATTCTCAACGATTAGTTTGGGGCAGTCGAAAAGAAACAGGTGTTAGGTAGCTGCTAAAATAAGCTATGAAAGCAAGTTGTAATGAAGTCAGGTGGTCGAGAACGCTTCAGAATCAAACTTGGAATGCAATTCATAATGAAAGCAAGCGTGGTGTTCTTAGAGTAAGATCTGAGAAGGGTTGAGAGGATGACTGAATCTTGATACTAGATCGGAAAAAATAGGTTTTACCAAGAAGGCAAGCTTTTAAGTAACAAGGAAACTTTTGAGGGTTTGTAGTTGTTAAAATTGATTGAGTTTGATCAATTTGTTTGTTTGATTGAGTTGGTCATCTAAGAAGAATGCTTCCTCCTTTTATAGGCAGAACGAGAGTGAGGCTGGTAGACACGTGTATCGCGCGCGCTCCTTCTTCGCGATGATTTTTTCTCACCTCCCTTTTGCTTTCTGACAGCTTCGACACTGTGTCAATGTGATTATGTCAATCACGCTCGTGGTTCCTCGTGATCCAAAAATTGGATGATAGTTGGGCTTTGGGATTTAGTCGGATTAGGTCTTTAATTTGGTAAATTCTGGCTTCGGCCCGTAGTGAATTTTTTTGGGTTTAAACATTGCCCCCTTAATTTGAAAGCTTTTAAATAAAGCTTTGGGATTCAAATTGACCCACTGCTTGTGACTTCAATGATCCTCAACATACTTCCTTTTTCTTTCTGATGCTTTTGCTATAATCCCAAAAACAGCTTTTTTTTCTTCTCCGTTGCTCCCTAAAAAAATATATGGCTCTTATTTCTGCTTTGAAATGGTTCCCTGAAACAACGAGTTTGAGCTTCTCTGATTTACCAACGAGAGCCATATCCATGGGAGAAATTTCTTTCTAATTGGGGGCCTATTTTCCCATCGGTGAATAACTAAAACTATTTGGAAATTTGGGGTTTGTGGGTCTAGCGGATGCAGTGGCAGTACTCTGATGAGTTTAGGAGTAATGGAATCTATGATCTATCAAGTCTTTCTACCATTTCCATTTTTTCCTGATTTCAATCTTCTTAGTGCTGCCATGTTCTTTTGGGATAACAATACCAATACTTCCAATTTTCGTGTTGGACCAATGACCCCAACCTTATTAGACATGCCTGCCATATTTGGGTTGACATCGTCGGGAAATGTCGTTGATTTCACATTTTCTCTTTCGCCTAGATTTGGAATAGATTCTGATCCTCCAATTGCAAGGTTACCTTCGAGGGTTCCTTATTTGCCTACCATGTGCTTATTCCTAAATACCATCTGTCCCTTCCATGGTGATGGTATCCTCGGGTAGAGAGTGATTTTGAGAGCTTAGGTTTTGAGGACACATATTTGGGATTTGCCTTTGAGAAAAAAAATCCTATTCTACCATTTTTATTTGTATTGGTTTGTGTTCGTAAATACTAAGAAAAGCCCGTATGTACAGTGGATTGCGTTGGTTGAAACCTTAGCATCCTACTCAAATGTAGCCATATTGCTGTTAGTTTTGGCCTAGGTGTGTGGCCGTTAGTTTTGGCCTAGGTGTATGGCCTTCTTCGTGCCATTACTTGTGAACCATTACGGCCTTTTCCTATAGATGGTCCATTGAATGCTCCAAGTGTGGCTCAACTAGTCGTTCTCTTAGTTTCAAGGATGTGACATTGAGTGTCTTGAGGACATTATCTCGACTCAGATATTGATGCCTCTGCCTCCAACACCTATTTCCACCCAGAATTATCCAAACTACTTTTGCAGACTATCTTCCTGACCTCGTGCTCATTGAGATGCCAGTGTGGTCAGTAATATCCTTGGTTTATAGAGGGAGGTTTCCTGAGTCTTCCATCTCATTTCGTACGCCGAAGAGCTTCTGGTTGGGACTTCATGAGCTATATTCTTATTAGGGACCTATTGAGAGGTGGTGGGAAAACTTCAAGGACAAGCCTAGGTTTTGAGGTGTACCAATTGAATTTATGTGCTCGTCAATTTGGGTTCTATCAAGCCATCCTAACCCCCTTCGTGGAAGGAGCGAATGGGGGTACTTCATATCACCTCAGTGAATTTAATGATATGGATGCCTTGGATGCTCGGGAAGCTCCTCGGTTCGTTCCTGTCCGTTTCCTAAATATCATAGAGGCTTGTTATAAATGTACGACCTGTTTTTACACATGGTGGGCTACTTAATTTTGAGCCAGATTCTCAGTTCCTCTTTCAGTAGTGTGGTGTCACCAATTTCTACTACTAGAAAAATTCATTTGTTTTGACCAGTTCATTTCAATCCTTCTTCAAGACTGGATTTCAGAGAGTAATAAAGCTTATTCTATAAGTATGTCTTTCTAAAGGATACCTCGCCTATCTTTGTTATATTATTTTCTCCTAATTCTATTATTTAATTGAGTTTTCTGAAATGGGTCTATCGGTGGTGAGGACTGGTGATCATTTGATTTAGATGGTGGATGCTCCTTACGATCCAGTATCGCTCAATCATTTGGAACTTTTGGTAGATCTAGCCATTTCAAGTAAAAAAGGATCTCAGCCAGTTCAACAGATTCTGGCTCCCCTTTCTGCATTCTCATCCATTTCAATTCTAATTTTTTCCTATCTATAAACCTCAAGATTAGGCCATCTAGCGCTGAACTTCTTGAGGATATGCACTACCAGAAGTTGATTCCAACTCCTCCTCCTTCTATAGTGCGATCTCCAAAAATTCCTATTAATATGAGATTAGGGCATGGACTCGTAAGTTTTCACTCACTGTTGGCCTTTGTTATGGCCATTGCCCCCATTTTTGCTAAAAATGGTCCATTGAATTGGTCCACTCTTTTATAGGTACAACCCTCGAAGGAGCTTGATTCGGTGGACATGGAGATTGACTTTATTGTCAATACCATTGATAAGGGTGGACCTTCTACATATTCCCTTCCTCTTGAACTATCTGTTGTGAAGGACCTGACCATGTCCTTCGTTGCCAATGGTAAAACTCATGATGTGAGGGAACTAGCTCATGCCATGAGGGTTTTTTCACAACCACTCCTCCATTATTTTTGGCTTCTCATATCCAGTGCTTATAATGACGGTTCTCTACCAAGAGAGTGTTGGTTCTTGGCAGACTCCTCCACAAATTGATAATTTTCCCAAGATTGAAATGGTAGAACTTTGTTGTGAGTGGTCTGTTAGTGATCAAGAATGTACCCATCAAGGTTTGGCTCTATGTGAATGCCTTGAGGATTCACAGGCCCTGGAGAATCAAACTACTGAAACAGAGTCTCTTCTATGTTTCGTTCATCAGCAATTTTCCCTGACCCAATCCGAATAAAGTGAAACAGAGAAAGATTTTGAAAATAAGGAACGATTTTGAAAATAAAGACCAACAATCCATAGTGCCCAACTTCAAGTCTCTACTTTTTTTTGAGGATGCATATCTTCCTTTCAAACTTCCCCTAGGCTTTCTCGATCTAGTGCTTCCACGTTCGAAGACCTTATGTTTTCTTCTTGTGAAACCATCCACGAGGAACTAGAGTACGAACCTAATACGAACAAGGCCCTAAAGGCTCGATAGGCTGAGGTGTAGAAGACTAGACAACCTGAAGAAGTGGCGGAAAGAGCTTCGAGAATTGCTATCCAGACTTCTTTTTGTAGAAAAGAAGGAAAGTCAGGATATGGATCAAGCTGTCTTGGGAGTGCTTGCTTGCGATTATCAAGATGTGGGCTTCAATTAAATTTTCTTTTCATGTTTTCTATTTTCTTTCAATGTACTTTTTGCCATCAAAATATTAATGGAATATTTCTTCTTTGGCACCAGGATTATTAATGAGTGAATTTAACACCAAACTTCCCGATCATAAAATTTATTCCAAAGCATCACACCTTACCTATAAATTGGCTCTTTTTGTTAAAATGTTTTACATTCCGCCATGGCCTCAAACACTCATAATATGCAAAGTTTTCTTGCTTCTTAATATGCAAGACTCGTCCCCATGCCAATTTTCGAGAACAACGGGAAAAGATTATTGATCTTCAAAAAGAGATCCATTCCTTGAGGGTTTCAAAGGAGGCCGATCTTATCTCGAGTTACCAGCTATGATCCTCCCTAAATTTACAACTGGCCTCCTTCTATGGGATACTTTGATATAGTTGGGAGGCAAAATCTCTATGATAAAAGATGACGTTCTCTCCCATGAAGCACATGTTTCTTCTCGCGACAAACGAATGCTTCATCTAAAGGTGGCTTCTTATCGAGATGGGTATGATCAAAGCTTCATTAGCAGCGACATAGGCAAGTCCCATCAAAGAACTCTAAATTTGTAATTTCCAGTTTTAGTCTTTAGGAAATCTCAAATTTTTCTGTAACCTTATCTTTAACCCTTTAAATAGCATTGTTCCTGATTTAACTTTTCCGCTGGTGGGCCAAATCCCACCATTCACGAGTGCCATTTTTTCTACTAAACTCGTGTGTGCTAATCACTTATAAGCTGACATTGGCCATGATTCTTCAGCTTATAAAGGTTCACTAATCTGGTAATACTTTTTACCAATCACTTTGTCTACCTCAAAATGGCAAGTTCTAGCAATCCAACCAATCCTCAAATGAGAAATATCCAAAATGGATTTTCAAGTCTGGCAATATTTTTTAGAAATTCACACTACTACCTTGAGGTGCTTGGTCAATTCTCAGGCTATAGAGATACAACACCTCTAAGATTTAGTATACTCCCACCAAGTTAATAAGCAGAATAACCTTCAATTTTCTAATATTTCTTTGTTGTCACTTCAGTTGTAGGTCCAATCTTTGGAGACTTCCTTCTGGAAAAAGTGCTTGGAGATTCAGCATGCTCAAGGAGTGCATGTCACCCTAAAGTCCCCTATTTTTTATATGCTAGAGATGGTGCGCATTCGCCACTAGGTCATTTAGGCCATTGCTACCATATCATTCAAGAATGGATACTCTAATGGGTATGTCACCCAAGCCATCATCCGCCCTCATCAAGATGGGTGGTCCGATAAGAAGCTGATATAGATCGTGATTCGATCACGTTTCAATGTGATCGTAAAGGATGATCAGCAAAAATAGCGGTGGGTTGATGCTTCAGGGATTTTGGAGGTGGTTGTTTTGTGTAGCCATTTTTTGGCTTTACTGATAAGTCATCCCCTTGTTAGGCAATTTTTTTTTGATCCAAATGGATCTTTATTGCAATCCCATCTTAAACTCAATATAATGCTATGTTTGTTTCTCTCTCTTTTAATATGGTTTTGTAAACATCGTGCACAGGTCATTTACATGTTTATATATTTCTTTGAATCTCAAAGCGTTGGGTAGGATCTTCTTGAGATGTGTTGTCATGGATTGGACTTTCATCTATCATGCCATTGTTACTCCAAGTAGTAAGATTCTTTCCTCTTTTACTTTGTGGATCCAAAATGCCCCTTCCAAAGTTTGGACATGCCCCTTCCATTTTTTCTTTGTCATAGAACAAGGTTCATCCTTCAACATCCAAGAGCTCATGCATGACTATCTTATGGGTAGTAACCTTGGTGGGGTAGCAACCTTGGTGGGGCAGCCATCTTTCTTTGTCGATTAGCCAGATGCTTCCTAAGTCGGGATCTTAAAAATTTGCCTTAGTTATCGTTGGGTTAGCCATGAATGGATTTACGTATGCTTGGGTGACTTCCTAAAGACCTCTTTCACGGTAGTCTCGTTGAGGTTCAATAGGACGATTTTCTAGTGGAGGGTGGATAGGACGCACATGCTTTTATGGATCCAATCCCTTGCTAATAGTATGTTGTAGTTGGCAGTTTTATCGATCACAAAGAAAGCCAGCATTAACCTCTTGGAATCAACCGTGATCTGTAAGAAAAACCCCAAGAGTCATAGTAATGATCCCAGTGAAGTTGGACATTATCGTCATTGTCGGCAGGCAGTCCTTAAATGTCCTACCAAGCCTCTTTAGTATTTTGGATGGTAGGTCATTGATGGAAGCTCCCCTATTAATCATGACCTTGCTTATCGAGATACCTTCAAGGTAACTAGTAATGAAGATGGGCCGTAAGTGATATGTTATCTCCTCACTATGATTTGAAAATCATTATTTCCCCTAAGGCATGCTGATTGAAGCGAAACCTTGGTTTTCCCCGTGGTTGGTCGGGATCTCAATCACTACTCAAGATGGTTCGTAGGCAATCACGTCGCCTTTTATTTGGTCCAACTCGTGGTAGACAACTATCAAATGCTCTGGTAGCACCACCACTAGGTTCACATATTGGTGAACCTTTTGTTGTTCACATCTTCGCGAACCTTTTTTTACTCTTTATCGAGAAATCCTTCCATCTCTATAACCTCCAACAAGTCTTTATTAAAATCTTTAAGCTCTTCTTCAGTCATGCCATGACCGTCACTTTGTTGGGTGTCTTGATCAAAATCTTTTCCGATTGTCAGGATATGAGTATTTTCTAACTACTTGACAACTCATCTTCTATAAGTTTGTAAAACATGATATTTCTTCTGGCTCTTATAGGAGTTCGGACGTGGCGCTTGGGAGTGATATGATTCATTGTAGACTGGTCTCATCCTTTCTCTTTCTCTAGTTTTCCTTAGGAAGACACATCAACTGTCTATTGGTTACTGGCAGGGTTGCCCCTAAGCTCATCTAATCCAGTTTGTAGGCCCGGTACTATCTCCGGATCCCTATGCTTGGTAGTCCTTCCCACTTCTTTGGTCGGTTTTCCTTTCTTGCTAACCATATACCATCGTCCTCCTTGGGTGATGGCCTTCCCAAGTTTGGTTCTTGTTAATGCCAGGGAATTGGCTTTTAGGCCCTTGGGATTTCACTTTATGGCTGGCCATTTTTGTTTCTTCTTGATATCCTCTAACGTATGGAAGACAGAACTTCCAGGGAGCTTTTCTTTCAGACTATGAGATATGTAGCTAGTTTTAGTAATCTTGAGGAAATCCTCATCCTATTTTTCTCTTGAAGTTCTAAGTTCTAATTCTATCTTAGTGCCTGAGGCAGGGTTTTGTAGCACACACTCTATCCTTCATTTGGTGCACATGATCAGACCCCCAGTTATTAAAGATGAAGACTTCCCAGGCTCCTGAGTTTCCTGGAGAGCCCTCACTTTAACTTTTTCAAGCTGCAACCATTGTAGGTTGACCATGTTCATTGAAGCCATAAGGAATAGGTTAGTGTGCATTGTTATTGTTGCTTTTGGTATTGGGGCTAGGATGATTTGCCTCTAGTGGATCAAGCTTTGGATTTTATCCCTAAATTGGACACAATTTTTGATGGAGTGATGTGGTGATACACGCCATTTGAAAAATTGCCTTCCCTTGATTTTCTTCCGGTCTAGGTATCTCTTGATGGGATCCGGTTTGTTCACTTTCAACTAGACCCGTTTTTCTTATATCTTTTTCGGCCTTGGTCAGGTCAAATAGGCATGATGATAGGACCCATCCCAATCCCCCCGGGATTAGTGCGGGATGACCCTGCTCCCGTCTGACACGAAGTGTCAGACAAGGGATATTTCTGACCTTTGCCCTCTCGGGCTATCAGAGTACGCCAGGATCCGTAGGAGGTATGTGATATCTCAGTCTCTGCTACAGTCCACATCCAATGTCAACCTGAAGGGCAGTCAAAACATTAAAAGCTGGGAGTAGACAAAACAAGAGTTTATAAAAACAATTCAATAAGAAGACATTTGTACTCTTCGCTAAAAAGTATGCATGCATTCGAAAACCATTTAACCGAAAGAACCATATGTGGGACTAAGCCCAAAACCAAAGTTGAAAGGACCATAATGAAAACGACCATACTGACCACTGCCCAAATACATAAGGGACTCAGCCCAAATCACAAGAAACCAACCATAAGGGCCACTGCCCAAAACCTGTGTAAACCCACATCATATATCATATCATATAGCATACATCATATATACATATATTTCACACAACCAATCCTGTCACGGTTTCCAAAGCTACGCGCGTGCTACCCAGGTCTCAATCCGAGTCTTCTCAAAGTCAAGATCAATGTCCGCAGACCACTGACCCTACCCGAGGTAATAGTAATCATAGCCTTCCTGAGAGTAAGGAACCCAACTGGGGGGTGACTTCACTCAGTCGGTGCTCCGTGACTACTCCGGGGTCCACCCAGGCCAACGACCCTCCCCGGAGGAGATAGAACAAGTAAAGGAAGGTATATGAACATATATATACATAATATAAACATTCATGCCAGGTTCCCCTTAACCGTCATGATCCATAACATCCAATCCGTTCATATACATATAGACAACTTCCTTCATGACCGGTTCCCATAAACCGTCATGTACCATAATGACCTGACAAGGGTTCATGCCGGTTCCTATAAACCGTCATGTATCGTAATGACCAACAAGGGTTCATGCCGGTTCCCATAAACCATCATGAACCACGATACCATAACAAGGGTTCATGCCGGTTCCCATAAACCGTCATGAACCTGAAAATCCATTTAAGGTTCCCTGACCTGAAATCAAAACCGTAAAGTAACCTGGGTCTCGTGCCCGAACATAGGACATCAGCTGGGCACCGTGCCCGATATCTGAGGTCATATGCCCGAGAAAAAACCAAATGGGTCTCATACCCGAGTTTATCCTTTTAGAAATCCAGAACCATTTCATTAAAACCAATAAAGAAATACCGACCTGTATAGGCACCGTACAGGGCCGAAACCTCGAAATACGTGCCTATACGTAACCACATACAAATGCACCCATGGCATCATCAAACATGTTATAAAACATATAATAAACATTTATGCATGCACCAATTTAGAAAACAAGGTCCACTAACAGATCGTCTGAGACCAGTCCCAAAATCTTCGTTACATCGAATAGAAGATTTCATATGTTGAACGCTTCCCCAAATTATGGCCACGCGCCCTCACGCGCTCCAAGAAGGTCCGATGTACTGTTCATCGTCCCTAACCTTGGATTGAACCAGTTTACTGTTCACGGTACTGTTCACCCGTCTTCAACCTCGGTTTTCTCTGGTTTTTGGACCGATTCAGGGTCCATTTCATTTCCTTTTTATCCTAATATCATCCTAATCTTATTTCCTATCATTTAGACATTAAAACCCGAACAAAAACCACCAAAAACAATCCTAAACTTCTCCTAGAGTCCCCAAAAACATAACCCAATTAAAGAAATCGAGTAAAAACTATAAAAACCCAATTTCGAATTTTCAAAAATTTTCCTTACCTCACGGTTTCTCTCGCCGTCCACCACCGTGAGCCACCACCGTCGTGTCCTCAGCCTCTCATTACTCCTCACACGGTCAAGATGATGCAAGTAGGGTGATAGTGTGATGGGTTGTGTTTGGGTGTTTGAAGAAAAATGAAGAAATGATGCATAAGGGGGGTTTCGGGTTTTGATGAAGAAAATAAAAGAAAATGATGATAGTTGATGAGGGAGATGGATCAGTTGAGAGGAGAGAAATGGAGGGTGAGGATTTGAGAGATTAAAATAGAATGGAGGGCTAGGATTGAAAGTTTTTAAGATTAATTATAAAATAATCCAAATATTATTATTTAATTAAACTAGATCCACATTTTAGGGGTTTGGACCAATGGGATGAGTGACACTTGTCACTCATCCATGGGACCCACCTAAAATATCTAGCCTAATCAGATTTTGCCAAAACATCCCTGTCTCGAAGTACGTGCATAGTGAAATCGAACTTCCGTGACCTATAACTTCTCCGTTCGAAGTCCGATTTCAGCGTGCCGCCTGTCTATGGATTTGTATCGTCCCGATTTACGTAACGGTCCTCGGCTCTCGACCATCGGACACCCCGGTCAAAAAGTCAACTATTTTCCCTTTTAACTAAAATTACCAAAATGCCCCTTAACTTCCGCATGTCATAACTTCTTCCTCGAATGTCGGAATTGAACGTGCCACCTGTCTATGAACTCGTGACGTCTCGAACTACGTCACGGTCATCGCCAGAACGAAAAGTCAACGTTTTACCAACGCTAGGGGCAAAAAGGTCATTTTGCAATGTTCGTCCGATTTCGCCCAACTAATCATCGATTAACCTCACTAATCGTGATTAGTCACTAATCTAATATAGGAATTTGGGACGGGTCGTTACAACCTTCCCTCCTTAATTAATTTTGTCCTCAAATATCCAACCGACCTAAATCCAACCGTTCTTCCCTCCTTAATTTAGTTTCATTCTCGAAACTCCAACTATACTGATTCCATATCCACCTCGTGGAAATAATTCGATCTCACAACACGTGTACACTAGTACACCCACTAGTCAACATAAACCTCGTCTGCAACCAGACGTACCACTAACACTCATGTCGCATTGACTACCCTCGACCACGTCGAATAACAGTAGTCATACGTTCCGAATTGACACCACTTGTCAAATCTACCAATTCGTTGACACAACAACTAGACGGTTCCTTGCTCAATCACTAACTATCCGGACGTCTGCTCCCACTTGGAGTCATCAGACCTCACTAACCAATTCACATTGACACCTCTGACAAACTGTCACCACTTGACAGTCGTCAATCGAAAACTGTCACTATACTCACTCGTGGTTACACTAACCACCAACTCACTCAACCTGAGTATACGTATACCAACAAAGCACTCGACCTATGTGTAGCCGGACCCATCAGAACTACTATGATCGAATGCACAGTATCCAATGTTCAGTCCACAACCTCAACTAATCCAATGGTATCGGAACTAAGCCGACTAGTAATACGCTCACCAACGTACCACTGGTATAACCTATATATCGTCACCAGACACCACAAGTCTGCCCGGTATCGTACCTCGAACTACGTACAAGGTACATACAACTACCCATCAATCAGCCTACAACCACCTAGGTTGTAGCCAATCACGTTTCAATTATAGAGTCCATATGCCCGATCTAGACAAATCGAAACTCCAACCCATTATCTATTTCCAAATCTGAATCCGCAATTTCGTAAGAAATCCCGAATCCAAACCCAGAAATCATATCCATAATCATGTCCAAATTCGAATCCGAAAGCATCATTCCATAAACCGGCATTAGGAATGACCATTCCGAACCCATATCCATAAAAGGAAATCCACTCTCAAGCTCCAGAATCAAATCCTGAATCGTCACCCAGAATCCGATTCCAAAACCCGAAATTTCGTTCACGTCTTCCAAGACGCATCAAAACCGAACCTCTCGGTTACCTGCTCAACTGATTACCACAGTACAATCGATTGACTTCATAGGGAAGTCAATCCCAATATCCACACATCTAAGGCTGACCACATCCGACTACGTCGGAAAACTACTCACCTGAGTAATATACCATCCGGGATTTACTTCGAAAAGAAGTTCAGTCCCATCATGCTCCACTCAAACATCCAAGTAAGAGTGATAAACTCTCCACCTATCTGGATCATCAAGATCACAATCCAGATTCAACACTACGTCACCCGACCATAAACTTCACGATCGAGAATCGTCACGACACCCAAAGTCCTCAAACATTTCCCACATCTAAACAGATCAGTCAACGATGAGCCACGCAGAGACTGTGAGTTCTCCCCAATCACTTCCTATCGATCCTTGTCATTCCACCGAGGAAAAACCAAGGATGATCGAATACAATGACATCAAAATCCATCCTACGTGAATGCAAACAACACTTGCTGCACTCACCACGCTATGTAAACCAATATCGTCTGCCACCAAGCAGAAAATGAGAAATCTCAGTCACCTAACTTCGAATACTCACTCTACTTGATGACCCAAGACAAAACCGAGTCCACCAACCAATACACGATCAGTGTACTAGTGGCAACCAACAACGTCTACATCATATGCCACATATGCATCGCCTGCCATGGCAGAACCTGAGAAGTCACCCAAAATGACTTCGACACCCCCAAAACCAATACGGAAAGCCCGCATTCTACTCGTCACCTCAATCGCAACCTCTCGCGATTCCGAAGTTCCAACAAGATTGGAAACCACATACTCGGACATCGACCACGTGTCCCCTAACCAATTTAACTCTATTTGAGATCCACTCTGGGAACACAGATACCGAACATATGCCCATCATGATGGAGTCACCTCCCGACTCGTGACTCACCGTCATCGCAATCACGACACCAGAACCAGCGCTAGTACCCATATCATCACCTGTCGGCATCAACACAAAGTGTACGAATCAGACAACTCTAGATCCCCGCTCATACCGAGCGACGACCCCGTACCTCTTCTTGTATAGGAGAAACTCTGCCTCCCTCGTACCCAATAACTCTGGGTACAGTCACCCCGACAACTCATACGAGAAAAGGAAATGTCCCCTGAACTTCCCCGTCTCATTCTGCGATCGCACTCAGCCGTAACAGAGTCGAATTCAGAATCACTGCTCGTACATATGCGTTACTCACGCACCCCGTATCATCGTCACGACTGACAATCCCATCGTCACAATCGTCACGGTAACCTGAGTCTACACGACCTGATAAGACTCGACTACGTCCATCCATAGTAGCGTCTGCCACAACCTTGTGCAAACCTAACTACCAGACATCTCGATATCCAGACTCCGCATCCAATAGAATCAACCGCCCGTATCTAACTATTTTGTATCCCAAACCTGGGATTCCATCGACAAGTACCAACCCTGATAACTTGTCCAACCAATCTCTAACCAGTCGTAACTCGACTCAACCAATTTTGTCTACCAGGTAATCCATGACCTTAGTTGCACCAACAATCCATCAAAACTAAGTAGCACGACAACCAACTAGGTCTAACCAATAAGTACAACCCTGACTGCAGAGTGCAGTCCCAACACAAAAGCTGACATGACTTGACCAACAATCTCATCAAAGTCAAGACCACACGCCAACTCACCGTTCCGAACCATACACATCCTACCTTAGGATTCCACGATCACGCCTAGGGTTCCCCTGAACCCAACTGCGAAAAGCAGTATAATCCACGCTCTGACCGACTCCGCGGTCTTGACATTGTAAAGACGTCAATCAAATCCTACCGTCAATCCAACTAGGATTCCTCGAATCCGAATACCAACTGCCATAAGTTCAACCAGAGTTCCAAGAACTCGGATGCTAACCACCAGGAGCAGTAAATCCATTTAACTCAACCAATCTGACCATCTAAGGGTCACAACACCAAATCAGTCATCGGAACCGATCCTACGACATCGTGAAAGACGATCCCAACTAACCGTCACACGATCCCAACTCCAAAATATGAATACATTAATCTTTCCATAGGGTCCCACACTGCCAACCTCGATAGAACTATGGCAACCCCGACATCAAATGCCAAACCAAGACAGTCCACGATACAGTCCTACTATCGTATCGGCATCCCAACAATCAGGTTGACCACGAACTGTAGCCACTTGAGATATCATATCCTCGACCTGCGTACTACTCCAAGAGCTCCGCGGTTGTTCGAATAGAGACAACCCCGTTCTGATACCACGCTGACAGTATCAGAGCGTCCTGGGTATCCCATAAAAAACGCTGCTCTGATAGCTAGCCGAGCTCTGATACCACGCTATGTAGAGGGATATTTCTGACCTTTACCCTCTCGGGCTATTAGAGTACGCCAGGATCCGGAGGAGGTATGCGATATCTCGGTCTCTGCTACAGTCCACATCCGATGTCAACTTGAAGGGCAGTCAAAACATTAAAAGCTGCGAGTGGACAAAACAAGAGTTTATAAAAACATTTCATAAGAAGACATTTGGACCCTTCACTAAAAAGCATGCATGCATTCGAAAACCATTTAACCGAAAGAACCATATGTGGGACTAAGCCCAAAACCAAGGTTGAAAGAACCATAATGAAAACGAACATACGGGCCACTGCCCAAATCCATAAGGGACTCAGCCCAAATCACAAGAAACCAACCATAAGGGCCACTGCCCAAAACCTGTGTAAACCCACATCATATATCATATCATATAGCATACATCATATATACATATAATTCACACAACCAATCCTATCACGGTTTCCAAAGCTATGCGCGTGCTACCCAGGTCTCAATCCGAGTCTTCTCAAAGTCAAGATCAATGTCCGCAGACCACTGACCCTACCCGAGGTAATAGTAATCATAGCCTTCATGAGAGTAAGGAACCCAACTGGGGGGTGACTCCACTCAGTCGGTGCTCCGTGACTACTCCGGGGTCCACCCAGGCCAACGACCCTCCCCGGAGGAGATAGAACAAGTAAAGGAAGGTATATGAACATATATATATACATAACATAAACATTCATGCCCGATTCCCCTGAACCGTCATGATCCATAACATCCAATCCGTTCATATACATATAGACAACATCCTCCATGACCGGTTCCTATAAACTGTCATGTACCATAATGACCTGACAAGGGTTCATGCCGGTTCCCATAAACTGTCATGTACCGTAATGACCAACAAGGGTTCATGCCAGTTCCCATAAACCGTCATGAATCACGATACCATAACAGGGGTTCATGCTGGTTCCCATAAATCGTCATGAACCTGGAAATCCATTTAAGGTTCCCTGACCTGAAATCAAAACCGTAAAGTAACCTGGGTCTCGTGCCCGAACATAGGACATCAGCTGGGCACCGTGCCCGATATCTGAGGTCATATGCCCGAGGCAAAACCAAATGGGTCTCATACCCGAGTTTATCCTTTTAGAAATCCAAAACCATTTCATTAAAACCAATAAAGAAATACCGACCCGTATATGCACCGTATAGGGCCGAAACCTTAAAATACATGCCTATACATAACCACATACAAATGCACCCATGGCATCATCAAACATGTAATAAAACATATAATAAACATTTATGCATGCACCAATTTAGAAAACAAGGTCCACTCACAGACCGTCCGAGCTGCCGCCTCGATTTGCGGGTCATAGGCTCTCCCGAGCCGATCACTATCACTGGGACTCCCGAATCTGTCCAAATTGTAATAAAAGGTTACTAACTACCTTATTAACCTCCTACCAAAGCCCCGTAATTTTCCCGAACTTTTAACTATTTTTAAGCCAACCCTAAACCTTCCGATGCCCCGAAATATATCGAGACAGTGTCCGATTGGCGCGAGACCAGTCCCAAAATCTTCGTTACATCGAATAGAAGATTTCATATGTTGAACACTTCCCCAGATTATGGCTCACGCGCCTTCACATGCTCCAAGAAGGTCCAATGTACTGTTCATCGTCCCTAACCTTGGACTGAACCAGTTTTTACTGTTCACGGTACTGTTCACCCACCTTCAACCTCGGGTTTCTCTGGTTTTTGGACCGATTCAGGGTCCATTTCATCTCCTTTTTATCCTAATATCAACCTAATCCTATTTCCTATCATTTAGACATTAAAACCCGAGCAAAAACCACCCAAAACCGTGCTTTTCCGATCGGCCATGGTGGCCGGATTTTCCCCCGCCGTTCACGGCCACTTCCGGCCATCCCAAGCTTCAAAAACAATCCTAAACTTCTCCTATATTCCCCAGAAACATAACCCAATTAAAGAAATCGTGTAAAAACCATAAAAACCCAATTTTGAATTTTCAACTATTTTCCTTACCACACGGTTTCTCCCGCCGTCCACCACCGTGAGCCACCACCATCGTGTCCTCAGCCTCTCATTACTCCTCACACGGTCAAGATGATGCAAGTAGGGTGATAGTGTGATGGGTGGTGCTTGGGTGTTTGAAGAAAAATGAAGAAATGATGCATAAGGGGGGTTTCGGGTTTTGATGAAGAAAATCGAAGAAAATGATGATAGTTGATGAGGGAGATGGATCAGATGAGAGGAGAGAAATGGAGGGTGAGGATTTGAGAGATTAAAATAGAATGGAGGGCTAGGATTGAAAGTTGTTAAGATTAATTATAAAATAATCCAAATATTATTATTTAATTAAACTAGATCCACATTTTAGGGGTTTGGACCAATGGGATGAGTGACACTTGTCACTCATCCATGGGACCCACCTAAAATATCTAGCCCAATCAGATTTTGCCAAATCATCCCTGTCTCGAAGTACGTGCATAGTGAAATCAAACTTCCGTGACCTATAACTTCTCCGTTCGATGTCCGATTTTAGCATGCCGCCTGTCTATGGATTCGTATCGTCCCGATCTACGTAAGGGTCCCCGGCCCTTGGCCCTCGGCCGTCAGACACCCCGGTCCAAAAGTCAACTATTTGCCCCTTTAAACTAAAATTACCAAAATGCCCCTTAACTTCCGCACGTCATAACTTCTTCCTCGAATGTCGGAATTGAACGTGCCACCTGTCTATGAACTCGTGACGTCACGAACTACATCACGGTCATCAGTCAAAGTCCATTTGACCGTCCGAACGAAAAGTTAACGTTTTACCCACGCTAGGGGAAAAACGGTCATTTTGCATCGTTCGTCCGATTTCGCCCAACTAATCACCGATTAACCTCACTAATCGTGATTAGTCACTAATCTAATCTAGGAATTTGGGACGGGTCGTTACACATGAGGTGAAAATTGAGATCTTATTAGTAAATCCCTCAATAGGATTATCGGCTTCTAACCTTGCACATGTTTGACCAATGATTTGATAGCCACAGGCCCTTTACCCATATTCTAGATCTCGGAGGTAGCTACCTCTAGTTCCTGCCCCTCTTCACTTTTGGAGGATTCCTTCTCTACATTTTGGTTGTCTAACTAGTGTACATCTATTTTTTGTAGAAAATGGGTGCTTTACAGTTATGCTTCTTCCATTGTTCTTCTTCTAGCAGTCTCTCAAACTTCAATACATATACCACTATCTCCTGCAAATCTAAGAAAGTGGTGTCATTAAACTTTTTCCTTACTGAGAATTTAGCACTCATTGAGTAATGGCTACCATCTTGGCGTTGTTCATGGGAACATGCACTTCATCTTTAGTCTTTTAAACCTAGCAATGAAACTCTTAGTGGTTACTTACTTTCCTTGTTTGATGGTACCTAGGTCACTGATCGTTCATTAGGCTTGACCTGGTAAAACTCCTCGTGGAACTTACTTCTAGTCGCGATGTATACCAAGAAAAAGCATCCCCAGCTAGCCGAAGAGCTGCTGAATAGACGTAGCTTAAGGTAGGAGTTATCCTTAAGAGCTACACAATGTGCCAAGAATCTCCCTATATCTTGCAGGGTTGAAGTACTACTATCTCCACTGGAGAGTGGAAACATTGGTGGTTTAAAATTCCTAGGAAAAAGGATTGCCCTGATCCACATACATGGGGTAAGGCATCCTATATGTCGAACCATTGGCTCTCGTAGGAGGTACTAGTTGTCCTTGAATCATACGCCTATCTTGGTCATTTCGATCATGATGGCCTGATGCTCGATTACAAGGGTGGCTTTTGGTCAGGCTTGAATGCCTCTTTCTACCTAGTATCATCAGATCTTCTCTAGTTCTCAAAATTGACTTAAATGCCAACCAAGATATTCGTAGCCATTTTAACCTTCGATTCTTCTCTAATGGGTGGTAACGACTTAGCCGTGATCTCGATATCCTCTTTCAGTAGGCCTTCACGAGCTTTTCTTGTTTTAGGGACTTTAGTTATTGAGGCACTCGAGAATAATGGTCATATGATTATAGGTTCCAGAATTGATATTCCTGATCCTCTGGTCTGCTTGACCCTATTTGGGATTATTACCTCCATAATGGGGGTGGCGGTTCCTTTCAGCTCAGCTTTTCCTTGCTTAGAGGCCTCATGAACCTGCTCATTCAGGGCCTTCATTTGGGCGCATATGGGAACCATGTTGTCTTTCATAAATTTCATCAATTCTTCCTTGTATGTTTCTTGGCTAGTGATATCCTCAAATATTCCATCTTGAGGAGTCTCCATGCTGGCTTCCATTAGTGGAATTTTAGGAACTACTTTCTCGCGGAGTGGTTTTCATAAACTCCACTTAGCATCATGTCTACGTTCCACGTATCAGAACTTGGACATGTACTACAAACGAGTCTCATTGGGGGTGCAAGTTTATGTTCGTGCTTGATAGTTATCGTAGTGGAATATGGGGTCACTATTCGATGGCTCCTTTCCAAAGAAGCAGACTCGTTGGTGCCTAGGAGGGATCCCTTCATTGTAGTCGAGTGTAGAGATTGTGATGTATTGGTTACTAGTGTGCATGAGCTGAAAGTTGTAAACTTTGGGCCATGTTGTTGTGGTCCTGCCCTAGATGGGCTGGTCTAGCTGACTTGGTCTTCTAGCTGCCTTCAAAATAGGAGTTCCACTACTAGAAGCTGCTACTAGATAGAGCTTGAAATGATTCTGAATTGCAGACAAGAACCTTCATTTTAATCAAGTGATGGCGGAACAAGCGGGCATCTTGCTTGCGCTACTCTTTTCTATGCCTTCTTAAAGGACTTTAAATATTTTTATTTGTGCCTAGTCCAATTTCTTTTTACGGCATGTTGATTTTAGTAGCTTGTTGATTAGGTTAGGTGTGAGTTACACAGATCAATCCCTCCAAGTCGGAATGACGATACTGGCGAAAACACGAAAATGGTTTCATGACATAGACCACTAAAGAATGCATTGGTTGGTATATTCTAGATATCAAGATCATACTTGAAGAAATCAATTTTATTGAGATGGAGGTGAAGAACAAACACTTAGAAAGTAAATTGCTTGAATACTTAAAGTAAGTAATGAATTACAAGTGTTGTAGATAATCAACTGGATGAACATCCATTGGGATCATACCAAAGGTTGGCAGAGCAGTAGGAATTTCATGATAACATTTGGATGTGGGAGTGTGAAAGTCTTAAAGACTAGTTTGGGACAGTCAAGAAGAGATAGGTGTTAGGTAACCTTCAAAATAAGTTGTGAACGCAAGTCAGGGTGAAGTCAGGTGGTCGAAAAGTGACAGGACCGCCCCCGAAAGGGGCATCGATGACCGTGCCCGGTCCTTCTCCCGTCTGGAAAGTCGACTGAAATACCCAAGTTACCCTCGGTACGTGCCAGACCAGGGATAGCCACACGTGCTTACTCATGCCTCCGCCTCACGATCAGCCTCGATCAACGCGCCACAACCTGGAGGATCATTAAAAAAACAAAAGGTGTGAGTGGAGAAAAATAAATCGGTTTGTAAAAACAGTTACAAACAGACGTTTTTACCCTCCGCGTAAAACCAATGCATGCATACCAAAAAAAAAATCATTTCGCAATCGGTTAAGATTTTCCACATAAGAAAAACTGTGTATCAAATTTCAACATAAGGAAAAACTCGTATGAACCTCAAAATCATTTTTCCTTCCTCAACCATCGGGTCTTAGCCCGCAATCATAAGCACCGGGCCTCAGCCCAACTCAACCGAAACATCAGAAATCATCAATAAATCACAAGTCAATCATTTTGCTGGATATCAAGTGCGCCCGAGTCTTTAAACTCAAAACCATGCGCATAAACAGGCCTTCCCGGGATATCAACGAGTCTTTAAACTCAGAACATAATCAATAGGCCTCGGGGGTATCACAATAACCGAGTCTTTAAACTCACGAGTCTTTAAACTCATTAAGGGCCCTCCCCCGTCATCAATTAACTGAGTCTTTAAACTCAAAACGTGCTCCAGCAATAGCACCCGGGTCTTTAAACCCAAAACAGTTTTCAGCGGGTCTTTAAACCCCAAAACATTAACAATCACACAACGCGGGATCCATCCCGAAATCACATTTTTCACAACAGGACTCATGGTCCAAGTTTCCACATTCAAATTCCCAAACCTTACTTCACAAAACATGTTCAAATCGTCATTAAACACGGGGCATGCACAATCATACCAAATCACTTAATTAAATCCTTTTTCATTCCCGAATTCGAATTCGAAATAATGATTCCGTAAGCCGGCATCCGGAAGCATCATCCCGAACCCAAACCAAGAATCCACTTTCAATTTTCGAAAATCGTTCCCTCGTTAATCAGAGTTACTCTTATGCCCCGAGCATCACGCCCGAAACCACCTTTTTCAAAATCCATTTTTAATTCATTGAAATCACTTCATTTCTCAAATCTCATTATCAAGACATCAAAACCACAATTAAATTACCAAAACCCCGACCAAATCACAACATACTCGAAATCTCGCAAAACGTGCCAAACCGTGACATTCTCGAAATACGTGTCAAAATTGTAAATCATACTCTCGTTCATATTTAAAACATTATTAAAACATGACACGTACAATTCATGTTGGGTCAAATCACAATACGCAAAATCTCGAAACCGCAGAAATCTCAAAATCCCATAACACGTGCAAATCCACAGAAATCTCGAAAACCGTGTCAACACCGTGAGTCACACTCACAATCATAAACAGCGTTCATAAGACATTATGCACACAAAATATGCAAATTCATTTGTTAAACCATTATCAAGCGTAAGAGTGACTATAGTCTCGAAATACGTGCATTTGCGTATGTATAGCAAAATACGTATAAATACGGGAATCGGAATCAATCACAACTTATAATCATAATCATAAAAATCATGGAAATATTTATGCATGCATTAAACTTTGAAAGCAACGTCCACTCACACACATTCATAAGGCACGGTTTGCCGCACGCACTCCCGTAATTTCCGGCGTTTTCCAGAAAACCCGAATCCTGTCCAAAATTACATTCCAGGGTCATTAAGGTCTCCAATAGCAACATACTAATTTCCCATAATCTTCCGGGAATTAATCGTTAACTAAAAACGTAATCTAAACCTTCAGACCCTCGAAACAACACCGAAACGGTGTCCGATAAATTTGATACCAACGGTAAAATGTTCGTTACAATGTGTAGGACAAAAAGTCATTTGGAACTCACCTTGAAAAACCGTCCCACGCGCCATCACGCGCCGCCGCAAGCGGCTGCGCGTGAGGCCACGCGCCTGCTACAGTGACAGGCACTGTTCACCATCGTCCTTGCCCGTTTCCCTGCAAAACGGGTCTGCGACCCGCGAGTCCAACCCGATCAGATAACCTTCAATTCGACCATGATTTCATCCGTCGTTGATCCTAACACATTCCTCAGCTATCCAATTAAGGTTCTATGTTCCTAATTCATCATAACAGCCCCAAAAATCAGCCCCACGACCCGTGATCGCCCAAACGGGTCGATCACCCAAACTCTGTGTTTCCTCAATAAAACTCAAATTAACTTCACAATGAGGATTCTAGGCCTAAAAGGAACTGAAATACGCGATCAATTGGACAAGACATTACCTGGAAGTTGTCGACTTCAAGTTCGAAAATCTCTGAAACCAGGGGCTTCCGTTCATGGCCATACGGTGATCAGTTCCCATCAATTTTCGTATGGTCGAGCTCGAAATGAGCCCAGAAGACTAATCTTGGTCTCAGCTTGGCTCCATACCGTTCACAAACAAACTTTCGAATTTCCCTCCAAAAGTTCCCAAGTTCCCCGATTCTACTTCTCCCTCAATATCAGCTCTCTCTTCTCTCCACAATAATCCTCTCGACTCCCTCTAACTCCCTATGTTTAATCCAGTCCTTTCCAGCAATCAAGGCACACTCAGTCCCACTCTGTTCTCTGTTTCCCAGAAAGGAAACAAAACCAAATTACAAAGCCTCCCGTGCTCTGATCATTTCAAACCACCACCCGTTCATGTCCCAATTCCACCAGACTCTGTCTGCCCGTGCCCTGTGCAAGCCACTCAACGCATAAACAAACCCAGTGCTCCAATTCCAACCTCACCCGTGCACTGTTGCATTTTTATTTTCCAATTCCACGCCCAGCACAGCATCCAGCCGTCCCAGGCACGTTGGCCTCCCACTCAGCCCCAATTACATAAACAAAACCATCACACGAATCCCAAGCATCATGCTCCATAAACAAATCCACCCGTCCACCCGTGCTCTGTTTTCTGAGAAGTTTCAAGCACCATACACGGCTGTCGCACCAAATAGCAGCCAAAATTACCATTCTACCCTCAATTGACAAATTACCAAATTGCCCCTCACCTTCCGTAACCCGTAACTTGGTCACCCGATGTCCATTCCACGCGTGCTGCCTGTTGTTGTACTCGGGGCTTCGAGACGTACCTAATGGTCTTCGAGTCGAGTGAAAATCAATTGTATTTCAAAAAGTCAACATTTTCCCCCAAATCGTCCAAATTACAGAAATGCCCCTGCACTTCCGAACGTCATAACTTTCACCTCGAGCGTCCGAATCGGACGTGCCACCTGTCTATGAACTCGTGACGTCCCAAACTACGTCACGGTCATCGGTCAAAGTCCATTTGACCGCCCGAATTAAAAGTCAACGTTTTACCCACAACTAGGGACAAAACGGTCATTTTGCATTGTTCGTCCGATTCCACCCAACTAATCACCGATCAGCCCTCAATAATCATGATTAGTTACTGATCTAATCCCGAATTCCGAGATGGGTCGTTACAAAAAGGCTTTACAATCAAACTCATTTTGCAAGTCGAAATGAAGGGAAGGTTGGTGTTCTTAGACTAAGAACTTAGAAGGGTAGAGAGGGGAACTGAATCTTGATCCTAGATCAGAAGAAATAGGTTTTGCCAAGAAGGCGATCGTTTGAATAACAAAGAAACGTTTGTGGGGTTGCAGTTGTTGAAATTGATTGAGTTTGATTAATTTATTTGTTTGATTGAGTTGTTAGTTGTCTAAGGAGAATACTTCTTCTCTCTTTATATGCATCATGAGAGTAAGGCTGGTCGACAGTGCATCCACACATGCTCTTCCTTCATGATGACTTTGTCGCACCTCCCCTTTGCTTTTTGACAGTTTCAATGTCCCCCTTTGCTTTTTGACAGTTTCGATGTCATGTTAGTGTGATTGCGTCAATCACGCTCACGGTTCCATACGATCCCTACCATCCATCAAGTGGATGCTAGTTGGACTCTGACATTTAATCGGATTGGGTCTTTAACATAAATTTCCACTCTGGCCGATAATGAATTTTTTAAGGTGTAAACATATAGGGGATGCAATATGGTTGCTGATCACGTGGCTGATCTGGGAGCTTCATGTGAGCTAGGTTTGTTTTCCTTAGAGGTGCCTTTGGCTCCAATTATGGATTTTCTTGTTGAGGATCTGGGGTATGCATATCCTGTGTTGTCTTGTATTCTCTATTTTCTTCTATTTTTTCTATTTTTTTTTATGGTTTTCTTGCCTCCCTTTGTCACAAAATAATAATAATTTAATACAAAATTAAGTTTTCACATAAAAAGGGAAAATTATACTTTTTTTTCTTTTGTTTTACCCCAAATATCAGTGACGTTTGTACTCTAAATATTGAATTTAACTATCATGACCTCTTTAAAACGATTCCCCCGAACCTATCCCTTACAATCTCTGCATGCTGGGTTCAACAAAAACTGATTAAGAAGCTGGCTTTTAGTAAAATATAGTCATTTCATTACTTTACCAGTAAAGTAGTCATTTGCCATCACTTTATTTAGTGGAAAGAGTGATGAAAAACATACTTTCTCCTAAGTTCAGCTTTAAAGTTTTTTGTTTTTTGTTTTGTTTAAAGACACACATGATACGTGGTCGTCAATTAATGAGTCTTATAATGCTGATTATAACGGATAAGCCAGAGTGTAATGTCGTAAAGAGTTCAAGGTAGTTAAATGAAAAAATTGTGCGTTTAGGTATAATTCAATATTTTTTTTTAATAAAATATATGGTAATAAAATATAATTTTCCATAAAAATATGTAGCCACCGATCTAACCCCACCATATATTGATCCTACATGAACAATATGCTATCTTACCCTAAACATTCATTTCGGGGTTACTTGGGTTACATTCACCACAATATAGCACCCCAATATATTGGGAGCATTATAACATGGTCTAATGACAACACATAGCTCGATAGCTGAGCTAGTAAGCTATCTCGTTCTTAGTGCTGATATAATGATACTCGTTTTGTGCTAAGAATATTCCAAATGTAGTTAATTATCTGAGAGCTTGTTTACTTACCAATAATGAGAATGATTATCTTTACTTAATTTTTTTACGTTTACTTGGAACTAGGTAATCATTACCCATTCGAAATAGGTAATCCCATTAACTAGGGGAGGGGTGTTAATGTATCGCATTGCTCCATTCCATTATTTTAATTTACTAGAATAACTTACAATTCTACCATAATTCCAAATATCCTAAACCAAGATTTAAAAAAAAAAAAACGATGAGCTTAGTTTAGAAGTATTAATTACAATAACTAGGGAAATTGATGGAAATGGAACACTTAATGAAAATTTATTCAGAAATAGAACACTCAAATTTTTAGTTTACAAAAATAGATACTATATATAGTTTATAATAACCTTATAGTCACCATTTTAGAGAAATTAAAAGAGAGGTCAATAGGGATGGAGAAGCTGGCGAACATTCCTTTCAGGATCTGAAAAACTTCGCGTATTTTCCTCATCATCAAATAGGTGTTCTCATTCGCAGAGGTTGGTCACTCTCAATCATATTTTTGATGTGTGTTAAGGTTCCACGTTAGCAAAAGAAAATATGGGCATTCATTCTGTCATCTTCCTCTCCAGCAGGGCGTTCAAAGAGGTGGTCTCTTGTGCGTAGGTTGGCCTCTCTCAATCTTATGTTTGATTTCTGTTAAGGTGCATGAACCACAAATTAGGAATTCAAAAAATTAAAGCAAATATCAATTGGAGAGCGAGGAAGATGAAATTTCAGGGGTGAGTTTAGGAAGATAATGCTAGGGTGAAGGCCATAGAAACCTGTTTGAAATTTATAGATCTAGTCTGGTATTAGAGCTAGTGATAGAGACCTGATAGTTATGTAAGCTTGTAGTGAAACAATAGTCTTGTAGTTTTATAGTTCCCCAATAGCCACGAGTTTACTTATAGTAATGTGGTGCAGTTTAACTTTATTGCAATAGATTTTAATGAATGCAATTCCAGGAATGGAGCCGGTTGCAATTATGCTTTGTTTTAGTAGAAAATGGTTGAGATCTAGAAAGAATTATATATATGGAAGGGGCGATATGAAATGCATTATAGTACTAAGGGCTACAACATTTGCTGAGCTTATAAACTGTGTTCTCCTTATTGTCCAACGAAGCATTTATGTGGAAAAACTCAGTTTGAAGTTTTCAGTTCCTCCAACTTCCATTGAATACAAGAATATTGAAATTGTGGATGATGATGATGTCCAATATTTCTTGAGGTGCTCTAGTGAGAGCATGTCACGACCCGACCCATTTAGCATAATATTGTCCCCTTTGGGCGCATCCCTCACGATTTTGTTTTCGGAAACTCACGTGCAACTTCCCAGTGGGTCACTCATCTTGGGATTGCACCAGCCTCAACTGAATTAACTTTGGAGTTCCCAAGGAATCCAAAGCTAGTGAGCTCCCAAAAGGCCTTGTGTTAGATAGATAGATGCCCACACATATAAGGCACTTCACCTTTCCCTCCCCGAGTGATGTGGGATTGTTCACCCATCTTGCATTTCCAAGCTCACAGGTCTTGCTCATTGTTCTTACTTCTCAAGCTCACGGGTCTTGCTCACTGTTCTTACTTCCAAGACTAGGTATTACAATCCACCCCCTTGGGGCCCAGCGTCCTCGTTGGCACACTTTCGGTCGGGGTCCGGCTCTGATACCGTTCTGTCACGACCCGACCCATCTAGCACAATATTGTTTGCTTTGGGCTCAGCCTTCATAGTTTTGTTTTCGGTAGCTCATGTGAAACTTCCTAGTGAGTCACCCATCTTGGGATTGCACCAGCCTCAACTCGCTTAACTTTGAAGTTCCCAAGGAATCCAAAGCTAGTGAGCTCCCAAAAGGCCTTGTGTTAGATAGATACGTGCCCACACATATAAGACACTTCACTTTTCCCTCCTCGAGCAGTGTGGTACTGTTCACCGATCTTGTCTTTTCAGGCTCACAGGCCTTACTCACTGTTCTTGCTTCTCAAGCTCACGGGTCTTGCTCACCGTTCTTGCTTCTAAGACCACGTATTACAATCCACCCCTCTTGGGCCCTAGCGTCCTCGCTGGCACACTTTTGGTCGGGGTTCCGCTCTCTGTTCAGTCACCACCCGACCGAACTAGCACAATATTGTCCGCTTTGGGCCCAACCCTCACAGTTTTATTTTCGGGAGCTCACGTGAAACTTCCCAGTGGGTCACCCATCTTGGGATTGTACCAGCCTCAATTCGCTTAACTTTGGAGTTCCCAAGGAATCAAAAGCCAGTGAGCTCCCAAAAGGCCTTGTGTTAGATAGATATGTGCCCACACATATAAGGCACTTCACCTTTCCCTCCCCGAGCAATGTGGGTTAATTCACCGATCTTGCCTTTCCAAGCTCACGGGTCTTGCTCACTGTTCTTGTTTCTCAAGTTTACGGGTCTTGCTCACCGTTCTTGCTTCCAAGACCAAGTATTACAGAGTATAGGATCCAAAGTTGTGCCCTTACGAGTTCATAGAGATGAAACAAAAATGGAAAGTTGTAGATGGGTGAATTTGAATAGGACGAGGAAAAATGGTGATTTAGCCTCTTATACAAATTACATAGATAAGAGTAATCAAGTGATCACAAATTGGATTCAACAAGGGAGATAGAAGCTTGGGAATGATTAGATAAAATGATTGATTTCAGCGGACTTCTTGACATTGATATATATATATATATATATGTATTTGGTTTAGAAAGAGGCTCAGTTCGAAGTCATTATTCATCTCCATTGTAGCATGAACATGTAACATTATATATGAAGGTTTTATTCTAGAAAATGAAATGGTAGAATTGAAGCAACTAGGGCCAATTTGGATCTGATGAATGAAGAAGAAGCCAATTGTGATAATAGTTCCTTAACTATAAATTGATTTGCAGATTAGAAGTGGGTAAACTATTTTAATCGAAGAAAGCCTTGATTAGGGAGTGTTATGGTTGGAAGCAATTAGAGATCATTTTTTAGTACAAAGTGAGTTATTTGTCCAATGCCTGATTGAGGGTTAGTTATTTACAGACCCAATGTCTATGGCTTGTTCGTACACATTGGATTGGAGACAAAAAATCATGATTTCCCTATGCGTTCCAATGCATGAATGTGATCTTCGGTCTTTAAATAACCATTGTCAAGAAACTGTAGTCTTAATTGGAGATTATGTGGAAAGGAAATTTAACGTGTCACACAATATATACATGCCCAATGACTTAATGTTGGATGTCTAACACATCCTTGGTGTTAGCCTTCCATGAGCAAAAGTGTGAAGGGCAAGGAAATTGGATTTAGAGTTAATTAACTAGTCACTAGAAGATTGGTATTCTCTTCTACCCGCTTATTTCTATCAATTGGAATGAATGAATACTCATGAAAACAACAACTTCTTATATTTATTTATGGCAATTAGTGCATGTGTGAAGGGGTTTTGGCCTTCAATGCGACCAAGTATTTATGTTGATGTGCAAATATAAGGGTGTATTGTTCGTTGCAAACGCTTTCGATGGTAATCACAACATTTATCCCATTTTTTTTGGAATTGGGGATTTGGAGACGGATGCTTCATAGGAGTGGCTTTTCAGTAAATTTCTATCAAATATTTTGAAATGTTCGAATCTTTTGATCTTTCTAAGAGGAGTATAAGTATTGTGAAAGTGTTGAGATAAAATTCCCTTTCATAGAGCATGTTTATGTTTCTATTACATGACGAACAACATGAAAAACTCCTGCCAATTGAAAAGGAAGGATGAATTGCTGATGTACATGGAGCAAGTTGCATAATTTTATCATGTTGAATTAATCATCATTTATAGAAGATTTTAGCAAACCCAAGAGTAGCCCAAGTATCGAAAAGAAGCAGGTCATCGAAGGTCGTTAAGGGCTTATATGGATGGACATCGTTACAATGTGATGGCCACTTATATTACTGAATCTGTGAACTCTTTTCTTCGATTTGCGAGGATTCTTCTAGTGGTACCTTTGATGGATGAAACTATGAATGTTCTAGTGAAGTGATTTACCAAACATCATAATTTGGGAATAACGCACTCCTACTTTGTGCCCTGATATTGGGGAAAAGAAGTTGAGAACCAAAGTTGAGGATGCTACCCTAACAACGTCACCAGGCTAAATCATGAAGATTATAATGTTCTAGATAGGGATTTGAATGGACTTGTTCACTTGTTCAACAACGTATAGGAAGTTTCACCTTGAGCAGCTTTCGTGCAAGCATGTAGTTGTAGTATGTTGATACTTGGGAGTTAATGTCTACTTGTTTCCTTCTCGGTATTATACTAGAAAGACATGGTTGTCTGCCTATTTTGAATATGTTTATCCATTTTGGAAAGATAAGGCAACATGGGTAATACCACTAGAAGTTCTCAATCATTTGTTCACCCTTCGATATGCAAGGTCATGTCAGGTTAAAAGAATAAGCTAAGGATACCACCCCAAGGAAAGGTTACACATACCTATAAGTGTTCAAGGTGTGGTGATCGGAGTCACTATAAAGCAACATGTAATGGCCAAGTTCCACTTCATACTGCTTCATAGATAACATTACTAAATTTTGGCAAAAATTTCACATCAAGGATCATAGTTTTCCTCAAAGCTTAAATACTCACTTATTTAAGTGCATGCGATTTTTGTTATTAGGCCTTAGATTGTGTGAAAGCCAATGCGTTTTAAAATTTTCTGTAATCCTTGAGTGACCTGTATGTTAGATCGGGGGCATGTATTTTGAGATTATGACAATGATGATTTTTCAATTTCAATGAATGACTATGTAAATTGGATGTTTTGATCTGGAATTTTCATCAAAATATGTTGTTTTCTATCCTCATAGTCAAGTAATGCCCACATAGTCAAGTCATGGAATTGCATGTTTTTGTTTGGATTTTTCATCAATGTATGTTCATTTCTCTCTTTATAGCCAGATGGTGTCCTTATAGTCAATTAAGCTACTTACATGATTTGTTTTGAAATTTTCATCAAAGTATGCCATTTTTCGTCCTTCTAGTCAGGGCTTATAGTTAGTTCAATTAGTTGCATGTTCTTCTCTGGAATTTTCATCAAAGAATGCACTTTTCTTTCCTCATAGTCAGGTAGTGTCTTCATAGTCAATTCCATGAATTCCATGAATTGCATGGTTTTTATGGAATTTTTATCAAAATATGTTCTTTATTGTTCTCATAGTCAAGTGGTGTCCTCATAGTTATGGTCATTCTAAATTGCAAAGTTCTCACGTAAGGCTTTATTTTCCAACAAGCCTTACAAGTTTTGAAAGCATATGAATGAAAGAAAATGATAACTGACCTTACTGGTAGTAACTTAGCCAGACATAAAAAGCATGTAAGGAAATGCATTTTTCTTATATCCTTGACACACTCCAATTCAAAATCTTCATAGCTTGTGACAAGACCCACCCCCAATCCCCCAGGATTAAGGGCTAAGCCATGCTCCTGTCTAACTTACGCGTGACACGAAGACTAAACCGACGTCCAACCTCCATATAACACGTAAGCTGGACAAGGGATTTCCAAATGAACCGTCCACAAGTTCCGGACTTTTAGAGCGCACAGAATCTACTGTGGATCGCGTTTGTGATGTCACCGTCTCTCTCGACCAACAGCCCGCACCTCGACAACCTAGAGGGTATCGAAAACACAAAAAACTGTGAGTAGACAAAAATAAATAATGTGTTCAGAAAACAGTTGTAGAAAAGTACATTTATACCCTCCACGCAAAAACCAATGCATGCATATGAAAACCAATTCACAAAACCAGTTCATATCCAAAAACCATAAATGAAAATCGGAATCGTTTCTTTTCTCAAATCTGTAATTCACATCCAGGGCCTCAGCCCAAAAGCATAAATCCTCATCAAAGCACGGGAACTCAGCCCAAAACTCATCAAATCCAAATCATCCGGGCCATTTCCCAAAACATCCGAAAACCAGTGAAAAACATAAATCAATCAAGTGGTTAGATCTCAAGTGCGCCCGAGTCTTTAAACTCAAAACACATGCGCATAATCAGGCCTTCCCGGGATATCAACGAGTCTTTAAACTGAAAACACAATCAACAGGCCTCGGGGGATATCACAATAACCGAGTCTTTAAACTCAAAATATATCAATCCAGGGCCCTCCCCCGTCAATCAACCGAGTCTTTAAACTCAAAACCAGATCCAGCCATTTTCCGGGTCTTTAAAACCAAAACAATTTTTTAATGGGTCTTTAAACCCCAAAGCCAAGTGAAAACCATAGAAAATCCATATCCGAATATGCAATAATGATTCCGTAAGCTAGCATCCGGAACCATCATCCCGAACCCAAATCCAGAATTTCTCTTTCAAGTTTCAAAACCAAATCTGAATCCCTTTTCCGAAATTCAATTCCAAAACCGAAATCTCATTTATCGAAATCCCATGAACAGGGCTTCACGCCCGAAATCACTTTCCCAAAAGCCATTATAAATCATTGAAATCAAATCATAGTTCAAATCCCAAAATCAAATCATCAAAACCATGATCAAATCACAACGTAAATCGAAAGCTCGTAAAACATGCAAATACGTCATTATCTCAAAATACGTGCCAAAACCGCAAATCATCAAGAGCATAATCATAAACATAGAAATCTCGTATAGAAAACATATAAAATATTTATGCGTGCATCATAAGTTAGAAAGGAAAGTCTACTCACAGACCGTTTACGTCGTTGCCTCGATACACGTGCACTTATGTCGTTCCCAGCTAAGCCGTTATCACCGGCTTCCCGAACCTATCTTAATCCCACAATAAGGTCACTAACTACTTCATTAAGCTTCTACTAAAGCACCGTAATTTTTCTGAATTTTTAACTATTTTTAAACGAGCCCTAAAACCTTCGGACATCCCGAAACATATCAAGACGATGCCTGATCGAATCGAAACTAGTGCCAAAATGTTCGTTACATCGAAAAATTTAAAAATCATGTTGGAACCATCCTCAAAAACTATGCCACGCTCCCACACGCTCCTGCACCCAATCATCTCCTTCCTCGAGTAAACCCGGTCCGACCGGTTCATGGTTCAGCCCGAACCGGCGTGTCCGGTTCAACCCATTACTTCATTCATTTTGATTTCGTTTTCACCCCTATTTGATCCTATAGTTTCCTCTACGTTTTTCCTGTTCATCTACAACCTTAAAATAAGAAAATCAGACCAAGATCATATCTCCTCGATCGAATCAAAAACCGGTCGACCTCCCTCTGTCCTGTCATTACGACTACAGCCACTTCTGGCCGTGTTTTCTCGTCCATTCACCTCTCTTGGACCTTCAGATCATCACCCAATCACCCATATTGATTAGAAAATGCTAAAATACAAACTGCCATTATTGAATTCCAATTACAACTTCCCTGGAACTCCAACTTACCTCTACCGTCAAGCCTTGTGGCCACGACCACCAGTGTCGTCTCAAGTCCCCTTCCATTTTCCTTTTCAAAACATAGCCAAAGACTGAAGATCAAAGGGATTGGATGGATGGATACCTCACGGTTTTCAAGTAGGCCCTGTTTTTTGCTGTGTTGTGGCCACCGTCCACGGTGGCTTTTCACGGTGGCACCACCAAGGTCCTCAGCCTCCACACCCTATTTTTTTAATTCACAAGTCACCATCAATAGTTGAGGTTTGAAGGAGATGTATGGATTGTATTTTTCACTATCCTCTGTTTTCTGTTCTTCCTTATCCACGACCGTTTATTTTTAAATCAATTGAGACGGTAGAGAGGCTTCCATGACCTTCCAGTGAGGGACAAGTGTCCCAAATCTGGTGGGTCACCATCCCTAGGCAGCCACATGTCACAATTCCACTGACACAAATCTCCATGCACTAGAAAAGACCAAAATGCCTCTTTAAGCCAAATTACCATTTTGCCCCTCACATTCCTAGACTCGTAACTCTGTCGTCCGAACTTTATTTGACACATGCTGCCTGTCGTTGTATTCAGGAGATCGAGATCTACCCAAAGTCCTCGAAATGCGCGAAAATAACTTGTGGTCTAAAAAGTCAACCTTTTGCTCTTTTTCAACTAATTTACCAAAATACCCTCGAACTTCCGAACGTTATTACTTCCTCCTCGGATGTCGGAATCAGATGTGCCACTTGTCTATGAACCCGTGACGTCCCGAACTACGTCACAGTCATCGGTCAAAGTCCATTTAACCGCCCGAACCAAAAGTCAACTGTTTGCCCAATTCTAGGGGCAAAATCATCATTTCGCACCGTCCGTCTGAACGCATCCAACTAATCACCGATTAACTTCACTAATTCGTCATTAACCACTAATCTAATCACCGATTTCTGGGACGGGTCGTTCCAATCTCACCCCTTAAAGAATTTCATCCCCGAAATTTCGAATCTCGTACGTCCGTAACTTACGGGGGGAAATCCAACTGATCACACACCTGGGTCTCCTACCCGGTGTCCATCACCTGTCAATCCACTTATCCTGACTGTTCCCAATTTTTCACCCCAACTCAGCCAAGCGAACCAATTTGACCAACTTTCGGTCCATCTGGCGATTATCTCCGTCTCACCGAGGTCAAGACTCCGCCAGCCGACACTCACGACTCCGCCAACAATAGGTACACCACAACACCCCTACTACCAGTCTCAGCATCCTTGATCCATTTTCGAGTCAAGCGTACCTCGTACCAATACTTCAATACATTGTGCGAGTTTTCCATCAACAGGCACAAAGCTCAAGTACACCAAGTCACAAGACGACATCGACCGACGTTGGTACTCCCATGCATCAGAACCTATTCAACGATCCGTATCACTTTTGTCAGCGATTTGAGCCGACCCCACTGGAGTCACTACACAACAATTCATCTCACTGGTGGTTTCTCGAACCACTAGCATAGTCAACCTGTGGGATCACCATCAATGTCCCACACTTCCTATCTATAATTGGACCCGATCACGTACCTATCAAACGGTGTTCCCACATCTTCGCATCAGGGTCCCACTAGCCACTCATGGCTCTGAGGATCTAGCTCATATCAGTATTGACTCCTGCCATAATCAATCAATCACTCGAGATCACCCTGATCCAGTCTACATACTTCATCAAAATCAAGCATATCGGAACTACGCTGATCATCAATCCTACCACAGAATACCTCGGCATTAAGCCGATCATCAACTCCCTACCAGAACATCACAATGAACATCTATCACGTCCAATCGGATCGAAACACATCTCAAGTATATGCACCAATCACAACCATCAAGATTCATGATGCACACCACCCAACACACGCAAAGAAAACCCTACGAACTTGAATAAAACAAATATATTTTAGAATACCTCAAACACAGCTCGTAGAGTATATCCTCACGTACTTCCAACGACATCCTACGGTAAATCCGTCCAACAACACCATAGTGTACCCGTCCCCTTCACAGTGCAATCTCCAGGGCACACAAATATCCTCGTAACTATACTACTTACCACCTTCTTACAGGCCAATCACGCTTCACTTTTGCAGTCCGTCGATCCAATCCTACCATTATGCTGAACTACAAATCTTCCGGGGAAGTCCAACTCAATTCCCTTCCGAGTCTCCCGATCTCCTGGTCTCCTGGGTCTCCCGACCAGTATGAATCTTAAGCACATCTCATTACGTACACAGGGCAGACCCAGCCCTAAATCCAAGCCAAAACCCATACATATGCTAGACAGACCACACAAGTCCTGCACAACTCCAAGGTGGTCAAGATATCCAACCTATGACTCACATACGATCCTCCTAATCCACAACGACTCCATCTTGAGCCAGAAATGATCCAATCCCGATCCACTCACTCCTAAGTGGATCCCGCTTACTGGCTCACTATGTCACCTTTAATTCCCTCAAATGATCAGAGCACCTTGTCGGATTCAAGCAATAAAGTAGTCAACACGTCTAAAGGCATGTCTAGATTGTGGGTTCTTTTCAATAGCCTCATATCAATCCGTTATAGTCATTCCTTATCATTCTTCCTTATTCTCTTTCCTTCGTCATCCAACAACGAAACTCGCAATGGTTCATAATTTTGACATCACAAGTTATCCTTCCTTAATCCAACTTAACACAATCCCTTGACACTCGCCACACATACCAAACATGGTGTCACCAAGTCCTCTTTCTACTCCTGACACAACCACACGTGTCCATGATCAAGAGGGGTCGCAACTCCTGATGTCCCATCAATGAGTCTCCCAAATCGACTCCAGAGTATCCATCGCACAGGATAACCACCAACCTGGAACCAAACACAGCATCACATCGTCCCAATCTCAACATCTCGTGGTTCCGAGATTCCAGCCATGGGACTTCATCCTTAACAAGTATACCATCACCGGACGAAACGGGCGAACAATCTAAACATAAACTCCTCTACGGTACTTAGAAAAGTCCACACTTCCTACAGATCACAACCACGTGTCCGTACCGAACTGAATCATCGACCAACTCACATGTCCGTACCACACTTCCAAAAGGATGTCAATCATCACTCCTTCTAATGATCGCGTCTCAACCTTTCCGAGGTTCAATTTCGAGCACCACTATCATATGAGTAACCAACTCTCGGAATCACAGTCAACGATTACTCGCCTCGGACTCCTCAATCACTATCCTCGAAGTCATCAGTCCCTAGTCTCGCGGAGTCACCAAGTACCAGCCTCGGCATCACCACTTGCCAACCACGACATATGCCGATGCAGCCAACGTCTGCTGCCTCATTCGTCGAATCCTACGGTAGATACGAAAACCAACTCACTCATGGTCAACCTGACCATACCAACCTAGCCCGCTCCAACACGAAGCATAGGTCCACCGTGTTTCCGCTGCGCTACTCTGATCAATTAACGGCATCCTGACCGTCCATCCCAAAACATGACCGACCAATGGTCATCAGATACCAGCACCTTACGACTGACCACAACCTCAACTCACGAGGTGCCCATCCTACCGTCCCAACTCGTGGCATGTCAACTCCTATCACGGCTCACAGTCGAGCATACTGAGCTGAAACCCTCAATCTACACTCGAGTCAGGGGAACTGACATCACTCGTAATCCACAACATTTGAGCAACTCAATGTTCCACCAATGCCGCAATCTCACTCGACTCGTCTAGAGTTGTCCACCAACTATCTACTACCTCGGCTGCACCTAGCAGCTACATTTCCAATCCAGCCGTGAATCAGCCCAACCACAACAACTACCTAACCACAAACCCCAACTTACAGTTTCCAGACTAAGCACTTATTCTTGTGTTTCACAATGACGAGCCTTCCCTCACAACAGGGTTCCTCAAATTAACAACACTCGGGCCCATGACATCTACCAACTCACAACACCTTCACCACTCGGGTTTTCTTGCCCCACTAAGAACATCCCTCAACTCTAGGCATCTGGCTACTCGTAGCCGCACAAATCCAATCTCAACCAAACTGACCCAAAAGGTCACCAAAAGGCCATCCGGCCTATCAGGCCACCGTTAATCGGCCTCCTCGGCCCACGTGTACCACCAGCACGACAAGCTGTCATCAGGCTCCACATGCTGACCAGTCGACCATCAATGATATCTCACCATCCGGGTGAAGCACCCTAGCACACAGCCGACCATTAATTGGCGCTACTCCATCTGACCCTAAAGGCCAACCGACTATCGAGCATATCAAGCGTTAAATATGATATCCTTTCCGACCTAAAGCCGGCAAGTAACACATCCAATCGCGTATCGGGCAACACATCACCCAGTCACTCGTACGTTCACCACTAATTAAGCAACTAGTTATTGTACAACTACTCGTTATTACTCGCATATCCAAGTTGATGACGGGCTGTTCCGCGTCGAGACATCACATCCACAGCAACATCACAACACCCAAGTCGACAACCATCGGCTCTGTAAGCCATAACCTTGCGCAGAGCGTACAAATCCTGCTCTGATACCAATTTGACACGACCCACCCCCAATCCCCCGGGATTAAGGGCTAAGCCATGCTCCCGTCTAAATTACGTGTGACACGAAGGCTAAACAGACGTCCAACCTCCATGTAACACATAAGTTGGACAAGGGATTTCCAAACGAACCGTCCACAAGTTCCGGACTTCCCAGAGCGCGCAGAATCTACTGTGGATAACATATGTGATGTCTTCATCTCTCTCGACCCACAGCCCGCACCGCGACAACCTGGAGGGTATCGAAAACACAAAAGACTGTGAGTGGACAAACATAAATAATGTGTTCTGAAAATAGGTTGTAGAAAATTACATTTATACCCTCCACGCAAAAAATAATGCATGCATATGAAAATCAATTCACAAAACCAGTTCATATTTAAAAACCATCAATCAAAATCAGAATCGTTTCTTTTCTCAAATCCACAATTCACATCCAAGGCGTCAGTCCAAAAGCATAAATCCTCATCAAAGCACAAGAACTAAGCCCAAAACTCATCAAATCCAAATCATCCGGGCCCTTGCCCAAAACATCCGAGAAACAGTGAAAAACATCAATCAATCAAGTTGCTGGATCTCAAGTGCACCCGAGTCTTTAAATTCGAAACACATGCGCATAATCAGGCCTTCCTGGGATATCAAAGAGTCTTTAAACTCAGAGCACAATCAACAGGCCTCGGGGGATATCACAATAACCGAGTCTTTAAACTCAAAATATATCAATCCAGGGCCCTCCCTCGTCAATCAACCGAGTCTTTAAACTCAAAACCAGATCCAGCCATTTCCGAGTCTTTAAACCCAAAACCATTTTTCAACGGGTCTTTAAACCTAATGCCAAGTGAAAACCATAGAAAATCCATATTCGAATTCACAATAATGATTCTGTAAGCTAGCATCTGGAACCATCATCCAGAACCCAAATCCAGAATTTCTCTTTCAAGTTTCAAAACCAAATCCGAATCCCTTTTCTGAAATTCTATTCCAAAACCGAAATCTCGTTTATCGAAATCCCATGAACAGGGCTTCAAGACCGAAAACACTTTCCCAAAATCCATTATAAATCATTGAAATCAAATCATATTTCAAATTCTAAAATCAAATTATCAAAACCATGATCAAATCACAACGTAAATCGAAAGCTCGTAAAACATGCAAATACGTCATTATCTCAAAATACGTGCCAAAACCGCAAATCATCAAGAGCATAATCATAAACATAGAAATCACGTATAGAAAACATATAAAATTTTTATGCATGCATCATAAGTTAGAAAGCAAAGTCCACTCACTGACCGTTTAAGCTGCTACCTCGATACACGTGCACTTATGCCGTTCCCTGTTAATCCGCTATCACTGGCTTCCCGAACCTGTCCAAATCCCACAATAAGGTCACTAACTACTTCATTAAGCTTCTACTAAAGCCCTGTAATTTTTCCGAATTTTTATCTATTTTTAAACGAGTCCTAAAACCTTCGGACATCCCTAAACATATCGAGACGATGTCCGATCGACTCGAAACTAGTGCCAAAATATTCATTACATCGAAAACTTTAAAATTCGTGTTGGAACCATCCTCAAAAACTGTGCCACGCACCCACACATGCCACCAAAAGGGACTACGTGTGGAAGCCACGCGCCTGCACCTAATCATCTTCTTCCTCGGGTAAACCCGGTCCGACCGGTTCACGGTTCAGCTCGAACCGGTATAGCCGGTTCAGCTCGAACCGGCATAGCCGGTTCAACCCTTTACTTCGTTCATTTTGATTCTATTTTCACCCTTATTTTATCCTATAGTTTCCTCTACGTTTTTCCTATTCATCTACAACCTTAAAACAAGAAAATCAGACCAAGATCATACCTTCTGAATCGAATCAAAAACCGGTCGACCTCCCTCTGTTCTGTCCTTATGACTACGGCCACTTCTGGCCGTGTTTTTACGTCCATTCACCTCTCCTAGACCTTCAGATCATCACCCAATCACCCATATTGATTAGAAAATGCTAAAATACAAACTGCCATTTTTGAATTCCAGTTACAACTTCACGGGAACTCCAACTTACCCCTACCATCGAGCCTTGTGGCCACCACCACCAGTGTCGTCTCAAGTCCCCTTCCATTTTCCTTTTCAAAACATAGCCAAAGACTGAGGATCAAAGTGATTGGATGGATGGGTTCCTCATGGTTTTCAAGCAGGCCCTGTTTTTCACGGTGCTATGGCCACCGTCCGCGGTGGCTTGTCACGGTGGCACCACCAACTTCCTTAGCCTCCACACCCTATTTATTTCATTCATAAGTCACCATCAATATTTGAGGTTTGAAGGAGATGTATGGATTGGATTTTTCACGATCCTCTGTTTTCTGTTCTTCCTTATGCACGACTGTTTGTTTGTAAATCAATTGAGACGGTGGAGAGGCTTCCATGATCTTCCAGTGAGGGACAAGTGTCCCAAATCTGGTGGGTCACCATCCCTAGGTAGCCACATGTCACAATTCCACTGGCACAAATCCCCATGCACTGGAAAAGACCAAAATGTCTCTTTACACCAAATTACCATTTTGCCCCTCACATTCCTAGACCCGTAACTTTGTCGTCCGAACTCTGTTTGACACATGCCGCTTGTCGTTGTATTCAGGAGATCATGATCTACCCAACGGTATGCATGAAAATAACTTGTCGTCTAAAAAGTCAACCATTTGCTCTATTTCAACTAATTTGTCAAAATACCCTCGAACTTCCGAACGTCGTAACTTCCTCCTCGGATGTCAGAATCAGACGTGACACCTGTATATGAACTCGTGACGTCGCTAACTACGTCACAGTAATCAGTCAAAGTCCATTTGACAGTCGGAACCAAAAGTCAACCTTTCGCTAATTCGTCATTAACCACTAATCTAATCCCGGTTTTCGGGACGGGTTGTTACAGGTTGGCTTTTTCCTTGTTGCTAGAACATGCTTGTTATATTTCTACTCTGAAGGGAGCTTGACGCCACACATTTCATCTGAATTAATAACATCCCATTTTCTCTTTGAATCCACAAACATGAAATAGTTACTGAGTATCTCAAACCCTTCTCCTCTTGCAGTAAGCATTTCATCATGAAACTCATCACTTTTCTTGAAATCCTCAACTGCCTTTTTTTAGTCTTTACCTTGTCTTCATTTAATCAAACTTGGAAAATCTCCACTCAACCTTCATAGTTGGCTTCATCTGCCGATAAGTTTCCACATTCACCTTGTCCCTTATCCTACCCATTGTTGATGCGTGGATGTTAAATTTGTGCTCTCACCGCATTTGGTACATCAAACCGTTCTTGACATGATATATGCAGCCTTTTGGTCATTTGAATCTTCATCGCTATTGGAGGGCATGTTTGCAAGTTGGGTTGAAGAAAGGATGTCTGGAAGTGTAGAGAAGTCCACATGCCAGGAAATGTCTCCATCATGAAATGGGCCAACACGTTTTGGGTAGATATCAGACATGGTTTAGGAAGTAATGAAATTTGGTTGTAAGAAATATGGCATGTGAAGTCTCTAGTTTCTCAGATGATTGCAAGGAATAAACTTGTACATAATGAAGGTTAAGGCAGGAGAGGTACATTGTTGGTGGAAAGACTTACAACATTAGGGTGTTTAGGTGTTGAAAATTAATACGGAGTAACTGGTACTGCCCCCATTGTTAGGTAATGCCCTCATATGTCATTAAATTTTAAAATGAGACAAACGTAATACAAATTACTGAGCATGTGTTATTAAGTTTCTAAAATTAATATTATTATTAGCATTTAATTTTATTTGTAATTTTAATTATAATTTATTAATGAACATAAAATACTTTTAGGCTTACATCACTCTTAATACATCCCGACCCGAAAAGAACACTAGGACACCAAAATCAAGGCATGCTGGTCTACATCTGAACGGTGATATCCTGTAACGCCCCGGAAATTCAGAAAATGTAATATTGTAAAATATTGAATAAAACGACGTTTTTACCCCTGTGTTTGGTGTGGTCAAATTGTTGACTTTTTGATTGGAAGGTCGAACAGACGTTGACCAATGACCGTGATGTAGTTCGGGACGTCACGAGTTCATAGACAGGTGGCACGTCCAATTCCGACGTCCAGGGAAAAAGTTATGACATTCGGAAGTCTAGGGGCATTATCGTAATTTGGATGATTAGGGGGAAAAGTTGACTTTTCGAAATACAATTGATTTTCACATGACTCGAAGACCGTTAGGTTCGTCTCAAAGTCCCAAGTACAACGACAGGCGGCACGCGTGAAACGGACATCGGGTGACCAAGTTACGGGTCACGGAAGATGAGGAGCAATTTGGTCTTTTTCCCCACGGGTTACTGTAGCAGCCGTGAGAGACAGTTGCTGCACAGCCGTGTGTGGTGGTCTTGCACGATCCAATTGTTTAAACCATAGTGGAATGAACAGATGATTTGTTTATGGAATTTGAGGTATTGGAAGCATCCTATCGTGGCTGAGCAGCGCTTCAGTGCACGGGTAGTTTTAAAAATGGCCATGGGCTCTGTGTGTGGGAAACATTTTCCAGAGAGATTCAGTTGATTCCCACGGGTTGTCTTCCATTCTGGGGGGTTTAGCTGAGTGTCACTGAGTCTAGAAACTCATTTCGATCACTTTGGTAGTCTGAGATAGAGTTGAGAGTGAGAGGTCTGAGACGGGGAAGGAAAAACCAGTTGGAGGGAAAAATTCGAAGGTTGGGTTTTGAGGTGAGTTGAACCAAACTGAGGGTGGAATTAGTCTTCTGGGATCATAGCTAACACGACCGTGCAAGAATTGAAGTGGAATGATCACGGTTTGCCCAGGAACCTGAGTTCCAGTTTCAGAGAAAGTACAGTGTTGAGGACGACGACTTCCAGGTGAGTTTTGGGCCAATTGATTGGATGTTTTGGTTTGTCTAGGTCCCCTTAAGCCACTGTCTGAGTTAATTTGGGAATGGGTTCGATCTGGGTGAGTTGTGGACTTCGACCCGATTTGAGGTTCGAGTTTGGATTGGTCGATAGGGTCCAAGTCGAGGTTAATAATCGACATAGAACTGAAATTAAAAGGTTATAGAAGAAGTTAGGATAAAAAAACGAGAGCAATTGATTGAGAATTGAGGGTTAACTGGTTGGGTTGAGCCGCAGGTAACAGACCCGTTTAGCAGGCTAGTCGGGTAGGAGAGACAACATTGTAGAAGGGCGCGTGGCCTTCACGCGCAGCCACTTTGGGCGGCGCGTGACAGCGCGTGTGATGTCATCTCCGGTCACCGTCAACATGAAACTTATTCCTTTCAGTCTAATTAACATTTTATCTTTAGAGTTTGAGTCGATCGGGAGTCGTTCGGGATAGTTTCGAGGGTTCGGAAGATTTAGTCCTTAAGTTTAATTACGCGGAAAAATCCGGAAAAATTAGGGAAAATCTTACGAGTTATTTGGGGATGATTGTAACCCTCCTTGTACGTTTTTACAGGCCCGGAAATTTCCGAAACTACTGAGGAGCGCACGGGGCGCGATTGACGCGTCCTAAAACTGTGAGTGGACTTTTGATTTCCAAATTGTGTATGTATGACTATTTTACTTATTTATCTTGTGTTTTCACTTATGATTTTATGTTGATAAATATGATATTTCGGTTCTATGTGATTTCACGCTTTTCGAGATAATTATTGTATGTTACGCATTTCAAGGTTACGGTTTTCTCCTATGCATGAATGATGTTTTGATGAAGTATTGGATATGATTATGCATGTCACGTATTTATGATGTTTTGATTATATTTGTGAAGTGGTTTTCGGGAATTGCATGTTTTGGAATTTGCATGTGAATTCGGACATAAGTCCTATTTAGTCTTATTATGACAAGATATGATTTTCGGAATGATTTTTGGAAAACGGATCATGATGAATTGTGTTTATAAATGGTTTTGGGTTTAAAGACCCGGTTGATTGTTGGATCTGGTTTTGGGTTTAAAGACCCGGTTAATTGATGACGGGGGCGGGCCCGAAAAATTGGGTTTAAAGACCCGGATTGAGTTTAAAGATTCGTGAGTTTAAAGACTCGGTTATTGTGATACCCTCGAGGCCTATTGATTATGTTTTGAGTTTAAAGACTCGTTGATATCCCGGGAAGGCCTAATATTGAGTTTAAAGACTCGGATGGATCCAACGGTTTAATTGTGATTATTGATTCACTTTTTACTTGATTTGCGTAATTGATGTTTTTACATGAGTTATGACGGTTTTCCTGTAACGTGTTACATGTGTTTCGGAAAAAGGGATTTCGAATGTTTGATACGAGATTTTTGAATATCTGGTTATGCATGCGTGTTATACAACTAGAGGGCGAACCTCGATTTCCTTAAACTGTTTTCTGCAAACTTTTGTTTCAGTCCACTCACACTTTGTTGTTTTAACTACCCTCCAGGTGGTGGTACAAGTTCGGGGGCTAGCGCCGAGGCAGAGGTAGAGGAATAAAGTTTTCTGTTTCAGAGTAGTAAGTTCATAGAGTACGATTTGTTCTTTAACTTGTTTTGTAATGTTATGCTCTGTGAAACTATGGACTTGATGTCCAGTCAGTTGTATTTGCTTAATCTCCCTGGTCTGACAATGGGTGTGATGTAATATTATTTGGTTTTTCGGTCTTTTGTGTTCGATTGTCAGACGGGAGCAGGATGCTTCCGGATTATCTTGGCAATAATCGGGGTGGGTCCTGTCAATTGGTATCAGAGCATAGGTTTACGGTTCGTGTCTGGCACTTGGGTGTGCCTCGAGTATTGTACTAACTTATGCCTCTTTCAGAAAGGACGAACGGCCATGCCTCCGCGAGGTGAACCCCCTCCACGACCTGATGATGGCGTCGCTATAGATGCCGAGAGTGCTTCGATCGAGCGAGCCCAACGTCTTGGGGCTACGGTGTTTAGTGGTGGAGCGAATCCCGAGGATGCCCACCGTTGGATTTCTCGGTTTGAGCGGATTTTTGTATGATGCACTGTCCTCCTGAGGAGCGAGTTGTGTTGGCTACCTTTTTGCTTGATGAATCTGCTTATGAGTGGTGGTATACTCTGGAGTTGTCAGGTTGGGATGCCCGTACAGTGACTTGGGAGACCTTTCGTGAACGGTTTTTGGATCAGTACTATCCCCGTTCATTCCGTGATGCTAGGGAGACCGATTTTCTGCAGCTTCAACAAGGGAGCATGTCGGTAGCGGAATATGAGCAGAAATTTCAGATGCTAGCCCGTTTTGCTCCTACCTTTGTGTCTACTGAGGCTGAGAAATGTCGTAGGTTTGAGCTTGGCCTACGGGGTGAGATACGGGCCATTGGGACGGCCAGAACTTTTACTACCCTCAGAGAGTTGTCTGATGCCGCAGTGCGGGTTGAAGCCAGTCTCCCGACACGTCCACAGTACTCTGGTGGTGGACAACGTCGAGAGCATTCATGTCAGGACCCACCCCGATTTCACCGCGAAAACCGAGGTAAATCCTGCTCCCGTCTGACACCCCGACACAACACCAAAGCAACCACTAAAATACACCGTCAGACGCAGGAGAAACTATACAAAACTTTTCGAGTCAAAGATTTACAGAGCACAGTTCTAAATACAAAAGAAAGAAAACCAATAAACTAGATACATGCACACGAAAAATTTAAAACACTTCGAGATCCCTCTCGTGACTTCTATGCCTCAGTCGCTGCCTCGACGCCTAAAACCCACGCTAGCTCCACGACCTGGAGGGCAATTTAAAACCAGAAAAGTGTGAGTGTACCAGAATAAAAGAAAAGTTTCCAAAACCATTTATAAGAAAACTGGTTTTGGCCCTCCGTTTTGAAACCACATGCATAACCTAGTTATTAAAATAATTATAAATCACATAAACCTCATCATAAAGACAGAAACACTATAAAACAGCTATAGAAATCATATCATCAGCGTCATAAAACTGTATCAAAAAACATAAATACCAAGCCATAACCAACCGATCAAACCTGCTGGATCTATCCGAGTCTTTAAACTCAATCCAGGCCTCAATAAAATCCGAGTCTTTAAACTTCCGAGTCTTTAAACTCAATAGGCCTACGGGGGAAATATCAATGTATCCGAGTCTTTAAACTCCCGAGTCTTTAAACTCAATCCGGGTTTTTAAACCCAATCCGGGCCCGTCCCCCGTTAATCAATATCCGGGTCTTTAAACCCAATAACCAGATCCAGCAAATCCAATCCAAAACCATTTGAAAACCATTTCTAAATCCATATCCAAACCCGAATTCGAAATCACCGGTCTGATGCCCTTCTGGCGTCCAGAACCGTCATTCCGAACCCAAATCCGGAAATCCACTTTTCAAATTTAAAACTATATTCCGTTTCCGAAATCCGATCCTAAAACCGAAAATCCTTGATCATCAAAATCATGTTCCAAAATCCATTTATAACCAGTGAAAACCCCAAACCATGGCTTTATACTCAGAAATCGACATTTCTCGTAAACCGTGCTGAAAACCGAACTTCTCGAAAAACGTGCAATCAGGTAAAATCAACAAAGTATATCCGATAAACGTAAAATCATGATTTAAACTATAAAAAAATTATAGAAAAACAGTTATGCATGTTCAAGTTTAAGGAAAGGGTCCACTCACAGTACCGAGCCCTCAATCGCTCCTCAACCGTCCCGTACGTTCCACAGCTTCCTCGGGAAGTCCCGATCCTGTCAACAATCGACAAAGTACGTTACTAACACATCTACGAAGGTCCACCTAATTCTCCCCAAAAATCCCCGGATCTTAAACGAAACGAACCGGAACCCTAAACCTTCGACCTCGCGGAACTAACTTCAAACGACGTCCAAACAACCCGAAACCAATCCCATTAGACTCGTCACAACACCTAGACTAAAAACCATGTTGACCGTTTCCCCAGCCTACGCCGAACGCGCCTCCCCGCGCCGCCGAAGTGGCTGCGCGTGGCCCTCACGCGCCAGCTACAGTGTCACCAGCAACCTCTGGTCGACCCGGTTCGAACTAGTCACTGTAGCTCGAATCGGCGAGACCGTTTCTCCGCCGTGCCTGCACCAAAACTACTCCTCTCTTCACCAACTGCTTCGTCCAGACCTAAGCTACCCATTCACCTTACTCAGACATCTCGACGTAGGCTACAACTCGTCGACTCAAGCTCGAAACCAAAACCCGATAAACCCCTGTTCTTCCTCCCGGCCAACCAGGTCGTCCTCCGCCACGGCAACCACCGTAGACGGTTCCTAAGGACCTAAGTAGTCGACTAGGACCAACCAGAACCCTCGAATCGTACTCTAAACCCACGACTCAACGTCTGAAGCAAAAACGGAAAAACGGAGAACACACGGTACTCTCTGTCGTTCTAGCCTCCGCCGTGTACTCCTCCATCACGGCTGCACAACGCAGCTACCTAGGACCCTATTGAGTCCCCCAGACCTCACTAGACTCCTCGATTCAACCTCAAAAGCCACGACTTTCAAATTTGAAAATCACGGCAAAACAGTGCACTTACACAGGGAGAAGGAATTACCTGCCATCGACCGCCGCCGTGCTCACCACCGCACTCCCTGAAGTCCACAGAGTCGTCCTTGTTCCCTGTCGAGTCCAATTACATGACACACGGCCACACCACCACCACGATCACTAACTTCCTCCCTGTTTTCTCTGAGAACTCAAACCTCCCACTCCTCTGATTCCTTCACAATCACTCACCACTTTCCTCCCTTCTTTCAGTCACTCTCACAACTCACCAACCTCTCACCCACACCCTCAATCGATCAATTCCTCTCCCAATTTCACTCTCTGTTTCTGTCTGGGTCGAAGAACACACACCTCGAACGGTTAACCCCCAAATTATTGGACCCGTGCACAAAATGCTAGAACCCTTTAGTTCCCCTACACATGTCACCATCCTCTCCTCTCCCTCACAAATGTCTCAATCTCAGCCCTCCATTTGTCCCTCTCTGTTGCACAAATCCCAAGTGCAAAAGACCAAAATGCCCCTTCTTAAATCCCAAAATTACGATTATGCCACTAACTTTCTAGACCCGTAACTCACACATCGTAAGTCCGATGAATACGTGCCGCCTGTCATCAAACTCAGGACGACGAGATCTACCTAACAGTCCTAGGTCAACGTACAAAAACCCGTTCGTACGAAAAGTCAACTTTTCCCCCTAGTTTAACCAAATTATGTTTATGCCCTCAACCTTCCGAACATCATAACTTCGTCCTCAGATGTCGGAATCGGGCGTTCCACCTGTCTACGGATTCGTGACGTCCTAAACTACGTCCTGGTCATCGATCAAAACCCAATTGATAGCCCAAACTAAAAGACAACATTTTTGCCCAAACTGGGGGCAAAATCGCCATTCTAGGCTATTGACCTTATCGGGACCAACTAACCCCCAATTTAGCTCACTAATCCTTCACTAATCACCATCTTAATCCCTAATTTCCAGGACGGGTTGTTACAACCTACCCACCTAAAAAGAATTTCGTGGGACGAAATTCCACAGCTAATTCCCAACACTAGGGGTCTCCTGCCCGGTAACAACAACCATTCCTGGGTTTCCTGTCTATCACCTCCACCTTGGGTATTTCACACCATCCCCAACTACCCGTTACAGTTCATGGTGTACGCAAGGGAATTTCTATGAACAGAAAACAAAGGTATTTTAAAATACCTTATATAGAACACCCAACAGAATTCATAGAGTACATCCTCACGTACTACCACCTCACTTCCCAGAACCCACTCAAGTCCTAACCCAGAACAATCTAAGCCAATAGGAAAACCTATCTATTAGCTCACTCCCTCGGCTACTACTTCGACCACTTGTCGGAATAAATCTACAAATTCCTAAAGGCAAACTCTAGATTGTGGGTTCTCTCCTTCAATAACCTCATATCAATCAGTTATAGTCACTCCTTTCCTATTCTTCCGTCATCCTTCAACGGAACTCACCGTAACACTCCAGGTCACCTAGGGAAAAATCCTAGACTCTACCCCGGAATCCAACAACAAAATAGGTACAACACGACCAAAGATAGTAAAAATACCTGTCCCCGCACCTGGTGCCGACTGAACCACCTGCTGTGTCATCGAAAACACTCGTGCCAGAGATCCTGACGCTCTACCACGTCCCCTCGAACTACTAGTGGCACCACCACCTCCTCTAGTGCCAGTTGTCCCTGACGCTGTACATCTGTCCGGGCTCCACCACTCCTCGGCATACACCACCTTCCCGTGGTAACAGTGGACACTCCCGTCGGAAATGACCTCGCGCCCCACAGTAGAAACAAACATCCCGACCAGGTCCACCACTCGGTCTCCCCGTCGACACAACAGACGTCGCACTAGCTTGTAGAGTCGGCTGTGCTCAGTAACCACGAAATCCTGAACTCTAGAAACTACCAGGTCTACCGAAACGATCATCGCCCGACGACAATGCTCCACTGAACTTACCTCTCTTCAGTGTCCTCTGGCTCGAAGCACCAGTAAAAGGTGGCTCCCGGCGTCGTACTGGCAAGCTAGCCTCAACCCGCACCGCAGCGTCCGATAACTCTCGAAGGGTAGTGAACGATCTAGCCGTCACTATGGCTCGAATCTCACCTCGCATGCCCAACTCAAACCTACGGCACTTCTCGGTTTCAGTGGCAACAAACGCAGGAGCAAACCGAGACAACATCGGAAACTTCTGTTCGTACTCAGCCACACTCAGATTCCCCTGTTGGAGCTGTAGAAACTCTGCCTTCTTGGCATCTCGGAAAGAACGAGCGTAATACTGATCTAAGAGCCTCTCCCGAAACGTCTCCCAGGTCACAATATGGTCCTCCCAACCAGACAACTCGAGGGTATACCACCACTCGTACGCCGCACCATCCAATAAGAACGTAGCCAGTAAAACTCGCTCCTCCAGTAGGCAATGCATTACTGCAAAGATCCGTTCAAGTCTCGTGATCCACCTCTGGGATTCCTCAGGATCTGCCCCACCACTAAAAGTAGTAGCCCCGAGCCGCTGGGATCGCTCAATCGTAGCACTCTCTGTCCCCCTAGTTGCTTCGTCTTCAGGTCGTGGAGAGGGTCTACGTCTCGGAGGCATCGTTAATCGTACGCTGAAAGAGGCATAGAAACAGTCAAACAACCTAAACATAACCTCACGGACCGACAAACCCGACAAACTCAACAAACCTATGCTCTGATACCAATTGTCATATTGTAAGACCCGGTCTTGGAAGCAAGAACGATGAACAAGACCCGTGAACTTGATAAGCAAGATCGGTGAGCAAGACTCATGAGCTTGGAAAGGTAAGATCGGTGAACGATCCCACATCGCTCGGGGAGGGAAAGGTGAAGTACCTTATATGTGTGGGCACGTTTCTATCTAACACAAGGCCTTTTGGGAGCTCAGTGGCTTTGGGGGGGATTGGAACCTCAAAGTTAAGCGAGTTGAGGCTGGTGCAATCCCATGATGGGTGACCTACTGGGAAGTTGCACGTGAGCTCCCGAAAAAAAAACCGTGAGGGCTGGGCCCAAAGCAGACAATATTTTGTTAGATGGGCCGGGTCGTGACAGTTCATATCCTGGATCGTATGGTCAGAAAGCCCCGAAGAAGGGACGTTATGGTGGAGCCTCATCTGTAGGCAATGATCGTTATGGCAGGCCTGGTAACTTTCAGAGTCCTGGATTCAGAGTGCCTAGGGCACAGACTGCTCCGCAGGCGAGCGCGACTTCGGTTGCTTCCACGGGACGGCAGAGTGGTGGTTTTTCTCGAGATGCTTCCAGTGTTAGTTGTTACTTCTGTGGCGAGCGGGGCCACTATCGGAGGGAGTGTCCATCTTTTCCATAGGTGGTGGCGCAGGTCGGGGTGCAGCAGAGCAGGGACGGAACACAGCTGCAGTTTCTGGAACTGGGAGTACTAGAGGAGGTGGTGCTGGAGCGACTAGTGGACAGAGGGGCCGGGGCCGTGGGCGAGCAGCTGGACCACAGGCCCGAGTGTTTGCGATTACGCAGCAGGAGGCCAGGGCAGCACCTGGTGTTGTGACAGGTACACTCACGATCTTTGGACATGATGTTTGTGCTTTAATTGATCCCGGAGCTACTCATTCGTTTATATCACGAGACTGTGAGTTGTTGGCGGGTAAAGAGGTGTCCGCACTGGACTGTGACATGGATGTGAGTACGCCCACAGGAGATGTATTTGTGATAAATCAAGTGTTGCGGGAGTGTCCCGTAATGGTAGGCGACGTGGGTTTGGTAGCAGACTTGATACTCTTGGACTTGCACGACTTTGATGTCATTTTGGGAATGGATTGGTTGACGCTCCATCATGCTTCTATCGAATGTGTCGATAAGAAAGTTACTTTTCGGAGCCCGGGGTTACCTGAAACCATCTTTCAGGGAATACAGCGAGAAACTCCTGTCAGAGTGATTTCAGCCCTGAAGGCAAGTAAGTTGTTGAGGAAAGGGTGCCAGGAATACTTAGCTCAAGTGATGGACGCACGAGCTGCACCATTGAGAGTGGAGGATATACCGATAGTACGGGAGTTTCCAGATGTCTTTCCGGAGGATCTACCGGGATTGCCACCGCATCGAGATGTCGAGTTCACTATTGATCTTGTTCCAGGTACGCAACCTATATCTCAGACTCTGTATCGTATGACGCCAGCTGAGTTGAAAGAATTAAAGGCACAGTTGCAAGAGTTACTTGAGATGGGATTTATTCGACCGAGTGTATCCCCCTGGGGAGCCCCAGTGCTGTTTGTGAGGAAAAAGGATGGGAGTTTGAGACTCTGCACCGATTACAGGCAACTGAATATGGTAACAGTCAGGAACAAATACCCGTTGCCTCGGATCGATGACTTGTTCGATCAGCTGCGAGGAGTGCAGTACTTCTCCAAAATCGATCTTCGTTCTGGGTATCATCAGTTGCGGGTTAAGGATGAGGATGTACCCAAGACAGCCTTTAGAACCCGATATGGTCATTATGACTTCCTTGTGATGCCGTTTGATTTGACCAACCCACCCGCAGCGTTTATGGATTTGATGAACCGAGGGTTGCAGCCATACTTGGATCACTTTGTCATCGTTTTCATCGATGATATTCTAGTTTACTCGAAGAGTGCGGGAGAGCACGAGGAGCACTTTAGAATGGTGCTAGGTACCTTGAGGGAAAACCAGTTTTATGTGAAGCTCAGCAAGTGGCAGTTTTGGTTGACGAGCCTGAGTTTCTTGGGGCATGTGATCTCAACTGACGGGATCAGTGTGGATTCTCAGAAAGTTGAAGCAGTGGCGAAGTGGGAACAACCGAAGACCGTCACTGAAGTCAGAAGTTTCTTGGGTTTGGCTGGCTATTACAGGAGGTTTGTAGAGGGTTTCTCTACCATTGCTGCCCCGTTGACACGACTGACGAGGAAGGGAGTCAAGTTTGTCTGGGATGACGATTGTGAGCGTAGTTTTCGGGAGCTAAAGGAAAGGTTGACATCTGCTCCTATACTTACCCTTCCATACGACAGTGGGGAATTTGAGGTGTACAGTGATGCATCCTTACAAGGTTTGGGATGTGTACTAATGCAGCATGGGAAAGTGATTGCCTATGCTTTGCGCCAGTTGAAGCCGCATGAGCACAATTATCCTACGCACGACTTGGAGTTAGCTGCTGTCGTGCATGCGCTGAAAATTTGGAGACATCATTTATATGGTGCGACTTGCAGGCTGTTCACGGATCACAAGAGCCTGAAGTACTTGTTCACTCAGAATGACTTGAAAGTGAGGCAACGACGGTGGCTGGAGCTAATTAAGGATTATGATTGCACGATCGAGTACCAACCTGGAAAAGCCATTGTGGTGGCTGATTGTAACAACCCGTACCTTTGGGAAGGGTATAAATGTAATTTTTGTAAAGATTTGTATAAAAGGACTATTTTACCCTTGGGAATAGTGCGTCAAAAGCTGACTTTTTGATTTACAGGCTGGAGGAGTGTTGACCATTGACCATGACGTAGTTTAGGACGTCACGAGTCCGTAGACAGGTGGCAGGTTCAATTCGGACAATCGGAGAGAAAGTTATGCCGTTCGGAAGATTGAGGGCGTTACCGTAATTTTGACTAATTGAGAAAAATGTTGACTTTTTAGTGGACTTGTGATTTTCTCATAGACCGAGGACCGTTAGATAGGTCTCGACGTCCTGAGTACAACGACAGGCGGCACGCTGTCATCGGACGTCGGATGGAATAGTTACGGGTCTGGAAAGTGTGAGGGCAAAAAGGTAATTTTTATAACTAGGGGCAATTTTGCCTTTTCCCTTATGCCCAATCAGATCAGAACAAGTGGCATTAGTGGGTTGGGATATTTTGTGCTGGTCCATGGGAATGTGGACACGTGGGAGAGAACCAGAGGGTTCTAGGCACGTGTAAAATGTGCACGGCCACCAATTGTCCAATTTGATCCCGTGCATTTGGCTTCGACACAGAGAAACAGAGAGGAAGAAATTGAGCTTGGGTGATCGATTCAGGGCGTGTGGAAGAGTTTGGCGGATTGTTAGAGTTACAGAGAGAGGAGAGTGAGTAGGTGATCGTGTTTAGGGAGTGAAAATAGAGCAAGGAGACACGGCGGTGGACGATTGATTTTCTGGGGAAAACAGAGAGACGGTGGCACTGTGGCAGTGGTTGTGCCGTTTGGTGGCTCAAACCAAGGCAATAGGAGGCTCAGGTGACAGCAGGGAACTCAACGAGCACCGTGGCACACGGCGGTGCAGACGGCGGTGCACGACTCGAAGGTAAGCATCGAATCCCCGGTTTTTCCGTGATTTTGTTTTCAATAATCGTGGACTCTGGGCTAGAGTCGAGGGAATTGGTGAGTGAAGTGAGGTTCAGGGAGGTCCTAGGAGTCATCTAGGATGGTCGCCGTGACGGGGGAGGACCTGGGTGGCCGGCGGCCAAAACAGGGCTCACATGCCGTCTGTTTCGAAGACGAAGTCGAGGGGTTTTAGGCCATGATTCTTCGATGTTAGGACGGGGTTAGATTGCTAAGGACTGGATGAGGCTATTGGGATTGGAAGGGACTGAAATGGTGGAGGATTTACAGAGAACCGGTCACGCCGGTTCAACACAGTTGAACCGGGTGACTCGAGTTTGAAGAAACACTATAGTAGGCGCGTGAGGCCCACGCGCAGCCACTTTGGCTGGCGCGTGGAGGCGCGTGGGGAGGATTCCGGCCAAACTTCAAACATGGTTTTGGTTCTAAATGTCCTAAGGAATCCATTGGTGTGGTTTTCGGGTTAATCGGACGATGTTATGAGATAGTTCGGGAATCCGGACGGTTTAGGGTCTAAGATTAAAATATGAATAAATTCCCGAAAAATTAGGGAAAATTAGGGTTAGCATAATTGATATAATTGTGACCCTATTTGGTGCCTATTGACAAGACGGGAGACGCCTGAGACGGTCGAGGAGCGCACGGAGCGCGATTGACTCGTTCAGATTCGTGAGTGGACTCTTTCTTTCTTTACGAGCATGCCTAACTGTTTTATTGATGTTTTATGATATTAAATATGTTTTTATGCTTCTTGATGATGATTATATGTGGTTGATATGTTTGCACATGTTTCGAGACATTTTTGGGATTTTGCACGTTTTTCGAGAAAAAGCTGGATTTTGATTTTGGATGTTAAGTTTCATGTTTTCGCTCTAGAATTGTTTTCTGATGGTTATAAGTGGATTATGAAGTATGATTTTGGAAATCAAGGTTTTGGTTTTGAAATCGGATTTTGAGAAACGAAATTTGGTTTTAAAGTCGGAAAAAAGTGGATTTCCGGATTTGGGTTCGGAATGACGGTTCTGAACGCCGGAAGGGCTTCGAACCGGGGATTTCGGATTCGAGTTTGGATGTGGATTTAGAGTTGATTTTAAATTGGCTTTGGATTGGATTTGCTGGATCTGGATATTGGGTGTAAAGACCCGGATTCTGATTGACGGGGGACGGACCCGGATTGAGTTTAAAGACTCGGATATTTACGATATTACCCCCTGTAGGCCTATTGAGTTTAAAGACTCGGGAGTTTAAAGACTCGGATTACATTTGAGGCCTGGTTGAGTTTAAAGACTCGGATAGACCCAGCAGGTTTGATTAGACTTGGATATTTGTGGATTTGTTTTTATGATGTGATCCTGCTATACTGTTTCTTGTTGTGTTTTCTGATACTTAGTTGGGCATGCATGTTTTTAAAACGGAGGGTAAAATCTTATGGTTTTCTTTAAACTGTTTTACTTCTAAATCGTGTTGAAACTTTTATTTATTTCAATCCACTCACACTTTTGGTTTTAACTTACCCTCCAGGTCGTGGTGATAGTGCTTGGGTGAACGTTGAGGCAGGGATCGAGGCATAGAGCTTACGACGTTCTTCCGTTGTGAGACTAGCATAGTAGGATTTTGTGCCCATTTTGTAGAACTATGCTCTGACTGACAGTTGTATTAAATTTACTCCTTCGTCTGATAGTTATGCTTATGGTGGTATTAAGGTTATTTTGGTACTTTAAGTGTGATTGTCAGAAGGGAGCAGGGTTCGTCCCGGGTATCGAGGTGATATTTCGGACGGGTCCTGACACTGATGTTCTAAGCCGGAATTCAACGCATTCTGTGGCGCACCTACGGACGATTCATTTGCCGCTTTTGGTTGAACTCCGTAAGACTAGCATTGATTTGGGACTGGATGGCCAAGGTGTCTTGCTGGCTAATTTTCATGTGAGACCACTCTTAATCGATCGGATCCTTGAGGCTCAATCTCAAGATCCTGTCTCGTGTGTACTTCGGATCGAAGTGGAAGCCGGTGAGCGGTAGGATTTCACAGTCAGGGAGGATGGAGCTTTGCTAAAAGAAGGACGGTTGTGTGTGCCGGACGTTGAGGCACTGAAGAAGGAGATCTTGGACGAGGCTCACAGTTCGGCCTACGCGATGCATCCTGGTAGGACCAAGATGTATCGTACACTGCGAGAAAATTATTGGTGGCCGGGTATGAAGCGGGAGATCGCTGAGTTTGTCAGCAGGTGTCTGATTTGTCAGCAAGTGAAGGCTGAGAGACAAAGACCTTATGGAGCCTTGCAACCACTACCTATCCCGGAATGGAAATGGGATCACATAAAGATGGATTTTGTGTTTGGACTTCCTAGGAAACCTAGAGGTCACGATGGAGTTTGGGTGATTGTGGACAGGCTTACGAAAACAGTTCATTTCTTGCCAGTGCGAGAGAACTTCAGGATGACACAGTTGGCTCAGTTGTTTATCGATGAGATCATCCGTTTGCACGGTACTCCAGAATCCATAGTTTCTGACAGAGTCCCGAGGTTTACCTCTCGGTTTTGACAAAGTCTACAGGAAGCTTTTGGGACAAAACTTCGTTTCAGTACTGCATTTCATCCTTAGACTGACGGCTAGTCTGAGCGGACCATCCAGATATTGGAGGATATGATGCGAGCTTGTGTTTTGCAATTTCAAGGCACTTGGGAATCACACCTAGCCTTGATGAAATTTGCCTATAATAACAGCTATCGGGCGAGCATTGGGATGGCTCCTTACGAAGCCTTGTACGGATGGCAGTGCAGAACCCCGTTGTGTTGGACGGACATGGGTGAAAGGAAGCTGACTAAGTACGAGTTAGTGGAATTGACAACGGAGAAGGTCAAACTCATCAAAGATAGGCTCAAGGCAGCCCAAGACAGACAAAAGAGCTATGTGGACCATCGGATTCGAGATCTTGAGTTTGCGGTCGAAGATCGGGTATTTTTGAAACTGTCCCCTTGGAAAGGTGTAGTGAGATTTGACAGGCGAGGAAAGTTGAGCCCTCGTTTTATCGGACCTTATGAGATTACTGAGAGGATTGGCCAGGTGGCCTACAGGTTAGCACTACCGCCAGAACTTTCGAAGGTGCATGATGTCTTCCATGTGTCGATGCTGCGGAAATATGTGTTTGATGCATCTCATGCACTGGAGGAACAACCTATTGAACTACGAGAGGACTTCAGTTTTGAAGAACAGCCGGTACAGATTTTGGACCTAAAGGATAAGGTGCTACGCTGGAAGACCGTTCCTCTGGTAAAGGTTCTCTAGAGGAACCAGAATGTGGAGGAAGCCACATGGGAACCCGAGGTGCAGATGCGAGAACAGTTCCCTTATTTGTTTCCTTGAACGAAATTTCTTAAGGGGGGGAGATTGTAATGCCCCGGAAATTCAGAAAATGTAATATTGTAAAATATTGAATAAAACGACGTTTTTACCCTTCTGTTTGGTGTGGTTAAACTGTTGACTTTTTGATTGGAAGGTCGAACGGATGTTGACCAATGACCGTGACGTAGTTCGGGACGTCACGAGTTCATAGACAGGTGGCACGTCCAATTCCGACGTCCAGGGAAAAAGTTATGACGTTCGGAAGTCCATGGGCATTATCGTAATTTGGACGATTAGGGGGAAAAGTTGACTTTTCGAAATACAATTGACATTCACATGACTCAAAGACCGTTAGGTTCGTCTTGAAGTCCCGATTACAACGACAGGCGGCACGCGTGAAACGGATATCGGGTGACCAAGTTACGGGTCACGGAAGATGAGGGGCAATTTGGTAAATTGTCAACTGATGGGCAATTTGGTCTTTTGCAGCACGGGTTACTGTAGCAGCCGTGGGAGACAGTTGCTGCACCGCCGTGTGTGGTGGTCTTGCACGATCCAATTGTTTAAACCATAGTGGAATGAACAGATGATTTGTTTATGGAATTTGAGGTATTGGAAGCATCCCATCGTGGCTGAGCAGAGCTTCAGTGCACGAGTAGTTTTAAAAATGGCCATGGGCTCTGTGTGCGGGAAACATTTTTCAGAGAGATTCAGTTGATTCCCACTGGTTGTCTTCCATTTTGGGGGGTTTAGCTGAGTGTCACTGAGTCTGGAAACTCATTTCGATCACTTTGGTAGTCTGAGATAGAGTTGAGAGTGAGAGGTCTGAGACGGGGAAGGAAAAACCAGATGGAGGGAAAAATTCGAAGGTTGGGTTTTGAGGTGAGTTGAACCAAACTGAGGGTGGAATTAGTCTTCTGGGATCCTTGCTAACACGACCGTGCAAGAATTGAAGTGGAATGATCACGGTTTGCCCAGGAACCTGAGTTCTAGTTTCAGAGAAAATACAGTGTTGAGGACGAGGACTTCCAGGTGAGTTTTGGGTCAATTGATTGGATGTTTTGGTTCGTCTAGGTCCCTTTAAGCTACTGTCTGAGTTAATTTGGGAATGGGTTCGATCTGGGTGAGTTGTGGACTTCGACCCGATTTGAGGTTCGAGTTTGGATTGGTCGATAGGGTCCAAGTCGAGGTTAATAATCGACATAGAACTGAAATTAAAAGGTTATAGAAGAAGTTAGGATAAAAAGACGAGAGCAATTGATTGAGAATTGAGGGTTAACTGGTCGGGTTGAGCCGCGGGTAACAGACCCGTTTAGCAGGCTAGTCGGGTAGGAGAGACGACACTGTAGCTGGGCGCGTGGCCTTCACGCGCAGCCACTTTGGGCGGCGCGTGACAACGCGTGTGATGTTATCTCCGGTCACGGTCAACATGAAACTTATTCCTTTCAGTCTAATTAACATTTTATCTTTAGAGTTTGAATCAATCGGGAGTCGTTCGGGATAGTTTCGAGGGTTCGGAAGATTTAGTCCTTAAGTTTAATTACGCGGAAAAATCCGGAAAAATTAGAGAAAATCTTACGAGTTATTTGGGGATGATTGTAACCCTCCTTGTACGTTTTTACAGGCCCGTACATTTCCGAAGCTACTGAGGAGCGCACGGGGCGCGATTGACGCGTCCTAAAACCGTGAGTGGACTTTTGATTTCCAAATTGTGCATGTATGACTATTTTACTTATTTATCTTGTGTTTTCACTTATGATTTTATGTTGATAAATATGATATTTCGGTTCTATGTGATTTCACGCTTTTCGAGATAATTATCATATGTTATGCATTTCGAGGTTACGGTTTTCTCCTATGCATGAATGATGTTTTGATGAAGTATTGGATATGATTATGCATGTCACGTATTTATGATGTTTTGATTATATTTGTGAAGTGGTTTTCGGGAATTGCATGTTTTGGAATTTGCATGTGAATTCGGACATAAGTCCTATTTAGTCCTATTATGACAAGATATGATTTTCGGAATGATTTTTGAAAAACGGATCATGATGAATTGTGTTTATAAATGGTTTTGGGTTTAAAGACCCGGTTGATTGTTGGATCTGGTTTTGGGTTTAAAGACCCGGTTAATTGATGACGGGGGCGGGCCCGGAAAATTGGGTTTAAAGACCCGGATTGAGTTTAAAGACTCGTGTCGGTTATTGTGATACCCCCGAGGCCTATTGATTATGTTTCGAGTTTAAAGACTTGTTGATATCCCGGGAAGGCCTAATATTGAGTTTAAAGACTCGGATGGATCCAACGGTTTAATTGTGATTATTGATTCACTTTTTACTTGATTTACGTAATTGATGTTTCAAAATGACGGTTTCTGGATTTTGGTAATATTATATTATTTTTACATGAGTTATGACGGTTTTCCTGTAACGTGTTACATGTGTTTCGGAAAAAGGGATTTCGAATGTTTGATACGAGGTTTTCGAATATCTGGTTATGCATGCGTGTTATAAAACTGGAGGGCGAACCCCGATTTCCTTTAACTGTTTTCTGCAAACTTTTGTTTCGGTCCGCTCACACTTTGTTGTTTTAACTACCCTCCAGGTCGTGGTACAAGTTCAGGGGCTAGAGCCGAGGCAGAGGCAGAGGCATAAAGTTTTCCATTGCGGAGTAGTTAGTTCATAGAGTACGATTTGTTCTTTAACTTGTTTTGTAATGTTATGCTCTGTGAAACTATGGACTTGATGTCCAGTCGGTTGTATTTGCTTAATCTCCCTGGTCTGACAATGGGTGTGATGTAATATTATTTGGTTTTCCGGTCTTTTGTGTTCGATTGTCAGACGGGAGCAGGATGTTTCCCGATTATCGAGGCGATAATCGGGGTGGGTCCTGTCATATCCAGATCAAAAAAGCCAAACGGTGCGTTTTTGGAATTCGTATGAAATGTAAAACTAATTAGAATTTCACTGTGATAGAGAAAGTATAGATCATAGTACTTTTTTTTTTTACGATAATACATTAAAGTAACTATCTGCGTTATTCGAATACACATTGGGCCTTATATGAGGGATACAAAAACAAAAGGGTGATTGGGCCTTATAAGTTTTTCAATATAAAACCACAAGTTATAAAATATTTAAATCCCTCAATTTTGAAAACGAGCTCAAAGGCTATCATTTAGAAAGAATACATGTTGATACCATATCGACCGACCACCCTAGCACAGGTCCCACCAGGACAGGAAGGCCGCCGACCGATCGCCTGATCGGCACCCTCATGGCCTACGGCCCGTCGATCGGCACCATACTGCAGACCCGCCATTCGGCACCTGACAGTGAACAGACGACAGCTGGCTGCGACAGTCACCTAACCAACTCTGCCACACCAACTCCCTGACGGAGGCAGGTTGGGACTCCAGCTGGCGCCTCCTCCGGATATCCAGGGCTTGTCAGACGGCTCCCAGCCACCAAGCACCACCTGCTCCCGTAACAGTAGCCCACCTACCACAGTTATGGCTACTATAAATACCCCGAAACCCTTCACAAAGGTAGGACACTCAGAACCGACCCAGAGCACTGTGTTTACTTGCCTCTCGGCATTCAGATACTAACCTTGGCATCGGAGCCCCTTTGGCCGACACCACACCGGTGTCTAGTTTTGCAGGACCCCTGCCGAATCTCGACGCCCCCGGCGGGCCCGAGACACCACACGGCTGGTCCTAGAACCCCCAGCGGGTCTCATCGAGTTGGTCATTTCAGGATCAAACAATTGGCGCCGTCTGTGGGAAGCATAACAATACCAACACCCACCAACTCACATACCCCTGCTCGACCTTCCGCTGACGAACAATGTCTGCCGAACGGGACGACGGTGAGCTCAACAACACCCCTCAGGGAGATCGCGGCCGAACCCGAGCCAGCCTACCTTCCGATGACATGCTCGAGATGCTGAGGACCCCCCGGTCGGAGGTTGCCGAACTCAGGAAGAGCAACGCTGCCATCGAGAGCAGGAATCACGTGTGGGGGGAACATCATGGAAGCACCCTGGCCATCTTGCAGTCTACGCGCGAGGAACTAGAGGAGCAGCGGGAGGCAACCAAACGGACCTTGGCCGCTGCGTCTCGTCGGCCGGAGTTTGATGCCGGCAGAGCCGAGATCGGTGACGCCTGCCGACCGGAGGCGTCCGGTCGCCTACTCTTCCACCAGACCGACATGACTGGCCCCTCGGGAACACAGATCTACCGCGACGCCCGCGAGCTGCTCGACAGGAGACAGACGCAGACCCCGGCCAACCGTCTGACTTACCCTACCCACGAACCCCGCATCCAGGCAAAACCACCTCTGCCCGTCCTATCCCAGGGCGCCCGGTCAAGGTCCGGGTCGGCACGCCGACCTGCACAGCCTCCGCGGCTCTCCGTCCAGCCCCCAGGCAGTCCTTCCACACCGATCGGCAAGCACCAGCTGGAAGACAACGCCAGCTCAACCACGGCCTCGTCCGGGCGGCGACCGGTGCAACCCACGAAGCCCAGAGGCAGCAGCGCAAACCATCCTATCGACGACCGCCCGAGTGGGGCAGATCGACCCGACCAATCAAACGAGGTGGCTCAGGAACTCCTCCAGCCCGTGCGGGAACTGGAGGCCGCCAGACCCAAAGCTGGGACACTACCCCGACCCCGGGCCAACATTGGTTCCTTCACGGACCGCATCATGCGGTACCGCCATGAAACGGAGGTCAAACCCTTGAAGATTGCCTTGTATGACGGACAAGGCGACCCGGAAACCCATATCAATAACTACAACTCGGCGCTCGCCTTCAGAAATATCTCCGACGAGGCGCAGTGCCTAATTTTCAGCTCCACCCTCACCGGGGTCGCGCTCAATTGGTTCTATCGCCTGGAACCAGAGTCTATCGACTCATTCGACCGCCTACACACGGTCTTCTTGAACCAGTTCATGATCCAGACGGATCGACTGCTCACAACCGAGGACCTGGGAACCCTCCGACAGGGAGACAGCGAGCCCCTACGCCAGTACGCCGCTCGTTTCAGCCTGGAATACTCCAAGTGCCACGAGACGGATGACAAGGCCGCCTACCGCGCTTTCCGCAACGGGCTGCGGGAGTCCACCTTCAAGTACCATGCCTTCACCCAGGGTTGGGACGATTACAATGAGCTCATGCGGAAAGCGGCAATACACGCCAAGGCGGAGCACTTCAACTCTCCCCAGGTCGCATCCCGACCTGACGTGAATAGCGCGCGCCCTCCGCCTCCCAGCAACCGGCAGGCACGATCACCTCCGCCGACCACTAACGCGCATACGGATCACCGATCTGACTCACACTCCGGTAAGCGGAAGGGGACGTATAACAATGACCATCGTGGGAGGGACAAATATCACAACAAGGGGCAGGGATCAGGCCCCCACCAAGCAGGCAAACCCCATACGGGGCCCACCTCAAAGTACGAAACCTATTCAATCCTGAACACCTCCCTCGAGAACGTCTTGATGAGCATCGAGGACACGATCCCCAAGCCACGGGCACGACCGCCCGGCCCCCGCCCGGGCATCCAATCCAACTTGTACTGCCAGAACCACAAGTTCAACGGCCATACCATCGACGAGTGCGTGGCCTTCCGCGACATTGTGGAAGCACTCGTAAGGGAGGGGAAGATCAACCAGTTCCTCCAACACGCACGCCCCGGACCGGGACTGCCACAGATCAACACGATCAGCGGGGGCCCCACCATCTCTTCCTCCTGCACCTCCAATCGGGCCAAGAAGAACTTCTTGCGCGCCACGACATCCAACCACCAAATATTCAACATCAAGGATGGGCGTGCGGCCAAGGTCGCCCGGGCAGGATGGACGCCCATCACTTTCTCTGAGGAGGAAGAGCGGGGAGTTATCTTTCCCCACGCTGACCCGTTGATCCTCCCCCCCTGGCCTCCTTCATCGACGACAAGATAGGTCGCCGTGTTCCCGTCGAATTTTTGGCATCCCCATGCACAAGCGAGCAACCAGTCCTGGTCGCAACACAGGAGGCCTCTTGGATGGACCCCATTGTCCGGTACCTCACCACGGCCGAACTCCCGCCCAACCGCAACGAGGCCCGCCGTATCCAACGCCAGTCCGCACGGTACACCATGGTGCATGACCACTTATACCGACGGGGATTCGACACCCCCTCCTCAAGTGCCTCCCTACGGACCGGGGCATTGCGGTGCTCCGAGAAATTCACCAGGGAATCTGGGGTAACCACTCCGGACCCAGGTCCCTAGCACATAAAGCCTTTCGGCAGGGGTACTATTGGCCCACCATGCGCGCCGACTCTGTGGCCATCACTCAACGATGCGTCCCATGCCAACGGTGCGCCCCTGTACCTCATTCTCCCGCTGAGCGACTCACTCCCATGCTCAGCCCCTGGCCCTTCTCTCAATGGGGACTGGACCTCATCGGCCCCATGCCATGAGGAAAGGGCGGCGTCGAACACGCAATCGTTGCGGTGGACTATTTCACTAAGTGGGCCGAGGCAAAGCCCCTCAAAACAATCACGGCCGCCCAGGTCGAGAGCTTTGTGTACCAGAACATCATCTGTCGCTTTGGTATCCCACACACGATCGTCACGGACAATGGCACTCAGTTCGATTCTGTCCGTTTCCGACACTTTTGCGACACCTATGGCATCCAGCTCTACTTCGCCTCGGTGGCACATCCACAGGCTAACAGACAGGTGGAAGCCGTAAACAAGCTCATCAAACACAACCTCAAGGCTCGACTCCACGACATCCCGAAAGGCCAATGGTCCGACCTCCTATCTGATGTTCTCTGTTCCTACCGGACATCCTACCGGACATCGACACAGGAGAAACCCTTCGCCTTGACTTTCGGGACTGAAGCTGTCGTTCCCGTGGAAATTGGGGAAACCTCTTACCGAGTACTATCCTATGATCCACAAGAGAATGCGGAACTCCTCACACAGAATCTCAACTTCATTGAGGAAAACCGTGAACAAGCCAATCTCCGTAACGTGGCGCACAAACGGCGAATCGCTCACTACTACAACTCTCGCGTTCACAGACGCAGTTTCCAGGTCGGTGACTGGGTCCTTCGCAAGGTTAGCCTGGCCACTAAGGAGCGTGCTGATGGGACCCTCGGGCCCACATGGGAGGGCCCACCTGGTCACTCGAATTTGTCGTCCAGGCACTTATGAGCTCCAAACTACGGGTGGACGGTCGCTTACACACCCGTGGCATGCGGATCATCTCAAGTTGTTTTATAATTAAAAACACCCCCCATGTACATTTCTTTACACTTTGCAAACAACCCAGTTAAGATCTCGGCCTACCTACCCATCATTACTTCAAGCAAACAGCTGCTACTTACCAGGTGGAACAATGAGGCCCACGGCAAGCAGGTTGGCCGGCAGCTTCAGAACGCAGCGACTGCGCTCTAGGTCGGACAGCTTCCCCCGAACGAGATTGCACGCCTCCCAATCCTCTGATGTCATCGTTGCCTTGGACGGACCTGCACATACAAAACGCACTATCAGACTCCGCCTCGGTACCCGAAATACTCCACTATGGCCAACGGCCGATCGGATGGCAGACAACCTCCAGACTGGAAGTGGCGGGGAATCCTCGCTCGGACCCTACTGACGTCCCCCTCCCACGGCCCCGATACCCAGCAGAACCGATGCCTCCAGCTCTTCTGCGACGTCGGCACATCCGTGATGAACGCACCCCGCGCACTCTTGTGCAGGCACTCCATCTGGTACCACCCCGACCCGTAGGTCTGCCTCTTGAAGCGGTACAGGGCGCACAGTTGCCCCCAGGTCGGCTCCGCAGTCCCGCCAGTCGGAACGCCGTGTACAGGCTGATCAGGATGATCCAGCCGTTGGCGTTCAGCTGCCCCAGGGCCAGGTTCGCCCTCGCCATCATGTCCTGGAGCCACGGGTGCAGAGGCAGCCTCACGCCATGTTCAAAGCAATCGACGTAAAATAATGTCGACCCTTCCGGAGGACTGCTCGGCTTCTTGCTGTGCGGGGGTACCGTCATCTTAATCTCCGCCGGCACGTTGTACAGCTCCCGGAACCGGTCCAGGTCGGACTGCCGAATGGTGTTCATTTCGTAATCCACGGCATACTCCACCTTCACCACGCCGTCGGCATCTAGTTCCATCGGCGAGCTCGTCTCCGTACCGCTACCTTCAGCCTCGGAATCGACGGTGGCGACCGGGTGCGTACGGGGAGACGTCCTCCTCTCACTTGGCCGATCGGCACCCGATGTGCTGCACCCGCCCTGCTGCCTTACCTCCTTCCGCGGCAACCTGAGAGCCTCATCCAGGCTGTCACCACTGCTGGACGACGACGTGCTGCTAATGGACCCACTAGTAGACGTTGACCCACTGCGCCCGCTCGGCACGTCGGTTGCCGAACTGGACGGTGTTTCCCCGCCAAAAGCTTGAGGGGACCTAACCCCAGATCCACTGTTTGACTCTGACTCTGACATCTACAAATTACCAAAAGACAAGAAGCTACAACTAAGCACCTACGCTACGGAGCACATGCTGAGCATAGATGCCGAACGGCAGGAATTATACCTTTCAAAGTGTTGCTCGGTCGAATTGGTTCCACGTGCGTCCTCTTCTTGATCGGCAGTCTCCAATTCAGTCGGCACTCGCAATTATTCCACAGATGCTCTGAGTAAAAAGTGAAAAAGACAGCAAGCTTTCGCCCCTTTTATAGGCCCCTGGCTCGCCTCGAGATGCGCGCTTCCGATCTAACGGTCACCAGGCCGATACGGCCACCTTTCGGCGACGAATACCCTATACTGTATACCCATCGGTATCGTACATTCTCAACTACATACGTACATACGTACATCGCTCACCGGTATGCATCCATACCGCCTGCCGACCGGAGCCTCTCGGCCTCTTTCCCGACGGCACGCTTCCTCTCTTCGTCGGCAAGCACACTGCTACCGACGTCTCCCCGCCATTCCCCACGGCCGCCTCTCCACGATCTTCCGGTCTTTACGGTGGGCCGCTTCCGGAACTCGGCAACGGGGCCTCTTTGCAAATCGGACATACGGTGCACTTCCTCGCTCCATAACTTGGGGGGCTACTAGGGATACAGCGCGCACCGCCCAGGTCGGTCGACAGGTACCGGCCGTCATATCAAGTCCTCGACCGAGGAACCCCACCTCAGTCAAAGACTTAGGGGACTTATGTTGATACCATATCGACCGACCACCCTAGCACAGGTCCCACCAGGACAGGAAGGCCGCCGACCGATCGCCTGATCGGCACCCTCACGGCCTACGGCCCGCCGATCGGCACCATACTGCAGACCCGCCATTCGGCACCTGATAGTGAACAGACGACAGCTGGCTGCGACAGTCACCTAACCAACTCTGCCACACCAACTCCCTGACGGAGGCAGGTTGGGACTCCAGCTGGCGCCTCCTCCGGATATCCAGGGCTTGTCAGACGTCTCCCAGCCACCAAGCACCACCTGCTCCCGTAACAGTAGTCCACCTACCACAGTTATGGCTACTATAAATACCCCGAAACCCTTCACAAAGGTAGGACACTCAGAACCGACCCAGAGCACTGTGTTTACTTGCCTCTCGGCATTCAGATACTAACCTTGGCATCAGAGCCCCTTTGGCCGACACCACACCGGTGTCTAGTTTTGCAGGACCCCTGCCGAATCATGACGCCCCCGGCGGGCCCGAGACACCACACGGCTGGTCCTAGAACCCCCAGCGGGTCTCATCGAGTTGGTCATTTCAGGTTCAAACAATACACATTTAACAAGAAATAATAATAAAATAATATTCGATCTCAAGACGTATCCAGATGTATAAGTATACAATATATAACCCACTAGTTATGCTCTTGAATAACTCAAGTCATGCTCACATGACATGCTGGGTATCTATAATTCACTCATGCACCTCGACCACGTGAAGGCTAAGTGCTACGCCCTGTCACCTCATGTTCACTAGAGCTTAGGGACAAGCTAGCGCTATTTAATTAATATTCGAGCAAGCGTGGGTGTTTGATCATGTGGAAGCTGGTTTGTGGCCAATAGGTGGGTACCTGAGATACCAACGACTCTTAACTGAGTATGCAAATGGTATCTCGACTTAAATGTCGTATCTCTGGATAACCCTTTCTAGGTTATGATACTCTAATTATAGTCATAAGAAAATGACGAGATCTAATTCAACACAAACTATAAAAATAAGTCACACTTGAGAATATAATGATCATCATCTATAATGCATGACCAAGTCTATATAATAATCTCAATCTACAAGACATGCCCAGAAAGTAATCTACTAGTAGTCACATCAAGCATGCTCAAAAGAAATCATACCAAACCACATAAAAAAAAAATCAACCAAAGCATGCTTAGGAAGTATCATAAAATAATCATCATAAGAACTTGCAAGTAAAAGTTTGCTATGAAAATCGAGTTTGAGAAAAATGTCCACTCACAAACTAGTTAGGGAGTTAAAATCACTTGATATGTCAAGCCACGTTAACTCCAAACTTGTCATAGCCCTAAAAAATTCGACCATAGTGGTTATTTAACTATTTCGAAGCAAACACTACAAGACATATTTCTTAGGTTGCCCAAAATGAAAGTAAAATAACTCCATACAGATTAAACACATAATTAGATGAACCGAAAAAATCGAAAACTAGGCCCATGTTCCAAGGCCTGGAAATTGCCCCCACGTGCCAAGGCCTGGAAATTGCCCCCACGTGCTGCTGTGGACCGGGAAATTACCTCAAGCACCACCATGTACTAGTTGGAAGCCGAGAAATGGCCTCACGTGCCTCCACACGCTGGTCAAAGGTCGTACATGCCAGCCATGTACTATTCACTCGCCCATGCATATCTCACTCGCTGAAATATTCTCAGCGGAATATTCTATCAACTCTAACAGAATTGAAATATTCTGTTTGTGGCTAAATTATGGAAAATTTTCTTGAAAAAATTCAGTTTTTTGGTAAGGTCTAACTTGCTCAAATCTGCACGAATTTTAACATACAAATTACCAATCCTAGTCTACTCGATCCCTATATTAAGAGTATCTAAATTACAGTCCAAGAAACTACCTGATGAAGTCGAAAATTAATGGGAAGTTATGGTAGTTCTTCAGTTTTGCAGAATCCTTTGCTGCCGTGGACCGCCGCTCAAGAAGGAAAAGAAAATATAGGGTTAACAACCCTTCAACAAGGTTAATCGAATGTCGTGGATATGGGTTGCCTTGTATTAATCATGAATTCTCCAAGTGGTTCTCGGGTCACAGTCGAGTTCCTCGTCGCCATTTGAGCCATGGTAGTCCTTTTAGCTCATCACATACTCTACTGAACTCGTGGTAAGATGATGAAGATGATGGGTACGATCACGAATCTTTACTAGAAGTGTTTGGACGACGAATGTGGCATGAGTTTCTCAACCACCTTTGAAGGAGACATGGGAGGATGATGGAGGGAGTGGGTGAACTAGGACGAGTTATTGCCGAGGAATAGCAATATATAGTGGGCATTAGGTTTGGTTCTTAAGGATTGACCCTAAATGTTAGATTTTTGGGCTCGAAGTGCTCTTTCTAGCAATAAACTCTCAAAACGCACATGACTCCCATAAAGGCAATTTGGTAATTTTTCAAATTCCAATTTACTATTTATGGGATGGGTTGTAACAACTCCTCTTACATCACACCCTTTTTTGGTTGTATGCATCACGATATTTGAATAAGTCAAACTCAAGGGAGGGAAATTGGTCCTGTCAGTTGGGATTTTTTGGGGAAAAATAACTGGCAGCTAGTGGCCTCACACTCTTACTATATAAGTAATTAGTTGTCACAACCTTCGAACTTACAACACATCATCTGTTATCAATTACACCATTCAACTAGAAAAGAAATGATTCCAACACCCCTAACCACCAATAACACCCTCCAAAATGCCCAAAAATAAGAACTAGATGGAAGTGAATTTCAACCTCCAGCTGTGTTTACCTTGTCATCCCATGATATTGATGACCAAACAGACTTTGACTGCTTCAACACATGTTTGGATACCGGAATAGCAAAACCTATGGAGAATACGCTTTCATGGAAGAACATGAACGAGAATTTTATGAAGGAGATGTTAGCTGACCAAGATATTTTGGTTGAAATCTAGAGAACAACCATCCAAAAAAGGCATCAAGCAAGACTTAATCTCCAAGTGATGAAGGGTGTTGATGCAAGAAATGGATCAACCTACTCCTGCCTCGCTGAGCTTCCTTCGCGATCCCCCTCGAAATATGGTGGCCTGCACAGGAAGAGGGTAAATGCAAAGGGACACCGGTGTGATGCCGGCCGAACAGTCTCCGATGCCTAAGTCAGTTAGGTAGAAGGGTACTGTTGTAATTTAGACAGCATGAGGGCAAGATTGTCATTACCTTTTGGAGGGGTATGCCCTTGTATTTATAGTAGCATTGAATGTGTTTGTTGGTGTTTGTCAATGTGGGATAAATGTTGCTGCCCCTTGGAGCTGACAGGTGTCTATGGTGGTCCCGGGTAGCAGTTGTGACTTGTTGGTAAGCCTGGCCGACCAGATTTGTTCGTCTTAGGTGATTCTGGGCTTTATTGGCGTGATCTGAGGCTTGCCCGGGGTTGGTAGAGCGGGGACAGGTCTGATCAGTTTTGGACCTTTAACCAGGCCGACCAGTTTGGGTATGAACAGAAGTCCCCCAAGTCGTTGACTGAGGTGGATTGCCTCGGTTGAGGGCTTGTATTATGCTCGTCGGTCTGTTCTGGTGCGTAGTATGCTAGTCCCCAGTCCCCCAAGCCCTTGACAGAGGAGAAAAAAAAACGAAGGATGGGAGTTTAAAACTGGCGTCGGACGGGTGTACGTGGGTGGTCGATCGGCCTAGGGGTGCCCTGCAGGCCGACCACCTTGATCGACCAGCCTGCGCAGGACCTTGCACGATGAGGTGACCGATCGGCCTAGGGGGTACCCTGAAGGCCGATCACATGTCACGGTGCCAAGGTGAAGGGTGTCACCTTGGTCGGTCAGCTTGCGCAGGACCTTGCACTATGAGGTGACCGATCGGCCTAGGGGGTACCCTGAAGGCCGATCACATGTCACTTGGTGCCAAGGTGAAGGATGTCACCTTGGTCGGTCAGCTTGCGCAGGACCTTGCACGATGAGGTGACCGATCGGCCTAGGGGGTACCCTGAAGGCCGACCACATGTCACTTGGTGCCAAGGTGAAGGATGTCACCTTGGTCGGTCAGCTGGCGCAGGACCTTGCACGATGAGGTGACCGATCGGCCTAGGGGGTACCCTGAAGGCCGATCACATGTCACTTGGTGCCAAGGTGAAGGATGTCACCTTGGTCGGTCAGCTGGCGCAGGACCTTGCACGATGAGGTGACCGATCGGCCTAGGGGGTACCCTGAAGGCTGATCACATGTCACTTGGTGCCAAGGTGAAGGATGTCACCTTGGTCGGTCAGCTGGCGCAGGACCTTGCACGATGAGGTGACCGATCGGCCTAGGGGGTACCCTGAAGGCCGATCACATGTCACTTGGTGCCAATGTGAAGGATGTCACCTTGGTCGGTCAGCTGGCGCAGGACCTTGCACGATGAGGTGACCGATCGGCCTAGGGGGTACCCTGAAGGCCGATCACATGTCACTTGGTGCCAAGGTGAAGGATGTCACCTTGGTCGGTCAGCTGGCGCAGGACCTTGCACGATGAGGTGACCGATCGGCCTAGGGGGTACCCTGAAGGCCGATCACATGTCACTTGGTGCCAAGGTGAAGGATGTCACCTTGGTCGGTCAGCTGGCGCAGGACCTTGCACGATGAGGTGACCGATCGGCCTAGGGGGTACCCTGAAGGCCGATCACATGTCACTTGGTGCCAATGTGAAGGATGTCACCTTGGTCGGTCAGCTGGCGCAGGACCTTGCACGATGAGGTGACCGATCGGCCTAGGGGGTACCCTGAAGGCTGATCACATGTCACTTGGTGCCAATGTGAAGGATGTCACCTTGTAGTGCGGTTTAAATGCGCGTGCAAATCGAGGTGACCCTTCCGTTTATCGAGGTCGAGGTGACGGTTGGGCTGGCCGACCATGGTAATAACGGCTAGTTTTTTTAACCATGGTTAGAATTGGCTGGTATAAAAGGAGTGGAGCCACGTTCACTTTTTACTTTGTGCGTCCAAGTGAATTTGAGTGTTCGTTAGAGAAGTACAAAAGCGATTTCCGGCTAGGCAAGGCGATTTCCGAACAAGCTTCACGGCGGTGCTTACGGCGACTTCCAAGCAAAACACGGTACGTAACCCTTTGACCTTGTGATTTTGGATTCAAAGTTTGTCTTTTGCAAGAACATGGGATGAACACATATGCATGTTTGTCCCGTGGTTTCTAGATCCGATAGGTCGGCCAGTAAGGAGAGTCGCGTTGTTTCCCATTCTTAGGAAGGTTTTTTATATATTTGTAGATGGTGTCTGAAGATTCTCAAGGCACGGACGCCCGGTCTGGAAATGCCTTCGAGGATGATTCAACGGCTTCGGCCGCTTCTGACACACGGTTGAGGACGAGTGGATCGGCTTCAACTTCAGGGACATCTCGGCCAGAGGTGAATCTGAGGTCGCAGGCCGAGGAAGATAAGGATCTGGAGGAGGAGCTTGAAAAAGCTTTTGCCCAGATTCCAGACGAGGCTGTTTCGGCCAGTGGTGAGGCCGAACGGTTGATCGTTGATGTAGATTCAGTGGGGCAGACCGATGTCTTTGAAGGCATACCACTGATGTCAGGTCGGTCGAGAGGGAAAGAAGCCGTGGGGACAAGCGATCAAGATGTGACATCCAGGCCGATGTTGATTGAGATCGACGTGGATGATGCCATGAAGCAGGTGACCGTTGCGACGTCCGTCTATCAAATAGATCGTCAGCTGAGCACGATCAAATGGGATGATATTCAGGCCTACCGAGAGGCGTTTCACGTGCCCGATTCGGTGGTGATGAGGCTAGTCGGGGATACGGACATGCCGAGTGATCCACCGGAACCCTGGACGACCTTCCACCCAGACGTCTTCACACACGGAGTCGTCCTGCCCCTCCATCCTTGGGTGCAACGGATGGTTGCCCAGGTTGGCGTTGCCATCGGCCAGATCAACCCCAACACCTGGATTGCCCTGACGGGTGTGTACACGGCCTTCAAATTGGCCGGGAAAGGAGAGCCGTCCTGGGGCCATATAAACCACCTGTATCAGTTTCGAAGGGATAAAACAGGGTGGATTTACGTGGAGGCGAGGGATAGGAAAACCCGGGGGCCGTTTATATGGGACATGCCGACCTCGCAAAAGGCATGGAAGCATCGGTTCGTATTGGTATGCGGAGACTGGGAAGGGGCGTATCTAACCGACCATGATAGGAGAATTCCTAGAAACTATCAGTCAAAAGGTGTGGCGAGTGTTAGATCGGGTGGGTCGGTTTAGGGCTTGCGTGTGTTTGTTTGTATGCAGTGGCTAATGTTTTCTTTGTTTTGCAGAAGTGTTCAAGTGTCCAAGCGTGACCGACCAGGAGAAAGCAGATTGCAGTGAACTGTTCGAGAAGCTCGACCGAACAGAAAGAAGTAGGGATTTCTTGAGATTGCCTCAGAATTTGCTCAAGGTCGGCCTGATATCAGAACTTCGTAAGTGTCGAATCCCCATGCCTTGTGAAATGTGTTGGGGTTATCAACGTTTTATTGACCGCCTGTTGTTTTTTTTTTTTTTTTTTGGCAGCTCCCCCGGACTACGTACTTGCTGCAGCCACCCAGTGTTCAAACCGAATGGCGAAAATACAAGAAATAATGAAGCAGGCCAAGGATGCTAAGGCCGAGGCACAAAAAGCTGGGGCCTCGTCCAAAGTGGACTTCAGGCAGCCCTTGAAGACGAAGTCGACGGCCAGGGTTAAGCCGAGATTGCGGATAGCTGAGGGGCCAAGTCAAGCCGAGGCACAGCCGACAGCCGATGTGGATGAAGCGACGGGGGAGCCCATCGAGCCCCTGTTCTCAAGTCCTGTTGCATCGGCCAGTGAGAAGAGGAAGGGGCCATCCGGTACTTCGCCGGTCTTCATCGAAATAGACGATGCGGCCGAACAGAGGAGAAAGTTTGTGGCCGAGGCTCGCCGTAAGAAGAAAAAGAAACTGGCTGAGAGGGTGGAAGCCCGGGAAGATGAAGAGCCGACCGAGAAAAAGAGGCAGAAAAGACAGGCCGAGGTAGAAACCCTTGAACTGGTGAGGGATATGATCGTGCCTTCGCAGACCTCACTGTTGGCTGGCCGACAGGTGCCAAAGAAGTTGAAAAGGCCGACGCTTGATTCGTCGATCAAGTCGTACTTTGTTAATGCGGAGGGGGAGCCTGACCTGATCAGGACGACTGAGGTGGATGACAGCTGGCGGCATCTGAGCACGGCCTTCCACCCCTCGCAGCTGGATTTCATGAACACAGTGGTTCGGGGGTCCCAATATGAGTTAGGTGAGATAGCCGAAGTCCAGCCGAGGGACTTTGCCGACCGTTGTGACAAGACCATGAGGCTTGGCTCTCATGTAAGCTTCGTTTCTGGTTTCCTTTCGTGTGTGGTCTCTATATTTTTTTGTTCTTTTTTTTTTTAACGCGGCCTGTGGCCTTCGCAGTTTCTCGGGGAAGTGTTCTCAACCTTCCGTCATGCTAGCAACATTAGGCAACAGGCCGTGGACATGAAGCGGGAGGTTGAAGGACGGGAGCAAGCCTTGGCAGCCAACCAAAAACTGTTCAACCAGGCGCTTGAGGCCAAGGCGGAGTTAGAGCTGAAGGTTAAAGCCAACGAGGTGGAAATAGCGGCGAAGGCCGAGGAAACAGAGCGGGTTCAGGCCGAGCTGGTTGAGGCGAAAGCTAGGTTGGCCGAGCAGGAGTCGGCTAATGCGAGGCTGGCCGAGCAGTTGATCGCGGCCAAGAAGGTCGGGGTGGAAGAGTACAAGGCTTCTCCGGAATGTGAGAAGTCGTTCATGAAATTTGGTGCTGCCCTGGAAGATGGCTTTTACAAGAAGCTGCTGTTATCCAACCCGGGGGTGTCGATTGCCTTCCCATGGCTCAAGTCTCCACCAAGGGTTGAGGACTACCTAGACGACGATGGGAATCCTCTGCCTGATGATGAGGAGGAGGACCTGGAGTCGGAAGATCCAACCGACCACTCCGAAGCCGAGAAGGTGGACGAGCCGCGTGGCGAGGATGAAGAGACGGCCGAGCAGGGTGGCGACGACAAGTAGTGTCGGTTTCTTCCATTTTTTGCAATGTAATTTGGCCTAGGCCTTATGTAATATGACTATTGTTTTAATAAACCGTTTTAGTTTGGGAAATATCCGTCAAGGATGGTTTGGGTTTCATACGGAAGTAAACGAACGAAATTTAACCCATAAGTGGAGACTGTAGTCTTAGTAAGTCGGCCACTGATGGCCGATGGTATCCGTCAGTGTTGGAACATAGGCCGAGAAAGTACGACTTGGGAAGGTTTGTAATAAAACTTGAATGGATTGGTGGATGAATGTTATTCATAGGTTAGTCTGGGTATGCCAGAACATGTTTACAAAAGATGGCCGTGGGCCGTGCGCCTTGCGGCGTTTTACAACAACTTATCTGTAATAATACTTGAGATGGTCCACGTTCCAGGGATGTGGAAGTGTCTTCCCTTCGGAATTTTGAAGCTCGTAAGTCCCCTCTCGGCAGACTCTGGCCACGGTGTATGGTCCTTCCCAGTTTGGGGCAAAGGTGCCCGCGGCCTTGTCCTTGGTGCCAAGGTTGACCTTGCGGAGAACCAAGTCCCCCACTCGGAAGCTTCTGTGTCGAACCCTCGAGTCATAGTATCTAGCCACCCTCTGCTTGTAAGCCAAGTTTTTCAAGTTGGCTTGATCCCGCCTTTCCTCAAGGAGATCGAGGTTGAGGGCAATCTGCTGATCGTTGGTGCCCGGGTCATAGTTGAGGACACGGTATGATGTTTCTCCGACCTCCACGGGTACCACGGCCTCTGTCCCAAATGCTAGAGCGAAGGGGGTCTCGTTGGTTGCTGTTTTGTACGACGTGCGATGCGACCAAAGGACGTCGTTGATTATGTCTGCCCATTTGCCCTTGTCCTCATCCAACCGTTTTTTCAGGTTGTACTTGATATTTTTGTTCACGGCCTCCACTTGGCCGTTGGACTGAGGGTGTGCAGGGGAGGCGAAGAGGAGCTGTATGCCGTATGTCTGGCAGAATGCTTTGAAGCGATTGCAGTCGAACTGTTTCCCGTTATCGGTTACGATGGTGTGCGGGATCCCAAAACGGCAGATGATACTCTGGTATACGAACGATTCGATCTGAGGAGCCGTGATGTACGCAAGGGGCTTTGCCTCGGCCCATTTGGTAAAATAGTCTACTGCCACCACCGCGTAGGCTACCTTGCCCTTGCCCAAAGGCATTGGCCCGATAAGATCGAGTCCCCACTGTGAGAAGGGCCAGGGGCTCATCATGGAAGTGAGGGGTTCGGCTAGCAGGTGAGGGGTTTGGGCGTGCCGCTGACACTTGTCGCATTGCTGTGTGAGAGCAGTGGCATCTGCGAGCATCGTTGGCCAAAAGTATCCCTGGCGGAATGCCTTGTGTGCCAAAGTTCTTGCGCCCGAATGGTCCCCGCATATGCCCTCGTGCATTTCCCGCAACACGTAGTCTCCTAGTTGGGGTGTGAGGCACTTTAGTAGCGGGGTGGTGAATCCGCGCTTATACAGGTGGTCTCGCTGAATTGTGTAGCGAGTTGCCTGCCTTCTGATTCTCTTGGCTTCCAACTTGTTGTCCGGGAGAGAGCCATCTTGCAGGTAGGCCTTGATGGGGTCCATCCATGTCGGGCTAGTGTTGATGGTGTACACAGGGTTCGGTCTGGTACTAGGTCGGTGTTGGACCTCGACTAAAACTCGTCTCCCTTCCTTGTCATCCAGCGAGGATGCCAGGCGAGCCAGGGCGTCGGCATGGCTGTTTTCCGATCGCGGGATCTTAGCAACCTCAAAATTTGTGAACGACGTCAGGAGTTGTCTGGCAAGGGCCAAGTATAGAGCCATGGACGCGTCCTTGGCCTCGAAATCGTCGTTGATCTGGCTGACGACCAGTTGGGAGTCGCTGAAAATGCGTAGTTGTTGGGCCTCCATATCTCTGGCGAGGCGTAGGCCAGCCAGCAGAGCCTCGTAGAGCCTCGTACTCTGCCTCATTGTTGGACGCTCGGAAGCTAAATCTTAGAGCGTACTCTAGCTTGACCTGGTCGGGGGATGTAAGGACTAAGCCCGCCCCCGATCCGCTGTGGCAGGCAGAACCGTCGACGTACAGTGTCCAACACGGCCGGGTGGGGTCGATGGTAGAGGTAGACTTTCCTGCTTCTTCCCTGGCGGGAAGATCCTGCTCAGTAGTACCCCCGGGTGGCATGTACTAGGTGGGTTGATAGGAGTAGTCAGCGACGAAGTCGGCCACCGCTTGTCCTTTCTCTGCGGTCCTTGCCACATAGTTGATGTCGAACTCGCTGAGCTCGATTGCCCATTTAATTAGCCTACCCGAGGTGTCGGGTTTCTGGAGGACCTGCCGGAGGGGTTTATTAGTGACGACTTTGATTTCATGTGCTTGAAAGTATGGGCGCAATCGCCGTGCTGTTACCACCAGTGCAAGTGCCAATTTCTCCAAGTCGGGGTATCGGGTTTCTGCGTCTTGCAAAGCCTTGCTGACGTAATAGACAGGATTCTCAGCCCCAGCCCTCCGGGTGACCAGGACCGAGCTAACGGCCGAGGTGGACACGGACAGGTAAAGGAAAAGGTGTTCCCCCGCCTCTGGCCTGGTTAGGAGTGGCGCGCTGCTCATGTATTGCTTGAGCTCCGCGAATGCCTTGGCGCATTCCTCCGTCCAGTTGACCTTCTTCCCTTTGCCTTTCAGCGCCTTGAAGAATGGGGTACACCTATCCGTCGCCTTGGATATGAATCTGGTGAGGGCTGCTACTCACCCCGTGAGGCTCTGGATGTCCTTGTGTGTTTGAGGGGGTTGCATGTCCATGATAGCCTTGATTTTTTCCGGGTTGGCCTCGATGCCGCGCTGGCTAATCATGTACCATAGAAACTTGCCCGAGCCCACGCCAAAGACACACTTGGCGGGGTTGAGGCGCATCCTGTAGTGTTTGAGGACCTTGAACATTCTGGCCAGGTTGGGGACGTGCTCGTCTGCCGTCCTGCTTTTGACAAGCATGTCATCCACATATACCTCCATGGTTTTGCCAATCTGGTCGGCAAACATGAAATTGACCAGTCGTTGATAGGTTGCCCCCGCATTCTTCAGACCGAAGGGCATGACATTGTAACAGTAGACCCCCAAATTGGTCTGGAAGCTCGTGTGGATCTGGTCTTCTGGATTCATCATTATCTGATTATAGCCAGAATAGGCGTCCATGAGACTGAGCAGCTCGTGTCCCGCTGTCGCGTCCACCAGCATGTCGATTTTGGGAAGCGGAAAGTTGTCCTTCGGGCATGCCTTGTTCAAATCCGTGAAGTCAATACACATTCGCCATAGCCCCGTAGGTTTCTTGACCAGGACGACATTAGCGACCCATGCAGCATATATGGCCTTCCGGACAAAGTGGATCGTGCTGAGTTTCGTGATCTCAGCCTGCATGGCCCGTTGTCTCTCTGCATCATAGCTTCGTTGTTTCTGCGCGACCGGCCTGAAGGAGGGGTCGATGGTGAGCCGGTGGCAGATTACATCGGTAGAAATGCCGGGCATATCCGCGTAGGACCATGCGAACACCTCAGCGTTGTCCTGAAGAAACTTGATAAGGGCGGAGCGGATGGTGGGACTGAGTTTCGAGCCTATTCGAACCTGGCGGTCCTTGTGCTCCTCGGAAAGAGGAATTGTCTCTGTCTCCTCCACTGGTTCGGCATGGGGCGTGTGAGATAAATCGCGGGGGTCTTCCGGAGGGCTGCCCCTGAGTACTCCCATGTATTCTGCCTCCACAGGGTCGTCACCGAGTGCTGATTCAGTGACCGTGAGCGTCTCTGTTGTCTCGGTCGGCCTCTGGTTGGTTTTAGTGAGAGAGGTGGCATAACACGTCCGGGCTGAGAGCTGGTCTCCTTGTACCTGGCCCGATCCCAAAGGTGTTGGGAATTTCATAAGCAGGAGGTGAGTGGATACGATGGCTCGTATCTGGTTGAGCAGGCCCCGACCGAGGATCGCGTTGTAAGCTGTTGGACAATCGACCACAAGGAAAGTAGTCAGCGTGGTGGTGGTGAGGGGCTCGAAGCCCATGGTGATTGGTAAAGTGACAATCCCCCGGGGGAGGACCGAATCTCCCGAAAAACCAAGAAGAGGCGTGACCTTGCGGTCTAACTCTTTCTCGTTCAAACCCATTCTCTGAAAAGCATCCCAAAAAAGTACATTGACCGAACTGCCGGTGTCGACGAGAATGCGACCTACGTCGCAGTTTGATATTAGCGCCCGGACGATCAGGGGATCGTCATGGGGAAAGACGATGCCCCGCTCCTCCTCCTCCGAGAAGCTGATAGGTTTCCATCCGGTCTTTGCGATCTTGCCGGGTCGGCTGGCACCGATGCTGAGTACCTGGCTAGATTGCGAAGCCCTGTTGAAACCCTTCCTGGCCCGGTTTGAGGTGATGGGGGAAGATAAGGTCGGGCCTCCACTGATGGTGTTGATCTGAAGGCGCGCCGGGGCGGCCTGCGCTCGGGTCACGAATTGATCGAGTTTGCCATCGCGGACTAGCTGTTCGACTATGTCCTTGAAGGCGATGCATTCCTCAATGGTGTGCCCATTGTACTTGTGGTACTGGCAAAATGCCTCCTTGTTGGTGACGGGTCGGTAGTTTGGGTTTCTTGGTTTGGGCTTCGGGATCATCTCCTCCACACTTAGTAGGACGTTGTCGAGCGTCGTGTTTAGGATCGTGTAAGTTTCGAACCGGCGTCTGGGGCCTGCGCCCTCTGCTACCAATCCTCTGCCTTCCTGGGGGTTCCCGCGGTGAAAGTCGCGGTCGTTGCGACCCGAACGTCCCCGCTTCTCCTGATTGCGAGAATCAAAGTGAAGCTTCCTCTTCCCGGTCTTGGATCGACTATCGTCGTGACCATGGGAGTTTTGTTGAGCCCTTCCCGAGCTTGTGGTTGGGGGGTTGGGCTGAGTGACTCTGCTCTCCTTCGGAGGAATGTGGAAGAACTCGGCCTTCGCATGGATGCTGGCCCTTCTCATAAGTTCGGCATAGCTCCCCCACTCTTTCGTATGGGCCGCGTATTTGAAAGGAGACTCCTTGAGACCGCTCCGAAAGGCATTGAATGCGGCCTTGTCGTCTGTATCCTGCCAGCGGGAGTACTCTAAGCTAAACCTTGCGGCATATTTTTGGAGGGTCTCGTCCTCCCTCTGCCTGATGGAGAACAGATCGTCCGTGGACACGAGCCTGACTGTTTGGATCATGAACTGACTTAAGAATGTAGAGTGTAGATCCTCAAGGGAATCGATTGTGCCTGGCGGCAGACGGTAGAACCAGTTCAGGGCCGCGTCGGTGAGGGTGGAGCTGAAAATGAGGCACTGTTCGTCTTCCGAGGCATCGCGGTATGCCAAGGCAGAAGTGTAGTTGTTCCAGTGGGTGTTGGGGTCCCCTTTCCCGGTGTATAGGGCAATCTTGAGGGGCTTGACCCCAGTTCTGTGACGGGAGCGGAGGAGTCTTTCCGAGAAAGGACCGGGGTTGGCCTTCTTCAAGGCTGGCGCCTTGCTCCTATCTTCCTTTGCTTCCAAGGCACGTACTCTTTTCAGGAGGGCCTCAATCTCTGCGCTCTGACCGCTGGGCAGTTGGGTAGGAGTCTCATTCGACCGTCGGCCTTTGTCCTGGCGGACCCTCGCTTCTCTGCCCTGGGAGTAACTACCGGCCGTTGAGTCGGTCTCGTCCGGACGCTCTCGTGATTGGGTTTCGCTCTTCTTGGTTGTCTGGCAACCTCTGTCCCTCGGCCCGTGGTCCGGGTGTTCCATGGCGACCTGGCGGTCGGTTGAGCCGTGATGCCGTACTGACGAGGTTCGTTCATCCGACGTTTCGTAGGAGAGCCTAGCTGGCACGACTTGGCGTTCTTCCAGCAGCTGTCGGGCATCGCGGTAGATCTTGGTTCCTGAAGGTCCTGCCCCAGTTGGTTGGATGAGGAGGCAACCAGAGGAAGCAGGGTTCGGCCTTTGCTGTCTCCGCGGCTGATCCGTTGACCTCTCAACTACAGTGTGCGCAGCATGTGGCCTGTCTGTCTATCTCTCCTCGACCCGTAAGCGGTCGGCCAGTTCCCCTCCCGGTTGCCCCTCGCGCTGGGACATCCTCACGAGGGCAACCGTGCTTGCGTACTGCTCCGTTAGGAGTTGGTTCTTCGCGTCGATTTTGGCATTGTGTGCCTTCAGCGCGGCCACCTCGTGCATTAGGTCGTCCAGAGTCTGCCGGTAGGCATCTGGGACGCTCCCGGTTGTGTTTCCCCTAGTGAAGGGGGTGTGATTGAGCTCTCCTTCGTCTCGTTCGTCCGACATGACCCTTGGTATGATTCGGGACGACTGATCTGGTGAGAGAGCGTGGGCTGTTGTTTCAGGTTCCCACAGACGGCGCCAATCTGTTGATGCAAGAAATGGATCAACCTACTCCTGCCTCGCTGAGCTTCCTTCGCGATCCCCCTCGAAATATGGTGGCCTGCACAGGAAGAGGGTAAATACAAAGGGACACCGGTGTGATGCCGGCCGAACAGTCTCCGATGCCTAAGTCAGTTAGGTAGAAGGGTACTGTTGTAATTTAGACAGCATGAGGGCAAGATTGTCATTACCTTTTGGAGGGGTATGCCCTTGTATTTATAGTAGCATTGAATGTGTTTGTTGGTGTTTGTCAATGTGGGATAAATGTTGCTGCCCCTGGGAGCTGACAGGTGTCTATGGTGGTCCCGGGTAGCAGTTGTGACTTGTTGGTAAGCCTGGCCGACCAGATTTGTTCGTCTTAGGTGATTCTGGGCTTTATTGGCGTGATCTGAGGCTTGCCTGGGGTTGGTAGAGCGGGGACAGGTCTGATCAGTTTTGGACCTTTAACCAGGCCGACCAGTTTGGGTATGAACAAAGGGAATGAAGATGAAGCTAGAGTTTGCAACGTCATTGCAGGATGGGAAAATTGACGTGTAAGTCTCTTGAAAGTGGCTTCACATTATTCAAGAAATTTTCAAATTGGGTTTCTTACGATACGTTGGATAAGTGGGATGATATCACAATCGAAGGGGCAGAGAATTTGATTTGTGGTGGACACCACTGAATATGGGTTCAAGTGTAGTTGGTGTTTTCTAGTTTTACGAAAAGGAATATTTATCGTTCTTTTTAATGTTTGGTTTGTGTGAAGCAAAATATGTGGCTTCTTTCAAGTGTAGTTCGTGTTTTCTGGTTGTACGAAAAGGAATCTTTATCGTTCTTTTTAATGTTTGGTTTGTGTAAAGCAAAATATGTGGCTTCTATGTCTTTATGTTTTTAATGTAAGCTTTTTATGAAATGAAGTTTAAGAATTAGTACACATAGCAGTTGACTTTTTGTACATAATGTTAGACATGATACTAGATATCTCATAACAGTGGTAGACAAAACAAAACTAAAATTTCAAAGTTAAATCCATTTTCATGTGGACTTGTACGATGCTCTCAGCTTGCCCAATTCAATCTAGTTCCAATTACCCCAGTTTAGTCAATGTCAAAGCTATAGTTTGCTGAGCAAGGTTAGGGGTAAAATCAGTAGCAAGACTTCTTGAAGTTTTCGTAACATAGTTACCCTCGGACCCTTCAACATTTGAACATATTGCAACAACCTCATCTTCTCTGGAAGAGAACAATCTTGAATTAATTCAATCAACCCGAGCTAACCCCGATGCGAGAGACACCCTTCTGCCAGATGTTTGGAAGCAGGACAACATCTCCATTTGTAACCTACTGATACCCCTAGCTAGACCAAAGAAATCTGAAACCTCATTTGTGACAATGATGACCAGATTGAATTGGTGAGCCTAAGCCCTCAATTTTCTGGAAATTCTGAAGAACACCTATGTACGTGTTTTGAGTGCCTTTAGGGTATGTTCAAATTGGGATCAAGGGTCTGCAATTGAATCTATGATAATGAGACAAACTGGAAACTTAATTCGTCCTTCTTAATCATCGATTCAACGGAAGGCAGAATTGCTAGAATTTAATAAGCATCTTTGACAACTTTAGGAAATATTTAGGCACAAGGGTTGCACCGACGTAAGATTTCTTGAGATACCCGCAACTGGTCTGCCATTTGGTGGAGTCGACGATATGGGAAGGCATATTCACTGTGAAAGTAAATAGATGACCAGATGGCCCACCATTTACAGGAGGGAGTTGTGCTGTCAGTGTGAGTTATAGACATAATTGAGTCTTTATGCAACCATTATATCCCATGAAACTTGTATAGAGTTAGAGAGTCACCCCCTCCCAAATAGCAATCCAATAATTCATAACACATACTCAATTTGGTGGTGGGTTTAAGAGATTAGAGTAGTGACTTAACATCCATTGCTATTGTATGACTTGTGGGTCCAAAAGCCTTAATTTGAGTTTGATTTTGTAATGATGTTGATGTAAACACCCTAATTGTCATTTAATATGAAAGTACCCAATATAGCTGGAAGCTGCCACCATCTTCTGCCATATCATAATGAGGACATAAACAAATCAATTTTACAAAACATAATAATAATTCTTAATGCCATGATTATGAGGACATTACTTGACTATCTGAACATTATCTGATTATGAGGATGAAAAATAGAATAAAACTAAACATTAAAATAAACACAAAGTCACACTCAACACTTAATAAAAACATATGCAAATTAAAACCCTTTTTTTTTTTTGTAGATTATAGCATTGATAATTAGGGATCATTCTTAACTGGGAATTGAGGGTACCTAACCATGATTATCTTTTGATTAATTAATTAGGGGGGTAAATTGGTTTTTACTAAATTCCTACGTGATTAACTAATCTAAATAATATTTACATGGTCAACTCATCTTTAACCTAACTCATTCATGAATTCTATTAACTTCAACCTATGAAATCCTCTAATTCTAGCCTTACAAGTTACTTTCATATTCTCTTAAGTACGTGCTTGGGACCCCCGACGACACTTTCAATGATCTAGACTCGGGACCCCTTATATCTAGTCAAGCATTCAGCGTGAACATACAAACATAATAAAAACTAAATTCATAAAACACATAGAAAAATGAATTAATGCAAACCATAAAACTAAAAATAATATTAGAAATCAGTTCATAAACCAAGATATTCAAGCACAAAAGAAACTATAAGGTAAAGAGGTCGTGTTACACTTTTTCTCTTCGTGACACACTATGGATACAAAGTGAATGAGCATTATTTGGTGAAACAAGTGGGGACCCCCCAACTAAGTCACAGATGAAGGTGTAAAATATGAAGTATGGTATAATTAACCTTGCACAAGAAATCTTGAATTTAGTAAAAAGGGAAAATTGGTTAAGCGGAGCTTTTGTACAAAAATGGGCGACCCCTTACATATAACCTAAGCCTCTCTATTTATAGGAGAAAATTAATCCCCAAATAAATAGGAGTTCACAATTTAATTCTAAAAGGAAAAGGATTAAACTAATTATTAATGAAGTCCTAAAATAATCAGATTATAAAAATACTAATTAAAAAGGTAATATAAAACCCTATTAACAAAAAGGTTTCCTTGAAACGAAGGAAAACAAATCCAATCTTGATTTGGAGAAGTTTTCCTCACGAAAAATGGAGAAATGTTGCTGCAATAGTAACATGAGACGGTTCGGTGGAACGCGACTGAATCTTGCAAGGAGAATCGGCAGGCGCACGCTGAAAAAGGGAGAGGAATTCGACAGTCAATGGCGCAAAGAGGCTGGAAAGAGGCGTTCGGTGGACGGCGGCCGAAAGGAGAATAAGGAATTTGGCACATGTGCTTCGAAGCAAAGGCAGAGAGATTCGATGCACGTGCACCGACCAAGAGTTCATTAATTCGTGATACACGCTCCGAATCGGCTATACGCTGATCGGCAAGCGTCTGCCGAATTGATTTTGGGCCTGATTACATGAGTTCGGTAGCCTCCTACCGAAATCTTGAGTGGGTTTTGGTGGCCTCTTTTCATTCAATCATAACTTCTTCAATATAACTCCGATTGAGGTGATTCTTTCGCCTAAATTCTTGTATTTCCATACTCTATCCAATTCTTCACTTTTCTCACAAAATAGATTATTTTCTACAATTGTTTGGTATTTAGACATTAAAAGATAAGCATACAAGGTATAAAATGATGCTTAATTGTAGGCTAATCAAATACTTTGATCAAAATTCCATACCAAAAAATGTAATTTATTGAATCGACTATGACGACAGTACTTAACTATGAAGGCGAAAAAAAGCATACTTTGGTGAAAATGCCAAAAAAAATTGCAATTTATTGTACTCACTTTGAGAATGGTTCTTAACTATGAGGGCAAAAAGGGCATACTTTGGTGAAAATTCTAGAATCAATACACAATTCATTAAACTAAATATAAGGACAATACCTGACTATGAGGACATAAAGTAGAAACTTGGGTGAAAATTCCAGACCAAAACTCCCTACTATTAAAAAATGCAATTGTCACATATCAAGCAATGTAATATTCATTGACCTATTCTTGCAATGATTTCACATACCAAACCATCACCAACTAAAATTGTAACAACCCGTATCTTCGGGAAAGGTAAAAATGTAATTTTATAAAGTTTTGTATATAAAGGACGATTTTGACCTTGTGAATAGGAGACGAAAAGTTGACTTTTTGAATTACCGACTGGATTAGTGTTAACCCTTGACCGTGACGTAGCTTAGGACGTCACGAGTCCGTAGACAGGTGGCAGGTTCAATTTGGACAACCGGAGGAAAAGTTATGACGTTCGGAAGATTGGGGGCGTTACCGTAATTTTGAGTAAATGAGGAAAATGTTGATTTTTTGGAGGACTTGGGATTTTCACGTAGACCGAGGACCGTTAGATAGGTCTCGACGTCCTGAGTTCAACGACAGGTGGCACGCTGTCATCGGACGTCGGACGGAAAAGATACGGGTCTAGAACGTTCGAGGGCAAAACGGTAATTAATTGTACAAGGGGTATTTTGGTCATTTTCCCTCAGCCCAATCAGATAAGGGCAAGTGGCAGAGATTTTTGTGCTGGCCTATGGATGATGGACACGTGGGAGTGGCTGGATGGTTCCAGGCTGTTCTCAAGTGTGCACGGCCACACCTTGCACAAAATCAAACCGTGTTTTGGGTTTGAAACACAGAAAACAGAGGGTGAGAGTTCGAGGAGAGCTTGATCGATTTTGTGCCAGGGGGAGTGAGGAGTGACTGGTGAGAGTGACAGAGAGACGAGGGTGAGGTGTTGATCGTGTTTTGGGACTGGAATCGTGCACGGCAGCGCGGTGGTGGTGCGGCGAAGATTTGAAGAAAACAGGGAGGCCGTGAGTTCGTGGTGGTGGCTACGCCGTGTGGTGGCTCAAATCACGACCGAGGGACGTTCAAGAGGCTGTAGGGAGTCCAACGAACACCGTGGTACGCGGCGGTGCTTGCGGCGGAGACGGAATCGCAAGGTAAGCTTCTTTACTCTATTTTCCCGTGCTTTTTCAATTCAAAAGTCATGAGGATAGGTTGAGAATCGAAGGGAGTTGTGAGTGCAGTGGTGTTCAGGGAGGCTCTAGGAGTAGTGTGGGATGGTCGCCGTGACGGGGACGTGCACGGCGAAGCCAGTCGACGGAGAGTACTCTGTACTCTGTTTTGACCGTGGGTTCAAACGTCGAGTCGTGACGTTTGGGCACAAGTCGACGGTCAAGGTGAGTCGGGTTAGACGTAGAAGGGCCTTAGGAACCGTCTGGTGTTGCCACCGTGACGGGGGATGACCGGAGTGGCTGGATCGTGAAACAGGGGCCGTCTGTGTGTTTCTTTCGAGCTTCAGTTGTGAAGCTGAGTGGTGAATCGAACCAGGAGGGTGAGGGGAATGGATAGGTTGGAACTGGACGAAGCTTTAGGTGAAGAAAGAAAGAGGAATCGTGCAGGTACGGCGGAGAACCGCTTTGGAAGGGCACTGTTGCAGGCGCGTGAGGCCCACGCGCAGCCACTTTGAGCGGCGCGTGGAGGCGCGTGGAGAGGAATCCGGCCAAGCTTCCAACATGAGTTTGGTTCTAAATGTCCTAAGGAGTTTATTGGTATAGTTTTCGAGTTAATCGGACGGTGTTACGGAGTTGTTCGAAAATCCAGACGGTTGAGGGTTTAGGATTAAAATATTATTTAATTCCCGAAAAATTGGGGAAATTAGGATTAGGATCCTTGATGTATTTGTGACCCTATTTAGTGCATTTTGATAGGACGGGAGGCACCCGAGACAGTCGAGGAGCGCACGAAGCGCGAGTGACTCGTTCTGGATTTGTGAGTGGACTCTTTCTTTTCTTCGAGCATGCCTAACTGTTTTCTTGATGTTTTATGATCTTAAATATGTTTTTATGCTTTTGAATGATGATTATATGTGATTGATGAGTTTGCACGTTTTTCGAGACATTTCCGAGATTTTGTACATTTTTCGAGAAAAAACCGATTTTCGGATTTTGATGCCATAAATGTTTTCTGATAAGGATAAATGGGTTATGAAATATGATTTGTGCTTATGTGTGATTTCTGGGTATAAGAATGGATTTCCGGATTTGGGTTCGGAATGTCGGTTCGAACCGCCGGAAGGGCTTCGAACCGGGGATTTCGAATTCGAGTTTGGCGATCGATTTCGAATTGGTTTTACACTGGATATGGATTGGATTTGCTGGATCTGGATATTGGGTTTAAAGACCCGGATTGATATTGACGGGGGACGGGCCCGGATTGAGTTTAAAGACTCGGATATGTTGATATTACCGCCATAGGCCTATTGAGTTTAAAGACTCGGGAGTTTAAAGACTCGGATTTCATTTAAGGCCTGATTGAGTTTAAAGACTCGGATAGGTCCAGCAGGTTTGATCGGAAATGATGATTTGATGCTGAAGCTATGATTTCTATATCCGTTTATAGTGTTTCTGTTCTTATGGTATTTTATAGTCTATCTGTTTCTTATGAGATTTTCTAGTGTTTCTGTTTCTTATGATGTTTCATAGTATGATTCTCTAGTACTTCGTTGGGCATGCCTGTTTAAAAACGGAGGGAACACTGATTCTTATTTTTCCTTAACCCCGAGTTAGTGATAAACTGATTTTACAACTTTTGGTTATTCTAGTCCACTCACACTTTTGGTTTTAAATTTTCCCTCCAGGTCGTGGTGATAGCGCTGGGGGTGAACGTTGAGGCAGATATCGAGGCATAGAGCTTCCAACGTTCTTCCGTTGCGAGACTAGCATTGTAGGACTTTTGTGCCCATTTTGTAGAACTATGCTCTGACTGACTGTTGTGTATATGTTACTCCTTCGTCTGATAGTTATGCTTATAGTTGTGTGAAGGTTGTTTGTTTGTTTTTGATACTGTAAGTGTGATAGTCAGACGGGAGCAGGGTTCGTCCCGGGTATCGAGGCCATATTTGGGACGGGTCCTGACAAAAATTGTGTTTCTTAAACAAGTTGTCTTATAAATGAAAGATATTTCTTTCCAACCTAACCTTCACATTGTAATGATACGAGCCTCATCCTACCCGTTTATCAATATTCCACCCTTCGCAAATTTTCAACTGCCAGCTTCAATATGAATGAAGGCACTTGCTCTTGTACAGAAGCTGCTACAATGGTATTCCCGGAAACCAAACTATCAATGATCTTCAAATCAAAATCACCACAAGAAGAGTTGAAATAAAACATGCCATGATCCTTTTCATCAACGGAGTAACATAAATCAAAGAACATTAGTGGGGAAACATAAATAATGGATGTCATTGTGGAATGTTGTTTTGGAACATCTTGTGTATCCAAGGCTTGATGCAGTCGGCATGGGGAGGGTTTTTGGTTCCTCTGGGAGACGAAATGTCATACAGTCCTATCATATGGAGGAGCCGAGGGATGTTCTTCAGAAGTGGTTACATCGTCTCTAAGAACTTTTTGGGAAGTGTTCCACAAATAAAAATAAAAAACACTAGCAGTTCTATGCTGGAGGTCTAACTCCAAGAACCACTCAATGGTCACTCCTGAACATATATGGCAAATATATGCACCTTCCTAATGTCCACGGGGAAGTAAAACCTGCTGGCAGGGGTCCCGAAATGTAGTTCTTTATAACCTTTATATGCGCCTTTATATGACAATGTGTGTATTGCCTAGCTTCACCACCAACATGAATTTCTCTTAGAGTTTCAGCTCTATGGCTCTCCACATAGCCCTTCACGAAAGCAAAAATTTGTTGTCAAACTAAGGAATGCTGCTAAGAGATTTTCTAATTTTCAGGGACCTCAACTTTGACATTATCCTTCACCTCTTGTTGTTTTGCACCACCATCCATGGTTTCAATCTAATGATTGATGTGTGGCCTTGAGTGGCTACTTGTGAAAGCCTTAGGTTTAGGTTCCTTCTGATGTAGCGAGGTGATGCTCATAAAGCCTTCATGTTCACATTCCTCATCATGTGGTGAGGGGATGCTCGAATCTGGACGACTAGCTGCCAACTTAGTGACGCGTTTGTCAAAATTAGAAAGCTTCACTTGCACATCATTCTCAAATGAAGTATGATTAACATGAAAATTGTACATTTCCTTATTCGATTCAAGGCTAAATACCTTCTTCTTCAACTTCTTATTCTCTGTTGTAAGTCGCAAAACTGAACCCACAAGTTTTTGGACAAGTTGCTACCATGCTCCCATATCATTACTTGTTGGAGTTGTTAAATTCAGGAGGCTATAATTGTCTTCTGGTGCATATTTGCTCCAAGATGGTTCCCCAACAACCATTGATGCAGGCCCAGTAACCTCTCCGATCGTTGGAAATAATGACAGGACCTGTCCCTAATCCCTTAGGATTTCCGCGAGAGGAACAGGAATAAAACCGTAACCCGCTCGGGGTTTCTAAAGTGCATAATGATTTTCCAGAGTACGCAACGGCATGTGATGTCTCAGTCTCTACTCCAGCCCGCATCCGCTATCAACCTAAAGGGTATCAAAAACCATGAAAATTGTGAGTAGACATAAATAAACAGTTTATAAAATAATTTAACGAAAAGACATTTACTGTAATGACCCGTCCCGGAAGTCGGGATTAGATTAGTAGTTAACGAAGGATTAACGAAGATAATCGGTGATTAGTTGGATACTTTCAGACGGACGACGTCGAATGACGATTTTTCCCATAGAATTGGCAAAATGTTGACTTTTAGTTTGGCCGGTCAAATGGACTTTGACCGATGACCGTGACGTAGTTCGGGACGTCCTACGTCACGAGTCCGTAGACAGGTGACACGCTCGATTTCGAAATCCGAGGAAGAAGTTATGATGTTCGGAAGGTTGAGGGCATTTTTGTAAATTAGATAAAAAGTGGGAAATGGTTGACTTTTCGCACGACATGGTTTCTTCACGCAAACCAAGGACTGTTAGGTTGATCTCGACGTCCTGAGTACAACGACAGGCGGCACGCCTTTATCGGACTTCGAACGGTTAAGATATGGGTCTAGAAAGGTGAAGGGTAAAATGGTAATTTTCCATTCAAGGGCATTTTGGTCATTTTCTGTGCATAGGAATCTGTGTCCACTGAGAAGTGTACACTTGGCAGTCATTGGAGTGGTTGCCACAGAGGCTTTGACGCGTGGCTGTGTCTGGATGGCTTTAGAAGCCTCGTCACCGCCTTCTTTTGTTTCAAAATGAAATGCAGATGCACGAGGAAGGCACAAAAAAAAAACAGAGACCATGAGTTCTAACCCCATATACTTTGACCAGTTCTCATCCCTGCCTCGTGCTATTTGAATAAAAGAGGGCGCCCTGAGCTTAAGGGTCGTGGTGGTGCCGTCGTAGGAGGTGGCTGTGCACAGTGGTGAGTGGTAGCTCTAAAAACCCATGAGGCAAAAGGAAGAACAGAGGACCGTGCTGTTGGAAAACGCGGGGGGTTTTAGCTTGGTTTAACATGAGAATAATGATGCAGGGTTGGAACTGGATTAGTGGTGATCAGGACAGAGTACAACGGCGACGGTAGGTGAGGTTTCGTGATTTTAGCAATTAAAGTCGTTAATGGCAAACTGATTTATAGAGGTTGAGAAGTAATTGGGTTCTTTGTGTAAGGTGTTGGACGTCAAAAGGAAACGGTTGGACCTGGAAGCACGGTTTGGGGTGGCCGGAATATCGAGAACGCCGGGGGTAGGGAAACCTCTGGTTTTCTGCAATTCGAGCAGGTAAGGGCAGGTTTTAAAATCGTGATTTTGTAACTTAGATCGATTAATTAAAGAGGGATGAAACTTGGAAGGAACCGTGGACGCCAGTTTGACTGAACCGGCTGAACAATAGACCGAACCAAACTTGGTTCACCCAAGGACAGTGATGAATAGTACAGGCGTGTGAGGCCCACGTGCAGCCCCTTTAGGCGGCGCGTGAGGGCGCGTGACACTGTTCATGGGGAAGTTGTCAATATGACTTTTTATCGTATCAATGTAACGAACATTTTGGAGCTGGTTTCGAGTCAATCGGACATCGTCTCGATATGTTTCGGGATGTCCGAAGGTTTTAGGGCTTGGATAAAAATAGTTAAATATACAGAAAAATTATGGGGCTTTAGTATGACCTTTGTGAAGTAGTTAGTGACCTTGGAATGGAATTTGTGAAGTAGTAAGTGCACGTGTATCGAGGCGACGTCGGAATGGTCTGTGAGTAGACTTTGTTTTCTAACTCTTGAAGCATGCATATATATTTTTATATGTTTTCTATACTTGATTCTATGATTTGATTTATGATCTTGATGATTTACGGGTTTGCACATTTTACGAGATTTCGAATAATGTTGTGTTTTGAACCTAGTTTTAATGATTTGATGTCCGAATTTGAAATGTCATTTAATATCAATGATTTAAAATGGATTTCAGAAAAGTATTTTTGGGCTTGAAGCCCGGTTCAGAAAAATGGGTTGATTTACGAGATTTTCGGGTTTTTGAATCGGAATTCAGGATGACGATTCGGGATTCGATTTGGGAATTGAAAGTGGATCCCGGGTTTGGGTTTGGAATGGTTATTCCGGATGCCGGCTTACGGAATAATGGTTGCGGACTCGGATTTGGAAAGGAGATAGATATGAGTTCTGGGTTTGGATTCAGGATCCTGATGAGATTGCGGATTCGGATTCGGAATGGAAAATGGTTTTCAAACGGTTTTGGATTGGATTTGCTGGATCTGGTTATTGGGTTTAAAGACCCGGATATGATTATGACGGGGGCGGGCCCGGATTGGGTTTAAAGACTCGGATTGAGTTTAAAGACTCGGGAGTTTAAAGACTCAGATATTATGATTTCCCCCGTAGGCCTATTGAGTTTAAAGACTTAGGAGTTTAAAGAATCAGATTATATTGAGGCCTAGATTGAGTTTAAAGACTCTGGAGTTTAAAGACTCGGATAGATCCAGCAGGTTCGATGTATGGAAATGTGGTATGGTTTTCAATAAAGGTTTTCCGATGTTTTGGGCTATGCCCGGATGAAATGGTTTTCGATGGTTTTGGGCTGAGGCCCGGGAATTGAGAAAAGGAAACTGTGTTCGTTTTTTCTTACATGGTTTGCTTGACCGAAATATAGAATGGTTTTTATGACATGAATTTGATATGCATGCGTTGGTTTTTGAAATGGAGGGTATAAATGTACTTGTTTTATTGAACTGTTTTTAAATTTATTCGTTATTTTTGTCCAGGTTGTTGATCGAGAGAGACGGAGACATCACACCCGCGTCCAACCTTCGTGTTTTCGATACCCTCTAGGTTGTTGCGGCTCGGGCTGTTGATCGAGAGAGACGGAGACATCAGACCCGCGATCCACAGTATTTTGGTATACTCTGGGAAGACCGGTACCTTTTCAGATGGTTGGATCGAGAATCCCTTGTCTGACTTATGTGTCGCATGAAGGTTGGACGTTGGTTTAGCCTTCGTGTCATGCGTAAGTTAGACGGGATCGGGATTTAGCCCTTAATCCCGGGGGATTAGGGGTGGGTCCTGTCAATTGGTATTAGAGCGAGGTTTCGTGTGTTCTTCTCGAGGTGTGGCGCCCAGAGTCGTTGGTTCGTCGACTTGGGTGGTGTGATGCTACTGTGGATGTGATGTCTCGACGCAGAACAGCCCGATAGCAACCTGGATACGATAGTGATAGTCCGTTCATTATGGTTAGTTAGCAGTGGTTGTTAGTGACTGGATGTTAGTCGCTCGATACATAGTACGAGGTGTGACGTACGTCGGCTTAGCGTCGAAACGGTTAGTGTGGTGGCACTGGATTTGCTTGATGATGGACCATAAGGGTCAGAGATAAACTTGCAGGATTAACCTGGATGGTAGCCGGTTAGCTACGAATGAGTAGGTTGGTCGGCATGAGGGGCCTGAGAGTTGCTTGTTGAGTTAGTAAGATACGTAGGCCAAGGAGGCTGGTTGACGGCGGCCGGTTGGCCCGATAGTGTTTGGATGTTGAACGTATGGGTTGGTGACCTTTTGGTCAGTTGGGTTGAGTGGCAGGGTTTAGGAACTACCTTGAGATTCGAGGGATTTTTCCCCCTAGTGATGGTCTTAGTCGGGTGTGACGACCCGAGTGGTAAGTCTGTAGTGAACCAGTGGCAATTGCGAGTTTGGATAACCCAGATGATGGGGATGATTTGAGGAACCCTATGGGATTACTGGATTGTAGTGAGAAGTACCTGAGGGAAACAGTGAGTTGGGGTTTGTGGTATCGTAATCCTTGTGGTTTGGGCCGACTTACGGTTGGATCGGAGATGGTGCTGCTAGGTGCAACCGAGGTACTGGGTGCCTAGTGGATGACTCGGGACGAGGGCTCGTACTCAGAGCGAGGTAGGGATGACCATGGGTAGGTCATGTATCTGGACGAACGGTTAGGATGTCGTTGGTTGATCAGAGTAGCGCAGTGGAAGCGGGGTGGACCTAGGCTTCGTGTTGGATCGGGCTAGGTTGGTATGGATAGGTTTGACCATCAGTGGGATTAATTTCGTGGACTCATCCTGATGTGTTAGATATGTCGAGGTTGGCATTTGGGTAATGCCGAGGCCCGTGCTTGGAAATTGTTTGAGATTGGGTGATCGACGGCTTTTAGGGTAGTTACTGAGGAGTCCGAGGTTCGTAAGCGTTGATTGTGATTCTGAGAGTTGGTGACTTGTATCCTCGCAGGTGCTAGAGTGGAACCTCGGGCAGGATGTGATGCGATCATCAGAAGGAGTGATGATTGATACCCTTTTCGGATGTGCATATACAGTGATTAACCGACATGTGAGTGGTTTGGGTGCGGATACGTGGTCCTGATCCGTAGAAGTTGAGGATCGCCTAAGGCTAGTGGAGTTGAGTTGGAAAACTCGTGGTTGAAATGCCAGGATTTGTAAACCCCTCTTAACTTGTGTTGTGTTCTGAAGTAGAGAAGTACTTGGTGACGCTGAGTGTAGCGAGTGTTTGGAGATGGTGTTAAGATGGATTATAGTCGTTGTGATGGCATGGTTGGGGACCATTGCGAGTTCCATTGAAGGATGACGGAAGGAAATGAGAAATGAGTGACTATAATTGATCGATGTGAGGTTATTGAAGAGAACCCACAATCTAGACGTGTGGTATATAAGTCGATTGGATTGGATACAGTGGCTTGAAACCTAGTCAGTAGGAGGAGATGACAAGACAGAGGTTGGATATGTTGAGGAAAGTGCTCTGTCTTGTAGCAGTGGTGCATACTTAGTGATAGTCGAGCTGTGAGAATCGGTCGGTGTGGTGTTGGGAATATCATGGGAACGAGATGGATTTGTGATGACCCCAGTGCGATTGTCCCGATGAACTAAAATTGGTTGAGTTGATTCACAGGGAAAGATGTGGTGACAGTTTGGGCACTATCAGGATATTTTGGATTGGCAGGTGCTGGACACCGGGTAGGAGACCCAGGTGTAAGATCAAATGGATTTCTCCCTGCTGGTTACAGAGGTACGAGGTGTGGAATTTCGGGACGAAATTCTTTTTAAGGAGGGTAGATTGAAATGACCCATCCCGGAAGTCGGGATTAGATTAGTAGTTAATGATGGATTAACGAAGATAATCGGTGATAAGTTGGATACTTTCAGACGGACGATGTCGAATGACGATTTTGCTCTTGGAATGGGTAAAATATTGACTTTTAGTTCAGGAGGTCAAATGGACTTTGACCGATGACCGTGTCGTAGTTTGTGACGTCACGAGTCCGTAGACAGGTGACACGCCCGATTCCGACATCCGAGGAAGAAGTTATGTTGTTCGGAAGGTTGAGGGTATTTTTGTAAATTAGTTAAAAAGAGGGAAATGGTTGACTTTTCGCATGACAAGTTTTCTTCACGCAAACCAAGGACCGTTAGGTAGATCTCGACGTCCTGAGTACAACGACAGACGACACGCCTTTATCGAACTTCGGACGGTTAAGATATGGGTCTAGAAAGGTGAAGGGTAAAATGGTAATTTTCCATTCAATGGCATTTTGGTCATTTTCTGTGCATAGGAATATGTGTCCACTGAGAAGTGGACACTTGGCTATCATTGGAGTGGTTTCCACAGAGGCTTTGACGCGTGGCTGTGTCTGGATGGCTTTAGAAGCCTCGTCACCGCCTTCTTTTGTTTCAAAATGAAATGCAGATGCACGAGGAAGGGACAAAAAAAATAGAGACTGTGAGTTCTAACCCCGTATACTTGGACTAGTTCTCATCCCCCACCCCCCGTGCTATTTGAATAATAGAGGGAGCCCTGAGCTTAAGGGTCGTGGTGGTGCCGCCGTGGGAGGTGGATGTGCACAGTGGTAAGTGGTAGCTCTAAAAACCCGTGGGGCAAAAGGAAGAACAGAGGATCGTGCTGTTGGAAAACGCGGGGGGTTTTAGCTTGGTTTAACATGAGAATAATGATGCAGGGTTGGAACTGAATTGGTGGTGATCAGGAGAGAGTACGACGGCGATGGCAGGTGAGGTTTCGTGATTTTAGCAATTAAAGTCTTTAATGGAAAACTGATTTACAGAGGTTGAGAAGTAATTGGGTTCTTTGTGTAAGGTGTTGGACGTCAAAAGGAAACGGTTGGACCTGGAAGCACGGTTTGGGGTGGCTGGAATATCGAGAACGCCGGGGGTAGGGAAACATCTGGTTTTCTGCAATTCGAGCAGGTAAGGGCAGGTTTTAAAATCACGATTTCGTAACTTAGATCGATTAATTAAGGGGGGATGAAACTATTGAGCTAAAAAGGAATTGAAAACAGGCTGAAAATGGAAGGAACCGTGGACACCGGTTCGACTGAACCGGCTGAACAGTAGACCGAACCGAACCTGGTTCACCCAAGGACAGTGATGAACAGTGCAGGCGTGTGTGGCCCACAGTAGTTAGACGGCATTGGCTGTTGATCGAGAGAGACGGAGACATCACACCCGCGATCCACAGTAGTTCGGTATACTCTGGGAAGACCGGTACCTTTTCGGATGGTTGGATCCAGAATCCCTTGTCCGACTTACGTGTCGCATAAAGGTTGGACGTTGGTTTAGCCTTCATGTCATGCGTAAGTTAGACGGGATCGGGATTTAGCCCTTAATCCTGGGGGATTAAGGGTGGGTCCTGTCATTTATATCCTTCACTTAAAAGCATGCATGCATTAGAAAACAAGTATCTCAAATACTTTCTTAAATAAAATAATTTTGCTTTTCAAATCCAAAATCAGTGAAAAATGCTTCTCAAATCAATACCAGTGAAAAACATTTGTCACATCTCATATCATCATATCATCATCATCAGTCACGATATCCAAGCAACGCATGTACATAAGCTCCAGGACTGCTCACGTTCGAGCACGTCGCCGTAAACATATCACCGGCCGACGTTCAACATATCGTCGTGAACATATCAACAATCGATATCATATAACATCAGCACTCCTGAGCTGAACATCCCTCGGCTGCACTACAACAAGCAGTGCATCGTGACCTCTCCGGGGGGAAACAAGTGCATCCTGGAGGCTATCAGGACCTCTCAGGGGAAACATATTCCTATTGGAGTCCCTCTCCGGGGAAACATATTCACACTAGAGCCGTATTAACCTCAGAGAATGGTCTCAGTGAAAAACTTTTATCAATCAACATCATTTCCTCAGTAGGTTTTCAGTCCAAAACCAAATCTCAATAGGGTCACAATAGGGTCACAAGCCCGAAATATCATCTCAATAGGGTCACAAGCTCGGAATATCATTTCACTAAATCTGAACTAGGTCACAAGCCCGATATATTTCATGTTTGACTATACTCTAAGTCAAACCATAAATCAACTGGGACACAAGCCCAAATATTGTTTTCAAATCCGAAAACCATTTCACTATTGAACTAGGACTCAAGCCCAAAATTTTAATTTCATGCATCTCCGTGAAATCATTCAAAACCGAATATCAAATCCTTAGTTTCACGCCTCTCCGTGACACCATTAAAATCACATAATTCACATGCACGTAGAGTACCCTGCCTAAGCCCAAGTATCATAAAAATAGAAATCTCGAAATACGTGCAATATCACATTTTCTATGAAAATGCCAAATCATCAACATAAATCATATTTAAATCATATAAAATCAATGCATCTTAAATCATGTTGATAAAACATATAAAACAGTTATGCATGCATCATTTTTATAAAGAAAGTGTCCATTCACAGACTGTCCAAGCTACATGCCCCCAATCCGGGTCGTAAGCCACTTCGAGGCCAATCCAACGTCTCTGGAATGTCCAAACCTGTCCAAATCATACCCAAAGGTCACTAACAATATATACAAGTCTATACCATAAACCTTCAAAACTCCAGGAACAGTAAAACTGTCCCGAGGCTAAAAGCCTCCAAATAACCTATCAAATAATCTACGATCGACCTAAAACCGCCACCATTGGATTCAGATTGTCAAAATCTTTCGAACAAGATAGGTTTGACCTCGAAATTCTCTCCCATGCGCCCTCATGCGCTAGTCAAAGTACGGTCAATGCTGACGCCAGCTGCTAATGTCACTAACACCCTGATGACGTGGCACTGCCACGTGTCATAGCTGACATGGCATAATGACATGGTATGCTTGCATCACGGCCTCATTGAAGAAGACGACCGGCGTCGCCATGCGCAGCCATCTGGTTTGCTGGCCAGCAGCTAGAAAACCTTCATTTTTGGCCCGATTTTCAAACCTTCATATTTCCATCAATACTCAACCAAATCTGAACCCAAAATTGAGGGAAAGTATGTGGTTTTAAAGATACTAGCTTCCAAAGTTTCAGCCAAACTTTGAGTCCTTCTCCTAGCCACTCCCAGCGTCCAAAACCTCCCATTTTCGATCCTTTCGATCCTATAGACTCCAATCCCCTCCAAGCAAAAACATCTGAAATTGAAGACCCAAATTTCAAACACATGACCTACCTTGTTTCTCTTGGTTTCTTGCCACCACCACGATGGCTCCGCCGTACATGTCTTCCCACTATATCTCTCAGTCCCTCCCTACCTCTCTCTCAAGCCAGCATCAGATGAGGGGATGATGTTTTCAGTTTGGGGTCGGTGTTTGGGTTGGATGAACAAAATAAAGGAAAATGGTTTGGATGCATGCATATGTGATGGCCATTAATTGATGGGTGACACTTGTCATTCATCCATTGTTCCAGGCCAAGATATTTTGGGCCCCAATTTCAAATCCCAAAAGTCAACTTCTCGTAATTTGTGCAACTATGAATAGTACAAAAAATATTCCTTGACCCGTAACTTTCCATATGATGTTCGATTTTGACGTGCCACCTGTCTATGGACTCGTATCGTCTCGATCTACATAATGGACTTCGGTCCACGTGCATTTGACTTCTCAAGTAAAAAGTCAAATTTTCACCCTTCTAGGGGCAAAATCGTCATTTCACCCCGATCGTCCGAAAAATCTCGACTAATTCCCGATTAGTCTCGATAATCCTCAATTAATCCCGATTAATCCTTAATTAATTCTTGTTAATCACAAAATTCGAGACGGGTTGTTACTAATAAACTCCTCACTTTAATGTGCAACAACACCAATATAGATATTTAGTTGATCGTACACTACTGTTCGGAAACATCTGCTTCGATGAAGGAATGATCAACTATAACACACTTACCACTGCTGACTAGAATATGGAAGTTTAGAGCTTTTAAAATTGGGCACCTTTCACATGCTTCTAGTGTAATTGACAAGACCTGTCCTGAATCTCTTGGATTATGGTGGGACGTGCCTCCTCCTGTCTGACACCGTGTATCAGACCAGGGATGAACTCGTCACCCGCTCGGGGTCCAACAGAGTACACCAGGATCGGTGGTGGCATGTGATGTCTCGATCTCTGTTACAACCCACATCCGCTATCAACCTTGCGGCATTAAAACCATTAAAATCTGTGAGTGGAGGTAACAAATAATTTAAGTTATAAAACACATTTCATGAAAAGACATTTATGTCCTTCACTAAAAGCATGCATGCATTCGAAAATCATTTCTCGTTAATTTAAATCATTAGCACCTTAGCCCAAAACCTTTAACCAAAGTATGTGGGAACTCTGCCTAAAACCAATCTTGTGGGACTCAACCCAAAACAAAATTCGTAAGAACTCCGCCCAAATCAAGTCACGTGGGTCTCAGCCTAAATCCAGTCTCTGTAAAACCTCATACATATATATATATGTAACGACCCGTCCCGGGAATCAGGATTAGATTAATTGTTAATGACGGATTAGTGAAGTTAATCGGTGATTAGTTGGATGCGTTCGGACGGACTGTGCGAAATGAAGATTTTGCCCCTGAAAATTGGGCAAAATGTTGAATTTTCGATCGGGTGGTCGAAAGGATATTGACCAATGACCGTGACATAGTTCTGGACGTCATGAGTTCATAGACAGGTGGCACGTCCAATTCCGACATCTGAGGACAAAGTTTTGATGTTTGGAAGTTTGAGGGTACTTTGGTAATTTTGATGAAATATGGACAATGGTTGACTTTTTGGAAGACAAGTTACTATCACGCATTTCGAGGACCATTAAGAAGTTCTCGATGCCCTGAGTACAACGACAGGCAGCACATGTCGATTGAAGTTCGGACAACGAAGTTATGGGTCAAAGAGATAGAGGGGCAAAATGGTAATTTGTATATAGGGATACGATGGTCATTTGCTGCATTGGGAATTGTGCCCAATAACAAAAGGACATTTGGCTGTGTTGGAGAAGGTGACCATCAGATGTTGGACTAGTGTCCCATTCCAGATGATTATGGAACGCTTGATGACCTCCTTCCAAATTCAATACGGGTGGTTAAAAGGTTTTACAAGATTTTGAGAGGAAAAACAGAGACAGAGAGTACATCGATCAAAATGAAAGGAACAGAGGACTTGAACATTCAAACATGCCCGTGGGTGAGTCGTGAGGTTGAGTTTCTTGTGTTTGAGTGAGATCAGAGACTTGTTGTGATGTTTGTGAGTAAGACTGGGTGAAGGATTGAGTGAAAAATCTGAGAGAAGGTGAGCAAAATATTTAGAAACAGAGAGGAACCGTGAACGCCCAAGGACCTCAAGCAATCAAACCAATTGAAAACCGGTCTGTGGTGGTGATTAGACGATTGAGGATTTTTTCTTGGACCTTGAGAACTACGGTGGACGTCACGACGGAGGAATGGAAGCAGGTAAGGACGTCGGGTTCTCTGTTTTCCAAAATTGTTCAAATGGAAAATTGATGGTTTTGGGGAACTGTCGAGGCATTCTAATGATCCTTACTATTGTAGAAAGACACTATTGAGCCAAGGATTCGAAGCCATGCCTTGAGAAGGCTGGTGGTGGCCGGAATCACAGCAGTCGAACCACCGTGGATGCATAATTTTTCCTTCGAATTGAGAGGTAAATTTCAGGTCTCCATTCCAGATTTTGGTTTCATAAATTAACTGGGCTAGGAAGGATGAAACAATTGGGCTAAAATGGAGTTGAAAACAGTCTGAAATTAGGAAGAACTGTGTGCGCCGGTCCAGTTGAACCGATTGGACCGAACCGATTCAGACCAGGTTCAACAGAGGTTGAAGATGAACAGTATATGGCGCGTGAGGCCCACGCGCAGCCACTTCAGGCATCACGTGTGAGGGTCTGGCACACCTTTTGAGGAAGGTTTCAACACGACTTTCAAAGTATTTGTTTTAACGAACATTTTGGGACTGATTTCGAGGCGATCGGACATCGTTTCGAGAAGTATCGGGCTGTCCAAAGGTTTTAGGTCTCGGTTAAAAATAGTTAAAAATTCGAGAAAATTACGGGGCTTTAGTAGTAGCTAAATGAAGTAGTTAGTAGCCTTGTTATGGGATTTGGACAAGTTCGGGAAAGCCAGTGATCGCGGATTAGCCGGGAAAGGCATAAGTGCGCGAGTATCGAGGTAACGACACAATGGTCTGTGAGTGGACTTTGCTTTCAAACATATGATGCATGCATATATGTTTTTATATGTTTTCTATACGTGATTCTATGATTTGATTTATGATCTTGATGGTTTACGTCTTTGCACGTTTTTTGAGATATTTACGGAATTGCGTGTTCTACGGGATTTCAATTGATGTTGTGATTTAACTATGGTTTCGATGATTTAATTTCAGGATTTGAAATACGATTTGATTTCAAGGTTTTAAAATGGATTTTGAAAAGTGATTTCAGGCTTGAGGCCCAGTTCAGAAAAGTGGTTTTAAAGAACGTGATTTCGGGTTTTTGAATCGAATTTTCGGATAACGATTCGGGGATTCGATTTTGAAACTTGAAAGTGGATTTCTGGGTTTGGGTTCAGAATGGTTATTCCAGATGCTAGCTTATGGAACGATGGTTTCAAATTCGAATTTGGAAATGGATACGGATATGATTTATGGGTTTGGATTCGAGATCCTGATGAGATTGCGGATTCGGATTCAGAAATGGAAAATGGTTTTCAACGGTTTTGGATTGGATTTTCTGGATCTGGTTATTGGGTTTAAACACCCGGATATGATTATGACGGGGGAGGGCCCGGATTGGGTTTAAAGACCTGGATTGAGTTTAAAGACTCGGGACTTTAAAGACTCGGATATTGATATTTCCCCCGTAGGCCTATTGAGTTTAAAGACTCGGGAGTTTAAAGACTCGGATTATTGAGGCCTGGATTGAGTTTAAAGACTCGGATATTGATATTTCCCCCGTAGGCCTATTGAGTTTAAAGACTCGGGAGTTTAAAGACTCGGATTATTGAGGCCTGGATTGAGTTTAAAGACTCGGGAGTTTAAAGACTCGGATAGATCCAGCAGGTTCGATAGATGGAAATGTTGTTTCAAATGTGTTTTGGATTTCACTGAGATTTGATGATGATGGTTTTCAATACTAGTTTTCCGATGTTTTTGGCTATGCCCGGATGATACGGTTTCAATGGTTTTGGGCTAAGGCCCAGGATTTGAGAAAAGGAAATGAATTCGGTTTTCTTAATGGTTTGAATGACTTGAGTATAAAATGGTTTTATGAAATGGTTTCATGACATGAATTGTATATGCATGAATTGGTTTTTAAATAGAGGGTATAAATGTAATTGTGTTTTCTGATAACTGGTTTTGAACTTATACTTTATTTTTGTCCACTCACAGTCTTTTCATGTTTTCGATACCCTCCAGGTTGTTGCGGTGCGGGCTATTGGTCGAGAGAGACGGAGACATCACACACGCGATTCATAGTAGAGTATGTACACTCTGGGAAGTCCGGAAGCTTTTCGACGGTCGGATCGAGAATCCCTTGTCCGACTTACGTGTCATATGGGGGTTGGACGTCAGTTTAGCCTTCATGTCATGCATAAGTTAGACGGGAGCAGGACTTAGCCCTTAATCCCGGGGGATTTGGGGTGGGTCCTGTCAATATATATATATATATATATACATAACCCATCCTCGGCATCTCATGTGACCTATTCTATTTCTCACAATCAAATTTCACTTATCCGTTTATACCGTTTATGCACATCCGAAAGGATGTGGAATGATTGACATCTTTCTCTACCTTTATATGCTCAACTCCTGAGCCACAAGTAATCACTGGTTACCCCACCAGGGACAATCAGTAATGGTTACCAACCTCGTATTTCGTACCTCTAATCGACCAGATCCAACTCTGACCCACAGACTTGGTCCGAATCCGCTGACATCGGTCGGTAGGCTAACCAGATTGCAACATCTGTCGCGATCTAAAGCTAAATCTCTGCATACTACCATATCTGACAAACCGACCCTTACGTCTAATGATGTCACTTACGTCATCCATTTATACCATTTCAGCTAATCGCCAGTTAGGCATTTTAACCTTTAAAGCTACCACTCCTAGGTACACACTTGTGCCTCAAGTCCCGCATCACTAGGGAACTTTTCACCAAACCAAGTACTCCATGTGCCTTACACTTAGCCACTCGGGATCCTCTCTGTCCCGCTTAGTGTCCACCGAACACGCATATTCACCACTTTGGGCGGTTATTAGTGCCAGGGTGATATTCGCTCGATACGCGGTGCAGGGTATGATGTTTGTCGGCTTAGGGCTGAAATAGTTAACGTGTTTGACACTAGAGATGCTCGGTGGTTTGACCATAGGGTCGAATGTTTTCTAGCAGGATTAGCCTGGTTGGTAGCAAGTGAGCTACGATTGTGTGGGTAGGTCAGCTTATGGGACCCGAGAGTAACCTGTTGAGCTAGGGGTATACATGGGCCGAGGAGACCAGTTGACGGTGGATTGTTGGGCCAGTTGGTGATTGGAGGATGACAGTATGAACCTGTGACCATTTGGTTAGATTGTTTAAGCTTGGACATGTACAACTACGAGTAGCCGGAAGCCTTGAGTGGCAGGGTTTAGGAACTACCTTGAGATTCGAGGGATTCCCCCCCTAACGATGGATACTGGTAGAAGTATGGTCTTAGTCGGGTGTGATGACTCGAGTGTTAAGGTTATAGTGAACCAGTGGCTGTTGCGGGTTTGGATAACTCGTAAGACGAGGATGATTTGAGGAACCCCGTAGGACGACTGGTTTGGATTGTGAGTACCTGAGTGAAGAACCCCAGAGTAAGTGTTTAGCCTGGAAACTGTGAGTATTAGATAATTGTTGTGGTTGGGCCGATATACGGCCGGATTGGAGATGGTGCTGCTAGGTGCAGCTGAGGGAGTGGATGCTTAGTAGATGACTTTGGACGAGTCCAATAAGATGGTGGTGTGGTTGAGCATTTGGTTGCCTTATGTTGTAGATTATGAAGGGTGTCAGTTCCTCCGACTCGAGCATAGATTGAGGGCCTCGGCCCGGTTTGTGCAGAGATTTAAGACTGGTATGTTGTGAGCCGAGATAGGAGAGGATGTGCCATGGTCCGGGATGCTTGACTTGGTACGATGGGTACAACGTGAATTGAGGTTGTAGCCGGTGGTGAGGTGCTAGTGTTTGGCAGGAATCATTAACCAAATGGGGATATTTGATGACCATTAGTAGGTCATGGTAGGGACGAACGGTCAGGATACCGTGGGTCTGATCAGAGTAGCGCAGTGGACGTGCGGTGGACTTATGCCTCGTGATTGGATCGGGCTGGGTTTGTCAGGACCCGTCCCAAATCCCCCGGGATTAATGTGGGATGCGCCTGATCCCGTATGACACAAAGTGTCAGACCATGGAAATTTCCGTCTCTAGCCTTCACCAAGCTTCCAGAGCATGCCAGGATCGTAGGAGGAGGAGTGTGATGTCTCGTCTCTGCTACCTGACCAATCGGCTCACGTCATAAGACGTCACTTACGCCAACCATTTATACCTTTTCATTCGAATGCCACCTAGGCATTCCATCTCTTAACGTTACTACTTCTGGGCACACACTTTCCCCCCAAGTCTCGTATCATCAGAGAACTGGTAACCAAGCCAAGTACTCCTGATGCCTCGCACTAAGCCACTCGGGATCCTCTCTGTCCCATTCAGTGCCCATCGAACTCACAAGCTCGCCCTTCTGAGCAAATCTACTATTCCATCGGCATACCGATTCGCACGTCCCAACTTTATGGGATCAACTCCAGCACTCACACTCATGCAATCCATCCAAGGATATTCAGGGCACCTGTCACTCATCTAGGTATATCCTACTTGTCACAGTCACCTCACAAAGGTAGCGTGGCGAGTGTGCCAATATCCAACGTCAGCGTCTCATTCTGCGATTGCACTCAGCCGTAACGGAGTCGAATCCAGAATCTAAGCTCGTACTGTGCGTCACTCACGCACCTCGTATCATTGTCACGACTGATGAATCCCATCGTCACAATTGTCATGGTAACCTAAGTCTGTCCAACCCGATAAGACTCAACTACGTCCATCGATAGCGGCGTCTGCCACAACCTCTTGCAGACCAATCCCAGAAGCACTCTGCTATCGAGACTCCACATTGCATAGTCCACTAACCACCAATACTAACTGCTCAACACACAACATCCACCGATCGGTCCACCTCTGGATCCGATCACAAGTACCACACTCCTGGTAACTTATCCAATCAATCACCTACTAGGGTTATCGTAAACCTGGCTGCCCGCTGCAACCCAACTATCCTGACCGATCCCTCGCTCTCGACTCCAAAGAGTCATCATACTCCAATACTGGTACCAAACCAGCCAATAACTACACTCTGAGGATCTCATCCTCTTGTCACTCTACGGCTCTCAGCCGTTGGCCTTCACAAGAACTTGGCCATACTCCGGATCCAATACTGCACAAGCGCTACGTGCGCAATCGTATCCTATCGCGTCACACCATAACTACTCCAACATCTCCTACCAGTCTACATCCTGGAGGGATTTGACACACCAAAACATGGAAACACATGCCAAATAGAATCACACGTTCCTATTCCCAACCGGCGTGACTGTAGTCATACAGGGTCATCGTAAATTGGGCGACCCTAACCTCTGACCACCATTGGTATTAATCCGTACATCCTATATCCGACACGACCCTACCGTCGAGCGGTCACGACTCTCAAGTCGCCATATTGTGTCCAACGATCCACTGGATCCTACTCACCAGTAATGCTACGGCTCTAAGCCGTTAGATTCCCAAGAATACTGATCCTACTCGGGATCCAACCGTGAAACACGTGGCATTCCATGCCAATCAAATCCTTAAACTATTGTATCACGTGCCAAACACCATTTAACTAAGGTTCGATTCTACCAAATCCTCATACTAATGCCCTAACTATCAGGTTGATGACGGGCTGTTACGACTTCAGAGACATCACATTCTCGAACTATGCGCACTCCAAAAGCAAAACACGCTCTGATACCACTTGGTATCAGAGTACCATGAGTATCAAATGAGCCAACCTGCTCTGATACCACTTGTCAGGACCCGTCCCAAATCGCTCGGGATTAAAGTGGGACGCGCCTGATCCCGTCTGACACGAGACTAGAGAAATTTCCGTCTCTAGCCCTCACTGGGCTTGCAGAGCACGCCAGGATCGTAGGAGGAAGAGTGTGATGTCTCGTCCCTTCTACAGCCCGCATCCGCGATCAACTCGAAGGGCATTAAAACATCAAAAGTCGTGAGTGGACAAAATAAAATTTTAATAAAACATTTTCACTTTAAGACATTTATGCCCTTCACTAAAAGCATATGCATGCATTCAAAAACCATTTACCAAACGTTCATAAAATCATTTATCAAACATACTTTCAAAACCTTTTAAGGGTTCATTCCCGGTTCTCATAAACCGTCATGACCCATAAAAACCATTCAAGGGTTCATGCCGGTCCCCATAAATCGTCATGAACCATAATTCCATTTGGGTCCCCGACCTGAAATCACAAAGAACCGTAAATCAAAACATGGGAACTCAACCTAAATCAAACACCAGTGGGACTCAGTCCAAAACCACTTTCTAAAACATAGAACACAGGGTCTCCGCCCTCAAATCTCTTTCTGTAAATCTCATACGTATCGACGTACGTATAACCCATCCACAGCACTTCCGAGAAGATGCCAACTCGGGGAACACAGCCCCTAGGGAACACATCCCCGATAAATGTCACGATATTATATCTATACTAGTGTGCACAATACTCGGGGTCTCACTCCGACTCTTCTCCCAGGAATTCTCCATCTGGGAGGCTTTATTTTCGGACCTAGTCCAATCATCTCTCCGGAATCTGGTCCGGGACCACATCATAAATAGTAACCCCCACTCTTGGAACGGGATCCCTATGGGGATACCCATTCTGGTCTGTGGATCGTGACTCTCCTGATTGACGTCTGGAGGAGACCATATAATCATATGGAGGGTATATATACATTTTCCAAAACTCTTTCTTTCTTTCTCAAAACACATTTCAACTGGGTCTCATACCCGATTCATCTCAATAGGATTCCTCGAATCCGATTCAAAATCCATTCCACAGTTCAATAGGGTCTCATGCCTGAATTCTCATTTCACAAACTGTACTGGGACTCAAGCCTGATGTTACAATCAACAGGGCCTCAAGCCCGATACCATAGATAACTGGGCCCTAAGCCCGAAACCACAAATCAACAGGGCCTCAAGCCCGATTTCACAACCAATAGGGCCTCAAGCCTGATACTACAGTCAAAAGGGCCTCAAGCCCAAGATTACAACCAACTGGGCCCTCAGCCCGATTGTATAACTCAAATTGACCCTCGGTCTGATTCCTCGTCAAATCAAATGGACTCCAAGTCCGAGAGTTTCCAAATCAAATGGGTCTCGTGCCCGATTTCATATTTCTAAATCCAAAATCCAAATTATTAAACCCTCATTGAAAACCTAGCACATATAAGCATCGTATAAAACCAAAATTCTTGAAATACGTGCAAATACGTAAATCCTAGGCTACCACAAACAAATGCACTCATGGCATCACAAAACATATATTAAAACACTTATAAAACATTTATGCATGCATCAATAACGAAAGAAGGGTCCACTTACAGACCGTTCGAAGTAGCGCCTTAATACTCGTGCCAAAACGTCCTCCCGGGCCAATCGTCACCTCCGGGATTCCTGAACATGTCCAAATCATAATACAAGGTTACTAATAGCCTCATTAACCTCTCATTGAAGTCCCATAATTTTCCCGATTTTCTAACTATTTTTAAAGTCGAACTTAAAACTTCGGACAACCCAAACTATATCGAAATGATGTCCGATTGACACGAAACTAGACCCAAAAAGTTCGTTACATCGAATAGATGAAATTACATGTTGGAAACTTCCCCAAAGGAAGGATCACGCGCCCTCACACTCCCAAGGATTGCACTGCGCGTGGGCCTCACGCACGGTGCACTGTTCATCGTAAGCCTTTAGCAGACCGGTCTGAACCGGTCCACTGTAAAACCGGTCCAGTTGGACCGACGTGGCCGGTGCAAGCCCATATCTTCCCTATTTTTCTTCTGTTTCAGTCCATTTCAATTCCTATCTCTATGTCTATTTAATTCCTATCAATCTATGTCCTAAAACCTTTGAAAATCTAGTAAAGCCGCTACCTTTGAATTTAAGAGTGCACGACAAACATTCCTCCTCCCTGTCCGTGTGCGTCCGGCCACCTCCAACCATGAAATCGATCTCAACCAACCCATGTGATATCGGGTTGCACGGGTTAAGGGGGTTTCGGGTTTGTTCAATGAATGAAAAAGCAAGGGAATGATATGCATGAATGTGGGATGATAGGCAATGGATGGGTGACACTTGTCACTCATCTATTGGGCCTGTTTGAAATATCTGGGCCCCACAACAAGACAAAAGTCCACTTGCCTCTAAAAATGTGCTATCGTGAATAGTATGTTCGAACGTTCGTGAACCGTAAATTCTCTGTCGAACGTCCGAATTCGACGTGCCACCTGTCTATGGATACATATCATCCCGATCTACGTAATGGTACTCGGCTCTCAGCCATTGGACCTCCCGGGTCAAAAGTCAACTTTTTGCTCCTTTTCAACTAAATTACCAAATTTCCTTTGGGCTTCCAATCGTCATAACTTCTTCCACGAATGTCGGAATCGGGCGTGCCACCTGTCTATGAACTCGTGATGTCCCGAAATATGTCACAGTCATTAGCCAAAGTCCATTTGATAGCTTGAACGAAAAGTCAACGATTCGCCCATTCTAGGGGCAAAATTGTCATTTCGCCTGAACGTCTGCTAATTCTCGTCTAATCCCCAATTAGTCTCGCTAATTCGTCATTAATCCTTATTTAATCCCCTTAATTCCAGACGGGTCGTCACAGGGTTTGTATGGTACGTTTGACCGTTCATGAGGTTGTTCTAGTGGACTTCCCCCTATGTGTTGGTATATGTCGACGGATACCGAGGTTGGCACTTGGTGATTGGCGACTTCGAGGGTGGTAACTGGGGAGTTCGAGGTGAGTGATCGGTGATTGTGATTCTGATCATTGGTTACCCGTAGAAGAGTGGTGCTCGGGATTGAACCTTGGAAAGGTTAGGATGCAATCATTAGAAGGAGTGATGATTGACATCCTTTGAGTGTGCGTAAATGGTGTGAACCGACAGGCGAGTTGGTCGGTGAGTTGGTTTGGTTACGGACACGTGGTTGTGATCCGCAAGAGTTGGGGATTCCGTAAGTGTAACAGAGCTGACGTTTGGACTGTTGGTCTAGTGGTGGTATTCGTGTTGCAGATTGAGTACCATGGTTGGAAAAGGTGGATATACTTCCAACCTGGTTGGAATCTCGGAATCAGGAAGTGTAGTTTGGACGATGAGATGTGTGTTGATTCTGAGTTGGTGTTAGATGTCAAGTACGAGAGATGGATACTTTGGAGTCGACTTGAGGATTCATTGATGAAACTTCAGGAATTATGACCCCCCTTAGTCGTGAACATGAATGGATGTATTCAGGAGTAGGAAGAGTACTTGGTGACGCCGGGAGTGGCTTGTGTGGCGAGTGCCATAGGATTGTGCTAAGTTGGATTAAGGCATAATGACTTGTGATGTCATAGTTGAGGACCGTTGTGTGTTCCGTTGAAGGATGACTGAAGAAAGCTGAGAATGAGTGACTATCACTGGTTGATATGAGGTTATTGAAGAGAACCCACAATATAGACGTGCCTTTTGATGTGTTGAGTACTTTATCGATATGATCTGAGGTGGTGTTCTAATCATTTGTGGGAATTGAAGGCGAAGTAGTGAGCCAGTAGGTGGGATCCACTTAGGAGTGAGTGGATCAGGATTGGATCGTTTCTGGCTCAGGTTTCAGTTGTGGTGGAGCAGGTGGATTGTATATGAGACATATGTTGGATATATAGACCCTCTTGGAGTTATGTAGGATGTGTGTGGTCCGTTTCGCATACATGGATTTTGGTTTTGGATCCAGTGCTGGGTCTGCCCTGTGTACGTAATTAAGATATGTTTGAGACTCATATTGGTCGGGAGACCAGGAGACCGAGAGAATCATAAGGGACTTGAGTTGGACTTTCCTGGAAGACGTGTAGTTCAGCCTAGTGGTAGGACTGGATTGACGGACTACACAAGTAAAACGTGACTGGCTGGTTGGCAGGTGTTAATCGGTATAGGTATAAGGAAGTTTGTGTACCCTGAGGATTTTTACTGGAGGGTGACGGGTACACTGTTGTGTTGTTGGTTGGACTTTGGATGTCGTAGTGCGTGGCTTATGCCGCTGTGGTTGATTAGTGGACGTACCGTAAGATGACGTTGGAAGTACGTGAGGATATACTCCACGAGCTGTGTTTGAGGTATTCTAAAATATCATTGTTTTATTCAAAGTTCGTAGGGTTATCTTTGCGTGTGTTGGTGGCATGCACCGTGGTTCGGGTTGGTGGTAATTGGTGCATGTGTTTGAAGTGTGTACATACTGGTTTTGCAGTGGTCGGCACTATGCCGATGTAATTGGACGTGCAGCGTGATGTTCTCGTAGAAGTATTGGTGATCGGCTTAGTGCCATGGGATGTTGTGGATAGATGGATAGAACTTGATAGGGTCCAGTTTTAGAGAGGTAGTATGGAATGGGGATGGTGTTTCCACGGACGAGTTGATTGATTAAGCTAGTGGTGTGAGTGAGTACGTTGTGACCCCAGTTGGGTCGACACGGATCGCTGTTGGAAGTAGTATGGATCGGGGTACGGATATTGAAGAATAGAAGTACTAAGGTCGGTAGATGCCGCTTTACAAATTGATTACTCTGCTGACAGCAGAATCGTACAATGTACTGGATGTTGGTATGAGGTACGCTCGACTCGAAAAGGAGGCGGAAGTGTTGGAAATTGGTAGCAGTGGTGTTGTAGCGTACCTAGGGTTAGTTGAGCTGGGAGTGTAAGTTGGCTAGACGTTAAAGGTACCTCGGGTACGAGATGGAATTGTGCTAACCTCAATGCAAATGGGCTGAGTGTCGCTGATCACCAGGAAACTAAAAGTTGGTTGAGTTGATTTATTTGACGAAGATGTAGTCACAGTTGGGAACTGTAAGGATAAGTTGAATTGGCAGGTGCTGGACACCGGGTTGGAGACCCAGGTGTGAGATCAATTAGATTTTCTAAATAGTTACGGAAGTACGAGATGTGGAATTTCGGGGAAGAAATTATTTAAGGGAGGTAGATTGTAACGACCCGTCCTGGGAATGGGGATAAGATTAGTTGTTAATGACGGATTAGTGAAGTTAATTGGTTATTAGTTGGATGCTTTCGGATGGACTGTACGAAATGACGATTTTGCCCCTGAAAATTGGGTAAAATGATGACTTGTCGATCAGGTGGTCAAAAGGACTTTGACCAATGATCGTGACGTAGTTCGGGACGTCACAAGTTCATAGACAGGTGGCACGTCAGATTCCGACGTCCGAGGACAAAGTTGTGATGTTCGGATGTTTGAGGTTAATTTGGTACTTTTGATGAAATAGGGACAATGGTTGACTTTTTGGAAGAAAAGTCACTTTCACGCATTTCGAGGACTGTTAGGAAGGTCTCGATGCCCTGAGTACAACGACAGGCGGCACATGCCGATTGAAGTTTGGACAACGAAGTTACGGGTCAAGGAGATTGAGGGGGAAATGGTAATTTGTATATAGGGGTATGATGGTCATTTGATGCATTGGGAATTGTGCCCAATGACAAAAGGACATTTGGCTGTGTTGGAGAAGGTGACCATCAGATGTTGGACAAGTGTCCCATTCCAGATGATTGTGGAACACTTGATGACCGCCTTCCAAATTCTATATGGGTGGTTAAAAGGTTTTACAAGATTTTGAGAGGAAAAACAGAGACAGAGAGTACATCGATCAAAATGAAAAGAACAGAGGCCTTGAACATTCAAGCAGGCCCGTGGGTGATTCGTGAGTGTAAGTGTCTTGTGTTTGAGTGAGATCAAAGACTTGTTGTCATGTTTGTGGGTGAGACTGGGTGAAGGATTGAGTGAAAAATCTGAGAGAAGGTGAGCAAAATATTTAGAAACAGAGAGGAACCGTGAAAGGCCAGGGACCTCAAGCAATCAAACCAATTGAAAACCGGTATGTGGTGGTGTTTAGAGGATTGGGGATTGTTTCTTGGACCTTGAGAACAACGGTGGATGTCACGGCGGAGGGGTGGAAGCAGGTAAGGACGTCGGGTTCTCTGTTTTCCAAAATTGTTCAAATGGAAAATCGATGGTTTTGGGGAACTCTCGAGGCATTCTAATGATCCTTACTGTTGTAGAAAGACACTGTTGAGCCAAGGATTCGAAGCCGTGCCCTGAGAAGGCTAGTGGTGGCCGGAATCACATCAGTCAAACCACCGTGGATGCACGGTTTTTCCTTCGAATTGAGAGGTAAATTTCAGGTCTCCATTCTAGATTTTGGTTTCATAGATTAACTGGGCTAGGAAGGACAAAACAATTGGGATAAAATGGGCTAAAAAATAGTCTGAAATTTGGAAGAACCGTGTGCGCCGGTCCAGTTCAACCAGCTGGACCGAACCGGTTCAGACCGGGTTTAACAGAGGTTGAAGATGAACAGTATATGACGCGTGAGGCCCACGCGCAGCCACTTTTGGCGGCGCATGTGGGCGCGTGGTACTTCTTTTGAGGAAGGTTCCAACATGACTTTTAAAGTATTTATTGTAACGAACATTTTGGGACTAGTTTCGAGTCGATCGGACATCGTCTCGATAAGTTTCGGGCTATCCGAAGGTTTTAGGGCTAGGTTAAAAATAGTTAAAAATTCAGAAAAATTACGGGGATTTACTAGTAGCTAAATGAAGTAGTTAGTAACCTTCTTATGGGATTTGGACAGGTTCGGGAAAGCCGGTGATAGCAGATTAGCCGGGAACGGCATAAGTGTGCGCGTATCGAGGCAACGACGCTATGGTCTGTGAGTGGACTTTGCTTTCAAACCTATGATGCATGCATATATGTTTGTATATTTTTTCTATACGTGATTCTATGATTTGATTTATGATCTTGATGGTTTACGGTTTTGCACATTTTTTGAGATATTTACGGAATTGCGTGTTTTACAGGATTTCGATTGATGTTGTGATTTGACTATGGTTTCGATGATTTAATTTCGGGATTTTAAATACGATTTGATTTCAAGGTTTTAAAATGGATTTCGGAAAGTGATTTCGGGCTTGAAGCTTAGTTCAGAAAAGTGGTTTTAAAGAACGGAATTTCAGGTTTATGAATTGGATTTCCGGATGACGATTCGGGTTTCGGTTTTGAAACTTGAAAGTGGATTTCCGGGTTCAGATTCGGAATGGTTGTTCTGTATGCTAGCTTACCGAACGATGGTTTTGAATTCGAATTTGGAAATGGATATGGATATGAGTTCTGGGTTTGGATTCAGGATCCTGATGAGATTGCGGATTCGGATTTGGAAATGGAAAATGGTTTTCAACAGTTTTTGATTGGATTTGCTGGATCTGGTTATTGGGTATAAAGACCCGGATATGATTATGACGGGGGCGGGCCCGGATTGGGTTTAAAGACTTAGATTGAGTTTAAAGACTTGAGAGTTTAAAGACTCGGATATTGATATTTCCCTCATAGGCCTATTTAGTTTAAAGACTCGGGAGTTTAAAGACTCGGATTATATTGAGGCCTGGATTGAGTTTAAAGACTTGGGAGTTTAAAGACTCGGATAGATCTAGCAAGTTCGATGGATGGAAATGTGGTTTCAAATGTGTTTTGGATTTCAATGAGATTTGATGATGATGGTTTTCAATACTAGTTTTTCGATGTTTTGGGCTATGTCCGGATGATACCGTTTCGATGGTTTTGTGCTAAGGTCCGGGATTTGAGAAAAGGAAATGAATCTGGTTTTCTTAATGGCTTGAATGACTTGAGTATAAAATGGTTTTATGAAATGGTTTCATGACATGAATTGTATATGCATGCATTGGTTTTTAAATGAAGGGTATAAATGTAATTGTGTTTTTTGATAACTGGTTTTGAACTTATACTTTATTTTTGTCCACTCACAGTCTTTTCATGTTTTCGATACCCTCCAGGTTGTTGCGGTGCGGGCTATTGGTCGAGAGAGACGTAGACATCACACACGCGATTCATATGGGGGTTGGACGTCGGTTTAGCTTCATGTCATGCGTAAGTTAGACGGGAGCAGGACTTAGCCCTTAATTTCGGGGGATTAGGGGGGGTCCTGTCAATATATATATATAACCCATCCTCGGCATCTCATGTGACCTATTCTATTTCTCACAATCAAATTTCACTTATCCGTTTATACCGTTTATGCACATCCGAGCCACAAGTAATTGCTGGTTACCCCACCAGGGATAATCAGTAATGGTTACCAACCTCGTATTTCGTACATCTAATCTACCTGATCCAACTCTGACCTACATACTTGGTCCGAATCCCCTGACATCGGTCGGTAGGCTAACCAGATTGCAACATCTGTCGCGATCTAAAGCTAAATCTCTACATACTACCATATCTGACAAACCGACCCTTACGTCTAATGATGTCACTTACGTCATCCATTTATACCATTTCATCTAATCGCCAGTTAGGCATTTCAACCTTTAACGCTACCACTCCAGGGCACACACTTGTGCCTCAAGTCCCGCATCACTAGGGAACTTGTCACCAAACCAAGTACTCCCTGTGCCTTACACTGAGCCACTCGGGATCCTCTCAGTCCGTCTTAGTGTCCACCAAACTCGCATGTTCACCACTTTGGGCACATCTACCATACCGGTCAAAATCTAGGCCATCAGTGGCCTCATATCGCTTACACACACTTAGTGCCATTCGGAACCATCCAATCACTATAGGATTCCCATTCAACACCTCTCTGACATCTCCCACTCATCTTTGTCACCTCCAATGATGTAGTGTGGTAAAGTGTGCCAACACCCAAAGTCCAACCTCTCATTCTACGATCGACCGAGTTGAATCTAGAATCACTGCTCGTACTGTACGTCGCTCGCGCACCTCCGCACTGGTCGCCACGACTGGAGAATCCTTATCATCTCAGTCATCACGACAACCTAAGCCCATTCAACTCGGTAAGGCTTATCCACGTCTATCGATAGCGGCATCTGTCGCAACCACATGGAGACCAATCCCAGAAACACTCCGCTATCGGGACCTTATACTCATGAAGTTAACTCACCGCAGATACCAATCCCTCAACACACAAAATCCACCGATCGGTACACCTTGGGAACCAGTCCTCAAGTACCCCACTCCTAGCCGATCCAAAGCTCTCGACTCTGAAAAGTCGTCATACTGTGCCTACTGGTCCACTGGATCCAATCCACCAGTAACACTACGGCTCTACACCGTTGGATTCTTACGAACACTGATCCTACTCGAGATCCAATCTCACTAACACGCGACATCCCATGCCAAGTTAACCCTAAACCATTGCACCACGTGACAACATAACCTACCTAGGGTTCGATTCCACTGAATCCTCATACTCTCACCCTAACTATCTGGTTGATGACGGGCTGTTACCACTACAGAGACATCACATCCAGCACCTGCGTATAGAGTGACGCGCGTGAGCAGAAGATGCTCTTATACCAAACTGACAACAAGGTACCCCCATGCTAACCCTTCTCTGATACCAAGCTGACAGGAACCGTCACGAATCCCCTGGATTATCGTGGGACGTGCTTGCTCCTGTCTGACACTGCGTATCAGACTAGGGATGAACTTGTCACGCGCTCGGGGTCCATCAGAGTACACCAGGATCGGTCGTGGCATGTGATGTCTCGATCCCTACTACAGCTTGCATCCGCTCTCAACCTGAAGGGCATTAAAACCATTGAAAGCTGTGAGTGGACTAAACAAATAATTTAAGTTATAAAACACATTTCACGAAAAGACATTTATGCCCTTCACTAAAAGGATGCATGCATTCGAAAATCATTTCTCAAATCATTTCTCGTTAATTTAAATCATTAGGGCCTTAGCCCAAAACCGTCAACCAAAGTATATGGGAACTCAGCCCAAAACCAATCATGTGGGACTCAGTCCAAAACCAAATTCGTAGGTACACCGCCCAAATCAAGTCACGTAGGTCTCAACCCAAATCCAGTCTCTGTAAAACCTCATACATATATATATAACCCATCCTCGGTATCTCATATGCTCAATCAAGAACCCGTCACAATATATCTACAGTATGCATACTATTCGGGTCTCATCTCCGAGTCCACTCCTAGGATCAACGATGTCTGGGAGGGCCTGTCACCGGACCTTGTCCGAGACTATCTCATATCTCCCACTCCTGGGATGTGCTCGCTTTTGGAGTCACTCATCCCAGGAAGTGGATCATGACACTCCAGGATCATCGACGTCTGGAGGAGACTATTCATACTAAAGGGTATATACATATAAGTGAAAACATACTTTTCTTTCAATTCATAATTCAACTGGGTCTCATACTCGATTCATTTCAACAGGAATCCTCAAATCCGATTCAAATCCAATCTCACATGCCTCAGCCTAAATCCACATTTCAATAGGGTCTCAAACCCGAATTCTCATTTCATAAACCACAACTGGGACTCAAGCCCGATTTCACCATCCACTGGACCTCCAGCCCGATATCACAATCAACTGGGACTCATGCCTGATATCACAATTCAACTGGGCCTCGAGCTCGATATAACAATCAACTAGGACTCAAGCTCGATATCGTAAATCAACTGGGTCTCAAGCCCGACACTATCAATCAACTGGGCTTCAAGCCCGATACCATAAGTCAATTGGCCCTGAAGCCCGATTGTATAAGCCAAATTTGCCTCTAGCCCGATATCTCATGAAATCAAATGGACTCCAAGTCTGACAGTTTCCAAATCCAAATGGGTCTCATGCCTGGTTCCTCATTTCCAAATCCAATCTATTCCATCAAACCATCATTGAAAACACAGCACGTATAGGCAAGACATAAAATCCTAAATCTCGAAATGCGTGCAAATACATAAATACTAATTACCACAATCATGTGCACTCAAGACATCTCAAATTATGTATTTAAAACATATAAAACATTTATGCATGCATCAAAATGTAGAAAGCAAGGTCCACTCACAGACCGTCCAAGCTATGCCTCGATACGCGCGTTATAAGCCACTCTGGGCTAATCGCCGTCACTAGGACTCCCAAACCTGTCCATATCACACTAGAGGGTTACTAACCACCTCATTAACCTATCATTAAAGCCCCGTAATTTTTCTGAATTTTTAAACATTTTTAAACTCGATCCTAAACCTTCGGACATCCTGAACTATATCGAAACTATGTCTGATCGACTCGAAACTTGTCCCAAAATGTTTGTTACATCGAAATGATGAAATTACATGTTGAATATTTCCTCAAATTCTTCCCCACATGCCGCCCAAAGGCCCTGCGTGTAAGCTTCACGCACTGGCTACAAGGTCATCCCTTTCCTCGCGACAGACTAGTTTGGTCGTTTCACTGGTTCGGCTAGTCCAACCGGACCAGCGTGACTGGTTCACTTCCATAACTTCTTATTTTTTTTCATCCTTTTTATTCCTTCTTTCCACCAATATTCTCTAATCTATCCTAGGAATTGTTTTTATGGAATCAAAATGATGAAAACTAACCTAAAACTCATTGGTTCAATAATCCATTTTCAGCCCAAAATTCAATTCCATGTTCTGGGCACATCTAGGGACCAAAAGTTCATCCAAATGGTCCCATTTAGTTTCTAGGAACCTTAAAAACATGTTTGGAGGTTTGGTTCGAGCTTACCTGGCCGGAAATTGAATTCGGTGGCTAGCCACCGAAAATCCTCACGGCTGCTGTCCGGGCTGCTCAGCCGTCCTCAGCCACCGTTCTCGATCCCATACGACTCGTACAACTGCCACATCCATCATCCCATCAATAGACAACATCCTCAATGTCCAAAACAAAGATTTGAAATTTGAAATGTAACCGGGGGTTTAGGTTTACTTTTAATGTGAATTCCACCGCAGGCTACGGCAGACCAGCAGCCTCCCTCAGACTCTCCTAGTCCCTCACTCATCCTTAGCCCCTCCCCCCCCCCCCCCCCCTCTTGGCCTCACACAGAATCAAATGGGGAAAGGGTTTGTGTTTGGCGGTAATGGGTTGGATGGTCGATCGAATGAAAAAGAAAGGGAGTGGGTGCATGTATGTAAGGAATGGGCAATGGATAAGTGACACTTGTCACTCATCCATTGGGCCTGTTTAAAATATATGGGCCCCACTCAGGATAAAAGTCCATTCGTCTCGTAAAACACGGAAAAGTTCATCGAAACTTCCGTGACCCGTAACTACCCCATCGAACTTCTGACCTCGACATGCCGCCTATCTACGGACTCGTGTCGACACGATCTATGTAATGGTCCTCGGTCCTTAGGCATCGGACCTCTAGGGTCAAAAGTTAACTTTTCGCCCTCGTTCAGGGGTAAAATCGTAATTTTTCCCTGAACGTCCAATAATCCTCGACTAATTGGGGATTAGTTGTAACGACCCGTCCCTGTTTTTAGGGGTTAATTAAGAAGTAATTACGGATTAGTGGGGTCAATCAGAGATTAGCCGAGGATTAACGAACGTTCAGGGTCAAATTACGATTTTGCCCCTAAACAAGGGCGAAAAGTTGACTTTTGACTCGAGAGGTCCAAGGGTCGAGGGCTAAGGACTATTACATAAATCAGGACGATACGAGTCTGTAGACAGGCGGCATGTCAAAATCGGACATTCGATAGGAAAGTTACGGTTCACGGAAGTTTAAGGTAACTATTGCACGTTTTACGAAACAGGGGACTTTTGTCATTCAGTGGGGCGCATATATTTTAGAAAGGCCCAATGGATAAGTGACAAGTGTTACCCATCCATTGCCCCATCTAAAATAGACACATGCATATCCATCCCTACCTTTCCTGTTCGATCTTTCCCACCAAACCCAAACAACCCGATCTCGCACAAACACCACCCCATATCACCCCCTACCGTGATGACTGAGGGATTGAGAATGAGAGGGAGGCTGAGAATGAGACAATGATGATGAGTGGGTGGCAGGACCGTCGTGGATGGCGGAGGGAAGGCAGACTTGTACACGTAAGGTTTTGTTTTCAAATTCGTATTTTGGATTCAGACGTTTAGGTTGTTATCTGTTCCTTGGGGAGTGTTTATTGGCGTAGTAGGGACGTCTAGGTAATGGTTTGGATGGTGAATGGTGATCGAACGTTGAAGGGGAATGATCGGAAAAATGGAACCATGAAGGGAGTTTTGGACGGATAGGTTTTAGGTGATATTTTCTTAGTTTTCTTCACACAATTAGGTTGCTAGGGTTGAGATAGGAAGATTAGAATTGGATTGGAAGAAAACGGATGAAAATTGAGGGAGGTAGGAGCCTGAACCGGGTTGGAGAAACGGACCGGACTGGATGGTCGGCTGGAGCTTACTAGTGACATTGTTCCCAGCGTGTGGCTCCTACGCGCAGCGACTTCAGGCGGCGTATGTGGACGCATGGCCCACTTTTTGGGGATGGTTCCAACATGTGAAATCATCTATTTGATGTAACGAACATTTTGGGACTGGTTTCGTGTCGATCAGACGTCCGGAGGTTTAGGATCGGGTTTACAAATAGTTAAAAATTACAGAAAATTACGGGACTTTAATGAGGGGTTATTTAAGTAGTTAGTAACCTTCTATTATGATTTGGACAAGTTTGGGAGTACCGGTGACAGTTATTGGACCGGGAAAGGCGTTTGGCACGCGCATCAAGGGGGCAGCTCGGACGGTCTGTGAGTGGACCTTGTTTTCTAATTTGATGCATGTATAAATGTTTTATAAGAGTTTATGAACATGTTTTGTGATGCCATGCGTGTATTGGTGTGTGTTTACGTATTTTCATGTATTTCGAGGTTTGTTGTTTTATACGGTGCTTTTGAATGAAATGGATTTTGATTTGAAAAGGTAAACTCGGGCATGAGACCCATTTAGTTTTTTCTCGGGCATATGGCCCTATCTATGACCTATGAGTCTATGTCATGGTCGCGGCGAGTAATATGTGCACGGCGACGGACAATACGACGCTCGCCTCTGGATTAGGATGTGTTCCTTCCAGAGAGGTCACGATGCACGTTCTGTTGTCGAGCAGCCACTGGAGGCTCAAATTCGGAATGCTGACGGTGCAGGATATCGATCGGTGTTGGGTGCATCATGATCTAGAGGTGGTCGCGTCGGTTGATTTGTTCACTGTGGCTGATGGTTGCACGCATCACTACGATTGGAATCGTGGCTAACCTTGAGATATCGGCTCGATGCCTAGTTGAGTCATGAGTTCGGGCACGAGGCCCAGTTGGTTTATGGTTGTGATTTCGGGTTGGGGACGCTAAATGGATTTCTAGGTTCATGACGGTTTATGAGGACCGGGCATGAATCCTTTGAAAGGTTTTAAGAATGTTTTCGAAGTTGGATTTCATATACCATCCTTATTTATGGATTGTGACCTCCAGGGAGGGTCGTTGGCCTAGGTGGACTCCGGAGTAGTCACGAAGCACTAATTGATTGGAGTCACCCCCATTGGATACCTTACTCTTAGGAAAACTTATGGATTATAATAGCCAATCATCAACCTGATAGTTAGGGTAAGAGTAGGAGGATTCAGTGGAATTGAATCCTAGTTAGATTACGTTTGGCATGAGGTGCGGTGGTTTACAGTTCGTTTTAGCATAGGATGCCGGGTGTTTCGAGGAAGTAGATCCCGAATATGATCGATATTCGTGTGAATGCAACGGCTTAGAGCCGCGTAGTTAATTGAGCTAGGACCCAGTGAACTAGTAGACACCGTATAACGACCTGAGAATCGGAACCGTCGAGTAGTCGTGACGGACATGGATTGGAGCAACGTGGAAATAGTAGTGGTTGGACGTTAGGGTCGTCCACGATAGAATTTTGAAACGAAGATTATACTGCTGGGGGCAGTTAGGCGCATGATGACCCTAGTTGAGACTATAGGGAATAGGAACGTGTGATTTTACTTAGCGTGAGATGCCATGTTTTAGTGTGTCGAGTCCTGGAGGGATGTCAACTGGCAGGAGATGCCCAGAGTAGTTGTTGTGTGACACTGTACAACCACAGTGCTAGGCATGGAGTATGGCCAAGTCCTTGTGGAGGCCAGCAGCTAGGAACCGTACAGTTATGAGAGGACGAGATCCTCAGATCGTGGTTACTGGTTGTTTGGACACCAGTATCGAAGTTGAGCGCTAGTGATCACTCGAGATGGACGTACTGCAGGGAGCAGCCTGGTTCGCAATAACCCTAGTTGGTGAGTAATCGGACTAGTGACTAGGAGAGTTGTACTTGTCAATCGGATCCTGAGGTGGATCGATAGGTGAATGTTGTGTGTTGAGCGGTTGGTGTCTGCGGTGAGTTGACCGCTTAGGTTCGGAGTCTCGGCGGTGTTGTACGCAGTTGTGTCAGTACGAGCTCGTGGTAAGTACCACCATCGAGGGTGGCCTTGTTGATGGTTGTTGAGAATCGGGGGACGTTCGGGGAAACTTCATCTTCTAGTATAGATTGTCGGGATAGTCAATACCGAGAGTCATAGGAATATAAGGGAGACAGAGCCCCTCCGACCCGACCGGAGATAAGTGGCGATTACTCGGTCTGAGCAAGGCTTAGGATTGGTTTGATGTGCACTCCGCGGGGTAGTGATGCGATGACGATAACAAGGAGGGACGACAAGCCACAAGCTGAGGGTATCTCAGTCGTGATGTGCTCATGGTTGGTTTCTACCACTACACAACAAGGAGGATTCATCGGCTAGTGTAGATTCTTGGGAATCGTGATGGAGATGGTTTTGGTTGACTGCAGTTGACCATACCTCCTAAATTTTGTGTACGCTTGTTTGAGGAGAAATCTGATGGTGAGAAATAGAATAGGTCATTACAGTAGTTATCGACAGTTGTCGTTGGTCGGAAAAGATGGAAGTATTTAGTTCGGAAGGAATGCACTAAGCATTACAGTAATCATTAGAGAATACTCTTAGTCAGAGAAAGAGGACTTCGCTTTTTTCACTAGCTAAGTAATTGGAAAAGTTTGGAATACTTCCAACATGGTTGCAACTACTCTCGATTCTGAAGTCGATGAAGGAGACTTCTCGTTTTCTGCTCTTTAGCAGATAGTGCTGAGTGCCGGAGGATGACATAGGATGAACTTTGATGTCATCATCTTGGATTCTCCTTGATTCTTCCCTAGGTGGGATGATGAGAAGTGATTTGAAAGATAAAAGGTTCAAAGAGGGTGTAAGAACCGAACACCTAGGTCGTGGGGTCAAATTTGAGTGATTTGAAGGCCATAAAGTATTTGGCATCACTGGATGTGACAAGTGAGTGTCCGAGGTAAGTATGGATTGAGGTGAGTGAGTTCGAGTCGTGTGGCAACTATTAGGATGATCAAGATGATTCTAGGTGATTGTGGCGACCATGAGGCGAGTAGACCGAGGTCTAGTCGTCACTGAAGTGAATTGCCTTGCTGATTATGCTAAAGGTAGGAGCAGAGGAGAATTGTGTTGCGAGACAAAATGATTATCCAACCTCTGTCTTGGATATATGAATAGTGTGTACAATCTGTCTTGGTCACGAAGACGGAGTAAGTTGGTAGGGTTCAGTGGTTGTTGAGAGCGGGGACTCAAGTAGAGGATGACTAAGGGTACCCTTCAGTGCAGAGTGTTTTCTCTGCTGAGACAAGTATTCGATTTAGGTTCCTATATACACCCCGGATGGGTGAGTTATCGATTGTGTGTCGACAGGTTGAGTAGTACGACAATTGAGACTCGAGGTGAGTCCAGATATCAACGGAGATCGCTAAGTGACGTGAGATGCGATACGAGTACTCGAGAGCGAATCATGATCGAGTGGCGCAGCGAAAACGCAGTGGAGCCGAGCATTACCAGCTAGTCACGATCGTGATCGTGGACTTAGAGGAAGTTAGAGGGGAAATGGTACTCCTCTGAATGATGGATTATGGTTGTGAACTGTTTGAGTGACAGGCGAGATGTTAACATTCTGTCTCGAGTGAGACTTACGAGCCGAAGTGTGGCTGTGTCGGGCGTGTACCTTTACACGAGAGTGCCCGTGTGCGGGGAAATGATTGGATTCCACAGTTTGGTTGTGGAATTAGTTCAGTTTGAATTTCGAGGACGAAATTAATTAAGGAGGGGAGGTTGTAACGACCCTTCCCTGATTTTAGGGGTTAATTAAGAAGTAATTACAGATTAGTAGGGCTGATTGGGGATTAGCCGAGGATTAACGGACGTTCAGGGCAAAATTACGATTTTATCCCAGAACGAGGGCAAAAAGTTGACTTTTGACCTAGGAGGTCTGATGGCCGAGGGCCGAGGACCATTACGTAGATCGGGACGATACAAGTCCATAGACATGTGGCACGTTGAAATCGGACATTCGACGGGAATGTTACGGTTCACGGAAGTTTAAGGTAACTATTGCACGTTTTACGAAACGAGGGACTTTTTTCATTCAGTGGGGTCCAGCTATTTTAGACAGGCCCAACGGATGAGTGACAAGTGTCACCCATACATTGCCCATCTAAAACAGACACATGCATATCCATCCCTCCCTTTCTTATTTGATCTTTCCCACCAAACCCAAACAACTCGATCTCGCACAAACCCCACCTCATATCACCTCCTACCGTGATGACTGAGGGGCTGAGAGTGAGAGGGAGGCTGAGAATGAGACGATGATGATGAGTGGGGGGCAGGACCGCCGTCGACGGCGGAGGGAAGCCAGACCCATGCAGGTAAGGTTTTGTTTTCGAATTCGAATTTTGGATTCATACGTTTTGGTTGTTATCTATTGCTTGGGGAGTGTTTATTGGGGTAGTAGGGACGTCTAGGTAATGTTTTGTACAGTGAATGACGGTCGAACGTCGAGGGGGAATGATTGGAAAAATGGAACCGTGAAGGGAGTTTTGGACGGATAGGTTTTAGGTGATTTTTTTCTTAGTTTTCTTCACGCAAATAGGTTGCTAGGGTTGAGATAGGATGATTGGAATTGGATTGGAAGAAAATGAACGAAAATTGAGGGAGGTAGGAGCCTGAACCGGGTTGCAGAAACGGACCGGACCGGCGGGTTGGTTGGAGCTTAGGGGTGACACTGTTCCCCGCTAGTGGCTTCCACGCGCAGGGACTTCAAGCAGTGCGTGTGGGTGCGTGGCCCACTTTTTGGGGATGCTTCCAACATGTGAAATCATCTATTTGATGTAACAAACATTTTGGGACTGGTTTCGTGTCGACCGGACATCGTTTCGATATAGTCCGGGTTGTCCAAAGGTTTAGGATCGGGTTTAAAAATTGTTAAAAATTACGAGACTTTAATGAGGGGTTATTTAAGTAGTTAGTAACCCTCTATTACTATTTGGACAGGTTTGGGAGTCCCGGTGTTGGTGATTGGCCCGAGAAAGGCGTTTGGCATGCGTATCGAGGCAGTAGCTCGGACGGTCTGTGAGTGGACCTTATTTTCTAATTTGATGCATGCATAAATGTTTTATAAGAATTTATGAACATGTTTTGTGATGACATGAGTGCATTGGTGTGTGTTTACGTATTTGCACGTATTTCGAGGTTTGTTATTTTATACGGTGTTTATACGTGTTTGTGGTTTCGGTTTTAATGAAATGGATTTGGATTTGAAAAGGTAAACTCGGGCATGATACCCATTTAGTTTTTCTCGAGCATATGGCCCTATTAATGACCTACGGGTCTGAGTCGTGGTGGTGGCGAGTGCTATGTGCACGGCGACGGACGATACAATGCTTGCCTCCAGACTGGGTTGGGTTCCTTTCGGAGAGGTCACGATGCACGTTCCGTTATTGAGCAGCCACTGCAGGCTCGACTTCGGAGTGCTAACGGTGCAGGATATCGATCGGTGATGGGTGCACCATGATCTAGAGGTGGTCACATCGGTTGGTTTGTTCATGGCTACATACCAGGATTAAGTGCGATCCTGGACTGATGGTTGCACGCATCACTACGATTGGAATCGTGATTGACCCTGAGATATCGGGCTCGATGACCAGTTGAGTCATGAGTTCAGGCACGAGGCCGAGTGAGTTTACGGTTGTGATTTCGGGTCGGGGACCCTAAATGGATTTCTGGGTTCATGACGGTTTATGGGGACCGGGCATGAATCCTTTGAAAGGTTTTAAAAATGTTTTCGAAATGGAATTTCATATACCATACTTATTTATGGATTTTCTCCTCCGAAGAGGGTCGTTGGCTTGGGTGGACTCCGGAGTAGTCACGAAACACTAACTGAGTGGAGTTGCCCCCGTTGGGTACCTTACTATCAGGAAAGCTTATGGATTATAACCCCCATGGAGGGTCATTGATCTGCGGACATTGACCTGGGTGGACACTGGGGAGACATGGGATTTGAGACCTCGGGTAGCACATGCGTAGCTTTGGAAACCGTGACAGGATTGGTTATATGTTATATTTATATACTATATGATATACTGGTTTTGGGCAGAGTCCCACATGGATTTGGGCAGTGGCCCGTATGATTGGTTTCATTTACGAATTTTGGGCCAAGGCCCTAATGGTTTGGTAAATGGTTTTCGAATGCATGCACGCTTTTTATTGAATGGTATAAATATCTTCTTTTCGTGAAAATGTTTTTATAAATTCTTTGTTTTGTCCACTCACAACTTTTTATGTTTTGATTGCCCTTCAGATTGATAGCGGATGCGGGCTGTAGCAGAGACTAAGACATCACACTCCTCCTCCGGATCCTAGCGCTCTCTGAAGCCGTGAGTGGGCTAAAGTCGGAATTTTCCCTTGTCTGACACTTCGTGTCAGACGGGATCAGGCTCGTCCCGCGTTAATCCCCGGGGGATTGGGACGAGTCATGACATTAGTCACGTTAATCCATCATTAAGTCTTAATTAATCCTTAAAATCAGGGACGGGTCGTTACAGCAGTAACCAGGGAACTTCTCTATTTCTAGTCATTTCAACATACCCCAACTTATTGAAAGCAGCGAATGTTTCAAATGCCCAAGTCTGAAACAAGGCAGAATTGCAAGTTACAATAAAGATGGCTACTTATATACTTGTTCATAAACTAAGTGTGAACATATCTCAATAACTTCTATGGAATATCTAAAAAGCATAAGCAAGGCCACGCAGCTTATATGTTCACACGTTAATTTTAGCCTTGTTTTTTGTTCTCCCCGTATTTCCTTTATTGCTTGCTTCATCCTCTGCATTCTTTTCTTCATCAATCTCCTCCTTAACAATATTCTTTTTCTTTGTTTAATAATCAACTACCGCCCTTGTAAAAGAGTCACTTGTATTTTTTTTTCAAAATAAGCTTTTCCCCAAGGATATTTGTTCCATTCCTCACCGTTTTCGACAAGCTGTAGATGATAGAGGTCGATCAAAGTAGATGTTTCTCTTCCAAGCAAGACCATTTGAACAAAATATACCATGGCTAATTTCAATTTATTGCCCAAATGCTCACAAGCTTTGAATCCGTTAAGGCAATTAAAATATTCTTAATATTCTTGAAATACTTCTTCTTCATTCAACTTTGTCCATCAAAAGTATTAGGTTCTGATGGCTTTTCATCCTTAAGACACGTTATGAGGCTGAAATCCCTTGATGTGAATTACTTCACACACCCCTAAGTAAAAAAGCCATTCCTTCATTTTGTTTCAGTCCACAGCTTGTTAACTTGCGCACCAATAGTCTATGCACTATGGCACGGTTTCACTGTAGGTCATATATTTGGAAAAAGATGTCCAAATCAAGTGGCCTCATATTGCAACAATGCATCTGAGTCAAGTTCACCTTTGATTAGTTTAAGGAATCTCTCTATTTGACAAGGTATTATACCTTTGTTGTGAATATTTGTTCCCCTAAGGAATTAGTAGGTGGTAATTCATATGAGGACACTATCTGGCCTTGAGGACATAAAAAGTATACTTTTATGATAATTCCAAAATTAAACATCCAATTCTAACAGCAATGATTATTAGGACACTATCTGATTATGAGGCTACTACCTAACTTGGTTAGCTTACTAACTTTAAACCTTAAGACATTTCCAAGTTTTACACCCCAAGACTTAGTCTGTGCGTTAGGTATTAACTACTTAGACTATACACCTCTAGTCATATAAATAATGAAAGAGAATACGAGGTATGCTTATGGGTGGACCTTCTCTCCAAACCTCGTCTACTGATCTTGTATTTTAGCTTGGCGAGGACTAGTACCTTGTGTTAGTTCACTCCAAATTAGGTTAGCGCATATTTTTATAATTCGGTCTATCTGACTTAATGATGTTGACATTTGGGAAGAAAGTATTCGATTGTAACCTAAATCAAGAAGTTAGTACTATTGAGACATACTATTTTTGGAATTTAAAGTGCACCTAGTTGAGTGTTTCTCATTCCGAAAGTGTGGTGAGGATTCAAGGCTCCAACCTTTCCTTTGTGCCCATGGTTGAGTTAGTCATGGTGACGCACTCAATCACCTTCTAATTCTGAGTACAAGCAAGAATGTTTCTGCCTCGTCGTTCTGTCAGTTGACATCACTCCAACCTAGATATAGCGTATATTAGATTGAACATAAGCCACATGTTTGATCAATGACCTTCTTATTGGTGCATAGGAACCTACCTTAGTTGGAACTTAATAAGAAGTTTAAGAACAAAACAATACTTTACCGAGTCAAAATCTTAAACATTCTAAACGAGAATCTTAAGTCACCCCTGTTTGAGGAAAACCTTTCAGGCAGTCGCATATTTATTTACCTTCTTCCCACCTCACACCCACATGGGGGTTGACAATTGGATTGGTACCTTGTCTAGATGATTTACACCCACTAAGTTAGGAGTATCTTTCGATATGTATAGCTTGTTGTTATGATTGTTGTTATGATTAGTTTTTGAAGCTGATTAGCCATGCATTTGGTGTGAAAGTTTTTGAACACATGAAAATGAACGTTGAGATTTGTTTTACAAACTAGTAGTTTAGGTGATTCAACCATTATGACCAATGTAAGTTATCAGTTGGAATTTTGTGAGAGATTACTAATTTTATGATAGGAGGTGAGTTTTTGACAAGGTTGTTAAGTTGAATCTTCTAAAGTAAGATTTAGAATCACTGACCAAGATAGTTTCTTGGTTAGTAAAGTCCTTAATATGAGAAATTGAAACCACTACCTTTGATTTACTTTGTTAACTAACTGATGAGGAACTCTTATCTAGTGAGTAAGTGGTTAAGTTTTACAGCCCAAATAAATTGGTTGCTATTTTTTAGAATTAGTCTAGGTGTTCGAACATTGAGAGTGTTAAATTTGTATTCTGAAGCTAAGTTGTGATTTTGTTTTTTCCTTTTAACTTCTTTTAGGGTTGGTTAAGTTTAAACGAAGATGACTCCTTTTAAGTTTGTTTTATGTCACTTGAGTAGTGAAGTGACATTCCTGCACAGTTGAAAAGCTCCTTTAATTATTTTGATTTGTAAGGACCGAAGTTAGGTTGTGTTGTGCTAGATATAGAACTCATGAACACGTTTTGGGTTGATTGATAAACTAGATCGAAAGTAAGAAAATTTTAAGGTTACAAGTTAGAAGGTTAGTATCGGGAATGGAACTGAACGGGATAAGTTGGCACCTTCCCTAGTAGAAGTACTATTCGGCTACGAATCTAGAACATATTTTTTACACTAGTTTTGGACTTAAAGGTTGAGAGCAACCTTGTGGAAGATTTGACACTTCCTTGGTGTGAGAACTATCTACTCGTGATGGTTATTTGAAAAATCCAAGGAACTGAAGAGAGAGTTGTACGTCAATGACCGTAGCTAACCTAATGAATTACCCGTTTTTACTTCCACGCTGGAGTATAGTTAAGAAAAAGATAGCATAGTAGTGTGTTGAGTCACCATTCGAACCTTGAAGCATGGGAAAAATTAATATTTTTAGTACCTGGTGTACATCACAGACCGTTATTAAAAAGAAACAGCTCGAAGATTGTTAATAATTGTTTGAACTAGTAAGAACCTTATGTGACTGGTAATATTGATTAGTGCAATCACAAGGAATTTGTAAGCTTCTAGGAAAATCAGTTAGCACCTCGTATGAGCGAGTATCCGAGATCAATAACTTTGATTTTAGTAATCGTCACCTTCATGCACGTGCTTTGGTTAGTTAAACAAGGAATAGTGAGGCTTTGACCCGTGTTAATTTACAAAGCAGTTGGGAATAGAGGTCTTGTTAGACGTTTAATCGACATCATTTGTTAGTGAGGAGGAATTTACTTTTGAAGGCCAAGTAATTTGTCATTGACCAAGGAATGTATACCCAACGTTTAGAAAACTATTCATGAAGGGTTCTTATTCGATGCATTCCTTACAATAAGTTTGAAGAATTTCAATTGATGAGTTGGATTAGTAGTTAAAGATTTAAATTTGATCACCCACTAGCCAGTTTAGTAACGTACATGTGTGAGAGAACTTGAGAAGATTTGGAGGGTTTTACCTTTGACTTATGTTGAGCACACTTCGGGGACAAAATTTCACTAAGGGGGTAGCTCGATACATCTCGTACCAGAAACTAGATATCAAAAACTTGGAATTACCAATTTACCCTTATGAGTCTCTTTAGGCAATACCTAGTCTAGGACCTTTTTTTTTTTACCACCTAAAGCCTCAAATCAAACTGAAGGCCATTTTGGGAGGCCCAAACCCATTATAACTTGTCCAAAATCATACCCATTTGATAACTCCCTCACTCTATCTTCATCACACATCATCTTCTTCATTTTCTCCACCTTCACGACTATGAATCAATACCACGAGTTCACAGCACCATGTATTACATGCTTCATGCATCATAGGTGCTCCTATTTTCACAAGCTAAGGTGAGAGAACCACTTTCTCCTCATCTTTTGCTGCATTTCCTCCCTTCATCACCATCAAGGACCGTGAAGCTCACGGCGTCAAACCAAGCCACGCCACACTATCGGCCACTTGAAACCTTGAAATAGAATCCTAAGATGCACTGTTCTCCTTTGTCTACTCCCCGCAAGCCCGATAGGCTAGACTATAAGCCACAGACGGCCTTTGTGGCATAAACCGGGAACCATATCCGTTAAGGATATGAGAATGACATGGTTGTTGTGAGTTTGAATGAGGTAAAATGGAAACCCAAAGTTTGTGTCAATAGTTTCCTTAGGTCGTATAGATTAAGACTAGCCCTTTGCATGTGCGTTTGGACGAGGTTGGGACTATAATCGGAGTTATTGGCCACTGAGAGATATCAAACCAAACTTGAAGGTTTTTCAGAAAGTCTCAAGCTTCAAAGGGGATATTTCTGGACTCTAGGAGTTATCAAAGTCTATAGGTGAAATTTTAGTCAAAATCGGCATGTTTCTCATAATTCGGCCGTCGTGATTAGTGATAGTGGCGATGATCTAGTAGTTAGCTTTGGTGAGACTCTAGCAACTGCACCAGCTATTAGGTTTGGTTGACTAAGTTCTGGCGGAATATACAAACGGTGTTAGCATATTCTGTTAAGTACTAAAGGTACCATAACTAACCTAACATCGTTAAGTCTAACAGAATATTTTAATTCCGCCAGAATATTCTATCGGACTTGACGAAATATATTGTCTAGCTTATTAAATGATCCACATAAACTATTTTGGCATATAGGACATGCAAGGGGGCGCGTGAATGCGTTTGGCCGACGACTATGTCCTCCAGCTGATGCGTGGGGCAGTCTATCAGCCTACAATGACAAGGGAGGCTAATTTTATGGCCTTCTGGACCATTTAAAATACATTTGGGGCTCGTTTAAAGTCATTTAAGCACCGTTTTTGCCAACCCTGGTGAGTTTTTACTTAGAATCTGATTTATAGCTTCTTTATAACTTTTTAAAATGGATTCTTTAGGTTTATATCGGCTTGGAGCTTGTGTTGGCCTGGTTTGTCACATGATTTTAACTCCCAGACCAGTTAGTGAGCAGACCTGCTTTCTCTATTTTTATGCTCTTTAATTTTCTTAACGTTTATACTTATTTGATTATGATGCACGCTAAATTGTGACTTACTTGATGATTTCCCCGAGCATGATTGATTGAGTTAATCATTGCATTAGCATGTCTAGTTAGTGTTGATTATGGTTAGTATGTGAATGCCCCAAGAAAAATATTTAAGAAAGTAGTTGGACAACCACTTAGGAGTCGCCGATATTTCATATTTCTGTCTGTTCGGAAGCAGACCAGTTTCCACGTGATCATTTACCCAACGCTGCTCGTAATACTAGTTAAATAGTACCATCTTGTCTCCGAGCTCTAAGGGACATGTGGTGACAAGTACAATGCACCCAGCCTTCACGTGGACGAGGTAAACGTACTATTATAGATACCCAGTCTGGCATAAGTGTATGCCTCGAATGACTCAAGAACTTAAATAGTGGTTTATGCATGTTTTATTTGTACTTCACGTTGTTTAATGTGGTTTATAAATATTTTATAATTATTTCTTGTATAACGTGTAAGTTAAAGATTTTGATAACAACTTTTCAATAAAACTGAGGGGGTTAAAATCTGTCTTATAATTTGTGGTTTTACACTGAAATAATTGTTAGGTCCATTCACCCTTCTGTTTTTGTACCCCTGAGTTCCCGGTGTTACTTCACATACTTTGAAGAGCTTATCGTAGTTGCTCTGACATTTACACCGATTGTTTGGGGTGGCGCAATGAAAATCGGGATAGCTCAAGTAGTTAATTGAACTATATGATCGTCATTAGAGTACTATGCTCTATACTTCCATTTTCGCATAAAAATGCTAATTGATTTTTACTAATTATGTTTCACACACTTCCTAAAACACCACTTTTTAACTATTTAGTTTTCGTCATCTGGACGTCACTGTCTAGATCTCAGCCAGTAAGCCTCGATCTTCACATCTTAGTGGGCTTTCTGGTTCAGGCTGTATCATAGTTAGTAAACAACTCAATGAGAATGATTACCCATTGCTCTAAATACTCACGTCTCTGATTGCCTACTTCTCTCATTCCCCACTATTCTTATTTCTAGCAAATAAATGTGTACTAATGGTAGTCTAAAAGCTTAGTTAAAAGACAATATATAGCTTGGAGACCACCCACAATGATGGTCCATGTTTGAGGCTTTATTTATGTATTTATTTATTTAAGGATGTAGCTTCAAATGGAATCTTTGGGTTTCATAGGATATAGCTCACAATGGGGTTACATTTTTTTTTATGTGAAAACGTTTTTGAGTTTTAAATTATTTCCCTCGATATTTTTAACTTTTATTTATTTATCAACTTTATGCTTTTTTTTCTAACCATTTTGACATAAATATAAGTTCAAATTTTAACAAGGTAAGATTTCATCTCACACTGATCATTAGATGAAAAAAATTCGGCCATAAAATTTATTACGTTACCATGAGTGTACATGATATAGATTAATCGTCAGATTCTTAAAACGTTTGTCATTAGTTGTTGGATTTTAAACAAAATAAATAAATAATTCAATAATACATGCTCATGTAGGTGTGCATTTCCCCCGAAATTTTTGTCCGTGGGCGCTACAATTGAACAATGTGTAGCACCTTTTTTCATACAAAAATAAATTATAGAAGTAAATGTTACATATTGAATATCAATCTCGGCTTCAAGGCCAAGCCTGAAATTTCAGGGGCCTAAAGCGAGTCTTCAAGTGGGCCCTTAAAATTCTTCAACCATCAAAGTGTTTGTGGATTCGAGAGCAAAGGTTTTAGTGATGGTTCTGACACTACATCAATGTGTGCGTTGTAAACACTTGTAATGGTATAAAGAATTAGTTGCTTTAATTATGTTCATCAAATGTAATTAACGATGCTCTGTGTTTCCACTATCACGGTGAATCGATTAAATTAGTAGTTACTACTTACCTTTCATATGATTTTTTTTTTTAAAATGCAAAGTATAAAAGAAATATTTTTTGGGGCATTTTGAAAGTCGAGGTTTGAGGCCACCGTCTTGCATGGCTGCCCTCAACGGTCGGTATAGTGAGTACAAATACCACTAGATTAATACGAAGTGACAAACACATATAGCTTCTTTATTCGAAAACTCTCACTTTTGCTGTAACAAACTAAAAAGCATCCACGGGCTCTAAATGCTGGTCTGTCTAGGTTTTGTCTCCGACTGCTTTTTGGAATCCTTCACATCTAGCCTTCTTACTAGAGGCTCCAATAGTGTTGTTAGAGAAATCTTAGAAGTCTACTTTTACATCTTATACAATTCTAGTGTTGTAAACTTGATTGTTTTGTCCAATAAAGCTTTTGTAAATTTCACTTTTCCAAATTTTCAGATTCCTTTTGCATTCTTTCACCTACTTCTCCTATTTTTCCGTTGTTGTTGTGTATTCTAACTCAAAAATTTACTATAATATTTTAATTACAATTCCAAAAAAGACACTTTTATCGTATTTCAGGAATTAATTAATAGTGCGGTCATTTATTTACAAGCCCATTCTTAATACCCGTTGTAAAGCACTTTTTTTTGGACCCCGATACGGAGGGAGTAGGAGTTCTCCTAATATTAGTTACTTCATTCAAAAAACTTGAACTCAAGACCTTATTTAAAAGAAATAAGATTCTTTCTAATTGAACTACCATGGGTTGTGAAACACTTTTCCAGAAAAGGGTATATAGAATGATATCCATTTCTTGATAAAAAAAAAGAAAAAAAAAAAGAAGAAGAATGATATCAATTTTGGGCCAAGAGGCATAAAGGTTTTGCATTGCTTGGCCCATATCGTATAAGCCGAGGACTTGGACTTGGACCTGAAGCTCACAAAACGCAAAAGCGCATGTTAGCTTTTTCTTGCGGAACCGGTTCTCTTTAAATTCTAATTACTCTCGCGAACATAATTCCGACATTTTGTACGTCTTCCCAGGGATCAATACTTAACCGCGCACACTGCGACTCCATCGTCTTCATCTTCATCTTCATCTTCTTCTCTCTCGTTGTACGGTATCACAATTCGCACCCTCAGTTCGCATTTATTTACCGTTTGTTGTTTCCAATTCGTAATCTATTCAATTCTAGATCCATCCAATTCTGGCTGCCTATAGAAGGGGGGGATTTTTTTTTTTTTTTTGAAGCTTTCGCTTGCCCATGTCAATTTCTTTTGAAAAACGGCCCAAAATTGTATGGCCTTTTGGAATTAAATTTAAATATTTGTATTGGGTTCAATTTTGAGTAAAGGCTAAATTTTTATATTCAGAATTTTGATATCGGTATAATTTTATTTTCCTTCATGTTGTGATCGTAATTTTTTAATTAATTTAGTCAACAATGAAATTTTCTCTCAGAGTAGAATGACGAGAACGAAGAATAATTTATAGAGGTTGGGAATGTTCGGACCTTTTAATAATTACTAAATTTGATGTGGGGATAGTTGCTTGCTAGGGTCAGGGTGATTATACTTGCACGAATGATAATTTCGACATTGAATTTGTTTTTTTGTAAGTATTTAAGCTGTCTTTCTCATTTAATTTCTTTTTTATAGGGACCTTTCGGGGTTGGACACAGGGTGTGCAAGCCTATACACTGAAGATGGTATGATCTCAGTTTAGTTTATAACAGTAGTCCAAAGAACGAAAAGACAAAATGTTTTATTTTTTACTGTTTACTTACTCATCACTGATGGCAATGTTATGGTCTTTGTAGAGTCCTTATCCCTGCTTTGTGTGAGTAAAACTGATATCAGTTAGTTGCTTCAGTAGTCTGAGAATCAATATAGCTTACTCTATAATTTGGATTGTGTGTGATTGGAGAAGTTAACAGTTATTGTGTGTGATTGGAGAAGTTAACAGTTATTGTGTGTGATTGGAGAAGTTAATAGTTATTGTGTGTGATTGGAGGAAGTTACTAGTTATGGATTCTACTTTTTTAATATTGATGATTTCCATACTTTATTTCCAAATAAAATGTGTATTAACTTCTATAAGAAGCCAAAATGAGTGTTATTATCATAAAGGTTTATAATTCAAGTGTGTGAAAATAAGATGTTAACTGCTAGTTTTTGGGCTGTTTTTTGTTATTTTAAGTTATTGTTTTCTTTCTATTTCTTCATTCGAGTTTCATGAAAGTGCTATAATTGGTTATCCTTCATTAACCGTGAATTTGATGAAAGTCGGTGTCCTGTTGCAGTATTTTGATGGATACGGGTATCATGGGACATCATTCGAGCAGACATATCGATGTTATCCTGCATCATTTATTGAAAAGGTTGGAGTGCTTTGTTCGTTTTCTTATTAAACAATGCGCTTTCTTTGATGAAAGTTCAGTACTGAGAATTATTGATTATTGTGCTTAACTTCAAGGCATCCTTTCCGCTTTTATTTCTTCTGTCCCTCCTTTAAGCATTGAGCTCTTTTATCACTTTTTTTGTTCTCAATAGTTCCTTAATCTGATATAAGTTTATAAATTATCCTTTTTGCAGCCGCAACTTGAAAGTGGTGATAAAAGTAAGTCTCCAATTTCTTGTCAGTTTCGTTTGTCAGGTCTTCCTGTTATATTTTCTATTTATGATTTGTTTTATTTTCTGTTTCTCAGTTATAATGCCTCCCTCAGCCCTTGACCGCCTCGGTTAGTTGTTTCTTTTTATTCATTTGTCATTGCAAATTCTACTGCTAATTTATTTCGTACTATCTACCTACGCTGATTTGGAATTCATATATTGACCATACTGCAGCATCTTTACACATTGATTACCCAATGTTGTTTGAGCTTCGAAATGATTCTGCTGAGCGGATCTCACATTGTGGGGTTCTGGAGTTCATTGCAGAAGAAGGCATGATCTACATGCCTTATTGGGTAAGGATTCAGTGTGTTGAAATATAGGCCTAACAAAACTTGGCAAGTAACTGTACTGTAGTTTTTGTAGCCATAAATTTCTTCTGATCTTAAATTGGGGCTGTTTCTTATTCACTTGTTTTCACTTAGATGATGGAGAATATGCTCTTGCAAGAAGGTGACATGGTGCGAGTGAAAAATGTGACTCTTCCAAAGGGAACATATGTTAAATTGCAACCTCATACCAAGGACTTTTTAGATATCTCAAATCCAAAAGCTATGTAAGTCAATGATTCTGAAGTTATTACTTATTGGAATTCACTATGTCTTCTTATTTCTTTCCTTGTATCAAACTTAGTTATGCCATTTCCGACATGTCTCCGCACTTCCACGGTTGTTGCAACTGTGTCAGTCCAGTTATTTTGGGAAATCCTAGACATGTATGGGATTTAAAATGTTTTGGCTTTACTTTTTCATCCTTATTTCAGATTGTGATGTTTGTCAATGTGTTCTTTGATTTTTGTGCATAAAAGAGGAAACCTTTTAATGTAAAGGTGGGGAAATCTGTATTATAGCCCGAGAAATCAAAATCAGTGTTATAGTATATGGGGAGATTACAAATGACTGGATGTGATTCACTTAAAAGGATTTATAAATAACTTCTTGATAGGTGTTAATTGGAAATCCTTTGTTTAGTGGTTTCTTATGCTCAAGTAGTTTCTTATAAATCCCTCCATGTACTTGTTTGAACTTCATATTGTTGTATATAGCTCAAAGTCCAAGGTACTTGGAAGTTCCTCATCCAAACGTAGTGTTAACGATCAGAAGTAAAAAAGTTGAATATTTTTTTTGTCATGCAGCTTGGAGACAACACTTAGGAATTTTTCCTGCTTAACTACCGGGGACAGTATTATGGTTGCATATAACAACAAGAAGTATTATATAGATATTATAGAAGCAAAGCCTTCTCATGCAATAAGTATTATTGAGACAGACTGTGAGGTGGACTTTGCACCTCCGCTTGACTATAAGGAACATGAAAAGCCTGTTGCATCTGTTCCACTAAACAAAGCAACTGCTCAAGGTATAAAATTCTTTTTTCCTAGCCACAACTATCACTATCATATGATATTAGTTTCCTTCCGTTATTGGTTTGTGGTTGAATGCATTTCCTTCTTGTTTTTGTTATGTTATTTAACTTTTCCAAAATATTTATTTCATGTCCTTGCTTTTCTAAGATTGAGTCGGCTAATGTTTGCCACTTGTATGTGAGCTCCATGCTAAAAATATTGTTGCAATGAAGTTAAACGTAAGCATTATACATTTCATTGTCATCTTTCTAAAGGCTACACAGGTATTGATTGAAATAATTTGTAACTGCAATTCATTGGGGAAGAATACTGACACAGTAATTCCATTTAAATGATGATGAATCTCGGCTTGTTAACTGCCTGAGTTTTTCCAACTTCACTTGCCACCGCTACCCTCCCTATTTATCTGTGAATGTTTGTGAATCTCTGCATTGTTTGTTACTACTGAAAACATATTGGTGATTAGAGCTTTCCAGCTACAATCTCTTAACAGATGCTCATAAAATCCAATATTCTTGTGTTCATCAACTTGGTACAATGCATTCATTAAAAAGAAAAACTGGGTGCCATATAATTCCTGTACATTCTGAGATTTCTTTAAATGCCTACAATTCCCCTCCTTGTAGGGTGAAATTAAAAATCTGAAATGGTGGCATATAATGGTGATTGAAGGCTTTCTTTAAGTTTTGGAGTACTCCATGTATTTCTACAATATCAGAGTTGTCCATCGCCCAAGTTAATCTAAGAATAAAATGGGTTTCTGTTAATATTGCAGTAGAAGAGGATCCCGCTGAGGCTGAGCCTAAATTCAACCCTTTTACTGGAACTGGGAGACGCTTGGATGGGAAGCCTCTGAAGTATGAGCCAGCAGCAGCATTTTCTTCAGGGTCCAAAGACAAGACGCCTGTGGTTACCAATGGTAATGCACAGCCTTCTATAGGATCTAGTTCACAAGCTACGAGTCGCCAGGCTCAGGGAAAGCTTGTTTTTGGAGCAAATGCAAGCCGTACTCCAAAGGGTACACAAAAGGTACCCTTGGCGCTCCTAGTTCATGATTTCCATTGATATATTTTGGAATTATGCTACTAACCGTTACCCATTCCAACGCTGACTAAAAATAATGTGCACCCTTTAATTTTATCTTTTATAATTAACTTTACAGGAAGTTGCAAAAGAGACTAAAAAGGAGCAGCAGCCTGAAAAAAACGAAGAGCCAAAGTTCAAAGCTTTCTCGGGGAAGAAGTACTCACTTAGGGGGTGATTAGGGATTTGAAAGCAGTCAGTTCTGGTACTTCTAAATTATGTTCCACATCATCTGACCATGATTGTCTGATTGAGTGAATATACAAAAATTATGTACTGATCTCACAAATCAGATGTATTCTTGGATAAGGCCCTAGATTTGTGAAAACCGTGGATAGAATTAGAAATACAACTCGAGTTTGTGCAACAGCTTCGTTTTGATCTTTAATTTAAGGAAAAGCTACAAAAATGTACTCAAACTATAAGGCCTATTTTAAAAAGGTACACAAACGGTAAAAAGTGACATTTGCATATTCAAACTATACTGTTGATTTTAAAATAGAGTTTTTGTCACAAATTTCGTTCAAATGTCTGTTAAATCTACGTGGTAAATAGTGATTGTCATACAGCATCTGATGTGGCAAAATACCAATGGGCATTTTGGGATAATTCAAATTTGCTGCTTGAGCTCTAACCCTAGAACGAAAGCCCGCAAAATTCTCCAAGCCCTATTTCCCAAATTCGAAATTCCAATTTGTTAGGCTTACCTAGAAATTGTGAATTGGGCGCCATTGATATTTTGAGGTCGCGGTTGAGAATGAAGGCCAAAAAAACTCAAAGGAAGAAGAAGTTTTGAGGTTGTGGCTGAAGTTAGCTTTTGATTTGTGAGGTTACGAAATCCAGAGAGCTTGAAATGAAGGAGTAGCATGTTAGGTCAGAGGAAGAAGACAACCCAGAGTAGGGAACGAAAGTCATAGGGCTTATTGATTGTGCTTTGTTGCTGTAATATATAATGATTGCTGTAATTGATTGTGCTTTGTTGTTGAAATCTAATTGTGGATGGTGGATCATATGTGTTTTATGACTTTATGTGGTTTGTAGTTGTATATTACTCTGTTGTAGAAAATTAAGGCTGAATTGGTATGTATGAAAGTAGACTAAAGCCTAGGGTTGGTGGTGACTTTAGATTATTGCAAAATTGTAGGTAAATCGGGTTACTTCATCTTAAAGATATTCCATGGTGGGAAGTCGGCTGCTGCTGATAGATATGTAGATGGCCCAAGTAGACTACATTGATTCTTGTGAGAAAGATATGATGTGCATGTTTGAAATTAACAGAATGGTAAAGGCTTTGGGTTACCTAGATAAAATTATTTTATACCAATACGAGATTAAGGAAGGAGTAAGTGGTAAATTGTTGAATGACTATAATGTGTTGAAAATGTGTGAGGTGGTTCCGAGTGTGGAAGAGATTGAAATGTTTTTGGCGCATATCAATGTGGATGACCCTAGGAAGTTTTTAAAAGTAGTTAGAAGAAGGGAAATGGAAAGGTTGAAGGGCATTAGTGAATAAGGTGAGGGGACCAAGAAATCAAGTGTTGTCATTGAGGAGTTAGAGGGTGAAACTGAAGTGGTAGGGACCAGGATGGCAAAAAAAAGAAGTTCATACATGACCAAATAAGGATAAGGCATTAGTGGTTGTAGGTGGGGTTCCAACTTAGAGACGAGAAACAAAAGCTGTTAAATAAGGTGAAGAACCTGTGCAAAAAATAGACAAAGGGAAGGGGAAACCACAAAATGAAGAAGATGGGATTGCCGATGGGATTGAGGTCGAGTTGGAGGACTTTGAACCATCAACATGTTCTGATTTTGCTGACACTGGGGATGAGGCCATTCCTGCAAAGGAGAAGAGGTTGCATATGGAGCTGCTAGAAGCTTGTGTGCAAGAGGCATTACACTTGGATGATTTTTTTCACTTATGTTGGGGAGGTTACACCTGAAGCCCCTGAGTCCTCAGCAGCAGAACCAGGAACCTTAATAGCATTAGAACCTGGACGTACGACAGCTAGATCTACAGCAATTGCAGAAGCTGGAAACACTTCATCAGCTGCACTACCCAATCATGCTACAGCTTCAGCAGTTGCACCACCAGAACGTGAATCTACAGCAGCTGCACCAACAGAACCTGGATCTACATTAGTTGCACCACTAGAACCTAGATCTACATCAACTGCACCACTAGAACCTAGATCTACAGCAGTTAGACCTCCTCCTCGTGTTATAGCTTCAGCTAGTCCAGATGTGTTGGTGGAAGAAATAGAGGATGTACAGCTAGAAGAGGGGGGGATCAAACAGTTCAAGATACCTTATATACAGTTGTGCATGAAGAGGAAGTTTTTGTGAAAAGGAAAACTAGTAGGAGGTTTACAGAGTACAATCCACAAACTGATGGAGTTAGGACAAGCTTGGATACGGGTATGCTATTTAGTGATTAAGTGGTATTAAGGAAAGCATTTAGGGATTACGGTCTATCAACTGGAACAGATGTCAATTACAAGAGGAATGCAAGATACAAACTCAAGTGTGAGTGCAAACCACATAGTTGTAACTGAGAAATATATGGAAAGAATTCAATCGAATCTGAAAATGCCTATATAAAAAATTGTTGATGGTGCCTCTGCTGATTTTTCAATTGGGATCCGCCTTATGAAGGCATAAAGAACAAAGTAGAAGGATATGGAGTTAATAGATGGTACTATGTCAAAGCAATATCGTATGCTCTGAGATTAATGTCATAAGCTGAAGAGAACTAATCCTAGGACAACCATGTCTTTGGCTTATGATTTTGTGGATGGTGATCAACTCTTCGAGAGACTTTACATCTTCTTGGAGGCTTGCAAGAAGGGATTTAAAGAGTGTTGTAGGCATTTTATTGGCATGGAAGGGTGTCATTTGAAGGGGATCTATGGGGACAATTGTTGACAGCAATTGGAATAGATGCGAACAATGAGACCTAGGTTATAGCAATGGCAGTGGTTGAAGCATAAATAAAGGATTCTTGGACATGGTTCTTGGAGTTGTTAAAGGTGCTTCCTTACAGGAAAAAGAAAAGGACTTGAGGCAACCATTGAGTCATATATGCCTATTGCTAAGCACAGGTTCTGTTGTAGGCACTTGTTGGCAAACTACAACCAAACATTCAAGGTTAAAGTGTTGAAGGATGCTCTATGAGATTGGGTAAGAGCTACAATAATGCAGGACTTCCTAAGTGAGATGGAGAAACTCAAATCATTAGATGAAGCAGCTTGGAAATGGTTGGTAGATAAATTAGCACATCTGTGGTCTAGGTCCCACTTAAGAATGTGATTGAAGACAGACATGCTGTAAAACAACTATTGCGAGACATTCAACAACACAATAATGTCAGCTCGGGATAAACCAATCATCACTATGTTTGAGATTATTAGGTTCTTGTTGATGTGAAGGATACAATGGAGAAGGGATAAGATGGCAACTTGTCCCCATCAAATATGTCCAAATGTATTCAACCAAATCCAAAAGCTGAAAATGAATTCAGGCCATTGCAGTGTTAGATGGCTGAATGGACGAAACTACAAGGTTGATGGCTGTAGGGGAGACCAAGTGGTGGTAATTTTGGAGGCCACACTTGTTCATGCAAAAAGTGGGACCTCGCGGGAATTACATGTGTGCATGGGATAGCAGTCATACATTACAAGGGAAGACCATCGGTTGAGTCATATGTTGATCCAATATACTCGAAGGAGACATACATGAAGTGCTACAACAATTTAATTGAAGTTACAAATAGCCCTAAGATGTGGAAATCTATAGGCCAGCCGTGTATAAATCCACCATCAAATAAGTTGCCACTGGGATGGCCTAGAAAAGTTCGAGTAAAGGAGTCACAAGAAACTATAGATAGAAGTAGGAAGAAGAAATTGGGTAAGTAGGGAATTCCTATGTGTTGCAGTGTTTGTTCATAAAAACCCCATAATGTAAGGATTCACCATCGACACTTGCCGCCAAGGTAGAAACTACCACCAAGACCACGAGGCAGAACCAAGAATGATGCAGATACTGCTGCTCCAAATGTAAGTCCCCTTTTCACTAATTTATGCAATGTCACATTTAGTTTTCTATCTAATTAAATTTATTTCCATTTAGATTCAAGGATCAAGCACGTCGACTCGAACGACATCGAAGAAAATCAATCATCCTAACAAAGCTACATCAAAACAGGTATATATATCGACTTCTCTGCTGGTTGTAGTGTTGTTGTAGTGCTAGTTGCAATAGAGTCTAAATTATGTTATCTAGGATCCAAATCAGGGCACAACAACTGCTGGTTGTAGTGAGAGTGAATTGAGAAGAAGTAAAATGAGAAAATAAATTTTATTTGAAGTGGTTGACAATGGTGAAATAGATAGGGAGTAGAGAATAATGGAGTCCTGTAATTGCTTTGTGGTTCACATGTATGTGATCATGCTGGTTGAAAGGTTAAATGCTTAGACCTCAATTTTTTGTGGTAATTTAGCTAGGTTATTAAGTAGGTTTAAATGGTTTAATGCTGTGACAATACGTTTGAATTTTTTCCGTTTATATACTATGACTAAACTGTTATGCTTTGGAATGCAAGCTTATTAAGCAGGTGTTGTAAAAATGTCTTCAATTTTATGTTTTGGAATGCAAGTCCATAAAATAAGAGTTGTGAAAATATGTTTTTTATTTTATGTTTTGGAATGCAAGTTCATAAAACTTGTGCTGTGATAAATATGTCTTTTATTTGATGTTTTGAAATGCAAGTACATAAAACAGGTGCTGTGACAAAATATGTTTTTTTTTTGGTGAGAGAACCCATCCCAATCCCATTGGATTATCGTGGGATATGCCCTGCTCCCATCTGACACCACGTGCCAGATCAGGGATAAACCGTAACCCGCTCGGGGTTATTAGATTGCGTGGTGACTTGTGGAGTCCGCAGTGGCATGTGATATCTCGGTCTCTACTACAACCCACATCCGCGATCAACTTGAAGGTATCAAAAACCATAAAAGCTGTGAGTGGACAAAAATAATCAATTATAAAAAATAATTTACGAAAATGCCATTTACACCCTTCACGTAAAAACATGCATACATCAGAAAACAGTATTTTAAATACTTTCTTAAAAGCAAATCATATTGCTTTTCAAATCAAAACATATTGAAAACATGGCTCAATTAAGCCATTTCCTCATTAGACACTCAGCCCAAAATCAAATCATGTGAGTCTCAGCCCGAAACAATCTCATAAAGCATCTCAATAGGGACTCTGCCTGAAACATAGACTCACATATGGAGTCTCATGAAAACATGAGTAAATAATCCTCTTTATCCAATATCCAACAAATCATCTCACTAGTCACGATATCAGTGCTACGAGTGCGACTCGAGATTACATATCCGAATATACACCAGGCTCGGTACCCGTGGCTCGACGTCTAGGTGCTCTAACTCAGGATCACACATCCCACATGAAGGTTGACGTCTGAGCAATGGCATCTAAAGGCTCGAAACCCCTAGCTCGACATCTGCAAAATGTCCATCTCTAGCACTCCTGCATGCAGTGTCCTCGTGACCTCTCCAAGATCACACATCACACAGGATGGTCGACGTTCGAAGGCTATCATCACATCATAGAGGATGGTCGTGTGGAAAACATTTCACATCATCTCAAAACATCTCAATAGGGTCTACACCCGGAAATAATTTCATCAAATCAATTTCCACAAAACCATCATAAAAAAAATGTTCAAAACATTTCCTAAATCCAGGATTCCTCGAATCCTATTAAATCCAAACTCATAAATCCACAAAAAGGTCACAACCCGAAATCTCAAATCATAAATCATAACTGGGTCACAAGCCCGATATCTTTCACGTTTGACTATACTCTAAGTAAAACCATAACTCAACTGGGACACAAGCTCGAATATTATTTCTAAATCCGAAAAGGATTTCATTATTCGAATCATTGTTCAAAATCCCCTTCGACTGTCATCCAAGTCCAAGTCCATAATCAACTAGGCCTCATGCTTGAAATACCAATTTCACGTATCTCTGTGAAATCCTTTAAAATCGATAGTCAAATCCCCAATTTCACGCCTCTCTGTGAAACCCTTCAAATCACATAAATCACATGAACGTAGAATACTCGGCCTAAGCCCACGTATTATAAAAATGGAAATCTCGAAATACGGGCAATATAAAATTTTCTACGAAATGTTCAATAATCAAACAAAAAACATTATGCAATCAATGCATCTCAAACCATGATCATAAAACACATATAAAACATTTATGCATGTATCATTTAGAAAGTAAAGTCCACTCGTAGACCGTTTATGCTGCCCGCTCAAATTCCGCGCCGTAAGCCACTTCGAGACTAATCCACAATCTCCAGAAAGTCCGAACCTGTCCAAACCATATCCAAAGGTCATTATCAATGTATACAAGTCTATACCATAAACCCTAAAAACTCCTAGAATGGTCAACATGTCCCGAACATACTTCCCGAGGCTAAAAACCTTCGAATGACCTATCATATGATCTCCGATCGACCTGAAACCATCACCATTAGATTCAGATCGTCGAAACCTTTCAAACAAGATCAATTTGACCTCGAAATTCATATCCACACACCCTCTCACGCCAGTCAAAGTCTGGTGCAACGCGGTTAATGCCGGTCAATGTTGACGTCAACTAATAACGTCAGCCTGACAGCTCTGACATCTGACAATATGAAAACCTGCCACGTGGCTCATCTTGATTGGTGCCATGTGTCCTACCACGTGTCTCTAACACCTTTGACACACTTCCACGTGGCACCACCTCACTGGTCTACGTGGGCTGACAATGCTGATGTGGACCTGCTAGGTCACCTGACACCCTCTAACATGTTACGACGTGGCACCACCCTACTGGTCCACGTAGGCTTACAATGTCTGACGTGGTACTAGCACGTCACTACTAACTGGACCAGATAACCTCTAACAGATTGCCACATGGCACCACCTAGTAGGCCACGTGACTTGACAAGATGACGTGGACTGCCACATCATCATCGTTTTCCTTCAGACGGATCGACCCGTTTGATTGTAGCTGGTCGATTTGACCTGCGACCTCGATCTGACCAGAACTAAGCTGTCTAGGCACCGTTCTTCACCATTTTTCTTCCTATGGACTCGCCTACTTCCCAGAAAGGGTGCTACGACCTCGAAAATGAGAAATAACGCCTGAAATTGCCTGGTCGAATCCAAACCTTCACGGCTGTTCTTCGAACCACTACCCAGGGCCATCCAATCATAGTAGTCATCCATTTTGATCCCTACAGGCTCTTATGAGCTCAACCAATACATCCAAATCATTAGAACCAAACCCAAACATCTAAACTCAAAATCCAATCCACCAAGTTCACAGGTTTACCTTTTTCGAGTTTCCTCAGCCGTCCACGGCGGCTCAGCCTCTCACCCCATCCTCCTCAGTCTCTCCAGTTCTCTTACTCACTCTCTGTCTCTGTCTTTCTCAAGTAGTAGTAGAAGAACAAGGAAGGGGAAGGGGGTTTCGGGTTTATGCAAATATGAAAAGGCAATGAGAGTAGATGCATGAAATTGGGGAAATGGGTCAATGGGATGAGTGACACTTGTCACTCATCATAAAATGTACAATCATCTATTGGTCCATACGGATATTTTGGGCCCACTAAAGACAAACCCAAAAGTCAACTCTTCATAAAATGTGCAATCGTGAATAATTCTTGCAATCGTCCTTAAACCGTAACTTTCCCGCACGATGTTGGATTTTGACGTGCTGTCTATCTACGGCCTGATACCATCTCGATCTACGTAATGGACCTCGGTCCACGTGCATTTAACCTCCGTGTCTAAAGTTAACTTTTTCACCCTTTCTAAGGGAAAAATCATAATTTCACCTCAATCATCTGATAATCCTTGATTAATCCCGATTAATCCTTAATTAATCTCATTGATTTGGGACGGGTCGTTACAATCTTCCCCCCTTAAAGAATTTTGTCCTCAAAATTCAAATCGTCTCCCATGTGCACCAGAACTGCGGAAATCCAAGCCTGCCTCCGACTCGAGATACACATTGAACATCTAACTATAACATACTATAGAACCAAATGTCACTTGATGTCAATCACAATCCAACGGTCAATGATGAAACTCAGCTCAATCCTCTATGATCGTATCTGACAAGCACGTGACCAACTGTCACTAAAAACCTCTAATACTAAATCTCATATCTTGCTTGAGACATTGATACTCGTCGTTCTCACTTATCACCTGCACAGGTATCCTCATAATCCAAGCTGACAATATTTCTCTACCCAGCTGACATCCTACTCAGCATTCAGCCTAACGACTAGCACTAGGCATGGTTCGGTAGGTTCGGTATAAAGGTGATACTGGAACCGTACCAAGTAATTTTAACCGATTCGGTACGGTATGGTATTCTAAAATATGAAATTGATACCGTACCGTACCATACCAATTGACTTCGGTACGGTTTCGGTTTTGAGCCAAAATTACTCAACAAAAAATTGAGCCAAAATTTATGCAAAAAAAAAATCTAAATAATTTTTTCATACGAAACTATTTTGTACTAAAAAATTTGTACCAAAGAATCTACATGTGATTAGAGAATTTGTATATGAATTGATAAAATAATCCATAATGCATAACAAATTCATATTTCAAAGTCTAACCAACAAGATGGGAACACCATTAAGAAATGATAAGTTGATACGCATTATATTAGCTTGATGGTATAGGGGTGTCTATCCTCACAAGTGTGCAATGCATTCCAACCAGCAACCACAAGTCCATCATCTTATTTAATTTATGTAGGTAGAGGTTTCATGTTTATGGAATGATGAGAGGATTGTAATAAGTTGTGAGCTAATGGCTTATCCCCACATCTTGATATATGTTTATATATGATAATCAAACAACAAAAATTCATTCATATAATTCATGTGCCAAAGAACATAGAAACATACCAGACATATATACGAGTATATATCAAAAAAACTTAGCACCATTTATCATTTTTAGATTTAATTTAATTATTTAATTAATTAAAAAAAATTAAACCGGTTCGATTTCGGTACGGGACGGTATTCCCCAACATCGAAACCGATCCCGTACCGATTGGAACCGGTACGGTATCGGTACCGTACCGATCATACATTCGGTTTTTTTCCGGTTTGGTATGATATGGGACGGGACGGTTTCGGAATTTCGGGACGATATGCCCACCCTTACTAACGACCCTGTTCAGCAGACAATCTTGCTACACCAAGTTGACATTCTACTTAGCATTCAATCTGTCAATTATACTCTTGCTGAGCAATACATGTAACAACCCGTTCCGAATATCGGGATTAAATATTAATTAATTATGGATTTAGAATGATTAATCGGGGATCAATCGAGAGTATTCAAACGGACGGTGTAAAATGACCGTTTTATCCCTAGAATTGGGCAAAATGTTGACTTTTAACTTGGGGAGTCAAACGTACGATGACTGATGACCGTGATGTAGATCGGGACGTCACGAGTCCGTAGACAGGTGGCACGTCGAAATCGGACGTTAAAGGGAAAGTTATGATCATGGGAGTGGAATTGACTAAAATTACGTTTCGATATTAGATTAAAATATTAATAAAATATTGAGGGACTTATGAGTGACAAGTGGACCCTTGGATGAGTGACAAGTGTCACTCATCCCATGGCCCAAATTCCACAAAAGAGGGATCTTGTCCCATTGGCTGTTTTTATATTATATATATATATATATATATTATTCATTCTGTCATCGGAGCCGTCCCAATCGTCCATCTCTCTCTATCTTCTCATCCTCACCATTCATTTCTCTCATCTGATCATCATCTTCTTCATCATCGAGCAACCTCACCATTATGCAAAATCGTGAACACCATCACCCATAAACCCTCATAAAGCTCACCTAATGCTAATAACCTGTGAATGAAAGTTGGAGTGTGAGGGCAGGCGATGATGATGGTGGCATCGTTGTCGACCGTCGTGTACGGTGGTGATGGCTGGGAACCAAAACCCGTGAGCCTTGTCTTAGTTCAAAAATCGTGAGTTTGGTTTTGGGAGTTGGTTGATCGATTTGGATGACCCTAGGATATTGTTGGAACTCATATGAGTCGGATGGGATCGGTTTTGTGGACCGTCGTGGACGGTGGCCGGTAAACCGTGAAAAGGTAAATTTGTGCTCTAAAATGGCCCTTTCAATTCTAGTGCTTGTTGACCTATTCTAACAACTGGAAATGGTTTCTGAGGGTCAAATGAATCGTTGGGCCTTGGAATCGAAGTGAACGGTGACCGGAGATGGGAGCAGTCGACGATGGAAGTTTGGCTGGTTGTTCATCGATCGGGAAGGTATGTTTTGGACTTGGTTTAAAAGATTTGAGTAGCTAGATCAACTGGAAATGGTTAGACAAAGGTGTAGGATTAAATGGGATTGAAAAAGGATAAAAAATGGCTAAGAACTGGCCTCGCCGGTCCAGCTGAACCGGGAACCAGTAAACCGGTTCAGACCGGGTTCGCTGAAGGTAAACGATGAATAGTGTCCCGATGCGTGGATTTCATGCGCAGGGACTATGGACGGCGCGTGAGGACTCGTGGGCCCTTATTATGAGGAATGGCCAACACAAGTTTTTAATTATTCAATGTAACGAACATTTTGGGACTGGTTTCGAGTCGATCGGACATCGTTTTGATATAGTTCGGGATGTCCGAAGGTTTAGGATCGAGTTTGAATACGTTTAAAAATTCAGAAAAATTATGGGGTTTTAATGAAAGGTTAATGAGGTAGTCAGTAACCTTCTATTGTGGTTTGGACAGGTTTGAAAGTCCCGGTGATAGTGATGTGGCTCGGAAGGGCGTATGGCACGCGTATCGAGGCGGCAGGATAGGACGGTCTCTGAGTAGACAATGTTTTCTAAACTGTGATGCATACATAACTATTTTATATGTTTTACATATGTTATTTCTATAGTGATGATTGAGGCATTGGTGATTTACATGGTTGCACGTATTTCGAGGTAATCCCGTATTTGCACATATTTCTATGTTACAATTTTATACTGTAGCTTTACGTGCTTGTGGTTTCGGTGATTGTTTGATGATATGGTTTTAGTTTTGGAAAGATGAACTTTGGTATGAGACCCATTTGAATTGTGTGATCTGGTCGGGGGCCCAGTTGGTTTACGAAATCGGGCATGAGGCCCAGTTGGGTTTTATAAATGTGATTTCGGGTCTGGGACCCTATGTTTCATAAATGTGATTTCGAGTCGGGGACCCTAAATGGATTTCTGATGTTTTATGGAAATTCTGGGCAGGGCCTTTTGAGATGTTTTGAAATGGCTTTATAAAACTGTTTTCCATATACCATCTTCATACGAGGATCTGTGGATGGTCTCTTCCAGATGTCTAGGACACTAGTGAAGTCACAGTGCATTGCCTGCGAGGGATCATTATACGGAGCGACCAGGCCGTATAGTGACTCAGGAGCACGATTTCTATGATTAGAAATCTGGGACGTTAGACATCTAGGATGTCAGATATATGGACCCGGAGAGACCTCGGGCAGCACGCGTTGCTTTTACCATGAGATATGACGTTTGGGACGTCAAGCGTCTAGAACGTCAAGCGTCTGGAACGCTAGGCATCTGGGATGCCGAGGATGGTTATGTGGTAAATGTGGATTATTGGATTTATGAAATGGTATTTCGGTGGTTGAATTTGGGTTTATGGATTTGGGCAGTGGCCCACTTGGTTCTGGATTTACGGATTTTGGTATTCTATGGTTTTGGGCTAAGTTCCCACACATGTTTGGTTTTATAATTTTTGGGCTAAGGCCTTAATGGTTTATTTAAGTAAATGATTTGATTACTGATTTTTGAATGCATGCATATTTTAGTGAAGGGTATAAATGTCTTTGTATGAAATGTGTTTTATTGAATTATTTATTTTCGTCCACTCACGGCTTTTAGTGATGGTACTGCACTCTACAGTAGAAAGTTGTGAAAATCGGTTAGGCCTAGTTGGGTGTCGTGCTACCCTAGTTTGTGATGGATAGTTTGGTGCAGCTGAGGTCCGGGATGACCCGGTGGAAGACACTGGTTGGGTTGAGTTGAGACTAGTTAAATATTGGTTAGAGGTTGGTTGGACAGGTTACCAGGGTGTGATACTTTTTGATGGAATCCCGGAGTGGGGATACAGAGTAGTGAGTACTGGGGGTTGATTCCGGTTGGATGCGAAGTCTCGATAGCGATGTCTGGTGGTTGGGTCTGCACGAGTCTGTGGCAGGCACTACTATAGAGAGTGGTTGTAGTTGTGGTTGTTAAGAATTGTGGGACGTTCAGGGAACATTTCATTTTCTTGTATGGGTTATTAGGGTGACTGTACCCAGAGTTTTTGGGTACGAGGGAGGTAGAGTTCCTTCAACTTGAGCATAGGGTCGTTGCTCGGTATGAGCAAAGATCTAGGGTTGTCTGATTCATACACTGTGTGTAGGTGGTTACGATGATGATAGGAGATGACGATGCGCCACGAGTTGGGATGTGACTCCGTAGTGATAGGCATACGTTCGGTATCTGAGATTCGGCAATGGATGAGTTGGACTGGATGGGATCCAGCAGTGGATGAGATGTGTTGGGACTCTAACCCAACCGTGAGTGTGATAACTGATGTGCTTGGAATGATAAAGTGGTAAATGAATGAAATGGTATGAACAAATAGGCGAGTTGGGGTACCAAGTTAGCTTGGTACAGACACGTGGTTGATGCACAAGTGTGTTGGTTCCAACATGGTTGGAACTTCATAATCGAGAGAGGTTGTGATTAAGGCGATGAGAGGAGTGCTTGATTTAGCATTGGTGATGGGTATACCGAAGTAATTGAGGGTGACTTCTTATTTTCTACCCATGGCAGATGATGGTTGTTGTCAACAGTACGTTGATCATGTATTGGTTGGTGGACCCGTGATTTATTTTGGGTCATCAGGAGGAGTTGGATATTTCGAAGTTAGGAGAATGAGGTTTCTCTTTTTTTGCTTGGTGGCAGACGATGTTGGTATTACATGGTGTGGTGGGTTCAATGGACTTGTGATTGCACTCACGAGGGATTAGTTTTGATGTCATTATCTTGGATCATCCTTGATTTTTCCTAGGTGGAATGACAAGGATCGATGTGAGCTAATTGGGGAAAACCCACAGTCTCGACGTGTCTCGTCATTAACTGATCTGTTTAGATGTGCAAATGGTTGAAGAAGCGATGTGATAGTATGCGGATTCAATGAGGGTGTAAGACTCTATGACCTGAAATATGGTCGTTAGCTGAGAGTAAGCATGTGTGGATCCTGGGTGGATCAAGATCGTGATGTTGAAGATATAGGGCATTGTGATGATAGAGGATCGTGATGTTAATGATCAGGTGACGTTGTGATGGATCAGGAGGGCGTGGATCATGATGTCGTGCCCGTGATGGCAGACTTCGCCTTGCTGATTATGCTAAGCTAGGAGCAGAGGAGAATCGTTTTGTGAAACAGTTGAAGAATCTTTTGAATAGATAGTGAGATGACAAGATAGGAGTTGGATATGGGAATGTTGGGTCGACTTCTTTTCAAAGTTAATCCGGTGTGAGACGATAGTAGAGTGAATTGAGGTATGTACGATTTGTCTTGGATATTTGGCTCTGGGGATGATGGGATTGACTTCCTTTCGAGGTTAATTCCATGTGTTATATTAGTAGAACAAGTGGGCATCCGACGGGGTCAAATTGGTTAGTCTTGGATATGTGAATGATGGGATTGGCTTCTTTTCGGAGTTAATAGAATATGGTATATTAATAGAATATGATATAGTAATCGAATGAGCAGCTAACCGATAGGTTCGGAGTTGGTGCATGTCGGTAGACGTGGGTGAGATTGGATGTCCATTTGGCACGAAAGGGTACGCCTTGGTGGGCGTGAGTCAGTTTGGTAAGTGTTGGATTCATGATTGGGAGTAGCCATTGTGATGCTGGTCCGGTGACCATAGGATTCGTGATGGATGATGAGTTGGAGTATTTGGTCTGTCTAGTACTGGACTTGACAGATGGACTCCAGAATTGAAGCGTGTTTAGCTACGAGCTATGTAGTAGGCTAGTTGGTGGATGGATGTACGTACAAGGTACATTGTGCGAGGATCGATACTGGACAGGCCTGAGTGGTCCCTGGTGACGATATATAGGATGTACTAGTGGTATGTGGATGAACGTGTTGGTGGTCGGCTTAATTCCAATATCATTGGATTGGTTGAGAACGTGAACTGGACATTGGATACTATGTGTTGGGCTAGAGTGATTCTGATGAGCTCAGTGATTGTATGAGCAGGTACTCAGAGCCGTGGATGGCTAGTGGAACCCTAGAATTGGGATGTGTTATCACTACTGGGAAGGTATTCGATGGGGTCCAGTTACACACATATGGAGTGAGATGTTGGTATACGTATACTCAAAATGAATGGGTTGTTGGTTAGTGTAACCATAGGTTGCCTTGCGTGGGGCGACTGCTCTGTGACTCTCACTAATGGCAGCAAGGAGTTATGAGGAAATTTTGGGATGAGGTACCTTAGTACGACTCTAGGGTGAGTCAGGGTGTGTCGGTGATTCGAATTGTGACCTTGGAGCCATGAGTGCCGACTGAGTGCAACGTTTTGGGAAGTGTGATGTTGACTTGGTAAAATTCCAGAAACGCAGAGAAATTACGAGATTTGATAACTCTCGGTGTACGAGAGATGACGGATTGATTTGTCACTAGCTAGTGGTGACAATTTAGCTAGATGTGTCAGTATGGATTGACGAGTGAGATTTGGTGACTCCCAATGGGAGCAGATGTCAGAATGGATTGGTGATTGAGAAGAACCGTCAAGTTGTGTATGTCAGCTAAGTGTGTCAGCGTAATGGTAGAATTGTCGGGGGGTATCAACTCAGGACTTGCGATCAACGTCACTCGACGTGGTTGGGTGTAGTCGATGGGACGCGAGTATTAGTGGAATGTCTGGTTGCAGACAAGTCTTGTTCTGGTTAGTGGGTGTACAAGTGTACACAGGATGTGAGATCGAATTTGCTTTCCACAAGGTGGATGTGGAATCGGGATAGTTGGAATTTCGAGGACGAAATTATTTAAGGGGGGGAGGTTGTAATGACCCGTTCTGAATATCGGGATTAAATATTAATTACTTATCGATTTAGAGTGATTAATCGGGGATTAATCGAGAGTATTCGGATGGACGGTGTAAAATGACCGTTTTGCCCCTGAAGTTGGGCAAAATGTTAACTTTTGACTCGAGGAGTCAAACGTACGAGGACCGATGACCGTAACGTAGATCGGGACGTCACGAGTCTGTAAACAGGCGGCACGTCGAAATCGGACGTCAACGGGGAAGTTATGGTCACGAGAGCGGAATTGACTAAACTTACGTTCTGAAATTAGATTAAAATATTAATAAAATATTAAGGGACTGATGAGTGACAAGTGGACCCTTGGATGAGTGACATCCCATGGCCCAAATTCCACAAAAAGGGGATCTTGTCCCATTGGCTGTTTTTATATTATATATATATATATATATTATTCATTCTCTTATCCCAGCCGTTCATCTCTCTCTATCTTCTCATCCTCACCATTCATTTCTCTCATCTGATCATCATCTTCTTCATCATGGAGCAACCTCACCATTCTACAAAACCACGAACCCCATCACCCATAAACCCCCATAAACCTCACCTAATGCTAATAACCTGTGAATGAAAGTTGGAGTGTGAGGGCAGGCGATGATGATGGTGGCATCGTCGTTGACCATTGTGTACGGCGGTAGTGGCTAGGAACCAAAACCCGTGAGCCATGTTTTAGTTCAAAAATCGTGAGTTTGGTTTTGGGAGTTGGTTGATCGATTTGGATGACCCTAGGATGTTGTTGGAACTCATACGAGTCGAATGGGATCGGTTTCGTGGACCGTCGTGGATGGTGGCCGGAAAACCGTGAAAAGGTAAGTTTGTGCTCTAAAATGGCATTTTCAATTCTAGTGCTTGTCGACCTATTCTAACAACTGGAAATGGTTTCAGAGGGTCAAATGAATCGTTGGGGCTTGGAATCGAAATGAACGGTGGCCGGAGATGGGAGCAGTCGACGATGGAAGTTTGGCCGGTTGTTCATCGATCGGGAAGGTACGTTTTGGACCTGTTTTAAAGGATATGAGTAGCTAAATCAACAGGAAATGGTTAGACAAAGGTGTAGGATTAAATGGGATTGGAAAAGGATCGAAAATGGCTGAGAACCGGCCTCACCGGTCCAGCTGAATCGGGAACTAGTAAACCGGTTCAGACCGGGTTCGCTGGAGGTAGACGACGAACAGCGTATCGGTGCGTGGGTTTGATGCATAGGGACTATGGATGGTGCGTGAGGGCACATGGGCCCTCATTTCGAGGCACAGTCAACACGAGTTTTTAAGTATTCGATGTAACGAAAAATTTTGGGACTAGTTTTGAGTCTATTGGACATCGAGTTTAAATATGTTTAAAAATTTGGGAAAATTAAGGGTTTTTAATGAGAGGTTAATGAGGTAGTTATTAACCCTCTAGTGTGATTTGGACAGGTTTGGAAGTCCCGGTGATAGTGATGTGGTTCGGAAGGGTGTATGACACGCGTATCGAGGCGGCAGCGTAGGACGGTCTCTGAATGGACAATGTTTTCTAAACTGTGATGCATACATAATTGTTTTATATGTTTTACATATGTGATTTCTATAGTGACGATCAAGGCATTGGTGATTTACATGGTTGCACGTATTTCGAGGTAATCCCGTATTTGAACGTATTTCAATGTTACGATTTTATATTGTAGCTTTACGTGCTTGTCGTTTCTGTGATAGTTTGATGTTATGGTTTTGGTTTTGGAAAGATGAACTCAGTCATGAGACCCATTTAAATTGTGGGATCGGGCCGGGGGCCCAGTTGGTTTACGAAATCGAGCTAGACCCATTTGAGTCATGTGATCAGGTCGGCGGCCCAGTTGGTTTACGAAATCGGGCATGAGGCCTAGTTGGGTTTTATAAATGTGATTTCAGGTCTAGGAACTTATGTTTCATAAACGTATTTCGGGTCAGGGACCCTAAATGGATTTGTGATGTTTTATGGAAATTTCGAGCAGGGCCTTTTGAGATGTTTTGAAATGGCTTTATAAAACTGTTTTCCATATACCATCTTGATACGAGGATCTGTGGATGGTCTCCTCCAAATGTCTGGGACACTGGGGAAGTCACGGTGCATTGCCAGAGAGGGGTCATTATACTAAGCGACCGGACCGTATAGTGACTCAGGAGCAAGATTGCTATGATTAGACATCTGGGACATCAGACATCTGGGACGTCAGACATCTGGGATGTTAAAAATATGGACCCGGAGAGACCCCGGGCAGCATGGGTTGCTTTTACCATGAGATATGACGTCTAGGACGTCAAACGTTTGGGACGCTAGGCATTTGGGATTTCGAGGATGGTTGTGGTAAATGTGGATTATTGGATTTATAAAATGGTATTTCGATGGTTATGAATTTGTGTTTATGGATTTGGGCAGTGGCCCACTTGGTTCTGGATTTACGGATTTTGGTATTCTATGGTTTTGGGCTGAGTTCCCACACATATTTGATTTTACAATTTTTTGGCTAAGGCCCTAATGGTTTATTTAAGTAAATGATTTGATTACGGATTTTTGAATGCATGCATATTTTAGTGAAGGGCATAAATGTCTTTGTATGAAATGTGTTTTATTGAATTATTTATTTTCGTCCACTCACAGCTTTTAAATGGTTTTAATGCCCTTAAGGTTGATCACGGATGTGGGATGTAGCAGAGACCGAGACATCGCACTCCTCCACCGATCCTGGCGCACTCTGGGAGCCCCGTATGGGCCGAGGTATAAATTATCCCTTGTCTGACACTTCGTGTCAAATGGAAGCATGGCACGTCTCGCGTAAATTCCGGAGGGATTGGGATGGGTCGTGTCACTACAAGTCTTATCTCACTCAACGGTCTCCAACCGTAAATCATACTCACGACACACCGTCGTCTCAAGCTAGTAACCCATCGACTCTATTGTCACTCCTCGACAGTGACTCAAAAAACTGGACTCGCTCTAGAGTCCTATTAGGGTACCTCATACAATACCTCGTGTCACTTAGCGACTAACCATGTGATCTTGACTCCTCTCGAGCCCCAAACTGTCATCTCACTTATCCTCTCGATACACAACCGACATCTTGCTCATCTTGAGTGTATCTAGACCCCATCAAATACTTGCTCTAGCAGGGATAATCACATACACAAATGCTAGGGTTCCTCTGGCCCATCATGGCTCTTAGCTCCATGCTCACACAAAAACTGAACTCTCTTACAATCACTCTGCACTAGCGCACAATATTCAATGTCCGGTCCTCATTCCCAGTGTACAATCAACATCGAACCCCGTTCGATTACCATATCATGTCCACCTCGGACTCAATCGGACGATCGTACCACATCAGTTAGACTGATCCATACTTAGTAATCTCGCCATCCAACATGCACGACTCACAGGTGCATACAACACACAAACACAAAGGAATTACTCATAGGCCTGCTCTAGGACTACACTCACGCAACGTCCGAGCTATGTACCAATATACATAATCAAATCCACATACCACAACGATCTCGGATCTAACCCGTCTATCATATCGCTGACATGTCAATCATAATCCAACACAAAAACCTGTCTGTCTGATCTCTGCTCTGGACAGACTGTACACTATAACTCAACGTCCTCTCTGAGTTCGGGACCGGGAGAACTCGGTCAACCGACCAACATTTGAGATGTGTACAACACATACTTATCGAGAACTCTAGAAACTAACCAACTCACACCTATCAAGACATACCAATCTAAACCTCGACCTCCATCCTAATGATGCAAAGGGTCTATTCCTGCAGTGTGCCGCAATCGCCAATCCAGTAATTCTCTCAAGCCCAAAATCAGTTTGACTCCTTCCTGAGTTAATCACGTCAACGGCTGCACTCAAGGGGAAAACTTACAACCGACAATCAATGACACTTATCCAGTCTAAGTGAATCCAATCTCAACTGTCATGGTTGGCCGACGCCAATCCAACACTATCTCTATCCTCTCGATTATCTCGATCCATAACCAAATCTATCCTCAACTCCTGATCCTGAACAGTCTCACTCGATCCTTAGAGGATCCACACTCGCTCTCTCAACCAACGTAACATGACCCAGAACAAGAAAATGGGTCTACCGAAACTGATACTCAGTCATCACGTTAGGTGACACTAAGCACCTTCCGCTCCTCAACTCATTCAAATTTGACCCACAACCAATTTGGCTTCTACCTGGGTGACATCTCCATGAAACCCAGAAGTGATGAAGAGAGTTCACTAAGAACTTCCAGGATAAGGATTTCTATTCACATTGTCCAGCTTCCTCGTAAAAACCAATTCCCGAAGTTCCATCGAATTTCAACAAGGAACATTGGGGTTCCCATCAGTGGCATTTCAAATCAACTCAACCTCAATTCCACTAAGTCCACTATGTCTAGGTATAGGACTCCCAACGCTCTCAACTCTGTCTGTACCTTCCGACAAGGTGGTTGCGAACTAGGTTACGGTACGTCTTCTACCGGTGGGATAGGTGGTTACATCATCGTACCAGTTGGAGTACTAGTTCGCACGTCCTAACTCTATATGTAACGACCCGGAACGTCAAAAAGGGAAAAAATGTAAATTCGGGAAAATTACGGGGATTTAGTAGAAGCATTATGAAGTAGTAAGTGACCTTAGTATGTGATATGGACAGGTTCGGGAAGTCCGATGATAGAGAATTGGCCGGGAACGGCGTATTGCACGCGTATCAAGGCGACAGCGTGGACGGTCTGTGAGTTGATTTTGCTTTCTAAATTATGATGCATGCATACATGTTTTATATGTTTTCTATGAGTATGATTATGATATGGATGATTTATGATTTGCACGTATTTCGAGGACTTTTATGTATTTGCACGTTTTACGAGATTCTGTCTTGAATTGTGATTTGATATGATTTCGATGATTTCATTTTGGGATTTGAATTATGATTGGAGTTCAAGGATTTATACATGGATTTTGGAAAGTGCTTTCGGGTTTGAGGCCTAGTTTCTAAAGATTTCGGATTCCGGTTTTCATGTGATTTCTGGATTTGGAATCGGGATTTCAAATGATGATTTCGGATTTGGTTTTGGAATTTGTATTTCGATGGATTTCTGGATTTTCTGTGATTTTCACTTGGTTTTGCATTTAAAGACCCATTGCTATGGCTGGATTTGGTTTTGAGTTTAACGACCCGGTTGATTGATGTGACGGGGGAGGGCTCTTGATTGATATGTTTTGAGTTTAAAGACTCAGATATGTTTTGAGTTTAAAGACTCGGTTATTGTGATATCCCCCGAGGCCTACTGATTGTATTTTGAATTTAAAGACTCGTTGATATCTCGGGAAGGCCTAATATATGTGTTTTGAGTTTAAAGACTCGGTGATATGAGATCCAACAGATTGATTGACTTGTGCTTTACTAATGATTTTCCCATGGTTTTCAGATGTTTTGGGCTATGGCCCGGATGATTTGGAATTTGTGGATTTTTGGGGCTGAGTTCCTGTACTTGGGTTTGATTAAAGGTTTTGGGCTAAGGCCCAGTGATTTGAGAAAAGGAAATTATTTATGGTTTTCATAAATGGCTTTCTTATGTTGAAAATGAATTGGTTTTCGAATGCATGCATTGGTTTTACGTGTAGGGTATAACTGTATTTTCTTGTAAATGTTTGCTGAATTTATTATTGATTTTTGTCCACTCACAGTCTTTTTCTTTTTCGATACCCTTCAGGCTGATACGGTGCGGGCTGTTGTTAAGGAGAGGGAGGCATCACACACGCAATCCACAGTGATGCTGCGAACTTTGGTTAACTCAAGTTGGTTTTTGGTACGTTGACCTGAGTATCCCTTGTTTGGCTTACGTGTTCCACAGGGGTTAGACAGGTGTATAGCCTTCGTGTCTCACGTGGGTTAGACGGGAGCATGACTTATCCCTTAATCCCAGGGGATTGGGGGTGGGTCGTGTCACTATAGGATCAACTCCTAATGCACACAACACTTTTGTAATCCGTCGAAAGATAACTAGGGTACCTGTCACCAATCAGGGCATACCCCGTGCCTCCAGTAATCCAAGCATGCCTCTTGTTGGGTTGGATACTGAAATCTCATTGAGCCACTTGGAATCCTCTCTGTCCCGCTCAAAAATTATCACAACTCACACATCTGTCACTTTTAGACGCATACGGCGTCATCCAGAATCATCTGATCGCTGGTGGATTTCATCCAACTCATCTCAATCATCTCGCTTACTACTGAGATTCCGTCAACTCATTTCTACTGAGATAGTGTGACATCTCGATACAATCGCCAACGACCAAGGCTCATCGTCCCTATCGTCTTCGTACACAGTGCAAACCGAGCTAAAACCCCAATCCTATGCTCATACGGAGCAATAATCACATACCTCTGCACCAAATGCAGGAACCTCCCCTCTCGGCGACCCGAAACGACTGACGAATCCTCATTGTCTCAATCGTCACTAGAACATGATCATACCAAGATTGATAAGACTCATCCACTTCCGTCGATAGCAATGTCTACCACAAACCTCGTGCAGACCAATCTAAAAAACACTCTGCTATCAAGATCAAGCAATCATGCGGACCCTACCGCCCTTACAATCCGCTCAAAGCGTAAGGTCCCTTGATCGGTCTAACCCGAGATCCGATCAACAAGTACCACTCTCCTGATAACTTGTTCAACTAATCTCAACCTAGGGTCATCCACGACTCCTGCTACTTTTAGCAGCACGTCATCCTGACCAATAATCGGTCACGACTCTACAAAGTCGTCATACTCAGCCCTTATTGGGGTCTAACACACTGAAACACGGCATACTATGCCAACCAGAATCTATATGGGCTTTATTCCCACTTAATTTTCCTATTCTTACCCTCACTATCAAGTTGATGAAGGGATGATAACAGCTCAGAGACATCACAACTGACACATGCGCAACACCACAAGAGCAACCCAGTACTCTGATACCAAACTGATAGAACCCATCCCAATCCCCCTAGATTATCGTGGGATTTTATCTACTCCCGTCTAACACTACGTGCCAGACCAGGGATAAACCATAACCCACTCAAGGTTACTAGAGTGCATATTGACTTGTGGAGTCCGCAACAGTATGTGATGTCTCGATCTCTACTATAGCCCGCATCCGCGATCAACCTGAAGGGTATCAAAAACCATAAAAGCTGCGAGTGGACAAAAATAATCAGTTAAAAAATAATTTACGAAAATTCCATTTATATCTTTCATGTAAAAACATGCATGCATCAGAAAACAGTATTTTAAATACTTCTTTAAAAGCAAATCATATTGCTTTTCAAACCAAAACATAGTGAAAACATGGCTCAATCAAGCCATTTCCACATTAGGCACTCAGTGTAACACCCCGGAAATTCGAGGATTATGAGAATGTAATTTAATGTATGAATTGACGTTTTTACCCTTGTGATTGATATGACCAAATTGTTGACTTTTTGATTTGAGGGTCAAATGGACTTTGACCAATGACGGTGACATAGTTCGGGACGTCACAAGTCCATAGACCGGTGGCACGTCCAATTCGAACGATCAGGGAAAAAGTTATGACTATCGGAAGTTCAGGGGCATTACCGTAATTTGGACTTTTGGGGCGAAAATGTTGACTTTTCGTTTGGCAACTAATTTTCACATGACTCAAGGACCGTTAGGTAGGTCTCGATGCCCTGAGTCCGTAGACAGGCGGCACGCCGAAATCGGACTTCGTACGAGGAAGTTATGGTCAGAAACGTGAAATCGGGAGGTTTGCGTCTCGGTAATTGTGTCGAATATTTTATTCTGATATTATGATTGGAGGACACCTGGATGAGTGACAAGTGTCACTCATCCATTGGCTAGATTGGATCAGCTCCACTAAGCATTTAAATAGAATTAAAACCCACTTTTGATCTCAGCCACTCATCTAAAGTACCCCAGACTTAATCTGAACCTTTGATCTCATTCCTGAGATTAAATCTGGACCGTCCATTCCTTTTCCCTCCATTCTATATATTTTCCTACCCGACACACACATACTGCCCATACAATCAAACAACCGCATTGCACCCATTCCCTGTGTTTGTGTGTTGCTGGACTGAGCTGGTGAGGCTGAGAGACGGTGGTGAACGGCAGCAGACGGCGGTGAGGTAAGCGGTTTCAAACCCGAAAACTTTCTAAAAACTCAGAAATGGAAGCTTGATGGTTCAACGTTATCTTCGATTCATTTTGATTATGTTCACTTATTGGGACTGATAGGAACCCATTTGACTTGATTTCGTGACCAGTGGTGGCCTGAACAGAGGTTAAAAGGCAACGGGAAACCCAGATTCTGTTCATCGAGGTAGGACTTCGATTCAGCCCTTGTTTAATGTTTTTGATTTGATTGAACTCTTACTGGGATTGAGACGAGCATTTAGGAAGAAACTAGAACGAAAATGGTTGAGAATTGAAGAAATGGTGACCGGGTCAGATCGCGGGTCTGATCGACCCAGTTGCAGAGATACGGGTCGACCCGTCAGGAGGACAGGGGTGATGATGTGGCACCATGTCATACCTATCAGGTGACGTGGACCACTCTTCGGACGACACGTGTCACATGTCAGTGCACAGTCAGCACTGACATGTCAGTGACGTGGCCCAATCAGGGACTACCACGTGTCACTGACATGTCAGTGACGTGGACCAGTGCCGTGCTGACATGTGGCACATGTCAGATCTGACACGTGGCCTGACAGATCAGTGAGGTGGACCAATCGTGTGTTGACACATGGCACCTGTCAGAGTCTGACATGTCAGACCTGACAGCTGTCAGATGACGTCAGCAGGAACTGTTCCTGCGTTGACCAGGGCGTTGACCGGCGCGTGTGGGCGTGTGTGAACAGTACTTTTGGTGGGACCACCACCATTCTTTAGGTTTCGACGATCCGGATCCAATGGCGGTGGTTTCGGGTCGATCGGAGATCATTAAGTTGGTCAAAATGAGGTTTATTGCCTCGGGAAGCGCATTCGGGCAGCTTTTCCGGGCCGGTTTCAGTCTAGGGTTTCATGGTTGAATGTTAGGGGTTTATATTGACCTTTACGTATACTTTGGACATGACAGGGATTGTACAATAGTACCAGGATGAGGGTATACGTTCGGTTTTCAGCAGGATTGTACTGTGAGTGGGCCCGATTTCATAAAACCCTTGCATGCTTAAATGTTTTCTGATTTACTTATATTCACATGCTGGAATCATGAAACGGTTTTGATGATTTTGAAATTATGGTTATGGCACGTTTCGCGGTATTTGGGTTTGAAACCCGTCTGATGAAACTTAAAGATCGGTTTGGATTTTATCTTGTATATATATATATGTTTTTCATGTGGATATCAATAAAATGTATTTGGTACTGCACTGTATAAATCCATTCTTGTGATACTGTCTCCTCCGGATGTGGTACCCTGGAGTGGTGATGGCGCATTGCCTGCGAGGGGTCATTCTACGGAGGAACTGGACCGTAAAATGACTCAGGAGCAGGATTGCTATAAGTGGACGTTAGGGACGTCGAGCGTCTAGGACGCTAGGCATTTGAGATGCCGTACCCGGACAGGGTTCCGAGATTGGATTCGGGATTGAGACCCCGAGTGGCACGCGTAGCCTTGAGACTGTGACCTTACTGGACGTCAGGGACGTCAGACATCGGGGATGTCAGGATTGGAGTGTATAGTGCAGTGGCTAAAATTATTTTTATGGTTTTATTACATGCCTTATGGTTCATACTATATGATTTATGGTTTTAAATTCTGATGCATGCATGTTTGGAAAACGGAGGGGTAAATTATATGTTTTACTTATTAAACTGTTTTTATAAACTTGAGTTTCGGCCCACTCACCCTTAATGTTTTGGTAACCCCTCCAGGCTGTGCTACTGAGGTAGAGGAGGATCCTGAGGCTGAGGCATAGATCTACTTCTGCGTACCTGAACCCCTGTTGGGTGGTTTACCCGCAGGTTTATTTTAGAGTCGTGCTCGCAACTTGTAATTTTTTATTTCATCGCTTGTCTGACATCTGTTTATTTCGGATTTGATGTAAAACTTTAATTTGGTTATTTATGCATTTGAACGTTTGAGGTTAGAATTGGTATGTTAATTTGGGTGTCAGACGGGAGCAGGGCACGTCCCCTTGTGGTCCCCGTGGGATCGGGGCGGGTCCTGTCACTCAGCCCAAAATCAAATCATGTGGGTCTTAGCCCAAAACAATCTCATAAAGCATCTCATTAGGGCCTCTACCCGAAACATAGACTCACATCCGTAGTCTTATGAAAGCATGAGTAATCAATCCTCTTTATGCAATATCCAACAAATCATCTCACTAGTCACGACATCAGGGCTACGCGTGCAACTCGGGATTATACATCTGAATATACACTAGGCTCGGAGCTCGTGGCTCGATGTATAGGTGCTCTAACTCAGGATCACACATCCCACAGGATGGTCGACGTCTGAGAGATGACATCTACAGGCTCGAAACCCCTGGCTCAACTCCTGCAAAATGTTCATCTCTAACACTCCTGCAGAAATTGTCCTCGTGACCTCTCTACGATCACACATCACACAAGATGATCGACGTTCGGAGGCTATCATCACATCATAAAGGATGGTTGTGTGGAAAACATTTCACATCATCTCAATAGGGTCTACGCCCAGACATAATTTCATGAAATCAATTTCCACAAAACCTCCATAAAAACATTGTTCAAAATATTTCCCAAATCCAAGATTTCTCGAATCCTATCAAATCCAAACTCATAAATCCACAACAGGGTCACAACTCGAAATCTCATATCATAAATCATAACTGGGTCACAAGCCCGATATCTTTCACGTTTGACTATACTCTAAGTCAAACCACAACTCAAATGGGACACAAGCCCGATTATTATTTCAAATTCGAAAACTATTTCATTATTCGAATCATTGTTCAATATCCCCTTTGACTGTCATCCAAGTCAAATTCTATAATCAATTGGGTCTCATGCCTGAAATACCGATTTCATGCATCTCTGTAAAATCCTTTAAAACCGATAGTTAAATTCTCGGTTTCATGCCTCTTCGTGAAACCCTTCAAATCACATAAATCACATGCAAGTAGAATACTCGGTCTAAGCCCAAGTATTATAAAAATGGAAATCTCGAAATACGGGCAATATAACATTTTCTACGAAATGTTCAATAATCAAACACAAAACATTATTAAATCAATGCATCTCAAACCATGATCATAAAACACATATAAAACATTTATGCATGCATCATTTAGAAAGCAAAGTCCACTCACAGACCGTCCATGTTGCGCGTCCAAATCCCACGTCGTAAGTCACTCCGAGGTTAATCCAAAATCTCTGGGATGTTCGGACTTGTCCAAATCATTTCCAAAGGTCACTGCCAACCTATACAAGTCTATACCATAAACCCTCAAAACTCCCGGAATGGTCAACGTGCCCCGAACACGCTTCCCGATGCTAAAAATCTCCAAATGACCTATCATACGATCTTAGATCGACCTGAAACCACCATCATTGTATTCAGATGGTCTAATTTTTTCGAACAAGATTGGTTTAACCTCGAAATTTGTGCCCACATACCCTCACATGGCTGTTAAAGTCCGATCCACAGCGGTCAACGCTGAAGTCAGCCTGACAGCTCTGATATTTGATAGTCTAACAACCTACCACGTGTCACACCCTGATTGATGCCACGTGTCCTGCCACGTGTCTCTAACACCTTTGACACATTGCCACGTGGCACTACCCCACTGGTCTACGTGGTTTGACAATACTGACGTGGACCTGCCATGTCACCTGACAACCTCTAACATGTTGCCATGTGGCACCACCCCACTAGTCTATATGGTTTGACAATGTCTAATGTGGCACTGCCATGTCACTACTGATTGTGTAACGACCCGAACCGAGAATAATAATATTTTAATGTAAAAAGACTATTTTGCCCCTGAAGGGGGGAAACTTTGACTTTTGACCCAGGAAACAATTTGGACTTTGACCCATGACTATGACGTAGGTCGGGACGTCACGAATCCGTAGACAGGCGGCACACCAAAATCGGAGTTCGTATGAAGAAATTATGGTCAAGGAAGCGTTTTAGCGGAATTTACGAACCGAGAACAACGGAATAAAATATTAATTTATTACGGGAATCCGTGCCAACCTAATATTTAAATCAAACCAGTGGATTGGTGACAAGTGTCACCCATCCAAGCCCACACTATTCCAATAAAGCACATTACACTATTTAACCCATTTTATATTATTTATTTTTCCCTCCAATTAACCCCAGCCCTTGGATCTACTGCCCAAATGCATCCCAGCCCTTCATTTTCATCTGCTTTCCTTATTCATGCACGATCATCCTCTGTCTGTTTCACTCAAACACACAAACACACATTCATCCCCCCCACAACCCGTGCATTTCTTCCATTTTCTCTCGACCAAGGCGATCAAACCAGCCATCCTTATCACACCAGACGACCACCCACAGCACCACCATTATCTGGTCTTCATCACCGTGCACCACCAGCAACCACCAGCCCATTTCCCCGCCTGAAAATTCCGTCTAAAAACTCAGACCCGAAACACGACGGAAACGGGTCCAAGAAGCAAACCGTGACAACCACATCATCTCGACGCGGGGGAAGCTCCAGTCTGCACCGTGAGGACCCCAGGAGCTTAACTGGACGACGGCACGGCCTGCGGCGGCGACACGGCGGCGGTAAGGTCGAAAACCCGAAAACCCGTTTTGATCCCCTGTTTCGAACCAACGTATTTTAGTGCTAGGAGATTGATTGTGTGATGTTAGGAATGTCCTAGGGTGAGAGACGAGTCGATCAGGACTGGTTTGGACGACTGAGACGGCGTGGATCACCGGAGAAGACGATCGGACTTTGGCCGTGAGTTTCAGAGACGAACTGGTGAGTTTTCTCCCGTTTTCTTTCTAGTTTGATGTTGTAGAACCATAGAACAGACCTAGACGACCCTATAGGGATGAACCCCGTCGAAAATGGTGGCCGGAATCGTACGGTTGAATCGGGTCAAGCCGTGGGTCGACGGCGACCCGGTTCCAGTCAAACGGGTTTGACTCGGTACTGTAGCATGATGACGTCATCATGCTGACGTCACTTCTGACGTCATCCTGTCAGATATTGTCAGACCAGGGACCAATCAGAACATGCCACGTGTCACCTGACAAGTGACAGTGATGACGTCATGCTGACGTCAGCATGACGTCACTGCTGACGTCAGCAGTACTGTAGCAGCGTTGACCCACGCGTTGACCAGGCGCGTGGGGGCGCGTGTGAACAGTGATTTTGGTGGGGCCGGTACCATTTTCAATGTTTCGACGATACGAATCCAATGGAGGTGGTTTCGTGTCGATCGGAGATCGTTATGTTAGTCAAAATGGGGTTTGAAGCACCGGGAATAGTGCCCGGGATGCGATTTTGAGGCGGATCTGTTCTAGGGTCTTGGTATTGATATTATAGGGTCCTTAAGTAACCCTCAGGAATAATAATACAGGTTTATAGAGATCGTTGAGTAGCAAGGACCGAGTGTGAGTGGGCTGTTTGATTTATAAAAGGCTTGCATGCATAAACTATTTTACTATTTCCACTTATGATTTCGATGAGTCTTATGAACTGTTTATATATGCTATTACAATGTTTTGGGCATGAGACCCGTCTGGATTATATGTGGATTTTTTTTGGGATGTCCGGGGGACATAGGGTAAACTATACTGTTATTGTACTGTACTTTCCTACCTGTGTATATTGTCTCCTCCAGGGAGGGTCGTTGGCCTGGGTGGACCCTGGAGTAGTCACGGGGCTCTGACTGAGTGGAGTTGACCCCCGTTGGGCTGCTTACTCTCAGGAAGGCATGTTTATATACCTCGGGCAGTGACCGGGATACCGGGAGCTGATGTACCTAGAGAGTCTCGGGTGTGAGACCCTGAGTGGCAACGCGTAGCCTTAGAACCGTGACATCATTTGGGTTGGGTTTTACAGTGCACTGATATGTTAGTTTCACCTTTCGATTATTATTGTGGTTATCAGTTATGATTTCATTATAATATTATATTTTCACTGCATGCAAGATTTGGAAAACGGAGGGGTAAAACCGTATGATTATTTTATTATTAAATTGATTTCTAAACTGTTATTTTTGGCCCACTCACCCTTGTTTTACTGACCCCTCCAGACCCTGACACGGAAATAGAGGAGGAGGACCCGGAGGAAGAGGCAGAGGTTTAGTTTGCCTAGCTGTGCACCTGTACACCCACTTGTGGGTAGGTTGAGCACCGAATAAATGTACTCTGACTAGTGTGCTCACATGTTGTATTTTACTTTCCCTTGTCTGACAGTATCACTTTAAACACTGTGTTTGTACGTTATCTATCTATTTGAGTCTTCGGTTTTTATTTAAGGGTAATTTTGGTATGTTTAGAGTCATTGTCAGACGGGAGCGGGGCACGTCCCCGGGTGGTCCCAGTGGGATTGGGACGGGTCCTGTCAGATTGGACCTGATAACCTTTGACAGATTGCCACGTGGCACCACCTGGTAAGCCACATGGCCTGACAAGATGTTGTGGACTGCCATATCATCATCGTCTTCCTTTAGATGGCTCGACCCATTTGACTGTAACGAGTCAATTTGACCCACGACCTTGACCCAGCCAGAACTCAGCCGTCCGCGCCACCGTTCTTTACCATTTTTCTTCCTAAGGACTCGTCTACTTCCCAGAAAGGGTGCTACGACCTCAAAAATGAGAAACAACGCCTGAAATTACCTGGTCGAATCCAAACCTTCAAAGCTGTTCTTCGAACCACCACCCAGGGACTTCTAGTCGTCCTTAGTCGTCCATTTTGACCCCTACAGGCTCGTATGAGCTCAACCAACACGTCCAAATCATTAGAACCAAACCTAAACATCTAAAACTCAAAATCTAATCCACCAAGTTAACGGGTTACGGGTTTACCTTTTTCAGGTTTCCTTAGCCGTCCACGACGACTCAGCCTCTCACCCCATCCTCTTCAGTCTCTTCAGTCCCCTTAGTCACTCTTTGTCTCTCTCTTTCTCAAGCAGCAGCAGAAGAACAAGGAAAGGGAAGATGGTTTCAGGTTTTTGCAAAAATGAAAAGCGAATGGAAGTAGATGCATGAATTAGGAGAAATGGGCTAATGGGATGAGTGAAACTTGTCACTCATATATTGGTCCTTACTGTTATTTTGGGCTCACTAAAGACAAACCCAAAAGTCAACTCTTCGTAAAATGTGCAACCATGAATAGTTCTCGCAATCGTCCTTGACCCGTAACTTTTCCGTACGATGTTCGATTTTGACATGTCGCCTGTCTATGGACTCATATCATCTCGATCTACATAATGGTCTCGGCTCATGTGCATTTGACCTCCCGAGTTAAAAGTTAACTTTTTCACCTCAATCGTCCGATAATCCTCGGTTCTTAATTAATCCCATAGATTCGGAACAGGTCGTTACATTTTGTGGTTTGGAATGCAAGATCATAAACGAGGGAAAGATGTTCATAATTAAGAGCTAATATATATATATATACATTGGTTTCAAAAAGTATTACCACACTTGTTCATAATGTAGACATTTACATAATACATGTTACAACTTGAAAATCTGAATATCTCTACATTCATGATACCCTTCCATAATACACTTAAAACTTAAGAGCTAAATTGACACTCTTAGTGGCCAAAGCCCTGTCATTTCCTCCGAAACCACCAATTATCATTTCCAAAAAAAAAAAAAACTAGCATTCATGAAAAAACAATTAAAAACATCAAATATCTATGCCCCTTCACACCAGCTTTATTTTCCTTCTTCAAGAGGTCAATTTCATCATCTTTCATCTTCAGTTTTTTTAAAAGACTTGGAATTGGACTAGGAGACTTCTCATTCAATTTTGGGTTGCACCACTAAAAAAAATTGCAGACACCAACTCCCCCTCTTCTACGATTCCTCCAACAACCAATTCATTGCAAAATTACATCAAAATTACAATTCTTTACATATTTAAACTCAATTACCAAGTAAGATAGTAAAAGAACTTGCCCCATAACCATCACAACCCTAGAATTTTCTCCCTGGATTGTCATATGTTAGAATTGTCATCAATTTTGATTGTTCCTACAGTGATAAACACAGACTTCCACATCTATCTTTCCTCTTTCCATAAACTGAAAATTTCTGCGAAGAAGAGGAAGAAGACGAAGCTGCAGAAGATGCAGATGTAGATGCGTTCGATGAAGAGGATGCAGCCGCTTTCTGCCTTCGTCGTTTAAAGCTTTTACCTTTTACCTTCACCTTTGCCGTTCGAAGCTTCTGCCTTCGCTTTCGCTTTCGTCACTTATGCCTTTCCCTTCGCCGCCTCCGTCACCTTTCGAAAAAGACGTTACTAGAGCTCCTGGATTTGAAAAATTAGAGATGTGTTCTTCAATTCGTGCATTTTTTACTAATAAAGAGGAGCTTAGGCCGTAGATTTGAATTATCCCCAAATTGCCCATTGATATTTTGCATAAACTTAACTTATATTTGGACGAAATTTGTGATGAAAACATTATTTTGAAATCGATAGTATAAGTTGAGCATGCAATTAATTTTTTTTATAATTTGGGTACTTTTTGAAATCAACACTATAGTTTTGGTACTTTTATATAATTTATCCTAAAAAAATATAATAGTATTTTTAAACAAATTACATTTTCATACTATGTTTTATACCAAATTTTAGAGTACATAAATTAGTTAGCTAACAAGTACAATAACCAAAATTACAAAATTGAAACCACAGAGAACAATTTTTTTTTTAATAAAACCGCAATGACTAATTATGCATTTTTCCACAAAATAAGAGTATAAAAGCGAAGAACTGGGTTTAGGGTGGATGCAATGAAGACTAGGAGCCTTTCGTTTTTTTTTTTCTTTTTTTTTTTCTGCTATTTTTAGTTTTACTTTTCATTAATATTTTCTTTTGAAAAAAAAAAAACAAATTGACACTTTATATTGCTCAAAATAGAGTATATATTGGTCAAAATTGACTAAGAATAATTGTTCGAGGACTAAAAGAGAGAGCATCAATCAGACTAACTATTATGCGTTGTCGATATCTAAGCAACCACAATGCTAGAAAATCACAAAAGCAGACAGGTTTAATCGACAATTCCGTTGACTTCATGTGCATTGTTACCTTTGTGAAGGGCTTCATCTACATACCATACAAATAACAAAGGAAGTCTGCCAGGAGTTTCTTGTGACTTATGGCCTCCGCCTGCTCACACAAAGCATATGGAACATCGTATACTCATTCTCTGCATCATAAAGTTTACGAAATATTAGTACCAAAAACAAAACAAAAAATTATGAAAAATGCATAATATTGAGCCATTTCAAGCAGTCCCACCTCCCACAACACGCCCCGCCGGAGTGGGAGGCATTCGGATGTCAAATGCACCCAACAACCATCCTTACATTGCACTCAAATAGACCATCATTATCAAACCAATGACAGGTAATCAGCTTCATTTGGAACAATGTCTGGCTCTAATTCCAGTGAGTGGGAAAAAGTAATAATAAAAAACATAAATATTTGTAAATAGTAAATGTATACAAGAGGATGTTAACATTGATGTCATGAAATGAAACAAACCTCTGCACAAGCAAAGCCGTGCCTTGACCCAAACAAGAAATATGCTACGAAACTACCTTATGCAGATAATGTCCTCATTGGGGTTATCAACCTCCCAATCTTCATCATCCTCAGGTGCCTTAGATAATTCCAATTGCTCCTCGTCTTCAATTTCTGAAACTTTCTTTTCATTCTTTATCTTATCTAATATTGCTATTACCTGGAGTGGTTCACCTTTGACAAATTAGCATAAATTTAACCCAACTTGGAAGTAATTCTACAAATCATAGATCAAAACAAGATAACCAAGTAATAAGTAGAACACTCATTGTGATCATTGGAAGATGTTCAATTAATGATTCTCTTGTGTGGCAAGACATCCAAAATTCATGGATGCATAAGAAACCTCTATTTTAGCTCTATTTGGAGGTTACTCAATTTTGTTTTCCTTTTCTTTTAATTAACCTGCTTAAGCCAACAAAATGTGTCAAGAGCATAGATAGGGAAGTGCTTTCAGCATTTTCCATTGTGTGAAAGCCAAGTTAACTTCTACACTAACGAGTACCTATGAGATATGACTTGTAAGGAGCTACATATATCACTTTTACTAATTTTGTTAAGAATACTTTCGTACTTTTTTTTACAGGTTGCATAGGATAACCCAAACTAAGCCATTCAGTAAATAGGGTGTGCTAGTTTGACATGACACAATCCACATATCCTTATAAGTGAAGAGTTCATAATAGGTTGTCACAGCATATATACCCATATAACCTCCCAACTAATAAAATATCAGAGACTAAACATGGCTGATGTAACATCAAGCTTTGGTGGTATTTACTATGACTGAGATGAATCCATATTGTGTAAGAACAGATTAAGGTTCATTTAGTAAGATACGAAAATGGTTTGACACAACCTGTTTAATTTATGGATCATTGCGTGCCAATTTTCAGTTATGTGGATCAACCTGAAACACAAACTGCTGTGATCATTCTAAATGAGTTGGTCAATATTGACCCTTATGAATTATTCCCTATGAAAAATCTGGTCTTCAAGGATTATGTCACGAATTACCGCTCCTGTTCAAATCCTTAGGAGAACAATAATTGAACAGTCTTCTCAACCTTAATTACTGCAGGAACCCCCATATAAGAACAACTTAAGTGTTTTCATGAAAAAATTTGGAAAGAAAATGCAAGGGTAACTAATTGTATCACTTTCCCAGTTATAGATCTTTGATATATAGACAACCATATCAATGGAAAAGTATAGCATTAGTCTTACCCTGCTTCCTCTCTCTAAAGACTCATCTTCTATGAAGCATATTTCAGGAGTCAACCGCAGCTTCATACGCTTTCCTAGTTCACCACGGACATATTTGGCTTTTGACTTTAGCCCAGCAAGGGCAACCTCCTTTCCTCTTTCATCACCAAAAACAGAAACATATACTTTAACCACCTGTAGTCAAAATAACCTGTAGTTAACAAAAGTTTAAAGTAATAAGTTCCCTCACATGACAAATACTACCATCATCGTTGAAACAGTGAAATAAACTAGAGGAGCAGAAGTTTTGGTTTCCTTACATCATTATAACTGGAAATGTGCCTGGTGCCAGATGATTTTTACCCATGAGGTAATAAACATGCTACAGAATTGTCCGAAGAATAAAGGCCAAACAAGGTAGCAATATGGGCTTAGTTACTAAGAACTTGCTATAGGATTGATCCAAATATGTGCATTCCTTATAAAGCATAATATGGAGAACATTGATCTCAAGAAAGCTTTCGAACCTTGGACACATCAAAAAACTGGCCAAACTCATAACCATTTTAGCAAAGGCCAAAAGTAGCATGCAAGCAAAGAAAATTTGCGTTAAATAAGATTTCACGTATAAGGTATGGCTGCAATATATAACAAAGCCCGTCATATAAGATTTGACAGTTTAAGAAGCTGTCCACATTTGGTAGAGAATACGTTGGACCAATGCTGCATTTAGAAATACAACATGATGACTTAAAATACTGTTTAACAAAGCCCATCATGATTAAAATTGGTGCCAAAGAAATTGATAATACAGCTTAGAACATAATAACTGAAAAGGGCTAAAACTTGGCATGGAAATGGGATAACGGAATGCTGTTTAAGCTCAATGCTATTTGACAACTATATTAGACCTTCACATAACAAAAAGAAGAAGATGCTGCACTACAGATGCACAAGTCTATCTCAAAAACCATTCAATCAAAATAACTGCACGGAATCTAACCCCAGTTTTCCATATTAGCTTCTTCTGGTCAATGGAAGCACGGAAAATTGGTACAAACAATTACTATTTCAATAGTATTCATGTTCTTGATCAAGTTTCTTGCACTTCAAACAAGAAATAAAGCAAGACGCCCATTCCAAAGGTTTGTACCGATATCAAATTTGCAAAGCAACATGAGAAAATGAAAAAAGGCGGTTACAAACTTAAATCTACTCAATTTGTTTCTACTGCCTCACATTTTCGAAGACAACCTAATGACCACCTAAAATCGCAAGAAAATCAGAAACCCAGAAAAACCAATATTTCGAATCCAACAAAACATCGAAAAAGTATCACAATTGAAAATATAAATCAACAGAAGCATAAATTTGCATGCAAATACAAGGTTAAGGTATACCTGCAAGTCAGTAGAGACTTCAACATCACTAATGGTGGTTAAAGAAGAGAGGTAGCGGTCTGCCCCCAAAGCAGCCTCAGGAAGAATAGCGTACTGCAAGACGCTGTCAGTCAAGAGCATATCAGACAGCTCCCTCCTTATCTGCTTAGCCACCATTGCCACTCTCCTCGGGTTAGCCATACACCTTATGGTAGAGGTGCGATGCCGACGGAGCAGACACTCATTAGTTTGGGGAATATGGGCCGTTGATTTCTGGGTCCGAATTGGGAAGCTTGACACTGATGATGATGATGATGGAAGGCGAAAAAGGGAGGGCGTGAGTGGTGGGTGTTGGAGTACCAAGTGTAGCATTGCTGTACTCTAACCCAGCTCTGCTCCACTTTGATATATCAAAGAATTTAGATTTGGAATTGGGTGGATTAGTAGGTGCAGCATGTATGAACAAGGATTTGCAAATGGAAGAACAACAATGCACCAAGATATTTCGCTGGGGGTGTCCACACCCCACAATATCCACTCTACGTAGCTCACTCGTGTTTAAAAAAAATTAAATAAATAACTAAATAAATTCTCCGATAAAAACTGTAATTTCCATTCGTTGATGATAAGAATTATACTAGAGGGAGCATGATATGGGCTTATCAAAATATTATCGAAGCTTCAATGATCAAAACTGTAATTTCCATTCGATGATGATAAGAATCATACAAGAGAGAACATGATATGGGCTTATCAAAATGTTATCAAAGCTGCAATTTTTTTCCTTTTTATACCATGATAATGGTAGAGAGGTATTGGTTACATTGTATATAAATTGGATATTCATATTGCTTACAAATATTAAATTTAAAATCTTCCACATATTATGAATACAAAAATATCATTAAACTATATCACTAATTGACATCGAAGTTTCGATTAAGTGGAGAAAAAAAATATTAAGCACGGGTAATGAGATACAAAATGCAAAACCAATTGGGTCTCTCATCAACGCATTAAATCACACTTACTCATTCCCACAAAAGCTGCAAGGTCATTAAGCAAAAAATGAACTTCTTCCATCATGGCCGCCCCAAGTTCAAAGCAAATAAGGTTTCTGCCTTGGACCACACCTTGGACAAGGACCTTATAAATCATGTCCATTTTTTGTGTTTAAAAAATACCCACTTTTCAAACAACTATATACAAACATATAAGAGCAAGTCTAAGCCACACAAAATGGACCAGGTAAGGCTCATATTTAGCATTTGCCCTTATCTTTTGTTGACATTATATTGGACCAGACTCACCGAGTCGTATGCCTAAAACTCAAATGGCAACAAAGGGGCCTAAAGCTCAAATGGCAACAAAGGGGCCTAAGGCCCAAAAACAACCAAACAACAAGGATGACAACATGGGCTAAGCCCACACAACCTAAAAACCCAACCAATGGGTCAAACATGAGATGACATGTAGATACATATTCACCATCTATCTACATGTCATGTGTCAGCATTACAATATTATCCTACACCGAAACTATCAACAAAGACTACCACAACCGTCCATACAAAAGAGATCCACATTTCCCAATAAGGTAACTATTATTCACTATTCACTATCACTCTATCAAAATTACTACTTACTATTTTCTCGGAAAGTCTTAGGCCAGAACCACACTAGTGCTCCTCCCTAATGCAAGACTCACTACTCTTCCTGGTCTACACGTTATAATGAGGGACACGTGACAAACGGTGATTAGATAATGAGTAATCCTAAGTTGGAACATTTTCTGTTACAACAGTTTGACGTCATTTGTGAGAAACAGACTAAGTCTACCCACTTCTCTACTGAGCCGAGCACACCCTTGTCCAAGACCCCAAACATGCTAGGCAACCAAGACCTTGGCTAAATAATGCATGGGCAAGGACCCAAGGCACCAAGAAACAACTCTCCAAATTTCATACAAGTGATTGAAAAACGGCAAAGTGACATGGTTGAAGTGAGGTGTAAGGGCACACATGCCAATTTCAGATGTTAGGCACTCGATGAGTAGTACACCGAGGTAGCCGAATAGTTGAGGGTTGCCCAAGCCGAGCTTACAGCCCACCAAGCTAGGGCCACAGCTGAAGAGGTCGATAGGGTGGTGGTCGAGTGTGCTGAGTGCACCAAACGGATCCGTCGAGCCGCGGAAAAGGAAAAACTCAAAACCCCTACCAAGCCTACTAAAAAAACCTCTCGGCTTCTCATCATCTCTAACAAGAGGCAGGCTGGGACCAGAATCTGTTAAGACGCACGCAAGGCCTTGAGAAAGGAATCTCGGAGGAACTAGTCACCGCTCAGCAAAACACAACTAATCTGTCCCCGCGACAAGGGCCACATCTCTCAGCCAACCGAAAAAATGGTTGAGCGGCGACGAGAAACACAAACCGCTTGGCAGAAGCTCACGGATGCCGAGCAGATAAGGCCCTCCTAATCTTATTTCGCTCTTATTCCCATCATAGATTCCTAAGGAGATGATTCCTCCAAAGAGGCCCAGAGCACTATGCAGCTTACACAGCAGCCTACCCAGGTAGACAGAACCCACCCCCAATCCCCCGGGATTAAGGGCTAAGTCCTGCTCTCGTCTAACTTACGCATGACACGAAGGCTAAACCGACGTCCAACCTCTATGTGACACGTAAGTCGGACAAGGGATTCTCGATCCGACCGTCCAAAAAGAATCCGGACTTCCCAGAGTGCGCAGAATCTATTATGGATCACACGTGTGATGTCTCCGTCTCTCTCGACCAACAGCCCGCACAGCAACAACTTGGAGGGTATCAAAAACACAAAAGATTGTGAGTGGACAAAAAGAAAGTATAAGTTTAAAACAGTCATCAGAAAACACAATTACATTTATACCCTCCATTTAAAAACCAATGCATGCATATCAAATCCACATCATAAAACCATTATATATTCAAGTTATACAAACCATTAAGAAAAACCGAATTCATTTTCTTTTTTCTCAAATCCCGGGCCTCGGCCCAAAACATTGGAAATCCATAACATCCGGGTCATTGCCCAAAACATCGGGAAACCATTATTGAAAACCATCAACCTGGAGGATCTGCGAGATTTCCTGGATGGACGCCACGACATCTCAGGGAGGAGTCACCACCAACCTCCTCAGGAAAACTTGGCTCAACAAGTAGAAAGGTTGAGCAGCCAAGTTCAACTTCAGTCAGAGCTTTTGCAGCAACTCTTGGCAGAAAGAACAGCCCAAGAACCAGAGAGACATTTCACTTCACGTGCAAGACAAGAGAATGTTCCAAGGAGCTTGGGAAAGGAAAAGGTCTGATGCCGAACAATGTCTTGGGACACCTCGTTAAATGGCTCCGGAGAAGAAAGTCATACCCGCAGAGAAAAGAGCCCAAGGCTATCAGTACATGAGCCCAAGGCTATTCAAGTTATACAAACCATTAAGAAAAACCGAATTCATTTTCCTTTTTCTCAAATCCCGGGCCTCGGCCGAAAACATTGGAAATCCATAACATCCGGGTCATTTCCCAAAACATCGGAAAACCATTATTGAAAACCATCATCATCAAGTCTCAGTGAAAACCAAAACACATTTATCATCCATTCCAACCAATCGAACCTGCTGGATCTATCCGAGTCTTTAAACTCCCAAGTCTTTAAACTCCCGAGTCTTTAAACTCAATAGGCCTACGGGGGAAATATCAATATCCAAGTCTTTAAACTCCCGAGTCTTTAAACTCAATTTGGGTCTTTAAACCCAATCCGGGCCCACCCCCGTTATATCGGATCCGGGTCTTTAAACCCAATAACCAGATCCAGAAGTACAATCCAAAAACCATTTTAAAACCATTTCTATTTTCGAATCCGAATCTGCAATCTCATCAGGATCCCGAATCCAAACCCAGTATCATATTCATCATCCATTTCCAAATCCGAGTCCACAACCATCATTCCGTAAGATAGCATCCAGAATAACCATTCCGAACCCAAATCCGGAAATTGACTTTCAAGTTCCAAACCGAATCTAGAATCGCCATCCTGGAATCCGATTCAAAAACCCGAAATCACGTTTCTCAAAACACTTTTCTGAACTGGGCTTCGAGCCCGAAATCACATTCCAAAATCCTTTTTAAATCTTTGAAATCAAATCGTATTTCAAATTCCGAAATCAAATCATTAAAATCATGTTCAAATCACAACATCAATCGTATTCTCGTAAAACGTGTAATTCCGTAAATACCTCGAAAAACGTGCAAAACTATAAACCATCAAGACCATAAATCAAATCACAGAATCACGTATAGAAAACATATAAAAATATATATGCATGGATCATAAGTTAGAAAGCAAAGTCCACTCACAGACCATTAGCGTTGCCGCCTCGATACGCGTGCACTTATGCTTTCCCGGCTAATCCATCATCACCGGCTTTCCCGAACCTGTTCAAATCCCATAATAAGGTCACTAACTACTTCATTAAGCTTCTTCTAAGTCCCCGTAATTTTTTCGAATTTTAACTATTTTTAACCGAGGCCTAAAACCTTCGGACATCCCGAAACATATCGAGTCGATGTCCGATTGACTCGAAACCAGCGTCAAAATGTTCGTTACATCGAATACTTTAAAAGTCGTGTTGGAAAATTCCTCGAAAGGCATGCCACGTGCCCCTACACGCCCCCGAAAGGGGCTGCGCGTGGGCCTCACGCGCCAGGCAGTCATCTTCAACCTTTCGCCGAACTGGTCCAGACTGGTTCGGTTCAGGCTGGTCTAATTGAACCGGCGTGGGCGGTTCATCCTCCTAAATCGTCCATTTTTTATCCGTTTTCAATTATGTTTAACCCTAAAGCTTCCTCTAAGTGTTTCCTATCAATCTACGGTGTCAAAACATTAATTTGGGCGTGAGATAATACCTTCTCGATCGAGTAAAAATCTCCATTTTGGCCACCGTCCGGTTGTCAGGTTCCCGACCACCGTGGGTCTCCAATTCACGTTCAAAAGCTTCAAAACCACCTTTAGAAGTGTACATAAGCAACCAAGTTGACCAAGACCATGTACAACTGAGTTTGCCATTTTCGACCTTAAAAACGATTTCATGGAAAATCTCACTTACCATTAGTCTCAGACCTCAAAAACAGGCTTCAACATTTCCTTACAACCTTAGACACATTACCCAATGAATCAAATCGATCATCAGCCCTTCAATCGACCTTTACCATTTTCAAGCTCGAACAGGGGACCTCACGGTTACATAGTGTTTCTTACCTCCTCTCACCTCCGTGGACCGCCGTGCCACCACCATTATCCTCGTCTCACCCTCCTCTTCCACTTCTATTCACAAACCACCCGCAAAGGAGCACTTGGAGGGTGATTGGATCGTTTTGATCTTTCACGGCTCACGGGCTCTGGTTAATGTTTTCACGGTGTTGTGGCCACCGTCCACGGCGGCATGTCAGGACAGCACCATAACCCTCCTTATCGTCTGTTCACTCATCCTCCTTCACACATGTTACAACAATACTAAAGACTGAAGGAAGAAGATGAGAAGATTCATACTCTATTTCCCACTCTGTAATATGCACGATCAATTACCATTTAATGAAAAAGAGGCTTCTACAGCCATCCAGAGCCAGCCAAGTGTCCAAAACCTGGTGGTCACCCCATCCAAAAATAGCCAAGTGTCCCACTTTCATTGGGCACAGATCCCTAGGTAATGAAAAAGACCAAAATGCCCTTGCTTGCACAAATTACCATTTTACCCCTCGCGTTTTTAAACTTTTAACGGAACCTTCCGACGTTTGATGACAGCATGCCGCCTGCATCGAGACCTTCCTAACGGTCCTCGAAGTTCGTGAAAATTTCCTATCGTATGAAAAGTCAACAAATCTGCCCCTTTTTAACAAAATTACCAAAATACCCTCAAATTTCAGAACGTCATAACTTTCTCCTCGGATGTCGGAATCGAATGTGCCACCTGTCTATGAACTCATGACGTCTCGAATTACGTCACAGTCATCGGTCAAAATCCATTTGACCGTCCGAAAGAAAAATTAACATTTTTTCCCATTCTAGGGGCAAATCTTCATTTTGCATCGTTCGTCCAAAATCGTCCAACTAATTACTGATTAACTTCACTAACCCGTTATTAATCACTAATCTAATCCCGGTTTCCGGGACGGGTCGTTACACAGGTGGCCGACTAACGGCACCCCAAGCGGAATAGGAACCAGGCAACACCACTACCACTACAATCGTCCTCTCAGAGATACACCGAGGGGTTAGGACCTGAGGACTGATCCCACCCCATCGGAAACCATCAAGAGTTACCATATGAATCGACCCTCAGAAGGCACACCGAGCGCCCTAGGCATGTCGGCCAAGAAAAACCAAGGTCGACCCCCTTACATGACAACCATCAAGAAGCACCCCTTGAGTCAGCCCTCAAACAAGACACCGAGCGGCATAGGTGTTACGACCCGACGCATCTAGCACGATATTTTCCATTTTGGGCCCAGCCCTCACGATTTGTTTCTAGGAACTCACATGCAACTTCTCAGTAGGTCGCCCATCATCGGATTGCACTAGCCCAATTTCGCTTAACTTTGGAGTTCCAACCAAACTCAAAGTCAATGAGCTCCCAAAAAGTCTCGTACTAGATAGATATGTGTCCACACATATAAGGAACTTCACCTTTCCCTTCCCCGAGCAATGTGGAATTTTTCACCGTTCTTCTCAAGACACGAGTCTTACAATCCACCCCACTTGGGGCCCAGTGTTCTTACTGGCACACTTCTGGTAGGGGTCTGGCTCTAATACCATTATGTCACGACCCGACCCATCTTGCAGGATATTGTCCATTTTGGGCCCAACCCTCACGGTTTTATTACTGGGAACTCATGTGCAACTTCCTAATAGGTCACCCATCATGGGATTGCACCAGCCCAATCTCGCTTAACTTTGGAGCTCCAAGTAAACTCAAAGCTAGTGAGCTCACAAAAGGCCTCTTGCTAGATAGATATGTGTCCACGCATATAAGGCATTTCGCCTTTCCCTCCTTGAGCGATATGGGATTGTTCACCGTTCTTCTCAAGATACGAGTCTTACAATAGGCATGTTAGTCAAGAAAAAACAAGGTCGGGCACCCTCATGGCCACCATCGAGAGGTACCTTATAACTTGTCCCTCATAAAGGACAGTAAGCGACCTGGACGCATTGACCCAGTTGGACAATCATCTCATGTTAACTCACTCGTCTAACGCTTTCTAGAACGAGTGAGGAGGCCGAGACAAAGCACTCAAATACGCTGCCTAGGAAAAAACAAGCTGCGAACCTTTCATAGAGTGGATCAACCAGTTCAAATTCGACCATGATATCAAGCCTTCAAAGATCCCACTCTGCGTGCAAAGTCGATCCTCCCAACAAAGTAGAATTGCTGAAATTCTAGTTAGGCTTTTTCATCAATCTTCTTTATATGATAGTGATTGATGAATTGAATGAAATCCTAGCTTAATAATTGATTGTTTATTGGTATCAAGCTATGATTCATGTATTCATATGTTTTGTCGAAGTTCAACACAAAAACAAAAGTTCCCCAATTTTGTGATTAAAACCCTAGGTATTTCGGAGGATATAGACTATGATTACAACATGAAGCTAATTGTTATTAGGATTCAAGCTTGGAGCTAGGTTTTGCTTAGATAAGGGAACGAAGCCATTTGTATATGGATAGAGGCACAAAGCCATTTGTATATGGATAGAGGCACAAAGCCATTTGTTGTTGGACTAAGGCACGAAGCCAGTCTGTGTTTTTGGTGGATTACAGCTCAAAATGACAAGTGTTTTTTTTTTCTCGAAGTTCTTGGTGACTTGAATTTTTGTTTGTTTTCAATTCCTATCTGTTATTTAGTTGAATACTTTGCATCTCTTCACCAATGCTCATTGTTTGTGATATTTCTCAGTCACAATGGCACTCTCTTCAAAATTGAAAGTCTTCTTGGTATGTTTACCATTCGTTTGACAAATGAAAATTACGTCAAGTAGAGCTTCCATGGAACAGTTTTACGTCATGTGAGCTTCCATGTGGGATATGAGCTTCCATGTTTACTATTAGTAAGTTGGTGTTTTTTAGTTAGTTAAAAACAGTTGCTTTAGTTAGTTGAAATATGAGAAATGTTAGTTTTTTTTTTTCCTTCAAAATTAATCTTCATCGAATTTCGAAGAGGTTAATGATGTTTTTATACTAACTTCAGGCCACAAGTTACATTTAACGGATCTTAAACCTAATATAAGTTAATTAGACACCAGATATGTCAAAAATCACCAGAGTCAACTCATGATTAAAAATGCTAATTATAGTGGATAACTCGATCAAAACATGTTGTTTGAGATAAATGTCACAGACCAATTCCATCTCCATGGTAGTGTGACCACCAGAGCATATGGTATGAATATGTAAAATTGCTAAACACATTGAATCGGTTAGTTGGAAGACTTTACCCACCTTATTTATAGGATTTTTAAGGACAAAACACACAACATATTTGTTTTTTTTCTTCTTATTTTTGGTTTTTTAGTCTTTCAATAACGCTGCTTGTTAGTCACGGAACATCCTATGTCATCCTCCAAAGCTTCCAAAAATACTTTTTAGATCACCTATTATTAATTTACATATTTTACATTACTAATATTAGGAGTGGGTATGGTACGGTTCGATAAAAATATTAAAACTATCTAAATTCAAACTGTTAATATTTTAACGGTTCAATAAGGTTTGAATTTTCTAAAATTAGAAATAAAACTGTTTCGCTCCAAACCGTTACTAACAAACATTATAAAAAAAATTAATACAAAAAAAATTATATATTAAGCTTGCTAAGGATTGGATTGCAAATATTATTACTATATTAAAATTTATCAAACAAACATTACTATTTAATAATCTTTTATTATTCTTTTATATGGGGATACATATACGTACTTATATGGGTATATCTAAGTATCTTTTTATTTTTATCATTTTTACTTTGTATTAAAACATATATTTAAAAATTAATAAAAATTAATTTATTCCTTAACGGTCCGGTTTGTATTTAACGGATTTTCAAAATAAAAATCACGAAGCGGTTTGAATTTTCAAACCGTTTGACATTTATCCGGTCAAATTTAAACAGTTGGATAAATAACAGTTTGAAGCGGATTGATTAGCGGTTTTAATACATATAAATTATTTATTTTGGAACATCGAAGATAAATATGTCAATAATATTTGCACCCTTATATAAGGTTTGAAATTTCGGCAGTTTAGGTTTCTCTTTAGGATAAAAAGCGTCTTAAAAGTTACAAATAGTTACATTACAAGATTTATATTAAGCATCATAATCAACAATCTATTTAATGTGACCTTAGATTAATACTTACTACATATGAGTTGTGAAAAAATTCTTAAATTTTGAGAATCTAGCACACGAATAACGATGTTTGTTTAGTGCAGTTATCTTTTATATTTATCCGCAAAGATTGTTTCCATCTTCATGGTGTCACACCAGACCAAGCGGTAAACCTTTTAATGGACATGGACTAGTATATTTAAAGTCGATTTTCTGTTTTTCAATTCATGTTCTATGGACAACATATGATTTTCTGTTTTTCATTTCCAGGGCCCATGGAGCAAAATTATTATTTCGAAAAAAAAAAAATTAGATTTTTAATTTTTGTTCCAGAGCCAATCAAGCATTACCTATCTCGAATAAATGTCACCCGCAATCAGCAAATGCAACAAAATCCGACGCATCGTGAGAATCCGTCAAATGCTACAAAGCTGGCACAAGAAGGCACGCCTCACGGCAGCACGTGCTCCCTCCGACGTGCCCTTCGGACACGTTGCAGTCTGCGTGGGCAGCAGCTGCAGGCGGTATATCGTGCGCGCCACGTACCTGAACCACCCCATCTTCCAGAAGCTTCTAGTACAAGCCGAGGAGGAGTACGGCTTCGCCAACCAAGGGCTCTTGGCCATCCCGTGCGACGAGTCGTTTATCGAGGAGGTTCTTCGGGTACTGGCTCGGTCCGAGTCGGGAAATTCTGCGCGCTTCTTGACCATCGAGGATCTCCAGAGGCGTTGCCACGTGGATGTTTTGAATCAGCTTGAATTTTTTGGTGAGTCTAGGCCGTTGCTTCACGGGTTTGCTGATAAATCTGTGTATTAGGTGTGTAGGTTTTGAGAAGGCTCAACTGAATTTCGGAGATCATAAGGGAGTACTGAGAAAGAAAGAAAAATAAAATACTGAGTACTGATTAGTGACTAATACAATATATGAGTTAAACTTAATTATTTTTTTATTTATTTTTAGGTCAAGACCATTAATTAGGGCTCTTTTTAATCCCTTGGAGTTGGGAGATGTGGTTTCTTTGTGTATTATTGTAAAATTAAATTTGTATGACTAGCTAGCTCTCACCATTTGGTTCACAAGTCCATGTGCGTGTGGATATTCAATAGAATTTTAAAGACTAAAAAGAGTATGCTGAGATGAGTTAGATGAGTATATAGATCAAGAGATTGCAATTTCAACTAAACAATACCCATCTCCACAACATCATCATATGCACCCTTTCAATTTCATCATAACCGAATTCTAATAAACACTGGAATTTTGACTATGGCTGGTCACCTGAGAAATGACAAGGAATTTAACTAGAAAATTTAAACCTACTTAAAAGATAAATAGAACGAGGGGGAAGAGAAAGAATAAGTTACAACTTCTTGGCTTGCTTAGGAGAACCGGCATGGCCGAAGGGAAAGAGATCATATATGCCATTAGCATATACTCTCACTGGACGTTCCTCATTAATCTGCTTCTGATCCTATCATTAATCTGCTTCTGATCCTCCTCCATCCTTCTTCCTTCACACACACACACACACACACACTCTCTCTGATGAAGAATTAAATTAATTGTGTGGAACTCAGAATCACCCAAAAACTATTTACCAGCTAAATATATTATTTAATCGGGTTAAAAATCTCCATAGTATTAATATTCTCTTCAAGAGTTAATTGTCATTATTCTTAGCGTTCTTGGGGGAACAACCCCTAGGGTGCCGATCATTGAACGAACGATAGTTTACTGTTTGCTGTTTGTAGCAATCTAGGAGGATTTTGAGTTTAAAAGACGAATTATCCTTCAACAATTGGTACTTTCATTGAGAGTTTGGAAATATTCAAGAAGAAGCTCTTACGATCGTTCATCATTCATCTTACTTCGATCATCGTTCATCAAACGTTGTTCGAAGATCTTGAACATTGTTCATCGTTCGACAAAGAAGTTTTCCGTTAAAGATTCTCCAATTCAGCATTGCTAAGGTTCGTCGATCCTTTCGATCAGTCAAAGAAAGTGTTTCTGCCTCAACTGCCCAGACGATGAATGAAGCTCACATACTCTGGAGGAACACCCAAATTGACCCCGACGTGTATCCATAGAAGCGCCCATGCAGACGTCGGGAAGGATGCCAACATTTAGCTTCGGAGCGTTCCCTTCTCCTTCTCCAACAATCCAAGTGCCTGCACTAGGGGAAGCAACTTCAACCTTGCAACAAACAAGCAGACGAATAGGGGGAGGGGAGGGGAGCGTCAAGGTAGAGTCAGCCCACTGCAAACGTGGATCTACGAGATTTCCTGGATGGGCGCCACGACATCTCGGGGAGGAGTCACCACCAACCTCCTCAGTACATGTCAGGACCCGACCCTCTTCTGTCAGGTCCCGATTCATCTAGCACGATATTGTCCGCTTTGGGCCTCTTTGCCCTTGCCCGCACGGTTTTGTTTTCGGGAGCTCACGGTGCAACTTCCTAGGGGGTCACCCATCTGGAATTGCACCAGCCTCAACTCGCTTAACTTTGGGGTTCCAATCCCCCCCAAAGCCACTGAGCTCCCAAAAGGCCTCATGCTAGATAGGTGTGTGCCTACACCTTTAAGGCACACCACCATTCACTTCCCAGACCATTCCCCCTCGCAGGAATGTGGGATTGTTCACCATTCCCTCCAGGACACGGGTCTTACAATCCACCCCCCTTAGGGCCCAGCGTCCTCGCTGGCACACTTCCCGGTCGGGGTCTGGCTCTGATACCAAATTGTCAGGACCCGACCCTCTTCTGTCAGGTCCCGATTCATCTAGCACGATATTGTCCGCTTTGGGCCTCTTTGCCCTTGCCCGCACGGTTTTGTTTTCGGGAGCTCACGGTGCAACTTCCCAGGGGGTCACCCATCTGGAATTGCACCAGCCTCAACTCGCTTAACTTTGGGGTTCCAATCCCCCCCAAAGCCACTGAGCTCCCAAAAGGCCTCATGCTAGATAGGTGTGTGCCTACACCTTTAAGGCACACCACCATTCACTTCCCAGACCATTCCCCCTCGCAGGAATGTGGGATTGTTCACCGTTCCCTCCAGGACACGGGTCTTACAGTACAACTTGGCTCAACAAGTCGAAAGGTTGAGCAGCCAAGTTCAACTTCAGTCAGAGCTTTTGCAGCAACTCTTGGTAGAAAGAACAAGACAAGAACCAGAGAGACATTCCACTTCACGTGCAAGACAAGAGAATGTTCCAAGGCGTCTGGGAAAGGAAAAGGTCTGATGCCAAACAATGTCTTGGGACACCTCGTTAAGTGGCTTCGGAGAAGAAAGTCATACCCGCAGAGAAAAGAGCCCAAGGCTATCAGTACATTAGCAGCTTGGAAGTAGGGTCGCGACAACTTCACAGGTGAAACGTTCACATGGGAGCAGGGGGAACATCAAACTCCACAGAAAATCCCAAGGTGATCTGCACATGGCAGTGAGGGCGAGGATGAGGCTTACTCACCTGCGCTACCTCAGAGGTCGAGGGGAGAGGCTCGAGGAGGTTTAGCGCGTAATGACTCTCCGCCTCAGCGAGGTGCGCTGCAAGCTAATGGTGTCCAAAGGATGTTGGACCGGCACCTTCGCGTTCAACGTGATGGAGATCTATAAGATGATCTGCGTCTCCAAATTCAGCTATCCACACCCTTCGTGAGGGATATTGAGGAGGAGCCATTACCTCAAAGGTTCGCGACGCCAAAATTCAATCCGTTCAAATGAACTTCTGACATGGTAAAGCATATAGATTACTACCGAGGGGCATGGTTCCCCATAGACATAATGACGCACTCATGTGCAAAGTGTTTCAAGCCTCCCTACAAGGCCAAGCCATGACATGGTTCAATCACCTCCCTCGGAGGTCGGTTGCATCTTTTGAGGAGTTAGCTCCGGCGTTTGTGAAGTAGTACTCACACTTCGGACAGTCGTAGTAAAAGATGATCATCTCTTCACCATCCAAAAGAAAACAAAAGAGAGCCTCCACAATACTTTCGGAGATACGGCGAGGAGAAGTCTTGAATTTTTGGCTATAGTGACCTTGTTACGGTAATGACGTTCAAACATTGGCTTCCCCGAGACAGCTAGCTTTACAGAGATATCATCATGAGCAAAGCACGAAGTTTCACCAAGATGCTCTCCTTAGCCGAGCGACATGCATGTTGGGATGATGAAAAGAATGCTGCACATGAACCAGATCATGCCAGGACGGGTGAAAAAGCCTTCAAATCGCCACCAACACGCAAAGAAGATGTTAGCAGCAAATTTTCACATTGGGGGGTTCAACAAACGCAAGGCGAGCCAAACTCCTGATGCTTCACCCATCGGGAAGCCTAATATGCAATTCTCAATACTAGTCCATCAAAGGCGGTTGGGAGAAAGTTGATAAAACTAAATGGTGCGCGTATCATGAATGTTACAGGCACAATATCAGCACTTGCATATCTTTCGAAAGATATCTCTAGAATCTCGTGAAAGAAGGGAATTGCACATACTACATCAAAAAGAAGACTGCATATCACATGGTGAACAAAGAACTTAAGAAGCCCACATCAAAAGTGATCCACATCAACTAGCTGCATGTCAAAAATTAGAGGGACATAGAAGTTAATGAAACATTCAATTTCTCTTTTTATATTGTCTTCAAAATTCAAGTACCGTGCATTTGAATTATCAATAAGATTGAAAAAAAATTCTGAATTCATACCAACATATTTGTACAATTTTATTCCCTCTAGCATCAAAGCCTTCGTCATTGAAGCATTCAAGCCTTCGCCCTACGAAACATCTAAGCCTTCGCCATACGAAGCACCTAAGCCTTCGCCATGCGAAGCACCTAAGCCTTCGTCTTGCAAAGCATCCAAGCCTTCGCCATGCGAAGCATCCAAGCTTTCGCCATGCGAAGCATCCAAGCCTTCGCCATGCGAAATATCCAAGCCTTCACCATGCGAAGCACCCAAGCCATCGTCATCAAAGCATCTAAGCCTTGGCCATGTGAAACACCTAAGACTACGCCTTATGAAGCATCTAAGCCTTCGCCATGTGAAGAATCCAAGCCTTCGCCATGCAAAGCACCTAAGCATTCACCTTGTGAAGCATCTAAGCCTTCGCCATGCCAAGCATCCAAGCCTCCGCCAAGCCAAGCAACCAGGCCTTCGCCATGCGAAGTGACCAAGCCTTTGCCCTGAAAATCACCCAAGCTTTCGCCATGCTATGCATCTCAACCTTCACCTTGCGAAGCACTCAAAGCCTTCTGCCAGGAAGCACTCAACACCTTCTTCCAGGAAGCACCCAAAGCTTTCCACCAAGAAGTACCCAAAGCCTTCTACCAGGAAGCACTCAAAGACTTCCGTTAGTATGCACTCCAAGTCTTCCTCTTGGAAGCACTCCCAGTCTTCCACCTAGAAGCACTTCAAGCTTTCTTTTATGATGCAAAATCCCTTCCTTGAAGGCAATACCAAAACAAACGCTAACCCAGTTAGCTAAAACCCAGTGTTGGACGCCCGTGGCTACAACGAGGGCATTTGATGAGTGAACAAGTTTTGGGATACTTCAAGACAGTTAGTAGAATTTAACAAAGAAATGGGAGTTCGAGATTCTTCATAAATATTGTTTTCATTTATTCATTTGAAGAATAGTTGGCTAATAACATCTCGATCGCTCAAACCAGTTATTCAATACAAAATTCCAAATGTAATAATCAACATACACAAATCAAGTAACTACAGATGCAAGTCTTCAAAGCCCATGGTCATTCGAAACTCTGCTCACTCTTCTACTGAAAGTAGGGACATGTCATCATGACAGGACCCATCCCAAATCCCCCGGGATTAACGTGGGACGTGCCTGCTCTCGTCTGACACGAAGTGTTAGACTAGGGATAATTCTGTCCTTAGCCCAACTGGGACTACCAAAGAGCGCCGGGATCTGGAGGAGGAGTGTGATGTCTTGGTCTCTACTATAACCCGCATTCGCAATCAACCTGAAGGGCATTCAAAGAATCAAAAGTCCTGAGTGGACAAAACAAAGAATTTATAAAAACATTTCATAAAACGACATTTATGCCTTTCACTCAAAACATGCATGCATTCGAAAACCGTTTATCAAAACGTTCACAAAAACCTTTCGGGCCTTGGCCAAAAACCGTTCTCCGTAAACCTCATAAAACTAGTTTTCTTTTACAGTTCAAAACACATTTGCAAATCGTTTCTCATACAAAGCCATAACTCAGTAGGGTCTCAACCCAAATCCATATAAAAACATAGAACACGGGGTCTCCGCCCCAAATCACATTCCGTGAAATCTCATATACATATACATACTTATAACCCATCCTCGGCATCTCATATGCCGACTCGGGGGCACATAGCCCCTAGGGAAAAAATCCCTGATATCTGTCACGATTCATATCTATATGAATATGCATACTACTCGGGGTCTCACTCTGAGTCTACCCCTAAGAATTCCACATCTGGGAGGCTCTGTCCAACATTTAGGATTTACGACGTCTAGATGGGTGTCTCCAGACCTAGTCCGAGATCATATCATAACTACCACTCCTAAAATGTGCTCCCTATGGGGATTACTCATTCCGGGTAGTGGATCGTGACTCTCCAGGTCGACAGCTAGAGGAGACCAATCAACTTATGTCGGAGGGTATATACATTTTCAAAATACTTTCTTTCAAATCATGGTTCAACTGGGTCTCATACCTAAACATCTCAACACGATTCCTCGAATCCGATTCAAATCCAAATCTCACCGGGACTCAAGCCTAAATCTCATTTCAATGGGGACGTAAACTCGAGTTCTCATTTCATAAACCTTAGTTGGGACTTAAGCCCTATTTCATGATTCAACGGGGCGTCAAGCCCGATTTCACAATTAACTGGGCTCTAGCACGATGTCACAACTAATGGGGCATCAAGCCCAATTTCACACTCAACTGGGCCTCAAGCTCAAATTCGTAAACCAACAGGGCCCTCGGCCCGATCGTATAACTCAAATGGGCCTCCTGCCCGATTTTTCATCAAATCAAATGGACTCTAAGTCCGATTGTTTGTAAATCAAATGGGTCTCATGCCCGATTCCATATTTCCAAATCCGAAATCATTTCATTTAAACCATCAAAGAAAACATAGCGCGTATAAGCGTCGTATAAACCCAAAAATCTAGAAATACGTGCAAATACGTAACTACTAAGCTAACACAAGCAAATGAACTCAGGGTATCACAAAACATGTATTTAAAAAATTTATAAACATTTATGCATGCATCGAATTCATAAAACAAGTTCACTCACAGACTGTCCGAAGCAGCGCCTCGATACGCGTGTCGTACAGCTCTTCCGGGTCAATCGCTGTCACCGGGACTTCCAAACCTATCCAAATCGTAATAGAGGGTTACTAACTACTTAAATGACCCCTCACTAAAGCCCCATAAATTTTCGGGATTTTAAACTATTTTTGAACTCGATCCTAAACCTTCGAACGTCTCGAATTATATCGAAACAATGTCCAATCGACACAAAACCAGTCCCAAAATGTTCGTTACATCGAATAGATGATTTCACAAGTTGGAACCATCCCAATAAAGTGGGCCACATGCCAGCACGTACCGCCTAAAGTCCCTACGCGTGGGAGCCACGCGCCAGCGACTGTTCATCTCCTACCTCCAGCTGGTCCAATTCAGCACTGTAATCCGGTCCAGCCCCATAACTCGATCAATTTTCATCCTTTTTCTTCCATCTTGATTCCAATCTTCCTATTTCAAAGTTTCCTATCCATCTATGTCCCTAAACCTATGAAAATCGACCTAAAACCTATCCATCCAAAACTTCCTTCACGGTTCCAATTTTCCGATCATCCCCCCTCGATGTTCAACCATCAACCACCGTTCAAAATACCCTATAAACCTTCCTACAAACTCAATAACCATCTTCCAATCACCCAAAACCATCCATAACCTTCTAATCCAATTATTGAATTTAAAACTTAAAACCGAGTTCATACCTTCTCTCCACCGTGCACGACGGCTCAGCCGCCTCCTCGCTGTCCTCAGCTCATCAGCCGCTTCAGTCTCTCTCTTTCAATCCCCCCATGATCGAAATACAGGGGGTTATGGTGGTGGGTCATGTGGGAATCACAGTTTGGGGGGGGGGGGGGGGGGGGGGGGGAGGTTTCGACTTGTTTGGGTGAACAGACAAAGGGGAATGCATGTTTGCAATCACAATGGGCAATGGATGAGTGACACTTGTCACTTAACCCTTGGCCAGTACAAAAATATCTAGGCCCCACACTAAAGGACAAAGGTCCATTTGCCTTGTAAAATGTTCCTCGGAATTTCCGTGAATCGTAACTTTTCTATCGAAGTCCAATTTCAATGTGACACCTGTCTACTGATTCATATCGACTTGATCTACGTAATGGTCCTCGACCCTCGGCCATCGGGCCACCTGAGTCAAAAGTCTACTTTTTGCCCTCGTCTAGGGGCAAAATCGTAATTTTGCTCTAAAAGTCCGTTAATCCTTGGCTAATCCGTCATTAATTCTTAATTAATCCTGATAATTCGACACGGGTCGTTATAAACTTCCCCCCTTCAGGAATTTCGTCCTTGAAATTCAAATTGACCCAATTCGACAACCAAACTGTGGAAATCCAATCATGTCCCAAGTAAAGGGGTACCCTCATGTGAAAGTACATATTCGACATAACCGTCGTACTCATCAGTACGCACCGTCACCAGAGCTTCCAAAGCTCCAACTCAACTCTCAACATCCGCGTCCCGATCGTCGACTCGTAAGTCTCACTCGAGACGTCGACACTCGTCGATCTCGCATGTCACTCACTTTGACAGGTCAGCAATACCAAACTGACATTCAAATGGCTTTTTAGTCTGACGACCTTTTGCATCTTACAACCGGAGCTGATATTCTACTCAGCCTCCGATCCATCAACATCCTCTTGATCCTGCCATCACAATGGCACGAATCCCATCTCGCAGATCATTCTCAAATCTATGCCGTAGTTTTAATCGACCTCGGTACTCGCCTGAATCAACTCTCACATTTTCCCATACTCAAAACTGACTCTCCTTAGAGTCCCATCAATCCATACCAATCTGATCGCATCGGATACCAATTAAATCCATTACCACCATAGGTCACAACCATCGTGACCAGCTTGTAGCTCCCGGTTCCACTGAGGTTTCGCTGCGCCACTCTGATCTCGACTCACAACTCCAGTTCCCAAACCGTCACAATACGTACCCTGTCGAAACACAATCGACGCCTCACCGATCCTGGGTGTATTTGGACTCCAATCGAATACTGGTCTCAGTAGGGGACACACACCTGCACTGAAGGGTTCCCTTAGTTATTCACGACTTGAGTCCTCGCTCACATCAATCACCAAACCCTACCAATCCATTCGGCTTGAGTACACAGTATTCAGCATCCAGTCAACTCATCCCTATGTCGGAACACATCCGAACATCATCCTTATCAAACCGTCACTATTGGATCAAATCCGATCGCCGTCTCACGTCCATCTAGGACTCTAACCCGTCGACAAAACATTCATACTCTCGAGGAACTTTCAACCAGACATACTGATTGACCGCGGTCAATTCCATCGTCCAATGTGCAAAACACACTGGTGCACCCCCATCATAACAATCATCAAGGCCCTACTCATCCTGCTCAAAGACTGCACTCATGCAACGTCTAATCGTGCACCACTGTCCGCGCTCCAACCACGGTTTAGAACTCAACCTTCCGTTACCAGGCGCACCTCAATCCAGCACACTTTCTGCTCTCATACCCAAGCCAGATCATACACTCCTATAACCAACTTTCGTCTTATCTTCTCACTGACTATGCTAAGGGATTTCTTAATTGTCTCACGATACAGTTCTTCTCTGCTCTTAACTTAGCATAATCAGGAAGGTAATTCACTTTAATGACGACCAGACCTTGGTCTACTCGACTCACGATCACCATAATCATCTCAGTCATCTCGATCGACTAGATCGTCACCACACTACGTGATCCATCTAGGATCCACTATCAGCTTCCTCAGTTGACGTAAGATGACCCATAATACCTACATAGGTTTGCTACCTCAGACGCTCACTCGTCACATCAAGTGACACTAAATACTATCTGTTCTTCAAGTCAAACAAATTTGACCCGCAGTCTAGGTGTTTGGTTCTTACACCTTCTTTGAACCCTTGTTAGTCATCCTACTCTTCATCATCCCACCTAGGGAAGAATCAGGATGAATCCAAGATGATAACATCAAAGTTCATCCTATGTCATCCTGCGGTACCAAGCACTATCTACTAAAAAGCTGATAAAAAGCAGAAAACGAGAAGTCCCCTTTACCGACCTTGGAGTACCCATCTCCTTTACTAACTTTGGAATCAAGCAACCTTCTCCTTGTCTCAATTACAACTTCTCTTGATTCTGAAGTTCCAATCACATTGGAAGCATGCTTCTTTTCCAATTACTGAGCTCACTCATTACACAAGCATTCTCGCGTCCTATAGGCAAACGATTTAGCAGGGCCTCAACTTAGGAGCTATGGTCAACCGTAGTCAACCAAAACCAATCCGCAATGGACTCTCAAGTCCTAAGCTCAACCGGACACCATCCACAGGTCCGTGACTACCGTTTATGCACATCCAAAAGGATGTGGAATGTATGACATCTATGGTTATACCCCTGAGCACACCCTCGTGTCTCACGTCTAGCATTGCTAGGGAAACTGGTTACCAACCCAAGTATCCCCATACCTCGCACTGAGCCACTCAGAATCCTCTCCGTCCCGCTCAGTACCTACCGAACTCACAGTGCTTGCCACTCTAGGCACATCTACTATCTTAGTCATCATCCTAGCCCTCACACTCATCTGCGTCAACTCTCGCTCATCACTGTCACCTCCACTGAGGTAGCGTGGCAAACTCGCCAACACTTAAAGTCTAACACCTCATTCTGTGATCGCACTCAGTCGTAACCAAGTCGAATCCAGGAATCACTACTCGTACGGTGCGCCACTCACGCATCTCCGTACCATCGTCACGACTAGCAAAACCCTGTCGTCTCAATCGTCATGATACCACGAGCCTATCCTGCTTGATAAGTCATATATAAATGTATCGATAGTGGCATCTGCTAGCACCACGTGCAGACTGATCTCCGAAACACTATGCTACCGAGACTCCAAATCCAAGCGGTCAACCTACCGCCGACACCAACTGCTCAACACTTAGTGTCTCCGATCGTTCCAACTTAGGACCCGGTCGACAAGTACCACTCTTCTGGTAACTTGTCTGATCCATCACCGATTAGGGTTATCGCGAACCTGGATGCTCCCTACAACATGTCCATCTCGAGTGATCCCTCGGGCTCGACTCCAAAGAGTCGTCGTACTTCGATATTGGTGTCCAACCAACCAGCAACCACAATCTGAGGTTCTCGTCCCCTCCTACCTACACGGCTCTAGACGTTGGCCTCTACAGGAACTTGGCCATACTCCGTACGTAACATGCAACAAGCACCACGTGTCGTAATCGTATCCTACCATGCCACACAACAGCTGCTCCGGGCATTTCCTGCCAGTCAACATCCCTCCGGGATTCGACACACCTAACCATGGCCTCTCATACCTACTAGGATCAACGTTCCAATTCCAACCAGTCTCAACTAAGGTCCTCGCGTGTCCAACTACTCCTAGCAGTACAATCTTCGATCCTTGTACTTCTGTCATGGACGACCCTAACGTCCGACATCCACTGGTTCAATTTTTTCCATTCCATGTCCGTCATGGACGACTCGACGCTCCTGACTCTTTGGTCGTCATACGGTGTCTACTGGTCCACTGGATCCTAGCTCCAGTAACACGACGGTCGTAAGCCGTTGGATTCACACGCGCGTTGATCCTACTCGGGATCACATCCCTCTAGAAACGCGACAACCTATGCCAATCGAACCCTACACCATTACACCTCGTGCCAAACAAAATCTACCTAGGGTCAATTTTACCGAATCCTCGTACTAATACCCTAACTATCAAGTTGATGATGGGCTGTTATGACTGCAGAGACATCATATCCTCGACCTGCGCGTCACACTGAGAGCAAAATACGCTCTAATACCACTTGACAGTACCCGTCCCAAATCCCCCGGGATTAACTTGGGACGTGCCTGCTCCGGTCTGACACGAAATGTTAGATCAGGGATAATTCCGTCCTTAGCCCAATCGGGACTACCAGAGAGCGCCAGGGTCTGAAGTAGGAGTGTGATGTCTCGGTCTCTACTACAGCCCGCATCCGCGATCAACCTTGAGGGCATTCAAAACATCAAAAGTCCTGAGTGGATAAAACAAAGAATTTATTAAAATATTTCATAAAACGACATTTATGCCCTTCACTCAAAACATGCATGCATTCGAAAACCGTTTATCTAAATGTTCAAAAAAACCTTTAGGGCCTTGGCCCAAAACCGTTCTCCATAAACCTCATAAAACCAGTTTTCTTTTATAGTTCAAAACACATTTGCAAATTGGTTCTCATACGAAGCCATAACTCAGTAGGGTCTCAACCCAAATCTATATAAAAAACATAGAACACGGGGTCTCCCCCCCCCCCCCCCCCCCCCAAATCACTTTCCGCGAAATCTCATATACATATACATACATATAACCAATCCTCGACATCTCATATGTCGACTCGGGGCACACAGCCCCTAGGGAACAAATCCCCGATATCTGTCACGATTCATATCTATATGAATATGCATACTACTCGGGGTCTCACTCCGAGTCTACCCCTAGGAATTCCACATCTGGGAGGCTCTGTCCAACATCCAGGATCTACGATGTCAGGATGGCTATCTCCGGACCCAGTCCGAGACCATATCATAACTCCCACTTCTAGAATATACTCCCTATGAGGATTACTCATTCCGGGTAGTGGATCGTGATTCTCCAGGTCGACGATTGGAGGAGACCAATCAACTCATGTCGGAAGGTATATACATTTTAAAAATACTTTCTTTCAAATCATGGTTCAACTGGGTCTCATACCCGAACATCTTTACATGATTCCTCGAATCCGATTCAAATCCAATTCAAATCCAAATCTCACCAGGACTCAAGCCCAAATCTCATTTCAATGGGGTCGTAAGCCCGAGTTCTCATTTCATAAACCACAATTGGGACTTAAGCCCGATTTCACGATTCAACGGGGCATTGATCCAAAACTTCTAGTCGATAGAACTATGAATTCCTAGTTTATAGGAATAAGGGAACGAGAGGAATTTTAAGACAATTAGAGAAACAAAAGGAAGAAGCTAAGGAACTACTTTGAGTTCTGCCTTTAGAATTGCTTGATTCATTTCAATGAATAACTTACGTATTTATACAAGGTTCGGTTGCTAAAATTAACTAAACTAAAATAGTAAATTATTTTAAGCCATAAAGAATGAATGACCTAAAATCTAATTCATTTTGGAACCATTAGTTTTTTATGGTTTATAACAATTTGTTATAAACCATTATTTTTTTAAATAATTGAAAATAGTATAATATAATTAGTTATAATTATATTATATTATGTTTATTTTTGTTGGTAGATACTCTTGGGTCATGGATCCCCCATTTAAGATTTTTGAGCTCCTGGTCAAGCTAAATTGAGATGAGGAAACTCTATTATTTCCTTGTCTCAAATATACCATTTCAACTTGCTAGGAAGTTGACCTTTTCTACCAATACGGAAATACTAATACTTTCTATGTCGAGTCTCACGAACCTTCTGTTCCAATATACAATCCTCCTGCAAAGGATCGTCTCGTTCAATCCGCAAGTCATCAACTGATGGAAGACGAGTGTCTTCTTCGGGATCATCATCAAGTAGAGATGGATCAAAAAGTTTAAGATTCTCGGCATTGATGACCGATTACATATGCATGTATGGAGGTAATTCAAGTTGAAAGGCATTATCACCAATTTGTTTGATGATCTTGAACGGTCCATAACGAATAGGCTTAAGTTTCTTGCCTTCACCGGTTAGCCGCTCCTTTCCAAGGTGTAACCATACTAGGTCACCTTCTTTGAAGTTACATGGCACACGATGCCTATCATGACGAGCTTTATATCGTTGCTGAGAAGGTTTCAATTGTGCCTCCACTTCAGTATGAATCTTTCTGACTCGTTCGAGAAATTTCTGTGCTCGAATATGTTCTTCTTCTTCTTTCCCACTTAATGGTTGGTCACTCATAGTGAATGCTAAATCAAAAGGACTTTGGGCAAATAACCCAAACAAACCTCAAATGGAGATTTGAGTGTGAAGCCATGGATTGCTCTGTTGAAAGCAAAATGTAAGTAAGGGAGACTTTCATCCCAAGTCTTCGGATGCTTGGAATTGTAACCCCACAATAAGTGTACCATAGTCCGGTTTACGACCTCCGTTTGCCCATCTGTCTGTGGATGAAATGCAGTGCTTCTTTTCAATCTAGTATCCATCATTCCCTTTAACGACCTCTAGAAATGGCTTAAGAATCGACTGTCTCTGTTAGAAATAATTGGTGTAGGCAAGCCAAAATGCTTCCAAACATATTGGAAAAATAACTTAGTAGCTCCTTCTCCAGTTACGGTCTTCTTGCATGGAATAAGAATCACCATCTTACTAAAACGATCTACCACCACAAACAAGTAGTAATTTCCAGACTTGGTTTTAGGCAATCCACCTAAGAAATCCATCGAGATACTCTCCCAAGGTCGAGTAGGTACTGGTAATGGAAGATACAATCCTAACTTTCTGTTGGAAGGCTTCGATGTGTTGCATAGAACACAACCTCGAATGTATCGTGAAACATCGAGATGCATCTTTGGCCAATACACATAACGAAGAAGATTCAATAAAGTCTTCTCAACTCAAAATGTCCTGCAACTTTGGAAGTATGAGCCTCTCGAATCCACTGCAATCTGTCGCCATCTTCTGGAATGCACAATTGTGTTCCCTTATACATTAGTCCATCTTTCAATTGAAACTCACTAGTCTTTCCTTGTTGCAGCTTGGCATAGGTTGAGTTGAAATCAGCATCTGTGTCATACCCTTTGGCATATTCAGAAGGACCAATAAGTTGGATTTTCATAAGCACCAGCAATACGGAACTAACTGGTGTAGGTGATTTAGATAACATATCTGCCAACTTTTTAGTTGTTCCCTTCTTGTACTTTATTACAATACTGAATTGTTGTAGGTAAGACATCCATTTCATATGGTGAGCTTGCTGTAACGTAGACTGTGTAGTTAAAAAGTGAAGAGGTTTATGATATGAGTGAACTACGACTTCTTTTCCCAACAAGTAAGCTCTCCAATGCTTCACTGCTTGATGCATTGCATACAACTTCTTGTCATAAGTCGGATAATTCAATACCGGTCCACTAAACATCTCAGAATGGTATGCAACTGGCTTACCATCTTGAAATAATACGGCTCCCATAGCATAGTTCAATGCATCTGCTTCCACTTCAAATGGTCTCTGCAAATTCGGTAATGCTAATACTAGGGCCTTTGTAATATTTCGTTTCAGCAACTGGAAAGATTCCTCATCGTTTCTCGACCATTCAAACTTTTGATTAGCCTTTGTTAGAGAATGTAAGGGTTCTGCAATTTGTTAAATGTAACACCCCGGAAATTCACAGATTGTAATATTGTAATTTAATGTATGAAGTGACGATTTTACCCCTGTGGATTATGGCCAATTGTTGACTTTTTGGGTTATGGGTCAAATGGACTTTGACCAGTGACCGTGACGTAGTTCGGGACGTCACGAGTTCACAGACAGGTGGCACGTCCAATTCGGACGATCAGGGAAAAAGTTATGACTATCGGAAGTTCAGGGGCATTACCGTAATTTGGACGAGTTAGGGGAAAAAGTTGACTTTTTGATGTACCGGGAATTCTCACACGACCCGAAGACCGTTAGATTCGTCTCGATGCCCTGAGTACAACAACAGGCGGCACGCGTGAAACGGACATCGGATGACCGAGTTGTGGGTCACGGAAGTTGGAGGGCATTTTGGTAATTTCTGCCCTGAGGGCATTTTGGTCTTTTTGCACGGTTACTGTAGCAGCAACCGTGAAAAACAGGGGACACGGCCATGCCGTGGTGTTTTTGGGCGTGCAAATAGTTTAAACCTTAGTGGACTGGGTTGTGAGTATTGTTTATGTAGTTTAAGGTATTGGGAGTGAAGTTTGAGGCTGTGCAGGCCACGGGAAGAATTAAAAACGTTGGTTGAGCTCTGTGTGCGGGAGGCAGTGTCCAGTGCGTCTGTGAGTGTCTCCCACGGGTGTTGGACGCCTTGATCGATTAACCGCGCAAGGGGAGTGAGTGACGGGTTCATTTTGGTGTCTGTTTGAGGCTGGGAGTTGAGAGAGACGGGGAGAAACAGTGAAGAACAGTTTCGGGTCTTTGGGGGGAAATTTTCCGAATTCAATCTCTACGGGTTTTGAGATCGATCTAAACACTGGGGAAGCTTTCTGGGAGTAGCAGAAACCTAACCGTGCAAGATTCGAAGAGTGTGATCGAGGAATTGCCCAGGAACCCAAGTTCCAGTTCTGAGAAAAACCGATTTGGAGGGAAAATCCGAGTTCAATTTCCACGGCCTTTTGGACGAAACCAATCACTGAGTGAGCTTTCTGGGAATATTTGGAACCTGTCCATATCGAAATCGACGACAACCAGCCATGGAGGAGCTGGGACGGTGACCGCCGTGTGCAGAGGAAACCGCAGCGTTTGGACGGCTACTGTCAGGTGATGTTTCGTTCAATTGATGGTTCTATCTTGTTAGTCTAGGTCCTAGTATGCTTCTGTATAAATTAATTGGACAATGGTGATTGTTTGGAGGTGTTCTGAGGTTGGACCCGTGTAGCTATTCGGGTTTGGATAGGATGGTTGAAGGCTTGTCGAGTTGATTAGTGGACTGAGAACTGTAATTAAATGACCTTAGAACATGTTAGAATCAAGAAGGGAAGAAATTGAGTAGAAATAGACGGCTAATTAATCGGGTCACCCCGCGGGTCGCAGACCCAAATTACAGTAAATCGGGCAAGGACGGTGACACTGTAGCAGTGACACTGTAGCAGCGCGTGACTTTCACGCGCAGCCACTTTGGGCGGTGCGTGAGGGCGCGTTGAGCATTATCTCGGATCACGGTCAACATGACTTTTAATCCTTTCATCATCTTGGACATTTTCTGTGAAATAACTATGTTGATCTGAGATAGTGAGGAAGGTCAGTTTAGGGCCGGATGCCTCGGGAAGCGTGTTGGCCGGCTTTCCCGAACCGGTTTCTGTTTCGGACTTTTTGAGGGTATTTTAAGGACCTATAATGACACTTGTGTGTGATTGATAATGACAGGGAACTTACGTTAATTCCGGAGACAAGTTCGTACGCGCGTTATTCGCAACGGGAGCGTACTGTGAGTGGGCCCGTTTTTTATTAACTCTTGCATGCATAACCGTTTTCATTTCCGTATATCTATATGTGTGCGTGAATCATTAATGGATTTGATTATCTCGATTTACGGCTGTGACACGTCTTACGGTGTTGGGCTGAGGCCCGTTTTACGGAAAATGAATACTGTTTTATATTGTATATATATTTCTAGTTACATATACTTGTGGATACGATGACTATCTTGGGTACTGCACTGTATAATCCACCGTATGATACTGTCTCCTCCGGATGTGGTACCCCGGAGCGGTCACGGTGCATTGCCTGCGAGGGGTCATGCTACGGAGGTGCCGGACCGTAGGATGACTCAGGAGCAGGATTGCTATTATTGGACGTCTGGGACGTCGAGCGTCTGGGACGCTAGGCATCTGGGATGCCATAACCGAACTGGGTTCGGAGATTGGACTCGGGATTTGAGACCCCGGGTGGCACGCGTAGCCTTGGGACTGTGACCACTATTGGACGTCAGGGACGTCGGACATCTGGGATGTCAATATCGGTTGTGTATGGTGCAGTAGCTGGGTTTATATTACATTTCTGGCTTAATATGATGCTGTGATATATTACACGTATTTATGGTTTTTAAATACTGATGCATGCTTGTTTTGGGGAAACGGAGGGGTAAAGTATGTATTTTCCTTATTATACTGTTTTTACAACCTGAGTTTCGGCCCACTCACCTTTCATGTTTTGGTAACCCCTCCAGGTCGTATTGCTGAGGTTGGTGAGGACCCCGAGGCTGAGGCATAGATTTTGCACTGCGCACCTGAACCCCTGTCGGGTCGGATCACCCGCAGGATTTTCCTTTCTAGTGTCGTGCTCGGTTTTGTATTTTAAATTGTATCCCTTGTCTGACATCTGTTAAATTTGGAATATGTATGACTTTTTAATTCGGACATTTATGCATTTAAGTATTAAGGCTAAAATCGGGATTTTCGGTTCGGGTGTCAGACGGGAGCAGGGCACGTCCCCTTGTGGTCCCCGGGGGATCGGGGCGGGTCCCTGTCATTAAAAGTGCTGAATAAACTTTGGTAAATATTGACATGCACCTATAAAGCTCCGAACTTCAGTCACTGTTTGGGGAGTAGGCATTTTGAAATCACCTGCACTTTCTCTAGGTCCACTTTTAGTTCTCCTGCACCAACAATGAATCCCAGGTATACAAGGTGTTGTTTCCCAAATTCACACTTCTTACCATTTAACTGTAACTGATTTGTTCGTAGAACCTCCAAAACTTGAGCAATATGATGAAGATGTTCCTCCCATGTGACACTAACAATGAGAATGTCATCTAAGTATACAATGGCGAAGTCGTCAATGAAAGGGCGGAGTACCTCATTCATCAATCGCATGAAGGTAGCTGGAGCATTGCATAATCCGAATGGCATGACTAACCACTTGAATAGTCCCTGCTTTGTTTTGAATGTAGTTTTCCAAGTATCTTCATCATGGATGCGGACTTGGTGATAGCCAGATTTGAGATCAAGCTTAGTGAAGTAGCGTGCACCATGTAGTTGATCTAGCAGGTCATCAATCCTCGGCAATGGATACCGATTCTTAATGGTTATTTTGTTGAGTGCCCTATAATCTACACACATACGCCAGCCTCTATCTTTCTTAGGCACAAGTAACACTGGCAAACCACATGGTGAGCAGCTGGGTTTGATGACTCCTTGTTCAAGAAGTCCTTGAATTTGCTTCTTGATCTCGTCAGATGCCGTCACAGAAGTACGATACAAACCCAAGTTTGGTAGAGGTGAATCTCCTACCAACTGGATTTTATGCTCCACAGCTCTCCGTGGTGGCAAACCCTGCACATCATGAAATAAGTCCTTGAACTTCTCCTGTAATTTCCCTATGTCTGAGCATTGTGCAGGAGATAAAGACAATGTAAACAATGTCACGGCTCTTGAATTCTGATCTTGCGGTCGAATCATCAACAAAATGAATCGCCCACATGAATTGACTAACCTCTTGGCTTGGTTAGCTGTCACCAAATTATCTGTAAACAAATTATTTCCAGCTTGAGGCTTGCAAGCGTTGATGTGGAACTCCTTCCCATCCTTCACAAGTCGATACTTGCAAAGCCTTCGATAATGGATGGCATCTCGGTCCCATAAATATGGACTGCCTAATATGACTTGGCAAACATCCAAAGGAACCACCTCACATGTCACCTCATCGATATATCGATTGGTGATAGCAAATTTGAAGGTACATTACCTCGTGATCTGTAAGTCAACATCTTTTTGAATCCATCCTAATGGGTACGGCTTAGGATGTGGTGTGGTGTTTAAACCCACTATTCTTACTAAAGCCTCTGAAATCAGGTTTTTCTGACTTTCAGGGTCAATAATAGCTTGTACAACACTTTGCTTCACCTGAATATTCACATGAAACAGATCTTCACGGTTGTACGTGTCTTCAGTATCTGCTGGTCTTGTCATAAGGGTAAGTGTAACATCAGGTTGCTTCAACTCTGGAAGCTCTTCTTTCTGCTGTGCAGTTAAGGTGGCTTTTCTGCCATTTCTCCACTGGTTGTTTTTCTTGCGCTTTGGCCGTAACTCAGGATGGAGTATCCAGCACTTGTCTTTGGCATGTCTTCTGGTTTGACAGTGATCACAGTAGACCTTCTGTGTCTGACCTTCCTTGCTCTGCTTCCCCTTTTTCTGCAGTTAGTTTTGTTGCCAGGTTTTGATCTATCATTCTTCTTGTCAGTTCTTTTATTTTTTGCCTTAATGGCTATGGCCTACAGTAGCATCTTCAATAGTATCTATGGTGAACAATTTTAGTTCTTTCCCTATGTAGTCGGTAAGACCTCCGGTATACTTCATGAAAACATCGTAGTCGTCGACGTCAATGTCCAGAACCATAGCTTGGTTGTGGAACTCTGTTGTATACTCTTGTACATGTTGCCCAAATCTTTTTCTGAACTGTTGCCACTTATACCATCTTTCATCTTCATAGCCAACTGGATAAAATTGTTTTCTCAAAAGCTTCATGAAGTTCTTCCAAGTCAATTCTGAGACATCATACCGTCTCTAATAGGACTTCCACCATGTAAGGGCATGGCTTGAAAGTTTCAAACTCGCAAATTTTATTTTTGCACATTAGAATATTTATAAACTGTGAAATAAGTTTCTAATGTGCCTACCCAGTTATCTAGCTTTTCAGGATCAACATCTCTTTTATATATGGGGATGTCAACCTTAAAATCAATCTTTAAGGTATCAATCGAATTTTTATTATCACCTGATTTAGCTTCATTTTTCATTGGATCAGCTTGTGTGTCGTCTTCATCTTCGCTATCCTCAACATCCTTTTTCTTGAGCTTGTGATCAGGCTCAGATGAAGTTGATGGACGTGAAGCTTTTCCAGTCTTCATACTCTCCACGAGTTTAAGGATTGATGCAGACAAGTTTTCAACTTGTTGCTCAAGTTTAGTGATGCGATCGCCATCACTGGATATATCCTGTTTGTTTTCTCCAGTCATAATGTCTCTCTCGGACCTTGGCTTTCGGTGTACGAGCAAAGGACCTAAAAGTTCTTCTCCAGAAGCTTTGTGTTGGTTGCGAGTTGAGACCATAAACCACCGTCACCCTCTCGGATCTGGTGCTCTGATACCACTTGATCCAAAACTTCTAGTCGATAGAACTATGAATTCCTAGTTTATAGAAATTAGGGAACAAGAGGAATTTTAAGACAATTAGACAAAAAAAAAAGGAAGAAGCTAAGGAACTGCTTTGAGTTATGCCTTTAGAATTGCTTGATTCATTTCAATGAATAACTTACGTATATATACAAGGTTCGGTTGCTAAAATTAACTAAACTAAAATAGTAAATTATTTTAAGCCATAAAGAATGAATGACCTAAAATCTAATTCATTTTGAAACCATTAACTTTTTATGGTTTATAACAATTCGTTATAAACCATTAGTTTTTTAAATAATTGAAAATAATATAATATAATTAGTTATAATTATATTATATTATGTTTATTTTTGTTGGTAGATACTCCTGGATCAGGAGTCAAGCCCGATTTCACAATTAACTGGGCCTCTAACCCGATATAAAAAATAACGGGGCCTCAAGCCCGATTTCACACTCAACTGGGCCTCAAGCTCGAATTCGTAAACCAACAGGGCCCTCGACCCGATCGTATAACTCAAATGGGCCTCTAACCCGATTTCTCATCAAATCAAATGGACTCTAAGTCTGATGGTTTGTAAATGAAATGGGTCTCATGCCAAATTCCATATTTCCAAATTCGAAATCATTTCATTTAAACCATCATAGAAAACATAGCACGTATAAGCGCCGTATAAACCCGAAAATCTCGAAATACGTGCGAATACGTAACTACTAAGCTATCACAAGCAAATGCACTCATGGTATCACAAAACACGTATTTAAAATATTTATAAACATTTATGCATGCATCGAATTCATAAAACAAGTCCACTCATAGGCCGTCCGAAGCTGCGCCTCGATACGCGTGCCATACGCCTCTCCAGGGCCAATCGCCGTCACTGGGACTTCCAAACCTGTCCAAATCATAATAGAGGGTTACTAGCTACTTAAATAACCCATCACTAAAGCCCCCTATTTTTCCAGGATTTTTAACTATTTTAAACTCGTTCCTAAACCTTCGGATGTCCCAAACTATATCGAAACGATGTCCGATCGACAAGAAACCAGTCTCAAAATGTTCGTTACATAGAATAGGTGATTTCACAAGTTGGAACCATCCCTAAAAAGTGAGCCACGGGCTCGAACGCTCCGCCTGAAGTCCCTGTGCCTGGGAGCCACGTGGCGGCGACTATTCATCTTCTACCTCCACCCGACCAGCTGGTCCGGTTCAACACTATAATATGGTCTGCCTGGACCGACGTGAACGGTCCAGCCCCATAACTTGGTCAATTTTCGTCCTTTTTCTTCCATTTTGATTCCAATCATCCTATTTCAAATTTTCCTATCTATCTATGTCCCTAAGCCCAAGAAAATCGACCAAAAACCGATCCATTCAAAACTCCCTTCACAGTTCCAATTTTCCGATCATCCCCCCTCAATGTTCAACCGTCAACCACTGTTCAAACTACCCTCTAAAACTTCCTACAAACTCAATAACCATCTCTTAACCACCCAAAACCATCCATAGCGTCCTAATCCAATTATTGAATTTAAAACTCAAAATCAAGTTCTTACCTTTTCTCCACCGTGCACGACGGCTCAGCCGCCTCCTCCACGTCCTCAGCTCATCAGCCGCCTCATTCTCTCTCTTTCAGTCCCCCCATGATCGAAATATAGGGGGTCATGGTGGTGTGGTCGTGTGGGAATCACGGTTTGGGGGGGGGGGGGGGGAGGTTTCGGCTTGTTTGGGTGAACAGACAAAGGGGAATGCATGTATGTAATCACAATGGGCAATGGATGAGTGACACTTGTCACTCATCCCTTAGCCAGTACAAAAATATCTGGGCCCCACACTAAAGGACAAAGGTCCACTTGCCTCGTAAAATGTGCCACCGTAAATAGTTCCTCGGAACTTCTGTGAATTGTATCTTTTCTGTTGAATGTCCGATTTTGACGTGCTGGTTGTCTACTGATTCGTATCGACTCAATCTACGTAATGGTCCTCGGCCCTCGGCCATCGGATCTTCCGAGTCAAAAGTCAACTTTTTGCCATCGTCTAGGGGAAAAATCGTAATTTCACCCTGAACGTCCGTTAATCCTCGGCTAATCTCTAATTAGCCTTGCTAATCCGTCATTAATTCTTAATTAATCCTGATAATTTGGGACGGGTCGTTACACATCAAATGGTGACTCGTCAGTTTCAAGAACATCATCTTTCTTAGCCTCCCCATCAGGCTCAAGTTCAGGCTCAGGCTCCATGTCAAGTTCAAGCTCTACCTCTTTGGTAGTGATCTCGCTCCGACTCTTTGTACCCAATTTTTACGCTTCTTCTTCCTTTAAAAACAAAGTTTTGGGGGCATGTGATGGCAGCAGGCAATCGGCTCTTAAATTTTTGGATTCGACATCCAACCGTTTGACTTTCTCCTTAGAATCATGCATGTGTCCGCGTAGCTGGAAGAGGCCTTCTGCTGGGTTATGACAGGTCTCACATCAAGTGATGAGACTCCTCACCTCCCTAGCTAAAAGCTTCGATGTTGGCTCTACCTGCACTTGAAGATGCCAAGTCCGTAAATGCACCAAGCTCTTCTATCTGCTAGGTACCACATGCATGGTCATTGGAAGTATGACTCGTGCAACACTTTGAGCTCCAACCAGGCATTGCCTTACGTTTTTTTGTGTCTTGATCCTCGTATGTCAGGCCCTTCTATCTTCCAAGCACCACATGCATGATCCACCTCCAAGTTTTCTTCCTTCAATTACGCAATGGCGTACACTATCTGGAGCTTCATATGGGGCATGATCGATCCTCCGTCTTTTTGCTCCACCTTTTAGCCACCCCATTTTGAGATCAATCGGGTCTAGAATGTCATGTCTCTAGAAGGTCCTCCGTCGGCTAAAAGAACTCCTCGAGAAGCTTCATTCACTCCATGGCACCACATGCACTTTTCCTCGTGTCATGGGATACCTTGCCTCGGCTTGCACAATGGCACGTATCCCCTTGCATTGTAACGTGCCTAACTTCAATTCAGGGGGTGTCTCACCTTTTGTGGATGAAATCCTAGACAGGTTATGGTGCACCTTACTCCCTATGTGTCGAACTCTTATGTCCACCATGCACCAAGTGAATGGTCACTAGGACAAACACCTCATGTCATTCAGCGCATCACCTCCTGCTTCAACCTTGCCTTGCCTTGCATTGTGGCACACCAAGCCTTGGATAAAGAATAACTTGCATCATACTTGCAGCATGCCTTATCTTGTAGTTGTACCATGCCTCGTCTCACAGTTGTAACACGCCTCGCCTTGCATTCTGCTGCGCCTCGCATTGGATTCTACTACGACTTGCCTTGCTTCACAGCTATAACATGCTCCACATTGGGTTGAGACAGTCCTCACTTCAAGTGATGAGACTCCTTGCCTCTTGCTGATGAAAGCCAAGATAGGTCAAGGACCACCTTGCTCCCCATGTGTCGAACTATTCTATCTACCATGCACCACATGCATGGTCATTTGGAAGTACACCACAGGTCATATGATGCATCATTCCACGCGCTAACAATGCCTTTCCTTGCTATGCCTTGCCTGGCACCATAGCATGACCCTCATTGCAGCATATTGCACCATGCTCCGAAGTTGGAACACGCCTCGCCTTGTGACACGCTTCACTTCAAGTCATGGAACTTTGCTCCTCCCTCGTTGAAGGCCTTATTGTTGGCTCCACCTGCACTTGAAGATGACAAGTCCGTCAATATACCAAGCTCTTCTATCCACGAAACACCACAAGCAGGTCAATTAGAGGAGCGTCTTGATGGCAAGTCCATCATCTCTTGAAGTCGGTAGTTACAACAAGTTCCGGACACGTCATTAGATGGTCTTACGACCATTACTCCATAAAAATGAGTTTTTCGAGACCCTGTCAAAAGTATGCCTTCATGCATCTCGAAATGATCGTCTTGGAGAGTAGTGTGCACCACCACTTGAATCATTGCAATCAGACATCCACAACTCTCAGAATTTACAAAAGATTGAAGTTGCACAAAAGAAAAACAATAAATAAAATATATATTAAAATAATATATAAAATATATATTAAAATTGTAACGACCTGTCCCAAATTTTTGGAATTAATTAAGATTAAATCGAGGATTAGGGAGGCTAAACGAGGATTAGTCGAGGAATGTCGGACATTCTGGGCGAAATTATGATTTTGCCTCTAGATGAGGACAAAAAGTTGACTTTTGACCCGGGAGGTCCAATGCACATTGAAATCGGACATTTGACGGGAAATTTACGGGTTACGTAATGTTCGAGGCACTATTGCACGAAGTACAAGACGAGTGGACCTTGTCTTGAGTGGGGCCTAGATATTTTTTTACTGACCGCTCAAATTCTCCCCTTCCTTGCTGGATCGATTGAGGGCTCTTGAGAATGACTGAGGATGAGTAAGGGACTGAGAGAGGTTGTGGGAGGCGGCAGGATCGCCGTGGACGACGGAGAAGGTCACGGAAACAGGTAAGTCGTAACCCGTGATTTTTTGAATTTGGATTTTTTTTTTGGATGTTTGGAATGGTTTGTGTTGATTGGGTTGTGCTTTGGATGGTTGTACGAGTCACTGGGAATCAGAATCGAGGGCTGAGGACGGTGAAGCAGCCTAGACAGGGAGTTGGAAACTGGGTGACTGTTCTTCAAATTAAAGGTAAATTTCTAGATCAGTTTTCTTATTTTTGATTCGAGGGATCCCTTCCTGGGATAAAGACGAAGAGAATGGGACCAACAACATCAATTTTGGTGGCTGGAGTTGGAAGAACGGACCGAGTCAGGGTCGCGGGTCTACGAGACTCGGTTAAGGGAAATGGGTCGACCCGGATAGAGGACATGGATGATGATGTTAGATGACATCATCATGTCAGGTCTAACATGCTTGCTGACACGTGTCAAATATTAGTGATGATGTCACTACTAACATCAGCGTTGATTTTGCTGACGTCAGCATTGACTTTTACTTTGAGCCGCGCATGAGCATGTATTTCAAGGTGGGACCAGGACCATTTTTAAGTTTTCGACAATACAAATCCAATGGTGGTAGTTTCGAGTCGATCGGAGATCGTTAGGTTGGTCAAATTGGGAGTTTTTGGTTAGGAATTGTGTAAGTTTGTAGTAACCTTTTACTATGTTTTGGATAGGTCCGGATCACCCGGAGAGGTCAGATTAGCTTGGAGAGGCTTATGGCACACGTATCGAGGTGCATCTTGGACGGTTTGTGAGTGAACTTTATTTTATGAATATGATGCATGCATAAATGTTTTATATGTGTCCATGAACATGATTTGAGATGCCATGAGTGCATGTGATTTTAATATGAATTGTTTGGCATTTTCGGAGGAAAATGCGTTATTGCACGTAGTCCAAGATTTCTATTTTATATGATTTTTGGGCTTCGGCCGAGTGTACTACCTGCTTGTGTTTTATGTGATTCTGAAGGTTTCATGGAGAGGCATGAAACTGAGGAACTGAATTACGGTTTTGGAGGATTTCACAAATATGCGTAAAATCGGGATTCGAGCACGAGTCCCAGTTAAACAACCTTGACCTGATTGAAGTCAAGGGTGATTTTGAAAGTGTTTTGGAAACGAGAAATGGTTTTCGGATTTGGAAATATCTTTTGGGCATATGAACTAGTTGATTTGAGGTTTGATTTAGAGTATAGTCAAAAGCGAGATAAGTCGGGCAGTGACCCAGTTACGAGTTTTACGAAAGATATTTCGGGCATGAGTCCCAGTTGTGAATTTTAGAAGATTCGAGGAATCTTGGGATATGAAGTGTCGTTGGACACTGGATTTTTGGGCTGTGGCCCATTTGGTGATGTTCGGTGCTTGAGGCCCTATGTATGATGGCATTCGGGTTTGTGTCCCGGATGATATGACGGTCCCTCCGGACTGCGGATGTGTTCCTTCCGGAGAGGTCACGATGCACTGCTTGTTGTCGAGCAGCCGCGGGAAGCAATGAATGAGAGAGGCTCGACTTAGAAGTTTAGATGTTATCCTCAGAGATCGATCAGCGATGTGTCCGCGATGATCTAGAGACGGTCGCGACAAGTGATGTTGTCAGGACCTGACCCTCCTCGGTCAGGACCTGACTCATCTAGCATGATATTGTCCGTTTTGGGCCTCCTTGCCCATGTCATCATGGTTTTGTTTTCGGGAGCTGACTGTGCAATTTCCTAGGTCGTCACCCATAATGAAATTGCACCAATCTCAACTCGCTTAACTTTGAAGTTCCAACCAAACCCAAAGCCACTGAGCTCCCAAAAGGCCTCGCGCTAGATAGGTGTTTGCCTACACCTTTAAGGCACACCACCATTCCCCTCCCATACCATTCCCCCATCGCAGGAATGTGGGATCGTTCACCGTTCCCTTTAAAACACAAGTCGTACAATCCACCACCCCCCCCTCCGCCCCCCCCCCCCACCCTTAGGGTCCAACGTCCTCGTTGTCACACTTCTCGATCGGGGTTTGGCTCTGATACCATTTTGTCAGGACCCGACCCTCCTCGGTCATGACCCGACTCATGTTACACGATATTGTTCACTTTGGGCCTCCTTGCCCTCGACCTCACGGTTTTATTTTCGGGAGCTCACGGTGCAACTTCCCAGGGGGTCACCCATCATGGAATTGCACCAACCTCAACTCGCTTAACTATGGAGTTCCAACCGAAACCAAAGCCACTGAGCTCCCAAAAACCTCGCGCTAGATAGGTGTGTACCTTCACTTTTAAGGCACACCACCATTCCCCTCTCAGACCATTCCCCCCTAGCATGAATGTGGGATCGTTCATCGTTCCATCCAGGACACGGGGTCTTACAGATGTGTTCACGACGACATGGTAGGATTATGAGTGGTCCTGAGCTATATGTACATGTGCTAGGATTAGAATCGTGACTGAAATTGAGGATGAGATGTGTTCCCACGTGTTCTATGATTTGGCTTGAGGTTTCGTTCTGATTTTCCTTGATTTGGTTTTTGGGCTATAACCCTATATGATTCGGTTTTGGGCTGAGACCCTACTGAGGCAATGGCTTCAATTGAGAAGCATTTTTCATTGTGTTTCGACTTGGGAAGCAATACGTCTTGCTTCTGAGAAAGTATTTGAAATAAATATTTTATGATGCATTGCTTCTGAGAAAGTATTTGAAATAAATATTTTATGATGCATGCATGCATGCTTTTACGTGAAGCTTATAAATGTACTTTTCAATAAATGAGTTTTATAAACTGTTGTTTTGTCCACTCACAACTTTTTTGGTTTTAATACCCTTTAGGTTGATCGCGGATGCGGGCTGTAGCAGAGATCGAGACATTACATGCCACCACTGATCCTGACATACTCTGGCTAACCCCGAGCAGGTGACGAGTTTATCCCTGGTCTGACACGCAGTGTCAGATGAGAGCATGCATATCCCACGATAATCTAGGGGGATTCGGACGGGCCCTGTCAAAAATTATATATATATATATATATATATTATACATAAACGGCAACACACAAAAGCTACCAATGGCAGCAAGAAAAAGTGAAATTGCATCAAGTAATTAATTACTAATTTCATAAATAATTTAATAATAAATTTATATATTATATTTATACACACACAAGGCTACAATGTTGTTTTGGGAGTAGAAGAAAACAATACAAATGGAAGTGTTTGATAAAAGCTTTTGCATGACCAGACGCCAAGGCCTGCGCAGCACGCCTCCAACTATCCAACATATATAAAATAGAATAAAAGCAATAAGACAATGTTGAATTGAAAGGAAACTCTACCTATTATTATTCTCCCCGAAAGAGTTTGGCCCCAACGGAAGAAAGAAGTCAGGTTGCACTTACTAGTTACAGTAGAACCTATGCAGCACTGGACTACTTCCTCCATGTTACGTCAACTGTAACGACCCGTGGCAAAGTTTTGGGATTAATTAAGATTAAATTGTGGATTAGCGAGGCTAATCGAGGATTAGTCGAGGATTATTGGACGTTCAGAGCGAAATTACGATTTTACTCCTAAATGAGGGTAAAAAGTTAACTTTTGACCCTGGAAGTCCGATGCACAAGAACCGAGGACTGTTATGTACATCGTGTCGATACAAGTCCATGGATAGGAGGCACATCGAAATCGGACGTTCGTTGGGAAAGTTACGCATCCATTGCCTAACATCACACATACATGCACCCACCCCCATCCTCATCTGTTTCATCCATTCAAACCAAAATCGTGCAACCCAAACACCAAACCCTCACCACCATCCTGTCCTATTCCCTAGTATGATGACTGATGGATTGAAACAAAGAGACTGAGATGGACGGATGACAGAGAGATGGTGGAGACCACGACGAAGTAAGGTAAACCCGATAACCCGGTTAAGTTCAAAATTTGGTTTTAAAGTTTGGACGTTTAGGGGTTGATTCTAACGATTGGGTACTGTTTTGAGGGGTTGTACGAGTCCGTTGTGGTCGGGATCGAAGGCCGTGGTGGCCGGAGTAAGCTAGACAAAGGCTAGAAAAACAGGACCGTGAAGAACAATTCAAAATGTTATTTTCTAGGCCTGTTTTTATGTTTGTGAGTCCATAGGTCAATTGGGTAGATTGGGAAGAAGTCATAAGAAGTAAAACAGGAAGAAATGGCGGTCGAAGGAAGGAGAACCGGTCTCATTGGTTCGGTCAGACCGAAAACCAGAGAACCAGTTCAAACAGGTTCGTTTAGAGGTTGAAGATGAATAGTCCCCGGCGCGTGGGCTTCACTCGCAACTCCTTTGGTCGGCGTGTGGAGGCACATGGGGCACTATTTGGGGATGAGGTCAACGGTGAAATCATCCTTTCGATGTAACGAACATTTTGGGATAAGTTTCGAGTCGATCGGACACCGTTTGGTAGTTTTGGGTGTCCGAAGGCCTAAAGCCTATGTGAAATACGTTTAAAAATCTCAAAAAATTGGGGGGCTTTAATGAGAGGTTATTGAAGTAGTTAGTAGCCCTCTAGTATGATTTGGACAGGTCCCGGAGTTCCGGTGATGGTGATTAGCCCATAGAGACTTATGGGGCGCGTATTGAGGCGCAACTTGGATGGTCTGTGAGTGGACTTTGTTTTATGAATTGATGCATGCATAAATGTTTTATATGTGTTGTATATCGGTGATTTGAGATGCCTTAAGTGCATATGATTATGGTAATTAATATTTACGTATTTGCACGTATTTCGAGATTTTTGGTTTTATATCGTGCCTATATGTGCTGTGTTTTCAGTGACGGTTTAAGGAAATGTTTTGGATTTGGAAATGTAGAATCTGGCATGAGACCCATTTGAGTTGGAAACTATCAGACTTGGAGTCCATTTGATTTCATGAGATATTGAGCTAGAGGCCCATTTGGCTTATATGATCGGGGCATGAGGCCTAATTGATGTATGATATCGGGCTTGAGGCCCAGTTGATTTATGATCTCGAGCATGAGATGTAACGACCAGTCCCAAATTCCTATTTTAGATTAGTGACTAATCACGATTAGTGATGCTAATCCGTGATTAGTTGAGCAAAATCGAACGAACGATGTGAAATGACCGTTTTGCCCCTAGTCGTGGCAAAATGTTGACTTTTCATTCGGGAGGTCAAATGGACTTTGATCGATGATTGTGACGTAATTCGTGACGTCACGAGTTCATAGATAGGTGGCACGTTCAATTCCGACGTTCGAGGACGAAGTTATGAAGTTCAGAAGTTAAGGGGCAATTTGGTAATTTTGGTTAAATGGAGTCAAATGTTGACTTTTTGATCGAGAGATCCAATGGTCGAGGGCCAAGGACCATTATGTAGATCGGGACGATATGAATCCATAGATAGGCGGCACGTCGAATTCGGACATTCGACGGCGAAGTTACGGTTCACGGAAGTTCAAGGGTACTATTGCACGAATTACGAAACGAGTTACCTTTTGTCCTTAAGTGGGCCAGATATTTTACAAGGGCCCAATGGATGAGTGACAAGTACCCGATTACTCATTATGATCCCGTACATGCATACCATCCCTTAGTCGTGCAAACCATCCCCCCACAACACTCAAACCCGATCTCACCATTTCTCTCCATCTTTGCTCCACCCAAACCCATCCAACCTTCAACCCCTGAACAGCTGGGAGGACCAGAGAGTGAGAGGAAGACCGTGGATGTGGTGGCCGGCCCAGGACGGCGCCGCCGCGGGCGGTGGAGCCACAAACCAGTACAGGTACCTGATTAGACCCAAATCTCCCCTTTTGTCGATTTTTACATTATGGTCAGTTTTGGTCGATTAGGGAACGTTTGTTAGGTTGTTTAGGACGTATAGAGATGGTTTTGAATTGGGGTTGACGGTTGTGAATCCTTGGGACTGAACTGGAAAACAAGGGCCGTGGGGGGTGATTTTTAGGGATCAATTTAGGAGGTTTTGTTTGGTTTTGTTGATTAGTTTAGATAGGAAATGAGAAAATAGGATTTTTAGGATTGAAATGGGACAAAACGGACGAAAAATGGAGATTGTAAGGGCCTGGACCGATCATGCCGGTCCAGCTGTAGGACAGAACCGGGCCGGCCGGTCTAAACCAGGCCGGCCGGTCTAAACCGGCCGCTGGAGGTTGATGGTAATGCTACAGTGCCAGCGCGTGGGCCCAAAGCGCGGGCAACTTCCAGGGGCGCGTGACGGCACGTGACGGGGAATTTGGGGGTGGTTCCAGCATACGAAATCTTCTATTCGATGTAAGAACATTTTGGGATTGGTTTCGTGTCAATCGGACACAGTCTCGATATGTTTCGGGGCATCGGAAGGTTTAGGGTAGGCTTAAAAATAGTTAAAAGTTCGGGAAAATTACAGGGCTTTGGTAGGAGGTTAATAAGGTAGTTAGTAACCTTCTACTACGATTTGGACAGGTTCAGGAGTCCCGGTGACAGTGATCGGCTCGGGAGAGCCTACAGCACGCAAATAGAGGCGGCAGCTCGGACGGTCTGTGAGTGGACCTTGTTTTCTAAATTGGTGCATGCATAAATGTTTATTATATGTTGTAAATACTTTTTTATGATTCCATGAGTGCATTTGGATGTGTGGTTACGTATAGGCACGTATTTTGAGGTTTCGGCCCTATAGGGTGCCTATACGGGTCTATATTTCTTTATTGGTCTAAATGAAATGGTTTTGGATTTCCAAAAGGTTAAACTCGGGTATGAGACCCATTTGGTTTGGTCTCTGGCATATGACTCTAGTTAGGACCTACGGGTCTAAATCGTGGTCGTGACGGGGCTATGTGCACGGCGATCAACGATACGACGCTCCCTTCCGGATTGGGATGTGTTCCTTCCGGAGAGGCTACGATGCACGATTCGTGGTCGGGCAGCCTGGGGAGGCTCGACTTCGGAGTGCTGACGGTTCAGGATATCGATTGGTGATGAGTGCACCATGATCTTGTGGTGGTCGCGTCGGTTGATACGTTCACTGCGACATACCAGGATTGAGGGCGGTCCTGGATGGATGGTTGAACGCATCACTATGATCGAAGTCGTGACTGACCCTTAGATATTGGGCACGATGCCCAGTTGAGTCATATGTTCGGGCACAAGACCAAGTGGTTTTACATTGATGCTTTCAGGTTAGTGACCCTAGATGGATTTCCAAGTTCATGGCGGTTTATGGGAACCGGGACGAACTCTAGAAAGGTCATTGCGGTTCATGACGGTTTATGGAAACCGGCATGAACCTTTGTCAGGTCATTTTGGTTCATGACGGTTTATGGGAACCAGCATGAACCCTATTTAATGGATGTTATGGATCATGACGGTTCAGGGGAACCAGGCATGAATGTTTATGTTATGGATATATATGTTCATATGCCTTCCTTTACTTGTCTATTATCTCCTCCGGGGAGGGTCGTTGGCCTGGGTGGACCCCGGAGTAGTCACGGAGCACCGACTGAGTGGAGTCGCCCCAGTTGGGTTCCTTACTCTCAGGAAGGCTTGTACTATAACCTCAGGGCGGGTCATTGATCTTCGGACATTGACTTGGTACCTGAAAGACTTGTGTTTGAGACCCCGGGTAGCACGTGCGTAGCTTTGGAAACCGTGACAGGATTGGTTGTGTGAATTATATGTATATATGATGTATGCTATATGATATGATATATGATGTTTGTTTACACAGGTTTTGGGCAGTGGCCCGTATGGTTGGTTTCTTATGATTTGGGTCGAGTCCCTTATGGATTTGGGCAGTGGGCCGTATGGTCGTTTTCATTATGGTTCTTTCAATCTTGGTTTTGGGCTTAGTTCCTACATATGGTTTCTTTGGTTAAATGGTTTTCGAACGCATGCATGCTTTTTAGTGAAGGGTACAAATGTCTTCTCTTATGAAATGTTTTTATAAACTTTTGTTTTGTCCACTCACAGTTTTTAATGTTTTGACTGCCCTTTAGGTTTACATCGGATGTGGACTGTAGCAGAGACCGAGATATCACATGCCTCCTCCGGATCCTAACGTACTCTGATAGCATGGGAGGGCGAAGGTCGGAAATATCCCTTGTCTGACACTTCGTGTCAGGCGGGACGTCAGGACCCGTCCCAAATATCACCTCGATACCCGGGACGAACCCTGCTCCCGTCTGGCAATCACACTTACAGTACCAAAAATAACTTTAATACTACTATAAGCATAACTATCATACGAAGGAGTAAATATAAACAACAGTCAGTCAGAGCATAGTTCTACAAAATGGGCACAAAAATCCAACAATGCTAGCCCCGCAACTGAAGAACGTCGTAAGCTCTATGCCTCGATATCTGCCTCAACGTTCACCCCAGCGCTATCACCACGACCTGGAGGGAAAATTTAAAACCAAAAGATGTGAGTGGACTAAAAGAAAATGAAAGTTTGAAAACCGTTTATTATCAAATCAAAGCTAAGAAACTAGAACACTTTTTTCCCTCCGTCTTGAAATCACATGCCTAACTCAGTGATTTAACTAATTATAAACCAAGAAACATCATAAGAAACAGAAACATTATAAAAACATCATAAGAAACAGATACACTATAAAATATCATAAGAAACAGAAACACTATAAAAACACCATTTACTGATCAAATCTGCTGGGTCTATCCGAGTCTTTAAACTCAACCAGGCCTCAAATATACGTCTGAGTCTTTAAACTCCCGAGTCTTTAAACTCAATAGGCCTATGGGGGTAATATCATGAATATCTGAGTCTTTAAACTCCCGAGTCTTTAAACTCAATCCGGGCCCGTCCCCCGTCAAATCAGTATCCGGGTCTTTAAACCCATATCCAGAGCCAGCAAATCCAATCCAAATTCATTGTAAAAACCATTTCTAGATCCATAGCCAAACTCGAATTCGAAATCCCCGGTCCGAAGCCCTTCTGGCGTTCAGAACCGACATTCCGAACCCAAATCCGGAGATATACTTTTATACCCGAAACCCACGTTAAATCACAAATTATGTTTCACAATCCATTTATCATCTTCGGAAAACACTTATAGATTAAAATCTCCAAACATAGCTTTAAAGTCGGAAAATCAGCTTTTCTCGAAAAACGTGCAAAGTCACGAAAATGTCTCGACATACGTGCAAACACATCAACAACATATAATCATCATTAAGAAGCATAAAAACATAGTTAATATCATAAAACATTCATAAAACAGTTAGGTATGCTCGAGTTTAAAGAAAGAGTCCACTCACAAATCAGAACGAGTCAATCGCGCCCCATGCGCTCCTCGACCGTCTCGGGTGTCTCCCATCTTGTCAAAATGCACCAATAGGGTCACAAACACATTAAGGATACTAACCCTAATTTCCCCAATTTTTCGGGAATTTAAATAATATTTTATTCATAAACCCTAAACCGTCCGGATTCCTGAACCATCCCGTAACCTCGTCCGATTAACTCGAAAAGTATACCATTGGATTCCTTAGAACATTTAGAACTAAAACCATGTTGGAAGGTTGGCCGGATTTCCCCCCACGCGCCTCCACGCGCCGCCCAAAGTGGCTGCACGTGGGCCTCACGCGCCTACTACAGTGCATCCCCAACCTCGATCGAACCCGGTTCGCACCAGGCTGCAACTCAGACCGGCGAGATCCAATCTCCGCCGTCCGGCCACCGTTTCACTTCCTTTCTTCACCCAAAGCTTCGTCCAGTCACAAAGAACTCATCCCCCTCACTCTCTTGGTTCGACTCGACCCACAGCTTCACGACTGAAGCTCGAAAGAAAACACAGACAAACCTCTGTTTTCCTTCCCGGCCGTCCAGTTCTTCCCCCTTCACGGTGGTGATCCCAACCTCTTCCTAAGACCTCACTAAGTCACACCCAACTCATAGAAACCTTCGATTCACCCCCGAAGTCCACGACTTCCCGTTTGAGCTCACGGCCAAAACAGAGTACAGAGTACTCGCCGTCGTCTGAACTCCGCCGTGTACTCCCTCGTCACGGCGACCGTCCTAAACTACTCCTAGGGCCTCCCTAAACATCACTGCACTCACCAATCCCCTCGATTCTCATCCTACCTTCACGACTTTCAAAATGAATTTTACGGGAAAAACAGAGGAATAGTACTCACCTCTCAATTCCGTCTCCGCCGTGCGCACCGCCGCGTGCCACGGTGTTCGTTGGGTCCCCTGCAACCTCCTACGGCTCCCACTGCCTTGGTTTGAGCCGCCACACGGCGTAGCCACCACCACAGTCTCACGGCCTACCTGTTTTCCCAGAACTTCGCCGCACCACCACCGTGCCGCCGTGCTCGATTTCTCCACCAAAACACGATCACCAGCTCAAACACTTCTCTCTGTCACTCTCACAAATCACTCTTCACTCCCCCTTGCACTAAATCGATCAATCTCTCCCAACCTCTCACCCTCTGTTTTCTGCGTTCAAAGGCAAAGCACGGTTTGATTTTGTGCAAAGTGTGGTCGTGCACACTTTAGTAGCCCCTGGAACCATCCAGCCCCTTGCACGTGTCCATCATCCATAGGTCAGCACAAAATATCCCTGCCACTTGCCCTTATCTGATTGGGCTGAGGGAAAAGACCAAAATGCCCCTCATGCACAAATTACCATTTTACCCTCACACTTTCTAGACCCGTAAATATTTCATCCGACGTCTGATGACAGCGTGCCGCCTGTCGTTGTACTCAGGACGTCGAGACCTATCTAACGGTCCTCGGTCTACGTGAAAATCACAAGTCCTCCAAAAAGTCAATATTTTCCTCATTTACTCAAAATTACGGTAACGCCCCCAATCTTCCGAACGTCATAACTTTTTCTCCGATTGTCCGAATCGAACCTGCCACCTGTCTATGGACTCGTGACGTCCTAAACTACGTCACGGTCAAGGGTCAACACTCATCCAATCGGTAATTCAAAAAGTCAACTTTTGGCCTACTATTCACAAGGGCAAAATCGTCCTTTTATACAAAACTTTTACAGAATTACATTTTTACCCTTCCCGAAGGTACGAGTTGTTACAATCTACCCCCCTAAAAAGAATTTCGTCCCCGAAATTCAGTGAAACAAATAAGGGTACTGCTCACGCATCAAAGCCTCGGGTTACCAAGTAGCTTCTTCCACTTGATGATTTCTCCACAATACCTTAACTAAGGGAACCGTCTTCCGTCGTAAGACCTTATCCTTCCGATCCAAAATCGCAACAGGTTGTTCTTCAAAACTCAAGTCTTCCCTCAGTTCAACTGGTTGTGCTTCCATAACATGTGAATCATCTCGAATATACTTCCGAAGCATAGAGACATGAAAGACATTATGTACCTTTTCCAAGTCTGCTGGTAAAGCCAGTCGATAAGCAACAGGACCAATCCGTTCTATGATCTCATAAGGTCCAATGTAACGAGGACTCAACTTCCCTCGTCTGCCGAACCGTACAATTCCCTTCCAAGGAGATAACTTCAAGAAAACCCAGTCTCCTACTGCAAACTCCAAATCTCCGATCCTACGGTCGGCGTAACTCTTCTGTCGGTCCTGAGCTGCCTTCAGTCGTTCTCGAATCAATGCCACTTTTTCCTGAGTAAGGCCCACCAACTCGGAAGTAGTGAGTCTCCTCTCACCAACCTCAGTCCAACACAATGGGGTCCGACACTGTCGCCCGTACAAAGCCTCGTAAGGAGCCATTCCAATGCTCTCCTGATAACTGTTATTATAGCCGAACTCCATCAAAGGTAAATGAGACTCCCAAGTACCCTGAAACTGCAAGACACAAGCTCGCATCATGTCCTCGAGAATCTGAATAGTTTGCTTAGACTGTCCATCAGTCTGAGGATGAAAAGCAGTACTGAAATGCAGTTTTGTCCCAAAAGCTTCCTGTAAGCTCTGCCAAAACCGGGAAGTAAACCTCGGGTCTCTATCAGATACTATCGACTCTGGAGTCCCATGCAGCCGAACAATCTCATCTATGAACAACTGTGCAAACTGCGCCAACCTGAAGTTCTCCCGTACTGGCAAGAAATGAGCAGACTTCGTAAGTCTATCCACGATCACCCACACGCCATCGTGTCCCTTCGGTGTTCTCGGAAGCTTGAATAAAAAGTCCATCGTCAGGTAATCCCATTTCCACTCGGGGATCGATAAAGGTTGCATTGCTCCATAAGGTCTCTGTCGCTCGGCTTTCACCTGTTGACAAATCAAGCATCTACTGACATACTCTGCAATCTCACGTTTCATCCCTGACCACCAGTAATGCTCTCGAAGTGTACGATACATCTTGGTCCCACCAGGATGCATCGAATAGGCTGAACAATGAGCCTCGTCCAATATCACCTTCTTCAAGGCTTCATCCTCAGGTACGCACAACCGTCCATCTTTAACCAAGGCTCCATCCTCGCGAATCCCAAAGTCCTCTCTCTCTCCAGCCTCAACCTCGATCCGAATGATGCCCAAAATGGGGTCCTCAAACTGAGCATCAATAACCTGATCAATCAAAACAGGTCGCACATGGAAACTCGCTAGGAGTGCTCCCTGATCATCCACAGTCAATTCGACTCCCAACCTACGGAGCTCAACCAACAAAGGTAGTCGTACCGTCCTCAAATGCGACAAAGAACTAGCTGACTTCCTGCTCAGAGCATCGGCTACCACATTAGCCTTCCCTGGGTAATACTCAATAGTACAGTCGTAGTCCATAAGCAACTCTAACCATCGGCGCTGTCTCAGATTCAGTTCCTTTTGAGTGAACAAATACTTTAAACACTTGTGGTATGTGAAAATCCTGCACCTCTCGCCGTACAAGTAATGCCGCCAAATCTTCAGTGCATGAACCACCGCAGCCAGTTCCAAGTCATGTGTAGGGTAGTTCGTCTCATGGGGTTTCAACTGCCGGGAAGCATAAGCAATCACTTTCCCGTGCTGCATCAATACACAGCCCAAACCTTGCAAAGAAGCGTCACTGTACACCTCGAACTCCCCACTATCGTCTGGAAGGGCCAACACAGGAGCAGATGTCAACCGCCTTTTAAGCTCCTGAAAACTCTGTTCACAGTTCTCATCCCACTCAAATCAAACTCCCTTTCGAGTCAGCCGTGTCAATGGAGCAGCTAGTATCGAAAAGCCTTCAATAAAACGCCGGTAGTAACCTGCTAAACCCAGAAAACTCCTGATCTCCGTCACCGTCTTAGGCTGTTCCCATTTTGCTACCGCTTCAACCTTCTGAGGATCCACTCTGATGCCCTCGGCCGAAATCACATGGCCAAGAAATCCAACACTGGTCAACCAGAACTGACACTTACTCAACTTCGCATACAACTGATGCTCCCTCAGAGTCTTAAGCACGATTCTCAGATGTTTCTCATGCGCCTTCGCACTCTTCGAATACACCAAAATGTCATCAATGAAGACGATCACAAAACAATCCAAATATGACCGGAACACTCGGTTCATAAGGTCCATAAAAGCTGCTGGGGCATTAGTCAATCCAAAAGGCATCACAACAAACTCATAATGACCGTACCTGGTCCAGAAGGCTGTCTTGGGTACATCCTCCTCTTTAACCCTTAACTGATGGTAGCCGGAGCGAAGATCAATCTTCGAAAAGTACTGAGCTCCCTTCAATTGGTCAAACAAATCATCAATCTGGGGTAGGGGATACTTATTCCGAATAGTTACCTTATTCAGTTGTCTGTAATCCACACACAATCTCAATCCTCCGTCCTTTTTCTTGACAAATAATACAGGTGCTCCCCAAGGTGACATACTCGGTCGAATGAATCCTATATCGACCAACTCTTGCAACTGGGCCTTAAGTTCCCTCAATTCTGCAGTTGCCATGCGATAAGGAGTCTGTGAGATAGGCTGTGTACCTGGAAGAAGATCAATCGTGAACTCGATCTCTCGATGAGGTGGTAGTCCTGGCAACTCCTAGGGGAAAACATCGGGGAACTCCCGCACCACTGGTATATCCTCCGCCCTCACTGCGTAGTACGCGTATCCACTACATGAGCTATGTAACCTTGGCACCCCTTACGCAACAACTTGCTAGCCTCAAGTGCCGATATAACTCCAGTAGGAACTGCACGCTGATCCCCCTGAAACGTAGTCTCTGGTAATCCGGGACTCCGGAAAGTCACTCTCCTATCGAAGCACTCGATAGAAGCATGATGTCTCGTCAACCAATCCATACCCAGAATAACATCGAAATCCCGTAAATCTAACAGCAGCAAGTCCGCCACAAACTCAACCTCTTCTACCATCACCGGACACTCTCTCAACACCTGAGTCACCACTAACACCTCCCCAGTAGGTGTACTCACCCCTAAGGCACACTCCAAGGTAGACACCTCCCTCTCTGTCACCAGACTACAACTCCGGGCTACAAACGAATGCGTAGCCCCGGGATCAATCAAAGCAAAAATAGTGTGGCCATGTATGGTAAGTGTACCTGTCACCACTCCCGGTGCGGATCTGGCCTCCTGCTGCGTCATCGTAAAAACTCGCGCCTGAGGTCCCGATGACCTACCGCGCCCTCTAGAATTGCTCGTAGCCCCACCGCCACCCCTAGGGCCTGCCGCCCCTGACATTGAAGCAGTACTCCGCCTGGGTTCTACTGCACCCCTGCCTGCTCCACCCTCCTGAGCTAACAATGGGCACTCCCTCCGAAAATGTCCTCGCTCTCCACAATAAAAGCAAGCATCCCTATCGGGTCCACCCGTCTGCCTCCCAGTAGAAGCAACAGAAGTAGCACTCGCATGAGGAGTCAACTGTACTCTAGCTCCTCGGAATCCAGAACCCTGAAAACCACCTGGTCTACCAAACCGGGCTCCACCAGCTGAGGACGAACCACCAAAATTGCCCCGCTTCGGGGTCCTCTGACTCGATGCTCCGGGAAAAGAATGCTCTCGGCGCCGTACACTACCCGAGTACTGTGGCCTGGCCGGCAAACTGGCCTCCACTCTAACAGCAGCATCAGACAACTCTCGGAAAGTAGCAAAGGAGCCGACTGTCGCAATGGCTCGGATCTCTCCTCGAAGTCCCAACTCAAATCGACGACACTTCTCTGCCTCGGTCGCCACAAATGCAGGAGCAAAACGGGATAGCATCTGAAATCTCTGCTCATACTCAGCTACCGTCATGTTCCCTTGCTTTAACTGCAGAAATTCCGCCTCTTTAGCATCCCGGAAAGAACGGGGATAGTACTGATCTAAAAACCGCTCCCGGAAAGTCTCCCATGTCACGGTATGTGCATCCCAGCCGGACAACTCCAGCGTGTACCACCACTCATATGCGGCTCCATCTAGCAGAAAGGTAGCCAACAAGACCCCGTCCTCTGGAGGACAGTGCATCACCCCAAAAATACGCTCGAGTCGGGTGATCCATCGTTGAGCTTCCTCGGGGTCTGCCCCACCGCTGAACGTAGTAGCCCCAAGCCGCTGGGCTCTCTCAATCCAAGCACTCTCAGTCCCTCTCGCCGCTTCATCTTCAGGTCGTGGAGGGGGTTCACGTCTCGGAGGCATGATCGATCGTACGCTGAAAGAGGCATAGAGTTAGTAAAACAACCTAGAGATGACACAAACCGACAAACCTATGCTCTGATACCAATTGTCAGGACCCGTCCCAAATATCACCTCGATACCCGGGACGAACCCTGCTCCCGTCTGGCAATCACACTTACAGTACCAAAAATAACTTTAATACTACTATAAGCATAATTATCAGACGAAGGAGTAAATATAATCAACAGTCAGTCAGAGCATAGTTCTACAAAATGGGCACAAAAATCCTACAATGCTAGCCCCGCAACGGAAGAACGTCGTAAGCTCTATGCCTCGATATCTGCCTCAACGTTCACCCAAGCGCTATCACCACGACCTGGAGGGAAAATTTAAAACCAAAAGATGTGAGTGGACTAAAAGAAAATGAAAGTTTGAAAACCGTTTATTATCAAATCAAAGCTAAGAAACTAGAACACTTTGTTCCCTCCGTCTTGAAATCACATGCCTAACTCAGTGATTTAACTAATTATAAACCAAGAAACATCATAATAAACAGAAACATTATAAAAACATCATAAGAAACAGATACACTATAAAATATCATAAGAAACAGAAACATTATAAAAACATCATAAGAAACAGATACACTATAAAATATCATAAAAAACAGAAAAACTATAAAAACACCATTTCCTGATCAAATCTGCTGGGTCTATCCGAGTCTTTAAACTCAACCAGGCCTCAAATATACGTCCGAGTCTTTAAAGTCCCGAGTCTTTAAACTCAATAGGCCTATGGGGGTAATATCATGAATATCCGAGTCTTTAAACTCAATCCGGGCCCGTCCCCCGTCAAATCAGTATCTGGGTCTTTAAACCCATATCCAGAGCCAGCAAATCCAATCCAAATTCATTGTAAAAACCATTTCTAGATCCATAGCCAAACTCGAATTCGAAATCCCCGGTCCGAAGCCCTTCTGGCGTTCAGAACCGACATTCCGAACCCAAATCCGGAGATCTACTTTTATACCCGAAACCCACGTTAAATCACAAATTATGTTTCACAATCCATTTATCATCTTCGGAAAACACTTATAGATTAAAATCTCCAAACATAGCTTTAAAGTCGGAAAATCAGCTTTTCTCGAAAAATGTGCAAAGTCACGAAAATGTCTCGACATACGTGCAAACACATCAACCACATATAATCATCATTAACAAGCATAATAAAATAGTTAATATCATAAAACATTCATAAAACAGTTAGGCATGCTCGAGTTTAAAGAAAGAGTCCACTCACAAATCAGAACGAGTCAATCGCGCCCCGTGCGCTCCTCGACCGTCTCGGGTGTCTCCCATCCTGTCAAAATGCACCAATAGGGTCACAAACACATTAAGGATACTAACCCTAATTTCCCCAATTTTTCGGGAATTTAAATAATATTTTATTCATAAACCCTAAACCGTCCGGATTCCCGAACCATCCCGTAACTTCGTCCGATTAACTCGAAAAGTATACCATTGGATTCCTTAGAACATTTAGAACTAAAACCATGTTGGAAGGTTGGCCGGATTTCTCCCCACGCGCTTCCACGAGCCGCCCAAAGTGGCTGCGCGTGGGCCTCACGCGCCTGCTACAGTGCATCCCCAACCTCGATCGAACCCGGTTCGCACCAGGCTGCAACTCAGACCGGCGAGATCCAATTCGTCCGGCCACCGTTTCACTTCCTTTCTTCACCCAAAGCTTTGTCCGCCTCACTCTCTTGGTTCGACTCGACCCACAGCTTCACGACTGAAGATCGAAAGAAAACACAGACAAACCTCTGTTTTCCTTCCCGGCCGTCCAGTTCTTCCCCCTTAACGGTGGTGATCCCAACCTCTTCCTAAGACCTCACTAAGTCACACCCAACTTACAGAAACCTTCGATTCACCCCCGAAGTCCACGACCTCCCGTTTGAGCTTACGGCCAAAACAGAGTACAGAGTACTCGCCGTCGTCTGAACTCCGCCGTGTACTCCCCCGTCACGGCGACCGTCCTAAACTACTCCTAGGGCCTCCCTAAACATCACTGCACTCACCAATCCCCTCGATTCTCATCCTACCTTCACGACTTTCAAAATGAATTTTACGGGAAAAACAGAGGAATAGTACTCACCTCTCAATTCCGTCTCCGCCGTGCGCACCGCCGCGTTCCACGGTGTTCGTTGGGTCCCCTGCAACCTCCTACGGCTCCCACTGCCTTGGTTTGAGCCACCACACGGCGTAGCCACCACCACAGTCTCACGGCCTACCTGTTTTCCCAGAACTTCGCCGCACCACCACTGTGCCGCCGTGCACGATTTCTCCACCAAAACACAATCACCAGCTCAAACACTTCTCTCTGTCACTCTCACAAATCACTCTTCACTCCCCCTTGCACTAAATCGATCAATCTCTCCCAATCTCTCACCCTCTGTTTTCTGCGTTCAAAGGCAAAACACGGTTTGATTTTGTGCAAAGTGTGGCCGTGCACACTTTAGTAGCACTTGGAACCATCCAGCCCCTTGCACGTGTCCATCATCCATAGGTCAGCACAAAATATCCCTGCCACTTGCCCTTATCTGATTGGGCTGAGGGAAAAGACCAAAATGCCCCTCATGCACAAATTACCATTTTACCCTCACACTTTCCAGACTCGTAAATATTTCATCCGACGTCCGATGACAGCGTGCCGCCTGTCGTTGTACTAAGGACGTCGAGACCTATCTAACGGTCCTCGGTCTACGTGAAAATCACAAGCCCTCCAAAAAGTCAACATTTTCCTCATTTACTCAAAATTACGGTAACGCCCCCAATCTTCCGAACGTCATAACTTTTTCTCCGATTATCCGAATCGAACCTGCCACCTGTCTACGGACTCGTGACGTCCTAAACTAGGTCACGGTCAAGGGTCAACACTCATCCAATCGGTAATTCAAAAAGTCAACTTTTGGCCTACTATTCACAAGGGCAAAATCGTCCTTTTATACAAAACTTTTACAGAATTACATTTTTACCCTTCTCGAAGGTACGGGTTGTTACACGGGAGCAGGGTCATCCCGTGTTAATCCCAGGGGGATTGGGATGGGTCCTGTCATGAGACCTAGTTGATTGTGATATCGGGCTTGAGGCCCAGTGGATTTATGGTATCGGGCTTGAGTCCCAGTTATGGTTGATGAAATGAGATTTCGGATTTAAGACCCTATTGTGATATCGATTTGGGCTGAGCCTATGAGATTGAGAATTGAAATGGATTCGAGGAATCCGGATTTTTGATTCAGGTATGAGACCCTGTTGAACTATGATTTGAAAAAGATGAATGTTTTCACGCTTATATGTATATACCCTCCCGTATGAGTAGTCTCCTCCAAACGTCGATGATCTTGGAGTGTCACGATCCACTACCTGGGATGAGTGACTCCGAGGGGGAGCACGTGCTCAGGAGTGAGAGATATGTTATAGTCTCGGATAGGGTTCGGTGACAGGTCCTCCCAGACATCGTAGATCCTAGGGGTAGACTCGGAGATGAGACCCAAGTAGTATACATACTGTAGATATATCATGACAGGTTCTTGATTAGGCATATGAGATGTCGAGGATGGGTTATATATATGTATATGATGTGTCACCGTACGATTGGTTTGGTGCTGAGCCCCTATGTTCTATGATTGATATTTCACTGAGATTGGTTTTGGGCCAGACCCTACTGAGTTGACGGCTTCGATTGAGAAACAGTTTTCACTGTGTTTTGATTTGGAAAGAATTATGTCTTGCTCTCGGAAAGTATTTGAAATGAACTAGTTTTATGATGTATGCATGCTTTTACGTAAAAGGTATAAATGTCTTCTTACAAAATGATTTTATAAATTGGTTGTTTTTGTCCACTTACAGCTTATATGGTTTTAATACCCTTCTGGTTGATAGCGGATGCGGATTGTAGCAGAGATCGAGACATCACATGCCACCATCGATTCAGGTGTACTCTGATGGACCCCGAGCCGGTGACGAGTTTATCCCTGGTCTGACACGCGGTTTCATACGGGAGCAGGCACGTCCCACTATAATTCAGGGGGATTGGGACGGGTCCTTTCATCAGCACTGACCAATACCATGTGCATCGGTCTCCACCATTTAGCGCTTTCCCAACTGGCTATAACCTGAAAAATAGGAGACAACAAAGAAAGGAAAATAATTTTATCATTTCTTCTGCTATAAGAGACAGAAGAGAGACAAAAAAGAGTAGAAAGAAAAGGATAATTTTTTCACCTCACCTGGACCAGCCAAAAAGTTGAGAGCTGAGCTTCTATCGCACCAGCCAACAAGTCGGGAGCTGAGCTTGTACCACACCAAGTGCCCGCCTGCACTCACTTCAGTCATTTCCCCTCTCCTTTGTGATGGCCCTTTAGTCTATTTCCTCTGCGGTGTGGTCTTACCAAAATTCATCTACAGAGACAACATCAGCTCTTATTTTCCATCAACAATAGAGATGTTCCAATTCTGGGTTGGAAATGGAGGATGTCGTTCCGTCATTTAAATAATTAACTTTACCCAAAATATTAATGAGTGGTTAATTATTATTGAATCAACACTACCGTTATTCTTTCTCACCAATGATCAAGGAAAGCAAGGAGTTTAGAAATGAAGGTTTCAAACCGAAATATTAAGTGGAAAATTAAGTGTAATGTAATATTCCATCACATTTATTCCACACAAATGGCGGAGTGATGATGAGTTTTATTTTTTATGAAATGGAAGTTACAAATGCCATTAAGTCAAAATTAAACAAAAGGATTAATTATATATGGGCCACAAGTTAAACTTAGTCACACAAACTCAGACTCGATATCGATTTCGATTTGGAGCCACATTCTATACTTGATGCAACTTCAACAACAACACAAGGAACAAACAAAACGGAGTCCTACTCCAAAAATGATTTACTGGGACTACCGAATATTTATTTCCTTTAGAATTCCTTGAATTCCTAAGCGATGTGGGGGGCATTTGTGGAACCCAGAATTACCTGAAAATTATGAAACTGCCACGTGGCCCATAATTCCAAAAATGACCAAATTTCCCTTGGCAATAATACTAATGACTTGTAGACACACACACATTAGATAATCTATTTACCAACTAAATTCGTTATTTAATCGGGTTAAAAGTCTCCGTAGTATTAATATTCTCTCCAAGAGTTAATTGTCATTATTCTTAATAACGGACAATTAATATTAATATTAAATTACAATAATTATCATTATTATCATAATGAGCCATTATTATAATTATTAAATAATATATTTTATTAATAATATATTATTTATTAATTACAAATTCAACTGACTAATCAGAACGCTCCGAGTCTCCCAAGGTTTTCCTATAAATAGTGGAGCTCATTTCATTTCCAAGGTAATTCAGTTCAACGCTACTTAAACTTTTGAGATTTCTCTTTCAACGCTGACTTAAGCATTGGAGCGTTCTTGGTCGAAAAACCCCTCGGGTCTTGATCATTGAACGGACGATAACTTACTATTTGCTGTTTGCAGGAATCCAGGAGGCTTTTGAGTTTAAAGGATGAATTATGCTTCAACAAATTGCAAATTGTTTGGTGTTGGTTTACAGTGAAGACAGAGCATCAAAACCTCTATTCCTCTCTGTGTACGCCCTGAATTTCAAGGAATTTCACCTCCTTACCTTTCCTCCTCTATCTCTCACCTAAAACTTCAAAGACTTTCCTCCTTTGTTGTGTTCATTTCTGCAACGTTGAGCAAGGGACCTGGACTTTTCTTCGACATCGGCAAAAGCGCGAAGATGAGACCGACGAACCTAGGTAATGGATATGACTTCGTGCAGCTATAGGCTTCGGATCTTGCTCGTCTTGATGAGGTAGCCGAACTTGGTGACTGGCGCTCATTTCTCTTCCTCCTCCTTGTGGCCTGCTCGGCGTCTACTTCTGCAGCCTCCACAGTCTCCATTGCGGCCGAATCCGTGACCTAATTCACCACGCCTCTCTCAGCTGGTCTCTTTGCCATAATTGAGGTTGAGAGTTTGGGTATCGAAAAAGGAGAAGTATCTCCTGGAGCAAGGGTTGAAGAAGAGAGGATGAAGAAGAGAGAAAAGGCAGATGATGAATGTAGCGATGGGAGAGGACTCGGTATTAGTAGCGAGTGATATGATGGGAATGTTAAATTTTTTGTTAAATTTGACTATTTGTTAAATTTGACTAGTCTGCTGTAGGCTAATTTTAATGTTTTTAAGCAAATTTTAAGTTAAATTTATTTGAAACTTAACCTAGTCTTTCGAAAATTCTCTAAATAGCCAACAATTTAAGTTAAGAGATTCACACCGCTGGTTCAATTGACATCCGATCAAACTATATGCTCCAAAAAAAGTTTAGTGAAGTAATTTGATGCTGTTGATTTTATAGTAATAGGCATTTAAAAAAGTGGGGTCTTTTTCCTTTATTTTTTTTTTCACTTTCAAGAGTCAAGATAAGGTTTTAGGCTGAAAAGAACTCGAAAGAATTGAGGCAAAGATGCACAAGATAAAAAAGTTGAAGACTTGAAGGTAAAGGTCCTACCAATTATCGGTGGTAAAGTCATTAACAATTATGAATTATCGGTGGTAAAGTCATTAACAACCCTTCTACCTTTTTATCTAATGACCCGTCACATTCCTAAGTAGAGTAGCTAAAACAAATTATAAGATATTTTTTAGAACTCTTTTACACGTTTACTTACAAATAATAAAAATAAAATCAACGATAATATATTTCTTATTACTTATTTCTCTTACATTTACTTACAATTAGGTAATAATTACTTATTCAAAATAAATAATCTTATTATCTATTTTGGAATAATACTATTAATTAGGGGAGGACTGTTAATAATTTTTATTATTTTATTTTACTGAAGCAATCTTTAATTCAACAATAATTCTAAATACTCCAACCTAATATTGAAAAAAAACTTATTACTTAAAACGCGCCCCCAGAACACGCCATATATTCTAAAAAAACATCATAAACTGAAATTTACTTCAGTTTGCACTCTGAACAATAACACCAAGCACGGGCCACACATGATGGGCTAAGGTGGGCTTCAGCCCACTCGAAATTGCTAATAGAAAAGAAAGAATAGTATACTTTTTCTATCTATAGCCTACCCAATTAATTTGTCATACACTTAAATAAGATAAAAATAATACTTTTGAAGATTGTATAATATATTCTTCAAATAAAATAGTATTTGTTGATAATATTGACATCAACTTGATAATAAACACATGTAATAGGTAAAAAACTAATAGGCTATAAGTTCAGTACTCTTATACATAGTATCGTATAAAATTGTTATTTTTCTAGAATTTTTTTTGGTATATAAGTATTAATTTTTAGGATAAGGCTAACCGACATATATTTTTCTTCTTATCAATAAAATTAATTCATATTATAGAATTTTGATAAAATATAATACTAATAAAATTAACTCACCTCATTTTAAAATCTTGATTTCGTGCCTGAGTAACACCATTAAGAGCGTTGCCCCCATTTCACTTACACAGTTACAAATGTTGTCAAATTCCCTTAAATTCCACTATGTAAATCCCTTAAAAACGTTCAACCACTCTCCATCTCCTCCCACTAACCCCAACAATCATCCTCCACCAACACCGCCCTCACACTCCCCCTTCCAATCACATCGTCCTCACACCCACATGATATAAGCACATATGTTCGTACTGGATTCGAGCCGGGGACCATTGAACACAAGGCTTTGAATTGCAGCATCCGAGGATCGAAAAATATTTGCAGTCAAACAAAACACAAACAATTGCGGGTCAGATTGAAATTATGTCTCTAGTGTGAAGCTCAAAGAAATTCCCTTCTTGAGATCTTTGAACCGGGTCCATATTTTTGAGCTCTTTGTATATTCTGGACCAGAATGATTGCTTCTGCTTGACTATAGCTTCGATTGGGTCGTCGTCTCGGTTCATGGTGGCTAAGGAGCGGTGAGAATGAGATGCAAGGCGTTCATTAGTGGGTGATGATTGCCGTCGGCTCCTTTGCCCTGTTAATGAGTGCGCCGGCGCTTTCTCTACTATGACTGAACATGCTTCGCTATTTTTGCGGCTTGGTGGCAGTAGTGATGGGTGGACAGACGATCATGTGGGTGAAGGGACACATGGAGGTATAGTGATTAGTGGGGGGAGAGTGAGGGTGGTGTTGGTGGAGGAAGACGCACGCGGGGGAGGGAGATTTACATAAGTGTATTTAAGGGACATGACAACATTTTTAATGGTGTAAACGAAATGTTGCAACGTTTTTAAGAGTGTCACTGCTTAATATTTATGACGCAAACCGAAGTAAATTGTAGGTTCACGGTGTATTTTGATAATATATAGCGTATTCTAAATGCATTTTAAGTAGTAAGCTAAAAAAATTAAAAATTAAAAATATAGTTTACAAGTATTAATTACAAAAATTCTATTTCTCGAGCTACCTCTTTCAACAACAAAACATTATTTACAATATTTATGATTGCATGGAGATTACAATTTATTTCTCAATTATGAATTTCCAGAGTTAATAAATTTTTTAGATAGATTCTTTCAGCAAATGAGTTTTGAAATAACGATCAGATATAGATTCTTTCAGCAAATGAGTTTTGAAATAACGATCAGATAAGAGAATGAGATATTGAAAAAACTAGAAAAACGAAAGGGCATTTTACTTATTAACTAATTTTTATTTTGATTCATAACGTTTGTTAAACAATAACAATGGATAATCAATCCCGTAAAGTTACAATTCTATATAATCAGTATACAACTCAATGTGAATGATTACCCACTTTTTTGATTGTTTACTTCTCCGATTATCCATTATTTCCGTTCCCGATAAGTAAACATGTTCTAAATGATTAACAACTACTTATCAGACCTTTTTTCCCCTCATAAACTATGAAGCATATCTATTAAAAATAAAAAGTTCTGTTAGTTGGGACTTTTGCCATCCAAGTCCCTCAAAGCAGCAAGCAAGGGCGTGATATGCTAATTACCCAGAACATAGATATGTTAATCACCTACGTCTTAGAGTATACTGTATAGATCCTTGTATATTTTCATGTTTATATATTGGCATGAAATAGGTTGATACAATATTGGATCACACTTACTAGTCAAACATCCCTAATTGGTCAAAACTTGGATGACATGTGGACATATCCTCAATGTCCATCTATGTAAGCTAAACAGAAATTGGCTCACATGAATTCCAAAATGGCTCTTTCCTGAAAAAACTATCTAAACTAAACTTAAGTTTCATATATTTAACCAAATGACCCAATTTTATATACAAAGGAAAAAATAGCGGTCTCCACATAGCCCCATCATTTTAGTTGGACAACAAAAAAACCAGCAGAGGACCGTCTTCTTCCCTTTTCGCGATCCAAATGATGACATCCATGCTCTCTAGAGAAAACATCTCCCTCCTTCGCACTTTGAACCCAAAACCCACAGACCTTCGTTATTCTTCCCCATTCACTACCAAAACATCAAAACCCACCAACCCCCTCTCATCACGATTTTCTCTCGAACCCAAAAAAAATTCAAAATATGAACCTAAAAAACCTACATGCATTCTCTCCCTCCTTCGCGATTTGAACTCAAAAACCTGCAGGCCTTTGTTCTTCTTCCCCTTTCGCGACCAAATCATCAAAACCCACCAACCTCTCCCATCATGCTCTGCTCTCGAACTCAGAAAACCCAAAAAAGTTTCAAAACCATTTTTTTTGTAGTGAACTACAAAAACCCAGAAAGCCTGCAGAAGCAAAGCTCGAATATGGATGTTTGAGTCGTGGAGTTAGTTCTCTACTTCTCCAGGTAATCCTTTGCTCTTAGTTGTTAGGGATTCTTAGAATTTGAGGATTTGTTACAAAAATTCTGTGGTAAAACAATTTGAGGATATTTATGTTTCTTATATCTTATTGATTATGGATGTTCATTGTTCTTCATATTGATACGAATTTCGAATTGAAGATCACTAAATGTGATTAACATTGGAATTCGTTTTGATCCATATATGTCTTGGCTGGTGTGATATTTATGTTTCTTCTTTATTCTTGATTTTTGGATGTTCATTGTTCTTCATATTGGTATGAATTTCGAGTTGAAGATCACTAAATGTGATTAACATTGCTATCGTAATTGTAACGACCCGTCTCAAATTTCAGGATTAGATTAGTGACTAATGAAGGATTAGTGAGATTAATCGGTGATTAGTTGAGTGAAATCGGACGGACGATGAGAAATGATCATTTTGCCCTTGGAAGTAGGCAAAATGTTGACTTTTGACTCGGGCGGTCAAACGGACTTTGGCCAATGATTGTGACGTAGTTCAGGACGTCACGAGTCCGTAGACAGGCGGCACTTTGAAATCGGACGTCGTACAGAGAAGTTATGGTCACAGGATAGAAATCGGAAATTTAATGTTTCGGGATTCGGATATAATATTAATTTAATTGGATTGGAAAATTTTTATAGGTGGAGCCCTTGGATGAGTGACAAGTGTCACTCATCCCATTGGTGGCTTTCCCTAAAAAAGGGATCTTGCTCTAATTGGGAGATTAATTAACTATTAAAAAACTATAGTTCATATTATTTTATTCACTCATCTCTCATCTCCACCCTTTATCTTCATCCCATCTGATTTCCACTCATCCTCACCTTTCATTTCTCTCATATGTGCATCATCATCAATCTCATCTCTCTCCCAAGCTCCTCATGAAGAACAAAACTTGAAACCTCCCCATTTCACACGAACCCCATTACCTCACACCATGATCTTCATCTGCAATTGTGAGGACTGAGAGAGAGAGTGACCAGATGGACTAGGACGACATGACGGTGACGACCTGAGCACGGCGGCGCAGCCACGGCGGAGGTAAAACCCGTAACCCATTTTGAAGCCAAAAATGGAAAACTAGGATTTGAGGTGTGTTAATCGATCTGATCGATCCTATTGTGTTCCTAGAGCCCTTACAAGTCGAATAGGATTGGTTTCGTGGGCCCTCGTGGACGGTGGCCGTGGAAATCGTAAAAAGGTAAGCTTGGATTCGAAAATGGTAATTCATGATTTCTTGGTTTTCGATCGATACTGATGATTGGAAATTGTCTCTGGAGGTCACATAGGCTATTTGGGATAAAAAAACAAGGATGAAGGTGGCTGGAATCATGAAAACACGATGAAGGACAGTTGGCCGGTTTATGCTCGGTCGGTAAGGTAATCTCTAGTCTCTAAATTCATGTTTTGATCCCGTAGATTAATAGGAAATGAAGGAACGAAGCTAATGGTAGAAATAGGATCAAAAACAGACTGAAATTGGACGAAAACCAGGAACGCTGGTTCGGGTTGGACTTGGTCGGTCTGAATCGGGTCGACCTGAGGTAGACTATGATGAACAGGGTTGGGAGGTGCGTGAGGGTGCGCGGGCCCTCCTTTAAAGGCACGGTCAACATGACTTTTAATCTATTGGATGTAACGAATATTTTGGAACTGGTTTCGTGTCGATCAGACATCGTTTCGATATAGTTCGGGACGTTCGGAGGTTTAGGATCAAGTTTAAATACGTTTAAAAATCCGAAAAAATTACGGGGCTTTAATGAGAGGTTAATGAGGTAGTTAGTAACCCTCTAGTATGGTTTGGAAGTCCCGGTGTTAGTGATATGGCTCGGAAGGAAGTATGGCACGCGTATCGAGGCGGCAATGTAGGAGGGTCTGTGAGTGGATAATGTTTTCTAAACTGTGATGCATGCATAAGTGTTTTATATGTTTTTACATACGAGATTTTTATAGTGATGATTGAGGCATTAGTGATTTACGTAATTGCACGTATTTCGAGGTAATCCTATATTTACACGTATTTCGATGTTACGATTTTATACTGTAGCTTTACGTGCTTGTGGTTTCGGTGATGGTTTGATGATATGCTTTTGGTTTTGGAATGATGAACTCGGGCATAAGACCCATTTGAATTGTGTGATCGGACCGGGGGTCCAGTTGGTTTATGAAATCGGGCTGAGACCCATCTGAGTCATGTGATCGGGTCGGGGGGCCCAGTTAGTTGAAGAAATTGGGCATGAGGCTCAGTTGGGCTTTATAAATGTGATTTCGAGTCTGGGACCCTATGTTTCATAAATGTAATTTCGGGTCGGAGACCCTAAATGGATTTGTGATGTTTTATGGAAATTCCGGGTTGGGCCCTTTGAGATGTTTTGAAATGGATTTATAAAACTTTTTTCCATATACCGTCTTGATACGAGGATCTGTCAATGGTCTCCTCTAGATGTCTAGGACACTGGGGAAGTCACGGTACATTGCCTACGAGGGGTCATTATATGGAGCGACTAGACAGTATAGTGAATCAGGAGCAGGATTGCTATGATTAGATGTCTGGGACGTCAGACATCTAGGATGTCAGAGATATGGACCAGGAGAGACCTCGGGCATCACGTGTTGCTTTTACTGTGAGATATGACGTCTGGGACGTCAAGCATCTGGGATGCTAGGCATCTGGGATGCCGAGGATGGTTATGTGTTAAATATGGATTATTGGATTTATGAAATGGTATTTCAGTGTTTATGGATTTCGGCAGTGACCCACTTGATTCTGGATTTATGGATTTGATATTCTATGGTTTTGGGCCGAGTTCCCATATATGTTTGGACTTACAGTTTGTGGGCTGAGTTCCCACATATGTTTGGATTTGATACCTTTCAGGTTGATCATGGATGCAGGCTGTAATATGGACCAAGATATCGCACTCCTCCACCGATCCTGGTGCGCTCTGTGAGCCCCAATATGGGCTGAGGTATGTATTATCCCTTGTCTGACACTTCGTGTCAGACGGGAGTATGGCACATCCCACGTTAATCCTGTGGGAGGGGGGGATTGGGATGGGTCGTGTCAGTAATAGGTTAGCAGTCAGGCAATGGTGTAATTGATGGCATCAATGCAGAAGATGTGTTTGGTAAATTGACAAGACCCATCTTAATCCCCCATGGATTATCGTTGGATGTGCCCTGCTTCGATCTGACACAACGTGCCAGACCAGGGATAAAATCGTAACTCGCTCGGGGTTATCAGAGTGCACAGTGACTTGTGGAGTCCGCAGCGGCATGTGATGTCTCAGTCTCTACTACAACCTGAATCCGCGATCAACCTGAAGGGTATCAAAAACATAAAAGCTGTTAGTGGATAAAAATAAACAGTTTATAAAAAAATTTAACAAGACATTTATACCCTACACTTAAAAAGCAAGCATGTATCAGAAAATAATATTTCTTTTTAAAACAAAATACAATGAAAACATGGCTCAATCAAAACCATTTCCTCAGTAAGGTCTCAGCCTAGAACCAAATCATGTAGGGACTCCGCCCAAATTAAATCTCGTGGGTCTCATCCCAAAACAATTCTCATAAAAGCGTCTTAATAGGGCCTCTGCCCGAATCATAGACTCACATCCGGAGTCTCATGAAAATATAATCACCAATCCTTTTTATCCAATATCCAATATATCACTAGTCACGATATCAGCACTACGCGTGCGACTTGGAATTACACATCCGAATACACATTAGGCTCAGAGCCCGTGGCTCGACGTCTAGGTCCTCTAACTCAGGTTCACACATCACACAGGATGGTCGATGTCTGAGCGATGACATCTATAGGATCGGAACCCGAGCTATAGGATCGGAACCCCTAGCTCGACGTTTGCAAAATGTCCGTCTCTGACATTCTTGCAGACAGTGTCCTCCTGATCTCTCCAAGATCACACATCCCACTAGATGGTAGACGTCCGGAGGCTATCATCACATCATAGAGGATGGTCGTGTGGAAAACATTTCACAAATCATCTCAAATCATCTCAAAGGGGCCCACGCCCGAAATATAGTTTATCAAATCAGTTTCCACAAAACCATCATAAAAACAGTGTTTAGAAACACTTCATAAATCCAGGATTACTCGAATCCTATCAAATCCACAACTGGGTCACATGCCCGAAATATTGTTCACAAATCTAAAACAGGGTCACAGCCCGATATATCATTTTCTCGTGTTTGACTATACTCTAAGTCAAACCATAAATCAACTAGGACACAAGCCTGCTATCATATCATAAACCAGAACTGGGTCACATGCCTGAGATAATATTTCCAAATCTGAAAACCATTTCATTGTTCAAAATCACCTTTTACTATCATCCGAGTCAAAGTGTAAATCAATTGGGTCTCATGCCCGAAATACCAATTTCACTCATCTTCGTGAAATCACACGCACGTAGAAAACTCGGCCTAAGCCCAAATATCATATAAAACAAAAATCTCGTAATATGTGCAATATATCATTTCCATGAAATGATAAACAATCAAACTAAAATAATGTTCATAAAACACATAGAACATTTATGCATGCATCATATTTATAAATCAAAAGTCCACTCATAGACCGTCCAAGCTGTACGCTCAAATCCCGCGCCATAAGCAACTCCGAGGCTAATCCACAATCTCCGAGACGTCCGGACATGTCCAAATCATGCCCAAAGGTTACTACCCATCAATACAAGAGCCTATAAAAAACCCCCAACTATCCCAAAATCGAGAACGAGTCCCAAACACGCTTCTCGAGGTTAAAAACCACCAAATGATCTATCAAATGAATTTCGATCGATCTGAAACTACCACCATTGGATTTAGAATTTTGAAACCTTTCGAACATGACCGATTTAACCTCAAAGTTGGTTCCCACATGTCCTCACGTGCTGGTCAAAGTTCACACGCGCTAGTCAACGGCGGTCAACGCCGGTCAATGCTGACGTCAGCCTGACAAGTCTGACATCTGACAGCGCTGACAACTACTGTAAGGACCCGTCCCGGAAATTAGGGTTAAGACGGTGTTTAGTCAAGGATTAGTGAGCTTAATCGGCAGTTAGTTGGTTCCGATAGGTCCGTTAGCGTAGAATGACGATTTTGCCCATAGGTTGGGCAAGTAGTTGACTTTTAGTTCGGGAGGTGAATTGGGTATTGATCTGTGACCGTGACGTAGTTCGGGACGTCACGAATCCGTAGACAGGTGGCACGCCCGATTTCGACATCCGAGGAGGAAGTTATGATGTTCGGAAGGTTGAGGGCATAACCGTAAATTGGTTAAAATAGGGGGAGAGTTGAATTTTCGTACGATCGGGTTTTGACACGTTCACCTAAGACCGTTAGGTAGATCTCATCGTCCTGATTTCAACGACAAGCGGCACGTGTTCATCGGACCTAGGGTGAGTAAGATACGGGTCTAGAACGGTAAGGGCAAAACGATAATTTTTAACTTAGAGGGGCATTTTGGTCTTTTGGATGCATTGGGATTTGTGCACACCAGATAAGGCCAGGTGTACAGTGGAGATTGGGATATTTGTGAGAGGGCTGAGGGGATGGTGACACGTGCAAGGTGTCTAGTGGGTTCTAGGGTGCACGGCTCCAATTATTTGGCTGTGTGTTCGTGTGTGTGTTCGAACAAGAGAGAAAACAGTGAGGTGAGGCAATGAGGATTTTGATCAATTCAGTTAGTGTGTGAGGGTTTTTTGGACTAGTGATAATAAAAGAGAGAAGAAGAGAGGCTGGTGACTGGAATTGGGAGTGCAACTGTGCATGAATCACGGTGGTCGGAGGGTTCGATTTCTCCGGGAAATAGAGGGTTGTCGCGGGATTGGTGGTGGTTGTGCCGTGTGTTGGTCCAATCCAAGCTGAGAGGGAGCTAGGACAGCGGAAGGAGACCAAGTGGACACCGTGGTGCACGGCGGTGCGAACGGCGGAGGACGAATCGACGGTAAGCTCAAATCCCCTGTTTTTCCCGATTTACTTAAACCAATAGTCGTGGACTTAGGGGCTGAGTCGAGGCTTTTGGTGAGTCCTGTTAGGTTCAGGAGGTTCCTAGGAGTCGTCTAGGGTGGTTGCCGTGACGGGGGAGTGTCGGGTTAGCTGGAAACCAAAACAGGGGTATCGGGGTGTTTTATTTCGAGGTTGAAGACGACGGGTTATAGGCTGTGTCGAGGTGTGAGAGTGAGGGGAATAGGTTTCTTAGGACTGGACGGTGAGAATGGTGAAGAAAGGGAGGGAAACAGTGACGGATTGGCGGAGAACCGTTCTCGCCGGTTCAGAGCGGTCGAGCTGAGGAAAACGACGACGAACAGTACTCTGTGTGCAGGCGCGTGCGGCGGTTTCCGGTGAAGAGTCAAACTTAGTTTTTGGTCTAGAAGTTATAACGAGTCTAGTGAACTAAGTTTCGGGTTAATCAGACGTAGATTTGAGGTTAATTCCGAGAGGTTGAAGGTTTAGGGTTCCGGTTCGTTACGTTTAGGACCCGGGGATTTTTGGGGAAAATTAGGAGAGTCTTGGTAGACGTGTTAGTGTCATTCTTTGGTGACTTGTGACAGGATCGGGACTTCCCAAGGAAGTTGAGGAACTTACGGGACGTACAGGGCGCGAGTGACGTGCCGGTGATTGTGAGTGGACCCCTTCTCTAAACTGAGCATGCATAACTGCTTTTCATTACTTATTTTATGGTTTTATATGTGATTTCATGATTGTTGAATATGTGGTGCTGGTGTTACATAATTGCACATTTTACGAGTAAAGTTTGGATTCTGATTTCGATGCTATGGTTTTGGTATTTCAAACTATAAATGGTTTTCAATGATTATAAAGGACTTTTGGAAGATGATTTTGATGATCAGGATTTTCGGTTTTAGAATCGGAATTCGGAAAGCGGAATTTGGTTTTAAAGTTGAAAAGTGGAATTCCGGATTTGGGTTCGGAATGACGGTTCTGGACGCCGGAAGGGCTTCAGACCGGTGATTTCGGATTCGGGTTTGGATGAGGATTTAGAAATGGTTTTTCAAATGGTTTTGATTGGATTTGCTGGATCTGGTTATTGGGTTTAAAGACCCGGATATTGTGATTGACGGGGGACGGGCCCGGATTGGGTTTAAAGACCCGGATTGAGTTTAAAGAATCGGGAGTTTAAAGACTCAGATATATTGATATTTCCCCCGTAGGCTTGTTGAGTTTAAAGACTCGGGAGTTTAAAGACTCGGATATTATTGAGGCCTGGATTGAGTTTAAAGACTCGGGAGTTTAAAGACTCGGATAGGTCCAGCAGGTTTGATCGGATAATGATGGTTTGAGACTTGTGATTTATGATATGGTTTTATGATTTTTATGACGTGATTTCAGTAACTGCTTTCAATTCTGTTTTTATGACGATCTTTATGTGATTTATAACTGATTTCAGTAAATGGGTTATGCATGTGTGTTTTCAAAACGGAGGGCTAAAATCCTGGTTTTCTTATGAAATGGTTTTTTGGAAACTCTTCTTTTATTTATGGTCCACTCATACCTTCTGTTTTAAATTGCCCTCCAGGTCGTGGAGCTAGCGCAGGGGTTGGTGTCGAGGCAACGTCGGAGGCATAGAATACTCGAGAGTGACCCCGGAGTGCTTTAGATTTTCCTTTGTGCGTATACCTTGTTTATCGGTTTTCTTTCCTTTGTATTTTGGTACTATGCTCTGTAAAACTTTGACTTCGGGATGTTTAAAATTTCTCATGCGTCTGACTATGTAATTTGGTGGTTTATCGTAAGATTACTTTTGTCCTTGTGTCGGGGTGTCGGACGGGAGCAGGATTTACCTCGGTTTTCGGGGTGGAACCAAGGTGGGTCCTGACAATTGGTATCAGCGCATAGGTTTGTTGGGTTGGCGGGTTGTGTCTATTGGTAGGTTGTGTTTAGGTTGTTTGACTGATTCTATTCCTCTTTCAGCGGACGATTAACTATGCCTCCGAGACGTGAACCCCATCCACGACCTGAAGACGAAGCGGCGAGATGGAGAGAGAGTGCTACGATTGAGCGAGCCCAGCGGCTTGGGGCTACGACTTTTAGTGGTGGGGCAGATCCTGAGGAAGCCCAGAGGTGGATCACGAGACTTGAGCTGATTTTTGCAGTAATGCATTGCCCACCGGAAGATCGAGTGTTACTGACTACCTTCTTACTAGACGGTACGGCGTACGAGTGGTGGTATACCCTCGAGTTGTCTGGTTAGAACGCCCACACAGTGACCTGGGAGACATTTCGGGAAAGGTTCTTAGATCAGTATTACCCTCGTTCTTTCCGAGATGCCAAGGAGGCTTAGTTTCTGCAGCTCCAACAGGGGAATCTGAGTGTGGTTGAGTACGAACAGAAGTTTCAGATGTTGTCTCGGTTTTCTCCTGCGTTTGTGGCCACTGAAGCTGAGAAGTACCGTAGCTTTAAGTTGGGCCTGCGAGGTGAGATTCGAGCCATAGTGATGGCTGGATCATTTACTACCCTCTGAGAGTTGTTGGACGATGCGGTGAGGGTTGAGGCTAGCTTGCCGGTACGACGCCGGGAGCCACCTTTTTCTGGAACTTTGAGTCAGAGGACACCGAAGAGGGGTAACTACAGTGGAGCATCGTCGTCGGGCGATGATCGTTTCGGTAGACCTGGTAGTTTCCAGAGTTCAGGATTCCGTGGTTATCGAGCACATCCGACTCCGCAAGCTAGTGCGACGTTTGTTGCGTCTACAGTGAGACTGGGTCCTTCTGGCCTGGATATTTGTTTCTACTGTTGGGAGCGAGGTCATTTCCGACGTGAGTGTCCACTGTTACAACAGGAAGGTGGTGTAGGTCGAGGATCGGCGGAGCCTGGACGGAGCACGGCGTCAGTGTCAGGGACAGCCGGCACCAGAGGAGGTGGTAGTGCCACGAGTGGTGTGGGAGGCAGTGGTAGATCTTCAGGACCTCAGGCCCGAGTGTTTGCGATGACTCAGCAGGAGGTTCAGCCGGCACCAGGTGCGGGGACATGTACTTTTACTTTCCTTGGTTGAGTTGTACATTGTGTTGTTTGGTTTTGAGGTAGAGTGTAGGCCTTATCCTAGGTGACCTGGAGTGACGAGGTTGAGGAGTTCAGTGAGTTCCGTTGAAGGATGACGGAAAAAACAGGAAAGGAGTGACTATAACTGATCGATATGAGGTTATTGAAGGGAGAGAACCCACAATCTAGGATTTTCCTTTAGGGCTTTGTAGATTTATTCCGACAAGTGGTCGAAGTAGCAGCTGAGGGGTGTGTTAGCGAGGGAGTGAGCTGGTAGGTAGGGTTCCCTTTTCGACTAGATTGCTTCGAGTTGGGTACTGGAAGGTGAGGTGGTAGTGCGTGAGGATGTACTCTATGAATTCTATTGGGTACTCTATATGAGGTATTTTAAAATACCTTTGTTTTCGGTTCATAGAGTTTCCCTTGTGTACACCATGAAGTTTTTGTCGTATTAAGAGAGGGTCAGGAGTGGTGAACTGGTAGTTGGGGGTGGTGTGAAATACCCAAGGTGGAGATGATAGATCGGAAACCCAGGAGTAGTTGTTGTTGCACCAGTGTGGATCACCGGGTAGGAGACTCCTAGTGTTGGGAACGAGCAGTGGAATTTCGGGGACGAAATTATTTTAAGGAGGGTAGGTTGTAAGGACCCGTCCCGAAAATTAGGGTTAAGACGGTGTTTAGTCAAGGATTAGTGAGCTTAATCGGCGGTTAGTTGGTTCCGATAGGTCCGTTAGCGTAGAATGACGATTTTGCCCCTAGGTTGGGAAAATAGTTGACTTTTAGTTCGGGCAGTCAATTGGGTATTGACCGGTGACCGTGACGTAGTTCGGGACGTCACGAATCCGTAGACAAGTGGCACGTCCGATTCCGACATCCGAGGAGGAAGTTATGATGTTCGGAAGGTTGAGGGCATAACCGTAATTTGGTTAAAATAGGGGGAGAGTTGACTTTTCGTACGATCGGGTTTTGACACATTGACCTAAGATCGTTAAGTAGATCTCGTCGTCCTGAGTTCAACGACAGGCGGCACGTGTTCATCGGACCTAGGGTGAGTAAGATACGGGTCTAGAACGGTAAGGGCAAAACGATAATTTTTAACTTAGAGGGGTATTTTGGTCTTTTGGCTGCATTGGGATTTGTTCACCAGATAAGGCCAGGTGTACAGTGGAGATTGGGATATTTGTGAGAGGGCTGAGGGGATGGTGACACGTGCAAGGTGTCTAGTGGGTTCTAGGGTGCACTGCTCCAATTATTTGGCTGTGTGTTCGTGTGTGTGTTCGAACAAGAGAGAAAACGGAGAGGTGAGGCGGTGAGGATTTTGATCGATTCAGTGAGTGTGTGAGGGTTTTGTGGACTAGTGAGAGTGACAGAGAGAAGAAGGGAGGCTGGTGACTGGAATTTGGAGTGCAACTGTGCACGAATCACGGTGGTCGGAGGGTTCGATTTCTCTGGGAAACAGAGGGTTGTCGCAGGGATTGGTGGTGGTTGTGCCGTGTGTTGGTCCAATCCAAGCTGAGAGGGAGCTAGGACGGCTGAAGGAGACCCAGTGGACACCGTGGTGCACGGCGGTGCGAACGGCGTAGGACGAATCGACGGTAAGCTCAAATCCCCTGTTTTTCCCGATTTACTTAAACCAATAGTCGTGGACTTAGGGGCTGAGTCGAGGCGTTTGGTGAGTCCTGTTAGGTTCAGGAGGTTCCTAGGAGTCGTCTAGGGTGGTTGCCGTTACGGGGGAGTGTCGGTTAAGTCGGGAACCGAAACAGGGGTATCGGGGTGTTTTATTTCGAGGTTGAAGACGACGGGTTATAGGCTGTGTCGAGGTATGAGAGTGAGGGGAATAGGTTTCTTAGGACTGGACGGTGAGAATGGTGAAGAAAGGGAGGGAAACGGTGACGGATTGGCGGAGAACCGTTCTCGCCGGTTCAGACCGGTCGAGCTGAAGAAGACGACGACGAACAGTACTCTGTGTGCAGGCGCGTGCGGCGGTTTCCGGTGAAGAGTCCAACTGAGTTTTTGGTCTAGAAGTTATAACGAGTCTAGTGAACTAAGTTTCGGGTTAATCGGACGTAGATTTGAGGTTAGTTCCGCGAGGTTGAAGGTTTAGGATTCCGGTTCGTTACGTTTAGGACCCGGGGATTTTTGGGGAAAATTAGGAGAGTCTTGGTAGACGTGTTAGTGACATTCTTTGGTGACTTGTGACAGGATCGGGACTTCCCGAGGAAGCTGAGGAACGTACGGGACGTACGGGGTGCAAGTGACGTGCCGGTGATTGTGAGTGGACCCCTTCTCTAAACTGAGCATGCATAACTGCTTTTCATTACTTATTTTATGGTTTTACATGTGATTTCATGATTTTTGAATATGTGGTGCTGGTGTTACATAATTGTACGTTTTACGAGAAAGTACGGTTTTCAGCACGTTTTAGGAGTAAAGTTTGGATTCTGATTTCGATGCTATGGTTTTGGGATTTCAAACTATAAATGGTTTTCAATGATTATAAAGGAGTTTTGGAACATTATTTTGATGATCAGGATTTTCAGTTTTAGAATCGGAATTCGGAAAGCGGAATTTGGTTTTAAAGTTGAAAAGTGGAATTCCGGATTTGGGTTCGGAATGACGGTTCTTTACGCCGGAAGGGCTTCAGACCGGTGATTTCGGATTCGGGTTTGGATGAGGATTTATAAATGGTTTTTCAAATGGTTTTGATTGGATTTGCTGGATCTGGTTATTGGGTTTAAAGACCCGGATATTGTGATTGACGGGGGACGGGCCCAGATTGGGTTTAAAGACCCGGATTGAGTTTAAAGACTCGGGAGTTTATAGACTCGGATATATTGATATTTCCCCCGTAGACCTGTTGAGCTTAAAGACTCGGGAGTTTAAAGACTCAGATATTAATTAGGCCTGGATTGAGTTTAAAGACTCGGGAGTTTAAAGACTCGGATAGGTCCAGCAGGTTTGATCGGATAATGATGGTTTGAGACTTATGATTTATGATATGGTTTTATGATGTTTATGACGTGATTTCAGTAACTGCTTTCAATTCTGTTTTTATGACGATCTTTATGTGATTTATAACTGATTTCAGTAAATGGGTTATGCATGTGTGTTTCAAAACGGAGGGCTAAAATCCTGGTTTTCTTATGAAATGGTTTTTTGGAAACTCTTCTTTTATTTATGGTCCACTCACACCTTCTGTTTTAAATTGCCCTCCAGGTCGTGGAGCTAGTGCGGGGGTCGGCGTCGAGGCAACGTCGGAGGCATAGAATACTCGAGAGTGACCCCGGAGTGCTTTAGGTTTTCCGTTGTGCGTATACCTTGTTTATCGGTTTTCTTTCCTTTGTATTTTGGTACTATGCTCTGTAAAACTTTGACTTCGGGGATGTTTAAAATTTCTCCTGCGTCTGACTGTGTAATTTGGTGGTTTATCGTAAGATTACTTTTGTCCTTGTGTCGGGGTGTCAGACAGAAGCAGGATTTACCTCGGTTTTCGGGATGGAACCGAGGTGGGTCCTGACAACTACCACGTGGCGTATCCTTATTGGTGCCATGTGTCTTGCCACGTGTCACTGACACCTTTAAAAATCTCTGACACCGTGCCACGTGGCACCACCCCACTAGTCCACGTGGTTTGACAATGCTGACGTGTACCTACCATGTTAGCCACCACGTCACCTGACAGATCCTGACAACCTCTGACAGATCGCCACATGGTACCACCTAGTTGGCCATATGGCCTGAAAAGATGACATGGCCTGCCACGTTATCATCTTATTCCTTCAGACGGGTCGACCCGTTTGATTGTAACAGGTCGTTTGACCCGCGAACACGACCCAGCTAGAACTCAGCAGTTCGGCCACCGTTTTCCTCTATTTTTATTCTTATACACTCGTCTACTTCCTAGAAAGGGATCTACGTCCTCAAAAACATGAAATAAGGCCTATAAATTACCTATCAAGCTCGAATCCTCATGGTCAGCCAACTAGCCTCCTTCCAGGGCGGTTCTGCCTTCATTTTCCATCTATTTTCGATCCTGTGAACTCGTCTCAACTCAAGGAACATAACCCAGGCATCAGAATCAATCCCAAACGTCCAAAAACCAAAATCCAATTTTCAAACTAATATTTGCTTCGATTTTTTACCTAGGTTCACGGTTAGCAGCCTTGTCGTGGCTTGGCCATCTCCTCCACCATCCTCTCAGTCTATCATTCACCCTTTCAGTCTCTTTGTGGCCTCAAGCAGGGAGATGGGAAAATGGTTTTAGGTGGGTACGAGTTTGTATCAAAATGGGGGAAGGGAATGGAAGATGATGCATGTATTTGTGGGTTTGGGCCAAAGGATGGGTGACACTTGTCACTTATCTATTGGTCAAGTGTCACCCATCTATTGGTCCAGGCTAGATCTTTTGGGCCCACTAAAGACAAACCCAAAAGTTGACCGCCTTGATTTTCGTGCAACCATAAATAGTTCCTGAAATTGTCCTTAACTCGTATTATAAGGGACCTTTCTAGCATATTAATTTTGATTTTCCCAACTCATCATATCATGGTCAATTTTGTTTCCATCCAAATTTTCCCACTTTCAAAGACAATAAAAGCTTCACAGGTGTTGTAGACAAAAATCAACACATACAAAAGGTTGAATGTACTTGACATGTGGTTCAATTTCTGAGAGCCCCATCAAGACTACAGTACGTTGTTCCCGTCCACAATAAACAGTACCAACAATAAATCCTCACTATCTACTAACATATTATGGTGTGTAATCACTAATCATATGTACTTGGGTGGGTCAAAAGTAGGAACATGACAAATACACATTGGATTTAATAAATGTGCTCTCATTACAACCACAAAAGAAAGAGAAAAGGTGTCCTACCCTACCAACTGACTTGACCACATTGCCATTCAATAATTTAGACATTGTAGAAAGCCACGAGTGTGAGTAGTTAGTCACGAGTTCACCGCCAAAAGACCTTTGGTTAATAATTGGACTCAATTATGGTGTGTACTACCCTGCCAAAAACAAAAGTCCTTGTTAAAACCGCAAGTCTCCATAGAAACGCTACCTCAACTTCGCAAAAGTCCTTGTTAAAACCGCAAGCCTTTGTTGCGAAAATGAAATGATTACATGATATGCATTACGTGGTGTATAAAGCATTGTGAGAAAACAAGATGTAATGTGATGAGAGGCTGTGACACTGGGAATTGAAGACTTTCCCATCATTCTAATGCACTTTATTTCAAACTTACAGCATTGCAAAGAAAATGAAGTCATCTTTAAAGCCATTAAAGAAATCTAAGCCTTGGAGACATTAAAGCAAACCAATAGGGAAGGTAAGAGCCTTAAAGCCTATAAATTCCTTTAAAATTCATCCACAACTTTTCATTGTTTAGCACCAATTATCTTCAATTTTCTTTTTCTCTCAGCCTCATGTATGATGTTAGGCCCCTATTCCAGAAGCCCTCGTTTCGAAGGAGACTTCCTAGGCCATGTGGAATTCCACGAGGCTCCATCGAATGGAGGGTCAACAATTCCACCTCCACCATCATCTTTAACAGAGAAAGATTCACAAGATCCGAGGAGCTTGATTCAAGATATGAAGAACAAACTCACTTACTACTATAACATATCAAATTGGTGGTTGAACAGAGTTCCGATACACCAAAAAGTGGCTGGATTTTTAAAAAATAAGCTCAATGATGCAACTTACAAGGAGCTAAAGCACACTTTGAATGCAGAGGAAAGGGAAACGAAGCTAGAGTCTTTAAAAGAGGAGTTTGAGGCCAAAAAATGTGTAGCCATTGAAGAAGTCAAAGAATCAGAGGATTGCAAGTAGGAATTGCTGGTTGGATTTAGGGAAGGCTTTGAGTTAGCAAGAGACTATCTTATGATAGTGGACGATGATAAAAATTGGAACCTAATCGATTCGAACGGGGCAATTGATGTTTCGCTTGATGATTTCTCGGAATACCACAAACATGCCATAGCAGCAAGGAAGATATATAAGCTATAAGGGTGTAATAGTCATTTTGTATTTTAATCTACGTTTTCTAAGTATTTTCACTTGTTTGCGGTGGTTTTCTATGATCTTTTTTCAATCCTAAGACAAATGAGATGTAAGGCTCAATAGTCATTTGTATTTTTAATCTAAATTTCCTAAGTATAGCAGTCTTTGCGTTTTACTAGTTCTCGAAGAATTTCAGTTGTCTATGGTTCAAACATAGTCCTGTCGTATTCCTGCAGTCCTATCATATTCCTATCATATTACTATAATCCCACCATATTGTAACAGTCCTATCATAATCCTATGATATTCCGCTTGATGTGCCTAAATTCTCGCTAAACTAACCGTTAACAATAGCCAATCTTTAACAAACAGAATGTACCACTAACTTCTCTCAGTGTGTTTGCAAACCAATAGCCAATCTTTAACAAACTAGACGACAGGTCAGCACGCTCAAACATACAAAAGAAACCTCTAAAATCCCTTCTCCATTACATGCAAACACTAATTATTCTTTAATTTCCTTACAACGATCAACATTTGGGTGCATTCGTATGAAGTATGAACAACCAAAGTCAGGAACCAAAACTTTTCATACTTAAACCATATGATGCATGAACTCTGAAGAATGAATACATGGAGCAGTTAATGAACTGAAGAGTCCATCGCCTACCCAGAGATAATAGACTCATTACCAGAAAAGTCTGAAACTAACAACTATCATCCATGACAATAGACATTTGTGCTACAAAAAGAGGAACTCACCTAGGTTAGTTCAAATTCCATGCTTGTTAGAATTTCATATAATCTAGCTTTTCCCGAATCTCATTTCGATCTTGGCGGCTACTTTTTTATTTGACTCTATCCTTGAGTTTTTCTCCTCTGGAAGTAGACCTTCCAGCCTAACATCCATGCGCATAATTGAATTAGTATCTAAAACAGATTAAGGTACAAGAATTTCAGGATTTTCAAGATAATGCACTTATCTTGTAAGACGTAAAACAAGCAAAATGTTCAAGATATTAACAATTTTTTTTTACTGATTCTGAATACACTTGGTCCTACTTAAGACAAACCAGTATAGCCCCTTAAAACCAGGTATGATGTTTTCTTTGCACGTAAATTAGTGATATAAAAAGGATACAAAAATATCCATACGCATGCATCCTCCCTGATCCATCAGTCACGAAAGATTTGGTTTGATCTTCGAACACTCCAAGCTGTTCACAATAATGCTACACAAATAACACGATCGTTATTGAAATTAGTGAAATGGAATAAAGGTAACACTTCGTATTGTGGTAAGAAAATAAATCTTTTAGTTTTCTTCTAATGGTAAAGTAAATGATCGAAATAAAAAGGCCAAACAGTAGTGACATAACTATAATAAATCTCACCTTGCTACATAAGTAACATTTCCATTAACAGCAAAGACGAACAAGTGAAGCTGATCAAGCAACATAAGTAACGCGTAGTGGATTATCTGTGTTCAAGAGTCATCAAACAAAACATGAAGTTCTTCTATTACACTCCTCATTACTTTTTCAGCAATCATACTTGATCCTTCAACAGATAACCACTCTTTCGACCTCTCAACAAACTATATAACCTTAGTGAAAAGGGGAATATTTTAGAACTTTTAAGAACATAAAAAACAAACCTTAATTAAAAACAAAGGGAAAAAAACATTAAATAATTACGTTGGTGCCAAAATCTTCTGGTAAGGGCGTCTTGCTCCAAAGTGCAGTGATTAGTTCGATGTACCAAAACTTGTTTAATCCAAGACCAGCAGCAGTCATGTCTCGGATAATTGGACACCTGAATACAAATTAACCAGATTAGACCATATTAGCATTACAAAAAACGAGAAAAACACTTAATTATCAAGATATGGAGTTACTGGAGCTGTAATAATCAGAGCAAAAACAAGAACTTGGCATTGAATCTAGTAGCCAAGGTCTCCTTCTAATCCTTTACTCGAAATTTCAATTCTCAATAGAACCCAGTCCACCGAGATAACATTCAGAAGGAGAAGAATCTCAAAGCTCAAGAAAAGGAGATAATGAAGCTAATGAAGTTGAGCAGATGAGAAAATGATGGATATGCAATATGGGTAATCATATTAGAGACATAGACATAGAACATGAATCAGCTCAGATACAGAGACAGAGACAGAGACAGAGACATGAACATGAATCAATAAGAGATGAGTAATCATCTACTACTAAAATTCGAAATAAAGTATGTTAAATCCATAATCCGCGGTCCAAGACAATATGAGTATTCATAATGTAATTACACATCAAAACGTGGAATTTTAAAAGAAATTATAACACCTAATAAAGCTAATCATGCAAGGCCAAAAAAGGCTAGCAATAGGTCCGATTGGACAAGGCCTTTATTGGAAACTTAAACCTAAACATTGGAACTTCTTCCTGGGAGCATCACGATTGAATTTCATGATTAGAAACTAAGAAATTGATGAAGCAAATAGCGAACACACCGTAGCTATCCATGTTTATAATAAGAATTCATATAATTTGATAATCTAAACTAACAAATACGATAGAAAAAATAATAATTTTAAATCCACTAACCTGTCTAGTTGTTGAGGAATTAATTTGGTGGGCCTGGACACATTCCAACAGTTAGCTTGATCTCAGGCCTTACACTTGTAGGCTTTCATATCTGTAGGGGTTCGTTGATAAAAATCCATGGCCATTAAGACACGTTACACTGTTTTTCTGTACTAGTCACAAGAATGCTTATATGCTTATGAGGAAGATGATTTCTTCATAACGCATGAATAGAGATACTCATCATACTAGCCCAAAATATCCCACATCCCTTACATACAGATAGATGACGAGCTGGTTTGAAACTGATGAGAACTCTCACATGCATCATGCATGTTTGATTCACACTCCTCGGATAGTTCAAACTTCAAACATAAACTGTTGAAGCGTTAAATGTTCCAACTGTCGAGTACTCGTTGCCCAATCACCAAATGACGCGTGTTCCTCTTGTGACCTGTCAACTCAAGTGGATCGCGGGTTCTCCGTTAGTACGGGCACCGGTGTGGTGCCGGCCTAAGGTTCTCCGACAATCAAGTCAGTTACTTTGTTCGTAAGAAGAAGCAGCAAATGGTAAGTTTGGTAGAGTCATTGTAATAGTAAAACTTCGTTCCCTTTATTGCGAAATGTGTACCCTTTATGCATGGGTAGGTGGGATGTTCAATTCCCAAAGTTCTCATGTGGGACAAATACTTCTCGATTTACGTGCTGACACGTGTTACGTAAATCGATGGTGAATACGCTACCACGTGGCATCCCGCATTGGGCCCGGTGTTAGGGCTGTTGTAAGTATGGTAGTTTTGGGTCTTGAGCGGGGTCTGGACTTTAAGTATACGGCCCAGTGGGTCTGGTCAGATATGGTGTCAACAGAAGTCCCCCAAGTCGTTGACTGAGGTGGAATTTCTCGGTCGGGGACTTGTTTCATTCTTCCAGACCCTGGTGGGAAGTATACCTGTAGTCCCCCAAGTCCCCTGGTGGGAGAGTCCGCCGAGACAGTCTTGGTTATGGCGAGTGAGTGGCCAGTGGTCGGTCGGTGAGGGCCGCGACTCAGTGAAAAAGTGGCAGTCGGTCAACCTTCACCATATGCAGTCGGGGGTGGTGTCCTGGTCGGTGATGGGGACCAAAACTGGGTTGGGGCTTCGGATACCGAGCGGTATACGTGGGTCGGTGGGGGAGGACCAGCGTCCGTACGGGGGGTGAAAACACCGAGCGGTGTATACGAGTCGGTGAAGAGGGCCAACGTCGGCAAACTGGTGAGGGAACCGAGCGGTGTACATGGGTCGGTGAAGAGAGCCGACACCCGCCTACGGAAGAGAGCACCGAGCAGTGTACATAGGTCGGTGGGAGGAACAACGTCTGTACGGGCCGTCCAGGGGTACCGAGCGGTGTACGGAAGTCGGTGGGAGGACCAGCGTCTGTACGGGCCGTCCAGGGGTACCGAGCGGTGTACGGAAGTCGGTGTCGACCTGAAGGAAGACGGTTGGGCTTCCTCGGACAGATGGTTGACACGTGTCCGGTTAGAATGATTGGTTGCAACACGTGTCTGTCACTGAGGGGAGTGACGCTTCGTAGTCTGTGCAGCAATTGCTATAAATATGGGGAGCTCTTAACCGATTTCCTCACTTGTGTTTTTTTGAGAAAATTGGGGAAATTCTGTCCAACTAAGGAGGCGATTTCCGACTAGCTTCTGACGGCGGTGCATACGGTGTTTGCGATTTCCGACCTATGGTCCTCCGTGAAAAACAAGGTAAGCACTTGTCCAAGTTTAGTTTGTCGATTAAAGTAGGAGGGTGTGAAGAACTGGCCATGAACGTGGTGAAGGTTGTGTTCAAACTTCAAACATAAACAATTTAGATGGCATTTAAAATAAGTTAATCTATCCACTTTAAACATAATTACTCATCGTAACTGAGTGAAGATTATCATATTTTTCTTATACTCATACCTTAATGTGTCATTGTGCTTACACTTGAAGGATTGTGTTTCAGGCTAGCTTGCAACCTCAATGTCACCAAAAAACTTATGTTGCATGCATAGAAACAAAGAAAATGTTGTTCACTCATCTATATAGTATAAACTTATGACGAGACTAGGAAACAACATTGTTAGTTCAATTTAGCAAACTTTGTTGACCTCAACCTAATTGTTCTTCGAGATTTGTCAAATTAATTTCCAGTAAGATCCTGCCTTTGACTCTTAATTACCGTAACCAGTGAGTTCTCTAAAAATATATGTATAGTACCACTCAGTATTCTCCCTTAAATTTGAGAGCAATAACCAAATCTTTCACTCAATCGTAGGGCAGAATAGGTTGTTGGACTCTAAGCTATAACTGAGTGAGTGTAGTAAGTAGACCAGTGTGATGGCATCCAGGTTAGTGACAGATGTGATGCGATATCATTCAAATCGGAAAAACAAAAATTCAAGTGAGGTGCATTACCTTGGAGAGCAAGGATGCTAGATGTCATACCACCATTGGCAGAATCATCCTAACTGATCTTCAGTCATGTATGCAATGCTTTTCTCATGTAATCTATTCAATTGAATCAATAGAAGAATTTCATACAATTCTCTCTAAGAAACTCTAACAAGCAAATAATCAAATATATGGCGTACATTAAGCATCACATTGCTAATCACACATATTCAATTCACTATCATCATCCATTTACAAGTTAAAACAATTAAGAAAACCTCTAATCCTATCCTAGGCTCAATCGTTTTCAGCTAGGAGTGTAAGATCAGAAATTCATACCATGTGGTATGCTGTGTTCTGCTCGCACTTCCAGTCCCTTGTGTTCTGCTCGAAGATCTAGTTTAGGGTTCCAGGATCGCGGTCTGGCTGTGTGGTGGTCTAGGGCTCCAAGATCGTGTTCTTATCGTGTGGTTTTTGGGAAATATGTCGGGAGGACCTTGCGATGGGTGGTGTGGTGTCTGAGAAATTGTCGCCCACTCGTCGCTATAAGAGAAGGCGAGCTTAGGTCTGTCAAGTTTTGGCACAAATGAAATAATGGGTATATGAGTGGATTTTGAATTTTTTTCTTCATATATATAGTTGGGCTATTTTTATAAATATGTAAAAGTTCAGTTCAGTTCAGTTCAGATAGTCTTTTAAGAAAAAAGATGACATTTTGGAACTGTCCTACACTCAAAAGGACATTTTAGATGATATCCCTAAGTTAAATTCATTTGTTTGAATATAAACTAAAAAACATTGTGAAATCGTAATTTTATTGTGAATAAGAATTTACAACATGAAATGCACCAATCCTTTATCATGCTCTACGGATGGATTGCAACATGCCAACATATATGCATGGAATGAGAAAGTGTTAACGATATGATAGCGAATGGTCTGATGAACTTGCATGATCTAGTATTGGTATACAATATGGAGGACCTTTCAATCAACTTTTTTGGCCGCAATTTTGCATCACTTAAAAAGTTAAAAGTTCCTTTTTTAATATTCAACTTTAGAGTCATTTTTGGGTGGCCCATTTCATGAGATACATCATTAGTTAACAAAATTTACCATTGAATTCAAAATTGATGAACTAAAGTAAAACATTTTAAATAATTCCGGATATTTAAATGTAAAACTTTAAAAAGTAAATATAATTGTGAAATTTAGTATAAAAACAAGGGGGCTATTTATTTTATAACTAGAGTATAGTTGTTACTTCATACTATGATGTAATGGTATTTATCTCTACACGTTATGTGAAAAATCTCAAATTTGACTTTTGTAAATAACGAAGTTGATATCTAATATTTATATTGTAAGATCTCCACCTTCAATAACAATATATCTCATAACAAAAAACATTGGTTGCTTATCTAATATTTAGTATACAAATAATATAATATAAAAACACAGTAAAAATTTAAATAAAACAATAAATAGATTATTTTATATGTTAAGTGGACTATTTTATATGTTATACTTAAAAACTGTACTAATTTTCAAATAAAAAACATCTCAATTCAATTTGGAATTAGGGTTTTGTTTGTTGAACTTCGGCTATGCAATTTGAAATCGTATGGATTTTTTGGAGTTTTCGCTTTGATTCGATCAAACATGGTAAATGGTTCAGGTATGCTTGACATGTATAGGTGCATGTATGTCAGAGTGTATGAGTTCATGTATGTTAGTATATATGAGTTGATGTATATCAGCATGTATGCTTACTTTGAGTATGATGTTAAGAATAAGTTTCTGATTTAAAGTGTTACTTGGGTGTATTAAGGTGTATCATGATGTGTGGCTCGGTGCGAGCAAATAAGTGTGGGTGGTAGACCCATGAACAAGTGGATGCAGCTGGAAGACCCGTGTGGATGCCGACTGGGCCCATCGGTCAAAGGCCAACAAAGTTGGAGAATAGGGCGATATGGTGGGTCATGCCGACCGATCAAGTGCGGCGACTATGTCGATCAATAACTGAGTCATTTGACACTTCCTGATAAGAAAATTTAATTTTCTGATCCGTAAATTTGTAGGATGTAAAATGACACGACCCACCCTCAATCCCCCAGGATTAAGGGCTAAGTCATGCTCATGTCTAACTTACGCGTGACACGAAGGCTAAATCGACGTCCAATCTTCATGTGACACGTAAGTCGGACAATGGATTTCCAACCGAACCGTTCCAAACCTTCCGAACTTCCCAGAGTGCGCAAACTCTACTGTGGATCTCGTGTGTGATGTCTCTGTCTCTCTCGATCAACAGCCCGCACCGCAACAACCTAGAGGGTATCGAAACACAAAAGACTGTGAGTGGACAAAAATATAGTTAAAAAACAGTTATCAGAAAACATAATTTCATTTATACCCTTCATCTAAAAACCAATGCATGCATATTAAACTCCATGTTATGAAACCATCTCATATTCAAAACCATAAACCAATAATGAAAACCATTATTGAAAACCCGAATCAAATCCGTTATTCAAATCCAGGCCTCAGCCTCAAATCACAAATCGATCTCAAAGTACAGGAACTTAGTCCCAAAACACATCAAATCCAATTCATCCGAGCCACTGCCCAAAACATCTGAAAACCAGTGAAAAAATCAAACATGCGAGTTTGCTGGATCTCAAGTGCACCTGAGTCTTTAATGTCAGGACCCACCCCGGTTCCACCCCGAAACCAGAGGTACATCCCGCTCCCGTCCGACTTCCGATGCAACACCCAAGTACAACTCACTCAAATCCAGTTAGACACAGGAGTAATTAAACAAAATATTCCGACGTTATCGTTTACAGAACTTAGTACAAAATACAAAGAATTAAAACCCGATAAAGTACACGCACACGGAAGATTGTAAGCTATTCTGGGATCCCTCACGTTGCTTCTATGCCTCGGACACTGCCTCGACGTCAAGACCCCGCTCTAGCTCCACAACCTGGAGGGCAATTTAAAACAGAAGGTGTGAGTGGACCAAACAGTACAAGAGTTCAAAACCATTTTACACGAAAATCGAGTTTAACCCTCCGTTTTGAAAACTACATGCATAACCAATATTTATGAACACAGTTAGAAATCAATTTACCATAAACCGCATCATAAGAAACAGAAACACTATAAAACAGTTAGAAAAACCACAGCATGTAAACCATAAAACCATATCAGAAATCATAACATCACATCATCATTTTCCCGATCAAACCTGCTGGACCTATCCGAGTCTTTAAACTCCCGAGTCTTTAAACTCAATCCAGGCCTTAATCATATCCGAGTCTTTAAACTCAAGGCCTACGGGGGAAATCAATATATCCGAGTCTTTAAACTCCCGAGTCTTTAAACTCAATCCGGGTCTTTAAACCCAATCCGGCCGGTCCCCCGTCACATATATCCGGGTCTTTAAACCCAATATCCAGATCTAGCAAATCCAATCCCAAAACCATTTGAAAACCATTTACCAATCCACATCCAAACCCGAATTCGAAATCACTGGTCCGATACCCTTCCGGCATCCAGAACCGTCATTCCGAACCCAAATCCGGAATCCACTTTCCTGTTTTAAAACCCAATTCATTTAATTCCCAATTCATGTTCCAAAATCCCTTTGTAAACAATCAAACTAGTTATCCTTTAAAAATCCCAAAACCATGGCATTTTCCTCTGAAATCGACATTTCTCGTAAAACGTGCCAAATACCGTATTTTCTCGAAAAACGTGCAACAATGTAAAACCAACATAACATATTTGGTAAACATAGAATCATGATTAAAACCATAAAACAAGTATTGAAAATAGTTATGCATGCTCGAGTTTAGAGAAGGGGTCCACTCACAGTACTGAGCCCTACTCGCGTCCCGAACGTCCAGCCCGTTCCTCGGCTTCCTCGGGAACTCCCGATCCTGTCAAACACCGTCAAAATACGTCACTAATACGTCTACAAACACTCACCTAAATTCCCTCAAAAATCCCCGAATCCTAAACGTAAGAACCCGGGACCCTAAACCTTCACCCTCGCGGACTCGAAACCAACTCCATTGAATTTACCAGAACTCCTGGACCAAAAACCATGTTGACCACTTTCCCATCCGCCGCCGTACGCGCCCCCACGCGCCGCCCAAAGTGGCTGCGCGTGGCCCTCACGCGCCAGCTACAGTGCACCGTCAACAACCTCCACGCACTGTGCTGAACCGGCTCTGCAACTTGGACCGGCGAGACTCAATCTCCGTCGTCCGGCCACCATTTCATCCCCTTTCTTCTCCTGCAGCTTCGTCCAAACACCACGAATCCATTCCCTAACTCCTCTAGCCTCGACACAGTCCCGTCATCGTCGATTTAAGCTCGAACCAGACGGCCATCAAACCCCTGTTTCACGATTCCTCTACTCCGGTCACCTCCCGTCACGGTGGCGACACCAGACGATCCCTAAGGCTTTACTGAACCTAGAACCAATCTCCGTTACCCTCGACTCACCCCAGAAGTCCACGACTTTGGGTTCGAAGTTCACGGCCGAAACAGGGTAACAGAGACTCCTCTTCGCCTGAGCTCCGCCGTGTACGCCCCCGTCACGGCGACCATCACAAACCACTCCTAGGACCTCCCTGAACATCACCCCGACCTCCTATCCTCTCGACTCTCAGCTAAACCTCACGACTTTCCAAATGAACTTTCACGGGAAAACAGAGCAAGGAAGCTTACCTTTCGATTGCAGCTCCGCCGTGCGCACCGCTGCCTACCACGGTGCTCGTTGGACTCCTTGCAACCTCCTCAGCCTCCCCTCGCCTTGATTTGCCTCACCTCACGGCGTAGCCACCACCTCGAACTCTCAGGCTCCCTGTTTCCCCCAAACCTTCTCCGCACCTCCGCCGTGCCGCCGTGCACGATTGCATCACCAATTCACGACCACCAGCCTCCCTTTAGCCTCTTGTTCCTCCCTCACTCACCAGAACTCATCACCAGCCACGATCACTCCCCAATTCCTCCTCACAAACTCACTCTGTTTCTCTGTGTTTGTCGAAGAACAGCCACGGGTAAGCACGAGTGCACCCCAATTATTTGGGCTGAGACCACACAGGATTCTCCCAGAATCCTCTAGCCCCCTACCATGTGTCACCATCCAATCCACCACTCCCACATGGCCCAACCTCAGCCGTCCATTTCCCTTCTCTCTGCACAAATCCCCAGAAACCAAAAAGACCAAAATACCCTCCTGTTTTACTCATTTTTACGGTTTTACCAAAACTTCCTAGACCCGTAACTCTCACCTCGTAAGTCCGATGAGTACGTGCCGCCTGTCATCGAACTCAGGACGTCGAAAGCTACCTAACCATCCTAGGTCAACCTACCAAAACTCGATTATCCAAAAAGTCAACTATGCCCCCTATTTTACCCAACTTACGGTTATGCCCTCGACCTTCCGAACATCACAACTTCTTCCTAGGATGTCGAAATCAGGCGTGCCACCTGCCTATGGATTCGTGACGTCCTAAACTACGTCCTGGTCACTGGTCAACCCCCATTTGACCACCCGAACTAAAAGTCAACTATTTCGCCCAACCTAGGGGCAAAATCGTCATGCTAGGCGCCCGGACCTGTCGGAACCACCTAACCACTGGTTAACCTCACCAGTCACACCTTAATTACTCTACTCTCGGGACGGGTTGTTACATTTAAACTCAAAACCATGCGCATAATCAGGTCTTCCCGAGATATCAACGAGTCTTTAAACTCAAAACAAAATCACAGGCCTCGGGGGGTATCATGACCGAGTCTTTAAACTCAAAACATATACCGAGTCTTTAAACTCAAAACATATCAATCCAGGGCCATCCCCCCGTCAATCAACCGAGTCTTTAAACTCAAAACCAGATCCAGCGGTTTTTCTTTTTCTTTTTCTTTCCGGGTCTTTAGACCCAAAACCATTTTTTATTCGAAAATCATAGAAAATCCTTCTCCAAATTCACAACAATGATTCCGTAAGTTAGTATCCGGAACCATCATCCCGAACCCAAATCCAGACTTTCCCTTTCAAGTTTCAAACTGAATCCAAAACTTCCTATCCGAAATCCAGTTCCAAAACCTGAAATCTGAATTGTATGAACCGGGCTCCAAGCCTGGAATCACTTTTCCGAAATCCATTTCAGATCATTGAAAACAAACCATATTTCAAATCTCAAAATCAAATCCTCAAAACCATGATCAAATCATAATATAAAGCGAAACCAAGTAAAACGTGCAAATACGTAATAATCTCGAAATACGTGCAAAATCGTAAATCATCAAGATCATAATCAAATCATAGAATCATGTGTAAAAACATATAAAAACATATATGCATGCATTATAAGTTTGAAAGCAAAGTCCACTCACAGACCATTAGTGTCGTCGCCTCGATACGCGCGCAATTACGCTCCCCGGGCTAAACCACCATCACTGACTTTCCCGAACCTGTCCAAATCCCATAATAAGGTTACTAGCTATTTCACAAAGGTCATACTAAAGCCCGGTACTTTTCCTGAATTTTTTACTTTTTTTAAGGGAGGCCTAAAACCTTCAGACATCCCGAAACATATCGAGACGATGTCCGATCGACTCGAAACTAGTGCCAAAATGTTCGTTACATCGAATACTTTAAAATTCATGTTGAAAACTTTCCCAAAGGGGCTGCGTGTGGGAGCCACGCGCCCATTGTTCATCATCTTCAACCCGCTATCGACCCGGTTCAAGCCCGGTTCAGACCAGCCTCTGTAACTCGAACTGGCGCACCGGTTCATCTCTTAACTCGTTTAATTTTTTATCTTTTCCCATCCTTTTTAATCCATTCAATTTGTCCTATTAATTTTAATCGATCTAACTCATAAAATCGTGAAAGTAGGACATGTTTTTACATGCCCAAGTCGACTAAGAAAAACCCGAACTGCCTCCTCTCTGTCCTCGTCAATCCAGCCACCTCAAGCCGTGATTTCAAGTTCTAACTTTCTCTTTTGACCTCCAGAACGTCGTCCAAACAATCAATTGGGTTAATCATCACGAAAACACACTTTGCCATTTTTGAAACTAAAACGAAGGTTTCATGGGAAAACTCCTTACCCTTCAACTCAGGCCTCGAATATGGGCTCAATCAACTCCCTAGCCTCCAGCAACTCCTTTCAAACACCTACCTTAATCGAGCCCCATGAGAAACAGGAGTTGTCATCCTATTGGAAAAACAGAACTTTGGCGGGTTTTTCACACGATCCTTACCTCCACCCGCAGCCGTGGGTCGCCGTGCCACCACCATTCGTCTTGTCTAATCTCCCTCTCTCGTTCCCCTTCAGACCGTATGGGCAATAGGTGAAAGACTGAAGGAATGGTCTGAGTAGATCCCTCACAATTACACAAATGAACTGTTTTTCCTCTCAAAACCGTGTAAACCAATTTAAAATGCACAGTCGAGGTGGTAAGGAGTTTCTACGGCCTTCTAGTGAGGGACATGTGTCCCAATCTGGATGGGCATCAAACCTTGAATAGCCAGGTGTCCAAGTCTTACTGGACAAAAATCCCAATGCATCAGAAAGACTAAAATACCCTTGCCTTCGCAAATTACTGTTTTACCCCTCGTACCTTTAGACCCATAACTAATTCATCCGAAGTTCGATGATAATGTGCCGCCTGCCATTGTACTCAAGGCATCGAGACCTTCCTAACGGTCATCGAAACATGTGAAATTGACTTGTCTTCCAAAAAGTCAACCATTAGCTCCTATTCCGTCAAAATTACCAAAGTGCCCTCGAACTTCCGAACGTCATAAATTTTTCCTCGGATGTCGGAATCGGACGTTCCATCTGTCTATGAACTCGTGACGTCCCGAACTATGTCACCGTCATTGGTCAAAGTCCATTTGACAACCCGAACAAAAATTCAACATTTTTGCCCATTCCAAGGGCAAAACCGTCATTTCGCACCGTTCGTCCGAAAGTATCCAACTAATCACCGATTATCTTCACTAATCCATCATTAACCACTAATCTAATCCCGGTTTCCAGGACGGGTCGTTACAATCCACCCCCCCTTAAAGAATTTCGTCCTCGAAATTCCGAATCTCGTACTTCTGTCACTAACGGGGGGAAATCTAACTGGTCTCACACCTGGGTCTCCTACCTGGTGTCCAACAACTGCCAATCCAAAGTATCCTAACAGTGCCCAAACTGTCACCACATCTCACCCAGTGAATCAACTCAACCAACTTTTAGTTCATCGAGAGATCATCCAAATCGTACTAGGGTCATCACAAATCGATCCCGTCCCCGCGATATTTCCATCACCACACCAGCCGACACTAACGGCTCAACTATCACTAGGTACACACCACTTTTATCAGGTTCAACACTCCCAACTCCCTTCGAGTCGAGCTTACCTCGTACCAACGTCCCAGCACATCTTGTGAGTCCGCCGTCAACAAACACAAATCTCAAGTACACCCATTCACAAGAAGGCATCTACCAGTCTCAGTATTCTATGCATCAAGATTCGTACAATGTTCCATATTACTTCCGTCAGCGATCCGCGCCGACCTCACCGGAGTCACAACGTACTCATCCAAACCCCTAATTCAGTCAATCATATCACCAGTGGTTCGACTGACCACTAACTCTGTCAACCTGGGGGAACACCATCTACGTCCCACACTACCTGTCTGTAACCGAACCCTATCACAGATCTGGTTAACCATGCGTACATAACTCAATATCAAGGTCCTATCAGCCACTCATGGCTCTGAGCATCCAGCTCATGTTAGTATTGACTCATGCCATAACCAATCAATCACTCAGGATCACCCTGATTCAGTCCACATCTCAATCGTTCAATCACATCGAAACTGTTCGGATTCACCAAGACAACCAACATCATATCTCGGCACTAAGCCGATCACCATCATTTCCACCAAAACGTCACGATGCATGTCTAATTACATCGACATAGTTCTGACCACTGCATAATCTGTACGTATACATTCCAGGAACATGCACCAATTACCACCAACCAGAACCACGGTGCATATTGCCCAACACACGCAAAGACAACCCGACGAATTTGAATAAAACAAAGATATTTTAGAATACCTCAAACACAACTTGTAGTGTATATCCTTACGTACTTTCAACGTCATCCTACAGTTCGTCCACTAATCAACCACATCGGCATCAGTCACGCTCGACGACACCCAAAGTCCAACCAATAACAATATAGTGTACCTGTCACCCTCACAGTGAAATTTCCAGGCACAAAAACTTCCTCGTAACCATACCGATTACCACCTACCGATAGGCCAAACACACTGCACTTTTGTAGCCCCTCGGGTCAAACCTACCACTAAGCTAAACAATAAGGCTTCCAGGGAAGTCTAACACAACGCTATTCCGATTCTTCCGATCTCCTTGGTCTCCCGACCAATATGAAATTCTATCTCGACTATGTACACAGGGCAAACCCAGCACTAGATCTAAGTCCACTACCCATACGTATACAACAACCGACTACACTACTCTTACACCATTCCAAGACAGTCAAGACATCCAACCACCTTCACTCCTACCATGTCCAAAACTCTCTCTTGCATACGAATTTCCTGATCTACAACAACTTATTGTAGAAGCATTCCAACCCTGACCCACTCACTCCTAAGTGGACCCCATTTCTCATCCATACCACTCTTACTATCAGACCATTAATACCACACGTCTAGATTGTGGGTTCTCTTCAATAACTTCATATCGATCAGCTATAGTCACTTTTTCTCATGTTCCTTCTGTCATCCTACAACGAATCTCACAATGGTCCATAATAATCTAGGCACCACACGTCAGCCTACCTTAATCCAACTTTACACAATCCCATGATACTCACCACACCTGCCAAGCATGGCGTCACCAGGTACTCTCTCTCCTCCTGAACATATCCACTTATGTCCATGATTTAGGGGGGGTTTCACAACTCCTGAAATGCCTTCAATGAGTCCTCAAATCGACTCCAAAGTATTCCCCCACTCAACATCTAACACCAACTTGGAACTCACACAACAGCTCAACGTCTAAACCACATCATCTCCTGATTCCGAGATTCTAACCATGTTGGAAGTATGTCCATCTTTTCCAACCATGGAACTTCATCCTTAACAAGTATACCATCACTAGACTACCTACTCAAACGTCAACTCTTCCACTTCACTTAGGAATTCCACAACTCCTACGGATCACAACCACGTGTCCGTAACCCAATCAAATCACTGACCTACTCACCTGTCGGGTAACACCGTTTATACTCATTCAAAAGGATGTCAATCCTCATTCCTTCTGATGATCGCATCTCAACCTTTTCAAAGTTCAACCCCGAGCATCACTATGATACAAGTCACCAACTCTCAAGATCACAAACAACGATCACTCACCTCGTACTCCTCAGTCACACCCTCAAAGTCATCCATTACTCTGCTAGGGAATCACTGCATGCTGGCTTGACATCACCCAAATGCCTACCTCGGCATGTGCCAACAACGTCCAACACACTCAACTTCTTTAACACCACACGATGAGTCCACAAAAACCAACCTCACTCATGGTCCACCCGACCATACCAACCTAGCCCGCACCAGCACGAAGCATAGGTCCACCGCGCTTCCGCTGCGCTACTCTGATCGAACTAATGGTCTTCTAACCATCGAGCATATCCAGCGTCAAACACGCTAACTACTCCGGCCCTAAGCCGACATACGTCAAATCTCGCACCGCGTATCGAGCGACTATCACCCTGGCACTAAAAATTGCCGCTAACTAACCACCAAAGAACGTACTATCACTATCGCGTCCAGGTTGTTGACGGGTTGTTCCGCGTCGAGACATCACATCAACAGTAGCATCACAACACCCAAGTCGACGAACCAACGACTCTGGGAACCAAACCTCGCGCAGAGCGCACGAAACCTGCTCTGATACCAATTGACACGACCCACCCTCAATCCCCCAGGATTAAGGGCTAAGTCATACTCCCGTCTAACTTACGTGTCACATGAAGGTTGGACGTCGATTTAGCCTTTGTGTCATGCGTAAGTTAAACTGGAGCAGGACTTAGCCCTTAATCCTGAGGGATTGAGGGTGGGTCGTGTCATAAAATATATTTGTGTTGCACAAATAATGAGAAGTAATTGAGTAATTAGTTGCATAATAAGCATGCTCAATGTGTGTGAGTAATATGCGTAGAGTATGAATTTCAGCATGTGTAATTGCCTAATAGGGTTTCTATTATGTCTTAATAGTAATTGTTATAATAACAAATTCAAAACTAAGTGGTTGGGCCTATGTGCATGTCCATTATAATGTGATGCCAACCCATATTGTAAAAAGTGGATTGCGAAGGTGGGTTGAAGCGAAGGTGGAAAAAAAGTAGACTGCGGTGAAGGTGGACTATTGTAAAACCCGTATCCTGGAGGGAATGGTGAACAATCCCACATTCCTGCGAGGGAGAATGGTCTGGGAGAGGATGGTGGTGTGCCTTAAAGGTGTAGGCACACACCTACCTAGCACTAGGCCTTTTGGGAGCTCAAGTGGCTTTGGGGGGGATTGGAACCCCAAAGTTAAGCGAGTTGAGGCTGGTGCAATTCCATGATGGGTGACCCCCTAGGAAGTTGCACCATGAGCTCCCGAAAACAAAACTGTGAGGGCGAGGCCCAAAGCGGACAATATGGTGCTAGATGAGTCGGGTCCTGACCGAGGAGGGTCGGGTTGTCAGGACCCGTCCCAAATATCATCTCGATACCCGGGAGGAACCCTGCTTCCGTCTGACAATCACACTTAAAGTACCAAAATAACCTCAACACAACCATAAGCATAACTATCAGACAAGGGATAAATATAATACAACCGTAATTCAGAGCATAGTTTATACAAAAAAGGCGCAAAACCCTACTAGGCTAATCTCACAACGGAAGAACGTCGTAAGCTCTATGTCTCGATCCCTGCCTCAACGTTCACCCCAGCGCTATCACCACGACCTGGAGGGTAAGTTAAAACCAAAAAGTGTGAGTGGACTAAAGAAATAAAAGGTTTAAAACGCAAGTTAAGAATAAAACAGCTAAAGGAAAATAGTAAGATTTTTCCCTCCGTTTTAAAATATGCATGCCTAACAAGTATCAGAAAACCACAATATAAAACAGTATGATAAGTATGCTAACCTCGTATCATAAAACCAAATCCGATCAAACCTACTGGGTCTATCCGAGTCTTTAAACTTAACCAGGCCTCAAATGTAATCCGAGTCTTTAAACTCCCGAGTCTTTAAACTCAATAGGCCTACGGGGGTAATATCGTAAATATCCGAGTCTTTAAACTCCCGAGTCTTTAAACTCAATCCGGGCCCGTACCCCGTCCATCAGAATCCGGGTCTTTAAACCCAATATCCAGATCTAGAAAATCCAATCCAAAACCAATTCTAAAATCCATCTCCAAACCCGAATCCGAAATCACTGGTCTGATGCCCTTCCGACATCCAGAACCGTCATTCCGAACCCAAATCCGGAATTCCATTTTTTCCTACTTTAAAACCAAATTTCGTTTCTCGAAATCCGATTTTAAAACCAAAACCTTGATAACCAAAATCATACATAATCCACTTATAACCATCAGAAAACAATTATAGATTGCAACATGGAAACTTAACGTCAAAATCAGAAATCCAGCTTTTCCTCGAAAAACGTGCAAAAACCCCGAAAATGTTTCGAAAAACGTGCAAGCATATCAACCACATATAATCACCATTAAAAGCATAAAAACATACTTTAAATCATAAAACATGAATAAAAACAGTTAGGCATGCTCGTAAGAAAAGAAAGAGTCCACTCACAAATCCGAAAGTATCAATCGCGCTCCGTTCGCTCTTCAACCGTCTCAGGCGTCTCCCGTCCTGTCAATAAGCACCAAATAGGGTCACAAATACGTCAGATATGCTAACCCTAATTTCCCCAAATTTTCGGGGATTTATACGTAATTTAAACCTAAACCCTAAACCGTCCGGATCCTCGAACTATCCCATAACATTATCCGATTAACCCGAAAATTACACCAATGGATTCCTTAGAACATTTAGAACAAAACCCATGTTGGAATTTTGTTCAGAATCTTCCCCACGCGCCCCCACGCGCCTCCCAAAGTGGCTACTCGTGGGCCTCACGCGCCTGCTACAGTGCATCGTCTACCTCGAGTCACCCGGTTCAACTGTGTTGAACCGGCGTGACCGGTTCTCCTCCATTCTTCCACCATTTCCGTCCAATCCAATCTCAGAAGCTTCGTCCAGTTCCCTGCAACCAAACCCAATCCTAAAACCTGGAAATCGACGCCTAAAACCCATCGTCTTCATCCCTGAAACAAACTGCCCGTTTGCCCTGTTTTGGCCTCCAGCCACCCAGGTCATCCCCCGTCACGGCACCAACCTCAGACGACTCCTAGGACCTTTAGGAGTCTCGCACTAACCACCAAAACCTTCGACTCTAACCCTAAGTCCACAACTTTTGAAAACAATCAAACGGGAAAAACAGGGGAATGGGATCTCACCTGCGATTCTTCCTCCGCCGTCTGCACCACCGTGTGCCACGGTGCTCATTGAGTCCCCTGCGGTCGTCCTAACTCCTCCTCAGCTTGGATTGAACCAAGACACGGCACAACCACCACCTCTGTCCCACGGTCTCTCAATTTTCCCTGAAAACTCAGCCTCACCACCACCGTGTTTCTTGCACGATCTCACTCCCAAAACTCAGTCACCAACTTCCTCACTTCTCTTTGTCACTCTCACAACTCACCAAACTCTCACCCACACTCTGAATCGATCACAAACTCCCACTTTCTCCCTCTTTGTTTTCTGTTCTTCACAGCACAATACACGGTTAAATTTTGGACAATTTGTGGCCGTGTACATTGTACACAATCCTAGAACCATCTAGGCATTACCACGTGTCCCCTTCTCCATGGTCATCAGCACAAAATATCCAATCCCACTCATGCCACTTGCCCTTATCTGATTGGGCCTAAGAGAAAGACCAAATTGCCCCTAGGTGTATAAATTACCATTTTGCGCTCAAACTTTCCAGACCCATAACTACTCCGTCCGACGTCCGATGACAGCGTGCCGCCTGTCGTTGTACTCAGGACGTCCAGACCTATCTAATGGTCCTCGGTCTACGTGAAAATCACAAGTCCACTAAAAAGTCAACATTTTCCCCTAATTACGATAACGCCCTCAATCTTCCGAACGTCATTACTTTTTCTCAGATTGTCCAAACCGGACCTGCCACCTGCCTACCGACTCTTGACGTCCTAAACTACGTCACGGTCAATGGTCAACACTCGTCCAACCTGTAAATCAAAAACTCAACTTTTGACATACTATTCACGAGGGCAAAATCGTCATTTTATACAAATATTTTACAAAATTACATTTATACCCTTCCTAAAGGTACGGGTTGTTACAATCTACCCCTCCCCTAAAAAGAATTTCGTCCCCGAAATTCAGTGAAACAAGTAAGGGTACTGTTCGCGCATTAAGGCCTCGGGTTCCCAGGTAGCTTCTTCCACCTGATGATTCCTCCACAATACCTTAACTAAGGGAACTGTCTTCCTTCGTAAGACTTTATCTTTCCGATCCAAAATCGCTACAGGCTGCTCTTCAAAGCTCAAATCTTCCCTAAGCTCAACAGGTTGTGCTTCTAGAACATGTGAATCATCCCGTATATACTTCCGAAGCATAGATACATGAAAGACATTATGCACCTTTGCCAAGTCTGCTGGTAAGGCCAATCGATAAGCAACAGGACCAATCCGCTCCAAGATCTCATAGGGTTCAATGTAACGAAGACTCAACTTTCCTCGCCTGCCAAACCGTACGATACCCTCCCAAGGAGATAACTTCAAGAAAACCCAGTCTCCTACTGCAAACTCCAGATCCCTGATCCTACGGTCGGCGTAACTCTTCTGTCGGTCCTGTGCCGCCTTCAGTCGATCTCTAATCAATGCCACTTTTTCTTGGGTAAGGTCTACCAGCTCGGAAGTAGTCAATCTCCTCTCACCAACCTCAGTCCAACACAATGGAGTCCGGCACTGTCGCCCGTACAAAGCCTCATAAGGGGCCATCCCAATACTCTCCTGATAACTGTTATTGTAGGCGAACTCCATCAAAGGTAAATGTGACTCCCAAGTACCCTGAAACTGTAAGACACACGCTCTCATCATATCCTCGAGAATCTGGATGGTCCGCTCAGACTGTCCGTCGGTCTAAGGATGAAAAGCAGTACTGAAATGCAGCTTTATCCCCAAAGCTTCCTGTAAGCTCTGCCAAAATCGGGAAGTAAACCTCGGATCTCTATAAGATACTATCGACTCTGGAGTACCATGCAACCGAATAATCTCATCAATAAACAACTGTTCAAAACTGCGCCAACCTGAAGTTCTCCCGGACTGGCAAGAAATGAGCAGACTTCATAAGTCTATCCACGATCACCCACATGCCATCATGTCCCTTCGGTGTCCTGGGAAGCTTGTATACAAAATCCATCGTCAGGTGATCCCATTTCCACTCGGGGATCGGCAAAGGTTGCATGGCTCCATAGGGTCTCTGCCGCTCGGCTTTCACCTGTTGACAGATCAGGAATCTACTAACATACTCTGCAATCTCCCGTTTCATACCTGACCACCAGTAATGCTCTCAAAGTGTACGATACATCTTGGTCCCACTAGGATGCATCGCATAGGCTGAACAGTGAGCCTCATCCAGTATCATCTTCCTCAATGTTTCGTCCTCGGGTTCACACAACTGTCCATCCTTGACCAAGGCTCCATCCTCGCGGATCTCAAAGTCCTATCTCTCTCCAGCCTCGACGTCAATCCGTATGATGCCCAAAATGGGGTCCTCAAACTGAGCATCAATAACCTGATCAATCAAAATCGGTCGCACGTGGAAACTCGCTAGTAGTGCTCCCTGATCATCCACAGTTAACTCTACTCCAACTCTACGAAGCTCAACCAACAAAGGAAATCGGACGGTCCTCAAATGCGACAAAGAACTAGCTGACTTCCTGCTCAAGGCATCTGTTACCACATTGGCTTTTCCTGGATGATACTCGATAGTACAGTCGTAGTCCTTAAGCAGCTCTAACCATCGTCGCTGTCTCAGATTCAATTCCTTCTGAGTAAACAGATACTTTAAACTCTTACGTTCTATGAAAATCCTGCACCTCTCGCCGTACAAATAATGTCGCCAAATCTTTAGTGCATGAACCACCGCAGCAAGCTCCAAGTCATGTGTAGGGTAATTCATCTCATGGGGTTTCAACTGTCGGGAAGCGTAAGCAATCATTTTGCCGTGCTGCATCAACACACAGCCCAAACCCTGTAAAGAAGCGTCACTATAAACCTCGAACTCCCCACTGTCGTCTGGAAGGGCCAACACAGGAGCCGATGTCAACCGCCTCTTAAGCTCCTGGAAACGCTGCTCACAGTTCTCATCCCAATCAAACCGAACTTCCTTCTGAGTCAACTGTGTCAATGGAGCAGCAAGAATAGAAAAACTCTCAATAAAGCGCCGATAATAGCCTGCTAAACCCAGAAAACTCCTGATCTCTGTCACCGTCTTGGGCTGTTCTCAATTTGCTACCGCCTCAACCTTCTGAGGATCTACTCTGATGCCCTCGGCTGAAATCACATGTCCTAGAAATCCAACATTGGTCAACCAAAACTGGCACTTGCTCAACTTCGCATACAATTGATGCTCTCTCAGGGTCTTAAGCACTATCCTCAAATGCTTCTCGTGCGCCTTCGCACTCTTCGAATATACCAAGATGTCATCAATGAAGACAATCACAAAACAATCCAAGTATGACCGGAACACTCGGTTCATGAGATCCATAAAAGCTACTGGGGCGTTAGTCAATCCAAAAGGCACCACAACAAACTCATAGTGACCGTACCTGGTCCGAAAGGATGTTTTCGGTACATCCTCCTCTTTAACCCGTAGCTGATGATATCCGGAGCGAAGATCAATCTTCGAAAAGTACTGTGCTCCCTTCAGTTGGTCAAACAAGTCATCAATCCGGGGTAGGGGATACTTATTCCGAATCGACCGTGACGGTGTGAGTAGTGTCATTAGAGAACGACCAGCCAACGTCGGCCTGGAGGTGGGAGCAGTGGCCAAGAGTGGGAGTTGCTACAATGCTCTTTTGTTTTTGTTTTTTCTTATGGTGACTCAGCGGAGAGTCCATGAGACGAAGGTGGTGGTGCACGATGGCGACTGGTGAGTGGCAGCGGTAGCAAACTGATCGCTGCTCCATCACTCGGCTGGCAGCATATGAGTTTCTAATTTTCTTTCCTGTGTTTTTTTTTTGGTTGCTGGAGAGTCGTTTTGGACTCTATTTCTTTCTTTCTCTGGGTTTTGTTTTATGTTTTGGTTTTTTGTCTTCTTCACATATGTTGTAGAAAGAGAAATTGAGGGAAGAGGTGTGACACCACGATGGCTCGGTAGTGCAGCACTTGGCGGCATGGCGATGCGACAGCACGGCGGGGCGGTGGTGTGAGGGAATCCCTGGCTCTCCAATTCTCTCTCTTCGTGGCTGATCAACGGAGCCAAAAAGGAATGGTTGTCCCTTTGTTTTGATAGACCCTGTTGATAGACATGGACCTTATTGATAGACCTTGAAGATGAGCCTTGAAGATGGATCTTGAAGATGAGCTTGGTGTATTCTCCCGAGTCCTCTGTACGGGCATGTTGATTGGTCAGATGTAGCATCGACACATATTATATAACATTAATATAAAAAATTTGCTCTTAGCCTATTTTATTTGAATATTGTTATCTGGACACACTAAATTGATTGCATATAATAATACATTTAATATGGTATTTTATTTTCCATAAAAATAAATATCAAGTTATTTAATTTATTAAAATAACATCATTTATTGATTGATAAATTACTAAATATGTCTAAATGGCATTACTTAATATTTTTACATACTAATATGTGAATTATTTAGATAAAAAAATGAAATAAAATGTAAGTAAATAAAGAGTCGAATGAGTCAATTGAGTTTAGTTCAATTAATTTTAGTATTGATTTATAGATAATTAATTTTAAATTTGAATTCCAATAATATATTGTATTAAAAATTGACAAATATTTTTTTTTTTAAACGGTAAAACCAACCTGTAAAGTTTTAGTAAAAAGTGGAGCAGTGATATGTGATGAATGGATAGCGCTAAAAGGACAGTGTAGGCACATGGTGATTGGTGAGCACATTGGTTTCCACTTGTTTACCGCGGATGGGGCCTGAGTCACGTGCTACTCATCCACTCACAACTTTATATGTAAATTACAAATGGACCCACGCAGAAGATTTCCTATCAATACCCATCCACCCATGACCCAACAACATTTTGGTCCAGTTTGTCTTAACATTCATCGTTGAAGCTTTACCGGAGGCTTGAGAGAGCCCAGTGATGTTATCATTGCCCATAAAAATCAATAAAAGGTTGATTGTACTTTGGAGGTTTATAAAGACAGAGACAAATTTATCCCTTGTCTGTTGCTCGCACCCCAAGCTTTGGGTGGCCTCACAATGTGGCTGGGACAATCATGGAAAAACAAGAAAAGAAAAAAATATCTCTAATTTTGAAAACGACGTAATTGGCATTGCCATGCCAACTTGGTAAGGGAAGGGAATCAACATCTTACATATTCTATCACTCACAAACCCAAAGTTAACCTTCTTTTTGTTGTCATTTGTAGATTAGTAATTGGTTTCTTACAATAATATCCATCAAACTCGCTTCATTGCTTAATTGGTGTATTAAAACTAATTAAGTGGAAGAGTACCATTAGCACTACTATTTAGTAATTTGTGCGGCTTGATTCAAATCTTCATTTCTCTTCAATTAGATTAGATTCTATACTCATAAACCCTTGGAATCTTTTACTGTCTCTGCACTTCCAGAGGAGGAGCCAGTATGCAACAATTGGGTGTATTCCATTCAATTAATCAAGGTTTTTTTTTACTGAAAATGTACTAGGAATATGCTACACTTCAATACATGATTTCGACTCATGTTCATTTTTCAGTTTATGATTTCTGGAATCTTAGCTTACTTAAGGCTAGATAATTTACTTTCTGCACTTATAATTTTACGTCCTACAGTTCAATACCACAACATTTACCTTTCAACATTTATACTTCGCTTTCATTTCAATATAAAACTAGATTTTTTCAAGTAGAGATCAATATTCGAGATATACCATCCAAATGTGTTTCATGGCTGCCTAAGTTGGGAAACCATCTTTGAGTTTTGGTTTGATACTATTATCCAGGTTACAGGGAAATTTCGTTCTAACAAAAAAAAAAACTTATTAAAATAATAAGCTGCTAACTTAGACATCATGGAAATCACATGAACTTGAACTTCGTTGGAAAGAAATTTATTATAGTCCTTAGATAATAAGAAGAAGGAATAGAGAAGAACAACACAAGCTATCTTATCCACTTGCCTCACAATCATTTGATCAGAAAAAGGTTGTTGTGCCATGAGTGGAACCCATTTACAACTGCCTAGTAGTAGTTTCTCCTAGTGGCACGCGTACTTTGGAGGTATCTAAGGCCTATTTTCTTCCTGGTTAGCCAATCTAGGGACATATCATGGCACAAAGGCCCTTCAGTTCTATACTTTCAACCCATCCAACAGTCAACATTGCACTACACCTCAGCAAAGAAACCCACGCGGAGCCCGCTTTTTTATTCTGCAACCTGATTCCATGTGGAGGCCCGACAAAGGTGGCCTCAGATATGTTGTTATGACCATGCACTATTTTTTGGGCAGGAACACATCGATTTAGAAATTTTGAATTTTTCAGTCTAGACAAACCCAAATTTTTTTCTAGTTTTCAATAGATTACTTACCAACAAGGCACCATACCACTTTCCCAAATTGAGATCAATGTAGCGATGAAGATTGTCAATGCCCATGGCTTCCTCGCTGGGCTTGTAAGATTCTTCTTAGACTGTGGTGGATGGCGATGGGTTGGTAGCTCAAGTTATAGGGCTCTGAAGTGTAAAATTGGTGCGAGAAAGTAGGTTTGGAGTGCAAGCATTTATGGGAAAGGTTGGAATTTGTTGAGGTTTGGTGAGTTGGGAATGGAAATTGGAATATGTGGGAGTGTAAGTGGAGAACATTAAGTGGTAGCCATGGGTGCTACGGAGGAAGATGCTTTATTCTACCAGGCCCCAATACCATCCCACAAACCAGAACTTGGAAAATATGGCTGGCTTAGCAAAGGACTTGAAGGAAGAGAAAGAAAATGATAACAGAGATAGGGAGAGGTCATAATCGCTTTCTTTCTGGGCAACTTAAGGGAATCAGAGGTACGCTTTGGACTACGTTTGGATGTGAAGAAGGGCCAGGACTCGAGGGGTCCGTAATCTCCGGTGCTTCTCTTGACATCTTATTGTTCTCAAAGGTTTAAACAACGAGCTTTAGCATCAGAGCGATGAAAGAGGGCAAAAGGTCTTGGAGTTCATTGTTGCTAAGGTTGACCGCAATGAGTTTCCTTTGGGTACCCGGAGAAAATGGGGGTTAGATGAAGAAGAGGAAAACAAAGAAGATGATGCGCTTTGCATCATTTTGACTAAAATTGTCCAAAACTCCCTTTAATTTATGTTACTTAATTACTAGGGCATGAGTTAAATGGTGCAATATTTTCACGTTGCACCTATTTCTAGGGCATAGTAAGGAGAATTGCTATTCATGGTGTATTTTGAAATTCGCTGGCACGTTGCTAGTGCATTTACAATAAAAAGCCATTAATCAAAGACATTTCCAATTCATGATTTTCCTTCGAAACCCTTAAAAACCATCATCAAATCGTACTAGATGTAGTAATGTACCTACCTATAAAGGATGCTCATCCTCATTGGGATGATCTGATTTTGGCAATAAGTTCGTGTGATATTTGGCAATAAGTTAAGGCTTGCTATGGCCAAATGCTGCTCATCATCCTTGGGATGATCTGATTTTCTTTCTCGATGCCAAATGGCCTAAAAATTCCCTTTCCTTGACCGTTCATCGATTAGTCTTCTACATCTAAGAAAGGGAAAGTTATATGGAACCATGGCCATCGACCAAGTGCTATAAGGCTTGCAAAACTCCTAAATGTATTAAAGTTGCCAATAGCAAGTTCTAATCTTGCATTTTTGGATTCGTGGTAAGCTTAAAATACATCTTATGAAATTCCTTCTGGGCTTCTCCATCGTCCAGATGCATAAGAACATGATTATTAATGTGTTCATCCTTGTGCCACATCATATCACATGTTGTATGGGCCGACATGTAGAATCTTTGTAATCTTGGATTTTGTGGAAAATAATGAAACAACTTATTTGGAATCATGTTCTTTTGATACCTAGGCTCAATGCACACATAACAATTTCAAGCTGCTTGAATATATTGTAAAACAATGTTATTTTTCTTGCTTGCATGGATCTTGGCATACCCTAATCTGAGACCCTTAAAAAATTATTTGAGTTATAACGATCATTCGGAAAGAAGCTATCTTTAACGAGTACTCGGATGATAATATCCATCATGTGATCAAAATACTTGTTCGTTTGATTATACTCAACTTTCGTTTGAGTTTTCGGGTTGAAACTTGGGTGCCTCATCGTTTATGTCAACATATGCTGGAATAAAAGTACCGCTTAATATGTCAAAGACTTTGTCTTCTTCATAGTGGCCATTCAAAGAACTTTGATCCCCACCGGTCTTGAGATTTGAAGATGCCAATGCTGTATATATTAGTTCACCATGATGTATCTAATTACCATAGTTGTGTACGATATCACTACATTCCAGATGATTTTGGATCTCATTCAACGTTTTCCTATTTCAAATTGTTACATTTTCAATATGAACACCTAAGACGTCAACTATCACTACAATGACTATGTACAAGTGCAAGAAAGCTGTCAATCCCATCCAAATACTCATCAGAACATATATCTTTCATTTACGTCCACCCTCTCTCCATCGTGCTTGTTTTCACAAAATACATTCAATATAAGTAATTAAGTTACATTATCTCGTAATTTAAAAAAACTAATATCAAAAGTTGCTCATCTCCTGATACTTCCAGTGATTTTGGCTTATCCTATTCGAGAGTGCACGTCCTATGTTGTATAGTTTATACCCTTTGAGGCTAAGGTGATATAGGAACTTGTGGTAACATCCACCTATAGTTCTAAAAATTAACAATGTAGATATTGTGTAATGACCTGAAAATTAGAGAAAAGTCAATTTGAAATAATTAAATGACAACGACGGTTTTGCCCCTATAAGGTCAAATGTTGTCTTTTTGACCTAGACCATTTTTGGATGATTTGTGAGGACCATTACGTAGATCTCGGAATTTTGAGTTTGTAAATAAGCTGAAATCGGAGATCATGTGGGTTTGATATGGATCAAAATTTGACTAGGGGCATTATGGTATTTTAGCATGAAGGGTATTTTGGTAATTGTACTAGATAGTGATCGATGGCGACACCTGTCTAGAACAATCTGGTCCTTTCCTACCATGATCACTTCCATCGACCAACATTCCTATATAATTGTGTGTGTGGGTGTGTCGGTGGTATATAGCCAAAAAGGAAGAAAATCCATAGAGCCAAACTCGTGAAGAAGAAGAAGGAACCAGCCAGGGCGAGAGAGAGAGGAGAAGAGAAGAGAACCAGAAGGAGGGAAGTGGAGAGGTTGAGCCACCTTAGACCCATGGCCAAGAGCAAACCTGAAGAACTCAAAAATGGCCGTAATGTATCAAACGGTTTTTAAGGACATCCAATTCGAGGTTAGGGATTTTAACTTGTTGTGTAAGTCCATATGATCCTAGAGAGCTCGAAAGTTGAAGAATTGGACGTTCGGAAGCTACATGAGAGGTAATGGAAGCCATGGCCAAAAGTCCAGTAATCCAACCATGATATTAAGGTGAGTTTTTGAGTTTTTAAGATCATAGATCTTTCTTGCGCATGTGTAGGTGAAGTTAGGTAGTTAAAATGTGAAAAACGAACATACAAATTATGTTTTGGAACTGGGTTGGCTACGCAGGTCGGATGACCCGAAACACAGCAAACCAGATTTGGAACTTTGGGGCATGAGGCCCCCACGCAGGGACTTGCGACCACACTTGTGGGCGCATGAGGCAGAATTTGGGATTTCAGTCAACATACTTTTTTATGTTTTTGATGTTACGAGTCTAGCAGTACAATATTCGAGATGAACGAATATCGTCTCGTGATAGTTTTGACTATCTGAAGGTTTGTGCATTATTTTAAAATTCGTTTTAAATGTTGGAAAATAGGGGAATTAGGTATAATCCTATTTGGGGATTAGTAAGCCGTAGAAGTGATTTATAACAGGAGGTGATGTTCCTGAAAAATATAGAAAGGCGTGCAATTCGGTATTGGACTGCTTGGATGGTGTGTGAGTGGACCTTTCCTTTGCTTTTCTTTAAATCATTTTGCATGCATATTTACTTAGTTTACTTGCTTTATTATATGATTTACGTGATGATGGTTCGACTGTGATTTTAAATGATTTTTTATGATTTTACAAAAATTGTTTTAAGTGCACATTTTACGAGGTTTGTGTGTATTATGTACTGGGTTTGGGTCTACGCAAGCGTACATATGTTGTATTCCCGACTAGTTGGCCTACCGGTAGTGCAGTTTGATTATGCAGTTGGCGCTCAAATGCAATATCCCTGAGCTGACACTCGGATACTGTATCCCCGAGTGGTTATATGATATGATGTGTGATTAGCACTCTGATGTTGTATCCCCGAGCAGACACTTAGATACTTTATCCCCAAGTGGTCATGTGATATGATGATTGGCATCCAGGCATCGAGGATGGGTTGGTTATGTGTGATTGGTATTGTTTACGAATTGGTATTTTTGTATATGATTAATTTATAGATATGGTTGATTTACTGATCTTACTCATATTGTAATGACCCGTCCCAAATTCAGGGGATTAATTAAGAATTAATTATATATTAGCGAGGCTAATCAGGGATTAATCGAGGATTATCGGACGTTCCGTGCCAAATTACGATTTTGCCCTTGAACGAGGGAAAAAAGTATACTTTTGATCCGGGAGGTCCAATGCACGAGGACCGAGGACCACTACGTAGATCGGGTCGATACGAGTTCGTAGACAGGCAGCACGTCGAGACGAGTTACAAGTCACGGAAGTTCTGAGGAACTATTACATGAATTACGAGACGAGTTTACATTTGTCATTAAGTGGGCCCAGATATTTTGAACAGGCCCAACGGATGAGTGACAAGTGTCACTCATCCATTGCCCACAAAAATGCATTCATGCACCCTTCATCCTCTTCTGTTTCATTCCCCCTAACCTGAGAACCCACAAAGCCCAACCCCATTTCTCCCTTCCCCTATGATACTTGAGTGAGTTTGGGAGGTTGACTGAGAGATAGAGAGAAGTTGATGAGCTAGAGGACGGCAAGGAGGCGGCAGGACTGCCTTGGACGGTGGAGGAAAGGTAAACCCGAACTCCCTCTTTTAGGTTTCAAATTTCGAATTTGGGTTGTGGACGTGTAGGTTGTTTTCTGATGATTAGGTTGTGTTTATGGGGTTGGTATGATGATTTGGGAATCATTTTGGATAGGAGAGAGTGGCTGAGCAGCCCAGACTAGGAACTAGAAAATTTGGGTCGTGAAGTGTGCATTGAACAAATGAGTTCTAGGCGTTTTTTCTAGGTTTTGATCACATAGATAGGTTGCAAATGATTGGACAAAGAGATTGGAATTGGAAAGACTGAAAAAAAAGTTGAAAAAGAGGGAGAAAATGTCTTGAATGGGTCACGTCGGTTCGGTTGGACTGGCTGACCAGTTATCTAGTTCAGACCATTTCAGCGCGAGGAAGAAGAAAACTGTAGCTCGACACGTGAGCTCCACGCGCAGCACCTTTTGGCGGCGCATGGGGGCGTGTGGGGTACTGTTTGGGGATGAGGTCATCGTATGAAATCATCCTTTTGATGTAGCGAACATTGTGACACAAGTTTCGAGTCGATCAAACACCGTTTCGGGGTAGTTTTGGGTGTCCGAAGGTTTAGGGTCTATTTAAAATACGGTTAAAAATGCCGAAAAATTGGAAGATTCAATGTTAGCCTATTTGAAGTAGTTAGTGACCTTCGAGCATGATTTGGATAGGCCCAGGAGTTCCAGTGATGGTGATTAGCCCGGAGAGGCTTATGGTACGAGTATCGAGGCGTAGCTTGGACGGTCTGTGAGTGGACTTTGTTTTATGAATATGATGCATGCATAAATGTTTTATATGTGTTTATGAACATTTTTTGACATGCCATGAGTGCATGAGATTTAAATATGATTTTTTGGGCATTTTCGATCGAAAATGCGTTATTGCACGTAGTTCGAGATTTATGTTTTATATGATGTTTGGGCTACGGCCGAGTATGCTAAGTGCTTGTATTTTATGTGATTCCGAAGATTTCATGGAGAGGCGTGAAACCGAGGAAATAATTTACGATTTTGAGGATTTCACTAGGATGTGTGAAATCGACATTCGGGCGCGAGACTCATTTGGAAGACCCTGACTTAACGTGAAGTCAGGGATGATTTGAAAGTGTTTTGGAAATGAGGACTAGTTTTTAGGTTTGGAAATATCTTTCGAATGTATGGCCCAGTTAATTTGAGGTTTGACTTAGAGTACAGTCAAACATGAGATAAGTCGGGCAGCGACCCAATTATGAGTTTTACGAAAGATATTTCGGACATGAAACCCAGTTGTGGATTGGATAGGATTCGGGGAATCCTGGGATGAGAAGTATCATAGAACACTGGATTTTCGGGCATGAGACCCAGTTGTGGATTTGATAGGATTCGAGGAATCCTGAAATATGAAGTGCCGTAGAACACTGGTTTCTAGGCTATCACCCATTTGTTGATGTTCCACGTTTGAAGCCCTATGTATGATGATAACATTCAGGTATGTCCTGGGTGTTATAGCGCTCGCCTCTAGACTGTGATTTGTACTTCCAGAGAGGTCACGATGCACTACCTGTGGTCGAGTAGTCGCGAGAAGCAATGACCGAGGGAGGCTCGACTTAGGAGTGCTGATGAGATACTCCGAGATCGATCAACGATGTGTTCACGATGATCTAGAGACAGGTCGCGACGAGGGATGTGTTCACGGCGACATGCCAGGATTATGAGCGGTCATGAGCTATATGCACATATGTTAGGATGAGAAACGTGACTGATATTGGGATGAGTTCCTATGGGATGTGTTCCCACGTGTTCTATAGATTGGGCAGAGGTGCTATAGGATATTTTTCGGTTTTGGGCCGAGACCCTACTGAGATGATAGCTTCGATTGAGAAGCAGTTTTCATTGTGTTTTGATCTGGGAAGCAATACGTCTTGCTTCCGATAAAGCGTTTGAAATAACTATTTTATGATGCATGCATGCTTTTAAGTGAAGGGTATAAAGGTATTTTCGATATAAATGAGTTTTATAAACTATTGTTTTATTCACTCACAACTTTTACGGTTTTAAATACCCTTCAGGTTAATCGCGGATGTGGGCTATAGTAGAGATCAAGACATCACATGCAACCACCGATCCTGGTGTACTCTGATGGACCCCGAGCGGGTGACGAGTTTATCTCTAGTCTGACGTGCGGTATCAGACGGAAATAGGCACGTCCCATGATAATCCAGGAGATTTGGGATGGGTCTTGTCACGTATTTCAAAGCTCTTGATTTATATTTTGTTTCAATCTAGATTTATTGGTTTTCATTAGCATGCAAAGTTTTAGAAAACGGAGGGTGAATTACTTATAATTTCAAATTATGTTTTTAAAATATTTATTTTTTGTCCACTCACACGTTTTCATGGTTTTGATAACCCTTAAGGCTCGTTGCATGAAATTCAAGGCTGTTCGAGAGATAGAGGCATAGACTGAAAAAAAAGAGTACAAGTATCCCTTATCTGATAAGCTTCAGGGGTAGATACAATAAATTGAGTTGCTTTTCAGACGGGAACAGGACCAGATGTGGTTATTATGGTATTGTCGGGACGAGTTTGGTCATATTATAAACAAATAGCTAGCATGCACTTAGAAAATACTGAGTGTGACAAACCTACTTTCCTATGATTGTAACTTAGCTTTGTAGACCACAAACTATACAACACATAGTTACGCTCCTCCAAAACGTCCTAATAAATAGACAATTCAAGAGTCAATCAATTGTGAAATCATGCATTAAGTCTCCACGTGCGCGCATATCAAATTGACTCTCAAATAGGTCTAAGGATTTTTCATTAAATTTCATTATACGAAGTTAATCAATCATACTTCACTTCGTCGGAACTATCCAGAACTTTACTAAAAATAAAGAAAAAAATTCGCAAATACAAACATAACTAATTTCCTAGTATATTTTCTATTTCCCTAATTTCATAACATATTTTCTCTATTTTCAAATTTTCCTAACTTAAGATTTCTATTTTCCTATTTTCCGAACATATTCTCTAATTTCCTAATTTTCTAACATATTTTCTAATTTCCTATATAATCACATAACACATTTTTCGCAATTTATACACAATTTATACAAGTTTTCCATAATATATGCACAATTTCCTAATATTATTTCCAAAATTGTTACCAAAATTAAATTAAGAGGCAACACACTCATACCTCTTTATAAGTATTCCTCCAAATTTACAAAAATTTCCTAAAATACAAATGATAATTAGATTCCAACTAATCAAAATTTCAAAACTAAAAAAATTAAAATTTTCAAATCTGTAAAATTGGTATTGGTGATTGACAGAGAAAGAGGGAGATATTAGTAGTGGAAATGGTTTTTAGATGATGATTGTTCACTACAAGAAAACACCCCTTGCTCGTCCAATGTTTTCTCGGTGAAGCGAAATTCGCTGGTAAGCTAACCTTTGCCCGACAAATCTAAGAAGACTTGCAGGCCAAACCTAGCGCGGGAAGCCGTAGCCTTTTGCATGCAAAAGGCTAGGGGTTTGCCAGACGAATGGTCAAACTCCGCCGGGCAGAGTTTACTAAACGACAAATGTAGGCAAATCCTCTTCGTTGACCTGCGATAGGATAAAGTTTGGCCCACAGGGACTTTGGGCCTAAAGTTTACCTGAAACGTCATTAAAGTTGCTCTGACGAACCATTCGCGGAGCAAAGTTCTCAACTGCATAAATGCAGGATGCAAATTTATTTCTTCATTTTCTTCCTCATAACTCTCTCACTCTCTCTCACTTACCTTAGCTTCCATACATATTTTCATCATTATTTCATCATCAATTCTTCATCACTTCATCATCGCTTCATCATTACTTCATCTAAAGTTTAATGGTTTTATTTTATTTTTTGTTTTAGTTATTCAATTTTTATTTGTTATTATAAGCTATTTTTTTTTTGGTAATTTGTGGTTGATTTGAAAGATTACTCATAAAAGGTATGCGTGTTGCCTCTAAATTTAATTTTGCTAAAAAAATTGTATTTAATTATATAGAAAATTGTGATTTATTGTGGAAAATTTGTAGAAATTTTTTAGAATTAAATATAATTGTGCTAGGAAATTGTGATTAATTCATTAATGTGAAGTTAATCAGGTTGATTAACTTTTTATAACGAAATTCGATTAAAAACCTTAGACCCGTTTGAGAGTCAGTGAATTGGATTGATTGATTGAGTCTTTGAATTATCCAATTATCGGGACCGTTTGGGAGTGCACATGACAGGACTCGTCCCAACTGGACTTTGATAACCGCGCCCGGTCCTGCTCCCCTCTGACAAGTCAACTGAAGTCCCAAAACTACCCTCCAGCACCTGTCAGACCAGGGATAACTGCACTGACTTCTGGTCATGCCTTCTCCTCTCGATCAGCCCTGGACGTCGTGCCACGGCCTGGAGGGTCATCAAAACAGAAAAGGTGTGAGTGGACAAAAATAATATCGTTTAAAAACACATTTCAAAATATCTCATTTACCCTCCAGGTTATCAAACCATGCATGCATGGGGTAAAACATATGAATAGAAATCACCCGCTTTCCAGCCAAATCATATAAATAGGTATCAAAACTCGGCTCTCAAGCCAAACATGTGAAAACATACTCACCTGGCCACACAGACCAAAACCCGTACTCAATACCAGTATGTAATCACAATCAACATTAAACAACACTATGCACAAGTTCACAATCAATACAAATAGTCACACAGTCACATCCGCACTACGCGTAGGCCAATCTCGGGAACTGCACTCAGGCACCATCCGAGTCATATCCATCATGTCTGGGAACTGCACACGCACTATCTAGACGTACCACATACTCGGGAACTGCACTCACACAACATCCGAGTCACGTCTAGGAACTACACTTGCACCATCCAGAGCATGATCCAGTATCCAGTATCCACAATCACAAACACAATCTATACCACAACACATCTCAATCATATCCATGACCTCAAACCAAGTCATAAGCATTCCCAAAAGGGTCTCAAGCCCAACTGCTAATTATCCGCAAATCCGTAAAATCACATTGAAAACATTAAAATAATCCAGAAATCATCCTTGACTCACCAATTAAGACAAAATATCCATTTTGAAACCATTTTGACTCCAGGCCTAGCCCAAAATATCATTTTCACATTTCTCGTAAAACGTACCCAAAAGACCGATTAAAATAATCATTAAACCACAAATAATCATGCCACATCATCAGGACATCATTGCAATTCAAATCATGCAATCAATCATGTAAAACATTTAACTATGCATGCATCATGGTTTATAAAACAAACGTCCACTCACACACCGTCCAAACTACTAGTTTCCCGAGCTGCACGCGTTTCCGTAATTTCCGACACTTGCCAGGAATCTCGAATCCTCCAATCACGTGAACGCAACCTCCACAATTCGAGGATGTTGCAGGGTCTGTTCTTCATGTTTATGTATCAATTTCCTTCGAATTCAAGGCTAGTTCAACTCGTCTCAATCCCAGGAAGCTCAACTCACAATCAATTTCACTTAAAATCGTCTAAAAATTCGAATTCAACTTTAATGTTCATGGGTAGTTTTTCGGGTTTCTTGATTTGGTTTCAGCTGGGTTTGTTCTCGGTTTTCCACTCATCAATTCACTTGTATTCTCACTTAAATTTACACTTGTTTCTCCCTGGGTTTTGCTTGTTTTTAAGATCAATCCGGATGAGATTATAGTCTCTGTTTTTATCCTTTTGTATAAATACCCTTTGAATTCAAACATTAACCTTCAATCCGTATCATCAATTTGCCACCAATCTCTCACTTATGGTGACAAGTGTCACCAAATGATCGATCCTCATCTAAATTAGCTGGATCAGCCATTATAATCGTCCTAATCACTTTGCTGTGGCAAATTACCATTTTGCCCTTGCCATAATAAATCACCAAAATGCCCCTCACAATTCTAGACCCATAACTTTCTCGTCCGAACTCCGATTGATGTATGCCGCCTGTCTACGGATTCAGCGTCCCGAGACCTATTCAACGGTACTTCCGGAAAGTCCAAACAAAATCCTGATAAAAAGGTCAACCTTCGGCCCTTATAACTAGGGGCAAAATCGTCATTTTCCTCAAAATTTTTGTTTTTCGAATTTTCCGGTCGTTGCAGCACAACTATGTGTTGTGTAGTTTGTTGTCTATGTGGTTATATTTGGATCATGGGAAATTTGGTTTATATCTCCTCAATGTTCTCAGAATGCATACTAGATATTCATTTAAAATATCTAAGTGACGGATTTGGACAACTGTAGGGTGATGCTACCAAAATTTCTCTCGGTCGAAACTTTGCCTCGTAGGTCACAAATTATACAACACATAATGTGCATTCTCGAATAGGATAAGGCCGAATCACTAGAGGCATAAGGAGACGAGCGAGTTTTGATATTAATTTGTTCCAACTACAGGACAATATTTAATTATTTACTTACATTGATTCTATTTTCTGGAAGCAGGCACAATGGACAGAGGCTGGATGCAAATGTTGAATAGATCTTCTGATCAGTATTTGGATGGAATTAACAGCTTCGTTGCTTTTGTACATAGTCATTGTAGTGATCAAAGGCGCATATCTTTTGTTAGTGCCGTAATTATAACAACTATTTCTAGATGTCATTGAGTGATGTCCATTTGTATCTGGCACATAAGAAGATCATACATAACTACACTAATTGGATCTATCATGATGAAAAAAAATTACTGCATCGACATTTTCAGTTCATAGAACCCATCGAGATGATAGTGATTTGGATAATCAGTGTGATAATGATCAATTTGTTGAGATATTAATCGATGTTTTCCTTCTGCATTTGATGATATAGATGATGATGCCCCCAAGTCTCAACCCAAAGAGTTAGATCTCCATTATGAGAGATTGTTGAAAGAAGCTCAGTGCGAATTATACCCTAATTGTAAATCCATTTCGGTTCTAGGGGCAGTTGTGGAATTGATGCACATGAAAGTTCAGTATAATCAAACAAACAAGCATTTTGATCACATGATGGACAGCATCATCCGAATGATCCCTGAAGAGAACAATATCCTTAAAGATCATTATAGCTCAAAGAAGCTCTTGAGGATCTTGGTTTAGGGTATCAGAAGATTTATGCATGTAATAATAACTGTGCATTATTTTATGGTGAATTCGAGCAACTCAACAAATGTCCTATGTCCAATGAGTCTAGGTTTCGAAAGAATAAGATTCTGAGTAAGGTGTTGCACTATTTTCTACTAAAGCCAAGGTTACAAAGACTCTTCATGTCTTCTCACACAACCTGTGATATGAGGTGACATAAGGATGAACGCGTTGATGACAATTCACTAAGGCATTCGGCCGATGGAGTTGCTTGGAAGGGATTTTATAAGATGTATCCCGATTTTTTTTCAAAGCCAAGAAATCTCATATTAGGACTTGCTACTAACAGTTTTAATATTTTTGGAAATTTTGCAAGGTTCTATAGCACTTGGCCAAAAAGAAAGAATTCACAATCGTCAGTACTTTGACACAAGGGAACAAATCGTTGAGTAATTCCATTGACGTTTATTTGCGGTCATTGATTGAGTGTACAAACCTCATCTTGCCAATTTCAATTAATGACATTTTTACTGATCTCGGTACCTTAGCACCAATTGAAAGTGGCACTGAGGAAACAACTAGTACATATAGCTCGGATGACGAGGGTGATTGGGAGGGGGATAGTGAATCTGGCATTGATTAACAGTTGTCTTGAAAAACCTTCAATTTATATGTCACATATTTTATATTCTATGTGCTTTTATTATTTTGTATTTTTTTTATTATAGATTATATATATAATAATGTCAAATATAGGTATTTTTGTTAATATAGTGAACCTTCGCCAAGAAAGATCAACAATACCCGGCGAACATACAACATTTTACGAGCATGGTCAATATTATGAGTTTGTTTTGGGGTTTTGTTGTTAATAATTAGTTATTGTTAATTATATATATTAACATATTTTTAATAATATATATTAATATATATATATATGATATATGTTTATATTTGTAATAATATATATTAATTATATGTATTTTTCTTTGTAGAAAATATATGACAGATATTGCCCGACGAACCTTCGTTGAGCAAGATCAATATTTATAAGAAAATATATAATAAATATAATCGAATTTATAGTAATATATAATCAAATATATTAATATAAATAATATATATTATTCATATATAAAATATATTAATACTTATAATAACATATATATACTAATATATTAATCTTGCCCTGCACAGCTCCGTTGAGTAAGGGCCATTTAGCCTAGCGAATTACCATAACTCGCCGAGCTAGGTGATATGATTTTTATAATTTTTTTCATGGTTCGATTGATCCAACCATCGTCATTAATGACCAATACTCATAAATAATCTCCGCAAAAAATTAAGGAATTTGGAAGTTTCGAGACTACGTAACAGTGTGAAACGAATAGATGGTAACAAATTGTTGTTTGTTGATCCAACGACTTTAAGTGCTCAAAACGGCACAATTTTTGACAGATGAGGCCTAGAAACGTCGTATCACAAACTGAATGGTTGAGTTTTTTTGCAAATTCACTCATTAGCATATCGATCGAACTAAAAAACGAAGATTACTATTAATGTTTCCTTCAAAAGTTTCTAAGTGTTAATGAGTTTTATGGTTTTACAATTTCCAATAATGGTTTTTCATGGTTCGATTGATCCAATCGTCCATATTAATGAGCAACACTCATAGATCATCTCCGCAAAAAATTACAGAATTTGGAAGTCCCAAAACTAGGTAACGGTGCAGAACGAATCGTCGATAACAAATCATTGTTTGTTGATCCAAGGGTTTTAAGTGCTCAAAACGTCCTGATTTTCGACAAGTGAGGTATAGACAAGTCGTATCACAAAATAAATGGTCGAATTTTTCAAATTTCTTTTAGCATATCAATTGAACTAAAAAACCAAGATTACAATTGAAGTTTCTTTCAAAAGTTTCTAAGTGTTAATGAGTTTGATGGTTTTACGATTTATATATAATTTTTTTCATGGTTTGATTGATTCAACTTTCCACAATAATGATCAACACTCATAGATCCATCTCCGCAAAAAATAGGAAATTTGGAAGTTCCGAGACTAGGTAACGGTGCGAAACGAATCGACTGTAGCAATTCGTCGTTTGTTGATCCAACGACATTAAGTTCTCAAAACTTCGCGATTTTTGACAGGTGAGGTCTAGACATGTCGTATCACAAACTGAACAGTCGAATTTTAAAATTAACTCGTTAGCATATCGATCGAACCAAAAATCCAAAATTATTATGGAAGTTTCTTTCAAAAGTTTCGAAGTGTTAATGAGTTTGATGGTTTTATGATTTTCTATAAAAAAAAAAATTAATGGTTCGATTAATCTAACCATCCACATTAATGAGCAACACTCATAAATCATCTTTGGAAAAAATTATGGAATTTAGAGGTCTCGAGACTAGGAAACAGTGTGAAACGAATCGACAGTAACAAATCATTGTTTGTTGATCTAATGGCTTGAAGTGCTCAAAATGTCACAATTTTCGACAAGTGAGGTGTAAACACATCGTATCCCAAATTGAACAGTTTAATTTTTCAAATTTAGTCGTTAGCATATTGATCGAACCAAAAATAACAGCATTGAATAGTTTGCTCGACATATGGGAAAATTCATTGGGACAAACTAAATTTCGAGAAAATTGAAAAATTTCATCGAAAAATTTCACGAAAAATTGAAATTTCATAGGCGACCCACAGCCCCCATGCAACCTAGAAACCCCAAACAACCCATCGACCTATCTCTCTTTCTCAATCACTCACTCACTAACTCACTCTCTCTCTCTCTCTCTCTCTCTCTCTCTCTCTCTCTCTCTCTCTCTCTCTCTCTCTCTCTCTCTCTCTCTCTCTCTCTCTCTCTCTCTCTCTCTCTCTCTCTCTCTCTCTCTCTCTATTATACCTGACCCCCAAACCCAACAGCGACCGCAATCCGACGCGACCCTCGACCCATACCCATTACTGCGAGCTTCTCTCTCGCTCTCTCTCTCTCTCTCTCCCCCCCCCCCCCCCCCCCTCTCTCTTGTTCTCCCTTTCTTTCTTCCTCATTGTATGTCCATTACATTATGTTTCATTTTTTAATTTTTAACTATGTATTTGATTTTTTATTATTGAATATTGTTGAATTTAATTTGAGTAATTATTGGATATTGTTGGATTGGTTATTTGATATTATTGCTTTGATTATTGGATTGATTATTAGATTGATTATTGGATATTATTTAATTGATTTTTTATTATTGGAAATTATTGAATATTATTGGAAATGATTGAATTATTGAAAATTTTGGAAATTATTATAAGTTTTTGAATTATTGAATTGTTGGAAAATATTAGAAATTATAGAATTTTTAGAAATTTTTGGAAATTATTTGAAGTTATTGAATTATTGAGATTTTTTGAAATATTTAGAAATTATTATAGATTACTGAATTATTCGACAATATTGGCAATTATTGAATTTTTGGAAACTAATAAAATATTGAAAAATATTTCGAAATTATTTTAAATTATTGAATTATTGGAAAATATTGAATTTTTGGAAATTAATGAATTATTGACATTTTTGGAAATGTTTTGAAATTTTTAGCAATTATGAGAAATTAATATATATTGGAAAATTTTGGAAATTATTATAAATTTTTTAATATTATTGAAATTTTGGAAATTATTGACAATTATTGAATTATTGGAAATTATTTAAAATTATTAGAAATTAATGGAAATTGTTTGAAATTGTTTAAATATTCGTTTATTCATTCATTTATTTTATTATTGAATTAATATTAATTATTAAATTTTTTGTATTGCAGATGGCGCAACATAGATTGATCACTTCGGGAGTTCGTCCCACGCTACTAACACAGCACCCATCTCCGGAATCAGCACCTTCCCCGACGAAGCGGCCATCTCCTACTAGTGGACCAGTATCAACAGAGCATACATGACCTTCCTCAGCACCCCTTGTCATTCCTAACAATCAAGTGATACTAGGGGTGCGATGAGCGAGGCGCCGCCACAACTCGAAACAGAGGCAACCCGTATCGATACCGGGGCCTCTGGAGTTGACTTTCAAGAGGGAGTTGATGCATAGATCCCATCGGGTATGTTCAATATCTGATTGAATTTAAAATTAGTATTTATTTTTTTATTCAAAATATATACTAATGTTAATTGAATTTGCAGGGAGAGCCATAAAAGTGCGCGACATCAAAGGCTGAAGTCCCAGCGAATCTGCGGGATGACAAGAAACAAGATCCAGGTCGTGTGGGTGGAACAACTGTGGTCACCGTCCCCAAATGTGCATGCTCTGCTACTGTAGGACATGGGTGCGGTTATTCGCACCAAATCAAAGATGATGGCAGACACGTTCACAACCCAATCCCCAACAAAGCTCGAAATATGTTGGTTTGTTTTATGGGTATGAGTTTTTTCTTATGACTTTTATTATTTTATTATTTTTAATAGTTTAAAATACTTTAATATTTGATTGCAGATTAATTTTGAATGAGATGAGACCAACACCGCTCTAATCGCCCATATAAACTTTCATTGGCAAAAGTGGTACTCATATTGGAAGTTCAAGCTCCATGTACGCTACCAAGACTGGAGTTTGCATGATGAAGCTAAGGCAAGCTCCAGAGTAGTTTTAAGGGACAAGTTGGAGGGGTGTCTCTGGTTATGTGACCATTGGATAACCGAGAGATTTCAGGTAATTTATCGTTTAATTAATTTATTTAGAATATTAATTTATGCAATTCCGTATTAGTAATGATTGTTTTTCTAATGTGAAGATAAAATCAAGGGCCAACAAGGCGAACCGATCTAAGAAGAAATTTGAGCACCACGAGGGATTGCGCCCCTTGTTAGCTAGACATGAGGCCCGTAGCTTGGCTAGGTTGTTATTCCCAGAAGTAGACGCCTAGGGGGAGGTTTATGCTGGGTGAGGCAGTTAGGTGGCTGACGCTATTCACATAAGTTAAATTTTTTCAGTTATTAACTATACAAATTTTTAAATAATTTAATTTTCTAATTATTAATATATTCCAATTTCTTGGCGGCCATGGTGAGGACGTGTGGCGGCCGTGGTGTGAGGATCTATGCCCTGGAGGCATGGTTAGCAATCCCACATCGGCCGGGGAGATACAGGGGATGCGTCTTATATGTGTGAGCACGCATCTATCTAATATGAGGGATTTTGGGAGCTCACTAGCTTTGGATTCCTTGAGAACTCCAAAGTTAAGCGAGTAAGGGCTGGTGCAATCCCAGGATGAGTGATCCACTAGGAAGTTGCACATGAGCTTCCGAGTACAAAACCGTGAGGGTTGTACACAAAGCGGATAATATTTCGTTGGAGAAGGTCGGGTCGGGTCATGACAATTTGGTATCAGAGCCCAACCCCAGTCGGAATTGAGTGTGCCAGCGAGGACGCTGGGCCCTAAGGGGGGTGGATTGTGAGGACCTATGCCCTGGAGGCATGGTTAGCAATCCTACATCGCCTGGAGAGATCTGAGGGATGCGCCTTATAAGTGCGGATGCGCATGTCAGTCCCCGTCCCAAATCCCCCGGGTTTAATGTCGGACGTGCCTAATCTCGTCTGACACGAAGTGTCAGATTAGGAAAAATTCCCGCTCCAGCCCACTTGGGGCTTCTAAAGTGCGCCAGGATCCGGACGAGGAATGTGATGTCTTGGTTTTTGCTACAGCCTGCATCCGCGATCAACCTGAAGGGCATTAAAACATCAAAGCTGTGAGTGGACAAACAAAGAATTTTATAAAAACAATTTCCTGAACATATTTATGCCCTTCACTAAAAAGCATGCATGCATTCGAAAACCGTTTATCGATCCATTTAAATCATTAGGGCCTTGGCCCAAAACCATAAATCTAATGCAAGTACGGGAACTCAGCCCAAAATAAAATTCGTAGGGACTCTACCCAAATCAAATCACGTGGGTCTCAGCCCAGTTCCAATACACGTGGGTCTCAACCCAATACCAGTTGCCGTGAAATCTCGTATACATATACATATACATATATAACTCGTCCTTGGCATACCATATGCCAACTCGGGGCACACAACCTCTAGGGAACTAATCCCTGATATCTGTCACGATATATATTTATAAGTATGCATACTACTCGGGGTCTCACTCCGAGTCTACCCCTAGGATCGACGACGTCTGGGGGGAATCTATACAATCCAAGATCTACGACGTCTAGAGGACTATCTCCGGACCCAGTCGGCGACTATCAAGTATCTCCCACTCCTGGAATGTGCTTCTTCTGGGGATCACTCATTCCGGGTAGTGGATCGTGACACTCCAGGTCGACGTCTGGAGGAGACCAATCAACTCATATATGAGGGTATATACATAATAACATATTTTCTTTCAAATCATGGTTCAACTGGGTCTCATACCCGAACATCTTAATAGGATTCCTCGAATCCAGTTCAAATCCAAATCTCACCGGGTCTCAAGCCCAAATTCTCATTTCAATGGGGTCTTTAACCCGAATTCTCATTTCGTAAACCACAACTGGGACTCAAGCCCGATTTCCCGATTCAAAGGGGCCTCAAGCCCGATTTCACAATCAACTGGGCCTCAAGCCCGATATCACAACTCAATTGGGCCTTAAGCTCGATACTAAATCAACTAGGACTCGAGCCCGATATCCTAACTCAATTGGGCCTCAGGCCCAAATTCGTAAACCAACGGGGCCCCTTGCCCGATTGTATAACTTAAATGGGCCTCAAGCCCGATTTCTCATCAAATAAATTGGACTTCAAGACCGAGAGTTCGTAAATCAAATGGGTCTCATGTCGCGTTCCATATTTCTAAATCCGAAATCATTTCATCAAACCATCAGAGAAAACACGGCAAGTATAAGCACAATATAAAACCGTAAATCTTGAAATGCATGCAAACACGTAAATACTAACTACCACAACCAAATGTACTCAAGGCATCTCAAAGAATGTATTTAAAACATGTATAAAACAATTAAGCATGCATCAATTTAGAAAGAAAGGTCCACTCACAAACTGTCTAAAGCCGCGCCTCGATACGTGCGCCATATGCCATTCTCGGGCCAATCACTGTCTCCGGGGTTCCCCGAACCTGTCCAAATTATTTTAGAGGGTTACTAACTACTTAAATAACCCATCATTAAAGCCCCGTAATTTTATGGGATTTTTAACTATTTTTAAGCTAGATCCTAAACCTTCGGACGTTTCGAACTATAACTAGTCCCAAAATGTTCGTTACATCGATGAGATTAAAAGTCATGTTGAAAACACCCCTAAAATCCTTCCCACGTGTCGACACGCGCCACCTAATGGGCCCTGCACGTGGGCTTCACGGACCATCACCCCTAACCTCGAGCAGACCAGCCGGTTAGCTCCACTCTGCAATTCTAGTCCGGCTAGACCGGTGTTACTGGTCCAAGCCCATTTCTCCCTTATTTTTCGTCAGTTTCCTTCCATTTTGATTTCATTCTCTTTGTTTCATCATTATCTATCTTTCTATGTCCTTAAAACCCACAAAACGATCGAGAAATTACCTGTGTGGATTCGAACTCACGGCCTTATTTTCCTGGCCGCTGTCCAGGGCGTTCCCACCGTCCTCATCCTTCGTTTTTGATACCCACCAACTCGTACCAATTCCACAGACATTATCCAACCATCAAAAACCATGCAAAATGTACAAAATCAAAAATCCAATTTTTGAATCAAAACGAGTTCTCGGGTTTACTTAGGTTCTAGGCTTACTCCGCCGTCCACAGTGGTCCTACCGCCGTCCACATCGCCGTCTCATCCTCCCACTCATCCTCAACCCCTCACTCGATCAGCATAGGTTTAGGGAGGCCTGGGGTCTGGTTTTCCATGGGTTTCAGTCATGGTCAATCGAATGGAAAAAAGGGAGGGGGTATATGCATGCATCTGTGTTATGTGGGCAATGGATGAGTGACACTTGTCACTCATCCATTGGGTCTGTCCAAAATATCTGGGGTCCACTTGAGGAAAAATGCCATCCGTCTCTGGATTCGTGCAATAGTTCTTCGAAACTTCCGTGACTCATAACTTTTCCGTCGAACGTTCGATTTCGACCTGCCGCCTGTCTACGGACTCGTATCGACTTGATCTACGTAACGGTCCTTGATCCTCGGCCATCGGACCTCCAGGTTTAAAAGTCAAATTTTCCCCCTCACTTAGGGGCAAAATTATAATTTCACCCTAAACATCGGATAATCCTCGGCTAATCCTCGATTAGCCTCGCTAATCTGTTATTAATTCCTAATTAATCCCGATAATTCTAAACGGGTTGTTACAACCTTCCCCCTTTAAAGAATTTCTTCCTCGAATTTCCATCTTATCCAATTCCACAACCAAACTGTGGAAATCCAATTATGTCCCCCTTACTCGGGTACTCTCTTGTAATTATACACGTTCGACCTAACCACTGTACATGTCGGTACGCACTATCACTGAAGCTTCCAAAGCTCCAACTCAACTCTCACTAACCGCGTTCCGATTGTTGACTCTTGAGAGTCTCCACATCGGCTCGTAAGTCTCACTTGAGGCGTCGATACTCGTCGATCTCGCCTGTCACTCACTCTTGACAAGTCAGCAATACCAAGCTAACGACAAGTCGGCTTTTCAGTCTACCACTCTGACACGTTCCAATCTACAATCGTCAGGTTGAAAGATGTATTCCCACTAAGGGTTATCACATCCGAGCTGACATCCTATTCATCGTCCGATTAGGCAATATCCTATAGCTCCTGCCATCAAAATGGCACAAATCCCACCTCGCAGGTCATACTCCAACCCGCGACATCTATCGACCCTGATACTCATGTCAGCCAACATTCTCGTTTCTCAAATTGACTCCCTCAGCAATCCTTGATGACTCTAGTGAGAGTCACATCAATCCATACCAATCTGAACTCATCGAACATCGATCAAATTCATCACCACCATATGTCACAACCATCGTGACCAACCGGCAACTCCCGGTTCCACTGCGTTTTCACTGCGTTACTCTGATCTTGACTCGCTCTCGAGTTCTCGTATCATATCTCACATCACTCAGCGATCTCTGCTGACAACTTGACTCATCTCGAGTCTCAACTGTAGTACTACTCATCCTGTCGATACACAATTGACGTCTCATACATATGGGGTGTATCTAGACCCCATCGAATACTTGCCTCAGCATGAATCATCACATATGCACTGTAGGGTTCCCTTAGTCATCCACAACTTGAGCCCTCGCTCACAGCCATCACTGAAACCTACCTAACTCAATCATGTCGACCAATGTGTGTCTATCCGAACCACGTCCACCAAAACGCACCAGTTCGAACCTCACCACCAAAGTGTCCAACACGTACTCCTCTTCGTGACCAAGACAGATCGTATGCACTCTTCGCATATCTAACTTCTGTCTTGTTATCTCCGCGATCTCAACACTCTTACGATCCCAACTCACGTCGGTTTACTTGACCCTCGGTCGCCATAATCGTCTCCGTCATCTCGATCAAGATCCACAACAGTTCCACCACCTCGGGCACTCACTCACTCGTCTGCACCACAATCTTTCTAGATCACGGACCCAAAGTCAATCATGGGTCCACCAATCAATACGTGGTCACCTTTATGGTGATGCCCAACCTCATCTGACATAGAGTCGAAAACGATCATTTCCTTTATCGACATCAAAATTGAGAGTAGTTGCAACCATGTTTGAAGCATACCTACCTCCTTTTTTGACCAACTGATAATTACTATAATGCTTAATCCTTTCCTTCTGCACTAAACACTTCCGTTGATTCTCTTCGACTTCTTCCTCATTCCATCACTATTCACGTAGGCATACTGGTTCGTACGTCCCAACCCTTATGGGATCAATTCTAGCACCGAACACTCGTTTCGTCCGTCCATAATAAACTAGGGTACCTATCACCAGTACAAGTATCGGGTATACCTCGCACCACGCCACTCGGGATCCTCTCTGTCCTTCTCAGTGCCCAACGAACTCACAAGTTTACCACTCTAGGGCACGTCTACCAACTCGGTCACAAACTAAGTCCAAGTACTCAACTCACTCGGATATCATCCACGGTGTCCGTAAATAATCCAACTCATCTATACATTTACGACCGTTTACGTACATCCAAAAGGATGTCAATTCATCCTAACCGGATGTACCGGTCAGGACTTGACCCTGCTCGATTAGGACCCGACTCATCTAGCACCATATTGTCCGCTTTGGGCCTCGCCCTCACAGTTTTGTTTTCGGGAGCTCATGGTGCAACTTCCCAGGGGGTCAACCCATCATGGAATTGCACCAGCCTCAACTCGCTTAACTTTGGGGTTCCAATCCCCCCCCCAAAGCCATTTGAGCTCCCAAAAGGCCTAGTGCTAGATAGGTGTGTGCCTAGACCTTTAAGGCACACCACCATCCTCTCCCAGACCATTCCCCCTCGTAGGAATGTGGGATTGTTCACCGTTCCCTTCAGGACACTGGTCTTACAATCCACCCCCTTAGGGCCCCAGCGTGCTCGCTGGCACACTTCCCGGTCGAGGTCTGGCTCTGATACCAAATTGTCAAGACCCGACTCTCCTCGGTTAGGACCCGACTCACCTAGCACCATATTGTCCGCTTTGAGAGCCTCGCCCTCACCGTTTTGTTTTCGGGAGATCATGGTGCAACTTCCCAGGGGGGTTACCCATCGTGGGAATTGCACCAGCCCTAAACTCGATTAACTTTGGGGGTTCCAATCCCCCCAAAGCCACTTGAGCTCCAAAAAGGCTAGTACTAGATAGGTGTGTGCCCACACCTTTAAGGCACGCCACCATCCCTCTCCCAGACCATTCCCCCTCGCAGGAATGTGGGATTGTTCACCGTTCCCTCCAGGACTCGGGTCTTACAGTACTGTTCGACCAAAGAGTCACCACAGGCTCCTGCTGTGATCTGTTGTCAAATCTTTGTATATTACCATATTCGACCAAACGGCCACCAATTACCATGACAGTATTTGCATCGTCCATTTATACCATTCCATCTAATCACAACTTAGTCATCTCCATCACTATTGGGACAGAGTCCCCACCCAGTTCGACCACTGTTGGGTTCCACTGTAAGACCGCCTGTCCTGGAGGGAACAGTGAAAAATCCCACATTCCTGCAAGGGGGAATGGTCTGGGAGAGGATAGTGGTGTGCCTTAAAGGTGTAGGCACACACCTATCTAGCACTAGGCCTCCCTTGGCATTGGCCCAGAGGGGACAATATAGTGCTAGATAGAGTTGGCCGATGTGCAATCTCTGATCTACACTAGGCTTTTTGGGAGCTCAAGTGGCTTTGGGGGGGATTGGAACCCCAAAGTTAAGCGAGTTGAGCCTGGTGCAATTCCATGATGGGTGACCCCCCTGGGAAGTTGCACCATGAGCGCCCAAAAACAAAAACCGTGAGGGTGAGGCCCAAAGCGGACAATATGGTGCTAGATGAGTCGGGTTCTGACCGAATAGGGTCGGGTCCTGACAATTTGGTATCAAAGCCAGACCCCGACCGGGAAGTGTGCCAGCGAGGACGCTGGGCCCTAAGGGGGGTGGATTGTAAGACCCGTCTCCTGGAGGGAACAGTGAACAATCCCACATTCCTCCAAGGGGGGAATGGTCTGGGAGAGGATGGTGGTGTGCCTTAAAGGGTCTAGGGACACACCTATCTAGCACTAGGCCTCTCTTGGCTGCGCTGGTTTGAGGTGTTATCCCAGGCGTGAGGTCTTGGGAACAAAACCCTGCGGGCGCATGTATGTGGTGTTATCCTAATGCGGCCTAGAGGGGACAATATAGTGCTAGATAGAGTTGGCCGTTGCGCAACTCTTATGTAAGTGAGGCCTTTTGGGAGCTCAAGTGGCTTTAGGGGGGATTGGAACCCCAAAATTAAGCGAATTGAGCCTGGTCCAATTCCATGATGGGTGACCCCCTGGGAAGTTGCACCATGAGCTCCCGAAAATAAACAGTGAGGGCGAGGGCCCAAAGCAGACAATATGGTGTTAGCTGAGTTGGGTCCTGACCGAATAGGGTCGGGTCCTGACATCCACCCAGTCCATCTCCATCATATTTGTCATCTCGACCTCAGTTCCATGAATTTACACTAGCCGACGAATCCTCCTCGTCGCGTAGAGGTAGAAACCAACCATGATCACATCACGACTGAGATACCCTCAGCTCGTGGCTCGTCGCCTTTCCTCGTTATCATCATCGCATCACCGCCACGGGGAGTGCGAATCAAACCCAATCCTAAAACCCTGCTTGTATCAAGCAATCGCCACTTATCTCTACTCGAGTCGGAGGGGCTCTACCTCCCTCGTACCCCATGACTCCGGGTATGACCATTCGGACAATCCATACGAGAAAATGAACGTTCACCGAACGTCCCCCCAATTCTCAACAACCAACATCAAATCCAGCCTCGATGGTGGTACCTACCACAAGCTCGTGCACCACACAACCCACATACATCACCATCAAGACTCCGAACCTATGCGGTCGACTCACCGCCAGCACCAACCGCTCAACACCCAACTTCTATCGATCGGTTCACCTCGAGAACCAGCCCGCAATCACCCAACTCCTGGGAACTTGGCCAATCAACCACCAACTAGGGTTATCACAAACCCCGGCTGCTCACTGCAAGCATGTCCATCCTGACTGATCCATCGCTCTCGACTTCGAAAAGTCGTCATACTCCGCTACTGGGGTCCAATCACCCAATAACGACAATCTGAGGATCTATTCCTCTCGTAACTCTACGGCTCTCAGCCGCTGGCCTTCACAAGGACTTGGCCATACTCCGTGCCTAACACTACACAACCGCTACATGTCACAATCGCATCCTACCATGCCACACAACAACTACTCCGGGCATCCTCTGCTAGTTGAAATCCATCCGCGATTCGAGACACTGAAACACTGTATCTCACGTCCAAATAGGATCAACATTCCTCTTCCAATTTGCCTCACCTAAGGTCATTGTGCGCCTGAATGCTCCTAGCCGTACAACCTTCAATCCTTGCAATTCTATCGTGGACAACCCTAACGTTCGACCTACCCAGATTCCACCTTGCTCCAATCCATGACCACTCGACGGTCACAACTCCATAACATCATCATACTTGGTAAACTGGCTCACTAAGTACCATCCATCAGTAACCATGCGGCTCTAAGTCGTCATATTCGTACGACTATCGATTATACTTGGGATCAATCTTCTTAAAAACACGACATCCTATGCCAATCAGACCATAAACCATCGTACCTAGTGCCAAACGTAATCAAACTGGGATTCGATTCCACTGACTACTCTTACTCTTTCCCTAACTATCAAGTTGATGACGGGCTGTTATTACTGCAGAGACATCACATCCTCGACCTGCGCGTCACTCTGAGAGCAAAACTTGCTCTGATACCACTTGTCAGGCCCCGTAAAAAATCCCCTGGGATTTACGTGGTACGTGCCTGATCCCGTCTGACACAAAGTGTCAGAACAGGGAAAATTCCCGCTCCAGCCCACTCGGGGCTTCTAGAGTGCGCCAGGATGCGGAGGAGGAATGTGAAGTCTCGGTTTCTGCTACAGCTCGCGTCCGCAATCAATCTAAAGGGTATTAAAACATCAAAGTTGTGAGTGGACAAACAAAGAGTTTTATAAAAACAATTTCATGAAGATATTTATGCCCTTCACTAAAAAGCATGCATGCATTCGAAAACCGTTTATCGATCCATTTAAATCATTAGGGCCTTGGCCCAAAACCATAAATCTAATGCAAGTACGGGAACTCAGCCCAAAATCAAATCATTATGGACTCTGTCCAAATCAAATCACGTGGGTCTCAGCCCAGTTCCAATACAAGTAGGTCTCAGCCCATAACCAGTTTCCGTGAAATCTCATATACATATACATATACATATATAACTCGTCCTTGGCATACCAGATGCCAACTTCGGGCACACAGCCCCTAGGGAATTAATCCCCGATATCTGTCGTGATTTATATATATATATATATATATATAAGTATGCATACTACTCGGGGTTTCACTCCGAGTCTATCCCAATGATATACGACGTCTAGGGGAAATCCGTCCAATCCAGGATCTACGACGTCTGGAGGACTGTCTCCAGACCCAGTCCGAGACTATCTCGTATCTCTCACTCATGTAATGTGCTCCCTTTGAGGATCACTCATTCCAGGTAGTGAATCGTGACTCTCCAGGTCGACGTCTGGAGGAGGCTAATCAACTCATATAGGAGGGTATATACATAATAACGAACTTTCTTTCAAATCATGGTTCAACTGGGTCTCACACTTGAACATCTCAACATGATTCCTCGAATCCGATTCAAATCCAAATCTCACCGGGTATCAAGCCCAAATTCTGATTTCAATGGGATCTTAAACTCGAATTCCCATTTCGTAAACCACAACTAGGACTCAAGCCCGATTTCACGATTCAACGGGGCCTCTAGCCCGATTTCACAATCAACTGGGCCTCAAGCCCGATATCACAACTCAATTGGGTCTTAATCCCAATACTGAATCAACTGGGACTCGAGCCCGACATCATAACTCAATTGGGCCTCAGGCCCGAATTCGTAAACCAACGGGGCCCCCGGCCTGATCGTAGAACCCAAATGGGTCTCAATCTTGATTTCTCATCAAATCAAATGGACTTCATGTTCGAGAGTTCGTAAATCAAATGGGTCTCATGCCCGGTTCCATATTTCTAATTCCGAAATCATTTCATCAAACCATCAGAGAAAACACGACACGTATAAGCACCATATAAAATCGTAAATCTCGAAATACGTGCAAACACGTAAATACTAACTACCACAACTAAATGAACTCAAGGAATCTCAAAGCATGTATTTAAAACACGTATGAAACATTTAAGCATGCATCATTTTAGAAAGAAATGTCCACTCACAGACTATCCAAAGCTGTGCCTCGATACTCGAGCCATACGCTCTTCCCGGGCCAATCACCGTCTCACCACAACTAAATGCACTCAAGGCATCTCAAAGCATGTATTTAAAACACGTATGAAACATTTAAGCATGCATCAATTTAGAAAGAAATTTCCACTCACAGACTATCCAAAGTCGTGCCTCGATACACGAGCCATACGCTCTTCCCGGGCCAATCACCGTCTCCGGGATTCTCAAACCTGTCCAAATTAGGTTAGAGGGTTACTAAGTACTTAAATAACCCGTCATTAAAGCCCCGTAAATTTCTTGGATTTTTAACTATTTTTAAACTCGATCCTAAACCTTCGGACATCCCGAACTATATCGAAATGATATCCGATCGACTCGAAACTAGTCCCAAAATGTTCGTTACATCGATTAGATTAAAAGTCGTGTTGAAAACACCCCCAAAATCCTCCCCACGCGTCGTCACGCGCAGCCCAAAGGGCCCTGCGCGTGGGCTTCACGCGCCGGCTACAGTCACCCCTAACCTCGTGCAGACCAGCCATTCGGTCCACTCTGCAATTCCAGTCCTACTGGACCGGCGTGACCGGTCCAAGCCCATTTCTCTCTTATTTTTCGTCTGTTTTCTTCCATTTTGATTCCATTCTCTTTGTTTCATCATTATCTATCTTTCTTTGTCCTTAAAACTTACAAAACGATCGAGAAATTACCTGTGTGGATTCGAACTCATGGCCCTGTTTTCTCGGCCACCGTCCTCATCCTTCGTTTTCGATAGCCACCAACTCGTACCAATCCGAAAAACATCATCCAACCATAAAAAAACCATCTAAAACATAAGAAATAAAAAATCCAATTTTTGAATCAAAACGGGTTCTCTGGTTTACCTGGGTTCTGGGGTTCCTCCGCCGTCTATGTCTCCGTCTCATCCTCCCACTCATCCTCAACCCCTCACTCGATCAGCCTAGGTTTAGGGAGGCCCGGGGTCTGGTTTTCCATGGGTTTCGATCTTGGTCGATCCAATGGAAGAAAGGTGGGGGGGTATATGCATGCATCTGTGTTATGTGGGTAATGGATTGAGCCTGTCCAAAATATTTGGGGCCCACCTGAGGACAAATGTCATCTGTCTCGGGATTCATGCAATTGTTCTTCAAAACTTCTGTGATTTCGACTTGCCGCCTGTCTATGGACTCGTATCGACTTGATCTACATAATGGTCCTCGGCCCTCGGCCATCGGACCTCCTGGGTTAAAAGTCAACTTTTCACCCTCGTTTAGGGGCAAAATCGTAATTTCACCCTGAATGTCCGATAATCCTCCGCTAATCCTCTATTAGCCTCGCTAATCCGTCATTAATTCCTAATTAATCTCGATAATTCAGGACGGGTCGTTACAACGCATCTATTCAACATGAGGCCTTTTGGGAGCTCACTGGTTTTGGATTCCTTGGGAGCTCCAAAGTTAAGTGAGTAGTGGCTCGTGCAATCACAAGACGGGTGACCCACTGGGAAGTTACACATGAGCTTCCGAGGACAAAATCGTGAGTGCTGGGGCCAAAACGGACAATATCATGTTGGAGAAGGTCGAGTCGTGACACATGGTAGAGGACGTGTGGCGGCCATGGTGGAGCACGTGTAGCAGACTCAGGAACAATTAACGCAGCAACAACCTGGGGCTCCGCTATATGACCAGCTACTGGATCCCGGGAGGTTGATAGCCATCGTAGAGTTCCAAATAGGTAGGTATATCGGGAAGGTTGGCCGGGGTGCCGGGGAAGGGCTCTTTTGGATGTCTCGAACCCATTCGAGTTCTTCCAGAGGAGTCCATCTCGTGGAGGTCTCTCAACTGAGGGGAAACATGGAGACTCTCCAAGTGGAGAATGCAGATCTTAAGGCTGGGTATGCGCGCCTTGAGGCCCAACACGAACAAATGCAGGCCCAAAACGCGCAAATTCAAGCTTAGCTTGCACTCCTATACAACCAAATAGGTTAGCAATTTCAGGTCTCGAGTCTACAACTAGCCCTAGACAATGATCAACTGGCACCGACTATTAAGTCTATATATAATTATTCAAATTAATAATTAATTTTTGAAAATAATTAACATTTAGTTATTAATAATTATTTAATTAACAACAAATTTTTTTTAAAAAAATATTTTAAACGTTGCCAGTCGAAGCGTCACCAGACAAAGTTCTTCATTTTAAAGTTTTTTCGGCGAATCTTCGCTGGGGAAAGCCTCACTTTTCAAAGTTTACTCGACGGACCTCCGCTGAGCAAGCCTTGAAAGTCTGCTCGCCACCTTGTATTTGATGACTTTTCTCGGCAAAAGCTTTCACCGAGAAAACGTCGTTGACTTCGGTCTTATTCTCTAGATCAGCTTCAGCTATTACGCAAGACCCTAACTCGAAAAAGCTTGCGTGACGTTTGTTTCCTGATAAAGATTCTTCGGGTTAACATTTTTCTCGACTGAGATAGGCTCTTGGTCGACAAAGCACCTTCGCTGGGCGAGATCATTTTTCTTGTAGTGGTTGGTGTTATAAAGCTAGAGAGAGAGACAGAGAGAGAGAATCGCAACTGAGAGCAAAAAGACAGAGAGGAAGAAGAATGATGGGGTTGTTTAGTCGCACTTAATTGTTTGGACATTCCTGATGAATCATGTACACCGAGCAAAGTTTAATGAATTCGCTTGGAAAATACTGATCAACACTCTTATCGTCGTGTTTTTCTAGTTTTTCCCAATGTAATGAAAATTGAGTTGGGCAACATCTTTTTCTTCACGTCTAATACTTGCCTCACAGAGAAGTTCTCCTTACTTGAATGTTTATCGGGCAGTGTTAGCAAAATTACCGCTAAAAAATTTTGGTTCATGCCAAAATCTTTCCCTGTAACGACCCGTCCTGAATTAGTGGGATTAATTAAAGATTACTGACGGATTAGCGAGACCAATTGGGGATTAGATGAGGATTAACAGACGATCAGGGTGAAATGAAGATTTTGCGCCTAGAATGGGCGAAACGTTGATTTTTCGTTCAGGCATTCAAATGGACTTTGGCCGATGACTGTGTCGTAGTTCAGGACGTCACGAGTTCATAGACAGGTGGTACGTCCGATTCCGACGTTCAAGGAAGAAGTTATGACGATCGGAAGTTCGGGGGTATTTTGGTAATTTGGTTGAATAGGAGCCAACAATTGACTTTTGAGCCCGAAGGTCCGATGGCCTAGGGCCGAGGACCGTTACGTAGATCAGAATGATACAAATTCGTAGACAGACAGCACGTCGAATTCGGACATTCGACGGAGAAGTTATGGTTCACGGAAGTTTGAGTGCACTATTGCACGTTTTTCGAGACGAGATACTTTTGGACTTAAGTGGGGCCCATATATTATTGGACAGGCCCAATGGATGAGTGAAAAGTGTCACCCATCCATTGCCCATCTAAACCAACTCATGCATATCCCCTTCCCCTTCCCTTATTCGATCATCGTCCATCCTTCCAAACCAAACCTGATCAAACCTTCCACCTCAATCCAAACCCTTCCCCATCTGATCATGCTTGAGAGGCCCAGAGAGTGAAGTGAGGATGCTGGAATGATGGTGGCCGGCCAAGGCAGCGCCGCCGTGAACGGCGGAGGGTGACTCGAATCAAAGGTATCGGTTTTAACCGACTTTCCCCATTTTTCAATTTTAATCATTATGGGCCTTTTTGGGTGATTGTATTGAGTTAAATAGGATACTAGGGTCGTGTTAGGATGATGTTGGTGATGGTTTGAGGTTGAGGAACCCCTGGGGAAGTGTTGGAAAAACCGAGTCGTGAGAGCAAAGTTGGACCGGTTGGGTTTTGTAGGTTTTAGAGGATTTGATTCATAGGGTTAGGTTCCTAGAGTCGAATTAGGAAGGATGGGATTGATTAGGAAGGAAAAAGACGAAAACTGGACCATGTAGGAGCCTGGACCGATCACGCCGGTCCAAGTTGCAGAGAAAACCGGGCCAGCTAGTTCGGACCGACTTGACCGAGGAGGAAGACGACTGTAGAACTGACGAGTGGCTCCCACGCGCATCCACTTCAGGCGGCATATGCAGGCGTATGGGGGAGAATTTGAGGGTGGTTCCAACATGTGAAATCATCTATTCGATGTAACGAACATTTTGGGACTAGTTTCGAATCGATCAGACATCGTCTCGATATAGTTTGGGTTATCCGAAGGTTTCGATTTGCGCTTAAAAATAGTTAAAAATCCCAAAAAAATTTGGGGGCTTTAGTGTGCGGTTAATTAAGTAGTTAGTAACCCTCTAAAGTGATTTGGATAGGTTTGGGACCCCAGAGATGACGGTTGACCCGGGAAGGCGTACGGTGCACGTATCGAGGCAGCAGCGCGGACGATCTGTGAGTGGACTTTCTTTCTGAAATCGATGCATGCATAAATGTTTTATATATGTTTTAATGTATTTTGTGTGATTCCTTGAGTGCATTTTGGTGTGTGTTTACGTTTGGGCACATACTTCGAGGTTTTTGGGTTTTCATGAAATGATTTTGAAAAGGTAAAACCGGGTATGAGACCCATTTGGATTTGGTTTTGACTAGGGCACGAAACCCTATTGATCACCTACGGGTCTGAGTTGTGGTCGCGACGGGTGTTGTGTGCACGCCGACGGACGACGAGACGCTCACCTCCGAATTGGGATGTGTTCCTTCCGAAGAGGTCACGATGCACGTCCCGTTGTCGAGCAGCCACTGGAGGCTCGACTTCAGAGTGCTGACGGTTTAGAGGATCGATCGGCGACGTGTGCACCATGGTCTCGAGATGGTCGCGGTAGTGATGTGTTCAAGGCGAAAAACCAGGATTGAGAGCGGTCTTGGGTTGATGGTTGCATGCATCGCTATGATCGGGATCGTGACTGACCCTGAGATATCGAGCTCGATGTCCCTTTGATTTACGAGTTCGGGCTCGATGCCCAGTTCATTTCGAAATCGAGCTAGAGGCCCTGTTGAGTCCTATGTTCGGGCTGGAGGCCCAGTTGCTTTATGTTATCGGACATGAGTCCCTTTTTATGGTTTTCTATACTAGTATGTATATACCCCCCTTACGAGATTATTGATTGGTCTCCTCTAGACGTCGACCTGGAGAGTCACGATCCACAGACCAGAGTGGGTATCCCAATAGGGATCCCGTTTCAGGAGTGGGCGTTATGATGTGGAACCAGACCAGATTCTGGAGAGATGATCGGACTAGGTCCGATGATAGAGCCTCCCAGATGGAGAATTCCTAGGAGAAGACTCTGAGTGAGACCCCGAGTAGTATGCATACTTATATATATAGAGATATCGTGACATATATCGGGGATGTGTTCCCTAGGGGCTGTGTGCCCCGAGTTGGCATCTTCTCCGGAAGTGCCTAGGATGGGTTATATATGTATATATGTATATGTGTACGAGTTTTCATTGAGATGGCGTTGGGCTGAGACCCACGCGTATTGGTTTTGGGCTGAGACCCATGTGAGATGGCTTTGGGATGAGTTCCCACGTGTTTTTGGTTTGGGCGGAGGTCCCATGTATTGATTTATGGATTTCGGGCCAAAGCCTAAATGGTTTTACGATTCATGATGATTTATGGGGACCGGACATGAACCCTAGAGATGGTTTTCGAATGCATGCATATGTTTTTAATGAAGGGCATAAGGGTCTTTTGTGAAATGTTTTTAGAAAATATTTGTTTTGTCCACTCACAGCTTTTGTGTTTTGAATGCCCTTCAGGTTGATCGCGGATGCGGCTGTAGTAGAGATGAGACATCACATTCCTCTTTCGGATCCTGGCGCTCTCTGATAGCCCCGGTTGGGCAAAGGACGAAAATATCCCTGGTCTGACACTTCGTGTCAGACAGGAGCAGGCACGTCCCCCGCTAATCCCGAGGGATTTGGGACGGGTCCTGTCATGCCCCGGGAATGAACCTTGCCCTTCCAACAGATTCATCGAGCAAGATAGGACATATTTTTGCCCAACAATCTATTATTTTTGCCGGACAAAACTGAGGCAACCCTAAATTTTTTTGTAGTGTAAGAGAGATGCAAGTAATAGCAACAAAAGATATTTGAATTAATTATATGTACGAAGCTATTTGAAATTTATATGCTTATTTCATTTTCTTATGCAAATTATTGCATACATGTATTGTATTATTCTTAATTTTTTGGTGAAATTAGACTTTATTACCCTGTGTTTTATACCTTATAAGAGATTCAGACGTAAACTTTCAAATGTTACAATTTCCACCATGAACTCTTTAAATTGTTACACTTTGACCCTTCTCTTAAAATTTAAGTTAAATATAAAATGGGACACACAACTTAAATAATAAAATATTAATTTAAATTTATAAAATTAGTTGTTTAAAAAAAAAAACCCAAGTGTTACCCACCAAATCACACCATTCTGGGCCTTCTCTACCATTCCAAAACACCCCGCCCCCAAAACCACCCCTTCAAAATGATTCATTTCCTCATTGCTTAGACTCCTTTATACAAAAGAAAACAAACAAATTGAAATTAGAAAGGTGTAACGATTTAAAGAGTTTAACGAAAATTTGAATAGAGGGGTCAAAGTGTAATGATTTAAAGAGTTTATGATGAAAATTATAATATTTAAAAATTTAGGTATGAATATATTATAAGGTGTAAAATATAGGGTAATAAAGTGCAATTTGCCCTATTTTATTTTTTTGTGAAGATGTATTGTATTATTCTAAACAGTAAATTTACCCTCATTTTGAAATTCAATTCAAAACCCTCGACATATTATTTTCCTGCAAATGGAGAAAGTGAAAATAAGGCTGGAAGAAATGATGGAGCAAACATTTGTTTTGAAAAGTAGCTACAATAATGGATGAACCGTACCACGCCATTGTACCCCACATTCTCTGACGACCAATTCTCTCTCACGTGCCTTTGGATATCATTTCCACAGGATATAGAGTAAGGTGACGGATGATTTAATGATATATGTATTGAATCGTCGAAGTGAAGTAAAGTTCAAAATTCGATTATTATAAAAGATAATTCAGTATGTATAATACAATTCTGTATTTTTTTTTCTTTTTATATATAATTATTTAAAAAGGTAAAAAATAACAATAAAAAACAAATCATCTCCAATCTCCATTGTGATCGCGTATGGTTATTCGTTGGCTCATTTGTTTCTTTCCCGTATGGTTATGGACATGCATCACAGCAAAATTTTGAATGTTAAGTGAGGGAAATTTGTAGAGCTGAACAAGACAAGCAATAAAAGGTGCCATTAATTCCTTAAAACAACATTAATAATAATTAATCTCTGTCACAGGGTACATGCCACCTCTGTGAGAGTAAAATTTGGGATCTCAATTCTCGAACTTTCATTTATACAAATGTAACCAAAACCCATTGTAAATCCAGGGGCAACAAGTTAGAGTCACTAACCAAACATCACAACTCAGAAGGGTTCAAAATAAAACCACGTACCACCAGTCCACCACCAACCCCAAAAAGAACAAAACAAAAAGAGAAAATTAACCCAACCAATGAATTAAGGTCTTGAATAAAGACAAATGAAGAAACGAAGATGTTAAAAAAAGAGAAGCTAGCTAGCTTCATCTTGGACATCTTTTTTCTCCATGAAAATCCCATAAATTTGTTGACCTTAATTACTCAAATTTTGAAGAAGATGATGATCATCTGAGCATTGAAGTTAGGGATCGAAAAACGACTTCTTGACAAGGGATGGTGAGGCCCATGTCGTGGTCGAAGCCGAACTCCTCTTCGGCTTGGCGGAGGAGGCGTTGGAACTGAGGGCGAGTCAAAAAGGAGATAGGGACAATGTACCTTGTTCTCTTCTCACCCACATAAACTGGGAAATGCCCTTTTGGGACGTCCATAGGAAGCCCATCTTCGTCGTACCCATGTTTCTTTCCTAAGCTTGAACATCTTTTCAGGATTTGCTTGAGGACTGCGCTTTGAGCTAGTTTGTTTGATTTTCCCATGCCCATGATTGGTCTTGATTTGTGTTTATTTGGTGTGTTTTGAGGGAAGGTAAGAGAAGTGGAGTTGAGAGTTGAGAGAAAGAATGGTGTTTTGGTGGTGAAGTGAGTGAAGGGTGAAGGGGGTACTTATGGAGATAGAGAGTGAGGGAGGAAGGTCATGTGGATGTGGGAAGAAAGGACATACCACGGGCGTTTTGGGGTATGTGTAGGAGGCAAGGACATGGTGGGAGCCAAACCCATTTGGTTTACTCTTGCATGTTGACCATCCAAATGACAACATGGGCCCTCTTTTTTTTTTTTTTTTGGTTCAGTACTACAACGGCAAAGTAAGAAAAACAGAAACAAACAAGGACTAAACAACTGCAAAACAGAAAAATAGCCGAAGGCAACCTAGCTACTAGGCATATTGCACCCCAGGAGTCATAGGCGGCGGAGGACAAGGCAGACCGTCCCAGAAAAGCACGTGAACTAGGGATGATGGTGGGCAATCAATCCAGACCTCCTTACACATCAACTTTCGCGCATGCGCGGCTAAGGCATCAACTGCCATGTTGGCTGAGCGGCTTACCCACCGAAAAGCCACAGAATAAAAGAACAGATGCGAGATAAGATAGGGAAAATCTCCCATCTGCCTTTCTTAACTAACTCGTTGACTGCTTGAACTTGCTCCAAGGAATCGGACTCAAAGGTAACCACTCGATAGCCTTCATGCCTCGCAAGATTAATCCCCTCCAATAGAGCCCATGCCTCGGCCTCAATTATCGAGCACATAGATCGAGCATGGAAACACCCATCAACAAATCAACCATCTGCATTGCTGACAACCACACCGAGCCCAGAAATTTTTGAAGGGGAGTGCCAAGATGTAACGCCCCGGAAATTCGAAAAACGTAAAATAACGATTTTGCCCCTGGAATTGGGCGAACGGTTGACTTTTGGTTTGAGTGGTCAAACGGCCTTTGACCGATGACTGTGACGTAATTCGGGACGTCACGAGTTCATAGACAGGTGGCACGCTCGATTCCGACATGCGAGGAGAAAGTTATGATGTTCGGAAGTTTAAGGGTAATTTGGTAAATTGGTTAAAAGGGGCCATTTGTTGACTTTTTGATCGGGATCGTGTTTGGACTTTCCGTAAGTACTACTGGGTAGCTCTCGAGACGCTGAATCCGTAGACAGGCGGCATGCTTCAATCGGGGTTCGGATGAAAAAGTTATGGGCTTAAGAAAGCGATGGGCATTTTGGTAATTTGTCAAAGAAGGGTAAAATGGTAATTTGAGTTGGGCGGTTAAGTGGCTGGGCTCAGATTTGATGATGCAGCTGTTTTGGTGACTCCTGCCGTTCTTTAAGTGACACTTGTCACCTGGCAGAGAAGAATTAGTGGCAATGGTGATGAGTTTGAATTAAGGATACGTTTGTATAAGGATAAAAACAAAGACATTGATTTCTTGATCGATCTCACCAGCAGTAACCACAAACCAATTGAGAACTGGGGATTGAGAGGAAAACAAAGAGAATTAATTGGTGAACCTTGAACTCAGCTGAAACCAAACTTACCAACCCAGAAAACCAGAAAAACCATTAAAGGACCTTAGGATCGAATTCGAATTCTTAGACGTTTCTGAATGAAATTGATCAGGAATTTAGATCCCTGAGCTTGAGACGAGTCGAACCCACTGATAATTGATGTGAATTAGAGTCGTTTTGCCCTAGAACAGAGAAGGGGAAGACTTCGGATGTTCGAGGTTGAGTCGAGGAAATTGAGACATGGAATGATGAAATTGATCTTGGAAATGTGTTCATTAGGATCCCACGATGCTTCCTGATGCATCAATTGACGGAAAACGATGGAGAATGATGACCTTCGAAGACTGCAAAGTGTTCTGTGTTCTTCGCGAAATGGAGTTCAATTCGATGGGATTAAGGTAATGTTTTTTGTAATTGGGTTTACAGAACCTAAATTAAGTATATAACGATGCTAATGGACGATTACCTTGAAGGAATTGATGGATATCGAACCGGGTCACCTCGCGGGTCGCAGGATCCGTTTACCAGGAATCCGGGCGAAGACGACGACTGTAGCACTTTACAGTGCAGGCGCGTGGCTCCCACGCGCAGCCACTCACGGCGGCGCGTGAGCTCGAATTTCGAGCTAAGGTCAACATGACTTTTTTCCTATTTAATGTAACGAACATTTTGACACTGGTTTCGAGGAAATCGGACACCGTTTCGATATTGTTTCGAGAGTCCGAAGGTTTATGTTACGTTTAAAATACGTATTTAAATCCGGGAAAAAAAATTGGGGAAAATTATACGAGATATATTGAGATGTTAATGACCCTTGATAATGATTTTGGACAGGTATGATGACTTCCAGAAATTACGGAAAAATGTGCAGCTCGGAAAGCGAGTGATATGGACGGTATGTGAGTGGACTTTTGTTTTCTACCCTGAATGCATGCATATATGTTTTAAATGCTTTATGCTATGATTTAAAATGATTTGGTATGGTTGATGTTTCGATGTGATGATTTTCAGATTTTGGGAATATAATATTATTTTATATGACGTTGGGCACGATTTTCGAGAAAACTATGACACTGTTGTTTTGGGCGAAGGCTTGGGATTTGAGATTGGTTTTGATTCGGATTATGAGTCGGGTAATTGATTTGGTGAAATTGTAATGTCTTTGGATATATTTTATGGATTTATGTGAAATTGGCAACTGAGGTTGTGATTGCACGGATTTGCGTGAAAATGATATTTTGGGCTTGAGACCCAATTGGATAATGATTTTGACTCGGATTTGGAGTCACATGTGAATATGATTAAATTGATGATTTGATTTATAAAGTGAATTCTGAACACTATTTTTATGATGGATTTGTGGAGCTTGCTTTGTGAAAGCTATGTTTCGGACAGACGCCCTATTGAAATGTTTTGATTTGATTTGAGATTTAAATGGTTTTAAAATGAGATTACTGGATTTGGTGACTGTTCCACATATAGCATCCTTTGTGATTTGATGGTCTCCTCCAGACGTCGTAGATCCTAGAGTAGTCACGATCCACTGCCTAAAAATGAGTAGCTCCGAGGGAGGCTCACTCTCAGGAGCGTGGGATTATGATGATATCCTCCAGACGTCGTTGATCCTGGAGTTGATATCACCCCAGACGTCGTAGATCCTGGGGAGGCACTCGGACATGAGACACCAGAGTTTGCACGCATTGCATTGATATCGTGACGGGTTACTTGGTTATTGAAATTGGATGTTGAGGATTGGCGGTATTGATGATTTATTGATATTTGTGTCCAGATACTTTATGTTGTGCATTGATTTGAGAAACATGAGTTTTACGGACCATGGGAAAACATGTTTTGATTTTATCGGTCCACTGTTCATACTTGATTTATTTCACACTATGACTCATGTTTTATGATATGCATGCATGTTTGTGAAACTGGAGGGTAAGAATGTATTTTGATAAATGTATTTCTAAAACTTTGTTTTGTCCACTCACACCTTTTCTTTTTTATTGACCCTCCAGGTCGTGGCGCGATGATCGAGGCTGATCGGAAGGTGGAGGCATGAGTGGACACAGATGCGGTTATCCCTTGTTTGGCAAGTGCTGAGGGTAATATCAGAACTTCAGTTGACTTGTCAGACGGGAGCAGGACCGGGCACGGTTATCTATGTCCTTCGGGGATGGGTCCTGTTACAAGATGCATCAATAATGATTTTCAGCCTTGGGGGGGGGGGGGGGGGGGGGGGGGGAAAGGGGACCACGGTGACTCTACTCTGGTCAGCTCCAAGCCTTGGCCAATTGAAGGGCGGGGAGAGTTAGAGGCCGCCCAAAATTCACGGTGGAGAGTGGTGCCCTCAATCAAGACTTTGCAAGGGTTAAAGAAGTGGTGATCAAATGTTACTCAACATCATTCTTTCCAGATGGACCAACAAAGGACAACAATAATTGAAAGCACCCAGCATTTGTCAGTGCCTCTCAGTGACCCTGATGACGTTATTCGACATATCCAATCCTCAAAGGTGGAGATGGAGGCCAGATCAAAGGAGAGTCCCAGCACACTCCCGAACCAAACACTTCTTGCTCCCTGACACTGCAAAAACATATGCTCCTCAGTCTCAACTTCCTCAAAATAGATGGGGCATAATGGAGAGGAGCCCAACTGACGTTTGAAAAGATTGCCTCGAGTAGGATTACATTGTTTTAGGATGCGCCAAAGAAAGAATCATACTCGTGGGATAGCCTTGATACTCCAGATCATATTCCAAGTTTCCTTAGGAGTGATATGCGATGATGAAGGCCGCATATTGGAGACACACAAGTCATGGGAGCGCAGCCAGAGATAACCAGATTTGACAGTGTATGCTCCATCCTTAGTAATAGGCCAGATTAATCGGTCCTTGCACGTACAAGCACCCATAGGCATTTCCTTAATCAGATCTAGTTTGTTACTAGGAAAAATTTCCTCAAGCTCAACCTTCCACTCCCCCGTATTAGCATCCAAGTAATCTACCACAAACTCATCATAGTTATCACTAACTGGAGTCGATAGTCTGGGGTGGAAATCCGGCAGTCCACTGACCCACTTGTCAGCCCAGAACTTGATGCTAGAGCCATTCATTACTTCCAATTTTGCTTCTCGTAGTATAACATCCCAACTGTCCAGAATACTAGACCAGGCCCACGAAGCACGAGAACCACGCTTGGCATGCAGGAAATCCCCATTTGGAAAGTACCTACTTTTCATCATCGATGCCCAGAAAGAGTTTGGCTCACAAATTAATCCCCAACACTGCTTAGCCAGCAGGGAAATATTGAAGTCCTCCGTTTTCTTGAATTCGAGCCCTCCCAAAGCCTTTGGTAGGCCAAGCTCCTTCCAAATGACCCAGTGCAACTTATTTCGATCTCTGTTTTGTCCCCACCAAAAATTTTCTAACGTAGCATCAATCTCATAACACAAGGCCTTTGGGAATCAAAAAACAGACATTGGGTAGGTAGAGAAAGCGTGAGCCACAGCTTTAATGAGTACCTCCTTTCCAGCTTGGGAGAGGATTCCATGTTTCCAACCGTGGACTTTCATCATAATCCTTTCTTTGACATGGTTTAGGGCCTCCTTCTTTGATTTCCCCCCGAGTGTAGGAAGACCCAAATATAGCCCAGGATCCTCTGTTAATTGAACCCCAAGAATAGTGTAGAGCTCAAGCTGAACATCAGCTGGAGTATTGGGGCTGCATTACAAATTTGACTTGTGGTAGCTCACCAGCTGACCCGAAGCATGGCAATAAGTATCAATGAGCTTTCTTACAGTCTTGTAGTTGCTAGCCGTTGCTTTCATGAAGAACAGAGAATCATCCGCAAAAAATTGGTGGGAAAGAACTGGTCCAGAATCACTAAATTGAAGTCCCTCGAGTAGTCCGCGGTCAACTGCATGGTTAATCATCTTTGATAAAACATCACAAACCAAAATAAAAAGGTAAGGAGAGATTGGATCACTCTATCTGAGCCCCGAGAAGGGTTGAAAGTACTACCCGGCTATCCATTAATAAGAACAGAAAACTGAACTGAAGAAACACAATCCATCACCATCCTAATCCAATTCTCCGCAAACTCCATCTTGTAGAGTACCTCCATCAAGAAATCCCAATCAATCCTATCGTAGGCCTTGTTCATATCAAGTTTCAAACCCATCTCATACTTCAAAGTGGACTTCCGAATTTTAAGGGAGTGGAAAGCTTCATGGGCAATGCAAATATTGTCTTGAATTTGCCTTCTAGAAATGAAGGCACTTTGTTGTGGAAAAATCAGGTCCGGCAGGTGCAGTTTCAGCCTATTTGAGAGGACCTTTGAGATGATTTTGTAGGAGTAGTATAGGGAAATAGGTCTAAATTGGGAGACCATCTCAGTATAGGGAACTTTTGGAATCAAGGCAATATTAGTGGAATTCAGGTTCTAAATTGGGAGTTTCCCCTGAAGAATTTTCTTACAATATTCATAATCTCCTCCTTTATGGTGTCCTAGAAATTCTGATAGAACACCCTTGAGAAACCATAAGGCCTAGGAGCCTTAAGAGCCCCCAGTTGGAAAGCTGCCATCTTAACTTCCTCTTCAGTAACATCAGCGTTCATTGTCAGGGATACCACAGTGTCAATAAAAGAAAGAAATTCACCACAATTGTGGTGGCCAGAACTCTGAAAAATTTCCAGGAAGTAATCATCAACTACACGCCTAATATCATTGTTCGACTCCACCCATATATCTCCCTCATCTTTGAGCTTTGATACAGAGTTTGGTCGTCTCGGTTGGATGGTGGACTGATGGAAAAAACCAGTATTTGCATCCCCGGTAGAGAGCCATTTTATGCAAGACCTCTGATGCCAATACTTATCTTCCAGTCTCCAGAACCTCCCAATTTCCTGCTGTAATGTACCCATACAAGCCATATTGGTCCCCCAGTTGTGTTGAAGATGGTTCAACTCTTGCATTAGCCCGTCAATGCATCGTCTATTATTTGGGAATCTGCACTTACTCCAATTTATGAGAGCAACCTTGCAAGAGAAAAGTCTATTTTTCCATCGCCACTCGTCGCCATTCGATTGGTTACCCCATCCATAATTCACCACATCGACACAATCAGGCTCGTCAATACAAAAAGCCTCGAACTTGAAATTCTTCCTCCCCCTTGGTTTTTTTGGCTCCAAGTAAATGAGAATGGGGCAATGATTTGATCCAATTGCAGGAAGATGGAAAATAGCAGTGGACGACCATCGTAATTGCCAATCAGCATTTACCAGTCCCCGATCTAGCCTTTCTTGAACAATCATATTTCCTCTTCTACTTCCCCTCCACGTGAATTGTTGCCCATGAAAGACCAAATCTATAAACCCAGCATTCTCCATAAATTAGTAAAGAAATCTTTTCTTATTAGCCCAGCTTGGCCAGCCCCTAGTTTTCTCATTAGTCCATAAGAATTCATTAAAGTCCCCTGAACATACCCTGGGGATGGACATGGATATTGCATGGCGAGATAACCGCTCCCACATATCCACCTTATCCTCCGTGTATGGGGTTTCATAAATCCAAGACGCTTGGATCAAATTCCCAGTAATCTTATCAAAAATTGTGGTATCAATCAGATATTTTGATTATAAATAAATGCAAACATCAACATTATCATTCCAGATGAATCCAAGACCCCCAGCCGTACCCACTAGGTCAACACAAAAACACTTATCAAACCTAGCTTGTTTACTAAAACGAAATAATGATCTTGAGTTCATTTTTGTTTCTATTAAAAAGATAACTGAGGGCTTGTGCATTCGAACCATCTGTCTAATGCATTGTCTTGTCAGGTCAACCCCAAGCCCCTAACAGTTCCAGCTCAAGAGCTTCATTTTGTCCTAGCAGCTGACTCCAGCCAGCCACCTCCAGCGCTTTCTCTGCCATGATTGTTACTACCAAAAACTCCATCATCCGCTCTAGTGTTGTTATACGTAAGGGAGCTTCCACCTGCAACATCAATTGCTACCTCTGCAAGATTTAGGTTTGAAAGTAAGTCATGCTCCTTCTTTCGGTTCACCCTTGTAGACCAAGCCTTTGTAGTTTTTGTCTTCCTAGCAGTCATCACAGGATTTTGCTTTCTAGACGATTCCCCCGCAAAATGAGTGTGCTTGAATTTTTTCCCAAGTGTCGCATTATTATTATCCACGGCAGGACCCCCCATTTTTGCCCCAAAGAAGAAAAAGCCTCCCCCACAATGTCTTGGTTCCTGGCATTCTGAGCAAGGCATGTGACCCAACAACCAAAATCATTTTTGGACCGTACTACATGTGTCCCCTCTGTATATTCTGTCTCACCCATCTCCCAAATTTTATCTCCATTAGGCCCCCCAGATAGTGGGGTGTGCTATTCAACGGGTCCAAGAAAATTGGGTTCACCATCATCAGCCCCTAAATTGGTTCCAGCCCACCGAGTCTTGGGGTATGTTTGGCCCAATAAGACGATTCATTCTTGCCGAGAGACTCGAGAGGGCTAGCCCACAATTTTTTGTTACCCAATTGGAAAGGGCCCATTTGTCCAGAAACCCATGTAGCGTTCCTTGATCGATTATTAGCCAAAGTGGGGTTGTCTCCCTCCTTCCATATGTTCCTTTTCCCAAAAGGTTCAACAGAGACCCTGTAAAGCTGAAAAGCAGGGCCAGTTTCCTCTGAAAGTTCAGTAATAGGGATAGCCCTAGTTTGTTCACATTCATTGAGATAGAGACAAGAGGGCGATTTCTGGGGTATAAGGTTTGAATTTGCAAGCAACCCAAGGACCAGAGGATCACTAGGTGGCAACAGTAGGATTGATTTGTCCCTTCCCCTATCAGTCTTGAGCCGTGTGCGGGTCTCACTCTCCACAGGCAGGTGGACGGCACTGATGGTGCCAGCCATTCTCCTGGCACCGCGCGGTGGTGCTGGGGTCGCCATATGACTGTCGTTTCATACAGGTCTAGTCCGAAGCCATTCACCATAGGCAGCACCACCCTTGGTTGTCGCCGGTGATGAAGGATATGGGCAGCTCTAATCTGCATGTCCCAGGAAACCACAGCTGTAGCAAGAGTCAGACAGCCGCTCAAGTTTGAATTCAACCCAAGTCCCAGCTCCATATGCTCGTGGAAGCCAAAATCCAATCGAGAAAGGCATAGAGGAATCAATCTCTACTCTGATCCGTAGGAAACCCCTTGGGTCATGACTCCAAGGATCCTTAGCATCCACCACTGTCTCGATGCAGACACCAACCTTCCTTGCATTTTCCACCGTGAGAGATTTCAACGGGACTCCATGGGCTTGAACCTAGAAGGTGACCAATTGTAGAGGGATCTCTTCGATCGATTGATTTTTCGGCCATCGGTGAAGAGATAGATAGTACCCCATCACAGGCCAGGGTCCCCCGTCAATAATCCTAGTTGCCATTATTTCATCTTGGACCATCACAGTAAAGATGTTATCTTTGACATAAGTGATTCGTACTTCTCCCCAGCTTTCCCAAACTTGAGATAGAATCTTCTTCATAGTATTTCTGTTTGGGGCTTTGTTTGCAACCATCCTGCCCACAAGCTTTGGTTCACTCTCCAGGTCAGATATTCCTAGCGATTCCTCTAACCTTATTGTATGTTCCTTTGCAGTTGCTTGATTCATTGTGCTCTCAAACAGGCTGCCAACTATGTTGTGGAGGGCTAGGATGAAGCTGGAAGTCCCAGAGTAAGTGTGTCGTATATATGGGGGTTTTGGGGGGATCTTTTGTCAGGACCCGACCCTCCTCGATCAGGACCCGACTCATCTAGCACCATATTGTCCGCCTCATGGTTTTGTTTTCGAGAGCTCATGGTTCAACTTCCCAGGGCGTCACCCATCATGGAATTGCACTAGCCTCAACTCGCTTAACTTTGGGGTTCCAATCCCCCCCAAAGACACTTGAGCACCCAAAAGGCCTAGTGTAGATCAGAGATTGCGCAGCGACCAACTCTATCTAGCACTATATTGTCCCTTCTGAGCCGTATTGGGATAACACCACATACATGCACCCGCAGGGTTTTGACCCCTTGACCTTACGCCTGAGATAACACCTCAACCAGGGCGGCCAAGGAAGGCCTAGTGCTAGATAGGTGTGTGCCAACACCTTTAAGGCACACCACCATCCTCTCCCAGACCATTCCCCCTTGTAGGAATGTGGGATTGTTCACCGTTCCCTCCAGGAGACGGGTCTTACAATCCACCCCCCTTAGGGCCCAACGTCCTCGCTGGCACACTTCCCGGTCGGGGTCTAGCTCTGATACCAAATTGTCAGGACCCGACTCATCTAGCACCATATTGTCCGCTTTGGGCCTCGCCCTCACGGTTTTGTTTTCGGGAGCTCATGGTTCAACCTCCCAGAGGGTCACCCATCATGGAATTGCACCAGCCTCAACTCGCTTAACTTTGGGGTTCCATTCCCCCCCAAAGCCACTTGAGCTCCCAAAAGGCCTAGTGTAGATCAGAGATTGCGTAGCGGCCAACTCTATCTAGCACTATATTGTCCCCTCTGGGCCGCATTGGGATAACACCATATACATGTGCCCGCAGGGTTTTGACCCCTTGACCTCACGCTTGGGATAACACCTCAACCACGGCGGCCAAGGGAGGCCTAGTGCTAGATAGGTGTGTGCCTACACCTTTAAGGCACACCACCATCCTCTCCTAGACTATTCCCCCTCGCAGGAATGTAGGATTGTTCACCGTTCCCTCCAGGACACGGGTCTTACATCTTAGCTTGTTCGCTATTTTCGTAGATAGTTGGGTTAGCCCCCTCGACGCGGCTAAGGATTTACAGGAATTAGGATTGTCTTTCTTCTTTATGGCATTGGAACTTGGTTGGTGGCCATTAATTCTCCCCAGCTGATTGAGATACTTGCCATAACTGTGATTAATATCAAAATATAGCATTGTGCCCTTCGATTTCATAGACAGCCTGCTTTTGTGCAGTTTAGACCCTCTGTGGAATTGATAAGCGAAGGTTTTCTTTTTGTGCAGATTAAATGCCAGGAGTAATTGCTGGTCAGCTCATTGCGTTGTGAATGCAGGTATATACATAAGGAAGGATCCCTGTGCGTTGGGTTTCAGATTGTAGGTCCCTAGGTGGTGGGTGTGTGGGTACACTTTTTGTTGGTGATCATGAATGTTGGGTCTTGTTAATTGATTTCCGGGAGCTGGGTGGTGGGTGTGTATGTACACTTCTGGTTGGTGATCATGAATGCTGGGTCTTGTTGTTTGATTTTCGGGATCTTCAGGAATTAATGCCATAGCAGGCATAGAGTTAGAAGCATACTGCGATGCTGATGCTCTTATTGTAGAGAGAGTTTTGGTTCCCCCGACGGCTATTATTTGTAAGAGGAAGATTGTAAAGAGGAGAGACATTGAATATCCATGGACCCTCTCTCTCCCCTTGGAAAAATATTGCATTTTGTGGAATGTGTATAAAAAAATATCCAGATTTGAAAGTTTTAGTGGGTAGCTCTAATGACTTCTTGCTTCACCTTTGACAAAATTAATTATTAATCCATGACTTTCTGCAAATAGATCCTCTAAAAGGCTTTTTGCTCAACAATGTCTATTGAATTTGTCCAAACATTTAGCTTTGTTATATCCATTAACTATGATTATTCTCGGCTTCTGTAGAAATACTGCCTCAAATCTGTTACATTCATCCAAATTCAGTAAGTGTATGAGCGTACATTTTTTTTTTCCATTCGTGCCACATGGAAATATTTTGTAACCAACAAGCTCGTATGATTGTAAAACATTTAAGTGAGAACCAAGCCTACCAAACAACCCACGGCGAACTCCCAACCAAATCAGTCAGCTCAATCTAAATTAAAGAATTAGACTTTAAAGTAAATTAAATTCGTAAATTAATGTGAGAATTTGTGTTAAACCTTTGCATTTTAGGCGGGGTTCGAAGTTCAATTTTTATTGAAAAATTATTTTGGAAGTTAATCATAGACCTTGGCGTAGGTCTCGAATCACACGTTCGTAGACAGGCGGCATTAGTTTTGACAGACCACTACCGTTCGGATTGTCAAGGAGAGGGGAGCCCAATCGTATCCATCTCATCGGTGGTTGGTGGACGTAGTGCTAGTTCCGATAAAGAAATGTCTGACGGCAATTTGGAAGATTCTTGGCCATTTTCCAACCACCACTGTAAAACCCGAACCTTTAAAAAATAAGAAATGACCATTTTTGACATGACCCGTCCTGGCTACCCTTTGGTAACCATGTAGGTCCTGCTCCAGTCTCACAACAACACGACAAATATACGAGACCAGAGATAAAGAACATACATACTGTAATTAAACCAGCCCAACCAGTTAATAATAAATATAGAGCAGTCATGATTGTACAATATATTACAATAACAAAAAATACCTACTATGATAAAACAAGAGTAAATGGCAGCGGATATGATATACCCCTCTTCGTAGACTAGCCCCGACGCCTACGCAACCGGCCTGGAGGGTCAGTAAAACAACAAAAGCGTGAGTGGATAAAAATAAATAATTTATAAACTCATTTTCCGAAATCAATAGTTTACCCCTTCGTTTTATAAAGCATGCATGCATAATCAGTAAAATCATTTCTTTTAAGTAAAACAGTATATAAGTAACTCATGGACGCAAGCAATATTTAAAAGCATTTGTGACTCATTCTCATACATAACCTATCACGATATCCGTGTTCGCGTGTCAATAAGCTCTAGTGATAGGACCCATTAGAATCCCCCTGGATTATCGCGGGATGTGCCTGCTCCCGTCTGGCACCACGTGCTAGACAAAGGATAAAATAGTAACCCACTCGGGGTTATGCAAAGTGCACCAAGATCTGTGGTGTACGCTGTGGCATGTGATGTCTCCGTCTCTGTTACAGCCCACATTCGCGATCAACCTAAAGAGTATCGAAAACCATAAAATATGTGACTTGACAAAAATAATCAGTTATATAAATAATTTAATCGAAAAGACTTTTATACCCTTCACTTAAAATACATGCATGCATCGGAAACAATATTTCAAAAACTTTCTTAAAAGTAAGTCGTATTGCTTTTCAAATCAAATCAATTGGCTTTTCAAATCAATCATCAGTGAAAAATGCTTCACAAATCAACCAGTGAAAAACCTCTGTGCACACTGCACCCATCAAAAACATACATAGCCAATCGTCGTATCCCACATCAGTCACGATATCCCAGCAACGCTTGCCCAATAGCTCTAGGACTTCTCCAATCCGAGTATGTCACTGCGAACACATCACCGGTCGACGTTCCATATCGCCATAAACACACCACCGACCGATCATCGTATATTACCACGACTCTTGAGTCAAGCCTCCCTCGGCTGCACGACAACAAACAGTGCTTTGTGACCTCTCCGGGCGAACAAATCCTATGTCAGAGGCAAGCATTATCACCGGGACTTCTCTGGGCAAACACATTACTACCAGAAGCCCTCAACCATATCAATATCAAAAGGATGGTCTCAGTGAAAAAGATAGTCAAATCACGTAGGGTCTCGGCCCAAAACCAAATCTCGTAGGGGCTGAGTCCAAAATCATCTCAATAGGGCCCGTAGCCCAAAACATAACTTTCAAACCACATGGACTCACTCCAAGAGTCCAAAATCTTTCCAAAAGCATCTCAAGCTCGAATCTCATTTCATAAATCCATATCAGTGTCACCAGCTGGAAATCTCATTTCCAAAACAAAACATCAATCAGTTTCCCGTTTGACTATATTCTAAGTCAAACCATAAATCAACTAGGACACAAACTCGATATCATTTCATAAACCATAACTGGGTCTCAAGCTCGAGATAATACTTACAAATCAGAAAACCATTTCATTATTCAAATCATTTTCTAAATCCCAAGCAGTTAAAGGTGATTACCAACTGGGACTTATGCCCGAATACCAATTTCACGCATCTCCGTGAAATCATTAAAAACCGATAGTCAAATCCTCAGTTTCACGCCTCTCCCTGAAACTATCAAAATCACATAAAATACATACACATATATTACTCGGTCTAAGCCCAAATATCATATAAAACAAAAATTTCGAACTACATGCAATATCACATTTTCTACGAAAATGCCAAATCATCAACACAAATCATATTTAAAGCATATGCAATCAATGCATCTCAAATCATGTTCATAAAACATATAAAACATTTATGCATGCATCATTTAGAAAGCAAAGTCCACTCATAAACCGTCTAAGCAGTGAGCTTGCAAGCTGCGCTGTAAACCACTTCGAGGCTAAATCACAATCTGCATGACGTCCGAACCTATCCAAATCAAACGCAAAGGTTACTATCAACCTATACAAGTCCATATCAAAGATGGCTAACTATCTTGTAATAGTACACATGTCCCGAGGCTAAAAACCTCTAAACGACCTATCAAATGATATTTGATCGATTTGAAACCACCACCATTGGATTCAGAACGTCAAAACCTTCCGAACAAGACTAGTTTAACCTTGAAATTCATTCTTATGCGCCCTCAAGCGCCGGTCAAAGTCTGGTCCATCGCGATCAATGCTAGTCAACGGCTATCAACACTGGCGTCACACTAGTCAATGCTGACGTCGCCTGCTAACGTCAACTTGAAAACTCTGTCATATGTCACTCTAACACGTAACGCTCCCTGATTAGTGCCACGTGTCACTGACACGTTAGCTCTGATAACCTGACACACACCACGTGGCACCACTTCACTGGTCCACATGGTCTGACAATGTTGACGTGGACCTACCACGTCAACTCCCGCGTCATCTGATACCCTCTCACATGTTTCCACGTGGCATCACCAGGCTGGTCCACGTGGTCTGACATGGCACTGCCACGTCACTGCTGACTGGACCTGATACCTAGCCACATCTCATCCCCTGGTTGGCCACGTGGCCTGATAGCTGATGACATGGATTGCAACATCATCATCCTCTACCTCTGGTCGGGTCGACACGCGACCCTGACCCGGTCCTATCTTCTTCATTTCTTGACCATTTCCCACCATTTTCCTACCATCCTACTTGTCTCAAACCCAGAAATCGACCCATAGATTCAAAACAAAGAAAACATACTTGAAAGTCCACAACCAATCTCAAATCCTTATGGCTCACTTTCATACTCGCAGGGATGTAGAAAAGATGAACGTGATCAGAAAAATGGGTTTCAGCCCCTAAAATCTAAACCTCAAAATTCCAACCTAAACGGTTTCGGGTTACCTGGCTTTTCACTGGTTTCTCAAGCCACCATCGTGCTCAGCCATCCTCCGTCGCCTCTCTGCCTCTCCCTCACTCCCAACCACTCTCTCAAGCAGCCCAGCCGTTTGTTCCAATCAAAGAAAATGGGATGGGGATAGATTTCGGGTCTTTGAAAACAAAAGGGAAGGGATGCATGTATGTAGGATGGGAATCAATGGATGAGTAAAAACCATTGGGCCTGAACACAAATATCTGGCCCACTAGAAACAAAAGTAAATCTACCTCGTAAATCGTGTAATTGTACCACGATTTGTTCAGACCCGTAACTTTTTCGTATGATATCCGATTTTGACGTGCCACCTGTCTACGGACTCGTAACGTCTAGATTTACATAATGGACTTCAGTCCACGTGCATTTTACTTCCCGGGTCAAAATTCAACTTTTTCACTCTTTCTAAGGGCAAAATCGTCATTTTTTCCAAATCGTTCGATAATCCTCGATTAATCTCGATTAGTCCTTAGTTAATTCTCGATAATCAGTCATTAACCTTAATTAATCCCGTAGATTAGGGATGGGTCGTTAAAATTTCCCCCTTTAAAGAATTTCGTCCTCAAAATTCACATTGACCCAATCCACTGTGGAAATCCAATCCTGCCTCCAAGTGAGGTATACGTCCAACATCTAACCATAGTTCGCAACATAAGACAAATGTCACTTGACGTTAACTACAATCCAACGGTCAATGATGAAACTCAGCTCATCCTCTGTGATAGTATCCAAGAGTGACTTGCCGTCACTGGCAACTTTTAATGTTTTATTTCAAGTCTCAAACGAGACATAGACACTTGTTGATCACACCTGTCACCTCCGCAGGTGTGCTCAGAATCCAAAATGGCAAGTTAATCTTACTGTCCTGTTCGGTTGACAATCCAGACCGACAATCTTGCTATACCAAGTCGACATGATACCAAGGTTACATCGTATTCAGCATTCAGTATGATGATCCTTCTCAGCTGACAATCCAAGCTGACATTCTGCTCAGTGTCCGATTCAGTCATGCTCCTCATTCTACTTGGTAGGAGCATCATCAGTCTCTATCTCACTAGACAGCTCCCAACGTCCAACACACTCATGATGTCAAACACATTCACGTGTCAAATTGGTAACTCATCAGCTCCACTACGCTTCCGTTGCGCAACTCTAATCTTGACTCGCTCTAGAGTCCTTTCAATATACCTCGTGTTACTCAACGACCAATGTTGTGATCCCGACTCGAGAGAAGTCTCCAACTATCATCTCACTCATCCTGAGTGTATTTGGACCTGATCAAATACTTTCCCTAGCAAGGATAATCACATATATAATCACTAAGGTTCCTTTGAGCTACTTGGCCCTAAGCTCCATGCTCGTATAATCACTGAACCCTCTAAAGTCACTTTGTACTAGCGCCAAGTATTCAATGTCCAATCCTTGTACTCAATGCTTAATCAATATCGGACCCCGTCCGAGTATCCTACCATGTCCGTCTCGGACTCAATCTAATGATCGTACCATATTGATCAGATTTCTCAATACTCTACTGTTGTACCATTCAACATGCACTACTCACAAGTGCATCCATATCACAGAAGTCACATAGGAACTCTTAGGCCTGCTCAAGGACTGCACTCATGCAACGTCTGAACTCCGTTCGGCGACTACGCACGAACCAACCAGACACGTACCAATATCCACATCCAATCCACACACCATATCAACCTCAGACTTAATTCATCTTTCATTTGGCTGACCTGCCAATCATAATCCGAGACGGAAACTTGTCTATCTCATTTATACTTTACAAAGATCACATACCACATATAAGGTCCTCTCTGAGTTCTCATGGTCACCCGACCAACTCCTGAGACACTCTAAGACCAACCTACTCATGTCCGCCAAGATGTACTAATCCAAACCTCGTCACTAAGATGAAGGTCAGATTCTGAGGTCGTGCTGTCAACCTCTAATCCAGCCTATGTATCTCATTGGACGGCTGTCCAGCAACACTCCATGGTCATCTATCCCAAGCAGAATCTCTCCATCTTGAGCCATAATGAGCCTGCAAACTTCCTACTCGAGGCATCGACAATTCAAATTTTTCTGAATGATGCTCAACATATCGTTATCCTGCATATCTCTCGAGGAGATCGTAAATCCAACTTTCCTGCCCACACGCTACTGTGGAAAAACTCCCACTAACGTCCAAAGTAGCCAACCTAGAGCAGTGGTCACGATTCTACTCACTCAATCATTATCTCCTACCAAATTGACTCCCTTCCGAGTCAATTCCGTCAATAGGCTGTAATCATGGGGATAACCTCCACCCGACAAGCAATAACACTTTTCCTGTCTGAGTGAATCCTATCTCAGTCATGATCATTGGCTAGAACCAATCCAACACAAGCTCTATCCTCAACCAATTCATTCCATAGCCCAAATCGATCCAAAACATATTGATGCATAAGCATCTTGATTATCTTGATCGTCTTGATCCTCCCGATCCATACTAGCTCTCTCGGATAGCATCCCTCATAACGTGATCCATATCACCAACACGGGTCCATCCAAATCTGGTGTTCACATATCACGTCCGATGACACCAAGCACCTTCTGCTCCCCAAGGAAGCTCAACTTTTACAAACTTATACATCTATGAGTGATGATAAGTTCACTAGGAACTTTTAGGATAAGGATTCCTAGTTCTGCTAAATTCCCTCGTTCAACTGTCTCATCATAACCAGCTCCCGAAGTTCCATCGAACTTCGACAAGGAACATTGGGGTTCTCATCTGTGACATTCCAAATCAACGTAACCCATATTCCACTTAGTCATGTTACTGGACTCTCAATGATCTCAACTCTGTCGATACCTTCCGACAATATGGTTGCAAACTGGGTTACGTACCCAGGAAACTCTCTCTAGCTGCGACAACCATGTAAACCTTCTGATGACGTATCGGGAAACTTGGCACAGTCGAAATCACTCCAAGCTCTCTGAGCTAACGGGGGAAATCATATCACGTGTCCAGTAAACTAATCTGTCTTAAGGTCAAAACCTTATCCGAACCGAGCGGTCTCGGTTCATCGAACTACAACCAATGTAGTACTGGTTAGAGTACTCTCTCGCATGTTCCCACTCTAGGGATCAATTCCTACTGCACCTCGCATTCGTACAACTCGACCACAACTAGCCAGGGTAATAGGTACCACTCCAGGCATACCCCGTGACTCTAATAATCCCACTCAACAAGGAAGATATTGTGATCTCACTGAGCCACTTGGGATCCTCTGTCCCACTCAGTGATCACTACAATGGTAATCACATCCTCTCGACAAACTCGGCGTCCTCTGGATTCTATCTGACTCGTCTCACTCATCCCAGTCATCTCAATCATCTAAGTCATCTCCACTGGGATAGTGTGACATCTCGACACAATCGCCATCGCCAAAAGCTCATTGTCTCCTATCGTCATGTCCATCATCATCTCCTATGTACGATGACGATCTCACATATCTCTGCATCCAATGCAGGAACCTTACCTCTCGACAATCTAAAACGACTGACAACTCCTCATCGTCTCAGTCATCACTGTGACATCAGCATACCAAGATCGATAAAACCCAACTACGTCCATTGATGGCAATGTCTACCACAAACCTCGTGCGGATTGGTCTACACAATCTCTTGTTATAATTGTTATCTGTACCCAATGCTCAGGACTCAAAAATTCATGTCCTCAAGAGTGCAACTCAAAGTATGTACAATTTGCTCAGAAGCGTATAATCCACTGATCGGTTCATCCCGGGATCCGATCCACCAGTACCACTATCTTGGTAACTTTTCCAACCAATCTCAACTCGTGTCATCCACGACCTTGGCTACTCATAGCAGCACATCTATCCTGACCTTCCATCAGTCTCGACTGGAAAAGTCGCCATACTGAGGTAACTGGCATCCAACCAACCAGTAACTACCATCTGAGGATCGTAATCACTCATAACTCTACGGATCTCGGGGGCCCACAAGAACTCGACCCTCCTCGAGGTTAAACACACTGAAACATGGCATACCATGCCCAACACAATCTCTCTTGGGTTCATTCACACTTAACTTTCCTATCCTTACCCTCACTATTAGGTAGATGATGGGTTGTTATCCTCGTGAAGACACCATATCTGACACATGCGCAACACCTCAAAAGTAACCTAGTGCTTTGATACCAAAATCACAGGACCTATCCCAATCCCTTTGAATTATAGTGGGATGTGCTTGCTCCCGTCTGGAACCACGTATAAGACAAGGGATAAAACCGTAACCCACTTGGGCCTCGTTTGGTATGTCGTACTGTACTGACTATTTCAATCGGATAGACTAATCTGTCCATCGGATAGACTGATTATTTAGTCGGACGTTTGGTACTTTTCCGGATTAGAATGCCGACTATATTATACTGACCGGATTATATTATAGTAATTAACAAAATACTTATATCTTAAATATTAATTATATATGTCATTATTTTTATTATTATTTATTTTAATAATAATTATTATTACTATTTATTACATTTTTATTAATTAATTATTTTTAATTTTATCATTATTATTTATTAAAATATCATTAATTATTAATTTATTATTATTAGAATTTATTACTTTATTACTTTTTATTATTAATATTTACTAAATTAATATTTTATTTTTATTATATTACTATTTATTTTATTATTATTATTATTATTATTATTATTATTATTATTATTATTATTATTATTATTATTATATTTTACAAGATTACTAGTTATCCGACTATTTAATACGGACAATTTCGAGCGTATTATTTTAGCGTGTCTGGACCGTATAAAAATATTCAACCGTATTAACTTATACGGTGACTAATTAATACGACTAGTACCAAACACAGGTTTCAGATTATTTAGCCTTTACGGACCGTAATACGATGTACCAAACACACCCTTGGGGTTCTGTAGAGTGCACCAAGATATTTGGTGTGCGCTGCGGCATGTGATGTCTCTGTCTCTTCTACAGCCCTCATCCCCGATCAACCTGAAGGGTATCGAAAATCATAAAAGCTGCGAGTGGACAAAAATAATCAGTTATAAAAATAATTTAATCGAAAAGACTTTTATACCCTTCACTTAAAATATATGCATGCATCAGAAATAGTATTTCAAATACTTTCTTAAAAGAAAGTCGTATTTCTTTTCAAATCAAATCATTTGGCTTTTCAAATCATTCATCAGTGACAAATGCTTCACAAATCAACCAGTGAAAAACCACTGTGCACACTGCACCCATAAAAAACAAACACAGCCAATCCTCGTATCCCACATCAGTCACGATATCCCTGCAACGCGTGCCCAATAGCTATAGAACTACTCCAATTCGAGCACGTCACCTTGAACACATTACCAACCAACGTTCCAGATCGTCGTGAAAAAATCACCGACCGATCATCATATAATACCAGCACTTCTGAGTCGAGCCTCCCTCAGCTGCACGTCAACAGGCAGTGATTAGTGACCTCTCCGGGCGAACATATCCCGTCCCGAATGTGAGCATTATCACCGGAACTTCTCTGGGGAAACACATTCCTACCGAAGGCCCTCAACCATACCAATATCAAGTGTAACACCCCGGAAATTCGAGGATTTTAATATTGTGATTTAATGTGCGAAATGACGCTTTTACCCTTGTGATTGGTATGACCAATTCTTGAATTTTTGATTTATGAATTAAATGGACTTTGACCTATGACCGTGACGTAGTTCGGGACGTCACGAGTTCATAGACAGGTGGCACGTCCATTTCGGACGATCAGGGAAAAAGTTATGACTATCGGAAGTTCAGTGGCATTACCGTAATTTTGACGGTTGGGGCGAAAATATTGACTTTTCTTTTGACAATTAATTTTCATGCGAATCAAGAACCGTTAGGTAGGTCTCGACGTCCTGAGTCCGTAGACAGGCGGCACGCCGAAATCGGACTTCGTACGAGGAAGTTATGGTCAGAAACGTGAAATCGGGAGGTTCGTGTCTCGGTTTTCGTGCCAAATATTTTATTCTGGAAATCTGATTGGAAGACACCTGGTAAGTGACAAGTGTCACTCACCCATTGGCTAGATTGGATCAGATCCACTATTGGTTTAAATACCATTAAAACCAACTTTTAATCACAGCCCTTAGATCTGAAATCTCCAGATCAAATACTCACCTTTGATCTCATTCTGAGATTCAATCCTGGCCCTTGATTTAATTTCCTATTTTGTATTAAAATCCATGAGGCATTACACCTACATTGATCATTCTCTCAACCCGATTGCACGATTTCCTCTTGGAACCAACTCACCAGCTCTCACCACTCAACCCCACACCTCAGGCAACCAACAACCACCTCCCTGACGCCAGCCACCACTCCACGGCCACCCTGCACGGCCGGTTTTTCCCCCAGACCCGAGAAGGAACCCGAACACCCCAAGTCACCCAAACCATCCAAACCTTCACTACTGAACTCGAACCAACGTATGGTTGGGTGCACCGTGACGACAGGACGGCCCAGAACTGAACTGGACGGCGTACGGCGGCGACACGGCGGCGATAGGACGAAAAACCCGTGAGTGCCCGATTTCCTTCCCTACTTCGAAACGTTCGATTTTGACGTTGGAAATTGTTGGTTATTGTCTTGACACACTCAGGGGACCTAGGTGATCAGATTGAACCCAGGACCGTGGCTGGAAACTGGACGGCTCGCCGGAGAAGATAACCAGAACCGGCAGCCAACCTTCTCGTCGATTTTCAGGTAGGTTATTCAATCTAGAATCTAGTTTCTTTTGTACAGAACCATAGTTGAGGTTGAGACGAGTCCATAGGAACAAACCTCACCTGAAATGGTGGTCGGAATCACGATCTGTGATCGGGTCGAGCCGTGGATCTGCGGTGACCCGGTTCGCTGACCCGGTTACTGTAGCTGATGACGTCACCATGACGTCAGCAGTGACGTCATGATGACATCATCATGTCAGAAATTGTCAGACCAGTGACCAATGGACTGCTGACACGTGTCCTCTGACACTGTCAGTGATGACGTCATGCTGACGTCAGCAGTACTGTAGCACAGTTGACCAGAGGGTTGACCAGGCGCGTGGGGGCGCGTGTGAACAATGATTTTGGTGGGACCACCACCATTCTTTAGGTTTCGACGATCCGGATCCAATGTCGGTGGTTTCGGGTCGATCGGAGATCATTAAGTTGGTCAAAATGAGGTTTATTGCCTTGGAAAGCGCGTTCGGGCGACTTTCCCGGGCCGGTTTCGGCCTAGGCTTTCATGGTTGAATGTTGGGGGTTTAAATTGACCTTTACCAATACTTTGGACTTGACAGGGATTGTACATTTGTACCAGATTGAGGGTATACGCTCGGTTTTCAGCAGGACTGTACTGTGAGTGGGCCATTTTCTTAAACCCTTGCGTGCATAAATGTTTTCTGGTTTATTATACTTATTCACATGCTAAAAACAATAATGGTTTTGATGATATGGAAAATATGGTTATGGCTCGTTTCATGGTATTTGGGCTTGAGACCCGTCTGATGAAACTTAATGATTGGTTCAGATTTTATCTATGTATATATATGCTTGCATGTGGATATCAATAAAATGTATTTGGTACTGCACTGTATAGATCCATTCATAGGATACTGTCTCCTCCGGATGAGGTACCCCGGAGAAGTAACGGACGTCTAGAACGTCCAGCGTCTATGACGCTAAGCATCGGGGATGCTGTACCGAACGGGGTTCGGGGATTGAACTCGGAATTGAGACGCGAGTGGCACGCGTAGCCTTGTGATAGTGACCTTATTAGACGTCAGGGACGTCAGACATCAGGGATGTCGGGATTGGAGTGTATAGTGCAGCAACTCAAATTATACTTATGGTTTTATTTCATGCCTTATGGTTCATATTATATGACTTATGATTTTAAATACGGTTGCATGTATGTTTGGAAAACGGAGGGGTAAATTATATGTTTTACTTATCAAATGATTTTATAAACTTGAGTTTCGGTCCACTCACCCTTAATGTTTTTGGTAACCCCTCCAGGTCGTGATACTGAGGTTGAGGAGGAACCTGAGGCTGAGGCATAGATCTACTTCTGCGTACCTGAACCCCTGTTGGGTGGTGTACTCGCAGGTTTACTTTAGAGTCGTGCTCGCATCTTGTAATTTTGGATTTCATCCCTTGTCTGACATCTGTTTAATTCGAATTTGATGTATAACTTTAATTTGGTTATTTATGCATTTGATGTTTTGAGGTTAAAATTGGTATGAATTATTGGGTGTCAGACGGGAGCAGGGCACGTCCCCTTGTGGTCCCTGTGGGATCGGGGTGGGTCCTGTCAGCTTGGTATCAGAGCACTAGGTTGTGGTAGTACTAGGTTATGGTCAGCATGCTAGTCCCTGTGGTTATGCCTCCTAGGAGAATTCCTCATACACGAACTGACGAGGATCTGGAAAGGGAGATGGAATGCGCGAGCATTGAAAGGGCTCAACGGTTGGGAGCCACTCCTTTCTGTGGGGGATCAAACTCCGAGGATGCTCATGATTAGATCACCAAGTGGGAGAGGATCTTCTCGGTGATGCACTGCCCTCCGGGCGAACGAGTGACCTTGGCGGCCTTCTTGCTGGAAGGAGGAGCCTACCAGTGGTGGCACGGACTCGAAATGTCTGGGTGGTCTGTCCATACCACTACTTGCGAAGCTTTCCGTTCCTGATTTCTGGACCAGTACTACCCGCGATCATTTCGCGCGGCACGGGAGGCTGAATTCCTGCGGCTGGAGCAGGATGATATGTCCGTTGCGGACTACGAGCAAACTTTCGGAAAACTATCCCGGTTCGCTGCATCATTCGTGAGCACGGAAGAGGACAAATGCCAAAGGTTTGAGCTTGGACTCCGAGGGGAGATCCGGGCAAGTGTGACTGCTGCTACTCATGCTTCTCTGAGAGATTTGGTCGATGCTGCGGTGCGTGTCGAGGCCAGTCTGGCGGCACACCAGACACGACCGCCTTCGGGCGAGGGGCGACGACAGTATCGCCCACATCGTGGGCCATCAAGCCAGAAGAACATGAAGGGAGGGGGCTACAGGGGAGCACCCTCATCCTTCAAGGGTCGTGGCTGGTCAGGTCGACGCGGAGGCTCTCAGGGCAGAGGATCAGGATACAGCTCTGGGCAACGCTCATCTTGGAGTGGTGCTTCTGGTGGGCATTTGTACAGGCCAATGCCAGTAACTTGTTTTGCTTGCGGAGAGAAGGGCCACTATGCCTGCGATTTCCCGCAGTTGTCCAAGAACAACGACGCTAGGGGCTCTAGTGTGGTGCAGAGCACGGCTTCCCACACTAATGGAGGTCGCGGTCAGGGAGGTGACCGTGGTGCTGGGCGTGGCGCTCGCGGGCGCAGACGGAACGGAGGGCCGAGGGCCCAAGTGTTTGCAATGACCCAGCAGCAGGCGAGGACTGCCCCAGGCGTGGTCACAGGTACATTTCATATCTTAAAACCTTCTTGTACGTGTATTGATGGATGCGGGGGCTACACACTCTTTTATTTCGAAAAGTTGTGCTGGTATGCTTGATTGTGTGGTATCAGCCTTAGATTGTGAAATGGGTGTTGGCACCCCGATGGGCATCGTGTACCTTGTGAATCAGGTGATTCGGAGGTGCCTAGTAAGAATTGAGGATGTGGATTTACCAGCAGACTTAATTATTCTGGATATCCACGACTTCGATATAATCCTAGGGATGGATTGGCTGTCGGAGCATGGATCGCTCATCGATTGTTGTAGCAAGCAAGTGATTCTGCGGAGCCCGGGTTTGCCGGAGGTTATCTTTCAGAGGGAACATGACGGTTCGCCTCCTGAAGTGGTTTCTTCACTTACTGCTACCAAACTTCTACGGAAGGGATGCCAGGCTTATCTGGCGCATGTCGTGTCGGAACGGGATGATACTCCGGGTATCGACGAAATACCGGTGGTACGCGAGTTTCCGGATGTATTCCCGGAAGACTTACCTGGATTGCCACCCTCACGGGAGATCGAGTTTACAATTGAACTACTCCCTGGTACCCGACCTATATCCCAGGCACCATACCGGATGGCGCCGGCCGAGTTACGAGAACTCAAGACTCAATTGCAGGAGTTGGTAGATTTGGGATATGTCCGGTCGAGTACTTCACCGTGGGGAGCACCGGTGTTGTTCGTGAAGAAGAAGGAGGGAAGTCTCCGTTTGTGTATTGATTATCGACAACTCAACAAGGTGACACTGAGGAACCAGTATCCTCTACCCAGGATCGATGACCTTTTTGACCAGTTGCGGGGAGCTCAGTGTTTCTCGAAAATTGATTTGCGGTCTGGGTATCACCAACTGAGGATTTCAGAGGAGGATATTTCGAAAACTGCTTTTCGAACCCGTTACGGACACTACGAGTTCCTTGTTATGCCATTTGGTTTGACGAATGCTCCAGCAGCATTCATGGATCTGATGAACCGGGTCTTCCGACCCTACCTGGATAAGTTCGTGATTGTGTTCATCGGTGATATTTTGGTGTACTCGAGGAGTGCCCGTGCACATGAGGAACATCTACGGTTGGTCTTGGAGAGGCTGAGACAAGAACAATTGTACGCCAAGTTGAGCAAGTGTCAGTTTTGGCTGAGCAGTATTGGTTTTCTGGGACACGTGATATCGAAGGATGGGATTTGCGTGGATCCCCAGAAAACAGAAGCGGTGACCAACTGGGCTAGACCGACAACAGTGACCGAGGTGCGGAGTTTTGTCGGATTGGCGGGTTACTACCGGAGATTCGTGGAGGGTTTCTCCAAAATTGCTGCACCATTGACTCGTTTGACTAGGAAGGGAGTGAAGTTTATCTGGGACGAGCAGTGCGATCGGAGCTTTCAAGAGTTGAAAGATCGATTGACCACTGCACCTGTCCTTGCATTGCCGGATGACAGTGGAGAGTTTGTGGTCTTCAGTGATGCATCGCTGCAGGGTCTGGGCTGCGTGTTGATGCAAACTGGCAAGGTTATCGCCTATGCACCCCGGCAGTTGAAGACTTATGAGTTGAACTACCCTACCCATGATTTGGAGTTGGCGGCGGTGGTTTATGCTCTAAAAATCTGGAGACATTATCTGTTCGGCGCAACGTGTCGGATATACACCGACCACCAGAGTCTTAAGTACTTATTCACTCAGAAGGAGCTTAACATGAGACAACGGAGATGGTTGGAGCTGCTGAAGGACTACGACTGTACGATCGAGTACCATCCGGGTAAGGCCAATGTGGTGGCTGATGCACTCAGTAGGAAATCAGCAGGAACGGTTGCACACCTGGGGATGGTGTATCTTCCTTTGTTGGTGGAACTCCGGAAGGCGAGAGTTATTTTAGGTACGGATGAGCATGGATCTTTGTTGGCCAGCTTCCATATACGACCAGTACTAATTGACCGGATTATCGAAGCACAACTTCAGGATCCGATACTCTGTATTTACAGAATTGAGGTCGATGCGGATGGGAGACAGGATTTTACCATCCGGGACGATGGGGCACTTGTGAAATTGGGCTGTTTGTGTGTACCTGCAGTGGCAGAGTTACGGGCCGAGATTCTTGAGGAGGCCCATAGTTCGGCCTATGCTATGCATCCGGGAGGTACAAAGATGTACCGTACCCTCCGGAACCATTATTGGTGACCAGGAATGAAGAAGGATATTGCTGATTTCGTGAGCAAATGCTTAACCTGTCAGCAGGTTAAGGCGGAATGGCAGAGACCTTATGGGGCTATGCAGCCACTTCCGATTCCCGAGTGGAAGTGGGATCACATCACCATGGACTTCGTCTTTAAGTTACCAAAGACTCAGAGTGGAGTTGACGGAGTATGGGTGATCGTGGACCGGCTAACCAAGTCAGCCCATTTCCTGCCAGTTCAGGAAACTTATAAACCTAACCGACTGGCTCAGTTGCTTGTGAAGGAAATCATACGATTGCATGGTACGCCAGAATCGATCGTGTCCGATCGTGATCCGCGTTTCACTTCCAGGTTTTGGCGGAGTTTGCAAGCTACTTTGAGAACAACCCTACATTTCAGTACTGCTTTCCATCGACAGACCGATGGACAGTCTGAATGGACCATTCAGACCCTGGAGGACATGATGAGGTCCTGTGTGCTACAATTTCAGGACTCTTGGGATACTCATTTGCCATTAATGGAATTCGCTTACAACAACAGCTATCAGACAAGCATCGGGATGGCACCCTATGAGGCACTGTATGGTCGACAGTGCAGGACACCTATCTGCTGGACGGAGATAGGAGAACGAGCGGCTGTAGGGCCGGAATTGATGGACTTAACCATGGAAACTGTTCGTGTTATCAAGGAGAGATTGAAGGCGGCACAGGATCGCCAGAAGAGTTATGACGATCGACGAGTTCGAGACTTGGAATTTGATGTGGGAGATTTTGTCTTCCTGAAGTTATCACCGTGGAAGGGGATTATCCGATTCGGTCGACGGGGGAAACTGAGTCCGCTTTTTATCGGATCATACGAGATCGTGGAGAGAATTGGAAGAGTTGCTTACCGATTGGCACTACCTCCAGAACTATCTAGAGTTCACGATGTTTTCCACATATCGATGCTACGTAAGTACGTACATGATGCTTCTCATGTTCTTGGGGAACAACCTGTCGAACTACGGGAAGATTTGAGCTTTGATGAACAACCAGTAAGGATCTTGGATCGGAAGGACAAGGTACTACGACGGAAGACGATCCCTCTCGTGAAGATTCTCTGAAGAAACCAGAATGTGGAAGAAGCCACATGGGAGCCTGAGGCTCAGATGCGAGATCAATTTCCACATTTGTTTCTTTGAAATTTCTGGACGAAATTTCTTAAGGGGGGAAGGTTGTAACACCCCGGAAATTCGAGGATTTTAATATTGTGATTTAATGTGCGAAATGAAGCTTTTACCCTTGTGATTGGTATGACCAATTCTTGACTTTTTGATTTATGAATTAAATGGACTTTGACCTATGACCGTGACGTAGTTCGGGACGTCACGAGTTCATAGACAGGTGGCACGTCCATTTCGGACGATCAGGGAAAAAGTTATGACTATCGGAAGTTCAGGGGCATTACCGTAATTTTGACGGTTGGGGTGAAAATGTTGACTTTTCTTTTGACAATTAATTTTCACGCGAATCAAGGACCGTTAGGTAGGTCTCGACGCCCTGAGTCCGTAGACAGGCGGCACGCCGAAATCGGACTTCGTACGAGGAAGTTATGGTCAGAAACGTGAAATCGGGAGGTTCGTGTCTCGGTTTTCGTGCCAAATATTTTATTCTGGAAATCTGGTTGGAAGACACCTGGTGAGTCACTCACCCATTGGCTAGATTGGATCAGATCCACTATGGGTCTAAATACCATTAAAACCAACTTTTAATCACAGCCCTTAGATCTGAAATCTCCAGATCAAATACTCACCTTTGATCTCATTCTGAGATTCAATCCTGGCCCTTGATTTAATTTCCTATTCTGTATTAAAATCCATGAGGCATTACACCTACATTGATCATTCTCTCAACCCGATTGCACGATTTCCTCTTGGAACCAACTCACCAGCTCTCACCACTCAACCCCACACCTCAGGCAACCAACAACCACCTCCGTGACGCCGGCCACCACTCCACGGCCACCCTGCACGGCCAGTTTTTCCCCCAGACCTGAGAAGGAACCCGAACAACCCAAGTCACCCAAACCATCCAAACCTTCACTACTGAACTCGAACCAACGTACGGTTGGGTGCATCGTGACGACAGGACGGCCCAGAACTGAACTGGACGGCGTACGGCGGCGACACGGCGGCGATAGGACGAAAAACCCGTGAGTGCCCGATTTCCTTCCCTACTTCGAAACGTTCGTTTTTTACGTTGGAAATTGTTGGTTATTGTCTTGACACACTCAGGGGACCTAGGCGATCAGATTGTACCTAGGACCGTGGCTGGAAACTGGACGGCTCGCCGGAGAAGATAACCAGAACCGGTAGCCAACCTTCTCGTCGATTTTCAGGTAGGTTATTCAATCTAGAATCTAGTTTCTTTTGCACAGAACTATAGTTGAGGTTGAGACGAGTCCATAGGAACAAACCTCACCTGAAATGGTGGTCGGAATCACGATCTGTGATCGGGTCGAGCCGTGGATCTGCGGTGACCCGGTTCGCTGACCCGGTTACTGTAGCTGATGACATCATCATGCTGACGTTAGCAGTGACGTCATGATGACGTCATCATGTCAGAAACTGTCAGACCAGTGACCAATGGACTGCTGACACGTGTCCTCTGACACTGTCAGTGATGACGTCATGCGGACGTCAGCAGTGACGTCATGCTGACGTCAGCAGTACTGTAGCACAGTTGACCAGAGGGTTGACCAGGCGCGTGGGGGCGCGTGTGAACAATGATTTTGGTGGGACCACCACCATTCTTTAGGTTTCGACGATCCGGATACAATGGCGGTGGTTTCGGGTCGATCGGAGATCATTAAGTTGGTCAAAACGAGGTTTATTGCCTTGGAAAGCGCGTTCGGGCGGCTTTCCCGGGCCGGTTTCGGCCTAGGCTTTCATGGTTGAATGTTGGGGGTTTAAATTGACCTTTACGAATACTTTGGACTTGACAGGGATTGTACATTTGTACCAGATCGAGGGTATACGCTCGGTTTTCAGCAGGACTGTACTGTGAGTGGGCCATTTTCTTAAACCCTTGCGTGCATAAATGTTTTCTGGTTTATTATACTTATTCACATGCTAAAAACAATAATGGTTTTGATGATATGGAAAATATGGTTCTGGCTCGTTTCACGGTATTTGGGCTTGAGACCCGTCTGATGAAACTTAATGATTGGTTCAGATTTTATCTATGTATATATATGTTTGCATATAGATATCAATAAAATGTATTTGGTATTGCACTGTATAGATCCATTCATATGATACTGTCTCCTCCGGATGAGGTACCCTGGAGAGGTCACGGACGTCTAGAACGTCCAGCGTCTATGACGCTAAGCATCGGGGATGCTGTACCCGAACGGGGTTCGGGGATTGAACTTGGAATTGAGACCCGAGTGGCACGCGTAGGCTTGTGATAGTGACCTTATTGGACGTCAGGGACGTCAGACATCAGGGATGTCGGGATTGGAGTGTATAGTGCAGCAACTCAAATTATACTTATGGTTTTATTTCATGCCTTATGGTTCATATTATATGACTTATGATTTTAAATAAGGTTGCATGCATGTTTGGAAAACGGAGGGGTAAATTATATGTTTTACTTATCAAATGATTTTATAAACTTGAGTTTCGGTCTACTCACCCTTAATGTTTTTGGTAACCCCTCCAGGTCGTGATACTGAGGTAGAGGAGGAACCTGAGGCTGAGGCATAGATCTACTTCTGCGTACCTGAACCCCTGTTGGGGTGTGTACCCGCAGGTTTACTTTAGAGTCGTGCTCGCATCTTGTAATTTTGGATTTCATCCCTTGTCTAACATCTGTTTAATTTGGATTTGATGTATAACTTTAATTTGGTTATTTATGCATTTGATGTTTTGAGGTTAAAATTGGTATGAATTATTGGGTGTCAGACGGGAGCAGGGCACGTCCCCTTGTGGTCCCTGTGGGATCGGGGCGGGTCCTGTCATCAAGAGGATGGTCTTAGTGAAAATGGTAGTCAAATCACGTAGGGTCTCAGCCCAAAACCAAATCTCGTAGGGGCTCAGCCCAAAATCATCTCAATAGGCCCGTAGCCCGAAACATAACTTTCAAACCACATGGACTCACTCTCAGAGTCCAAAATCTTTCCAAAAAGGTCTCAAGCCCGAATCCCATTTCATAATTCCATAACAGGGTTACCAGCCCAAAATCTCATTTCCAAAACAAAACATTGTTCAGTTTCCCGTTCGAATATACTCTAAGTTAAACCATAAATCAACTAGGACACAAGCCCGATATCATATCATAAACTAGAACTGTGTCTCAAGCCCGAGATAATACTTCCAAATTAGAAAGCCATTGCATTATTCAAATTGTTTTCCAAATCCCAATCAATCAAAGGGTATTTCCAACTGGGACTCATGCCCGAATACCAATTTCACGCATCTCCGTGAAATCATTCAAAATCGATAGTCAAATCCACATTTTCACGCCTCTCCAGGAAACCATCAATATCACATAAGACACATGCACATAGATTACTCAGCCTAAGCCCAAATATCATATAAAACATAAATTTCGAACTCGTGCAATATCACATTTTCTACGAAAATGCCAAATCATCAACACAAATCATATTTAAAGTACATGAAAGCAATGCATCTCAAAGCATGTTGATAAACAATATAAAATAGTTATACATGCATCATTTAGAAAGAAAAGTCCACTCAAAGACCGTCCAAGCTGCGCGCTTGCAAGCTGCGTTGTTAGCCTCTCCGGGACTAAATCACAATCTTCGGGATGTCCGGATCTATCTAAATCATACTCAAAGGTTACTATCAACTTATACAAGTCTATATCAAAGACCCCTAACTATCTCGGAACAGTACACGAGTCCCAAACATGCTTCCCGAGGCTAAAAACCTCTAAATGACCTATCAAACGATCTCTGATCAATCTGAAACCACCACCATTAGATTCAGAACGTCAAAACCTTTCAAACAAGACCCGTTAGACCTTGAAATTTGTGCCCACACACCCTCACACGTCAGTCGTAGTCCAATCCAAGGCGGTCGATACGGTCAACGTTGACGGCACGCTAGTCAACGCTGACGTCAGCTGCTGACATTAGCCTGAAAACTCTGACACCTGCGACGTCGCTCTCTCTTATGGTGCCATGTGGATCTTCCACGTCAACTACCATGTCATCTGACACCCTCTAACATGTTGCCACGTGGTGCTACCCCATTGGTCCACGTTGTTTGACATGCCACTGCCATGTCATTGTTAATTGGACCTGACACCTGGCCACGTGGCTTGAAAGGTTTGACAGGTGAAGACGTGGCATGCCACATCATCATCCCCTACCTCTGGACGGGTCCACTCATTTTTCTGTAACGGGTCGTTTTGACCGACGACCCTGACTCGGTCCTATCTTCTTGATTTCTCAACCATTTCCCACCATTTTTCCATCATCCTACTAGTCTCTAACCTAGAAATCTACCCATGGATTCAAAATAAAGAAAACGAACCTGAAAGTCCACGGCCAAGCTCGAATCCTTACGTCCCACTTTCAAACTCGAACCCAGACCCGTCCTCTTGTCCATTTTCCTTCATTCCTGGTCCAACACACTTGTACAGACGTAGAGAAGATGAACATGATTAGAGAAATGGGTTTCATCCCCTAAAATCCAAACTCAGAAATTCCAACCTAAATGGGTTCGGGTTACCTGGTTTTTCACGGATTTCTCAAGCCATTACCGTGCTCAGCCGTCCTTCGTCGCCTTTTTGCCTCTCCATCACTCCCAGTCACTCTCTCAAGCAGCCCAGTTGCTGGCTGCAATCAAATAAAATGGGATGGGGATGGGTTTCGAGTCTTTGAAAGAAAAATGGAAGGGATGCATGTATGTGGGATGGGAATCGTGTAATGTGTGACACTTGTCTCTCATCCATTGGGACTAAACACAAATATCTATCCCACTAGAAACAAAAGTCAATCTTCCTTGTAAATCGTGTAATTGTAGCACGATTCAATCTATGTAATAGACCTCGGTCTACATGCATTTGACTTCTCAAGTCAAAAGTCAACTTTTTCACCATTTCTAGGGGAAAAATCGCCATTTTTCTCAAATCGTCTGATAATCCTCGATTAATCTCTAATTATTCCTTAATTAATTCCCGATAATGTATCATTAACCTTAACTGATCCAATAGATTCAGGATGGGTCATTATATCTTGGACAACTCACGTTTGAGCACGTCGTCGTGAATAAACCAACGGCCGACGTTTATATCGTCGTGGACTAATCAGCGACCGATGTCATACCTTAGAACCCTTGAGCTGAGCCTTCCACGGCTACTTGTCCCAGGGGGAGGGGGTGGACACAACCCATCCCGGAGGAGAGCAATCATACTATACATACAATTTCAATACTCACAGAAAATAGTCACAATGAAAACGATGGAAACACATTTCACAAACAGTTGTATTTTCAAATCCAAATAGTTATTTTGTATAGGGTCTCAGCCCAAAACATAGTTTCCACAATATCGTAAAACAACATCCAGTATTCATTTCACCAAATCATACCATACATACAATCTCAATACTCACAGAAAATAGTCACAATGAAAACGATGGAAACACATTTCACAAATAGTTGTATTTTCAAATCTAAATAGTTATTTTGCATAGGGTATCATCCCAAAACATAGTTTCCACAATATCGTAAAACAGCGTCTAGTATTCATTTCACCAAATCATGCTCAAATCATTGCAAAAACATTTAATCAATTTATCATTCTAAATCATATAAAAACTTGCATTTCAAATCATGCTCGTAAGACCAATAAAACATTTATACATGCATCATTTCAAAAGTAAAAGTCCACTCACACACGGTCCAAGTTGCTAGCTCAACCCTAAGCTGGATGTCCCTCGAAGGTCTCGAGATCATTTCTGCCTGTCAAACACAATGTGTAATGGTCACTAGACCTACATAATACCTCTGGATGGAAAAGCCTAAATACCAAAAAAGTAAACGCAACATGAACACGCAACCCGAGGCTAAAAACTATCCAACCACCACCCAAACGACCTCTGATCGACATGAAACCACTACCATTGGATTCAAATCGTCAAAATCTTTTGAACAAGATCAGTTTGACCTTGAATTTTGTGCCCACATGCCGACACACGCCGGTCAAAGTTTAGTTAACGCTGGTCAATAGCAGTTAACGACGATCAATGGTGGTCAACGCTGATGTCACTGTTGACGTCATGCTGATTGACGCCTGACATCTGATAGGTCTGATAGCCCCTGATAGCCTACCACGTCAGTCTTGACACCTCTGACACCCTACCACGTGGCACTAACCATGGCCTGCCATTTGGTCTGACATGATGACATGGATTGCCACGTCATCTTCCACGTCACCTTGACACCCTTTAAAAAGTTTCCACGTGTCACCACCTGACTGGTCCACATGGCCTGACAGCGCTGACATGGACTTTCCACGTTGACACTGACCCAACTTGACAAGCTGCCACATGGCATCACCTGATTTGTCATGTGGCCTAAGAGTCACATCATCGTCTCTTACCTTCAGACGAGTTTACCCACGACCCTATAATGGGTTAACCGACCCGCGATCTCGACCTGGCCATATCTTCCTCAAATCTCACTCTTTTCACTCCATTCTTTCACCCATCTACTTGTAGTCGACCCAGAAATTGATCTCTTATCTTAGAATTGAACAATCATACCTTGAAAGCTTCAGCCAAGCTTGATGTTTTTCGGCTAACTTCAAACTTGAAACCCAGTCGATCCTCTCATCCTTTTACCACTGTTTTTATCCCTGTAGACTCGCCTCAAGACCAACAACACAACCCAACAATGAATCTAAGCCTCGAAACCCAAAAACCAAATCCAAACATTCACGGCTTACCTTTCTTGTGTTTCCCGACCATCGTAGGCGGCTTTCCTCGCCGTCTCAGCCTTCTTTTTGTCTCAACAATCTCTTCCTCTCTCACTTACTCTTTCTTTCACTCAGACATCAGCTAACGGTATGGGAAATGGGGAAATGGTTGTGCGACCAAAATGGAAGAAATGGGGGAAGGGAAAATGTACTCAGTGCATGAATGTGGGAAGTTGGGTCAATGGGATGAGTGACAAGTGTCACTCACCCATTCGTTCTGCTTAAGATATTTCAAGAACCAATTAAATCAATTCAAGTTAAACCCAGTTCTTCGTAAAATTGTTCCAGACCCGTAAAACCTCTGTACATTATCTGAATTCGGCATGCTGCATGTCTACGTAATCGTGAACTCCCGATCTACGTAATCGGTCTTGGTCAAATTCCAAATAACCTCTCGGGTCAAAATTCAACATTTTCCCTTACTAAGGGAAAAATTGTCATTTTACTACCGATTTTTTGAATATACATTTCCATGAAAATCTAGCTTGTTACAGTTTTGCCCCGAAGTCAAAGGGTTGACTTTTGACCAAGGTCAAAAGTGTTGACTTTTTTACCAGAATCTTTCTGGGACAAATTGAGAAGACGGTTATGAAGATCTCGACCATTCGAGTGCCTAGACAGACAACACACAAAAATCGGAGGTCGAATAAGATGGTTATGAGTCAAGAATGGTAAAGGGAATTATGGTAATCTTAGTGTAAAGGGCAATTTTGGAATTTTGGAATTAGACATGTGAAAAATATGGGGAAATCCATAAAATTCTGGATTGTTAATTCCCACCCTTGTCCACCGACATAGTAGGTTATATCTGTGTGTATTGGGAGTCGGTGGAGGGAGACTGAAAAACTTCCAAGAACCACCTAATCAAACCAACACGTGAAAAAGAGAGAGAAGTAGAGAGGAAAAGAGAGGAAACAGAAGCAGAAGAGTGAAAAGGGAGAATGGAAGGAAGAGATAGATGGAAAAGGAAGGGGTAGACGTGAGAAAATAGGGAAGAACAAAGTGAAACTCGTGAGGCTCATTTGTCATGTTTGAAGTTCCAGTCCAGGAAACGGTCTCCTCAATGGCTCGATAGGTTCTTGGAGGTCCTGCAACTTCCCTGAGCTAATAACTGAGGAGTTGGAGCATGGAAATGGCCAGAATGATCCCTGGAAGCCATGGCCGTCACTTTGGTAAGGTGGAACCTTATGGAAGATTATGTTTTTAGTATATATGAGCTTATGGATCGATTCCTTAACTTCTTTAGATAAAGTTTGATGTTTGGATCGATCGAAATGGTCGTATAACGGCCGAGATACGACCAGGTCTGTGTCGCGGGTCGAGTCCCTTGAAACCAGATGAACGAATCGATCCGACTGAGGTTGATGATGACCTATGTAGGCGTGTGACCTCACGTGTAACGCCCCGGAAATTAGGAAAATGTAATATTGTAAAATATTGAATAAAATGACGTTTTTACCCTTGTGATTCGTTTGGTCAATTTGTTGAATTTTGATTGGAGGGTCGAACGGACGTTGACCGATGACCGTGACGTAGTTCGGGACGTCACGAATTCATAGACAGATGGCATATCCAATTCCGACGTTCGTGGTGAAAGTTATGACGTTCGGAAGCCCAGGGGCATTATCGTAATTTGGACGTTATAGGGGAAAAAGTTGATTTTTTGTTTGACAATTGATTTTCACATGACTTAAAGACCGTTAGGTTCGTCTCGATGCCCTGAGTACAACGACAAGCGGCACGCATGAAACGGACATCGGACGACCGAGTTACGGGTCACGGAACTTGGAGGGCATTTTGGTAATTTGCCAACTGAGGGCATTTTGGTCATTTGCACGGCGGTTACTGTTCACCACCATGAAAAACAGAGTGCACGGCCATGCCGTGGTGTTTTGTGCGTGCAAATTGTTTAAGGCATTAGTGGATTGCTCAGATGATTAGTTTATGGACTTTGAGGCTGTGGGAGGCATTCAGGCGTGTCTGGGCAGAGTCTCAGAGCACGGGTGAGATTTTAAAATTATTCTTGGGGTCTGTTTGCGGGAAAAAAAATGCTCATTGATCAGCTGAAGGATTCCCACGAGTTGTCGTCTCATTTCGATCGATTAACCGAGTTAAAGGAAGTGGGGAGTTCATTTGGAGTCAGTGGAGAGTTGAGAGCCAGAGAGAAAACCAGAGGGCTGAGTTCTGGAAAAATGGAGGGAAATTCGAAGGTTGGGTTTTGAGGTGAGTTGAACCAAACTGAGGGTGGAATTAGTCTTCTGGGATCCTTGCTAACACTACCGTGCAAGAATTGAAGGGGAATGATCATTGTTTGCCCAGGAACCTGAGTTCCAGTTTCAGAGAAAAACCAGTGTTGAGGACGACGACTTCCAGGTGAGTTCTGGTCGAATTGGTTGTGTAATTGTGTTCGTCTAGGTCCCCTAAAGCTACTGGTGAAGTTAATTTGAGAATGGAACTGTTTCGGGTGAGTTCTAGATGATGACCCGTTCGACTGTTCGGGTCTTGGTTGATCGATTTGGGGCATGTCGAAGTAATTAAATGACGGAGAACAGAAATTAAAAGGGTATAGGATAAGTTAGGATAAAAAACGAGAGCATTTGAGTAAGAATTGAAGGCTAATTAGACGGGTTGAACTCGCGGGTTGAAGACCCGAATAGCAGTAGTCAGGTGAAGACGGTGTCACTGTAGCAGTGTCACTGTAGCAGGCGCGTGGCCTACACGCACAGCCACTTTGGGCGGCACGTGACGGCGCGTGTAATGTCACCTCCGGTCACGGTCAACATTAAACTTATTCCTTACAGTCTAATTAACATTTTATCTTTAGGGTTCGAGTCGATCGGGAGTCGTTCGGGATAATTTCGGGAGTTCGGAAGTTTAGGTCCTTAAGGTTAATTTCGTCGAAAAATCCGAAAAAATTAGGAAAAATCTTACGAGTTATTTGGGGATGTTTGTAACCCTCCTTGTACGTTTTTATAGGCCCGGACATTTCCGAAGCTACTGAGGAGCGCACGGGGCGCGATTGACGCGTCCTAAAACCGTGAGTGGACTTTTGGTTTCCAAATTGTGCATGCATGACCATTTTTACTCATTGATTATTGTTTTCATATATGATTTATGGTGATGATTATGATATTCGGTTTTACGTGATTTCACGCTTTTCAAGATATTTATCGTATTTCCCGTCTTTCAAGGTTACGGTTTTCTTCTATGCATGAATGATGTTTTGATGAAGTAATTGGATATGATTATGCATGTTACGTATTTATGATGTTTTGATTATATTTGTGAAGTGACTTTCGGGAATTGCATGTTTTGGGTATTTGCATGTGAATTCGGACATAAGTCCTATTTGACAAGTTATGATTTCGGAATGATTTTTGGAAAATGGATCATGATGATTTGTGTTTATAAATGATTTTGGGTTTAAATACCCGGTTGATTGTTGGATCTGGTTTTGGGTTTAAAGACCCGGTTAATTGATGACGGGGGCGGGCCCGGTAAATTGGGTTTAAAGATCCGGATTGAGTTTAAAGACTCGTGAGTTTAAAGACTCGGTTATTGTGACACCCCCGAGGCCTATTGATTATGTTTTGAGTTTAAAGACTCGTTGATATCTCGGGAAGGCCTGATATTGAGTTTAAAGATTCGGATGGATCCAAGGTTTAATTGTGATTATTGATTCACTTTTTACTTGATTTGCGTAATTGATGTTGCAAAATGACGGTTTCTGGATTTTGGTAATGTTATATTATACGAGTTATGACGGTTTTCTGAAATGTTTTACACGTGTTTCGGAAAAAGGGATTTCGAATGCTTAGTACGCGTTTTTTCAAATATCTGGTTATGCATGCGTGTTGTAAAACTGGAGGGCGAACCCCGATTTCCTTAAACTGTTTTCTGCAACTTTTGTTTCGGTCCACTCACACTTTGTTGTTTTGACTACCCTCCAAGTCGTGATACAAGTTCGGGGGCTAGCGCTGAGGCAGAGGCACATGCATAAAGTTTTCCATTGCGGAGTAGTTAGTTCACAGAGTAGGATTTGTTCTTTATTTTGTTTTGTAATATTATGCTCTGTGAAACTATGAACTTGATGTCCAGTCGGTTGTATTTGTTTAATCTCCCTGGTCTGACAATGGGCGTGTTGTATTATTATTTTGGTTTTCCGGTCTTTTGGATTCGATTGTCAGACAGGAGCAGGATGCTTCCCGATTATCGAGGCGATAATCGGGATGGGTCCTGTCATCACGTGTATAAACCTCACAACGGCGGGTGAGGGCGTGTATAGCAGTGGCCGGCGGTTCGATCAACAGGAAATATTTTTCATTTATTTTTCTGAATTTAATTATATAATTTGTGGAATTATTGATCTCTATTTAGGCATGAATCCGAGTATACCATATTTCAAGAATAACTTTAATATTTTATAATTATTGTTCAATACCTCTTTAATTATGAAACTTGCTTAATTATATCATTATTTACAGAAGTCTGTTATGAATAATGGAATTGGGTTGTGGGACGATTGGATTGCATAGAAACAATATATGTTGTTATGATATCCTTTTCCCTAAATTATGATTAAATACATAGGAATCCAATTAAGTCGTCAAGGGTTTAATTAAAGTAATTAAAAAAGGGGTTTATCGTACGATTAAAAATTTAACTAATAAGGGTAACCATCAATTGGGATGTGGGTCGAATGTGGGTGGTATTCCAGAGAGTTGGATTTATTTTGTTTAACTAAGTTTTCAACTAATTAAACTATCCCTTGTCTGACAAAAGGTCGTCAGACGGGGAGCTGGATCAGTTCAATATTTTGGGACGGGTCCTGTCAACTTGGTATCAAAGCCCGATTTTGGGATATTTTGTTCAAGAAATTCGAGTTTTTCATTTTAACTATTGTTTTTAGTGAAGGGGTTGAGTTTTAATGAATTTGATTGATCATTACATACGCTTTGATGGCTAGAGTAATTTAGATTTGGAATTTGGTCGGATCAGAAATATGAGATAACGTTATTAAATGTTTTTTGCGATAACACTTCGAAAATGCCAAATGTGTTTTGAATTGCGGTTTTGGGCTTAGGCCTGAGGTTTTGGTTATTGTTTTGACCTTCTATTCGGAAATGTGAACCACGTATATAATTTATTACATAATTGATATAATGATAACTGTTTTGGAATATTTAAATTTTTGAATGCACAAGTTGCAAATCATGACATGAATCATAATAATGCATACGTGTGAGACGATATGGTGATATATGGTTGATAACATGGATTATATCTTTATGATAATGCAATAATGTCATAGTAATAATACGATGGCATGATCACAAAAGAACATCGTATTCGATAATATAATAATACTATTAATTTGAAAAGTAGTTTATTTTAAAATTTTGATGCTTCTATGAAAAGTGGATCATTACACATCTTGTGAAATTGTTGGATTAGGGATGGATTTTACAAAACTCATCTCAAAGGTATGTTTTACAAAGTTTGTGATTGGATTTCAGACTTGATTGATGATGTTAGGACAAATAATGGTAGTAATGTCATATAAAAAATTGAATATGTGATGAATGACACTGTGCTTGTGAATTGGTATATATATGGTTTGGTAGGGTATGCTGGTGTTTTGGACAGGTGGTGGACGGTCTCGGACATTGAGGTAATGCTCAGTAGTTCCTGAGACCCGTATTGTGATGTACAGTCTTGGACGTCGAGGTAAAACTCTATAGTTCTCGAGACTGATATTGTGAGGGGAAGTCTCGAACGCCGAGGTAATGCTTCGTAGTTCCTGAAATTTGTGGGCAGTCTCAGACGTCGATGTAATGCTCCGTCGTTTCTAAGACTAGGACTGTGACTTAGACGTCGAGGTAATGCTCCGTAGTTCTTGAGACGGGGTCCACACTTGGACATCGAGGTAATGCTTCGTAGCTCCCGAGTGATGTGTCTACCGGTAGAATGAATGTGACCCAAGGGGAACACTTTGCGATAGTGCTTGATAAGTGATGTCGTGGACGTTGAGCTTGGGGCCCTATTTCGTGAGTAAGTATATGGCATGCTTATTAGCAATTGAATTTGTAAGGTGATAGCATGGTATATGTGCATTAATAATAGATTGATTATATGAGCATATGTGGAGGTGCTGATGATTGCTATCTGTGATTGATAGCATGTGGCATTATTATGTGGCCATCCTAAGTATTTCTCATGATGATTGTTGTGTGAAATTTGTGATTGACTATATGGTGCTTAGGGTGATGATTACGACATAAGAATGTGGTAATAGTGATATGTGTGTTTTTTATGACATTGGATGCGCAACGCCTTTTGTGATATTTGATATAGTCTGGATAAATGGCATGGTTGTGAAAATTTCGTAGTGATTATCATGGTGATTGCTATGAGGATCCTATGTGAATTATTGTAGTAATCTGTGTGTTGGTAGACTTAATTTTTGGTACATGATGGCTTGTAATATAAGATTATGTGATGTTGAGTAATGGTGGTTTCTATATTGATTTACGGCTAGATTGATTTTTTTAAGATAGTGTGTGTGATGATTGGTGATGTGTTGTGCATTGACATTAAACTCTCTATATTTGAAACGTATGATGCAAAATTGAATACGAATAGATTGTGTGCCATTAATGATGAATTGATTGTGTGTAACGGTGGAAGATGTTGCGATGAGGAAAGGTTTCTTGTATGTGATTGATAAGTTGATCTTGTTTGGATGGATGTAATTTTGTGTGGGGATACTGCTGAACTTCTAAAGTCTTGATGTTGCTTCGCAGTCTTACCCTAGATTAGCTGATCTAGCTGACTTACCCTTCTGGCCGTCTTCTTAGTAGGTGTATCACTAGTAATTAAAAGCTGCTACTAGGAAAGGTTATAAATTGGTTCTGAATTTCGGCTCATGAACCAAGTGAAACTGGAGCAAGCGGGCAACTTGCTTCCGTTGTTCTCTTTATGCCTTCTTCGAGGACTTTAAATATGTTCTTTTTCTCGTAGTCCAAGTTCAATGTCAGTGTATTTATGTTAACATCATGCAATTCAGAGTTTGGGGGGGGGGGGGGGGGGGGTAATCAACCTCTTCAAGTTAGATTAGTCGAATACTAAACCAAAACACGAAGATGGTTCTACGGCTTATGTAGCCATAGAACACATTGGTTGGTATATTCCAGTTATTGAATTCAGCCTTGGAGAAACCAATTGTAAAGAGGGAAAGAGGAGATGCAAACACTTAAAGAATAAAAAAAGTATTAGCATTTTGAATTGAATTACAAGTGCGTGAAGTAAACTATATCTAAACTAAGTCATAGGTTGGCGTTCTTATTCGAGAGACTATCAACTGGATGAATATCCGTTGTAAATCATACCAATGGTGTTGGCAAAGCAGTAAAAATACATGCTGATGTCGAGGAGTGAGATTGTTAGAGCCTCAAATACTGGTTTGATGCAGTTGAAATGAGGAATGTTGCCTTCAAAACTTGTTGCGGAAGTAAATCGGAATAAAGTGTGGTGGTCGGGTTGTGTCTAGAAACACTGGGGAAGCAAGTTGGATTAAGAGGAAAGCTTGGTGTTCTTAGTAAGAACTAAGAAGGGTTGCGAAGACAACTGAATCTTTATCTTGGATCAAAGAGATAGGTTTTGCCAAGTGTGCGGGCTTTTGGGTAACAAATAAACTTTTGAGGTATTTTAGTTGGTGAAATTGATTGAGTTCGATAAATTTGTTTGTTTGTTTGATTTGTTGATTGTTCTTTGAGAAGAGGGTTTCTTCTTCTTTTATAGGCAGCATGAGAGCCGATGGTCAACACGTGCTTCCATGCGTGCATTTTCTTCTCGAAGACTTAGTCGCACATCCTTCTTGTCCCATTTGAAGGGTTTCAGCTTCGTTTCTGTGTGATTGCGCAAATCACACTCGTGCTTCCCCATGATCCAGCTATGTATACGAGCTGGGCTTGGTCTCAAGTTGGATTGGATCTTTAATTTCTTAAAATCCCTCCTTAGGCCTGTAGTGGTTTATTTTGGATGTAAACACCACCTCTTGAATTTTCCAGAACATATCAGATTTTGAGGGTAGATTAGACCATTGACAAGCATACATTCTCCGGATGAAGTTGAAGTTGATGGTGAGACACAATCTCTAGGACAGGGCAAGGAAGCATTCAAAGCATCAATCCCACTCCAAAACTTCTTGCTATACAAAAAACTAACCCAAAGACTTTGAGTGCAATGCAAACGATTAAATATGAGCTTTAGTTGAAAGTTATCAATTTAATTATTATAAAGTGATGTTTTCCACATATTGATATGAAATTAATTATGCATGCCATCGTAGAATCGATACGCCCAATCATTCCACATGAGGTTGATATTAAGCTAAGGACATCCCTTACGCCTCCGGTGGCTATAAGAGACATCTATAAGAAAGAGATTCCAAAAACTAGATCTATGTGCAAATTAGACTAATGCTTAAACTATTAGGCCACCCCTTTTTAATAATAATAATAGTAATAACTTAAGTATTAATTTTAATTTTAAAAGGTTCAATTATAATAATTTTTTTTTTTTTTTAAAAAAAAAACATACCACACCCAAATGGCCACACACATAGATCGATGTGTCCCTCTCACAAGTCACATGCAATTCACAATTCACTGACAGGATAAAGACTTTTTAAAACCCCAAAACGAACAAATGAAGGCAGTGAATTTAGATTTGTACATCAAATGAACTATCCAACGGTTCAACTAATAGGTTGGCGGTTTCCGACCAAAAAACAGAAACAGGTTGGCGGTTCACGGTCTGCCCTAAGGGTGCCCTATGTGGCAACTCTCTCACGAGTCATGACATAGGATAGGGACCTAAAATGTCTCACTAAGGGCTTCTATTCATTAGAAGACAATGAGAATCTTCGATCACTTCTATTCTGTAAACATTTTTATTGAGTTGATTGATTATTTAGAATATAAAACAGTTTTTCGGAGCTTTATCTTTATTATGTTTTTAGTATTAACCTAAAGTCGATCATGTTACTAACGAAATCCGATTTCAAAAGATGAAGTATAAATATGACTTTCTAAAAATCCGTAATGTCTTTAAATTATGTTGTAAGAAAAAACCACAACGTCATGTATAAGGAAAGACTTAAATCTTGAATAACGAACTGATCAAATCAAGTTATATGAGATCGAGTTAGCCTTATATGTCCCCGTAAACCACACATATTTGATGTTAAGATATGTTTAGTGCTAATTGTTTTACGAGTTTTTCTCTGTATCTTTATTTTATTTCTCTTTAAAAAAAGTTATATGAAATCAAAACTCCATCGAATCAACCGGTTCAAAATCCGGCGATCGTGCCGTGGATGGTAGCTAATGGGTGGTTAAGAGTGAAGTGCAGCGTCTTAATAAGGTCCGTCTGAAACGAGCTAGGAAAAGAAAGAGGTACAAAAAGGACATAAATCTACTTAAAACCTACACCACTTAAATCATGCATTGCTCACCATTCAAAGTCACCCCACTCCATGTTCTGAGCCACCCTCTCAAGTGGTCCACAAAGCCTCAGGATTTAGTCCCTGATACGGCTTTGTCCTGCATAATATCCGTCCTTTCTTTTCTTTCTTTTTGTGTTTTCCTCAACCTCTAAATAACTACATATATCTCCTTACCTTCCTCACAATCATCAACTCATACACAACCAAAAAAGAGAGAAAAAATATCTGCCTTTAGACTGCTCTAACTCAAGATTCATGACTATCCTCAAAAGACATTATATTATGACTTCATATTACCCAACTGAAGGAATTTGTGTTTCTCACATAACATATTGACACATCAATACGTGGTATATTTCATTATCAACCACAATATGTATAAAAAACATGTGTATATATATATATATATTAGGTTTACAAAGTAATAGGATCAGGTACAATTCAGAATTTGAAAATGCAATTTCAGCATCAAATCTTATGTATTAGTAAACTTTATGGACATAAGAAAGAAAGAAAAATACATAAACAAGATACATAATAATAACATGTAATCATGCAACGCGACCTACACAAAACTATATAAATTGTAGGCACGAGTCTCTAAGGCACTATAGACATCAATTAATAATTATATAGGTTGACATTAGTAACAAACTCACTTTTTAGGTAAACAATATATCATGCCATCTTTAAAAAAAATCATTCTCTATCTCATTTAAGTATTAAACAAATAACTAAAATAAATTATATAAACTAACATTATATTACATTTAAATTTTTTTTTTTTTACTTTTAAATACTTATCGCACTCTTGACCTAACATCAAGCCCATGTATGGCTAAGATACAAGAAGAGGCAAAGTCATCTGAAGTCTTAAATGACATGAAAATACACCCACTACATGCTATAGGATAAGTGGGCCTGGCGGGATGAATATGAAGTATTTACCTTATCTCAAGTTTGAGGTGGTTGCAGACTTGCAGTCGACCCTCTAATCCCGTCCCTAACTATAATATGAGCGAAATCATAGCACCACGTATATAAGCCTAAAAATTACTCCAAATACAGCTAATACTAATACATATATATATATCAGAATTACTACATTTATATATATATATATATATATATATGCCACCGTCTTTTAAAGAAGAGCTCCCATGTTCTGTGAATGAGAGTGAATGGGGGAAAAGAGAATAAATAAGAACGAAAGAAGGACTAGAAAGGCCCACATGACGGCCAGCAACAAAATACAAAGGGAAGTAATTACTGTTTTCTTTTCATTGATTGTGACTCTGCCTTGGCTTGCCACATGAACCCATGTTACTCTTGCCCCCAAACGCTCCTCTTAACTCTTAACACACCAATGTCATTAGATCATTTCCAACTGCTTCAAACGCTTCATTTCTTTTACTTTCCTTTTATTTTACTCTCAAATATTATTACCTCACCAACCCTAACTGTGTGTCTTCGTCTCGCTGCAATATCTTCCTTAATTGTATTCCTTTTATGGTACTCTCAAGTGTTTTTGTCCCGTTAAATTTGATCACAATAGTTAAATAATTAAGATTTTTCATTATTTATTCGTTTTTATGAAGCATTAAATTACCAAAAATCAAATCTTCCTCTTATCCGTCCTTACTTTATAATTTTTTAATGAAGATAGTCTGTTCACGGTTGCATGTTTTTGTTTTAACCCAAAAAAATCCTTTTGGGCTAAAGCCAATGGTTCGAAAGGAATTACAAGCTCAAAGCAGGAAACAAGCCCAGCCCAAGCGACGTTTAGAGTGGAAAAGAAGAAAGACGTGGGCTGACAACGCAAACAAAACAAATGCAAATGGGAAGTTTCCAATGGAAAAAAAACGGAAACATAGGACCCACGCTAGACCCAACTTGACAAATTGATAGCTTATTCACCGCCTATAATTAGAGAAGAACCCAGCTTCCCAAAAGACCGACAATCAACCAATCAAATTTAGAAAATTGATCTCTATCAATTTTTGAACCTATGAACACATTCAACCAAGATTTCATGGTTTAAAAAGGCTAGCTCCTGTGGCAAAAATTGTTTCTTTTGACCTAGGAAATCAAGATGCAGCTTTTCTTCCCACTCCTTCGAGGCATTCATGTAACTGCCTAACCATCTTTCTTACTACTCCTGAAGCAATGTCATAATGATTTGCTTCATTTTCCTGTACTAACTTTCTTTCTGACCGCTCAGTGTGATAAGAGTTAACCTCGTTACGACTGCTAGTTCCTGAATTTTCGATCGAGGGTCGTAGAAGATTAACCTTCTTTCTAATCGCTCAGTGTCATAAGGGTTGATTATATCGACTATTGGCTCACGGAAAGTCATTCCGACTACCAATTCACGAAAAGTCATCCCAACTGCCAATTCATGGTCGATCAATAAGGTGCTCAAAACTCCTTGTTGACATTTTCTCGTCGCTTTTGAGTGCTTTATCATCTTATGGCATGATTTCCGACCGATATTTATTTCAGTTGACGATTTCTGGAATTTCTTACTTAATACGAGCTTGAATGCAAAAGAAATAATTCAATTTTTTGTACTTGTAATTTCTGTTGTTATTCAATTCCAGTAATTTTACATTTCTATACTTGTACGTCCATTTCCATTACAAACCAAATTCTCTTAAGTAGTAATCGGTACTTGGGGTACACCATCCAAGTGTGATTCGTAACATGCCAAGTTCGGATACCATCATTGTATATTGGTCGGAATATTTTGTTTCTGACTTGAGAAAACAAGGGACCACTAGCCATCTAACTAATGAAATAACAATATCACCAAATTGAATATCATGGCGAAATAACTTCTGAACTTGGATTATGCTAGAATAAAATATTTTAAGGTCCTTGAAGAAGGAATAGAAAAGAACAGTGGATGCTAATTCTTGTCCGCCTGCCTCACAATTTCTTTGATTAGATGAAAGGTTCTTACGCCGAAAATAGAACCCATTTACAGTATCAATTCACAGCTTCTACTAGTGGCACACTTGCATTTGAGTTGAAAGGCCTACTTACTGGCTGTTTTACTCATTCATGGATTGACCGTGGCTAAAGGTCCTTCACGCTTAGCCCATCCAACATCAATAACTACACCCCACCTCACAAGAAAGATATCCTACGAGTGGTTGAGAAAAGGCTGCCTTGGGACATTCGACTCCTAAAATGAGAAAAATATTTTGGGTAGGAAGATAATCTGGCAGGCCCAGTGGGACTTTTTCTAGTGCATGCCCAAGTTCATGTATACTCAGGAACGCTTAGACACTTAAGGAAGATTTTTGAAGGATCTTTATCAAGAAACTATTCATGAGTTACCAACCACACAAGTTGAGATGGAGCAACCACGTGATGGGACATTGGAGGATATTACTGGCCAAATGTTGGCAAAGGAAGATCTCGAAGAATTCTTTAAAGGTATCCTAGCTCCTATCAGTTTATAGATTGAAGCTCTGGATCGCTAGGTTCAAGAGCTTTATAGCTTTGTACAGCTTCAAGAAAGAACACTAATATTCCACTATCAGAGATCTCAAAACCTAACAAAGCCAAGAATCATATGGAGTCAAGAGCGTCAGTTCTGGAACCCCTATTTCTGGTGCCACCATTCTCAAGAGGATCAGGTTTTGAGATTCCTGAAACGAGTAGAGTTCGCCAGGAGTTTCCGATCTTTGATTTTGGTTTACTTTCTAGGAACTAGCCACCTAATGGTCGGGGAAAAATAAAATCTACAATGTCATCAAAGAGCAGAAGCATACTAAACAACTGGAGAAAAATTGATCCCAATGAGGCAGGATCAGATGAAGAGTTTCTCCCTGATAGTGACCATCCCGTGTAATAGAGCATCAAGTTCTAATGAATGAACTAAGGCATCTAATAACAGGTCAACGAGCACCTTCTCAGAAAACTAATCTCTTGACTTCTATAAAGTCTTACTCAACTTATATAGAACGAGACAACCATTTTTCCAGTAATTTCAAGCCACCAGCATTCATACTTTTTAAAGGTGATAGCATCACATCATCCTTGGAAAACATTGGGAGGTTCTCATCCTAATGTGTGGCCGTTGAACATAACCCTTACCTCAAGCTACGGCTGTTTAGTAGATCCCTATCTGGCGATGCCTTCTCTTGGTACAGTTCGTTGCTGAAGGCATCCGTCCACACTTAGGGGCATGTGGAAGCCAAGTCCTATGAAAAATTCTACAGGATCAGGACTGAAGTCACTATAAGTGGCTTGATTGCCTTGAAGCATGATTAGCATGAGACAACAAAGAACTTTATCGCCAGGTTTAAAAGGATGAAGAAGAAGTGCAAGTTCCCCATCAACAATGCCCATGTGGGAGCTATCGCACAATGAGCTATGAGGTTTTCCCTCAAAAATAAATTCGATAATACTACCTTATTTGATCTTCAGGAGATTGTAGTATCAAAAACCAAATTTGGAAGACTGCTAGAAGAGGAACAACGACAAAAGTATAATTCTAAAGTTCTACCTTTCTACAAAAACAAGATCTATGTGCACTAGCTGGAGCGCTAGGAACCCGAAGAAGAGAGATAGTGGGAGATGAATAGAAGCTAGAGGTAGCAACAACCGAGATCCAAACTCTAGAGAATCGACAGTGACCCTCAAATCATTAGTTAAACCCACTCGGGAGCATACACCAGTCATGCCAAGTGGTAGTCTATTCGTGAATAAAACTCCAGTGTTTGGTTCTTACTCATTTAACCTTACCAAAGTTGGAGAAATCTATGATGAGTTGGTGAGGGCCAAGATAATAAAACCAGACCCTAAGCAAGAGTTATCTAGACTTGAGAATCTCAAGGGCATGCAGTTCTACAAAGTGGCATATGTCATTACACCATGGCACAACCAATTTTGTTCAGTTCAGATACATAATTCGAAGGTTAATCAACTAGGAACATATTGCGTTGGAATTAATACCTAAGGCCCCAATGGGGGTGGAGATGAATCCATTCATGGCACCATTAGTTAGCATGGCCAATATCGAATGGTCTCAGAGAGGGACCAAATTAGTAAAAGGAGAACAACCACACAAGATGCTTACCACAATCGAGGGTGAGAAAGTGTTATGTATCAAGTACAAGATAAAAAGTGTCCATACGACTTCAACTTCGAGCATTAAAACAGAGTCAGGATGCTCAAAGTGAAGTCGAGATGATGATCGTCCAGACATACCTGGGCGCAAATGTCAGGACCCACCCCGGTTTTACCCCGAAACCCGAGGTAAATCCCGCTCCCGTCTGACTCCCCGACACAAAGCTCAAGTAAAACTCACTCTAACCCAGTCAGACGCAGGAGTAATTACAAAATATCCCAACCTTATCGTTTACAGAGCATAGCACTAAATTACAAGGAAAATAAAAACTGATAAAGTATACGCACACAGAAGCCTTTAAACTCTTCTAGGATCCCTCACGTCACTTCTATGCCTCGGACTCTGCCTCGACGTTAAGACCCCGCGCTAGCTCCACAACCTGGAGGGCAAATAAAACAGAAAATGTGAGTGGACCAGAAGGTACAAAAGTTCAAAAACCATTTTATAAGAAAACCGAGTTAAACCCTCCGTTTTGAAACCCCATGCATAACCAACAGTTATAAATACATTTATAAAATAATCATTATAAACATCATAAGAAACAGAAACACTATAAAAGATCATAAGAAACCATAATATGAGTATCAGAAACCATAACCACCAAATCATCATTTTCTCGATCAAACCTGCTGGACCTATCCGAGTCTTTAAACTCCCGAGTCTTTAAACTCAATCCAGGCCTTAATCATATCCGAGTCTTTAAACTCCCGAGTCTTTAAACTCAAGGCCTACGGGGGAAATCAATATATATATCCGAGTCTTTAAACTCCCGAGTCTTTAAACTCAATCCGGGTCTTTAAACCCAATCCGGCCGGTCCCCCGTCACATATATCCGGGTCTTTAAACCCAATATCCAGATCCAGCAAATCCAATCCCAAAACCATTTGAAAACCATGTACCAATCCACATCCAAACCCGAATCCGAAATCACTGGTCCGAAGCCCTTCCGGCGTTCAGAACCGTCATTCCGAACCCAAATCCGGAAAAATATCCATTTTCATACCAAAACCCCATGTAATCACAAATCACATTTCATAACCCATTTATCATTATCAGAAAACCTTTATAGGTGGAAATCCCCAAATATGGCATCAAAATCCGAAAACCAACATTTTCTCGAAAAACGTGCCAAAACCGTCTTTTTCTCGAAAAACGTGCAATCACGTAAAACCATCATAACATAGTCAAGAAACATAGGTGTATGAGTAAAACCATCAAAAACGTATATAAAAACAGTTATGCATGATCGAGTTTAGAGAAAGGGTCCACTCACAGTACTGAGCCCTACTCGCGTCCTGAACGTCCAGCCCGTTCCTCGGCTTCCTCGGGTAATCCCGATCCTGTCAAACATCGTCAAATTACGTCACTAATACGTCTACAAACATTCTCCTAAATTTCCTCAAAAATCCCCGAACCGAAGACCTAGAACCCCGGGACCCTAAACCTTCACCCTCGCGGAACTAAACTCAAACGACAACCGATTGACTCGAAACCAACTCCATTGAACTCAACACAACTCCTAGACCAAAAGTCAAGTTGATCGTTCCTCCATACGCCGCCGCACGCGCCCCCACGCGCCGCCCAAAGTGGCTGCGCGTGGCCCCACGCGCCATCTACAGTACCATCTTCAACCTGTGCTGAACCGGCCGTCGCAGGCTGAACCGGCGAGAAGCGTTCTCCGCCGTCCGGCCACCATTGCACTCCCTTTCTTCTCCTGCAGCTTCGTCCAGACACCACGAATCCATTCCCCTCACTCTCCTGGTTCGATTCGACTCCCAGCTTCACGACTGAAGCTCGAACCAGACGGCCCTCAGACCCCTGTTTCACGATCCGGCTACTCCGGTCACCTTCCGTCACGGTGGCAACACCAGACGATCCCTAAGGCTTCACTGAACCTAAACCACACCTCCTTTACCTTCGACTCAGCCCCAAACTCGTCGACTTTGAGTTCGAAGCTCACGGCCGAAACAGAGCAACAGAGCACCCCTCTGCGACTGAGCTCCGCCGTGGACACCCCCGTCACGGCGACCACCACAAATCATTCCTAGGACCTCCCTGAACATAACCCTGACCTCCAATCCCATCGACACTAAGCCTAGACTCACGACTTTCATACTGAAATTTCACGGGAAAACAGAGCAGGAAGCCTCACCTTTCGATTGCAGCTCCGCCGTGCGCACCGCCGCGTGCCACGGTGTTCGTTGGGTCCCCTGCAACCTCCTACAGTTCCCCCTACCTTGAATTGAGCCACCTCACGGCGTAGCCACCACCACAGTCTCACGGCCTCCCTGTTTCCCCAGAATTTTGCCGCACCTCCACCGTGCCGCCGTGCACGATTCCTCCACCAATTCACGACCACCAGCTCACACTGACCTCCCTGTCTCTCCCTCACTCACCAGAACTCATCACCAGCCACAATCACTCCTCAATTTCTCCTCACCAGCTCACTCTGTTTCTGTCTGTGTCGAAGAACAAACACACGGGCACACACAGGTGCACCCCAGTTAATTAGGACCGCGCACGTACAGGATTCCACCAGAATCCTCTACACACCTGCCATGTGTCACCATCCTCCATCCAAGCACTCCCACATGGCCCAATCTCAACCGTCCATTTCTTTCTTTCTGCACAATTCCCAATGTGCAGAAAGACCAATTTACCCTTCTTTTTAACTCATTTTACGGTTTCGCCACTAACGTTCTAGACCCGTATCTCACTCATCGTAAGCCCGATGCATACGTGCCGCCTGTCATCGAACTCAGGACGACGAGATCTATCTAACCATCCTAGGTCAACGTACCAAAACTCGTCCGTAGAAAAAGTCAACTATTCCCCCTACTTTACTCAAATTACGGTCATGCCCTCAACCTTCCGAACATGACAACTTCCTCCTCGGATGTCGGAATCAGGCGTGCCACCCGCCTAAGGATTCGTGACGACCTAAACTACGTCCTGGTCACTGGTCAATCCCCAATTGACCACCCGAAATAAAAGTCAACATTTCTGCCCGACCCAGGGGCAAAATCGTCATTCTAAGTTCCCGGACCCCTCGGGACCACCTAACCCTTGATTACCCTCACTAATCACACCTACTAATCCCGGCTCTCGAGACGGGTTGTTACAGCAAATATGGTCTACGCATCCCCAAAACAAAGACCCCACAAGGTTCCACGTTTCAGAAATCAAGAGACCACATATGGAAGTAAGAACGAATAACTAGTCAGTGGACTAGGGCGCTAATTAACCAGAAAAACCCAAAAAATAAAAAGGTAGTTCCTCCTGATAAGGCCACTAAGATGGCCAAACACTTCAAAGCTACAATCCAAGAAGGAAAGTGGTATATTAACAGGGCAAGATGGAAAGCCATCCAAAGAATTAGGAAGAACTGCAAAGAAAATGATCTAAAGACAGTACTGGGCATTCTTTAGTACTAAGGAGAGCTTGGGGGCAAGGTCTCCCGAAGAACCAATAACACCTTAAGCGATCAAGAGGGGGCTAACTAGTCCTCCCAAGATATATAAAGAGGAAAGGAAGGATCAAAAAGAAGACTCGCATCCTGGCACCATCTCTGAAATTTCTTCTATGGACAAGAGAAAGCTCGTATTCAAATATATTTCCCAAGAAGACTTGGAGAGCAAGCAAACTGAGAATACAGAGGATCCGATTGAAGAGTCACCCAAAGATGAACCAGCACAACTATGGTCAAGACATGACCAAAGATGAGGTAGAAGAGTTTGAAAAGGACATGTTGGAAGCCATAGAATTGGCTGCCTTATCCGACAAGAAACAAGAAGCTCGAGTTGAGGTAGATGTAGTAGTAGTCCTGCCAAAACACTTATTGGAAGTATAACACCAAGTTAACCAAATGATTGGTGATGTTTGCATTTATGAGCCTTCTCGAGCAACCATTGAAATCCTGATGGATAAAGTGCATGATGTCATCCCGAGAGACATTTCCTAACAAGAAAAGTAATTGTTTTCTATCCCGACTAAGGGAATGACATGCCATTTATGACCTATTTTTCATCACTACTACAACAAAATGTTGCTTTAGCGACAATTTTTTAAAGCAACATTTTGTAGCATGGATTTAATTTTCCTCATTAAACAATGCTTACAACAAGGAAACTTTATAGTTCTCGCTAAATGTGAGAAATATATTTTCTAAATGAGCTCAAATTGTATCGAGGAAATTATGCCTTTTGTGACTAATTATATTGAAGCTGCAAAGCTTCACCGCGAGGAAATTTAATTTCCTTGCTGAAAGTATAGGGGGAGTTTTCCCATTTTCCCTCCAAAATCTATAGCGATAATTCAAATCAATTCCTCGGAAAAAAGTATTTAGTGAGGAATGTATTTCTTGGTTATAAGTCTCATCCAATTTTTTTCCTTCCATTCAAAGATGTCGCCAAGTTTTTGTAACTTGAAAAATTGGCTCCATGTTTTGGTGCAATACTTTTTGCAATATTAAATAAATATATATATATATAATGAGAAATTTATGTTTTTTTTTGCAATTGGTTTTAGCGAGTAATACTTATTTTTTCACTATATATCTTATTTCACGAGGAAATCTGATGTTGCGCTAGCAAAACACTTTTCTTATATGCGTTATTAAATTAACAGGATTAATGTATTCGCTAAATGACATCATTTGGTGTTGAACCTTTTGATTCCTCGCTAAAAAGGGCTTTGCAAGGAAAAACTATAATTGTCTCTAAATGTGAGAAAATTCAGAATTGTCCATTCAAAGGTTCAGCTGATATTCAAAAGATCGAATTTTAAGATCAAGACCATTCAATTTATGGTTTTACATGCCTAGATTTTATCCGTAAAAAATCTCCAGATTTTGAGAAGTTAAAACCTCTTAACCATCAAAAAATATTTTGTAACCGTCGAATCGTGTCACGCGGTTACTTTACCCTGAGATTTCAAAATTGGCTAAATTTTTACATAAACGATCTATGAGTAGGTATAATAAATATGGACGGTTAGATCGGTCGATTAATTTTGAAAATGATTTAAAATCGTAAAATCCTTTTATCATCAATCACTTTAAACACTTCTATGTAAATTTCAATACGTTTCTCGAAAGTTTGGTTTCACCAACTTTCAAACGATAAAATTTTCAATATCATGACCGTTAACTTTGTGATGTTATCTGCCCAGACCTTGCCTGTCGAAAATATACAAATTTTGATGAGTTCAAGCCGCCTGATCGTCAAAAAATGTTTTATAACCGTCGAATCGTGCCTCACGGTTACTTTGTCCTGAGATTTCAAAATTGGTTAATGTTTGACATAGGTAATCTATGAGTACGTACAATAAATATAGACGGCTAGATTGACTGATTGACTTCAAAAATTAAATAAAAAAGTAAAATCATCTTATTCACCAAACATTTAAAATAATTTGAAGTATATTTCAATAAACTTTTTGAATTTTTACTTCAACTGATACTCAAACGATAAAATATTCAAGATCGAGACCATTCAATTTGTGGTTTTACATGCATAGACCTTACTTATAAAAAAAAAAATTAAGCTTTAATGAGTTCAAGCTGCCCTATTGTCAAAAAATATTTTATAACCGTCAAATCGTGTCCGGCGATTACTTTGTCCCGAGATTTCAAAATTAGCTAATTATTGACATGGGTGGTCTATTAGTACATATAATAAATATAGGCGATTAGATAGATCAATTGATTGCAAAAAATATTTTAAAACGTAAAATCATCTTATTCATCAAACACTTCAAAAACTTTTTAAGTATATTTTAATTTGTTTTTCGAATTTTGGTTCAACTTATAATCAGATGATAGAGTTTTCAAGATTAGGCCGTTCAATTTGTGGTTTAACTAGCCTAGACCTTCCCTGTCAAAAACTCCAGATTGTGATGAGTTAAACTTATATGTGTGGTTTAACTTGCCTAGACCTTCCCTGTCAAAATCTCCAGATTGTGATGAGTTAAACTTATCTAGTTATTAAAAAACATTATGTAACCATCGATTCATGTCGCATTGTTACTTAGTCTCGAGATTTTAAAATTGGCTAATATTTAGTGTTGAAGCATAAAATGTTCACAACTAGAAGTAGGAAGACCGCACGCACCCAAGAACACAAGCATATACGTGGTTCACAAAAATCGGGCTTCATCCACGCTGTTACCTCATTCTCATTAGTATAATAGTGTTTGTGTACATAATACAATAAGCTTAGAGCCTTTAGAGAGAAAAAGTAAATGTAGAGATATGTGAGAGCTCTAAAGTTTAGAGAGAGAAGGGTTTATCTAGTGAGAGAGTGGGGATCCTCTAAATGAGGGCGATAGTTCTCCTAATATGGGCAATATTGGGTTATGATGGTGGGACCCAAAAATAGGCTTTCCTGACCGACCTTCGAGATGAGCCTTGGTAGTGGGCCTCGATAGTGAGCCTTATCTGATCTTCAAAGCCTTCTGGAAGGGCTTATTACTTGGTCCGATGTAGTGTTTGACAAGTCCATTTCTTGGTCCAATATGATGTCAACAGAAGTCCCCCTAAGTTCTTGACTGAGGTGGACTACCGGTTGAGGACTTCCAAAGTGCACTAACCTAGCAACTCTTTTGTTTTCGTCCGTTGTTTCACTCGGTGTTCATTTGTTATTTTACTCAGTGTACTATCATGAGTCCCCCAAGTCCTTGGACGAGGTAGGATACTGAGAGGAAGTCTATTGCAATTTGTTGTACGTCTAAGTCTGCAGTTTTATAGTTATTCTGCTTTGGTAGTCCCATGGTGAGTATGATCCCGTGTACGAGCTTGAATGCCTAGGAGTGATTTTGTGTTGTATGTGTGCCAGTTGGCATGCAAGCTAAATTTCTCTTTGATTGTGGGCTCAGTGATGTGTTTGAGAAGCTCGGTAACGTAATGAGTGAATATATGATCGGTATCATGTGTGCGAGTAGATGTATACCTGGTAATGTTTGAGTAGCTCAGTAATGTGTTGAGCATAGGTTGTGTGCACCTGTACTCTGACTTGAATGTTTGAGTTGATGCCAAGTATTGAGTGTAGGCCAAGTTTTCCTGTACTACGACTCGAATGCTTAAGCCGTATACCCAAGGTTTGAGTGTAGACCGAGTTGCATGTACTCTGACTCTAATGTTTGAGTCGAGGCCAAATATTTAGTAGCTCAGTAATGTGTTGACCGAATGTAAACTCAGTAATGTGTCGAGTAGCTCAGTAATGTTTTGAGCAAAGACCGAGTGCTGAGTGTAGGCCGAGTGTACCTATACCCTGACTTGTTTGTTTAAGCCGTAGGCCCAATGTTGTATGTATGAGTTGATGTATGCCTAATATGTATAAGTGTATGTATGTTCGACATGTATACTCGGCATGTATGATTTCGTGTATGTTTGGCATGCATGCTTATGATGTTTATAATGATCATAAGTATATGTTTTGAAGTGTTACCTAGTTTGGCAGAAGCATATTATGGGGTCTTCCGGGGTGTGAGCCGAGCTGGTGCCATGGAATTGTGACAAGAGGAAAAGCAGAGTCTATGGTGTGAGCCAAGTTGGTGCCTCCAAACTTCAGTGGAAGAGCAGATTTCGTGGTGTGAGCCAAGCTGGTGGCTCCAAATCGCAGTGAAAGAGCAGAGAAATACCTACTCGGTTGGTGGTTATACTGAGATAGAAGTTGGGGTGGATGTCCTCCTAGTTGGCTGAGTGTGGATGGCCGCTCATCCGATTTTTCATGACAGAGTGGTAGTGCCTCCAAATTTTAGTGGAAGAGCATAACAAAATCTCTTCGGATGGTTGTCATACCGAGATAGAAGTTGTAGTGGATGAGTCCTGGTTAGCTTAGTGTGGTTGACCGCTCATCCGATTTATCATGACATAGTGGTGTTGATCTATAGAGAGTGATCAATCAATAAATGATGAGGAAAAACGAAGCCCCCTGTTAATTGAATTTTTGTAACTCGGCCATGGAACCATACTGTGATATCAACTTGTCGGCCGAGTTGGTTTGGCTACTCAGTGGAATGATTTGATGCCGAAGTGTAAGGGCCCAAAACAAAAACAAATTCTGTTATTTGTTTAGAAGGCCGAGTGGGCTAGACAGCTTGGTGGACTTCTTCAAAATGAGATGTAAGGCTCCAAATAAGGTTTGTGTTTTTTGTTTTCTTTTTGTTATTTGGAAGGCCGAGTAGGCTAGATCGCTCGGTGTACTCCTTCAAAATGATATGTAAGTCCCAAAACAATGTTTATGTTTTTTTTTTGGTCCAAGTAGTGTCGACCGAGTTGTGTAGCCGAAAAGCGGTAAGTTCCCAAAACGAGTTGGTTGTTGGTCCGAGGTAAATTGACCACTCGGTGGGCTGAAAAAGATAGGTGCCCAAGCCCAAAAATAAAATAAAAAGTTTTTTTTTTGTGACTGAGTGGACTAGACCGCTCAGTGTTAGCTTGTTGGACCAACGCCCCAGAGCCAAAGGACATTGGGCCATGCATGGTTTTACTTTTGGGTTGGCTCTGTCGATGGATGGTCACCGAAGCTGAGTGGCTGAGAAGCCTAACCGGAAAGCCTAACTGAGGAGCCTATTTGAGCCTTAGTATGAGACTGTGGAAAGGGGTTGATTTGGGTCTCTGGGCTAAGAGGTCAGGTGGACCTTTGTTGTAACACCCCAGATACTCGAGAAAAGTTGAAATGAGGATTTTACCCTTATAAAGTCAAATTATTGACCTTTTGATATAGACATATTTCAAGAATTTCGAGAAGACCGTTATAAAGGACTTGAGATCCTGAGTTCATAGATAGACGTTATGCCAAAATTGGATATTGTATGAGGTTGTTTCGGGTAAAAAACCCTTAGGGGTATTATGGTAATTTTGCCCAAGGACAATTTGGTCATTTTTCATGAATGGAGTAGAATGTCCTAGAAAATTCCACATTTTTCTACCCAATTTTCTTACTACCGACCTACCTTCATTTCTAGGTGTATATATATATATATAATTATTATTCCTAGCTAAGGATTTTAAGGAGAGAACAAAGAAGGAAGATACGAGTGTGAGTTCGATGAGTGTCAAACGAAAGAAGAGAAGTAACAAACTGTGAGGAAATTGAGGGTAGAACTCAGGGGGATGGGCGAGTGAACTTGGGAGGAGGAGAAGGTGATCAGAGGAGAGAAACTGTGTAATAACTATGAGGAAAGGGGGAGAAAACAGAGAGTTGAGACCCTAAACCCGTGAGCATGGAAATCAGATTTTGGTTCAAAGGACATGAACGTCAAAAACAAGTATCCTTGAGTCTTTCTGGGATCCCTGTAAATGTTTTTTTTCGAAAAAAACGAAAGTTTGGTGGTTGGATTGTGGTTGAAGAGGGATGGTAGCAATGCCCAAACGGTCAAAGGTGCAGACCACGGGTTTAGGTAAGATTTCTCCCATCTGAATTCCATAGAACTACTTCTTGGATCGAATAGGTAGGTATGAATGCTTAATATGTGAAATTTGGTGAAGAAACGACGATGTTTGAGCTGGGTTGCATCGCAGGTCGACGAACCCGTTTCGAAGGAACCGGGTCGACCCAGTTCCACGAAGGGGGTGACACTGTGCTGCATGTGAAGGCCACACACATTGGCCCATTTCTCGAGGTGTTGTTAACACATGCAATATTCCTTATTTTATTTTGAGTTCAATGGTGTAAAGTTTGGATTAATTGGACATTATTTGAAGAAGTTATGCACAATCTATGTTTTTATGTTTAATTTAGAATTCATGTTTTCTCTTAAAATTAGGGTAAATTGTGAGTATTTTTTGTTCTCTTTTGTTGATCTTAGGGTGGATAATATAGGGAGTCATGTTATGGGAAATATTAGTTAACAAGGATACTTATAACCATAATAATATTTGATAATTATATGGATGTTAATAACAAGGTAAATGCAAGTGGTGGTATAATGTGTAAAGGGATTATAGTTACTAGGTAATACATGTTTGTATAAATAGAACATATGGTTCTAGTTCCGAGGAAAGGTTGAAGTATTGTGTTCACCATTAATGTGATAATTTAAATCGAATACTTAGAAGGAGTATGTTACAAAAATAAATCAAGGAAATAAGTTGGTAGAAATTTCGGTTTATAAACAAACTTGTAATTTCATAATTTGTTGGGGTTAGTGGGTTAGAGGTGGGTGGTAACCCAATAAGGTGGAATTAATTTGGCTTATCTATTAGGATTTTAAACCGGGCTAAAATGAGTAGGATCCATTTTCTAACAAAAGGTTGTTAGACGGGAGCAAGATCAGTTCGAATTCTTGGTGCTTCAAGGACGGGTCCTGTCAACTTGGTATCAGAGCCCAATTTTTGATATTTTGTTTAAGAAATTCGAGTCTCACATTTTAATTATAGTTTTCCACATGAGTTATATGGTAATGTTGGGATTGGGTTTTTGACAGGACTCGTCCCAATCCTGCTGGATCATAGGGGGACGTGTCCTGCTCCCGTCTAACAATTAAACTCAAAATATCGAAATAGCCCTTTATGGGTTTAAAAGTAAACATAGAGAGTTCAACTACAACATTGTCTGACAAGGGATAAGTATCTACATGCAGGACCGAACATATATGTTTGTATAATAAAAGTACCAAAATCTTACCCAAAGGGGTAATTAGATGCGCAACAGTACTGTCTATGCCACTGCCTCAGTATCCACCCTTATCTCTGTGTCACATCCCGGAGGGTAAATAAAACAGTTAAAGTGTGAGTGGACCAAAAATAAGTATTTTCAAATACCATTTAGAATAATAACATTTTTCCCCTCCATTTTATAAACATGCATGCATTCAAATCAAATCGTATGGAAACAATTCAAATCATACATACATATATATTCTTATTTCTGGACACACATATCAGTAAAACACAATATACCCAATCCTCGACATCCGCGATTTCTATAACCAATACAAATCACAATTTCCAATGTTATACGTGTAACTCGGAGTCTCATCTGTGAGTACCTCCCTAGGATCCAACTCAACGACGTCCGGGGTGATATCATAATGTGGTGTCTTCCTCGGATCTACCATGTTCGGGGTGATATCATAAACTCGCACTCCTGAACCTGAGCCTGGCCTCGGAGCTACTCATTCCAAAAATAAGTATTTTCAAATACCATTTAGAATAATAACATTTTCCCCTCCGTTTTATAAACATCCATGCATTCAAATCAAATCGTGTGGAAACAGTTCAAATCATACATACATATATATTCTTATTTCTGGACACACATATCAGTAAAATACAATATACCCAATGCTCGACATCCGCGATGTCTATAACCAATACCAATCACGATTTCCAATGCTACACGTGTAACTCGAGGTCTCATCTGCGAGTACCTCCCTAGGATCCAACTCAACGACGTCCAATATCATAATGTGGTGCTTTCCCCGAATCTACCATGTTCGGGGTGATATCATAAACTCACACTCCTGAACCTGAGCCTCGCCTCGGAGCTACTCATTTCAAGCAGTGCACTGTGACTACTCCAGGATCCTCGATGTCTAGAGGAGACTATCCAACTCACCAGGATGGTATATGTGGAACAATAATCAAATACGTTTAAAATCATTTTTAAACCATTTATGTCTCAAATCGAGTCAAAATACTATTTAAGAGGGCCTATGCCCGAGACATAACTCTCTCATGTACTTTCCACAAAACCACCCAAAAACAGTGTCCAGAACTCAATTGTAATTCTCAATTTATCCAAACCAATTTCCTGTTGACTGGAAATCTAAGTCAAATCATTACTCAACTCTGTCTCAAACCCAAAACATTATTTTCATGTAAATCCGCAAAATAGTTGATAAACCAATGATCAAATCCACAACATCATCAAATACGATATCAAAGAATTTCAACTTAAATCATATAATAAAGCATTTAAAACATTTTATGCATGCATTGCAGTTATAAAGAAAGAGTCCACTCATGCTCGGCCCACGCTCTGCGCTCAATATTCGCACCGTAATCTCACCCGAGCTAGTCCAAAATCTCCGGGCCTCATATTCGAGGGTCACTAATGTTCTATAAAAGTTCATACATTAAACCCTCACAAAGCCCGATACCAGAAACGCATCTCGAACACGTTTCCTGATGCTAAAAACCTCTAAATAACCTATCAAAAGGTCTTCGATTGATATAAAACCACCACTATTGGATTCAGAATGTCGAAACCTTTCGAACGAGACTGGTTTGTCCTTAAAATTCGTTTCCATATTCCGATCAAAGTTCGGTCAACGTTGGTTGTCACTGGTCAACGGCGGTCATCGCTGGTCAACAGTGGTGCTGACTTCAGCCTTACACGTGGCACTCTGTGATTGGTACCACGTGTCCTACCACGTGTCCATGACACCTCTGATATTTCACTGACACACTGCCACGTGGCCTTACCCTATTGGTCCGCGTGTTCTGATAGTGCTTACTGGACCTGCCATGTTAGCTGCCACGTAGGTTGACTGGTCCTCACACACTGCCATATGGCACCACCCGATTGGTCCATAGGGTTTGACATGCTGACGTGGACCTGAGACGTAAGCTGCTGACTAGGCCTAACATCCTACCAGGTGGCATCACCTGATTTGTCACGTGGATGGACAGGTCTGACAAGATGATGTCATGGACTGCCACATCATCATCGTCAACGTCCTGTCGAGTCGACCCGTTTCTTTGTAACGGGTCAACCGACCCGCGAACCTAACTCAACTCATTCTTCCTTCTCCGACTACCAAATCTTTCCACTTTTCAACCCATCTACTTGTAACAATCCTATAAAGGGATCTATGACCTCAAAATCGACAAAGAATGGCTAGAAAGTACCTGTCAAGCATGATACAATTCAACCTTTTTTCCAATTCAATTTCCAGTCAATTTCGACCACCTTTCTTCACGATTCTGGGCCCTATGAGTTTGTATAACCTCTAGGAATTTTTTCGATCATCAAAACCGTCTAACAAACCTTCTAAACCCAACTTTGAATTTTGAACGTAAATGGCTTACCTCTCGGTTTTCTGGCCACTGTACGTGGTTCCCTTCCTCTTCATCTTAGGTCACTCTGTTAGTCTCTCTTTTTCTCATATAGCAAAGGATGATGGAATGAGGGTGTGGGTGTGAGTTTTGGTTTCGGGTAATGATGAACAAAGAAGATGAAGATGAAATAAAAGGGTTGCATGAATTTGAAAGCTAGGCTAATTGGATGAGTGAGACTTGTCACTCATCCATTGATCCACCTCAGACATTTTGACAATTGACAAACTGCCAACTGTACACTTTCTCGTAATTCATGAATAGTACTTGATTTCTTTCGTGACCGATAACTTTCCTGTCGAACGTCCGATTTCGACTTGTTGTATGTCTATGGAATCATGACGTCTCGATTTACGTAACGAACCTTGGTCAAAGTCTAAATAGTATTCTTGGTCAAAAGTCAACATTTTTCCTTGACTAGGAGAAAATGGTTATTTTCCATTAAATTTCTGAATTTACATTTTGTTAAAAGTTCGGGGTGTTACAATCTACCCACCTTACAAAAATTTCGTCCCTGAAATTCACTCAAATAAATGTGGTTACTGTTCCCGTATCAGGGCTTCCAGCTCTCACGTGGCTTCTTCCATGTTGTAGTTCCTCCACAATACTTTTACAAGGGGAGTAGTCTTGTTCCGCAACATTTTCTCCTTTCAATCCAAAATTTGTACCGGTTGTTCCTCGAAGTTCAAATTCGTCGTGAGTTCCGACGACTGTTCTTCCAGAACATGTGATTCCTCATGCATGTACTTGCGAAGCCTCGAAACTTGGAACACGTCATGCACTCTCACAAGCTCTGGGGGCAAGGCTAGTCTGTACGCCACGACACCACCTCTCTCCGTAATCTCGTACGGTCCAATGTAACGGAGACTCAACTTCCCACGTCTACCTAATCATACGATACCTTTCCATGGGGATAACTTCAGAAAAAACCCAGTCTCTCGCTGCAATTTCTAGGGCTCCAATTCGAAGATCGACGTAGCTTTTTTGACGATCTTGTATCGTCTTCAACCGTTCCTTGATAATTCAGACTTTCTCCTGGGTCATATCCATGAGATCTGGTGTCAATACCGCCCTCTCGCTACCTCGGTCCAGCTTATTGGCATTTTGTACTGTCGACCATACAGTGTCTCAAAAGGCGCCATCGCAAAACTCCACTGATAACTGTTGTTGTAGGCAAACTCCATCAATGGCAAGAGTGTATCCCAAGAATTCTGAAACTGCAGGACATAGGCTCTCATCATATCCTCAAGAGTTGGTATAGTCCTCTCAGACTATCCATCTGTTTGAGGATGAAATGCAGTGCTGAAGTGTAGCCTTGTACCAAGGGTTTCATGCATACTCCGCAAAAATCTTGATGTAAACTGCGGATCTCGGTTCGACACTATCGGTTCTGGCATGCCGTGTAACCTGATGATCACATCAACAAAAAGCCGAGCTAACCGATTTGGTTTGAAGGATTCATACACTAGCAGGAAATGAGTCAACTTTGTAAGTGTGTCCACAACTTTGCATCTCCAGGCACACACAATCGACCTTGTTTTAGTAACGCTCCATCACTTTTGATAGTAAAATCCTGCTGGTCAGCTTCTTCAACTTCTATCCTCAAAATACACAAAGTGGGATCTTGAAGTTGTACCTCTATAATCCGGTCAATCAGGTTGGGTTTCACATGGAAACTGCCCAACAAAGCTCCCTCATTATCCATTATGGGCATAACTCCAGCTTTTCAGAGTTCCACTAATAAAGGAAAATACATCATCCTCAGATGTGTTACCGAACTTGCAGTTTTTCTTCTCAAAGCATCTTCCACCACATTTGCCTTCCCGGGGAGATACGTGATCGTACAATCATAATCCTTTATCAGTTCAAACCATCGTCTCTATCTCACATTCAGTTCTTTCTGAGTGAAAAGGTGCTTCAAGCTCTAATGGTCCATGAAAATTCTGCAGGTCTCTCTATAGATATAATGTCACCAAATATTTAGAGCATTTTCCACTACTGCCAGCTCTAAATCATGCATATGGTAGTTCGACTCATGTGCCTTTAACTGTCGAAAGGCATAGGCAATGGCTTTCCAGTGTTGCATCAACACGTAACCCAATCCTTGCAATAAAGCATCGTTATATGCCTCGAACTCCCCACTATCATCTGGAAAGGCTAACACTGGTGCTGAAGTCAGCCGTCTCTTCAATTCCTAAAAACTCTGTTCACAGTGTTCATTCCAAATGAACTTAACCCCTTTTCCTGGTCAAACGACCATCTACAAAGCGTCTGTAATATCCAGCCAACCCTACGAAACTTCGTACTTAAGTAACGGTCTTCGGTTGCTCCTACTTAATTCTGACTTCTGTCTTTGGGGGGTCCACACTGATCCCCTCCAGTGAAATCACATAACGCAAGAAGCCTATACTGTTCAGCCAAAATTGACACTTACTCAATTGAGCATATAACTGGTTCCTCCTCAGTCTGTTCATCACATATCATCAATCTGGGGCAAAGAGTACTTATTCTGTACTGTCCCTTTTTTGACTTATCGATAATCTCTACATAATCGTAAACGACCATCATTTTCTCTCAAAAACGGCACCGGAGCTCCACAATGTGATGCACTTGGTCGAATAAGCCCCATATCCACCAATTCTTGCAATTGCATCTTCAGTTTTCTTAATTTAGCCAGTGCCATTCGATTTGGTGTCTGAGATATAGGTCTCGTACCTAGGAGAATCTCAATGGTGAGCTTGATCTCTCTGTACGGTGCCCGCTTATCCATAACATCAGCCAAGTAGCCTTGACAACCATTCTTCAGTAAATTTTTTGCTGTCTCCGGAGGGTAACCCCCTCTGGTCTCCCTGAAAGGCCATCTCGCGTAGAATTGGACTCTAGATTATTACTCTCTTACTGAAAACAGTGGATAACAACATGATGTGCAGACAACCAATCCATCCCAAGTATGACATCGAAGTCATGTAAGTCTAGGAGTATCAAATCAGCAAGCAAATCAACATTTCCTATCCTCACAAAATAGTCTCTCAACGCCTGATTCACAATTTACACATCCCCGGTCGGTGTACCTACCCCCATATCGAAATCAAGTGCAGATATCTCTCTATCCAACAACAATGCACAACTCTAGGATATAAACAAATACGTGGCTCCAGGGTCTATCAAAATGTATATGTCATGCTATAAATTAGTGAGTGTACCTGTCACCACAACCAGGGCTGCTCTGGCATCCTACTGAGTAATTGCAAACACTCTAGCATGTGGTCATGATGATCGACCACGTCCTCGTGATCCACCTCTAGCTCCTCCATGTCCTTAGCCACCAGTCGCGTATGAAGTCGTGGTTGTGTTTGGATCCTGCCCTGCTGCACTCCAACCGATACCACTGCCACCTGACATGGATGAGCACTCTCTCCTAAAGTGGTCAGGATCTCCACATACCTAACAGGTCAAAACCCTCGGTCCGCCAATAGACCCTACTGACGTACCACTCGTCTGAGAAGTCTGCTGTGCTCAGAAGCCAATTCTCTGGCTATTCCCATACCTGCCAAATTGTCCACTACTTGAGGATAATAAGGCTCCACTAAAACGGTCTCCCTTCGAGGCTATCTAGCTCAAAGGTCCAGAATACGAATGCTCTCGGCATCATCCATCACCAGAAAACTACTGCTGAGCCAGCCAACAGTCCATCACTCTCACAACCACATCAATTAGATTCCTCAATGTAGCATAGGATCCTGCTGTCACCATGGCACAAATCTTTCCTCGCAGGCCCATCTCAAATCGGTGACACTTGTCGGGCTCAGTACTCACAAATGCAGAAGCAAAGCGGGACAATCTCTAGAAGCACCGCTTGTACTCTGCCACTGTAATGCTCCTTTGTCAGAGCCCCAAGAACTCAGCCTCCCTGGCGTCACCGAAGGAGCGAGGGTAGTACTACTCCAGAAAACGCTCTTTGAAGACCTCCCATGCCACCGTCTAGGAATCCCAACCAGACATCTCCAATGTGTACCACCACTCATAAGCATCACCGTCTAGAAAGAAAGTAGTCAGCAAGACTCGATCCTCTGGAGGGCATCGTATCTTTGCAAAGATCCGCTCGATCCGAATAATCCACCGGTGGGCTTCCTCAGGGTCGGCCCCACCACTAAATACAGTAGCACAAATGTTGTGCTCTCTCAATGCTAACACTCTTTGTTTCTCTGGCGAGATGTGCATTAGACGGTGCGGGGGCTCTTGTCTTGGAGGCATGTTTATATGTTAAAAGATATAAATTAGTACGACATATTAAGCAAGTCAATGTACAATGTACAAGCCACTATCCTAATGCTCTGATACCAAGCTAGCAGGACCTGTCCCTATCCCGCTGGATCATAGGGGAACATGCCCTGCTCCTGTCTGACAATCAAACTCAAAATATCGAATTAGCCCTTTATGGGTTTAAAACTAAACATACAGAGTTCAACTACAAAATTATCAGACAAGGGATAAGTATCTACATATAGGACCGAGCATATATGTCGGTACAATAAAAGTACCAAAATCCTATCCAAAGGGGTAATCAGATGCGCAATAGTACTGTTTATGCCACTGCTTGAGTATCCGCCCCTATCTCTATGTCACGGCCTGGAAGGTCAATAAAATAGTTAAACTGTGAGTCGACCAAAAATAAGTATTTTCAAATACCATTTAGAATAATAATTTTTTCTGCTCAGTTTTTTAAACATGCATGCATATGGAAACAGTTCAAATCATATATATATATATATATATATATAGACACACATATCAGTAAAACAAAATATACCCAATCCTCGACATCCGTGATGTCTATAACCAATACCAGTCATGATTTTCAATGCAGCGCGTGCAACTTGGGGTCTCATCTCATCTCCGATTACCTCCCTAGGAGCCAACTCAACATCGTCTGGGGTGATATCATAATGGGGTGCGTTCCACGGATCTACCACGTCCGGGGTGATATCATAAACATGCACTCCTGAACATAAACCTCTCATTGGAGCTACTCATTCCAGGCAGTGCACTGTGACTATTCCAGGATCCTCGACGTCTGGAGGAGACTATCCAACACACTAGGATGATATCATAAACACGCACTCCTGAACTTGAGCCTCTCCTCGGAGCTACTCATTCCAAGTAGTGCACTGTGACTACTCTAGGATCCTCGACATCTGGAGGAGACTATCCAACTCACTAGGATGATATATGTGGAACCGTAACCAAATACGTTTAAAATTGTTTTCAAACCAGTTATGTCTCAAATCGAATCAAAATACTCTTCATTAGGGCCTATGCCCGAGAAATAACTCTCTCATGTCTTTTCAACAAACCACCCGAAAATAGTGTCTAGAACTCATTTTTAATTCTCAATTTATCCAAACAGATCATATCAGATCGCCATTCAAATTCAGTTAAAATGCATTCTTTCTTTCCAATTTCCCGTTTGACTCTAAATCTAAGTTCAATCATTACTCAACCGGGTCTCAAGCCCAAAACATTATTTTCACGTAAATCCCTAAAATAGTTCATAAACCGATGATCAAATCCATAACATCATAAAATATGATATCAAATCATTTCAACGTAAATCATATAACAAAGCATTTAAAACATTTATGCATGCATTACAGTTATAAAACAAGAGTCCACTAACGCTCAGTCCACGCTGCGTGCTCAATATTCGCACCGTAATCTCACCCAAGCTAGTCCATAATCTCCGGGTTAGTCCAAATCACTTCTGAGAGTCGCTAATTTTCTATACAAGTTCCTATGCTAAAATGTTACAAAGCACGATACCGAAAACATGTCCCCGAACATGCTTCCCAAGGCTCAAAACCCCCAAATGACCTATTAAACGGTCTCCGATCGACCTAAAACCACGACCATTGGATTCAGAAATTCAAAAGATTTCGTACATGACTAGTTTAACCTTGAAATTTGTGTCCACCCGCCCTCATTAGTGCCACGTGTCCCTGACACCTCTGACAGTTCTCTAACACATAGCCACATGGCATCACTCTAAAGTTTCACGTGTCTCTGACACCCTGCCACGTGGAATCACCTGATTTACACGTGGATTGATAGGTCTAACAAGATGATGATGTGGACTATAATGGGTCTACCGACCCGAGACCCCGACCCTACTCGTTCTTCCTCTTCCGACCACCAAATCGTGCCATTTTTCAACCCATCGATTCGTAATGATCCTAAAAAGGGATCTATAACCTTAAAATCGAAAAAAATGGCTAGAAAGTACCTGTTAAGCTTGATGCAATTCGGCTTATTTTCCAACTCGATTTCCAATCGATTCCCGCCACCTTCCTTCACGATTCTGGGCCCTGTGAGTTCGTACAACCGCTAGGAACAATTTCTGATCCTCAAAATAGTCCAACAATCCCTCTAAACCCAACTTTGAATTTTGATCCCAAACGTCTTACCTCTCGGTTTTCCAGCCACCGTATGCAGTTTTCCTCACTGTTAGTCTCTTCATCATCATCTCACGTCACTATTTCAGTCTCTCTTTTTCTCAAATAGTAAAGGATGATGGAATAAAGGTGTGGGTGTAGGTTTTGGTTTCGGGTAAGGATGAACAAAGAAGATGAAGATGAAATAAAAGTGTTGCATGAATTTGGGCATCTGGGCCAATTGGATGAGTGACACTTGTCGCTCATGCATTGGTCCACCCCAAATATTTTGATCACTGAAAAACTGCCAACTGTACACTTTCTCGTAATGCATGAATCGTACCCGATTTCTTTGGTGACTCATAACTTTCCCGTCGAACCTCCGATTTCGACGTGCCACCTCTCTACGGATTCGTGACGTCTCGATTTACATAACAGGACCTGGTCAAAGTCCAAATAGTGTCTCAGGTCAAAAGTCAATATGTTTCCCTAACTAGGGGCAAAATGGTTATTTTCCATTAAATTTTCAAATTTACAGTTTGTTAAAAGTTCGGGGTGTTACTATTTTAATGAATTTGATTTATCATTATATATATTTTGATAACTTGGTTTTATGAATTTGATGATTTTCTGAAAAAAAAAATGGTTTATTATACGTTGCACGAGATTGCTATTAGATTATAGATGGTTTTACGAAACCTTAATCCAGTAACATGTTTTACGAATTTATGTTGAATTGTGGTTTGAGCGTAGGTCCGAGAGATTGAGTTGTGGACTTATTTTGTATGTGTATATGAGTTCTCGGTATTGGTGCATTATATGTTGTGAACAAGTTACACTGGATTATTGAGTTACACCTAGGTGTTGTATCCCTAGGCGGCCATTCAGATGTTGTATCCCCGAATGGTTAAATGGTGGGGTTGACGTCCAGATGGTGTATCCTTGAACGACCACTCAGATGTTGTATCCTTGAGTGGTTATATGATATGGTGATTGGCCTGTCGTTAGCGCAGTATGATTATGTGTGTGACATTTGGATGCGGTATCCTTAGGTAGCCACTCAGATGCCGTATCCTTGAGTGGTTATGTGATATGATGTCAGGTTAACGCTTATATGCTGTATCCTTGAGTAGACATTCGGATGTTGTATCCTCAAGTGTTATGCAAGACTTTTTAGTATTGAGGATGGATTGATTGTGATAACTCTGTATATAATTGTGTTGATACATGATGAAGTTCGGAATTGTGTGGTGACAACTCAAACGTCGAGTTAGGCTCTGTTTCCTGAGAGGGTGACTGGTTAGTTTTCACTAGGAAGTCGAGCTGGGCTCTGATTTTTGAGTGGTGTGCAGAAATACCTTTGGGGGAATATGTGATTGGATGATGTTTGATAATAGCTATTGACTGTGATGGTGGCCTACACGTAGTGTCGTTATAATTAGTGTGGATTGGTACTTAATATATTACTTGACTGAGTTTAGTTATGGAATAGTGAGGCTCTTGACTATGATTCGTACGATGCAGAGAGTAAGGTTAGTTATGTGAGTTAGTTAAATTTATACAGGATCTCGGTCTTGTTATGTCTATATGAAGTCAGGAGTCAACCAAGTGGATTTTTTAATTTGCATGCATACTTATATGTTTTAAGAACATTACTACGTGATATCATTGATGTCAGATTGTTTGTATCTCTATGTGATTTTACGAGAATTTTTTTATGACCCATTTTACATGTGGTCTCGTGATGCTCGCGTCTTGTGATATGATAAGCTAGGGTTTGATTCTCAAATAATGTACTTACGGATAAGATAATTGATGCATAGTAATAAATCATGATATATTGATGATAAGGATAATAGGATGATGTGTACTAATGGCTATACGATGTTAGGGGGAAAATGATGATTGAAAACTTATTTTATTAGTTTCATGAAGTTTTGGGTTGTATGAACTTTGACCTAGATTCGGGAACATAAATTTGAATATCATAAACGAATATTGTTATCAATGGTTATTTTTCTTGATATCGTTGTATTGTTGTGTTATTTTGTGTTGACTATTGTGGTGATTTGTTCGCTAATTGTCACGACTCCTAGTGTCTAATGAATTATGGTTATGACACGAGATTTTATGACATTCGATCTTCGGTCATTTTCATATATTATTTGGATGATCTTCCAGAAGTATTATGATACCACACTTTGCGAGATTATACTTGAGTTATGTTTTGGGCTTAGGCTTAAGGATATTGAAATGTGATGTGATGGCTTATGCCTAATGTCGTTATGTGAACTGGTTGGAATGGTATCAGAGCTGGACCTTGACCGAAAGTGTGCCAGTGAGGAGGTTGGGCCCGAAGGAGGGTGGATTGTAAGACTCGTGTCTTAGGAAGATCGTTGAACAATCTCACATTGCTCAGGGAGGGAAAAGTGATGTTCCTTAAATATGTGGGCACATATCTTCCGAGCAAGAGGCCTTTTCGGATATCACTGGTTTTGGGTTTGGTTGGAACTCCTAAGTTAAGCGAGATTGGGTTGGTACAATCTTAGGATGGGTGACCCACTGGGAAGTTGCGTGTTAGTTCCCAAAAACAAAACCGTGAGGGCTGGGCCCAAAACGGACAATATCATGCTAAGGGAGTCGAGTCGTGACATCGGTGGCTTGCGACCGAAACTGGTCATCCTAGGCAGATGTTAGTTTATGGAGATGACCAAGGGGTCGGAGGTTGGTTGAGTCCCCCAGGGCGCTCGGTGGGCCAAAAGCAACAATTTTTTTTTGGTGGCCCAGTAACCTTGACTACTCGGTGGGAGAAAGGAAAACAGAATGCTGGAGACCCCTTCTCCATTGGACGTGGCCTGAATCCATTTGAGGGGAAAAATAGTCAGTGCGAGGGCCTGCACTGAGCAGTTTGGTTGCCTCGGTGGACATCGATCAGAATTTGGTAAGCGGTCACCGAAGAGGTAGTCTGTGGCATACGATCGAGAAGACTGAAGGGTAAATGACCGAGGGGACTAAAGAGACCTTGATAGATGTCTTCCGAAGTTGTCGTTTGGTAGGCATTGACCGAGTAGTCAAGGGGACCTCGATGTATAGTCGCTAAAATTTTTTGACGAGCGTTGATCAAAGGAACTAAGAAATTTCGTTGGAAGTCTGCCGAAAGATTTGTCACGGGCATTGGGCCAAGTGGTCGAAGAATTTTTTGGCGGACAGTCGCCGAATAAGTGATGTGGTGGGCGTCGACTGAGCGGACCGAAGAGACTTCGGTCGAGGACTACCGAAGGGGAATTGGGGGGATTACTACCGAAGGTGCCCTGCATGTTTTCCCCGAGAACCGATCGGGTTGGATGTGGATCGGTGGAGACGACGGGCTCCAACCTTGGTAGTAGACTAATGGTCGGGTCCATGAGACTGTCGGGTTGTCAAATGCCGTACACCTTATTCTCTGGTTGTGTCAGGACCCGACCCACCTCGGTCAGGACCCGGCGCATCTAGCATCATATTGTCCGCTTTGGGCCTCGCCCTCACGGTTTTATTTTCGGGACCTCATGGTGAAACTTCTCAGGGGGTCACCCATCATGGAATTGCACCACCCTCAACTCGCTTAACTTTGGGGTTCCAATCCCCCCCAAAGCCACTTGAGCTCCCAAAAGGCCTAGTGCTAGATAGGTGTGTGCCTACACCTTTAAGGCACACCACCATCCTCTCCCATATCATTCCTCCTCGCAGGAATGTGGGATTGTTCACCGTTCCCTCCAGGACACGGGTCTTACAATCCACCCCCCTTAGGGCACAGCGTCCTCTCTGGCACACTTCCCGGTCGGGGTCTGGCTCTGATACCAAATTGTCAGGACCAGACCCTCCTCGGTTAGGACCCGACTCATTTAGCACCATATTGTCTGCTTTGGGCCTCGCCCTCACGGTTTTGTTTTCGGGAGCTCATGGTGCAACTTCCTAGGGGGTCACCCATCATGGAATTGCACCACCCTCAACTCGCTTAACTTTGGGATTCCAACCCCCCCCCCCCCCCCCCCCCCCCCCAAAGCCAATTGAGCTCCCAAAAGGCCTAGTGCTAGATAGGTGTGTGCCTACACCTTAAAGACACACCACCATCCTCTCCCAGATCATCCCCCCTCGCAGGAATGTGGGATTGTTTACCGTTCCCTCCAGGACATGGGTCTTACAGGTTGGTTCTAGCAGCTGCACAGACAAGCCATGTCAAACTGGTGCGTTGTCAATGGTGAGATGACAGCGTGGCCGGTCCAAGTTCCCTCCTTCTAGCACTGTTCTTAGCCCGTGAATCGTTGCCAGCTGTGACGTGTGTAGTGCAATCATGTAAGTTAGTTGATCGGTAAGGAAAGGTTGATGCAAGGAGTTGGTATTTTTTTCCTCCTAGCATGAACATGGCCTCTTGTGAAGAAAATAATGAGGGAGCCCTTGGGTTTTTTCACTATCAACTAAGGGGATAATGATGGTTGGTGTGGTGAGGCTGCTAAGTATTTTCCACACAATTTGTAGGTGTTAAAATAATAACATATATATATATATATGTAAAAGTTGTAGCCTTTGCATACTTGAGTGGGCTGAGTGTAATGACCCGTCCCAAATTTCCGGGATTTATTAAAATTAAATTGAGGATTAGCGAGGCTAATTGGGGATTAGTCGAGAATTTTCGGACGCTCGGGGTGAAATTACGATTTTCCCCTACATAGGGGTAAAAGGTTTACTTTTGATTAGTGAGGTCCAATACATGTGTACCAAGGACCGTTACATAGATCAAGTCGATACGAATCCGTAGACAGGTAGTACGTCGAATTCGGATGTTCGACGGAAAAGTTACAAGTCACGAAAGTTTCAACGTACTATTGCACATTTTACGAGATAAGTAACATTTGTTCTATAGTGGTCCCCAAATATTTGTTTCAGGCCCAATGGATGAGTGACGAGTGTCACTCATCCATTGCTCCCTTCTCTCACATACATGCACCTGCACCTCTCCCATTTCATTCGATGCAAAACCGAAACCCTCCTTCTTCCTCTCCAGCTTCTATTAGTTGAGACCATAGAGAAGGACTGAGAGTGAGGGAGTGACTGAGAGACGGAGTGGGGTGACTGGGACGGCGGAGCCGTTGTGAGGGTGACCAAAAAATAGGTAAAACCTGAAACCCATGGTTTTTCAATTATTTGAATTTTTGTTTGGATGTTTGAGGGACGATTTTACTGATTGGGTTGTGTTCTTGGGACATGGACAAGCTAGTAGGGATGATCTTTGGACGGAGAAGGACGATGGGAACGCCCTGGACGGAGGCCTGAAACTGGTCCGTGAGGATCAAATCAAATAGGTAATCTCCAGGGAGTTTTTATGTGTTTTGAGTCCATAGATCAATTGAGGGGATCGAGATGAAAATGCAGGAACTAACGGCTTCGAAAATGGTGGTCGGAGGAGATGATTTGACCTGAACAGAGGAAGGGATGAGATGACTTCATCGATGATGTCATTTGATGACATCATCATGTCAGACTAACACGTGTCAGATGTAAGATGACGTCAGCTATTGACTTTGCTGACATTAGCGTTAACTTTTGACAAGCCACCTTTGACCTGCGCGTGGGTGCTCGTGAGCACGTATTTTGAGGTGGTACCAAAACCATTTTAAAGGTTTCGACAATACAAATCCAATGGTGGTGATTTCGAATCGATCGGAGATTGTTAGGTTGGTCAAATTGAGGTTTAAATCCTAGGCAAGATTATTCGGGACACGTTGACTTTTTCAGGAATGTTAGGGGTTCTTGATATGGACTTGTATAGGTTAGTAGTAACCTTTGAGTATGATTGGGACAGGTCTGGATGACCCGGAGAGGTTGGATTAACCCGGAGAAGTTTATGGCACGTGTATCGAGGTGCAACTTGGATGGTCTGTGAGCATACTTTGTTTTATGAATATGATGCATGCATAAATGTTTTATATGTGTTTATGAACATGATTTAGATGCCATGAGTACATGTGATTTCCATATGAATTGTTTGGCATTTTCATATAAAATGCCATATTGGACGTAGTTTGAGTTTTCTGTTTTATATGATGTTTGGGCTTCGGCTGAATATACTACGTGCATGAGTTACATGTGATTCGGAAGGTTTCACGAAGAAGCGTGAAGCCAATGAATTGATTTAATATTTTAGAGGATTTCACGGATATGCGTGAAATCGAGATCCGGGCATGGGTCGTAGGTGAACGTTGATTTGGAAATTGTTTTAAAAATAAGAATTGGTTTTCGGACTTGGAAATATCTTTTGGGCATATGACCTAGTTGATTTGAGGTTTGACTTAGAGTATAGTCAAACGTGAGATAAGTCGGGTTGTGACCCAGTTATGAGTTTTATGAAAGATATTTCGAGCATGAAACCTAGTTATGGATTTGATAGGATTCGAGGAATCCTGGTATATGAAGTGTCGTTGGATCTTGAATTTCCGGGATTTGACTCATTTGGTGATATTTCGGGCTTGTGGCCCTATTGATGATTTTCTGGTTAGAGTCCCGGTCGATCGGGTTAGAGTCCCAGTTGATGATGACATTCGGGTTAGAGTCCCGAGTGATATGACGCTTGCCTCCGGACTGCAGATGTGTTCCTTCCAAAGTGGTTACGATGCACTGCCTATTGTGGAGCAGCCGCAGGAGGCTATGGCCGAGGGAGGCCCAACTTAGGAGTGCTGATGTTATTCTCTAAGATCGATCAGTGATGTGTTCACGATGATCTAGAGACGGTCGCAGCAGGTGATTTGTTCACGGCGACATACTAGGATTGTGAGCGGTCCTGAGCTATTTGCACATGTGCTAGGATTGGAACTGTGACTAACATTGAGGATGATGATAGTGGGCAGGGATCCCATATGTTCTATGATTTGGGATGAGACCTCGTACTTGTTTTCTATGATTTGGTTTTGGGCCTCAGCCCTATACGTGTTTTCTGGTTTGGGCTGAGACCCTGTTTGATTTGGTTTTTGGCTAAGACCTTACTGAGATACTGGCTTCGATTGAGAAGCATTTTTCACTGGATTTGACTTGGGAAGCAATACGTCTTACTTCCGAGAAAGTATTTGAAATGCTGTTTTAAGATCCATGCATGCTTTTACGTGAAGAGTATAAATGTGATTTTGATAAATGATTTTTATAAACTGTTGTTTTGTCCACTTACAGCCCACATGGCTTTTAATACCCTTCAGGTTGATCGCGGATGCGAGCTGTAGTAGAGATCGAGAAATCACATAGCACCACTGATCCTAGCGTACTCTGGCTAACCCCGAGCGGGTGACGAGTTTATCCCTAGTCTGACACGCGGTGTCAGCCGGGAGCAGGTATATCCCACGATAATCTAGGGGGATTAGGATGGGTCCTGACATTGAGAGAATCAGTAAAGGGCTAAATATATCTATATCCGTGGGTGGTGGACCTGCAATAAGTCTGGTGGCTCACACAAGTGGACCTATGCCCAATTTTTTAGATGTGGAGGTAGGTTGGGCTAGCATGTGAGTAAGGAAGAGGAAATCTGTTAGTGATTTTGCAAGGACGCCGACAAGAAATACTCTATATATACGTACTATATATGTGTAATGTAAAGTAATGATATATACATAAGAAGATTGCGATGATATCTCACATGGGTGGTGAGAGATTCAGAAGGGGGAAAAAATTCCAAGGAAGAGAAAAACAAATTCAGAAGAGATAGAAGAGTTCTCGGATGAGAGAAAAATTCTTGGAAAGTCAGAGCTGATTTTTGGTAGGTACCTGAAATTCTTGGTTTTGTGGGTTTTGCAGGTGTGAGGAAGAGGGAGAACTGACATAGTTTTTTGTTACGATTACCACAGATGACGCCAAATTTTTGAAGCATAAAATGTTCCAACTTAGAAGTAGGAAGACCGCACACACCCAAAAACACAAACATGTAGGCTGTTCACCCAAATCAGGGATACATCCACGGTATTACCCCATTCTCATTAGTATAATAGTGTTTTTGTACATAATAAAAAAGGATTAGAGCCTTTAGAGAGAGAAAGTAAATGTACATAGAAGTGAGAGCTCTAGAATTTAGAGAAAGAAGGGTTTTTGTAATGAGCAAGTGTGGATCCTCCAAATGAGGGTGATAATTCTCCTTATGTAATGACCCGTCCCAAACTCTTATGATTAATTAAGAATTAATTATGGATTAATAAGACTAATGAGGGATTAGTCGAGGATTATTGAACGTTAAGAGCTAAATTACGATTTTACCCCTATAAGAGGGCAAAAAGTTAACTTTTGACCCAGGAGTTTCAATGCACGAGGATCAAGGACCATTACGTAGATCGAGTCGATATGAGTCCATAGACAGGTGGCACGTCAAAATCAGACGTTTAAGGAACTATTGTACGAATTACGAGACGAGTACCATTTGTCATTAAGTGGGCCCAGATATTTTGGAACAGGCCCAATGGATGAGTGACAAGTGTCACCCATCTATTGCTCGCATTACAAAGATACATGTACCCACCATTTTCATCCTCATCTATTTCATTCGATCAAGCCAATGCGAAAACCCACAAACACCCCATCCACAACACCACCCTATCTCACCCCCTACTGTGATGATTGACGGACTGAGAGTGAGAAGGACGCTATGACGACGACGGTGTGGGTGGCAGGACCGCCGTGGACGGCGGAGGAAACCTAGAACCTAGGTAACCCGGTGACAAATTTGGATTTTGAATTTTCAAATTCCAGTTTTTGGACGTTTAAGGGTGTTCTAATGATTGGGTTGCACTTCTGGGGTCCCTACGAGTCGAGGAGGGTAAAAACGGGGGGCTTCGACTGCTTGACGACCCAGGAAGTGTGGTGGATGGTGGCCGGACCGTTCATCGATTCAAACAGGTATGTTATGCGATCTTTTTCATTGTTTTGATCACATAAATCGAGCCCTGGGATTGAGAAGGGGTTTTAGGAACAAAAAGGAAAAGGAATGACAATCTGAGGTGGGAGAACCGGTCTCGTCAATCTGGTCTAACTGGAAACCAGAGAACCGGGTCTACAACGGTTCGATAGAGGTTGAAGATGACCTTGTGCCTGGCGCGTGGGCTCACGCGCAGTCGCTTGCGATGGCGTGTGGGGGCACGTGGGGCAGAGTTGAGGATCATGGTCAATATGTGATTTTGTCCTTTCGATGTAATAGACATTTTGGCACAAGTTTCGAGTCGATCGAACACCGTTTCTGGGTAATTTTGGGTGTCCGAAGGTATAGGGTTTATTTTAAATACGTTTAAAAATCCGGAATAATTGGGGGATTCAATGGTAACCTATCTGAAGTAAATAGTAAGCTTGGGTACAATTTGGACAGGTCCGGGAGTCCCGGTGATAGTGATTTAGTCGGAGAGGTTTGTGACACTCATATCGAGGTGCAACATGGACGGTCTGTGAGTGGACTTTGTTTTATGCATTAATGCATTAATGCATGCATAAATGTTTTATATGTGTTTGTGAGCATGATTTGAGATGCCATGAGTGCATGTGATTTTAATATTGATTGTTTGGCCTTTTCGGAGGAAAATGTGTTATGGCACGTATTTTGAGATTCCTTGCTTTATGTGATATCTTGGGCTTAGTCCAAGTTTTATACGTGCTTATGATATTGAATGATTTGATTGATAAAAGGATTTCAAATTTGAAAGTAAGATCTCGGGCTTGAGGCCCAGTTGATTTATGGCATCGGGCTTGAGGCTTAGTTGATTTATGGTATTAGGCTTGAGGCCCAGTTGATTTATGGTATCGGGCTTGAGTCCCAGTTATGGTTTATGAAATGAGATTTTGGGATTGAGTCCCAGTTATGGTTTATGAAATGAGATTTTGGGTTTGAGACCCTATTGAAATGTGGATTTGGGCTAAAACCTATGAGACTGAGAATTGAAACGGATTCGAGGAATCCTGGATTTTGATTCAGGTATGAGACTCAGTTGAACTATGATTTGAAAGAAATGAATGTTTTCACACTTATATGTATATACCCTCCCATATGAATAGTCTCCTCCAGACGTAGATGATCTTAGGGTGTCACGATACACTGCCTGGGATGAGTGACTCCGAAGGGGAGCACATGCCCATAAGTGAGAGATATGATATAGTCTCGGACAGGGTCCGGAGACAGGTCCTCTGAGACATCGTAGATCCTAGGGGCAGACTCTGAGATGATACCCGAGTAGTACGCGTACTGTAGATATATCGTGACAAGTTGTTGATTGGGCATATGAAATGCTGAGGATGGGTTATATATATATATATATATGTATATTATGTTTCACCGAGATTGGTTAGGGGCTGAGCCCCGTGTTCTATGATTGGATTTGAGACTTCGTCCTGGTTTCTTTGAATTGATTTTGGGCTGAGACAGAGTTAATGGCATCGTTTCATAAGCAATTTTTACCGTGTTTGATTTGAAAAGCATTATGTCTTGATTTCGGAAAGTATTTGAAATAAAGTGGTTTCATGATGCATGCATATTGTGAAATGTGTTTTTATTAAATCATTTATTTTGTCCACTCACAGCTTTTATGGTTTTAATACCCTTCAGGTTGATTGCGGATACGGGCTGTAGTAGAGATCGAGACATCACATGCCACCACCGATCCTGGTTTACTCTGATGGACCCCGAGCCGGTGACGAGCTATCCCTAGTCTAACACGCGGTGTCAGACGGAAGTAGGCACGTCCCACGATAATCCAGGGGAATTGGGACAGGTCCTGTCAAAATGGTATTAGAGCATGTGTTGCTTTCAGAGTGACACGCAGGTGCTGGATGTGATGTCTCTGCAGTGGTAACAGCCCATCAGTAACTTGATAGTTTGGGTAAGAGTATGAGGATTTAGTGGAATCGAACCCTGGTTAAGTTGTGTTTGGCACGTGTTGCGTTGATGTAGGGTTCAACTAGCAGGGGTTGCCGTGTTTTAGCGAGGTGTGATCCCAAGTAGGATCGATATTAGTATGAATCTAACATCTTAGAGCCGTAGTGTTACAGATATGTTCCATCTACATAGTTGACTAGATTTCTCAATATGACGACTTTGAGAGTTGGGACCGTTGAGCAGTCATGTCAGATAGAGGATTCTGCCAGAGTGGTATTAGTGGAGGTCGTGGATGACAGGACCCGCCCCGATCCCACAGGGACCACAAGGGGACGTGCCCTGCTCCCGTCTGACACCCAATAATTCATACCAATTTTAACCTCAAAACATTTAAAAGCATAAATAACCAAATTAAAGTCATACATAAAATCCGAATTAAACGAATGTCAGACAAGGGATATAATCCAAAATTACAAATTTGCGAGCACGACTCTAAAGTAATCCTGCGGGTACACCGCCCAGCAGGGGTTCAGGTACGCAGAAGTAGATCTATGCCTCAGCCTCTGGTTCCTCCTCTACCTCAGTTTCCCGACCTGGAGGGGTTATCAAAACAGTAAGGGTGAGTGGACCGAAACACAAGTTTATGAAATCGTTTGATAAGTAAAACATATAATTTACCCCTCCGTTTTCCAAATATGCGTGCACCATAATTCCAAAATCATAAACCACATAATATGAACCATAAGGCATATAGCAAAACGATAACCATAATTTTAGTTGCTGCACTATACACTCCAATCCCGACATCCCTGATGTCTGACGTCCCTGACGTCCAATAGGTCACAATCACAAGGCTACGCGTGCCACTCGGGTCTCAATTCCGAGTTCAATCCCCGAACCCCGTTCGGGTACAGCATCCCCGATGCTTAGCGTCATAGACGCTGGACGTACTAGACGTCCGTGACCTCTCCGGGGTACCTCATCCGGAGGAGACAATATAATATGGAAGGATCTATACAGTGCAGTAACAAATACATTTTATTGATATCCACATGCAAACATATATATACATAGGTAGAATCCGAACCAATCATTCAGTTTCATCGGACGGGTCTCAAGCCCAAATACCGTGAAACGTGCCATAACCATATTTTTCATATCATCAAAACCATCATTGTTTTAGCATGTGAATAAGTATAATAAAACCAGAAAACATTTATGCACACAAGGGTTTAAGAAAATGGCCCACTCACAGTACAATCCTGCTAGAAACCGAACGTATACCCTCGCCCTGGTACAAATGTACAATCCCTGTCAAGTCCAAGTATTCGTAAAGGTCAAATTAAACCCCCAACATTCAACCATGAAAGCCTAGGTCGAAACCGACCCGGAAAAGCCGCCCGAATGCGCTTCCCAAGGCAATAAACCTTATTTTGACCAACTTAATGATCTCCGATCGACCCGAAACCACCGCCATTGGATCCGGATCGTCGAAACCTAAAGAATGGTGGTGGTCCCACCAGAAACACTGTTCACACGCGCCCCCACGCGCCGGTCAACGTGGCGGTCAACGCAGGAACAGTTCCTGCTGACGTCATCGCTGACGTCACTGCTGACGTCAGCATGACGTCATGCTGACGTCATCTGACAGCTGTCAGGTCTGACGTGTCAGACTCTGACAGGTGCCACGTGTCAACATCCAATTGGTCCACCTCACTGATCTGTCAGACCACGTGTCAGATCTGACATGTGCCACGTGTCAGCACGGCACTGGTCCACGTCACTGACATGTCAGTGACACGTGGCAGTCCCTGACTGGTCCACGTCACTGACATGTCAGTGCTGACTGTGCACTGACATGTGACACGTGTCGGCTCACGGTTGGTCCACGTCATCTGACAGGCTGACAGGGTGCCACGTCAGCACCACTGTCCTCAGACGGGTTGACCCGTGTTCCTGCAACTCGGGTCGATCAGACCCGCGATCGAGACCCGGTTGCCATTCCTTCATTTCTGGGTCATTTTGGTTCCTTTCAATTCGTATTTACTCGCCTTAAATCCTAGATTAGTTCTATGAAATCAAATTGAGAAAAACGGATTGAATCGAAGGCCTACCTCGAAGAACAGCCCTGGCCTCCCGTCGCCGTTTAGCCACTGCCCTGAGCTCCACCGGCCACGAGTTCGATTCCAGAAGGTCCTGGGTGTTCCTAGGGTTGATTAGGAATCATAATGGACTAAATTGAACGTGGGAAAAGGATGTATCAAAAACCTGTTTTTGAAACCGTTTCGGGTTCCCCTGGTTCCTTCCTCGCCGCCGTCCTCCGCCGTGGTCACTGCCGCCGTTCAGTCACACCAGGAAGTCCCCCACTATGCAGACACAGTGAGTGGAAGGTTGGCTGGAATGTTGGATCGAAATGGCTGAATGTGCTCTGCGGGTATGAATTATAAAGAAATGGAGGGAAGGAAATGGATGGCTCAGATTAAATCTCCAGATTAGATCAAGGGCTGAGATCTGATCTGGGGATTCCAATCCAAAGGCTGAAATTTAAAGCTGGTACAATTGTTTAATTAATCCAATAGTGGATCTGATCCAATCTAGCCAATGGGTGAGTGACACTTGTCACTCCCCAGGTGTCCTTCAATCAGAATTTCTGAATATAATATTCGACACGAAAACCGAGACACGAACTTCCCGAATTCACGTTTCTGACCATAACTTCCTCGTACGAAGTCCGATTTCGGCGTGCCGCCTGTCTACGGACTCAGGACGTCGAGGCCTACCCAACGGTCCTTGAGTCAACTGAAAATTAGTTGTCAAAAGAAAAGTCAACATTTTCCCCCGAGAGTCCAAATTACGGTAATGCCCCTGAACTTCCGATAGCCATAACTTTCACCCTGATCGTCCGAATCGGACGTGCCACCTGTCTATGAACTCGTGACGTCCCGAACTACGTCACGGTCATAGGTCAAAGTCCATTTAGTTCATCAATCAAAAAGTCAACAATTTGACCATACCATTCACAAGGGTAAAATCGTCAAATCACACATTAAATTACAATATGGAATTCCTCGAATTTCCGGGGTGTTACAACCTTCCCCCCTTAAGAAATTTCGTCCCGAAATTTCAAAGAAACAAATGAGGAAATTGTTCTCGCATCTGAGCCTCAGGCTCCCATGTGGCTTCTTCCACATCCTGGTTTCTCCAGAGAATTTTTACGAGAGGGATCGTCTTTCGACGTAGTACCTTGTCCTTCCGATCTAAGATCTGTACTGGTTGTTCTTCAAAGCTCAAATCCTCCCGTAGTTCGACAGGTTGTTCCCTAAGTACATGAGAAGCATCACGTACGTACATCCGCAACATCGATACGTGGAAAACATCGTGAACTCTTGATAGTTCTGGGGGTAGTGCCAATCTGTATGCAACTCTGCCAATTCTCTCCACGATTTCATAAGGTCCGATAAAACGCGGACTCAGTTTCCCCCTTCGGCCAAAACGGATAATCCCCTTCCACGGAGACAACTTCAGGAAGACAAAATCTCCCACTTCAAACTCCAAGTCTCGAATCCGTCGGTCGGCATAACTCTTCTGGCGATCCTGTGCCACCTTCAATCTTTCCTTGATCACGCGAACAGTTTCCATGGTTAAGTCCATTATCTCCGGCCCTACAGCCGCTCGCTCTCCTACCTCCGTCCAGCAGATAGGTGTCCTGCACTGTCGGCCATACAGTGCCTCATAAGGTGCCATCCCGATGCTTGCCTGATAGCTGTTGTTGTAAGCGAATTCCATCAATGGCAAATGAGTATCCCAAGAGTCTTGAAACTGTAGTACGCATGACCTCATCATGTCCTCCAGGGTTTGAATGGTTCTCTCAGACTGTCCATCGGTCTGTGGATGGAAAGCAGTACTGAAACGTAAGGTTGTTCCCAAAGTAGCTTGCAAACTTCGCCAGAACCTGGAAGTGAAACGCGGATCACGATCAGACACGATCGATTCCGGCGTACCATGAAGTCGTATGATTTCCTTCATAAACAGCTGAGCCAGTCGGTTAGGTTTATAGGTTTCCTGAACTGGCAGAAAATGGGCTGATTTGGTTAACCGATCCACGATCACCCATACTCCGTCCACTCCACTCTGAGTCCTCGGTAACTTAAAGACGAAGTCCATGGTGATGTGATCCCACTTCCACTCAGGAATCGGAAGTGGCTGCATAGCCCCATACGGTCTCTGCCGTTCCGCCTTAACCTGCTGACAGGTTAAGCATTTGCTCACGAACTCAGCAATATCCTTCTTCATTCCTGGCCACCAATAATGGTTCCGGAGGGTACGGTACATCTTTGTACCTCCCGGATGCATAGCATAGGCCGAACTGGGGGCCTCCTCAAGTATCTCGGCCCGTAACTCTGCCACTGCAGGTACGCACAAACGGCCCAATTTCACCAGTGCTCCATCGTCCCGGATGGTAAAATCCTGTCTCCCATCCGCATCGACCTCAATTCTGTAAATACAGAGTATCGGATCCTGCAGTTGTGCTTCGATGATCCGATCAATCAGTACTGGTCGCACATGGAAGCTGGCCAACAAAGCTCCATGCGCATCCGTACCCAAAATAACTCCCGTCTTCCGGAGTTCCACTAACAAGGGAAGATACACCATCCCTAGGTGTGCAATAGTTCCCGCAGATTTCCTGCTGAGTGCATCCGCCACCACATTGGCCTTACCCGGATGGTACTCGATCGTACAGTCATAGTCCTTCAGTAGCTCCAACCATCTCCGTTGCCTCATGTTGAGCTCCTTCTGAGTGAATAAATATTTAAGACTCTGGTGATCGGTGTATATTCGACACGTTGCGCCGAACAGATAATGTCTCCAGATCTTGAGAGCATGAACCACCGCCGCCAACTCCAAATCATGGGTAGGGTAGTTCAACTCATGAGTCTTCAGCTGCCGGGAAGCATAGGCGATAACCTTGCCAGTTTGCATCAACACGCAGCCCAAACCTTGCAGTGAAGCATCACTGAAAACTACGAACTCTCCACTGTCGTCCGGCAATGCAAGGACAGGCGCAGTGGTCAATCGATCCTTCAACTCTTGAAAGCTCCGATCGCACTGCTCGTCCCAGATAAACTTTACTCCTTTCCAAGTCAGACGAGTCAATGGTGCAGCAATTTTGGAGAAACCCTCCACGAATCTCCGGTAGTAACCTGCTAATCCGACGAAACTCCGCACCTCGGTCACCGTTGTCGGTCTAGCCCAGTTGGTCACCGCTTCTGTTTTCTGGGGATCCACGCAAATCCCATCCGTCGATATCACGTGTCCCAGAAAACCAATACTGCTCAGCCAAAACTGACACTTGCTCAGCTTGGCATACAATTGTTCTTGTCTCAGTTTCTCCAAGACCAACCGTAGATGTTCTTCATGTGCACGGGCACTCCTCGAGTATACCAAAATATCATCGATGAACACAATCACGAACTTATCCAGGTAGGGTCGGAAGACCCGGTTCATCAGATCCATGAATGCTGCTGGAGCATTCGTCAAACCAAATGGCATAACAAGGAACTCGTAGTGCCGGTAGCGGGTTCGAAAAGCAGTTTTCGGAATATCCTCCTCCGAAATCCTCAGTTGGTGATACCCAGACCGCAAATCAATTTTCGAGAAGCACTGAGCTCCCCGCAACTGGTCGAAAAGGTCATCAATCCTGGGTAGAGGATACTGGTTCCTCAATGTCACCTTGTTGAGTTGTCGATAATCAATACATAAACGGAGACTTCCTTCCTTCTTCTTCACGAACAACACCGGTGCTCCCCACGGTGAAGTGCTCGGTCGGACATATCCCAAATCTACCAACTCCTGCAATTGAGTCTTGAGTTCTCGTAACTCGGCCGGCGCCATCCGGTATGGTGCCTGGGATATAGGTCGGGTACCCGGGAGTAGTTCAATAGTAAACTCAATCTCCCGCGATGGTGGCAATCCAGGTAAGTCTTCCGGGAATACGTCCGGAAACTCACAGACCACCGGTATTTCGTCGATGACCGGAGTATCGACCCGTTCCGACACGACATGCGCCAGATAACCCTGGCATCCCTTCCGTAGAAGTTTGGTAGCAGTAAGTGACGAAATCACTTCAGGAGGCGAACCATCACGTTCCCCCTGAAAGATAACTTCCGGCAAACCCGGGCTCCGCAAAATTACTTGCTTGCTACAGCAGTCGATGAGCGATCCGTGCTCCGACAGCCAATCCATCCCTAGGATTATGTCGAAGTCGTGGATATCCAGAATAATTAAGTCTGCTGGTAAATCCACATCCTCAATTCTTACCGGGCACCTCCGAATCACCTGATTCACAAGGTACACGGTACCCATCGGGGTGCCAACACCCATTTCGCAATCTAAGGCTGATACCACACAATCAAGCAAACCAGCACAACTCCTCGAAATAAAAGAATGTGTAGCCCCCGCATCCATTAATACACGTACAAGAAAATTAAAGATATGTAGTGTACCTGTGACCACGCCTGGAGCAGTCCTCGCCTGCTGCTGGGTCATTGCAAACACTTGGGCCCTCGGCCCTCCGTTCCGTCCGCGCCCGCGCGCGCCACGTCCAGCACCACGGTCACCTCCCTGACCGCGACCTCCGTTAGTGTGGGACGCCGTGCTCTGCACCACACTCGAGCCCCCAGCGTCGTTGTTTTTGGACAACTGCGGACAATCGCAGGCATAGTGGCCTTCCTCTCCGCAAGCAAAACAAGTTACTGGCCTTGGCCTGCCCGAATGCCCACCAGATGCACCACTCCAAGATGAGTGCTGCCCAGAATTGTGTCCAGATCCTCTGCCCTGAGAGCCTCCACGTCGACCCGACCAGCCACGACCCTTGAAGGATGAGGGTGCTCCTCTGTAGCTCCCTCCCCTGTTGTTCTTCCGACCCGATGGTCCATGGTGTGGGCGATCCTGACGTCGCCCCTCCCCCGAAGGTTGTCGTGATTGGTGTGCCGCCAGACTGGCCTCGACACGCACCGCTGCGTCGACCATATCCCTCAGAGAAGCATGAGTGGTAGCAGTCACACTGGCCCGGATCTCCCCTCGGAGTCCAAGCTCAAACCGCTGGCATTTGTCCTCCTCCGTGCTTACGAATGAGGCAGCGAACCGGGAAAGTCTCCCGAATGTTTGCTCGTAGTCTGAAACAGACATGTCACCCTGCTCCAGCCGCAGGAATTCCGCCTCCCGCGCCGCGCGAAAGGATCGCGGGTAGTACTGATCCAGAAACCTGGAACGGAAAGCTTCCCAGGTAGTGGTATGGACAGACCACCCTGACATTTCGAGTCCATGCCACCACTGGTAGGCTCCTCCCTCCAGTAAGAAGGCCGCCAGAGTCACTCGTTCGCCCGGAGGGCAGTGCATCACCGAGAAGATCCTCTCCCACTTGGTGATCCAGTCGTGAGCATCCTCGGGGTTTGATCCCCCGCAGAAAGGAGTGGCTCCCAAACGTTGAGCCCTTTCGATGCTCGCGCATTCCATCTCTCTTTCTAGATCCTCGTCCGTTCGAGTATGCGGAATTCTCCTAGGAGGCATAACCAACTGTCAAGAGGCATAGATCAGAAAACAACATTCTTAAAAGTCGAAAAGTAACTAGTACTAATCGCTAGTCTAGCATGCAGACCAATACCCTAGTACTGACCACAACCTAGTGCTCTGATACCAAGCTGACAGGACCCGCCCCGATCCCACAGGGACCACAAGGGGACGTGCCCTGCTCCCGTCTGACACCCAATAATTCATACCAATTTTAACCTCAAAACATTTAAAAGCATAAATAACCAAATTAAAGTCATACATAAAATCCGAATTAAACGAATGTCAGACAAGGGATATAATCCAAAATTACAAATTTGCGAGCACGACTCTAAAGTAATCCTGCGGGTACACCGCCCAGCAGGGGTTCAGGTACGCAGAAGTAGATCTATGCCTCAGCCTCTGGTTCCTCCTCTACCTCAGTTTCCCGACCTGGAGGGGTTATCAAAACAGTAAGGGTGAGTGGACCGAAACACAAGTTTATGAAATCGTTTGATAAGTAAAACATATAATTTACCCCTCCGTTTTCCAAATATGCGTGCACCATAATTCCAAAATCATAAACCACATAATATGAACCATAAGGCATATAGCAAAACGATAACCATAATTTTAGTTGCTGCACTATACACTCCAATCCCGACATCCCTGATGTCTGACGTCCCTGACGTCCAATAGGTCACAATCACAAGGCTACGCGTGCCACTCGGGTCTCAATTCCGAGTTCAATCCCCGAACCCCGTTCGGGTACAGCATCCCCGATGCTTAGCGTCATAGACGCTGGACGTACTAGACGTCCGTGACCTCTCCGGGGTACCTCATCCGGAGGAGACAATATAATATGGAAGGATCTATACAGTGCAGTAACAAATACATTTTATTGATATCCACATGCAAACATATATATACATAGGTAGAATCCGAACCAATCATTCAGTTTCATCGGACGGGTCTCAAGCCCAAATACCGTGAAACGTGCCATAACCATATTTTTCATATCATCAAAACCATCATTGTTTTAGCATGTGAATAAGTATAATAAAACCAGAAAACATTTATGCACACAAGGGTTTAAGAAAATGGCCCACTCACAGTACAATCCTGCTAGAAACCGAACGTATACCCTCGCCCTGGTACAAATGTACAATCCCTGTCAAGTCCAAGTATTCGTAAAGGTCAAATTAAACCCCCAACATTCAACCATGAAAGCCTAGGTCGAAACCGACCCGGAAAAGCCGCCCGAATGCGCTTCCCAAGGCAATAAACCTTATTTTGACCAACTTAATGATCTCCGATCGACCCGAAACCACCGCCATTGGATCCGGATCGTCGAAACCTAAAGAATGGTGGTGGTCCCACCAGAAACACTGTTCACACGCGCCCCCACGTGCCGGTCAACGTGGCGGTCAACGCAGGAACAGTTCCTGCTGACGTCATCGCTGACGTCACTGCTGACGTCAGCATGACGTCATGCTGACGTCATCTGACAGCTGTCAGGTCTGACGTGTCAGACTCTGACAGGTGCCACGTGTCAACATCCAATTGGTCCACCTCACTGATCTGTCAGACCACGTGTCAGATCTGACATGTGCCACGTGTCAGCACGGCACTGGTCCACGTCACTGACATGTCAGTGACACGTGGCAGTCCCTGACTGGTCCACGTCACTGACATGTCAGTGCTGACTGTGCACTGACATGTGACACGTGTCGGCTCACGGTTGGTCCACGTCATCTGACAGGCTGACAGGGTGCCACGTCAGCACCACTGTCCTCAGACGGGTTGACCCGTGTTCCTGCAACTCGGGTCGATCAGACCCGCGATCGAGACCCGGTTGCCATTCCTTCATTTCTGGGTCATTTTGGTTCCTTTCAATTCGTATTTACTCGCCTTAAATCCTAGATTAGTTCTATGAAATCAAATTGAGAAAAACGGATTGAATCGAAGGCCTACCTCGAAGAACAGCCCTGGCCTCCCGTCGCCGTTTAGCCACCGCCCTGAGCTCCACCGGCCACGAGTTCGATTCCAGAAGGTCCTGGGTGTTCCTAGGGTTGATTAGGAATCATAATGGACTAAATTGAACGTGGGAAAAGGATGTATCAAAAACCTGTTTTTGAAACCGTTTCGGGTTCCCCTGGTTCCTTCCTCGCCGCCGTCCTCCGCCGTGGTCACTGCCGCCGTTCAGTCACACCAGGAAGTCCCCCACTATGCAGACACAGTGAGTGGAAGGTTGGCTGGAATGTTGGATCGAAATGGCTGAATGTGCTCTGCGGGTATGAATTATAAAGAAATGGAGGGAAGGAAATGGATGGCTCAGATTAAATCTCCAGATTAGATCAAGGGCTGAGATCTGATCTGGGGATTCCAATCCAAAGGCTGAAATTTAAAGCTGGTACAATTGTTTAATTAATCCAATAGTGGATCTGATCCAATCTAGCCAATGGGTGAGTGACACTTGTCACTCCCCAGGTGTCCTTCAATCAGAATTTCTGAATATAATATTCGACACGAAAACCGAGACACGAACTTCCCGAATTCACGTTTCTGACCATAACTTCCTCGTACGAAGTCCGATTTCGGCGTGCCGCCTGTCTACGGACTCAGGACGTCGAGGCCTACCCAACGGTCCTTGAGTCAACTGAAAATTAGTTGTCAAAAGAAAAGTCAACATTTTCCCCCGAGAGTCCAAATTACGGTAATGCCCCTGAACTTCCGATAGCCATAACTTTCACCCTGATCGTCCGAATCGGACGTGCCACCTGTCTATGAACTCGTGACGTCCCGAACTACGTCACGGTCATAGGTCAAAGTCCATTTAGTTCATCAATCAAAAAGTCAACAATTTGACCATACCATTCACAAGGGTAAAATCGTCAAATCACACATTAAATTACAATATGGAATTCCTCGAATTTCCGGGGTGTTACAGTGGATGACCCGAGTTAAGACTTTTGGGAATAGGAATGTGTGATCCTATTTGGCATGAGAAAGCGGTGTCGGCCCCTCGCAATGGCCGCTTCCCGATCTCAACCTCCCCCCAGCTCCTGAGCAGGATTGCCCCCCTGTGGATAGGAAAACAGGCAACAGAAATCGGCAGCACGTAGCCAAAAAGGAAAAGAGTTGATAGAGCATATCTTTTTTATTTGAAACCATACGAGCTTCCACAAGCAAGAAATTTTTTGAAATACCGACGCTCGGTGGGGGGCAATGTTTAGTGTGTTGAATCCTGGAGGGATGCCGACTGGTAGAGGATGCCACAGTATAGATGTTGTGTGGCTTGGTATGACATGTCGTGTTTGTGACATGTAATGATTGGGTAGTGTGAGGCACTAAGTATGGCCAAGTTTCTTGTGGGCCCAACGGCTGGAGGCCGTAGAGTTACGAGTGGACGAGGTCCTTAGATTGTGATTACTGGTTGGTTGGATACCAGTATCAAAGTATGAAGACTCTTTGAAGTCGAGAGCTATGGATCGGTCAGGATGGTCGTGCTGCAGTGAGCAACCAGGTTCCTGAAAACCCTAGTTTGAGATTGATTGTACAAGTTACTAGGAGAGTGGTACTTATGGACCGAATCCTGAGGTAGAACGATCAGTGGATATTGCGTGTTGAGTGGTTGGTATCTGCGGTGATTTGACCGCATGGATATGGAGTCTCGATAGCGGAGTGTTTCTAGGATTGGTCTGCACGCAATTGTGGCAGATGCTGCTATTGATGGATGTAGTGAAGTCTTATCGAAGGGACAAGCTTGTGTTACCATGACGATTGAGACAATAGAAATTCATCAATCGTGACGAGGATACGGAGGTGCGTGAGTGACGCACAGTATGCGAAGTGATATCTGAATTCGACTCGGTTACAACTGAGTGCAATCACAGAAGGAGATGAACTTTGGGTACTGGCGAGTGTGCCCCACTACCTCCGTAAGGGTGACTGAGATGAGTGGGAGATGCCATAGATGAGTTGAATGGAATCCAATAGTGACTGGTTGATTCCGATTGACACTATGTGGGTCTAAGGGATGTAAAGCTATTGAGGGCTTGGATTGCGACTAGTATGGTAGACGTGCCCTAGAGTGACAAACATGAGAGTTCGGTGGGCACTGATCGGGACAGAGAGGATCCCAAGTGGCTCAGTGCGAGACATGGAATGCACTTAGATAAGTAGGGATTAGGAGAAATCCCAATAGAGAATGAGTAGTGATTGATGATTATGTGTTGGATGCCGTTTATGCACATCCATAAATAGTATACGGGGACAAGCGAGGTTTATCCTTCAATTGAGTAAATTCCAATCGGAATAAATGTACCAGCATAAACGGTATGAACGGACATGTGAGTTGGATATTAAGGTTGATAGTTACAGACACGTGGTTAATGTTCACATGAGTGACGACTTGGAGGCTGGGAGATTACGACTGAATGGTTGTGAGGGATGCGGGACACGTGTGTGATGTCCCCAGTTAGCTCAGTGATCTTTGGGTGAGTTTCGGGTGGTGCTGGAGTTTCCCAATGTATTGTTGGCGCGAGTGGTGGTTACCACATTCAGAGAGTTGGTCTGGAACCAACTGTTATGGGTGAGCCGCGAGATCTGAGTTGGGGACTTAAGAGTCCATTACAGATTGGTTTTGGGTAACTATGGCTGGCCATACCTCTTGAGTTGAGGACTTAACACCCGTTTGCCTATAGGACACGAGGATGCTCATCTAGGGAGTAAGCTCAGTAATTGGAAAAGTTAAGTATGCTTCCAACGTGGTTGAAAATTCTCTTGATTACGATGTTCGCGAGGGTGACTTCCCATTTTCTACCCATGGCAGATGATGTTGTTGTCACTAGTACGTTGATCATGTATTGGTTGAGGAACCCATGTTTGGCTTTGGGACCGTGGACAAGAGAAGTTGTGGTTGAGGCAAGAGAATGGTGCTTGATTGCGCACTAGTGATGGGTATTCTGAGGTAGATGAGGGAAACTTCTCATTATATGATCTTAGTAGATGGTGTTTGGTGCCGCAGGATGACATAGGAGGAATTTTGATGTCATCATGTTTGGTTTTCTCATTATATGATCTTAGTAGATGGTGTTAAGGGATTCAAAGAGGGTGTAAGAACTAAACACCTACGTTGTGAATCAAATTTGAATGACTTGAAGAGCAGATGGTGTTTAGTGTCACTCGATGTGACGAGTGAGTGTCCGAGGTAGTGGACCCATGTAACGACCCATCCCGGAAACCTGGATTAGATTAGTGGTTCATGATGGATTAGTGAAGTTAATCGGTGATTAGGTGGATACATTCTGACGGACGGTGCAAAATGACGATTTTTCTCCTGGAATTGGGCGAATGCTTGACTTTTGGTTTGAGAAGGCAACCAAGCTTTGACCGATGACTGTGACGCAGTTCGGAACGTCACGAGTTCATAGACAAGTGGCACGTTCGATTCCGAGATCCGAGGTGGAAGTCATGATATTCAGAAGTTCAAGGGCAATTCGGTAATTTAGTTACAAAGGGGCAAATTGTTGACTTTTCAAGAGACATGGACTTTTCACGTAATTTGAGGACCGTTAGGTAGGTCTCGATCACCTGACTACAACGACAGGTAGCACGCAATCATTGGAGTTCGGACAGTTCCATTATGAGGCTAATTAGGTGAAAGGCAAAATGGTAATTTGTCATTCAGGTCTTTTGGTTGCATTGGATTTTGTGCCCAGTTAAACATAGAACGGTGGCTGCTTAGGGATGGTGACCCACCAGATTTGGGACACTAGTTCCTCATTGGAAGGTCATAGAACCCTCTCACCACCGCCTTAAATTTTGTTGCACGATAACTTAATGGTTTAACAGGTTTGGGATGCAAAGAAAAACAGAGACAGAGAGTTGTGAGAATTCAAACCCACTGAACGGTCCTCTAATGGCTGTGCTCTGTAAACCAAAATGAGAGGAAAGACAATGAAGAATTTGGTGGTGGTACAATGGATGGCCGCCTTACACGGTGGTGGTAGAAAAACAGGTATGACCCGTGAGCACCCTTGTTGAGATTCAAATGGCATATGATGATCTCTTCGTTATTGATTGATTTGGTGCATAGGATGAAGTTTCTGAGGTTGAAAGGAGACGAGAGAGCCTAGTATCGAAGCCTGTCATGGCCTGTGGTCGAAAAACCAGACGTGGTAAGCTTTTAGTTCAAAAATGGCACTTTGGTTTTTAGCTATTAATAAGCGATTTTTTTTATGGAAAGACGTACTTGGAGGTTGTAGGAATCTGTTGAGACCAAAACCAAGAGTTGTGGCAGCCAAAATCACGCCAACGGAGAGAATGAAAAGCTTGATTCAATCCTCGATTTGGTGGGTGATTTCTCGCCGTGTTTTTCATGTTTGGACATTTGAGATCAACTAGAAACACTGAGCTAAGACTGTAGAACTAATTAGGGTTGAAAACAAAAAAAATTGGACCAGATAGAACCGTGAAGTAGCCACGCCAGTTCGAGCTTAACCGTGAACCGGTCGAACCGGGTTTACCCGAGGAAGAAGATGACTGGTGCAGGCGTGTGAAACCCACGCATAGCCCCTTTGGGCGGCGTGTGTGGGTGCGTAGCACACCTTTTGAGGAAGATTCCAACATGATTTTTAAAGTATTCTATGTAACGAACATTTTGAGACTAGTTTTGAGTCAATCGGACATCGTCTCGATATGTTTCGGTATGTTCGAAGGTTTTAGGCCTCGGTTAAAAATAGTTAAAATTCGGCAAAATTACGGGGCTTTAGTAGAAGTTTAGTGAAGTAGTTAGTGACCTTATTATGGGATTTGGACAGGTTCGGGAAAGCCGGTGATAGTGGATTAGCTGAGAACGGCATAAGTGCGCACATATCGAGGCGGCGACGTAAACGCTCTGTGAGTGGACTTTGTTTTCTAACTTATGATGCATGCATATATGTTTTTATAAGTTTTCTATACGTGATTTCTATGTTGTGATTTGATATTGATGATTTACGATTTTGGCACGTATTTCGAGATAATGAAGTATTTGCATGTTTTACTAGTTTCCGATTTATATTGTGATTTGATCATCGTTTTGATGATTTGATTTCGGGATTTGAAATATGACTTAATTTCAATGATTTACATTGGATTTTGGAAAGTGATTTCGGGCTTGAAGCCCTGTTCATGTGATTTCGATAAACGATATTTCGGTTTTGGAATCGGATTTTGGAAAGATGATTCTTGATTAGGTTTTGAAATTTGGAAAGAAATTCTGGATTTGGGTTCGGGATGCTGGTTCCGGATGCCGGCTTACAGAATCATTATTGCGAATTCGGATATGGATTTTCTATGGTTTTCACTTGATTGAAAAATGGTATTGGGTTTAAAGACCCGGAAAAAGAAAACAGTTGGATCTGGTTTTGAGTTTAAAAACTCGGTTGATTGACGGGGGAGGGCCTGGATTGATATGTTTTGAGTTTAAAGACTCGATATATGTTCTGAGTTTAAAGACTCGTTGATATCCCGGGAAGGCCTGATTATGCCCATGGTTTTGAATTTAAAGACTCGGGCGCACTTGAGATCCAGCAACTTGAACGATTGATGTTTTTCACTAGTTTTTCACCGGTTTTTCAGATGTTTTGGGCAATTGCCCGGATGGTTTGGATTTAATGAGTTTTGGGCTGAGTTCCCTTACTTGATGAGGATTTATGATTTTGGGATGAGGCCCTGGATTTGAATTACGGATTTGAGAAAAGGAAAGGATTCTGGTTTTCAATAATGATTTTCTGATCTTGGATATGAATGGTTTTATGGAATGGTTTGATATGCATGCATTGATTTTTAAATGGAGGGTATAAAAGTACTTTTCTATAAACTATTTGCTGAAAGTACTATTTATTTTTGTCCACTCATAGTCTTTTTACGTTTTCGATACCCTCCAGGTTGTTGCGGTGCGGGCTATTGGTCGAGAGAGACGGAGACATCACATACGGGATCCACAGTAGAGTCTGCGCACTCAGGGAAGTCTGGAAGTTGTGAATGGTTCGGTTGAGAATCCCTTGTCCGACTTACATGTCACACAGAGGTTGGACGTCGGTTTAGCCTTCGTGTCACGCGTAAGTTACACGGGAGCATGACTTAACCCTTAATCTCAGAGTAGGTTTTATGCGCTCTGTGTGACGTTTGTCTTCCAGAGAAGGTGGTTTGTCGACTTGCGTGTCGTGATGCTACTGTAGATGTGATGTCTCAATGTGGAATAGCCCGTCATCAACCTAGACACGTGAGTGATAGTACGATAGCTAGTGGTGTCGCTAGTGGTAAGAGTACGAGTGACTGGGTGATGTGTTACCCGATACACGGTGTGTGGTGAGTTGTATGTCGGCTTAGGGCCGGAGTGGTTAGTGTGTTTGGTACTGGATGTGCTCAATGTTGGGACCATAGGGTCGGATGTGATGATCTATTGGTCAGCATGTGGAGCCTGATGACCACCTGTTGAGTTGGTGGTATCCGTGGGCCGAGGAGGCCGGTTGACGCTGGCGTGTTAGGTTGGATGACGATAGTATGTATTGGTGACCTTTTGGTCAATTTGGTTGAATTTGGACTTGTGCGGCTACGAGAAGCCGGATGCCTCGAGTGGCAGGGTTTAGGAACTACTTTGAGATCCGAGCGATTTCCCCCTAGCGATGGTTACTGGTTGATGTTTGTGACAACCGGAGTGGTGAGGTTGTTGGGGGCTATTGGAGGTGTCGTGGATGTTGTGGGTTTTGATAACCCGTATGACGAGGATGATTTGAGGAACCCCGTGGGATGATTGGTCTGGAAACCATGAGTTTGGGGTTGTGGTTAGGTAGTTGTTGTGGTTGGGCCGATTTACGACCGGATTGGAAATGGTGCTGCGAGATGCAGCTGAGGTAGTGGATGGTTGGTGGACGACTCTAGACGAGTCCAGTAAGATTGCGGCGTTGTTTGAGCATTGAGTTGCTCAGAGTTGTGGATTAAGAGGGGTGTTAATTCCCTTGACTCGAGCGTAGATTGAGGGTTTTGGCTCGGTAAGAGTGGAGGTTCGGGACTGGTCTGCTATGAGCACGAGATAGAGGATGACGTGCCACTAGTCGAGAGGCTTGTAATGGTACGGGGGGCACATCATGAGTTGAGGTTGTGACCAGGCGTGAGATGACGGTGTTTGGAAGGAACTATGAACAGAGCTGGGAGATGTGATGACCATATGTTTCGGTATGAACGGTCAGGATGCCGTTAGGTGGATCCAATGAGCGCAGTGGAAGCATAGTGGACCGATGCTTCAAGTTGGATTGAGCTAGGCTGGTATGGTCAGGTTGACCATGTTATGTTGGACTGTGTCGGCATATGCCGAGGTTGGCATTTGGGTGATGTCGAGGCCAGCACTCAGTGATTCCCCCGAGCTTAGTGATGGACGATTTCGAGTATAGTGACCGAGGATCCAAGGTGAGTGATTGTTGATTGTGATCCCGAAAGTTGGTGACCCAAAATGGAACCTCGGGAAGATTGAGACGTGATAACTGATATCCTTTTGGAAGTACATAAGCGGTATTAACCGAAAGGCGAGTTGGTCAGTGAGATGGTTTAGTTACAGACTCGTGGTTGTGATCCATATGAGTTGCGGATCGACTAAGTATAGCAGAGTTGACGTTTGGACGGTTGGTCCAATGGTGGTATTCGTTTTGCGGATTGAGTTCCATGGTTGGAAAAGGTGGATATACTACCAACATGGTTGGAATCTCGGAATCATGAAGTGTAGTTTAGACGACGAGATGTGGGTTTATTCCGAGTTGGTGTTAGATGTCAAGTATGAGAGATGGATACTTTGGAGTCGATTTGGGGATTCATTGAAGAAACTTCAGGAATTTTGACCCCCCTTGGTCATGAACACGGGTGGATGTGTTCGGGAGTAGGAAGAGTACTTGGTGACGCCGAGAGTGGCCTGTGTCGCGAGTGCCATAGGATTGTACTAAGTTGGATTAAGGTAGAATGACTTATGATGTCATGGTTATGGACCATTGTGAGTTCCGTTGTAGGATGACGGAAGGAAGCTGAGAAGGAGTGATTGTAACTGATCAATATGAGGTTATTGAAGAGAACCCACAATCTAGACGTGTGGTATTTTGGATTGATTTAAGTCGATGTGATGGTCTGATGGTAAGAGTTGTACGGACGTGAAGTGGGATCCACTTTGGAGGGAGTGGATTGGGATTGGATCGTTTCTAGCTCAAGATTGAGTTGTTGTGGATCCGGAGGATTGTATGTGAGACACAAGTTGGATATCTTGACCACCTTGGAGTTGTGCAGGACATGTGTGATCCGTCTCGCAGACGTATGGGTTTTGGCTTGGATCTAGTGTTGGGTCTGCTCTGTATTCGTAGTTAAGATGTGATTGGAATTTATATTGGTCGAGAGACCCAGGAGACCGGGAGATTCGGAAGGGATTTGAGTTGGAATTTCCCAGAAGACGTGTAGTTCAGTTTGCAGGTAGGATTGACCGACGGACTGCAAAAGTGAAACGTTCTTGGCTCGTCGATAGGTGGTAATTAGTATGGTTGTGAGGATGTTTGTGTGCCTTGGAGATACACTCTGAGGGTGACGGGTACACTATGGTGTTGTTGGATGGACTTTAGGTGTCGTAGAGCGTGGCTGATGCCGCTATGGTTGATTAGTGGACGTACCGTAGGATGACGTTGGAAGTACGTGAAGATATACTCTACGAGCTGTGTTTGAGGATTCTAAAATATCTTTGTTTTATTCAAAGTTTGTAGGGTAGTCCTTGCGTGTGTTTAGTGGTATGTACTGTGGTTCTGGTTGGTAATTATTGGTGCATGTACTTGAAATGTGTACGTACTGGTTCTGCAGTAGTCGGAACCATGTCGATGTAATTGGACATGCATCGTGATGTTCGGGTAGAAGTGTTGGTGATCGTCTTAGTGGCGAGGTTTGTTATGGTTAAATGGATGATCGGCGTAGTCCGATATGATGGATTTTGACAGAGCATGTGGGCTGGATCAGGGTGATCCCAAATGATTGATTGGTTATTGCAGGCTTCAGTGTTGATATGAGCTGGATGCTCCAAGCCATGAGTGGCTGATGGGACCCTGATGCAGAGATGTGTGAACACGGTTTGACAGGTACGTGATCGGGTCCAGTTACAGATAGGTAGTGTGGAACATTGTTGGTGATCCCACAAGTTGACTAGGCTGGTGGTTAGGGAGACCGCCGGTGAGATGAATTGTTGCGTAGTTGTTATGAGTAGATATGTTGTGACTCTAGTGGGGTCGGTGCGAATCGCTGACAGAAGTAATATGGAGCGTTGAATAAGTCTTGATGCATGGAGGTACCGAGGGTAGTAGATGCCATCTTGAGAATTGGTGTACTTAGGATTTGTGCCTGTTGATGGCAAACTGTCACGATGTACTGAATTCTTGGTACGAGGTACGCTTGACTCGGAAAAGGATCAAGGATGATGAGCCTGGTAGCAGTGGTATTGTGGCGTACCTACTAGCCGTGAGGGTCGGCTGGTGCGATGTTAGAGGTATCTCGGGTACGAGTTGGAAATGTGTGGACCTCGATGAGACAGGGCTGATTTGCTAGATGGACTGAATATTGGTAGATGGTTCACTTGACCGACTTGGGGTGACAGTTTGGGAACTGTCAGGATAAGTTGGAATGGCAGGTGTTGGACACCAGGTAGGAGACCCAGGAGTAAGATCAGTTGGATTTCCCCCAATAAGTTGAGACCGTACGAGATGCGGAATTTCGGGGACGAGATGCGGAATTTCGGGGACGAAATTCTTTAAAGAGGGGAGATTGTAATGACCCATCCTGGAAACTGGGATTAGATTAGTGATTAATGACGGATTAGTCAAGTTAATCGGTGATTAGTTGGATGTTTTCGGACGGACAGTGTGAAATGACTATTTTACCCCTAGAATTGGGCGAACGGTTGACTTTTGGTTCAAATGGGTAACCGAGCTTTGACCGATGATTATGACGTAGTTCAGGACGTCACGGGTTCAAAGATAGGTAGTACGTCTGATTTAGACATCCGAGGAGGAAGTTATGATGTTTGGAAGTTCAAGGGCAATTCGATAATTTAGTTAAAAAATTGTTGACTTTTCAAACGACATAGACTTTTCACATAATTCGAGGACCGTTAGGTAGGTCTCGATCCCCTGAATACAACGACAGGCGGCACGCGATCATCGGAGTTCGGACGGTTCCGTTATGAGGCTAATTAGGTGAAGGGCAAAATGGTAATTTGTCATTTGGGGACAATTTGGGTCGTTTGGTTGCATTGGATTTTGTGCCCAATTAAACATGGACAAGTGGCTGCCTAGGGATGGTGACCCACCAGATTTAGGACACTTGTCCCTCATTGGAAGGTCATAGAACCATCTCATCACCACCTTAAATTTTTTTGCACGATAACTTAATGGTTTAACCGGTTTGGGATGCAAAGAAAAACAGAGACAGAGAGTTGTGAGAATTCATACCCCCTGAACGGTCCTCAAATGGATGTGCTCTGTAAACCAAAATGAGAGGAAAGACAATGAAGAATGTGGTGGTAGTACGGAGGATGGCCACCTTGCACGGTGGTGGTAGAAAAACAGGAATGACCTGTGAGCACCCTTATTGAGATTCAAATGGCATATGATGATCACTTCGTTAATGATCGATTTGGTGCATATGATGAAGTTTCTGCGGTTGAAAGGAGCGAGAGAGCCTAGTATCGAAGCCTGTCATGGCCTGTGGTCGAAAAACCAGACGTGGTAAGCTATTAGATCAAACATGGCACTTTGGTTTTTCGCGATTAATAAGCGATTTTGTTGATGGAAAGACGTACTTGGAGGTTGTAGGAATCTTTTGAGACCAAAAACAAAGAGTTGTGGCAGCCAAAATCACGCAAACAGACAAAATGAAAAGCTTGATTCAATCCTCGATTTGGGAGGTAAAATCTTGCCTTGTTTTTTATGTTTGGACATTTGAGATCGACTAGAAACACTGGGCTAAGACTGTAGAACTAATTAGGGTTGAAAACGGACAAAATTGGACCAGATAGAACAGTGACAAGGCGTACCGACGCGTGCGGTGGTTATGTCGGACGCGTACAGTTACACGAGAGTGCCTTGAGTTGGAGGCATGATTTGATTTCCATTGTTAGGTTGTGGAATTTGGGTCAGTTTGAATTTCGAGGACGAAATTCTCTAAGAAGGGAAGTTTGTAACGACCCATCCCAAACTCTTGGGATTAATTAAGAATTTATTATGGATTAGCAGAACTAATCGGGGATTAGTCGAGGATTGTCAGACCTTAAGGGCAAAATTACGATTTTGCCCCTAGACAAGGGCATAAAGTTAACTTTTGACTCCGGAGATCCAATGCACAAGGACTGAGGATCGTTACGTAGATCGAGTCGATATGAGTGTGTAGACAAGCGGCACGTCGAAATCGGACGTTCGATGGGAAAATTTTAAGTCACGGAAGTTCGAGGAACTATTGCACGAATTACGAGACGAGTACCATTTTTCATTAAGCTGGCCCAGATATTTTGGAACAGACTCAATGGATGAGTGACAAGTGTCACCCATCCATTGTTCCCATTACACAGATACATGCACCCACTTTTTCATCCTCATCTGTTTCATTCGATCAAGCCAACCCAAAAAGCCACAAACACCCCATCCACAACACCACCCCATCTCAACCCCTACTGTGATGACTGAGGGACTGAGAGTAAGAGGGAGGCTATGACGACGATGGTGTGGGTGGCAGGACCTCCGTCGACGGCGGAGGAAACCCAGAACGCAGGTAACCCGATGACCCATTTGGATTTTAAATTTTCAAATTCCAATTTTTGGACGTTTAATGGTTTTATAACGATTGGGTTGCACTTCTGGGGTCCCTACAAGACGAGGAGGATAAAAAAAGATAGGCTTCGACGGTCGTCACGGAAGGGTGGTGCATGGTGGCCGGACTGTTCATCGATTTGAGCAGGTATGTTATGCGGTCTTTTTCATTGTTTTGATCACATAAATCGAGCCCTGGGATTAAAATGAGGCCTTAGGAACAAAAAAGGAAAGGAATGACCGTCGGAGGACGGAGAATCTGTCTCTTCGGTTCGGTCGAATCGGAAACTTGAGAATCGGGTCTTGACCGTTTCGACAGAGGTTGAAGATGACCCTGTGCCTAGCGTGTGGGCTTCATGCGCAGTTTCTTGCGACGGCACGTGGGGACTCGTGGGGCAGAGGTGGGGGTCATGGCCAACATGTGATTTTGTCCTTTCGATGTAATAGACTTTTTTGCACAAGTTTCGAGTCGATCAGACACCGTTTCTGGATAGTTTTGGGTGTCCGAAGGTGTAGGGTTTATTTTAAATAGTAAAATCCCAAAAAATTGGGGGATTCAATGGTAACCTATCTGAAGTAGATAGTAACCCTCAGGTATGATTTGGACAGGTCCGGGAGTCCTGGTGACGGTGATTTAGCAGGAGAGGCTTATGGCATGCGTATCGAGGCGCAGCTTGGACGGTGTGTGAGTGGATTTTGTTTTATGAATTGATTCATGCATAAATGTTTTATATATGTTTATGAACATGATTTTAGATGCCATGAGTGCATGCGATTTTAATATGGATTGTTTGGCCTTTTAAGAGGAAAATATGTTATGGCACGTATATCGAGATTCCTTGTTTTATGTGATGCTTTGGGTTTAGGCCAAGTTTTATACGTGCTTATGATATTGAACAATTTGATTAACAAAAGGATTTCGGATTTGAAAGTATGATCTCGGGCTTGAGGCTCAGTTGATTTATGGTATCGTGCTTGAGGCCCAGTTGATTTATGGTATCGGGCTTGAGCTCTAATTGATTTATGGTATCGGGCATGAGTCCCAGTTATGGTTTATGAAATGAGATTTCGAGTTTGAGACCCTATTGAGATGTGGATTTGGGCTGAGGCCTATGAGATTAAGAATTGAAACGGATTTTTGGAATCCTGGATTTTGATTCATGTATGAGACCCAGTTAAACTATGATTTGAAAGAAATGAATGTTTTCACACTTATATGTATATACCCTCCCCTATGAACAGTCTCCTCTAGACGTCGATGATCCTGGTGTGTCACGATCCATTCCCTGGGATGAGTGACTCTGAGGAGGAACACATGCCCAGGAGTGAGAGATATGATATAGTCTCGGACAGGGTTCGGAGACAGGTCCTCCCAAACGTCGTAAATCCTAGAGGTAGACTCTGAGATGAGACCAGAGTAGTACGCGTACTATAGATATATCGTGACAGGTTGTTGATTGGGCATATGAGATGCCGAGGATGGGTTATATATATATATATGTATATGTTGTTTCATTGAGATTAGTTTGGGGCTGAGCCCCCGTGTTCTATGATTGGATTTGAGATTTCGTTCTGCTTTCTTTGAATTGATTTTGGGTTGAGACCCTACATAGTTAATGGCTTCATTTGAGAAGTAATTTTCACCGTGTTTGATTTGAAAAGCATTATGTCTTGCTTTCGGAAAGTATTTGAAATAAAGTGATTTCATGATGCATGCATGCTTTTACGTGAAGGGTATAAATGTCTTATTGTGAAATGTGTTTTTATTAAATCATTTATTTTGTTCACTCACATCTTTTATGGTTTTAATACCCTTCAGGTTGATTGTGGATGTGGGCTGTAGTAGAGATCGACACATCACATGCCACCACCGAACCTAGTGTACTTTAATGGACCGTGAGCAGGTGACGAACTATCTTTGGTCTGACACACGGTGTCAGACGGGAGCAAATGTCCCACGATAATCCAGGGGATTGGGACGAGTGCTGTCACCTTATATATGCAATATTAGGTTATGATGGTGGGACCCGAATATGGGGTTTAGTGAAGGGCCTTCAAGATGAGCCTTGATAGTGGGCCTCGATAGTGAGCCTTATGTGATCTTGGGTTTAGTATTTGGTTCGTATAGTATTGGACAAGTCCGTTGCTCGGTCTAATATGGTGTCAACATTGAGTATAGACGATCTATGATTACGTAAAATAAATGTGAACGGTTAGATCGTTCTATTGATTTAAAAAATTATTTATAATCATAAATAATGTCTTATTATATATGTTAATTTTTTAAAAACTAATTTTTTTTTTTGTAGAACAAAGTTGTTTAGGACTTGACACTTGGGTGCCCATCCCTCATAACGCGATCCATCCCTTGTTTCCTTCCTGGAGCAGATAACGTCTCCCTCTCTGCATCCTTTGCAAGTTTTTTTTTTTCCTTTCTTCTATGATCATGATCAATATCCAGCAAGTATTGGCGAAGGCCATCGAGAAGGTGAAAATTCACCCCACTCGTTCTACTCAGATCGTCGACAACTGCAACTGTGTCGCCAAGGACACTAGCAAGTGACTTGTCGGCTTTCTGCTCCGAAGCACTTACAGAGGCGTCGTCGACGTCTCTAATAGTTACGTAGGTCCGTTCATCTCAATTCCCCCAATTGAATTGACCGATTATTATATCGTGATTCCCATTCTCAGTTTACTTCTTTGTTAGGTTTACATCCGAAAATTTGTTAAATTGAGTGTAGATTTGAGATTTGGGAGTGTTGGGTTTTGTTGAGCAGTGCTATATGATTACATGGCTCTGGATTTGGGCTTCGCGTACACTGATCAATGGGGAAAATGGAACTACGAGTATATATCACTTGGCACTGACACCCTCCCGGTCCTTAAGGGCCGCAAACCTGTCTAGTGCTACTCGAACTTCATGCGAACCTTCAGAGACAACTTCAGACACCTTCTTGGTGACACCATTGTGCTGATTCTTCAATCTTTGAATTCTTACTAGTTGAATATGTCCTTCAAAGTTCTTAGTGCTGAATAATTTTATGTGTGATTGAAAAAACTCGTTGATAGCCATGCCTTTTGTTAAATTATTCACTGGCTTTACTGCAGTTTGAACCTTGAAGTTGACTTTCCTGTGGATGTAGCTTTACAACGCTTTCTGATTTATTACATTATTTTCTTAGGAAATTAGAACTCATCGTCTAACACATGCTGGCACATGTCGTTGTTACAAATGCAGTTAGGAATGCTAAAAGAACAATTACAACCCATGATTTTGGTGACACATGTTGAATTTTTAATCAGAACATGCCTTCTTTGTTAGCTAACTTTCAATATTATCTCCTCCAGGAAGTCCAAGTCGGAATGGGTCCAGCTGGTGAGCTCCGTTACCCATCATATCCTGAGCAGAATGAGACATGGAGTTTTCTGGGAATTAGTACCTTCCAATGTTTTGACAAGGTATCTATTCTCTAATCTCTCATCTCTCTCTAATACCTTTTAGGCTCTTTTGGTGAGTTTTTCTTTCTCTATCTATTTCCCTTTAACCCCCTAAATTAAAATCATTCACTTCTACCTTCAAGCTACCTTGAATTTTATGGGCGTTATTTCCTAACATTTTCCCAATTTCTGCATGTTTGAATATTTACTTTTTGGCTTTCTTTCATCCCATCCAATGTAAGTTTAAATATTTTTTGGCTCTCTATTATATTAAACAACCTTTAAAATGATTTGATTTTCAACATTTTTCCATGTTGAAGTTTGCCATGCTGGTTGGAACAAAGCTCCAGCAAGCACTTGAAATCGTGGAGCAATCAGGGCCATGACTCAATTAAGCTGAAATCATTCGTTGGTCATTTTGATGTTTTGGTATTTGATTTTTTAAAAAACAAAGGGTTTTCATAGATATGGGTTGTTGGCTTAATTTTCCTCTTGGATTTTTATGTAGCAACAAAACAGTGACACTAAGTGGACTTGAAATAGAGCGAGATGTAAAGCAGGTTCGTTATATTTTGTTCTTATAGTTTTCTTTAATGTTTTCTCAAATAGTTATCCAATAGAATTTATGAAAAATTGAATGAGTAAATCTTGAGGAATTTCAACCCAAATTGTATCAGCTGCTACTTTGTGGATGCTTGATTTAGGGTTTTTGTTAAAGTTCATGAATGAGCATTTTTGTCCTTTGGTGTGATTATATATATGAGTTCATTGAGTTTATAGACTTATTATGCAGAATGAATAATTCTCAGATTGCAGTTTAGTTTGGGTGCAGTTCCATTTAGCCATTTGTTGTGATATCAAATACCAATTAACTCTTAGTTGGGTCTTCTTCTGATTTCTTAACCTGGTTCTTTCTCTTGAGCTCTCTTTGTTAGTCTTTCTCAAGTTTCATCTAATTAGATTTGATTTTGGTGACAGTGTTATTCTCTTGAGCGGATATTTATGCATTTTTCACTTTAAATCTTTTGATTAATGAATACAAAGGAAAACACTATCTTTTCTGTAAAGATTCAGTCTGTATATTTGCACGTCTTTCATCTGCAAATTCTCAATAAGCAAACTGAAGATTTTGCGCACACATTTTATTCATAACATACATGCATTCTAACATTTTCAAATCATCCTTAAACCCGGATCTTATAAACCTGTGAAGTGAAATCCCTGGAAAAGTTGCTATTTGTTGGTTGTGGAGTTAATATTTTACCAACGTCGACTATGTTTATTTTAATAGTTGAGAAACATATACTTTTGACTTACCAATATCACTATTCTTCATCTTTAATTTTGCAGTGATACTAGTTAATTTCATTTTTTTTCTTGCTTTATCAGCTTTCACATCAGTTCCCTGCCCAGAGACCACTGACGAAGAATCAGAAGGAACTCTGAACAAAAAATGAGCGCAAATGAGTGATCAATGCTCTCTATTTTACATTTTTTTTAAATTTTTTTTTAATCCATAGGGTTGTGTTTTAATCAAACATGGCTAAGATATTAAGATCAACGTTAGTTTCTTGTATATTGATGATAGCTAATGGCTTGATGACTTTTAGCATTAGTTTTAGGCCTTATTGAGCAAGGCAAATTGGTTAACTTCAGCTTCTTTTGTATTGGTGATGGCACTTGTTCTAATGGTATTATGTAATTTGAATTATTGGTAATATTGTCTCTAAATTTTTCCCATTACTGTATGGTTTCCTTTATTGAAAGAACAAAATGCAATTAAAATTATAGAATCAGCAAGATCAACATGTTCAAATGGTGCCAAAATAATAACTCATTAGTGAGGAAGTTTTTCCTCACATTAGGATAGCTACAGCGAGGAAAAACAAAATCCTCATCCTCATTAGCTAGGATTTAATTATTTGTCCCAAAGATTATCTGCGAGGAATTTTAGTGAGGAATCCAGAAATTACTTGCTTTAAAGTTTCAACATTCCGCATTATGATCTACTACGAGAGGCTTTCTGCAAGGAATGAGCAAGGAAGTTATTTTCCTCGCTATAAGATTTCAGCGAGGAATTTGTGACCTTTTGCAACTTTATTTTTCCTCACTTAAGAACCTTTTTGTTGTAATATGGTTCATCTAGGAGATGTCTTGATCGACAAAATAATGATAGATGAAGGACATTATGAGACGACTTGCCAACTACAACTATAATGTCTAATTTTTCAGTAGAATTGTTACTAAGACTAATGGGGTTCAACCCTTGGAGATCATGTGGGATCCAAGAAGTTGATGTAGCATTCTTTGTGGTGGACATCACTACAGCCTACAACGTTTTACTTAGAAACGATTGGATTCACAAAAGTATGTGCGTCCCATCTACTTTACACCAAAAAATCGCCATGTGGAATCCTAAGGACACCACCCACGAAGGAGGGTCTTAGGAAATCATTTTGACTGAAATAAGGACATTCGTGGCCAACCCTGCGGTGGCTAGAGCTAGCTTTTACAACCCCGAGATGGGTAGCACCAAGTTAACCAGAAAGGATGAGAATGGCCGACCTAATAGGGTGACGTCCTACAATTGGTCCTGGCAAGGGTCCCTAGCCCAGGAAGAGTGGGATAGGCCTCCCTAGGGTGAGGATCTCAGAGTAGATGGTAAACCTAGCAGGGAACGGACCGAGAAGAAGCAATCCACTCTATAAAGGAAAGATTCTTTGACAAGACTCATCCCAATCCTCCTGGGATTAACGCGGGATGTGCCATGCTCTCGTCTGACACCCCGTGCTAGACTAGGGATCCACCTAAACCCTTTCGGGGCTTCCAGAGTACGCCAAGATCTGTGGCAGCATGTGATGTCTCGGTCTCTGCTAAATCTCACATCCGCGATCAATCTAAAGGGTATTAAAATAGTAAAAGCTGTGAGTGGACGAAAATAAGCAGTTTAAGAAAACACATTTCACGGAAGACATTTACACCCTTCACTACAAAACATGCATGCATCAGAAAACAAATTATAACAGCCACTTTCTTTAAATCAAATCAGTTGGCTTTTCATATTAAAACTCAGTGAAAACGTTTATCAATCAAAGCCATTTACTCAGTAGGGTCTAAGCCCAAAACCAAAACACATAGGGTCTTTGTCCAAATCTGTAAAATATAGTGTAATCAATGTCTGACATCCCAGATGTCTGATTAATAATGTCACGGTCTCTAAGGCTATGTGTGTCACTCGGGGTCTCAAGTCCTAGTACTCCCCAAGATCCACCAGTGTTCCAGTGATATCACTGGACACTGTCTTGAGTGATATCCATCTCTAGTAATCCTAATGTTGAGCCTCACTTCGTCGAAGCGGTCCCTCTCAGGCAATGCTCGCATCCCTGGTCCTGAGCCTCTCCTCAAAGCGGACCCTCCCAGGCATGTGACTACTCTAAGATAGTATGAGACGTCTGGAGGAGACAATCCACCCATAAGGATGGTACAAGTAAAAACAGTAATCAAACCAGTGGAAAATCATTGTAAAACCATTTATACATCAATCCAGTCTAAAGCATTTCAATAGGGTCTCAACCCAAGGTATAGTTTTCACAAATCGTTTCCACAAAACTAGGATTCTCCGAATCCAATCCAATCCAAACTCTGAATAGGGACTCAAGCCCAAATCAAAATCTCATTGGGACTCAGCCCAAAATAATCTCAATAGGGTCTCAAGCCCGGTATCTCATTTTATAAACCACAACTATGGCTCATGCCCAATATCATAAACCAATTGGGCCTCAAGCCCGATGGCTCATAAATCAACTGTGCCTCAAGCCCGATATCATAAACCAACTAGGCCTCAAGCCCAAGATCATATTTCCAAATCCGAAATCATTTCATTGTTCAAATCAATTGAATACATAAGCACCTATGAAAACCTCACCTAAGCTCAAGGTACAACATAAAGCATAAATCTTGAAATACGTGTAATACCACATTTGTACGAAAATGCCAAAACACCACAATCATATGCACTCAAGGCTCAAATCACATATATAAAACATATAAAACCGTTATGCATGCATCATGTTTAGAAATCAAGTGTCCACTCACAGACCAGCCAAGTTGCGTGCTTGCAAGCTGCGCCGTAAGCTACTCTGGGCTAAACCGAACACTCCGGGTCATCCGGACCTATCCAAAACACACTTAAAGGTCACTACCAACCTAGATAAGTCCTAATCAAAAACCCCCAAACTCCTAAAAAAGTCAACGTGTCCTAGACATGCATCCCTAGGCTAAAAATCACAATTTGACCTACCAAACGATGTCCGATTGACCTGAAACCACCACCATTGGATTCAGATCGTTGAAACTTTTTGAATGGGACCAGTCTCACCTCGTAATTTGTGCCACACACATCCACGCATAGGTCAAAGTTCCTGATTAACGCAGGTCAAAGTCAACGCTGACGTCAGGAAAAGTCAACGCTGTCGTCACAGTCAACAGTCAACGGCTGACGTCATCATGACGTCACGCTGACATCCGCCTAATAGGTCTGATAGTGCCAAGTGTCAGCTCCTGATTGGTCCACGTGTCCTGCCACGTGCCCACTAACATCTCTAATAGCCTGCCACGTGGCACCACCCAATTGGTCCACGTGGTCTGACTGTACCTGAAAACTGCCACGTGGCAGTACCCCATTGGCCTCGTGGCCTGAAAACCATGACACATAACGACGTCAACCGTTGGCGTCATTATCGTCTGCCTGTCGACGGGCCGATCGAGTTTACAGTAATGGGTCAACTACACCACAGACTAGACCCGACCGTAACTTGGCCAAAACTCAATCATTTTCGACCATTCTTGTCTCTAGCGACTCGTCTTGATCCCTAGAAGAGTTCTTTGACCTCAAAAACATGAGAGAAGGCCTAGAAATTAGCTCCCAATCTTAAACAGTGACGACCGCCTGCAACCGTGCTTTCCTGTCGATTCCGGCCTCTCCAATGCTTGCTTTTGGTCCTCAAACACTCGTATAGACATCAGGAACATAACCCAAACGTTAGCAACCTTCCCAAACGTCCAAAAAATGGAAACCAAATTGAAAATCTAAAATGGGCACCTGGTTACCTAGTTTCGCGGTTTCCTCTACCGTCCACGGCAGCCCTGCCTTGTTCCTTGCCGTCTCTAGTCTTTCACTCACCCTTAGTCTGTCTCTCCCTCTCTGGTCTCAACTGAAGAGGATGAAAATGGCTGTGGGGTGGGTTTGTGTAGGTTTTGGGTTAGAGAGAAACAAAGGGGATGTAGATACATGAACTCAAAATATTTGGGGTATTGGGCTAATCAGATGGGTGACACTTGTCACTCATCAATTCATCCTCCCAGATATTTGAACCAATCCAAACAAGCCAAATGTACAATTCCTCGGTGTGTGTGAATATCACTGTTTTTCTTCAGTGAACCATAATATTTTCGTCCGATGTCTGATTTCGACGTGTCGCCTATCTATGGACTCGTAACATCCCGATCTACGTAACGATCCTTGGTCCTCGTACATTTGACCACCTGGTTTAAAAGTCAACTTATCGTCATTATACACCAACCGTCCATAAATCCACGACTAATTCCCGATTAGTCTCGATAATCTTCAATTAGTCCTTACATTGTTGGTTTATTGGGGGTGAGAAAATGAATGTTTATCCTGCATCCCACGATACATTTTTCAATGAAGGCCATCTTGTGTCGACCATGGAATAGGAGGCGGAAAGTTCATCCATTCACATCGTAGATTTTATTCATGACACCGAGGAAGAAGATGAAGAGGACGATATCCCACCAGAAGTTAGAAAGTTTTTGTCTTTAGAAGTGGGTAAACCCCCACCTGAAACCTAATATCCGTTGAAGGAGATCAACCTGGGAATCGAGGAAGACCCTCAACTAGATTACATCAGTGAACTGCTAGAAGAAACAATGAAAGAGAAAACGACAACACTTCTCAAATAATTTTGGGACTGCTTCGCATGGAACTATACAGAGATGCTAGGGCTTGACACGAAACTCATTGAAAACTGGCTACTAATCAAAGAAGGATAGAAACTAGTATGTGTAACGACCCTTCTCGAAGTTCGCGACTAGATTATGGATTAGTGAGTTTAAGCGGTGATTAGTTGGGTAATTTCGAATGGACAGTGCAAAATGACAATTTTGCCCCTAGACTGAGCAAAAGCTTGACATTTAGTTCGATCGGTCAAACAGACTTTGGCCGATAACTGTGACGTAGTTAGGAACGTCACAAATCCGTAGAGAGGCGACACGTCCGATTCCGACATTCAAGGAAGAAGTTATGATGTTCGGAAGTTGAGGGGCATTTTGGTAATTTGTCATGTAGGGGCAGTTTGGTCATTGTGCTGCCTTGGGATTTGTGCCCACATGTTTGTGACACTTGATGCATTGGGATTCGTGCCCAATGGATGTGAGACACTTGTCCCATCTCTAGAGGATTGTGGAACCTGTTTCAGGCGCCTCACATATGTTTTAAAATTGTTTGCATGGTTTTGGTCAAGAATATAGTGTGTGTGTGTGTGTGTGTGTGTGTGTGTGTGTGTGTGTGTGTGTGTGTGTGTGTGTGTGTGTGTGTGTGTGACAACATCGACCCTCCTTGTCTATGAGTGATGTGTGAAGGAAAGTGGACGAAGAAGGTGAGATAAGAGTGGTGGTGCCTTGGTGGAGGGCTGCCATGGATGGTGGCTCTGAAACCATGGAAAACAGGGGATAGAGTGCACCAGTGAACCAAACTCCATGATGTCCCTTAAACCCTGTCCTTTGCTGATGGTTTGTGCATTTAAGTTGACAAGGGAGTCAAGACAGGTCCAGTAGTGGCCATGGCGGCGCACGACGGCGATGGTGGGGGTAAGTTACCGTGAAATTCCCGTTTAAAGAAAAAAATGGTAAAGTTAGTTTTAGTTGTTGACTTGTGTGGTTCTTTGGAACGTGTTTTGAAGCTCAAACCAAGGCGGTAGGACTTGGAATCATGGCCAACGGTGGCCGGGAACATGGAAACTGGACGACGGAAATTGGTTCGATCGTACTTTGATTTGGAAGGTAATAAACAAGCCTTAAGTTCATGTTTTCACTAGCCAGAGCACTTTTATAGGTTAGGACGAAGCTAGTGGGACAAATGGGATTAAAAAAGATGGAAAAATGAGGGAGAACCAGGAACGCCAGTTCGGCTGGATCGGGCTGAACCAAACCGGTCTGGATCGGGTTTCCTGAGGTTGATGATGAACAGTAGCCAGCGCATGAGGCCCATGCGCAGCCCCTTTGGGAGGCGCATGAGGGCGTGTGGTACAATGTTTGGGGAAGTTATTAATACAACTTTTTATCGTATCGATGTAACAAACACTTTGGGACTGGTTTTGAGTCAATCAAATATCATTTCGATAGAATTCGGGATGTCCGAAGGTTTAGGATCAAGTTTAAAAATAGTTAAAAATTCGGCAAAATTACGGGGATTTAGTAGAATCATACCGAAGTAGTTAGTGACCTTAGTATGTGATATGGACAGGTTTGGGAAGTCTGGTGATAGTGGATTAGCCAGGAACGACATATTGCACGCGTATCGAGGCAGTAGCGGGAATGGTCTATGAGTGGACTTTGCTTTCTAAATTATGATGCATGCATAAATGTTTTTATCTGTTTTCTATATGTGATTCTATGATTATGATTATGATATCTGTGATTTATGGATTTACATGTTTTACGAGATTATGCTTTTATGTTATCATTTGATAATGGTTTCGATACTATGATTTTGGGATTTAAATTATGATTTGATTTTAATGGTTTATGAATGAATTGGGAACGTGATTTCGATAAACTTGAGTTTTGAATTTGGATTCGGAATGATGATTTTGGATTCAGATTGGGATTCGGAATGATGATTTTGGATTCAGATTGGGATTCAGAATGAAGATTTTGGATTCGGATTTGGAAATGGATTTATGGATATGGATTTGATAAAATGGTTTTGGATTGGATATGCTCAATCTGGTATAGGATTTAAAGACCCGGATATGATATGTGACTAGGGCGGGCCCGGATATGTGATTTTGGGTTTAAAGACCCGGATTGAGTTTAAAGACTCAGGAGTTTAAAGACTCGAATATTATAATTTCCCACGTAGGCCTATTGAGTTTAAAGACTCGGGAGTTTAAAGACTCGGATTGATATTCAGGCTTGTTGAGTTTAAAGACTCGGATATATATTGAATTTAAAGACTCGGATAGATCCAGCAGGTTCGATTGATGGAAATGTGTTTTAAATGTGTTTTGGAGTTCTTTGATACACTGATGGTTTTCAAATGGTTTCCAAATGTTTTGGGCTATGACCCGGATGATATGGATTTTAATGGTTTTGGGCTGAGGCCCGGGATTTGAGAAAAGGAAATGATTTCGGTTTTCATAAACGGTTTTCTTACTTTGGAATTAAAATGGTTTTCGAATGCATGCATTGGTTTTGCGTGGAAGGCATAAATGTCTTTTCTTACAAAATGTTTTCTGAACTTATTATTTATTTTTGTCCACTCACAGTCTTTTATGTTTTTCAATACCCTCCAAGCTGATGCAGTGCGGGCTGTTGTTAGTTAGACAAAGGCATCACACACGCGATCCGCAATGATGTTACGAACTCTGGTTAACTCAAGTTGGTTTTTGGTACGTTGACCTGGGTATCCCTTGTTTGGATTACCTATTCCACGGGGGTTAGACCAGAGTTTAGCCTTCGTGTCACACGTGGGGTAGTGGGGTAGAGTTTAGCCTTCGTGTCACCGTCCCTAGCTAACTACTGCCATGTTGTGACATCATTAGCCTCCAAGTTCATCAATTCGACCATCGAACACATACTCAAGAAGAAAACCTGGTGGCCAATGAAATGGCCCAAGTCGGATCCGAAATTTTTTTCCACGAAGGACAATTCAAGAAATGAATCAAGATAGGAAGAAAAACCTTACCTTCCATACTATAAAAGAATGCTAAGCTGGAGGTCATGGACATTGAAGTTGAACCCGACAACTAGAGAACTACGTTTATTAAGTATTCTATATGCCCATAAATGAAGATAGGAGCTTTAGAAACAAGGAATGTCACTACACCTTGTGGGGACCCGATCTTGTAAGGAAAAACTATGATGGCACGTTATCTCAATATATCGGACCAAAAGAACCGATGGTAATAATGCAAGGAGTACACGAAGAAGTGTGCGGGCACATTAAAGAGGGCCAAGGCTGAAATGGCTTATACGACGACACGGCTATTTTTGGCCAGACATCCAATTGGATTGTTTTCCATATGCTAGGAGATGTGATGTATGTTAGAAGCACGCTCCATTCCAGCACGCACCTATAGTACCCCTTAACCCAGTAGTCAAACCGTGGCCATTCTTAAGATGGGAAATCGACTTCATTGGTAGAAGCAAAGGCCCTCAAACATATCACCACTCTCGAGTTGATAAAGTTATTGAAAAGAAACATCTTAAGCAGGTTTTGAATATCGAAAACAGACATCACCGACCGCTGGACATCGTTCGTGTCCCAAGAACTACAAGAATTTGGTGGTCAATTCTCGATCAAGTTTGCCGAGTCCACCCTTACAACCCTCAAGCCAACGACCAAATAGAGGCCAGCAATAAAAGCGTTCTCACTATCCTGAAGAAGATGCTTGGGGAATATCCTACTAATTGGCACGAACAGTTGATCTATAAATTATGGTCATACCGAAATTCAAAACGAGGAGTAATCCGAACATCCTTCACACACCTAAAATGTCAGGACCTGTCCTAATCCCTTTGGGATTAACGCAGGACGTTCCTGATCCCGTCTGACACAGAGTGTCAGACAAGGGAAATTCCTACTATAGCCCTCTCGGGCTTCAGAGTACGCCAGGATCCGGAGGAGGTATGTGATCTCTCGGTCTCTGCTACAGCCCGCATCCGCTGTCAACCTGAAAGGCAGTCAAAATATTTAAAAGCTGTGAGTGGACAAAACAAAGAGTTTATAAAAACATTTTATCGAAGACATTTGTACCCTTCATTAAAGAGAATGCATGCATTCGAAAACCATTTATCGAAAAAAACCGTATGTGGGAACTTAGCCCAAAACCTGTATATCACACATCATATAGCATATACATATAAATCACATAACCAATCCTATCACGGTATCTAAAGCTACGCGCGTTCTACCCGGGGTCTCAAAGCCCAAGTCTCCTAGGGTCCACCCAGGTCAATGTTCATGGATCAATGACCCTTCAAGGGGTTATAATCATAAGCCTTCCTGAGAGAAAGGTACCCAACGGGGGCGACTCCACTCAGTTAGTGCTCCGTGTGCTCCGTGGTCCACCCAGGCCAACGACCCTCCCCGGAGGAGACATTCCAAATAAGAAAGGTATATGAATATATATATATATATATATACTGAAAACATTCTTAAAAAATTTCATGGGATTCAAGCCAGGTCCCCATAAACCGTTATGAACCCGAAAATCCATTTAGGGTCCTCGACCCGAAATCATAAACGTAAAGTAACTGGGTCTCGTGCCCGAACTCATGACTCAACTGGGAATCGTGCTCGATATCTCAGGGTCAGTAACCACTCCGATCGTACCCCACCACTAGATCATGGTGCACTCATCACCGATCGATATCCTGAACCGTCATCACTCCAAATTCGAGCCTCCAGTGATTGCTCGACGACAGTACGTGCATCATGACCTCTCCGGAAGGAACGCAACCCAGTCCGGAGGCAAGCGTCGTATCGTCCGTAGCCATGCACATAAGGCTGAAACCTGAAGGTCATCAATAGGGCTACATACTTGAGCCAAAACCAAATAGGTCTCATTCCCGAGTTTATCCTTTTTAAATCCAAAATCATTTCATTTAAATCAATGTCGAAGTACAAACCCGTATAGACACCGTATAAGGCTGAAACCTCGAAATACGTGCCAATACGTAACCACACACAAATGCACTCATGGCATTACAAAAAAAGTATTAAAACACATAATAAACATTTATATATGCATCAAATTAGAAAACAAGGTCCACTCACAAATCGTCCGAGCTGCCACGTCGATACATGTGTCATTCGGCTCTCCCGGGCCAAACCTCGCCACCGGGACTTCCAAACCTGTGCAAATCACTTTAGAAGGTTACTATGTCAGGACCCACCCCGGTTCCACCCCGAAAACCGAGGTAAATCCTGCTCCCGTCTGACACCCCGACACTAACCGAAGTAAACACACGAAAAACCACCAAACTACACAGTCAGACGCAGGAGAAAATTTTAAACATCCCGAAGTCAAGTTTTGCAGAGCATAGTACTAAATACAAAGGAAAGAAATCCGATAAATAAGGTACACGCACAACGGAAAATTTTAAGCACTCCGGGGTCACTCTCGAAAATTCTATGCCTCCTCCACTGCCTCGACGTCAAAACCCACTAGCTCCACGACCTGGACGGAAAATTAAAACAGAAGGTGTGAGTGGACCATAAACAATAAAATACGTTCCGAAAACCATTTCATAATAAAACCATGGTTTTAGCCCTCCGTTTTGAAATCACATGCATAACCCAGTTATTGAAAACAGTTAGAAATCCTAGAAAGATCATCATAAAACATTTACTGAATCATTATAAAAAAAAAAAACAGTTATAGAACTTAAATCATAAGCATCATAAAACTGTATCATAAAACATAAATACCAAGCCATCATCATCCTATCAAACCTGCTGGATCTATCTGAGTCTTTAAACTCCCGAGTCTTTAAACTCAATCCAGGCCTCAATAATATCCGAGTCTTTAAACTCTCGAGTCTTTAAACTCAACAGGCATACGGGGGAAATATCAATATATCTGAGTCTTTAAACTCCCGAGTCTTTAAACTCAATCTGGGTCTTTAAACCCAATCCGGGCTCTTCCCCCGTTCATCACAATATCCGGGTCTTTAAACCCAATAGCCAGATCCAGCAAATCCAATCCAAAACCATTTGAAAACCATTTCTAAATCCACATCCAAACCTGAATCCGAAATCACCGGTCTGATGACCTTCCGGCGTCCAGAACCGTCATTCCGAACCCAAATCCGGAAATCCACTTTTCAACTTTAAAATCAAACCTCGCTTTTCGAAATCTGATTTTAAAACCGAAAATCCTTAATCATCAAATCACGTTCCAAAATCCCTTTATAACCATTAGAAATCATTTATCATTTGAAATCCCGAGACTATAACATCATAAACAAAATTCACCTTTTATCGTAAAACGTACTGAAAACCGAACTTTCTCGAAAAACGAGCCATTAGGTAAAACCAACAAATAACCGTATGAGAAACATAAAAACATACTTAATAGCGTAAAACATAAATAAAAGCAGTTATGAATGCTCGAGTTTAGAGAAAGGGTCCACTCACAGATACCGGGCACGTCACTCACGTCCCGTACGTCCCGTACGTCCCGTACGTTCCTCAGCTTCCTCGGGAAATCCCGATCCTGTCAACAAGCACCAAAGTACGTCACTAACACATATACGAAGGTCCACCTAATTTTCCCCAAAACTCCCCGGGTCCTACACGTAACGAACCGGAACCCTAAACCTTCAACCTCGTGGAACTAAGCTCAAACGACGTCCGATTAACCCGAAACCAATTCCATTAGACTCGTTATGATATTTAGAACAAAAACTCAGTTGACCGTTTTCCCAAACACCCCCGCACGTGCCCCCATGCGCCGCCCAAAGTGGCTACGCGTGGGCCTCACGCGCATGTACACAAAGTACTGTTCATCATTGTCTTCCTCACGTGAACCGGTCTGAACCGGCGTTCCCGGTTCTCCGCCCATCCGTCTTCATTTTCCTCCCTCTCTTCACCATCTTCATCGTCCCGTCCTAAGGAACCTATCCCCCTCACTCAAACACCATGACGGTGGCAACACTAGACGCTTCCTAGGACCTCCCTGAGTCTCACCCAAGTCACCAAAATCGTCGACTCAACCCCAGATTTCACGACTTCCGGTTTGAACTTCACGACCAAAATAGAGCAAACTTACGGGGAGAAGAAATTACCTGCCGTCGATCGCCACCGTGCTCACCGCCGCACTCCCTGGAGTCCACAGAGCCGTCCTCGCCCCCTGTCGAGCCCAATTGCACAGTACACGGCCACACCACCACCCCGATCTCTCACCTCTTCTCTGTTTTTCTGGTTTTCCCCATGAACTCTCACACTCCACACACACAAACACGACACCTCCCAACCTCCTCACTAGCTCTCTTCCAATCTTTGATCACTCATCACTCCCCCAAGACACACAAACACACTCTGCACTCGTCCAATTCTCCCAATCTCTCAGTCTCTGTTCTCTCTTCTTCGAACACACACACGGGCACACACGAGCACACACACAAGGCCCAAATAATTGGAACCGTGTTCCCTAGAAGCCTCTAGCCAAACCCCACGTGTCACAATCCTCCTCATTCTCTCACAAAAATCTCACTCTGCCCCTCTTTGACTCCAAAATTACAATTTTTCCCTTACCGTTCCAGACCCGTAACTCACTCAAATTAGGTCCGATGAACACGTGCCGCCTATCGTTGAATTTAGGACGACGAGATCTACCTAACGATCCTAGGTCAACGTGTCAAAACCCGATCGTAAGTTAACTTTTCCCCCTATTTTAACCAAATTACGGTAATGCCCTCAACCTTCCGAACATCATAACTTCCTCCTCGGATGTCGGAATTGGACGTACCACCTATCTACGGACTCGTGACGTCCCGAACTACGTCACAGTCATCGGTCACTACCCAATTGACCGCTCGAATTAAAAGTCAACTATTGGCCCAGACTAGGGGCAAAATCGTCAATCTACGCTAACCAACCAAAAGTAACCAACTAAACACCAATTAACTCACTAATCCCATCTTAATCACAGTCTTAACCCCTAATTTCCGGGATGGGTCGTTACAACCTACCCTCCTAAAAATAATTTCGTCCCCGAAATTCCATATCTAGTTCCTAACACTTAGGGTCTCCTACCCGGTGATCAACACTGGGTCAACAACAACTTCTCCTAGATTTCCAATCTATCATCTCCACCTTGGGTATTTCACTCCATCCTCAACTACCAGTTCACCACTTCTAACCCTCTCTCAGTACAACTAGAACTTCATGGTGTACGCAAGGGAAACTCTATGAACAGAAAACAAAGGTATTTTAAAATACCTCATATGGAGTACAATAGAATTCATAGAGTACATCCTCACGTACTACCACCGACACTTCCCGGAACCAACTCAAATCCTAATCCAGAACAATCTAGGCCAACCAGACAACCCTACCTACTGGCTTACTTCCCCCGGCTGCTATTTCGACCACTTGTTGGAATAAATCGACAAAGTCCTAAAGGCAAATCCTAGATTGTGGGTTCTCTCGTTCAATAACCTCATCTCGATCAGTTATAGTCACTCCTTTCCCGTTTCTTCCGTCATCCTTTACGGAACTCACCGTAAGCTGTAACCTCGTCGCTCCAGGTCACCTAGGGTAAGGCCTAACTATACCCCGAAATCCAACAACAAAGTAGATACAACACAACCAAGGATAATAAAAGTACCTATCCCCGTACCTAGTGCCGCCTGAGCCTCCTGCTGAATCATCGCAAACACTCGGGCCTGAGATCCTGAAGATCTACCACGTCCCCTCGAACTACTAGTGGCACCTCCACCTCCTTTAGTGCCCGCTGTCCCAAACGTTGACGCTGTACTCCGTCCAGGCTCCGCTGATCCTCGACCTACACCACCTTCCTGTGGTAATAGTGGACACTCACGTCGGAGTGACCTCGCTCCCCACAGTAGAAACAAACATCCCGACCAGAAGGACTCGGCCTCCCTGTAGACGCAACAGACGTCGCAATAGCTTGTGGAGTCGGCTGTGCTCGGTAACCACGGAATCATGAACTCTGGAAACTACCAGGTCTACCAAAACGATCATTGCCCGCCGACGATGCTCCACTGAAGTTACCTCTCTTTTGGTGTCCTCAGACTCGAAGTTCCAGAAAAAGGTGGCTCCTGGCGTCGTACCGGCAAGCTAGCCTCAACTCGTACCGCAGCGTCCGACAACTCTCGGAGGGTAGTAAATGATCCAGTCGTCACTATGGCTCGAATCTCACCTCGTAGGCCCAACCCAAACCTATGACACTTCTCGGCTTCAGTAGCCACAAACGCAGGAGCAAACCGAGACAACATCTGGAACTTCTGTTCGTACTCAGCCACACTCAGATTCCCTTGTTAAAGTTGCAGAAACTCAGCCTCCTTGGCATCTCGGAAAGAACGAGGGTAATACTGATCTAAGAACCTCTCCCGAAACGTCTCCCAGGTCACAGTGTGGGCGTCCCAACCAGACAACTCGAGGGTATACCACCACTCGTATGCCGCACCATCCAGTAAGAAAGTAGCCAGTAACACTCGATCCTCCGGTGGGCAATGCATGACTACAAAGATCCGCTCAAGTCTCGTGATCCACCTTTGGGCTTCCTCAGGATCTGCCCGACCACTAAAAGTCGTAGCCTCGAGTCGCTGGGCTCGCTCAATCGTAGCACTCTCTGTCCCTCTCGCCGCTTCTTCTTCAAGTCATGGAGAGGGTCTACGTCTCGGAGGCATCATTAATCGCACGCTGAAAGAGGCATAGAAACAATTAAACAACTTAAACACAACCTCACAACAAACACACACCCAGCAAACTCGATAAATCTACGCTCTGATACCAATTGTCAGGACCCACCCCGGGCCTTGAATTAAGCATCATTATATACCCTTTATGCTTATCTATTCATGTTTAAATACCAAACAATTGGAGAAAGTAATCTATTTTGTGAGAAATGTGTAGAATTGGATTAAGAACAAAATTACAAGGATTTAGGCTAAAGAATCACCTCAAGGAGTTGTAATGAAGAGGTAATGATTGAATGAAAGGAGGCCACCAAAAAGATTGAAGGAATTCGGAAGGAACTTACTGAATCCAAGCAAACAACCCAGAACTAGCTCGACGTGGGCCTCCTGAACCCCCAAAACCATCTTTGGCACGCATGTACCGAAAGCAGCATCTTCTTCTCGGCTCGCGTTTGATGAACCCTAATAAGTGACTTCGACCAGCACCCACCAACGATCTTCCAATCCTTCCTTGCCTCATTGACCAAGTCGTTGACCGCCAAAATGCACCCCATTTTTTAGCGCACGCCAACCAAAAATCCTTCTAAGTTTCAGCAGTGTCCTACCAATTCGTTTCCTGTTCAGATCCAGCACTTATTTCCTTCTTTCTTGTGGAAAATTTATCCAAATCAAGATTGGATTTGTTTTCCTTTGTTTCAAGGAAACCTTTTTGTTATTAGGATTTGTATTACGTTTTTAATTACGAATTTTTATAACATTTTTCCTTTAAGACTTCAATTAAATTAGTTTAATCATTTTTCTTTTAGGACTTAAATTGTGAACTCCTATTTATTTGAGGATTAATTTTCTCCTATAACTAGAGAGGCTTAGGCTAATTGTAAGAGGTCGCTCATTCTTTGTACTGAAGCTCTGCTTAACCAAATTTTCCATTTTCAAAAAATTCAAGATTTCTTGTGCAAAACTAATTACACCATATCCCACCTTTTACAACCTTCATCCGTGGCATAGAGAAGTGTCTCCAAGTGTCTCACCAATGAGTGGCCAATCACTTCGTATCCATAGGGTGTCCCTACGAGATAAAATGTAACACGACCTCTTTACCTTGTAGTTATCTTTTGTTCTTGAATATCTCGGTTTATGAACTGATTTCTAATATTATTCTTGGTTGTATGGTTGTATTAATTCCAATATTCTATGTGTTTTATGATTCTAGTTTTTGTTATAATTGTACGTTTGTACTCAATGCTTGATTAGAAAGAAGAGTGTCTCCAAGTCTATATCACTGAAAGTGTGGTGTGAGTGTCTCCATGCACGTACTTAAGATAACATGCAAATAACTTGTAAGGCTAGAATTAGAGAATTTCATGGGTTGAAGTTAATAGAATTCATGAATGAATAAGGTTAAAGATGAGTTGACCATGTAAATAATAAATTAGGTTAGAATTGATCAGATTAGGTTAGCTAATCACGTAGGATAATAGAAACAATCAACTACCCCCTTATTAATTAATCAAACGAAAATCATGCATAGGTACCCTCAATCCCCAGTTAAGAACGATCTCTACTTATCAATGTTACAATCTACAAAAAAAAAAAGGTTTTAATGTGCATATGTTTTTATTAAGTGTTGAGTGTGACTTTGTGTTTACTTTAATGTTTTATTTTAGCGTATCAATTTTTGGCTCCGTTGTCAGGGATTGAAATAATCTCTTATATGATTTCATTTATGTAAATATCTTCATAATGTATATATCATATTCGTACATAATTTTCATACTTGTGTATAATTTGTAATACTTCTTGTTAAAAACGTTTTCATTGTAAATATCTTTAAAAAATCCAAAAATTAAAAAATAAATAAAAAGAAAAACAAAAAGAATTTCCGTAAATTCAAAAAAAGAAAATTTCACAAAACAAAATTTCAAAAAAATTCTCAAATAATATAAGGAATAATTCGTTTTTCAAACTAGTCTCGACTATATGTGAATCACTTGTGCTCAGAGTTTAGATATTGGTCTTTAATGGAATAGGTGAAGTTTCATTTGTAAACTTACTCCTAAACCCTTCATGGCCCTCAAAAGTCATGAGGTTGGGACAGAGTTTGTTAACACTTGAATTATCTTGAGCGAATACATGTCTGCCCTTCGTAAGAAATTTTCAAGGTGATGTCTAGGACATGAGATAATGCATGCTATAGTCAGCTCTAAGAAGTACGATTTCGGTGTTTGAAAATTGTGCTCGCACTAAGAAATAGGACTTCGGGGTTCCAAAGTCATCCTCCCCTTGCATGTATTCTTCGTACCTGGTCACTTTGGACTTGCCCCAATGGGGACAATGGTTCGAAATCCAAGCTAATGACTTGGGCCACACGAACGAAGAAATCTCCATCTAAACTTTGAAGCTATGTGAACCATATATAGCTTTGACTTCCCAACGTATAAATTCGTTTCTATTAAATGTTTTAGAGTTGCATGAATCTCAAAACCTTTCTCTTCAAAATCTTACTTTTGGGAATAGGTAGACTCGAATCTATGGATATGATGTGGGGCGGAGGTTGTAAACACTCGGGTTTGGTAAACCTCTATTTTGAAAACTTCCATTTGTTGGTTATGGTGTCTAAGATGGTTATGATTGGTGAAAAGTGGGGCACTAAGAAAGAGGACTCCAATGGAGTACATACCCTAGCCAGGTTAGTCTCGGGGTGTTCTCGAAATTAGTCATTGCTTCTCGAATTACATCTATCCCAACTGTCCATAAATAACGTTGAATGGTGGACATGATTGAAATATGTTTATTGGTAAGCACAGGCCGTACGCCCAGGAAAGTACTATGAGAAGCGAAGTGGGAAAGTTATTCATGTCAGTTTAAGACTCTATCTATTGCATTGGTAGATTGCATACCCTCCCTATGGTTTCATGATACTCGGATTTCATCACCGTGTCCTCCATGACTAAGTGAATCTAGGGAAGTGAGATCAAAGGTGCATGCCATTCTTTTCATGTAATGTCACATAACTCTTATGTCTTATGCAGGTACTAAGGATTTCTCTCTTATACATTCACACAATTCTTCATGTGTGACTTTTATGTTTGCGTTACTTTGGACGTTTTTCAACTTGTGTTTTTGCATATCATTGTCATGATCTACCTTGCATATTATTGGTTATACTCCTTAACGTTTTTACTTATTTTCCTATAACATGTTCTTCATACATACAATGTTGTTTGCATATTTTATATTCTCTACATTTCATGTAACGATCCGTCCCGAATTCCGGGATTAGATGAGTGACTAATGAAGGATTAGTGAGATTAATTTGTGATTAGTTGATCGAAATCGGACGGACGGTGTAAAATGATCTTTTTACCCCTAGTCTTGGGTAAAATGTTGACTTTTGGCTCAGGGAGTCAAACGTACAAGGACCAATGACCTTGACGTAGATCGGGACGTCATGAATCCGTAGACAGGCGGCACGCCGAAATCGGACGTCGAACAGAGAAGTTATGGTCACGGGATCGAAATCGAGGATTTACGTATTGGGATCCCAATAAAATATTAATTAATTCTGATTGGGTAGATATTTTTGGTGGGACCCTTGGATGAGTGACACTTGTCACTTATCCCAATGGTCAATACCCCTAAACGGTGGATCTAAGCATTAAAATATTATTGCCTTAATTAAATTATAATTTAACTCACCTCTCATCTCCACCATTCATTATCTTCATCTCTATCTCTCCCTCCCATCCTCACCGTTCAAATCATCATCAGCCATCATCTTCTATCTTCATACTCCCTTCTCCAAAACCCGATCACCAGTTGGATATGGTTGTTTAAACATATGTGGTTGGATAAATGGTTTTACTATGCATGCATGCTTTTTAGTGAAGGGTATAAAGGTATTTATAAAATGTGTTTAAGAAACTTATTACTTTTTGTCCACTCACAGTCTTTCTGTTTTCAATACCCTTCAGGTTGGATACGGTGCCGACTGTAGCAGAGACCGAGATATCACATACCTCCTCCGGATCCTAGCGTAGTCTGATAGCCCAAGGGGGCAAAGGTTAGAAATTTCCTTTGTCTGACACTTCGCGCCAGACGGGATCAGGGTCGTCCTGCGTTAATCCCAGGGAGATTGGGACGGGTCCTGACAAGTGGTATCAGAGCAGGTTTTCTCTTGGAGTAGCTCGTAGGTCGAGGATGTGATGTCTCAATGGGCTACAGTTCGTTATCAACCTGATAGTTAGGATGCCGGTACGATAGTTAGTAGGATTTAATAGTGGTTCATTTTGGTTCGGCACTCGATGCCGGAGCTACCGTAGTTCTGTCGAGGTTGGCAGTGTGGGGCCCTACGAAAGGATGAACATAATAGTAATTCAGAGTTTGATAGTGAGATGGTTAGTTAGGACCGTCTCTCACGATACTATAGGATCGGTTATGAGGATTGGTTCGGTGTTATGACCATTAGATGGTCGGATCTTGCTGAGTTAGATGGCTATATTGTTGGGAGCGGCCGGGTTCGAGGAAACCCTAGTTGAACTGACGGTAGGATTGGATTGACGTCCTTACGATGTCGGAACAGCGTGGTCGGTCAGATTGTGGATTATACTGCCTTCTGCAGTTAGGTTCTGCGGAACCCTAGGTAGTGATCGTGGAACCCTATGGTAGGGTGTATGGTTCGGAAAAGTGAGTTGGCGAGTGGATTGACTTTAACTACTTTCTGGAGTTGGGACCGACCGTCGGTCATGTTTGGTCAAGTCATGTCAGCTTTAGTGATGAGACTGCACTCCGTAGTTAAGGTTATAGTTATCAGTTAGACCTAATTGGTTGTCATACTACTCTAGTTGTAATGGGTTGTTGGTGCAGCTATGGTCATAGACGACCTGGGAGAAGATATTGGTTGAGTCAGTTACGACTGGTTAGAGTTGGTTGGACAGGTTACCAGGGTTGGTACTTGTCGATAGAATCCCGGAGCGGGGATACAAAGTAGTCTGTACGAGCGGTTGATTCCGTTGGATGCGGAGTCTCGATAGCAATGTCTGGTGGTTAGGTCTGCACGAGTCTGTGGCAGGCACTACTACCGAGAGTGGTTGTAGTTATGGTTGTTGGGAATCGGGGACGTTCGGGGAACGTTTCCTTTTCTCGTATGAGTTGTCAGGATGACTGTACCCGAGAGTTGTTGGGTACGACGAAGGCAGAGTTTCTCCAATACGAGCAGAGGGATGGGGTCGTCGCTCGGTATGAGCGGAGATCCAAGGTTGTCTGATTTGCAGACGGTGTGCAGGTGATGGTTATGTGTGCTGACACTAGTGTGGATGCTGGTGTGGTGATGATGTGGTTAGTGCTAGTGTTGGAGATTGTGCTGATGTTGGTGTGCTGATGTTGATACTAGTGTGGATGCTTGTGTGCTGATACTAGTGTTGATGTTAGTGATGGTGCTGGTACTAGTGTTGGTGCTAGTGCCGGTGCCGGTGATAGTGATGACGATGAATCACGAGTCGGGATGTGACTCCGTCGAGATGGGCATATGTTTGGTATCTGTGATCCTGTAGTGGATCAGGGATAGAGTTAAATTGGTGATGGACACGTGGTTGATGTCCGAGTGTGTTGGTTCCGATATGGTTGGAACTACGGAATCAAGAGAGATTGCGATTGAGGTGACGAGAGGAGTGCAGTTTGTCCACATTGGTAATGGGTATTTCGAAGTCATTTTGGGTGACTTCTCAGGCTCTACCATGGTAGATGATGGTAGATGATGGTTGTGTCACCAGTACATTAGTCGGGTATTGGTTTTTGGACCCGGGATTTGTCTTGAGTCATCAGGAGGAGTTGAGTGCATTGAAGTTAGGTGACTGAGATTTCTCATTTTCTGCTTGGTGGCAAATGATGTTGGATTACGTGGTGTAGTGAATGCAGCGAGTTTTGGTTGCATCCACGTAGGATGGATTTTGATGTCATCGTCTTGGATCATCCTTGATTTTCCTAGGTGGAATGCCAAGGATTGATTCAAGGTAATTGAAGAGAACCCACCGTCTCGGCGTGTCTCGTCGTTGACTGATCTGTTTAGGTGTGGGAATTGGTTGAGGAGTGATGTGATTGACGAAGGATTCATGAGGGTGTAAGACCCTATGATTGAATTCCAGCTAGATTGTTAGCTGAGTGAGCTTGCGTGGATCCACCTAGGATCGTGATATGGATCGGGACTTTGATGTTGAGGACATTGGACGTAGTGACGATCTAGGATCGTGACTTTTATGGTCGAGTGACGTAGTGATGGATCTGGATTGTGATCTTGATAATCCAGATAGGTGGAGAGTTTATCACTCTTACTTGGATGTTTGAGTTGAGGATGTTGGGACTGAACTTCTTTTCGAAGTGAATGTCGTACGGTATATTACTCAGGCGAGTAAGTGTCCGACGAGGTCGGATTTTATCATCCTTAGAGATGTGTAAATATTGTGATTGGCTTCCCTATGAAGTCAATCGATTGTATTATGGTAATCGTTTGAGTGAGTAACCGATAGGTTCAGAATTGGTGTGTCTCGGTAGACGAGAACGAGATTTCGGGTTTTGGAATCGGATTTCAGAATGACGATTCAGGATTCGATTTTGGAACTTGAAAGTGGATTTCTGGATTTTGGTTTGGAATGGTTATTCCGGGTGCTAGCTTACGGAATGATGATTTCGGATTCAGATTTGGAAATGGATGTTGAGTTGGAGTTTTTGATATGTCTAGTCCTGGATTGGACAGCTGGACTCCAAGATTGAAACGTTATTGGCTACAACCTAGGTCATCGTGTTGTAGTTGTTATGGTTGTTGTTGTTGTTGATGTTGTCATCGTTGTTGTTGTAGGTTGGTTGGTTAATAGATGTACGTACCCTATAAGTTGTTTGGGGTACGATACTGGGCAGACTTGTGGTGCCTGGTGATAGTATATAGGATAAACCCGAGGTACGTTAGTGAGCGTGTTGGTACCCGAGGTATATAGGATAAACCCGAGTTCCGATACCATTGGATTAGTCGAGGACGTGAACTAGACATTGGATACTGTGCACTGGGTCATGGTAGTTTCTGACGGGTCCAGTTATGCACAGGTCGAGTGAAATGTTGGTAAGTGCTCAGGTTAAGTAAGTTGGTGGTTAGTGTAACCACAAGTGAGTATAGTGTTAATTTTTGACTGGCGACTGTCAAGTGGTGACAGATTGTCGAATATGTCAACGTGAATCGTTGTGTGAGGTCTGGTGACTCTTAGTGGGAGCATGTGTCAGGATAAATTTTGGGATTGAGGAAGGAACCGTTGGGTGGTTCGTGCCAACGAATGGTAGATCTGACAAGTGGTTAGCTCATAGGATACTCAGGCTGCTCTGATACTAACAAGTGGTGTCAGTTCGGAACGTGCGATTACTATCATTCGACGTGGTCGAATGTAGTCGATGTAACATGAGTGTTAGTGGAACGTATGGTTGCAGATGAGTTTTATGTTCACTAGTGGGTGTACGAGTGTACACATGAGATAAGATTGGATTTGCTTTCCACGAGGTGGTTGTGGAATCAGGATAGTTGGAATTTCGAGAACGAAACTAATTAAGGAGGGAAGAATGGTTGAAATTAGGTCGGTTAGAATTTCGACGACGAAATTAATTAAGGAGGGAAGGTTGTAACGACCCTTCCCGAATTCCGCGATTAGATTAGTGACTAATCGTGATTAGTGAGGTTAATCCGTGATTAGTGGGCGAAATCGGACGAACGATGCAAAATGACCGTTTTGCCCCTAGGCATGGGCAAAATGTTGACTTTTCATTCAGGCGGTCAATGGACTTCGACCGATGACTGTGACGTAGTTCGGGACATCACGAGTTCATAGACAGGTGGGACGTTCGATTCCAACATTTGAGGAAAACGTTATGACGTTCGAAAGTTCAAGGGTGCTTTGGTAATTTGGTGGAAATGGGACAAATAGTTGACTTTTGGACTGGGAGGTCCGAGGGCCGAGGACTGTTACGTAGATCGGGATGATACGAATCTATAGACAGGGGGCACGCTGAAATCCGATTTCGAACGGAAAAGTTATGGGTCACGGAAGTTCGATTTCACTATACATATATATCGAGGCGATGATTAAGTGACATAATCTGATTGGTCAGATATTTTAAGTGGGACCCATGGATGAGTGACAAGTGTCACTCATCCCATTGACCCAAACCCCCAATTTGTGGATCTAGTTAATTAAATATTATTATTATTATTATTATTTTATCATTTAATCTACTTACCTCTCAAATCCTAACCATCCATTGTATCTAATTAAATATCCCTCAAATATCCCTTCTGCGTGGTTGGTCAGATTGTGGATTATACTACCTTCTGCAGTTGGGTTGGGACCGACCGTCGGTCATGTTTGGTCAAGTCATGTCAGCTTTAGTGATGGGACTGCACTCCGCAGCCAAGGTTATAGTTATCGGTTAGACCTAATTGGTTGTCATACTACTCTAGTTGTAATGGGTTGTTGGTGTAGCTATAGACATGGACGACCTGGTAGAAGACATTGGTTGAGTCAGTTACGACTGGTTAGAGTTGGTTAGACAGGTTACCAGGGTTGGTACTTGTCGATGGAATCCCGGAGCGGGGATACGAAGTAGTCTGTACGAGGGGTTGATTTCGTTGGATGCGGAGTCTCGATAGCAATGTCTGGTGGTTAGGTCTGCACGAGTCTGTGGAAGGCACTACTACTGGAAGTGGTTGTAGTTACGGTTGTTGGGAATCGGGGACGTTCGGGGAATATTTCCTTTTCTCGCATGAGTTGTCAGGATGACTGTACCCAAGAGTTGTTGGGTACGACGGAGGCAGAGTTTCTCCAATACGAGTGGAGGTACGGGGTCATCGTTCGATATGAGCAGAGATCCAGGGTTGTCTGATTTGCACACGGTGTGCAGGTGATGGTAATGTGTACTGACACTAATATGGATGCTGGTGTGCTGATGCTGAGGTTAGTGCTAGTGTTGGGGATTGTGCTGATGTTGATACTAGTGTGGATGCTTGTGTGCTGATACTAGTATTGATGTTAGTGATGGTGCTGGTACTAGTGCTGGTGCCGATGATCGTGATGAAGATGAGTCACGAGTCGGGATGTGACTATGTCAAGATGGGCATGTGTTTGGTATCTGTGGTCCTGTAGTGGATCACAGATAGAGTTAAATTGGTGATGGACACGTGGTTGATGCTCGAGTGTGTTGATTCCGATATGGTTGGAACTACGGAATCGAGAGAGATTGCGATTGAGGTGACGAGAGGAGTGCAGGTTGTCCGCATTGGTCTAACCAGAGGAGAGAACCCACAGTCTCGGCGTGTCTCGTTGTTGACTGATCTATTTAGATGTGGGAATTGGTTGAGGAGTGATGTGATTGACGAAGGATTCATGAGGGTGTAAGACCCTATGATCGAATTCCAGGTGGATTGTTAGCTGAGTGAGCTTGCATGGGTCCACCTAGGATCGTGATATGGATCGAGACTTTGATGTTGAGGACTTTGGACGTCGTGACGATCGAGGATCGTGACGTTTATGGTCTAGTGACGTAGTGATGGATTTGGATCGTGATCTTGAATTTCGTACGGTATATTACTTAGGCGACTAAGTGTCCGACGAGGTCGGATTTTTTCAGTCTTAGAGATGTGTAAATATTGTGATTGGATTCCCTATGAAGTCAATCGATTGTATTATAGTAATCGTTTGAGCGGGTAACCGATAGGTTCAGAATTGGTGCATCTCGGTAGACGAGAACGAGATTTCGGATTTTGAAATCGGATTTCAGAATGACGATTCAGGATTCGATTTTGGAACTTGAAAGTGGATTTTTGGATTTGGGTTCGGAATGGTTATTCCGGGTGCTAGCTTACGGAATGATGATTTCGGATTCGGTTTTGGAAATGGATGTTGAGTTGGAGTTTTTGATGTGTCTAGTCATGGATTGGACAGCTGGACTCCAAGATGGAAATGTGATTGGCTACAATGTAACGACCCAGAAATTCGAAAAAGGAAAAATTGGAAAATTTGAAGGAAATGACGATTTTGCCCCTGGTTATACGGGCTAAAAGTTAACTTTTTGATCGGGACCTTGTTTGGATTCTCCGAGAGTACCGTTGAATAGGTCTCGGGACGCTGAATCCGTAGACAGGCGGCATGCGTGAATCGGAGTCCGGATGAAAAAGTTATGGATTGAGGAATGCTAGGGGCATTTTGGTCATTTGTGTATAGAAGGGTAAAATGGTAATTTTGGTTGGACTGGAATTTGATGCAGTTATAGGGGTGAGTCATGTAGCTCCTTGAGTGACACTTGTCACTGTGTAGCTGAGATTAGTGGCTTATTTGAATGCCTAACAAAGACAATACAAAACCGCCCACCCTTTTGTTTTAAATTCATCAAATTGATTGATGAATGAACCCAAGTGTGTGAAATTGAGACGGTGGGACAAACACAAAGAAAAAAAAGTGAATTTGAGAGGAAATAGGGAAGAAAGAGGGAAGGAAAAACCCAGAAAATCGAAACCTACAAACCCATGAAATTCGAACATACTTCAATTTCGAATTTGAAACCATGGACTAGGATTGTTGTAATTGATCTTGCAGTTAGCCTTTTGGGATTCATTTGAGTTGAACCCAATTAAATTTGAAGGAAATTCGAGTTGTTTTGGACTAGAACAGAGAGGGCGAAGACTTCGAATTTTCGAGGGTAAGTCGAGGAATTTGAGACTTGGAATGATGAAATTGGACTTGGAAATATGTTCCTTAGGATCCCATGATGCTTCCTGATGCATCAATTGAAGGAAAACAATGAGTAATTATGGAGATTGGACGATGAACAGTGTTTGATGTTCTTCGAATAATCGAGTTCGAACTGACGGATTAAGGTATGTTTAATCCAAATTGATGTTACAGACCCATAATTAAGTTGTTTACGAACCTAATAGAATGTTCAATTGCTGAAATGAATGTCGAATTGACAGGAATTGAACCGGGTCACCTTGCGGGTTGTAGGATTCGTTTACAGTTAAATGGGTAAAGGTGGTGACACTGTAGCAGGCGCGTGAGTTTCACGCGCAACCACTCACGGGGCGCGTGAGGGCACGTGGGCTCGATTCCCGAGGTTAGGTCAACATGACTTTTATTCCATTTAATATAACGAACATTTTAGAGTTGGTTTCGAGTCAATCGGACACCGTTTCGATATTGTTTCAAAGGTTCGAAGGTTTATGTTACGTATCTAATTCGTAATTAATTCCCGTAAAATTATGGGGAATTAGTATGATGTTAATTGAGTCATTAGTGACCTTGAGTAATGATTTTGGACAGGATTCGAGATTCCTAGAAAATGTCAGAAATAACGGAAATGCGTGCAGCTCGGAAAGCGAGCGGTTTGGACGGTGTGTGAGTGGACGTTTGTTTTATAAACCATTATGCATGCATAGTTAAATGTTTTACGTGATTGATTGCATGATTTGAATTGCAATGATGTCCTGATGACGTGGCATGATTATTTGTGATTTAATGATTATTTTAATCGGTCTTTCAGGCACGTTTTACGAGGAATGTGCAAATGATATTTTGCGCTAGGCCCGGAGTTAAAAAGGTTTTAAAAAGGATATTTTGACTTAGTTGGTGAGTCAAGGATGATTTTTGGATGATTTTAATGTTTTCAAATGTGATTTTACGGATTTACATGTAATTGGCATTTGGGCTTGAGACCCTGTCAGGAATGCTTTTGACTTGGTTTGAAGTCATGGATATGATTGATATGTGTTGTGGTATGGATTGTGCTTGTGATTGTGGATACTGGATCATGTTCTGGATGGTGCGAGTGCAGTTCCTAGACGTGACTCGGATGTTGCGTGAGTGTAGTTCCCGAGTATGTGGTACATCTAGATGGTGCGTGTGCAGTTCCCAGACATGACTGATATGACTCGGATGGTGCCTGAGTGCAGTTCCCGAGGTTGGCCTACGAGTAGTGCGAATGTGACAGTGTGATTGTTTGTGCACTTGTGAATAGTGCAGATTGTTTTATTGTGAACTTATGAATAGTGTTGTTTGATGTTGATTGTGATTGCGTACTGGTATTGAGTACGGGTTCTGGTCTGTGTGGCTAGGTGATTATTTTTTCACATGTTGGTTTGAAAGCCGGGTTTTGATACTTGTTATGTGATTTGGCTAGAAAGCCGGTTATTCATATGTTTTACCCTATGCATGCATTGTTTGATAAACTGGAGGGTAAATGATGTATTTCAAAATGTGTTTTAAAAGATATTATTTTTGTCTACTCACACCTTTGTTTTTGATGACCCTTCAGGCCGTGGCACGACGTTCGGGGCTGATCGAGAGGCGGAGGCATGAGCGGAAGTCAGTGCAGTTATCCCTTATCTGACATGTGCTGAAGGGTAGTTTCGGGACTTCAGTTGACTTGTCAGACGGGAGTAAGACCGGGCACAGTTATCAAAGTCCAGTTGGGACGGGTTCTGTCATACAACCTAGGTCATCGTGTTGTAGTTGTTGCGGTTGTTGTTGTTGTTTTTGATGTTGTCATCGTTGTTGTTGTAGGTTGGTTGGTTAATAGATGTACGTACCCTATACGTTGTTTGGGGTACGATACTGGGCAGACTTGTGGTGCCTGGTGACGGTATATAGGATATACCCGACGTACGTTAGTGAGCGTGTTGGTAGTCGGCTTAGTTCCGATACCATTGGATTAGTCGAGAACGTGAACTGGACATTGGATACTGTGCACTAGGTCGTGGTAGTTCTGACGGGTCCAGTTACACACAGGTCGAGTGAAATGTTGGTAAGTGTATACTAAGGTTAAGTAAGTTGGTGGTTAGTGTAACCACAAGTGAGTATAGTGTTAGTTTTCGACTGGCGACTGTCAAGTGGTGATAGATTATCGAATGTATCAACGTGGATCGTTGTGTGAGGTCTGGTGACTCCTAGTGGGAGCATGTGTTAGGATAAATTTTGGGATTGAGGAAGGAACCGTTGAGTGGTTCGTGCCAACGAACGGTAGATCTGACAAGTGGTTAGCTCATAGGATACTCAGGCTGCTCTGATACTGACAAGTGGTGTCAGTTCGGAACGTGCGATTACTATCATTCGACGTGGTCGAGTGTAGTCGATGTAACATGAGTGTTAGTGGAACGTCTGGTTGCAGACGAGTTGTATGTTCACTAATGGGTGTACGAGTGTACACATGAGATAAGACTGGATTTGCTTTCCACGAGGGGGTTATGGAATCAGGATTGTTGGAATTTCGAGAACGAAACTAATTAAGGAGGGAATAACGGTTGGAATTAGGTCGGTTGGAATTTCGAGGGCAAAATTAACTAAGGAGGGAAGGTTGTAACGACCCTTCCCAAATTCTGGGATTAGATTAGTGACTAATTGTGATTAGTAAGGTTAATCCGTAATTAGTAGGTGAAATCGGACGAACGATGCAAAATGACAGTTTTGCCCCTAGACGTGGGCAAAATGTTGACTTTTTGTTCAGGCGGTCAAGTGGACTTCGACCGATGACTGTGACGTAGTTTGGGACGTCACGAGTTCATAGACAGGTGGCAAGTTCGATTTCGACATTCGAGAAAAAAGTTATGACGTTCGAAAGTTCAAGGGTACTTTGGTAATTTGATGGAAATAGGGCAAATAGTTAACTTTTGGACTGGGAGGTCCGAGGGCCGAGGACCGTTACGTAGATCGGGACGATACGAATCCATAGGCATGCGGCACGCTGAAATCCGACTTCGAACAGGAAAGTTATGGGTCACGGAAGTTCGATTTTCACTATGCACGTATATCGAGGCGATGATTAAATGACATAATCTGATTGGTCAGATATTTTAAGTGGGACCCATGGATGGGTGACAAGTGTCTGTGCAAGGGGGCCAACGGGGCCAACGGTTCAATAACTTTAACAACTATGGACTAGGCAACCGTGATCATCTGGGATTCAAGTGGAGCAGTAATGAAGGATGTTTGAACCCTCCAGCTTAACATCAACAAGGGTATTTACGGAAACAATTCATGCCAAGACCACTAATGCCTCACCAACCTATGTGTATGCAACAAGCTCCTCTGGTTCATCAATTCTCTAACCCAGATTATGATAAGATGTTTGCGCAACTATCCATTTCCACTCAAATCTTTCTGGACAGCCAAAACAAAACAAAGTAGACGTTGAACAATCATGGTCATGACATTTCTGAAATGAAGAAGTAAATTGGTCAAATTGTCGATTTCATGGGCCAATTCAAAGATACAGGGAAGTTGCCTTCACAAATTGTTCCCAACCCAAAGAACAATGCTTTTTAGCATGCTAGTAATGTTACAATGCGAAGTGGGAAGGTTTTGCATGACCCTATGCCCAAAGGAAGGGCCGAAATCAAGCTCTAAGGATGCTAGGATGGAAAGTGATGAATTTGTTCAGAATGAGTATGTTAAAATCACTATTCCGAACAAGGAAATGGCACCAATGCCAACACCATCTAGCCACGGCAAAGGTAAAAATCCTATCTCATCAAATTCTATTCCTACTAACACCTTGTTGTCTTCTGCACAGTTTCCAAGCAGATTTTCAAAAACTAAGAAGGATGAAAAGTATGGTGAGATCCTTGACATATTTTGGAAGGTACAAGTGTACTTACCATTGATTGAATGCATCAAACAAGTACTAGCTTATGCCAAGTTCGTCAAGGATTTATGCACTCAAAGATGGTAAACAAGGGAGAAAGAAGTGGTTAAGGTAAATGAAACTGTTTCTGCAGTTATCCAACGAAAACTTCCACCAAAATTGAAAGATTCCAGGAGCTTTTCAATTCCCTGCATAATAGATAACAAGTCCTTTGATAATTTCATGCTAGATTTAGGTGCATCAATCAATGTTATGTCATATCATATATATGCATAAATGAATCTAGGTGAATTAAAGAAAGACAATGTGATTATTCAATTAGCATATCGTTCTCATGCATATGCAAGGGGATATGTAGAAGATGTTCTTGTGCAGGTCAATCAGCTTATCTTTCCAGCTAACTTTTATATACTTGACATGAATGAGAGTCCTTTGGACAATACAGCATTGCTTTTGGGACGTCCATTCATGAGGACTGCAAGAACAAAGATAGAAATCCACAATGGTCTTCTATCCATGGAAACTATGATTGAGTTCAACATCTTTGAAACTATGAGGTATCTTACTACTAGTGTTAATGCTTGCTTTGTTATTGACATTGTTGAATCTATGTCACATGAACACTTAAACCATATACAGGATGATGAACTCGAAATAACCATTTGAGAAGGATCCGGACTAACGCAATTCGGGAATGAAGTCCTCTTCGATGCACTAATTAAGGTCCTTGAACCTAGAATCCTTGAATCAGTCATGGCCCTAAATGAAATGTCGAGATATGTAAGTCCTCCTCCTCTTATTCCAATCACTTTTGGTACTAATAAAATGCTTCCCAATGTTATCCAAGCCCTTGAACTAGAACATAAGGTACTTCCGGAACATTTGAAGTACGCATTCCTAGGAGATAATGACACCTTACCCGTCATTATTTCATCAACTCTGAAACTTGATCAAGAGACAAAACTTCTGACTGTACTCATGAAGTACAAGACCACGATTGGACGGACACTTGCAAACATCAAAGGAATCAACCCCGCCACTAGTGTTCATCGTATCCTTCTTGAATATGATGATAAACCCACTCAGAAAGCACAAAGGCGACTCCATCTACCTATGATGGAAGTAGTTAAAAATGAGGTAATCAAACTTTATGATTATGGTGTTATCTACGCTATTTCATATAGTCGTTGGGTATCTCCTGTGCAAGTTATTGCAAATAAATCCGGAACCATTGTAGTAAAGAATGTCGAGAATGAATTGGTTCCTCAACAAACCATCACCGGACATCTAGTTTGCATCGATTACTGGAAACTAAATACCACCATATGGAAAGACCATTTTCCTTTGCCCTTCATTGACCAAATGCTTGAGAGACTCGTAGAACACTCCCATTGTTGCTACCTTGATGGATACTCGGGATACAACCAAATAAGTATCGCTCATGAAGATCTAGAAAAGTCCACTTTCACGTGCCTTTTTTGTACATTTGCTTACATGAGGATTCCATTTGGTTTGTGTAATGCACTGGGTACTTTCCAACGTTGTATGCTTTCCATATTCTCTAATTATGTAGAAAAGATTATTAAAGTATTAATTGATGACTTTAGTGTATTCAGAGATAGTTTTGATGCATGCTTAGAAAACCTTGAACTTATATTGCAAAGATGTGTCGATTCTAAGATAGTACTTAACTGGGAGAAATGTCATTTCATGGTAACTCAATGGATAGTTTTCTGACATATTGTGTTGGCTAAAGGCATAGATGACAGGACCCATCCCAATCCCCCGGGGATTAGTGCAGGATGACCCTGCTCCCGTCTGACACGAAGTGTCAGACAAGGGATATTTCCGACCTTTGCCCTCCCGGGCTATCAGAGTACGCCAGGATCCGGAGGAGGTATGTGATATCTCAATCTCTGCTACAGTCCACATCCGATGTCAACCTGAAGGGCAGTCAAAACATTAAAAACTGTGAGTGGACAAAACAAAAGTTTATAAAAACATTTTAACGAAGACATTTGTACCTTTCACTAAAAAGCATGCATGCATTCGAAAACCATTTATCCAGAAAAACCATAATGAAATCAAGTACACGGGCCACTGCCCAACTTCATAAGGGACTCAGCCCAAATCATAAGAAACTAACCATACGGGCCATTGCCCAAAACCTGTGTAACCACACATCACATATCATATATCATATTTATATCATATACATATAATCCACACAACCAATCCTGTCACAGTTTCCAAAGCTACCCGCGTGCTACCCAGGTCTCAATCCGAGTCTTCTCAAAGTCAAGATCAATGTCCGCAGACCACTGACCCTACCCGAGGTAATAGTAATCATAGCCTTCCTGAGAGTAAGGAACCCAAATGGGGGGTGACTCCACTCAGTCGGTACTCCGTGACTACTCAGGGGTCCACCCAGGCCAAAGACCCTCCCCGGAGGAGATAATAGAAGTAAAGGAAGGTATATGAATACTTATATATACATAACATAAACGTTCATGCCCGGTTCCCTTGAACCGTCATGATCCATAACATCCATAACAAGGGTTCATGCCGGTTCCCATAAACCGTCATGAACCACAATGACCTTTCCAGAGTTCATGCCGGTCCCCATAAACCGTCATGAACTTGGAAATCCATCTAGGGTCCCTGACCCGAAAGCATCAGTGTAAAACAACTGGGTCTCGTGCCCGAACATATGACTCAACTGGGCACCGTGCCCGATATCTAAGGGTCAGTCACGACTCCGATCATAGTGATGCGTGCAACTATCCATCCAGGACCGTTCTCAATCCTGGTATGTCTCCGTGAACGAATCAACCGACGCGACCACCACAAGATCATGGTGCACTCATCACCGATCGCTATCCTGAACCGTCAGCACTTCGAAGTCGAGCCTCCCCAGGCTGCCCGACCACGAATCGTGCATCGTGACCTCTCCGGAAGGAACACATCCCAAACCGGAGGCGACCGTCATATCGTCGATCGCCGTGCACATAGCACCCGTCGCGACCACGATTTAGACCCGAAGGTCGTAAATAGCGTCGTATGCCCGAGACCGAACCAAATGGGTCTCATACCCGAGTTTATCCTATTAGAAATCCAAAACCAAATCATTTAAATCAATAAAGAAATACAGACCCGTATAAGCACCGTATAAGGTCGAAACCTCGAAATACGTGCATATACGTAACCACATACAAATGCACACATGGCATCATCAAACATGTAATAAAACACATAATAAACATTTATGCATGCACCAATTTAGAAAACAAGGTCCACTCACAGACCGTCCGAGCTGCCGCCTCGATTTGCGTGCCATACGGCTCCCCGAGCCGATAACCGTCACCGGGAATCCCAAACCTGTCCAAATCGTAATAGAAGGTTACTAACTACTTAATTAACCTCATACCAAAGCCCCGTAATTTTTTGATATTTTTAACTATTTTTAAAACCGAACCTAAACCTTCTGATGCCCCGAAACATATCAAGACGGTGTCCGATTGACACGAAACCAGTCCCAAAATGTTCGTTACATCGAATAGATGATTTCACATGTTGGAACCTTCCTCAAATTGTGTGCCACGCGCCCTCAAGCGCCGCCTAAAAGAGCTGCGCTTGGGCTTCACGCGCCAGCTACAGTACCTGCTGACGTCATCGCTGACGTCAGCATGACGTCATCTGACATCTGTCAGGTCTAACATGTCAAACCCTGACAGGTGCCACGTGTCAAGCTCCCATTGGTCCAGTTCACTGCTATGTCAGTGCCACGCGTCATCACGGCACTGGTCCACGTCAGTGCCACGTGTCAGCCCCTGATTGGGCCACGTCACTAACATGTCAGTGCTGACTGTGCACTGATATGTGACACGTGTCGACTGATGAGTGGTCCACGTCACCTGACAGTCTGACAGGTGCCACGTCATCATGCCACGTCACCACCTTCAACCACTCGACGGGTCGACCCGAACCCTGCAACCGGGTCGTTCAGACCTGCGGGTTGACCCGGTCGGTTCTCCACCGTCCGACCACCAACATGCCTCCCGTTTGTCCCATTTTCATCCTCTAATCCTAACCTAGGATTATGTGGGTTTAAAAACTAGAAGAAACATCCAAACCCGTACCTTCCAAACTCATCAATGGCGGCCGTGACTTCCTCCGCCGTTCACGGCCGTTCCAGGCCATCCCCATCCCCAAAACTAATCCTATTCGACTCCTAGGACTACTAGCAACCTAACCTAAACCTTAGAATCGAATAAAAAGCAACAAAACTGAGTTTTGAATTTTTGAGTGTTTTTACCTCACGGGTTCTCTCTCCCCGCCGGGTCCTCCGCCGTGGCTGGCCGTGGCTTGCCATCCTTAACCTCTTTCCACCACCTCACGGTCATGTTCAGCTCACACAAGCAAGGAATGGTGATGGTGTGTGTGTTTCGGATTTGTGAAGGAAAAGGAAGAAAATGAAATGAAAATGGTGGTGGTGCCGTGGAAGAGAAGAGGAAAGAAGATGATGTGATCAGATGAGAGAAGAGAGGATTGATGGTGAGGATTGATATTTAGTTGGTAATGGATGGTTAGGATTAATGGTAGGATAGATTAATTATATAATAATAATTATAATATTATTTTATTAAGTAGATCCACATTTTGGGGGAGTTAGCCAATAGGATGAGTGACACTTGCCACTCATCCATGGGACCCACTAAAATATCTGCCCAATCAGATTTCGCCAAATCATCCCCGTCTCGAAGTTCGTGCATAGTGAAATCGAACTTCCGTGACCCATAACTCTCCCTTTCGAAGTCCAATTTCAGTGTGCCGCCTGTCTATGGATTCGTATCGTCTTTATCTACGTTACGGTGTTCGGCCCTCGGCCATCAGACCTCCCAGTCAAAAAGTCAACATTTGACCCCCATTTAACCAAAATTACCAAAATACCCCTAAACTTCCGAACATCATAACTTCCTCCTCGAATGTCGGAATTGAACGTGCCACCTGTCTATGAACTCGTGACGTCACAAACTACGTCACGGTCATCGATCAAAGTCCATTTGACCGCCCGAATGAAAAGTCAACATTTTGCCACCACTAGGGGCAAAACGGTCATTTCACATCGTTAGTCCGATTTAGCCTAACTAATCACCGATTAACCTCAATAATCGTGATTAGTCACTAATCTAATCATGGAATTTGGGACGGGTCGTTACGACCTTCCCTCCTTAATTAATTTCGTCCTCGAAATTCCAATCGACCTAATCTAACCGTTCTTCCCTCCTTAATTAGTTTCGCTCTCGAAACTCCAACTATCCTTATTCCACATCCACATCGTGGAAATAATTCGATATCACGACACGTGTACACTTGTACACCAACTAACCAGAATAATACTTACTCGTCTGCACCCAGACGTACCACCAACACTCACGTCGTATCGACTACACTCGACCACGTCGAATAACCGTAGTCATACGTCCCGAATTGACACCACTTGTCAAATCTACCATTTCGTTAACACAACTAACTAGACGGTTCCCTTCTCAATCACTAATATATCCTGACGTATGCTCCCACTGGGAGTCATCAGACCTCACTCAACGATCCACGCTGACACCTCCGACAGACCGTCACCACTTGACAGTCGTCAGTCAAAAACTAACACTATACTCACTCGTGATTACAATAACTACCAACTCACTCAACCTAAGTACACGTTTACCAACAAAATACTCGATCGGTGTGTAACTGGACCCACCAGAATCACTATGACCTAAAGCACAGTATCCAATGTCCAGTTCACGTACACAACTAATCCAATGGTATCGGGACTAAGCCGACTACCAACACACTCACCAACGTACCCCTGGTATAACCTCTATACCGTCACCAGGCAAGAAAAGTCTACCTGGTATTGTACCCCGATCAACGTACAAGGTACGTACATCTACCCATCAACCAGACTACAACCACTCAGGTCATAGTCAATCACGTTTCAGTTATGGAGTTCACTTGTCCAATCCAGCATTAGACAAATCGAAACTCCAACCCATCATCTATTTCCAGATCCGAATCCGAATTCGCAATTTCATAAGAAATCCCGAATCCAAGCCCAGAATCATATCCATAACCATGTCAACATCCGAATCCGAAATTGTCATTCCGTAAGCTAGCATTTGGAATAACCATTCCAAACCCAAATCCATAAAAGGAAATCCACTGTCAAGCTCTAGAATTAAATCCTGAATCGTCACCCAGAATCCAATTCCAAAACCCAAATCCAGAAATCCACTTTCAAGTTCCAAAATCAAATCCTGAATCGTCATCCAGAAATCTGATTCCAAAACCCAAAATTTCGTTCTCGTCTACCGAGACGCATCAAAACCGAACCTATCGGTTACCTGTTCAAATGATTACACAATACTATCGATTGACTTCATAGGGAAGCCAATCACAACATCAACACCACACTAGGTCTGACAATATCCGACCACGTCGGAAAGCTACTCACCTGAGTAATATACCATACAGGATTCACTTCGAAAAGAAGTTCAGTCCCATCATCTACAACTCCAACATCCAAGTAAGAGTGATAACTCTCCACCTATCTGGATCATCAAGAGCACGATCCAGATCCATAATGATACCCAAAGTCCTAAACCAATTCCCACATCTAAATAGATTAGTCAACGACGAGACACGCCGAGACTGTGGGTTCTCACTGACTACCTCGTATGGATCCTTGGCATTCCACCTAGGAAAAACCAAAGATGATCCAACACGATGACATCAAAACTCATCCTACGTGAATGCAACCAAAACTTGCTGCACTCACCACGCCACGTAATCCAACATCGTCTGCCACCAAGTAGAAAATGAGAAATCTCAGTCACCTAACTTCGATATACTCATCTCCTCCTGATGATCCAGCACAAATCCCAGGTCCACCAACCAATACACGATCAGTGTACTAGTGGCAACCAACAACATCTATATCATCAACGTCATCTACCATCATCAGTCATGGTAGAATCTGAGAAGTCACCCAAAATGACTTCGACATACCCATTACCAATGCGGAAAACCTGCATTCCACTCGTCACCTAAATCGCAACCTCTCGCGATTCCGAAGTTCCAACAAGATTGGAAACAACATACCCGGACATCAACCACGTGTCCCCTAACCAGTCTAACTCTATCTGAGATCCACTCCTGAACCACAGATACCGAACATATGCCCATTACGACGGAGTCACACCCCGATCCGTAACTCATCGTCATCACGATCACCGGCACCAGCACCAGCACTAGTACCAGTATCATCACCTGTCAGCATCAGCACGAAGTGTGCAAATCAGACAATCCTGGATCTCCGCTCATACCGAACGACGACCCCGTACCTCTGTTCGAAAAGGAGAACTCTGCCTCCCTCGTACCCAACAACTCTGGGTACGGTCACCCTGACAACTCATACGAGAAAAGGAAAACGTCCCCTGAACGTCCCCGATTCCCAACAACCATAACTACGACCACTCTCGGTAGTAGCGCCTGCCACAGACTCGTGCAAACCTAACTACCCGACATCTCGATATCCAGACTCCGCATCCTACGGAATCAACCGCCCGTACCAACTACTCCATCACAACTAGTGTAGCACGACAACCTACTAGGTCTAACCGATAAGTACAACCAGAGTTCCCCGAGCTCGACTGCTAACCGCCAGCAGCAACGTAATCCCTAATCTGACCAACCGATGGTCAAAATTCTGAACTGTACTCAAATCGATCCTACGACATCGTGAAAGACGATCCCAACTAACCGTCTCACGATCCAAAACTCTAACGTACGAATACGTTAATCCTTCCGTAGGGTCCCACACTGTCATCCACGACAGAACTATGGCAACCCCGGCCTCAAATGCCGAACCAAGGCATGCCAATCCTACTAACTATCGTACCGGCACCTCAATATCAGGTTGACCACGAACTGTAGCCCATTGAGATATCACATCCTCGACCTGCGTACAGAGTAATGCGTAAAATATGCTCTGGAATTCAGAGTAACATGAGCAACCATGCTCTGATACCATGTTGACAGGACCCATCCCAATCCCCCGGGGATTAGTGCGGGATGACCCTGCTCCCGTCTGACACGAAGTGTCAGACAAGGGATATTTCCGACCTTTACCCTCCCGGGCTATCAGAGTACGCCAGGATCCGGATGAGGTATGTGATATCTCGGTCTCTGCTACAGTCCACATCCGATGTCAACCTGAAGGGCAGTCAAAACATTAAAAACTGTGAGTGGACAAAACAAAAGTTTATAAAAACATTTTAACGAAGACATTTGTACCCTTCACTAAAAAGCATGCATGCATTCGAAAACCATTTATCCAGAAAAACCAAAATGAAATCAAGTACACGGGCCACTGCCCAACTCCATAAGGGACTCAGCCCAAATCATAAGAAACTAACCATACGGGCCATTGCCCAAAACCTGTGCAACCACACATCACATATCATATATCATATTTATATCATATACATATAATCCACACAACCAATCCTGTCACGGTTTCCAAAGCTACGCGCGTGCTACCCAGGTCTCAATCCGAGTCTTCTCAAAGTCAAGATCAATGTCCGCAGACCACTGACCCTACCCGAGGTAATAGTAATCATAGCCTTCCTGAGAGTAAGGAACCCAACTGGGGAGACTCCACTCAGTCGGTGCTCCGTGACTACTCCGGGGTCCACCCAGGCCAATGACCCTCCCCGGAGGAGATAGAACAAGTAAAGGAAGGTATATGAACATATATATACATAACATAAACGTTCATGCCCGGTTCCCTTGAACTGTCATGATCCATAACATCCATAACAAGGGTTCATGCCGGTTCCCATAAACCGTCATGAACCACAATGACCTTTCCAGAGTTCATGCCGGTTCCCATAAACCGTCATGAACTTGGAAATCCATCTAGGGTCCCTAACCCGAAAGCATCAGTGTAAAACAACTGGGTCTCGTGCCCGAACATATGACTCAACTGGGCACCGTGCCCGATATCTAAGGGTCAGTCACGACTCTGATCATAGTGATGCGTGCAACCATCCATCCAGGACCGCTCTCAATCCTGGTATGTCGCCGTGAACGAATCAACCGACGCGACCACCACAAGATCATGGTGCACTTATCACCGATCGCTATCCTGAACCGTCAGCACTTCGAAGTCGAGCCTCCCCAGGCTGCCCGACCACGAATCGTGCATCGTGACCTATGCGGAAGGAAGACATCCCAAACCGGAGGGGAGCGTCATATCGTCGATCACCGTGCACATAGCACCCGTCGCGACCACGATTTAGACCAGAAGGTCGTAAATAGCGTCATATGCCCGAGACCGAACAAAATGGGTCTCATACCCGAGTTTATCCTATTATAAATCCAAAACCAAATCATTTAAATCAATAAAGAAATACAGACCCGTATAAGCACTGTATAAGGTCGAAACCTCGAAATACGTGCATATACGTAACCACATACAAATGCACCCATGGCATCATCAAACATGTAATAAAACACATAATAAACATTTATGCATGCAGCAATTTAGAAAACAAGGTCGACTCACAGACCGTCCGAGCTGCCGCCTCGATTTGCGTTCCATACGGCTCCCCGAGCCGATCACCGTCACCGGGACTCCCAAACCTGTCCAAATTGTAATAGAAGGTTACTAACTACTTAATTAACCTCCTACCAAAGCCCCGTAATTTTTTGATATTTTTAACTATTTTTAAAACCGAACCTAAACCTTCCGATGCCCCGAAACATATCAAGATGGTGTCCGATTGACACGAAACCAGTCCCAAAATGTTCGTTACATCGAATAGATGATTTCACATGTTGGAACCTTCCTCAAATTGTGTGCCACGCGCCCTCAAGCGCCGCCTAAAAGAGCTGCGCTTGGGCTTCACGCGCCAGCTACAGTACCTGCTGACGTCATCGCTGACGTCAGCATGACGTCAGCATGACGTCATCTGACATCTGTCAGGTCTGACATGTCAGACCCTGACAGGTGCCACGTGTCAAGCTCCCATTGGTCCAGTTCACTGCTATGTCAGTGCCACGTGGCCGTCTGACATGTGCCACGCGTCATCACGGCACTGGTCCACGTCAGTGCCACGTGTCAGCCCCTGATTGGGCCACGTCACTAACATGTCAGTGCTGACTGTGCACTGACATGTGACACGTGTCGACTGATGAGTGGTCCACGTCACCTGACAGTCTGACAGGTGCCACGTCATCATGCCACGTCACCACCTTCAACCACTCGACGGGTCGACCCGAACCCTACAACCGGGTCGTTCAGACCTGCGGGTTGACCCGGTCGGTTCTCCACCGTCCGACCACCAACATGCCTCCCGTTTGTCCCATTTTCATCCTCTAATCCTAACCTAGGATTATGTGGGTTTAAAAACTAGAAGAAACATCCAAAACCGTACCTTCCAAACTCATCAATGGCGGCCGTGACTTCCTCCGCCGTTCACGGCCGTGACTTCCTCCGCCGTTCACGGCCGTTCCAGGCCATCCCCATCCCCAAAACTAATCCTATTCGACTCCTAGGACTACCAGCAACCTAACCTAAACCTTAGAATCGAATAAAAAGCAACAAAACTGAGTTTTGAATTTTTGAGTGTTTTTACCTCACGGGTTCTCTCTCCCCGCCGTGTCCTCCGCCGTGGCTGGCCGTGGCTTGCCATCCTCAACCTCTTTCCACCACCTCACGGTCATGTTCAGCTCACACAAGCAAGGAATGGTGATGGTGTGTGTGTTTCGGATTTGTGAAGGAAAAGGAAGAAAATGAAATGAAAATGGTGGTGGTGCCGTGGAAGAGAAGAGGAAAGAAGATGATGTGATCAGATGAGAGAAGAGAGGATTGATGGTGAGGATTGATAGTTAGTTGGTAATGGATGGTTAGGATTAATGGTAGGATAGATTAATTATATAATAATAATTATAATATTATTTTATTAAGTAGATCCACATTTTGGGGGAGTTAGCCAATAGGATGAGTGACACTTGTCACTCATCCATGGGACCCACTAAAATATCTGCCCAATCAGATTTCGCCAAATCATCCCCGTCTCGAAGTTCGTGCATAGTGAAATCGAACTTCCGTGACCCATAACTCTCCCGTTCGATGTTCGATTTCAGTGTGCCGCCTGTCTATGGATTCGTATCGTCTTTATATACGTAACGGTCTTCGGCCCTCGGCCATCGGACCTCCCAGTCAAAAAGTCAACATTTGACCCCCATTTAACCAAAATTACCAAAATGCCCCTAAACTTCCGAACATCATAACTTCCTCCTCGAATGTCGGAATTGAACGTGCCACCTGTCTATGAACTCGTGACGTCACGAACTACGTCACGGTCATCGATCAAAGTCCATTTGACTGCCCGAATGAAAAGTCAACGTTTTGCCACCACTAGGGGCAAAACGGTCATTTCGCATCGTTCGTCCGATTTAGCCTAACTAATCACCGATTAACCTCACTAATCGTGATTAGATCACTAATCTAATCATGGAATTTGGGACGGATCGTTACAATAGAGGTTGATAGAGCTAAAGTTGATCTTGTACGGTACTTACCCTCTGCTACTTTGGTGAGAGAGATCCGTTCGTTCCTTGGACATGTAGGTTTCTACTGGCGATTCATCAAAGATTTCTCCTCCATTTCTAGACCCCTATGTCGACTACTCCAAAAAGACACCCCTTTTGTGTTCAATGTTGAGTGCCAAGCGGCCTTTGACAAGCTTAAAGAGTTTCTCACTAGTGCCCCTAACTTATGTGCCCTTGATTGGTTTTTACCATTCCAGCTCATGTGCGATGCCTCCAACTATGCAGTAGGAGCTGTCTTAGGACAAAAAAAGGACAAGAAGCCCTACGTCATTTACTATGCTTCTAGGACATTGGATGAAGCTCAACAAAACTACATAACCACTGAAAAGGAACTACTTGCGGTAATCTTTGCTCTTGATAAGTTTTGTTCCTACTTACTTTAATCCAAAGTTATTGTGTATACAGATCATGCTACCTTGAAGTATCTGATAACAAAGAAGGATGTCAAACCAAGACCTATTTGATGGATCATTTTGCTCCAAGAATTCGATATTGAGGTAACGAATAAGAAAGGAGTAGAGAATGTTGTTACCGACCACCTATCTAGAATCATGAAGAATCAGGAGAATGCCATCATACTTGAGACCTTTCCAAACGAACAAATCTTCGGAATCCAGGTAAGTACCTTTGCCACCCCTTGGTATACTGATATTATAAACTACTTAGTCTCTAAAGATTTCCCAAGAACCATGCTTAGATATCAACATGATAAGCTTAAACATAATGCTATAACTTACTTATGGGATGAACCTTACTTATGGAAACAATGTTCTGATTTAGTACTTAGGAGATGTGTACCGGATAATTAACATAATTCTATACTTGCATTTTGTCATACGGAAGCATATGGGGGACATTTTGGTTCCAAGAAAACTGCCCTTAAGGTGTTAGATTTAGGTTTCTTTAGGTCTTACTTATTTCGTGATGCTCATTCCTTTTGTGCTACATGTGATAGATGTCAAAATCTAGTAATCTAGGACCTAGAGATCAAATGCCCCAAGTTTATGTCTTTCAGGTTGAACTCCTTGATGTATGGGGAATAGACTTCATGGGCCGATTTCCTTATTCTTTTTATTTTGAGTATATACTTCTTGCTATTGATTATGTCTCAAAATGGGTGGAAGCCAAAGCCACCCGTACTAATGATTCTAAAGTTGTTGCAGCTTTCCTTCACACTAACATATGTTCAAGATTTGGCATGCTCCAAGTGATGATCAGTGATGGGGGAAGCCACTTTTGCAACAAGACGGTTCGAGAATTAATGAAGAAGTATGGAGTCACTCACAAGGTGTCTACTCTATATCACCCTCAAACTAATGGTTTAGAGAAGTTAGCAACCGGGAGATCAAGAAGATACTCGAGAGAACTATTGGGCCTTCACGAAAAGATTAGAGTGCAAGGCTAGATGATGCTTTGTGGGCTTATAGAACAGCATACAAAACTCTCATACATATGTCCCCATTTCGTTTAGTCTTTAAGAAATCATGTCCTCTTCTAGTGGAATTAGAGCACAAAGCTTGGTGGGTAGTAAAAAAGTTCAACCTGGACCTTGATGAAGCAGGAATGCACATAAAGGAATGCACAGAAAGTTGTAGCTTTGTGCACTTGAAGAGATTAGAAATTATGCATTCGATAGTTCATGGATTTACAAAGAGAGAACCAAAGCCTTGCATGATAGGATGATCCATGGAAACACTTTTCAAGTCGGTCAAAAAGTCTTACTTTTCAACTCACGCCTCAAACTCTTTCCCAGTAAGCTTTGTTCTAAATGGTGTGGCCTCTTTATTGTTACTAATGTTTTTTCTCCTGGTGTTGTACAGATTCAATCACCTATCACTCGGAACGAATTCAAAGTGAATGGTCATCAGTTGAAGCCTTATTTCGAGGCCTTCAAGGAGGACAATTTGGAGGAAATGTGCCTTTAAGAACCGGTCATTCCAAGTACTTAAATAATGCATCCAGACTAGGCTAAATGGACATTAAACTTCAAGCACTTCTTAGGAGGCAACCTAACGACGGAGACGTGAAGGAGCCATTAAACGAAGATTTGCTTTCTTAAACCTTTCACTCTCTTTACTTTAGCTACTTTCTGTCTTTATTGCTTTCTTTTCGTGAATCATTACTAGTTAGTTAAATTCTATGCTTTAACTTTCATACATTATGGGGGGGAGGGGGGAATTCAAACAACAACAAGGACCCAAAAAGACTTTTCGTGTGTTTTAGCCTTCAGTCTTGAGTCTTTTTGTTTAACTTAGCATTTTAATGACGGATAAATGAAGACAACATGGCTAAAAGATTATCACTACGAGTTGAAATCTTTTTTAATGCTTTATGATTAAGTGTTTATGACTTGTAGTAGAGGATGCATGTTAAACTGATACAGAACGAGCATGTTAAGATATGTATGAATCATATGAACCCTATGTGAGCTTTAGAGCCTTATATACTTTTTGATTGAGTGATTTATAGGAGTTCTTTGTTTAAATTGAAATGCATATGCCTCATAACTGCTTGCCATAGCTTTTAATGAACTTAGAGTACTCGAATTTATTCTATGTGATTTTCAAAGCTTTTTAGTCAATTAATTCTCTAATTTTGGACATGATTAAGGCAATAGAGTTAGCACCACTTATCCAAATATCCATGTCCCTACTTGATCACATAAGTGTGATCCCCCTAGTTTAACTACATTGTGCCTACATTAAGCCTTTCTTTCATCACCCTAAACATGTGTTCACGTAAGCCTAGTATAAGACATCATTTACCCTTGTTCCTTGGACTCGGTTGAAATTTGAAAGATGATGTGGGATACAAAAAAGTTATTTGATGAATGAAGACTTATATGTAAGTGAAGTGAATGACTTGCTCAAACTATGTTTGTATTCATTGCATTACCTCTCAAAAGAAAGAAAGAAAAAAAATACAATGATGAAAAGAAAATACAAAAATTGAGTTTTGAGCTAAGTCCACTATGCTTGTGATTTGGAATAATGAAGATTGAGAGCCTACATGAAGAATTTTGGTCCCTTGTCCCCATTGCAAGTTCAAAAGATGTTGATAGTGAAGATCAAGGCCCAAAAAGTTGATACTTGTCCTGTGACTATGGAAAATACTTATGCCTTCATGATTAAGTCTTTGGTGAGTCTGGGAACAAAATTTAATCCCACTATTCTAAAATTCCTTGCCTCTACACCTAGCCCTATTACAACCTTCAAATAAAGACCCTATTATCCTTGAGATGAGTAAACTTTGATAAGTTGAGTCTATCACTTGACTAATCTTATGGTTTTGGATTAAGAACAGAATTACGAGAATTTAGGTGAAAGAATCACCTCAAGCGGAGTTATATTGAATCAGCTCCGGCGCATCTCTAGTTCTTCTCCCCATCAGACTCTTCCCCCACTCTTTTTCTCTAGCCTTCCCCTTCATCTGTCTATTTTTCTCAACCTTCTTCATTTTTTCTTCTCTTCCATGCAACTCCACCGAACACCATACACGCATCCACAATTCATATTTATAGAACACTAAGTCAGAAAATGGAGGATATAGGAGGGATATACAAAAAGTCTTCTAGAATACCCTAGATATTTCTAGAAAAATTACCAAAATATCCGTATGTCCAAAATTACCAAAATATTCTTAGTCATTTTGAGAGAACCTACCCCTAACTAGCATGATAACTCGACTGGTCTTGCACATGTGTGGCAATCTCTTGCCAGACAAGAGATTTTACAAATTCTAACCCGATTATAATCTTTACTAAATAAACCAAATTTAATCCACCTTGTGGGGTTACTGCTCACATCCAACCTATACCCATCAAAAAGTGGAATTTTCTCGTTCAGTCAATTCCAATCTTAATCTCACTGTTATCTTCTTAATGCAGCTTGCAGCTTCAGTTGTATCATAATAGCTATATACATTCATATATTTCTTATGCCACTAGCCTTTTTTCTAAGTCCGTATAACCCATAAGCTTATATTGGCAAAGGTAGTTACCTCTCAATCTAAGTGTGCTTACTACCCATTTGATAAGCCTTGAATTAAGCATCATTTTATACCCTTTATGCTTATCTTTTAATGTTTAAATACCAAAAAATTGGAGAAAATAATCTATTTTGTGATAAATGTGCAAAATTGGATTAAGAACAAAATTACAAGAATTTAGGCTAAAGAATCACCTCAAGGAGTTATATTGAAGAGGTAATGATTGAATGAAAGGAGGCCACCAAAAAGATTGAAGGAATTTGGTAGGAACTTACCGAATCCAAGCAAACAACTGAGAACCAGCTCGGCATGGGCCTCCTGAACCCCCAAAACCATCTTTGGCGCGTATGTACCAAAAGCAGCATCTTCTTCTCGGCGCGCGTTTGATGAACCCTGATAAGTGACTTCGGCCAACACTCACCAACGATCTTCCAACCCTTCCTTGCCTCATTGACCAAGTCGTTGACCGCCGAAATGCACCCCATTTTTTAGCGCGTGCCAACCAAAAATCCTTCTAAGTTTCAGCAGCGTCCTACCAATTTGTTACTGTTCAATTCCAGCACTTATTTTGTTCTTGCATGTGGAAAATTAATCCAAATCAAGATTAGAATTGTTTTCCTTTGTTTCAAGGAAACCTTTTTGTTATTAAGATTTATATTACCTTTTTAATTAGGATTTTTTTATAACATTTTCCTTTAAGACTTCAATTAAATTAGTTTAATCATTTTTGTTTTGGAATTTAAGATGTGAACTCCTATTTATTTGAGGATTAATTTTCTCCTATAAATAAAGAAGCTTAATTGTAAGAGGTCGCTCATTCTTTGTACCAAAGCTCTACTTAACCAAATTTTCCCTTTTCAATAAACTCAAGATTACTTGTGCAAAACTAATTACACCATATCCCACCTTTTACAATCTTCATCTGTGGCATAGAGGAGTGTCTCCAAGTGTCTCACCAAAGAGTGCCCAATCACTTTGTATCAATAAGGTGTCCCGAAGTGAAAAAGTGTATCACGGCCTCTTTATCTTGTAGTTATCTTTTGTGAATGAATATCTGGGTTTATGATCTAATTTCTAATATTATTCTTGGTTTTATGGTTGTATTAATTCCAATGTTCTATGTGTTTTATGATTCTACTTTTTGTTATGATTGTACGTTTGTGCTTAATGCTTGATTAGATAGAGGAGTATCTCCAAGTCTATATCACTGAAATTGTGGTGTGAGTTTCTCCCTGCATGTACTTAAGATAACATGAAAATAACTTGTAAGGCTAGAATTAAAGGATTTCATAGGTTGAAGTTAATAGAATTCATGAATGAATTAGGCTAAAGATGAGTTGACCATGTAAATAATAAACTAGGTTAGATTAGATTAGGTTAGTTAATCACGTAGGATAATAGAAACAATCAACTACACCACCCCCCCCCCCCCCCCCCCCCCCTCTTATTAATTAATCAAATGATAATTATACTTAGGTACCCTTCAATCGTCGGTTAAGAATGATCCATACTTATCAATGCTACAATCTAGAAAAAAGGGTTTTAATTTGCATATGTTTTATTAAGTGTTGAGTGTGACGTTGTGTTTACTTTAATGCTTAGTTTTAATGTATCACCATTTAACTCTAGATTCAAGTTTTCTAACTCGGTAGTATTAGCTTAGCTTCATTTTACGTCATATCGTTATTATATAAACATTATTAGCACCATAGATTCCTTAACGTGAACAACAATATAAACAACACTGTATTGCCCATATAATTTATCTTAACCATTTACAAAACTTCTCAATATTCCACTCTATTTATTCACAATGATGACAATGTATTCCCCACAATTCATAATCTATGATATTAAGATAAAGTATGGTTATGACATAGGAAACTATAAATATACCTTAAGCAAGTCAATATAACACTCTTAGATCATTTACAAATCATTCATAGTAACACATAGTATTCAACTAACAATCCCTTGTATATTCCACTATAGAAATAATATACCTTTAAAGGATTTTTGTTAACCATATACGCTTCTAAATAATACTTATTAGCATTGCAATAATTAAATATAGCCTATTATATTGGAAATTCGGGAATAAATATAGTTTAGGTCCAATTAATCCAAACTTAATACCATTAACCTCAGAATAAAACTACATACATCTTTCACGTTGAAACCACCTCAAAAGGACGTCGGACACGCCCCCATGTGCCACCACAAGCCTAAGTGTGCGGTGGCCACGCGTCAATAACAGGGTCTTCTTCCAGACCCGTTTTCCTAGTTTCCAGATCACCCGACCCGCGATGGTGACCTGGTCATTTCTTCGCCATTTCACCTTTGTCATCTTCATTATCAGCATCAAACTTCATTTAGACTAACAAAGGAGAAGATCTATGAGGTTAAAGAGAATAAATACTTACAGAATTGTGTCGTCTAACTTACACCACCTTTTGGCCATGGCTTCCTAGGCGTGCTCCCGATGTTTCCTGTGTTCATGTACTCCCCTTTCTGTCCTAGAGTGACCACAAGACCTCTAGGAGGACACTATCTTGTCCACCCTTGAGTTCCTTAGCCGGGAACTAGAAACCAGAAGTGGATGCCTTACGGGTTCCACCATATCCTCTATGTTTTATGTGTTTTTCCGCTTTCCTTTTTCCAATTTTCTCCTCTATTCTTTCTCACATCCCCTTCTTACTTCTCACGTTTCCATTTCTCCTCAACTTGTTCATTCTTTCTTGATTCTCCCTATTTTCTCTTTTTTTCGGTGGTCCAACCCCGAACTCCCCTAAAAACACCAACAACACCCATATAAATAAGCCTAAGTTGGTGGAGGGATTTTGTTGAAGGAAATCTGAAGATGATACATCTTGTATCATAATCTTAAAACAAAATGTAAAATTACCTATTTGCCCACCCGGGTGTCGTGGGGTTGCTTGTTCAATGTGGGCATTGTATGCTTACCTGATAGGGCCAAAAAGAGCCTTTAAGCCCAAGTTGGTCTCGGCTCAATTGGAAAGCCCAAGCCCAAAGTTGATCATTGTAGCCAAGTCATCCTATTTTCCTTACCTTCACTTAAGTCTTCGTGGGAGGCCCAAAAATGTGAAACTTAGCCCCAAACTTCTATTAAACCCACTTAGCACCAACAGGCCCAAGTTGTGGCCCAAAAATGTTTAATAGAGCACTAATGCCCATGTTCCTTGTACCCAAGCCTTAACAAAACAAACACTAGCCTTAACTTTAGTGGGTTAAGCCCATTTCTTTGTTGGCCCAAATAATTAAATGAGAGCCTTTGGCCTTTATGGCACCAGTGACCAACATTATGCTGTCAAAAAGAGAGAAGACTCTTCACAAATTTGGACAACCCTTGCCATCATTCTCGCACATTACTGAAGGGGGTTGAGTTTTTGGTGACCTCCCACCGAATGAACAACTACCATCAACATCTTCTCCCTCACACACATCGTTAGCCTTTTCCCTTACCCCTCGACCATAACCCTTCAAACCATGGTTATCATGGACGCCAGCGTACCGTGGAGTGACTTCAAGCCCTCTTTCTCTCGCTGATGACTGTCGCAATAGACGTTCAAGAGGAAAATGTGACGATAAGGTTGGAGGCGGGACCGCTGCTACAATCACCAACAATCATTGAACTAGGACTCATCCATCTGCTGCGACTTCATCACATTGTCCCTGCGAGCTTATGGAATGAACATTGAACCATGGGGATACTATTACCACGCGGGTGAGCTGGACCTGATTAGGACCAGAAAATTGACCCCGGGAATTGATTGAGAGCGAGGTAAAATATCGAACTAAAACTTATACCATTTGATTCACCATGCTGATAATTGATCCTTGTTGTGGTTGCATGTTGATTTGGAACTCCGGACGCGACGAAGGAGAGGGCTGCTAGAGTCGTAGGCTGCCGAAGTCGTAGGCTGCCAGAGTCGTAGGCTGCTGGAGTCGTAGGCTCCTCAGAAATTGTAAAGTCTGGGTAATCGAACAGTGAAGCCTCATAACGCCTATAGGTAAAGCTTGAGCCTTGAAATGTTCTACAAATTCCCATCAACTCAGAGAGTTGATTTTTCACTTTGTTTTTCCAAAAACCTGATGAACACCATGGTGCTCCATCATCCCTTCCCAGTGATTTAGGGTAATTTCTAAACCTTAAACATGGATTTTTGAACTCCTCTAGACGAATAGATACGAAATGATAATTTGCATGTTGAATTTGAAGTATATTTGAGCGATTTAGGCCTAGCCGGAAAATTGGTTTTTCTGGCCAGAATTTCCAAAAATTGGCCACCGGCAGCAGTCCAGCCGCCGTCTCCGGCGATGCTCCAGCGACAACCAGTCAACGATCAACACTATTAAGTCAACGTTAGTAAATCGTTAGTTCTAACGGTCAACTAACAGAATATTCCAACATATTATTAACCTCATGATCCGAATTCTTTAGGATTGGGACGTTTTCGAGCCGTTTAAGCTCGTTTTAAGTCCGTTTTAAGCCTTTCTATCATCGTTTAATTCGATTTATGTGAGATTTCTTATCCTTTTACTTGGATTTCAAAGAGTAACCTCGTGATCCAAATTCTTTAGGATAGGGACGAGACACGATTTGACACGTCCAGTGATTTCGACTCCACGACGAGTTAGTGAGTGGACCCTTTTCCCTAAAAGCTTGTTTTATATGCTTACTGATCGAACGTTCTATGATGTTTTCACATTTTATAATTGTTGAACATGCGTGATTTACTATGTGATAATTGTGGTATGAGATTGTGATTATTGGTTCCTATGCAGGTTCAGTTATGTTTATCTACGGTGAGAGTCCCATTTATTGTATTGCATGACAATCCCAGGGGAATTGACGAGATTGAGCTAGTAATAGAACCTACTTAGGAGTCTTCGGTATCTAGTACCCGTCTGTAGGCCACAAACTATTACTCCACGTGATCGTTCACCTGCGCTGCTCACTATACTAGTTAAAAAGCGACAGTTCTGTCTCTGAGCTCTAGAGGACTCGAGGTGAAGGTGCCTATGTAACGACCCATCCTGAATTTCGGGGTTAAATTAGTGAGTAATCGTGGATTAGTGGGACTAATCAGGGATTAGTCGAGAGATCGCAAACAGATGGTGTAAAATGATGATTTTGAACCTGGGAATTGGGGGAAAAGTTGACTTTTGACACGGATGGTCGAATGGACTTTGACCGATGACCATGACACAGATCAGGATGTTACGAGTCCATAGACAGGCAGCACGTCGAAATCTGAGGTTCAATAGGAAAGTTACGAGTCTAGAAAGATTTACAGCACTATGCACAAAAACCGAGGAAAACTGACATGTGGTAGGATTTCATTGGAGAACCTTCTGGAAGGACCCACCAGATGAGTGACAAGTGTAACCCATGTGATAGGCCCATACCCCAATTAAATAAGTCCTTATCCCCTTCGATCGATCATCCTCTCGAGCCTTCTTCCCAAACCCATGGAAAACCCATAACCCGTGTACCCATTTCTACACAACACCCCCAAATCATCATCCATTGCTATTAGGCCATGAACAAAAGTTGGAGAGTGAAGTTAGACGATGAGGGTGGTACCAACGACGTCGACCGTCGTGGACGGTGGCCCAGTTCGGAGGTAAGGAACCAAAACTCTATTTTTGGGTTCAAAAATGGTTCAATTGATTTTGGTGGTCATTGATCATTTCTGTGGATTAGATGATTCTCCTGAGGTCGAGATGAACGTGGTGGTGGCCACGGTGGAGCTCGTGACGATGAGATGAGGTGAGAGACCTTGAAATGCCCTGTTTTCGTTTAAAAATGGTAAGTCGTGTTTTGGAAGATAATAATCGAATTGGTTGCTTGGATGAGGTTTTGGAAGTCGAAAGGAGGCTGATGAACTTGGAATCATAGCCAACGGTAGCCGGAATCACGAGAACACAGAGGAGGAAATCTGGGTTTTGTTCTTCGAATTGGAAGGTATAATACAGACTTGGTTTTCATGTTTTGACACCGTAGATCGATAGGGAATGATGAGACGAGGCTATAAGAATAAAAAGGATTGATAACGGGATAGGAATGGCTGAGAACCGGTCTCGCCGGTCAGGTCAAATCAGAAACCAGATAACAGGTCTGAACTGGGTCCGACTGGAGGTTAACGACAACTTTGTTCCGACTCCTCGGTTTCACGCGCAGTGGCCTTGTGCTACACGTGAGGGCGTGTGGGCCCGTATTTCGAGGCATGGTCAACATATATTTTCATCCTTTCTATATAACGAACATTTTGGGACAATTTTCGAGTCGATCGGACACCGTTTTGGGGTAGTTTTGGATATCCGAAAGTGTAGGGTCTAGTTTAAATACGTTTAAAAAATCCGGAAAGTTAGAGGGATTTAATGAGAGGTTAATTGAGATGATTAGTGACCTTCAGGTGACAAGTCCAGAGGTTTCGCTGATGGTGATTAGCCTCGGGAAGACTTATGACACGCGTATCGAGGCAGCAGTTAGGACAGTCTGTGAGTGGACTTTTTAAAAAAAATATGGTGCATGCATAACTGTTTTATATGTTTTATATCTATGTTCCGAATGCCTTGAATACGTATATTTTTGGAATTTATGATTTACGTATTTGCACGTATTTCGAGGCGTATGATTTTATGTTGAATTTGTATGTGCTTGTGTTTTCAATAACGGTTTGATGAAATAGTTTTGGATTTGAAAAATGAACTCGAGCACGAGACCCATTTGATTTGGAAACCCTCGGACATGAAGTCCATTTGATTAAATGAATAATCAGGCTGAGACCCACTTGAGTTATATTATCGGGAGGAGGCCCAGTTGGTTTACGAAATCAGGCATGATGCCCAATTGTGTTTTATAAATCTGATTTCAGGTCGGGGGCCCATTTATGGATATTGAATTTACGGATTTACGATGATTTTATGGAAAGTCCGGGCATGGCCCCTTTGAGATGTTTTGAAACGGTATTATAAGGATGTTTCCCATTTACCATCCTTAGATGAGGATATGTGGATGGTCTCCTCCAGATGTCTGGGACACTGGGGAAGTCATAGCGCATTTCCTGCGAGGGTTCATTGTACAAAGCGACCGGACCGTATAGTGACTCAGGAGCAGGATTGCTATGATTGGATGTCTAGGACGTCAGACATCTAGGATGTCAGAGATATGGACCCGGAGAGACCCCGGGCAGCACACGTTGCTTTGGCGGTGAGATATGACGTCTGGGACGTCAAGCGTCTAGGACGCTAGGCATCTAGGATGCCGAGGATCGATATTTGGTAAACATGAATTATTGGATTTACGAAATGGTATTTCTGTGTTTATGGATTTGTGTTTATGGATTTGGCCAGTGGCCCACATGGATTTGGATTTACGAATTTCGGTGTTTTGTGGTTTTCAAATGCATGCATAGTTTTAAGTGAAGGGCATAAATGTCTTCTTATGAAATGTGTTTTATGAAATTATTTATTTTTGTCCACTCCCAGCTTTAATGATTTTTAATGCCTTACAGGTTAATAGCGGATGCGGGCTGTAGGAGAGGCCGATACCTCACATTCCTCGGCTGATCCTAGCGCACTCTGGGAGCCAATCGGGCTAAGGATTTCGAGTCATCCATTGTCTGGCCTTCGTGTTATCTCGTGTGGTACGTGGGTTATAGGGGAGCATGACACATCCCGCATTAATCCCGGGGGGATTGGGATGGGTCATGTCAGCCTAGCTTCCGGTCCTTCACGTGGTCGAGGTACCCGAGCAAGAGTTGTGTGACGAGTGTGAGAATTGATACAACTCAAGAGTAATTTGATGTTGGTTGATATTGAGACATATTTACGGTTTCTGCATGGCTCATAGGTGCATCTTATTTTAGACTATTATTGTTTGACTGATATTATTTTTCTCGTATTACGTGCAAGTATACTCGAACTGTTTTGCGATTTATTTTAAAACAAGGGGTTATGTGTTGTTTATTGAAAATGGTTTTACAATGAAATAACAACTGGATCCACTCACCCTTTTGTGTTTTAAACCCCTCAGGTTTCTATGGTGTGCACGAACTAAGAAGAGTTCGGTTGCTGTTCTAACACTCATCCCGACGTGGAGTGAAGGTGACGGTAAAATAAGGTATCGAGAGGTAAAGTTTTCTATGTATGATCATCCATTATGTACATCCATGCTCTAAGCCTCCACTATTGGGTGGAATGTGCTCGGTTTTTACTAGGTAAGTTCCACCTGACACTTTAAAAATGCGTCTTTTTTAAAACCTAAATGGCTTCCTCATCTGGACATCATCGACCAGGTGTCGACAGCACGTCCTAACTTTCGTGCCATAAATGGACTTTTCTAATCGAGGGGTGTCAGAGGAAGGATGGAGAAAATTCTAGAAAATACTAGTCCTTTCATGCAAAATTACCAAAATGCCTATGATGGTCAAAATGACCGAAATACCCCTAAGCTTTCCTTGTCCCATAACGAACCTATTCGACATGATGCTTGTCTATGTACTCAAGAGGCCAAGACCTTTATAACAGTGTGTTTGGAATTCCTAAGAGATGTCCTAGTCAAAAGTAAACATTTTGACTTTTTGGTTAAAGTTAACCCTTTGACTTCCAAGGGAAAAATTGTCATTTTTATTCTCTCGAATATCTGGGGTGTTACACATGTTTTATATGCAACAAATCTATTCAACCTCTGATTTTGGCATACCGCCTATGTATGGATTCAGGAGTTTGAAACATTTGTAACAACTGCATGAAATATCTAGAAAGGGTCCAGGTCAAAAAGTCAACCTTTTATCCTTATAGGGGAAAACATCATTTCATTTTTCTCGAATTTCCGAGTTATTACAACCTGCCCCCTCAAAAAAAGTTCGTCCCCTAAATTTTAACAAACATGTGATATCAATTTGGTGACCGGAAATAATTCATTAAAGTCAACATCATTCTTCTTATAAGGTGGTAATCCCTATCAACTCCTTTAGGAATACTTCCAAAATGCCCCTACTTAATTAACAGCCTTCAATATCTACATAAATTTTAACAAACTCGTCACTTGAAAAGCAGTATTGATATGCAATTTTATGATTGATTCTAGGATCTCGTGTCACATTCAGAAACTTATCGCAATGATAACAAACATAGCTAATGAGCTAAATCATACCAGTTCCATAACCAAGAATAACCAATCATTAACTCAAATACGAGTCATAACAAACAACGACACTATGTGTAGACCAATACCCCAACATTTTTTAAGTCAAGTATGGCACCAATTATACAATATCAATATTCCCCAGAGTTATATCTGCACTACCGGTAGGTAAGCCACTCGGGATACAGAGCCCAGCTTGACGTTTGAGTGAAACTTACTCAGGATATAGAGCTCAGCTCGATGCCTGAGTCGTTACCACAACACCAATCTCACGATACAGAGCCCAGCTCGACGTCTGAGACCGACCAACTGTTCAAGGATAACCTCAAGATCTTCTGAGCCGAACTCTAGACGTCTGAGTCCCATCTTACAGAATTAATGACGCCTGGGTGGCCATCCCAGGTTCTAGTTGTTCCCTTCCAAAGTATGCCACATCACAGGTCTCAGCATCTGCGGAGCCAAGCTCCGAACGCCTGAGTGCTAAACCAAATATCCTGCCCAAGAAAACAGAGCTGCGCTCTAGATATCTGGGCACTAACTTTAAGACCCGTGTCCTGGAGGGAACGGTGAACAATCTCACATTCCTAGGAGGGGGAATGGTCGATGGTGGTGTACCTTAAAGGTCTAGGCACACACCTATCTACCACTAGGCCTTTTGGGAGCTCAAATGGCTTTGGGGGGGATTGGAACCCCAAAGTTAAGCGAGTTGAGGCTGGTGCAATTCCATGATGGGTGACCCCCTGGGAAGTTGCACCATGAGCTCCCGAAAACAAAACCGTGAGGGCGAGGCCCAAAGCGGACAATATGGTGCTAGATGAGTCGGGTCTTGACCGGGGAGGGTCAGGTCCTGACAATTTGGTATCAGAGCCAGACCCCAACCGGGAAGTGTGCCAGCGAGGACGCTGGGCCCTAAGGGGGGTGGATTGTAAGATCCGTGTCCTAGAGGGAACGGTGAACAATCCCACATTCCTGGGAGGGGGAATGGTCTGGGAGAGGATGGTGGTGTGCCTTAAAGGTCTAGGCACACACCTATCTAGCACTAGGCCTTTTGGGAGCTCAAGTGCCTTTGGGGGGGATTGGAACCCCAAAGTTAAGCGAGTTGAGGCTGGTGCAATTCCATGATGGGTGACCCCCTGGAAAGTTGCACCATGAGCTCCCGAAAACAAAACCATGAGGGCGAGGCCCAAAGCAGACAATATGGTGCTAGATAAGTCGGGTCCTGACCGAGGAGGGTCTGGTCCTAACACTAACCATGTCCAAGAATGGTTAACCTGAACACATCAATTCACAAATAACAAGAAAATAAATATGTACAGTCAAATCATTATTTTGTAATCCGAACCTAAACCCAAACACAATTTAAGCTAAATCTCGTGAAACATGCAACAAAATAATATCTGAAAAATCATATAAACATTGTAATCAAACCAACATCAATTTAAAATTCTTGAAAATCATCAATAAGCATTTGAAAAAGAATTTTAAATCATTGTCACATAAATCATATAATAACCTTAACTCACATTTCAAGTCAAACCCAAATTCCAAACCAAGTTTCAGCCCAAACACCGTAAAATAGACTGTGCCTAGAAGTATTTAATAAATCCAGGTAAATTATCAAAAAGTCATATCAAAATATTTACAACTCAATTTCTTGCAATAAAACAATTATAAGAATAAAATAACTAAATATGCATGTACTTACTTAACAATCCCAATATCAATTCGGGGTTCATTTCAGTCTTAAGTATATCCGATTTTGCTTACCTGTCTTATTGCTAGGCTTGTGTACGAGATTCACATTTCAGAAATAAGGCATTCAATAACCATGCTCTAACACCAAGTTTACAGGACTCGTTCCTTATTCACTTTAGTAAATACACTGGGTTCTGTTCCCATCTAACAAACAACCTAAAATACTGAAATTTCTTTCACATTTGTCGGACATGGAAAATTTTCCTACATTTATTCATTTTAATATATGATAGGATAACCAAACAGAGTCCAATCCTTATAGGGTACCACCTACATCCACCTCACTAACCCCTTCAAGTAATGGAATCTGCCAGTTGGACTTCTTTAGAGTGTTGATCTAGCATTATTGTTGTTAACATTATGTCGTATAAACGATTTTGTAAAGCATAAAAATATCAAATGTGCACATTAATTTAAAGTCCATTTCCATACCTCACACATATAATCAACCCTTAACTACGCGGCTCTAAATTAATTCCCAATAAATCATATTTCACCACTAAAGATCACCAAATTTCAGATTAACCTTGTGTTTAATTTCCTAATTTTTTTCCATATATTAAATTATAACTTAAATATAAACATATTATGCAGGAAATTCAGAAACAAACTTAAACGGTGTCCAATTAACTCAAAACCTATACCATCAAACTCAAAATCTTAAAACATGAATGTTTCATGTTGACTAGACGACAAGAGGTCACCGACATGACCTCATGAACCGGAGAACTTTCCCTGCAAGTGGTCATCACACGCGAGCAAGTGCAATCACACCTATACTTACCCTCAATCTTAAGCAGGTCGACCTGCAGGTTTATGTGCAGAACCCGACCCCGGCGGCTCTAACCCATTCCAAGCTCACCATTTTACGTCTATTTTTATGTTTTAAACGTTGAAACACTCCTAATCTATCCCATAATAAGTTCTATAATGTCCAAAACCCAAAAACGTACCTCGCAAACAACCATCCAAAGTCATCGTGCACGACTGGTTTTCTAACGTGCTTTCCCAGGCTTCCCTGCATTCAAACTTTCGAGACATTGGCTTATTGAAGTTGTATGAACACGCAGAAGAGGCCAGTAAGCTTAGTTTCAAGCTTCCACAGTGAAAGCCAACTTGGTGTTCATGCACCACGTTTTCTTCTCAAGTTTATGTTCAAGTTATCGGGTCTGGGGTGTTTTCCCTTCCTTCAGCCCATCTCTGGTTCTCCTCACCATCAAACTATTCACCTCTCTCTTTATTTTTGCGCCCTCTCCTCTCCCCCATTCATCTTTATGTTTTTCTACACTTTCTTCATTTTTTTCTTCCTTTCGGTGCAACTCTGCCGAACACTATACACAAGCCCAGAATTCATATTTATGGAACACTAAGTCGATGAAAGGAGTATAAGGGAGAGAAAAACCAAGAATCTTCTAGAATACGAGACCTTCGTAACAATCCACACGAAATATCTAGAAAGAGTCTTGGTAAAAAATTCAACATTTTGTCCTTATATGGGTAAAACCGGCATTTCACTTTTCTCGAATTTCCGGGTCGTTACAGGTAGTATATGCCATGTTTAGGTTTGAAAATGAGAACATGGGTTGTTTTGCATGAAGCTTGGTATTGATTTTATCAGCCAACTGACGTGGCTTAGGCCAGCCCTTAATGATTCATATATGCAACCTCGAATTATCTCAAGAGGACACATAAGCTCTATTTAAACTGTAAAAACAATGTTGATCAGGATCCGACCTAGGAAGAGAAGTAGTGAAAGGAAAGAAATTGTTATTAAAAGTAAGAGATAAGCTTACATCGAAAATCTAAGGTTTAGTTCCTAAAAAGAAGAAATCACTGGATTTGAACCTTGGGAGAAGTTTCCCGACTCTGCGGTCAACAAAGCCTTTGTCAAACCCATCGTAGTAAGCAACCGCCCGCTGTTGGCCCAGGGTATCACGAAAGGAAACTTCAGCCCTAAGATTTTATCCTTTGTCCCTCATGATGGCCCCCTCTCATTCCAGTTGTCGCAAAGCATCCATGGTCGCGCTGACCTTTTCATATAGGAAAATGTGATGACTTCCCGGCAAGAATGACATAGTTATGGGAGACTGTAGTTGGAACTGCCAAAGCCACAGAAGGAACTAGAAAATTGGTGAAAGTGTGATCGTGTGAATTTGAAGTATTTAATAATCAAAATATTTCAAATTCCAACTATAACGACCCGTCCCGAATATCAGAATTTAATATTGATTAATTATGGATTTAGTATGACTAATTGGGGGTTAGTTGAGAGAATTTAGACGGACGGTGTAAAATGACCCTTTTTCCCCTGGAATTGGGAAAAATGTTTACTTTTGACTCGGATGGTCAAATGCATGAGGGTCGAGGACCGTTACGTAAATCGGGACGTCACGAATTCGTAGATAGGTGGCACGTCAAAATTGGACGTCAAATGGCAAAGTTATGATCACGGGATCGAAATTGGGTTAATTAACGTCTCAGGATTTAATATACCACCGCTCATATACAGCCTCATCCAGCAAAAAGGTGGCCAACACAACTCGCTCCTAATGAGGACATCGCATCACAGCAAAAATCCGCTCAAACCGAGTAATCCATCGAAGGGCTTCCTCAGGATCTGCCCCACCTCTAAATACCGTAGCCCCAAGGCGCTGGGCTCACTCGATCATGGCACTCACAGCGTCTCTAGCAACGTCTTCTATAGGTCGTGGAGGGTTTCACGTCGCGGAGGCATGGTCGATCGTTCTATGAAAGAGGCATAAGTTAGTACAACAACCTAGGCACATCAAAGTGCCCGACATAAACCGTCAACCTATGCTCTGATACCACTTGACAGGACCCACCCCAATTATCACCTCTATAATCGGAAGAATCCTGCTCCCGTCTGACAACCGAACACAAATGACCAGAATAACCATAACAATTACATCACATACATTGTCAAACTAGAGAGAACATATGTAACGACCCGGTTATTCGAAAAAGGAAAATTTGAAAAATTTGAAGGAAATGACGATTTTGCCCCTGGAATTGGACAAACGGTTGACTTTTGGTTCGAGCGGTCAAACAGACTTTAATCGTTGATTGTGACGTAGTTCGGGATGTCACGAGTTCAAGGACAGGTGGCACGTCCGATTCCGACATTCGAGGAGAAAGTTATGATGTTCGGAATTTACGGGTAATTTGGTAAATTGGTTAAAAAAATGGGCCATTTGTTGACTTTTTGATCTGGACCATGTTTGGACTTTCCGTAAGTACCGTTGGATAGGTCTCGAGACGCTGAATCTGTAGATAAGCGGCATGCGTCAATCGGGGTTCAGATGAAAAAGTTATGGGCTTGAGAAACTGAGGGGCATTTTGGTCATTTGTCAAAGAAGGGTAAAATGGTAATTTTGGCTGGGCTGAGATCTGATGATGCAGCTATGTTGGTGAGTCATGAAGGTCTGTGAGTGACACATTTCACTATGCAGATGAGGATTAGTGGCCTGGATTTCATGTGATATTTGAATACATATATGTGTTTGAATTATCCAAACCGTCAAACCGTGTGTGTGTGCTTGTGAAGAAAAACAAAGCAGTGTGCTCAATCTCCCTGTTTGATCAACCTGTGAGAGGATTAATGAATGAAACCATTAGAGAGGAAGAATGATAACGATTGAGAGAAAAAAGGGATGGAAATTGTGGCAGAAAACCCAGGAACCCGAGACCCAAAACCTTCGAACTTTCAAAATGTTTCAAAAATTCGAAATTGAATCTATAGCTCGAGATGCTCCAATTTGGGATTGAATTAAGTCCTCTAAGATCATTTCGACTGGAAACAACTCAGATTCGACGACTATTGGTGTCGTTTTAGCCTAGAACGGACATGGTAAGCTTCGGGAATTTTCGAGCTTGAGTTGGCCTAATTGGGGGTAAGTTTCATGAAATTGATTTCAGAATCATCCTTAGAATGAGTCTGTGATACTCCCTAACTGATTAATTGAAAGAATTGATGGATATTTGGTGAACTGAGACGATGAACTGATTCGATGGATAGTTGAATTAAATTGATTTTGATTGAAGCAATTAGGATCGAAATTGATGGAATAGACCTTTAATTAAGGATTAAACGATTGTGTTAGTTGATTCAATTGAAGGATTTGAATGGAAATTGGCAGGAATCCAGCCGGGTCATCTCGCGGGCCAATTGGACCCGTTTATCAGTCGAACGGGTCGAGAGGATGAACAGTGGCTGTTACTGTAACAGGCGTGTGGCACCCACACGCAGCCACTCACAGCAGCACGTGGGGGTGCGTGAGTGGGAATCTCGAGTTAAGTTCAACATAACTTTTTTCCTATTTAATGTAACGAACATTTTGGCACTGGTTTCGAGGAAATCGGACACCGTTTCGATACTGTTACGAGGGTCCGAAGGTTCATGTTACGTTTAAAATACGTATTTAAATCCCGAAAAAATTGGGGAAAATTATATGAGGTATATTGAGATGTTAGTAACCCTCGATAATGATTTTGGACAGGAATGGTGACTTCCGGAATTTACGAAAAAACGTGCAGCTCGGAAAGCGAGCGATATGGACAGTGTGTGAGTGGACTTTTGTTTTCTACCGTAAATGCATGCATATATATTTTTAATGCTTTATGATATGATTTCAAATGATTTGGTATGATTGATGTTTCGATGTGATGATTTCTGGATTTTGGGAATATTATATTAATTTATATGATTTTGGGCACGGTTTTCGAGAAAACTGTGACATTGTTGTTTTGGGTAAAGGCTCGGGATTTGAAATTTGGTGTTGACTCGGATTATGAGACGGGAAATGTTTTAATGAAATTGTAATGCTTTCTGGATACATTTTATGGATTTATGTGAAATTGGTAACTGAGGTTACGATTACACGAATTTGCGTGAAAATGATATTTTGGGCTTGAGACCCAATTGGATAGTGATTTTGACTCGGATTTGGAGTCACATGTGAATATGATGAAATTGATGATTTTTATTTATAAAGTATATTCTGGAAACTGTTTTTATGATGGATTTGTGGAACTTGCTTTGTGAAAGCTATGTTTTGGGCAGAGGCCCTGTTAAAACGTTTTTATTTATTTGATTTGAGCTTTGCATGGGTTTAAAATGAGATTACTGGATTGGGTGACTGTTCCACATATACCATCCTCTGTGATTTGATAGTCTCCTCCAGACGTCGTAGATCCTGGAGTAGTCACGATCCACTGCCTGGAGATGAGTAGTTCTGAGGGAGGCTCAGTCTCAGGAGTGTGAGATTATGATGATATCCTCCAGACGTCGTAGATCCTGGAGATGATATCACTCCAGACGTCGTAGATCCTGGGGAGGTACTCGGACATGAGACACCCGAGTTGCACGTGTTGCATTGATATCGTGACGGGTTACTCTGATATTGAGATTGGATATTGAGGATTGGTGGTATTATGATTTATTGATATTTGTGTTCAGATACTTTATATCGTGCGCTGATTTGATGAACATGAGTTTTATGAACCATGGGAAAACATGTTTTGATTTTTATCGGTCCACTGTTCATACTTGAATTTTATTTTCACACTATGACTCATGTTTCACTATTATGATATGCATGCATGTTTGTGATACTGAAGGGTAAAAATGTATTTTGATAAATGTATTTCTAAAATTTTGTTTTGTCCACTCACACCTTTTTTGTTTTATTAACCCTCCAGGTCGTGGCGCGATGGTCGAGGCTATTCAAGAGGTGGAGGCATGAGTGGGCATATGTGCGGTTATCCCTTGTTTGGCAAGTGCTGAGGGTAATTTCGGAACTTCAGATGACTTGTCAGACGGGAGCAGGACCGGGCACGGTTATCTATGTTTGTCGGGGACGGGTCCTGTTAACGTATGATACAACAAGTCAACAGTATCACAGAGCATGGTTAACCGTACAAGATAAGAATAAAACCCTACTCCGTGAGCTAACTATACACACAACAGGAAAACTTTATGCCTCTGCCTCTGCCTAGGCGTTAGCCCCAAAACTCGCACCACGACCTAGAGGGTATTAAAAGATAAAAGTGTGAGTGGACTAAAAACAAATGGTTATAGAAAACAGTTTTAATGAAATCAGGGTTCACCCTCCATTTTCAAAACACGCATGCATAACTAAGTATCTGAAAACAATTACATGACTGTATGGAAACCATTACAGAAGACAATTATAAAATCATGTAAAGCCGAATGCAACATCAACAAATCAAACCTGCTGGATCTATCCGAGTCTTTAAACTCATATATCCGGCCTTTCTGGGATATCAACGAGTCTTTAAACTCAAAACACAATCAATAGGCCTAGGGGGATATCACAGTAACTGAGTCTTTAAACTCAAAACATATCAATCAAGGGCCATCCCCCGTCACATCAATCAACCGGGTCTTTAAACCCAAAATCAGATCCAGCCATATCCGGGTCTTTAAACCCAAAACCATGTGTAAGTTTATAGCAAATCTAGAATCCACCGTAATCCAAATTCCAAAACCAAGTCCAAAATCACATTTTAATCGAAATGGGACTCATGTTCGAATTTTCACGTTCAAATCTCAAATCATACTCACAACTCATAATCAACACATCATCAAAACATGATACGCACAATCATATAAAATCATTTATCAAACCATCATCAAAGCATAAGAGAACCCATAGTCTCGAAATACGTAAAATACGATAAATCACATCGAAAAACGTGCCATTACGTAAAGCAGGAACATCATAATCATATATGGAAACATGAAACGAGTAAGTAAAAACAGTTATGCATGCTCGATTAGAAAACAAAAGTCAACTCACGAAGTCCAAACGCGTCAATCGTGTCCTACACGCTCCCCGGACTCCTCAGGATTGTTCTGGCCTTTCAAAGATTATAATTTCGAGTCACAAATACTTTCATTAAGATTACATTAATTTCCCCAATTTTTTGGGATTTTTCAACGTAATTAAATTAAAATCTTAAACCTTCGAACACTCAAAACTATCCCGAAACAACGTCCGATTGACTCGAAACTTGTCCCAAAATGTTCGTTACATTGAAAGGATAGAATCACATGTTGACCTTGACCGGAGATACTGCCTCACGCGCCCTCACGCACCGCCCAAAGGGGCTGCGCGTGAAAGTCACGCGCCCTGTACAGTAATGCTACAGTGTCGTCTGCTTCACCCGTTTTCCAGCTAAACGGGTTACGAACCCGCGACACGACCCGGTTCGTTTCCCTTCAATTCAACCTTATTTCTTCCAATTCTTCCACCGAATTCCATCTTCTCTAACTCAATTTTAGTTCTCCATCATTAATTACACAAATTAAACTCTTAATCCATCATTTCTCCAATGAATGTTCAAACGGTTTTCAATTTCTAATCTCAGTCAATTCACCTTAGTTTTCTAAATAATTGATACAGAAGCATCGTGAGGTAGTAATGAATGTTCGGAACTAATCAATTATACAATTCCTTACCTGTAAGTACTCGTACTCAACCTCCAATTTTTCCAGAAATTGGAACCTCAGTTCTTGGTCGAAACGCGATCAAAATCCTTCGATTTTTGTGTGGTTGAAGTCGAAATGAGCTTAGAAGGCCATTTTTAATCTTCGTTTGGGTCCTCTCAACTCACAAATTAACATTTGAATTCTTACTCACTTTTTTCTAATTTTCATGATTTCTGGGCCCCTTTCTCTCTTTGTTTTTGGTTTTTCCTTCTATTTTGATCTCTCAATCTCTCCAGTGTCCCTGTTTCGCTCAGTTCCTCACAGTAAGTTCATTAAATTCATTCAATCAGAGATGTGATCAATTGCAACCGGTGCTCAGTTTCTCCCAACATCCACACCTGTGCACACACTCACGCCTAACCGAGCCACTCTTCTGTTTTCTCTAGTGACATGTGTCACTTAAGTAATTAATTAAAAAGCTATCAATTTTATCACACAATTAATTAAACGGCTAAATTAACCAGCTATCCACTTTTAATTTCACCGTCCAATTTACCATTTTACCCTTCCTTCATAATTACCAAAATGCCTTATTCGTTCTAGAACTGTAACTCATTCATCCAAAGTCCGATTTCAGCGTGCCGCCTGTCTACGAACTTAGGGAATTGAAACCTATCTAAAGGTCCTTTAATTACATGAAAAACATGCATCATGTAAAAAGTCAACTTTGACCACACTATTTACAAGGGTAAAAACGTCATTTTATATATTATCTTATAAATTTACATTCTTTGAGTTTCTGGGGCGTTACAAAAAAGCTACACAAAAAACCTTCAATCTTCATCCTTTGCTTGTGACCCGTGAATGAAAGTTAGAGAGGACATTGAGACGAACCAAATGGTGGCCACGACGAGGGCCGTCTTGCACGGTGGCAGGAGTTCGAAAATGGTAAACTGTGTGATTCAAATTTTGGGTTTTTGGTTTTGATGGTGTTGATCGATTCTAAGCTTAGGATGATATTCCTTGAGCTCTCACGAGATTGTAGGTGCAATTTGGGATGGATTTGGACGTCGGAGGTGGCTGGAATTCTGGCACATTCAATGGTCATAACTTTAAATCGATGTACTTTCTGCAATTTCTGGGTTCATATTTGGAATCCTTGGCTCGAGTAGATGGATATACATAGGTAAAATGTCGCATTTGGCTGAGAAACGAGTGAGATATCAAAGTTTGAAGTTTGGGGCATCAATGGAGTTGACTCGGTCACCGACAAGTTAACTTGTTGACTTTTGACCAGTTGACTATGCGCTTGGGGCGCGTGGGCTTGAATTTCAAGGTGGGCCCAGTGTCATTTTAAAGGTTTCGACGATCCGGATCTAATGGTGGTGGTTTCGGGTTGATCAGAGCTCGTTAAATTGATCAAATCGAGGTTTTTCATCTCGGCACACGTTGACTTTCTGGGATTTTTGGAGTTTTGTCCTATGAACTAATATGGATGATTAGTGACCTTCGGGTGTGATTTGGACAGGTCCGAGAGTTCCAAAAATGGCGATTTAGCCCAGGGAGGTTTATGACACGCGTATTGAGGCGACAGTTAGGACGGTCTGTGAGTGGGCACTTGCTTTCTAAACATGATGCATGCATAACTATTTTATATCTATGGTTTGAATGCCTCGAATATGTATATTTGCGGAATTTGGTATTTACGTATGTGCACGTATTTCGAGGTGTTTGGTTTTATGTTGGATTTATATTTGCTTGTGTTTTCAATAATGGTTTGATAGAATGGTCTTGGATTTGGAAGTATGGAATCGGGTATGAGACCCATTTGATTTGGAAACTATTGAACTTTGAGTCCATTTGATTTAATGAGATATCGGGTCAGAGGTCCATTTGGTTTACATGATCAGGCTAGAGGCCCAATTGAGTATGATATCGGGCATGAATCCCATTTGTGGCTATAAATGAAATTTCGGGTTCGGAGACCCATAAAACGGATTTGGATTTGAGTACTTGGATTTCTGAATTTACGGTGATTTTATGGAAATGGTATTTCGGGCATGGTCCCTTTGAAAGATTTTGAAAGGTTTTTATAAATTGTTTTTCATATACCATCCTGATATGAGGATATGTGGATGGTCTCCTCCAGATGTCTGGGACACTGGGGAAGTCAAGGCATATTGCCTGCGAGGGGTCATTACACAGAGCGACCAGACCGTATAGTGACTCAGGACCAGGATTACTTTTATTAGACGTTTGGGACGTCGGACATCTGGGATGTCAGAGATTGACTTAGAGAGGCCCCGGACAGTACGCGTAGCTTATGTACCGTGACAGTGGTATTGAATAGGCATCAGGGATGCCAACGATTGGTTAAATTGTATTTCGATAAACTGGTTATTCGCTATTGATTGGTTTTGGGCTGAATTCCCACATACTTTGGATTTATGATGTTGGGCTAAGGCCCTAATGATTTATTTAAGTAAATGGTTTGAATACTGGTTTTTGAATGCATGCATGCTTTTTAGTGAAGGGCATAAATATCTTCTTATGAAATGAGTTTTTGTTAAACTATTGATTTTTCTTCCACTCATAGCTTTTAATGGTTTTAATGCCCTTCAGGATGATCGTGAATGCGGGCTGTAATAGGGACCGAGACATCACAATACTCCACCAATCTTGGCGCGCTCTGGAAGCCCCGAATGGGCTGAGGTTTCGTGTAACAACCCGTCCCAAATTCCTAGATTAGATTAGTGACTAATCACGATTAGTGAGGTTAATCCGTGATTAGTAGGGCGAAATCGGACGAACGATGCAAAATGACCGTTTTGCCCCTAGCGTGGGTAAAACGTTAACTTTTTCATTGGACGGTCAAATGGACTTTGACCGATGACCGTGACGTAGTTCGTGACGTCACGAGTTCATAGACAGGTGGCACGTTCAATTCCGACGTTCGAGGAGGAAGTTATGACGTTCCGAAGTTTAGGGGCATTTTGGTAATTTTGGTTAAAAGGGGTTAAATGTTGACTTTTTGACTGAGAGGTCTGATGGCCGAGGGCCGAGGACTGTTACGTAGATCGGGACGGTGCGAATCCATAGACAGGCGGCACACTGAAATCAAACTTCGAACGGGGAAGTTATAGGTCACGTAAGTTCGATTTCACTTTGCACGTACTTCGAGACGGGGACGATTTGGCAAAATCTGATTGGGCAAGATATTTTCAGTGGGTCCCATGGATGAGTGACAAGTGTCACTCATACCATTGGCTAGATCCCCTAATTTGTGGATCTAACTAATTAAATAATATTATAATTATTATTATATAATTAATCCTAACAACCTTAAATCCTAACCATCCATTACCAATTAATCCTTCAATCCTCACCATCAATCCTCTCTTCTCTCATCTGATCACATCACCTTCTTCTCTCTTCTCTTCCATGACACCCCCACCATTTTCATCTCATTTTCTTCTTCTTCTTTCAAAAAACCGAAACACAAACACCTCATCACCATTCATTGCTTGGGTGTGACCGTGAGTGAGTGGAGGGAAGGACTGAGAGGCTGGGATGGCGAGCCACGGCTGGGGACGGCGGTGGCCACGGCGGGGAGAGCCAACCCGTGAGGTAAGTTTGGTTCAAAAATTGGAAATCAGTTTCTATTGGGTTTTAACCAAAACTAATGATTTGGGTACGTTTCTGGGGACCCTAGGAAGCTAATGGGATCGTTTTCGAGGCCGAGGAAGGCCGGGAGTGGCCGTGAACGGTGGAGGAAGGTACGGCCGCCATGGCCGTCCTTTGAAGGTTCGATTTTGATGCTTTTTCTTCCTTTTTAATTGTTAGATAGATAGGAAATGAGATTAGGAACAAGTAGGGATTGAAATAGGTTGAAATGGACTTAAAATTGATGGTTTGAACGATTGAACCGGTCGAACCGGTCTGGTCCGATTCGAACCAGCGAACCCGGTCGGCGGGAGGTTGCAGGTGACACTGTTCACCGCGCGTGATCTCACGCGCATGTGACTTCCTAGGGCACGTGGGTGCGCGTGAGGCACTGTTTGAAAAGTGTTCAACATATGAAATCATCTATTCGATGTAACAAATATTTAGGGACTGGTTTCGTGTCGATCGGACACCGTCTCGATAATGTTCGGGGCATCGGAAGGTTTCGAATCGGGATTACAAATAGTTAAAAATATCATAAAATTACGGGGCTTTGGTAGGAGGTTAATTAAGTAGTTAGTAACCTTCTATTACGATTTGGATAGGTTTGAGAGTTCCAGTGACAATGATCGGCTAGGGAGAGCCTACGACACGCAAATCGAGGCGGCAGCTCGGACGGTCTATGAGTGGACCTTGTTTTCTAAATTGATGCATGGATAAATGTTTATTATATGTTTTAAATATTTTTTTTGTGATGCCATGAGTGCATTTGGATGTGTGGTTACGTATAGGCACGTATTTCGAGGTTTCGGCCTATACGATGCCTATACGGGTCTGTATTTCTTTATTGGTTTGAATGATTTAGTTTTGGATTTCTAAAAGGATAAACTCGGGTATAAGACCCATTTTGTTTTGTCTCGGGCATATGATCCTATTTACGACCTTCAGGTCGTGGTCGCGACGGGTGCTATGTGCACGGCGATCGACGATGTAAGGCTCGCCTCCGGTTTGGGATGTGTTCCTTCCGGTGAGGTCACGATGCACGATTCATGGTCAGGCAGCATGGGGATGCTCGACTTCGGAGTGCTGACGGTTCAGGATAGCCATCGGTGATGAGTGCACCATGATCTTGTGGTGGTCGCGTCAGTTGATTCATTCACGGCGACATACCAGGATTGAGGGCGGTCCTGGATGGATGGTTGCACGCATCACTACGATTGGGGTCGTGACTGACCCTTAGATATCGGGCATGGTGCCCAGCTGATGTCATATGTTCGGGCACGAGACCCAGTTAATTTATGGTTTCTGATTTCGGGTCAGCGGCCCTAGATGGATTTCCAAGTTCATAACGGTTTACGGGAACCGGTATGAACTCTGGAAAGGTCATTGTGGTTCTTGACGGTTTATGGGAACTGGCATGAACCATTGTCAGGTCATTCTGGTTCATGACGGGTTATGGGAACCGGCATGAACCCTAGTTAATGGATGTTATGGATCATGGCAGTTCAGGGGTACCGGGCATGAATGTTTATGTTATGTATATATATGTTCATATACCTTCCTTTACTTGTTCTATCTCCTCCAGGGAGGGTCGTTGGCCTGGGTGGACCCCGGAGTAGTCACGGAGCACCGACTGAGTGGAGTCTCCCCAGTTGGGTTCCTTACTCTCAGGAAGGCTTGTACTATAACCTCAGGGCGGGTCATTGGTCTTTGGACATTTACTTGGTACCTGAAAGACTTGGGTTTGAGACCCCAGGTAGCACGTGTGTAGCTTTGGAAACCGTGACAGGATTGGTTGTGTGAATTATATGTGTATGTGATATAAATATGATATATGATATGTGGATATAGGATTTGAGCAGGGGCTCGTGTACTTAGTTTCTTATTGGTTTCTTTATGATTTGGGCAGTGGCCCATATGGTCTATTTCATTATGGTTTTGGGCTTAGTTCCACATATGGTTTCTTTCGGATAAATTGTTTTCGAATGCATGCATGCTTTTTAGTGAAGGGTACAAATGTCTTCGATAAACTATTTTTATAAACTCTTGGTTTTGTCCACTCACAGTTTTTAATGTTTTGACTGCCCTTCAGGTTTACATCGGATGTAGACTGTAGTAGAGACCGAGATATCACATACCTCCTCCGGATCCTGGTGTACTCTGATAGCCCGGGAGGGCAAAGGTCGGAAATATCCCTTGTCTGACACTTCGTGTCAGACGGGAGCAAGGTCATCCCGCTTTAATCCCGGGGGGATTGGGATGGGTCCTGTCAACGTGGTATCAAAGCATAGGATTTCTTTTATCAGAGCGATGTTGTCTCTTTTTGAGCAACCGTGGAGCTCTTGGAGTAGTACGCAGGTCGAGGATGTGATATCTCAAGGACCTACAGTTCGTTATCAACCTGATTGTTAGGATGCCGGTACGATAGTTAGTAGGACTGAATCGTGGATTGTTTTGGTTCGGCATTTGATGCCGGGGTTGCCATAGTTCTATCGTGGATGATAGTGTGGAACCCTACGAATGGTGAACGTAGTATTACGTTAAGAGTTATGGATCGTGTAATGGTTAGTTGGGATCGTCTTTCACGATGTCGTAGGATTGGTTCCGACGACTGGTTTTGAGGAATCCTAGTTGAACTTACGGTAGGATTGGATTGACGTCTTTACGATGTCAAGACCACGTGGTTGGTCAGATTGTGGATTATACAGCAGTTGGTAGCTTGCAGTTGGGTTCAGGAAACTATAGGTGTGATTGTGGAACCCTACATTGGGTTGTATGGTTCGGAACTGTGAGTTGACAAGTGGTTTAACTTGGACGACTATTCGGATTTGGATTCGTTAGTCGGTCTAGTCATGTCAGCTTGTGTTGGTACTGCACTCTGCAGTCGGGGTTGTACTTATCGGTTAGACCTAGTTGGTTGTCGTGCTACCATAGTTGTGATGGATTGTTGGTGCAACTAAGGTCATGGATGACCTGGAAGACTACATTGGTTTAGTCGAGGTACGGCATGTTAGAGATTGTTGGACAGGTTACCAGGGTTGGTACTTGTCGATGGAATCCCTGAGTGGGATACGAAATAGTTAGTACGGTGGATTCCGTTGGATGCGGAGTCTGGATATCGAGATGTCTGGTGATTAGGTCTGCACGAGTTTTTGGCAGGCGCTGCTACCGAGAGTGGTTGTAATTACGGTTGTTGGGAATCGGGGACGTTCAGGGGACGTTTCCTTTTCTCGTCTGAGTTACCAAAGTGACTTTACCCAGAGTTTTCGGGTACGAGGAAGGCAGAGGTTCGCCTATTTGAGCAGAGGTACGGGATCGTCGCTCGGTATGAGCGGAGATCCAGGGTTGTCAGTTTTGCATACGGTGTGCTGGTGTTAGTGTGCTGGTACTAGCGCTGGTGCTGGTGCTGGTGATTGTGATGGCGGTGAGTCACGAGTCGGGATGTGACTCCGTCGAGATGGGCATGTATTTGGTATCTGTGGTCCCAGAGTGGATCTCAGATAAAGTTAAATTGGTTAGGGGACACGTGGTTGATGTCCAAGTATGTTGTTTCCAATCAGGTTGGAACTTCGGAATCGCGAGAGGTTACGATTGAGGTGACGAGTGGAATGCGGGTTTTTCGCATTGGTAATGGGTATTTCGAAGTCATTAGGGTGACTTCTCAGATTCTACCATGATTGATGATGGTAGATGATGTTGATGATGTAGATGTTGTTGGTTGCCACTAGTACACTGGTCGTGTATTGGTTGGTGAACCCGGGATTTGTCTTGGGTCATCAGGTGGAGTTGAGTATATCGAAGTTAGGTGAATGAGATTTCTCATTTTCTGCTTGGTGGCAGACGATGTTGGATCGTGACATTTATGGTCGGGTGACGTAGTGATGGATCTGGATCATGATTTGATGATCCAGATAGTTGGAAAGTTTATCGCTTTTACTTGGATGTTTGAGTTGAGCATGTTAGGACTGAACTACTTTTCGAAGTGAATCCCGTATGGTATATTACTCAGGTGAGTAAGTGTCCGACGAGGTTGGATTTTTGTCAGCCTTAGATGTGTTGATATTGGGATTGGTTCCCTATGAAGTCAATCGATTGTACTGTGGTAATCGGTTGAGCAGATAACCAATAGGTTCGATTTTGATACGTCTCGGTAGACGTGAACGATATTTCAAGTTTTGGAATCAGATTTCTGGATGACGATTCAGGATTTGATTTTGGAACTTGAAAGAAGATTTCTGGATTTGGGTTTTGGAATCAGATTTTGGGTGACGATTCAGGATTTGATTCAGGAGCTTGACAGTGGATTTCCTTTTATGGATTTGGGTTTGGAATGGTTATTCCAAATACTAGCTTACGGAATAATGATTTCGGATTCGGATTTGGACATGGGTATGGATATGATTTCTGGGTTTGGATTTGGGATTTCTTACGAAATTGCGGATTCGGATTTGAAAATAGATGATGGGTTGGAGTTTTGGATCTGTCTAGTACTAGATTGGACAGATGAACTCCATTATAGAAACATGATTGCCTATAACCTAGGTTGTCGTGGTTGTTGTGGTTGTAAGTTGATTGATGGGTAGATGTACGTACCATGTACGTTGTCCGGGGTACAATACTGGGCAGACTTGTCGTGCCCGGTGACGTTCTATAGGTTATACCATGGGCACGTTGGTGAGCGTGATGGTAGTCGACTTAGTTCCGATATCACTGGATTAGTCGAGGTTGTGGACTGGACATTGGATATTGTGCATTGGGTCATAGTAGTTCTAATGGGTCCGGTTACACACAGGTCGAGTGTTTTGTTCGTATACGTATACTCAGGTTGAGGGAGTTGGTGGTTAGTGTAACCACGAGTGAGTATAGTGACAGTTTTCGATTGACGACTATCAAGTGGTGACAGTTTGTCGGAGGTGTCAATGAGGATCGTTGAGTGAGGTCCGATGACTCCCAGTGGGCGCAGACGTCAGGAGAGATTAGTGATTGAGAAAGGAACCGTCTAGTTGTTTGTGTCAACGAAATGGTAGATTTGACAAGTGGTGTCAATTCGGAACATATGGCTACTGGCATTCGACGTGGTCGAATGTAGTCGATGCGACGTGAGCATTAGTGGTACGTCTAGTTACAGACGAGTAAGTATTGTTCTGGTTAGTTGGTGTACGAATGTACACGTGTCGTGAGATCGAATTATTTCCACGAGGTGGATGTGGAATCAAAATAGTTGGAGTTTCGAGAACGAAACTAATTAAGAAGGGAAGAACGGTTGGAATTAGGTTGGTTGTAATTTCGAGGACGAAATTAATTAAGGAGGGAAGGTTGTAACGACCCATCCCAAATTCCTAGATTAGATTAGTGACTAATCACGATTAGTGAGGTTAATCCGTGATTAGTAGGGCGAAATTGGACGAACGATGCAAAATAACCTTTTTGCCCCTAGCATGGATAAAACGTTTGCCTTTTTGATCGGGTGGTCAAATGGACTTTGACCGATGACCGTGACGTAGTTCGTGACTTCACGAGTTCATAGACAAGTTGCACGTTCGAGGAGGAAGTTATGACGTTCGGAAGTTTAGGGGAATTTTGGTAATTTTGGTTAAAAGGGGTCAAATGTTGACTTTTTAACCGAGGGCCGATGACCGTTATGTAGATCGGGACGGTGCGAAGCCATAGATAGGCGGCACGCTGAAATCGAACTTCGAACGGGGAAGTTATAGGTCACGGAAGTTCGATTTCACTATGCACGTACTTCGAGACAGGGATGATTTGGCAAAATCTGATTGGGGCAAGATATTTTCAGTGGGTCCCATGGATGAGTGACAAGTGTCACTCATCCCATTGGCTAGATCCCCTAATTTGTGGATCTAACTAATTAAATAATATTATAATTATTATTATATAATTAATCCTAACAACCTTAAATCCTAACCATCCATTACCAATTAATCCTTCAATCCTCACCATCCATCCTCTATTCTCTCATCTAATCACATCACCTTCTTCTCTCTTCTCTTCCACGACACCACCACCATTTTATTCTCATTTTCTTCTTCTTCTTTCAAAAACCGAAACACACACACCTCATCACCATTCATTTCTTGGGTGTGACCGTGAGTGAGTGGAGGGAAGGACTGAGAGGCTAGGATGGCGCGCCACGGCTGGGGACGGCGGTGGCCACGGCGGGGAGAGCCAACCCCGTGAGGTAAGTTTTATTAAAAAATTGGAAATCGGTTTCTATTGGGTTTTAATCAAAACTAATGATTTGGGTACGTTTCTGGGGACCCTAGGAAGCTAATGGGATCGTTTTCGAGGCCTAGGACGGCCGGGAGTGGCCGTGAACGGCGGAGGAAGGTACGGCCTCCATGGCCGGCCTTTGAAGGTTCGATTTTGATGCTTTTTCTTCCATTTTAATGGTTAGATAGATAGGAAATGAGATTAGGAACAAGTAGGGATTGAAATAGGTTGAAATGGACTTAAAATGGACGGTTTGAACGATTGAAGCGGTCGAACCGGTGCGGTCCAGTTCGAACCAGCGAATCAGAACGGCGGGAGGTTGCAGGTGACACTGTTCACCGCAGGTGATCTCACGCGCAGGTGACTTCCTAGGGCGCGTGGGGGCGCGTGAGGCACTATTTGAGAAAGTGTTCAACATATGAAATCTTCTATTCAATGTAACGAACATTTCGGGACTGGTTTCGTGTCGATCGGACACCGTCTCGATAATGTTCGGGGTATTGGAAGGTTTCTGATCGGGATTAAAAATAGTTAAAAATATCGAAAAATTACGGGGCTTTGGTAGGAGGTTAATTATGTAGTTAGTAACCTTCTATTACGATTTGGATAGGGTTGAGAGTCCCGGTGACAGTGATCGGCTCGGGAGAGCCTACGGCACGCAAATCTAGGCGGCAGCTCGGACGGTCTGTGAGTGGACCTTGTTTTCTAAATTGTTGCATGCATAAATGTTTATTATATGTTTTAAATATTTGTTTGTGATGCCATGAGTGCATTTGGATGTGTGTTTACGTATAGGCACGTATTTCGAGGTTTCGGCCTATACGGTGCCTATACGGGTCTGTATTTCTTTATTGGTTTGAATGATTTGGTTTTGGATTTCTAAAAGGATAAACTCGGGTATAAGACCCATTTGGTTTTGTCTCGGGCATATGACGCTATTTACGACCTTCGGGTCTAAATCGTGGTCGCGACGGGTGCTTTGTGCACAGCGATCGACGATGTAACGCTCGCCTCCGGTTTGGGATGTGTTCCTTCCGGAGAGGTAACGATGCACGATTCATGGTTGGGCAGCCTGGGGAGGCTCGACTTCGGAGTGCTGGCGGTTCAGGATAGCGATCGGTGATGAGTGCACCATGATCTTGTGGTGGTCGCATCAGCTCATTTGTTCACAGTGACATACCAGGATTGAGGGCGGTCCTGGATGGATGGTTGCACGCATCACTACGATCGGGGTCGTGACTGACCCTTAGATATCGGGCACGGTGCCCAGCTGATGTCATATGTTCGGGCACGAGACCCAGTTACTTTACGGTTTATGATTTCGGGTCAGGGACCCTAGATGGATTTCCAAGTTCATAACGGTTTACGGGGACTGGCATGAACTCTGGAAAGGTCATTGTGGTTCATGACGGTTTATGGGAACCGGCATGAACCTTTGTCAGGTCATTATGGTTCATGATGGTTTATGGGAACCGGCATGAACCCTGGTTAATGGATGTTATGGATCATGACGGTTCAGGGGAACTGGGCATGATTGTTTATGTTATGTATATATATGTTCATATACCTTCCTTTACATGTTCTATCTCCTCCGGGGAGGGTCGTTAGCCTGGGTGGACCCTGGAGTAGTCACGGAGCACCGATTGAGTGGAGTCGCCCCAGTTGGGTTCCTTACTCTCAGGAAGGCTTGTACTATAACCTCAGGGCGGGTCATTGGTCTTCGGACATTGACTTGGTACCTGAAAGACTTAGGTTTGAGACCCCGGGTAGTACGCGCGTAGCTTTGGAAACCGTGACAGGATTGGTTTTGCGAATTATATGTGTATGTGATATAAATATGATATATGATATGTGGATACAAGATTTGAGCAGGGGCTCGTGTACTTAGTTTCTTATTGGTTTCTTTATGATTTGGGCAGTGGCCCGTATGGTCTATTTCATTATGGTTTTGGGCTTAGTCCCACATATGGTTTCTTTCGGATAAATGGTTTTCGAATGCATGCATGCTTTTTAGTGAAGGGTACAAATGTCTTCGATAAACTATTTTTATAAACTCTTGGTTTTGTCCACTCACAGTTTTTAATGTTTTGACTGCCCTTCAGGTTGACATCGGATGTAGACTGTAGTAGAGACCGAGATATTACATACCTCCTCCAGATCCTGGCGTACTCTGATAGCCCGGGAGGGCAAAGGTCGGAAATATCCCTTATCTGACACTTCGTGTCAGACGGGAGCAGGGTCATCCCGCGTTAATCCCGTGGGGATTGGGATGGGTCCTATCATTTTGAGTTATCCCTTGTCTGACACTTCGTGTCAGACGGGAGCATGGCACATCCCGCATTAATCCTAGGAGATTGGGATGGGTCGTGTCACCAACGACAATGTTTACACTGGAAAAATCCTTACGTGTTGCAGCCAATGGTTCGATTGGAATTAAAGGCCCAAAGAAAAAAAAATCCCGGACCAAGCGACTTTGATGGTGGAAAAGAAGAAATGCGTGGGTGGGGTTAACAGGGCGAAGAAAACAGAGGGAAAAGGGAGGTTTCCAACGGAAAAATAGTAGGGTGGACCTAACTTAGAAAGTTGATAGTTTTTTCACTGCCTATAAGTAGAGAAGAATCCAGTTTCTCAAAGGACCGCAATCAACCAATTGAACTCATCAAATTGATCTTCATCTATTTTTGAACTTATGAACACCTTCAACCAAGGTTTCATGATTAAAAAAGGTTGGCCCTTGTGGAAAAAACTGATTCTTTCGACCTAGGAAACCAAGATACAGCTTCTCTTCTCACCCTTTTGAGACATTTATACAACTACTTTCGACCTAGGAAACCAAGATGTAGCTTCTCTTCTCACCCTTTTGAGACATTTATACAACTACTTTCGACCTAGGAAACCAAGATGTAGCTTCTCTTCTCACTCTTTTGAGGCATTTATACAACTACCTAACCATCTTTCTGACCGCTCCAGTAGTAATGTCATAATGGTTGGCTTCATCTTCCTGCACTAACTTTCTCTCTGATCGCTTAGTGTCATAAAGTATCAGGACCGGCCCCAAATCCCCCGAGATTAACGTGGGACCCGCCTGATCCCGTCTGACACGAAGTGTCATACCAGGGAACATTCCATCTCTGCCCTCGCCGGGGCTATTAGAGTGCATCAGGATCGTAGGAGGAGGGGAGTGATGTCTCGTCTCTGCTACAGCCCGCATCCGCGATCAACCTGAAGGGCATTAAAACACGAAAACTGTGAGTGGACAATTTAAACTTTTCATTTAAAAACCTTTTCATAAGAAGATATTTTATGCCCTCCATAAATTCATACGCATGCCTTCCAAAAACCGTTTAGTAAAACGTTCATAAAACCATTTATCAAACATATCAAAACCTTTCCAGGGTTCAAGCCCGGTTCCCATAAACCGTCATGACCCACAAAACCATTTGGGTCCTCGACTCAAAATCACAATCAAAAACCCGTAGGTCAAATCAATAGGGACTCAGCCCAAATCACATCAAGTACGGGGTCTCCGCCCCCAAATCATTTCTAAAACATCGAATACGGGGTCTCCGCCCTAAATCACTTTCTAAGTCATAAAACATAGGGGCTCTGCCCTCAAATCTCGTATACGGGGTCGCAGCTCCAAATCACTTTTATAACTCATACAACATAGGGTCTCCACCCTCAAATCACTTTTCCACAAAACCTCATACGTATCAACATACGTATAACCCATCTGCGGCACTTCCGAGAAGTTGCCAACTCGGGGCACACAGCCCCTAGGGAACACATCCCTGATAAATGTCATGATATCATATCTATACTAGTGTGCACACTACTCGGGGTCTCACTCCGAGTCTTCTCCCAGGAATCTCCATCTGGGAGGCTCAATCTCTGGATCTAGTCCGAGCTCTCTCTCTGGATCTAGTCCACTCATCTCACCGGAATCTGGTCCGGGACCACAACATAAGTAACCACCACTCCTGGAACGGGATCCCTATGGGGATACCCACTCTGGTCTGTGGATCGTGACTCTCCAGGTCGACGCTGGAGGAGACCATATAAATCATGGAGGGTTCAATCACATTTTCAAATACTCTTTTCTTTCTTTCTCAAATCACTTTTCAATTGGGTCTCAAACCCGATTCATTTCAACAGGATTCCTCAAATCCGATTCAAATCCATTTCATAGGCCTCGGCCTAAATCCACAGTTCAACAGGGTCTCATGCCCGAATACTCATTTCACAAACTGAACTGGGACTCAAGCCCGATATCACAACCAACTGGGCCCTAAGCCCGATACATGACTCAATGGGACTTCACGTCCGGTTTCACAACCAACAGGGCCTTAAGCCCGATGTCTCAACCAAATGGGTCTCAGGCCCGATATCATAAATCAACGGGGCATCAAGCCCGATAAACCCGAATCGTAAACCAAATGGACCCTCGGTCCGATCGTATGGCTCAAATGGACCCTAGGTCCGATTCCTTATCAAATCAAATGGACTCCAAGTCCGAGTTTCATATTTTCAATTCCAAAACCCATTCATCAAACCATCATTGAAAACCTTGCACGTATAAGCATCGTATAAAACCGGAAATCTCGAAATACGTGCAAATACGTAAATCCTAGGCTACCACAAACAAATGCACTTATGGCATCACAAAACATATATTAAAACACTTATAAAATATTTATGCATGCATCGAATTCGAAAGAAATCTCCACTCACATACTGTCTGAAGCCGCGCCTCGATACGCATGCCATAACCGTCTCCCGGGTCAAACGTCACCTCCGAGATTCCCGAACCTGTCCAAATTAATTTAGAGGGTTACTAACTACTTATATAACCCCTCACTAAAGCCCCGTAATTTTCCAGAGTTTCTAACTATTTTTAAAACCGAACCTAAACCTTCCGACAGCCCGAAACCTATCGAAACGATGTCCGATTGACACGAAACTAGTCCCAAAATGTTCGTTACATCGAATAGATGAAATCCCATGTTGGAACCTTCCCCAAACTCCTTGCCACACGCCGTCACGCGCCTAAGGAATGAAATGTGTGTGGGCTTCACGCGCCACCGCACAGTGCTTCTTCAACCTCTAGACGGCCGGTTCAGACCGGTCGATTCGGTCCTCTGGTTTTCCTGGACCGGCGTGACCGGTTCAACCCTCCTACTCTCTCATTTTTCGTTCGTTTTCCTCCAAATCAATCCTGAAATTCCTATCTTAATCCTAGGAGTCTAATGGTATGAATAAAACCAAGAAAAACATCCAAAACCCGACCCGTTCACATTGAATCCTACGGTTCAATTTTTCCCGATCGCCTCCTGGGCTGAACAACCCTTCACCGACGTCCAAACAGCCCTCTACACCCTCCTACAATCTCAATAAACCCCATATAAACACTATAATTCAACCCTAACACCTAAAACCCGAAATGGAATTTTTGAAGGTAAAAACGATACCTTCGCAGGTCCATGGCCACCGTGCACGGTGGCCCCCGATCTTGCCACCGTCCAATCAGTTCTAGTCTCCTCTTCCTCTTTCCTTCATGGCTTCTGATCATCCAATGGGGTTGGGGGAGTGTTTGTGAGGCTTGGGTTGCACAAAATGGGCTTCGGGTCGGTTTTTTGGAAGAAGAAATGAAGATGATCGATGAAGGGAGGTGCATGAATGAAAATGAATGGCCAGTGGATGAGTGACACTTGTCACTCATCCATTGGGCCACTGACAAAACCCTGGGCCCCACCTAATTCCGCTTGTCTCGAAAAACGTGTTATTGTGAATAGTACTTCACAACTTCCGTGAACCGTAACTTCGCCGTCGAACGTCCGAATTCGACGTTCCGCACGTCTACGGATTTGTATCATCCCGATCTACGTAACGGTCCTCGGCCCTCGGCCATCAGACATCCTGGGTCAAAAGTCAACTTTTCATTCAAATTACCAAAATGCCCTTGAACTTCCGAATGTCATAACTTTCTCCGCGAACGTCGGAATCGAGCGTGCCACCTGTCTATGAACTCGTGACGTCACGTACTACGTCACAGTCATCGGTCACAGTCCATTTGACAGCCTGAACGAAAAGTCAATGATTTGCCCAAACTATGGGTAAAATCGTCAGTTCGCCCGAACGTCCGCGAATCCTCGTCTAATCCGTGATTAGTCTCGCTAATCCGTAATTAATTCTTAATTAATCCCGCTAATTTGGGACGGGTCGTCACATAAAGATTAACCTCATTCCGACTAACAGTTCTTGGATTGTCGATCAAGGCTCGTAGAAGATTAACTTTCTTTCTGACCGCTCAGTATCGTAAGGGTACATTATATCGACTATCGACTCATGGAAATTCATTCCGACTACCGGTTTACGAAAATTCATTCTGACTACCGATTCACGGAAAATCGTCCCGACTACCAATTCACGGGTGGTCACTTAGGTGCTCACACCTCATTTTCGACATTTTTCCGTCACTTTTGATTGCTCTGCCATCTCATGGTATGATTCCCGACAGATATTCACTTCAATTGATGATTTCTGGAATTTTGTGCTTGATACGGGCTTGAATGTGAAAAAAATAATTTACTTTTTTGTACTTCTAATTTCAATTGTTATTCAATTCCAGTACTTTTATATTTTTTTACATGTGCTTTCATTTCTGTACAAATCAGATTCTTTTAAGTAGTAGTTGGTACTCGTGATATACCATCCAAGAGTGGTTCACGACTTGCCAAGTTGGGATAGCATCTTTGTGCATTAGTCCGAATATTTCGATTTCGACTTGAGAAAATATGGGACCACTGGCCATTTAACTACCAAAATAACAACATCGCCAACTTGAATATCACGGCGAGATAACTTTTGAACTTAGACTATGCTGGAAAGAAAATATTTTAAAAATCCTTGAAAAACATTTTGGGTAGGAACAGTTCTACTAGAATTTTGGTTTTGTTTGGGTATTTTGCGTGTTTTATAATTTTTGATGTTTTTTCTGCCGTGCATCTTTGTTTTCCTTAAAAAAAGAAAGAAAAGTGATGTGTGGTTTTTAACTGCTTGTACAGCTTTTTTTAGCATTAATTTTACCTTATTAACTTGTGGATTTTTCTATAGGATTTTTGTACCATTCTTTACGACATAATGATATCTATTTTCATTATATATAAAAAAAAAAACACATTGTTTTGAAAATGAAGCAAAAAAAAAAATGCCATTATTATGTACCTGGCTATAGCCATGGCTTAAACAAGAGGGCAACCCATTTAATAAACATAAACATAAATAAATAAAAAAGGATGAGAGAGTGTGGAAAATATAAAATAAATAAATTATAATATCGTGGGTATGGGTGAGTTTGTCAGATATTAAGAGTTTTTTATAGGGCGAAGGTAATTTTTTATTTTTTTTGGATAATTAAAGAGAAAAAACAGTGAAGAGTTTCTCCTGTGAAAAATAATGAGTTTGGTTTCCTTGTTTCGAATTTCATCTTTCAAAATTCTTTATCGAATTTTAAATTTAAGTTAAAAATTCGAAGTCTAATTTTAAAATTAACGAAAATTAACTCATTTCATTAATTTAGTAAACATTAAGGAATTCACTAACTTGGTGAATTTTAAGATATTCAGTCATTAAAATAGAAATGGTAATTTGGTAATTTAATAATTTAATTTTTGAAATTAAAAGCAAAAAAAAAAAAGCAAACTAAATGAAAAATAAATTGGTAAAAAATATTAATTAGAGGATAAAACGAAATGAAAGCAAGAAAAGAAATTGAAAGAGAATAAAAGGTAAATTTTTCATGAGTACCCATTCTTCATTAGGTATGGTTTGAATAAACCCTTAAAAATTGATAATGAGTCTACATGAGTATACTATCCATTTGTACCTATATAGAGTAAAGATTTAGGCATATCCTAAAAAAAAACCTGTTTGGCTATCGCTAGGGCAAATGGAATGGCTCATTGGTTTGCTCGATTTGTTTTATCAATTGATTATGTTCTTATTTATTTGATTTGAAGAAACGCCTGATATAATTGTTGTGTATTAACCGAGGATAGTTAATCAATTTTTTGGTTAGTGCACTCATTACGAATTACCAAATCATCTTCACAATTTCCTGTGAATGATTCCTTAAATGATACTTAAAGAAATTAACATTTCTAATTATCACATGAATATCGAAAACTTTGATCATCAAACATGAAAAACAATGGTAAATACGAGTATTGCTCGCCAAGTTCTTACACCAGTTTGCTTTGTGACAGTATTTAACATTTTTTTTTCTTTTGTATCTTGGTATACCTTAAATTGACAACAAATAAAAAAACTGACAGATTACTTGAAATGCAAAAGATTGTATAAAAACTTGATACTTAATTACCATATCCCAAAAAGAATTATTCTAAGACCAGTCCCCACATGAGCAAATGACTAGATCTGCAATTTCATCTACTTCTACCTTTAAACTTGAACACCACAAATTTGTGGAAAACGGGAAAAGAGAAAGGCATAAGGAACAAAATCTCTTCGTAGCAAGAAAATACATATAATGACTCCATCTGCATGTCATCGTTCATGTGTATCAGCTACGAAAGCAATTAGGAAGTGAATCTTGAAAAAATTGCAGGAGAATGTACATTCACTGGTCCGATACAGTATTCACCTGTTGACTTTGCTGCACATCTAGTAAACTTATCTCTCGTCCAAATTTAGCAATATGAGCTTGAACCTAGGACAAAAATAGTCCATATAGTTAACTTCATTCTTGCTATCACCATATCTTATCTCGATCAAGTGTAAGCAAACTTATGGTCTACATTACTCCCAACAAAAGGTAAAAAATTCTCTGATATCTCTACAACATTTAATTCATCTTCAAAATCCTTACAGTAACAGGATTCCATATCTGGTGAGCTATTTTGGAATTCAATGCTTCATCAGACAGAACGGAAGGCCATTAAGAAAATAAGAAAAGAAAAGAATTTTCACCATCACGAGCCAAAAGAAATGAAGAAACAGAATAGTTATTTCACAAATACTTAGAGGGGTTTAGGAATTCAAGAACAAAATAACCCACAATTATAGTACTAGTGAGATTTCTAAATAAAGTACATTGAATTATGTAAAATGCGACAGATAAGTATGCTCCATGAGAATTTCAGGGAAATTTAACAGTTTTAGTAAAAGCTGTACATATATATTTCAAGGAAGATGGGCAGGAACATTTGGATTCCCTCAGTCTACTTTACCTAGCATGAACCATGACTCAAAACCATTTTCACTAGACTGGCCCAAACACCCAGCGCGACTGACACCTCAAATGGTAATTCATCGTCGTTTTCCGGCCTATTCAAGAGATGCAAATGGTGACACCCAGCTGACAAAGCTAGTGTTCCCAGGAGTTGAGAACTCACTCTATCCATTTAAAACAAAACTTGAGACGTGTTCGAAACCGAAAAGTTGGATTAGCCCAGTTATAGATAAAACCTGAAAATTAAATATCTTTATCTGAACACTAATTCAGACTACTATTTTATGTCTGTCTTTGCTCTAAACTACAATTTGGCCTTACCATTTCTTACGCCAATACATATGAGCCAGCAAACAAACCCTATAGACATTACAACAGAATTCTTATCATTAGTAGTTGTTTTAGATGGATTGTCACCCAGTATAACTTCCATGAACCAGCTTTCTAGCATTTGAGTGCCAAGAACTGTTCAGTTTAAAGCCGGTTGTACCATACATGACTGGCCGGTTTTCTGAGGTTTACAAAGCTCAACCTTCGATACAACCATTAGACTCCTGTATCTGTCTGATATGTTTCCACATAATTGTTGGATGCAACATTTTACACTGGATTTGCATAAATAAGAAAATATAGAGGTATAGCTGCTGCGTCTCAGTTCAAAAATTTTAATTGTTGCACAACCAGTTGCAAACTCAATTTTTTTCAATTGTTCCTAGCAAATCCCTTTCAGAACCACTCAAATCATGAACAAGAACTAATCTTTTGCTCTAGGCAGAATAATCTTACGTATGATGTTTCCCTCATTAGCTTATCATGATGATCTTAAAGTTCATAGTCTCAAATATAAATCTAAAATTGCACTGAAAAAAAAAGGTGCAGAAGAGAGATAGCATTGAGTGACTTAATTATAAATAACGGAACGAAGGCCACTAGTGAATCAATCCAAAAAACAAAAAAAAAACAAAAAAACAAAAAACAAAACAAAAGCAAAAACAAAATTAGACATGCAAAAAGGGCAAGCCCTGGGACTAATATATGCAATGCATTGCAAAAGGATCATGCACAAAGAAATTCAGTGACCTAGTGCACATGCCAAATTAAAAAAAAAAAATTCCAAGATTACACAAACCATTACAACTCTTCATGCTGATGCAGTAATGAATGTCAACCAGGTGGAAGTCCCATAAGTTATATCCAGAAATTTCAGACAAAGTAGCGGTTACCTGCTGACGAGCTGCTGCAAGTTGTAACAGCTCATCTGCTTCTGAAAAATTCATGAACCATTGACACATTGAGTGATCTTTGGTGTCACCGCTCTTTCTCTTGCTTGGATCCTCAACTGGCACTAAATGCAATGAAAAATAATATTCATGCAACCAGAACATTATCCAGAGAAATAATAGACAACAAAATAGTGAGAATTTATACCAGGAGGCAAAGCAAAGCCCGCAGGTAATCTGGGAACAATTACAGCTGGATGGTTCTACACACGAGCTAGAAAAGCTTCTGAAGGCTCTGGAAACACTATCTCATCATAGGATTCAACCACCACAGGTTTTTTAGTCGACATAGTACCAGACTCATCCTCTGGGTATAACTTCAAATGATGATATCTGCAAACAAATTAAAGATCACATTCAGTTTTCTTTGAGGGGTAGCCCAAAATATCATGCCAATTTGGTTGCTTTGAACCTAAAGTCAAAATCTATGAAGACCAAACGTATTTCAAATGAAAGCACAAAAAAATGCACAATAATCATTGAATACAAAGTGCTTCAAGAAACAAATTGATTGAACAATTGATCCACCGATTCAACACATCAGAATGTTAAGTGAAATCTAGTTTCCAGTTTCCATAACAATATGGTACGAAGTAGGATGAATTACTGGAGAGTACTGGTAATTCCTCAGATGCAAAATGAACATATTTACATCAGATATTAAAACAGAGTTGCATCTATTTGACTGTACTAATTATATTATTCCTTTCTTGATCATTCATTTAGCCTTTCATCCAATTTTCAAGATAAAAGACAGCATCATATAAAAAGTTGGGTAGCCAAATACCATGAAGATAATAAGAAACTCACAAGTTTAATGGCTTATCACAAACATCACTGTGGAAATAAAGTGTGATGGCGATTTCAAATTCACCCCAGCCACATTCTGACAATTCAAATGGCGGTGATTCGATCACCCTCGAGGGATTATTGAAACTGGAATGCAGCTGAAAAACAGCACGCTTTATCACCACACCAAGATCCTCATTTGTTGCCCCACGGACGTATACAGTCCACTTATGTGATTGGTACCTAATAAATTATCACAAAATCTATTTAGGTATTCTATTTTTCATGCAAGAAATTCAAGAAACCAACAAACCTAGCAAAACATAAACAATACTTACTCGTTTGCCTTCTTACCCAGCCAGAATGCAATATTGCCATACACTATCGGAACACTAATCTCAACATCTTTGAGTTTTTTATGAAAAATCTACACAAAGTTACATGAAAAGAAAAACAATAACAAACTACTATAATTAAAACATGGATTCATGGTGTGTGTAATACTCAACCCTTGTTTTCACAATATACTGGGAATTATAATGATGGGAAACAATAATTTCTCGATTAATGAGGATAAAAAATACTCTCAAGCTCCATAACAAAGCCAATAATTCATTAAACAAATCGAAACAAAATGCAGGAAAATTAAATCATTCCCAGAACAGGGTCTTGAAGTTGAGCCGTTGAGGTACAGAACTCTAGAAATCAATTTTGGGAATCTGGGTACCGATGTTTTGGTAAATTAGAAAATAAGTGACTGCAAAATTTGAAATTAAACGAGAAGGTTACCTTCTTTTCACTGTCTTCGGATTTTCCAATTTTGGTACGCATAGATTTTGGCGTGGGCCCACTTAATTCAGGTTGATTTAGAGCGTACTTTTTGGAAGAAGAGCTATCGTTCATGTCCTTCTATGGGAGCCAGGTGCGATCAGAGAAACTAGGGTTTCTTCCCGCGAAGTTACAGAGTACGGTCTCGAAGTTTCATAGCTTTCAGGAATTATTATCGTCTACAACGTGGCTGTAAGTTACCACATTGCAGCCAATGAAGTCAGGGTCTTCCTGCCCGGAATCTTTTGCAACCAATGAAAGCAGCGTGTTCCTCTGCCCAAAATCTTTTGTTCGTCATAGGGGTCAGAGATATTTCGAGGCAACACTAATTGGACCTCCGTGCGGAGTATTTTCTTCTGCTAAGCAAGGGAGGCGGACCATTCGTAGGATCTCTTTTGCTTCAATGTAATATGGAGATATTGGATGCGCTAAGGATGAGGAGCCTTAAGCCATGGTCGATTCCTAGATAGGCAGACCAGGAAACAAATGGGTCATTTAACTCAGGTACAGACGTGCCACCAGTAGAGAAACTGCTTCTTAACAGTATATTTAGGTTTCGTTTTCGGCTCGAAAACTATCCTTCAGATCAATGCAATTGGGAGGCGGGTAGACAAGAAATCTCAACGATGTTCTTTTCTATACCTTTTTCAAGGACTTAAAATATATCTTTCCTGCGATGCCCAAATCAGAAGTTATTCCACTATGATACTCAAATCTGGCGGCTTTATTATTTCAGTAATTAAGTGGGAGATGGTCTCAGATTCCTGAAGTCGGGATCAAAGTGTTCGAACCAATGCACAGAGATGGTGTCTCAACTTAGTGAGTCGTGAACCACACTTGGAGGGTATATTCTGAGCATCAATCACTACTTAAAAAAAATCTGGTTGTATTAAAATGGAAATGGAAATGGAAATACAAATACAAGATTGTAAAAGTACTGGAATTAAATAACAACTAAAATTACAAGTGCAGAAACAGTAAATTATTTCCTTAACATTTCACGCCCGTAAGGAGCAGAAAATTCGAGAAATCTTAAACTGAGATGAATATCAATTGGAAATCATGTCATAAGATGACAGAGTACTCAAATGCGACGGCGAGTCGTCGAAAAGCGAGGTTTGAGTTTGTTGGTGACCTTCTGTATGTCGGTAGTCGAAATGGCTATCTGTAAGACGGTGGTCGAGGGTTGTCCCTCAACCGATAGTCGGAATGACTGTTCGTGATCCAATGGTCTGGATGGCTATCATTTCTTAGATTGACTGTCACGAGAAAGTCTAGTTCTTCCGTTGCTAGTTGGACTGGTTTGTCTTCCCAAATGCCTCCAAAGGCATAAAGCAAGAATGGGTTCCACTGGCTGAGACTCTGGCTTCACGCAAGAGTATGTCATTAAGGATTGCCATCCTTGCCTAAGTCCACAATCTCTTGCATGCCATTGTCTGCTATTCAGGGTCGAAGCACCCGTTAAATGGACCACTATGGATGGTTCAAGTATGGTTGAATTGGTCATTTCGTCAACTTCACCGTCGACTTTACTGAAAGGGTCATTCCAGGGAACCAACTAATGCTTCAACCTCTCGTGCCCTATTCTGCTCAGGACTGCTTGATACTCTTTTATGGGTTGAAGGAACGTCTAGAAGAGCATTAGAGAGCCAGTGTGAAGAGTTATTACCGAGTGTTTGACACTGAGGGCTACGTAGACATCAGTAATCCCAATCGTAACATTTTGGTCCTTAGGGACTTCTACAGTTGTGTGCTGTCAAGGGACCTGCTAAAGGGTGGAAAACACAATCCGAAGACGCATGTGGGCTTTGAGGTTTATCAGTCTAACTTATGTCCGTGTCAGGTTGGATTCCGACAAGTTATTCTCGGTCCCCACGTCAGGGGAATGAACAAGGGCACGTTCTATCGGTTCTCGAAGTTCTCCAATGATGATGCGTTGAAAGTTTATCAGTCTTTTTTTGCTGAGACAATTAAGCATCCTTCTAGCATCGAGCCAGTTTACACCTGCACTTAGGCCTTTCTATCCTGGTGGGCAGTATACTTTGACAAGACCTATAGGGCCATAGCAGAAGAGGTCGTCATGCAGCAGTTTCGTTCTTTCAAGACCTTTACAGATGTTCTTCTTGGTGCATCCCTGAATGTGTCTGTTCATCAGGAGAATGTTGTTCCCCTCGTTGGCATGTCATTTTCCCCTGCATCATTAGACCTTATATGTTCTTTGTTTTCTTATATGTACCTTGTATGTTGTAGTGGCTGTCGATGATGTTTATCTTCTGTTAGAAGGGGTGGACAATCCTTTGCTTCTTATCGACCATACGAGTGAGGACTCGATTTTGAAAAGACCTGTTTTTACCATGGACGTAGGGGAAACACCTGTCGTCTCGACTTCTCCTAGTAAGATTCGTCTTCTAACATGTGCAAGCATCGCATTGGACCTTATGCAAGCATAAATGTTTGAGAGAATTCAAGTGTAAAAACAAAAATAAAATTAAGGGAACAGACCAAAGATAGGTTGCCTTCTAGGAGCGCTTTATTTAACGTATAGGCAAGACGGGCATGGCTTGCTATGATGGGCATAGAAATGTGGCAAGCATGGCAGCATCAATATGGATCGTTTTGGTAGCCGTTTTTTGTAGAATCCTTGATACAACATGGAAAAATGCATTAGAACCACAAAAAATGGAATCCACGTAAGAGAACACAACTTATCGGGAAAATGATCGAGAAGTGATTTGAATGACTGCATTTTGTGTTCATTAGTCCATATCCTCTTTTGAAAGTGCTTGTGGTGGGGAAATGTATGTTCTTCCATAGGAATTTTTGTGTTCAAAAACCTTTTACGTGCTTATTTCCTATTGAACTTGAAGAGGACTACCAAGTTAAGCGCGGCCAGCACCTTCCTTTTGTTTTTGTGATCAAACCTACGAAGGAAAGGCATGAGTTCATTAGGACCAAAATCAGAATCCAAGTGCACACCATTAAAATTAAATTAAAAAATTTCAGATTGGAATGTAGAAGGGTTATTATGTCCCATAGTCGTGCCCTTTTCCTGGGGCAGGAGCCAGTTCACAGTATGTTGCCGATTTTTTGCCTTGGGTGTGTCCTTCTACTAAGCATTGACTTGCTATGTGCTTGAGAAGGGGCTGCCTTGATGGGTGGAGCTGGGATGGTGGCCATGAGTTGCACTTAAGGTGCCGTGGTTAGGACAGCTTAGCATTTCATTGGCACTCCCGAGGCATGTCCAGGACATGTCACAATGTTGTCCATGCTATTCTATGTTAGGGGCTGGCTATGACACAACCATTGGGGCTCCAACAAGCTGACGGTACTGAGACAGCAAGGCAGGTGAACCATGCCGGAGTTCAATAGCTCTCGACAGAGTTTGGCATGTTTCTCGGTGGAGTTCAAGATCATTAGAAGTTGAATTAAATGTATTAGTTATCGATAAGTGCATAATCACATTATTAGGCAAGTAATTTTCTATTTACAGCATATATAATATATCATCAATTCATCACCTTCATATATATATATATATATATATATATATCATCACTTCATCGCCTTCATATATATATATATATATATATATGTTTGTTTTCATTTCTTGCTTCCTTGTAGAAATTAAATATATCATCATGCAGCTGGCTGACCATGACACATTTAAGTAGGAGCTGGTTGCAGTTTGAAGGTTTAATTATCAAGTTTGACTAAATTTGAATTTTTCATACGAAAATAGTAGTATAGCGTGTATCTATGAATTATAAAGTAGAACCAAATCACAAACACGTGACAAAATTAAGTCAATCATCCAAATTAAATGAACACCGTTGAGGGACAAGTCCCCAACACGGTGACAACATCTTGATTGGAATTAGAAAAGCTCATGAATGTAACCTATGCAATCCTAGTTATAAACCTTGCAAGCGCAAAATGTCGTTGGAGATAATACAACAAGCAGCAAGGGTTGATTCGACAAGGACTTGTTCAATGAGTGTGAAACTTAACTTAGACTCTTAACTCAATAAAGGACTCGAGCTAACACACAAAAGAAACACGACAAGGAGGGTTCATTATTATGCTTCGATGGGAAATAAAACAAAAACTTATAATGAAAGAAAGTAAAATGTCATAAGGGTAAAAAAAACGTTGTTAATTGATTAATTAAGGTGAATTAAGGTGGACAATCCACCACTAACCAATCAAGTCTCTAATGTTTTTCCATTATTAGGTTACTAACAAATGTATAAATTCAAAGCCCGTGCAAGGGCCTCGATGTGACGCCCCAAAAATTTGAGAAATGTAAATTTGAAACTTTGAATGTAAAATGACGATTTTGGCTCTAGTTATAAGGCCGAAAGGTGACTTTTTTATCGGGACCTTGTTTGGACTTTCCGTAAGAACCGTTGCGTAGGTCCCGAGACACTGAGTCTGTAGGCAGGCGGCATGCAAAAATTGGAGTTTGGATGAATGAATGACGGGTCTAAAACAGTGGGGGGCATTTTTGTAATTATGCAAGCAAGGGTAAAATGGTAATTTGTTGTAGCCAAATCATGAGTCAGGTATAGGATGACTCATTTAATTGTTGAGTGACATATGCCACTTAGAAAATGAGATTGGTGGCATTGGTTGCCGTTTGAAATCAAATGAAGATAAATGAAATCAAATGAAGACAAACGTAAACAAACACATACATATCTATAGCTGAACAATTTAACCCCACACGTGGAGAGACTCAACAGAGAGAATAAAAGTGAATTATAGAATGAAAAACAAGAAGAAAGAGGAGAGAAAACTGAAAGAAAACTCACAAACATGAAGAGAAAACCTGAAACTAGATTTTAGGCACTTGAATCTCGATTTTCAAGTGTTGGACCAATTGAAGTGAAATTAAGCTGAGATTAAGCCTTTTGGGAGCCAAACGACTCGAACCAAATCAAACAGGAAGGGAATTGATGGAGATTTGACTGAAAACGGGCCTTACGATGTCTCTGAAAATTGAGGCTTGGTTGGATTAATTCGAGGTAAGAATAGATGTAATTGATTTCGAAAATGTGTTTATAGAACTCTTCTGTGACTTCCTGGTTAATTAGAATCAACAATTGAGTTCTAATTGGGGGAATTGAAAACATGAACTTGTGAAATATATTATACAGAACATCGATTAAGACGAATTAGATGAGATCCAATGAAAGAAACGAATAAAACAAGGTTGAATTGAAGGCTAATTAATCGGGTCGTGTTGCGGGTCGAAGAACCCAATTACAGGAAATCGGGTGAGGAAGATAAATGTAGCAGTTTACTGTGCAGGCGCGTGGCTTTCACGCGCAGCCGCTTGCGGCGGCGCACGAGGGCGCGTGAGGGGTTTTCTGAGGAAGTGTTCAACATGTGTTTTACTCTAGTCAATGTAACGAACTTTTTAACGTTGGTTTCGAGTCGATTGGCACCGTCTCGATATAGTTTCGCGTGTCCGTAGCGTTATATGATATTTTAATTTGTCTTTAATTCCTGGAAAATTATGGGGGGTTAATATGATATTAATCGAGTCATTAGTGACCCTTACTGATGATTTTGGACAGGATTCGGGATTTCTGGAAATTACAGAAAAAGTGTGCAGGTCGGAATCGAGCGATTTGGACGATGTGTGAGTGGACGTTTGTTTTATAAACTGTTATGCATGCATAGTTAAATTTTTTACATGATTGATTGCATGATTTGGTTTGTAATGATGTCATGGTGATTTGGCATGATTAATTGTGATTAATGATTATTTTAATAGGTCTTTTGGGCACGTTTTACGAGGAATGTGCAAATGATGTTTTGGGCTAGGCACAGAGTCAAAAAGGTTTCAAAAAGGATATTTTGAATTAGTTGGTGAGTCAAGGATGATTTCTGGATTATTTTAATATTTTGAAATGAGATTTTACGGATTTACGTGTAAATGGCATTTGGGCTTGAGACCCTATCAGGAACGGTTTTGACTTGGTTTGAAGTCAAGGATTTGATTGAAATGTTTTGGGATGTAATCCCAGGATGGTTTTCATTGTGATTGTGAGTGCCCAGACGGTCGAAGCTAAGGGATTACCCAGACGACCGGAGCTCGGAGGATATGATTATGATTGCTTCCCAGGCAACCGAAGCTAGGGGGCGTTCCCAGGCGGCTGGAGCTCGGGGTGGCAGGACCCGTCCCAACTCCCCAAGGATTGACGTGGGACGCGCCTGCTCCCGTCTGACACTAAGTGACAGACCAAGGATAACTCCATCCTTTGCCCCAACCGGGACTATCAGAGGGCGCTAGGATCAGGAGGAGGAATGTCATGTCTCGTTTCTGCTACAGTCCTCATCCGCGATCAACCTGAAGGGCATTCAAAACACGAAAACTATGAGTGGACAAAAAAAAAATTTTATAAAAACATTTTCATCAAAAGACCTTTATGCCTTTCACTAAAAACATATGCATGCATTCAAAAACCATTTCTCAAATATATAACACGGGGCCTTAGCCCAAAATCCAATCAAAGTACCTGGGAACTCATCCCAGTCCAACACCTGTGGGTCTCAGCCCAAAACCAACACACTTGGGTCTAAGTGACATAACCCATCCCAATCCCCCCAGGATTAACGAGGGATGCTTCATGCTCCAGTCTGACACGAAGTGTCAGAAAAGGGATAATACGTACCTCTGCCCATACGGGGCTCCCAGAGCGCGCCAGAATCGGTGGAGGAGTGCGATGTCTCGGTCTCTGTTACAGCTCGCATCCGTGATCAACCTGAAGGGCATTAAAAACAATAAAGGTTGTGAGTGGACGAAAATCAATAAGTTCATAAAAACACATTTCATAAAGACATTATGCCCTTCACTAAAAGGTATGCATACCTCGAAAATCCGTAATTCAAAACATTTACTCAAATAAGCCATTAGGGCCTTAGCCCAAAACCTTAACTCAAAATCAAGTGTGGGAACTCAGCCCAAACTGTAGAATACCAAAATCCGTAAATCCAAAACCAAGTGGGCCACTGCCCAAATCCGTACACACAAATCCAAAAGAAAACCATTGCATAGATTCAATAGTCCATATTTACCACATAACCATCTCCGGCATCTCATGGTAATAAGCAACGCGTGCTACCCGGGGTCTCCCCGGGTCAATATCTCTGACATTCCAGATGTCTGACGTCCTAGACGTCTAATCATAGTAATCTTGCTTCTGAGTCACTATACGGTCCGGTAGCTCCATATAATGACCCCTCGTAGGCAATGCACCGTGACTTCCCCAGTTTCCCAGACACCTAGAGGAGACCATCACATATCCTCATATCAAGATGGTATTTGGAAAACAGTTTTTACAAAGTCATTTCACAACATCTCAATGGGCATTGCCCGAAATCTCCATAAAATATCATAAAACCATTTAGGGTCCCCGACCCAAAATCACATTTATAAAACTCAATTGGGCCTCATGCTTGATTTTGTAAACCAACTTGGCCCCTAACCCGATTACATAATTCAAATAGGTCTCGTGCCAGAATTTATCTTTCCAATACCAAAACTATGCCATAGAATCATAATTAGACTCATAATCATATAGTCATATCATAAAATCGTAAACCTCAAAAAATGTGTACATACGAGTTTACCTCGAAATACGTGCAATTGTATAAACCACCAATGCCACATTCATCATCATAGAAATCACGTATGTAAAAGATATAAAATAGTTATGCATGCATCACAGTTTAGAAAACAAAGTCCACTCACAGACCGTCCTACGTTGCCGCCTCGATACGCGTGCCATAGGCCTTCCCGGGCCCCACCACTATCACCAGGACTTCCAAACCTATCCAAACCACACTAGAGGGTTACTAATCTCTTCATTAACCTCCTATTAAAGTCCCGTAATTTTCCCGAATTTTTTAATATTTTTAAACTCGGTTCAAAACCTTCGGACGTCCCAAACAATATCGAAATAGTGTCCGATCGACACAAAACCAGTCTGAAAATGTTCGTTACATCGAATTGATTAAAAGTCACGTTGAAATTTTTCCCAAAATACCCTTCACGCACCACCACGCGCTGGGTACTATTCATCGTCAACCACCAGTGAACCCGGTCTGAACCGGTTCACTGGTTCTCGGTTCAACTGGATCGGTGAGGCTGGTTCTCAGCCATTCTTGACCCGTTTTCAATCCTAATTTTCCTACCTCTTCTTCTTACTATTTCTAACTAATCCAAGGTTTCAAAACTGGAAAAACAGTCTCCTAACTTACCTACCCGATCGAGAAGCTCACGGTCAACCCTCTTCCTCCATTTCCAGCCATCACCGACCACCACTGGCATCGAACCTGAGTCCACTGAGCTCGTACAGCCACCAGAAACCTCTTCCAATCAACCAGAATGGTCAGATAAAACCCAAACTACCATTTTTGAAGTAAAACCATACCTCACGGGTTTTGGTTCCCAGCCACCTCCACCGTCCACAACGGTCACCGTCGTTGACACTATCATCATCTCCAGTCCTCATCCTCCAACTTTCCTTTACACCGTATTAGCATTCCATGAGGTTTTGGGATGTTAGAGGGAGGTTGGGTGTTCGGGTTTATTGAAGAACGATGGAGAAAATGATGAAAATCGAGGATGAAAATATGATGATTATTTGAATAAAGAAATGGATGGTGAGGATGAGTGACAGAACATTAGATAGATGGCTGAGATTAATTGAAGAGAATAAACATATTTTAAATTGGCTAATGGGGAACATGATCCACGTTTTAGGGAAAATGGAGTGTGGGATGAGTGACACCTGTCACTCATCCAAGGGTCTAGATTAACTCTTGGTTTAAAACAGATTATATTATTTTATTATTATTTTAATCAAGTCCTCGATTCGTACGTTTAATCGATTTCGTTCCCGTGACCATAACTTCTCCGTTCGACGTCCGATTTCGGCGTGCCGCCTGTCTATGGATTTGTATCAACTCAATTTACGTAACGGTCATCGGCCCTCGTACGTTTGATTACCTAAATCAAAAGTCAACATTTTGCCCGTTTTTAACCAAATTACCAAAATACCCTCGAACTTCCGAAAGTCAAACTTTTTCCTCGAATGTCGGAATCGGACGTGTCACCTATCCATGAACTCGTGACGTCCCGAACTACGTCACAGTCATCGGTCAAAGTCCATTTAACCGCCCGAACTAAAAGTCAATATTTTACCCATGCCTAGGGGCAAAATGGTCATTTGTCACATTTTGTCCGATTTTACTCAACTAATCCCCGATTAGTCATTCTAACCCATAATTAATTTATATTTAATCCTGATATTCGGAACGGGTCGTTACACTAAGTGTAACTAACCGTCCCGGAAGTCGGGATTAGATTAGTGGTTAATGACGGATTAGTGAAGATAATCGGTAATTAGTTGGATACTTTCAGACGGATAAATTGTGGATTTTTTTTGAGGTTGTTTTGGTCTTTTATGTTGGATTGTCAGACTGGAGCAGGTTTCGTCCCGGTTACCGGGGTGATAATCGGGGTGGGTCCTGTTACTAAGCGCAACGCCATCTTAGTGAAAACTCATCCATATATACATAGATATATATAAAACCCATCCTAGACATCCTCTGATGTCAACTCGGGGCACACAACCCCTAGGGAACAAATCCCCGATATATGTCACGATTTCTCTATATATATAAGTATGCATACTACTCTGGATCTCACTTCGAGTCTACCCCCAGGAATTCTCCATCTGGGAGCCTCTGTCTTCGGATCAAGTCCTAGCATCTCTCCGGAATCTAGTCCGGGTCCACATCATAACTCCCACTCCTAGGATGGGCTCCCTATGGGGAACACGCATTCCGAGTAGTGGATCGTGACTCTCCAGGTCGAAGACTAGAGGAGACCAATCAATACGCTCGTAAGGAGGGTATATGCATACTAGTATAGAAAACCATAAACGGGACTCACGCTCGATAACACAAAGCAACTGGGCCTCCAACCCGAACGTATTACTCAACGGGGCCTCTAGCCCGATTTCACAATAACTGGGCATCGAGCCCAAACTCGTAAATCAACGGGGCATCGAGCCCGATATCTCATGGTCAGTCACTATTTTGATCATAGTGATGCATGCAACCATCAGTCAGGACCGCTCTCAATCCTGGTATGTCGCCGTGAACATATCACTGTCGCGACCAACTCTAGGACATGGTGCACACGCCACCGATCGATCTCCTATATCGTCAGCACTTTGAAGTCGAGCCTCCAATGGCTTCTCGACAATGAAACGTGCAGGGTGACCTCTCCAGAGGAAACGCATCCCAATTCGGAGGCGAGCGTCACGTCGTCCGTCGCCGTGCACACAGCACACGTCACGACCATGACTCAGACCCGTAGGCCATCAATCGGGCCACATGCCTGAATCAAAACCAAAACTAAATGGGTCTCATGCCCGAGTCAAAATCAAGACCAAATGGGTCATTTTACTTTTCAAAACCATTTCATCGAAAATCGAACCATAAACGCGTATAAGCACGTATAAGGCCAAAAACCTCGAAATACATGCCAATACTTAAACACACATAAAATGAACTCAAGGCATCACAAAACACATATTAAAACACTTATAAAACATTTATGCATGCATCGATTCATAAAAGAAAGTCCACTCACAGACCGTCTGTACTACCACCTCGATACGTGCGCCATACCCCTTCTCGGGTTAATCGTCATCTCTGGGGTTCCCAAAACTATCCAAATCACTTTAGATAGTTACCAACTACTTAATTAACCCCTCACTAAAGTCCCCAATTTTCCTGGATTTTTAACTATTTGTAAACGCCCTCTGAAACCATCGGATAGTCCGAACTATATCGAGACGATGTCCGATCGACTCGAAAACAGTCCCAAAATGTTCGTTTCATCAAATAGTTGAAATTACATGTTGGAAGTTTCGTTTTCTTCCTCGGCCAGATCGGTCCGAACCGGTCGGTCCGGTTTTCTCTGCAATTCCGGCCCAACTGGACCAGCGTGACCGGTCCAGGCTTCTAGACCATTCAATCTTCGTCCTTTTTCTTCCTAATCAATCCCAAACATCCTGTTTTGATCCTAGAAATCTATATATGCAATCAAAACTACCTAAAACCTACTAAAACCCATCACCCCGATTCTTCCATCACGATTCAACAATTTCAGAAATTCCCCAGGGCTTCCTCAGCCGTGAACCACCCCCAAAACCTTCCCAACAACTTCCTAGAAACCTAATAAACTCATTATAATCACTCAAAACGGCCCATAATGTCACAAATCAAAAATGGTGGAAACGGGTAAAAACTGAGTACCTTGCACAGGGGTCTTCGCCGTCCACGGTGGCGTTGCTCCTGGCTCGCCACCAACATCCTCCTGTCCTCACATCACTCTCTGGGCCTCAAAAGCATGATTAGATGGGGAAGGGTTGGATTGGTTTGGATGGGTTCATTGGGTTTGGTTTGGTGAAAATGGTCGAACATAAAGTAAGGGAAGGATATGCATGAGTTGTTTGGGCTTGGCAATGGATGGGTGACACTTGTCACTCATCCATTACGCCTGTCCAAAAAGCTGGGCCCCACTTGTTGCCAAAAGTCTCTCATCTCATAAAACGTGCAATAGTACGTTTGAACTTCCGTGAACCGTAACTTTTCTGTCGAACATCCGAATTAGACGTGCCGCCTGTCTACAGATTCGTACTATCTCGATCTACGTAACGATCTTCGTCCCTCGGCCATCAGACCTCTCTGGTTAAAAGTTAACTTTTTACACTCTTCTAGGAGTAAAATCATAATTTTGCCCTGTACGTCCGTTAATCCTCAGCTAATTCCAGATTAGTCTGGCTAATTCCCGATTAGTCTTTCTAATCCGTCATTAATCCCTAATTAATCCTTAAAATTAGGGACAGGTCGTTACAAACTTCCCCTCTTCAGGAATTTCATCCTCGAAATTCGAATTGACTCGATTCCACAACCCAATTGTGGAAATCCAATCGTGTTCCTCGACTCGGTTCGTTGCACACACACGACTCAGCACTCCTGTGTAAAAGTACACGTCCGACACAGCCACACTTCGGCTCGTAAGTCTCACTCGAGACAGTGTCGATGTCTCGCCGTTCTCGCCTGTCACCTACTCTGACAGGTCAGTTATACCAATCATCGTCCAATAGGATTTTAAGTCTGCCACTCTAACACGTTCCATCCTATAACCATCAGGCTGAAAAATGCAATCCCACTAAGGGCTGACACATCCAAGCTGGCATCCAGCGCAACATCCAATCAAACAACATCATCCAGGTTCTGCCATCCCCATGGCACGAATCCTATTTCGTAGGTCATCCTCAAATTGCGACATTTACCTACCTCGATAATCATGTCGGACAACACTATCGTTTCCTCATACGTAAACTGACTCCCATAGTGATCCTTGCTGACTCCAGAGAGAGTCACATCAAATAGTACCAATCCGAACGCAATCGGATACCAATTAACTCCATTACGACGATACGTCACAACCATCGTAACTAGCCAGTAACTCTTGGCTCCACTGCGCTTTTGCTACGCACTCTGATCTCGACTCGCTCTCGAGTCCCCAAATCGTATCTCACATCCCTCAGCGATCTCCGCTAACAACTAGACTCACTTCGAGTCTCAACCATCGTACTATTCATCCTGTCGACACCCAATCGACGTCTCACCCATGCTGGGTACATACGGAATCCAATCGAATACTTGTCTCTGTAGGGAACACACACAACCACTACGGTTCCTCTGGCCCGCACGGCCCTGAGCTCTCGGCTCATCAACTCTCCAAACCCTTTCCAATAACTCTGTTCGAGCACACAACATTCGATGTCCAGTCAATATACCAATATGTTGGACTACATCCGATCATAGTACTCATCGGTTTGATGTTCAATCGTACGTCACGAGCCAGCCTCAATCCAACACAATCACTATCCTCAAATCCAATCTCGAGGCATTGGCTATTTATCTCTTCCTGATCGATATCTACGTATCGTTCTCATCTCATCTTTATTCCCATATCCAATCTCTGTCTTGTCATCTCACCAATTATGCTAAGAGATTCGTCAACTGTCTTATCAAAAGTTCTCCTCTGCTCCTAGCTTAGCATAATCAGCAAGGCAATTCATTCCAATGAAGACCAGCCCTCGGTCTAAACGCCTCACGGTCATCACAATCACTTCCGTCATCTCGATCATCCTCACGCTACTCGATCTGTCTCGTCTTGGTTACTCACTTGTCACATCACTAGACGTGACACTATGAATCATCTGATCTCTAAGTCACTCCAATTTGACCCACAACCTAGGTGTTCCGTTCTTACACCCTCTTTCAACCTCTTAGCTGTCGTCTCCTTCCTCATCGATCCACATGAGGAAAGTTGTAGATGATGACATCAAAGTTCATCCTATGTCATCCTCCGGCACCCAGCACAATCTATTAAAGAGCAGAAAACGAGAAGTCTCCTTCACCGGCCTCTAAGTCGAGAGTAGTTGCAACCATGTTGGAAGCATGCTCAACTTCTCCAATTACTGAGCTAGGAGTCCTCCTACTCCGAATAAGAGTATTCTATGATAATTACTGTAATGCTTAATCCTTCCCTTTAGAACTAAACACTTCCATTGATTCTCTTCGGCTTCTTCCATCGCCGTTCACGTCGGTAACCTAATTCGCAAGTCCTAATCCTGATAGGATGAACATTCCAGCGCCTAACACTCGTGTCGTCCGACCACACGACCTCGGGTACCTATCACCAATCCAGGTATAGGCCATACTTCGCACCTAGCCACTCGGGATCCCCTTTGTCCTACTCAGTGCCCATCGAACTCACACGGCTACCACACTAGGGCACATTTACCAACTCGTCTACCAACTCGGTCTCAAACTAGGCCCTCAATTCACTTGAACATCATCCACATGTCCGTAAATCATCCAACTCGCCTATCTGTTTATGACCGCTTATGCACATCCAAAAGGATTTCAATTCATCCTAATCCGACGTACCATTTGATCGAAAGGTCGCAACAGGCTCCTGTTGTGATCTGCAGACAACTCTCTGTGTACTACCAAATCCGACCCTCCGGTCACTAATCCTCACGACAGTACTCGCGTTGTCCATTCTTTCCGACCAACAACAACTGTCGATAACTATTGTAGTGACCCATTCTATTTCCTACTATCAAATTTCTCCTCAAACAATCGTACCCAAACTTAGGAGGTACGGTCAACCAAACCATCTCCTACGTGATTCCCAAGATGAATCTACACTAGCCGACGAATCCTTCTTGTCATGTAGTGGTAGAACCTTACCATGAGCACATCACGACTGAGTTATCCTCAGCTCATGGATCGTCGTCTACTCTCGTTAACGTCATTGCATCACCGCCACGCGGAGTGCAAATCAAACCAATGTTATGACCCCTGCTCAAACCGAGCAATCGCCACTAATCTCCGCTCGGTTCAGAAGGGCTCTACCGCCCTCGTACCCACGACTCTAGGTATGACCATTCCGACAATCCATATGGGGAAAGAACGTTCCCCAAATGTTCCCCGATTCTCGACAACCACTAACAATCCAGCCTCGATGGTGTTCCTACCGCTAGCTCGTGCGGACACAACCCACACACAACACCACCGAGACTCCGAACCTATGCGGCCACCTCACCGTTGGCACCAACTGCTCAACAAACAACGTCCACCGATCGGTCCACCTCGGAATCCGATCAACAAGTACCACTCTCCTGGTCTCTCGTCTCATCGATCGCTAACTAGGGTTATTGTAACTCAGCTGCTCGCTGTAGCGGCCATTCCCTGCAGCATATCCATCTCGAGTGATCCCTCGCCTCAACTGTGAAGAGTCATCGTACTCCGACACTGGTGTCCTAGCAACTAGTGGCCACAGTCTGAGGGTCTCGTCCCCTCGTAACTCTACTGTCTCTAGCCGTCGGCCTCGACAAGAACTTGGCCATTTCGTGCCTAACACTGTACAATCACCATGTGTCGCAATCGTATCCTATCACGCCACACAACAACCACTCTAGGGCATCTCCTGCCCGTCGACATCCCTCCAAGATTCGACACCTCTAAACATGGCATCTCATGCCAAATAGGATCAACGTTCTGATTCCAACCAGTCTCAACTAAGGTCATCGTGCTCCTAACTGGTCCCCGTAGTACAATCTCCGATCCTTGCAGTTCTATTGAGGACGATCCCAACGTCTGGCCTCCACTAGTTCTTCTTTGGTCCGATTCCTTTCGGACATGACTGCCAACGGTCTCAACTATCGGTGTCTACGAACTCCACTGGATCCTATCTCCAATAACACTATGGCTCTAGGCCGTCGGATTCACATGTGCCTTGATCCCGCTCGGGATTCAACCTATCGCACGACACGGCATCCTTTGCCAAACTGACCTCACACGATCGCACCTCGTGTCAACGTACACGAATTAGGGTCAATTCTACTGAATCCTCATACTAGTACTGACATGACCCACCCCTAATCCCCCGGGATTAAGGGCTAAGTCATGCTCCCGTCTAACTTACGCGTGACACGAAGGCTAAATCGACGTCCAACCTCCATGTAACACGTAAGCCGGACAGGGGATTTCCAAAACGAACCGTCCACAAGTACCAGACTTCCCAGAGCGCGCAGAATCTATTGTGGATCGCATGTGTGATGTCTCCGTCTCTCTCTATCAACAGCCTGCACCGCAACAACCTGGAGGGTATTGGAAACATAAAAGACTGTGAGTGGACAAAAATAAAGGATAAGTTTAGAAAATGGTTTATCAAAAAGACATTTATACCCCCCATTCAAAAACCAATGCATGCATATAAAATCCATGTCATAAAACCACTTTATTCCAAATTATTATAACCATTCATAAAATCAAAAGCCAGAAGTCATTTCACCTTCTCAAATCCCGGGCCTTAGCCCAAAACCATCGGAAAACCATTATTAAAAACCATCAAGTGATCATCGAAATCCAAAACACAATTGAAAGCCATTTGAAATCCTTTGCAATCCATTGAACCTATTGGATCTATCCGAGTCTTTAAACTCAATCCAGGCCTCAATATAATCCGAGTCTTTAAACTCCCGAGTCTTTAAACTCAATAGGCCTATGGGGGAAATCACAATATCTGAGTCTTTAAACTCAATACGGGTCTTTAAACCAAATCCGGGCCCGCCCCCGTCACATATCATATTCGGGTCTTTAAAACCAATAACCAGATCCAGCTAATCCAATCCAAAACCATGTTAAAACCATTTCCAAATTCATGTCCAAATTCGAATTCGAAATCACCATTTCAAATTCCAAGTCGAATCCGAAATCAGCATTCCGGTTTCAAATCCAGAATCATATCCATCATCCATTTCCAAATCCGAATCTGAAACCATCATTTTGTAAGCTGACTTCCGGAATAATCATTCCGAACCCAAATCCGGAAATCCAGTTTCAAGTTCCAAAATCGAATCCTGAATCGTCATCCTGAAATTCGAGTACAAAACCCAAAATCACGTTCATCAAAACCCCTTTTATGAACTGGGCTTCAAGCCCGAATCACTTTTCCGAAATCCATTAGAAATCATTGAAATCAAATCATAATTCAAAGCCCAAATTCAAATCATTAAAACCATGATCGAATTGTAGTATAAATCGTAAGCTCGTAAAACGTGCAAATACGTCATTATTTCTAAATACGTGAAAAATCATAAATCATCAAGATCATACTCAAAATCATAGAATCACGTATAGAAAATAGATAAAAACATATATGCATGCATCATAAGTTAGAAAGCAAAGTCCGCTCATAGACCATTTAAGCCGCTACCTCGATACTCGTGCACTTACGCCGTTCCCAGCCAATCCACTATCACCGACTTTCCCGAACCTGTCCAAATCCCATAATAAGGTTACTAACTACTTCATTAAGCTTCGACTAAAGTCCCGTCTTTTTCCCAAATTTTTAACTATTTTTAAACGAGCCCTAAAACCTTCGAACATCCCGAAACATATCGAGACGATGTCCCTTCGACTCAAAACCAATCCCAAAATGTTCGTTACATTGAATGCTTTAAAAGTCATGTTATAACCATACTAAAAAATTATGCCAAGCGCCCACACGTGCCGCCCAAAGTGGCTGTGCGTGGGAGCCACACACTGGTACTGTTCATCTCCTTCAACCTCCAGCCAGCCCAGTTCAGACCGGTTAGAACCGACGCAGGCGATTTTCCACCATTTTTCCATCTTTTTCATTCGTTTTAATCCCCATAGCTTAGTCCTCTTCAACCTAATCGATCTAACTAAGAAAAACACGAAGTTAGGACCTGAAGAATACCTTCCCGATTCAAGATTAAAGCCATGCTCTGCAACCTTGTCCATCCACTATTTCTGACCTCCTCCATCCTCAACTTTCGTCCCAATCGATTTGTTTACCTTCCAACATCTTGTTTCAATCATTAGCAGTGATCGACAAAGGCTAAAAATCCATAATCAAAACTTTAACTAAAGCTTACCGCGTCGGTTCGCCGGCCACCAGTCCACGGCACACCTCCGTCCAAAGCTCAACACCTCCTAACAAACTTCTGGACCTCATCCTAGCCACCAAAGTCGCTCATCCAGTCTCACAATAACAGTTTCCATTGAAGGAAGAATAGGGCACTTCACTGGTTTGTCGTTTAGGACCACCGTCCACGACGGTTCTCGTGGCAGTCTCAACTCACCACCACAATCCTCACTGTCATCTCACACCATCCCTCACAGGTTATATACAAGGATGGAGATCGGGAGCCAGGTTCATGGCCCTTGCATAATCACTCTCACTGTCTCTGTTTTCTCTTATTTAATCGATCAAACACCTTTGATTTGGCTAGAACCACCCAGAAGTAAACCACATGTCCCCATCTCCCAAAGTCTGGTGAAAATATCCAAGAGAGTAGGGACAAATGTCCTCATCCAATTGCTCACACAATTCTAGGTTGCTAAAAGACCATTTTACCCCTAACAACCAATTTACCATTTTATCCTTCACGCATTCAGCTTCTTAACTAAATCGTCCGACGTCCTAGGACGACGTGCCGCCTGTCGTTGTACTCATGGAATCGAGACCTACCTAACGGTCCTCAAATTACGTGAAAAGTCCATGTCGTCTGAAAAGTCAACAAATTGTCCCTTTTTAACCAAATTACCAAATTACCCTCAAACTTCCGAACATCATAACTTCCTCCTCGAATGTCGAAATCGGACGTGTCACCTGCCTATGAACTCGTGACGTCCCGGACTACGTCACAGTCATCGGTCAAAATCCATTTGACCGCCCGAAAGAAAATTCAACTGTTGGCCCCATTTCTAGGGGTAAAATCGTCATTTCGCACCATCCGTTTGAAATCACCGCACTAATCACCGATTAATTTCACTACTCCGTCATTAACTACTAATCTAATTCCGATATCCGGGACGGGTCATTACAAGTACCCTAACTATCAGGTTGATGACGGGCTGTTACGACTATAGTAAAATAACATCCTCGACTTGCGCGCACTTTAAAAGCAAAACCCGCTCTGATACCAACTGGTATCAGAGTACCATGAGTATCACATGAGCCAACCTCACTGTGATATCAACTTGACAGGACCCGTCCCAACTCCCCAGGGATTAACGTGGGATGCGCCTACTTCCGTCTGACACAAAGTGTCAGACCAGGGATAACTCCGTCCTTTGCCCTAACTGGGACTATCAGAGGGCGCTATGATCAGGAGGAAGAATGTGATGCCTCGCCTCTACTACAGCCCGCATCCGTGATCAACCTAAAGGGCATTCAAAACACGAAAACTGTGAGTGGACAAAACAAATGTTTTATAAAAACATTTTCATCAAAAGACCTTTATGCCCTTCACTAAAAACATATGCATGCAATCAAAAACCATTTCTCAAATATATAACAAGGGGCCATAGCCCAAAATCCAATCAAAGTACCTGAGAACTCAGCCTAGTCCAACACTTGTGGGTCTCAGCCCAAAACCAACACGCGTGGGTCTCAGCCCAACGTCGTGTCAGTGAAAACTCATCCACATATACACATATATATACAACCCATCCTAGACATCCTCTGATGTCAACTCGGGGCACACAGCCCCTAGGGATTAAATCCCCGATATATGTCACGATTTCTCTATATATATAAGTATGCATACTACTCGGGATCTCACTCCGAGTCTACCCCAGGAATTCTCCATCTAGGAGGCTCTGTCTTCGGATCCAGTTCAATCATCTCTCCAGAATCTGGTTCGTGTCCACATCATAACTCCCACTCCTAGGATGGGCTCCCTATGGGGAACACGCATTCCAGGTAGTGGATCGTGACTCTCCATGTCAGGACCCGTCCCAATCCCCCCGGGATTTACGCGGGACGTTCCTGATCTCGTCTGACACGGAGTGTCTGACAAGGGAAATTTCCAACTTTAGCCCTCTCGGGCTTCAGAGTACGCTAGGATCCGGAGGAGGTATATGATGTCTCGCTCTCTGCTACAGCCCGCATCCGAATTCAACCTGAAGGGAAGTCAAAACATTTAAAAGCTGTGAGTGGAAAAAATAAATAGTTTATAAAAACATTTTAATGAAAGACATTTGTACCCTTCGCTAAAAAGCATGCATGCATTCGAAAACTATTTATCCAAAAGAACAATAAAGAAAACTTAAATGAAATTAATCATACGGGACACCACCCAAATCCATATGGGACTCAGCCCAAAACCTGTACACATCACATATTATATAACATATACATATAAATCATGCTACTAATCCTGTCACAGTTTCTAAAGCTACGCGTGTGCTACCCGGGGTCTCAAAGCCCAAGTCTCCTAGAGTCCACCCAGGTCAATGTCCGAAGATTAATGACCCTCCCTGAGGTGATAATCCAAGCCCTCCTGAGAGTAAGGTACCCAACGGGGGCGACTCCACTCAGTTAGTGTTCCGTGACTACTCCGAGGTCCACCCAAACCAACGACCCTTCCTGGAGGAGACATTCCAAATAAGGAAGATATATGAATATATATATCGAAAACATTCTTAAAACCTTTCAAGGGATTCATTCCCGGTCACCATAAATCGTCATGAATCCGGAAATCCACTTAGGGTCCCCAACTCGAAATCACAAAAGTAAAGTAACTGGGCCTCGTGCCCGAACTCATGACTCAACTGGGCATCGTGCACGATATCTCAGGGCTAGTCACAATTCTGATCATAGTGATGCATGCAACCATCCGTCCAGGATCGCCCTCAATCCCGGTATGTCACCGTGAACGTATCAACCGACGCGACCACCACTAGATTATGGTGCACTCATCACCGATCGATATCCTGAACCGTCAACACTTCGGAGTCGAGCCTCCATCGGTTGCCCGACGACAGATCGTGCATCGTCAACTCTCTAGAAGGAACACATCCCAATCTGGAGGTGAGCGTTATATCGTCCGTCGCCGTGCACATAGCACTCGCCGTGGCCACGACTTAGACCCGTAGGTCACCAATAGGGCTACATGCCCAACACAAAACCAAATTCGTCTCATGCCCGAGTTTATCCTTATAAAATCCAAACTATTTCATTTAAACCATCGTAAAAATACAAACCCGTATAGGCATCGTATAAGGCCGAAACCTCGAAATACGTGCCAATACGTAACCACACACAAATGCACTCATGGAATCACAAAACAAGTATTAAAACATATAATAAAAATTTATGCATGCATCAATTTAGAAAACAAGGTCCACCCACAGACCGTCCAAGATGCCGCCTCGATAGCGTGCCATACAGCTCTCTTGGGCCAATCACTGTCACGGGACTTCCAAACCTATCCAAATCACTTTAAAGGGTTAATAACTACCTTATTAACCTCTCACTAAAGCCCCGTAATTTTTCCAAATTTTTAAACTCGATCCTAAACCTTCAGACGTACCGAAACATATCGAAACGGTGTCTGATCGACACGAAACCAGTCCCAAAATGTTCGTTACATCGAAAGGATGATTTCATGTGTTGGAAGTATCCCTAAATGGTTCACCACGCGCCCGTACGAGCCGCTCAAAGGGGCTGCACGTGAAGGCCACGCGACTAGCTACAGTGTCATCCACTACCTCGGTTAAACTGGGTTAAACTGGTTCGAACCAGACCAGACCGGTCTGGACCGGTACAGGTTCATAGTTCATCCATTTTTGATCCATTTCGTTCCATTTTAATTCTTAAAGGTTCCTAGCATCCTTTCCCATCGATCTATCTATTAAAAATAAGAGAAAGGGATCGAGAAACTACCTCCATGATTGAAGACTGAACCGGCCACCTGCAAACTTCCTCCGCCGTCATCTCCGGCCATCCCAGCTTCCCTTTTTAATCCCAATCGATCCCTACAACCTCCAGAAGGCCCACTGTAATGACTCGTCCCGGGAGTCGGGATTAGTGAAGTGTTTAGTGACGGATTAGCTAAGTTAATCAGTGGTTAGTTGGTTACTTTTGGGTGTTTGGTGCAGAATGAAGATTTTGCCCCTAGAACGGGAAAAATGTTGACTTTTAGTTCGGACGGTCAATTGGGCATTGACCGATGACCGTGACGTAGTTCGGGACGTCACGAGTCCGTAGACAGGTGGCACACCCAATTTCGACTTCCGAGGAGGAAGTTATGATGTTCGGAAGGTTGAGGGCACTTTCGTAATTTGGTTAAAATAGGGGCATTTGTTGAATTTTTGAAAGACAAGGTTTCATCACGCAAACCGAGGATCATTAGGTAGATCTCGACGTACTGGGTACAACGACAGGTGGCACGCCTTCATCGGATATCGGCCGAGTGAGATACGGGTCTAGGAAGTAAAGGGTAAAATTGTAATTTGGACGCACAGGGGTATTTTGATCTTTTTGCACCTTGGGAAGCGTGCTAATCAGCTGAGGACAAGTGGACAGTGTTAATTGGATATTTTGGGGCTGATCCATCAGGTGTGTGACACCTGGCCACATTCCAGTGGGTTCTAGCCTACACGGTTGCACGTTTAAATGGTTTATGTTGATCGATTAAGAAAACAGAGAGACTGACCCGTGAAAGAATGGACCATCCCCCCAAGTCTGAGTCATGTGTGTGATCTTTGTGGAGTGTTCAGAGACTAACTGAGAAAGTGGTGAGTGTTTCTGGGTGAAGGTTGAGAGGGGAAACAGTTGGGGAAGGGGGAACACAGTGAAAACAGAGAACCACCGTGCAAGGCTGAGAGGACAATTGATCAAACCAATCGAGTCTGGGTGTTGGGGTGGTGTTCAGAGGAAAGCTGGGAGTGAAGGGAGTGTTTTGGGAGCTTCAGGAGAGTCGAGTGAGTGTGTGAGGTGTGCAGAACTCAGGAAAACAGAGAGGAGTCGAGATTAGTGGTGCAACCAAAAATTGATCTTTTGATCCAATTCAGTTCGAGGGAAGGCTAGGAAGGCTGAGGATAGCCCTGTGAACCCAGAGGAACACGGCGGCGAGCACGGCATAGGCTAGAACACAGGTGAGTCCCCTGGTTCCCCTGTTTTTAAGTTTTGTTTCAAACTAAAAGTCGTGGGTTTAGGAGCTTAGTCGAGCTGTTCTATGGGTCCTAATAGGTTTACTAAGTTGAATTTGAGCTCAGGGAAACACCTTGTGGCTGGGAGAACAACCTGTGGCCAGGAACAAAAATTAGGATTTTTCTAGGTTTAAGTTCGAATTTGGGAGAGGAGTGTTAGGCCGTGATGTCGTGTGTTTAGTAGTGGAATAGGTTGCTAGGAAGGGGAAAAAACTAGTGGGATCAAAAGGGTTGGAAACAGACTGGATTTGAGGGGAAAACCGATCACGCCAGTTCGGTTCACCTGGACCGGTCTGAACTGGCTGAGTAGAAGGTTGAAGACGATGAACAGTGCAGGCGCGTGAGGCCCATGCGCAGCCCCTTTGGGCGGCGCATGGGGGCGCGTGGGGACTATTCTGGGGAAACTTCCAACACGATTTTCATTCTAATCGTTGTAACGAACATTCTGGGGCAAGTTTCGAGACAATCGGACATTGTCTCGGGTTAGTTTTCAGTGTTCAAAGGTTTAGAGTTTCGTTTAATTAAGTTTAAAAATCCGGGAAAATTAGGGAAATTAGGGAAGCTAAGTGGAAGAGTTTGTGACCCGTTTTGGTGACTCTGGACAGGTCAGGAATTGCCTGAGACGGCCGAGGATCGCACGGGACGCGATTGACGCGCACGAAAGTTGTGAGTTGACTGTTTGTTTTCTAACCGAGCATGCATAACTGTTTTTACTTCTATTGTTTATGTTTCGATTATGCATTTACGCTTTCGATATATGGATTTATGCTTATGATTTATATGCTTGCTTTACTTGATTACACGCTTTTCAATACGAGTTCTCGTATTTGCACGTACTTCGAGAATATGATTTCTGTGATGCTTTTGAGTATGGTTTCGGATGAATGATTATGTTTATACGCATTCTGTTTTAGTAAGATTTGTGGATTTGATTGAGGTTGGAAGTGAAATTCGGGAGGAAGTCCCCTTTTAATCAAACGTAGTTTCAGTTTTCGAAGATTTTCGGTTTGGCTTTGGTTTTTGGATTTGATGGATTTTCTTATACATGAAAAATGGTTTTGAGTTTAAAGACTCGGAAAACCCACTGGATCTGGTTTTGAGTTTAAAGACTCGGATTGATTTACGGGGGGAGAGCCCTGGACTGATCTGTTTTGAGTTTAAAGACTCGGTGATAATGATACCCCCCGAGGCTTGTGATTATGTTTTGAGTTTAAAGACTTGTTGATATCTCGGGAAGGTCTGGCTATTTGTGCATTGTGTTTTGAGTTTAAAGACTCGGGCGTACTTGAGATCCAGTAAACTTGTATGATTGATGTTTTTCACTGGTTTGCAAATGTTTTGGGCTGTGACACGATTTACTTAGCTTTATGGATTTAGGGCCGAGGGCCTGAACTTTGGTTTTGATTTCTGATGATTTCTGCACGTTGTTTCCTTTCGTACTACTGTTGTTTTAAGTTACTTGGTTATGCATGCATGTTTTGAAAACGGAGGGTGTAACCCTGATTTCTTTATGGAACTGCTTTTATAACTCTTATTTATTTTTAGTCCACTCATATTTTTAATGTTTTAACACCCTCCAGGTCGTGGTGTGAGCATTGGGGCTACCGTTGAGGCTGAGTCAGAGGCATAAAGTCATCTGTTGCGCGCTTAGCTTACAGTAGGGCTTGTTTTGTTCTCGTACTGTTACTATGCTCTGTAAACGATATAACTTTTCTCCCTGGTCTGGCAATGTAAATTGTAGGTTTTTGTAACGTTCTTTTGGTCTTTTATTTGTGTTTGTCAGATGGGAGCAGGGTTCACCTCGGTTATCGGGGTGATAATCGGGGTGGGTCCTGTCACCAACCCCATCATTAAAATCGACCAAAGCCCCACAAAACCCAGGTTCGAAATTTCAAAACCATTTACTTACGGTTTCTGGTTTTCCCCACCGTGGCCCGCCGTCACCGTCAAGTTGACCTGTCCCTCAAGTTATTCCCTCTCAGTCAATCACAATGGCACATGGAGGTAGGATGTGGTGGTGGGGTTATGGTGTCATGTGTTTGTTTGCTCAAAGAAGAAAATGGAGAATGGGGGGGGGGGGGGGGGGGGGGGGGGGAGGGGCCTGGCTTTCTATGTATGGACAGAGAGGATGACTGATGATCAGGTGAGAGAGAAGGAAATTGATGGTGAGGATTGAGGGATTAGATGAGATGGAGGGTTAGGATTGAGAGGTGGGTAGGATTAATTATAAAATAATCCAAAATATTATTATCGCCACGTCAACATATCTATGGATGCATAGTGAAATCGAACTTCCCACTAAAATATCTGCCAAATCAGATATTGCCACACCATCCCGTCTCGTAATGCATGCATAGTGAAATTGAACTTCTGTGACCCATAACTTTCTCGTTCGAAGTCCGATTTCGGCGTGCCGCCTATCTATAGATTCGTATCGACCTGATCAAAGTAACGGTCCTCGGCCCTCAGCCATCGGACCTCCCAGTTCAAACGCCAACATTTTACCCATGACCAAGGGTAAAACGGTCAATTTGCATCATTCATCCGATTTCGCTCAACTAATCACCGATTAACCTCACTAATCATTGATTAGTCACTAATCTAATACCAGAATTCGGGACGGGTCGTTACACTCCAGGTCGACGACTGGAGCAGACCAATCAATACGCTCGTAAGGATGGTATATACATACTAGTATAGAAAACCATAAACGAGACTCACGCCCTATAACATAAAGCAACTGGGCCTCCAGCCCGAACGTATGACTCAACGGGGCCTCTAGCCCGATTTCACAATAACTGGGCATCGAGCCCGAACTAGTAAATCAATGGGGCATCGAGCCCGATATCTCAGGGTCAGTCTCGATTCCGTCCATAGTGATGCATGCAACCATCAATCTAGGACCGCTCTAAATCCGGGTATGTTGCCGTGAACAGATCACTGCCGTGACTAACTCTAGGACATGGTGCACACGTCACCGATCAATCTCCTATACCGTCAGCACTCCGAAATCGAGCCTCCTGTGGCTGGTCGACAATGAAACTTGCATCGTGACCTCTCTGGAGGGAACGCATCCTAATCCGGAGGCGAGCGTGTCGTCGTCTGTCGTCGTGCACACAGCCACCGTCACGACCACCACTCAGACCTGTAGGCCATCAATAGGGCCACATGCCCGAATCAAAACCAAAAATAAATGGGTCTCATGCCCGAGTCAAAACCAAGACCAAATGGGTCGTTTTACTTTTCAAAACCATTTCATCGAAAACCGAACCATAAACGCATGCCAAATGGGTCGTTTTACTTCTCATGCCCGGTTTTCTCTGCAATTCCGGTCCAGGCTCCTAGACCGTTCAATCTTCGTCCTTTTTCTTCCTAATAAATCCCAAACGTCCTATTTTAATCCTAGAAATCCATATGTGCAATCAAAAATACCTAAAACCTACTAAAACCCATCAGCCAGATTCTTCCCTCACGGTTCAACATTTTTAGAAATTTCCCAGGGCTTCCTCAGCCGTGAACCACCCCCAAAACCTTCCTAACAACTTCCTAGAAACTTAATGAACTCATTCTAATCACTCAAAACGGCCCATAATGTCACAAATCAAAAATGGAAGGAAAAGGGTAAAAACTGAGTACCTTGCACAGGGGTCCTCACCGTCCACGGCGGTGCTGATCTTGGCCGGCCACCAACATCCTCCTGTCCTCACATCACTCTTTGGGCTTCACAAGCATGATCAGATGGGGAAGGGTTGGATTGGTTTGGATGGGTTGATCGGGTTTGGTTTGGCGGAAATGGTCAAACACAAAGGAATGGGAGGATATGCATGAGTTTATTGGGCTGGGAAATGGATGGGTGAGACTTGTCACTCATCTATTGGGCCTGTCCAAAAAGCTGGGCCCCACTTGCTGCCAAAAGTCTACTGTCTCGTAAAATGTGCAATAGTACGTTCGAACTTTCGTAAACCGTAACTTTTCTGTTAAATGTCTGAATTCGACGTGACGCTTGTCTATAGATTCGTATCGTCCAGATCTACATAACGATCCTCGGCCCTTGGCCATCGGACCTCCCGGGTCAAAAGTCAACTTTTTGCCCTCGTCTAGGGGTAAAATCGTAATTTCGCTCTGAACGTCTGTTAATCCTCAACTAACTCTCAATTAGTCTGGCTAATTCCCAATTTGTCTCGCTAATCCGTCCTTAATTCCAAATTAATCCTTAAAATTACGAACGGGTCGTTACACGGGGCCCAGGCAGTCGGAGCTCGGGGTTATTCCCAAACGACTTATGCTTGGGGATATGTGTGCCTGGACAGTCGGAGCTAGGGGTGGCTTCCCAGACGACTGAGGCACGGGATATTGCCTACGCGTAGTGCGGATGTGATTGTGTGATTGTTTGTGCACTTGAGTTGTCCGGTTTGATGTTGATTTTGATTTCTTTGCGTACTGGTAATAAGTACGGGTTTTGGTCTTTATGGTTAGGTTAGTGTTTTCATATGTTTGGCTTGAGATCCGGGATTTGATACTTTTCATGTGATTTGGCTGGAAAGCCGTTGATTGTTATTCATGTGTTTTACCCTATGCATGCATGGTTTGATAAACTTGAGGGAAAAATCGTCTATTTGAAATGTATTTTCAAAGGATATTATTTTTGTCCACTCACCACTTTTCTGTTTTGATGACTTCGGCGCTAGCATGAGCAAAAATTAGTGCAGTTATCCCTTGTTTGACAAGTGTTGAGGGGTAGTTTCGGGACTTCAGTTAACTTGTCAGAAGGGAGCAGGACCGGGCGCGGTTATCAAAGTCCAGTTGGGACGGGTCCTGTCAAATGGGTATTAGAGCATTGGGTTACCGATTTTTGACGTTATATCATGCCTCCGAGACCCGAGCCCCGTGCATGGCCTGGTGAAGAGTTTGGGAGTCCAGACGTTGAGAGAGCTAGACGTTTGGGGGCCACTGGGTTTACCTAGCAGACAGACCCGGAAGAGTCATATGAGTGGATCACTCATCTCGAGCCAATCTTCGAGATTATGCAATGCCCGCCAGGGGACATGGTTCCATTAGCCACATTTATGTTGAGTGGTAATGCTTATAAATGATGGCGTGGACTACAGATGACTGGTTTGAATGGCCGTACCTTAACTTAGGAGCATTTTTTGGTTCGCTTCTTGGATCAGTTTTACCCCCACTCATTTCATAATGATAAAGAAGTTGAATTTCTACAGCTACAACAGGGGAACAGGTTAGTGATCGATTATGAGCAGGAATTTATGAACTTATCTAACTTTACCCCGTTGTATGTGGCGAATAAGGAAGATAAGTGCCGAAGATTTGAGTATAGATTGAGGAATGAGATACGGGCTGCTGTGACAGTCGGATGTTATTCCACACTTCGAGAGCTATCAGATGCTGCTGCTCGTGTGGAGGCTAGTTTTCCTACACGAGAGCACTCTGGACGACGCCGAGAGCGTCAGGGTACTAGATTGATGTGTCAGGGAACACCAAAGAGATACGGGCTGCTGTGACAGTCGGATGTTATTCCACACTTCGAGAGCTATCAGATGCTGCTGCTCGTGTGGAGGCTAGTTTTCCTACACGAGAGCACTCTGGACGACGCCGAGAGCGTCAGGGTACTAGATTGATGTGTCAGGGAACACCAAAGAGAGGTAGTGGTAGCCTTGGCTCTTCTAGGGGATCTCGATTCAGTCCAGACGATGATGGAAATGAGAAAGGTAGTATTCAGGGTTATGTTCAATCACCTAGAGTTCCTAATCAGTAGTATAGGGCGCGAGGTCATAGACCTAGACGACTCAGCACGACTGGTTGTTATTTCTGTGGGGAAGCTGTGCATATTAAGAGGAATTGTCCGTACCGACCAAATGGTGGTGGTACGAGTGGTGGCAACACAGAGCAGGGTTCGAGGGCAGCCTCGACTTCGAGGACCACAAGTGATAAAGGAGGTGACAGGGCTAGAGGTGAATCTCGAGGACGTGGTCTAGCTTCAAGTCCACATGCTCGAGTATTTGCCCTTACCCCATAGGAAACCTATAAGGCACCCGAGGGTAGTCCAGAATGATTGTATATTACATGGTTTCTTGAGAAATGTAAATGTTATGTATTATACACTTTCTTGTTGGATGTTTTTATGTTTGAGTACGTTTGAATTTCGGAGAGAAATTCCTTAAAGGAGGTAGGTTGTGACGCCCCGAAAATTTGAGAAATGTAAATTTGAAAGTTTGAATGTAAAATGATGATTTTGCCCTTGGTTATAAGGCCGAAAGGTGACTTTTTTTATCAGGACCTTGTTTGGAATTTCCTTAAGGACCGTTGCGTAGGTCCCGAGACACTGAGTCCGTACGCAAGCCGCATGCAAAAATTGGAGTTTGGATGAATGAATGACAAGTCTAAAACAGTGGGGGGCATTTTCGTAATTATGCAAGCAAGGGTAAAATGGTCATTTGCTATAGCCAAATCATGAGTCAGCTATAGGATGACTCGTTTAATTGTTGAGTGACATCTGCCACTTAGAAAATGAGATTGGTGGTATTGGTTGTTGTTTGAAATCAAATGAAGATAAGTGAAATCAAATGAAGATAAGTGAAATCAAATGAAGACAAACGTAAATAAACACATACATATCTATAGTTGAAAATTTTAACCCCAGACATGGAGAGACTCAACAGAGAGAATAAAAGTAAATTATAGAGTGAAAAACGAGAAGAAAGAGGAGAGAAAACTGAAGAAAAAAAAAACTCAAACCCGAAGAGAAAACCCGAAACCAGATTTTGGGCACTTGAATCTCGATTTTCAAGTGTTGGACCAATTGAAGTGAAATTAAGCTGAGATTAAGCCTTATGGGATCCAAACGACTCAAACGAAATCAAACGGGAAGGGAATTGATGGAGATTTGACTGAAAACGGGCCTTACGACGTCTCTGAAATTTGAGGCTTGGTTGGATTAATTTGAGGTAAGAATAGATGTAATTGATTTCAAAAATGTGTTTATAGGACTCTTCTGTGACTTCCTGGTTAATTAGAATCAACAATTGAGTTCTAATTGAGGGAATTGAAAACTTGAACTCGACCGCAGGGGATTCGAGATTTATAGGTTTAAGTTTGAATCATGTGAAATAAATTATATAGAACATTGATTAAGATGAATTAGATGAGATCCAATGAAAGAAATGAATAAAACAAGGTTGAATTGAAGGCTAATTAATCGGGTCGTGTCGATGGTCGAAGAACCCAATTACAGGAAATCGGGTGAGGAAGATAACTGTAGCAGTTTACTGTGCAGGCTCGTGGCTTTCACACGCAACCACTTGCGGCGGCGCGTGAGGGCATGTGAGGGGTTTTCTGAGGAAGTGTTCAACATGTGTTTTACTCTAATCAATGTAACGAACATTTTAGTGTTGGTTTCGAGTCGATCGGGCATCGTCTCGATATTGTTTCGATGGTCCGAAGCGTTATATGATATTTTAATTCATATTTAATTCCCGAAAAATTATGGGAGGTTAATATGATACTAATCGAGTCATTAGTGACCCTTACTGATGCTTTTGGACAGGATTCGGGATTTCTGGAAATTACGGAAAGCCGTGCAGCTCAGAATCGAGCGATTTGGACGGTGTGTGAGTGGACGTTTGTTTTATAAACTGTTATGCATGCATAGTTAAATGTTTTACATGATTGATTGCATGATTTGGTTTGCAATGATTTCATGGTGATTTGGCATGATTAATTGTGATTAATGATTATTTTAATCGGTCTTTTGGGCTTGAGACCCTGTCCGGAATGGTTTTGACTTGGTTTGAAGTCAAGGATTTGATTGAAATGTTTTGGGATGTAATCCCGAGATGGTTTTCATTGTGATTGTGAGTGCCCAGACGGTTGAAGCTAGGGGATTACCCAGACGACCGGAGCTCGGGGGATATGATTGTGATTTCTTCCTAGGCAGCCAAAGCTAGGGGCGTTCCCAGCGGCTGGAGCTCGGGGCCCAAGCAGTCGGAGCTTGGGGTGATTCCCAGACGACTGATGCTCGGGGATATATGTGCCTAGACAGTCGGAGCTAGGCGGTGACTTTCTAGACGACTGAGGCACGAGATATTTCCTATGCGTAGTGCAGATGTGATTGTGTGATTGTTTATGCACTTGAGTTGTGCGGTTTGATGTTAATTTTGATTTCTTTGCGTACTGGTAATGAGTACGGGTTTTGGTCTTTGTGGCCAGGTTAGTGTTTTCATATGTTTGGTTTGAGAGCTGGGATTTGATACCTTTCATGTGATTTGGCTGGAAAGTCGGTGATTGTTATTCCTATGTTTTACCCTATGCATGCATGGTTTGATAAACTGGAGGGGAAAATAGTATATTTGAAATGTATTTTCAAAGGATATTATTTTTTTCCACTCACACCTTTTCTGTTTTGATGACCCTCCAAGCTGTGGCACGACGTTCGGGGCTGATCGAGAGGCGTAGGCATGAGCAAAAACCAGTGCAGTCATCCCTTGTCTAACAAGTGTTGAGGGGTAGTTTCGGGATTTCAGTTAACTTGTCAGACGGGAGCAGGACCGGGCTCGGTTATTAAAGTCCAGTTGGGACGGGTCCTGTCACCCAATGTTGAGTCACCCTACACCTATTCCTCTTGGCATGATGTGTATCTTAGGATGTCTATTCAATTTTAACAATTAAATGCATGAAGAACAAGAGGAATTGAATAACATTACACTACCCCTAGAAGATTGATATGCAACCCTAAGGGGTCATAGATTGGATTACAAGTAAGACGTAAGCCACTGCCTTCGATGCTAACAATTGCAAGGAGTTGGCCAGTCACGCAAGCAACCATTCATCAATAGTATATTGAAACAAGTAACCACTCATAAACAAAAAATTACATGAATATATTAATCACAATCACATTTATAACATTCATAATACCATAAAACCATAAATCAAGATCAAAACACATTAATTGACCATCATGGTTAGGGCTTCAAGCAGCCCTAATTCAGTTAATGACTACTCACACATGATTATAAATTAAAACATAATGGAGTTGAATTGCATTAAATTGTAAAGCGAAATAAGTTTAGAAGATAAATCCACAAGGAAAATGATGCACGTTAAAGGCAACGTAAGATGTGTTGATGATGGACGGTGGTGAAGGATGAATGATTTTACATTTTCCCTAAGCCTCCATTTTTATAGGAGAAAATTAATTCATAAATAATTAAGATTCCACAATTTAAATCCTAGAAAGAAAGTGTTTAGAATAATTATAAATTGAAGTGCTAATGTAATAAGGTTCCCTTCGGGAAAAGGGAAAGCATGACAAATCTTGATTTGGACAGGTTTCCCATCATGAAAAGGAAAACAAGCTACTAGAATTATTCAGAGCAGACTTCGGTGGTCAACCACCAAAAATAAGGGTCAAAGCAAGCAGGTCAACTGCTAGTCAACGCACCAAGAGGCTTGGGAGGAAATTTGGCAGGTACACGACGAATAAAGGATAAGAGTTTCAATAGTTAACAACCGACAACGCGAAGGGGAGTTGTCCAAAGGGATTGGGTACACACGCGCCAAAATTGATTTCATGGTTCGGGAGGTGCACGCTGAATATCTTCTAGTCAACTGAGCATGGACAACTCATTTCTAATGGTGTATTCGGTAGGTGGTTACCGAAATGCTTATCTTATTTTCTTTCCTTCATAACTTCTTCAATATAACTCGGATTTAGGTAATTGTCTTGCTCAAATTTTTATAATTCCAACTTCTACCTTATTATGCACATTCTCACAAAATATATTACTTTCTCCAATTGTATAGAACAAAATATTAACAAAACAAAAGTAAAAGAGTATTAAATCACGGATAAAACATGCATAAATTATGACTTAACAATTGAAAATGCAGACGTGGTCGTTTGATGATACCATGGTGCTTATGGAAGGAGTTACGGGGGCTAGGAATCCAGCGACCTTGAGACTATAGTGGTGTAAAATGTGGATCCAATTCCGCAAAATTCCAATACTAAGCAAGATGAGTAAGGGGTGTGGAGAGAATTGGTGGGCTGATTGGGACTGCGCTAGAGGTGGATAAGTAGAGGGGTCATGATTGTATTGGAAGGTTGGCTAGGGTTCGTGTTAAATTAAATGTGTATGAACCCTTGATGAGGGACGCTAAACTAGAGTTGTCAGGCATAGGAGTGACTTGGGTGGATTTCAAATATGAATTTCTCCCTCTGTGCTATCACGTTTGTGGTGTCATTTGGTCTTAGTTCCTCGCAATGCATGGGGTCGAGAAGGGAGGCTTTGCTGACTTTCAAGAATTTGGAGGCTATGATTGATTTTATTAGGAGGCATCTTAAGATTGTGAAGTGACGTAGTTGAAGAGAGGTACTTTGTGATAGACCTGTGCGTGGAGACAAGGTTGTTTCAGGTCTGGCTACTCACATTCAAGCTCAATGAGAGGAGGAGGAATGGCAGTGATTACATATGTGTTAGGAATGGAAGTGAATAGCATGATGGTACCAAATGATAGGGAGGCTCTTGTTTTAGGCAGAGGCGCTACTAGCTTGAATCTTGACCAGGGACTTGTAGGTGGGATTGTTTCGTAGAAGCCTAACCCATTTCTACTGGGGCCTATCATTGCAAACCTATAAATACAGCAAAGAAGGAGACATGGTGGTTTATGGTAGGAGGAGTCACTAGTAACTTGTGATGAGGATCCTATTGTAGAAGTTGATGGGGACAATATTTATGGGGTTGGGAAAATTAGGGGACAAGTAGCTAAGCATAGACTTGTGGAAGCAGCTGGAAGTTCATATCCGGTTGTCAGGATCTCTGTTAATGGGTCTCTTGAGCGGAGAGGTGTGGAGGACAGCTCTCCTCAAAGGTTGTAGTTGACATATGCTCCGTTTGCTGGAATTGCGAGGGCATTGGTAGTGACCTGATAGTTCACAACTTGGACCAACAAAATAGGCTTCTTAAACAGGTTCTTGCAACATAAATTGGGTATGGATTTTATACGAGAAATGGAGCCAAGAGAGCTCAGTGGGGGCTTATGTGTATTCTGGAAAACGGTAGGACAAGTAGAATTGATCAAGTATTTTAATTTTGTGATTGAGGTCTTAGAAATTGATGCGGATGGGGGCATTAATTGGAGATTGTTTTCCATTTACCCCAGTACGAATAATAGCATTATAATGAAACAATGGGATAATTTAAGATAGAGGTTAAGTAGAGAGTCTGATTCATCCTTACTCCTGGGATATTTCAATGATATTCTTGATGTTAGTGAGAACGTGCGAGGCAATAATCGATTTGGTTTGAGCATGAGGGCCTTCAGAACTTTTGTGGTAGATGGGAATTTATTGGACCTGGGTTACACTGGGCACCCATTTACTTGGATAGATAAAAGAGAGAATGGCTTTGTGCAAGAGCGGCTTGATAGAGGTTTAGCGACTAATAATTGGATGTTGTCCTACGCTCATGCTCAAATTTCCCACATCCTGCTAAAGGGGGCTAATCCTTCCAGGCCAGCCTTGGATACTACATCAAATGTTCAAAGATAATCGATGCGTTTTATTTATGTTCCATGCTGGAATAAGGTAGGCTCTTGTGAAGCTGTGGTTAAAAATGAGTGGAGAAGGACTACAGTTGGCTCTCTATTCCATCGGGTTTCTGAGAAACTTAAATAGGTTCATAACGGGTTCCAGACCTGGAAGAGGGCGGATGGGAGCAATGCATAGTAGGTTATTGAGAGGCTAAATGAGCAGCTTAAAGAATGTCATAAGGCAGTGCACTATGATGGGCAGCAAGTAGAGGCGACGTAGACTGAATTGAAAAATGTGATGAGAGAGGAGGAAATTTTTTGGAAGCTTCAATCTAGCGTCCAATGGTTAAAAATGGAGGAGACAAAAATACAAATTTTTTTCACTCTAGAACATTGAAAATACAAAGATTTAATCGGATTCCAGCAATGCAGGATGAGATGGGTGATTGGAGGGAGAACGAGGAGGAGCTGGAGGGAATTGCTAATCGCTTTTTCTAGCAATGGTTTACGACTTTGCTACCTTCCCACTCTAGGAAGATCCCATATTGAATTGTTCCTAAGGTCTTGAACATAGATAAAGCAGCCTTGGTGTGCCCGGTTCACCTTGAGGAGGTCAGTATATTAGGAGATATTATTATTCATAATTGTTTTAAGGAGGTCAGTAAATTGTCACGGGATGACGCGGCTTGGAGCACAGTAGGTGAGCGGAACCTCTCAACCCAATAGAAATGATGAAATCCCGTAACAAAGTTGAAACTTGAAACCCAGCAACAAAGTTGAAACCTAGTAGCAAAGGAGAAGGGCAATTATAGGGAACACAAAGGTAAATGAAAGTACTTAAAACAACCACATATTAGAGCTTTGAGGGGTCAAGATGGAAATTTTAATGGGGGATTTCAGGGGCTGAGGGGGTCAATTGACCCTCCTTTGCCCCTTAATAGAACCGTCCTTGCTTTCAGTGTCAACTAGGTTGTAGAATAATGTAAAAAACCCATATAATCGTTTCCATAACACCCAAAACCAGGTAAAATTCGGCAATATTTATCATTATAATAACACTAAGTTACTCAGAAACTAATCATATAAATCCGTTCAAAACCTTCTATTTCCAAATCTCCCATTCTGTCATATACTACCCAAATGCTTAATTAAACAATAACTATACAACAAGCACAAAACCAATTATTTAAGACTATCGATAATAACTTATAAATATTGAGTTTGCTTGGCATCAATACAATCCTAGGGCTTAAGTCTCAAATTCATTCAATTACCATACGTAATATTTAGTTTATTAATTCCCGATGACAACATGATTGACTCTTTAGTATTCATTCATTATTACACATGTTATACCCTTTAGTCATATTCTAGTTCTACACTCATATTATGCCTCCATATATATATATATATATATATATATATATCATCAATGAATCATTATTACTATAAAATAGCCGTATTAACCTTAACATAATCACCATCATTAAGGTATAACATCATTATCATAGTAACCCAACCAACTAAATTTATATATATACATCCAAACATTTTTATAAAATAACTAACAATATGTAATAAAATTTGGTAAGATAATCAAATGGCACCCAATTAACATAATAATTATAACATTTGATTGATAACATACCATTGGATTTAGAACACCGAGAAGAATATTTTTCATGTTGATCGGACGTCCATCAGAGGTCGCACGCACCACTACGCGCGGCCGTAAGTCCCCTGTGCGTGGGCCTCACACGCGACCTTGTCACTATCTTCCTCCAGCTAAGTCGACCTGCAATCCTGCGTGCAGGGCTCGAACCGGCAGCCTTGACCTAGCCATAGCTTGGCCATTTCACGGCTGATTTCGTTTTAACCATCGAAATCCTTCTAAACAAGCCCAAAAGGAGATCTAAGTCATGAAAACTAGAAAAACATACCTTGATCCCTTGGTTCGATCATCTGAGTTTTCGGTTGTGGCTTCCAAGTACAGCTTCACCACTTCCCCACATCCAAACACCATTCCATCTTACCTCAGGAGGATCGCACGACTTCCAGGAGTACACTAGTTGGCTGTAAGCTCATTTCCTGATCGTGAACTAAAAACCTGACATGGGTACTTACGAGATTCTCAGTTTTCCTTATAGTTTTTCGAGTCTGAGGCTTCTTGCACCCCTTCCCTCTTTCCCTTTCTTCCCATCCTTTATCTGGCCTTCACTCCCTTTTTTCCCAGTTCTTCTCACTCTTATGTCCTTTTCATTTTTTCCCTTATTTTGGTGCCATTCCCCCCGATTTCCATTTCTCACATACTTACACATGTTTATAGATGAGTTAGTTGGTGGGGACATTTTAGGAGGAAAATTCAAGAGAAACCTAGAGTATTCAAGGTCTTTCTTACCAAATGAGCAAAATACCCTTTAAGGGTAAAATGACCAAAACACCCCTAGGCCTTCTTTGACCCAACAGACCTATTCGATCTCCTTTTTCAACATGCTGCATGTCTACGTACTAACGGTCCTTTCAAGTTACCTATAAGACGTCCCGTTCAAATACTCAACATTTTGACATTTAGTCAAAAAGTCAACTCTTTTACTTCTAGGGGCAAAATCATCATTTTGACTTTTCTCGACTTTTCAGGGTGTTATATTCTAGCTCGTTATTGGTGGGGGAAAAAAAATTTATAGTAGGTAATCCATTGGTCACTACTCTAAAGAATAAGGGTGGGATGGGGTTCTAGGACCTTAGAGCTTTTAATCTTGCTATGCTAGCTAAGATTGGGAAAATATTGTTGGAAGATACATCTTCATTACTTGCTTGGTTGTTGACAGCTAAGTACCACAATGAGGTTTCTTTCTTACAGGCAAAGGAAATGGTTCACTCTTTTTGGGTTAATAAAGGAATACTGGAGGGATTATGTATACTAAAGTTTGTTCTTTGATGGCATGTTGGCAATGGGCGACAGGTCAAGGTCAAGGATGATCCATGGCTCCTTAGTTTTTTCCCTTTTCAAATAAGGTCCCTTAACCCTAATGTCCCTATTTTAGTAAATGGCTAGATTTTTCCAATGACTTGGACATGGATTAGTAGCTTGGTGGAGAATCTGTTCAATGAGGCAGAAGCTATCTTGATTTTTCCCATCCCATTTTGTAATCATGGATGTAAGGAATGATCAATATATTTGGAATTTTTCTAAAACTAGAAGCTATAATGTGCATTTTGGATTTTTGCTAGCCATGGAACTGTGTCGGAATGGTAAATTGCTTGGGAGAGGAAGGGAGGGTGTAATGCGCGTAGTGTGCATGCGAAGATTTGGGAAAACAAATATATGGTTTAGAGATACCTCATAAGATCATACATTTCGTCTGGTCCTACTGGCAGTGGTTACCTAGCTACCCGCCAAAACCTAGTTCGTCATAGAGTTCATGTGTAGAACATATGCCTATTGTGTGAAGGCCAGGAGGAATCTGAATCTCATTTATTCTTTACATGTAAGTTTGTACAAGTAATATGGTTTGGTGGAATATGGTTTGGTGGGCTACTACAAACAGGTACATCATGGTGGGGGGCCTATGATTTCCTGATTGTTGGCATGTTTTGGAGAAGATGTTTAAGAAATGAAAATTGTAACACAACGATTTTCTGTGTTGGAGAATTTGGAAGGCTAGGAATGAGTGATGCTTCCGAGACCTTGTACAATTTCTTGGAACAACAATTAGTTTATTATAACAATGTTTGTCTGAATTTTCTGATGCACGGACAGTAGAGGCTGAGTTGGGATAGGATTTGATGGTGGAAGGAGTTGAGGGAAGGTTTGAGGTGAGGCCAAGTGTTTGGAAGCGGCCATGACAGAGCCCATCCTAATCCCCCTGAATTATCCTGGGATGTGCCTTGTGCCCGTCTAACACCACATGCCAGACTAGGGATAAAACAATAATATGCTCGGGGTTACCTATAGTGCACAGAGATCTGTGGAGTACGCAGCGACATGTAATGTCTCGGTCTCTGCTACAGCCCGCATCCGTGATCAACTCGAAGGGTACCAAAAACATTAAAACTGTGAGTGGATAAAAATAAACAGTTTATAAAAATAATTTATCGAAATGACATTTATACCCTTCACTTTAAAAGTATGCATGCATCAGTAAACAATATTTTTAAATACTTTCTTAAAGGAAAATCATATTACTTTTCAAGTCAAAACACAGTGAAAACTGCTTCTCAATTAAAGCCATTTCCTCATCAGGGTCTCAGCCCAAATCAAAACCACATGGGTCTCAGCCCAAATCAAATCACGTAAAAGCATCTCAATAGGGCCTCTGCCGGAACCATAGACTCGCATCCGGAGTCTTATGAAAACATGTTCATCAATCCTCTTTATCCAATATCCAATCATCTCACATCATCACTAGTCACGATATCAACGCTATACGTGCGACTCGAGATTACACATCCAAATATGCACCAGGCTCAGAGCCCGCGACTCAATATCTAGGTGCTCTAACTCGGGATCACACATGACACAGAATGGTTGACGTTTGAGCGATGACATCTACATGATCACAAATCACACAAGATGGTCGACGTCTGTAAAATGTCCATATCTAACACTTCTGCAAGTAATGTCCCCGTGAACTCTCCAAGATCACACATCCCACTGGATGGTCGACGTCCAGAGCCTATCATCACATCATAATCGTGTGGAAAAGAGTTCATAAATCATCTCAAAACATCTCAATGGGTCCCACGCCCAGAACATAGTTTCATCAAATCAGTTTCCACAAAACATCGTAAAAACAGTGTCTAGCAATACTTCATAAATCCAGGATTCCTCGGATCCTATCAAATCCATAACTGGGTCTCACGGACGAAATATCTTTCATAAATCTCATAAATGGGTCACTGCCCGATATCATTTCCTCGCGTTTGATTACGCTCTAAGTCAAACCATAAATCCACTGGGACTCAAGCCCAAAACACATTTCCAAATCCGAAAACCATTTCATTATTCAAATTATTTTCCAAATCCCCTTTAATTATCATCCAAGTCAAAGTCAAGATCCAACTGGGACTCATGCCCGAATACCGATTTCACGCATCTCCGTGAAATCTTTCAAATCAATAATCAATCCTCATTTTCATGACTCTCTGTGAAACCATTAAAATCACATAAAACACATGCACGTAGTGATAGGACCCATCCTAAATCCCCCCGCGATTAACGCGGGACGTGCCTGCTCTCGTCTAACACGAAGTGTCACATAAGGGATAATTCTGACTTTAGCCCATTCGGGGCTTCTAGAGTGCGCCAGGATCGAAGGAGGAGTGTGATGTCTCGATCTCTGCTACAGGCTGCATCCGCGATCAACCTTAAGGGCATTAAAACCATTTAAAAGCTGTGAGTGGACAAAATAACAGTTTATAAAATTCATTTCATAAAAAGACATTTATACCCTTCACTAAAACTATGCATGCATTCGAAAACTAGTTATCAAAATGAAACCATTAAGGCCTTAGCCCAAAATCGTAAAACAAAGCACATGGGAACTCAGCCCAAAACCAGTCAAATCATGTGGGAACTCAGCCCAAATCAAATACACATGGGTCTCAGCCCAAATCAAATACGTAAAGACTCACGCCAAAACCAATCATCGGCATCCCTGATGCCTAACATCCCAGATGTCACAATCACACCACTGTCACGGTTCCAAGCTACGAGTGCTACTCAGGGTCTCAATCCCAAGTCTCCCCAGGGTCCAGGCCAATGACCCGCAGATCAATGACCCTCCCAAGGGGGAGGTTTTAACTTTTAGCAATCCTGCTCCTGAGTCACTATACGAATCGGTCGCTCCGTACAATGACCCCTCGCAGGCAATGCCTCGTGACTAATCTAGGATACTACGAGCCGTCTGGAGGAGACAACCCGCCACTCCATGATACTACGGGACGTCTGGAGGGTATCCATTTGTGTGGATGGTATACGGAAAACCATTTTTCAAATCATCTCAATTCGTTCAAAGGGCCATGCCCGAGTTTTCCATAAAACCATCATAAATCCAAATATGGGTCCCCGACCCGAAATCATGTTTATGAAACACAATTGGGCCTCATGTCCGATTCGTGAACCAACTGGGCCCCGGCCCAATCATATAACTCAAATGGACTCCAAGTCAGATCGTTTCCAAGTCAAATGGGTCTCATTCTCGATTCCATATTTTCAAATACAAAACCTTTCCATTAAACCATCATAAAAAACACAGCACATATAGGCACGATATAAAACCAGAATCTTGAAATACTTGCAAATACGTAAATACTAAATACCACAACCATATGCACTCAAGGCATCTCAAATAATGGATATTAAACATATAAAACATTTATGCATGTATCAATTTAGAATGTAAGGTTCACTCACAGACCGTCCATCATGCGCCACGATACGCGCGCCATAAGCCTCTCCCAGGCCAATAACCATCTCCGGGATTACCGGACCTGTCCAAATCATACTAGAGGGTTACTAACTACTTCAATAACCTCCCATTAAAGTCCCCTAATTTTTCGGGATTTTTATCATATTTTAAACTCGATCCTAAACCTTCGGACATCCCGAACTATATCGAAACGATGTCTGATCGACTCAAAACCTGTCCCAAAATTTTCCTTACATTGAATGGATGATTTCGTGTGTTTAACACTTTCCCAAAGAGTGATCCACGCGCCACCCAAAGGTGCTGTGTGTGTAGCCCACACGCCCTGCACAGTGCATCTTTAACCTTCGGTAGACCCGGTCTGAACCGAGTCTCTGGTTTTCGGTCAGACTGGATCGGCGAGACTGGTCCAGTTCAATTCCTTCCCCTTTTTCGACCCGTTTTCATCCCGTTTTGATTTTAATCCCTTTGTCTCATCCTTAGCAACCTACTTGTGTGATTAGAACCAAGAAAAACCATCTAAAACTCATTTGTTCAATCCCCCTCTCACGCCCCTGTTTTTCCTCCCATGGTCTGAGCCCATCTAATTGTCAAAACTGCCTCCTAAGGGTTCCACTAAGCTCTTAAGATTCATAAAAACATGGTTTCGGGTTCGATTTGAGCTTACCTGGCCGGAAACCAAATTCGGTGGCTAACCACCGAAAATCCTTGCAGTCGCTGTATGGGCTGCTTAGCCGCTCTCCGCCGCCCAAAACCATTCCCTAATCATCCTACCAACCCCCTAAACACAACTTAATCAACGAATAACCTCCCTAACATCCAAATCCAAAAATTCAAAATTTGAACTTAAAGAAGGGTTTTCGAGTTTTACCTTCATCCGCCATCCACGACGGCTCAGCCGCCTCCTTGCCTTGCTCTGGTTCATCAGCCACTCTCTGCCACTCTCTGAGGCAGCCCAGCTGCTGGTTTGAATCGAATGGAATGAGGGGATAGGTTTGTGGGTTCATTGGACTAGGATAATCGAATGAAAATGCAAAGGAAAAACAGATGCACGTATCTGTGTAATGGGAGCAATGGATGGGTGACACTTGTCACTCATCCATTACGCCTGTACAAAATATCTGGGGTCCAATTTAGACAAAGGTCCACCCATCTCGTGATTCGTACAATAGTTCCTCAGAATTTTTGTGAACCATAACTTTTCCGTCATACGTCTGATTTCGACGTGCCGCCTGTACACGGACTCGTATCGACCCGATCTACGTAACGGTCCTCGACCCTCGGGCATTGGACCTCCTGGGTCAAAAGTCAACTTTTTATCCTAGTATAGAAGCAAAATCGTAATTTCGCCATAAACGTCCGATAATCCTCGGCTAATCCCTAATTAGTCCTGCTAATCCATAATTACGTCTTAATTAATCCCTAAAATCAAGGACGAGTCGTTACAAACATCCCTCCTTAAAGAATTTCATCCTCGAAATTCCAACCGACCCAATTCCCCAACTAAACTGTGGAAATCCAATCATGTCCCCCTACTTGGGCAATCTCGTGTAATCATACACGTCTGGCCTAACCACCGCACGTGTCAACGTGCACTATCACCAGAGCTTCCATAGCTCCACTCAACTCTAGAGAAATCACACGTCGACTCGTAAGTCTCACTCGAGATAGAATGTCGGTGTCTCTTTTGTCACTCACTCCGACAGGTCAATTATACTAAACTGACGTCAAGTAGGATTTTCAACCTGATGATCCTTTCTTATTCAATAACTTGAGCTGACAACCTGCCCAACATCTGATCCGACAATATCCAATAGATCCTGCCATCATAATGACACGAATCACATCTCGTAGGCCATACTCAAACCTATGCCGCATGTTTAATCGACCTCTAAACTCACACGAGTCAACTCTCATTTTCTCATACTCATACGGACTCTCCTTAGATTCCCATCAATCCATACCAATTTGAACGCATAGGATACCGATTAAATCCATTACCACAACATGCCAGATTGACTTCGTACGGAAGCCAATCCCATCGATAGCTATCGTGACCAGCCGACAACTCCCGGCTCCACTGTACTTTCGTTGCGCCACTCTGATCTCGAATCACTCTCGAGTTCCTATATCCTGTCTCATGTCACTCAGCAATCTACGCTGGCAGCATACGCACATGTGGTTATCCTATCCACCAACTCAATTCAACCTGTGTGTAACTAGACCTCGCTGAATACTTGTCTAGTAGTGATAACATGCCTGCGTTGTAGGGTTCCCATAGTCATCCACGACTTTGAGCCTCCACTCATATCCATCACTGAACCCTACTAACCCACACTGCTCGAGCACACCGTATTCGATGTCCAGTCATCATCTCATCATGTGGAACACATCCGATCATAATCCCTGTCTAACGTGCACTACTCACAGGTGCATCCACATCATATCAATCGTCAAAGCACTACACGACACGTTCAAGGACTGCACTCTGGCGTGTCCAACCACATACTACCGTCCATGCTCCAAACATGGCTTGGACCTCAACCGTCTGTCACCAGGCGCACATCAATCCAGCACTATCTCTAGTCTCATATCCAACTTGAGTTATCAGCTATTCATCTCTTCCTGATTGATATCCTCGTATTGTTCTCGTCTCATATTTATCAACATATCCAACCTTCATCATCTCGATCATCATGATCGTTATCACACTACTCAATCCGCCTCACCTTGATCCACCGTGGGTCCACTATCTCGGACTCACTCGTCACATCTGGTGACGTTAAATACCATCAGCTCGTCAAGTCATTCAGATTTGAATCACAACCTAGGTGTTCGGTTCTTACACCTTCTTTGAACGCTTTAACTGTCATATCACTCCTCGTCATCCCACCTAGGGAAGAATCAAGGAGAATCCAAGATGATGACATAAAAATTCATCATACGTGAATGCAACCACAACTCCACTACAGTTACCAAATCTGGTGCCACCAAGCACCCGCTGCTAAAGAGCAGGAAATGAGAAATCACCCTCCGTGACTTCCAAAATGTCTCTCATCAATGCGGAATCAAGTACTTTCATCATCGTCCCAATCACAACCTCTCTTAATTCCGAAGTTTCAATCATATTGGAAGCATACTCTCACTGATGATCCTGTCTCATCAGTCAGATTTCTTCTCAAACAAGCTTAGATAAAAATCAGGAAGTATGGTGTCCCGTAGTCGACCAAAACCATTTCCCACTGGACTCTTAAGTCGTTAACTCACTCGAACCATCCAACCACGTGTCCGTAAGCCATCAACCCTCGCACACAACTCATCGGTTCGTTTAAGACTGTTTATGCACATCCAAAAGGATGTCATTTCATCCTAACCTGATGTATTGCTCGGTCAAAGAGTCATAATAGACTCCTGCTGTGATCACATACAGTCGTAACCGAGCCAACTCCCAAAACCACTGCTCGTACTGTGTGTCACTCACGCACCGCCGTACTATCGTCAGGACTAATAAATCTCCATCGTCGTAGTTGTCATGGTAACACGAGCCTGCCCACTCGATAAGACTCATTCACGTTTATCGATAGCGGCATCTAGAACCACCACATGCAGACTAATCCTAGAAATACTCCGCTATTGAGACTCCATACTCATGCGATCAACTCACTACAGATACCAACCGCTCAATACGCAATATCCCCCGATCGGTCAACCTCGGGAACCAGTCCACAAGTACCACTCTCCTGGTAACTTGTCTGATCAATCACCAACTAGGGTTATAACAAACCCGGCTGCTCACTACAACAACACCATCTAGACCGATCCATCGATCTCTACTCTGAAAAGTCATCATACCCCAATACTGGTATCCTACCGACTAGTAACCACGATCCAAGGACCTCATCTTCTCGTAACTCCACCACCTACCATGCCACACAATAACTACATTGGGGCATCCTCTGCCAGTCAACATCCACTGATTCCACTTTGCCATAATCCATATCCACCATGACCTTACCATTTAATGGTCATAATTCCGTAATATCTGCATATTGGGACAACCCGCTCAATAAGTCCAAACCGCTATTAGCACTACGGCTCTAAGCCGTTGGATTCCCATGCACATCGATCCTACTCGGGATCCAACCTCACTACCACGCGGCATCCCATGCCAATCTAACCCCAAACCATTGCACCACATGCCAACATAACCTACCTAGGGTTCGATTCCATTAAATCCACAGACTCTTACCCTAACTATCAGGTTGATGATGTGTTGTTACCACTGTAGAGACATCACATTCTCAAACTGTGTGTAGCTCTTGTGGTACGCCTTGACATCCTCGCTTTGATACCACTTGACAGGACCCATCCCAAATCCCCCCGGGATTAACGCAGGACGTGCCTGCTACCGTCTGACACGAAGTGTTAGACAAGGGATAATTCCGACTTTAGCCCGTTCGGGGCTTCTAGAGTGCGCCAGGATCGGAGGAGGAGTGTGATGTCTCGATCGTTGCTACAACTCACATCCGCGATCAACTTGAAGGGAATTAAAACCATTGAAAAGCTGTGAGTGGACAAAATAACAGTTTATAAAATTCATTTCATAAAATGACATTTATGCCCTTCACTAAAATCAGGGACGGGTCGTTATAGGTAGAATACTCGGCCTAAGCCCAAACATCATATAAAAATATAAATCTCGAACTACGTGCAATAGAAATCCTATGCAATCAATGCATCTCAAATCATGATCATAAAACATATCTAAAACAGTTATGCATGCACCATTTCATAAAACAACGTCCACTCACAGTTCGTCCAAGCTGCGTGCTCCGAAACTTGCACCGTAAGCCACTCCAAGTTTAATCCGCAATATCTGAGACGTCTGAACCTGTCCAAATCACATCTAATGGTCAATATTAACCTATACAAGTCCATATCAAAGACCTCTAACTATCCTGAAAATAATACACACGTCCCGAGGCTAAAAACCTCTAAATGACCTATCAAATGATCTCTGATCGACTTGAAACTACCACCATTGGATTCAGAACGTCGTAATCTTTCAATTAAGATCGATTTGACCTAGAAATGTATGCCCACGTGCCCACACACGCTGGTTAACACTGACGTCGGCATGAAACTCAGACATATGCCAGTCTGACAACCTGCCACGTGGCACACTTTGATTGGTGCCATGTGTCCTGCCACGTGTCTCTGACACCGCTAACACATTGCCAAGTGGCACCACCCCATTCGTCCACGTGGTTAGACTAAGTCTGAAGTGGCACTACCACGTCACTGTTGACTGGACTTGACAACCTCTGACACATTACCATGTGTCATCCTCTTACTGGCCATGTGGCCTGATAGGTTTGATAGATGATGATGTGGATTGCCACGTAGTCATCCCTTACCTCTAGCCGGGTCGACCCGTTTGACTGTAAAGGGTCCTTCCAGGAAGAGATCCATTTTTCACCTTTTTTCCACCACAGATGATTATCTTCCTCCCACGAAGAGATGCATGACCTCAAAACAAGAAGAAAAGGCCTAGAATTTACCTGTCAATCTCAAACTCCCACGGCCAAACTTCAGGCTTGCACCTAGGGCTGTCTAGGGGTCCTCTGCCATCCATTCTTGTCCCTACCAACTCGTATGAGCCCGATGAAGGCACCCAAAGCATCAGAATCAACCCTAAAGGTCCTAAAATCCAAGTTTGAATTTCAAACATAAAGGGTGTTTCAGGTTTTACCTTTTCCTCAAGCCACCGGGCTACTCTGCCGTCTCTGCCACAGTCCTGGTCCATCTCTCAGTCTCACCCTCTCATTCTCTCTGTCTCAAGTGGAAAATATGAAGAAGATGAGGGTTTTTGGGGGTGGGTACAGGCTAGAGGAAGAAGATGAAAGAAAATGAAAATGAAATGAAGATGATTATGGCTGCATGAATAAAATAACATGGGGATTATCGAAAAATCAGGTAAAAATGAAGACAAGTGTCTGTAACAACCCGTCCCCGAATCTACGGGGTTAACTAAGGTTTAAGTAAGGATTAATCGAGATTAATTGTGGATTATCGAACGATCAGGGAAAAATGAAGATTTTGCCCTTGGAAAGGGTGGAAAAGTTGACTTTTAACCTAGGAGGTCCAATGCACATCGACTGAGGGCTATTACATAGATCAAGACGATACGAGTCCGTAGATAGGCGGCACATCAAAGTTGAACATCGTACGGAAAAGTTACGGGTCAAGGGAATTTCGATTACGTTTTGCGGTTGCACGGTTTCCAATGGTTTGTCTTTTAGTAGATCCCAAAATATCAGTTTTGGGACCATAGGATGAGTGACACTTATCACCCACCCTATGGCCCATTTAATTAATCATGCATCATCTTCTTCATTCTTCATCTTTTTTGTTTCCTTTCAAACCGGTGCCCACCAAAACCCTCCCCATCTTCATGCTTCACCATCTGGACCAAGGAGAGAGACGGAGTGAGAAAGGGACCGTGAGAGTGGCGGAGGACAGCGGAGGCCACGGTGGTTGGCCGGAATCCATGAAAAACCAAGGTAAGTTGTAGGGTGCTTGGATTTGGGTTTTGAATTTTGAGGTTTTGGATCGAAACTAAATCCATGGTTGTGTTCATTAACCTCATACGACCCTATAGGTGCAAAAAAGGAAGGTTTTGGAAGACGGGAGTGGTCGGAACACGAATTCAAAGTTTAGCCGAAACTTTGAGAGCTCATATCTTCAAAGTTTGTCCAAAACTTTGGATTCCTTAGCTCGAGTAGTATGATTTCCATAAAAAGAACGTAAGATTTGGTTGAGAAATGAGAGAATTATGAAGGTTTGAAAAATTGGACAAAAATGGGGTTTTCCGGCCTCGACGATGGTGCATGGCAGCGCCAGTCATCGTCTCCAGTGAGGATGATGACGTCAGTGTTGGCTTGGCTGACATCAGCATTGACTTTGATCGTTGACTTTGCTAACGTCATCGTTGACTTTTCATGACATCAGCATTGACTGTTGACTTCTTGTTGATTAAACTTTGACCTGTGCGTGTGGGCGCATGAGCATGATTTTTGAGGTGAACTTGATCTTGTTCGAAATTTTCAACGTTCTAAATTCAATGGTGGTAGTTTCAGATCGATTGGAGATCGTTTGATAGGTCAAATGGAGGTTTTTCTCCTCGAGAAGCATGTTCAGGACATGTTCTCGATTCCGAGATTTTTGGGGGGTTTATATATGGACTTATATAGGTTGATAGTGACCCTTAGGTGTGCTTTGGACAGGTTCGGATGTCCCGGAGGCTATGGATTAGCTTATGGCTCATTATTCGAGCGCGTGGCGGTGCTGTGAGTGGACAGTTTCTTTATGAACGCTGATGCATGCATATTTATATGTTTTTACTGGATTTATGATATGATTGACCGAGATTATGACTATGATTTTGATTGTTAGATAAATGTTGGATATAACATGTTTTCTGATTATAGTATGAGATAATGAATAGTTTGAGTATATTCTAGCTATGATTTCTGCTTATTGTTTTTATCATGGTTTTGGAAAATTGGGATTTGGGCATGGTGCCTAGAGTCAATTGTTTTGGGCTGGTGCCCGTGTGACAACTATTTTGGGCTGGTGCCCATAAGATATCTGTTTGAGTTATTTTCGTGTACTAAATTATGTTCTGGTTTGGATTCTGTATGCTGGATTGGTTAACCTCAGGAGATTCGATCGCCATATTTGGAGCTGGACTCCGTAGATTCCCAGATACGGGCTTGAACGTAAATAGGGTGGACCCCACATGTATCGATGGGGTTGGACCCTATAGATTCTTTACTCTCTTATCGGTTGTGCACGTCGGATGCTAGTTGGACTAGCCGCTGGTTGGACCAGCATGATGAGGTTGGACATTGAGCTGGCTGGGCCAGAAAGATCAAGTTTGGTATGTACTTTGAATTACAATTTATTTAATGATTATGTGCAAAGGTTTTCAAAGCGGCTTAGAGCCGACGATTTCAGTAGTATGTGAGCTTGAGGGCCTTTTATATTTGTGTGGTTTTTGAGTTGGAACTAGGGCTTATATAGAAAGTGCAGTTTTATTTGAAAGAAATGTTTTATTGGCTATGCATGCATGTTTTCTAAAACGGAGGGTGAAAAGATATATTTGAGAAAATGGTTTTCCAACATTTTAGTTTTTGTCCACTCACACTTTGTTTTTGGTTTTGGCACCCTCCAGGTTGGTTGTGGACACATGCTGCAGGGAGGTTGAGGCATCACGGTGAGAGCGTACTCTGTTTTTTCTAGTCAGGTTGTGGTAGTATCCCTAGTCTGACACGTGGATAGGATCTTTATGTTATTTACAAGAGTAAATTGGTCCTTTTAGGAGGACGTGTCAGACGAGAGCACGACCTTCTCTGCTAATCCCGGAGGGATTAGGGGCGGGGCTTATCAGTGTCACTCATCCTATATTCCCAAAAATGATATTTTGGGGCCCACTAAAGACAACTCAATTTGAAAATTGTGCAACCGTGAGTAGTTCTCGAAACCGTCCTTGACCCGTAACTTCCTAGTATGATGTCTGCTTTTAACATGCCACCTGTCCACGGACTTGTATTGTCTCGATCTACGTAATGGTCCTCCGTCCACGTGTCATTGACCTCCTGAATCAAAAGTCAACATTTTACCCTTTCTAGGGGTAAAATTTTAATTTTACTCCAATCGTTCGATAATCCTTGATAAATCCTGATTAACCCTTTCTTAATCCTTAATTAATTCTTGTTAATCACGAAATTCGGGACGGGTCCTTACAGGCCAAGTCTGGGCATTCTTGTTATCAATGATTTAATACCCTTTTACTTATATTTGGTTATTATTTTGTTCTATTCAATTGGAGATAATATTATATTTTGTTAAAATGTGCAGCATCAAATAGAACTTGAAATTACAAGAATTTGAGCGAAAGAATCACCTAAATCGAAGTTGAAACGAAGAAGTTATAAAGGAAAGAAGATTACATAGGAATTTAGTAGCCATCCACTGCAATAGGCATCAGAGTCATTTTGTGGTTACTATAGTAGGCTTCTAATTCGATACACGCCCACCGAACGACCTTTTGATCCATGGTGCGCGCATCTTGAAGCACGCTTTCCCGCTTTGGTTGGCATCCGCTAAACTCCTAAGATATCAAACTTGTGCTTTGACTTCGCGCGCCCTTTGACCTTCCTATTTCGGTGGCTGACCACCGAAAACACCCATGAAGCTTTAATCCGTGATTTTCTCCTTTTTTAGGATAATTCCCATTTCATTTCACATTTATTCTCCATATTGTATAAAGATTTTCGTCTTACTTCCTTTTATATTATTAGTTTCAGTCCTTTTAGTTGTAAGAAAGGTTTTTAATTTGATTTCTTAATTGTTTAGGAAGCCTTTTGCTTATAGAATTTAATTGTAAAACTTCTATTTGTATGAGGATTGATAATTCTCTTATAAATAGAGGTACTAGGGTTTATGGAAGGGGTTCGGAGGTTCGAAAGATTGATTACATTCAAGAATAATAAGAGCGAAATACTTTTTTCTTTTATTTGATAATTTCTTTTATTTTGTAGTTTCTTTTTTGGTTAGGGTTTCTTGAAGCCCTAGCCATGTTAGTTCGTTAATTATATATCTGGTTCTTGATTTTGATTATTATGAAAGACTGAATTTGTTGGATTACTGCGGTTCATGAACTCAATTTATGCTTATAAGCTTAGCTAACTTGTTTGTATATAATTGCTGATGTAATTGTTGGATAGACCATCATATCATCTTGTAGTTTGTAGCATCAAGTTCAAGAGGGGGAATCTTATTCGTAATCTAAACTCATGACAACCTAAGACTGCATAACACTTTTCTAGGGATAGTGACAACTTAGGATTGTGCATCACCTTTCTAGGGGTAGTGTAGTGTCATTAAATCTTCTTCGTGTTTTATGCATTATCACACACCATTGATAATAGAAGTCTTACAGTGAACATCACGCTTAAAACATACAAATTAAAAGAAATAATAGGTGTTGGGTGAACCTTAGTCGGACCCTTGCACGAGAACTTAATTTAGAATATGCATAGTAATTAGGTCATAGAAATTTGATTAGCAACTATAATTGGTTAGTGGTGGATAAAATGCATTAACCTATTTATTTTTATTATTTGTTTTATGTTAATTATTTTATTTTTTATTTTTAATAATCTTTAAAACCCCTCATGTGTGCATGCGTTTGTGTTTTATTTTATTATTAATTAGTATCTGAGTTAATTAATTAATCTAGGAAATAATGTGGATTAAACATTAAGTCAAGTCCTTATGGGATTTGACCCTTGCATATTTGTTATACTATATTTAAGATTTGTGCACTTATAAGGTTAAACTGAATAGAATAGATTTCATATTTATTTATGTTGTCTATTTTATCCAACAAGCGATTGATTGGGTATTGTGCTCTTGGCTTGGTTCCTTCGAGGGCTTATGCGGTGATGGCTTGTTGTGATGTGTGTCGGCACTCCAGGAATAGGCGATGGCGTTCCATGCTGGTTTGGAGGCTCGCATGGCTACGAGACACCTCCAAGTCATCGTGGAGTCCGATTCACAGCAGTTAATTCAATTTTTATGTCAAAAGCGTAGAGATTAAGCCATTCCCAAAATCCTTCATGATATTTATGTTCTTTGTGAGTTGTTTATGTTGAGTAGTTTTTAGTTTTCCCTGAGACTTGTAACATGGTAGCTCATGTTGTGGTTATTCATGTGAAATGCAAGAGATTAACCTCCCCGCCAAGGATGTTGGTGTTTCTATTTGGGTTTGATTTAATAAAGATGACTTTTCAATTTAAAAAAAAACAGCACAAGCCGACCGTGCTTTAAAATATCATAAAGTCGTAAAACATGCAAGTAAAAGGTAATGGTAAAATGAAGTTTGTGAAAGAAGTCTGCTCATAGGTAGTCAGGGAATGGGAATCAAAATCATTCCGACGATATTAAGCCATTGTGGGCTACAACCATCGATGAAAATATCGGAAATTTCGATCAAAATTTCGCCGAAATTTTACCGGTAACACATAAGGAGGGGGTGAAGAAATTGACCAAAATATCGAAGAGTTGTTTTATTTGGAGCACACAGATCCATTTCTGGGATCAAAACGACGAAGATGAACAATTAATTTGTGAAAATTGGACGTAAAATAAGGTTATTTTAGTCAGGTCAAGTCGTTGGGTTAAAAAACCCGATTTGCAGACCCGTTGGAGGAAGAAGGAGATGACTGTTAGCTTTTTGTAATTACGTTATATATTATAGGTTGATTAAATTGTCAACTAAAGCTTCCTAGTCGAAATTGGCGCTGGCGCTTTTGGGTGGGTTGGGGGGGTCTCGGGTTCAACCCCCAAAACACCCCCCCCCCCCCCCCCCCCCCCCCCACCCCCCCCCCCCCCCCCCCCCCCCCCCCCCGCCGGGGACAATAATTCCTTTTAATTGTTTTTTTTTTTCAATTTTTCAACAATCTTTTGTTTTCCCCCTTTTGTTTTTCTAATTTTAAATATATTAATTCATTCCAAATTTGAACGAAATTAGATCCAATTTTTTCATCTTTTTTCAATTTCAAATATATTTTGATTTATTTATCATTTTCTTTCATTTAATTTTTTTATGCTTATTGTTATGTGTTAAATAATATTAACATTGAATTATAGTAATTCAATTCAATTTATGTTTATATTTAAGATTTTATATTATTAGTCATCCTCATAATCATATTGCATCACATTATTCATTATATATTTATTATATCAAATTTATTTTATAATTTTATTATTCTTATATAACCATTATTGGATATTTAAATTTTTCCCAAAGTTTCAGTAAAATTTTCTAACTTTTAGATTAAATTTCCGTCATTTTTGTTGATCGTAAACGATATCGATATTTAGAGTGAGATTTCCGTAAATTTAACTAGCGATATATCCATCGATATCGATATTTCAAACCTTGGCGACAACCTTGTCAAAATCGTGGACAAGGTCAACAACAAGGTTACGAACAACTTTTAAAGTGAACGTGGAACGAAACCCTTCTTAGGGTGTTCAAACCAAACCAAGACTACTCCAAATGGCTTTAAAACATGTTTAAAAGATCTGTAACGTCCTAAAGCAAGGCCCATACACCACCTTGGACTAGGAAACTTACCCACGCACTGGTAGAATGTTAGAAGGTGGCCTCACGCGCCAGCCATATGCCCCACGCACCGGCCACTCACCTCACGCAGCAGCTACGCACTTGAACAATATCAGAGGAATACTTGGTCGCTCTAATATATTTCCAAAGCAGGCAACCTCCCTTTGGGGGAAAACTTGATTGTTTATTGGTTAATTAGTACAAGCAATGAAACATGCCAATTTTACTACTTAAATGTTACATCGCTTGGCATCGATCTCTTCAAAATTCTTAAATGTTTGTTGTTCACATATAGAAACGGCAGTAGCAGCTAACAAGACCTGGCTGTTTTCAGAATCTATATATGATTATCAAAGAAAATTTTATATCTAAAATTTTCAGGTCTGAAAAACTGTTACAAACAATTAGTTAATGTATATATGACAGTTTGAGTTGGCTATTATTCCTATGTCACAATGCATACAACCCAGAAATGAGATCAACAAAGTCATCATTTCTGCTGGGAATTGTTAGAACTCCCATTGGATGATCAAATCTGTATTCTTGTGCAGCTTCACTTAGTAACTCTTGAAAGGCAGGCTGGTGCAAAAATGATATTGGAACCACATATCACTGCTTTTCGATCTCACCAGCGTAACTGCAAAACAACCTTTTGGAACATCTCCGAAATTTGTTGAAGCTCCTCTACTATTTATTTGTAAACGACCGCCGAAGAAGTTTCTTCGCAGGAATTACAGATGGGAGACGGAAAACCCATTGTTGTAGTAAAAATAATATGATGAATATATACTCGGAAAGTAAGATTTTGTGGACTATCTTTTGGGGTGGTCATGAACTAAGTCATATGCTTATATATATCCATTGGAAAGTAATGTTGAAAATATATGGCGATGAAGACAATTGCAATAAGAAAGGAACAAGGACTCATCAAGGATAACACATGCTTCTGTCTATCAAATGTCATCAACCTCTTGGGCAATGTATATTTTACGGACCAAATTAACTAAGTTCTAATAACACCAAGATGTAATATCAAGGTCTAGCTCGCTTGGTGATGAATTGGAAGACAGATCCATGTGAACTTCCAAATCAATTCTCTCAACACCACACACATCAACTTCTAGAGAGTACTTACCCGACAAATGCTTTCAAAAATTAAATTCCAAAAACGATCTTTCGGAAAATGTAAGAAGTGGTTTCAAAATCAAAACAACTATCGTAAAATAGTTCATCCACAAATTAGTATTGGGTCCCTAGGAAGTGGTTGTCTCAAGTATGTCTCTGACTAGCCTAATAGACTTTTACGGTTAAGTCCATGTGATTTTGCATAAGATGATGTCTCTTAGTTGGGTCCATCCTGGTGCTCAATGACCATCATTTTAGTAACATACTGAGTCAAAAAGAGGGATAAGGTTAGAATTTTAATTAGAGTCGAATTAATTATATTTTTCTATTTAGAAGAAGTTTATAAGGTCACAATAAAATAGTCAAGTATGCTAATTAAGAAAAAAATTATAATTTCTACAGTTACTACAATTCTCGTATTTACAAGGTCATCTTGCCACGTGGCTTATGCAAAGACTCCCCTGGAAGATGGAGCATGAATATCAAACATGCCCAACTTGAAAAGTGAGTCGTTGAAGGCATGTTTGGAAATAGCCTTGGAATGAACATCACTAAGCTATTTAATTTGTAGTCGTCATATACGGAACTTATTCAACAATTTTGCTCCTCGTACTTAACATATATATAAAATTACAATCAACCACCACAAGTCTAGTTTGGTCATGTTGTATTGGTTTCCGAAAGTTTTTAGCTAATTAATTATCATAGTAGAAATTCATAGCTCTATTAGATAGAATACCAAACTCCCCCCTAAGTTTTTTTAGCCAAATTAGGTTCTCGGTAGGGATCCTGGGAAGGCCACTCAGACAGCACCTGAGACTCGGTAAATGGACTGGCATGCCCACAGACTGGATATGATGTCCAGGGCCCGGTTCTTTATTATCCACCATATTTAACTTTATATCCTCCATTCTTGATATTAGTACATGAAATGCATAAAATGAGTTAGAAGTGATAAAATTAAGGTTCTAAAAAAATAAAACATAATGAAAATTGACATAAAAAGATGATCAATTATATGCTTATAAGCTACCTTTTTTCAAGATCTCTAAGCACATTCTTATCTTCGCAAAGCTCACGGATCTAGTTGTGGGGAGATGTGTGGGTTCAGTTCTACTCATGTTGTGTGCCACCCTAAGGCATGTCAAGCAATAGTTATGTCCATGCCACTCAAGGTCAACGATCCTGGAGTCTCCTTCACTTCCTTATGTGACCCGAGGGCATCTATCAACATCATGCCTTTCCATATCTACAAGTCCTTGGACTTAGGTGAGCTCAAACCCACTCATTTAATTTATGCATATGTAGGTGTACTTGAGGACGTGTTGGTCCAGATGGGTGACACATGCATCAAGGCTGATTTATATATTTCGAGGATGGATCAAATAAAAAAAGTGAGGAAGCCCCACTGATTTTTGGAATGCCTTTACATGCCAAAGATGAATGTCTCATTGACGTGAGCATATAAAGGTTTCCATTAGTGAAGAATAGAAAGTTTACCATTAGGATTTTGGACAAACTGTGTACATTTTCCATCCATGATACTGTACAGTACCCCATGGAGCTGATAGTGGATTTTCTCTTGAACACATTGGACATGCTACTACACCACTCATGTATGGATGATGACCTGGAAAAGGCCTTTACTACTGCCCCAAAACCCGAGGACTCTATAGGACAGAGTATACTGGAAAATCTGAACTACCTTAATGTTGTGGCTCTTACGACCCAATTCAGAGTACCCTTTGAACCTCTACCTCACACCACCACCAAGTTCATGCCCTCTACTGAGTTACCTCCTGACCTAAACCTCAAGCCCCTCCCAGAGATGAACATCAAAGGTTGAACTCTCCAACAAACGAGGTTGTCAAGAAAGTGGGAAGTGCTAAACTTTTGGATGTCGGTATTATTTATCCCATTAGTGACTCTACGTGGGTAAGCCATGTGCAAGTGGTTCCTAATTAGAGTGGAATTACAGTGGTAAAGAATGATCATGATGAGCTTGTCCCCTAAAGGGTTCAAACCCATTTGAGGGTTTGCATCGATTACCGAAGGCTCAACACCAGCACCTGTAAGGACCCCTTTCCCCTATGATTTATTGACCAGTTGCTCAAGAACTTGGCTGGGCACTCACACTATTATTTCTTGGATGGATATTCATGGTATAATCAGATTTCCATTTCCCTGGAAGACCAAGAGAAAACAACCTTCACATGCCCCTATGGAACGTTTGCTTACCGCAGGAAGCACCTTGATACTTACATAGCCACATGTACGACTTAGGATGTGGTGTGGTGTCTAAACCCACTTTTATTTACTAAATTCTCTTAAATAAAGTTTTTCTAACTTCTAGGGTTAATGATAGATTTTACGACACTTTGCGTCATTTAAATATTCACATGAAACAACTTTCACAGTTGTATGTGTCTTCAGTATCTGATGGTCTTGTCGTAAGGGTAAGTGTAACATCAGGTAGCTTCAACTCTAGAAGCTCTTCTGCTTGTTGTGTTGTAAAGGTGGCTTTTCTTTCATTTATCTCTTGGTTGTTTTTCTCGCGCTTTGGCTACAACTTAGGATGGAGTATCGAGCACTTGTCTTTGGCATGTCTACTAGTTTGACAATAATCACAATAGACCTTTTGTGTTTAATCTTCCTTGCTCATCTTTATTGATAGGTTTTGATCTGTCGTCCTTCTCGTCAGTCCTTTATTTTTTGCCTCAATGTCGATGCCCTTCACAGTAGCTTCTTCAATAGTATCTACGGTGAACATTTAGTTCTTTCCGTATGTAATCGGCAAGACCTCCGGTATACTTCATGAAACTGTTGTAGTCCTCGACATCAATGTCTAGAATCATAGCTTGGTTATGGAACTCAGTGGTATACTTTTGTATAGAGTTCCCAAATCTTTGTGTGAAGTGTTGCCACTTATACCACCTTTCATCTTCATAGCCAACTAGATAAAAAAAAATTTCTCAAAAGCATTTTGAGGTTGTCCCAAGTCAATTGTGAGACATCATACCGTCTCCAATAGGACTTCCACCATGTAAGGGGATGGCTTGAAAGTTTCAAACTTGCAAATTTAATATTTTTCGAATGAGAATACTTATAAATTGTGAAATAAGTTTCTAATGTATCTATCCAGTTATCTAGCTTTTCAGGATCAACATATCCTTTATATATAGTCATATCAACCTTAAAATCAATTTTTAAGGTATCAATAGAATTTTTGTTGTCACTCGATTCAGCTTCCTTTTTCATTGGATTAGTTTGTGTGTTGTGTTCATCTTCGCTATCCTTAACAACCTTTTTCTTGAGTTTTTTATCAGGCTCATATGAAGTTGATGGACATGAAGGTTTTCCAGTCTTCAAACTCTCCACGAGTTTAAGGATTGATGCAGAGAAGTTTTCAACTTGTTGCTCAACCTTTGTAATGCGATCACTATCACTAGATGTATCCTTTTGTTTCCTCCAGTCATATTGTCTTTCTTGGACATTAGCTTTTGATGAACGAGCAAAGGACCTAAAAGTTCTTTCCTAGAATTTTTGCGTTGGTTGCGAGTTGAGACCAAAAACCACTGTCACCCTCTCGAATCTGGTGCCATAATACCACGTGATCCAAAATTAATAATCGATATAACTATGTATTCCTAGTTTATAGGAATAAGGGAACAAGAGAAATTTTAAGACAATTAGAGAAACAAAAAGGAAGAAGCTAAGGAAACTGCTTTTAGAATTGCTTCCTTCGTTTCATTGAATAACTTACGTATTTATATAAGGTTTGGTTGCTAAAATTAACTAAACTAAAAAAGTAAATTATTTTAAGCCATAACTCATTTTTTTTTTTTGCCAACAAAATCTCACTCATTTAAAACCATTAACTTTTTATTGTTTTATATAATTTAATAATCTAATCTAATCTAATTAATTATAATATGTTTATTTTTGTTGGTAGATCCTCCTAGATCATATCCCCTTTCCTAGTGGGCCAAGGAAAGCTCTAGAGCATTCCAATTGAGATTTCCTGTTTTATCAAGGTAAAGGACAACTGCCCTACTCAAATTTCTAGGAGGATTCCTACTAGATCACTCCCTAAAACTCACGGGCAATTCTCCTATTTTAAGGCCCTAAGGGCCATGGTTCAAGCTCCCATTTTTCTGCCATTTTTAACCCTAGCTGATAAGTCATGAATTAAACTGTGTTTCAAAGTTATTTCTTATCCATTTTACTTGTCTTTTGATTATAATTGTTCAAACAATAGGAGAAAATGATATTTCTTGTGAAGTTTGTGTAGATTGTTAAGTTAAGGTTAAAATCATGTTTTTGTAATGAAATGTGATGATTCCAAATCTTACTCATCAAGAACTCATTAAGGACTCACAAAGTGCCACCTCACCACACAAGGACACGATAAGGACTTCAAGGTTTCCCAAATTGCGGCTAAGTCCTAAAAAACATCCCTAAATTGCGATTAAGGATAATTGTTATTGTTGCCCAATTTGGACATCCTTTGTCACAATTTTCTCTCTCTTTCATACTAGGATTGATGTGGATTGACTTGGAAAAGAAGACTAAGATGTTTCCTAATCAAATTTGAAGTCAAATTGAAAAGAACCAAGGAAAAGGATTCCTTGCAAGCCAAGGAATCCAAAAACACGACAAAGAGGAGGATTTGTAGCTAAGTGGACTTCTTTCTAGTTTAGGATTGTTTTTTTCCTCTAATAATTAGGGAAAAACTAGGGCTGGTGTTAGGCCTATACATTGATTGTTTTTCCCTATTGTTAGGGGGCGTTTTTATCTTCCTAGGCGCAGAAACTCTGTCAAAATTTACTCTCAGTTTGATACTAACATAGCCGCAATTTTATACAAGTTTTTAGTCTTTGATTCAAGCTTTGATGCTAAGGTGGACGTGAGGCTTGGGAGAAGAAGAGTGTTTGCGCCCATTTTCTTACTCCTTTCTATTTCTTAGTATTTTTGTTTCTTAATCCCTTTATCTCTTTACATTTTTATGCATTCAATTATGATGTTTATTAATCTAGTGATGTGTGAGTAGTTCCATTAAGGATTTGGGTTGTTTGAAGGCCTAACCATGTTAGGTCATACCTAGATTTTTTGCTCTTGATTGTGATTATTATGCATGTTGAATTTGTTGGATTACTGCGCTTTATGAACTCAATTTATGCTTATAAGCCCGATCAGCTTGTTTGTGCCTAATTGTTGATGTAATTTCTTGACGGACCATAATATCATCTTGCAATTTGTAGCATCAAGTTTAAGAAGGGGAATCTTATTCGTAATCTAAACTCATGACCTACTAGAATTGCACATCACTTTTCTAGGGATAGTGTAGTGTCATTAAATCTTCTTCGTGTTTTATACATTATCACGCATCATCGATAATAAATGTGTTACAGTGGATATCACGCTTAAAACATGCAAACTAAGAGAGCGTAATGGTTGTGGGGTAAGCCCTAGCCAGACCCTTACACGGGCACTTAATTCAGAACATGCATAGTAATTAGATCAAGGAAATCTAAGGAAAACTATAATTTGTAAAAGTGGATAATAAGCCCTAATTTGTATTAATCAATCAATCAAGTCTTCATTACTTCACACTTTGTTTTTTCATTTTAATTGCATTCCAAACTTCATTCTAAACCCCACAATTGTTTGTTTTTGCATTTTAATTCCGTTCCAAACTTCATTCTAAACCCCCTAATTGTTTTTACTTAATAAACTACGTGTTTTAGTTCCAACCTAAATGGAATCACGTTGAGACAAGTTCTCAAGGGATCGACCTTTGCAAAACTACTATACTCGTTACATGATTTTGTGCACCTACAAAGTATCACACTAGAGTTTATCATTCATAATTCTTTGTTTGATAAAACCTCTATCACTAACTGCAAGAGACAATTTTCAGCGTTATTTCTTGTTTTTCTGTTTTAGTTTTTACTTTAACTCTTGGATGTGGATCTTTAGAGAGGAGACATGTTCGTGTCTTATGTTGTGCACCACTACCTTCCCATTGATTTTTATTATGAACTTTGTTATCTTTTATTAATTCCAATGCAAATTTATATTATGTTGTTTTTTAATAGATTGATGCATGAGTGGTACCTTAGGATTGGGGCTGCTTAAGCCCTGGCCATGCTTGTTTGAATTTAGATTTCGTTCTGTCTACTGTGACTTGTATGCATGCTGAATAAATTGGATTACTATGTTTCATGAACTTAATTGATGCCTATAAGCATACTACCTTGTTTGCATTTAATTATAGATGAATTCGCTTGAGTGATCGTCATATCATCTTGTGAATTGTTGCATCAAGTTTGGGCGGTGGACTCCTATTTGTAGTTTTAACTCTTAAAGTCTACGATTGTTGTCCCGATTCTAAGTTAATGTGGTGTCATGAAATTCCCTTTGCAGTTTGTGTATTATCTAATGATGATAGATGTTTTAGGCATATGCTCAGTTTAAAACATTCAAAGCGAAAGGGAATGAATGTGTCGAGTGAACATATGTGTTCTCCTCAGCACATGCACTTAATTAAGAAGTTTCGTAATAAGTTAAATTAAGGAAATCTAATGAGAATAAAAATTGGTTAGGGTCGAAAGTAAGCCTTGTTCCGCCTTAATCGTTTATCTTCAATCAATCAATCTTTCATCGCATTTGCATCCTATTTTGTCAATTCTTGTGCTCAAACAGCAATCATGGAACACCACACCCCACCCCCCTCCAAAATTGTTCTGACTTTAATCCGAGTTGATTTGAAGCTAAACTAAGTGGAATAATTATTGAACAAGTCCTCGAGGGATCGACCTTTGAAAACTATTATACTATCTTACCCGATTTTGTGTTCTTGTAAAGTATCACTATAAAATTGTTGATCATATTCATTTTGTTCAATAAAATATCTATCAGTTCCGTTTCTGATCCAAGAAATTTTTTTCTGATCAAAGCTTTTGTGAGGCAGGCAGACAAGAATGAGCATGCACCGTTCTTTTCTATGCCTTTTTAAGGACTTTAAAATATTTTCTTTGACCCAAGAACATTTCTTCTGATCAAAGCGATTGTGAGGTGGGCAGAAAAGAATTAGTCTGCACCGTTCTTTTCTATGTATTTTTCAAGGACTTTAAATTTTTTTTTTTCATACCTAATCCAAGTTCAGAAGTTATTTTTCCATAATATTCAAGTTGATGACGTTGTTATTTCAGTAGTCTGGTGGTCAGTGGTCCCAGGTTTTCTCAAGTCAAAATCAAAGTATTCACACCAATGTGCAAAGATGGAATCCCGACTTGGTAAGTCGTAAACCACGCTTAAATGGTATATCCCAAGTACCAATTATTACTAAAGAAAGTCTGGTTTTTATTCAAATGGAAATGAAAGTACAAGTACATAAATGTAAAAGTACTAGAATTCAATAACAACTGAAATTGCAAGTACAGAAAAATAAATTATTTCTTTCGCATTCAAGCGCCCGTATCATGCAAAAAATTCCAGAAATCATCAATGAAATGCATATCAGTTGGAAATCATGACATGAGGTTGCAGAGCACTCAAAAGCTACAGTAAGATGTCGAAATTGAGGTTTGACTACCTTAGTGACCATGGATGACTTTCCATGAATCGGTAGCCAAAATGACTCTCTGTGAGTCAGTAGTCTAGACGACTTTTCGTGAGTCGGTAGTCAGATTGATTTTCCATGAGTTGGTAGTAAAGATGATCAACCCTTTTTACACTGAACAGTTAGAAAGAAGGTTTAGTGCAAGAAAATGAAGCCAAGCATTATGATATTGTTGTTGGAATGGTCAGAAAGACAGTTAGGCAATTGCATAAATTCCTCGACGGGGTGAGAAAAGAAGCTGCATCTTGATTTTCTAGGTATAAAGAAGCAGTGTTTGCCACAAGGGCCAGCCTTTTTTAAACCATGAAACCTTGGTTAAAGGTGTTCATAGGTTTAGATATTGATGGAGATTAGTTTGATGAGTTTGATTGGTTGATTGCCAATTCTTTATGAAGATAGGTTCTTCTTTCTTTAAAGGTAGTGAGGAAGCTGTCAACTTGTCATGTTGGATTCCGCGTGGGTCCCATGTTGGCATTTTTTTCGTTGGAAACCCCCTATTTGGCTCTGTTTTTTTCGTGTTGTTAGTACCGCCCATATTTTTCTTTTTCTCCAAGCACAAAGTCATTAGGGCTGGGCTTATTCTCTACTTTGTGCCATTAATTTCCTTCAAACCATTGGCTGTGGCCCAAAGGGGTTTTCGGGTGTAAACAATTGCAAATAACCTTTTGGAAAATTTGATAAAGTAGTTGAAGCTCCCATGTTTGTATTGGAAAAAAACTGCCAGAGAAGTTTCTTAGTTGGAATGATAGCCGGCAGACAAAAACCCATTGCCCTAGATCCCCAGAGGAAAGACTGTTAATATAGCTTATGAAAGCTTGAAAGCTAGAGTTGAAAATGTGTGTACTTAGCTTTGTGGTGATAATAGAGTAAGTGATGCGGTGTATATATGGTTGGAAATTGAGATGTGATTGGGGACATCATCAGGGGCACGTATACAAGGGTTCATGTGCAATGAGGAATCACATGGTTGCTTTTTTAGGTAATTAAGATGTGTGGTTCTTCAAGATCGATTCCAAGTCTCAATCATTACCAAGTTGTCGGTGATGAAATGAAAGTCAAAAACCTTGTGAACGTTCAAATTCAATTGCCTCAATACCACTCACAGTAACTACCATATAGATTTTCCACACCTTTCCATAGGTCGAATAATTTGGACACAAATTAGTCAATAAAACCGATTTCACCTGATGAATCTTCTAATTTATTGGGCGAGAACCAATTAAACCATGCCTGACGAATTGTTTGGTTGGGCAATGTCATGTAGTGAGGTAAGATTCTGGAATGAACCAGATACTCCTGGGCTAGCTATTGGACTAGGTCCAATGGCTAGCAATGAGTCAAGGCCATCTAGCCCACGTTCATCCAAGCGATTAAGCGCTAAGGCGAGTTGGTCCTAGATTCCCTCAATTTGGGCCTGGGTGTGCACGTTCTGGGCCTTAATCTATACATTTTCAGTATGGAGGGTCTTCACATTTTGTTTCAGCTATGAGACATCCTCGAGATTGGTTCCCTGGGACGAACTCGAAGATCGACTCGAGACATTCCGAACTACTCTATCAACGAGTCCTAAGCCACCTGGATGTTCTGCATCATCGCAGCCTACAAATTAAATAATTAATAATTAGAAATTTAATTATCAAATTAAAAAATAATGTTTAATATGAAAAAAAGAAACTTATGTTAATAGTGTCAGCAACCCGATTTGCTGACGAGCATATAGACTTCCCCTGGGCATCCACTTCCAAGAATCGTGACCCGATCGTGCAACAAGCAAAGATCGACGGTGATCAAATTTCCTTGCTCCCAAGCTTGCCTTGTTGGCCCTTGATTTTTTTTTTCTCATTATAAAAAACAATTAATATTTTTCCAAAAGTAAGAAAATATGCAAAATAAATAAATAAGTGGAAAATAAAATAAAATAACATATACCAAAAACTTAGGAGATAAGAAATGGTCACAAATAGTTCCACCCAACCTCCTTAGACCCTTGCAACTCTTCCCGAGGATTTGCAAGAGCTAGTTCCAGGGAACTGTAGCACTAATCGTATTCATTGGAGCTCAAACTTCCAGTCGGCATACTGCTTTTGGTTTTGGAAATGTATGTTGGCCATAAGCTCGTCGTTGTTCTCCTCCCACTAAAAGTTTATCTATGATAAAATATTAAAATCTGTAAAATTATTAAACATGATGAAAATAATGGAAAATAAAGGAGAAATCCATATCCCTAAAGTCAACCAACAAAACATGAGCTCTTTTGGTGTTTGGCTCCTGAATGTTTCCCCCTTCATCATGGTCTTGGTACAAAGAGTCACGCCCATGTTCTGCACCAGTAAGGCGTGCACTTTGGACAAAGGTCCCTTGAGTCATTCCACCCACAACACGGGATCTTGGGACTAGTTGCCCTAAAGATCTGCTGCGACGCCAAACCCTTGCTGATGTCACACATTTTTACGTTTCTCCTTGTAAATTAGATGGACAGTAGTACAAAATATGAGTAAGAAACAAATACTCTTTATTAAATAAACCAAATATTCAACTTAGCTTGAGGGAGTCGTCCAATGATGGTTTTCTCGGATCATCTAGAAAGGGTCTTGATCAAAATGTCAACCCTTTGGCTTTGGTCAAAAGTCATCATTTTGACTTTTAGGGGCAAAATAGTCATTATTCAACTTTTCGAACATCCAGGATGTTACAATCTCCCCCTCTAAAAAAATTTCGTCCTCAAAATTTTAAAATCGAACCAAGTTATCATTAGTACCTAATATTATTTACATATAACAACTCATATCGCAATCTCATACAACCAAATCACATACCCAGGAATCCTCCAAACATGTCACATATCACATCCATGATCAAAACCACATTTGTAAACCAGGCCCGAGGCCCAACACATAATTTATACCAAAGTCTCGTAAAACATGCAATAATACAATAATCATTTAAATCACTCAAAATTATGAAAAAATCCGATCAACCATACATCATTCTTTAAGTTTATTATACTACATTAGTATCATATCATCATCCATATAGTCATTAACATCATCATGATTCACCACGATTATTAGTAATCATTATTCAAATAACGTCAATACTATTATAGCATAACCTGATCATGATCAGCATTAGAAGTCACTATATCCCATTATCATAACCTAAATATCACAGACAACCCCAATCTCTTACGGTACTCAATTAATTAATATCTTACCTACCATCCATATGTCACATTTCATAACTGCACTATTTGTGACGCCCCGGAAATTCGAGGAATGTAAATTTGAAAGTTGGAATGTAAAATGACGTTTTTGCCCTTGTAATTATAGTGGTCAAAGTTGACTTTTTGTTTGAAATTCTTTTTGCACATTTTTCGAGGACCATTGCGTAGGTCTCGAGACGCTGAGTCCATAGTCAGGCGGCACGTTGGAATCGGAGTTTGGATGTGAGAGTTACGGGTCTAAATTGATTATGGACATTTTCGTCATTTGAAGTGCAGGGATATTTTGGTAATTTGTATTTTAAGGGGAAAATTGGTCTTTTTTCTGTTTTGCTAACTTATAGGTAGGTGTGACTCATCCCTCCTGTTGTGTGGCATATGTCACGCTCAAATTAAGCTTGGTGGCATTACGGGTATGTGCTGGGTTCTTTTGTCCAAATTGGATAAACAAAACTCAGTCCTTCCACCTTGATCTTCACCACTTACAACAGATTGTGAGACGAATGGCAAACCTGAAACCTTGAGGAGATTTAGGAGAGAAAAACGAATAAAAAGGAAAGGAAAAGAGAGGCAAAGAACCCAGAAACCCGAAATCTAACCCCAGAGAAAGTTCGACGAATTGAGAAATTGGAATGTTGATTTTGGACATAAATTGATGGATTTGAATTTCTTTTAGGCCTTCTGAGACTTCAACGAGTCGAACCATCCCATAATCGAAGGAATTGGATGAAGAACGAGCTAGAATCGTGCTTGTGTTCATATCGGATTCTCGAATCAAATTCAAGTAATTAGAGGTATTGAACGATTAAATTGACTTTGAAAACATGTTTAGACAGATCTTAATATTATTTTTGGTTCATTAGAATGGAGAAAACATCTGCAATTGAACAGATTGAATCTAGAACAGGGCCTGCTATTCTTTCGGATTTTCGAGTTTAAATTGGGTTAGATTGACGTACGTTTTCTTCAACTTGAGATGATAAATCCTTTTTTGGGATTAAGTAGATGAATCTAGGTGTTGAAAACGTTGAAGTTGATGCAGAATTAGACGAATTCCAGTCAGGTCAAACACGGGGATCAAATGACCCGTTTTGCATAGGAACGAGTTTCAAGGAGGATGAACAGTGCCAGGTGCGTGGATTTCACGCGCAGCCGCTTGCGACGACACGTGGGGGTGCGTGAGCACTATTCCTGAGCTACAATCAACATGACATTAAATGATTTCGATGTAATGATCATTTTGGCATAGGTTCCGAGTTGATCAGACACTGTTTAGATATAGTTTCGAGGGTTCAAAGTGTTATGATTCCTAGTCGATCGAGTTGCTTGGACAGTGTGTGAGTGGATGACAGGACCCACCCCAAATCCCCCGGGATTAAGGGCTAAATCGTGCTCCCGTCTAACTTACGCATGACATGAAGGTTAATCTGACGTCCAACCTCCATGTGACAAGTAAGTCGGACAAGGGATTCCCGATCCATCCGTCCTAAAATATCCGGACTTCCCAGAGTGCGCCGACACTACTGTGGGTCGTGGGTGTGATGTCTCCGTCTCTCTCAACCAATGAAAAACCATAAACCATCAAGATCATAAAGCAAATCATAGAATCACGTATGAAAACATATTAAAACATATATGCATGCATCAAGAGTTAGAAAGCAAAGTCCACTCACAACCATTTCGCCGTTGCCTCGATAAGCGTGCACCTACGCCGTTCCCGGCCAATTCACTATCACCGGCTTTCCTGAACCTGTCCAAATCCCATAACAAGGTCACTAACTACTTCACAAAACTCATACTAAAGTCCCATAATTTTCCCGTATTTTAACTATGGTTAAACTAGCCCTAAAACCTTCGGACATCCCGAAAACTATCGAGACGATGTCCGATTGACTCGAAACCAGTGCCAAAATGTTCGTTACATGGAATACTTTAAAAGTCATGTTAGAAACTTCCCTAAAATGGGCTCCACACACCCTCACGCGCTGCCCAAAGGGGCTGCGTGTGGGAGCCACGTGCCTTACTGTTCATCGTCCCCTACCTCTCGACAACCCGGTTCAGTTCAGTTCGAACCGGCCCGGTTCGACCGAACTGGCGCAAGCGGTTCTGTCCATTTTATCCATCTTTTTCATTCGGTTTAATTCCATTAGTGTCGTCCTAGCCAAACTACTTATTCTAACTATTAAAAACATGAAAAAACAGCTAGGAAGTACCTCTTCGAACATTCAACATTTCTTCGATTTCCTTCCCTTCTGTTTCCAAGTTTTGGGCCACCTTTGCTCGTGGTTTCAAGTCCAAACGTCACCTTGAAGCCTTCAGAAGCCTAGCCAAGTAACCAATTTGATCACCACTCATCAAAACTGAGTTTACCATTTTCAAATTAAAACTGGGCTTGTCACGGTTTCTGACTTACCGTCCGCCGTGCCTACCGCCGTGACTACTCTGAGCTTCAGCTCAACCTCCCTGTCGAAAGTCCTTCACAAAGTGACCACAACTGGTGAGGTTTGAGGGATGTTAGGAAACTGGGATTTCACGGCACACCTTCCTGTCTCTGTTCTCCACGATACCACTTCCACCGCTGCGACTACTTTCCCACGGCGGCACCACCACCCATCCCATCCTCGTGTCTTCTTATTTCCATTTTCCAAGGGTGCAGAATGATACAAATCGAAGGAAGAGGGGGAGAGATTCCTTAGGCTCTGTTTCCCTTCACTCTGTTCCTCCCTAAACCGTATAACATTTTAAATAAGGCAAAGCGGTGAACAACTTCCACGACCTTCGAGTGGGGGAACAAGTGTCCCAAATTCAGTGGACAAACAATCCTGAGGCAGCCAAGTGTCCAACACTGAGTGGGCACATATCCCAAGGAAGAAAATTTCCAGGAACATTCAACTTTTCTTCGATTTCCTTCCCTTCTGTTTCCAGGTTTCGGGCCACCTTTGCTCGTGGTTTCAAGTCCAAACGTCACCTTGAAGCCTTCAGAAGCCTAGCCAAGTAACCAATTTGATCACCACTCATCAAAACTGAGTTTACCATTTTCAAATTAAAATTGGGCTTGTCACGGTTTCTGACTTACCGTCCGCCGTGCCTACTCTGAGCTTCAGCTCAGCCTCCCCGTCAAAAGTCCTTCACAAAGTGACCACAACTGGTGAGGTTTGAGGGATGTTAGGAAACTGGGATTTCACGGCATACCTTCCTGTCTCTGTTCTCCCCGATACCACATCCACCGCTGCGACTGCTTTCCCACGGCGGCACCACCACCCATCCCATCCTCGTGTCTTCTTATTTCCATTTCCCAGGGGTGCAGAATGATACAAATCGAAGGAAGAGGGGGAGAGATTCCTTAGGCTCTGTTTTCCATCACTCTGTTCCTCCCTAAACCGTATAACATTTTAAATAAGGCAAAGCGGTGAACAACTTCCACGGACTTCTAGTGGGGGAACAAGTGTCCCAAATCCAGTGGACAAACAATCCTGAGGCAGCCAAGTGTCCAACACTGAGTGGGCACAGATCCCTAGGTAGAAAATATCCAGAATGCCCCTTGCTGCAAAAATTACCATTTTGCCCCTCGTATTTCCTAACCCGTAACTTCGTCGTCCGACGTCCGATGACAGCGTGCCGCCTGTCGTTGTACTCAGGGCATTGAGAGCTTCCTAAAGGTCCTCGAAGTTCGTGAAAACTAGTGGTCAAACAAAAAGTCAACAAATTTCTCTCTTTTAACCAAATTCCAAAAATGCCCTCAAACTTCCAAACGTCATAACTTTTCCCTCGAATGTCGGAATTAGACGTGTCACCTGTCTATGAACTCGTGACGTTCCGATCTACTTCACAGTCATCGGTCAACATCTATTTGATCGCCCGAACAAAAAGTCAACATTTTGCCCGTTCTAAGGGCAATATCGTCCTTTTGCACCGTCCTTCTGAACGCATCAAACTAATCACCGATTAACTTCACTAATCCGTCATTAATAACTAACCTAATCCCGATTTCCGAGACGGGTCGTTACAGTGGACATTTGTTTTATAAATTGTTATGCATGCATAGTTAAATGTTTTACATGATTGATTGCATGATTTGAGTTACAATGATTGCATGATGATTCGATATGATTGTTTGTTGATTTTATGGATTATTTAATCGATTTTGGGCACGTTTTACGAGAATGGTGAAAACGGTATTTTGGGCTAGGCCTGGGGTTTTGAAAATGGTGTTTTGACTTGGTTTGAAGTCAAGGATTATATTGAAAGGTTTTGGGATGTAATCCCCAGACGGTTTGCATTGAGAATGTGATGAGTTCCCAGACGGTCGAAACTAGGGGTATTTCCCAGACGACAGGAGCTTAGGGTGATTGTGTTTGTTTCCCAAGGAGCCGAAGCTCGGAGTGTTTCCCAGACGGCTGATGATTGGGGTGATATATGTGTTTCCCAAGCAGTTGAAGCTCGGGGTGTTTTCCAGACGGCTGATGCTCGGGGTTATTGACTTATTGTTGGTTGCCTACGCATAGTGCTGATGTGATTGTGTGATTGACTGTGCACTTATCAGTAGTGTTGTTTCCTTATTGTGCTTGATATTTGAGTACTAGTGGCGAGTACTATTGTCGATGGTCTTTGTTACTGGTTTGATGATTTTCATGTGATTTGGCTTGAGAGCCGGTTGCTCATTTTTTTTTACTCTATACATGCATGTTTTATAACTAGATGGTAAAGTGATCCGTTTTGAAATGTATTTTCAAACGATATTATTTTTGTCCACTCACAACTTTGTTGTTTTATTGACCCTCCAGGCTATGGCACAAAGTTCAGAGCTGATCGAGAAGAGGAGGCATGAGTGGAAATCAGTGTGATTATCCTTGTTTAGCAAGTGCTGAGGGTGTTTTCGAAACTTCAATTAACTTGTCAGACGAGAGTTGAACCGGGCACGGTTATCAAAGTCCATTTGGGATGTGTAACAACCCATCCCAGAATTCGGGATTAGATTAGTAATTAATCACGATTAGTTGGGGTTAATCGGTGATTAGCTGGGCGTGTTCGGACGAACGATGCAAAATGACCGTTTTGCCCCTAGTCGTGGGTAAAACGTTGACTTTTAATTCGGGCGATCAAATGGATTTTGACCGATGACCGTGACGTAGTTTTGGATGTCACGAGTTCATTGACAGGTGGCACGATCCATTTCGACGTTCGAGGTGGAAGTTATGACGTTCGGAAGTGCAAGGGTATTTTCGTAATTTGGTCGAAAAGGGAGAAATATCGACTTTTTGCCCGGGACGTCCGATGGCCAAGGACCAAGGACCGTTAGGAAGGTCTCGATGCCCTGAGTCCGTAGACAGGCGGCACGCGCCAATCGGAGTTCGGATCACCAAGTTACAGGTCTGGATGCGTGAGGGGCATTTTGGTAATTTGTCAAATGAGGGTAAAATGGTAATTTTGGCTGCTGCTTGTGAGCCAGCCGTGTATGGTGCTGGGCTCTTCTCAGAAAACAGAGCATGGGTGGATTTGTTTATGGAACAAAATGCTTGGGCTTAGTGTTAGCAATTGTTTATGCAGAATGAGGTGTTTTGGGCAGAATGAGGTGTTTTGGGCAGAAAACGGGTACACATTACTGGGTAGGTATTTGCAGACAGTGTGGGTGTTGTCTGGAGGACAGAGCACCATTTGTTTGTTCTGATTTGTTTAATTGGGTGAGAGATTAGAATTGGAGGTGGCAGGGCACGGGTATGGTTTGTTTATGCAGAAAATTGGTTGGGCTGTGTGTATTGGATTATTTATGCGACTTAGTGGATTGATCAGAGCATGGGAGGGGGGAGGGGGGGTCTAGTTTTTGCCCTGAGTGGGAGGCAGCCGTGCTCTGTGAATGTGTTGAGCAGGGACAGAGAGGGAGAGCCGACTTTGTTCAGTGTGTGATCGAGTGGTACTTGTGCTTGGACTTAGAGAAGGTGGGGGTGCTAGTATTTGGGTTTGAGGGTGCACAATTGCAGGCTGGTGACTTCAAAACAGTGTGGGTGTCTCTGAGGGAAAAACAGAGTGCGAGAACAGGTTAGTCATTCTTCCATTAGAACACGTCGGGTGTGACTTAGAGGCAGGGTGAGTGAGTGATCAGAGTCGAGTTGTGTGGTGTAGTGGAATGATTGAGTGAAAATACACCCAGAAACCCGAAAACCGTCCCTGGGAAATTTCAAATTTGAAAACCCAGTTTAGGCCAGCCCAAATCGAATTAAGGTTCAAATGAGCTTTCTGGGACCTTCCTTAGTCGATCGAAGTCAAGAAAGTTGAAATTCGAAGCTCGCGGAGCCATGATCAGACTTGACGAAATTTCAGAAATCACGAGCTTGTGTTCGTGCAATTGGAGGTAAGCTGACAGGACCCGCCCCGATCCCACAAGGACCACAAGGGGACGTGCCCTGCTCCCGTCTGACACCCAATAATTCATACCAATTTTAACCTCAAAACATCAAATGCATAAATAACCAAATTAAAGTCATACATCAAATCCGAATTAAACGAATGTCAGACAAGGGATGAAATTCAAAATTACAAGTTGCGAGCACGACTCTAACATAAACCTGCGGGTAAACCACCCAGCAGGGGTTCAGGTACGCAGAAGTAGATCTATGCCTCAGCCTCAGGTTCCTCCTCTACCTCAGTATCACGACCTGGAGGGGTTACCAAAAACATTAAGGGTGAGTGGGCCGAACTCAAGTTTATAAAATCATTTGATAAGTAAAACATATAATTTACCTCTCCGTTTTCCAAACATGCACGCAGCACCATTTAAAATCATAAATAATATAATATGAATCATAAGGCATGTAATAAAACCATAACCAAAATTTTAGCTACTGCACTATACACTCCAATCCCGACATCCCAGATGCCTGACGTCCCTGACGTCCAATAAGGTCACAATCACAAGGCTACGCGTGCCACTCGGGTCTCAATTCCGAGTTCAATCCCCGAACCCTGTTCGGTTACAGCATCCCCGATGCTTAGCGTCATAGACGCTGGACGTTCTAGACGTCCGTGACCTCTCCGGGGTACCTCATCCGGAGGAGACAATATAATATGGAAGGATCTATACAGTGCAGTACCAAATACATTTTATTGATATCCACATGCAAACATATATGTATACATAGGTAAAATCTGAACCGATCGTTACGTTTCATCAAACGGGTCTTATGCCCAAATACCGTGAAACGTGCCATAACCGAAATCTCACTATCATCAAAACCATTTATAGATTCCAGCATGTGAACATATAAGTAAATCGGAAAACATTTAAGCATGCAAGGGTTTAATGAAAACGGGCCCACTCACAGTACAGTCCTGCTGAAAACCGAGCGTATACCCTCGATCTGGTACAAATGTACAATCCCTGTCAAGTCCAAAGTATTCGTAAAGGTCAATTTAAACCCCCAACATTCAACCATGAAAGCCTAGGCCGAAACCGGCTCGGGAAAGCCGCCCGAACGCGCTTCCCAATGCAATAAACCTTAATTTGACCAACTTAATGATCTCCGATCGACCCGAAACCACCGCCATTGGATCCGGATCGTCGAAACCTAACGAATGGTGGTGGTCCCACCAAAAGTACTGTTCACACGCACCCACACGCGCCAGTTAACGCATCGGTCAACGCAGGAACAGTCCCTGCTGACATCATCGCTGACGTCACCGCTGACGTCAGCATGACATCATGCTGATGTCATCTGACAGCTCTCAGGTCTGACATGTCAGACTCTGACAGGTGCCACGTGTCAACATCCGATTGGTCCACTCCACTGATCTGTCAGGCCACGTGTCAGATCTGACATGTGCCACGTGTCAGCACGGCACTGGTCCACGTCACTGACATGTCAGTTGCACGTGGCAGTCCCTGATTGGGCCACGTCACTGACATGTCAGTGCTGACTGTGCACTGACATGTAACACGTGTCGGCTCACGGTTGGTCCACGTCACCTGACAGTCTGACAGGGTGCCACGTCAGCACCGCTGTCCTCAGACGGGTTGACCCGTATTCCTGTAACTCGGGTCGATCAGACCCGCGATCATGACCCGGTTACCATTTCTTCATTTCTCGATAATTTTTGTTCCGTTTGATTCCTAACTACACGTCTTAATCCCTACAACGGTTCTGTGTAAATAGAATTAGGTTTTAGGTCTAAGAGATTACCTGCAAATCGACGGGAAGTTTGGTTGCCGGTTCTGGTTATCCTCTCCGGCGAGTCGACGGTTTTCCAGTCTCGGTCCTGGGTCCAAATTGGTCGTCAAGGTCTCCTAGATGTGTCCTAACAATCATCCAACAAAGTTAACGTCAAACACAGACGGTTCAAAGCAGGGAAGGAAAACGGCAACTCACGAGTTTATCGTCCTATCGCCGCCGTGTCGCCACCGTACCTCGTCAAGGTCAGTTCCTCGCCGTCCCGTCGTCACGGTGATCCCAACCGTACGTTGGTTCAAGTCCCAGATTGAAGGTTTGGATGGTTTGGTGACTTGGGCTGCTCGGGTTTCCTTCTCGGGTTTGAGGGAATGCCGGCCGTGCAGGGTGGCCGTGGAGCGGTGGCCGGCGTCAGGAAGGTGGTTGCTGGTTGTCTGAGGTGTGGGGTTGAGTGATGAGGGCTGGTGAGCTGGTTCCAAGGGGGAATCGCACAAACGGGTTGAGAGAATGAACACATGGTGCATGAATCTTAATACTGAACAGGAACATGAATCTAGGGCCAGGATTGAATCTCAGAATGAGATCAAAGGTGAGGATTGGATCTGGGGTTTTCAGATCCAAGGGCTGAAATTAAAAGTTGATTTAAATGCTATTTAATCCCATAGTGGATCTGATCCAATCTAGCCAATGGGTGAGTGACACTTGTCACTCACCAGGTGTCCTCCAATCAGAATTTCCAGAATAAAATATTCGACACGAAAACCGAGACACGAACCTCCCGATTTCACGTTTCTGACCATAACTTCCTCGTACGAAGTCCGATTTCGGCGTGCCGCCTGTCTACGGACTTAGGACGTCGAGACCTACCTGACGGTCCTTGAGTCAACAGAAAATTAGTTGTCAAAAGAAAAGTCAACATCTTCCCCCCCGAAAGTTCAAATTACGGTAATGCCCCTGAACTTCCGATAGTCATAACTTTTACCCTGATCGTCCGAATTGGACGTGCCACCTGTCTATGAACTCGTGACGTCCCGAACTACGTCACGGTCATAGGTCAAAGTCCATTTAGTTCATCAATCAAAAAGTCAACAATTTGACCATGCCAATCACAAGGGTAAAAGCGTCAATTCACACATTAAAATACAATATTAAAATCCTCGAATGTCCGGGGTGTTACATAAGCTCTTGCAAAATTGATTTCAATATAATCTTCTAAGTAAGTCTACGGTGCTTCACAACTAATCAATTGAGGAAATGGGTAACTGTGTGGTGAACGGGGACGATGAACCTTGTTTAGAACTTGGGATCGATTGATTTAGTTTTAGGCCGTGACGACTGAAATGGATGTCACAGACCTTTAATTAAGTTCATTGCCATGCTATTTGAGGGTTCAATTGAAGGAATTAGATGGTTTATCGCAGGGATTGAACCGGGTCGAACACAAGGTCGCAGACCTGTTTTACAGTGGGATCGCGTGAGGGCCCGTGGACTCGATTTTCGAGGTAAGTCCAACACGACTTTTATCCTATACAATGTAACGAACATTTTAACGTTGGTTTCGAATTTATCAGAAATTGTTTCGATGTTGTTTCGAGGGTCCGAAGGTTTATGGGAAATTATTATGATGTTATTCGGGTCCTTAGTGACACTAAACAATGTTTTCGGACAGGATTTGAGACTTCTGGAAAATTATCAGGAATTACGGAAATGCGTGCAACGCAAAACCGAGCATTATGAACGGTGTGTGAGTGGACGTTGCTTTCAAAATTTAATGCATGCATAAATGTTTCTATGATTTCTATGGTTAGGATTATGACTTGAGATGATTTCGATTTCCGTATTTATACGTATTTTTTATATACATACGAAATTGCACGTATTTCGAGACTATGGTTTCTGTTATGCTTGCTGATGGTTTAATGAATGATTTTCTCTGATTTGTGCGTATCATGTTTTAATGATGTTTCGATCGTGATTGTGAGTATGATTTACGGTTTTGACACGTTTTTCGGGAATGTCCCGGATTTGCACGTTTTACGAGATTTCGAGTATGCTGTGGTTTGACCTAATTTTGGTGAATTAATTATGGTTTTGATGTTTTGACCATGAGATTTTAAATATGATGTGGTTTCAAGGATTTAAAATGAATTTTGAGAAAAGTGATTTCGGGCTTGTTGCTCGGGGAACAAAAGTAATTTTGATGAACGAGATTTCGGTTTTCGGAAGTTTGAAAACGGATTCTTGGTTTGGGTTTGGGATGATGTGTCCGGATGCAGGATTACAGAATCATTATTGCGAATTCGAATTCTGGAATGGGTAATGGTCGATAAAAGATGGTCGATAAAAGATGGTCGATAAAAGTGATTTGATATGATTATGTATGCCCCGTTTTAATGATGATTTGATTATGTTTTTTGAAGTAAGATTTGGGGGTTTGAATGTGGAAATTCGGACATGAGTCCTGTTATGACAAAATGTGATTGAGGGATGGATTCTGAGTTGTTGTGATTGAAAACTGTTTTGGGTTTCAAGACCCGTTGAAAACTGTTTTGGGTTTAAAGACCCGGTGCTGTTGCTGGAGCACGTTTTGAGTTTAAAGACTCGGTAAATTGATGACGGGGGCGGGCCAGAAATTGGGCTTAAAGACCCGGATTGAGTTTAAAGACTCGTAAGTTTAAAGACTCGGTTATTATGATACCCCCCTGACCTATTGATTATGTTTTGAGTTTAAAGACTCGTTGATATCCCGGGAAGACCTGATTATGCGCATGGTTTTGAGTTTAAAGACTCGGGCGCAATTGATATCCAGCAAAATGTTTGACTTGTGATTTATTGTTAGTTTCTGATGTTTCGGATGTGTGGGCCAGTGACTCGGTTTTATGGTTGATGGATTTGGATTATGTTGTATGCTTGGATTTGATTCATGGTTTTGGGCTGAGGCCCGGTGTTCATGATTGCGGGCTAAGACCCGATGGTTGAGAAAGGAAAAATGATTTTGAAATTTCATACACGGTTTTTCTTATGTTGAAAATGTAACAGATTGCGAAATGATTTTCGAATGCATGCATTGGTTTTACGTGGAGGGTAGAAATGTATTTCCGTAACTGTTTTATAAACTGATTTATTTTTGTCCACTAACACCTTTTGGTAAGCACTGAGGGTAAGTGGGGATTTTCAGTCGACTTGCCAGACGGGAGCAGGACCGGGCACGGTCATTATTTTCCCTCCGGGGACGGTCCTATCAACTTGGGACGGGTCCTGTCATTATCGATAGGCCAATAATAATTGATATCTAGTATCAAATATCATCTAGATAAACATTTCTCTGGGGGTATTTTTGCACATCACTCAGGAACCGGAGCCTAGCTCGACGTCTGAGTGCAACCTCATCGACTCGCTTAGGAACCGGAGCCTTACTCGACATCTGAGTGAGAACTAACTCAGAAACCGGAGCTCCTAACTCGACGTCTGAGACTAACCAACTACCATCCACTCAAGAACCGGAGTCTAACTCGATGTCTGAGTGGTTACTCGCATTACACGAGTCTCAAAAAAGGGTCCTAGCTCGACATATGAGACTGTCCATAATCAACTTAAACAAACCACCCATAACATCATGTCAACTCACAACATCATGCCAAGGCATCATATCAACAGGTTATTAAATATATCATCACATACATCATGACGTTACGATCATGCCATCAAGTGATCATAGCACCATACCAATATCATACCATCAATTCATCATCATCATCATCATCATCATCATCATCATGTCATTATCATCATTATTTTCCCAACATCATTAATCATATATCATCATATCATATTGTAGGTATGCACTATCATTCTTGTCATATTATCAATATATGTCAACACGACATAATCATCTCATAAGCATATCTCGTATTCATGATCACGTATTTTCACGCATTATCCCGTCATTTTTATCAACATGTCATGATATCCTTGTACCAATATCGTATGAAAACCATAATTTCCAAGAAATTATGTCAGCAGAGATTCAATTTATTTTACCATATATTCCTTCTTTAAAAGAACATGAAATCATTGGCTGAATTTGGAATTAACATGTACTCAAAATTTCATATAACATTTCCAACGTCCTCAATAATCATTTAAAACCAATTCCATTAATAAAATTTTCTTTTATTTCCAACGAAGTTCAAATCATATAAAAAAATCTAAATCAATGCAACACCATGATCATTCCTGATCACCAATATCAAGAACCGCTTACTTGATCCACACATCTGTTTTATATATCTAATCTACTATTTGAAACTCGGGCCTAAGCCCAAATCACAATTTATGGACAAAACCGAAAACATATTTTCAAGTATAATCCTCTTAAAGATACATATTCGAAAGTCATTTAAAATGTCTCAAAATTCATGGAAAAATGTCATTAGGAAACCAAATATTGTCAGGAAAATCAAATTCCAATTTATACTTTGAGACCAAACATTTTCTGTAAATAAAATCTCATAAGCATATCTTTCGGTAATTCCATAAAATCATCAAAATTTATTAACACATAAATAGCTTACAATCATATCAATCATGTAAGAAAATTAATTAAGATACAAGCTGGCTCACGATTCGAGAATAAAATACCCAATAACCTAGCTCTAATACCACATTGACACGACCCGTCCCAAAATTCCAAGAAAAATCGGGCTGGTTCTGCATCTGTTTGATAGCCTTTCTTAGACAAGGGATATGGGCCACTTTGTGATGCCCCGAAAATTGGAGAAATGCAAATTGGAAAATTAGAATGTAAAATGACATTTTTACCCTTGTAAATGTGGTGGCTAAGTTGACTTTTTATTTGTAATACTTTTTGCACATTTCACGAGGACCGTTCTGTAGGTCTCGAGACACTGAGTCCGTAGACAGGCGGCATGCGGAAATCGGAGGTCGGATGTGAAAGTTATGGGTCTAAGAAGGTTAGGGGCATTTTCGTAATTTGAAGCCCAAGGGCATTTTGGTCAATTGTCTCTTATAGGGTTAAAATCGTCATCTTGTGGGTTTTTATGAATCACTCACCCCTGTTTCAGTTAAATTGTTAAGTGAAACATGTCACTTGTACCATTTGTGTTAGTGGTCGTGGGTGTGTGCGTGTTGAGCAATTGAAGAAGAAAAAAGGGGAGGCGGCAAGGATGAATTTAAAACCAAAATTGAGAGACTTAGAGAGGAAGAAGGAGAGGGATTGAGGAAAATGATGCAATTGAGAGACGTCTGGGACAAAAAGAAAAACACGAAGGACAGAGAGGATAACCGAAATCCATGTTCGAAAGATTGAAGAACAAAATGAATTTTCGAACAAGGAGTTGTGGACCTTGAGGATCAAAATTGACCTTGAATTCATCTTTCCGGGATCATTCCGAGCTAACCCATCTCAAAAACGAAGAGTCTTGATGTCGTTTTAGCCGAGAATCGAATCTCCAAACTCTTCGAAAAATAAAGCTTGGGTTCACATAATTAGAGGTAAGAAAAATTGAAATTGGTCTTGAAATCATGTTCATATGAGTCCTAGGATACTTACTGGTTGATTAGAATTAAGAAAAGGATTGAAATTTGATGAAATTGGAGTTATGGCTGATCGGGCATCGACTAAGAAATCAACCCGTTTAAGATGTTATTTCATGAAAATAAGAATACAGATCCCTAATTAACTTCGATTAGATGAAAATCGATGAAAGAAACGAAGGAATTGAGGTCGAATTGACTGAGAACTGATAGGGTTGCATCGCGGGTTGCAGACCCGTTTTGTAGAGAAATCGGATTAGGAAGATAACTGTAACCTTTTACTATGCAGGCGAGTGGACTCCACGTGCAGCTGTAACGACCAGTCCTGGAAACCAGGATTAGATTAATGGTTAATGACGGATTAGTGGAATTAATCAGTGATTAGTTGGGTACTTTCGGACGGACGGTGCAAAATGACGATTTTGCCCTTGAAATGGGCAAAATGTTGACTTTTAGTTCGGGCGGTCAGATGGACTTTGGTCAATGACTGTGACGTAGTTCGGGATGTCACGAGTCCATAAACAGGCGGAACGTCCGATTCCGACATCCAAGGAAGAGGTTACAACGTTCAGAATTTAGGGTGGATTTTGGCCATTTGTCATATAGGGCCAGTTTGGTCATTTTACTGGCTTGGGATTTGTGCCCAGTGATATTGGGACACTTGGCTGCCTTAGGATTGGTGCCAAACCAGATTGGGACATCTGGCCCTCTCAGGATGGCTGTGGAAGTTTTCCTTTCCGCCATCTATGTTCTAAAAGTGGCTGCACAGGTTTTAGTCGAAACAAAGAAACAGAGGCCGTGTGTGTGAGTGAAACCCACCCCCCTCAAATTTCCTCTTCTACCCATGGTCGGAGAATAAACATGTGAAAGGGTGGTGAGACAGGTGTGGTGGTCACCACGGCGATGCCCACAACGGCAGATCGAGAAGAGACACGTGAAGTTCTGTTTTCCATTGAAAATGCCAAGTCTTGTTTTCAAGGGATTTGATCAATTCAGTTGATGGACTTATGTTTTAGAGGCTCAGACAAGTTGATAGGCATGAAAACCGTGAACAGTGAGTTGGAGCTTGCAAATGGCATATTTCGTTTTGATGGTTTTTACTTAAATTGATTGATTAGATGAGGTTTTGGATGTTGTTACAAACCTGTTGGGCTTGGAGGGATGGCCTGAGATGGCTAGAGTCATGAAAAGAGAGATGAGGACGTCGAAGGTTTGAAAGTTGATAGGGAAGGTAACCACTAGGCCTTGTTTTTCAATTGTGAAACCGTGGATCGATTATATAGGGTAGGACGAAGCTACTAAGAATAAAAACGGTTGGAATTAGGTTGAAATTGGCATTGAACCGCCCTCGTCGGTTCGTCTAGACCGGCTTGAACCAAACCTGTCTGGACCGGGTTCGACTGATGTTGAAGATGAACAGTAGCTGGCGCGTGTGGGCACGTGGTATGCCTTTTGAGGAAGGTTTCAACACGACTTTTAATGTAATTGATGTAACAAACATTTTAGCACTGGTTTCGAATCGATCGGACATCGTCTCGATATGTTTCGAGATGTTCGAAGGTTTAAAGGCTAGATTAAAAATAGTTAAAAATTTGTAAAAAGTTTTGATGTTCGACATTTTAGGACTGGTTCTGCACGTATTTTGAGATATTTGATGCATTTACACTTTTTACGAGATTCTGTCTTGAATTGTGATTTGATAATGATTTCAATGCTTTTATTTTGGGATTTGAATTATGATTTGATTTCAAGCATTTGTAAATGGATTTTGGAAAAGGATTTCGGGCTTGAGGCCCCGTTTCTAAGAATTTCGACTTTCGGTTTTCATGTGCTTCTGGGATTTGAATCGAGATTTTCGATGATGATTTCATATTTGGGTTTAGACTCGAGTCCTTATGATTTTCACTTGGTTTTGGGTTTAAAGACCCGTTGCTAATGATTTTGGCTCGTTTTGGGGTTTAAAGACTCGTTGCTATTGGTTTTTTGTTTAAAGACCCGATTGTTATTGTTGGATCTGGTTTTGGGTTTAAAGACCCGGTTGACTGATGATGGGGGAAGGCCCTTGATTGATAATATCCCCCGAGGCCTGTTGGTTTTGTTTTGAGTTTAAAGACTCGTTGATATCATGGGACGGCCTGATATATTGTTTTGAGTTTAAAGACTCGTTAGAAGGCCTGATATGTGGTTTTGAGTTTAAAGACTCCTTGATATCTTGGGCAGGCCTGATGCACATGTGTTTTGAGTTTAAATACTCGATGCTTCAAATCCAGCAGATTGATTGATGTTTTACTTTTGTTTTTCACTGGTTTTCAGATTTTTTGGGCAGTGGCCCGGATTTTTGGATATTTAGTTTTCTGATGTTTTGGGTAGTGGCCCGGTTGTTTTGGATATGTGGATTTTTGGGCTGAGTTCCCATACTTTGATGTTGATTTATGATTTTGGGCTGAGGCCTTGGATTTGAGAAACGGACGTGAGTAAAGAAATGATTTCTGGTTTTTCGTAAACGGTTCTATTATTCTGGTTTTTCGTAAACGATTTTATTATTTTGCATGCGTTGGTTTTACGTGGAGGGTATACTGGTCTTTGCTTGAATTATTTTATGAACTTATTATTTATTTTTATCCATTCACAGCCTTTTATGTTTTCGATACCTTCCAGGTTGACGTGGTGTTGGCTGTTGTGAGAGAGACGGAGACATCACACACGCGATCCACAGTGTTGCTACGAACTTTAGTTAACTGTTGCTGATCTTTCGGATGACGTTGAATAGGAATCCCTTATCTGGCTTGCGTGTTCCATGGGGATTGAACGAGTGTTTAGCCTTCATTTCGCTTGCAGCTTAGACAGGAGCATGACTTATCCCCTAATCCCAGGCGATTGGGGTTGGGTCGTGTCAATTGGTATCAGAGCCAGGTTTTGTACGCTCTGCGCGAGGTTTTGGCTCCTAGAGTAGTTGGTTCGTCGACTTGGGTGTTGTAATGCTACTGTGGATGTGATATCTCGACGCGGAACAGCTCGTCATCAACCTAGACATGCGAGTGATAGCGAGTGATAGTACGATAGTTAGTGGCTTAGTTAGTGACGAGAGCACGAGCGACTGGGTGATGCGTTGCCCGATACGCTGTGTGTAGTGAGATGTATGTCGACTTTGGGCCATAGAGGATAGCGTGCTTGGCGCTGATTATGCTCGATAGTTGGTTGTACATGAGGGTCGGATGTATGCCAGAGTGTTTAACCTGAATGGTAACCAGTGAGATACGATTGATGGTCAGCTGGTCGGCATGTGGGGCCGATGATAGCTTATTGAGCCGGATGGTACTCGTGGGACGGTTGGGCTATTTGACGGTGGCCTGTTGGGCCGAATGGCGATTGATGATGATAGTATGGAATTATGACCATTTGGTTAGATGGGTTGAGTTGGACTTGTGCGCCAACGAGTAGCCGGATGCCTTGAGTTGTAGGGGTAAAGGAACCTACTTTTAGGAATTGAGGGATTTCCCCCTGGCGATGGTTACTGCTTGACGTTTGTGTAGATAATACGCTATGGGATGTTCTTAGCCTGGTGTGAAGACTCGAGTGGCTAGGTTTAATGAGCTAGTGTGCCGAGTTAGTCGGTTCTGACGACCCTAGTAATGGTGATGAGTTGAGGAACCCAGTTGGGATGACTGGTTTAGTCAATGGAAGTACCTTAGTAAGAAACCCCAAAATAGGTGTTTAGTCTGGAAAACGTTAGTTGGGGCTTGTTGTTAGTTAGTTGTTGTGGCTTGGGCCGACTTTTGGCCATATTGGAGATGGTACTACTAGACGCAACCGAGGTATTGGATGGCTTGCTGAATGACTCTGGTCGAGTCTAGTATGACCGTGGAGCGTTGAGTTGCTTAGATTAGTGGAACACAAAGGAGGTCAGTTTCCCCGATTGAGGGTTTTTGCTCGGTATGAGAGGAAATTCGGGAGTAGTGTGATGTGATGTGCCAGGAATTGAGATGCTTGTGAATGGTAGGATGGGCACGATGGGCACATCGTGAGTTGAGGTTATGGCCAGTCGTGAGGTGCCGGTGTCTGGTAGGAACCACTAACCAAGCTGGGTTTTGCGATGACCATTCGCAGGTCATGTTTCAGTATGAATGGTCAGGATGCCGTTAGTTTGATCAGAGTAGCGCAGCGGAAGCGCAGTGGACCTATGCTTCGTGTTGGATCGGGCTAGGTTGGTATGGTCTGGTTGACCATGGGTGAGTTTGGTTTTCATAGACACTTTGGAATGTGACCAATGTGCCAACATATGTTGGATATGTCAGATGTGTTGGAATGTGTCGGCATATGCCGAGGTTGGCATATGGTGCTACTGAGGATAGTCATGGGTGATGTCGAGGCCAGTACTTGGTGATTGAGGATTTCGAGGATAGTGCCTGAGGAGTCCGAGGTGAGTGATCCTTGATAGTAATCCCGAGAGTTGGGGACTCGAAGTTGAACCTCGGAAAGGTTGGTACGCGAGAATCAGGATAGAGTGATGATTGACATCCTTTTGGATGTACATAAACGATGTTAACTAACAAGTGAGTTGGTCGATGAGTTGGATTGTTTACGAAAGAGAAGGTTGTCTTGGTGAGTTGTGGATTTTCCTAAGTCATATAGAGGAGTTTCCGTTTGGACGGTTAGTCCGGAGGTGGTATACTTGTTGAGGATGAAAAGGTGGATACACTATCAACATGGGTGGAATCTCGGAATCAGGAGATGTTGTGGTTGAGACGATGAGATGTTGTGTTGCTTCCGAGTTGGTGTTAGATGTTGAGTGATGGATACTCTAGAGTCGATTTTGGAGACTCATTGATGGAACTTTAGGAGTTGTGACCCCCCTTAATCGTGGACACGTGTGGATGTGTTCAGGAGGAGAGAGAGTATTTGGTGACGCTATGTTTTGGCATGTGTGGCGAGTGTCATAGGATTGTGTTAAGTTGGATTAAGGTAGGATGACTTGTGATGTCATGGTTATGGAGCATTGTGAGGTCTGTGGTATGATGACGAAAGAAAGATGATAAGGCAGAATGATAAGGAGTGACTATAACTGATCGATATGAGGTTATTGAAGAGAACCCACAATCTAGATGTGTTTCGAGACGTGTGGTATTCTGGAGTGATTTGATTCGATGTGGTGGTCTGATCCTTTGTGAGAATTAAAGGCGAAGTAGTGAAACAGTAAGTGGGATCCACTTAGGAGTGAGTGGATCGGGATTGGATCGCTTCTGGCTTAGGATTGAATTGTTGTGAGTCACGAGAATCGTATGCAAGACAGAGTTTGGACATGTTAGTAGGATGACAAGATAAAGGCTGGATGTGTTGGAAATGAAGATGAGGAGATTGCTCTGTCCTGCAGGAGTGAACGTGGCTGGATAACATAAGTGATATGATGTGGACATAGTGATGGACATGTTGGATCTCTTGATCATCTTGGAGTTGTGCAGGATGCTTGTGCTTATGGACTTGAATCTAGTGCTAGGTCTGCCCTGTGTACATAAATGAGAAGCGTTTGGATTTGAGGTTGGTCGGGAGACCCAGGAGACCGGGAGATTTGAATGGATTTGAGTTGGTATTCCTTGGGAAGGATGTGGCTGGGCCTGAAGTATTGACCTAGTGTTGGATTGGACCGATGGACTTCAAAGGTGAAGCGTGATTGGCTTGTAGTCAGGTGGTAATCAGTCTGGATACGAGGATGTTTTGTGTGCCCCGGCGATACACTGTGAGGATTGACGGCTACACTAGGGTGGAGCCGATGTGTTTAGTGGAGATCCATGGTATGTCATTGGAAGTAATTGAGGCATCTTGTGCCTTTTTTGGTGGTCTTTACCGTGATTGATGCAAGTGGACGTGCATCGTGATGTTCTGGTAGAAGTGTTGGTGATCAGCTTGGTGCCAAGGTTTGTTGGTTATATCGATGACCGGAGTAGTTGTGATGTGCTTATTTGACTGAGCATATGAATTAGATCAGGGTGATCCCGAATAATTGATTGGTTGTGGCATGATGCAGTATTGATGTGAGCTGGATGCTTAGAGCCATGAGTGGTTGGTGGGACCCTGACACAAAGAGGTGTGATAACAGTTTAACAGGTATGTGATAGGGTTCAGTTGCAGACAGGTAGTGTGGGACGTGGAAGGTGTTCCCACAGATTGATTGTGTTGATGGTTAGTGGAACCACTGGTGAGATGATGTGTTGAGCTGTTGAGTGGTTCAGAGTGAGTGAGTACTGCGTGGATCGCTGGCGGAGTTCATATGGATTGTTAAAGCGGATAGTGATGGATAAGAATCGAGGCCGATAGGTGAAATTCATGTCTGGTAACGTCAGACTCTTAAGAGGGCTAAGGGCTTTGATACGAGATACGCATGACTCGAGAATGAGTCGAGGGTTATTCGATTGGTCGTAGTGGAGCCGTGACTGTCGGCTGGTACGATGTTAGTGGTACCTCGGGAGTGAGGTAGGCAGGAGTTGGAAATGTGTTGACCTCGGTAGAAATGAGATGATCGCTAGATGGACTGGAAGTTGGTATGAGTTGGTTTGCTTGGAAGAGTTGTGGTGACAATTGTGGTCATGCTGGTGGTGATAGTTTGGGAACTGTTAGGGTAAACCAGATTGACAGGTGATGGACACTGGGTAGGAGACCCAAGTGTGAGCTTAGTGGATTCCCCCAGTTAGTTGCGGACTTACGATATTCGGAATTTCAGGGACAAAATTCTTTTAAGGGGGAGATTGTAATGACCCGTCCCAGAAACCGACATTAGATTAATGGTTAATGACAGATTAGTGGAATTAATCAGTGAATAGTTGGGTACTTTTGGACGGACGGTGCGAAATGACGGTTTTGCCCCTAAAATGGGCAAAATGTTGACTTTTAGTTCGGGCAGTCAAATAGACTTTGGCCGATGACTGTGACATAGTTCGAGACGTCACGAGTCCGTAGACAGGCGGTACGTCCGATTCCGACATCCAACGAAGAAGTTTCAAAGTTCAGAAGCTAAGAGGCATTTTGTTCATTTGTCATGTAGCGGCAGTTTAGTCATTTGGTTGCCTTGGGATTTATACCCAGTGATATTGGGACACTTGGCTGCCGTAGGATTGACGCCAAACCAGATTGGGACACTTGGCCCTCTCTGGATGGATGTGGAAGGTTTCCTCACCGCCATCTATATTTTAAAAATGGCTACACGGGTTTTAGTCGAAACAGTGAAACAGAGGCCGTGTGTGTGATTGAAACCCAACCCCCTCAAATGTCCTCTTTTGCCCATGGTCGGAGAATAAACATGTGAAAGGGTGGTGAGACAGGTGTGGTGGTCACCACGGCGGTGCCCACGACAGCCGATCGAGAAGAGGCCCGTGAAGTTCTGTTTTCCGTTGAAAATGCCAAGTCTGGTTTTCATGGGTGTTGATCGATTCAGTTGATGGACTGGTGTTTTGGAGGCTCAAACGAGTTGATAGGGACTGGAAGAGAGGTTTACCGTGGACGGTAGGTGTGAAAACCGTGAACGGTGAGTTGGAGCTTGCAAATGGCAGATTGCGTTTTGGTGGGTTTTACTTAAATTGATTGATTAGATGAGGTTTTGGATGTTTTTAGGAACCTGTTGGGCTTGGAGGGATGGCCTGAGATGGCCGGAGTCATGAAAACAGAGAGGAGGACGTCGAAGGTTTAAAGGTTGATTGGGAAGGTAATCCTTAGGCCTTGTTTTTCAATTGTGAAATCGTAGATCGATTATATAGGGTAGGACTAAGCTACTAAGATTAAAAAGGGTTGGAATCAAGTTGAAATTGGCAGTGAAGCGCCCTCGCCAGTTCGGTTGGACCGGCCTGAACCGAACCGGTCTAGACTGGGTTCGACTGAGGTTGAAGATGAACAGTAACTGGCGCATGAGGCCCACGCGTAGCCTCTTTGGGTGTCACGTGTGGGCGCGTGGCACACCTTTTGAGGAAGGTTTTAACACGACTTTTAATGTAATCGATGTAACGAACATTTTAGGACTGGTTTCGATTCGATCGGATATCGTCTCGATATGTTTCGGGATGTTCGAAGGTTTAAAGGCTAGATTAAAAATATTTAAAAATTCGGGAAAATTACGGGGCTTTAGTAAAAGCATAATGAAGTAGTTAGTGACCTTATTATGTGATTTGGACAGGTTCGAGGAAGTGGTGATAGTGGATTAGCGGGGAAAGCGTAATTGCACGCGTATCGAGGCAGCGACGTGAATCGTCTGTCAGTGGACTTTGCTTTCTAACTTATGATGCATTCATAAATATTTTTATATGTTTTCTATACGTGATTCTATGATTATGATTATGATATATGTGATTTACGATTTTCCACGTATTTTGAGATATTTGACGCATTTGCACGTTTTACGAGATTCTGTCTTGAATTGTGATTTGATAATGATTTCGATGCTTTGATTTTGGGTTTTGAATTATGATTTGATTTCAAGGATTTGTAAGTGGATTTTGGAAAAGGATTTCGGGCTTGAGGCCCCGTTTCTACGGATTTCAGCTTTTGTTTTCATGTGCTTTCAGGATTTGAATCGAGATTTCCGATTATGATTTCGTATTTGATTTTCACTTGATTTTGGGTTTAACGACCCGTTGCTATTGATTTTGGATGATTTTGGGTTTAAAGACCCGTTGCTATTTATTTTGGGTTTAAAGACCCGGTTGAGTGATGACGGGGGAGGGCCCTTGATTGATAAAATCCTCCAAGTCCTGTTGATTGTGTTTTGAGTTTAAAGACTCATTGATATCCCGGGACGGCCTGATATATTTTTTTGACTTTAAAGACTCGTTGGAAGACCTGATATGTGGTTTTGAGTTTAAAGACTTGTTGATATCCCAGGCAGGCCTGATGCACATGTGTCTTGAGTTTAAGACTCAGTGCTTGAGATCTAGCAAATTGATTGATGTTTTACTTTTGTTTTTCATTGTTTTTTAGATGTTTTGGGTAGTGGCCTGGATTTTTGGATATGCAGATTTTTGGGTCGAGTTCCCGTACTTTGATGTTTATTTATGATTTTCGGCTAAGACCCTGGATTTGAGAAACGGATGTAAGTAAAGAAATGATTTTTGGTTTTTCGTAAACGATTCTATTATTTTGGAAATGAAATAGTTTTAAGAAATGGTTTTCGAATGCATGCATTGGTTTTACGTGGAGGGTATACTGGTCTTTGCTTGAATTGTTTTATGAACTTATTATTTATTTTTGTCCACTCACAGTCTTTTATGTTTTCGATACCCTCCAAGTTGACGTGGTGCGGGTTGTTGTGAGAGATATAGAGACATCACGCACGCGATCCACAGTGTTGCTGCGAACTTTGGTTAACTGATGCTGATCTTTCGGATGACGTTGAACTGGAATCCCTTGTCTGGCTTGCGTGTTTCACGGGGAGTGAACGAGTTTTGAGCCTTCGTGTCGCATGCAGGTTAGACGGGAGCATGACTTATCCCCTAATCCCAGGGGATTTGGGGTGGGGGTGTCACAGCCGCTTGCGGCGGCGCGTGGGGGCGCGTGAGTGAGATTCTCGAGGTATGATCAACATGACATTTCATGTAATTGATGTAACAAACATTTTGGCGGTTGTTTCGAGTCGATCAGACACCGTTTCGATACTATTTCATGGGTCCGAAGGATTATGTTCCATTTTAAATACGTATTTAATTCCCGAAAAATTATGGGAAGTTAATATGATATTAATTGAGTCATTAGTGACCCTTAATGAGTATTTTGGATAGGAGTAGGGATTCCTGGAAAGTATCAGAAATTACGGAAAGGCATGCAGCTCGGAAAGCGAGCGATATGGACGTTGTGTGAGTGGACGTTTGTTTTCTAAATTATGATGCATGCATAGTTAAATGTTTTACATGATTTATTGCATGATTTGATTTGTAATGATTGCGTGATGATTTGATACGATTATTTATTGGATTTATGGATTATTTAATCGATTTTGGACACGTTTTACGAGAATTGTGAAAATAATATTTTGGGCATGAGCCCGGGATTTCAAAATGTTGTCCACTTGGTTTTAAGTCAAAGGTTGAGGGCTTAACCGTAATTTGGGAAAATTAGGGGGAATAGTTGACTTTTTGTACGAATGAGTTTTGGTAGGTTGACCTAGCATGGTTAGATAGCTTTCGTCGTCCTGAGTTCGATGACAGGCGGCACGTATTCATCGGACTTACGAGGCGAGAGATATGGGTCTAGGAAGTTAGTGGCAAAACCGTAAAAAGGAATTAAAAGAAGGGTAATTTGGTCTTTCTGCACATTGGGATTTGTGCAGAAAGAAAGAAATGGACGGCTGGGATGGAGCCAGTTGGTGAGAGAGAGTGGGGGATGGTGACATGTGGCAAGTGTGTAGTGGGTTCTGGGGGGTTCTCTGGTGTGTACGCGGTTCCATTATTTGGGGTGCAACCGTGTGTGCTCGTGTGTGTTCCTCGACACAGAGAGAAACAGAGGGAAGGAATTGAGAGGTTTGAAAGGTTGATCACGGGTGCTGGTGAGTTGGGAGTGTGTGTGAGTGTCCAGAGAGTGGAAGAGAGACGGTGAGAAGTTTGGGGGGTGAGGAAGTTGTGTGGTGGTGCGGTTGGGAGCCACGGGGAATTCAGAGAAAACAGAGAAGGCTGAGGGCTTGCTGTGGTGCGGTGGCCGTGTACGGTGCAAGGGAACTCGAGAAGAGGCTGAGGTAGCTCTGGGGACTCCAGGGAACGCGGCGGCGAGTACGGCGGTGACCAATTGCAGGTAATTCCTAAGTCCTGTGTTCGATACTCTGTTTTCCCGTCGAAGTTCAAAGTGAGAGTCGTGAGTCTAGAGGTCGAATCGATGAGTCTAGGGTGGTCTAGGTGACTCAGGGGAGACTTGGGTATCTCCTGGTGGTGATGCCGTGACGGGTGGTGCACGGTGGCGGCCGGCACGACGGAGTGCGCTTGTGTGCTCTGTTTTAGCCGTGAGGTTCGAATGGTGAGTCGTGAAGCTGGGGAGTGAGTCGACGGTTCTGGCTAGCTGGGTTAGGCTTAGAGAGGTCCAGGGAAGAGTTTGGTGTAGCCACCGTGAAGGGAGGTGAACTGGGTGGCCGGGAAGGAAAACAGGGGCAGTGGGCCGTCTGATTTCGAGCTTCAGTCGACGGTGTAGAGGCCGTGTCGAGGTGAACGGAGTACGGCAAGAGATAGGGCAGGTCTGGATGGAGCTGTGGGAGAAAAGAGAGGTTGAATTGATGGCCGGACGGCGGAGATCAGTTCTCGCCGGTTCAGCTTGCAGCGGCCGGTTCAACACAGTGAGTTGAGGTTGATGATGCTACTGTAGCTGGCGTGTGAGGGCCACGCGCAGCCACTTTGGGTGGCAAGTGGGGGCGCGTGCGGCGGCGGTGGGGAAAACGGTCAACATGGTTTTTGGTCTAGGAGTTATGGTGAGTCCAATGGAGTTGGTTTCGAGTCAATCGAACGTCGTTTGAGTTTAGTTCAGCAAGGGTGAAGGTTTAGGGTCCCGGGTTATTACGTTTAGGATTCGGGGAATTTTGAGGAAATTTAGGTGAATGTTCGTAGACGTGTTAGTGATGTGATTTGGTGATTGTTTTACAGGATCGGGATTTCCCGAGGAAACCGAGGAACGTACAGGACGTTCAGGACGCAAGTAGGGCTCAGTACTGTGAGTGGACCCTTTCTCTACACTCGAGCATGCATAACTGTTTTCTATAATTGTTTTATGGTTAAGAGAAAAGTGTGATTTCTGAATATGAGGTTATGGATTTGGGATTTCAGTGGATAAGTGGTTTAAATGTTTATAAAGGGATTTCGAACTATGATTTGGTGATTAAGTTTTCGGTTTTAGAATCGGATTTCGGAAACGGAATTTGGTTTTAAAGTTGAAAAGTGGATTCCGGATTTGGGTTCGGAATGACGGTTCTGGATGCCGGAAGGGCTCCGGACCAGTGATTTCGGATTCGGGTTTGGATGTGGATTGGTGAATGGTTTTCAAATGATTTTGGGATTGGATTTGCTGGATCTGGATATTGGGTTTAAAGACCCGGATATATGTGACGGGGGACCGGCCGGATTGGGTTTAAAGACCCGGATTGAGTTTAAAGACTCGGGAGTTTAAAGACTCGGATATATTGATTTCCCCCGTAGGCCTTGAGTTTAAAGACTCGGGAGTTTAAAGACTCGGATATAATTAAGGCCTGGATTGAGTTTAAAGACTCGGGAGCTTAAAGACTCGGATAGGTCCAGCAGGTTCGATCGGGAAATGAGGATTTGAGCTTTATGGTTTATGAGACGGTTTCTGATACTCATGCTATGATTTCTATCCCTGTTTTATAGTGTTTCTGTTTCTTATGAGGTTTTGTTTAGTAACTGTTGGTTATGCATGTGGTTTTCAAAACGGAGGGTTAAGTCGGTTTTTCTGATAAATGGTTTTAGAACATTTCTTTCATTATGGTCCACTCACATTTTCTGGTTTAAACTGCCCTCCAGGTTGTGGAGCGAGCGCGGGGCCTTGACGTCGAGGCAGTGACCGAGGCATAGAAGTCACGCGAGGGGTCCCGGAGTAGTTTAAAGTCTTCCGTGTGCGTGTAATTTATCGGTTTTTATTTTCCTTGTATTCGTACTATGCTCTGTAAACGATAACTTTGGGATATTTCGTTTAATTACTCCTGCGTCTGACTGGGTTTGAGTGAGTTTTTACTTGGGTGTTGTGTCGGGGAGTCAGACGGGAGCGGGATTTACCTCGGGTTTCGGGGTGAAACCGGGGTGGGTCCTGACAGTTTGGTTGAAACTAATGATTTGGGCATAGCCTTTAATGATGATATATGACTTGGGATTGGAGCCAAACGTGTGGTACTGTGGGGAGCGAGGTCATTTTCGACGTGAGTGTCCACTGTTGCCACAGGAAGGTGGTGTAGGTCGAGGAGTAGCGGAGCCTGGACAGAGTACAACGTCAGGGACAGCAGGCACTAGAGCAGGTGGTGGCACTGCTACGAGTAGTTCGAGGGGACGTGGTAGAGCATGGGGATCTCAGGCCCGAGTGTTTTCGATGACTCAGCAGGAAGTTCAGTCGACACCAGATGCGGGGACAGGTACTTATCTTACTTTGGTTGTGCTGTACTTAGGTTTGGTTGTTGGATCCAGGGTAGAGTCTATGAAATTTCCTAGAGGACTTGGAGTGTTACAGTGAGTTTCGTAGGAGCATGACGGAAGGTACAAGAAAGGAGTGACTATAACTGATCGATATGAGGTTATTGAAGGAGAGAACCCACAAGCTAGAGTTTGCCTTTAGGACTTTGTAGATTTATTCCGATAGTGGCCGAGGTAGCAGTCGAGGGAGATAGGTGTTCGATTGTCTGGGTTAGTAGTCGAGTTGGTTCGAGAAGGTAGGGTGGTTGTATACGAGGATGTGCTCTGTGAATTCTATCGGGTACTCCACATGAGGTATTGTAAAATACCTTTGTTTTCTGTTCATAGAGTTTCCCTTGCTTACACCATGCAGTTGTTACATAGCGAGGGTTGACCGTGGTAATAGTAGTTGGAGATGGTGTGTACCCAAGGTGGAGATGATAGACAGGAAACCCAGGAGAGGTTGTTGTTGACCTAGTGTTGGTGACCAGGTAGGAGACCCTAGGTGTCGGGAACTATCTATGGAATTTCGGGGACGAAATTCTTTTTAGGGGGGTAGATTGTAACAACCCGTCCCGGAAGCCGGGATTAGTAGACTAATTAAGGTGTGATTAGTGAGGTTAACCGGTGCCCCTGGTTTGGGCAAAAACGTTGACTTTTAGTTCAGGTGGTCAACTGGGTGTTGACCAGTGACCAGGACGTAGTTTAGGACGTCACGGATCTATAGGCAGGTGGCACGTCCGATTCCGACATCCGAGGAGGAAGTTGTGATGTTCGGAAGGTTGAGGGCTTAACCGTAATTTGGGTAAATTAGGGGGAATAGTTGAATTTTTGTACGAATGAGTTTTGGTAGGTTGACCTAGCATGGTTAGATAGCTTTCGTCGTCCTGAGTTCGATGACAGGCGGCACGTATTCATCGGACTTACGAGTTTTGGTCTAGGAGTTATGGTGAGTCCAATGGAGTTGGTTTCGAGTCAATCGGACGTCGTTTGAGTTTAGTTCGGCAAGGGTGAAGGTTTAGGGTCCCGAGTTATTACGTTTAGGATTCGGGGAATTTTGAGGAAATTTAGGTGAATGTTCGTAGACGTGTTAGTGATGTGATTTGGTGATTGTTTACAGGATCGGGATTTCCCGAGGAAGCCGAGGAACGTACAGGACGTTCAGGACGCAAGTAGGGCTCAGTACTGTGAGTGGACCCTTTCTCTAAACTCGAGCATGCATAACTGTTTTCTATAATTGTTTTATGGTTAAGAGAAAAGTGTGATTTCTGAATATGAGGTTATGGATTTGGGATTTCAGTGGATAAGTGGTTTAAATGTTTATAAAGGGATTTCGAACTATGATTTGGTGATTAAGTTTTCGGTTTTAGAATCGGATTTCGGAAACGGAATTTGGTTTTAAAGTTGAAAAGTGGATTCCGGATTTGGGTTCGGAATGACGGTTCTGGATGCCGGAAGGGCACCGGACCAGTGATTTCGGATTCGGGTTTGGATGTGGATTGGTGAATGGTTTTCAAATGATTTTGGGATTGGATTTGCTGGATCTGGATATTGGGTTTAAAGACCCGGATATATGTGACGGGGGACCGGCCGGATTGGGTTTAAAGACCCGGATTGAGTTTAAAGACTCGGATATATTGATTTCCCCCGTAGGCCTTGAGTTTAAAGACTCGGGAGTTTAAAGACTCGGATATAATTAAGGCCTGGATTGAGTTTAAAGACTCGGGAGCTTAAAGACTCGGATAGGTCCAGCAGGTTCGATCGGGAAATGAGGATTTGAGCTTTATGGTTTATGATACGGTTTCTGATACTCATGCTATGATTTCTATCCCTGTTTTATAGTGTTTCTGTTTCTTATGAGGTTTTGTTTAGTAACTGTTGGTTATGCATGTGGTTTTCAAAACGGAGGGTTAAGTCGGTTTTACCCTGTAAACGATAAACTGCCCTCCAGGTTGTGGAGCGAGCGCGGGGTCTTGACGTCGAGGCAGTGACCGAGGCATAGAAGTCACGCGAGGGGTCCCGGAGTAGTTTAAAGTCTTCCGTGTGCGTGTAATTTATCGGTTTTTATTTTCCTTGTATTCGTACTATGCTCTGTAAACGATAACTTTGGGATATTTCGTTTAATTACTCCTGCGTCTGACTGGGTTTGAGTGAGTTTTTACTTGGGTGTTGTGTCGGGGAGTCAGACGGGAGCGGGATTTACCTCGGGTTTCGGGGTGAAACCGGGGTGGGTCCTGACAGTTTGGTTGAAACTAATGATTTGGGCATAGCCTTTAATGATGATATATGACTTGGGATTGGAGCCAAACGTGTGGTACTTGATATAATGAAATGTGTTTGTGGAATGGATTGTGTTTGTGATTTTAGATTCTAGTACGTGTCCGGATGATGCGAGTGCAGTTCCTAGACGTACCTCGGATGTTGCGGTGGTGCAGTTCCCGAGTGCGTGTACGTCTAGATGGTGCGTGTGTAATTCCCGGACATGCTCGGATGTTGTGAGTGCAATCCCTGGACGTGACTCGGATGTTGCGTGAGTGTAGTCCCCAAGTATGTGGTACGTCTAGATGTGCATGTTCAGTCCCTGAGTTGGCTTACGCATAGTGCTGACGTGATTGTGTGATTGATTAGGCACTTGTGAGTAGTGTCGTTGTGATGATATGATTGATTAAGTGCACTCTATTTGATCGTTGTGTCTTGATGGTTTTCGTATGATTTGGCTTGAGAGCCGGTTGTTCTATGCATGCATGGTTTTATAAATAGTAGGGAAAGTGATTCGTTTTTTAAATGTGTTTTCAAATGATACTATTTTTTTGTGCACTCACACCTTTTATGTTTTTGATGACCCTCCAGGTCGTGGCACGAGAATCAGGGTTGATCGAGAGGCGGAGGCATGAGCAGAAATCGAGAGGCAGAGGTATGAGCAAAAATCAATACAGTCATCCCTGGTCTGATAGGTGCTGAGGGGTAGTTTCAGGACTTCAGTTGACTTGTCAGACGGGAGCAGGACTAGGCGCGGTTATCAAAGTCCAGTTGGGACGGGTCCTGTCGCACTTAATTCTACGTCCTTACATTACATTTATCTAAAATAAAGTCATCCTTGCGGATTTCCACACATGTCCAACCCACTAAACCAACAAGACACTGAATTTACTATTGACTCATAAAAATTCCTTGATTTCCTGAAAATTTACGAGTTCCTTATACATATAAACATCATTATTAAGCATTACCATCATCATATAGTATCACACAGCATTTAAATAAGGCAAGATTATCAGAAGTATTCATCTATTATTTATTCACTAATGGCCCAAAAGATAATTCAATTATCAAGGAATATATGCTAAATCATTAAGTATAAAACCATTTACATAATCTCCAAAACCTTTATTCCATACATAAAATGTGTTATGACTATAATTTACTTTCAAGAACCTTTTTGGAATAATGGAATTACCCTTAAGTTGTATTTAACACTATTATAATAATTATTAATTTAAATAAAAGCCTATTTTTTTTTTGGAAATTTGGAATTAAATCAAGACATGATCAAATTAACTCAACTATTGTACCATTAAACTAAGAAAATTAAAAGGAGAAACTTTTGTGTTGAACGAACGGCGAAAGGACGCCGTACACGACAGTTGAACCTTCTTCGCGTGGGCGTCACGTGCGTCACAGCTGCAGTCGCAGCGGTACTCAATGTCTAACTCGAGCCGGCTCTGCGATTCAGATTGCCCGCCCCTCAATTGTGATCCGGTTATTAAACCCTACTTCCACATCGATTTCTCACATTTAATGTCTAATATCATCTACACAACTCTAGGAGACGATGTATGGTGTCAAATACGAGAAAACTTACCTCGAACGGATACACCAAGTTCATGGCATCTAGCCATGGCTTCCTCCACTTACTGCGACCATTTCAGACCTCCATGCTTCATTGTTTCAGTCCCAAAGTGACCCTAGGGACTTTATTAGCTATCTTAGATCCCCATATAACCACTAGAGAGCTTCATAGATAATTAATGATCCACAACCACCGTAACCCTCACGGGTTGGAGTCCTAAGATCACCCAGAACCTCCACCCTCATCCTTTTTCCTTCCTTCCATCATAATTTCCTTTTTCCTACTTCCTTCCACTCTTTTCCCTCTCATTCTCCCTCTGTTTTCTCTTTTCTTTTTTTCATCACTTTTTTTCTTGGTCTTTTACCCTCATTCGGTGCTCCAACACCGATCCCCCTACTCAAACATTTCTCCCCCCCCCCCCCCCCCACCCCCCCCCCCCCCCCCCCCCACACACACACACACACACATATATATATATATATATATATATACTTGTACATGTCAGTGAGAGGGAGAGCAGAAGAATAATGTAGAACCTTCTAGACCAATTACTTGTGATTCATATGCCAAATAGGTAAAATGACCAAATTTCCCTTAGAACCAAAATTACCATAATATCCCTAACCATTTTTAACCATAAAGAACTCATCCAAACTCCAATTTTAGCATGCCACCTGTTAATGTACTCAGGAGACCGAGTCCGTCATAACGGTGTTTTCGGATCATCTAGAAAGGGTCCTGATAAAAAAGTTAACATTTTGACTTTTAGTGGCAAAATAGTCATTAATCACCTTTTCGAACATCCGAGGTGTTACAACTGCTCTCTTGGCTTGTTTCCTTCAAGGGCATAGGTGGTGCTAGCATGTTGTGATGTGCATCTACACTCCAAGAAGAGGCGATGGTATTCAATGCTGGTTTGGAGGTTTGCATGTCTACGGGACACCTCCAAGACATCGTGGAGTTAGATTCACGGCAGTTGATTAAATTGTTATGTCATAAGGGTAGAGATAAAGCAATTTCCAATATCCTACATGATATTCATGTTGTTTGTGAGTCATTTATGTCTACTATTTTTTAGTTTTAATTAAGACTTGTAACTCGGTAGCACACATTGTGTTTAGTCACGTGAAATGTAAAAGAGAATACCATGTTTGGCCAGACTTAAAGCTAGACTAGTTGTTTATCCTCTCCGCTAAGGAAGTTGGTGTTTCTATTTGGGCTTGATTTAATTAGGATTATTTTTCAAATAAAAATAAATAAAACATGCTAACCGTGCTTTAAAATATCATAAAGTCAAAAAGTTTGAGAAAGAGGTCAGCTTTTAGTTAGTGAGGGAATCAAAATCACCCAGCGGTATTAAACCACATGGACATCAAGCATGTCAAAATCGTGGAGAAGATCAACAACAAGGTTATCAACAACTTTTGAAGCAAACGTTGAACGAAACCCTTCTTAGGTTGTTCAAAACATAACCAAGACTACTCCAAATGGTTTAAAACGTATTTAAATGATCTGTAACGTCTCGAGACCAGGCCCATGCGCCGCCTTGGGGCAGGAAACTGGCCCACACATTGGTTGAATGCCAGAAAGTGGGCTCATGCGCCAGCCACATACCTTACGCACCGACCACTCGCCTCACGCAATGGACACACATTTCAACAGTCTCGACGGAATATTTCGTCACTCTAATATATTTCCATGGCAAGCAACTCCTTGGGAAAAATTGATTGTTTATTGGTTAATTAATACAAGCGATGAGACGGGCCATTTTACTGCTTACGTGTTACATCTCTTGGCATCGATCACATCAAAATTATTAAATGTTTGTTGTTGACATATAGCAACGGCAGTAGCTGCTAACAACGACTTGGCTGTTTTCAGAAACCATGATTATCAAAGAAAATGTTATATGCAAAACTTTCATGTCCGAATAATTGTTACAATCAATTAGTTAATGTATATATGACAGTATGAGTGGCCATTATTCCTGTTTCACAATGCATACAACCGAGAAATGAGATCAGCAAAGTCATCATTTCTGCAGGGAATTGTTAGAACCTTCATTGGATGATCAAATCCGAATTCTTGTTCAGCTTCACTTAGTAACTCTTGAAAGGCAGGCTGGTGCAAAAATGATATAGGAACCACATATCGCTGCTTTTCGCTGCTTTTCGCTCTCGCCAACGTAAACTCAAAGAAGTTTCTTAGCAGGAATTACAGATGGGAGACGGAAACCCATTGTTGCAGTAAAAATTGTTGCAGTAAAAATGATATGATGAATACTTGGAACAACTTGTTGAGCAAAGAAAGCTGTTAAGATTTTGGGGACTATGTTTTGAGGTGGTCATGAACTAAGTCATATGCTATATATATATATATATATATATATAGAAGTAATGTTGAAAATATGTGGTGATGAAGACAATGCAATTAGAAAGGAACAAAGACTCATCAAGGATAACACATGCTTCTGTCTATCAAATATCATCAACCTCTTGGGCAATGTATATTAAGCGGACCAAATTAACTAAGTTCAAATAACACCAAGATGTCATATCAAGGTCTAGCGCGCTTGGAGATGAATTGGCATGTGAACTTCCAAATCAATTCCCTCAACGTACACCACACCAACTACTAGACAGTACTTACCCTACAAATGTTTTCAAAAATTAAATTCCGACAACTTTTTCTTTTCTCAAGTATGTCTCTGACTAGCCTGATAGGCTTAGAAGGTGTTTATAAGGTCACAATAAAATAGTCAAGAACACCAATTAAGAAAATAATTACAACTCCTATAGTTACTACAATTCTCATATTTACAAGGTAATTGTGCCACATGGCTAATGAGAACAGTCCCGGCCGCCAAGATGGAGAACATCAAACATGCCCAATTTGCCAAGTGAGTCGTTGAATGCTTGTTTGGAAATACCCATGGAACAAATATCAGCCAATTATTTAATTTGTAGTTGTCAAATACCGAACTTATTCAACAATTTTGCTCCTCGTACTTATAATTAGGTAACATTTTCATTTAATTATAATCATTGTTAATTAATAGCATATCAAGAAAAAAAGTGTTTAAATATATAAATTATAGAAATTATTTTAAAAATATATAATTCTAGTTCAACCTTCACTATACCAAACATAGCACAAAATTTAACCCAACCAAGCCAGGGACAATCAGTTCGGCGACATACATGGACCAACAATCTAAAGATAAATAGTCAGACGAGCAAATAAGAATTTATATTATGAAGAAAGTAAAACTTTTTAATTATAATTAGGTAACGTTTCCATTTATATAATGCAAAAAGGCTGGCCGGAGAACATTTTTATCTCACCGAGCCAAAAGAATTTACATAAACATGTCAAATTAAATGGTGGACTCGTCGCTCAACAAAATTGGTCTCCATTGTCCAATCTCACAATGCATTCAAGTGAGAAATGAGGGTAAGAAAGGCATCTTGTTTGCAGGGAATCGTAAGACCACCCATTGGATGATCGAATCCGAATTCTTCTTCAGCCTCACTGAGCAAGTCATGAAAGGCAGGCTGATTCAAAAATGATATAGGAACCACGAATCTCTCCTTTTCAATATTCTCCCCAACATAAACTGCAAAATAACCTTTTGGGACAGTTGATGAAGTAGTTGAAGCTCCTCTGTTTGTATTGGAAAAAGACCGCCGAAGAAGTTTCTTAGCTGGAATGACAGCAGGTATACGGAAACCCATTGCTCTAGACTCCGAGAGGAAAACAGTTAATATAGTTTATGAAAGCTTGAAGATCTTGAAAGACAGTTGCAAAATGATGAAAGCTAGAGTTGAAATGTGTATAGTTAGCTTTGTGGTGATAATAGAGTAAGTGATACGGTGTATATATAGTTGGAAATTCAGATGTGATAGAGTACACCATCTGGGGCACGTGTACAAGGGAACAAGGGTTCATGTGTCATGAGGAATCACATGGTTTGCTTTTTTACGTAATTAAGATGTGTGCTTCTTCTTCAAGATCGATGCCGAGTCTCAATCACTACCAAGCTGTCGGTGATGAAACGGAAGACAAAAACCTTGTCAACTTTCAAATTCAATAGCCTCAGTACCACTCACAGCAACTACCACACCTCTCCATTGGTCGAACTATATATCTGGACACAAAAATATATTCGCGAAAACAAATGGCTATTCAAGAATAGTCCATGTCTAATTTTGGTGTGTTCTCACACTACATGAAATAAAGTCTAGCCTAACAACATCTTGTCCGACGAGCACGAATTAGTCACTAAAACTGACTTTATCCGATGAATCTTTCAATTCGTTAGGCGAGACCCAGTTTCACCTTGCCCGAAAAATTGTTTGGTTGGGCAATGTCATTTCGTGAGGGAAGATTTTGGCGAGAACCAGTTACTCCTTGGCTAGCTGTTGGACTAGGACCTGCAGCTACGAGATTGGCCAACTTATTTTTAAGTCGATAATACATAAATAAATCAAACAATTTAATTTTTAATATTAAATTCACAAAATAAAAACAAAACCAAAAAATTTTAAATTCAAAATAAATTAATAAATAAATAAAACTTATAAAATTAACACCCCGTTTTTTAATTCCAAAAAATAATTAAATAAATGAATAAATAAAAAACTTAATTGAAAATTAGTAAGTTGGCAAAAAATAATTCTAACTTTTAAAATTAAATCTAATAATCCAATAATCAAACAGCAACAATCCAATATCAACAATCCAACATCAACATTCAAATCATTCCAACATCAACAATCCACTAATCCGATAATTCTATATAGGCCAAAATTAATTCTAACTTTTAAAATTAAAATGAAATCTTATAATTCAATAATCAAAATTTTAAATTAAATCTAATAATCCAATAATACTATAATCCATAATTAAAATTAATGTAATAATCCAATAATCAAAAATCAACAATTTGTGAGGAGGTACTTATAGTGAGGAAGTCAACGAGAGAAAGAGAGAGAGGAAGTCGCAGAGAGGAGACCTTCCCAGATGAGAGAGAGAGAGAGAGAGAGAGAGAGAGAGAGAGAGAGTGTGTGTGTGTGTTTGAGCAGTCTTCATAGCCGTTTGGGTTGGGTTTTGTGTTTGGGTATGTAGAAAAGGATGAGGAAAGAAACAGAGAGAGAGAGGAAGCAGCCTTCACGGCTGTTTGGGTTATTCTTTGGGTTTGGGTTTGGGTTTGGGTTATGCTTTGGGTTTGGGTTTGGGTTGTGATTTGGGTTTGGGTTTGTAGGGAAGGGATGGAAAGAGAGAGAGAGGGAGAGAGAAAGAGACAGACAGACAGACAAACAAACAGAGAGAGAGAGAGAGAGAGAGAGAGAGAGAGAGAGAAAGAGAGAGAGAGAGAGAGAGAGAGAGAGAGAGAAAGGAGTTGTTCGCGAGTCTGTTTATAGATGGAGGGGTGGAAGAACTGTAAAGATAGAAGTGGAAAAGAGGGGTCACGGCTATTTTGTGGTAGTGGAGGACTTTACTCAGCTAAGCACATCTGTCGAGCATAACAAAGGACGAATTTTAAGTTTTTGTGAAATTTTTTGCATCTTTTTTGAATTTTCTTGAAAAAACGTTTGCCAAACGAACCTAAAGACATTCGCTCGGAAAGACCTGTATATCAACTTAAAGACTTATTTTGATTTTTAGTTTGATTGATATTCAAACGAAAGTATTTGAATAATCAGACTGTTCTATTTGTGATAGGGCGTGCCTTGACCTCGAATGTCGAAAATCGTGAGATTTTGAGGATTTAACCTGTTAGATCAGAATTAAATGCTTTGTTATACATCGTTGATTCATTGCTCTCCATTACCAAATCACGGGAATTCCAAATTCACTAATTTTATGTGTAGATGTTCTATGAGTTCAAATTATAAATATGGACAGTTGGATCATTTGGATTATTAAAGAAAATTATTGAAAATCATAAAACCACATTATTCATTAACGCTTAAAAACATTTGAAGGAAACTTCAATACTTATTTTGTTTTCTTGGTTCGATTATATCCAAACGAATGGATTTGAATAATCAAATAGTTTAATTCGTGATAGGACGTTTCTAGACCTCATTCGTAAAAATTCATGAGGCGTCGGATCAAGACAAAAAGCTTTGTTACCATCAATTCGTTGCACACTGTTACCTAATCCTGAGAATTCCAAATTTATTAAATTTTCATGTAGATGATCTAAGAGTTCGACTTATAAATATGGGGGGCAAGATTAGTCCTATTAGTAAAGGAAATTATTTAAAATCATTAAACCAACTAATTCATTATTACTTAGAAACATTTGAAGGAAACTTCAGGACTTATTTCAATATTTTGGTTCGATTGATATTCAAACAAATGAATTTGAATAATCAGGCCGTTCAGTTCGTGATAGGAGCTGTGTAGACCTCACCCGTCGAGATTCGTGAGGTTTTGAGGATTTAAAGCTATCAAAACATGACTAAACATTGTGTTACCATCAATTAGTTGCGTACCGTTACCTATTCTCGGGATTTCCAATTTCACTAATTTTTTTCTTCGAAGATCTATGAGCTCGACTTATAAATATAGACGGTTAGATCATTCAGATTATGATAGAAAAATATTGAAAATAGTTAGATAAGGGAATTCAATTTAGAACTTTGCTCGACGAAGTTTTACATTCACCGAGCCAAGACCATTCATCGATTAGTCTTGATATTCAAACAAATGAATTTTAATAATCAGACTATCCAGTTCGTGATAGGAGGTGTGAACACGTCACCTTTTGAAAATCGTGAGGTTTTGAGGATTTCAAGCTATTGGATCAAGACTAAAAATTTTGTTACTATCGATTAGTTGCGTACCGTTACCTATTCCCGGGATTTCCAAATTCACTAATTTTTTCCTTCGATGACCTATGAGCTTGACTTATAAATATAGAAGGTTAATCATTCGGATTATGAAAGAAAAATATTGAAAATCATGAGATAAGGAAATTCAATTTTGGCGGGAAAATTTTCCTTTTTATACTTTTTCTTGACAAACATTCACCGGGCAACTTAGTTTGTTACCTTTCCCCGGAATTTCCAAATTCACTAATTTTTTTCTTCGATAACCTATGAGCTTGACTTATAAATATAGACCGTTAATCATTCGGATTATGAAAGAAAAATATTGAATATCATGAGATAAGGAAATTCAATTTTGGCAGGAAAATTTTCCTTTTTATACTTTTTCTTGACAAACATTCACTGGGCAACTTAGTTTGTTACCTTTCCTCAACGAACATGTTTGCCGGGTAATGTCATTTTTTGGCATAATTGTATTAGAAACATTATATGGAATTTAAATTTCATATAAAGATGTCACATTTTCTTAATTCCGGCTTTGTAACAATATAATGAAATTTGAACATAGAATTTGATGTTTGTTCATAAATTCCCTAAGTTCTTGATAATCTTAAACTTCTTCTTCCAAACACACCATACAAGATAAATAGGATTACATAATTGAGTATTTAAGGACCATTTGGTATCCTTTTATAAAACAGATTTTGAAATATTGTTTTGTAAACCAAAAACAACAAGTAAGATTTTCTATATTTATTATCTGAAAATGTGTTTGGTAGTTTATCTGAATATGATTTTGAAAGAATGAAAAGAAAAAACTTGTTTGGCAAATACGCATTAGACATTGATTTTCACTCATAAATTTTGAGATGATAACATTGGAAATATAATAATAGATATAGTGGTACTGTAATGGGGTGGAGGTGGAAATTAATTGGGGGGGGGGGGGGGGAGGGGATAATAGCGACGGTCCACTCACAGACCGTCTTCGTTTCCGCCTCAATACGCGTGTAATGCGCCGTTCCCGAATAATCCACTATCACCGGACTTCCCAACCTGTCCAAATAACATTTGAAGGTCACTAACATGTCCAATATGCTTCCACTAAAACCCCGTAATTTTCCCGAATTTTTAACTATTTTTAAACTCGATCCTAAACCTTCGGACATCCCGAATCAAATCGAAACGATATTCGATCGACTCAAAACCAGCCCCAGAATGTTCGTTACATTGATTAGATTAAAAGTCATGTTGACAACTTCCCTAGAAGGGGTCCCACGCGCCGTCACGCGCTGCCCAAAGGGGCTGCGCGTGGGCTTCACGCGCCTGCACCCAATCACCCATGTCCTCTCGCCGTACCGAGTTCAAACCGGTTCTATAAATCCGCTCTAGGCTGAACTGGCGTGACCGGTTTAAGCCTCTAACTTTCTCATTTTCGATCCGTTTTCATCCATTTCAACTCCTATAGTCTCGTCTAGTAATTTCCTACTCATCTACGACCTTTAATTCATAAAATGGAAGTTGAGATCATACCTTCAGGTTCATCGTTCAAAACCATCATTTTCTCTTCTGCCTCTAGCTGGCACAGGCCACCTCATGCCTTCCTTCCAAGCTTACTCGACTCATGGTCACCTTCAGAGACTCACCCAATTAATCAGTTCGATGTTAAACCAATAAATCAAGCTTCACCATGTTTGACTGTAAAATCGAGTTTCGTAGGCAATCTCACCTTACCGTCCATCTCAAGCCTCGAATTTGAGTCCATTGAGCTCGTCTCACCCTCCATAGCCTCATGCAAACCACCAAAACAGTCAAAAATTTGTAGAACTTAATCTACCATTTTCGAATTCCAAGAATAGGGCACACGGCTTACCTTCCAGCTTCTGCCACCGCACCGTACAAGGCGGCCCTCCACGGTGGCACCATCACGTTCCTCATCATCCACTCTCTCTTTTCCTTCACACACCACGGGCAAAAGAGGACGTTTGAGGGGGTTGGGTTTCGACTAATCAACGATTAACCTCACTAATCCGTCATTAATCACTAATCTAATCCCGGAATTCGGGACGGGTCGTTACATTCTTTCCCCCTTTAAAAGAATTTCGTCCCTGAAATTTCGAATACGTACATTCACAACTAGGGGAATCCAACTTATCTTACACCCGGTCTCCTACCCGGTGTACATCACCTGCCATTTTCTGTCCTTATCCGTACCTTTTCCAAATCGTCACCACAACTCTACTAAGCGGGCCAATTCATACCAACTTTCGGTCCATTTGGCAATCATCGCATTCTTACCAAGGTTTAACACATCTCCTTTTCACGTCTAACTCATTTCCAAGGTTCTTGAGGTACCTCGAACATTGCACCAGCCGACACTCACAGCTCATCTAACACTAGGTTATGACGCAAAACTATTAGTCACATCAACCTCGACTCAATCTTCAGTCAAGCGTACCTCGTATGAAATCCTTCATTAAAACGAAGATCTCGCAGTCAATAGGCACAACTAGTACCTCGCAAGTATTTATCGGCCTCGGTACTCTTACCAATCAACATCCGCTTAACAATCCATACTGATCTTGTAAGCGATCTGCGCCAACCTCACTGGAGTTTAAAGACTCGTTGATATGAGATCCAGCAGATTAATTGACTTGTGATTTACTATTGGTTTTCAAATGGATTTCAGATATTTTAGGATGTGGCCCGGATAATTTGGATTTTGTGGATTTTTGGGCTGAGTTCCTGTACTTTGATTTTGATTTATGGTTTTCATAAACGGTTTTCTTATTTTGGAAATAAATGGTTTTCGAATGCATGCATTGGTTTTACGTGGAGGGTATAAATGTCTTTTCTTTTGAAGTTCATTGGTCCAATCCTTTACTAGACCAATCAACACTCCAAGCGCAACATATCTTCCAAAATATGTCAACTCAAGTCTATCCAACTTTCCTGGGTCTTCTGGGTCTCCGAACAACATCCAAAACATCTATTCCAATCACATCTCACTTCCATATACAAGGCAAACCCAACATGATCGCTAAAACCATATACTCTAACGTACGTAAGACATACCACACGTATCCAACATTTCCAAGATATTCAACCTAACCATCACTATGTCCATATCATATCACTTCTGATATCCAACCACGCTAACTCCTGCAAGACAACTCAATCTCATCATCGTCAAGTCCACCATAGCCAATCTCTGTCATGTCAACTCACTGACATAGTCAATTTCTATCTTACAATACAATTCTCCTCTGCTCTTAGCTTAGCATACTCAGTACGCAATTCTTCAATCCACAACAAGGATAACCCAATCCTAATACAAGAGCATCCAATCCCGATCCACTTGCTCCTAAGTGGATCGCACTTATCGTCCAGCGAGTCTTACATCCAATCCTGATTATACCACCACATCTGATCAGATCGCTCAAGAATAAAACACACCTAGAGACACGTCTAAACTGTGAGTTCTCTTCAATTACCTCATATCGATCAGTTATAGTCACTCCATATCATCTGTCATTCTCATCTTCCTTTCATCATTATACCATGGAACTCAAAGTAATCCACAACCATGACATCACACTTCATCCTAAATTACTCCAAATTAAACACAATCTGTAATGACCCGTCCCAAATTCCTAGATTAGATTAGTGACTAATCACGATTAGTGAGGCTAATCGGTGATTAGTTAGGCGAAATCGGACGAACGATGCAAAAATGATCGTTTTGCCCCCAGCGTGGGTAAAACGTTTGACTTTTTCATTCGGGCAGTCAAATGGACTTTGACCGAATGACCGTGACGTAGTTCGTGACGTCACGAGTTCATAGACAGGTGGTACGTTCAATTCCGACGTTCGAGGAGGAAGTTATGACGTTCGGAAGTTTACGGGCATTTTGGTAATTTTGGTTAAAAGGGGTCAAATGTTGACTTTTTGACAGGGATTTCCGATGGCTAAGGGTCGAGTACCATTATGTAGATCGGGACGATACGAATCCATAGACAGGCGGCACGTCGAATTTGGACGTTCGACGGCGAAGTTACGGTTCACAGGAAGTTCAAGTGCACTATTGCACGAATTACGAAACGAGTTAACTTTTGGGCTTTAGTGGGGCCCAGATATTTAATGGAGGCCCAATGGATGAATGACAAGTGTCACCCATCCACAGGCCACCTATATTGATTCATGCATCGACCATTTTTCCTAATTCAAACCCAAATACCCGATCTCACCATTTTCTCTCATTTGTGCGACCCAAAACCCCATCCAACCTTAACCCATGACCAGCCGTGAGGGACCAGAGAGACTGAGGGAGCTGAGGTGGCCATCCTGGAAGCCCTGAACTGCCATCCATGGCGGCGAGAGGAGGAGAAACCCGAGGGGTTCACGGTTAGCCATTTTCGATCCATTATTCCATTTTTATTGTTATGGGTCATTTTGGTTGCTTCCAATGAACTAAATGGGTTATTAGGATTGTGTTAGGAAGGTTTTGGGAAGTTTTGGATGGTTGTACAGCCATGGTGCAGTTTTGGAAAGCTTGAACCGTATGGTTCAAGAGAATTGAACCATGAGTTTTGTGTAGTTTTAGGTTGTTTTAATGAGTATAAATGATAGGGAATGAAGAGATATGAATTATAGGATTAATTAGGGTTGAAATCGGACCAAAATAGGGCAGGAAAACCACTGAAACCGGTCACGGGCGGTTCAGCACAGTGGCTGTGAACAGTGAACCGGTTCAGCTGGAGGTAGAGGACGATGAACAGTGTTTTTGGACCTCCTAGGGCGCGTGGGCCATAATTTGGGAAAGTGTTCAACATATGAAATCTTATATTCAACATAACGAAGAATTTGGGACTGGTCTTGCGTCAATCGGACATCGTTTCCATAGGTTTCAGGCTGTCAGAAGGTTTAGGGTCTGTTTAAAAAAAAGTTAAAAGTTCGAGAAAATTACGGGGCTTTGGTAGGAGGTTAATTAAGTAGTTAGTAACCTTCATTTGGACAGGTTTGGGAGTCTCGGTGATAGCGATTGGCTCGGGAGAGCCTATGACACGCAAATCGAAGGCGGCAGCTCGGACGGGTCTGTGAGTGGACCTTGATTTCTAAACGGTGATGCATGCATAAATATTTTATATGGATTATGAATATGATTTTATGATGTTGATTTGGATGCTTGTGATTTATATGATTTCACGCTTTACGTGGAGATTTATGTGCTTGCACGTAAATCGAGGTTTTCCCGATTTTACATTGATTTTCCGTACTTAGGGTTTTGGATATGATTTCATGAAATGGTTTTGGATTCGAAAGGGTAAACTCGGGTTTGAAACCCATTTGATTTATGGCATCGGGCCAGAGGCCCAATTGGTTTAAGATTCGGACTTGAGTTCCAGTTTCTATGTGGATTCGGGCCTAGCGCTCAGTTATCTGTTACAAATGGTTTTTATGGTTCATGACGGTTTATGGGAACCCGGAATGAACCCTTGAAATGGTTTTTACGGGTCATGACGGTTTATGGGAACCGGCATGAACCCATGAAAGGATTTTATGGATTAAGACCGCTTATGCGGGCCGGGCATGAATCCTGGAAAGGTTTAAAGAATGATTTCAAACGGTTTTTCATATTCCATCCTTTATATATGATTGTCTCCTCCGGGGAGGGTCGTTGGCCTGGGTGGACCCCGAAGTAGTCACAGAGCACTGACTGAGTGGAGTCGCCCCCTAGTTGGGTTCCTTACTCTCAAGATGGGCATGGTTCGTTACCTCCAGGGAGGGTCATTGATCTACGAACATTAACCTGGGTGCACCCTGGAGAGGACTTGGGTTTGAGACCCCGGTTAGCAACGCACGTAGCTTTATTTTACCGTGACAGGTTCTGGATATGAATATTATGGATAAACATGATTTCAAGTGGTTTGTGAAATTGTGTTTATGATGATAAATGGTTTTGGGCTGAGATCCCACATATGGTTATTATGTTTTTGGTATTCTGTAAATGGTTTTGGGCAGTAGCCCGTGTGACTTGTATTTACAGAATTTGGGGCTGAGACCCTAATTATGGATGTTTTAACATATATGATTGGATAAATGGTTTTACTATGCATGCATGCTTTTTAGTGAAGGGTATAAAGGTCTTCTTATGGAAATGTTTTTATAAACTCTTTTATTTTTGTCCACTCACAGTCTTTCTGTTTTTAATACCCTTCAGGTTGGATACGGTGTGGACTGTAGCAGAGACCGAGATATCACATACCTCCTCCGGATCTTGGCGTACTCTGATAGCCCGTGAGGGCAAAGGTCGAAAATATCCCTTGTCTGACACTTCGTGTCAGACGGGAGCAGGGTCATCCCGTGTTAATCCCGGGGGGATTGGGATGGGGGTCCTGTCATCGTGGTATCAGAGCTCGGATAGCTCATCGGATACCCAGGATGCTCTGATACTGTCAACGTGGAATCAGAGCATAGGATTTCTTATCCGAGCCGGATTGCTCATGTTACTCTGAATTCCCGAGCGTGTTTTGCGTACTACTCCTTACGCAGGTCGAGGATGTGATATCTCAAGCGGCTACAGTTCGTGGTCAACCTGATTGTTGGGATGCCGATACGATAGTTAGTAGGATTGTATCGTGGAATGTCTTGGTTCGGAACTGGATGCCGGGGTTGCCATAGTTCTGTCGTGGTTGACAGTGTGGAACCCTACGAATGGTGAACGTAGTATTACGTTAAGAGTTTTGGATCGTGAGACGGTTAGTTGGGATCGTCTTCACGATGTTGTAGGATCGGTTCCGGCGACTGGTTGGGAATTCTGACCATCGATGTTCGGATATTGTTGAGTTAGATGGATTTACTACCAGATTATGGATTGCATTGCAACTGGCAGTTAGCAGTTGAGTTTGTGGAACTATGGTTGAACTTATGGCAGTTGGCAGCCGGATTCGAGGAATCCTGGTTGGACTTACGGTAGGATTGGATTGACGTCTTTTCGATGTCAAAACCGCGGAGTCGGTCAGATTGTGTAATATACTGCCTTATGCAGTTAGGTTCAAAGTGACCCTAGGTGTGATCGTGGAACCCTACCTTGGGTGTATGGTTCGAAAATGTGAGTTGACGAGTGGTTTAACTTGGACGACTATTCGGATTTGGATTCGTTAGTCGGTCTAGTCATGTCAGCTTGTGTTGGGACTGTACTTTGCAGTCAGGGTTGTACTTATTAGTTAGACCCAGTTGGTTGTCGTACTACGGTAGTTGTGATGGATTTTTGGTGAAACTACGGTCATGGATGACCTGGTAAACGACATTGGTTGAGTCGGGTTACGACTGGTTAGAGATTGTTGGACAAGTTACCAGGGTTGGTACTTGTCGATGGAATCCCTGAGTGGGATACGGAGTAGTTGTACGGTCTGTTGATTCCGTTGGATGCGGAGCCTCAATAGTGATGCTTGGTAGTTAGGTCTGCACGAGGTTGTGGCAGACGCTACTATCGATGGACGTAGTTAAGTCTTATCAGGTCGAGTAGACTCAGGTTACCGTGACTATTGTGATGATGGGATTGTCAGTCGTGACGATGATACGAGGTGCGTGAGTAACGCATATGTACGAACAGTAATTCTGGATTCGACTCAGTTACGGCTGAGTGCAATCGCATAATGAGACGGGGACGTTCGGGGGACGTTTCCTTTTCTCGTATGGGTTGTCAGGGTGACTGTACCCAGAGTTGTAGGGTACGAGGGAGGCAGAGTTTCTCCAATACAGATAGAGGTACGGGATCGTCGTTCGGTATGAGCGGAGATCCAGGGTGTCAGTTTTGCACACGGCATGCTGATACTGACACTAGTGTTGTTGATAGTGCGTGGTGTACTGGTACTAGTGCTGGTGCTGGTACAGGTGCCAGTGATTGTGATGACAATGAGTTACGGATCGGGATGTGACATCCGTCGTGATGGGCATATGTTCGGTATCTGTGGTCCCAGAGTGGATCTCAGATAGAGTTAAATTGGTTAGGGGACACGTGGTTGATGTCCAAGTGTGTTGTTTCCAATCTTGTTGGAACTTCAGAATCGCGAGAGGTTGCGATTGAGGTGACTAGTGGAATGCGAGTTTTCCGCATTAGTTGTTTTGGGTGACTTCCTAGGTTCTACCATGGTAGATGATGGCAGATGACAGTTGATGATGGTTTTGTCACCATTACATTGGTCGTGTATTGTTTGGTGGACCCGGGATTTGGCTTGGGTCATCAGAAGTAATTGAGTATATCGATGTTAGGTGACTGAGATTTCTCATTCTCTATTTGGTGGCAGACGATGTCAGGTTACATGACGTGGTGAGTGCAGCGAGTGCTGTTTGTATTCACTTAGGATGGATTATTCGATCATTCGTGGTTTTTCCTAGGTGGAATGACAATGATCGATACGAGGTAATTAGGGAGAACCCACAGTCTCGACATGTCTCGACGTTGACTGATCTATTTAAGAAGTGGGAATTGTTTGAAGAACGATGTGTCAGTATGCAGATTCGTTGAGGGTGTAAGACCCTATGATCAGATCTCAGGTGGATTGTTAACTGAGTGAGCTGTGTGATCCTAGGTGGATACGGATTGTGATGTAGATGACTTTGGACGTAGTGACGATCGGGGATCGTGACGTCTATGGTTGGGTGACGTAGTGATGGATCTGGATTGTGATTTTAATGATCCAGATGGGTAGAAAGTTTATCACTTTTATTGGGATGTTTGAGTGGAGCGTGATGGGACTGAACTTCTTTCGAGGTAAATCCCGTATGGTATATTACTCAGGTGAGCAGGTATCTGATAGGTTCGGATATGGTGTGTCTCGGTAGACGTGAACGATATTTCAAGTTTTGGAATCAGATTTCTGGATGACGATTCAGGATTTGATTTTGGAACTTGAAAGAGGATTTCTATATTTGGGTTTTGGAATCAGATTCTGGGTGACGATTCAGAATTTGATTCTGGAGCTTGACAGTGGATTTCCGTTTAGGGATTTGGGTTCGGAATGGTCATTCCTAATGCCGGTTTACGGAATGATGCTTTCGAATTCGAATTTGGACATGATTATGGATAGGATTTCTGGGTTTGAATTTGGGATTTCTTACGAAATTGCGGATTCGGATTCGGATTTAAAAATGGATAATGGGTCGGAGTTGTAATCTGTCAAATACTGGATTGGACAGATGGACTCCAAAATTGAAACGTGTTTGGCTATGACCTAGGTGGTTGTAAGCTGATTGATGGGTAGTTGTATGTACCTTGTATGTTGTTCGAGGTACGATACCGGGCAGACCTGTCTTTCATGGTGACAGTATATAGGTTATACCATGGGTACGTTGGTGAGCGTTTTGGTAGTCGGCTTAGTCCCGATACCATTGGATTAGTCGTGTACGTGAACTGGACATTGGATACTATGCATTGGGTCATAGTGATTCTGGTGGGTCTAGTTACACACAGGTCGAGTGTTTGTTGGTAGATGTATACTCAAGTTGAGTAAGTTGGTGGTTAGTGTAATCACGAGTGTATAGTGTCAGTTTTTGACTGACGACTGTCAAGTGGTGACTGTTTGTCGGAGGTGTCAGTGTGGATTGTTGTGTGAGGTCTGATGACTCCCAGTGGGAGTAGATATCAGGATAGATTGAGATTGAGAAAGGAACCGTCTAGTTGGTTGTGTTAGCGACTCGGTAAATTTGACAAATAGTGTCAACTCGGAACTTATGGCTACTATCATTCGACGTGGTCGAGTGTAGTCGATACGACGTGAGTGTGGGTAGTACGTCTGGTTGCAGACGAGTATTTTTCTGGTTAGTGGGTGTGCGAGTGTACACGTGTCGTGAGATCGAATTATTTCCACGAGGTGGATGTGGAATCAGGATAGTTGGAGTTTCGAGAATGAAACTAAATTAAGGAGGGAAAAACGGTTGGATTTAGGTCGGTTGGAATTTCGAGGACAAAATTAATTAAGGAGGGAAGGTTGTAACGACCCGTCCCAAATTCCTAGATTAGATTAGTGACTAATCACGATTAGTGAGGCTAATCGGTGATTAGTTAGGCGAAATCGGACGAACGATGCAAAATGACCGTTTTGCCCCTAGCGTGGGTAAAACGTTGACTTTTCATTCGGGCAGTCAAATGGAATTTGACCGATGACCGTGACGTAGTTCGTGACGTCACGAGTTCATAGAGAGGTGGTACGTTCAATTCCGACATTCGAGGAGGAAGTTATGACGTTCGGAAGTTTACGGGCATTTTGGTAATTTTGGTTAAAAGGGGTCAAATGTTGACTTTTTGACTGGGATGTCCGATGGCCGAGGACCGAGGACTTACGTAGATCGGGATGATACGAATCCATAGCGGTGAGGGCCAGAGAGACTGAGGGAGCTGAGGTTGCCGGCCTGGAAGCCTGAACCGCCGTCCACGGTGGCGAGAGGAGGAGAAACCCGAGGGGTTCACTGTTAACCATTTTCGATCCATTTTTCCATTTTTATTGTTATGGGTCATTTTGGTTGCTTCCAATGAATTAAATGGGTTATTAGGATTGTGTTAGGAAGGTTTTGGGAAGTTTTGGATGGCTGTACAGCCATGGTGCAGTTATGGAAAGCTTGAACCGTATGGTTCAAGAATTGAACCATGAGTTTTGTGTAGTTTTAGGTTGTTTTAATGAGTAGAAATGATATGGTATGAAGAGATACGAATTATAGGATTAATTAGGGTTGAAATCGGACCAAAATAGGGTAGGAAAACCACTGAACTGGTCACGCCGGTTCAGCACAGTGGCTGTGAACAGTGAACCGATTCAACTGGAGGTAGGAGACGATAAACAGTATTTTGGACCTTATAGGGCGCCTGGAGGGCTTGTGGGCCATAATTTGGGAACGTGTTCAACATATGAAATCTTCTATTCGATGTAACGAAGATTTTAGGACTGGTCTCGCGTCAATCGGATATTGTTTCGATAGGTTTCGGGCTATCGGAAGGTTTAGGGTCAGTTTAAAAATAGTTAAAAGTTCGGAAAAATTACGGGACGGACAGGTTTGGGCGTCCCGGTGATAGCGATTGGCTCGGGAGAGCCTATGACACGCAAATCGAGGCGGCAGCTCGGACGGTCTGTGAGTGGACCTTGATTTCTAAACTGTGACGTATGCATAAATGTTTTATATGGATTATGAATATGATTTTATGATGTTAATTTGGATGTTTGCGATTTATATGATTTCACGCTTTACAAGGCGATTTATGTGCTTGCACGTAAATCGAGGTTTTCCGATTTTACATTGATTTTTCGTACTTATGGTTTTGGATATGATTTCATGAAATGGTTTTGGATTTGAAAAGGTAAACTCGGGCTTGAAACCCATTTGATTTACGGAATCGGGCCGGAGGCCCAATTGGTTTACGATTCGGACTTGAGGTCCAGTTTCTATGTGGATTCGGGCCTAGCGCCCAGTTATGTGTTACAAATGGTTTTTATGGTTCATGGCGGTTTATGGGAACTGGCATGAACCCTTGAAATGGTTTTTACGGGTCATGACGGTTTATGGGAACCGATATGAACCCATGAAAGGATTTTATGGATTATGACGGCTTATGGGGGCAGGGCATGAATCCTGGAAAGGTTTAAAGAATGATTTCAAACGCTTTTTTATATTCCATCCTTTATATATGATTGTCTCCTCTGGGGAGGGTCGTTGGCCTGGGTGGACCCCGGAGTAGTCACAGAGCACTGACTGAGTGGAGTCGCCCCCCCAGTTGTGTTCCTTACTCTCAGGATGAGCATGGTTCGTTACCTCCAGTGAGGGTCATTGATCTACGGACATTGACCTGGGTGGACCCTGGAGAGACTTGGGTTTGAGACCCCGGTTAGCACGTGCGTAGCTTTATTTTACCGTGACAGGTTCTGGATATGAATATAATGGATAAACATAATTTCAAGTGGTTTGGGAAATTGTGTTTATGATGATAAATGGTTTTGGGCTGAGATCCCACATATGGTTATTATGTTATGGTTTTCTGTAAATGGTTTTGGGCAGGAGCCCGTGTGACTTGTATTTACAGAATTTGGGGCTAAGACCCTAATTATGGATGTTTTAACATATATGATTGGATAAATGGTTTTACTATGCATGCATGCTTTTTAGTGAAGGGTATAAAGGTCTTCTTATGGAAATGTTTTTATAAACTCTTTTATTTTTTTCCACTCACAGTCTTTCTGTTTTTAATACCCTTCAGGTTGGATACGGTGTGGACTGTAGCAGAGACCGAGATATCACATACCACCTCCGGATCCTGGCGTACTCTATTAGCCCGAGAGGGCAAAGGTCGAAAATATCCCTTGTTTGACACTTCGTGTCAGACGAGAGCAGGGTCATCCCATGTTAATCCCGGGGGGATTTGGATGGGGTCCTGTCACAAACCCACTATACTCGCCACACACCAAACGTGGCGTCACCCAGTACTCTCCGCTCCTTAATACATCCATATGTGTCCATCACCAGGAGGTGTGTAAAACTCCTGAAATTACCTCATACAACATAAGAAGTCGTCCATACCGTCTCCAGAGTATCCATCACTCAATACACAACATCTATACGAACTCGGAATCAACACAACTTCTCAGCGTCTCAATCACAACGTCTCCTGATTCCGAGATTCCCACCATGTTGGAAGTGTGTCCATCTTTTCCAACCATGGGACTCAATCCTCAACAAGTATGTCACCACTGAACCAACCGTCCGATCATCAACTTCTCTTCTAGACTTAGGAAAATCCATAACTCATCCGGACAACCTTCTCGTGTCCATAAACAATCCAACTTACCAATCAACTCGTCTGTCGGTTACTGCCATTTACGTAGGGACATTCATTCTGATTATCACTTCTAACCTTTCCGAGGGTCAACTTCCGAGTATCACTAATGTATCAATCACCAACTCTCTGGATCCTCATCCCTCAATCACTAACCTCGGACTCCGCAGTCACCATCCTTGGAGTCATCACTAAGTACCAGTCTCGGCCTCGGCATATACCGACACATCCAACACATCCATGACATCACACATCCCAATGTATCCACAAAACTCAATCTCAGCCATGGTCAAACCCGACCATACCAACCAAGCCCGATCCAAAATGAAGTATAGGTCTATTGCGCTTCCGCTGCGCTACTCTGATCAAACCAAAACCATTCTGGCTTGGTTAATGGTCCATACCACACACTAACACCTCACGACTGGTCATAACCTCAAGTCACGATGTGCCCATCCTACCATTCACACGCATCTCAGCTCATGGCACATCATTTCCTATCTCGTGCTCACAGCTCACTAACCCCAAATCTTTGCTCATACTGAGCCACATATCATATCTACACTCGGGTCGGGGAAACTGTTATCCCACGTATTCCACAACTCTGGACAACTCAACGCTTCACGGTCTCATCTAGGGCAACCTAGGGTCAACAGACCTAAACTAACTCTAATGCACAACCATCTCAACGACTCTACTAGTCGGGTCCAGCCAACCAATCTTCATAATCTCCTTAGACATGACCAAAATCATTCACCAGATCATCCATAGCCTCAGCTGTGACTAGCAGCACAAACTCACATCTGGCCAGAGAGTTGGCCCAAGCCACAACAACCACCTATCACAAACTCTAACTCATGTTTTCCCAGGCTAAGCACTTGACTCAGGGTTTTCCCGACCAAGCACTCACACTGGAGTTTTCACTAGGGTACTCACCTTTACCAAACCTGCCATCACGCAGGGTTCTCAAGTCATCATCACTAAGGTCACCAAACCCTGACTAACTCGGCAAGGAACATCTACTAGCTCTCAACAAACGTCACCCCTCAGGTCGTCACACCCAGCCACGAACATCCATTCACTTAGTATCTACACAATCATCAACCAGTAACCATCACTAGGGGGAATTCCTCAACTCATCTGATATCAGGTTGCTTTACCCCTCGTAACTTGAGGCATCCGGCTACTCGTAGCCACACAAGTCCAATCTCGAACAATCTGACCAAATTGTCACAATTCCATATTATCGTCATTCGGCCCAATAGACTGATCGGCCAACCATCAATTGTATCTAACTCAACTGATTACCATCCGGGTTAACCACTCTGACACACATCCGACCATAAGGTCCAACCCACTCTCGATCATATCCAGCGACAAACACGCTATCCTTTCCGGGTCACACGTTCTCCTCTTCGGCCCTAAGTTGGCATACATCATACCCGTACCACGTATTAGGCAACCAGCACCCAGTCGCTAGTGCTCTGGCCACTAACTAAGCCACTAACTAACGTACTATCACTCTAGCATCCAAGTTGATGACGAGCTGTTCCACGTCGAGACATCATATCCACAGCAACATCACAACACACAATTCGACTAACCATTGCTCTGGAAGCCACAACCTCGAGCAGAGCGCACAAACCGCGCTCTGATACCAAATTGCCCTGACCCATCCCCAATCCACCTGGATTAAGGGATAAGCCATACTCCCATCTAGCCCACGTGCGACACGAAGGCTAAACACCCGTCTAACCTTCACGTAACACATAGGCCAGACAAGGGATACTCAGGCGAACAGTCCAAAACTAACTTCCGACTTCCCAAAGAGCGCAGAAGCCACTGTGGTGGAAGAGGTGGCAATGACAATGGTGGTCTTGAGGTGGAGGTGGCAATGGTGTTGGTCTTGGTTACAATTCTGTTAATGATTGTGATAGTGATAGGGTAATGGTCGTGGTTGTGACGACATTGGTGGTTGTTATTGTGATGGGCGGGAGGTGGTCGTGGTGGCAATGGTAGTTGCGATGTTAACGAGGTAGTGGTGGAGGGTAGTTCCATTAGGGGAAGGGGTGGTAAAGATGGTGGTGGGGTGGAAGTGGTGCTGGCAGGGTTGGTGGTGATGGTGGTGGTGGTGGTGGTGGTGGTGGGTAGTGGGTGGAGGCAATGACCGTGGTTGTGGTGGCAATGGAAAAGACGGTGGTGGTGGGGTTGGTTGCAGTAGGGGTTGGTTGTGATGCAAGTGGTGGGGTGGTGGTGGTGGCATAAAAGGTGGTGTTGGAGGCGATGGTATTCAATGCTGGTTTGGAGGTTTGCATGTCTACGGGACACCTCCAAGACATCGTGGAGTTAGATTCACAGCAGTTGATTAAATTGTTATGTCATAAGGGTAGAGATAAAGCAATTTCCAATATCCTACATGATATTCATGTTGTTTGTGAGTCATTTATGTCTACTATTTTTTTAGTTTTAATTAAGACTTGTAACTCGGTAGAACACGTTGTGTTTAGTCACGTGAAATTTAAAAGAGAATACCATGTTTGGCCAGACATAAAGCCAGACTAGTTGTTTATCCTCCCCGCTAAGGAAGTTGGTGTTTCTATTTGAGCTTGATTTAATTAGGATTATTTTTCAATTAAAAATAAATAAAACATGCTAACCGTGCTTTAAAATATCATAAAGTCAAAAAGTTTGAGAAAGAGGTCCGCTTATAGTTAGTGAGGGAATCAAAATCACCCAGCGGTATTAAACCACAAGGGCATCAAGCATGTCAAAACCATGGAGAAGGTCAACAACAAGGTTATCAACAACTTTTGAAGCAAACGTTGAACGAAACTCTTCTTAGGTTGTTCAAAACATAACCAAGACTACTCCAAATGGTTTAAAACGTGTTTAAATGATCTGTAACGTCTCGAGACCAGGCCCATGCACCGCCTTGGGGTAGAAAACTGGCCCACACATTAGTTGAATGCCAGAAAGTGGGTTCATGCGCCATCCACACGCCTTACGCACCGACCACTCGCCTCACGCACTGGACACACATTTCAACAGTCTCGGTGGAATATTTCCATCGCAAGCAACTCCCTGTTGGGAAAAATTGATTTTTTATTGGTTAATTAATACATGCAATGAGACGGGCCATTTTACTGCTTACATGTTACATCTCTTGGTATCGATCACATCAAAATTATTAAATGTTTGTTGTTGACATATAGCAACGACAGTAGCTGCTAACAACGACTTGGCTATTTTCAGAAACCATGATTATCAAAGAAAATGTTATATGCAAAACTTTCATGCCTGAATAATTGTTACAATCAATTAGTTAATGTATATATGACAGTATGAGTGACCATTATTCCTGTTTCAAAATGCATACAACCCAGAAATGAGATCAGCAAAGTCATCATTTCTGCAGGGAATTGTTAGAACCTTCATTGGATGATCAAATTCGAATTCTTGTTCAGCTTCACTTAGTAACTCTTGAAAGGCAGGCTGGTGCAAAAATGATATAGGAACCACATATCGCTGCTTTTCGCTCTGGCCAACGTAAACTCAAAAACAACCTTTTGGAACATCTCTTTTATTTTTTGAAGCTCCTCTGCTTTTAATTATAAAAGACCGCCATAGAAGTTTCTTAGCAGGAATTACATATGGGAGACGGAAACCCATTGTTGCAGTAAAAATAATATGACGAATACTCTGACGGAAGTTGAACTTGGCTGCTTAACCTTTCTACTTGTTGTGCCAAGTTATTCTGAGGAGGTTTGTGGTGACTCCTCCCTGAGATGTCGTGGCGTCCATTCAGTAAGTCCCGCATATTCATGTTTGCAGTGGGCTGGCTCTGCCTGGATGCTTCTCCCACCATCCGCCTGCTTGTTTGTTGTAAGGTTGAAGTTCCTTCCCCTAGCGTAGGCACTTGGTTTGTTGGAGATGGGAATGCTCCGAAACTGAAGGTTGGCATCCTTCCCTGCGTCTCCATGGGCGCTTCTATGGAGACATGTCGGGGACGAATTGGGCGCTCCTCCGGAGTCTCTATGTGAGTTTCATCCCTAGCCATGCCCGTCCAGAGAATCTTGAATGGAAAGTTGTTGTCGAACGATGAACACGTTCATGGTCTTCGAACAACTTTATGAACGATAAACGAAGTAAGATGAACGATCGTGAGAGTTTCTTCTTGAATATCTTCAAGCTCTCAATGAAAGCACCAATTGTTGAAGCTGAATTCATCCTTTAAACTCAAAATAGTCAAGGATTCCTGCAAACAAATAAACATAAGGTATGGTTCGTTCAATGATCGAGACCCAGGGTATGTTCGACTAAAAACACTTCAATGCTTAAGTCAGCTTCGAAAGAGAACTTTCAAGAGCTGAAGTAGCGTTGAATAGAATTACCTTTATTGAGAAATGTGTTCCCCTTATATAGGGGTGAGTGAGATGCTCAATTTCCATAGTTCCAATGTGGGACAAATACTCCTTGATTTGTGCGCTAACATGTGTTACGCAGATCGAGGGTAAGAGGCTTCCACATATCATCCCAGTTTGGGCCCAATATTTGGGCTATGTAAGCATTGTGGGCTTGAGCTATGTTCGGTGCTTGGGCTTTAAGTATTATTGCCAAGGCAAATTTGGTTATTTCGGGAATTATGGGCCACGTGGTAGCTACACATTCTTCTGGTGATTTTGGATTCCACAATTGGTTAACTAATACAAGCAATGCGATGGGTCATTTTACTACTAAAATGTTACATCTCTTGGCATCGATCTCTTCAAAATTCTTAAATGTTTGTTGTTGACATATAGAAACGGCAGTAGCTGCTAACAACAACTTGGCTGTTTTCAGAAACCATGATTGTCAAAGAAAATGTTATATGCAAAACTTTCGTGTCTGAAAAATTGTTACAATCAATTATTTAATGTATATATGACAGTATGAGTGGCCATTATTCCTGTTTCACAGTGCATACAACCGAGAAATGAGATCAGCAAAGTCATCATTTTTGCAGGGAATTGTTAGAACCCCCATTGGATCATCAAATTCGAATTCTTGTTTAGATTCACTTAGTAGTGACTCTTGAAAGTAGGCTTCACCATTTGGCCCAAAAGCCCATCGGCTTATGGGGGCCCGATAAGCCCGATGGACAAAAGCCCGGCCCGACCCGCTATGGGTCATGGGCTAGCCCGGCCCGAGAGTTAGCGGGCTGGGCTTGGGCTTATGGTGTTCAAACCCGATAGGCCCAATAGGCCTGAGCCCGATAAAGCCCGGTAAGCCCAGCCCGACCCGCCCGTAATAAACCCGGCCCATAAGCCCGTAAATATAAAATATTTATTATTTAAAAATTAATACTCAACCCATTCTTAATACTAATATTTCAACCCAAACCCAAATCTCAGCCCCAAGTCCACCTAATTTATTTTAAAAAACCCAATACTCAATACTCAATACCCAATACCCAATACAAACCCTAACCACTCATCCACCTACTTAATAAGCCCAACGTTTTTGGACCCTTAAGTATTTTATTTTAACGAGACCACATTTTTGCACCTTTGTGTATTTTTTTTAACGAGACCACAGCAGTTATACGGAAACCCATTGCTCTAGACTCCGAGAGGAAAACTGTTAATATAGTTTATGAAAGCTTGAAGATCTTGAAAGACAGTTGCAAAATGATGAAAGCTAGAGTTGAAATGTGTATATTAGCTTTGTGGTGATAATAGAGTAAGTGATACGGTGTATATATAGTTGGAAATTCAGATGTGATAGAGTACACCATCTGGGGCACGTATACAAGGGAACAAGGGTTCATGTGTCATGAGGAATCACATGGTTTGCTTTTTTACGTAATTAAGATGTGTGCTTCTTCTTCAAGATTGATGCCAAGTCTCAATCACTACCAAGCTGTCGGTGATGAAACGGAAGACAAAAATCTTGTCAACTTTCAAATTCAATTGCCTCAGTACCACTCACAGCAACTACCACACCTCTCCATTGGTCTAACTATATATTTGGACACAAAAATATATTCGCGAAAACAAATGGCTATTCAAGAATAGTCCATGTCTAATTTTGGTGTGTTCTCACACTACATGAAATAAAGTCTAGCCTAACAACATCTTGTCCGACAAACACGTATTGTTTGGTTGGGCAATGTCATTTCGTGAGGGATGATTTTGGGGAGAACCAGTTACTCCTTGGCTGGCTGTTGGACTAGGTCCTGCAACTACGAGATTGGCTCCCCGGGATTGGTTGTGAATCGTCCTCACGAATGGCTCCCCGAGAGGAACTCGAAGATCGACACGAGATATTCCGAACTAGTCATTCCTTTGCTCTCCGGACATCCTTCACGGCTGTTTGGGTTATGCTTTGGGTTTGGGTTTGCAAGGAAAAGAGAGAGAGAGAGAGAGAGAGAGAGAGAGAGAGAGAGAGAGAGAGAGAGAGAGAGAGAGAGAGAGAGAAGGAGTTGTTCGTGGGTCTGTTTGCAGATGGAGGGGTGGAAGAACTGTAAAGATAGATGAGGAAGAGGAAAGCAGGGGTCGCGGCTATTTTGTGGTAGTGGAGGACTTCAACCAGCTAAGCACATATGTCGGGACAAAGGACGAATTTCAAGTTTTTGTGAAATTTTTTGCATCTTTTTTGAATTTTCTTGGTTAAAGGTTAGCCAAACGAACCGAAAGACATTCGCCCGGCAAGACCTGCAAATCAACTTAAAGGCTTATTTTGATTTTTAATTCGATTAATATTCAAACGAAAGTATTTAAATAATCAGACTGTTCTATTTGTTATAGGACATGCCTTGACCTCGTATGTCAAAACTTGTAAGATTTTGAGGATTTAAAACTGTTAGATCAAAATTAAATGTATTGTTATACATCATTGATTCATTGCTCTCCATTACCAAATCACGGGAATTCCAAATTCACTAATTTTTTTGCGTAGATGATCTATGATTTCAAATTATAAATATGGATAGTTTGGATCAGTTGGATTATAAAGGAAAATTATTGACAATCATAAAACCACATTATTCATTAACACTTAGAAACATTAGAAGGAAACTTCAATACTTATTTCATTTTCTTAGTTCGATTATATCCAAACGAATGAATTGGAATAAAAATAATAATTACATTCGTGATAGGGGATGAATACCGATGTCCCACTCGAGCCTCCGTCTCAATATCGTCGAATTCTAAAATGATGCATGCATAACTGAAAACATGAACAACAAAATTTCAGAATACAAGCAAATCATAACCCCATGGCCCACATGTAACGACCCGTCCCGGAAATCGGGATTTGATTAGTTGTTAATGATGGATTAGTAAAGTTAATTGGTGATTAGTTGGATGCGTTCGGACAGACGGTGCAAATGACGATTTTGCCCCTAGAATGGGCAAAAATTTTGACTTTTTGTTCGGATGGTCAAATGGACTTTCACCGTTGACCGTGACGTAGTTCAGGACGTCACGAGTTCATACACGACAACTACTTTTCACGAAATTTGAGGACCGTTGGGAAGGTGTCAATGCCCTGAGAACAACGACAGGCGGCACATCATCATCGGACTTCGGATGAATTAGTTATGGGTCAAGGAACGTAAGGGGTAAAATGGTCTTTTACCTGTTTTTGGTGCTGACTCTTGGGATGAGGACACATGTCCTTGAGGGAATGGATATTTTTAGCCTAAACCAGAAGGATGGGGACACCTGTTCCTTTTCTGGTTGGTTCCAGCCATTTCCCTCCCATTTAGATCGATTAAAAACAGGGGAGGTAGTCGTGCTTTGTGTCTTCGATTTTTAGTCGACAGAGAAGGGAGGGGGAAACTGAGAGAGTGTGTGTGTTTAGAGTGAAAAACCAGAGTGTAAATCTTGTGTTTTGGGTGTGGAAACAGAGTGAAGACAGAGACGAGGAAGGGAGAGGTTGAGTTACAACCAAATCCAGTAAACTATTCTATAAACCCGTATACCCAAGCCTCTGTAAATGGCTTCCAACCTTACTGGATGGTGCTAGGGGCTGAAGGAAAATAACTAGGACGCTGAAATGGTGATGACAGTAACCACGGAGAGGTTGTGATGGCAAGGTAAGGAAGAAACCGTGCACCTCGTCTTTGTGGTTAAGTTTTAGAACTACACTTGTACTGACACTGGTTTATTCTGATGCTAAAACATGGTCCGGGAGATCCTAGGCATCCTTCTAAGATAAAAACCACGGAATGGAATAGCCGGCCTCACGACGGTTCATAGGAGGACAGTCGGCCGGCTTTTTGCAGCAAGCTAGGAGGTAAAGTAATCGTAGGATTTTCATGTTTGGAGGTTATAGATCAATAAGAAAGATTGAGAATAAACTGTAGGACCAATTAGATTTGAAATCGGACCGAAAACAGAGAAATTACAGGGTTGAACCGTGAACACTGGTTCGGGTAGGACCGGTCTGAACTGGACCAGTCTAGACCGGTCTGAACCGGACAAGTCTGGACCGGTTCAACTGGACCAGTCTAGACCGGTTCAACAGAGGTCGAAGATGAGCACAGTGTCTAGCGCGTGAGGCCCACGCGCAGCCCCTTTGGCTGGCGCGTGTGGGCGCGTGACATGGAGTCTGAGGGAGGTTCCAACACGACTTTTACAGTATTCGATGTAACGAACATTTTGGCATTGGTTTCGAGTCAATCGGACATCGTCTCGATATGTTTCGCGATGTCCGAAGGTTTTAGGGCTCGGTTAAAAATAGTTAAAAATTCGAGAAAATTACGGGGCTTTAGTATGAGTATTGTGAAGTAGTTAGTTACCTTATATTGGAATTTGGACAGGTTCGGGATAGGCGGTAATAGTGTATTACCCGGGAAAGCGTAAGTGCACGCGTATCGAGGCGACGACGCTAATGGTCTGTAAGTGGACTTTGCTTTCTAACTCTTGTTGCATGCATATATGTTTTAGTATGTTTTCATACATGATTCTATGATTTGATTTATGATCTTGATGGTTTACGGTTTTGCACGTTTTTCGAGGTATTTTACGGAGTTTCATATTTTACGAGATTTCGAACGATCTTGTGATTTGATCATGGTTTTAATGATTTGATTTCGGGATTTGAAATATGATTTGATTTCAATGATTTGAAATGGATTTCAGAGGAGTGATTTCAGGCTTGGAGCCCTGTTCATGAGATTGAGATTTCGGTTTTGAAACTGGTTTTCGGAGATGAGATTTCGGTTATGGTTTTGAGACTGGGAAAAGGAAGTCTGGTTTTGGGTTCGGGACAGTGGTTGCGGATGCTAGCTTACGGAATCATTGTTACGAACTCGGATAAGGATTTCCTATGGTTTTCACTGATTGAATGAAAAATGGTTTTGGGTTTAAAGTCCCGGAAAAAGAGATAAACGCACTGGATCTGGTTTTGAGTTTAAAGACTCGGATTGATTGACGGGGGGAGGGCCCTGGATTGATATGTTTTGAGTTTAAAGACTCGGCATATGTTTTGAGTTTAAAGACTTGGTGATTGTGATACCCCCCGAGGCTTGTGATTGTGTTTTGAGTTTAAAGGCTCGTTGATATCCCGAGAAGGCCTGGTTATTGCGCATTGTCTTTTGAGTTTAAAGACTCGGGCGCACTTGAGATCTAGTAAACTTGTATGATTGACGTTTTTAACTGGTTTTCAGAATGTTTTGGGCAGTGGCCCGGATGATTGGATTTGATGAGTTTTAGGACTGAGTTCCCGGATTTGAGATGGTTTGTAGTTTTGGGCAGAGGCCCTGGATTTGGTTAACGGATTTGTTTACAGTTTCTGATAATGGTTTTCAATAATGGTTTTTGATAGGAATGGTTTCATAACGTGAATTGATATGCATGCATTGGTTTTAAATGGAGGGTATAAAATGAACTTGTTTTATTGAACTGTTTTCTGAACTTATTACTTTATTTTTGTCCACTCACAGTCTTTTGTGCTTTTTCGATACCCTCCAGGTTGTTGTTGTACGTGCTGTTGGTCGAGAGAGATGGAGACATCACAACCGCGATCCACAGTAGTACGGCGCACTCTTGGAAGACCGGATACTTTTAGGATGGTTGGATCGAAAAATCCCTTGTCTGACTTCCGTGTCACATGGAGGTTGGACGTCAGTTTAGCCTTCGTGTCATGCGTAAGTTAGACAGGAGCAGGGTTTAGCCCTTAATCCCGGGGGATTAGGGGTGGGTCCTGTCACCACATTTCCCATAAATTCCCAGTTGCAGCTTATAAAATCCATGAATATCAATGATCAAATACAACCAAACCTCAATCCCTGGTTCCTAAGAGTTGAATACACTGTACAACATAGACAACCTCGAGATCCTTGAGAGTAATACCCTGCAATGTCCAAGTAACCTCTAGGTCTTGCAATGCATAAGTAAACTCGGGTTCTTGCAATGTCCAAGTAACCTTAGGATCTAGCAACGTCCAAGGGATCCCCCAAAACATTGTTTTAAAAAAAAATCCTTGACACAAAATCTAAGTCAAAGCATTTCCAAACCAAGCCTAAGCCAAAAACATTGTTTCCACAAAGCCATAAAATCCGTGTCTAGAAATCATATCTTGAATAAATATTCTAAATCCAAAAATCACAAAATAAACATTTAGAATGATTTATTTAGAGCATTGCAATTTAAATCAAGTAATAAAATATTTCAAACATTAAATTATGCATGCATCACTGTTAATAAAACAAATGTTCGCTCAAAGTGTGTCCAAGCGACTCAATCCCGAGCTGTGCGCTCCACTAAAGTCATGGGAAGTATTTGCCCTATCAAACATAACATTCGATGGTCACTAACGTTAAACATAATCTCATATTCAAATCCCCTAAACCCCCCAGACAACACATACGTCCTAAATATAATATTGTTAGTTTGGATGCATAAGACTACCCCAAGTCATGTTCAATCTCCTCAAAATTTAGACCACCAGATTGAGAATGTCGAAAACATGAGAACACGAATAACCATAGGCTGGGGGATGACCAGATGCGCCGCCACACACTGAGATGCACCCCCACGTGCGTATATCCACGTACTTGCCACCTTAGCTTCCACCTGGCATGTCACATCACTACCACATTAGCACCAACCTGTACCAGATCGCCAGAGATGGTGACCAGCGATGCATGCGCCGTCACCATCACTGTCGCTAGAAAACTCCAATGTTGGCAAAATTTCATACCTTCCTAATTTCTGCATTTTTAGCCACGTTGAACATTCTAATAGTCAGAATTCAACTACTTAATTCCTAGAATTCAAATCCAAATTCCTAAATAAAAAATAATACACGTACAAGCTAAAAACTCAATCAAAAGTTTTGACCTAAGTTCCACCTCAGTTTTATGTGGGTATTTTCCTACGTGACTTGTGGAGTTTTGTTTGTGTGGAAGTGGAGAAGCTACGGGTATGGTTGTTTCTTGAGTTCTAGCTCCAAATTCTAGAATCCCAAATTGAGTTCAATGGTTTCATGCTCTTCTTGTGAAAAATGATCAAGATGAAACATGGATGCTTTAGTAATTTCGTATAGAGGCGATGGCAGAAGCTAGTGTCTCAAATGATAACACATCTCACCATCTCACATGGTGACTCAGCAAGTTTTGGCAAAAAAGGCCAAAATACCCCTGTTCTCTAATTACCAAAATTCCCTAGGGCATTTTGAACTCGTAACTAACCCATCCGAACTTCGATTTCAACGTGTCGCCTGCCTACCTACTATGAATTTTGAGACGTATGACGATCCAAGAAACCTGTGCAAAAAGTTTCCCTAATCAAAAGTGAATTTTGACTTCGTCATAGTTGTTCCAAACAAACCATTAAGCCACCTACATGTCACTATTGGAAAATGGCTCAAAGACTGGACCATTGTCGAATGGTCATGTGGGTTGGAAAATACCGATAAGGTCTCCAAATTCTGACCATAGTAATCGTTGCACGAGGCCCTATTTAAAAAGCTTCGATATTTCTAAGGTACAATGCACAAAACATATGTGAGTCCTATACAATGTATGTCTTTGCTATAAAGCCTTTTAAAACATGTCTTGTTGTGGTTGTACCGTTCGTAGGTACCTAACATTCTACAAGGAAATATAAATTCGGATTATCATATATACATTATAGGAATTAATCACACCACTCGATTTGGTAAATCCAATGAAAATAAATCGGGCCAGCTAGTGTTGCCGTATCCGGGAAATGTATTGGTAGGTGCATCATTACATCAAAGAATGATGGTGGATATATTTGATCGAGAAAACACATGATGTAGACAATATCTTCTTTAATTGCTTCAAGATCCACCATTGCCAATTACTTGGAACAAATTATCTGCAAAAATTGAGACAAATAAACAACCTTCTAAACAACATTAGGCTCCAAGAATGGCGGAATACCAATCGGAATATGTCATTGTAGAAATACATGATAATCATGACTTTTCATATTAGACAAGGTGACACCATCGGTCTTAACATTTCGGGAGACGTTCCTATGCATCTAACGAGAAATTTCACACCCTACAACCTCTCAATGAATTTTTTCTTATTCTACAACTTCAATGTATAACTTGGATGAGCCATGATATATTTTCATTGCCGACTTTTGGCTAAAAATTTCACCGAATCCTCATGTCTTACATACCTAGATGAGTTTTTTTTTGTCTTTCGACTTGACTTCCTTGGGTGAAGTTGTTCCCACAAGACTCAATGTGCATGGGATCCGTGATGTGTCTGATTTTCAATTTCGACTATTGCGAAAGATGGAAGAATATGATCTTTTTCATCAATTTTCGTGTTTAGCAAGTTTTAGGCCTCTTGTGAGGAATTCCATTTATCCCAAGTAGAAATATTTTAGCACCCAAGTATCATACCTTTGATTTGTGCCAAGTGGGGCACTGATTTGTTGGACCTTACGAGGGAGCTTAATTGTGATTGTAGTAACATGGACGTTTGCAAAAAACCTTTGGGAGTTCTCACCCATACTAACCTTGACATAATTTTTGGGGCAAAATTTCTCTAAGGGGGTAGAATGAAACATCCCGCACCATAAATTTGAAAACTTAATTGCAACATTACCATTTTACCCCTATATGTTTGACACGGATTTAATCGAGCTTGTATTGGAATATTTTTAAAATTGGGCAGGGCCTTGTGAACCATTGTTTTGAGGCCTAAAACCACAACTCAAGCCTTTAGTTTCAATTTGGATTAGTGGATGGTTGAGCCCAATTTTTGTAAGCCCAACCTAGTCTAGTGGGAGCTCTCTTTGAAGTTTTGGTAACGAGAAAACACTCCATACTTAGTTAGGACCCTTTTCGGTTGTTTTCTAAACCCATAAGGCATCTATAACAATTTGATAAGGTTCATCCCCATAAATTACTTACCACGCTGAAAGAGAAGCAATTGTTTGAAGCCTAAAGCCATGGCCCATATTTCCATTTCTCTTCCTTGGTGGATTTCTCCCATACACACATTGTTTCTCACCTATGAACTGGAACAACAAACAAGCACGATGAACACACTATGGGTAACCAAATCCATGGACTTGAAACCACATATCGTGTAATGACTTGTCCTAAATTTTTGGGATTAATTAAGATTAAATTGAGCATTAGCAAGGCTAATTGAGGATTTGTCGAGGATTGTCGGACATTTAGGGCGAAATTACGATTTTGCCCCTATGCAAGGGGAAAAAGTTACCTTTTGACTCGGGAGGTCCATTCTACGAGGACCAAGGACTGTTACCTAGATCGGGTCGATAAGAGTCCGTAGGCAGGCGACACGTCGAAATCGGACATTCGACGGGAAAGTTACGGGTCACAAAAAGCTTGACGTACTATTACACGAATTACGAGACCAGTGGACTTTTGTCTTGACTTTGGGCCCAGATATTTTGAACAGGCCCAATGCATGAGTGACAAGTGTCACTCATTCATTGCCCATAAACACACATACATGTACCTACCCTCCTTCTCTGTTTCATTCCCTCTCACCTGAAACCCAAACACCATAACCCACCGCAACCTTCTCAAACCTTAATCCTCTGTTGTTGGCATGAACGGGGAGGTGAGAGAGCAGACTATGACGAGCAGGATGGTGGCCACGGCGAGGGCCACCGTAGACGGTGGGTGGAAACTAGCGAAGGTACGATTTTAGTTCAAAATTTGAGTGTGTATGGGACGTTTTCGTTGATTAGATTGTGTTTTTGGTGGTTGTACGAGTCACTGGGGATCGAAATCGAGGGCTGAGGACAGTGGAGCAGCCCAAACAGGGAGCTGGAAATCTGGCCGGACTGTTCATCATTCAAAAGGTGAGTTTTAGCCCGTGTTTCATGATTTCAATATGAGGGATCAATTTATCGGATTGATACGATGAAAATAAAATAAACAGGATCAATTTTGGTGGTCAAAAATTGAAGAACGGACTGGGTAGAGTTCGCGGGTCGCGTGACCCAGTTGTAGAGAATCGAGTTGACCCGGACAGAGGATAGGAATGAGATAATGTCATCAATGACGTCATGAGATGACTTCATCCTATTAGACCTGACATGTAAGACTGACACGTGTGAAATGTCAGCCGTTGACTGTTGACCGCTAACATCAGCGTTGACTTTGCTGACGTTAGCATTGACTTTTTGGTCAACATTGACCGTACCTTTGACCCACGCATGGGGGCGTATGGGCATGTATTTTGAGGTGGGACCAGGATGATTTTAAAGATTTCGACGATACGAATCTTGACAGGACCAGTCCCAACTGAACGTTCATAAACGCGCTCGGTCCTACTCCCATCTGACAAGTCAACTGAAGTCTTGAAACAACCTCTCAACATCTATCAAGCAAGGGATGACTGTATTGATTTCTGTTTATGCCTCCGCCTCTTGATCAACCCCGATTCTTGTGCCATGGCCTGAAGGGTCATAAAAAACATAAAAGGTGTGATTGGACAAAAAGAATATCGTTTGAAAACATATTTCAAAATAGACTGTTTCCCCCTCAAGTTATAAAACCATGCACCTGTCACCACGCCCGGTGCTGACCTAGCCTCCTGCTGAGTCATAGCAAAAACTCGCGCCTGAGGTCCCGATGACCTACCGCGCCCTCTGGAACTGCTCGTGGCACCACCGCCACCCCTAGGGCCTGCTGCCCCTGACACTGAAGCAGTGCTCCGCCCAGGTTCTGCTGCACCTCTGCCTGCTCCATCCTCCGGAGCTAACAATGGGCACTCCCGCCGGAAGTGTTCTCGCTCTCCGCAATAGAAGCAAGTATCCCTACCGGGTCCACCGGTATGCCTCCCTGTAGAAGCAACTGAAGTCGCACTCGCCTGAGGAGTCGGCTGTGACCTAGCTCCTCGAAATCCCGAGCCCTGAAGACTGCCTGGTCTGCCATACCCGGCTCCACCAGCCGATGACGATCCACCAAAATTACCCCATTTCGGGGGCCTCTGACTCGATGCTCCTGGAAATGAATGCTCTCGGCGTCGAACACTGCCCGAATACTGTGGTCTAGCAGGTAAACTGGCCTCAAGCCTGACAGCAGCATCAGATAACTCCCGAAAAGTAGCAAAAGAGCCAGCTGTCACTATGGCCCTGATCTCTCCCCGAAGGCCCAACTCAAACCGGCGGCACTTCTCCGCCTCGGTTGCCACAAATGCAGGAGCGAATCGGGATAGCATCTGGAATCTCTGCTCATACTCTGCAACTGTCAAATTCCCTTGCTTCAAGTGAAGAAATTCCGCCTCTTTAGCATCCCGGAAAGAACGGGGATAGTACTGATCTAGAAACCGCTCCCGGAAAGTCTCCCAAGTCACGGTATGTGCATCCCAGCCAGACAGTTCCAATGTATACCACCACTCATATGCAGCTCTATCCAACAGAAACGTAGCTAACAAAACCCGATCCTCTAGAGGACAGTGCATCACCCCAAAAATACGCTCAAGTCTGGTGATCCATCGATAAGCTTCCTCTGGATCGGCCCCACCGCTGAACGTAGTAGCCCCAAGCCTCTGGGCTCTCTCGATTGAAGCGCTCTCAGTCCCTCTCGTCGCTTCATCTTCAGGTCGTGGAGGGGGTTCACGTCTCGGAGGCATGATCGATTGTACGCTGAAAGAGGCATAGAGTTAGTAAAACAATCCTAGAGCCAACACAACCGACAAACCTATGCTCTGATACCAATTGTCAGGACCCGTCCCAAATATGGCCTCGATACCCGGGACGAACCCTGCTCCCGTCTAACAATCACACTTACAGTATCAAAAACCAACAAACAACCTTCACACAACTATAAGCATAACTATCAGACGAAGGAGTAACATATACACAACAGCTAGTCAGAGCATAGTCTACAAAATGGGCACAAAAGTCCTACAATGCTAGTCTCGCAACGGAAGAACGTCGGAAGCTCTATGCCTCGATATCTGCCTCAACGTTCACCCCAGCGCTATCACCACGACCTGGAGGGAAAAATTTAAAAACCAAAAGTATGAGTGGACTAGAATAACCAAAAGTTGTAAAATCAGTTTATCACTAACTACAGGTTAAGGAAAAATAAAAATCAGTGTTCCCTCCATTCTTAAAATAGGCATGCCCAACGAAGTATTAGAAAATCATAACATGAAACATCATAAGAAACAGAAACACTATAAAATCTCATAAGAAACAGATACACTAGAAAATACCATAAGAAACATAAACACTATAAAACGGGTAGAGAAATCATAGTTCAGCATCAAATCATCATTTCCGATCAAACCATCAAATCACCATTCAATTCAAAAACACGCGACTTTTGAATTGAAACTCACGGGAAAAACAGGGGAAAAAGGCTTACCCTTCGATTCCGTCTCTGTCGTGTGCACCGCCGTGTACCACGGTGCTCGTTGGACTCCTTACAACCACCTGAGCCTCCCACAGTCTTGATTTGAGCCACCACACGCCACAGCCACCGCCACAGTCCTCTACCTCTCTGTTTTCCCCAAAAACTCAGCCGTCCACCGTTCAGCCTTCGTGCACGGTTGCAGCTCTAAATCGTGGTCAACAGCTCACCCTCGTCTCCCTATCACTCTCTCAATTCACTCTTCACTCACCCTTGCACTGAATCGATCACTCCTCCCCAATTTCTCACCCTCTGTTTTCTGTGTGTTCGAACAAGCACGGTTTGAAAACGTGCAAAGTGTGCCCGTGCACACTTTAGTAACCCCTGGAACCATCCAGTCCCTTGCACGTGTCCAGCAGCCATAGGTTAGCCCAAAATATCCCTGCCACTTGCCCTTATCTGATTGGGCTGAGGGGAAATGACCAAAATACCCCTTGTACAATTAATTACCGTTTTGCCCTCGAACGTTCTAGACCCGTATCTTTTCCGTCTGACGTCCGATGACAGCGTGCCGCCTGTCGTTGGACTCAGGACGTCGAGACCTATCTAACGGTCCTCGGTCTACGTGAAAATCACAAGTCCTCCAAAAAGTCAACATTTTCCTCGTTTACTCAAAATTACGGTAACGCCCCCAATCTTCCAAACGTCATAACATTCCCTTCGGTTATCCAAATCGAACCTGCCACCTGTCTAAGGACTCGTGACGTCCGAAACTACGTCACGGTCAAGGGTCAACACTCATCCAAACGGTAATTCAAAAAGTCAACTTTTCGTCTACTATTCACAAGGGCAAAATCGTCCTTTATATACAAAACTTTATAAAATTACATTTTTACCCTTCCCGAAGGTACGGGTTGTTACACAAATCCTGTCCAAAATCATCATTAAGAGTCACTACTGATTCAATGAATATCATATTAACTTCCCATAATTTTCCGGGAATTAAATACGAATTTAAAATGGAATATAACCCTTAGGACCCTCGAAACAGTATCGAAACGATGTCCGATCGGCTCGAAACTAACGCCAAAATATTCGTTACATCGATTACATGAAATCTCATGTTGATCATACCTCGAGAATCTCACTCACGGGCCCCCAAGCAGCGCGGCAAGCGGCTGCGCGTGGAGTCCACGCGCCTGCACATTAAAAGGCTACAGTTATTTTCCTTACCCAATTGCTCTGCAAAACGGGTTTGCAACCCGCGATGCAACCCGGTCAGTTCTCAGTCAATTCGACCTCAATTCCTTCGTTTCTTTTATCGATTTTCATCTAATCTAAATTAATTAGGGATCTGTATTGTTATTTTTATGAAACAACATCTTAAACGGGTCGATTTCTAAATCGGTGCCCGATCGGTTAGAAGTCCAATTGTAACGAATTTCAGTCCAATTCATAAATCTAATCAACTAGAAAGTATCTTAAGGTCATTATAAACGTGAAGTCGAAACCAATTTCAAGGTTTCTTACCTCTAATTACATGAACCCAACCTCCACAATTCTTAGACGTTGCAAGTCATGTTCTTGGTGTTTGTTCATCAATTTCCTTCGAATTCAATAATGGATCGACTCGTTCCTTCCTCCAGAAGCTTGATTCAAGCTTAGTTTGTCCAATAACATCTAGAAGTCGAATTCGACTTCTCAAGGTAGAAGAACACATTTTTGGTTTTCCTGGGGTATTTTCAGTTTCCTCTTCTCTTCTCTCTCCTTTCTTTTCTCTCACGATTTCACCCTCTAAATCTGCTCAGGTTCCTCTTCATGCTCTGTTTCTTGCGAGGAGAACACACACAGTTATCTTTAACTCAATACCATATAACCCCACCTCATGCTAATGCCACTAATTAGCATTTACAAAGTGACAGATGTCACTGCAGGACCCAAGTGACTCACCACTATGGCTGAATCATCCAATGGACGGTCGTCCAGTACAAAATTACTAGTGTACCCTTTCCTCATAAAATTACCACAATGTTCCTGGCCATTCTAGACCCATAACTAGTCCGGAAGAACTCCAATTTTTGTGTGCCGCCTGTCTACGGACTTAGTGTCTCGAGACCTACGCAACTGTCTTTGCAAAATATACAAAAGTACTCCAAACAAAAAGTTAACTTTAACCACCACATTTACAAGAGTAAAAAGGGCATTTTACATTTCAATTTCCAAATTTTCATTTCTCGATCGACCACAAGATAATAATACCTGCAATACTCACAATTGCACAATCAATTATATGGCCACATCCGCACTACGTGTAGCCAACCATCCAGCTACATTCACGGGATCAGACACATCTAGCCTCAACCCTCGGGATCAGTCACATCAGAATGAACACATCCCAAGATCAGACGCATCTAAGAAGTCGGTTTATAGTAAAATCAACTCACAAAGCCAACCACCAGGCTTTCACAAGGTTCTTGACTCAAAATCCAAGTCAAAGCATCATTTTTAAATCCGGGTCTAGCCCAAAACATCATTTTAATCATTTTCGTAAATCGTGCCCGACAAACGGATTAAATAATCCATAAATTCAATGAATAATCATATCAAGTCATCATGCAATCATTGCAACTTAAATAATTCAATAAATCACGTAAAAAATTTAACTATGCATGCATCATAATTTAGAAAACAAACGTCCACTCACACACCGTCCATATCGCTCGCTTTCCGAGCTGCACGCTTTTCCGTAATTTCTGATACTTTACAAGAATCCCGACTGTCCAAAATCATCAGTAAGAGTCACTAATGATTCAATGAATATCATATTAAATTCCCATAATTTTTCGGAATTAAATACGAATTTAAAATGGAACATAACCCTTCTCACCCTCGAAAAAGTATCGAAACGGTGTCCAATCGACTCGAAACCAACGCCAAAATATTCGTTACATCGATTACATGAAATCTCATGTGATCATACCTCGAGAATCTTACTCACGCACCCCCACGCTCCTGCACAGTAAAAGACTATAGTTATTTTCCTAACCCGATTGCTGTACAAAACGGGGTCTGCAACCCGCGATGCAACCCCATCAGTTCTCAGTAAATTCGACCTCAATTCCTTCATTTCTTTAATCGATTTTCATATAATCTAAATTAATTAGGGATCTGTATTCTTATTTACATGAAAAACCATCTTAAACAGGTCGATTTCTAAATCGGTAGCCGATCGGTTATAAGTCCAATTGTAACGAACTTCAGTCCAATTCAAAAATCTAATCAACCAGAAAGTATCTTAAGGTCATTATAAACGTGAATTCGAAACCAATTTCAAGGTTTCTTACCTCTAATTACATGAACTCAACCTTCAAAATTCGAAGAAGTCGCAAGTTGTGTTCTTGGTGTTTGTTCATCAATTTCCTTCGAATTCGATAATGGATCAACTTGTTCCTTCCTCCAGAAGCTTAATTCAAGCTTAATTTGTCCAATTAACATATAGAAGTCGAATTCGAATTCTCAAGGTAGAAGAACACATTTTCGGTTTTCTTGGGGTATTTTCAGTTTCCTCTTCTCTTCTCTCTACTTTCTTTTCTCTCACGATTTCACCCTCTCAATCCGCACAGGTTCCTCTTAATGCTCTGTTTCTTGCGAGGAGCACACACAGAGTTATCTTTAACTCAATCCCATATAACCCCACCTCATGCTAATGCCACTAATTAGCGTTTACAAAGTGACAGATGTCACTACAGGACCCAAGTGACTCACCACTGTGGTTGAATCATCCAATGGATGGCCATCCAGCCCAAAATTACTAGTTTACCCTTTCCTCGTAAAATTACCAGAATGCCCCTTGTCGTTCTAGACCTATAACTAGTATGGACGAACTCCAATTTTTGCGTGCTGTCTGTCTACGGACTCAGTGTTTCGAGACCTACGCAACGGTCTTTGCAAAATGTGCAAAAGTACTCCAAACCAAAAGTTAACTTTAACCACCACATTTACAAGGGTAAAAACGTCATTTTACATATCAATTTCCAAATTTGCATTTCTCGAATTTCAGGGGCATCACAACCTACCCCGCTTAAGGAATTTTGTCCCTGAAAATCGAAAGTATCCTATTAACAACCAAACGTAAAGAGGAGCTTACAACACAAGTGTATAACATATACCATTCAACACAAGTGTATAAAATATCGAGAAACCATGTAACATCACTACTACGCTGAACCACTCTTTGGTCCTTTGTCTACTTCATGTTCGGCAAGGGCAATTACTCGAGCATGTGGACCCAGAGCCAGACCACTTCATCACGGTCCACCTCTAACCCTGCTGACTCTACCAGTAGGAGTTTGGTTCCTTCTTGTACTAGGAGTCGATGGTGCCCTGCGATCCCGATTTACCTAATCAACATTCATCGTACTACATCCAAGTCGATATGGGCAGTTCCTTCGCAAATGCCTAGGCTCCCTACAAAATTGACAGAGGGTAGTGCTGATCGATTTGCTCCACCACGCTGCTTACTAGTCGAATGGATTGAAGCCCCACATGACTGAACTAATGACTGGGGTCGCGATACAAGGAAGTGAGGACTAGGACTCTTTGATGTTTCCTGACTTATAAATTCAGTAGCCTGACGCACTCGGCATTGTCCATAGCTCAAAGATTGTTCTCGCATAGGTAAACTAGCCTCCACTCTAATAGCAGCATTTGATAGCTCTCGGAGGGTTGAATATGATTCCACAGTCACAGTGGCTCGAATGTCATGTCGTAATCCAAGTTCAAAACGTCTGCATTTATCAACCTCTGTAGCTACAAACATTGGGGAAAGACGAGCCAGATCCAGAAATCCTTGTTCATATTCTGCCACTATCATATCCTCATGTTGTAATTGAAAGAATTCAATTTCTTTTGCATCACAATATGAGCTAGGGTAAAACTGATCCAAAAATCTTTCTTGGAATGTTTCTCATTCCAGCGTACAGGCATCCCATCCAGACAACTGTAAACCATGCTACCAGCAATATGCATAGCCATCCAAAGGAAAAGTGGCTAATAACACCATTTCTTCCGGGGGACATCTCATGACTTCAAAGCTCCGTTCCAAATGAGTAATCCAATCATCGGCACCATCCGGGCCCAACTCAGCACGAAACACAGTGGCTCCTAATCGCTGAGCTCTCTCAATATCCGGGCCTTCTCTAATCTTTTCCTCGTCCCTCTCATCTTCAGGTTATGCACGAGGCGTACGCCTCGGAGGCAAAACGTAACAACAGAAAGCAATAACCAAATGCTCTAATACCAAATTGACAGGACCAGTCCCAACCGGACATTGATAATTGTGCCCAGTCCTGCTCGCGTCTGATAACTCAAATGAAGTCTTGAAACTACCCCTCAGCACCTATCAGAAAAGGGATGACTGTATTGATTTCTGCTCATGTCTCCGCCTCTTGATCAGCCACTATTCCCGTGCCACGGCCTGGAGGGTCATTAAAAACATAAAAGGTGTGAGTGGACAAAAATAATATCGTTTGAAAACATATTTCAAAATAGACTGTTTCTCCCTCCAGTTATAAAATCATGCATGCATAGAGTAAAACATATGAACTACCAGCTTTCAAGCCAAATCACATGAACCATCAAGACACATCTGTCAGCATCAAATCGGTCACATTGACCACCACCACCAATATTCACATACCAAGCACAACAGTTACACAGTACTACTCACAAGTACATAGACATCGACCACAAGATCATAATACCTGTACTACTCACAATTGCACAATCAATTATATGGCCACATCCGCACTACGCGTAGACAACCATCCAGCCACATTCTTGGGATCAGACAAGTCTGGGCTCAACCCTCGAGATCAATCACATTTGGGCGAACACATCCCTAGGATCAGATGCATCAGAGAAGCTGACTTACAGTAAAAACAACTCACAAAGCCAACCACCAGGCTTTCACAAGGTTCATGACTCAAAACCCAAGTCAAAGCGTCATTTTTAAACCCGGGTTTAGCTCAAAACATTGTTTTCACCATTTTCGTAAAACGTGTCCGACAAACGGATTAAATAATCCATAAATTCAACGAATAATCATATCAAATCATCACGCAATCATTGCAACTCAAATCATGCAATAAATGTTGTAAAATATTTAACTATGCATGCATCATAATTTAGAAAACACATGTCCACTCACGCACCGTGCATATCGCTCGCTTTTCGAGCTGCACGTGTTTCCATAATTTTCGATACTTTCCAGGAATCCCGACTCCTGTCCAAAATCATCATTAAGAGTCACTGCTGATTCAATGAATATCATATTAACTTCCCATAATTTTCCGGAATTAAATACGAATTTAAAATGGAACATAACCCATCTGACATGCGAAACAGTATCGAAACGGTGTCTGATCGACTCGAAACCAACGCCAAAATTTTTGTTACATTGATTACATGAAATTTCATGCTGATCATACCTCGCGAATCTCACTCACGCGCCCCCACGCGCCTACAGAGTAAAAGGCTACAATTATTTTCCTAACCCGATTGCTGTACAAAACGGGTCGGCAACCCACGATGCAACCTCATCAGCTCTCAGTCAATTCGACCTCAATTCCTTCAATTCTTCATCGATTTTCATCTAATCAAACTTAATTAGGGATCTGTATTCTTATTTTCATGAAACAACATCTTAAATGGGTCTATTTCTAAATCGGTAGCCGATCGGTTATAAGTCCAAATGTAACAAATTTCAGTCCAATTCATAAATCTAATCAACCAGAAAGTATCTTAAATTCATTATAAACGTGAATTTGAAACCAATTTCAAGGTTTCTTAACTCTAATTACATGAACCCAACCTCCACAATTCGAAGAAGTCACAAGTCGTGTTCTTGGTGTTTGTTCATCAATTTCCTTCGAATTCGATAATGGATCGACTCGTTCCTTTCTCCAGAAGCTTAATTCGATCTTAGTTTGTCCAATTAATATCTAAAAGTGGATTTTGAATTCTCAAGGTAGAAGAACACATTTTCGGTTTTCCTGGGGTATTTTCAGCTTCCTCTTCTCTTCTCTCTTCTTTCTTTTCTCTCACGATTTCACCCTCTGAATCCGCTCAGGTTCCTCTTCATGCTATGTTTCCTACGAGGAGCACACACACAATTATCTTTAACTCAATCCCACATAACCCCACCTCATGCTAATACCACTAATTAGTATTTACAAAGTGACAGATGTCACTGCAGGGCCCAAGTAACTCACCACTATGGCTGAATCATCCAATGGACAGTCGTCCAGCCCAAAATTACTAGTTTACCCTTTCCTTGTAAAATTACCACAATGCCCCTAGCCGTTCTAGACCCATAACTAGTCCAGACGAACTCCAATTTCTGTGTGCCGCCTGTCTACGAACTCATTGTCTCGAGGCCTACGCAGCGGTCTTTACAAAATATGTAAAATTTATTCCAAACCAAAAGTCAACTTCAACCACCACATTTACAAGAGTAAAAATGTCATTTTACATTTCAATTTCCAAATTTTGCATTTCTCGAATTTCAGTGGCGTCACAACCTACCTCCCTTAAGGAATTTTATCCCCAAAATTCGAATGTATCCTCTCAACAACCAAACATAAAAAGCAGCTTACAACACAAGTGTATAACACATACCATTCAACACAAGTTTATAAAATATCGAGAAACCATGTAACATCACTACTAGGTCGAACCACTCTTTGGCCCATTGTCTACTTCCTATTGGGCAAGGGCAATTACTCGAGCATGTGGACCCGAAGCCAGACCACTTCGTCGCAGTCCACCTCCAACCCTGCTGACTCTACCAGTAGGAGTTTCAGGGGACCTAAAACACAAGACGATCCATAATGCCCGGCTCGTGAGCTTCACGCGCCAGAGTTTCAGGCCGCCTGTGGGGGCGCGTGGGCCACCTTTTGGGGATACTTCCAACACACGAAATCATCCTTTTGATGTAACGAACATTTTGGGACTGGTTTCGTGTCGATCAGACACCTTCTCGATAATGTTCGGGACATCCAAAGTTTTAGGATAGGGTTTAAAAATACTTAAAAATTTGGGGAAATTACGAGGCTTTAGTGAGAGGTTAATTAAGTAGTTAGTAACCCTCTAAAGTGATTTGGACAGGTTTGGGAGTCTCGGTGACGGCGATTGGCCCGGTAGAGCCGAATGTCACGTGTATCGAGGCGGTAGCTCGGACGGTTTGTCAGTGGACCTTGGTTTTCTAAATTGATGCATGCATAAATGTTTATTTTATGTTTTAATACTTTTTTTGTGATTCCATGAGTTCATTTGTGTGTGGTTACGTATTGGCACGTATTTTGAGGTTTTGACCTTATACAGGTTTGTACTTTTACGATGATTCAAATGAAATGGTTTTGGATTTAAAAAGGATAAACTCGGGCATGAGACCCATTTGGTTTTTTCTCAGGCATGTACCCCTATTGGTGACCTACGGGTCTGAGTCTTGGTCGCGGCGAGTGCTTTGTGCACGGCGACAGACGATACGACGCTCGCCTCCAGCTGGGATGTGTTCCTTCCGGAGAGGTCATGATGCACGTACCTTTGTCGAGCAGCCATGGAAGGCTCAACTTCGGAGTGCTGACGGTTTAGGAAATCGATCAGTGATGAGTGCACCATGATCTTGTGGTGGTTGCGTCGGTTGATACGTTCACGGCTACATACCAGGATTGAAGGCGGTCCTGGACGGATGGTTGCACGCATTGCTACGATCGGAGTCGTGGCTGACCCTAAGATATCCGGCATGATGCCCAGTTGAGTCATGAGTTCGGGCACGAGGCCCAATTACTTTACGTTTGTGATTTTGGGTTAGGGACCCTAAATGGATTTCTGGATTCATGACGGTTTATGGGGATTGGGCATGAATGTTTTCGTTATATATATATATATATATATTCATATACCTTCCTTATTTGGAATGTCTCCTCTGGGGAGGTTCGTTGGTCTGGGTGGACCCCAGAGTAGTCACGGAGTACTAACTGAGTGGAGTCGCCCCCGTTGGGTACCTTACTCTCAGGAGGGCTAGGACATTAACCTCAGGGAGGGTCATTGATCTATGGACATTGACCTGGGTAGAACCTGAGAGACTTGGGCTTTGAGACCCCGGGTAGCACGTGCATAGCTTTAGATACCGTGACAGGATTGGTTATGTGATTTATATGTATATGCTATATGTTATGTGATGTATACAGGTTTTGGGCTGAGTCCCACATGGATTTGGGCAGTGGCCCATGTATCTGGTTTCATTTACGATTTTGGGCTAAGGCCCTGATGGTTTGGTAAATGGTTTTCGAAAGCATGCATACTTTCTAGTGAAGGGTACAAATGTCTTCGATAAAATGTTTTTATTAAATGATTTGTTTTGTCCACTCACAGCTTTTAATGTTTTGACTGTCTTTCAAGTTGACAGCGGATGAGGGCTGTAGCAGAGACCGAGACATCGCATACCTCCTCTGGATCCTGGCGTACATTGAAGCCCGAGCGGGCTAAAGTCAAAATTTCCCTTGTCTAACACTCCGTGTCAGACGGGATCAGGCGCGTCCCGCGTTAACCCAGGGGGGATTAGGACGAGTCCTGACAGATACCTAATTGACAGGACCAGTCCCAACTGGACTTTGATAACCACGCCCGGTCTTGCTCCCTTTTGACAACTCAACTGAAGTCCCGAAACTACCCTTCAGCACCTATCAGATAAGGGATTATTGTATTGATTTTTACTCATGCCTCCGCCTCTTGATTAGCCCCGATTCTCGTGCCACGGCCTAAAGGGTCATCAAAAACATAAAAGGTGTGAGTGGACAAAAATAATATCATTTGAAAACACATTTCAAAATAGACTATTTCTCCCTCTAGTTATAAAACCATGCATGCATAGAGTAAAACATATGAACTGCCGGCTTTCAAGCCAAATCACATGAACCTTCAAGACACATCTGTCAGCATCAAACCGGTCACACTGACCACCACCACCAATATTCCCATATCAAGCACGGACAGGGTCAAGTCTGCGGGTCGCGTGACCCAGTTGCATAGAACTGGGTGACTCGGACAGAGGACAGGGGTGAGATGACGTCATGGATAATATGATGTCATCATGTCAGACCTGACATGTCAAATTGACATGTGTCAGATGTCAGATGACGTCATGCTAACGTCAGCCGTTGACTTTGACCGTTGACCGCTGACGTCAACATTGACTTTTTTGTCAACGTTGACAGTAGCTTTGACTCGCGCGTGGGGGTACGTGGGCACGTATTTCGAGGTGAGATCTGAACCATTTTAAAGATTTCGACGATACGAATCCAACGGTCCCTAGTGATATGACGCTCTCCTCTGGACTGCGGATGTGTTCTTTCTAGAGAGGTCATGATGCACTGCCTGTTGTCGAGCAGCCGTGGGAGGCTATGACCAAAGGAGGCTCGACTTAGGAGTTCTTATGTTATTCTCCGAGATCGATTGGTGATGTGTTCATGATAATTTAGAGACGGTCGCGGCGGGTGATTTATTCATGGCGACATGTTAGTATTGAGAGTGGTCCTGAGCTATTTGCACATGTGCTAGGATTGGAATAGTGACTGACACTAAGATGAGGATGGTATGAGTTCCCATGTGTCCTATGATTTGGGATTAGACCCCGTACTTGTTTTCTATGACTTGGTTGTGGGTTGAGACCAAGGTTCTAAAAGGCGGGCTAGACGGTAAGGAATAGGCGTTCGCAGTTTGGAGAAAAGAAAAAAAAAATCTAACAAATCATTCAAAAATCAATTCAAAATTACCAAATCCGACATTCTAGAGCATATGAATTCAAATTATACTAATCATTCATTCATTCATAATTCAAAATTACCAAATCCAAAATGTCAATGTATCATTCATCCATTCATAATCAATTAATCATACAGTACCAATGACGACATGGCAGTCCTCGCGGCTCCCAAACATCTCCAACCAACTCGAAATCAAAAGTCTAAGCAGTAGCCATCGCCTGGCCCATGTTTGTGTTGATTGGGCGCAGTGAGGACTTCTGAGAAGTCTAACGAAGGAAGATGACGACCATCATTGGTTCAGTGAGGTACTGTCGAAATCTTGATCTACTAGCTCCCGCACGAGAGTGAAGGCGTGAGAGAAACATAGTGTGAAAATTGTACATATTTTGAGATGAGTGGGTTTATAAATTCAAAATCAAAGAATTAAAGTATTAAACAAAAAAATCCGACTCAAACTAAATGATTCTTAATCATACTTAAAAATTCACAATCAAAAGAATTAAACCAAATATCAAAAGAAATCAAATTTCATATCAAAAGAATTAAACCAAATATCCAATCAGCTAATCTTGATAAATTATAAATTTATAACCCCTAATAAGTAATACCCAAACCAAACCAAACCAAACTCAAAGTCTCACACTACCCATACCCAATACGCCAATACCCATAACCTACCTACCTCGCAAACTCGAAATCTGCTCCACGAGTCCGTCGCGGTATGGCCTTCAAACAGATTCGAAGTCGACATCTACGATTCTCACACTCCCATTCAAACTCGAACTGAAACTCGAAGCCGAAGTCGAAGTCTCACTCTCTCAGCCTCTCAGGTATTGAACTCGAATTGAAACTCGAAGTCGAACTCCAATTCTCACACTCTCTCTCTATCTCTCTCTCTCTCTCTCTCTCTCCAGTCTCTCTCTCTCACTCACATCTCTCTGTTCTATCTTCTTTGTTTCTCAAAAGGTGACGAATAAATGAATAACAGGGAGAAAGGGAGATTGGGAGAATATCGAATGAAAGTTTGAGACTGGGGGGCGGACTCGACGAGGGAGAAGATAATATCAAATAAATGATTTGGGTATTGGATGGAACTAATGCATTAGATAAATAGATAAGGATTATCTGTGTTTGAATAGATAATGAATGAACAAAAAGTAAAAATTTGATTGGTAGATATGGATTATGGACTGAAAGTTAAATATATATTTTCTTTGTCTCATTAATTTGTATTGGTAATTGGTAAAGAGAATTAAAGAGATAATAATGAATTAAACTATTAAAGCGAGATATTGAGTGGTGCACTAGTGGATGGTGCTCATTGGCCATTGCTAATTGGTGCTAACTGGTGCTCATTGTCCATTGCTAATTGGTGCTAACCAATCTTCAGTTCTTCACTAGAATGGAGGGCTTCCCTGAGTTTGTACTTTGTATTCAATACTTTTAATTTTGGCCTAAATCACACCACATGGTGCAAATGTGCAATATGCAAAATTTCAAAGTAAAGTGTCTTGATTAGATAAGTAAATATGACACTTAAAAACATGATCTACTTGACAATGAAAAAATGACATAGTTACTTAAATAAAGAGTGAACTAAAAAATAGTTGCTAGCACCTAAATAAGACATTGGCCATTAAATAAGTAGCATCTATGTATCCACTATGGCTCTATAATCCAATGGCTTCATTGGAAAATGAGTATAGGAAATGAGAAATTGGCCACTAAATAAGTTATCCAATGGCTTCATTGTGAAATGAGTATAGAAAATTACTCAAATGAGACATTGGCCACTAAATAAGTAAATAAACTAGTAAAAGCCTACTGTAAAACCTATTAAAGAGTCATTAGCCACTAAATAAGAAAATAAACTAGTAAAGAACTTAAGTGCACCATTGCTAATGTAATGTGATCATGATATCATGGAATGTTAATTGTTATTGAAATTGAATTAGTGCTTTTCATTTTTTGTATGGACTATGGAGTATGGTATATGTTTGAAATTTTAAATTGTAGGTTTTACATAAATGGCTACACCTTCCGAAGCAAATGTAACGTCAGAAATGGAAAGATCATTGAAGCGGGGTAGTGGTGATATTGGATGGGAGTTTGCACTTTTGGAAAATCCTACAAACTTTGATAAGGTCAAGTGTAAGTTGTGTGGTAAGTGTATGAGTGGTGGAATCAATAGGATAAAACAACACATAATCCACATCAAGGGAAATGTAGCTTCGTGTTCAAAGTCTTCGGATGATGATAAATTAAAGTGTAAAGCCGCTTTAGAAGAAGAAAGTTAGAATTCAAGAAGAAGAGGAAGTTGAAATTGGTGGTCCAAAAACATGAAACACTTTCTTGGGCCTATGGATAAGTTTGAAAACGCTATCAATTCCGAATCTTCAACGGGTGGAAACAAGAAACTTCGACAACAAAATATCAATGATGCACTTTGGAAGGTAAAAACACATTATGTGCATCAATATTTGGCTCGAGGGGTGTATGAATCCAGTCTTCCTTTCCATGCCATTGAGAATGATAGCTTTAAAAGATTTGTGGAAGCAGTGGGTCAATTTGGTCCGAGTTACCAACCTCCAAGCCAATACCAATTAAGGGAGCCATTATTAAACGAAGAAGTTGAGAGAACTAGAAAGTCACTTACCATGCAAGAAAAAGAGTGGGCTAAGCATGGTTGTTCAATCATGACCGATGCTTGGAGCGACCGAATAAGAAGAAGTATAATGAATTTGTGTGTAAATTGCAAGGAAAGCACAACTTTTCTTTCTTCTAAAGAAGTTACGGGGGAATCGTACATGGGCCTATATATATTTGAATATGTGGACAAGTGCATTTGATGATATTGTGCCGCAAAGCGTAACTTAAGTGGTAACGAATAATGCATTTAACAATATGGCGGCGGCGAAGTTGTTGAAGTTGAAGAGGCCAAACATCTTTTGGACTTCATGTGCCACTCATACTTTGAATCTTATGCTCCAAGGAATTGGTAGCCTCCCTAAATTCAAAGGAGTCATTGAGAAGGAAAAAGCCATCACCATCTTCATTTATGCCCATCATAAAACGTTGGACTTAATGAGGAAGTTCACAAAGAAAAGAGACATTGGAAGGCCGGGAGTATCTAGAATTACAACTTCTTTCCTAACTTTACAAGTGATGCACGGGGGCAAATAAGCTTTCCAAAAGTGAAAAAGGGAAATCTTCATATAACACAATTTTGAGTATGAATTTTTGGAATGGTGCAACACTTTGTTTGAAAGTTTTTGGTCCTCTATTTAAAGTGATTCAACTTGTTGACGGGGATAAAAGGCCATCAATGGGATTTTTGTATGGAGAGCTATGTGAAGCAAGGAATGAGATTAAAAAGGCTTTTTGTAAGACCCGTGTCCTGGAGGGAACGGTGAAAAATCCCACATTCCTGCGAGGGGGGAATGGTCTGGGAAGGGAATGGTGGTGTGCCTTAAAGGTGTAGGCACACACCTATCTAGCATGAGGCCTTTTGGGAGCTCAGTGGCTTTGGGGGGGATTGGAACCCCAAAGTTAAACGAGTTGAGGCTGGTGCAATTCCATGATGGGTGACCCCCTGGGAAGTTGCACCGTGAGCTCCCGAAAACAAAACCGTGAGGGCAAGGGCAAGGAGGCCCAAAGCGGACAATATCGTGCTAGATGAATCGGGACCTGACAGAAGAAGGTCGGGTCCTGACAATTTGGTATCAGAGCCAGACCCCAACCGAGAAGTGTGCCAGCGAGGACGCTTGGCCCTAAGGGGGGTGGATTGTAAGACCCGTGTCCTGGAGGGAACGGTGAACAATCCCACATTCCTGCGAGGGGGGAATGGTCTGGGAAGGGAATGATGGTGTGCCTTAAAGGTGTAGGCACACACCTATCTAGCATGAGGCCTTTTGGTAGCTCAGTGGCTTTGGGGGGGATTGGAACCCCAAAGTTAAACGAGTTGAGGCTGGTGCAATTCCATGATGGGTGACCCCCTGGGAAGTTGCACCGTGAGCTCCCGAAAACAAAACCGTGAGGGCAAGGGCAAGGAGGCTCAAAGCGGACAATATCGTGCTAGATGAATCGGGACCTGACAGAAGAGGGTCGGGTCCTGACACTTTCAAACATCAAAAGGTGAACTATACTCCAATCCTTGATATTGTTGATGCAAAAGGTCGTGATAGGCTTGATGGTCCATTACATAAGCGGTCTACCTCTTGAATCCTTATTACTTCTTCAAAGATGATAGCATAGTTGAAGATCCAATTGTCTTGGAAGGGATGTTTGATTGTGTTGAGAAGTTCTTTCTCAATGACATTAACAAGCAAGATATTGTGATGAATGAAGAATTTTGTGAAGTACAAGAAAAAAAAGGTGGGTTTGGAAAAAATTTGGCCTATGTTACAACAACTAGGAATGATTTCGATCCGGGTAAGAACATTCACAATTCATGAATTATTTTTTAGTTGTCATTCTTACATAGTTTTTCATTAATTAAGAAGATTATGCCTTTGTAGTTCAATGGTGGTCCTTGTATGGAGGTGGTGTACCAACATTGCAAAAAATGGCTCTAAGGATTCTCTCTTTGACTACAAGTTCATCCGGATGTGAGAGAAATTGGAGCACTTTTGAGGGGTTAAGTAAGTAGTTAAGGACTATGATATAAGAGCTTGTATTTAATATGCTCAAGCTCACTTAGTCACGTATGACTTATGAGTTTTTTCATACTCAATTCAATGTTTTCTAATAGTTTTCAAACTTTTATTCAATGTAGAACCATACAAAGAAAAGGAATAGACTGGAGGCAACAAGGTTGAACAATCTAGTTTATGTCCAATTCAATACCAAGATCATCAATAAGAAAAAACGAGGGGGAGAGAAAGACATAGATGTACTAATTGCTAGTGAAGCTAGTAATGCTCAAGAATGGATTGTTCATGGTGGTGATATTGATGAAGTTGACCCCACTCTCGATGATGAAATAAGAGAGCTTAACGAAGAAATTTTGGAATCCGATGAGGATATTCAAGACAAGGAAATAGAAGATGTATATGAGTTTGAGTCCGATACGGAAAGAGTATTGGAGGAATATGGGGCAGAAGAGTTAGAGCCTTAAAAGTTGTTTAAGTAATATAAGTATGTAATGTATATACTTTAAGATGTATATACTCCTTTTGAACTTTCATTTTGAACATGTATATGCTCTTGATGAAGTATATGCTCCTTATGAAGTGTAAAGACCCGTCCCGGAATTCGGGATTAGATTACGGACTAATCATGATTAGCAGGGTTAATCGGTGATTAGTTGGGCGAACTCGGACGAACGGCGCAAAATGACCGTTTTGCGCCTGGTCGTGGGCAAAACGTTGACTTTTTTCGGACGGTCAAATGGACTTTGACCAATGCCCGGGACGTAGGTTGGGACGTCACGAGTTCATAGACAGGTGGCACGTTCGATTCCGACGTTCGTGGTGGATGTTATGATGTACGGAAGTTCAAGGGCACTTTCGTAATTTGGTCGAAATAAGGGGAAATGTTGACTTTTTGATCGGGTGGTCCGATGGCCGAGGACCGAGGACCTTTAGGAAGGTCTCGATGCCCTGAGTTCGTAGACAGGCGGCACGCACCAATCGGAGTTCGTATGACCGAGTTACGGGTCTGGATGCGTGAGGGGCATTTTGGTAATTTTCTGCACAAGGGCAGAATGGTAATTTCACGGGGGCTGCTTGCACGGGCACTGTAGCACAGTGAATGGGGAAACACGACCAGTGCACGGGGGCATTGTTTAACCTTGAAATTGAAGTGGGGTATGGTTTAATGTGTCCATTAATTGTTAAATATGATTGAGGAAGTGGAATCGTGGTTGAGTGGAACTGGGAGGATCAGTCGTGCAAAGTGCACGAGTGGTTTCAAATTCCGGTGAGGTTCGGTTTGCGGGAAGCAAATTCCCAGTGGGTCTGAGATTGTTCCCACGAGTTGTCGTCCTCATTGTGTGTTTAGCTGAGTTGTGAGCTGGGGGGATTTACTTTGGGTAAGGACTGAGTGAGAGATTTGGAGCGTTGGCGGACTGTGTCTGAACTGGAAAACAGAGAGATGGGAACCGTGAGCAATTGATCGCCCTTGCGTGTCTGTGAGAGTTCTGTGTGATTCTGCAATCAAGGGTGAGCGGCCAGGCAGACTGGTGAGTGACGTTGGCTGAGTATCGTGTGAGGGCAAGACTCTGTGTGTGAGTATGCTCTCAGGAAAAAACCGAGAGGTGTTGACTGGGTGGTGCAGCCAGGAGTAATCGAGTGGAACCAAATTGGTCCGAGGGGAGGCTAGGACGGCTCTGGAACCCAGTAGGATGCGGCGGAGAGCACGGTGGTGGACGGCAGGCAGGTAATCCTCATTCCCTCTGGGTGCTCTGTTTTACCGTTTTGGTTCAATCGTTTAAGTCGTGAGGTTTGGGCGTAAGTCGAAGGTTTCTGTCGGTTCGGTTGGACTCCTTAGGTCCCTAGGAACCTTGTGGTTGTGGCGCAGTGATGGGGGAAACTCTGGTGGCTGAGAGTCGAAACAGGGCTTTGACGGGCTGTAAATTCGAAGTTTGGAAGGGTAGAAACGGGCTCAATCTTCGTGATTCAATTAACTAAATCAATAGATTATGATTGGACGAATCTAATGGACTAATTAGGACTGAAAACCACCTAGAATAACCAGAGAACCATGAACGCCGGTCTGAACCTGGTGAACCGGGTTCACCAGAGATAGACGATGACACTGTAGCGGCGCGTGGGCTTCACGCGCAGCCGCTTGCGGCGGCGCGTGGGGGCGCGTGGGGAGTCCAATGGGGAAGTTTCCAACATGGGAAATAATCTACGCAATGTAACGGACATTTTAGCGTGGGTTTTGTGTCGATCGGACCCCGTTTCGACATTGTTCGGAATGTCCGAAGGTTTTAAGTCGGGTTTAAAAATACTTAAAAATTCGGGAAAATTACGGGACTTGATTAGGATGTTATTGTGGAGGTTAGTAACCCTCTAATGTGATATAAACAGGTTCGGGATTCCGGTGTTAGCGACGAGGCCCGGGAAGGCGGGTGGCACGCGTATCGAGGCGCTCGGTTAAATGGTCTGTGAGTGGACATTGGTTTTGATAAATTCTATGCATGCATAACTGTTTCATGATTGTTATAATTTTTTTTATATGCTTTGATTTGGATATCGGTGAATTTATGTGATTTCACGCACTTCGAGGCGATTTACGGGTTTGCACGTAAATCGAGATTTTCCGGATTTGCACTGATTTCCATGATTGTGGTTCGAATATGATTTTATGAAACAGTTACGGATTTGATAAAGTAAATTCGGGCCAGGGGCCCAGTTGATTTAAGAAATCGGGCCAGGGGCCCAGTTATTTTATATATGTGATTTCGGGTCAGGGACCCTAAAATGGAATTGAATAAATGATTTCGGATGTAATAATCAAATAATTGGACTTATGACGGTTTTATGGAAATTCGGGGCAGGGCCCTTGTGATATTTTGAAAACGAATAATAAAATGTGTTCCATAAAACCATCTCGATACGAGGATATATATTGGTCTCCTCCAGGTGTTTGGGACACTGGGGAAGTCACGGTGCATTGCCTGCAAGGGGTCGTTGTACGGAGCGGCCAGACCGTATAGTGACTCAGGAGCAGGATTGCTATGATTAGACGTCTGGGACGTCAGACATATGGGATGTCAGAGATATGGACTCGGTGAGACCCCAGGCAGCACGCGTTGCTTAATACCGTGAGATATGACGTCTTGGACGTCAAGCGTCTGGGACGCTAGGCATCTGGGATGCCGGAGATGGTAAAGTAATAAACATGTGCCACTGAATTTATGAAATAACTTTTGGATTGAAACTATGTTTGCGGTTTCCGGGCTAAGGCCCTAAGGGTTATTTCAAATAAATATTTGACTACTGGTTTTTGACGCATGCATATGTTTTTACTGAGGGGCATAAATGTCTTATAAAATGTATTTTACGAACTTGTTTATTTTCGTCCACTCACAGCTTTTGGTTTTTAACGCCCTTCAGGTTGAGCGCGGATGCGACTGCAGCAGGGGACCGGGACATTGCATGCCTCCTCCATCGATCCTTGCGCACTCTGGATGCCCGTAGGGGCAGTGGCGTTGGGTTATCCCTTGTCTGGCACTTCGTGTTAGACGGGAGCACGTCACATCCTGTGGTAATCCCGGGGGGATTGGGATGGGTCGTGTCAGCTTGGTATCAGAGCAGGGTTGCTCTTTTGTGCGCGCAGGTCGAGGATGTGGTGTCCCTTGTTGGCTGCAGTTCGTCATCAACCTGATAGTTAGGGTAGTCGGACAGATGGTTGGTGGGATTGGATCCCGGTCAGTGGATAGTGTGCGATTGGCCTGATACGCTGTGCGTTAATGCGATTCAACCCAAGCGGGGTTGTGTACGATGAACTCGTAATGTGGGACCGTAGGTTCGGTCATGTGGTAATGTATTGTGGTGCTGCTGGGCACAACTGGGTTCGAGAAACCCCATTTGAGTGGTAATTTTGGGAAATACGAAACTCGGTTAAGTAATGGTCTAAATTATGGACCCTGGTAGTTTTGGCTAGTGTACAGGGTGTTGGTGCATCGGAATTGGCCGATAACCTTCGTGGTGGAACCCACGATGAATTGACGATTGGGTTGGATTTGATGTCTATACGATGTCGGTACCGCGGGGTCGGTCATGTTGTGGATTTTACTGCAAAAGGCAGTTGGGTTCGGTGGAACCCTAGGGAGTGACTGTGAAACCCTAAGTTATAATCAATGGACTTGGAAGGTGAACTTTAAATGAGAACTTGTGCTGCGATGAGCGGCTGAGGTCATGGATGACCATGTGGATGACTCTAATGAGTCTAGTCGGGATTTTGGGATTCGATCCACGAGTACGGTTACGGGATAAGATGTGGAATTACGTGTTGGATCGAATACTAATGTGAGGTGTGGATACGGATCTCGACAAGCGATGACTGTTGGTCGACAGTTGTGTCGAGATGACTAGCTATCGAGGGTGTTTAGTGTGGTTTTAACACTTGAGGATCGGGGGACGTTCAGGGAACGTTCATTATACTGATGTGCGGATGGTCAAATTGGGGGTACCCATAGTTGGGAGGTACGAGTGTTGATACGGGATCGTCGTTCGGTATGAACGGAGATCCAGGGTATCAACTTTGCACATCTTTACTAGTGTGGGTGTTCGTGTGTGAGTGTGGATGTTAGGATGCCTGTGTGCTGAGGCAAGTGTTGATGATACTAGCATTGGTGCTGGTGTTGGTGATTGAGATTATGGTGAGCCACGAGATGGGATGTGACTCTGTCCTGATGGACACATGATCGGTAACTGCGACTCAGTGGTGGTTGAGTCAGGGACTGGGTAGGATCTAGTGCAGGTTGTGAGGTGTTGGGATAGGGTCCCAACAGTGTCGAGACGACAAGTGATTGGTGGATATAACGGTATGCTGAGACATGAGGAATCTAGGGATGATGTTCCCTGTGCCAGGAGAATTGGTGGATTTGGGGAGTTGTTGTCAACTCCGAGATTGGTATGATTAGGTGTTGTTGATATCCCCAGAAAGTACAAGGAAATGACTGGAATTGGGAAAAACGAGGAAACCATTCGTGGTATTGATGTGGGATTTTGTGATCGTGAATCACTTGGAACCTGAGGGTTGAATCCGTAAAGGCTGTGATGTGAGGAGAAGGCAGTAATGTATGCACGATCAAGAGAGTGGAGTAATTCCCGTTCGGAATCGGGATGTGTGCATAAATGGTTATTGTCGGACGTGAGGTCTGAGTATTGGATTGATTGCGGACACGTGGTTGTCCAAGTGAGTTGAGGACGTTGTAGGTCCAGTGGTTGGACTTGACATCTCATTGGGAGTATGTCTGTTCCCAACAGGGTTCGAACGTTGGTTTCGAGAAGAGTTGTGATTTCGGACGAGAGGAGTGCTCGTTTTCGTATTGGTAATAGGTACTTTGAAGTCATTGGGTTTGACTTCTTATTTTCTGCCCTGGCAGACGCTGTTGTGGTTATCGGTATGTTGAGTGTGTATGGGTTGGTGGACCCATGTGTGATTTGGGTCACCAGGAGGAGTTGCATAATTCGAAGTTGGGTAAATGAGATTTCTTATGTTCCGCTTGGTAGCAGACAGTGTTGGATCACTCGGTATGGTGAGTGCTGTGAGTTGTGTTTGCACTCACATAGGACGGATGATGATTTCATGTATTTGGATTATCCTTGATCTTCCTGGGTGGAACGACAAGGATTGAGACGAAGTAATTGGGTGTGACCCACAATGTTGTTGTGTCCCATGGTAAATGTATGATTGTATGTGGAAATAATTGGAGAAGTGTTGTGTGGTGGGCCAGGACTCTTGAGGGTGTAGGACCCTACGATCGGATTCCAGGTGGATTCCTGGCCACGTGAGCGTGTGTTGATCCGAGACGGATCTGGATTGTAATGGACATTGGACATGGTGACGATCTGGGATCGTAATGGTACCCGTCTGGGGACGTGGTGATGGGTTGGAATTGTGACCGTTTGGGTAAGGTTAGGTGAAGAGCTTATCGCTCTGTCACATGTTTGGTTACGGGAATATTTGGACTGAACTTCTTCTCGAAGTTAATCAGTACTCGAGTGTGTTGGAATGCTTACGCATTGACTCGAGGATTTGACCCGTGGGAGTGTGGTTTTTTCCACGAGGGCTAGTTGGTCAGTTTGGAGATATGTGGATTTTGGGATTGGCTTCCCTACGAGGTCAATCGAATGGATTGAACGGGTAACCGATAGGTTCGGTTTTGACGCGTCTGGGTGACGTGGTTGAGCTTTCGGGTTTTGGAATCGGATTCCTGGGTGACGATTCAGGATTCGATTTCGGAACTTGAAACTGGATTTCTGGATTTGGGTACGGAATGATTATTCCAGATGCTAGCTTACGGAATAATGATTTCGGATTCGGATTCGGAAATGGGTTAAGGTATGATGTTTGGGTTTGGATCCGGGATTTCTTATGAAATTGTGGATTCGAACTCGGGTTTGGTTTTGGGACTGGGTGTTGAGTTGAGTTGAACGATTTGTCTTGTCTAGGACTGGACAAGAGAACCCCAATATCGGATTACGATTGACTGTGGGCCATGTAGTGGGCTTATTGGCGGATGGACGTACGTATCCTATACGGTGTACGAGGATTGGTACTGGACGGACCTAGTGGCATCTGGTGACGGTACATGTGAGGTACCAGTGGTGTGTGGTTATACGTGTGGTGGCCGGCTTAGTTCCGACACCATTGGATTTGGTGGTGGGTGTGAACTGGACATTGAATACTATGCACTGGGCAGAGTTATTTTTGTTGGGTTCAGTAATTTTGTGAGCAGGCGCTCTTAGCCACGGATGGCTAGTGGACCCCAGTGTGGAGATGTACGATCACTGATTGGCTAGTATGCAATGTGTGTCAGTTACACCACCCGATTGAGTATGATGACGGTATACGTACACTCAGGATGAGTGAGTTGGTGACTGCGTCACTACGTGTGACCTTGCGTGATGTTATCACACCGAGGTGATTCCAGCGTTATGGTTCGCTGAGGGAACTGACAGTTATGGACTTGAGATGGATATATGTCGCAAGATTGGGTTGCCCTGAGAGATGAGGTCATGTGTTTGATCTGACGCTACTTGAGCGAGTAGCAGTATGAGGTGTCGCCACCGATTGACTGATGGATGGAGCGGTATTTAGGGTGGTAAGCTTGGTAGTGACAGTTGGACGGGTAATATTCACAGGGATCAGCTGATCAATTTCACTTGCGGTGTTCGAGTGTGGTCGGTTCGGTAAGGAACCGTGATGGGACGTCTGAGTACAGACAAGTTTGGTGGGTGTACAAGTGTACACAGGTGTGAGATCGAAATGTTTTCCACGAGCTGGTATGGAATAAGGATATTTGGCAATTTCGAGGACGAAATTATTTAAGGGGGGAAGGTTGTAACGACCCGTCCCGGAATTCGGGATTAGATTACGGACTAATCATGATTAGCAGGGTTAATCGGTGATTAGTTGGGCGAACTCGGACGAACGGCGCAAAATGACCGTTTTGCCCCTGGTCGTGGGCAAAACGTTGACTTTTATTCGGACGGTCAAATGGACTTTGACCAATGCCCGTGACGTAGGTTGGGACGTCACGAGTTCATAGACAGGCGGCACGTTCGATTCCGACGTTCGTGGTGGAAGTTTTGATGTACGGAAGTTCAAGGGCACTTTCGTAATTTGGTCGAAATAAGGGGAAATGTTGACTTTTTGATCGGGTGGTCCGATTGACAGGACCCGCCCCGATCCCACAGGGACCACAAGGGGACGTGCCCTGCTCCCGTCTGACACCCAATAATTCATACCAATTTTAACCTCAAAACATCAAATGCATAAATAACCAAATTAAAGTCATACATCAAATCCGAATTAAACGAATGTCAGACAAGGGATGAAATCCAAAATTACAAGTTGCGAGCACGACTCTATAGTAAACCTGCGGGTACACCACCCAACAGGGGTTCAGGTACACAGAAGTAGATCTATGCCTCAGCCTCAGGTTCCTCCTCTACCTCAGTATCACGACATGGAGGGGTTACCAAAAACATTAAGGGTGAGTGGACCGAAACTCAAGTTTATAAAATCATTTGATAAGTAAAACGTATAATTTACCCCTCCGTTTTCCAAACATGCATGCATCCGTAATTAAAACCATCAATCATATAATATGAACCATAAGGCATATAATAAATCCATAAGTATAATTTTAGTTGCTGCACTATACACTCCAATCCCGACATCCCTGATGTCTGTCGTCCCTGACGTCCAATAAGGTCACAATCACAAGGCTACGCGTGCCACTCGGGTCTCAATTCCGAGTTCAATCCCCGAACCTCGTTCGGGTACAGCATCCCCGATGCTTAGCGTCATAGACGCTGGACGTTCTAGACGTCCGTGACCTCTCCGGGGTACCTTATCCGGAGGAGACAATATAATATGAAAGGATCTATACAGTGCATTACCAAATACATTTTATTGATATCCACATGCAAAACATATATGTATACATAGGTAAAATCCGAACCGATCGTTACGTTTCATCAAACGGGTCTCATGCCCAAATACCGTGAAACGTGCCATAACCAAAATTTCAATATCATCAAAACCATTTATTGATTCCAGCATGTGAACAAGTATAATAAACCAGAAAAAATTTATGCACGCAAGGGTTTAAGAAAATGACCCACTCACAGTACAATCCTGCTGAAAACCGAGCGTATCCCCTCGATCTGGTACAATTATACAATCCCTGTCATATCCAAAGTATACGTAAGGGTCCATACAAACCCCAAACATTTAACCATGAAACCCTAGACTGAAACCGACCCGGGAAAGCCGCCTGAACGCGCTTCCCAATGCAATAAACCTCATTTTGACCAACTTAATGATCTCCGATCGACCCGAAACCACCGCCATTGGATCCGGATCGTCGAAACCTAAAGAATGGTGGTGGTCCCACCAAAAGTACTATTCACACGCGCCCACACGCGCCAGTCAACGCGTCGGTCAACGCAGGAACAGTCCCTGCTGACGTCATCGCTGACGTCATCATGACGTCATCTGACAGCTGTCAGGTCTGACATGTCAGACTCTGACAGTGCCACGTGTCAACACCCGATTGGTCCACCTCACTGATCTGTCAGGCCACGTGTCAGATCTGACATGTGCCACGTGTCAGCACGGCACTGGTCCACGTCACTGACATGTCAGTGACACGTGGCAGTCCCTGACTGGTCCACGTCACTGACATGTCAGTGCTGACTGTGCACTGACATGTGACACGTGTCAGCTCACGGTTGGTCCACGTCACCTGACAGTCTGACAGGGTGCCATGTCATCACCTCTGTTCTCAGACGGGTTGACCCGTATCTCTGCAACTCGGGTCGATCAGACCCGCGATCATGACCCGGTCACCATTTCATCATTTTTCAATCATTTTTATTCAGGTTTGTTCCTAACTACTCGTCTTAATCCCAGAAACAGTTCTAGCTAATTAAAATCAATAAACAAGGGCTGAATCGAAGACTTACCTCGATGAACAGACCCGGGTTCCCGTCGCTGTTTAACCACCGTTCAGGTCACCTCAGACCACGAAATCACGTCCTAAAGTTTCCTACCAGTCCATAGAATCGAATAGGATCAATAGAACATGACAAAACACGTTGGAAAACAGGCTTCCATTTTCTGAGTTTTTAAGCAGTTTCGGGTTAGGAACCACCTACCGTTCACCGCCGTCTCTCAGCCTCACCAGTGAGTCCCCCACACGCAGACACAGAGAATGGGTGATGAGCTGGGGTGTTTGTTCAAAATGGACAGAATGTGCATTTCGGGTAGGAAATATAAAGAATGGAGGGAAAGGAAACGGACGGTCCAGATTTGATCTCAAGGATGAGATCAATGGTTCAGATTAGATCTGGGGTACTTCAAATCAATGGTTGAGATCAAAAGTGGATTTTAATGCTATTTAATCCTATAGTGGATCTGATCCAATCTAGCCAATGGGTGAGCGACACTTGTCACTCATCCAGGTGTCTTCCAATCAGATTTCCAGAATAAAATATTCGACACGAAAACCGAGACACGAACCTCCCGATTTCACGTTTCTGACCATAACTTCCTCGTACGAAGTCCGATTTCGGCGTGCCGCCTGTCTACGGACTCAGGACATCGAGACCTACCTAACGATCCTTGAGTCATGTGAAAATTAGTTGTCAAATGAAAAGTCAACATTTTTGCCCCAACCGTCAAAATTACGGTAATGCCCCTGAACTTCCGATAGTCATAACTTTTTACCTGATCGTCCGAATTGGACGTGCCACCTGTCTATGAACTTGTGACGTCCCGAACTACGTCACGGTCATAGGTCAAAGTCCATTTAATTCACCAATCAAAAGTCAATAATTTGGCCATACCAATCACAAGGGTAAAAGCGTCAATTCACACATTAAATTACAATACTAAAATCCTCGAATTTCCGGGGTGTTACACCGATGGCCGAGGACCGAGGACCTTTAGGAAGGTCTCGATGCCCTGAGTTCGTAGACAGGCAGTACGCACCAATCGGAGTCCGTATGACCAAGTTACGGGTCTGGATGCGTGAGGGGCATTTTGGTAATTTTCTGCACAAGGGCAGAATGGTAATTTCACGGGGGCTGCTTGCACGGGCACTGTAGCACCGTGAATGGGGAAACACGACCAGTGCACGGGGGCATTGTTTAATCTTGAAATTGAAGTGGGGTATGGTTTAATGTGTCCATTAATTGTTAAATAGGATTGAGGAAGTGGAATCGTGGTTCAGTGGAACTGGGAGGATCAGTCGTGCACAGTGCACGGGTGGTTTCAAATTCCAGTGAGGTTCAGTTTTCGGGAAGCAAATTCCCAATGGGTCTGAGATTGTTCCCACGAGTTGTCGTCCTCATTGTGTGTTTAGCTGAGTTGTGAGCTGAGGGGATTTACTTTGGGTAAGGACTGAGTGAGAGATTTGGAGTGTTGGCGGACTGTGTCTGAACTGGAAAACAGAGAGATGGGAACCGTGAGCAATTGATCGCCCTTGCGTGTCTGTGAGAGTTCTGTGTGATTCTGCAATCAAGGGTGAGCGGCCAGGCAGACTGGTGAGTGACGTTGGCTGAGTATCGTGTGAGGGCAAGCCTCTGTGTGTGAGTATGCTCTCAGGAAAAAACCGAGAGGTGTTGACTGGGTGGTGGAGCCAGGAGTAATCGAGTGGAACCAAATTGGTCCGAGAGGAGGCTAGGACGGCTCTGGAACCCAGTAGGATGCGGCGGAGAGCACGGTGGCGGACGGCAGGCAGGTAATCCTCATTTCCCTCTGGGTGCTCTGTTTTACCGTTTTGGTTCAATCGTTAAGTCGTGAGGTTTGGGCGTAAGTTGAAAGTTTCTGTCGGTTCGGCTCCTTGGGTCCCTAGGAACCTTGTGGTTGTGGCGCCGTGATGGGGGGAAACTCTGGTGGCTGAGAGTCGAAACAGGGCTTTGACGGGCTGTAAATTCGAAGTTTGGAAGGGTAGAAACGGGCTCAATCTTCGTGATTCAATTAGCTAAATCAATATATTATGATTGGACGAATCTAATGGACTAAGTAGGACTGAAAACCACCTAGAATAACCAGAGAACCGTGAACGCCGGTCTGAACCTGGTGAACCGGGTTCACCAGAGATAGACGATGACACTGTAGCGGCGCGTGGGCTTCACGCGCAGCTGCTTGCGGCGGCGCTTGGGGGCGCGTGGGGAGTCCAATGGGGAAGTGTCCAACATGGGAAATAATCTACGTAATGTAACAGACATTTTAGCGTGGGTTTCGTGTCGATCAGACCTCGTTTCGACATTGTTCGGAATGTCCGAAGGTTTTAAGTCGGGTTTAAAAATACTTAAAAATTCGGGAAAATTACGGGACTTGATTAGGATGTTATTGTGGAGGTTAGTAACCCTCTAATGTGATATGAACAGGTTCGGGAGTCCCAGTGTTAGCGACGAGGCCCGGGAAGGCGGGTGGCACGCGTATCGAGGCGCTCGGTTAAATGGTCTGTGAGTGGACATTGGTTTTGATAAATTCTATGCATGCATAACTGTTTCATGATTGTTATAATTGTTTTTATATGCTTTGATTTGGATATCGGTGAATTTATGTGATTTCACGCACTTCGAGGCGATTTACGGGTTTGCGCGTAAATCGAGATTTTCTGGATTTGCACTGATTTCCATGATTGTGGTTCGAATATAATTTTATGAAACAGTTACGGATTTGATAAAGTAAATTCGGGCCAGGGGCCCAGTTGATTTAAGAAATTGGGCCAGGGGCCCAGTTGATTTAAGAAATCGGGCCAGGGGCCCAGTTAATTTATATATGTGATTTCGGGTCAGGGACCCTAAAATGGAATTGAATAAATGATTTCGGATTTAATAATCAAATAATTGGACTTATGACGGTTTTATGGAAATTCGGGGCAGGGCCCTTGTGATATTTTGAAAACGAATAATAAAATTTCTTCCATAAAACCATCTCGATACGAGGATATATATTGGTCTCCTCCAGGTGTCTGGGACACTGGGGAAGTCACGGTGCATTTCCTGCGAGGGGTCGTTGTACGGAGCGGCCGGACCGTATAGTGACTCAGGAGCAGGATTGCTATGATTAGACGTCTGGGACGTCAGACATCTGGGATGTCAGAGATATGGACCCGGTGAGACCCCGGGCAGCACGCGTTGCTTAATACCGTGAGATATGACGTCTGGGACGTCAAGCGTCTGGGACGCTAGGCATCTGGGATGCCGGAGATGGTAAAGTAATAAACATGTGCCACTGGATTTATGAAATAACTTTTGGATTGATTTTTGGATTGAAACTATGTTTGCGGTTTCCGGGCTAAGGCCCTAAGGGTTATTTCAAATAAATATTTGACTACTGGTTTTTGACGCATGCATATGTTTTTACTGAGGGGCATAAATGTCTTATAAAATGTATTTTACGAACTTGTTTATTTTCGTCCACTCACAGCTTTTGGTTTTTAACGCCCTTCAGGTTGAGCGCGGATGCGACTGCAGCAGGGGACCGGGACATTGCATGCCTCCTCCATCGATCCTTGCGCACTCTGGATGCCCGTAGGGGCAGCGGCGTTGGGTTATCCCTTGTCTGGCATTTCGTGTCAGACGGGAGCACGTCACATCCTGTGGTAATCCCGGGGGGATTGGGATGGGTCGTGTCATGAAGTGTATACTCTTTATGTATGTATATGTTCTTTATGAAGTATATAAGTCTTTATGTATCATGCTCATTCATTTATTAAATTTTTCCCTTAAAGGAAAACTGCCTATGCGCTAGGCCCCTGCCGGCCACCCTAGGAGCGCATAGCACCGTTTTGAACATTGGCTGAGACCCTATTTGATTTGGTTTTGGGCTGAGACCCTACTGAGATACTAGCTTCGATTGAGAAGCATTTTTCACTGGATTTGACTTGGGAAGATATACGTCTTGCTTCTAAGAAAGTATTTGAAATACTGCTTGCTGATGCATGCATGCTTTTACGTGAAGGGTATAAATGTGATTTCGATAAATGATTTTTATAAACTGTTGATTTTTATAAACTGTTGTTTTGTCCACACACACCTTTTATGGTTTTTAATACCCTTCAGGTTGATCGTGGATGCGGGTTGTAGCAGAGATCGAGATGACAGGACCCGTCCCAACTAGAATTTGATAACCGTGCCCTGCTCCCGTCTGACAAGTCAACTAGAGTCCCGAAACTACCCCTCAGCACCTGTCAGACAAGGGATAACTGCACTGATTTTCGCTCATGCCTCCGCCTCTTGATCAGCCCCGAACGTTGTGCCACGGCCTAGAGGGTCATCAAAACAGAAAAGGTGTGAGTGGACAAAAATAAGATCATTTGAAACACATTTCAAAATACATCATTTACCCTCTAGTTTATCAAACCACGCATGCATAGGGAAAGACATATGAATAACATAATCACCTGGCCACAAAGACCAGAACCCATACTCAATACCAGTACGCAATCACAATCAACATCAAACAACACTATTCACAAGTTCACCATCAATTAATCAATCCATCAATCGACACTACTCACAAGTGCACAAACAATCACATAATCACATCCGCACTATGCGTAGGCCAACCTCGGGAACTGCACTCAGGCACCATCCGAGTTATATCAGTCATGTTTGGGAACTGCACACGCACCATCTAGATGTACCACATACTTGGGAACTGCACTCACGCAACATCCGAGTCACGTCTAGTAACTGCACTTGCATCATCCAGAACATGGTCCAGTATCCACAATCACAAACACAATCCATTCCACAAAACACGTATCAATCATATCTATGACTTCAAACCAAGTCAAAAGCATTCCCGACAAGGTTTCAAGCCTAAATGCCATTTACACGTAAATCCGTAAGATCTCATTTGAAAATAATAAAATAATCCATAAAATCATCATTGACTCACCAATTAAGTCAAAATATCCTTTTTGAAACCATTTCGCTTCCGGGCCTAGCCCAAAACATCACTTGCATATTTCTCGTAAAATGTTCTCGAAAGACCGATTAAAATAATCATTAAATCACAAATAATCATGCCAAATCATCATGACCTCATTGCACATAAAATCATGCAATCAATCATGTAAAACATTTAACTATGCATGCATAACAGTTTATAAAACAAACGTCCACTCACACACTGTCCAAATCGCTCGATTCCGAGCTGCACGCCTTTCTGTAACTTCCAAAACTCCTGAAGCCTGTCACACAACATCATCACGGGTCACTAATGAATCCAACAATAGCATATTAAAATCCCCCAAAGTTTTCGGGAATTAAGTACAAATTTAAAACTAACATAATCCTTCGGACCCTCGAAACACTATCGAGACGGTCTCTGATCGACTCGAAAGCAACGCCAAAATGTTTGTTACATCGAGTACATGAAAAATTATGCTGAACACTTCCACAGGAAGGTCAACCACGAGCCCTCACGCACCGATTACATGGACTGCGCGTGAACTCACGCGCGCGATGAATAGTATCACTACTGTTCATAGTCCCAACCCGATCGCCTGGTAAACGGGTCTGCAACCCTCGGTGCAACCCGATCAGTTCTCGGTCAATTCGACCCCAATTCCTTCGTTTCTTCCACTGATTTTCATCTATTCAATCTTAATTAGGGATCTGTATGCTCAATTTCATGAAATCACGACTTAAACAGATCGATTTCTAAGTCCATTCCCGATCGGCCATAACTCCAATTTCGTCCAATTTCAACCCCTCTCTTAATTCCAATCAACCGGTAAGTATCCTAGGACTCATATGAACATGATTTCAAGATTAATTTTAATTTTGCTTACCTCTAATTATGTGAACCCAAGCTTGATTTTTCGAAGAGTTGGGAGATGCATTTCTCAGCTAAAATGATAGCAATCCCCTTCGATTTTGAGATTAGCTCGGAATGATCCGAGAAGGATAGATTCAAGGTCAATTCGGGTCCTCAAGGTCCACAACTTCAAATTCGAATCCCACTTTGTTCTTCAATTTTTTGAGTGTAGGTTTTTCTGGTTATCCTCTATATCCCTCGTGTTTTACTCTCTGTCCCAATCTCCTAAGCCTCTAACTTGCATCCAATTGCATCAATGTTTCTCAATCGGTAGCTGGGAAGATTAATCAGACATTTATTTCTTCTTTGTTGTTTCCCTCCAAAGTCCACACAACCAGGTGTCCCCCAATTTCAATTTATCTTTTTCCCACCGTCACAATCTCTTTGGCCACTACTCAGCCTTAGCCAAGTGACAAGTGTCACTGAAGGACACAATGAGTCACCAAACATTGACTCAACCAAAATGGCCGAAACATCAAATCTTAGCCCAACCAAAATTACCATTTTACCCTTACCTTCAAAATTACCAAAATGCCCCTCATAGTTCTAGACTCGTAACTTCTACGTCCGAACTCTGATTGATGCATGCCGCCTGTCTACGGACTCAGTGTCTCGAGGCCTACACAACGGTCATGGTCAAAAGTCCAAAAGGCATTCCGAACAAAAAATCAACTTTTGACCCCATAACCAAGGGCAAAATCGTCCTTTCTCTCCAATTTTTCCAAATTTTTCTTTTTCGAATTTTTGGGTCGTCACAGAGACATCACATGACACCACTGATCCTAGCATACTCTGGCTAACCATGAGCGGGTGACGAGTTTATCTCTTGTTTGTTTGACACACGGTGTGAGACGGGAGCAAGCACATCCCACGATAATTCAAGAGGATTGGGATGGGTCTTATCATATCGCCTCACATTCTTCTCCCCCACCGTTAATGGTCTCTAAGAACTACAACCACCACCAAACCTTTCATCATTCCAGCGATTCTTCACAGTCAGGGACGTTTAACAAACACACCCTTTCCATCTTTGTTTCCACGAAAAACTTGGTAAGCATATCCAGTGAGTTTCCACGTGGTGTTGAGCGTTGAGGGCTGGACCATGGTGGAAGAAACCCACTAACTACTCACTAGTCATGACAGTGATGGTCATGAATTATCACCTGAAACATTGTGACGTTTCCAACCATCGAAGTTGCACTCATGACTCTGTCTCTGGCGACAATGAGCATTCCTTCTACCATCATTTATTGATTGCCATCGATTGAAGGCAATCCACCATGACCCGACTCTGGACCCATGAACAACCCGCAAGGGGTAAAATGATGAAGGTAACATCTGAACCAAACTTTGAAATTAATCTTGTCATTGGGATGACAACGATGCACTAATGTGGTTGCATGTCTCTTTCGAGGTGTGGATCGACGATGACGACAATGACGCGAGTTCGACTCGATTGTGACCAGTGTGCTACCTGGTCAGATTTAAGTATTTTTCCAGGTAATCTCAAACCCTATAGTTATGACTGTTGTATCCAGTGTGATGTAAGCTTTATTTCAAACTGATTGCATGTTGGTTTAGTGTGACGACCATGGTTGTGCTGACGGCGGCCAAATTCTGCAAACCAAGGACTATACCAGCCTCACTATAGTCGAAGAAAGTAGTTTCAAATTATGATAAGTAGAAATTCCTAATCCTGGCCTTATGTTGAATTTTTTTTGGACTAATTTCATGTGAGAATTAGAGAAAATGGACGTCGTCAGATTCTGGAATTTTTCGCCTAAAATTCCAGGATCTAGCCACCATGAACAGTGGCGCTGCGGTGGTCTGTTCACCATCCCCGATGAAGCACTGGTGGCGGTGGACAACGTTCAAAGTTGACAGACGTTAGTCAACGTCTGACTTAACGGTCAACAGGACATAGTATTCTCTAGAATATTATGGGAATATATCCACACGAGTGGGTCGTACATGTGACACATGTCGGACATTGTAGCAAACAAGTGAGGCGCGTGGGACACTGTTCCCTGACATGTTCGGAGCATGTGACTTGCGATTATGGGTGCGTGGCCACGCAAGGCCGCTCGTAGCTAGCACGTGAGGTTCCCTGCCAGCACGTGGGAGTGCGGAGGAGGGTTTTCCCACCCTCTTCCGGCATGGGCATATTTTCAAGACTTTTAAAACAGCTTTGATAACTTTTCCAGCCCCGAATCCACCAGTAGAGCTGTTTTTCAACTCCCGGAAGCATGTGGCCGCTATTTTATGAGGCCTCGGGTAGTCATAGACGTACTGGGGCCTTTATGAAGTGATTTTGGACTCGATTTTGATTACCCTTAAGGGGTTTGACTTATAAAATAAATGTGGAGTTGACTTTGACCTTTGTAAATGGTCTTTATAGGTGGAATCGGATGGGAACCCACGACTAGTTTGATTTGTCGGGTGATCCGACATCCCGATTATTTTTATTATATGATTCTTGTGTATGCTTGATTATTTACTTTAGAATTAAATATGCTTATTGTGATGTGATGCATACTCTATGTTATATGTTCAGATATGTTAGCATGCGGAATGATAAGTGAGGTACAAGTGTGTGCCATGAGGTGAGAAGTATTGTGATGTGGTAATGTACACCTGAGTATGCATGGTTGATATATTTACTGCATTGCAGGGTAGTTTAACATTCATGGAATTTTTGCACATTGAGTCTTAAGACATTGTTGAGATGCGATATTAGAAGCACTTAGGAGTCGCCTGTATCTTGTATCCCATCTGAGTAGCCTCGGAGCCAGCTTCCACGTGATTGTTCACACTGTGCATCTCATAATACTAGTTAAACATGCGTCTAGGTTATTCCACGAGCAAAGATGCCCAACCTAGCATGAGCAGATGCCTTGTGCGACTCATGAGCAATGAGATTGTGGTTCATTCATAGCATTTTATATTTAGGGTTGTTTTCTTATATTTAGGATTTTAGCATGACTCATTCGAACATAACGATTTATAAATAATTAATTATTATTTCTCGTAGCGTGCAAGTCTGATTTTTTGTGTTGCTTTTGGGAAAATGAGGGGTTAAAATACTTTTACTATAAATGGTTTTACATTGATTAATATTTGGGTCCACTCACCATTCATTTTTTAACCCCTCAGGAACCGTTGGTGTGCACACATTTCGCGAGGGCTTAGTAGTTGCTCTAGCAATCCCAACCGAGTCGTGGGGTAACGTGTGAGTGATCGGGATACTTCAGGTAGAAAGGTTTAATGATATGATCATCAATATTTAACCTCGCTCTATGCTTCCACTTTGAAGTGAAACGTGATTAGCTTTGACCAACTACGTTTCACTCGACTCATAAAACTGTATCATTTTATTTAAATGGATTTCGTCATCTGGACGTAATTGTCCAGGTGCCAGCCAACATGCCTCGATATATGTACCATAAGTGGACTTTTTCGGGCCGGATTGTGTCAATTTGGTATCAGAGCGGAGGTTCTAGGACCGTGTCGATAGTTTCAGACACTTGATGATCATACTACCTGATTCCTGATGTCAGAGCAACTCCTCGAATAGTTAGAATCGATTTTAGCTGATTTTTTTTTAGTTACAAACTAATTGTGACTTTCCACAAATAGATATGGAGATTCGTTCTAGTTTTTGGGGCTCCCAAGTCGCAAATAGTTAGATTTTCATTTCGTCGAATTTCGTGTTCGGGTGGTACTTACGAGTCCAATTTAGAAGGTGTTTATAAGGTCACAATAAAATAGTCAAGTCCTCCAATTTAGAAAATAATTATAATTCCTACAGTTACGACAATTCTCAAATTTACAAGGTAATTGTGCCACAATGCTAATGAGAACACTCCCTCCAAGATGGAGAATATCAACACGCTCAACTTGACAAGTGAGTCGTTGAATGCTTGTTTGGAAATACCCACGGAACGAGCATGTAACGACCCGTCCCAGAAATTAAAGTTTAGATAGTGATTAAGATGGGATTAGTGAGCTTAATCGGTGGTTAGTTCGTCTCGTTGGGGTCGTTAGGGTAGAATGACGATTTTGCCCCTGATTTGGGCAAAAAGTGGACTTTTAGTTCGGGTGGTCCAATGGACTTTGACCGATGACCAGGACGTAGTTTAGGACGTCATGAATCCGTAGGCAGGTGGCACGCCTGATTCCGACATCCGAGGAAGAAGTTATGATGTTCGGAAGGTTGAGGGCATAACCGTAATTTGGTTAAAATAAGGGGGGAAAAGTTGACTTTTTGGACGATCGGGTTTTGGTACGTTGACCGATGATGGTTAGATAGATCCCGTTGTCCTGAGTTCAATGACAGGCGGCACGTATTCATCGGACTTACGATGTGAGAGTTACAGGTCTAGAAAGATAGTGGTAAAATTGTAAATTTTGGTTAAAAGGAAGGGTAGTTTGGTCTTTGTGCTCTGGAAAGTGTGCAGCAGAGAGAAGACAGATGGAAGGCTGAGATTGAGACAATTGTGAGAGGGGCTTTGGGATGGTGACACGTGCTAAAGGTGGAGTGGCTTCTGGTTGGTTCCAGTGTGTGCATGGTCCAATAATTTGGGTGTAACCGTGTTGTGTGTGTTGTGTTCTTCGCAGAGAAGAGTGAAACAAAGGGAGATTGTGAGGAAAAATTGAGGGGTGATCGTGGATATTGAAGGCTTCTGGTGAGTGAGGAGTGATCAGAAAGAGTGAGAGAGATGTTGGGGTGGTGCTGAGAGGTTTAGACGGTGTGGTGGCTGTGTGTGAGGGAGTGGAGAGCTGCGGGAAAACCAGGGGGAAACAAGGAGGAAATCAGAGAGTTTGTGAGAAATCGTGGTGGTGGCGGCCATGTACGGTGCAACTGAGATCGTGGTGGTGTCGTGAGGGGTACGAGGAGTCAACCAGCCCCAGCGGAGCTCACGACGGCGACGGGAGGCAGGTAATCCCTCATCCCTATATCTTTCCTCTATTTTCCCATTGATGTTCAAATTGGAAATCGTGATGGCTGAGGTTGAGTCGAGAGTTTTGATGACTTGGGTTAAGTTTAGAAGGGTCTTAGGAACCGTCTACGGTGGTTGCCGTGACGGGGGAGTGCACTGTGGAGACGAGACGACGGAGGTGCTCTGTGTACCCTGTTTTGGCCGTGAGTTTCAGACGGGAAGTCGTGGACTTGGGGGGTGAGTCGACGGTTAAGGTAAGTTGGGTGAGGTTTAGGAAGGTCCTAGGAAGCGTCTGGTGTTGCCACCGTGACGGGGGAGGACCTGGGTGGCCAGAGAAGGAAACAGGGGACTGGTTCGAGTTCTTTCGAGCTTGAGTCAATGAGCTACGGGATGAGTCGAGGTTTTTGGAGTTGGGGAAAGGATAGCCTAGGTCTGGACGAAGCTCTAGGTGAAGAAAGGAGGTGAATTGGTGGCCGGATAGCGGAGAACAGTCCTCGCCGGTTCGAGTTACAGCGGCTGGTTCAGCACAGTCGACTCAAGGTTGACGATGGTACTGTAGCTGGCGCGTGAGGGCCACGCGCAGCCACTTTGGGCGGCGCGTGAGGGCCACGCGCAGCCACTTTGGGCGGCGCGTGGGGGCGCGTGCGGCGGACTTTGGGGAAGATGTCAACATGGTTTTGGTCTAGGAGTTGTGTTGAGTCCATTGGAATTGGTTTCGGGTTAATCGGACGTCGAATCGAAGTAGTTCCGCGAGGATGAAGGTTTAGGGTTCCGGTTCATTACGTTTAGGACCCGTAGATTTGTGAGGGAATGTAGGTGGATCCTCGTGAATGTGTTAGTAACGTACTTTGGCAGTTGTTGACAGGATCGGGACTTCCCGAGGAAGCTGAGGAACTTGCAGGATGTTCGGGACGCGATTGAGGGTTCGGTACTATGAGTGGACCCTTTCCTTAAACTCGAACATGCATAACTGTTTCCTATACTTGTTTTATATACGTGATTTCATGATTTTTGGATTTATGATGTGGTTTTATATGATTGCACGGTTTTTGAGAAATAATTATTTGGCACGTTTTACGAGAAAGTATGAATTCTGCATAAAAAGCTATGGTTTTAGGGTTTCAAATGTTAAATGATTTTCAATGATTATAAAGGGATTCTGGAACACGATTTCGATGAGCAATGGTTTTCGGTTTTAGAATCGGATTTCGTAAAGCGGAATTGGGTTTTAAAGTTGAACAGTGGATTTCCGGATTTGGGTTCGGAATGTCGGTTCTGAACGCCGAAAGGGCTTCGAACCGGGGATTTCGAATTCGAGTTTGGCTATGGATTTAGAATTGGTTTTACATTGAATTTGGATTGGATTTGCTGGATCTGGATATTGGGTTTAAAGACCCGGATATTGTGATTGACGGGGGACGGGCCCGGATTGGGTTTAAAGACCCGGATTGAGTTTAAAGACTCGGGAATTTAAAGACTCGGATATATTGATATTTCCCCCGTATTCCTGTTGAGTTTAAAGACTCGGGAGTTTAAAGACTCAGATATGATTGAGGCCTGGATTGAGTTTAAAGACTCGGGAGTTTAAAGACTCGGATAGGTCCAGCAGGTTTGATCGGAAAATCATGTTTTACGCTATAGTTTTATGATGCTTGTGATATGATTTCTATAACTGTTTTATAGTGTTTCTGTTTCTTATGATGTGGTTTTATGGTGATTTGGTTTATAACTGTTTTATGAACTGGGTTATGCATGTGGTTTCAAAACGGAGGGCTAAACCCGATTTTCTTATAAATGGTTTCAGAAACTTTTCTTTTATTTATGGTCCACTCACACCTTCTGTTTTTGACTGCCCTCCAGGTTGTGGAGCTAGCGCGGGGTTCCGGCGCCGAGGCAGCGTCTGAGGCATAGAAGTCACGAGAGGGATCCCGGAGTGTTTCAAATTTTTCCGCGTGCGTGTATTTAGGTTATCGGTTTTTCATTTCCGTGCATTTTGTACTATGCTCTATAAAAACTTGTCTTCGGGATATTGATATAATTTCTCCTGCGTCTGACTGTTTGTGTCGGGGTGTCAGACGGGAGCAGGATTTACCTTGGTTTTCGGGGTGAAACCGGGGTGGGTCCTGACAATTGGTATCAGAGCATAGGTTTGTCGAGTTTGTTGGGGTTTGTCTGTTTGTGAGGTTGTGTTTTAGTTGTTTGACTACTTCTATGCCTCTTTCAGCGTGTGATTGACGATGCCTCCGAGACGTGGATCCTCTCCACGACCTGAAGAAGAAACGGTGAGAGGAATAGCGAGTACTACGATTGAGCGAGCCCAGCGGCTTGGAGCTACTACTTTTAGTGGCGGGGCTGATCCTGAGGAAGCCCAGAGGTGGATCACGAGACTTGAGCGGATCTTTGCAGTGATGCATTGCCCACCGGAGGAGCGAGTGTTGTTGGCTACATTTTTACTGGATGGTGCGGCGTATGAGTGGTGGTATACCCTCGAGTTGTCTGGCTGGGATGCCCATACGGTGACCTGGGAGACGTTTAGGGAACGGTTCCTGGAGCAGTACTATCCTCGTTCTTTCCGAGATGCCAAGGAGGCTGAATTCCTAAAGCTTCAACAAGGGAATATGACAGTGGCTGAGTACGAACGGAAATTTCAGATGTTGTCTCGGTTTGCTCCTGCGTTCGTGGCTACTGAAGCTGAGAAGTGTCGTAGATTTGAATTGGGCCTGCGAGGTGAGATTCGTGCCATTGTGACGGCTGGATCGTTTGCTACCCTCCGAGAGTTGTCGGATGCTGCGGTAAGGGTTGAGGCGAGTTTGCCGGTGCGACGCCGGGAGCCATCTTTTTCTGGAGCTTCGAGCCAGAGGACATCGAAAAGAGGTAAGTTCGGTGGAGCGTCGTTGTCGGGTGATGATCGTTTCGGTAGACCTAGTAGTTTCCAGAGTTCAGGATTTCGTGGTTACCGAGCACAACCGACTCCGCAAGCTAGTGCGACGTCTGTTGCGTCGACAGGGCGACCAGGTCTTTCCGGTCGGGATGTTTGTTTTTACTGCGGAGAGCGTGGTCACTCCCGACGTGAGTGTCCACTGTTGCCACAGGAAGATGGTGTAGGCCGAGTGACAGGACCCGTCCCAACTGGACGTCAAAAACCGTACCCGGTCCTGCTCCCGTCTGACAAGTCAACTGAAAGTTCGAAACTACCCTTCAGTACCTGCCAGACAAGGGAATTTTTGCGCCTGTGCCCGCACATACCTCCACCTCTGGAATAGCCTCGATCAACGCGCCACGACCTGAAGGGTTAACAAAACAGAAAAGGTGTGAGTGGACAAAAATGACCTCTTATAAAAAAAAACATTTATCAAAATATATTCTTACCCTCCAGTTTTCACAAACTTGCATGCATATCGTAAAACATGAGTAATAGTATGAAATCATTCAAGTATGAATAGTGGACCGATAAAATCAAAACATATTTCCTCATGGTCCACAAAAACTCATGTTCACCAAAACAGTTTAACATCTCAAAAAGTTCACAGTTTCTTTAAATCATTTTAACCGCTAAACCACGGTTTCCTCAAAATTATTTTCCATAATCCACGGGACTTATTTCCATATCATGTTGCTTAGAGTCACGTTTATCCCTGCAACGCGTGCATATCAATAGGCTCAAGGACCACTCAAAATCCGAGCATCCGCTGCTGTGAACACATCATCAGTCAGCAATCCTTCGCTGGGAAAAACCTCACCAGCCGACGATCCGGATCTCGTGAACACATCACTTACCGATCCATATAATCCAGCACATCTGATCTGAGTCAAGCCTCCCCTGGGCTGCAAGACAAAGATCGTGCTACGTGACCTCTTGGGGGTAAACACTTCCATCCCGAAGGCGAGCGTTATCTCCAGGGTGCACTCCGGGGAAAAACATATTTTCTCCCGAAAGCCCTAATTATCCGCAACATATCATCATCACAAAAAACCAGTGAAAAACAGTTGCATTAAAAACCAAATCATATACCAACACAGGGTCTCAGCCCCAAGTCCCGATTTACTTTATAAATCCGAAAATCATCAATATCATCATGTCATCACATGGAAATACAATTCCAACCAAAATCACAATTTCAGTGTGTCTCAAGCCCAAAATATCAATATCACGTAAATCCGTGCAACCGTAAACCCGAGTTGCCACGATCACGTAAATCCATGAAATCAATTCCTGACTCATAACCCGAGTCAAAACATCATTTTCAATCCGGGCTTAGCCCAAAACATGATTTGCACGTTCCTCGTAAAACGTGCCCGAAAGACTGATTAAAATAATCACAAAATCACGAGGATACCAAAAATCATCAAATTCACATGTAACTCCAAATCCGAGTCAAAATCATTATTTACTTGGGTTCTCACGCCCATAATACCATTTTTAACCAATTTCATGATTTCTCGAAAATCGTGCCAGAATATAATAATCACAAAACCGAGAAAATCGAGAAATCACCGAATCAAAGCATCAATCATGTCAAATCATAGAAAATCATATAAATAAGCATTTTAAACCATATATGCATGCATCACAGTTAGAAAACCAAAAGTCCACTCACACACACCGTTCAAAACGGTTCGTTTCCGAGCTGCACGTTTTTCCGTAAATTCTGGAAATCACAACTCCTGCCCAAAATTATTATAGAGGGTTACTAACATCTCAAAATACATCATATAATTTTCCCCAATTTTTCCGGAATTTAAATACGTATTTAACTTGTAAAACAAAACTTCGGATACGCGGAACATTATTGAAACAATATCCGATTTCACCGAAATCAACGTCAAAATGTTCGTTACACTGAGAGGATCAAAAGTCATGTTGACCTCACCTTGAGACTAGGCCGGACGCGCCCTCACGCGCCGCCGTGAGTGGCTGCGCGTGAAACCCACGCGCCAGCTATAGTGCTGTCGTCTCAACCCGTTTATCTGGTAAACGGGTCCTTTAACCCGGGACACGATCCGGTTCCAATCCTGTCAATTCGACATTAATTCCTTCAATTAAACATTCATACAGCTTCATTACAAGTCTAATTAGAGGTCTGTAATAACAATTACACGATTACATACTCCAAACCTCACGATTCGATGATGAACACCAAGAACACCCGTCCATTGTTCATCCCTCGAACCCCATCAATTTCGATCGATATCCCCAAATTGATTCAACCAGAAGCTTCCATGGACTCAGTAAAACCTTTCCCCCAACTCAATTGCATCAATCCATTGCTCAATCTTCACGACTCAACTCGAACATCCGTACACTGTGCAACCATGGAGTTCAGCCAATCACAACCGTTTTCTTTCAATTGATCCTTCCAGGAGCATCGTGGGATCCTCAGGAACCTAATCCCCAGCTCAATTTCATCCATCGAAGCCTCCAATTCCTCGACTCAATCTCGAATTTCCTCCTCTGTCACCAAGTGTGTTCAGAGCCAAAACGTTGCCAATTCTTCGTGTTTTCGATGTGGATCGACTCGTACTGATCTCAGGAAGCTAACTCGAGCTTCAATTCCACTCCTCACGGCTCAATTCGCAACAATTGAATTTTCCCCCCAAAATTTCTAAAATTCGAAACCCAGAATTCCTCACACTCACAACCCCTCGTGTTTCCCTTGTTAGTCCAGTCATTCCAACTCTCATTTTTCTCACAAAAACGGCAGAGAAAGGGAGCCAATTCTCCCAGTTCAATCCCTCCCCAAAATGTGCACGGTTTGAAGAAATTTCAAAGAAAATAAAGGAAAATGGTGGAGAACATGATGATTAGGGGTGATGATGGTGTTGGGAGGGAAACATGGAGCTGGAAACAAGGGATGGGTGACACTTGTCACTCATCCGGATGTGCACAGTCACCAGGTACTGTTCACATTAAAATATTATTTTAATCCCGGTTCGTTCGGTTAATCGAGCCCGATTCCGTGACCATAACTTCGTCGTCGAATCTCCGATTTCGGCATGCCGCCTGTCGTTGGATTCGTATCGACGAGACCTACGTAACGGTCCTTGGCCCTCGCCCATCGGACCTCCCGATCAAAAAGTCAACATTTGGCCCCAAACATGCCAAATTACCAAAATACCCCTCAACTTCCGAACATCATAACTTTCTGTACAAATGTCGGAATTGAACGTGCCACTTGTCTATGAACTCGTGACGTCCCGAACTACGTCGCAGTCATCGGCCAAAGTCCATTTGACCGCCCGAACTAAAAGTCAACATTTTGCCCACGCTAGGGGCAAAACGGTCATTTTGCACGTTTCGTCCGATTTCACTCAACTAATCCCCGATTAGTCATTCTAATTCATAATTAATTAATATTCAATCCCGATATTCGGGACGGGTCATTACAACCTTCCCTCCTTAAAGAATTTCGTCCCCGAAATTCCAGCTACTCGTATTCTACAACTACCTCGTGGAGAACAAATGGCCACACAACACGTGTACACCTGTACACCCACTAGCCAACACAGAACTCGTCTGCACTCAGACGTCACATCACAGATGCACGTCGTACTGACTACACTTGACTACCTCGAATGAAATTGATTACCAGAAATTGGCAATGTCACCGTTAAGCTGACTCCTTCAGCTTGACATCCCCACTCACTAATGTGCCCTGATCTTCGCTCTCATAGAGAGTCACCAAAACTCACTAGTCAGTCCAAGCCGACATGTAACGACCCGAACCAAAATAATAATATTTTAATGTAAAAAGACTGTTTTACCCTTGGGGGGAAAACTTTGACTTTTTCTCGGAAAATAATTTGGACTTTGACCCATGACTATGACGTAGATCGGGACGTCACGAATCCGTAGACAAGCGGCACGCCGAAATCGGAGTTCGTATGAAGAAGTTATGGTCAAGGAAGCGTTTTAGCGGAATTTACGAACCGAGAACAACGGAATAAAATATTAATTTATTACGGGAATCCGTGCCAACCTAATATTTAAATCAAACCGATGGATTGGTGACAAGTGTCACCCATCCAAGCCTTACTATTCCAATAAAGCAACTTACACTATTTAACACATTTTTATATTAATTATTTTCCCTCCAATTGTTCCTAGCCCTTGGATCTGCTGCTCAAATGAATCTTGGCCCTCCATTTCCATCTGTTTTCCTTATTCATGCACGATCATCCTCTGCCTTTTTTCTTACAAACACACATACAGCTCCCCTCACAAAACCGTGCATCTCTTCCCATTTTCTCTCCATCCAAACACACAAACCCACGCCTCTCACACCACCACCCGATCACCAGCTGCATCACCAACATCCACTAACCATCACCGAGCATCACCGGCAGCCACCACCCCACTTCCCAGCCCCGAAACCGCCGTGCAAACTCAGACCCGAAAACCTCAAGGAAACGGGTCCAAGAAGCAAACCTCGATAACCACCTCACCTCGACGCGGGAGGAGCTCCAGTCTGCACCGTGGGGAGCCTAGGAGCTTAACTGGACGACGGCGAGGGCTACGGCGGCGTGACGGCGGCGGTAAGACCCAAAACCCGACGAGCCCGTTTTCATTCCCTGTTCGACCCGATCGTTTTTAATGGTTAGAAATTGATTGTTAGGTGATAGACATGTCCTAGGGTGGGAGACGAGTCGTTTGGGACCGGGTTGGACGACGGAGACGCCGTGGATCACCGAGGACGACGACCGGACCGTGACCGTGAGTTTCAGAGACATTCTGGTGAGTTTCTTCCCACTTTCTTCTTATTTTGAGGTCACAGAACCATAAGACAGACCTAGACGATCCCATAGGGATCAACCCCGTCGAAAATGGTGGCCGGAATCGTGCGGTGGAATCGGGTCAAACCGTGGGTCGACGGCGACCCGGTTCCAGTCAAACGGGTCGACCCGGTACTGTAGCACTGATGACGTCATCATGCTGACGTCACTTCTGACGTCATGATGACGTCATCCTGTCAGATGTTGTCAGACCAGGGACCAATCAGAACGTGCCACGTGTCACCTGACAAGTGTCAGTGATGACGTCATGCTGACGTCAGCATGACGTCACTGCTGACGTCAGCGGTACTGTAGCAGCGTTGACCCACGCGTTGACCAGGCGCGTGGGGGCGCGTGTGAACAGTGATTTTGGTGGGGCCGGTACCATTTTCAAGGTTTCGACGATACGGATCCAATGGAGGTGGTTTCGTGTCGATCGGAGATCGTTATGTTAGCCAAAATGGGGTTTGAAGCACCGGGAATAGTGCCCGGGATGCGTTTTTGAGGCGGATCTGTTCTAGGGTCTTGGTATTGATATTATAGGGTCCTTAAGTAACCCTCAGGAATACTAATACAGGTTTATAGAGATCGTTGAGCAGCAAGGACCGAGTGTGAGTGGGCTGTTTGATTTATAAAAGGCTTGCATGCATAAACTGTTTTACTATTTCCACTGATGAGTCTTATAAACTGCTTATATATGTTATTACAATGTTTTGGGCATGAGACCCGTCTGGATTATATGTGGATTTTGTTTGGGATGTCCGGGGGACATAGGGTAAACTATACTGTTATTGTACTGTACTTTCCTACCTGTGTATATTGTCTCCTCCAGGGAGGGTCGTTGGCCTGGGTGGACCCTGGAGTAGTCACGGGGCTCTGACTGAGTGGAGTTGACCCCCGTTGGGCTGCTTACTCTCAGGAAGGCATGTTCATATACCTCGGGCAGTGACCGGGATACCGGGAGCTGATGTACCTAGAGAGTCTCGGGTGTGAGACCCTGAGTGGCAACGCGTAGCCTTAGAACCGTGACATCATTTGGGTTGGGTTTTACAGTGCACTGATATGTTAGTTTCACCTTACGATTATTATTGTGGTTCATTTGTTATGATTTCATTGTAATATTATGTTTTCACTGCATGCAAGATTTGGAAAACGGAGGGGTAAAACCTTATGATTATTTTATTATTAAATTGATTTCTAAACTGTTATTTTTGGCCCACTCACCCTTGTTTTACTGACCCCTCCAGACCCTGACACGGCAATAGAGGAGGAGGTTCCAGAGGAGGAGGCAGAGGTTTAGTTTGCCTAGCTGTGCACCTGTACACCCACTTGTGGGTAGGTTGAGCACCGAATAAATGTACTCTGACTAGTGTGCTCACATGTTGTATTTTACTTTCCCTTGTCTGACAGTATCACTTTAAACACTGTGTTTGTACATTATCTATCTATGTGAGTCTTCGGTTTTTATTTAAGGGTAATTTTGGTATGTTTAGAGTCATTGTCAGACGGGAGCGGGTCACGTCCCCGGGTGGTCCCAGTGGGATTGGGACGGGTCCTGTCACGACACCACAAGCCAAACTGTCACTATTAAGCTTTACCACTTTAGCAAAGCGCCAACCAGTAACAAATCAGTGACAACACATCATACTACAACGTCCGTCAATATAGCATATGATCATCAACATGATCTCCCCTCGTAGGGAAAACTCAATCCTGCGACAAATACCTACAGCAGTTACCACAACTGTCACCCCCTCAGCGATCCCAGATGCTGGTAAGGTCACGACAAGGTAACATCTCGCCGCAAAGCAACTTGCGGTCACACCAACCACCAACTCACTCATCCTGAGTATACGCATACCGTCACCCCACTCAATCAGACGGTGCATCTGGAACACGTTGAACACAAGCCTAGCAGTAATCACACAACTCAACACTAGAGTTATACTAGCCAACCTTGGCTAAGAGCACCTGCTCAAACAATCACTGAAATCATCAGAATTACTCTGCCCAGTGCATCGTGTTCAATGTCCAGTTCACGTTCACAACCAAAACCAATGGTATTGGGACTAAGCCAAACACCAACACGTTTATCGACACAACACTGGTACATCCCATGTACCGTCACTAGGTATCAAGTACCCTCGTCCATACGATACAGTACATCGCACACCAAGCAAGATCCTACAGCTGGACCCTAGTACTCGACCCATAGACCAATATGGTCGATCCCTAACCAGGTAAGGCAAAAGTAAAAATCCTGAGGGTTTAGCTAACATCGACAATCCTTGTCCTATGCTACCCAAAAACACCTCGCCAAATGACAACACTCAAAATGACACATCAACGTGTCCACAGGGAAGAACGCCTAGTTCTCCCGGGATTCACATCAACCCCGGCCACCACAAGTCTGCAAAATATCGTACCCCAAACCATGTACAAGGTACATACATCTATCCCTAGACCAGACTACAACCACCTAGGTCATCGCCAAACACGTTCCAATAATGGAGTCCATTTGCCCAAACCAGCAAGAGACAAATCGAAACTCCACCAATCAGCTAGTTTCAATACCAAATCCGAATCCGTAATTTCGTAAGAAATCCCGAATCCATATCCATACATCACATTTTTTAATTCATGTCCAAATCCGAATCCGAAATCATTATTCCGTAAGCTAGCATTTGGAATAATCATTCCGTACCCAAATCCAGTATTCCTCTTTCAAGTCCTGAATCGAATCCTGAATCGTCACCCAGAAATTCGATTCCAAAACCCGAATTCTGGTTCACGTCCTCTCGGACACATCAAAACCGAACCTATCGGTTACCTGTTCAAGCGAGTAACACATTACATCTGATTGACTTCACAAGGAAGCCAATCCCAACAGCCACAACTCTAAGGCTGAACAAATTCAACCCCGTCTGAACCCTACTTACTCGAGTAACATACCATAAGGGGCTCCACTTCGAAAAGAAGTTCTGTCCCGTCATTTATGACTCACATACCGACGTAAGAGTGATAAACTCTCACCCAATCTGGATCATCGAAATCACGACCCAGATCCATTACGACGTCAGTCGACCGTGAACATCACGATCCTAGATCGTCACAATGCCCAAAGTCCACGACATCACTAACCCGATTCACCTAGGATCCACACAGTCAACAACTAGGAACCACAGGGTCTTACACCCTTACTGATTACCTCGTATCTATCCTTGCCATCCCACCTAGGGAAAACCAAGGATGATCCAAATCAATGACACCAATATTCATCCTACGTGGATGCAAACAAAACTCATTGCACTCCCCATGCCATGTAACCCAACATTATCTGCCACCAAGCAGAAAATAAGAAGTCACCCCTGATGACTTCAGAATACCTAATCCCCATGCGGAAAACCCGCAATCCTCTTCAAACACAACCTCTCGTGATTTCGTAGGTCTAACCATGTTGGAACCATCGGACTCGGACACCAACCACGTGTCCCCTTTGGACTGGTTACTGACACATACCCAACTCGACGATGTCACAACCCGACTCGTGACTCATCGTCAGCACCACACCGGCACCCACACCAGTACACAGACAACAGTATCAGTATGAGCACACCGTGTGCAAAACTGACAACCCTGGATCTCCGCTCATAACAAGCGACGACCCCGTACCTCTGCTTGAATAGGAGAAACTCTGCCTCCTTCGTACCTAACAACTCTGGGTACAGTCACCCTGACAACTCATGTAAGAAAAAGAAACGTCCCCTGACGTCCCCCCGATTCTCAACAACCACTCTCGGTAGTAGTGCCTACCACAGACTTGTGCAGACCCAACCACCAGACATCACTATCGAGACTCCACATCCAATGGAATCAAGTACACGTACAACTACCGTGTATCCCTACTCTGGGATTCCATCGACATGTACCAACCCCGACTGTGGATTGCAGTTCCACAACTAAAGCTGACATGACTAGACCTGACACAATCGTCACTCGGTCTCGACTTCGAAAAGTCATTAAGAGTCAAACCACCCGCCAGCACACATTTCCGAACCAAACATCCCACCTTAGGTTCCGCGATTACTACCTAGGGTCCCTCAAGACCCGACAGCTCCTGAGACTTAAGATGTTACCATGACTCATCTCGAGTCCTAACCGAATTCTTGATTCATTCACCTATGCCATCCCTGGCATACCCGGTCACCCAGCAAATTACCGCCGGTGAACCACATCAATACCACATTCCAAACCTAGGAATACCCCAACACACTCTAGACGTTGGGGTATTCCATGACTAGTAAGCCGTAGTTACACAAATTAAGATCTGACCCACAAACCAAGGTCAATTACATTCCGAGATTAATCACAAGATCTCAAATACCCTAATATACCCATCTCATTACCAGGTCGCGCACGAGGCTCACGTTCCGGAGGTATGGCATGGCAACAGCATCAGCAACCTAGTGCTCTGATACCAACTTGACAGGACCCGTCCCAACTGGACGTCAAAAACCGTACCTGATCCTGCTCCCGTCTGACAAGTCAATTGAAAGTTCGAAACTACCCTTCAGTACCTGCCTGACAAGGGAATTTTTGCGCCTGTGCCCGCACATACCTCCACCTCTGGAATAGCCTCGATCAACGCGCCACGACCTGAAGGGTTAACAAAACAGAAAAGGTGTGAGTGGACAAAAATGACCTCTTATAAAAAAAAAAACATTTATCAAAATATATTCTTACCCTCCAGTTTTCACAAACTTGCATGCATATCGTAAAACATGAGTAATAGTATGAAATCATTCAAGTATGAACAGTGGACCGATAAAATCAAAACATATTTCCTCATGGTCCACAAAAACTCATGTTCACCAAATCAGTTTAACATCTCAAAAAGTTCACAGTTTCTTTAAATCATTTTAACCGCTAAACCACGGTTTCCTCAAAATTATTTTCCATAATCCACGGGACTTATTTCCATATCATGTTGCTTAGAGTCACGTTTATCCCTGCAACGCGTGCATATCAATAGGCTCAAGGACCGCTCAAAATCCGAGCATCCGCTGCTGTGAACACATCATCAGTCAGCAATCCGTCGCTGGGAAAAACCTCACCAGCCGACGATCCGGATCTCGTGAACACATCACTTACCGATCCATATAATCCAGCACATCTGATCTGAGTCAAGCCTCCCCTGGGCTGCAAGACAAAGATCGTGCTACGTGACCTCTTCGGGGTAAACACTTCCATCCCGAAGGCGAGCGTTATCTCCAGGGTGCACTCCGGGGAAAAACATATTTTCTCCCGAAAGCCCTAATTATCCGCAACATATCATCATCACAAAAAACCAGTGAAAAACAGTTGCATTAAAAACCAAATCATATACCAAGACAGGGTCTCAGCCCCAAGTCCCGATTTACTTTATAAATCCGAAAATCATCAATATCATCATGTCATCACATGGAAATACAATTCCAACCAAAATCACAATTCCATTGGGTCTCAAGCCCAAAACATCAATATCACGTAAATCCGTGCAACCGTAAACCCGAGTTGCCACGATCACGTAAATCCATGAAATCAATTCCTAACTCATAACCCGAGTCAAAACATCATTTTCAATCCGGGCTTAGCCCAAAACATGATTTGCACGTTCCTCGTAAAACGTGCCCGAAAGACTGATTAAAATAATCACAAAATCACGAGGATACCAAAAATCATCAAATTCACATGTAACTCCAAATCCGAGTCAAAATCATTATTTACTTGGGTTCTCACGCCCATAATACCATTTTTAACCAATTTCATGATTTCTCGAAAATCGTGCCAGAAAATAATAATATAATAATCACAAAACCGAGAAAATCGAGAAATCACCGAATCAAAGCATCAATCATGTCAAATCATAGAAAATCATATAAATGAGCATTTTAAACCATATATGCATGCATCACAGTTAGAAAACCAAAAGTCCACTCACACACACCGTTCAAAACGGTTCGTTTCCGAGCTGCACGTTTTTCCGTAAATTCTGGAAATCACAACTCCTGCCCAAAATCATTATAGAGGGTTACTAACATCTCAAAATACATCATATAATTTTTCCCAATTTTTACGGAATTTAAATACGTATTTAACTTGTAAAACAAAACTTCGGATATGCGGAACATTATTGAAACAATATCCGATTTCACCGAAATCAACGTCAAAATGTTCGTTACACTGAGAGGATCAAAAGTCATGTTGACCTCACCTTGAGACTAGGCCGGACGCGCCCTCACGCGCCGCCGTGAGTGGCTGCGCGTGAAACCCACGCGCCAGCTACAGTGCTGTCGTCTCAACCCGTTTATCTGGTAAACGGGTCCTTTAACCCGCGACACGATCCGGTTCCAATCCTGTCAATTCGACATTAATTCCTTCAATTAAACATTCATACAGCTTCGTTACAAGTCTAATTAGAGGTCTGTAATAACAATTACACGATTACATACTCCAACCCTCACGATTCGATGATGAACACCAAGAACACCCGTCCATTGTTCATCCCTCGAACCCCATCAATTTCGATCGATATCCCCAAATTGATTCAACCAGAAGCTTCCATGGACTCAGTAAAACCTTTCCCCCAACTCAATTGCATCAATCCATTGCTCAATCTTCACGACTCAACTCGAACATCCGTACACTGTGCAACCATGGAGTTCAGCCAATCACAACCGTTTTCTTTCAATTGATCCTTCCAGGAGCATCGTGGGATCCTCAGGAACCTAATCCCCAGCTCAATTTCATCCATCGAAGCCTCCAATTCCTCGACTCAATCTCGAATTTCCTCCTCTGTCACCAAGTGTGTTCAGAGCCAAAACGTTGCCAATTCTTCGTGTTTTCGATGTGGATCGACTCGTACTGATCTCAGGAAGCTAACTCGAGCTTCAATTCCACTCCTCACGGCTCAATTCGTAACAATTGAATTTTCCCCCCAAAATTTCTAAAATTCGAAACCCAGAATTCCTCACACTCACAACCCCTCGTGTTTCCCTTGTTAGTCCAGTCATTCCAACTCTCATTTTTCTCACAAAAACGGCAGAGAAAGGGAGCCAATTCTCCCAGTTCAATCCCTCCCCAAAATGTGCACGGTTTGAAGAAATTTCAAAGAAAATAAAGGAAAATGGTGGAGAACATGATGATTAGGGGTGATGATGGTGTTGGGAGGGAAACATGGAGCTGGAAACAAGGGATGGGTGACACTTGTCACTCATCCGGATGTGCACAGTCACCAGGTACTGTTCACATTAAAATATTATTTTAATCCCGGTTCGTTCGGTTAATCGAGCCCGATTCCGTGACCATAACTTCGTCGTCGAATCTCCGATTTCGGCATGCCGCCTGTCGTTGGATTCGTATCGACGAGACCTACGTAACGGTCCTTGGCCCTCGCCCATCGGACCTCCCGATCAAAAAGTCAACATTTGGCCCCAAACATGCCAAATTACCAAAATACCCCTCAACTTCTGAACATCATAACTTTCTGTACAAATGTCGGAATTGAACGTGCCACCTGTCTATGAACTCGTGACGTCCCGAACTACATCGCAGTCATCGGCCAAAGTCCATTTGACCGCCCGAACTAAAAGTCAACATTTTGCCCACGCTAGGGGCAAAACGGTCATTTTGCACGTTTCGTCCGATTTCACTCAACTAATCCCCGATTAGTCATTCTAATTCATAATTAATTAATATTCAATCCCGATATTCGGGACGGGTCATTACACCGAGGAGCAGCGGAGCCTGGACAGAGTACAGCGTCAGGGACAGCGGGCACTAGAGGAGGTGGTGGTGCCACTAGTAGTTCGAGGGGACGTGGTAGAGCATCGGGATCTCAGTCCCGAGTGTTTTCGATGACTCAGCAGGAGGTTCAGTCGGCACCAGATGCGGGGACAGGTACTTGTATTATCCTTGATTGTGTTGTACCTAGCTTTGTTGTTGGATCCCAGGGTAGAGTCTAGGAGTTTCCCTAGAGGATCTGGAGTGCTACAGTGAGTTCCGTGGAAGGATGACGGAAGGTATAGGAAATGAGTGACTATAACTGATCGCTATGAGAGTATTGAAGGAGAGAACCCACAAGCTAGAGTTTGCCTTTAGGACTTTATAGACTTATTCCGATAGTGGCCGAAGTAGTAGCCGAGGGAGATAGGTGTTCGATTGCCTGGGTTAGTATCCGAATTGGTTTTGGAAAGGTGAGGTGGTAGTACGTGAGGATGTACTCTGTGAATTCTATTGGGTACTGCATATGAGGTATTTTAAAATATCTTCGTTTTCTGTTCATAGAGTTTCCCTTGCGTACACCATACAGTTGTTACAGGGAAAGGGTTGGCCGTGGTAACAGTAGTTGGGGATGGTGTGAAATACCCAAGGTGGAGATGATAGACAGGAAACCTAGGAGAAGTTGTTGTTGACCTAGTAGTGCTTACCAGGTAGGGGACCCTAGGTGTCGGGAACTAGCTGTGGAATTTCGGGGTCGAAATTCTTTTTAGGTGGGTAGATTGTAACGACCCGTCCCAGAAATTAAAGTTTAGATAGTGATTAAGATGGGATTAGTGAGCTTAATCGGTGGTTAGCTGGTCTCGTTGGGGTCGTTAGGGTAGAATGACGATTTTGCCCCTGGTTTGGGCAAAAAGTGGACTTTTAGTTCGGGTGGTCCAATGGACTTTGACCGGTGACCAGGACATAGTTTAGGACGTCATGAATCCGTAGGCAGGTGGCACGCCTGATTCCGACATCCGAGGAGGAAGTTATGATGGCCATTATATGACAGTATGAGTGGCCATTATTCCTGTTTCACAGTGCATACAACTGAGAAATGAGATCAGCAAAGTCATCATTTCTGCAGGGAATTGTTAGAACCCCCATTGGATCATCAAATTCGAATTCTTGTTTAGATTCACTTAGTAGTGACTCTTGAAAGGCAGGCTGGTGCAAAAATGATATGGGAACAAGGACTCATCAAGGATAACACATGCTTATGTCTATCAAATATCATCAACCTCTTGGGCAATGTATATTATGCGCACCAAATTAACTAAGTTCAAATAACACCAAGATGTAATATCAAGGTCTAGCTCGCTTGGAGATGAATTGGAAGACAGAGCCATGTGAACTTCCAAATCAATTCCCTCAACGTACACCACACACCAACTACTCTGACTAGCTTGATAGGCTTTTAAGGATAAGTCCATGTGATTTTGCATAAGCTGATGTCTCTCAGTTGGGTCCATCCTGGTGTTTAATGACCAATCATTTTAGTAACATACTGAATCAAAAGAGGGATAGGGTTAGAATTTTTATTAGAGTCGAATTAATTATATTTTTCTATTTAGAAGGTGTTTATAAGGCCACAATAAAATAGTCAAGCACACCAATTAAGAAAATAATTACAACTCTTACAGTTACTACAATTCTCATATTTACAACATAATTGTGCCACATGGCTAATGAGAACACTCCCCCCAAGAAGGAGAATATCAAACATGCCCAACTTGCCAAGTGAGCCGTTGAATCCCTGTTTGGAAATATCCATGGAACGAACATCAGCTAGCTATTTAATTTGTAGTCGTCACATACCGAACTTATTCAATAATTTTGCTCCTCGTACTTAACATATATATATAATTACGATCAACCACCACAAGTTTTGTTCGGTCATGTTGCATTGGTTTTCCAAAATTTTATAGCCAACTGATTATCAGAGTAGAAATTCATATCTCAATTAGATAGAAAACCAAACTCCCCCATAAGCGGTTTTAGCCATATTAGTTCATGCATCCCTTTAATAATTGCTCGATACTTCGTCTCTAGGCTAGGCAGTGATACAACCTTCTGTTTTTTGACACTTCCATATTACCAAGTCACCATCAACAAAATGAGTGCTTTTTGCTTCGGTTGCACCTTGGTACGTGATAATAGAATATTGAGCTTACCCAAGTGTTGAACAATTGTAAAATTGTTAATTAATAGCCTATCAAGAAAAAAATTATTTAAATATATAAATTATAGAAATTATTTTAAAAATATATAATTCTAGTTCAACACCAACAATCCAAAGATAAATAGTCAGACGAGCAAATAAGAATTTATATTGTGAAGAAAGTAAGACTTTTTAATTATAATTAGGTAACGTTTCCATTTACATAATGCAAGAGGGCTGGCCGGAGAACATTTTTATCTCACCGAGCCAAAAGAATTTACATAAACATGTCAAATTAAATGGTGGACTCGTCGCTCAACAAAATTGGTCTCCATTGTCCAATCTCACAATGCATTCAAGTGAGAAATGAGGGTAAGAAAGGCATCTTGTTTGCAGGGAATCGTAAGACCACCCATTGGATGATCGAATCCGAATTCTTCTTCAGCCTCACTGAGCAAGTCATGAAAGGCAGGCTGATTCAAAAATGATATAGGAACCACGAATCTCTCCTTTTCAATATTCTCCCCAACATAAACTGCAAAATAACCTTTTGGGACAGTTGATGAAGTAGTTGAAGCTCCTCTGTTTGTATTGGAAAAAGACCGCCGAAGAAGTTTCTTAGCTGGAATGACAGCAGGTATACGGAAACCCATTGCTCTAGACTCCGAGAGGAAAACTGTTAATATAGTTTATGAAAGCTTGAAGATCTTGAAAGACAGTTGCAAAATGATGAAAGCTAGAGTTGAAATGTGTATAGTTAGCTTTGTGGTGATAATAGAGTAAGTGATACGGTGTATATATAGTTGGAAATTCAGATGTGATAGAGTACACCATCTGGGGCACGTATCCAAGGGAACAAGGGTTCATGTGTCATGAGGAATCACATGGTTTGCTTTTTTACGTAATTAAGATGTGTGCTTCTTCTTCAAGATCGATGCCAAGTCTCAATCACTACCAAGCTGTCGGTGATGAAACGGAAGACAAAAACCTTGTCAACTTTCAAATTCAATAGCCTCAATACCACTCACAGCAACTACCACACCTCTCCATTCGTCGAACTATTTGGTCACAAAAATATATTCGCGAAAACATATGGCTATTCAAGAATAGTCCATGTCTAATTTTGGTGTGTTCTCACACTACATGAAATAAAGTCCAGCCTAACAACATCTTGTCTGACGAGCACGAATTAGTCACTAAAACTGACTTTATCCGACGAATCTTTCAATTCGTTAGGCGAGACCCAGTTTCACCTTGCCCGAAAAATTGTTTGGTTGGGCAATGTCATTTCGTGAGGGAAGATTTTGGCGAGAACCAGTTACTCCTTGGCTGGCTGTTGGATAGGGATGGTCATAATTATCCATGGGTATGGGTACCCATGGGTATTGTTGAGGGTTTACCCATCTATGAATTTTTAACACTTTCTTCCCTTTACTAATTTTTTTTCTTTATATTCTTACTATTATTTTATTTATTAGGTATTATTATTTAAAATTAATTTATTTCAATTAAATATCAGTTATTTCATCTTTCATCAAAAAAATTATACACAAAAATGTTACGAATTTATATTAACATCAATTTTTTTTAAGAACTTAAATAATTCATTTTAAATGATTTAACAAAAATTAAAGTAAACTATAAATTTTTTAAGATTTCACAACCATGAAATAATTTAAAGGGAGTTTTATAAATTCTTAAAAATTGTTTATAATAAATTTTTAATGAGGTTTTTTTTTAAGTTTTTAATTCCATTTCGACAATTATTACTCATTCTTCATTTAATTGGAAAGTTTTCGGAGTCAAATTCTCAAATAACTCATTCACTAGTCTTGGTCAACTCGACAAATTTTGATAATTACGGATAGAAGGGTAAATTGATCATTTACTAATTCTCACTTTAAATTTTAAGACGGATTATAACAAAAACTCTAATAGAAATTGAGAGGATTTGAAGAAAATGAAAAGCAAAAAAAAAAAAGCAAACGAAATTAAAAGAAAAAAATATTAGAAGTTAAAAATAAAAAGTTGAAGACAAATGAAAGTAAAAAAAAATTAAAAAGTAAAAGAAAAATGAAAAGTAAAAAGAACAAATAAAAGCAAAATAAATTGAAAAGTATAAAAAAAAAATTAGAAGTTAAAACAAAATGAAACACAAGGAAAAAAAAAATGAAAGGAGAAAATAAATATAAAATATCATGGGTACCCATTACCCAATGGGTAGGGTTTGGATAAACCCTCAAAAATTGAGGATGGGTCTGAATGGGTATAAAACTCATTTGTACTCATGTAGGGTAAGGGTTTACCCACCCCCTCAAAAAAACCCATTTGACCATCCTTACTGTTGGACTAGGACCTGCAGCTACGAGATTTGCCAACTTATTTTTAAGTCGATAATACATAAATAAATCAAACAATTTAATTTTTAATATTAAATTCACAAAGTAAAAACAAAACCAAAAAATTTTATATTCAAAATAAATAAATAACACTTATAAAATTAACACCCCGTTTTTTAATTCCAAAAAATAATTAAATAAATGAATAAATAAAAAACTTAATTGAAAATTAGTAAGTTGGCAAAAAATAATTCTAACTTTTAAAATTAAATCTAATAATCCAATAATCAAACAGCAACAATCCAATATCAACAATCCAACATCAACATTCAAATCATTCCAACATCAACAATCCACTAATCCGATAATTCTATATTGGCCAAAATTAATTCTAACTTATAAAATTAAAATGAAATCTTATAATTCAATAATCAAAATTTTAAATTAAATCTAATAATCCAATAATACTATAATCCAAAATTAAAATTAATGTAATAATCCAATAATCAAAAATCAACAATTTGTGAGGAGGGACTTATAGTGAGGAAGTCATCGAGAGAGAGAGAGAGAGAGAGAGGGTCGTAGAGAGGAGACCTTCCCAACTGAGAGAGAGAGAGAGAGAGAGAGAGAGAGAGAGAGAGAGAGAGAGAGAGAGAGAGAGAGAGAGAGAGAGAGAGAGAGAGAGTGTGTGTGTGTGTGTGTGTGTGTGTGTGTGTGTGTGTGTGTGTGTGTGTGTGTGTGTGTGTGTGTGTGTGTGTGTGTTTGAGCAGTCTTCATACCCGTTTGGGTTGGGTTTTGTGTTTGGGTATGTAGAAAAGGATGGGGAAAGAGACAGAGAGAGAGGAAGCAGCCTTCACGGCTTTTTGGGTTATGCTTTGGCTTTGGGTTTGGGTTTGGGTTTGGGTTTGTAGGGAAGGGATGGAGAGAGAGAGAGAGAGAGAGAGAGAGACAGAGACAGACAGACAGACAGAGAGAGAGAGAGAGAAAGGAGTTGTTCGCGAGTTTGTTTATAGATGGAGGGGCGGAAGAACTGTAAAGATAGAAGAGGAAATGAGGGGTCGCGGCTATTTTGTGGTAGTGGAGGACTTTACTCAACTAAGCACATCTGTCGAGCATAACAAAGGACGAATTTTAAGTTTTTGTGAATTTTTTTGTATCTTTTTTGAATTTTCTTGAAAAAAGGTTTGCCAAACAAACCTAAAGACATTCGCTCGAAAAGACCTGTAAATCAACTTAAAGGATTATTTTGATTTTTAGTTCGATTGATATTCAAACGAAAGTATTTGAATAATCAAACTGTTTTATTTGTGATAGGACGTGCCTTGACCTTGAATGTCGAAAATGGTGAGATTTTGAGGATTTGACCTGTTAGATCAGAATTAAATGTTTTGTTATACATCGTTGATTCATTGCGCTCCATTACCAAATCACGGGAATTCCAAATTCACTAATTTTTTGCGTAGATGATCTATGAGTTCAAATTATAAATATGGACAGTTGGATCATTTGGATTATTAAAGAAAATTATTGAAAATCATAAAACCACATTATCCATTACCTAAACCTTCAGACATCCCGAATCAAATCGAAACGATATTCGATCGACTCGAAACCAGTCCCAAAATGTTCGTTACATCGATTAGATTAAAAGTCATGTTGACAACTTCCCCAGAAGGGGTCCCACGCGCCCTCACGCACTGCCCAAAGGGGCTGCGCGTGGGCTTCACGCGCCTGCACTCAGTCACCCCTGTCCTCTCGCCGTACCGGGTTCAGACCAGTTTTGTAAATCCGGTCCAGGCCGAACCGGCGTGACCGGTTCAAGCCTCTAACTTGCTCATTTTCGATCTGTTTTCATCCATTTCAACTCCTATAGTCTCTTCTAGTAATTTCCTACTCATCTACGACCTTAATTCATAAAATGGAAGTTGAGATCATACCTTCACGTTCATCGTTCAAAACCATCATTTTCTCCTCTGTCTCTGGCCGCCACAGGCCACCTCAGGCCTTCCTTCCAAGCTTACTCGACCCATGGTCACCTTCAGAGACTCACCCAATTAATCAGTTTGACATTAAACTAATATATCAAGCTTTACCATGTTTGACTTTAAAATCGAGTTACACAGGAAATCTCACCTTACCGTCCATCTGAGGCCTCGAATTTGACTCCATTGAGCTCATCTCACCCTCCATAGCCTCATACAAACCACCAAAACAGTCAACAATTAGTAGAGCCTAATCTACCATTTTCGAATTCCAAGAACAGGGCACACGGCTTACCTTCCAGCTTCTCCCATCGTACACGGCGACCCTCCACGGTGGCACCATCATGTTCCTCATCATCCACTCTCTCTTTTCCATTCACACACCACAGGCAAAAGAGGACGTTTGAGGGGGTTGGGTTTCGACTAATCAACGATTAACCTCACTAATCCGTCATTAATCACTAATCTAATCCCGGAATTCGGGACGGGTCGTTACATTCTTTCCCCCCTTAAAAGAATTTTGTCCCTGAAATTTCGAATACGTACATTCACAACTAGGGAAATCCAACTTATCTTACACCCGGTCTCCTACCCGGTGTACATCACCTGCTAATTTTTGTCCTTATCCTTACCTTTTCCAAACCGTCACCACAACTCTACTAAGCCGGCCAATTCATACCAACTTTCGGTCCATTTGGCAATCATCGCATTCTTACCAAGGTTTAACACATCTCCCTTTCACGTCTAACTCATTTCCGAGGTTCTCGAGGTACCTCGAACATCGCACCAGCCGACACTCTCGCTCATCTAACACTAGGTCGTGATGCAAAACTATCAGTCACATCAACCTCGACTCATTCTTGAGTCAAGCGTACCTCGTATGAAATCCTTCAGCAAAAGGAAGATCTCGCCGTCAACAGGCACAACTAGTACCTCGCAAGTATTTATTGGCCTCAGTAGTCTTACGAATCAACATCTGCTTAACAATCCATACTGACCCCGTCAGCGATATGTGCCAACCTCACTGGAGTTTAAAAACTCATTGATATGAGATCCAGCAGATTGATTGACTTGTGATTTACTATTGGTTTTCAAATGGATTTCAGATATTTTAGGCTGTGGCCCGGATAATTTGGATTTTGTGGATTTTTGGGCTGAGTTCCCGTACTTTGATTTTGATTTATGGTTTTCATAAACGGTTTTCTTATTTTGGAAATAAATGGTTTTCGAATGCATGCATTGGTTTTACGTGGAGGGTATAAATGTATTTTCTTATGAAGTCCATTGGTCCAATCCTTTACTAGACCAATCAATACTCCAGGCACAACATATCTTCCAAAATATGTCAACTCAAGTCTATCCAACTTTCCTAGGTCTTCTGGGTCTCCAACCAACATCCAAAACGTCTATTCCAATCACATCTCCCTTCGGTATAAAAGGCAGACCTAGCACGATCGTTAAAACCATATACTCTAACGTACGTAAGACAGACCACACGTATCCAACATTTCCAAGATATTCAACCTACCCATCACTATTTCCATATCATATAACTTCTGATATCCAACCACTCTCACTCATGCAAGACAACTCAATCTCATCATCCTCAAGACCACCATATCCAATCTCTGTCTTGTCAGCTCACTGACATAGTCAATTTCTGTCTTATAATACGATTCTCCTCTCCTCTTAGCTTAGCATACTCAATACGCAATTCTTCAATCCGCAACAAGGATAAGCCAATCCTAATCCAAGAGCATCCAATCCCGATCCACGTGCTCCTAAGTGGATCCTACTTATTGTCCAGTGAGTCTTACATCCAATCCCGATCATACCACCACATCTAATCAGATCACTCACGAATACAACACACCTAGAGACAAGTCTAAACTGTGGGTTCTCTTCAATTACCTCATATCGATCAGTTATAGTCACTCCTTATCATCCGTCCTTCTCATCTTCCTTTCGTCATTATACCATGGAACTCACAGTAATCCACAACCATGACATCACACTTCATCCTAAATTACTCCAAATTAAACATAATCCCACTATACTCGCCACACACCAAACGTGGCGTCACCCAGTACTCTCCGCTCCTTAACACATCCATATGTGTCCATCACCAGGAGGGGTGTACAACTCCTGAAATTACCTCATACAACATAAGAAGTCATCCATACCGTCTCTAGAGTATCCATCACTCAATACACAACATCTATACGAACTTGGAATCAACACAACTTCTCAGCGTCTCAATCACAACGTCTCCTGATTCCGAGATTCCCACCATGTTGGAAGTGTGTTCATCTTTTCCAACCATGGGACTCAATCCTCAACAAGTATGTCACCACTGAACCAACCGTCTGATCGTCAACTTCTCTACTAGACTTAGGAAAATCCATAACTCATCCGGACAACCTTCTCGTGTCCATAAACAATCCAACTTAACAATCAACTCATCTGTCGGTTACTACCATTTATGTAGGGACATTCATTCTGATTCTCACTTCCAAACTTTTCGAGGGTTAACTTCCGAGTATCACTAATGTATCAGCCACCAACTCTCTGGATCCTCAGCCCTCAATCACTAACCTCGAGCTCCACAGTCACCATCCCTGGAGTCATCACTAAGTACAAATCTAGGCCTCGGCATATGCCGACACATCCAACACATCCATCACATTAGCTTTGACGCATCCCAATGTGTCCATAAAACTCAATCTCAGCCATGGTCAAACCCGACCATACCAACCAAGCCTGATCCAAAATGAAGCATAAGTCCACTGTGCTTCCGCTGCTCTACTCTGATCAAACCAAAACCATTCTGGCTCGGTTAATGGTCCATACCACACACTAACACCTCACGACTGGTCATAACCTTAAGTCACGATGTGCCCATCCTACCATTCACACGCATCTCAGCTCGTGGCACATCATTTCCTATCTCGTGCTCACAGCACACTAACCCCAAATCTTTGCTCATACTGAGCCACATCTCATATCTACACTCGGGTCGGGGAAACTATCCTCCCTCGTATTCCACAACTCTGGACAACTCAATGCTCCACAGTCTCATCTAGGGAAACCTAGGGTCAACAGACCTCAACCAACTCCATTGCACAACCATCTCAACGACTCTACTGGTCAGGTCCGGCCAACCAATCTTCACAATCTCCCTAGACTTGACCAAAATCATCCACCAGATCATCCATAGCCTCAGCTGCGACTAGCAGCACAAACTCACATCTGGCCAGAGAGTCGACCCAAGCCACAACAACCACCTATCACAAACTCTAACTCATGTTTTCCCAGGTTAAGCACTTGACTCAGGGTTTTCCCGACCAAGCACTCACACTGGAGTTTTCACTAGGGTACTCACTTTTACCAAACCTGCCATCACACAGGGTTCTGAAGTCATCATCACTACGGTCACCAAACCCCGACTAACTCAACGAGGAACATCTACTAGCTCTCAACAAACCTCACCCCTCGGGTCGTCACACCAGGATACGAACATCAATTCATTTAGTATCTACACAATCATCAACCAGTAACCATCGCTAGGGGGAATTCCTCAACTCATCTGATATCAGGTTCCTTTACCCCTCGCAACTCGAGGCATTCGGCTACTCGTAGCCACACAAGTCCAATCTCGAACAATCTGACCAAGTGGTCACAATTCCATACTATTGTCATCCGGCCCAATAGACTGATCGGCCAACCATCAATCGTATCTAACTCAACTGGTTACCATCCGGGCTAACCACTCCGACACACATCTTACCATAAGGTCCAACCCACTCTCGATCATATCCAGCGCCAAACATGATATCTTTTCCGGCTTACACGCTCTCCTCTTCGGACCTAAGTTGGCATACATCATACCCATACCACGTAACGGGCAACCAGCACCCAGTTGCTAGTGCTCTCGCCACTAACTAAACCACTAACTAACGTACTATCACTCTAGCATCCAAGTTTATGACAGGCTGTTCCGAGTCGAGACATCATATCCACAGCAACATCACAACACACAATTCGACTAACCATTGCTCTAGAATCCACAACCTCGCGCAGAGCGCACAAACCCCACTCTGATACCAAATTGACACAACCCATCCCCAATCCCCCTGAATTAAGGGATAAGCCATACTCTTGTCTAACCCTCGTGTCACAAGAAGGCTAAACACCCGTCTAACCTTCACGTAACACATAGGCCAGACAAGGGTTACTCAGGCGAACCGTCCAAAACTAACTTCCGACTTCCCAAAGTGCGCAGAAACCACTATAGTGGTAGAGGTGACAATGACGATGGTGGTCTTGAGGTGGAGGTGGCAATGGTGTTGGTCTTGGTGGTTGTTATTGTGATGGGCGGGAGGTGGTCGTGGTGGCAATGGCAGTTGCGGTGTTAATGAGGTAGTGGTGGAGGGTAGTTCCAATGGGGGAAGGGGGTGGTAAAGATGGTGGTAGGGTGGAAGTGGTGGTGGCAGGGTTGGTGGTGATGGTGGTGGTGGAGGTGGAGGTGGAGGTAGTGGTGGTGGTGGGTAGTGGGTGAAGGCAATGACCGTGGTTGTGGTGCCAATGGAAAAGGCGGTGGTCATGTGGTAGTGGTGGGGTTGGTTGCAGTAGGTGTTGGTGGTGATGCAAGTGGTGGGGTGGTGGTGGTGACATAAGTGGTGGTGTTGGAGGTGATGGTGTTGCTAGTGGTTGAGACATATGTTAGGTCATATTTTATGCATTTTCCCATACATTATTATCTTTGATGTAGTACTAATATCTTTAATCACATAGGAGAAAATGATAATTTTTGTGAGAGTAGTGCAGGATTGGACACTATATCGAATTAGAAAGATTTCGGTGTAAAAAGGAAGAAATTTGGAGTTGAAAGAGCTTACTTATAGAGTAAGCAAAAATAACTTGGAAAACAAGAAGTTATCACTATTCATGTGTCACTATTCACCCTGGCACTGTTCATTTGAATAGTATCATATTCCCTTTGTTTCCTTATTTTCCCTCATGCTTTCTTACCTATATAAGCCCTCATCACTCTCAAAATAAACCCTAGCCTCCACATAACAAAGAAATCAGATCTGCTCTTCTTTTTTCATTCTCCTTATCTTCCATTGAGAAAACCTCAAAAATAAAACTCATCTTTCTATTTCCCTTCCATAAGCATCTTTTATCTTCCATCCTTTTCCAACTCTTACCCATGTACCTCAATCTCTCATCATAAAAGCTCCAAAATTCCTTCATTAAATTTGTCATCCATCATCTTTGTTGTGTGAAGAAGAAGCCTTTTTCAGTTCTGGAGAAGAAGACTGTCGTCTACTTAGAGTTTGCTGCATCCATATCTTTAATTAATGTTTTTATGTTGATTAGATACATGTGTAGCTAATTTCTCATCTAGGGTTCTTGATGTAACCAAGTAACTCAATTCTATGTTATGATTGAAGTATTCTGATTTTTACAAACTCTTCTTTGTTTCATTCATTTTAATTATTAATTCATATGTGATTCTAGTGCTTGATCATCATTAGGGTTTCATATGCCTAGTTAAATTTAGAGCACATGCCATGCCTAAGTTTAATTGATTTATGAATGAAAGAATAGGGTTAGTAAGTACATGCCATGCCACTGAATCTGTTTGGTCATATTTATTTATTTTCTCATACTTAAAGGCTTTCTAGGAGTAATCTAAAGTACATGTTATACTTAGGTTGCAATTAGAAGGACTAGATAGTGTTCCACATGCCATGCTATCTTACTTAAGTGAAAACGATCCTTAGAGCAGGTTTGGAAGATCGGAGTACTTTAGTCACTGTATTCATAGAGTCAAGGTTACATAGGTGAAGTCAAGGCCCTAGCTTCCCTTTCCATTCTTTTCTCAATCTTCGCTATCTATCTTCATTTACTTAATGTTTTAATTTCAGTTTAACATCCTTACATATCACAAATCAAAACTCAATTCTGTTTTATTTTCAGTTCTTTTTATTCCACTAGTTAATTGAGTCATTATAGGTTTATCTAGAGGTAATTGTGAAGCCTAATCAGTCTATGTGGTTCGACACCCTTACTTGTGCATTACCATTACTACAATAGTAGTGTGTAAGCTAGGATACATCAACAATTTTGGCACCGTTACCAGGGACTGATTTTCGTCCTTTGCAATTAGTTACCAACTTAGCCCTATAACCTGTTTTCTGTTTTAGTTTGTTTACAGCTTGAGTTATTAATATCTTTGTGTGTCAGGTTTTGAATGTCCAGTACGCCTTTGCTACACTCCGTTGCAGCAGCGATAAGGAAATCTAGAGAAACAAGAGGAAATCTCACTACAAAAATTGTAGCTAAAAGAGCATTTCAAGAAATCATCAAGGACAAAACTTCTATCTCAATTCATTCAGGAGATTCAGAAGAGTTAGAAGAAGAAATTGAAGAAAAGATGGATGAGGCAGCAACCCATGCTTTGGAGTTCTATACTCAACCAATAATCCCTGATTCGCCTTCATGTGTAGTACTGTCACATGCAGCAAGGAACTATGAACTTAAGTCTTCATATTTTTCTATGTTTCCTTCATTCTTTGGGTTGCCTAATGAGGATCCATTGGCTCATATTAATGAGTTTTACATAGTTGTTAATTCATTGCCCTTGCAGGGACTTTGGGAGAATGAATTGAGGTGTATGATCTTTCCATGCACATTGAAGGAACGGGCCAAGGCTTGGCTCATGATTTCGAAGCCTAAGTCCTTGGAGACGTGGGATGAGGTTGTAAAGAATTTTATGGAAAAGTTCTTTTCCCCCCAAAAGACAGCAACCCTAAGAGCTCAAATTTTCAATTTCAGACAAGATTATACTGAAACGTTTAGTGAATGCTGGGAAAGATTTAGAGGACTATTGCTGCAGTGTCCACACCATGGGTTACCTCTTTACCTTCAAATGTAAATTTTCTTTGACGGCTTAACCCCTACATGTCAATCAATGTGTGATAATGCAGCTGGTGGTGCTCTAAAGAAAAAAGTCCAGAGGAGTCTCAAGAACTCTTTGAGATGCTAAGTTCTAATATGCATCAATTAAGAGGGAAGAGAAGTGGTGCATATGAAGTTCATTCAACTAATGACATTTCTTTCAAGGTTGACAACTTGGAAAGGAAACTTGACGTTGTGCTTTCAAAGTTAGGCTCATCTCATGCCTCTCAAAGTGCTACATATACTGATTATGATCAAGAGCAAGCCAATATGATGAATTGCTATAATTCAGGGCAAATGAATGATCCATACTCAAACAATTACAACCCCAGATGGAAGAACCACCATAAGTTTTCTTGGGGTGGAAATCAAAATCAAAGCCATGCTTAGCAGCAACCTAACAACTACCAAGTTCTCCCAAGAAATCCTGTGGAGGATACATTACAGAAATTCATGCAAACCACTTCCACTTTGTTCCAAAACCAAGCTGCCATCATTCAAAAGCTTGAGACCCAAGTTGGACAACTTGCTACTGCTCTTGCTTCAAAAGAATCAGGAGCAAGCAAAAGCCATCACAACACTTAGAAGTGGTAAGGTTATTGATAATGGTGTTAACTACGATCTTCCTAATACTTCTAAAATTGTGAATGCAGGTGAGGAGCAAGGAAAGGAAAAACAAGCACCCAAGAAAGCTACTGATGTACCTCTTAGGACTAGCAAGGATGAACCTGTTTTACATAAGGCTCCCAAGCCCTACGTGCCACCCATTCCTTTTCCAAGAAGACTTGCTCAATGCAACAAGGATAAGGCCTTCAAAGAACTTTATGACATTCTCAGTAAAGTTAATATTAACCTGCCTTTTTTCTATTTAATTGATGATGTTCCAGCCTATGGCAAGTTCTGTAAAGAATTGAACAAGTACAAGAGGAAATATGAACCACATGAGAAGGTTTTAGTCTCCAAGAATGTCTCTGCGGTGCTTCAAAGAAAGCTTCCACCCAAACTTAAAGATCCTAGCAGCTTCTTCATACCTATTACCATTGGGGACAAGAAGATTGAGAAGGGTATGCTAGACTTGGGTGCAAGTATCAATCTTATGCCATACACGGTTTACATGCATCTAGGTTTGGGAAAGTTGAAACCTACCACAGTTTCTTTACAACTTGCTGATCATTCAGTAAATTATCCAAGAGGTATAGTTGAAGACATTCTAGTTCAAGTTGATAAATTGATCATACCTGCTGATTTTGTAGTGCTTGACATGGAAGAATCACCAATCAAAGATCGTGAGTTACCTATTATTCTTGGGAGGCCATTCATGGCCACAGCAAGGACAATCATAAATGTGCATGATGGAGTGCTCACAATGACAGTTCTTGGAGAAACTGTCCAATTTAGAGTGTTTGAATCTCTAACTCATCCGTATTCTTCTTTAGATTGTTTCTCTGTTGATATATTGGATTCTTTTGTGTTCACCAAATTTTCTCAAGGCCCCCCTAAAGACCCACTAAAGATTGTGTTGACCAATGTTTTAAATGACTTCAAAGATGAATGGGAGTTGGAAGAGGAAGTTTCTGCTTTGGAGGCTTTGAAGTCATATCCTAACTGACAGGACCCATCCCAATCCCCCCGGGATTACCATGGAATGTGCCCTGCTCCCGTCCAACAAGGGGTGTCAGACAAAGGATGACCAAGAGCCACTGCCCAAACAGGGCATCCAGAGTGCGCAAGGATCGATGGAGGAGATGTGCAATGTCCCAGTCTCTGCTGCAATCGCATCCGTGATCAACCTGAAGGGCATTAAAACCAAAAGCTGTGAGTGGACAAAAACCAGTAAGTTCATCAAATACATTTATAAGACATTTATGCCCTCCAATAAAAACGTATGCATGCCACCAAAAACCAGTAACCAAAACGTTTGCTCAACCGAGCCATTAGGGCCTTAGCCCAAAAACCGTTAACCAAAAACCAAGTGTGGGAACTCAGCCCAAAACCGTGGAATACCACCACCATACATATTAAAACCATGTGGGTCACCACCCACTACCATAAATGAACATTAATTCATTAAAATCACACAATCATAAATCCACCCGGAAAGCCATCTCATTAATTCATATTTTACCATTACCATCACCAGCATCCCTGATGCTAGACGTCCCTGACGTCATGTCTCACGGTTTCATAAGCTACGCGTGCTGCCCGGGGTCTCTCCGGGTCCATATATCTGACATCCCTGATGTCTGACGTCCCTGACGTCAATCATAGCAATCCTGCTCCTGAGTCATCATACGGTCCGGCTGCTCCGTATAATGACCCCTCGCAGGCAATGCACCGTGACTTCCCCAGTGTCCCAGACATCTGGAGGAGACCATCATATATCCTTGTATCCAGATGGTATATGGAAAAACAGTTTTATTAAATCCTTTTACCACACCATTACCATTGGGCCCTGCCCGAAATTTCCATAAAACCACATAATTCCATTTAGGGTCCTTGACCCAAAATCACCATTATAAAATATAGGGTCCCTGACCCGAAATCACATTTATTATCCAACTGGGCCTCATGCCCGATTTTATGAACCACTGGGCCCACGGCCCGATTTGTAAACCAACTGGGCCCGCAGCCCGACTTATAAACCCACTGGGCCCACGGCCCGAATTCGTAAATCAACTGGGCCCCTGGCCCGATAACATAACTCAAATGGGTCTCAGCCCGATTTCATACCAACTGGGCCCCTGGCCCGATTTCATTAACCAACTGGGCCCCCGGCCCGATATTCAAATGGACTCCAAGTCCGAAATTTCCAACATAATTGGGCCTCAAGCCCGAGTTCATATTTCCAATTTCAAAACCATTTCATCATATTATTTATTTAACCACAAGCACACAAAACCACAAATAAACCGTTAATCCCGATATACGTGAAATACGGAAAACACCTCGAAATACGTGCAACATAACCAAAATCAATGCTCACAAATACCATCATAGAAATCATGTATATAAACCATATAACACATTTAAGCATGCATAGGATTTATAAAACCAAAGTCCACTCACAGACCGTTTTAACCGTGTGCCTCGATACGCGTGCCACCGGCCCTCCCGGGCCACACCACTATCACCGGGACTCCCAATCCTGTCCAAATTACATTAGAGGGTCACTAACCTCAACATTAACATCCTATCAAAGTCCCGTAATGTTCCCGAATTTTTACTTATTTTTAAACTTAATTAAAAACCTTCGGACATCCCGAACACTATCGAGACGGTGTCCGATCGACCCGAAACCAATTCCAAAATATCCGTTACATTAAATAGGACAGAAGTCATGTTGACCTCACCTCGAGATCCATGCCCACGCGCCGTCACGCGCCGCCGTGAGTGGCTGCGCGTGAAACTCACGCGCCTGCTACAGTGTCACCAGCCCAACCCGTTTTTCTGGTAAACGGGTCCAATTCACCCGCGACACAACCCGGTTCCAATCCTGTCAATTCGATCCTAATTCCTTCAATTGATCAATCCATTAGCTTCGTTTTAAGTCCAATTATAAGTCTGTAAACTCAATTACACAAATCCTTACCCAAATTCCCACGATTCGATGATGATCCACGAAGAACACCCGGTCACTGTTCAATCATGGGATTCCTTCAATCTCGATTGATTTCCCTAAATTGGTTCAACCAGAAGCATCAGTGGACCACGAGGAACAATTCCCCCACATCAATTTCGTCGTTTGATCAGTAAATGATCACGACTCAAGTATGAACACCGTCCACTGTGCAACCATGGAGTTTCATCGATCTCAGCCGGTTTCCTTCAATTGATGATCCCAGAAGCATCGTGGGATCATGAGAAATCATTTCCCCACAACAATTGAGTCAATCACAGCCCCAAACTCCACGACTCAGCCTCGATTTCTTCCTCTGTCACCAAGCTCGATCAGAGCCAAAACGGCACCAATCCTTCTCGTTTTTGATGTGGATCGACTCGTCACAACCTCAGGAAGATGTTTGTAACCTCCAATTCGATCATCACAGCCCAATTCCCAGTATTCGAATTTTCCCCCCAATTTTCCCGAAATCCAAAATCCAAAATTCAACATCCTCACAACCCCTCGTGTTTCCCCGTTAATTCCCTCATCCTAGTCTCCCATTTTCTCACAAGAACAGCAGAAGAAGGGAGCCAATTCTCCCTAATCCGAATCCCACATTTTGTGCACGGTTTAGGAACAAAATGGAGAAAATTAGGGGAAATGGTGGATTAGATGATGATGATGTAGTAATGATGATGTTTGGAGGGAAACAAGGAGCTGGAAACAAGGGATGGGTGACACTTGTCACTCATCCAGGTGTGTAGGGTCAACGGTTACTATTCACTATTCTATTATTATTTTAATCCCGACCTCGGTTCGTTAGTTCGTTTCCTTGACCATAACGTCGTCGTCGGATCTCCGATTTCGGCATGCCGCCTGTCGTTGGATTCGTATCGACGATACCTACGTAACGGTCCTTGGCCTTCGTCCATCGGACCTCCCGGTCAAAAAGTCAACATTTGGCCCCTAATAAGCCAAATTACCAAATTGCCCCTCAACTTCCGAACACCATAACTTTTTCTACGAATGTCGGAATCGAACGTGCCACCTGTCTATGAACTCGTGACGTCCCGAACTACGTCACGGTCATCGGTCAAAGTCCGTTTGACCGCCCGAACCAAAAGTCAACATTTTGCCCACGACCAGGGGCAAAACGGTCATTTTGCACAATTTGTCCGATTCCGCCCTACTAACCACCGTTCAACCTCGCTAATCAAGATTAGTCACTAAACTAATCCCGGAATTCGGGACGGGTCGTTACAACCTTCCCTCCTTAATAAATTTCGTCCTCGAAATTCCAACCGATCTAATCTCAACGTACTTCCCTCCTTAATAAGTTTCGCTCTCGAAACTCGATTACCCTGATTCCACAAACACCCCGTGGAAAGTGGAATCGACCACGCAACACGTGTACACCCGTACACCAACTACTTAGACAAAACTTGTCTACGCCCAAACGTACCACTAGTACTCAAAACGTAACGACTACATTCGACCCCGTCGAATGACTGAAACTACTTGTTTCGAATTTGACACCACTTGTCAAATCGACCCTCTCGTTAACGCAACAACTCGACGGTTCCTTTCCCACTCCCACTAGGAGTCAGCTGACCCCACTCAACAATCTATGTTGACACATCCTGACAAACTGTCACCACACAGTTGTTGTCAGTCGAAAACTGACACTAGACTCACTCGTGGCTACACATGCCACCAACATACTCGACTCACCAATATCCTTACCGACATTTCACACGACCTGTGTGTAATTAGACACATCGGAATTACCATGACCCATTGCATAATAATGTCCGGTCCACAACCAATCCCATGGTATCGGAACCAATCCGACTACCAACACGTTCACCAACACACCTCGGGTATATCCCGTATACCGTAACTAGACATCACAGTTTAACTCATTTCCAAATCCGAATCCGAAATCATTATTCCGTAAGCTAGCATTTGGAATAACCATTCCGTACCCAAACCCAGAAATATACTTTCAAGTTCCAAAATCGAATCCTGAATCGTCACCCAGATATTCGATTCCAAATCCCGAAATCTCGTTCACATTTACCAAGACACACCAAAACCGAACCTATCGGTTACCCGTTCAATACACTTGATTGACTTCATAGGGAAGCCAACCCAACCTCCACACGTCTAAGGTTGACAAAATTCAACTACCTTGAAAACCTACTCACCCGAGTAGAATACCCTACGGGCCCTTCGAAAAGAAGTTCAATCCCGTCATTTACGACTCACGTACCAAGGTAAGAGTGATATACTCTCCCCCTATCTGAATCATCAAGATCACGACCCAGATAGACACTGTCCCTGACAATAACGTCAAAATCCTAGATCGCCACAACGATCGACAACCGACGCCCACAACTTAGACAGATTAGTCAACGACGAGACACGTCGAGACTGCGGATTCTCACGGATTACCTTGTATCAGTCCTTGTCATTCCACCTAGGAAAAACCAAGGACGATCCAAAATGATGACGACAAAACTCATCCGACGTGGATGCAACAAAACTCACTGCACTCACCACGCCATGTACCGCAACATTGTCTGCCACCAAGCAGAAAATGAAAAAATCTCGTTTACCTAATTTCGAACACGTAGCTCCTCCTAATGACCTCGCAATTACACCTGACCCACCAACCAATACACGCTCAACGTACTGGTAACTACAGTCAATGTCTGCCAGGGCAGAAAGCAAGAAGTCAACCCCAATGACTTCGGAATACCAATCACCAAAAACGAGCACCACTCTCGTTCCCCAATCACAACTCTCCTCGACACTAAGGTTCCAACCATGTTGGAAACAGACATGCTCCCAACAAGATGTCAAGTCCAACCTCTAGACTTCCTACCTCCTTCACTTGGACAACCCCGTGTCCACAATCAATCCGTTATTGTTCCGTTCACACATCCCGACCTTTACAGGTTCAACACTCGTTTTCCCAAGTTCGCAATTACAAATTCCTACCTTTATACCACTAATGGCTTTCCTCGTCTTTTCCAGTTTTAATCATTTCCATGTACTTTTTAGGGAAACATAAAATCGCACAAATTTTGGAGTTGCCAACAACTCCCCCAAATCCACTAATCATCCCAAAATTTCTTAAATCTTAATTATACCATGTTAATCCACTCATCACTGGTTATCTCACCACTATTGGGACTTATCCCAACACAGCACAATCTTAACTGGATCCCATCCAGTCCATCCCTCAACCATTACCGAATCTCAAAGACCGAACATATGTTCATCATGACGGAGTCACACCCCGACTGGTGGCTCATCGTCAACACCATTACCGACACTAGCACCAGCGCTAGTACCAGCACCAACACTCTATCAACAACACTAGTATCAGCACACAGGCATCCATACTAGCATCAGCACAAAAGTACCAACCCGCAAACATCCATACTGCACACCGTGTGCAAATACGACAACCCTGGATCTCCGTTCATACCGAACGACGATCCCGTACCTCACGACTATGGGTACCACCACTCTGACAATCCATATCAGGAAAATGAACGCTCCCTGAACGTCCCCTGATCCCCAAGTATTATGACCACACTGATTACCCTCGATAGCCAGTCATCTCCATATGACTTCCGACTAACTGTAATTGCTATCGAGATCCGCATCCACACATCACACCAATACCCGATCCAACACGGGATTCCATAATTTATCTCAGAACCGTATCCGTACATCGAATCCCATAGTTCTGCCTAAACTCACCAGAGCCATCCACATGGTCATCCATGACCTCAGCCACTTCTCGCAGCACAAGTTCTCACCCGCTAATCACAATTAAGGTTTACCTTTTTAATACTAGGGTTCCACAATCACACCCTATGGTTCAACCGAACCAAACAGCTCTCCGTAATATAAAATTCACAACCTGACCGACGCCGCGGTCTAGACATCGTATAGACGTCAAATCCAATCCTACCATCAACTCAATGTGGGTTCCACCACTAGGTCATCGGCCAACTCCGATGAACCAACATCCCTCACACTAGAAACCACCACAAGGGTTCACATTTTAGACCATTACTCACATGAGGTTCCCCGAACCTAGCTGCACCTAGCAGCACAACAATCCAATATCACATGACCGAACCGACGGTCCCACTATACTAGTTCACCACAATCAACCCCACTTGGGTCGAATCACATTAACGCACGGCGTATCGGGCCAATCGCACTCCATCCACTATCCAAACCCAAAGACTATCTATCAGGTTGATAACGAATTGCAGCCCAATGAGACATCACACCCTCGACCTGCGCGCACAAATAGAGCAACCGTGCTCTGATACCAAGTTGACAGGACCCATCCCAATCCCCCCGGGATTACCATGGAATGTGCCCTGCTCCCGTCCAACAAGGGGTGTCAGACAAAGGATGACCAAGAGCCACTGCCCAAACAGGGCATCCAGAGTGCGCAAGGATCGATGGAGGAGATGTGCAATGTCCCAGTCTCTGCTGCAATCGCATCCGTGATCAACCTGAAGGGCATTAAAACCAAAAGCTGTGAGTGGACAAAAACCAGTAAGTTCATCAAATACATTTATAAGACATTTATGCCCTCCAATAAAAACGTATGCATGCCACCAAAAACCAGTAACCAAAACGTTTGCTCAACCGAGCCATTAGGGCCTTAGCCCAAAAACCGTTAACCAAAAACCAAGTGTGGGAACTCAGCCCAAAACCGTGGAATACCACCACCATACATATTAAAACCATGTGGGTCACCACCCACTACCATAAATGAACATTAATTCATTAAAATCACACAATCATAAATCCACCCGGAAAGCCATCTCATTAATTCATATTTTACCATTACCATCACCAGCATCCCTGATGCTAGACGTCCCTGACGTCATGTCTCACGGTTTCATAAGCTACGCGTGCTGCCCGGGGTCTCTCCGGGTCCATATATCTAACATCCCTGATGTCTGACGTCCCTGACGTCAATCATAGCAATCCTGCTCCTGAGTCATCATACGGTCCGGCTGCTCCGTATAATGACCCCTCGCAGGCAATGCACCGTGACTTCCCCAGTGTCCCAGACATCTGGAGGAGACCATCATATATCCTTGTATCCAGATGGTATATGGAAAAACAGTTTTATTAAATCCTTTTACCACACCATTACCATTGGGCCCTGCCCGAAATTTCCATAAAACCACATAATTCCATTTAGGGTCCTTGACCCAAAATCACCATTATAAAATATAGGGTCCCTGACCCGAAATCACATTTATTATCCAACTGGGCCTCATGCCCGATTTTATGAACCACTGGGCCCACGGCCCGATTTGTAAACCAACTGGGCCCGCAGCCCGACTTATAAACCCACTGGGCCCACGGCCCGAATTCGTAAATCAACTGGGCCCCTGGCCCGATAACATAACTCAAATGGGTCTCAGCCCGATTTCATACCAACTGGGCCCCTGGCCCGATTTCATTAACCAACTGGGCCCCCGGCCCGATATTCAAATGGACTCCAAGTCCGAAATTTCCAACATAATTGGGCCTCAAGCCCGAGTTCATATTTCCAATTTCAAAACCATTTCATCATATTATTTATTTAACCACAAGCACACAAAACCACAAATAAACCGTTAATCCCGATATACGTGAAATACGGAAAACACCTCGAAATACGTGCAACATAACCAAAATCAATGCTCACAAATACCATCATAGAAATCATGTATATAAACCATATAACACATTTAAGCATGCATAGGATTTATAAAACCAAAGTCCACTCACAGACCGTTTTAACCGTGTGCCTCGATACGCGTGCCACCGGCCCTCCCGGGCCACACCACTATCACCGGGACTCCCAATCCTGTCCAAATTACATTAGAGGGTCACTAACCTCAACATTAACATCCTATCAAAGTCCCGTAATGTTCCCGAATTTTTACTTATTTTTAAACTTAATTAAAAACCTTCGGACATCCCGAACACTATCGAGACGGTGTCCGATCGACCCGAAACCAATTCCAAAATATCCGTTACATTAAATAGGACAGAAGTCATGTTGACCTCACCTCGAGATCCATGCCCACGCGCCGTCACGCGCCGCCGTGAGTGGCTGCGCGTGAAACTCACGCGCCTGCTACAGTGTCACCAGCCCAACCCGTTTGTCTGGTAAACGGGTCCAATTCACCCGCGACACAACCCGGTTCCAATCCTGTCAATTCGATCCTAATTCCTTCAATTGATCAATCCATTAGCTTCGTTTTAAGCCCAATTATAAGTCTGTAAACTCAATTACACAAATCCTTACCCAAATTCCCACGATTCGATGATGATCCACGAAGAACACCCGGTCACTGTTCAATCATGGGATTCCTTCAATCTCGATTGATTTCCCTAAATTGGTTCAACCAGAAGCATCAGTGGACCACGAGGAACAATTCCCCCACATCAATTTCGTCGTTTGATCAGTAAATGATCACGACTCAAGTATGAACACCGTCCACTGTGCAACCATGGAGTTTCATCGATCTCAGCCGGTTTCCTTCAATTGATGATCCCAGAAGCATCGTGGGATCATGAGAAATCATTTCCCCACAACAATTGAGTCAATCACAGCCCCAAACTCCACGACTCAGCCTCGATTTCTTCCTCTGTCACCAAGCTCGATCAGAGCCAAAACGGCACCAATCCTTCTCGTTTTTGATGTGGATCGACTCGTCACAACCTCAGGAAGATGTTTGTAACCTCCAATTCGATCATCACAGCCCAATTCCCAGTATTCGAATTTTCCCCCCAATTTTCCCGAAATCCAAAATCCAAAATTCAACATCCTCACAACCCCTCGTGTTTCCCCGTTAATTCCCTCATCCTAGTCTCCCATTTTCTCACAAGAACAGCAGAAGAAGGGAGCCAATTCTCCCTAATCCGAATCCCACATTTTGTGCACGGTTTAGGAACAAAATGGAGAAAATTAGGGGAAATGGTGGATTAGATGATGATGATGTAGTAATGATGATGTTTGGAGGGAAACAAGGAGCTGGAAACAAGGGATGGGTGACACTTGTCACTCATCCAGGTGTGTAGGGTCAACGGTTACTATTCACTATTCTATTATTATTTTAATCCCGGCCTCGGTTCGTTAGTTCGTTTCCTTGACCATAACGTCGTCGTCGGATCTCCGATTTCGGCATGCCGCCTGTCGTTGGATTCGTATCGACGATACCTACGTAACGGTCCTTGGCCTTCGTCCATCGGACCTCCCGGTCAAAAAGTCAACATTTGGCCCCTAATAAGCCAAATTACCAAATTGCCCCTCAACTTCCGAACACCATAACTTTTTCTACGAATGTCGGAATCGAACGTGCCACCTGTCTATGAACTCGTGACGTCCCGAACTACGTCACGGTCATCGGTCAAAGTCCGTTTGACCGCCCGAACCAAAAGTCAACATTTTGCCCACGACCAGGGGCAAAACGGTCATTTTGCACAATTTGTCCGATTCCGCCCTACTAACCACCGTTCAACCTCGCTAATCAAGATTAGTCACTAAACTAATCCCGGAATTCGGGACGGGTCGTTACACTAACAACTATTTAGTCCCCCTAGGGCCACTTAAGCCATCCACTGATCATCGCATACCCTCAATCGTCAAACCACCAAAGCTTGAGCTTAAATTACTTCCCTTTCATCTTAAGTATGTCTTTCTGGGTGACCAAAATTCGCTTCCAGTTATCATAGCTTATAATCTACCTCTTTGTAGGAAGAAAAGCTATTAAGAGTTTTGAGAGAGTTCAAATCCACCATTGGATGGTCTATAGCAGATATCAAAGGAATCAGTCCCTCTATGTGCATGCATAGGATACTTTTAGAGGAGAATAGCCAAGCTAGTCGTGAACCTCAATGAAAACTCAATCCCAAAATGAAAGAAGTGGTTAGAGCTGAAGTACTTAAGCTACTTGACACTGGGATCATCTATCCTATTTCTGACAGCAAGTGGGTTAGTCCTACTTAAGTTGTACGAAAGAAGAGTGGCATGACTGTGGTAAAAAATGATCAAGATGAACTTGTACCAACAAGAGTCACGACTGGATGGAGAGTGTGCATCGATTACAGGAAGTTAAATGTTATGACTAGAAAAGATCACTTTCCCCTTCCTTTTATTGATCAAGTGCTTGAAAGATTAGCTGGTTACTCACACTATTGTTTTCTTGATGGTTATTCAGGTTATAACCAAATCCCAATTGCACTTGAGGACCAAGCGAAGACGACCTTTACCTGCCCATTTGGCACGTTTGCTTATCTGAGGATGCCGTTTGGTTTGTGTAATGCGCCAGCTACATTTCAAAGATGCATGATGGCCATTTTCTCTATCATGGTTGAGAGGTTCATCGATTTTTTTATGGATGATTTTTCTGTGTTTGGTTCCTCATTTGATATATGTCTTGATCATCTTGCATTAGTTCTAAAACGTTGCCAAGACACCAATTTGATTTTGAATTGGGAGAAATGCCATTTTATGGTTAAGAAGGGTATAGTGCTAGGTCATGTAATTTCAAGCAAGGGAATAGAGGTAGATAAAGCGAAAATTGACTTGATCTCTAAACTACCTCCCTCAGCATCTATTAAGAGAATTCAAAGCTTCCTAAGTCATGCAAGTTTTTATAGACGTTTTATTAAGGATTTTTCATAAATAACTCGTCCGTTATTTAACTTGTTAGCTAAGGACACTTCTTTTGACTTTAATGACGAGTGTTTGCAGGCCTTTGAAATTCTTAAGAAGAAACTAACTTCTGCTCCAATTATCATGGCTCCAGATTGGTCTTTACCCTTTGAATTAATGTGTGATGCATCTGATTTTGCTATTGGTGCAGTACTAGGCCAAAGAATTGGAAAACTCCCATATGTTATTTATTATGCAAGCAGGACATTGAATGATGCTCAGCTAAACTATTCCACAACGAAAAAAGAGTTACTTGTTAGTGTCTTTGCTCTGGAGAAGTTCAGATCTTATCTTATAGGATCAAAAGTCATTATCTACTCAGACCATTTAGTTCTACGATACTTAATGACCAAAAAGGATGTAACGACCCGTCCCGAATTATCGGGATTAATTAAGAATTAATGACAGGTTAGCGAGGCTAATTGGGGATTCGCCGAGGATTAATGGACATTCGTGGTGAAATTATGATTTTGCCCTTGAACGAGGGCAAAAAATTGACTTTTGACCTGGGCGATCGAATGGCCAAGGGCCAAGGACAGTTACGTAGATCGAGTCGATACGACTCTATAGACAAGCGGCACGTCGAAATCGGACGTTCGACGGAAAAGTTACGGTTCACGAAAATTCCAATGAACTATTTACATTGGCACATTTTACGAGGCAACAAGGGGATTTTTATCCTGAGTGGGCCCAGATATTTTGAATAGGCCCAATGGATGAGTGACAAGTGTCACTCATCCATTGCCCCTTCCCTTCATTCATGCATATCACCCCCTTTGTCTGTTTCATTCCACCAAAACCCGAAACCATGACCACTCCATCACCCCCTTCCCATGTTGGTTCGATTGTTGACCTGGAGAGACTGAGAATGAGGTCGTAAGTGAGTGGATGGTGGTTGAGTGATGACTGGGCCGCCGTGGCAGCCGGTGGCACCAAGACCAGGTAAACCCAAACCCCTTCTCTGTTTTAACGATTCAAAATTTGGATTCGAATGTTAGGATTTTTGATGGTGATTGTGGTGGTTTCTTAGTTATATTGGACGTCTAGGAGTGGTGGTTGACGGCGGGGAGGTGGCTGAACAGTCCAAGAAAGGTGAGGAAAATTTGGGTCGTGAGAAGGGATTCGAACCAAGGGGTTTTGAAGGACTTTTCTTAGTTTTAATCACCTAGGAAGATTGCTATGATTGAAACAAAGATAATGGAATTGAAAGGGAAGAAAATGGATGAAAAATAAGGAAGATATAGGGTCGGACCGGTCACGCCGGTCCAACTGGACCCGCCGAACCAGTGAACCGGCCGGACCGGCCGTCACAGGGTTGAAGATGACTGCACAATGCTCGGCGCGTGGCTCCCACGCGCATCCCCTTTGGGCGGCGCGTGAGGGCACGTGGGGGAGATTCCAGGGAAGTGTCCAACATGTGAAATCATATGTAACGAACATTTTGGGACAAGTTTCGAGTCGATCGGACATCGTTTCGAGTCGATCGGACATCGTTTCGATATAGTTCGGGATGTTCGAAGGTTTAGGATCGACTTTAAAAATAGTTAAAAATCCCACAAAATTAGGAGGCTTTTATGAGGGGTTAATTAAGTAGTTAGTAACCCTCTAATATGATTTGGACAGGTTCGCGAGCCTCGGAGACGTGATTGGCCCGGGAAGGGCGTATGGCAAGCATATCGAGGCGCGACTTCGGACGATCTATGAGTGAACTTGTTTTATGAATTCGATGCATGCATAAATATTTTATATGCTTTAATGAACATGTTTTATGATGCCATGAGTGCATTTGTTTGTGGTAGGTTAGTATTTAAGTGTTTGCACGTATTTCGAGGTTTTCGATTTTATACGGCGCTTATACGTGCTATGTTTTCTACGATGGTTTAAATGAAATGATTTTGGATTTAGAAATATGGAATCGGGCATGAGACCCATTTTATTACGAACTCTCGGACTTTGAGTCCATTTGAATTGATGAGAAATCAGGCTGGAGGCCCATTTGAGTTATACGATCGGGCTGAGGGCCCCATTGGTTTACGAACTCGGGCTTGAGGCCCAATTGAATTATGAAATCGGGTTTGAGTCCCAGTTGATCCTAGTATTGGGCTTGAGGCTCAATTAAGTGTGAAATCGAGCTTGAGGCCTCGTTGATTTATGGTTTTGGGCTTGAGGCCCCGTTGATTGATGGTTTTGGGCTTGAGGCCCAGTTAGTTGTGATATCGGGTTAGAGGCCCAGTTGATTGTGAAATCGGGCTCGAGGCCCCGTTAGTTGTGGTATCGGGCTTGAGTCCCAATTGTGATTTATGAAATAAGAATTCGGGTTTGAGACCCCATTGAACTGTGGATTTAGGCTAAGGCCTGTGAAATCGGATTTGAATCGGATTCGAGGAATCCTGTTGAGATACTCGGGTAAGAGACCCAGTTGAATGTTTTCAAAGAAATGTATATACCCTCCTAGATTAGTGTATTGGTCTCCTCCAGACATCGTAGATCCTGAAGTGTCACGATCTACTGCCTGGAATGAGTGATTCCAAGAGGGAGCACATTCCAAGAGTGTGAGATATGGTATAGTCACGAACTCGGTCCGAGGACAGTCCTTCAGACATCGTAGATCCTGGATTTTGGACAATCCTCCCAGACGTCGTAGATCCTGGGGGTAGACTCGGAGTGAGACCCCGAGTAGTGTGCACACTTATAGAGAAATCATGACGATTGTTGTTTGGGCATATGAGATGCCGAGGACGGGTTATATATATATATATATGTTTGTGCGATGTTTTGCAGAAATTGTTTTGGAGCTGAGACCCCGTGTTCTATGGTTGGTATTTCACTGAGAACAGTTTTGGGTTGAGACCCACACGACGTGATTTGGGTAGAGTCCCACATGATTGGTTTTGGGCTGAGGTCCCATGTGCTTTGGTTTACGGTTTTGGGCCAAGGCTCTAATGAATGTTTTGATAAATGGTTTTCAAATGCATGCATACTTTTTACTGAAGGGCATAAATATCTTTTATGAAAATGTTTTTATCAAATTCTTGTTTTGTCCACTCATAGTTTTCGTGGTTTTGAATGCCCTTCAGGTTGATTGCGGATGCAGGCTGTAGCAGAGATCGAGATATCATACTCCTCCTCCGGATCATGGCGCTCTCTGGTAGTCCCGGTTGGACAAAGGACGGAACTATCCCTAGTTTGACACTTTATGTCAGATGGGAGCAGGCACGTCCCACGTTAATCCTGGAGGATTTGGGACGGGTCTTGACAAAAGATGGCAAGCCAAGACTCATTAGATGGATCCTCTTATTACAAGAATTTGATTTTGAAATAAGAGACAAGAGTGGCAAAGAGAATGTAGTTGTTGACCACTTATCACATTTGAAAAGTGAAGCAATTAATAGAAATGCACAGTTGCCCTTGAATGAATCATTCTCTGATGAACAACTTCTTGCCATCCAAGATGATGAACCATGGTATGCTGATTTTGTTAATTTTCTTTCTTGTGGTATTATTATAGTTGATCTAACCTTTCCGGAGAAGAAAAGGTTCTTTTCGCAAGTGAAGCACTACATGTGGGATGAGCCCTACCTTTTCAAATATGGACCTGATCAGATTATTAGGAGATGTGTTCCTGAGGTTGAGCAAGAAATCATACTCAAGTTTAGTCATGAGTTTGCATATGGAGGTCATTTTGGTGCCAAGAAGACAGCATCCAAGGTACTTCAATCTGGTTTCTTTTGGCCTACCTTGTTTAAAGATATATGCTTTTAACTTTTGTGTTAAGTGTGATAGGTTCCAAAAAGTGGGCAGCATCAGCAGAAGAAATCAGATGCCTTTGCATAACATTTTGGTTGTGGAGATCTTTGACGTTTGGGGCATCAATTTCATGGGACCATTCCCACCCTCTTTTGGCTACAATTACATCCTGGTGGTAGTAGACTACGTGTCTAAATGGGTGGAAGAAATTGCTTTCAAGACCAATGATCATAGAGTGGTGATTAGCTTCCTCAAGGACATCATTTTTTCAAGGTTCGGAATGCCAAAAGCTATCATCAGTGATAGTGGAACTCACTTCTGCAACAAGCCATTTGAAGCCTTGATGAAGAAGTATGGAATCACACATAGAGTGAGCACACCATATCATCCCCAAACTTCTGGCCAAGTGGAGATATGCAATAAGGAGATCAAGAATATTCTAATGAAGAATGTGAATTCGACAAGGAAAGACTGGTCCAAAAAGTTACATGATGCGCTTTGGGCCTATAGACAGCTTGTAAGACTCCTATTGGGATGAGCCGTTACAAAATTGTTTTTGAGAAAGCTTGACATTTGCTTATGGAGTTGGAGCACCATGCTTTGTGGGCAATCAAGAAGCTTAACCTGGACTTCACAAAAGCTGGAATGTCAAGAAAACTGCAACTCAATGAGCATGAGGAGCTAAGGAATGAGGCTTGTGAAAGTGTGAATATTTACAAAGAAAGAACCAAGATTTACCGTGATAAAGCTCTCGCGAGAAAGGTATTCTTCCCTGATCAAAATGTTTTATTATATGACTCTCGTTTACGTCTCTTTCCAGGTAAACTTAAGTCTAGATGGGTTGGACCTTTCAAAGTGATCAAAGTGTATCCTCATGGAGCAGTTGAAATAAAGAATCTTAGCAATGGTAACAGTTTCAAAGTTAATGTCCACAGATTAAAGCCGTACTTGATGCCTGATATGGATGTTCCCATTGCACATATGGTGGATACTCTTCCATTCCATTAAGCCCATTTGAAACCACTTCTTTCCTAGACGTTAAATACAGCGCTTGTTGGGAGGCAACCCAACCAAGTTCTATCTTTTTAACCTTTTAACTTAGTTACTTCTTTTCTTTATCTGCTTTCATACTCCTTTTGCATTGCATGCCTTCTTTTCTATTTTATACATTGAGGATAATGTTTAGTTTAGGTTTAGGGGTAGGGAATTGCAAATTTTTGGGTGCTAAAGAGTTAGTCTGTTAGAACATTTTTGAAACATTGCAATGGAATCTTTATGCAAACTAAGGCATACAATCGTCATTTAGAAGGAAGCCTTGAATAGTCTTCTGATTAGGTGTTCATTCTGACCTCTTGTGCTCTTAGAATCATGGTGAATAAGGTACTTGATCAAACAAATGAAGAAGAATAGTGGAGACTACCCTTGTGATGTGTTGAGCTTACTTTTTTTTTTAGAGGTTTTAATTTGTTTCAGCTCCAATTCTTTTTTTCTAATTCACTCTAATCTGATCTCATTATCATTTTTGGTTGATTACTAAGAATTTATCATAATTTCAGATATCACATGCTCTTCATTTGTGGAGTATCCCTTTTGAAGTGATGCTAGGCTTTGTGTGCATAACCTTCTAAAAGCCTTCTCTAAACCCTACCTTTGTGTGTTCTATTAGCCATTTTGCAGCCAAACACATGTAGTCATTTCTTTCATAACCTACATCACTCCTTCCCTTTTGTATCTCACTTTGAGGTACCTAGCTTAATTGTGACCATACCCTATAGCTTGGAATCTGGCAAGGTTGTTGAAAGTGGAAATTCGATGCAAGGAAAAGCATTGCCACTGTTAAATCAAAAGTTTATGGACAATCAAAAGAAGCTCAGGTCAACCAAGCCTCATTACAACCTATATAGATTAAGACCTATGTTGATCATTTAGGAAATTACATGAATGATGGGAGGTATGTGCTCTATCTAATTCTTAGTTTTCAATTCTCTCATGAGATCTATCCTGAAATTGTACCATTTTTTCTTATACTTCATATATGAGAATACTTGCTTTCATATTACATAACTTCACTAACATATGTTTGATGGAGAGATTAAACCTTAGGTTCGATTGATTGATTGAGTGAATCTGTGAGACTTAGAGTTGAGACGAATTCTATCTTCAGGTTTGAAAATGATACCTATGAAGCCTTGAAACTGAGAATATATGTGTTCACTTGCACACTATTTAGTTGATGGCATGGTGAATTCAAGAAGGTGAAGGTATGACTAAACTTTCATGGGTTCACATTACTTTGTTTCCATAATGTTTTAACCCTTGTTTTTTCAATAGAGTCTTGATGGTGTTTGTGGGTGTCACATCTGTTAAACCCTCAGGAGACAAAACTCCTCGTACTAGGCACACCTAGGGGTTTAAATGGTTTATCTTAGGAAGACTGAGTCATTATTTTAATTGTGCTTTTGTAATTTCTTTTGCTCGAGGACTAGCAAATGATAGGTGTGGGGGTCTTTGTTAGGTCATATTTTATGCATTTTGCCATGCATTATTATCTTTGATGAAGTACTAATATCTTTCATCACATAGGAGAAAATGATAATTTTTGTGAGAATGGTGCACGATTGGACACTATATCGAATTAGAAAGATTTTGGTGTAAAAAAGGAAGAAATTCGGAGTTGAAAGAGCTTACTTATGGAGCAAGGAAAAATAACTTGAAAAACAAGAATCAATCACTATTCACCCTAACAATGTTCACGTCAATAGTATCATATTCCCTTTCTTTCCTTATTTGCCCTCATGCTTTCTTACTTATATAAGCCCTCTTTACTCTCAAAATAAATCCTAGCCTCCACATAACAAAGAAATCAGATCTCTCTTCTTTTTTCATTCTCCTTATCTTCCATTGAGAAAACCTCAAAAATAAAACTCATCTTTCTATTTCCCCTCCATAAGCATCTTCTATCTTCCATCCTTTTCCATCTCTTTCCCATGTACCTCAATCTCTCATCCTAAAAGCTCCAAAATTCCTTCATCAAATTTGTCATCCATCATCTTTGTTGTGTGAAGAAGAAGCCCTTTTCAGTTCTGGAGAAGAAGAATTTCTTCTACTTAGAGTTTGATGCATCCATGTCTTTAATTAATGCTTTTATGTTGATTAGATACATATGTAGCTAATTTCTCATCTAGGGTTCTTGATGTAACCATGTAACTCAATTCTATGTTATGATTGAAGTATTCTGATTTTTACAAACTCTTCTTTGTTTCATTCATTTTAATTATTGATTCATATGCGATTCTAGTGCTTGATCACCATTAGGGTTCCATATGCCTAGTTAGATTTAGAACACATGCCATGCCTAAGTTTAATTGATTTATGAATGAAAGAATAGGGTTAGTAAGTACATGCCATGCCACTGAATCTGTTTGGTCATATTTATTTATTTTCTCATACTTAAAGGCTTTCTAGGAGTAATTTAAAGTACATGCCATACTTAGGATGCAATTAGAATGACTAAATAGTGTTCCACATGCCATGGCCTATCTTACTTAAGTAAAAACGATCCTTAGAGCAGGTTTGGAAGATCAGAGTACTTTAGTCACTGTATTCATAGAATCAAGGTTACATAGGTGAAGTCAAGACCCTAGCTTCCATCTCCATACTTTTCTCAATCTTTGCTATCTATCTTCATTTACTTAAAGTTTTAATTTCAGTTTAACGCCCTTACATATCACAAATCAAAACTCAATTCTGTTTTATTTTCAGTTCTTTTTATTCCACTAGTTAATTGAGCCATTATAAGGTTATCTAGAGGTAATTGTAACGCCCCGGAAATTCGAAAAATGTAATTTTGTAAAATAATGAATTAATGACGTTTTTACCCTTGTGAATAGTATGGTCAATTTGTTGACTTTTTGATTTGTGAATCAAACGGACATTGACCGATGACCGTGACGTAGTTCGGGACGTCACGAGTCCATAGACAGGTGGCACGCCCAATTCCGACGATCAGGGAAAAGGTTATGACATTCGGAAACGCAAGGGCATTTTCGTAATTGGGACGAAAAGGGGGGAAAATGTTGACTTTTTGTTTGAAAACTAATTTTCACACAATTCGAGGACTGTTAGGTAGGTCTCGATGCCCTGAGTACAACGACAGGCGGCACGTCGAAAACGGAGTTCGGGTGACCAAGTTACGGGTCACGGAAGCCTAGGGGCAAAATGGTAATTTGTCGAACCAGGGGCAAAATGGTCTTTTAGCCTTGATCAGACAATGACACCTGTCATATATGTCTTATTCTTGCCCCAGAGAACAAGGAAACCGGTTTTGAGGATTAGCTTTTGGACAATTATCCCTTAATTAAGGGAAAGTGTAATGATTTTGTCCAATTGTCCAAATTAAACCGTGCTAGCCCACTGTCTCTCGTCATTGTGCGATTAGGAGTTTAAGGAAGTGATCTGAGAGAGAGGAACTCGAGGGATTGAGAGAACTGGGAGAATTTTGGTTCGAAAATTCAGAAAATTTGGGGGAACTTCGAATTTGCATTTGTGGGCTAGGAGAAGGGAAATTGAGGATTACATTGAGTTTCTAGGATCAAAACGAAGCTTCCTACAACAAAAACGAAGAGGAATCGTGTTGAATTGAGGAAGAACAGAAGCTTCCATGGCTGCTGGAAATCGAGCTTGAGTTCTACCAGTTGGAGGTAAGGAATTCTCGAATTGATCTTGCAAAAATGTTCCTTACACTCTCACGATGCTAACCGTGTGAATTAATTGGAAAATCAGAGTAGTTCCGAGTACCCGACACGTTTAATTTATATTAAAATAATATTATAAAATTCCGACAATTAGGGGATTCTTATTTGAGGATCATATGATAGCCTAGTAACCTTAAATCACTTTGTTTGACAGGCTGGAATATTCCCGGGACGTGGGAGGAAAACGAACAGCTTGAGGCTGAACAATCGGGACGTTGTGTGTGAGTGGACTTTTGGTTTTCTAACCGTGATGCATGCATATATGATTTAAATGCTTTATTATATGATTTTATATGCTTTGGAATGATTTATGTTTCAATCCGGTGATTTCTCGGTTTTATGATTATTATATTATACTTTGACACGATTTTCGAGAAATGATGACATTGATGTTTTTGGGCTAGGCCCAGATTGAAAATGATTAGAAATGATATTTGGACTCGGATCATGAGTCAGGAATTGATTTTATGGATTTACGTGATCGTGGCAACTCGGGTTTACGGTTGCACGGATTTGCGTGAAAATGATATTTTGGGCTTGAGACCCAATGGAATTGTGATTTTGGTTGGATTTGTATTTCCATGTGATTACATGATGATATTGATGATTTTCAGATTTATAAAGTAAATCGGAACTTTGGTTTCCGGATTTGAGGAAACTATATTTTGGGGCTGCGACCCTATGTTGTTAAATGATTTTGATTTCAATGCAACTGTTTTTCACTGGATTTTGTGATCATGATATGTTGCGGATATTTAGGGCTTTCGGGTGAAAAAATGTTTTTCCCCGGAGTGCACCCTGGAGATAACGCTCGCCTTCGGGATGGAAGTGTTTACCCCAAAGAGGTCACGTAGCACGGTCTTTGTCGAGCAGCCGAGGGAGGCTTGACTCAGATCAGATGTGCGGGATATACATAGATCGGTAAGTGATGTGTTCACTAGATCTGGATTGCCGGCTGGTGATGTGTTCACAGCGGCGGATGCTCGGATTTTGAGCGGTCCTTGAGCCTATTGATTTGCACGCGTTGTAGGGATAAACGTGACTCTAAGCAACAAGATATGGAAATAAGTCCCGTGGTTTTGTGGAAATTGTTTTGATTGGTCCACTGATCATACTTGATTGATTTCTTACTATTACTCGTGTTTTATGATATGCATGCATGTTTGTGAAAACTGGAGGGTAAGAAATGTGTTTTGGTAAATTTATTTATCAAACTTTATTTTGTCCACTCACACTTTTACTGTTTTATGCACCCTCGAAGCCAGTGCACATGTATGAGGGCTAGAAACGAGGAAAGCGAGGCAAAAGAATAAGTAGACCGTTGCGCACTCAGACACTCTACAGAGTAGGAATTTGATCCCTATCTGTAATAGTACCTATGCTCTGTATTGTCTTTGACTAGTCAAACTTGTGACGTCATTGGTCTGTAAAACTTAGCTATCCCTTGTCTGACAATGTTTTTGGGATTTGTTGTGTGGTGTATGTATATAAGTTTGGTTACTTTTGGTATTTCTAGTTATTGTCAGACGGGAGCAGGATTCATCACGACTATCGAGGGATAATCGGGATGGGTCTTGTCAAATTGGTATCAGAGCATTAGGTTACGGTCTGAGTCTTGCACATTAGTATGCACGAGTTGTGATACTGATATGTTTCTCTTACAGAACATCACAATATGCCTCCGAGACGCGAGCCCCGTACCCAAGCTGGTGATGAGTTTGGGGGTCCGAACGTAGAGAGAGCTCAACGTTTAGGGGCCAATGCATTCACTGGTCAGACCCACCCAGAAGAGGCATATGAGTGGATTACTCAATTTGAGCGGATCTTCGAGATTATGCAATGTCCACCAGGAGATATGGTTCCACTGGCCACATTTATGCTGAGTAGCCAAGCTTACCGATGGTGGCGTGGATTGCAGCTGACAGGGATGGATGCCCGCACCCTGAGTTGGGAGGACTTCCGCCATCATTTCCTGGATCAGTTCTATCCTCGCTCATTTTGTAATGCTAGGGAGGTTGAATTCCTACAACTACATCAGGGGGACATGTCAGTGGTAGACTATGAGCAGAAATTCCTGAACCTGTCCAGTTTTGCTCCTCTATACGTAGCCAACGAGGAGGACAAGTGCCGAAGGTTTGAGCAAGGACTGAGGAATGACATCCGGGGAGCTGTGACTGTAGGAACTTATGCCACCCTGCGAGAGTTGTCTAATGCAGCTGCACGAGTTGAGGTGACCTTGCCAGTGCCACAGCAGTTCTCGGGCTCTGGTCAACGCCGAGACCGTCAGTACGCCGAGACCGTCAGTACCAGGGATCAGCGAACCAGAGGTCCTCCAAGAGAGGTAATTATGGCCCTGGATCTTCTCGTGGTGCTCGTCCGAGTTAGGGAGGTGGGAGTACACAGACATTTGGGTATCGACCACCAGCGACTGCACAGTTCAGTGAGGCATCGGTGGGATCCACTGACCGACAGAGTAACGACCAGGGCAATGTTCTTGTCTGCTTTTACTGTAGGGAGCCGGGTCACTTCAAACGAGACTATCCACGACTGGTTGGTAGTAGTGGTACCGGATGGGGCTCTACTGAGCGGGGCCCTAGTACAACCTCGGCTTCAAATGCTACAAGTGGGAGAGGAGGTGGCAGAACTCGTGGTGGATCTGGTGGATCACGAGGGCGTGGTCGGACTTCGGGACCACATGCTCGAGTCTATGCAGTGACTCAACAGGAGGCCCGGGCAGCCCATGAGGTGGTGACAGGTATGCTTACTATTTTCGGTCATCATGCACGTACTTTAATAGACCCGGGAGCTACCCACTCTTTTGTTTCTTGGGAGTATGCACAGTTAACAGATAGAGAGATTTCTGCGATCGGGTGTGAGATGGGAGTCGGTACACCGATTGGAGAGTTGTATGTAGTAAACCAGGTGATACGAGGATACCCTATTGTGATAGGGGATGTGCATCTAGTGGTTGATTTGATACTCCTAGACTTGTGTGACTTTGATGTTATCCTTGGGATGGATTGGCTGACAACCCATCATGCCTCTATCGAGTGTTTCGATAAGAGGGTGGTACTTCGGAGCCCTGGATTACCTGAGGTGATATTTCAGGAAGATCGGAGGATGTTAACCCCTAGAGTCATATCAGCCCTCTCGGCAGATAGATTTCTGAGGAAGGGCTGCTAGAGTTATCTAGCTTAAGTTGTTGATGCACGGGATACACCAGCCAAGGCCGAGGATATCCCTGTAGTGTGTGACTTCTCAGATGTATTCCCTGAGGATTTACAAGGATTACCACCTTCTCGGGAGATTGAGTTCACTATTGAACTAATTCCGGGTACACGACCTATTTCCTTGACACCTTATCGGATGGCACCGGCTGAGTTAAGGGAATTGAAAGTACAGTTGCAAGATCTCATGGATGTGGGGTTCATTCGACCGAGTGTATCGCCATGGGGAGCCCCAGTATTGTTTGTGAAAAAGAAGGAAGGAAATTTGAGACTATGCATGGATTACAGGCAACCCAATAAAGTTACGATAAAGAATAAGTACCCTTTTCCTCGGATTGATGACCTGTTTGATCAATTAAGGGGAGCTAAGTATTTTTCGAAGATTGATCTGCGTTCTGGTTACCACCAGTTAAGGATTCGAGAGGAGGACATTCCAAAAACAGCTTTTCGAACTCGATATGGTCATTATGAATTTCTGGTGATGCCATTTGGATTGACTAATGCGCCTGCAGCATTCATGGATTTGATGAACCGAGTATTCCGGAAGTACCTTGATCGATTTGTTATTGTGTTCATTGCTGACATTCTCGTGTATTCAAGCAGTAAGAGGGCACATGAGGAGCATTTGAGGATTATGCTTGATACGCTAAGGAGGAACCAGCTTTTTGCCAAACTGAGTAAATGCCAATTTTGGTTAACTAGTGTTGGTTTTCTGGGACATGTGATTTCCGTGGATGGAATTCGTGTTGATCCCCAGAAGATTGAAGCGATAGAAAACTGGGAGCAGCCGAAGACAGTGACCGAAGTGAGAAGCTCTTTGGGATTGGCCGGTTATTATAGACGTTTTGTGGAAGGATTCTCTGCGATTGCTGCCCCAATGACCCGCCTAACCAGGAAAGGAATCAAGTTCGTTTGGGGTGAAGACTGCGAGCAAAGTTTCCGGGAACTGAAGAAAAGATTGACCTATGCTCCTATCCTAACCCTTCCGGATGATAATGGGGAGTTTGAGGTGTACAGTGATGCATCCTTACAAGGATTGGGGTGTGTGTTAATGCAACATGGAAAGGTGATTGCATATGCCTCTCGACAACTGAAACCGCATGAACGTAACTATCCTACCCATGATTTGGAATTAGCTGCGGTGGTACATGCCCTAAAGATCTGGAGACATTACTTGTATGGTGAGACATGTAGACTTTTCACTGATCATAAAAGTTTGAAGTACTTTTTCACACATAAGGAATTGAATTTGAGACAGAGACGATGGTTGGAGCTAATCAAGGATTGCGACTGCACGATTGAGTACCATCCTGGAAAAGCTAATGTGGTAGCTGATGCATTGAGTCGGAAATCAGCTCATACTGTGGCACATCTACGAATGGTGCGCTTGCCTTTATTGGTCGAACTCCGTAGGACTGGAGTTGCTTTGGGATTGGATAACCAAGGTGGCTTGCTGGCTAGTTTCCAGGTGCGACCGATTCTGATTGATCGAGTTATTGAAGCCCAACTTGAAGACCCTATCTTGTGTGTCCTTCGAATTGAAGCTGATGCGGGGGAACGACAAGATGTTGCAATTAGAAGGGATGGAGCCCTAATAAAGGACGGACGGTTGTGTGTGCCCTAAAACGTAACATTAAAGAAAGAGATTCTGGAAGAGGCCCATAGTTCGGCGTATGCTATGCATCCAGGTGGGACGAAAATGTACCGTACGCTACGAGAGCATTATTGGTGGCAGGGTATGAAACGGGAGATTGCAGAGTTTGTTAGTAAGTGCTTGGTATGTCAACAAGTAAAGGCTGAAAGGCAAAGACCCTATGGAGCACTGCAACCACTACCGATCCCGGAATGGAAATGGGATCATATAACAATGGATTTTGTTTTTAAACTCCCCAGAACGCCTAAAGGACACGATGGAGTCTGGGTAATTGTGGATAGGCTTACCAAATCAGCACATTTCCTACCGGTGAGGGAAAACTTTCGGTTGACGCAGTATGCCAAACTCTTCATTGACAATATTATTTGACTACATGGCACTCCTGTCTCTATTGTATCTGATCGAGATCCCCGATTTACATCCAGATTCTGGCAAAGCTTACAGGAAGCTTTCGGGACGAGATTGCATTTTAGTACGGCATTCCACCCCCAGACCGACGGGCAATCGAAGCGGACTATCCAGACCTTGGAGGACATGATGAGAGCATGTGTTTTGCAATTCTAGGGCACTTGGGAGTCGCATCTACCATTGATGGAATTCGCCTACAACAATAGTTACCAAGCAAGTATTGGGATGGCTCCTTATGAAGCTTTATATGGACGACAGTACAGAACCCCTTTGTGTTGGACTGAGGTGGGCGAAAGGAAATTGTCTAAATCGGAATTGATAGACTTAACGACGGAAAAGGTTAAACTCATCCGAGACAGACTCAAGACAGCCCAAGATAGACAAAAGAGTTATGCAGACCGCCGAGTCAGAGACCTTGAATTTGCAGTTGGAGATTGGGTATTCTTTAAGTTATCTCCTTGGAAAGGCATAGTACGATTCGGCAGACGCGGGAAATTGAGCCCCCGTTTCATTGGACCTTATGAGATTGTTGAGAGAATTGGTCGGGTTGCCTACAGATTGGCATTACCTTCTGAGCTTTCTAGGGTCCATGATGTTTTCCATGTGTCAATGCTGCGGAAATATGTGTATGATTAGCCTCATGTGTTGGAGGAACAGCCCATTGAACTCAGAGAAGACCTAAGTTTTGAAGAACAGCATGTACAGATCTTGGACCGAAAGGACAAAGTGCTTCGACGAAAGACGATTCCCTTAGCGAAGGTTCTTTGGAGGAATCAGAACGTGGAAGAGGCTACGTGGGAACCTGAGACACAGATGCGAGAGCAGTACCCGTATTTGTTTCATTGAAATTTCGGGGACGAAATTTCTTAAGGGGGGAAGGTTGTAACGCCCCGGAAATTCGGAAAATGTAATTTTGTAAAATAATGAATAAATGATGTTTTTACCCTTGTGAATAGTATGGTCAATTTGTTGAATTTTTGATTTGTGAATCAAACGGACGCTGACCAATGACCGTGACGTAGTTCGGGACGTCACAAGTCCATAGACAGGTGGCACGCCCAATTCCGACGATCAGGGAAAAAGTTATGACGTTCGGAAACGCAAGAGCATTTTCGTAATTTAGACAAAAAGGGGGGAAAATGTTGACTTTTTGTTTGAAAACTAATTTTCACACAATTCGAGGTCGATGCCCTGAGTATAACGACAGGCGGCACGTCGAAAACGGAGTTCGGGTGACCAAGTTACGGGTCACGGAAGCCTAGGGGAAAAATGGTAATTTGTCGAACCAGGGGCAAAATGGTCTTTTAGCCTTGATCAGACAATGACACCTGTCATATATGTCTTATTCTTGCCCCAGAGAACATGGAAACCGGTTTTGAGGATTAGCTTTTGGAGAATTATCCCTTAATTAAGGGAAAGTGTAATGATTTTGTCCAATTGTCGAAATTAAACTGTGCTAGCCCACTGTCTCTCGTCATTGTGCGATTAGGAGTTTAAGGAAGTGATCTGAAAGAGAGGAACTCGAGGGATTGAGAGAACTGGGAGAATTTTGGTTCGAAAATTCAGAAAATTTGGGGGAACTTTGAATTTGCATTTGTGGGCTAGGAGAAGGGAAATTGAGGATTACATTGAGTTTCTAGGATCAAAACGAAGCTTCCTAAAACAAAAACGAAGAGGAATCGTGTCGAATTGAGGAAGAACAGAAGCTTCCATGGCTGCTAGAAATCGAGCTTGAGTTCTACCAGTTGGAGGTAAGGAATTCTCGAATTGATCTTTCAAAAATGTTCCTTACACTCTCACGATGCTAACCGTGTGAATTAATTGGAAAATCAGGGACGAAATCGTGAAACCCGAATAGGAGACCCGTCGAAGTTCGATCGTGAGTCGTGAAGTTTTAGACCGTAATTGAGGTAATTGAACTTACAGAACTTAAATGGAGTTGGATTAGATGGGATCAGTTGAAAGAACGGATCGATTTGAGGTCGAATTGGCTGAGATTGAGTCGGGTTCTATCGCGGGTATTTCAACCCGTTTATCAGACAAACGGGTGAGAACGAAGCACTGTAGCAGTACTGTGCTACGTGCGTGGCTTTCACGCGCAACCGCTTGTGGCGGCGCGTGACGGCGCGTGGATGGGATTCCGGCAAAGTGGTCAACATGAAACTTGATGTTCTCGATGATACGAACCTATCCGCGTTGGTTTCGGGTCAATCGGATATGGTTTCAGAGTAGTTCCGAGTACCCGACACGTTTAATTTATATTAAAATAATATTATAAAATTCCGAAAATTAGGGGATTCTTATTTGAGGATCATATGATAGCCTAGTAACCTTAAATCACTTTGTTTGACAGGCTGGAATATTCCCGGGACGTCGGAGGAAAACGAACAGCTCGAGGCTGAACAATCGGGACGGTGTGTGTGAGTGGACTTTTGGTTTTCTAACCGTGATGCATGCATATATGATTTAAATGCTTTATTATATGATTTTATATGCTTTGGCATGATTTATGTTTCAATCCGGTGATTTCTCGGTTTTATGATTATTATATTATACTTTGGCACGATTTTCGAGAAATGATGAAATTGGTGTTTTTGGGCTAGGCCCGGATTGAAAATGATTAAAAATGATATTTGGACTCGGATCATGAGTCAGGAATTGATTTTATGGATTTACGTGATCGTGGCAACTCGGGTTTACGGTTGCACGGATTTGCGTGAAAATGATATTTTGGGCTTGAGACCCAATGGAATTGTGATTTTGGTTGGATTTGTATTTCCATGTGATTACATGATGATATTGATGATTTTCGGATTTATAAAGTAAATCGGAACTTTGGTTTTCCGGATTTGAGGAAACTATATTTTGGGGCTGCGACCCTATGTTGTTAAATGATTTTGATTTCAATGCAACTGTTTTTCATTGGATTTTGTGATGATGATATGTTGCGGATATTTAGGGCTTTCGGGTGAAAAAATGTTTTTCCCCGGAGTGCACCCTGGAGATAACGCTCGCCTTCGGGATGGAAGTGTTTACCACGAAGAGGTCACGTAGCACGGTCTTTGTTGAGCAGCCGAGAGAGGCTTGACTCAGATCAGATGTGCGGGATATACATAGATTGGTAAGTGATGTGTTCACTAGATCTGTATTGCCGGCTGGTGATGTGTTCACAGCGGCGGATGCTCGGATTTTGAGCGGTCCTTGAGCCTATTGATTTGTACGCGTTACAGGGATAAACGTGACTCTAAGCAACAAGATATGGAAATAAGTCCCGTGGTTTTGTGGAAATTGTTTTGATTGGTCCACTGATCATACTTGATTGATTTCTTACTATTACTCGTGTTTTATGATATGCATGCATGTTTGTGAAAACTGGAGGGTAAGAAATGTGTTTTGGTAAATTTATTTATCAAACTTTATTTTGTCCACTCACACTTTTACTGTTTTATGCACCCTCCAGGCCAGTGCACAGGTACGAGGGCTAGAAACGAGGCAAGCGAGGCAAAAGAATAAGTAGACCGTTGCGCACTCAAACACTCTACAGAGTAGGAATTTGATCCCTATCTGTAATAGTACCTATGCTATGTATTGTCTTTGACTAGTCAAACTTGTGACGTCATTGGTCTGTAAAACTTAACTATCCCTTGTCTAACAATGTCTTTGGGATTTGTTGTGTGGTGTATGTATATAAGTTTGGTTACTTTTGGTATTTCTAGTTATTGTCAGACGGAAGCAGGATTCATCACGACTATCGAGGGATAATCGGGATGGGTCTTGTCATAATTGTGAAGCCTAATCAGTCTCTGTAGTTCGACACCCTTGTGCATTACCATTACTACAATAATAGTGTATAAGCTAGAATACATGAACAACATACGTGGTGGTGTTGGAGGTGATGGTGGCGATGGTGAGGGTGGCGGTGGTGACTGAGATTATGGTGGTAGTGTTGGTGGTGGGATGGTGGTGGCGACGACGATGGAGGTGATGGTGGAGGTGGTGATTGTGGGGTGGTGATGATGATAACTATGGTAATATTGCAGTGACTTTTTTCTTCGTAGTGTATATATTCTATTTCTTTATTGTTTTGGGTTGAAATATAAAATTCAAAGAATAATAATTCGTTGTTTTATAAAACGTAAGAAAATTATTGTACTAGGGTTTTCATTTTCTAAATTCATTTTTTTAGAAATGAATTGCCAAACACACTTTACATGTATTTTTTATTTGAGGAATGAAATTGATTTGTAAAACGATACAAAACGGTCCTTGAACATTTTGTCCAATGAAAATTTAGAAAGATCCAAAGGTTTCTAAAAATGATTCACACAAAGGAAGAAAATCCATATCTTCCGCTTTGCAACCGGGATAAGGAAAATCCTAACTGTCGATGAAAAAATGGGATTTCAGAAAACACACATTTTCTGATTTTCCAGACTGGATTGTAGAATACACAATGAAATTTTGTTAATCTCCCAAAGAGAAAAATCTTAACAAATTTCCATCATATTCACATTGCTTCAACTTTATATAGAGTAAGTCCTCAAACACACTCAAATGATCCATCAAGATTCAAGAGAAATGTTCTTAAAAGTTAACTGAGTTGCAACTTAATTTCAAATTGTGTCAACAGGCGCAGGAGGAACGTAGGAAAGCTGCATCTCTTTACATGAGAGTTGTTAATTAGGTTTATCACTTTCCAGTGGAGGTTTAGAATTTTCCTTTTTCTCCATGACCTGCTGGATGCCTTCTTGGTACCCATGTATAAAACTTTGAAGGGCATCTCGATATGCAGAAGCTCTTGTCATATAGACTCTCTGTAGAGCCGGCTTTAATGTCTCCATTCCTCCTCTAGCCGCAATAGCTTAACATTTGTTTCCAGACAAGAACATTATAAACATAATCAGTTTTCAAACCATTTAACTGGAGAATTGAAAGATTTCAAGGAAATAACTGAACTTAACTCAGCTTAATATTTGAAGGAATCGTCAGTCATCTTCATAGTCATATGCATGCATACATAAATAGGATTTTGTTATAAATAAAAGTACGACATTGACTGATATAGTAGCATGATGTAGACTATACCAAGATCCTCGAATGTGGAGGGTTCTTTCTCTTTAGTTTTGCTCTGTGTTGCACCAGGTTTATCTTCACTCTCTTCGTCCTTATAATCATTAGGTCGCAGTTCAGGGCCAATATCCCGCACCCAGCTGGCGGCATAAAGCCTAGAAGCCTCCTTCAACACCTGACCGCCAATACAAGAATCTATAAATCACCATCCTTTATGTGAATATTACACATGTAAATGTGACAATAAGCTTTAAACTCCAAGCACTAAAGCAAAAGAAAACTATAACCTAACAAAAAGGAGAAGAAAAGCAATATCCAAATATTTCATCGCCTTAAATGGCTGGAAACAAAATCCACTTTCATCAGAATGGGTCGAGTAAGAGATAAAATGGATATACCCACAACTTATACCTAGCTAACGCACATGGTACATAAATGTACAAACTAAAACCAGGTTTAAGAATGTTTCCAATGTAAACGCTTTAGCTCAATAGCACTTTTAACTAGTTTCTCTTATTTCAGACAGTATTGTAACAATCAAGTATTACTTACTATTACGTCAATTCATTAGAGATATGTTGGGGTGGGGAACTTCTAAGTTCCAAGGACTTTAGGCTAAAATTGTTAAAATTTGGAACTTCAAAGTACACAGGGATTTCAAATGTCTTGCATCTAAATGAAACAAAGGCGTACCACTTATGCCAATCTGTACAAATGAAACAAAGGCGTACCAAGAACCGCTCATGCCAGGTGAGCTTGCGCCGCTTCTTCATATGTGGAGGATCTGGCAGCGAAGATGGAAATGCGATCTCTTTCAGATCATAACGAATGTAATCACACACTTTCCTACACACCGCCCTGACTTTCATTTCTGTAACTATCTCACTTTGTGAGTATGGACTCTAATCTTCTAGCTTTGCGATGACTGATAATTGAAGCCGAATTTCATATGATCAGCTACTACACCGGTATAATCCACAGCCGCGTCTACCTGCGTAAACTCAAATAAACCTCTAATGCGAACTTAGCAGAAGCAAAGGAAAATCCCATATAAGCATTTTATCAAACACTTCATGTACAGACCATAAATAGCAAGCATTTTTAAAGCAGTGCCCAAAATAATTGTCAAAACTAATGAGTGCAACAAGAATAGCAATCCCAGAGACCAAGCTGAAGATAATTTCAACCCGAAATTCCCTGTTATCTTCTTTGAAGAAAAACAATAATCAAAGAAAACCAACGGGTGAATGTGAAAAGAATAGTAACCGTGTTTTGCGCCGCTGTGGGACGAGAGAATGCAAAAATGCTCCAAAAAAGGGGCTAAAAATTGCTGCAGCGGGTGGTTTCCAGTGGCGGCGCCGACATCGAACCGTAGCTTAGGCCCCTGAGGTGTTCAGGAATGTCGAGAATGTAGTGCGGGCTGCAGTCCACCTTTCTGTACCACGTGAGAAAAGGTTCCTAGTCCGAGAACGCAACCATCAGCTGCCGTTACTTACATCTTCTCCCTCTTCCTCGAGCGGGTGGGTTAGTGGGACGCGAGAGTTTATTTTTCATTTATCTTTTAAGAGAAAGACTTATACTTAAAATCCACGCCACTTAATACTTTACACCAATTCAGTGATACATCTATTAAGGCCGCTAAGGTGCATGTGTGACAGGTATTTTGGTCATTTAGCAGCAATTTAGTAGGAAAAACATCCCCAAAAAAGAGAAAGAAATTGATGATGAAGGTGATTAAGGTCTGGAAATTTGAAAGGGCTTTGGGGTGTGGTGGGCTTTGGGGTGTGGTGGGCTAGGAGTGATGAAGGTGACTGAAGGTAATAAACGGATTGCTAGAGTGTGATATGTTCTTGTAAACTAGTGTTTGGTTTGTTTGGGGTGAGGTGTGTTAGGAGTGCTGCTTTGGGGATTTGGTACAGTTTTTTGTTCTATTCTTCCGTTTGAGGTGGTTTCTCGCGTGGTGGCTTTTGTAGTGATGCAATATTGCTGTTTGCTTTGTCTTTAGTTTTAGTTTTGGTTGTTCAACCTTTAGCTTGTTGTTGTCTTCTTTTGTTCTGGACTTTGCTCTAATTTTGTTACGTGCTTGAATTCTTTCTTCCCTTTGTGTTTGGTGATCCTGCCCTTTTTGGAGCTGTTGTCGCCTTTTTGGGCTTGTCGAGACTTGTTTTTTTAATACAAATTTAACTTAACCAAAAAAAATTGAAAAAGCTTTTCTTTGTCTTAATTTAGTTCTTTCTAAAAAAAAAAAAAAACTTGGCCTTTCTCAAACAAGCACAAATCTAGAAGTTCCGCCATGAATCAGAACTCTTCTTGATCGTCATCAGCCTACCCGTCTCCTCCATTTTTTTTCTCCCTTTTCATTCACATCCTTGTAGGGATGCTGAGAAAAAGTGATATCAATCAGTGGACTAAGAGAAAGAGTGATATAGTAAAGTATGTATGTAGCCTCCTACAGCCTCCGCCATTGCAAGGTAAGGTACACGAAACACAAAATTACTTAATTATTGCTTTAATTTGCAGACCAAACCAAAACCAAATGCAAAAATATTAAAATATAGGCATATTTGTGAGAATGAGAAACAGCAGGATCTTACTTAGAAGGCTCTCAATTTTGTTTTTTCAATCAAAGGTAGACAAATTCATTAATCTAAGTGTAAAAAGAGGGTCCAATTACAAAGATAAAGGAAAGTCCAACCAAGAAAATAACAATCAAAATAAAAGTTCTAACCACATACAAAAACAAAAGACCCATAATAATAGAAAATCAAAACAACAAAATCCTAGCAGCGGTAAACACTAGGAGGCTGTCATCTGCAGCTCTGCCACCGCCATCTGCTCCGCCTCTGCTGTCGTCGCCACCAAGAGAATACCAACGAAAAAGAGAACCATGAAAGCGGATCTGTAGAGGATGGTGTTTGGATCAAAAACTACAAAAAGTCGGTGTACTCGAGCGATCCAAATGGTCATCAAACACCTTATAACTAACTCATCCAAGAAAGGATTTGGGCTGTGGAATGGAGGTAGCAGTAAGGAAAGCCAATAGTTTTTGGGTTTTTGGATTTTGGGTGAGATGAAGGATATAGATGGTGAAGAAATTGTAGAGGAAAGATATAGTAAGATGAAGAGAGAAAATGGAAGATATTTGGGCCATCCAAATCGAACCAAGGAAAGGGAAGAGGGCATTACCAGAAAACAAAAAAAAAACACCACATAGGAAAAGGGTACTAATGAAGGCATTTATAGCTTATCAAATTCATGAACGGGAACCCCAATTGGCCACGATGTTAACAGGAGGTCGACTTTTACGATGCTATGTTAAGAGGTGATACTGATGCTAATAATCTAGGACAAAAAATTATATTACCCGCTTCACATATTGGAAGTCCTAGATACATGATCAATAACTATCAAGATGCAAGGGCTATTTGTACAGAATATGGTTATCCTGATTTGTTCGTTACATTCACTAGCAATGTTGAATGGCAAACAATTGTTAGAGAGTTTGAAAACAAACATGGATACAAGCATGATGACAGACCTAATATAATATCCAGAATTTTTCAAATTGAAATTTTATGATATGATTACATGTATCAAGTCTAGAGAACCTTTTGGAGAAGTTGTGGCATCTGAAATTTAAAACTTATGTTCTCTTTACAATTTCTCCAATTTGGTCACTACTTATGAACTTACTGTTTGTTTTCTTAATTGCAAATAGATGTTTACACAATTGATTTTCAAAGAAGAGGGTTGCCTCATTAGCATATGCTAATATGGTTGAAAACAGATTTTGAATGTCATTCTCACTCTGATATTGACTCCATTATTTAAGCTAAAATACTATAGAATTGATAAACTATGTCTTTATGAAATTGTTGTTCAATTTATGATTCATGGTCCCTGTGGTTATATAAATAAAAAATCTCTTTACATGAAAGAAAAACAATGTTCTAAACATTTTCCTAAACCATGTAAAAGTGAAACTATTTTGAAATAAATAGGTTTCCTGTGTATAGGCGCCATAATGATGAATCAAAATTTTCTTTGAAAAAAGGAATAAAAATTGACAACGGCTATGTAATTCTGTAACGACCCGTCCCGGAATTCGGGATTAGGTTAGTAACTAATCATGATTAATGAGGGTTAATCGGTGGTTAGTTGGGTGGAATCGGACGAACAATGCAAAATGACCGTTTTGCCCCTATGTAACGACCCGCCCCGGAATTCGGGATTAGGTTAGTAACTAGTCATGATTAATGAGGGTTAATCGGTGGTTAGTTGGGTGGAATCGGACGAACGTGGCAAAATGACCGTTTTGCCCCTGGTTGTGGGCAAAACGTTGACTTTTTATTTGGGCGGTCAAATGGACCTTGCCCGATGACCGTGACGTAGTTTGGGACGTCACGAGTTCATAGACAAGTGGCACGTCCGATTCGGACGAACAAGGTAAAAGTTATGACGTGCGGAAGTCCAGGGGCATTATCGTAAATTGGACGTTATAAGGGGAAAAAGTTGACTTTTTGTTTGACAATTGATATCCATATGGCTCGATGACCGTTATGTTCATCTCGACGCCCTGAGTACAACGACGGGCGGCACGCGTCAATCGGAATTCGAATGACCAAGTTGCGGGTCTAGATTGCTTGAGGGCATTTTGGTAAATTGTCAATTGAGGGCAAAATGGTAATTCAGCCTTGGGGACAGCCGTGCGCGGGTGGTTTCCCCTCAGAAAAACAGAGCATGGGCGGGGGAGAATTGTTTAGTCTGCCCAAGGAATTGTTGAATTCTTTTTACCTGATAATGGCTGAGTGGGAGAGTTGTTTAAGGACTTTGAGGTAGTGGCATAGGCTGGTGCAAACCCAGTGCACGGGGAGGATTAAACCATGACATTTTTTGGGCAGTGCGGGAAACCCTTTGTGCAGAGAGACCAGAATGTCTTCCCATGGGTGTTGGCGTCGTGTGCGGTCATCAGAGTATGTGGGGGTGCTGGTACTTGGGTCTGAGAGTGCACATTCGTGGGCTGGGGTATTCAAACTGTGCGGGTGTCTCTGAGGGAAAAACAGAGTGTGAGTGATGGCTGGCCATTTTTCTACTAGAGCGACTCGGGTGTGAGTTTGAGACAGGGTGAGAGAATGATTATAGTCGAGTGTGTTGGGTATGTGGGGATGCAGTGGATTGAACGAGTGGAACTGCACCCAGAAACCCGAAGCTCGTGTTTGGAAAATTCAAACTCGACTTCGAAATGTAGGTCGACCCATGGCAAATTAAGGCCTCATTTAGCCTCCTGGGGTTAAGTCGAGTCGATCCAGGGCGATTGGGAGGTGACTGGATACTGTTACGGTTTCTGATAGGACCTGGTGACCGGGAGGAAAATCGAGCATTGAGTTGTGGACTTGAAGGTAAGCTCTTGCAAATTGATTTCAAAATCATCCTCAGGGTAAGTCTTCGATGCTCCCTGGCCAGTTAATTGAAGGAAAATGGTGACGGGTTGCTGAACAGGAACGTTGAACCGTGATTGGAATAGGAGATTAGTTGAGTTGGTTTTGGACTGTGTCGATTTGAATGAGTATTACAGACCCCTAATTGAGTGTACTGCGAGTCTAGTTGTGGGATCAATTGAAGAAATTAGATGGTTTCTCGCAGGAATTTGATCGGGTCGAGTCGCGGGTCAAATGGCCCGTTTACCAGGCAGTCGGGTGAAGATGGTGACCGTTGGGGTTACTGTAGCTGGCGCGTGGGTGTCACGCGCAGCCGCTTGCGGCGGCGCGTGGACTCGAATTTCAAGGTGAGTTCAACACGACTTTTGTCCTATACAATGTAACGAACATTTTAGTATTGGTTTCGAATTTATCGGACAACGTTTCGATGTGGTTACGAGGGTCTGAAGATTTATGTTACATTTGCAAATAATGATTAATTCCCGGAAAATTATGGGAAATTAGTATGTTTTTATGTAAGCCCTTAGTGACACTAAAGTATGTTTTTGGGCAGGATTTGAAATTCTGGAAAATATCGGAAATTACGGGCGTGCGTGCGGCGCGAAACCGAGCCTTAAAATTGGTGTGTGAGTGGACGTTGCTTTCAAAATTTAATGCTTGCATAAATTATTTCTATGATTTTATGATTATGATTATAAGTTGTGATTGATTTTGATTTCCGTTTTATTACGTATTCGATTCCCGTATTTATACGTATTTTTACTATACATGTGAAATTACACGTATTTCGAGAATATGGTCACTCGTGTGCTTAATGATGGTTTAATGAAAGAAGTGATTTGTAAGAATTAAAATGGATTTGAAAAAGGTGATTTCGGGCTCGATGCTCGGGGCACAAAAGTAACTTTGATTTACGGGATTTCGGTTTTCGGAAATAATATAGTGGATTCTTGGTTTGGGTTCGGGATGATGCTTCCGGATGCTGGCTTACGGAATCATTATTGCGAATTCGAATTCGGGAATGAAAAAGGATTTAATAAAGTGATTTGCTATGATTGTGCATGCCCCGTGTTTAATGATGATTTGAACATGTTTCGTGAAGTAAGGTTTGGGAATTCGAATGTGGAAACTCGGACCATGGGTCCTGTTGCGAAAAATGTGATTTTCGGGATGGATCCCGCGTTGTTGTGATTGGGAAATGTTTTGGGTTTAAAGACCCGTTGTTGTGTTTGAAAACTGTTTTGGGTTTAAAAACCCGGTGCTATTGCTGGAGTACGTTTTGAGTTTAAAGACTCGGTTAATTGATGACGGGAGAGGGCCCTTAATGAGTTTAAAGACTCGTGAGTTTAAAGACTCGGTTACTGTGATACCCCCGAGGCCTATTGATTATGTTCTGAGTTTAAAGACTCGTTGATATCCCGGGAAGGCCTGTTTATGCGCATGTTTTGAGTTTAAAGACTCGGGCGCACTTGATATCCAACAAAATGATTGACTTGTGATTTATTGATGATTTCTGATGTTTCGGTTGAGTTGGGCAGTGGCCCGGTATATGGTTGTTGGTTTTGGATCATGTTGTGCATTTGGTTTGATTCGTGGTTTTGGGCTGAGGCCCGGTGATTATGATTGCGGGCTAAGACCCGATGGTTGAGAAAGGAAAAATGATTTTGAGGTTCATACGAGTTTTTCCTTATGTTGAAATTTGATACACAGTTTTTCTTATGTGGAAAATCTTGACCGATTGCGAAATGATTTTTGTATGCATGCATTGGTTTTTTACGCGGAGGGTAAAAACGTTTGCTGTAACTGTTTTGCTAAACTGATTTATTTTTGTCCACTCACACCTTTTGGTTTTTATTGACCCTTCAGGTCGTGGCGCATTGTTCGAGGCTGTACGAGGGGCGGAGGCATGAGTAAGCACATGTGACTATCCCTGGTCTGGCACGTACTGAGGGTAACTTGGGTATTTCAGTCGACTTGCCAGACGGGAGCAGGACAGGGCACGGTTATCGATGCCCCTTCCGGGGGCGGTCCTGTCACCCTAGTCGTGGGTAAAACGTTGACTTTTTATTCGGGCGGTCAAATGTACTTTGACCAATGACCGTGACGTAGTTTGGGACGTCACGAGTTCATAGACAGGTGGCACGTTCGATTCCGACATTCGTGGTGAAAGTTATGACGTTCGGAAGCCCAAGGGCATTATCGTAATTTAGACGAAATAAGGGAAAATGTTTACTTTTTGATCGGGAGGTCCGATGGCCGAGGACCGAGGACCGTTAGGTTCGTCTCGAAGCCCTGAGTACAACGACAGGCGGCACGCGTCAAACGGACATCGGGTGACCAAGTTACGGGTCACGGAAGATGAGGGGAAATTTGGTAATTTTTCAACTGAGGGCAAAATGGTAATTTGGCTGCTGCATTTTGAACAGCCGTGAGTGGAACGTTGTTGAACAGAGTGATGATTTGTTTAAGCTGCTTAGTGGTTTGGGATAGGAATCCTGTGACAATTGTCACTAACAAGGACTGGAATCGGAGGCAATTGAGGGCTGAGTGGGAGGCCAGCATGCCTGGGATGGTGAAGAGCTGTACTGGGCGTGCAATTTAAAAACAAAACAGAGTATGGGCAGGAGGGTGAGTTGTGCACGAGTGAGGTTGGAATTAGAGCACTGGGTTTGTTTTTGCAGTGAGTGGCCTGATTAGTGCTCGGGCAGGCAAGGGTGCGGTGAATTTGGGGACATGAACTGGGGTGGTGTTGAACTGAGCAGAGCACGGGTGCCTTGTGAATTGGTTTTGGGTCCTTTGCGGGAAACAGAGAACAGAGTGGGACTGAGTTGACAGGACCCATCCCAATCCCCCTGGGATTACCGTGGAATGTGCCATGCTCCCGTCCAACAAGGGGTGTCAGACAAGGGATAACCAAGAGCCACTGCCCAAACGGGGCATCCAGAGTGCGCAAGGACCGATGGAGGAGGTGTGCAATGTCCCAGTCTCTTCTGCAATCGCATCCGTAATCAACCTGAAGGGCATTAAAACCAAAAGATGTGAGTGGACAAAAACCAATAAGTTTATCAAATACATTTATAAGACATTTATGCCCTCCAATAAAAACGTATGCATGCCACAAAAACCAGTAACCAAAACGTTTGCTCAACCGAGCCATTAGGGCCTTAGCCCAAAAACCGTTAACCAAAAACCAAGTGTGGGAACTCAGCCCAAAACAGTGGAATATCACAACCATACATAAACAACCATGTGGGCCACCGCCCAAAGCCATAAATATAAATCCAAAAATCCAAAACCATTTAGGGTCCCCGACCCGACATACCATTTCATAACCAATAATCCATTTTTATCACATAACACATATCCAACCGAAAAGCCATTTCATAGATTCATTAATCCATATTTTACCATTACCATCACCAGCATCCCAGATGCTTAGCGTCTCAGACGCTAGACGTCCCTGACGTCATATCTCACGGTTTCATAAGCTATGCGTGCTGCCCGGGGTCTCTCCGGGTCCATATATCTGACATCCCTGATGTCTGACGTCCCTGACGTCAATCATAGCAATCCTGCTCCTGAGTCATCATACGGTCCGGCTGCTCCGTATAATGACCCCTCGCAGGCAATGCACCGTGACTTCCCTAGTGTCCCAGACATCTGGAGGAGACCATTATATATCCTTGTATCCAGATGGTATATGGAAAACAGTTTTATTAAATCCTTTTATCACATCATTACAATGGGCCCTGCCCGAAATTTCCATAAAACCACGTAATTCCATTTAGGGTCCCTGACCCAAAATCACAATTATTAATCATAGGGTCCCTGACCCGAAATCACCATTATAATCCAATTGGGCCTCATGCTCGATTTTATGAACCACTGGGCCCACAGCCCGATTTGTAAACCAACTGGGCCCGCAGCCCGATTTATAAACCCACGGGGCCCACGGCCCGAATTCACAAATCAACTGGGCCCCTAGCCCGATTTCATTAACCAACTGGGCCCCCGGCCCGATTCTCAAATGGACTCCAAGTCCGAAATTTCCAAAACAAGTGGGCCTCAAGCCCGAGTTCATATTTCCAATTTCAAAACCATTTCATCACATTATATCCAAGTTATAAATATGAAAAATCCATGTAAAACCGGAAAACCTCGATTTACGTGCAAACACGTAAATCGCCTCGAAATACGTGAAACCGTACAATTTACCAACAACCAAATCAACCTCATACAATCACAACCATAATCCATATAAAACATTTAAGCATGCATAGAATTTATAAAACCAAAGTCCACTCACAGACCGTTTAACCGTGTGCCTCGATACGCGTGCCATAGGCCTTCCCGGGCCACATCACTATCACTGGGACTCCCAATCCTGTCCAAATCACATTAGAGGGTCACTAACCTTCACATTAACATCCTATTAAAGTCCCGTAATTTTCCCGAATTTTTAACTATTTTTAAACTCGATTTAAAACCTTCGGACATCCCGAACAATATCGAGACGGTGTCCGATCGACACGAAACCAATCCCAAAATGTTCGTTACATCGAATAGATTAAAAGTCATGTTGGAAGTTTCCCCAAAATACCCTTCACGCGCCCCCACGCGCCAGGTCAACACTCAGGTCAACCCTGATGACGTCATGCTACAGTAACCGGGTTCTGAAACCGGGTCTGTAACCTGGTCGCCGTCGACCCACGGCTTGACCCGATCACAGATCGAGTTTCAGACCACCATTTTTGATACGGTTTGATCCTATGGACTCATCATAACCTCCTCTACGGTTCTGTGACATCCAAACTCATTTTTAGGTTGATTAAACTACCCGAAATCTGACAGGAAAATCGGCTGAGAACTCAGGTCATCATCTCCGACAACTCGTCGAGATTCCGGCCGTGGTTCATGGTCCAAAATGGTCGTCTAGGTTCCTAGGACATGTCTCAAAAACAACCAAACATTCATAACGTCAAAAACGGACGTTTCAAAGCAGGGAAGTAAATCGGGTCTTCACGGGTTTCTGGACTTACCGCCGCCGTGTCGCCGTCGTGGGCTGCCCAGTCGTGGTCTGAGTCGTCCTAAGGTCACACTGATCCTAACCCTACGTTGGTTCGAGTCCAGGTATGATGGTTTGGATGGTTGGATCGATTTGGGCTATTCGGGTTCCTCTCGGGTCTGTGGGTTTTCCGGCCGTGCAGGGTGGCCGTGAGGTGGTGGCCGTCGTCTGGAAGTGGCTGGGGTCTGTCTGGAGGTGTCTGGTGTGTGAGGCTGGGCTGTGAGGTGGTGGAGTGATCGTGAAGAGAGTGAGAGTGCACGGGTTGGAGGAATGAAAAATGAGAGAATGATATTTGATGGTTTAAAAACAGAGAGAGCAGATGAGATCAATGGCCAGGATTCAATCCTGAGTTCAAAATGAAGGGTGAGGATTTGAGGAGAGGAAATAATTAATTAATTAAATGGCCAACATAGATCCCTGATTTAGGGAATGAAGGGGATGATGACATGTGTCACTCATCAAGGGTCCAGATTGGTTTGGATTAAAGTAATCAGATTTTATTATTATATTATTATTTTATTCCGAGTCTCAGTTAGTTCGGTTTAATCGTAATTGCGTCCGTGACCATAACTTTTTCGTCGCACGTCCGATTTCGGCATGCCGCCTGTCGGATTTCGGCATGCCGCCTGTCGTTGGATTCGTATCGACGATACCTACGTAACGGTCCTTGGCCCTCGTCCATCGGACCTCCCGGTCAAAAAGTCAACATTTGACCCCTAATAAGCCAAATTACCAAAATACCCCTCAACTTCCGAACCTCACAACTTTCTCTACGAATGTCGGAATCGAACGTGCCACCTGTCTATGAACTCGTGACGTCTCGAACTACGTCACGGTTATCGGTCAAAGTCCATTTGACCGCCCGATCAAAAAGTCAACATTTTGCCCACGACTAGGGGCAAAACGGTCATTTTGCACATTTTATCCGATTCCGCCCTACTAAGCACCGTTTAACCTCACTAATCGAGATTAGTCACTAAACTAATCCCGAAATTCAGGACGGGTCGTTACACTGAGTTTCCCTTGGGCTGCTGTGATGGACGGGTTAAACATAGAGAGGGAGAGTGAATGGAGAAGTTGGTTCGGGGAGGAATAACTGAGGGAAAAACCAGAGAGAAACTAAGTTGGGAAAAACCGAAGAAAATGGTGGGAAAATCAAAATTTAATCTGTGAGTTGAGAGGGTTGAAACATAGATCAATTGTAGCTTCCTGGGCTGGTGTCGACTGCAACCACGCAAAAAATCGAATGGAGGTGGTCGTGTTTTGACCCCAGACTGGAGTCCAGTTTCTGGGAACGGGTCGTGGTGGAGTCCAGATGGTTGGAGGCTTGAGGCCTTGAATTTGAGCTCAGAAACATGTTCTTATAGATCCTGCGATGCTACGGAGTGAATAAATTGAAGAAAACGATGAGTATTGCTACACTTACAGTGATGAACAGTGGACGGTTGTTCGTCAGAAAAACGAGCTTGGAGTCGTGGTCATGGAGGTAAGCTCTCGTGAAATTGGGTTCACAATCATCGTGAGGGTGAGTCTACGGTGCTTCCTAACTGATCAATTGATGGAAGCAGTGACTGTGTGATGAATGGGGACTACGAACCCGATTAGGACCCGTATTCGATTGAGCTGGTTTTAGGCCATGTCGACGTGAATGAGTAAAACAGAACTTAAATTAGGTCCATTTCGATGCTATCTGAGAGTTTAATTGAAGGAATTAAGTGGATATTTGCAGGGATTGAAACGGGTCCAGTCGCGGGTCGCATACCCGTTTTACAGTGGAATCGGGTGAGGATGGTGACCATTGGAGTTACTGTAGCTAGCGCGTGGGTGTCACGAGCAGCCGCTTGCGGCGGCGTGTGACGGCGCGTGGAACGTTTTCTCAAGGTAAGTTCAAAACGACTTTTGTCCTACACAATGTAACGAACATTTTAGCGTTGGTTTCGAAATTTTCGGACACCGTCTCGATGTTATTCCGAGGGTCCGAAGGTTTAGGTTACATTTTTAATTAACGATTAATTCCCGGAAAATTATGGGGAATTAGTATGATGTTATTTGAGACCTTAATGACCCGGGAATGTGTTTTCGGACAGGATTTGAGTTTCTGGAAATTGCCGGAAATTACGGGAACGCGTACGGCGCGAAATCGAGCCTTAAGAATGGTGTGTGAGTGGACGTTGCTTTCAAAATTTAATGCATGCATAAATTATTTCTATGATTTTATGATTATGATTATAAGTTGTGATTGATTTTGATTTCTGTATTTATACGTATTCGATTCCGATATTTATACGTATTTTTACTACTCGAGTTTCTGGAAAATGCCGGAAATTACGGGAACGCGTACGGCGCGAAATCGAGCCTTAAGAATGGTGTGTGAGTGGACGTTGCTTTCAAAATTTAATGCATGCATAAATTATTTCTATGATTTTATGATTATGATTATAAGTTGTGATTGATTTTGATTTCCGTATTTATACGTATTCGATTCCGGTATTTATACGTATTTTTACTATACATGCGAATTTGCACGTATTTTGAGGTAAGGGTCCCGTGTGTTTTGGATGATGAATTAACGAAAGATATTATATGACTTGGGCGTCTCATGTTTTGAGATGTTTTGATTGCGGTTGTGAACATGGTTTACGGTTTTGACACATTTTTCGGGAATGTCTCGGATTTGCACGTTTTACGAGTTTTTGAATATGTTGAGATTGGACTGTGATTTTGGTGATTATGATTGTGGTTTTGAGATATTAATAATAAGATTTGAAAATGAAGTGATTTCAAGGAATTAAAATGGATTTTGAAAAAGGCGAGTTCGGGCTTAACGCTTGGGGCATAAAAGTAACTTTGATTTACGAGATTTCGGTTTTCGGAAATAATAAAGCGGATTCTGGTTTGGGTTCGGGATGATGCTTCCGGATGCCGGCTTACGGAATCATTATTGCTAATTCGAATTCGGGAATGAAAAAGGATTTAATAAAGTGATTTGCTATGATTGTGCATGCCCCGTGTTTAATGATGATTTGAACATGTTTTGTGAAGTAAGGTTTGGGAAATTGAATGTGGAAATTCGGACCATGAGTCCTGTTTTGAAAAATGTGATTTTGGGGATGGATCCCACGTTGTTGTGTTTGAAAACTGTTTTGGGGTTTAAAGACCCGTTAAAAACTGTTTTGGGTTAAAGACCCGGTGCTATTGCTGGAGCACGTTTTGAGTTTAAAGACTCGGTTAATGGATGACGGGGGAGGGCCCTTAATGAGTTTAAAGACTCGTGAGTTTAAAGACTCGGTTACTGTGATACCCCCGAGGCCTATTGATTATGTTCTGAGTTTAAAGACTCGTTGATATCCCGGGAAGGCCTGTTTATGCGCATGGTTTTGAGTTTAAAGACTCGGGCGCACTTGATATCTAGCAAAATGATTGACTTGTGATTTATTGATGATTTCTGATGTTTCGGTTGAGTTGGGCAGTGGCCCGATATATGGTTGTTGGTTTTGGATCATGTTGTGCATTTGGTTTTGATTCGTGGTTTTGAGCTGAGGCCCGGTGTTTATGATTGCGGGCTAAGACCCGATGGTTGAGAAAGGAAAAATGATTTTGAGGTTCATACAAGTTTTTCCTCATGTTGAAATTGATACACAGTTTTTCTTATGTGGAAAATCTTAACTGATTGCGAAATGATTTTTGTATGCATGCATTCGTTTTTTTTACGCGGAGGGTAAAAAACGTTTGCTGTAACTGTTTTGCTAAACTGATCTATTTTTGTCCACTCACACCTTTTGGTTTTTATTGACCTAGACCCTCCAGGTCGTGGCGCGTTGTTCGAGGCTGTACGAGGGGCGGAGGCATGAGTAAGTACGTGTGGCTATCCCTGGTTTGGCAAGTACTGAGGGCGATTTGGGATTTTCAGTTATCTTGCCAGACGGGAGCAGGACCGGGCACGGTCATCGATGCCCCTTTCGGGGGCGGTCCTGTCAAATTCCGTATAATACTGAATAAATATATCACCTTATGAAGTCGTTTGGAGATTGTTTCAATACCCCCATCCACTTTAGAGAACCTGTTGTTGAGCGATTGCCCATACATTTACCTTTAGAACAATATAATGTTTTTAATGGTGATCAATCAATTGAGTCAATAATTAATCAAAGAGCTTCTGAATAAACAATGTTGATAAATTGGTTTGAAACAAATAAAGTTTGCTATGAAGTACGACCATTAACTTATGCACAATTTCCATCAAAATTTGTTTAACAACAAATATGGAAACCTAGATAACGAATGCGATCAATCTGTAGGATAGCATATGTGCATCCAACATCTGTTGAGTTTTATTATTTGCGAATGTTTCTCAACTTGAAAAAGGGTGCTATTGATTTCAATGATCTCAAAACTGTTAATGGTGTTTTATATGAATTGTATCAGGCTGCATGTAAGTCATTAGGATTACTAGGAGATAATAAAGAAAGGTGTAAGGCTTTATCAAGTGCTTCAAATGTTGCATCTTCAGCTCAATTAGGACAATTATTTGTGACTATTTTATTGTTTTGTTGTAAAATCCTTTACTTCTTTCCAATAAGCATTGGGAAACCATGGGTGATGACGTTTTTTTTTTTTTTTTTCTAAAAGGGGATCTGATTTTGCAATTGATGATACAATAATATCACAAACTAAATTTCAAAATTGTGTTTTGCATGAGTTAAAACTTCTTTTCAATGCTTCATCAATATTTTTGAAAGATAATCATTTACTTATGCCTAATGAACAAAAAATGTTAGAAATTAGAAACGAGCTTTTGAGAGAAGAGTTGTACCGGCCCGGATCTAAAGAAAACGTAAATTTGGGAAAATTGGAATCAAAAGACGATTTTACCCCTATCAAGTTAAAATATTGACTTTTTTTTATCAAGATATCTTTTGGAAATTCCGAGAAGACTGTGAACGTCTCGAAATCCTGAATCCGTAGACAGGTGGCACGCTAAAATAGAGTTCATATGAGTTTACTACGGGTCTGAAAAAGTAAGGGGCATTTTGGTAATTTTTGAACAAGGGGTATTTTTTGCTTTCTTCATCATCTTTATTCTTTTACTAAGGCCTTATTTCATAAAAAAAATTAAAAAATTATTTATGGAGAGATAAAAATTACTTTCATACATAAATATTTTTTTTTAATGTTTTTAATTTTTGTAAAATGTTTAAATTTTTATTAGATGAAAGTAAATTTTTTGGGTTTTTTTTCAAAATAAATCATTTTTATAAATTTAAATTAATATTTTATTATTTAAAATAATAAATCTCATTTTAAATTTGACAAAAAAAATTAAACAAATAAATTAAAGTGTAATGATTTAAAAAATTAAAATGTAAATGATAACATTTGAAAATTTAATTACGAATATTTTATAAGGCGTAAAACTTAAAGTCGAATTTGCCCTAAAATTAAAACCCAAAGCCAAGACTACTGTCAATTGATACTCTCGTTCATCGGATTTCACTCAGATACCGACTCTAGCATCAGAAAGCCATGGCCACCGCGAGAGTGCTAACCGTCGCCAATACTTCTTGCTTACTCTACAAAACTAAGTCGTTCTTGGCCAAGCAGACGCCTTACAGCACCACCCTAAGATTTACTAGAAGAAGGGCGCCGGCGTCGTTGTCCTCCTCCTCCAGGAGGTCCTTCACTTGCACAGCTATCTACAATCCTGAGTTTCAAATCAAGGAGGAAGGCCAGCCCGAAACCCTCGATTACCGAGTCTTCTTCGTCGACCGGTCTGGGCAGAAGGTTAGTGCTTTCCAGATTCAATTGTTTGTTTGGATTCTGAGAGAATGCTAGAAATGTGGAATGTGAAACTCCACGTAATTGGGGTTATTATACCGTTTTTATGCATGTTTGTGGCATATTCAATCTTTATATATTCAATTTGTCGTGTGATTATAATGGACGGTTCTGATGCTCAATGAGGTGTTTAAATTTTACTGAATTGGATTTGTTCTGACTTGGTGTTTTTTTTGGGATGTGTAAATGGGGGCAATGAAATATAAAAAGAGACATCCATCCACATGTTAGAGTCTTAGAGGAATGATATAAGGCACTGATCTGTGATTACAGTAATGTGTATGTGTTGTATTATTTTGAGATTGATTTTGGACTGTCTATGAATAAGCCGTCATAGGACTTGTATTTACAAGATTGAATATTTTTTATGCAATTGAAAATGCTAGGATTTCGAGACATGGTTGCAGTTCTGGACTCTTATAATTTGACTTTAGTCTCAACCTGCTATAACAATGTCTCGGTTTATATGTAGGTTTCACCTTGGCATGATATACCTTTGCATTCGGGTGATGGTGTATTCAACTTTGTGGTGGAAATACCCAAAGAATCCAATGCAAAGATGGAGGTTGCTACTGAGGAGCCACACACTCCGATAAAGCAGGATACAAAGAAAGGAAAACTTCGTTACTATCCGTAAGATTAAATTTTTACTTTTACTGGGATTATATTATATTGTTCATCACACATTTATTACTTTCTTTTTTCCTACTGGAGGACATCCAATTATCCATCTACCATTGTAATTACCCATTAGCCCACTTCCAAGTTCCAGTGAAGCCACTCTGTCTCATCATGTCTTACTTTCTTCTTATTTTAACCCCATTATCTATTTAAATTCTCTAAAGTGGTATTTGTGAATAAGTTTATCTAGTCCTTCTCAGATACAATATAAATTGGAATTATGGATTGCTTCCACAAACATGGGAAGATCCATCCCTTGCTAACACTGAAGTTGAAGGAACATTTGGTGATAATGATCCAGGTATTTTACTTATCCCTTTTTTTTTCCAACATTGGTCCTAGTTGAGTGAGCCTTAAGAAGGAAAATTAATAGCTTTATTTTTGGTACATTTTTTAGTTGATGTTGTTGAGATTGGTAATAGTCGGAGAAAGGTTGGTGAGATTCTCAAAGTAAAGCCCTTGGCTGCTTTAGCTATGATTGATGAAGGAGAACTTGACTGGAAAATTGTTGCCATTTCATTGGATGATCCAAGAGCTTCTCTTGTTAATGACATTGATGATGTTGAGAAGCATTTCCCCGTATGTACTGCTTTCTAACCAAGCTCTAACATATATCCCTAATTATGAAGTCACCAGCTATAGACATCTTAATTACTGTATTTATTGTTAGAGGTTGCTAGTCTTAGTTCATTTTTATTACATGATATGATTATTCTACCCTCTATTTAGATGGTTATGACAGGTATTTCTGTTTCGTCACGTTTTATCTACATTCATAAACTAGAAATAACTAGTAATTTTTATCTTTGATTTTTCTTTTGGGGGGTGGGGGTTGGGTTTTGGGTTGGCCTTAGTAAGTACATGGCACATTGTGATTTGCAAAATCTTTTATGATAAAATGAAAAATCATGGTGACATATAATCGTCAGAAAAAATTAAATAAATAGGATAAAATTTTTGTAGACGACAGAAATTTAAGGCTTCGTTTTCCATAGATTTCTTCTCTCATACTGTATTTTATGCATAATGAATGCATTAGGCACTTTAAAATTTTTACTTGGACTTTACTAAATTGCTAGTGATGTGTACATTCCATAGGAGTGGAGTGGTTCATGTGCAAAAACTGTGTGGCCTAATCGTGTGGTTTACTTCAGGGAACTCTCACTGCAATAAGGGACTGGTTTAGAGACTACAAGATACCCGATGGAAAGCCTGCTAACAAGTTCGGCCTTGGCAACAAAGCAACAAACAAGGTAATTTTATTGTTACCTTTTCAATTGCTATCCCTTCACCACCCCAAGACCGCCCACCCCCCGGCCCCCCCCGCCGCCGCCGCCTCTCTTTTCTAAATTTATCTGGGTTGTGTAGTTGCTATTATGGCGAGATTTTTTTTTCCTTTTTTCTTCCCATTCATTTGTTTCTTTATTTATTCAATGACCAGCTTCCAATGAACTTATAGCCTAGAAGCATGGTTCTTGCAAATTGCAGGTGTCGCTAGGAGGCACAACAAAATTTGATTTCAAAAGTAGCATCGAAGGACTACTGTTTTGTAGCCTTTTCTTGTTCGGATATGAAATGCAACTGCCCAATTAGAATTTGATTTTCGGGTTGCATATTCTTCATAATTGTATATACACGTGTGTAATTCATGTACAAATGTCTTTACCGGGAATTGGACTAGGTGTATCAAGAGTTGATTCAAAAGCAGTTAGTGGGATGGGAATAGGAGTGGGGCTTTTAAGGTAAGGGGTTAGGAACATGTTTTCTTTGCACTTTACTATGTTTGGTGTTAAAGTTTGGCCCCAAAAAAAAAGTGTTTAAAGTATTTTGCAGGTCTAGGATTAAGTAGTTGTTCAACTATGTGGTAGGATTCTAGGCTGCTTTAACCCTCACTTAGGTACTCTTTCAAGAGGATTTGTTTGTAGTTTTCAATCCACCTTTATTTAAAATAAAAAAAAAAATCAGATTTAGGGATTTTGATCCTATTGCTGTTGTCTTGTTGCTGGAAATTCCTTGTCTTGGGTGGTTTTCAACTATGAAATTGGTATCCAAGCCGAAGGCCCTACCTTACACCATGGTTGACATGTAGAGGTCGTGGAAGAGGAAGCCAATTCCAGTTAACAAAAAGTGTTAATAGTTTAGCGCATCATTGAAGATATGTGAAGTTTGCTAGGTCTTAGAACGACAGGAACCTCTGGAGCCCACAGTAGATTCCTGAAGGCATTCATGACTTCATGGCAATATCAGAAGGTGGTTTTAAGGATGAAGTTTTTGTGGAATCTGAAGAAAACCACTTTCGAAGGAGCTATTAGTTTTGGTTATTCAATTTTTTTATTTTATTTTATTATTATTATTTTTATGATATCGTTAATGTGAGTATGAGTTAGTCAGCTGTCCACTTCCTGTCCGAAAATGAAAATTAGACTCATGTAACAAGTGAAAGGTTTCCCATTCCTGAGTTGAGTTTAATTCAAATCAACACCTCGTCTGATTTTGGACTTTATGATGAGTCAAATCTTTCAGTTGATGAAATATTGGATGAAATTTTAGAAGGCAATTATGAAGTTTATTTTGGGGTTGAGCCTCTTTGAAAAGAAGAGTTGGCTGTGAAAACCTTTGGAAAGTGGTGCAAGATTCTTAAATACTTCACTTTTGAACGTTATTTAGTTTAGCAGGTGATAGTGGTGAGATTTTTGATGTATTTTGTGAGGGATAGGATAGCATAGCTATTCAAGTAATCAAGTGCCAGTATGTGAAGGCTGCTACCCCTAATATACAAATTACTCCGTAACTTCTTTTTATGTTATGCAGAATCGTCAAGGGCAGTTTAGTCCTTAGTTGTTTAGGGTTTTAGTATTTTAATGTTTAAACCTGTTTATTAGAGGCAGAGATTTAAAGCTTAGTTAGCCTAATTCGAAAGGGACTAGGATTAGTTTTCCCGTTTTCCAAGTATTAGATTTGTTTTCCTATTTTATCTCTACTAAGATTCTTTCCTTTTTTATTAGGTTTAGGTCTTTATATATACTACTATTGTAAACGCAAGAGGGGGGTTTTTGATATTGAATAAAAATTGTGGAGCTTTGCTTCTCTTCAGGTTTGTGCGATGCCTAAGGACTCTAGGTGTGAAGCCTAGAACTAGGAGTGATTCCTAGAAATTTACTGGTGTGATATCAGTAGAATCTTATTATTTCCTGCGAAAGGATCTCTTTGTTGTGAAGCCAATTTTGCGTGTGAACCCGTTGGAGTGAATCTAGACCCTATCTTTTAAATTTTGTCTTTGTGTTTTCCAGATTTTGCTCCGCATAGTTTCTGTTTTCTATTACTCTATTCTGTCCTACATCAAATTTGGTATCAGAATAGATTCTTTCTCCTCTGGGCACCATTGTATGTCCACAATTCGCAGCGAGTGTGCCTATCCATCAGATATGGATGCTGAATGGGTATCACAACTGCTAGAGAAATTGTCAAAAGATGTTTCGGGATTAACAGCAGCAGTCACTGAAATTCGAACCACAGAGAACACGCCACCATATTGCAAGAGCACTCCACTGTTACTGCTAGAGAAATTGTCAAAAGATGTTTCGGGATTAACAGCAGCAGTCACTGAAATTCGAACCACAGAGAACACGCCACCATATTGCAAGAGCACCCCACTGCCTTGGGAACTCGTCATGGCAGAGACCTTGATAGGGACAGAGAAGGTGAGCGAAGGGATGACAGAGAGAGAGAAGGCAAGAATTTCTGTTAACCAGATGCTAATGAAAAGATTATGAGGCCAAAATCAGTTGATGCAATATTGGAGTTTTTGGCTGACGTGAGAGGAAGATGAGAGAAAAATTTCAAGATAAAACAACCTTGGAAAATCCGATTGCACAACCAACAGATCAAGAATCACTACCAATCCAGATTCAGCCCACAATAGAGGAAATATCCGTTCAATTGGATAAGCGAGAGCCACTGTTGCCAGTGATCGAGTGAGCTCCTATTTGTGCATCAATTTTTCCAGTGATTGGTGTTCCTTCTACTCAGGAACCTAGCAATATTATTTTTCAGATTCCTCCTATGACTCATCAACTTAAATTCAGGAAAGAGGACGTGCAACTTTCAGGAACAGAGGCATTCATGCGGAGATCAAATTCTTTACAGAGAGTTAGGCAAAGAGCACGAGAAAAAAGTGAAAGACTTATGCTGCAAAAGCATGAACAAACTGAGGAAAAGTGGAGGAGATATCTGACTCTGCGGGCAGCTGTTAATGGAAAGAATTATTCTTATGATGCTAACCTCGCTTAACTCGTTGGAGTCAAGTTCTTCAACCAGGGGAGAATAATGCAGAATCGTCAAGGGCAGTTTAGTCTTTAGTCGTTTAGGATTTTAGTATTTTAATGTTTAAACTTTTTTATTAGAGGCAGAGGTTTAAAGCTTAGTTAGCTTAATTCTAAAAGGACTAAAATTAGTTGTCCTGTTTTCCACGTATTAGATTTATTTTCCTATTTTATCTCTACTAAGATTCTTTCCTATTTTATTAGGTTTGGGTCGTTATATATACTACCATTGTAAATGCTAATGGGGCGTTTTTGACATTTAATAAAAATTGTGGAGCTTTGCTTCTCTTCAGGTTTGTGATGCAACCTAACCCTAGGTGCGATGCCTAAGGATCTCTAGGTGCGAAGCCTAGAACTAGGAGTGATTCCTAGAGATCTACTGGTGTGGTATCAGTAGAATCTTATTATTTCTTGTAAAAGGATCTATTTGGTGTGAAACCAAGTTTTGGTGTGAAGCCCCTCTAGTGAATTGAGACCCTATCTTTTAATTTTTAACTTTGTGTTTTCCAGATTCTGCTTCTGCATGGTTTCTGTTTTCTCTCAGGTCTTTTTTCCCTAGAACTCAGTTATCGGATTTCCAACTTTGATTATGTCTTATTTCTTTCATCTACAGGATTATGCTCTTAAGATTATAACGGAAACCAACGAATCATGGGCCAAGCTTGTCAAGAGATCTGTTCCTGCTGGAGATTTGTCACTCGCATAGATGCATTGTTACAATTGGAACTGCAGGTGTTTTGATTATTTTTGTGATTCAATAGAGATTTTCCTTTTTTTCCGAACTAGCCAGGTTATTAGATGAATGTTACCTGAGATGCCAATTATTTTTTAAGCCTTCGAAGTGGAATAAGAAGTTTTACTTCTGGTCTTGTGTAGCTTTATGGCATCATAAGAGGTTTTCCTTTCATCTTGTGTCGTTTTTTGACTTCATATTGTAACTGATCTTAAGCGTGTTACATTGGCCTTACCGTAACTTGCAATGATGGAAGGTTTGTTGTCCATAAATTTGGGATCATAGCTGAATCCTGTGGCTCCCAGAGATATTTGATTTCCCTGATTATCGACTAATTCGAATGCTATAATTATCGACTCATTAAGACGAATAAAATTAGAGTAATACTCGCATGAATATTTATTTCTTGAAGGGAGGTAAGGAAAGAGCACAAGCATACGTATTGCTATTTACATTGGATCATGAAGGGGAACATGTAATACAATAATTGGTAAATTGCACGGTACATAGCAGCACAAAAGAATGCTTAAATTATGAATTTGAATTTTGCAAATTTGTACAACGCTTGAAAAGTTGAAAAAGAAAAAAATAGCTATAAACACATCCATAAGAAGAAAAGGTTGCAGAATGCACATGGGACCATATTCAGCTACAACCCTTGTCAACCACGGCCTCTACCTCCCCATGAAGAGCTCATGTCTTAGGGTTCAGTAGCCGACTCAGTTTCTACGTTCTTCCCTCCAAGCAATGGTGTTGTGTTTGACCTTTCGGTTGCAGTTTGATGCCCACTTTCTTCGTTAGATCTATCCACAGCGTGCAGAAAGATTCCTGCGATGATGGTATACAAATAAGGATTACAAAAATTCAGGTACCGATCCCAATTTTGGTCCTTTTAATGTCATTATGAAAGCCAAAGCTCCATAATAATCAAGTTGATAAAATTTCAGATCAGTTGATTATAGCATTAGACGGTGTAAGTACGCAACGAACCCTATTGGGGGTAAGAAATTTAAGAAGGCACAAAGTTGATTTTAGGCGTTTTCTATTAAACTCGTAAAGAGGAGGGTCGACACCCAATGTTAATGATTATATCCACTCCCCAAAAACTGATGCATAAAAAATAAAAATAAAACAGGAACTTACCTATAAACCATACTATAGCTGCTATTATCAAAACAGATGTTAGAATAAGAGCAGTCGCCCTCCAGTTGTTAATTGAATCCTGCAATACCAAAACAAAGCAAAGCATACATGGCAGGTGAGCTTCTTACAAGATGATTACCATGAAATTAACAATTTAGGATGATCTGGCCAAACATTAGAATACCACAGTATTTATCAACTCGTGGCGAGATACTGTGATGGTATGCGATCAAATGCTACAGTAAGTGAAGTATTTGTGAATGAGCATTTATAACACCACTTCCGCTAAAATATGTAGTGGAATCCCAACTGAATAACAGTTTCACAGATGCAAGAAATGATCAATAAGTGATAGTTTACTTTCTCTATAACAGCATGATAGTGAAAGTTACGAAAGCAAACCTGGAGAACTCCAACAAGAGGTGCGGAAGGTACATCCCCGAAGAGGTGAATTGAAACAGTAGAAATAGCCATAGAAAGTGGCCTCAAACTAGGTTTAACACAATGGAGACAAATGTAATTTACAGGAGCCTACAAGGGAAAACACAGAAAGTCCAAGCAGAGTGAGTCTCCGTAGTTCTGGCAATAAGTATACATGCACTAGCTAGCAGCATAGGCAAATTGAAAAAACCAACCAACTAAGAGAATGCTTTGAATAGGAAAATACCTGAGTTGCAAAGACAAGTAGTTCTCCAATTGCAAACATAACTAGGAAAGCGTACATGTTCTTGAAGCAAAAGGCACTGAAGCAAAAAACTCCGCCAATCAATGTTACCGCTGAAAGAAGCTGCATGTCCGAGTGCATCAATTAGAGATTCAAACAGGCAAAAGCACAATGGAAATAAAAAATTTGGTCAGTGACTAGATGACTTGATTTATATCACAAGAAAAACTTGATTCTTTGATTGATTCTAAGAACCTACTCCTCACATCCAACGCTGCACTGCAACTCTATTTTCATCTTCTATGTTTCTCAGAAGTGCAAAATATTAAGAGTCTAACATGTGCACACGCCATAAAAATAATCTAACACAACAACAATTTTTCATATCACCTTCAAGTGATGGTATCCTATTTAACTTGATACTCCACACGCTGGTAATTTATTTAATTGTTTGGTACCATTATTCACATCCCCTATCTGTATCTTTTTATGGACCTATAAACACACAATTGTGAGAAGTTACTTGCTTAATGTTTGAATGCTTCATTTCAAAGCGACCATGATCATCTATCATTAATATCCCTGAAGTTTCTAAACTAGAAAATCAAATCGGAGGATTTTCTGCTGCTTTTGTTTCTATGCAATAATGAGGAATACCACCAGATTCCAGAGTGTAACCCACTATATGACATTGAACTCTGGTGGACTTCGCCGCGACAGTCTCCATATAGATTTTTCAACCCATCTTCTTCAAAGTATAACTTCCCTATGTGTCCCTATTCCTCTAGTTTGCCTTCTACTCAAGATGCATCGCCTTGTCTGTTGGTGAAATTTTCCTATAACATTTATGAGCTTATGCCTTTGTTGATTTTCACTATTCTCAGAAGTTAAGCTAATAGGATGGGGGGCCGCCTGGAGTAGGTGCGGAGAGAGGGGGGGAGGGGGGGGGGGGGGGGGGGGGGGGGGGGGGGGGGGGGGGGGGTGTGTGTTTTGGTTTGGTAGGGAGGGGCTGGCAGAGAGGAGCAGCCATAAGCAGGAGGGGCAGTGGCAGGGCTTGAGCCGGGGGAGGTCCAGCCTCAAGAGCGTGCTAGGTCGAGGGAGTCCATTACATGTGGTGGAGCAGCAGTGGATGGGGCAGAGCATAGAGAGGAGACCGGGGGAAGGGTAGATAGCCAGAAATCAAATGTGGCCGAGGTGATGGAGGGGGTGGAAAGGCTGGGATTGTGGCCAGGAAAGGTGGACTCATCAAACTGAATATGACGGGAGATGTACAGGCGGTTAGAGCTGGTGTCAAGGCAGAGGCAGGCACTTTGTTGAAGAGAGTACCCAAGGAAGAGACATGGGATAGACCGGGGGTGCAGTTTCGAGGGTGCATAAGGGCGAAGCCAGGGGAAACAGAGGTAGCCAAAGGTGTGAAGATGGGAATAGTTGGGGGACTGATGAAAGAGAGCAGTGTAGGGGGACTGATTGTTGAGGATGGTGGTGGGAAGGCGGTTGATGAGATAAACCGCAGCTCGAAAGGCATAAGACTAGTAGGACTGGGGGAGTGTGGCAGTGTGACTAGTAGGACTAGTAGGCGAGAGCGTACAGCTGCAACAATTTCACGGAATTCAGGGCCAACACCGTTGAGGAAGTGAAGGAGGAGATCATCGTCCTTGAGAAGGGCATCAATCGCAGCTATTTCATCAGAGCGGATGCGGACCTCTTGGAGGTCGTACTCGTGAGTCACGACGGAGAAGGGTAAGGAGTTCCTTTAGGTTGAGAACGCGGGCCCTGGCAGTGCTCGCAAAAAGGCGAGTGAGGCGGTCCCAGGCTGCGCCAGAAATTTTGGCAACAGCAATAAGTGATGACCTGCGGGGAGACAGAAGCCAGGATGGCACTGAAGAGGAGCTGATCCTGGCGAACCCAGAAGGTGCGAAGGGCTGAGGCGGGAGGGCAGGGGAAGATGCCGTCAACAAAGCCCATGAGGTCATAGCGAAGGAGGTTGGCGTTGAACTGGGCACGCCAAGGGAAGTAGTTTGTGGAGGTGAGCTTCAGGGGAAGCTAGGCCAAGGCATTGGCACGGAAAGAGGGGGGGCAGTCTCAGGGGGAGGGGGGATCGATGATAACAGAGGGTTGGGTGGGGCGACCATGGCGGGAATAGAGGAAAAAAACAGGGAACAAAGGGGATCGAGATACTCGTGAGAGCGTTAGTGCTCTGATACCATATAAAGGTATGAATAATACTTGTGGTTTTAATTAATTGACTGAGTATACAGTGGTGCCTATTTAGACAAGTGGAAGTAGAGACCTATCTAGGATAGAACTAGTAGAGTCCTAACTAGGTAAGTGCATATAGAGACTAACTAGGAAGCAATTACAACAGGAAGGAATCAGAGAGGATTCCTAGGATACGGCAGATCACTTAGAGATATCCCTGATCTCTTGTGATCGGCTGGGATCCTGGATAGGATCCGTAGGACCCTTAATAGGGGAGGCAAAATTAAAATACGTGAGCCTTTCTCTCACCACCCATAATTGGTTGCGAGCATCACCACCACATTATGAGCAATACCACTATATCGTTGGATGAATTTCAATTCAAGGTTTGTGGAGCAGACAGATAAATCACTCTTCTATCGGCAATGAATGCAGTGGTAATGCTCACCCGAATTTTTGGGCAGTGAGCATAAATGGTCCCTCAGAACAATCATGCCCATCCACAATTCGGGGCTATTTTACACCATGGCCTAACCTGTGGAGTTCAACTTAAATAGGAAGTAGTGATTATATGGATTTGAACTGAGATCTTTTGGTACCATGATTAACTTTCGTAGTTTATCACAATTACCAAAAACTCAAGCAGAAAGGATGCGAAGTAACTGAAGTTTACTGCAGCAAAACCAGATGCTCATAATAGAAAAGATCCGCCAAAAGAACAAACAAGGAAGTAGAGACCTATCTAGGATAGAACTAGTAGAGTCCTAACTAGGTAAGTGCATATAGAGACTAACTAGGAAGCAATTACAACAGGAAGGAATCAGAGAGGATTCCTGGGATACGGCAGATCACTTAGAGATATCCCTGATCTCTTGTGATCGGCTGGGATCCTGGATAGGATCCGTAGGACCCTTAATAGGGGAGGCAAAATTAAAATACGTGAGCCTTTCTCTCACCACCCATAATTGGTTGCGAGCATCACCACCACATTATGAGCAATACCACTATATCGTTGGATGAATTTCAATTCAAGGTTTGTGGAGCAGACAGATAAATCACTCTTCTATCGGCAATGAATGCAGTGGTAATGCTCACCCGAATTTTTGGGCAGTGAGCATAAATGGTCCCTCAGAACAATCATGCCCATCCACAATTGGGGGCTATTTTACACCATGGCCTAACCTGTGGAGTTCAACTTAAATAGGAAGTAGTGATTATATGGATTTGAACTGAGATCTTTTGGTACCATGATTAACTTTCGCAGTTTATCACAATTACCAAAAACTCAAGCAGAAAGGATGCGAAGTTACTGAAGTTTACTGCAGCAAAACCAGATGCTCATAATAGAAAAGATCCGCCAAAAGAACAAACAAGATCCAAAGAACAAACCATGAACTGAAATGACAAACAATGGACTAGCTCAGTTGTCTATGCAAAGCAGCTCTAGGGAAGAAAATTATGCATTTGGTAATTACTTTAGGAAAGATGATTATTCATTTGGTAATTACCATTGGTAAACAAAAATATCAAGGGAGATGTATGGCGCTTTCTTACAAACAGACAAGTGCACCTACCTTGAAAGCATTAGAGATAGTGCTAGTCACATAATCCAGAACAAAGCCTCCTGCTACTGTGCCCAATATTCCGCACACAATTGTAATACCTCCAAATATCATATCTGCATCAGTCTGCCAAAAAAAGTGTGAACTTAAAGAAGCTTTACCAATTTTATCTTGATGCTATCACCCAACCACTTAAATCATGGAAAACCTTATATTAAATAATACAAATCTATATAATCAACTTAGATGCTTACCATATGATATATATTATAACCAGCCTTAGGGCCCCAATATGAGTATGCCCCAATGACAAAGTTGTATGCTACGTAACCTAAGAATGAAAATTTCAAAGTTTAATAGAGTTAGTATAAGACAACAGAAGAGTAATAACTAAATCATAATCTGACAACAATAGTCATCAAGTGGTTCTCCATAAACTAGCTATGAATTTTTATATCTATCAAAAAAAAAAACAAGAACCAAAGAAATTCACACGCTAAAAATGGTAGGTAAAGCAGGTCGAGAAAAAGAAAAAAGAAGATACGTACCTAGAACATTAACAACATAAACCTTCTCAACCAAAAGAACCTTCAAATCTTTCAGAAACCTTGAAATTTGATTCTTAACTTTTGTTGCAACTTTTAGACTGCCATAAATAAGATCTCAGGTATAAAATACATACTTATGTTTATAATGACTGCTAAAACATATGAACATCATAGCATGTGATAATAACATGTAAATTTAGAGAAACCAATAGTTTGAACGTCAAATGCATTACTGTCATACAAGTGGAAACTACCCAAACTACACTACAGAGAACAAATAGTTTGTCCTGTTATCTAAACAATATCTATTGGCATCCTTACAGTCGAAAACACGTGCATCAAAGATTTTTCGAACCTGCAGTTTCTGCTTTGACAGAGCAGTGCTCTGACCGATTGAAATACAATCCCAGCAAAATTAGGTAATTACAGCCTACAAATTCCACCTGGCTACTAATTAATCCCAATTCCTGATGTATACCACAGTCAGAACCATACCTACATGTTCAGTATATATGAAAAATTATCAATCCATTTACATCCTTTCCATGCTTGTTAGTTCCTTGTGTAATTTAGCTCTTGTTGAACTCTGCATAGACCCCTTATAACATAAGGTGGCTTTCTTTAGGGGTGTGCCTGGAAATAATTGACCCTAAGGGATGACCTCAAAGTAAGATGGTACGAAAGTTAAAAGCATTGTGGAGATGGCCCCGCAAGGTGTCACTCAAATAAGCTTATTTGAGGAATTCCTCAATGGAAGGAGTACCCTATATACGTAATATAATTTTAAATATATATATATATTATTTATTTGTAAATAAAAACTTAAGCATGAGTGAGCTCACTTGGAAGATTTGTGTGTGGTAGAACTTCTGACATCTTCCTTCAAGGAAAAGCAATCCTCTTTACCATTCAAAGTACCTGAATTTGTGCAGAGTTCCAAACTAAATTAGCAATGTCCAAGGAAAAGAATAACTGCCGAGATAAGCATAATGAACAAATGGTGACGAGCATTGTCCTGATAAAGAACAAATAAATGATATCAACAGTTAGGAGTCGAGAAAGAGTACCAGATAGTAATGAAAAGGTGCTATACTAATACAATTGAGCATTTTTTCTTATACAATATGGGGAGAGGGGGGACTTGGGCTAAGCCACAGAATGGGATAGCGTCTAGGTACCTAACTCCAAAAACAATATACAATGTCCTCGGCATCATGAGAGTCAAACCTGGGGCCTCTCGCAAAAGGTTCGGACTCAATTATTAAACTTTTAAAATACATATTCTCCACCATTTAAAACACACAAGTTTATACTTGTAATTTCATGAGCTTCATGCTGCTACCGAGAAACTAAGCAAACGAGCAAACTTAATTCCGAAGCAATCATCTATTTGGATGGACATTTAAGGACTATCCCACAAAAATCAGCCAAAAAGTGTAGTACCCCTAAAGAATACAGTTATACCACATTAAAGTCACAAAGTTACTAATTGATGATTGCTTCACGTCAAATCATTTAACTGGTTAAACTTTATGCTGCATCTAGTCAGAGACGGCACAAAGATAAAGGTGTAATATCTGCAGATACAGCTTTCCTCAATATCATAAGTATGAGTACCTTGGGCTTCTAAGACAGCCGTCTCCACTGCTGTCAATGCTTTTGTTGATTCAGGATGAAAAAAACCTGTAATTACAAATCCCTTAGTAATGACCGTAAAAAACTTGCTTAACAACAATGAATCAACTTATAAATAGTACACCTTTTAGCTGTAAAGGCTTCATAACGAATCCTAGAATTGCAAATGGAAGCATCAGGATTGCCTCCCCCCAAAATGCATAACGCCAGTTGAAATGACTACCAACCTATGTATTAAAGATGATAGAAATAAACTTATTAACATGGAAACAAGTGAGGAACATTAAACTAAAAGAAAATATGCATTTCTTTATAAAAGAGATTGGGCAAATTACATTTTACTATCCTATACACTTTGTAACACAGCTATTCCTGACTTCTAAAACTTGACAAAAACCCCCCTATACCAACGAAACGTAACACCCTGGTCCTGCCATTAAAATTTTTGTCTGTTAAATGCTTACATAGTGACGTAAGTAGGTCCTTTTTTTCCAACTGTTACCAGGCTCATTAAGAGGGCAGATCTATCATTTTCCCATTTTGGCACCCAAAACTCAGAGGGAGACAAAATTGGGAAGAAAAAAAAACCCCAAATTGGGAGCCAAAATGGGCAAATTGATAGAAATGCCCTTTTAACTAGGATGGTAACAATTGGAAAATGGGAACCACAGACTCCACAGCAGCAATTAATGGAATATTTCATGGAAATTGTAACGGTTGGGCCAGGTTATTATGTTTTAGAAAGTAGAAGGGGGTGTTTGCCCACTTTTAAAACTAGGTATGACCGTGTTATAAGGTGAAAACCACAAGGTAGTAAAGTGTAAGTTGCCCAAAAAAAATCATGTAGATATCTACTGTCTAGTTATTAATATGATTAAAAACGATATATTCCAAATGAAATATATCCATCTAGCAATAAGTATGACTTACCAACCCACCATAAACATAGCCAAGTGCATATCCAGTTGGTATGCACATGTAGAATATAGAAAGCCACGCAGTTTTCTGGAATAAAACACTGGGTATAAGCTAAAAAGAATGATACGATAAACTAAACATTAATACCGCAATTATCGAAAATTAAAAAAATTCAAAAATTTGGGTATTCTACGAAATGCAAAAAACCATACATGAGCAGCCGGGGCATTATCATCAATGAATGGAGCTGCAAGACTAATAAATGAAGCCTCACCAACACCAACGAACCTTTATAAAACAAATAAGCATTAGAAAGCAAAACAAACCAACAAGATCAAACAAGAGCCTAAAAGGTATTGGAAAATACTTTTCGTATTTGATAATTTTAGATGTACAATAGTGGAAGAGATTTATACAGGTCTGAACTAGGCCTAACTAGGAAAGAAAGAAACTAGCTAAGTATGTACAAAAGGAAGGAATCTGTACAGATTCCTGGTTGACCTTGGGCCAGCCGATCATGGAGATTGAGATTGATTCTCAATCTCTTCTAATTCGGTTGGATCCTTAATACGCCCCCGCAAGATGGTGGAGCCATCAGCGACTCCAATCTTGGTACGAAGAAGCTCGAAACGTGGTCGGGGAGCGGCTTGGTGAGAACATCTGCAAGCTGGTCATCAGTGGTGACATGAGAGACTTGGAGGAGGCCACGTGTGACATGGTCACGAACAAACTGAAAGTCAATTTCCACGTGCTTCATGTGAGAGTGGAGAGCAAGGCTGGTGCCAATGTTGTCACAGTAGAAGGTGGTGCCAATGTTGTCACAAGAGATGGTGGGAACCCCTGCAACTGGGAGGCCAATTTCACGCAAGAGGGACTGAACCCAGATCAGTTCGGCAATAGCGGAGGCTACTACGCGATATTCGGCCTCAGTGGAGGACCGGGAGACTGCTTTCTGCTTGACTTTCGATCTACTGGGTCTCCTGCCCAATCCGCATCGGAGAAGACATAGAGATGGTTGAATGAGTGAGAGATGGCATGTAGGTGATTGGAGGACCCGCGTTGGAGGTGGAGTCCAAAGAACATGGTCCCTTTGAGGTAGTGCAACACTCGTTTGAGGGCTTGCCACTGTAGGTCTATAGGGGCATGCATGAACTGGGATAGCTTATTGATATAGGATAGGTCCGATCTTATGAGATTGAGGTACTGCAGGTTGCCAACAAGGCGTCTGAACATGGTTGCATCTGCGGGTGGAGTACCATCCACTAAGGTGAGGGAGGGCGAGACAGCTAGGGGAGTGGAGACGGGTTTGGCACCGTCCATTTGAGCAGAGTGCAGTAGATCCCGGACATATTTGTGCTAGGATAAGAACAGACCCGAGGGAATGGTGAGGACTTCGACACCTAGGAAGTAGTGAAGGGTCCTTAGGTCCTTGACAGAGAAGAGGACAGCCAGAGCTTGAATGAACTTGGTGATGAGCTGAGAGCTGCCGCCTGTGACAATGAGATCATCCACATAAACCATAAAAAAAAAGTGTGAGGACCTTGCCTAAGTAGGAACAGTGAAGCATCCGAGAGGGCATTAACAAAGCCCTGAGTAAGAAGGTAGGAGTGGAGCTCCTTGTACCAAACCCGTGGAGCCTGTTTAAGGCCATAAAGTGCTTTGCGTAGCTTGCATATGTAGGTAGGATGAAGGGTGTCAACAAAGCCAGTAGGCTGGTCCATGTAAACGTCTTCTTGCAGAGTGCCATGGAGGAAGGCATTTTTAACATCCAGCTGCCTTAACGGCCAGCCATTTGTGATAGCAAGATGGAGGATGAGCCGAATGGTGGTGGGCTTGACCACGGGGCTGAAAGTGTCCAGAAAATCTACTCCAGGATGTTGATAATACCCCTTAGCCACTAAACGGGCCTTAAACCCGTCCACCTCGCCAGTGGGAGTGCGTTTAATGCGGAAAAACCATTTGTTACCTACCACGTTTTGGTGAGGGCCAGGAGGCACAAGATCCCAAGTGCCATTACGGATGAGTGCATTCAGCTCATCAGACATTGCACTCCGCCACTTAGGGTCCTTATTGGCTTGAGAGACACAGGTTGGTTCAACCAAGGGGGCTGGAGTTGGGTGTTGGCAGTGAGGGCATAGCTGAGAAAGGGTTTTACTGTGCCAGTTTGGGTGCGGGTTAGCATTGGGTGAGTCGACACTGATCTTTGTGGTGGTGGAGGTTGGTGAGTGCGAGGAGGGCGGCGGCTGTAGGTAAGAAGGGGGGCTGTTGGGGGGCAGGGGTGCTGTCGGGTAGAGGAGCTGGAGCAGGGGCTGGGCCGTGAGGTGGGTGGTGCGGGGCAGTAGGACTGGGCTGACGGGGTGAGGTTCCGTCAGTGGGCTGTCTGGTGGAAGGAGGCGGCAGGAGCAAAGCATGAGAGGGTTCTGATGCAAGACCGTGCAGGAAGGATGTCTCAGGTGTGTCCGCTGGAGTGGTGGGTGGTGAGACCGCTGCTGATGGTGAGGTGGCAGTGTGAACAAGAACCAGAGACACAGGATCAAGGGTTGAGAGCCGGGTTTGGGTGAGGGGAGGAGTGATGTGAAGGTTCTGTGAGGAGGAAGAGGAACCAGGAAAGGACTCATCAAACTGCACATGACGGAAGACATAGAGTTTGTGGGTGGAGGGATCATAACAAAGATAGGCACTCTGGTTGAGGGAGTAGCCGAGAAAGACACATGGTGTGGAACTGGGTAGGAGTTTGTTGGGATTGTAAGGGCGGAGCCAAGGGAAACAGAGGCACCCGAAGGTGCGTAGGCGGGAATAGTGTTTTTTTTGGGGGGGGGGGCGGTGGAAGAGTTTTTTTGGGGGGGGGGGGGGGGGGGGGGCGGGCGGTGGAAGAGTCTTTCATAGGGACTTTTTTGGTGGAGGAGGGGGGTGGGCAGCCGGTTTATGAGGTACACGGCAGCCCTGAAGGCATATGTCCAGTAGGACAATGGAAGGGAGGCCTGATAAAGGAGCGTAAGGCCTGTTTCGACAATGTGGCGGTGTCGCCTTTCTGCAGCCCCATTGTGTAGAGGGGTGTGGGGAGGGGTGAGGAGGTGATTGATGTCGTAGGAGGCAAGGAATGGCTTTAGTTTGATGAATTCACCTCCTCCACCAGTATAGAGAGACAAGATGGGTTGCTGGAAATATTTTTCAACAAAGGCTTTGAAATCCACAAAGGTGGAGAAGACATCTGATATTTTCTTTAGGGGATAGAGCCATGTATATTTTGTAAAATGGTCCACAAAGATGACATAATATGAGTTTTTGTCCATGGAAAGGTAAGGGGCAAGGCCCCATACATCACTATAAATGAGTTCAAAGGGACGAGATGAGGTGAGGGAAAAGACACCAAATGGTAGTCTTTTGCTTTTATTGCAAAGGCATGAATTACAAACAGATGCTTACGAGTTACATAAATGGAAGACTAACGGAGGACAAATTGGAGGACTTTAGGACTTGGGTGGCCAAGACGGCGATGCCAAAGATTAGGGGAGACCACCACACCCACCATAGCTTGAGGTCATTGAATGGAGGCAGAGCACCACTCGTAGACATCATTCCTAGTCCGGCCTTGTAGGAGAACCGCCCCCGTGCTAAGATCCTTGACATGAAAAGAGTGGGGAAAAAGTTCAATAGCCGTACAATTTTGTTGATTGAATTTAGCAATGGAAATCAGATTTGTGGTCATGAAGGGAACACATAAAACATCTTTGAGAGTGAAGGGAAGGGAAATGGGAGAGGGTAAGATGGTTAAACCAGTGTGGGGGATACCAAGACTCTTACCGTTACCAATGATGATCTCATCGGGGCCACTGTATTGGTGGGCATTTGAGAGATGACAAGTGGTGTTGGTGACATGATGCGAGGCACCAGAGTCCAGAAGCCAGCTGCTGGAGTTAGCTTGGGTGGCTGGGTTGGCCACGGGAGGAGGAGCCAAAGGAGTGGGAAGCTGGGGACAACACTTGGCGGTGTGGCCCTGGACACCACACAGCTGGCAGAAACCACGATAGCCAGTACTAGGTGGGTTGGAGCGGCGAGTGGTGGAGTTGCGCTGGCCAGAGGGGCGGTGGTTGTCCTGTTGGTGGTATGATTGGCGGTTGCTGGAAGAATGCTGAGAATAACGGCTAGGAGTGTGGCCATGGTGAGCCTGGGACACTTGGGCTGTGATTGAAGGACTAGGGGCTAAAGGGGCTTCTCGGTTGGTGGCTTCTTCATGCTGAACTAGCATGTCATGCAGGTTTTCAAAGGACACAGGGGTGTCCCTAGAGTGGACAGCAGCTGTAATGTCCTTGAACTGGGGGCCCACGCCATTGAGGACATGGAGGAGCAAATCGTCATCAGAGAGAGGTATCAATGGTAGCAAGCTCGTCGGAGAGGAGACAAACCTCTTGTATGTAGTCAGAGATTGGGCAGTCACCATGGCGAAGAAAAGTAAGTCTCTCCTTGAGTCCAAGCACACGGCCACGGGCCTTGCTTGCATAGAGACGGGTGAGGCACTGCCATGCAGCGACAGAGGTTCTAGCTGCAACAATGAGAGTGATGACTCGAGGGGAAACCAAAGCCAAGATTGAGTGGAGAAGAAGCTGGTCCTGGCGGAACCAGAAGGCGCGTAGCGCAGGTTTTGTTTCTGAGGGGCAGGGATGAGAGCCATCCACGAAACCTATTAAATCATACCCGTGACGGAGGGCATGGAACTGGGCACGCCAAGGGAAAAAATTGTTGGCCGTGAGCTTGATTGGAAGCTGTGCGGCAATGTTAATGGTGATGAGGGTGGGAAGATTAAGGTTTGGGTCACCGGTGGTTAGTGGGAGGGTAGGATTGAAAGGGGCTGCAGTGGTTTGGCAGCAGTGGCGGTGGGTTGGGCGGCCATGGATTAGGGTTTGTTTCTAGGGTTTTTTTTCTAGGGTTTTGCTCGGTGGAGCTTTTAGAGCTCTAATACCATAAAAGGTATTGGAAAATACTTTTCGTATTTGATAATTTTAGATGTACAGTAGTGGAAGAGATTTATGCAGGTCTGAACTAGGCCTGACTAGGAAGGAAAGAAACTAGCTAAGTATGCACAAAAGGAAGGAATCTGTACAAATTCCTAATTGACCTTGGGCTAGCCGATCATGGAGATTGAGATTGGTTCTCAATCTCTTCTGATTCGGTTGGATCCTTAATAGAGCCCACATTCCTGAATCATTCAAATATGTAGTATTAAAGAGCAAGAAACCAGGCCAAGGGGTGTCTCAATAAAACACGAAGGATGACGTTACTTACATGCGGGCAACAGTAATGGACCAGAAGTTGACTGAACAAGCACAACCAATTACAGCAATGGTCCAAACTGATAATCCAACTCCAATGAGCCTAAATGGACTTACACTGCAATATTTAAAAATATACATAAGAAATCGCAGGGGAAAAATTATGGAATTCAGACATATTATATCTATTCCACTTCTTACATGAACACGCACACTGAGACGGAACCCTCTCTCTCTCTTCAAACCCAAACCCAAGTGCATGCTTAAATATGCCCAGAAAGTAAGAGCTAAAACCTACATCCTAGGTTGTAAATGGCCTCACTGCACACTTTAATAACTACAAAGATAAGGAATCCAGAGAAAAAGAACCGGTACACTTCATATATATCTACATTATAGTCCATTTCTTATGAAAATACCGTTAGATGACACCTTACCTCTCTGGATGTATGCAAATTTCTTTCAAGAGAAACCTAGAATTTCTCTACTAATCAAAGGTTCCTGTTGATTTCTTCTAAACATAGTTCTACAAATAGTTTCTATCACGTTTTTTATCATCATTGTCATCAAGGACCACTGGCATTCAGCATTTTTTTTTCTGCACTTCAATTATCTTCAAAGTCGACTGCATTCTATAATAATCTTTAACAAATTTTTTTTTAAATGTAAAACTTTTTTTTCCTTTTACGAAAATAGAGTTATTTTTATTTATTCTAAAAGAGACCAATTTTAGTGCCAAAAAAAAAATTACAAAAGCAGACAAGATGGCCATATTCTGAAACAACACATTTTTTTCTTCATATTCTATTAATTTTTGTTGAGATGTAATTAGAGTTAATATTGAATACATAGTGCATTCTTTTGTCCATATTTCCATACATCTGTGAAGATTTTTGTTAAGACAGTTGTTAACCAAAAAGGGATAACTTGAAGAACAAGAGTACGGTTCTTGTTAATATTCTGATTTGATGTTGGTAGAGATTGTTGATCATTTTCTTATTCATTGTTCAGTTACTTCAAAATTTCAGCAAAATGTTCTTTCTGCTCTGTGCATTATTGATAATGCCTAGGTATTCAGGTAGTGTGGTGCATTTATGGACTGGTAGATAAGGCAATTTGCATAAAGATAAACATTCAATGTTTCGAAGGTAGCTGCACTGGTCTCTCTGTTTTAGAGGAAGGTCCTAATGTTGAAAACAAACAGTTACGGTGCACCGGGATGAATTATAGCGGTACATAGATATTCATTTGGATAAGATTCCTTTTCAACTAAATCCAAGTGTTGAATTGAATTTATTTGATCCTTTAATTCAGTACATTTTTTAATATACTTAAATAAAGATATCTAAATGCAACCATGAGTAATAATATAGCTAGAATATGTATTTGAGCATTATTCATATTAAAATACCTAACCGAAGGAACAAAATCAACATCTAATCTAACGACCAGGTTAGAGGAATCACGATCTTGTCTAAGGATGAAAACTATTTCCTATGAATCATGTTATGGGGAAAAACTTGTAATTCTCTTTGTTCATACGAAGAGTACATCATATCAAACCTAAGAGAACCCTTTATATAGGCATAGAAAACCCTAATAACAATCCTAATCCTGCAAGCAATTGGAAAGCGAATTTTTACATTCCCATTTTCTCCTCACGTACGCCTCCATTTTTTATGAAGGCTCGGTTGGGTAAATCAAAGAAAAATCCATGGACATAAACAAACTGAGTGCTTAAGAAAACAGGGGAGTGTGAAAATCACTTTCCAATTGGAAAAATTCTTAATAACGAAAAAAATTATATCAAGAAAACTCAACCTAGAAAGTAGATCACAATCTTCCCACAATAACAAGTTTCAGCAAATTATTATAGGCTTCTTTTGAGTGCAGTATGATTTATATCTCAGTTTCAAAATTACGCACCTAGCTCAAAAGTTTTATTGGATGGTATGTTAATGCAATAATAGATGATTTTTACCTCTTCGCTAATGATGCAAAAGTAGGAGAAGCCAAAAGAAGTCCAACCATAAAAGCTGATGATAGAACTCCATCTTCAAAATTGCTTAAGTTAAAATCCCCCCTAAATACAAAAGGAAATTAAGGATCAAGTACGTCAAAGAATTAATATATAACAAGTACAATACTTATTAGACAAGTGGAAAGAAGAGGAATAAAAATATTAGAAGCAGGAAGTAAATGAAAAAATAAAAAAATAAGACCAGAAGCTCAAAAAGATTAAAAACAAAGGAAGAAAATCCAAGACACAACACATGTTGGCAAGAGAAACCACTGTTCATACAATTCTTCAAAAGTATATCTACGTAAACTCTTATGCCGCAATGAATGGTGTGAGTTTAGGGCAAAGATTATATTAAAAAGGAAGATAGCCATCTCAAAAGCTGCCTGTGGTGCATCATATAATAAACTGAACAGAAATTGTTAAAAATTGTACAGAAAACAGACAAATACTCAACTGCCTCTACATCAGAATCTAAACAAGGCAGTTGGTGGATATTTTTCACACAAAACAGCAAGTAGATTAATCAGAGAACATAATAAGAATTTCTCTAATAAGTTACTCCAAGAAAAAAGATGAAATCTTTTACATCAATTCCAAAATAACTATATGGAGACAACATTTGTTTTTTTTTTTAACATTAATAATGTTCCTAGACTATAGGATGCAATCATATTAGACAACAACAAAACTCAGTACAAGTATTTGGAATCAAATAAGCAAGAGGAGGGAAGCCTCCAAATAATTCTTACTGTATCCCGGTACCCGAAGTGCATACACCGCTATCTGTACAGGTAGGTTCGCTCCCGTTAACACCATTACTTGCAATTGCTCCTCGGTCAACATAATTTAACATGTTAATCACACAAAAGATGCCAAGTAACCTGCAATTAAGCCCACAAAGAAAACATTTTTTACACACCAAAACGAAAACCAAAGAGACTAATGACTCTAAAGTCACTCAATAGTGTTGCAACCTTGAAGTGATATTTGAGTCAACCCCATTCAATGTTCAATGTATTGAATTTGAATGATATTAACTCCATAGAATTCATTTACAGGATCCATCACCTCCTCGGCTCCTCTCATTTATAAAAGTTTACTATTTTAGCATCCAAAAGACTTCACCTTTTTGCCCCTTTCCTTCCACATTTCCTCAGCAATCACTAAACATTGCACGCATACATGGGAGAAACCCCCAATTTCCCGTTTGGTTGCCGAGAAAGCAGAGAGAAAATTGAGAAACCAAAGTTTAACACCAAAATCTCTGAACCCAGTCCACCTAAGCTATCAAAATTTTCTACCGCGCACTAGCCATATACAAATTCTTGTTTCATTTCCAGACCCAAGTAACAAAAACAAGCAAAACAAAAAAGTCAAACTTTCGCTTCATTTCCCATATTTTGTCTGCAACCAAACGGGGCCCAAGATCATTAAAAAAAAAAAGGAAGATAAAGTATAGGAAAAGTAAGCACCTTTTGGGCGAAAACCACGAGGGAGCCGGAGCATCCGTTGAAGCAATGGCCATGGCTGTCTCCGTCGAAGGTTTGGGCTCCTCAGAAGTCTTAGCTGCTTCTTGCTTTTCAGCCATCGAAGGAGTACAGTTAATGCAATTTAATTTAATATTATTATCGCAGTAAAAATATCTTCAGTGAAAGTAATGTAACACAATATATAATTTCCAAGTTACAGCGACTTGGCTGTGGAATGGTAGGCAGGCTGTCGAGGGGGAGGGAGAGGCGAGGGAGGGAGTTTTGCCGTTTTGGGTTCACCCTGTCTTTGACTTTATACTTTTATATAAAGTCAAGAAGCAAGAAATTTGCCTTAACCTTCAACGATCTTCCTAGATTTTTTTTTTTGTTGAGACTTTGAGTTTGAGAAGGTTTCATTCAAGTGTCAAAGATGATGAAATTGAATTATTGATGGTACTCAATTACCAATGATCGGTCTTTTTTCTAAGAGTCCTACTAATTCTTTAGATTTTGGAATAGTGTTGTTTCTAAGATTCGTATTAAGGGTGGCAATATTTGACACGGCTCGATACACGATTCGAAATTCGCACGAGATTTATCCTGGTCAACTGGCACGATTAAAATTTTGGAACATTTTCGGGTCAACCCGTTATGACCCGTTTAATAAAATGGTAGGTTTCTTGTCAACTTGTTAACTTGTATAATGATCTATTAACCCGTTTAATAAATGGGTAGATTTCGAGTTAACAGGTTAACCCGTATATTGGCTTATATATTGACCCATTTAATAAGCGTGTCAAAATTAACTCATATATCTACCCATTTACCTACCTAAATACCTAATAAATCTTATAATTTAAATAGGTTAAACATATTAAATGGGTTAAACGGGTCATAGATTAATTAGGTTTTGAGTACGACCTGTTTATTAAATGGGTTACGCGGGTTACACGAATTACGCAGGTCATTAATAGGTCGAGTTCGGGTTGGACGTTTTTGACACGATTATTAAACGGGTCGGATTCGGGTTGAGCATAAATGGGTAAATCAGAGTTCATGACACGACATGAATCCGACACGACACGGCCCATTGCCACCTCTAATTCGTATAGAGTTTATGGATTTGGATTCTCTGGTGTATTCATCTCGCTAGAAAGAAAACAAACGGCAACAAAGAAACGCAACTAAAAAGCTTTTATTTTTAAATGGGAGCTAAAGTTTTTTTGAAATGGCTTAAGTACATGCATAATAAATAATTGGCCAAAATTCTAAGGGCGTAATAAATAATTGGCCAAAATTCATTTCATTTATCCAATTAATTAGGAATTTAAAGTTTTTTTTATTTTATATCTCAAATTGATCCTTAACTAAAACCCAATTCGAAAGCACCATTCAAGCATAGTGATTCTGAATTGTTGTAACGACCCGTCCCGAATTCCGGGATTAGTTTAGTGACTAATCTTGATTAGTGAGGTTGAACGGTGGTTAGTAGGGCGGAATCGGACAAATTGTGCGAAATGACCGTTTTGCCCCTGGTCGTGGGCAAAATGTTGACTTTTTGTTCGGGCGGTCAAATGGACTTTGACCGATGACCGTGACGTAGTTCGGGACGTCACGAGTTCATAGACAGGTGGCACGTTCGATTCCGACATTCGTAGAGAAAGTTATGGTGTTCGGAAGTTGAGGGGTATTTTGGTAATTTGGCTTACTAGGGGCCAAATGTTGACTTTTTGACCGGGAGGTCCGATGGACGAGGGCCAAGGACCGTTACGTAGGTTTCGTCGATACGAATCCAACGACAAGCGGCTTACCGAAATCGGAGATTCGACGACGAAGTTATGGTCAAGGACGTAAAACGCGATTAACCGAGACTCGGAATAAAATAATAATATAATAATAAAATCTGACTACTTTAATCCAAACCAATCTGGACCCTTGATGAGTGACACATGTCATCATCCCCTTCATTCCCTAATTCAGGGATCTTTGCTGGCCATTTGGGTTAATTAATTATTCCCTCTCCTCAAATCCTCACCCTTCATTTTATATGGAGATTGAATCTGGGCCGTTAGATCTCATTCCTTCTCTCTTTATTTGATCAGACCACACATCCTCTCATTTTCATTCTCCCTCAAAACCGTGAGCACGGTTTCCTTCCAAGAACAAACACATCACCACATCTCAGCCTCAACCCATGCACCAGACACGTCCAGACGAACCCCAGCCACCTTCAGACGACGACCACCGCCTCACGGCCGCCCTGCACGGCCGGAAACTCCCCAGACCCGAGAGGAACCCGAACAGCCCAAATCGATCCAACCGTCCAAACCTTCATACCTGGACTCGAACCAACGTAGGGATAGGACCACTGGAACCTTAGGACGACTCAGACCACGACTGGACGAGCCACGGCGGCGCCACGGCGGCGATATGCCCAGAAACCCGAGAAGGTTTGATTTTCTTCCCTGTTTCGAAACACTGGTTTTTGACGTTAGGATTGTTTGCTTACTTCTGAAACATGTCCTAGGAACCTAGACGACCATTTTGGACCATGAACCACGGCTGGAATCTCGACGAGTCGCCGGAGTTGATGACCTGAGTTCTCAGCCGATTTTCCCGTCAGTTTTCAGGTAGTTTAATCCACCTAAAAATGAGCTTGGATGTCACAGAACCGTAGAGGAGGTTATGACGAGTCCATAGGATCAAACCGCATCAAAAATGGTGGTGTGGAACTCGATCTGTGATCGGGTCAAGCCGCGGGTCGACGGCGACCCGGTTACAGACCCGGTTTCAGAACCCGGTTACTGTAGCATGACGTCATCATTGTTGACCTGAATGTTGACCTGGCGCGTGGGGGTGCGTGAAGGGTATTTTGGGGAAACTTCCAACATGACTTTTAATCTATTCGATGTAACGGACATTTTGGGATTGGTTTCGTGTCGATCGGACACCGTCTCGATAGTGTTCGGGATGTCCGAAGGTTTTAAATTAAGTTTAAAAATAAGTAAAAATTCGGGAAAATTACGGGACTTTGATAGGATGTTAACAATGAGGTTAGTAACCCTCTAATGTGATTTGGACAGGATTGGGAGTCCCGGTGATAGTGGTGTGGCCCGGGAGGGCCGGTGGCACGCATATCGAGGCACACGGTTAAAACGGTCTGTGAGTGGACTTTGGTTTTATAAATTCTATGCATGCTTAAATGTTTTATATGGATTATGGTTGTGATTGTGTGATGTTGATTTGGTTGTTGGTAAATTGTACGGTTTCACGTATTTCGAGGCGATTTACGTGCTTGCACGTAAATCGAGGTTTTCCAGTTTTACATGAATTTTCCATATTTATGATTTAGATATAATGCGATGAAATGGTTTTGAAATTGGAAATATGAACTCGGGCTTGAGGCCCAATTATGTTGGAAATTTCGGACTTGGAGTCCATTTGAGAATCGGGCCGGGGGCCCAATTGGTTAATGAAATCGGGCCAGGGGCCCAGTTGGTATGAAATCGGGCTGAGACCCATTTGAGTTATGTTATCGGGCCAGGGGCCCAGTTGATTTACGAATTCGGGCCGCTGGCCCAGTTGGTTTACAAATCGGGCCGTGGGCCCAGTGGTTCATAAAATCGGGCATGAGGCCCAGTTGGATAATAAATGTGATTTCGGGTCAGGGACCCTATATTTAATAATTGTGATTTTGGGTCAAGGACCCTAAATGGAATTATGTGGTTTTATGGAAATTTCGGGCAGGGCCCAATGGTAAGAATGTGATAAAAGGATTTAATAAAACTGTTTTCCATATACCATCTGGACACAAGGATATATGATGGTCTCCTCCAGATGTCTGGGACACTGGGGAAGTCACGGTGCATTGCCTGCGAGGGGTCATTATACGGAGCAGCCGGACCGTATGATGACTCAGGAGCAGGATTGCTATGATTGACGTCAGGGACGTCAGACATCAGGGATGTCAGATATATGGACCCGGAGAGACCCCGGGCAGCACGCGTAGCTTATGAAACCGTGAGATATGACGTCAGGGACGTCAAGCGTCTGGGACGCTAAGCATCTGGGATGCTGGTGATGGTAATGGTAAAATATGGATTAATGAATAAAATGGCTTATTGGTTGGATATGTGTTATGTGGTAAAAATGGATTATTGGTTATGAAATGGTATGTAGGGTCGGGGACCCTAAATGGTTTTGGATTTTGAATTGATGTTCATCTATGGTCGTGGGTGGTGACCCACATGGTTTTAATATGTATGGTGGTGGTATTCCACAGTTTTGGGCTGAGTTCCCACACTTGGTTTTTGGTTAACGGTTTTTGGGCTAAGGCCCTAATGGCTCGGTTGAGCAAACGTTTTGGTTACTGGTTTTTCGTAGCATGCATACGTTTTTATTGGAGGGCATAAATGTCTTATAAATGTATTTGATGAACTTATTGGTTTTGTCCACTCACAGCTTTTGGTTTTAATGCCCTTCAGGTTGATCACGGACGCGATTGCAGCATAGACTGGGACATTGCACACCTCCTCCATCGATCCTTGCGCACTCTGGATGCCCCGTTTGGGCAGTGGCTCTTGGTCATCCCTTGTCTGACACCCCTTGTTGGACGGGAGCAGGGCACATTCCATGGTAATCCCGGGGGGATTGGGATGGGTCCTGTCAACTTGGTATCAGAGCACGGTTGCTCTTTTGTGTGCGCAGGTCGAGGGTGTGATGTCTCTTTGGGCTGCAATTCGTTATCAACCTGATAGATAGTTTTTGGGTTTGAATAGTGGATGGAGTGTGATTGGCCCGATACGCCGTGCGTTAATGTGATTCGACCCAAGTGGGGTTGATTGTGGTGAACTGGTATAGTGGGACCGTCGGTTCGGTCATGTGATATTGGATTGTTGTGCTGCTAGGTGCAGCCAGGTTCGGGGAACCTCATGTGAGTAATGGTTTAAAATGTGAACCCTTGTGGTGGTTTCTAGTGTGAGGTATGTTGGTCCATCGGAGTTGGCCGATGACCTAGTGGTGGAACCCACATTGAGTTGATGGTAGGATTGGATTTGACGTCTATTCGATGTCTAGACCGCGGGGTCGGTCAGGTTGTGGATTTTATATTACGGAAAGCTGTTTGGTTCGGTTGAACCATAGGGTGTGATTGCGGAACCCTAGTATTATAAAGGTAAACCTTAATTGTGATTAGCGGGTGAGAACTTGTGCTGCGACGAGTGGCTGAGGTCATGGATGACCATGTGGATGGCTCTGGTGAGTCTAGTCAGAACTATGGGATTCGATCTACGGATACGGTTCTGAGATAAATTATGGAATCCCGTGTTGGCTCGGGTATTAGTGTGAGGTAATGGATGCGGATCTCGATAGCAATGACAGTTAGTCGGAAGTCATATGGAGATGACTGGCTATCGAGGGTAATTGGTGTGGTTATAATACTTGGGGATCAGGGGACGTTCAGGGAACGTTCATTTTCCTGATGTGGATTGTCAGAATAGTGGTACCCACAGTCGTGAGGTACGGGATCGTCGTTCGGTATGAACGGAGATCCAGGGTTGTCGTATTTGCACACGGTGTGCAAGTATGGATGTTTGTGGGTTGGTCCTTTTGTGCTGATGCTAGTATGGATGCCTGTGTGCTGATACTAGTGTTGTTGATAGTGTGTTGGTGCTGGTACTAGCGCTGGTGCTAGTGTCGGTAATGGTGTTGACGATGAGCCACAAGTTGGGGTGTGACTCCGTCATGATGAACATATGTTTGGTCTTTGAGTTTCGGTAGTGGTTGAGTGATGGACTGGATGGGATCCAGTTAAGATTGTGCTGTGTTGGGATAAGTCCCAATAGTGGTGAGATAACCAGTAAGGAGTGGATTAAAATGGTATAATTAAGACTTAAGAAATTTTGGGATGATTAGTGGATTTGGGGAGTTGTTGGCAACTCCAAAATTAGTGTGATTTATGTTTTAATATCCCTAAAAAGTACCTGGAAATGATTAAAACTGGAAAAGACGAGGAAAACCATTAGTGGTATAAAGATAGGAATTTGTAATTGAGAACTTAGGAAACCGAGTGTTGAACCTGTAAAGGTCGGGATGTGCGAACGGGACAATAACGGATTGATTGTGGACACGGGGTTGTCCAAGTGAATTGAGGAGGTAGGGAGTCCAGTGGTTGGACTTGACGTTTTGTTGGAAGCATGTCTGTTTCCAACATGGTTGGAACCTTAGTGTCGAGGAGAGTTGTGATTGGGGAACGAGAGTGGTGTTCGTTCGTGGTGATTGGTATTCCGAAGTCATTGGGGTTGACTTCTTGCTTTCTGCCCTGGCAGACATTGACTGTAGTTACCAGTACGTTGAGCGTGTATTGGTTGGTGAGCCCATGTGTGTTGTGAGGTCATTAGGAGGAGCTACGTGTTCGAAATTAGGTAAACGAGATTTCTCATTTTCTGCTTGGTGGCAGACAATGTTGTGTCACATGGCGTGGTGACTGCAGTGAGTTTTGTTGCATCCACGTAGGATGAGTATTGGTGTCATCATTTTGGATCATCCTTGGTTTTCCTAGGTGGAATGACAAGGATCGATACGAACTTGGGTGTGTGAGTCGTAAACGGAGGGGTTGAACTTCTTTTCAAAGTGGAGCCCGTATGGTATCTTACTCGAGTGAGTAGGTTTCCGACTGGTCGGACTTTGTCAATCTTAGACGTGTGGAGGTTGGATTGGCTTCCCTATGAAGTCAATTGGAGGTATCGAACGGGTAACCGATAGGTTCAGTTTTGGTGCGTCTTGGTAAATGTGACGAGATTTCGGGATTTGGAATCGAATTTCTGGGTGACGATTCAGGATTCGATTTTGAAACTTGAAAGTATATTTCCAGATTTGGGTACGGAATGATTGTTCCAAATGCTAGCTTACGGAATAATGATTTCGGATTCGGATTTGGATATGAATTAAAATGGGATATCTGGGTTTTGATCCGGGATTTCTTACGAAGTTGCGGATTCAGATTCGGAAGTGGAACTAGATGTCGGAAGTGGAACTAGATGTTGGGTGGAGTTTCGATTTGTCTCATGCTGGATTGGGCAAACGTACTCCATTATTGGAACGCGTTCGGCTATGACCTAGGTGGTTGTAGTCTGGTTATTAGGTAGATGTGTGTACTTCGTACATGGTTCGAGGTACAATACCTTGTAGACTTGTGATGTCTAGTTACGGTATACGGGATATACCCGAGGTGTGTTGGTGAACGTGTTGGTAGTCGGATTGGTTCCGATACCATGGGATTGGTTGTGGACCGGACATTACTATGCAATGGGTCATGGTAATTCCAATGTGTTTAATTACACACGAGTCGGGTGAAAATGTCGGCAAGGATATATTTGTGAGTCGAGTACGTTGGTGGCATGTGTAGCCACGAGTTAGTCTAGTGTCGGTTTTCGACTGACAACAACTGTGTGGTGACAGATTGTCAGGATGTGTCAACATAGATTGTTGAGTGGGGTCAGCTGACTCCTAGTGGGAGTGGGAAAGGAACCGTCGAGTTCTTGCGTTAACGAGAGGGTCGATTTGACAAGTGGTGTCAAATTCGAAACAAGTAGTTTCAGTCATTCGACGGGGTCGAATGTAGTCGTTGCGTTTAGAATATTAGTAGTACGTAGAGTGCAGACAAGTTTTGCCTGGATAGTTGGTGTACGGGTGTGCACGTGTTGCGTGGTCGATTCCACTTTCCACGGGGTGTTTGTGGAATCAGGATGGTCGAGTTTCGAGAGCGAAACTTATTAAGGAGGGAAGTACGTTGAGATTAGAGCGGTTGGAATTTCGAGGACGAAATTTATTAAGGAGGGAAGATTGTAACGACCCGTCCCGAATTCCGGGATTAGTTTAGTGACTAATCTTGATTAGTGAGGTTGAACGGTGGTTAGTAGGGCGGAATCGGACAAATTGTGCGAAATGACCGTTTTGCCCCTGGTCGTGGGCAAAATGTTGACTTTTTGTTGGGGCGGTCAAATAGACTTTGACCGATGACCGTGACGTAGTTCGGGACGTCACGAGTTCATAGACAGGTGGCACGTTCGATTCCGACATTCGTAGAGAAAGTTATGGTGTTCGGAAGTTGAGGGGTATTTTGGTAATTTGGCTTACTAGGGGCCAAATGTTGACTTTTTGACCGGGAGGTCCGATGGACGAGGGCCAAGGACCGTTACGTAGGTTTCGTCGATACGAATCCAACGACAGGCGGCATGCCGAAATCGGAGATTCGACGACGAAGTTATGGTCAAGGACATAAAACGCGATTAACCGAGACTCGGGATAAAATAATAATATAATAATAAAATCTGACTACTTTAATCCAAACCAATCTGGACCCTTGATGAGTGACACATGTCATCATCCCCTTCATTCCCTAATTCAGGGATCTTTGTTGGCCATTTGGGTTAATTAATTATTCCCTCTCCTCAAATCCTCACCCTTCATTTTATATGGAGATTGAATCTGGGCCGTTAGATCTCATTCCTTCTCTCTTTATTTGATCAGACCACACATCCTCTCATTTTCATTCTCCCTCAAAACCGTGAGCACGGTTTCCTTCCAAGAACAAACACATCACCACATCTCAGCCTCAACCCATGCACCAGACACGTCCAGACGAACCCCAGCCACCTTCAGACGACGGCCACCGCCTCACGGCCGCCCTGCACGGCCGGAAGCTCCCCAGACCCGAGAGGAACCCGAACAGCCCAAATCGATCCAACCGTCCAAACCTTCATACCTGGACTCGAACCAACGTAGGGATAGGACCACTGGAACCTTAGGACGACTCAGACCACGACTGGACGAGCCACGGCGGCGCCACGGCGACGATATGCCCAGAAACCCGAGAAGGTTTGATTTTCTTCCCTGTTTCGAAACACTGGTTTTTGACGTTAGGATTGTTTGCTTACTTCTGAAACATGTCCTAGGAACCTAGACGACCATTTTGGACCATGAACCACGGCTGGAATCTCGACGAGTCGCCGGAGTTGATGACCTGAGTTCTCAGCCGATTTTCCCGTCAGTTTTCAGGTAGTTTAATCCACCTAAAAATGAGCTTGGATGTCACAGAACCGTAGAGGAGGTTATGACGAGTCCATAGGATCAAACCGCATCAAAAATGGTGGTCTGGAACTCGATCTGTGATCGGGTCAAGCCGCGGGTCGACGGCGACCCGGTTACAGACCCGGTTTCAGAACCCGGTTACTGTAGCATGACGTCATCATTGTTGACCTGAATGTTGACCTGGCGCGTGGGGGCGCGTGAAGGGTATTTTGGGGAAACTTCCAACATGACTTTTAATCTATTCGATGTAACGGACATTTTGGGATTGGTTTCGTGTCGATCGGACACTGTCTCGATAGTGTTCGTGTCAGGACCCACCCCGGTTTCACCCCGAAACCCGAGGTAAATCCCGCTCCCGTCTGACTCCCCGACACAACACCTGAGGAACACTCACTCGAACCCAGTCAAACGCAGGAGTAATTACAAAATATCTCAAAATCCTTATCGTTCACAGAGCATAGCACTACATTACAAGGAAAATAAAAACCGATAAAGTACACGCACACAGAAACCTTTAACTCTCCTAGGATCCCTCACGTCACTTCTATGCCTTGGACACTGCCTCGACGTCAAGACCCCGCGCTCGCTCCACAACCTAGAGGGCAATTAAAACAGAAAATGTGAGTGGACCAAAAGTACAAAAGTTCAAAAACCATTTTATAAGAAAACCGAGTTAAACCCTCCGTTTTAAAACCACATGCATAACCAACAGTTATAAACACATTAATAAAAGAATCATTCGTAAACATCATAAGAAACAGAAACACTATAAAATATCATAAGAAACCACAACAGGAGTATCAGAGAACTGTATCATAAACCATGAACATTAACTCATAAATGTCCCGATCAAACCTGCTGGATCTATCCGAGTCTTTAAACTCCCGAGTCTTTAAACTCAATCCAGGCCTTAATCATATCCGAGTCTTTAAACTCCCGAGTCTTTAAACTCAAGGCCTACGGGGGAAAATCAATATATCCGAGTCTTTAAACTCCCGAGTCTTTAAACTCAATCCGGGTCTTTAAACCCAATCCGGCCGGTCCCCCGTCACATATATCCGGGTCTTTAAACCCAATAATCAGATCCAGCAAATCCAATCCAAAACCCTTTGAAAACCATTTACCAATCCACATCCAAACCCGAATCCGAAATCACTGGTCCGAAGCCCTTCCGGCGTTCAGAACCGTCATTCCGAACCCAAATCCGGAATACCACTTTCCAACTTTAAAACCAACTTCCATTTCCAAAATCCGTTTCTAAAACCACAAACCTTGATCATTGAAATCATGTTCCCAAAACCCACTTATAACCATTGAAAACCACTTATCATTTGAAATCCCAAAACCATAGCATATATTCCAGAAACCAACCATTCCTCGTAAAACGTGCTAAAAACCAATTTCCTCGAAAAACGTGTGATAATGCAAAACCAACCAAACATATTCGATAAACATAAAATCATGATTAAAAACCATAAGACAATTATAGAAAACAGTTATGCATGCTCGAGTTTAGAGAAGAGGTCCACTCACAGTACTGAGCCCTACTCGCGTCCCGAACGTCCAGCCCGTTCCTCGGCTTCCTCGGGAAATCCCGATCCTGTCAAACACCGTCAAATTACGTCACTAATACATCTACCAACACTCTCCTAAATTCCCTCAAAAATCCCCGAACCGAAGACCTAGAACCCCGGGACCCTAAACCTTCACCCTCGCGGAACTACAGTCAAACGACTTCCGATTAACCCGAAACCAACTCCATTAAACTCAACATAACTCCTAGACCAAAAGTCAAGTTGACTGTTCCTCCCAGAACCGCCGCACGCGCCTCCACGCGCCGCCCAAAGTGGCTGCGCGTGGCCCCACGCGCCAGCTACAGTACCGTCTTCAACCCGTGCTGAACCGGCTGTCGCAGGCTGAACCGGCGAGACCTGATCTCCGCCGTCCAGCCATCAATTCGATCCCTTCTTTCACCAGCAGCTGCGTCCAGACCTGCCCTAACTCTTCCCATACTCTGTTCACCTCGACACGGCCTCTACACCGTCGACTGAAGCTCGAATTCAAACGGCCTACATCCCCTGTTTCACGGCTCCTCAACTCCGGTCACCTCCCGTCACGGTGGTGACACCAGACTCTCCCCTGGACTTCGCTAAGCCTAACCCAGCCAACCAGAACCATCGACTCACTCCCCAGCTGCACAACTTTCCGTTCGAACCTCACGGCTAAAACAGAGCACACAAGTGCACTCCGTCGTGCCGGCCGCCACCGTGCACCACCCATCACGGCAGCACACTCAAACGATCCCTAGGACCATCAGGAGTCTCACCCTAACCTCCAACTCCCTCGACTCTCGCCCTAGACTCACGACTTTCAAATTAAAGTTTCACGGCAAAACAGAACAAAGAAGCCTTACCCTTCGATTGCAGCTCCGCCGTGCGCTCTGCCGCCAATCACGGTGGTCGTTGAACTCCTTGCAGTCTCCTCAGCCTCCCCTGGCCTTGATTTGCCTCGCCTCACGGCGTAGCCACCACCTCAACCTCACAGCTCCCTGTTTCTCCCCAAAATTCCTCCACACCTCCGCCGTGCCGCCGTGCACGATTGCACCTCCAATTCACGGCCACCAGCTCCGCCTTGCCTCACTAACACACTCACAACTCCCTAATCACTCACCCTTGCACCCAGATCGATCAATTCCCCTCACTTCTCACACTCTGTTTCCCTGTGTTTGTCGAAGAACAACACACACAATCACACACGGGCTCACCTAAGTAGTTGGAGCCGTGAACACACAGGATCGCACCAGAAGCCTCTACACACCTGCCATGTGTCACCATCCCTTCAACCTTTATCCCATCTGTTTAAACCCCAGCCGTCCATTCCTTTCCTCTGTGCACAAATCCCAATGTGCCACAATGACCAAAATACCCTTCTTTTTAACACATTTTTACGGTTCTACCGAAACTTCCTAGACTCGTAACTCTCGCCTCGTAAGTCCGATGAATACGTGCCGCCTGTCATCGAACTCAGGACGACAAGAACTATCTAACCATCCTAGGTCAACCTACCAAAACTCAATTATTCAAAAAGTCAACTTTTCCCCCCTATTTTACCAAAATTACGATAATACCCTCGACCTTCCGAACATCACAACTTCCTCCTCGGATGTCGGAATCGGGCGTGCCACCTGCCTAAGGATTCGTGACGTCCTAAGCTACGTCCTGGTCACTAGTCAACCCCCAATTGACCACCCGAAATAAAAGTCAACATTTCTGCCCAACCCAGGGGCAAAATCGTCATTCTAAGTTCCCGGACCCCTCGGGACCACCTAACCCCTGATTAACCTTACTAATCACACCTTAATCACTCTACTCTCGGGACGGGTTGTTACAGTTCGGGATGTCCGAAGGTTTTAAATTAAGTTTAAAAATAAGTAAAAATTCGGAAAAATTACGGGACTTTGATAGGATGTTAACAATGAGGTTAGTAACCCTCTAATGTGATTTGGACAGGATTGGGAGTCCCGGTGATAGTGGTGTGGCCCGGGAGGGCCGGTAGCACGCATATCGAGGCACACGGTTAAAACGGTCTGTGAGTGGACTTTGGTTTTATAAATTCTATGCATGCTTAAATGTTTTATATGGATTATGGTTGTGATTGTGTGATGTTGATTTGGTTGTTGGTAAATTGTACGGTTTCACGTATTTCGAGGCGATTTACGTGCTTGCACGTAAATCGAGGTTTTCCGATTTTACATGAATTTTCCATATTTATGATTTAGATATAATGCGATGAAATGGTTTTGAAATTGGAAATATGAACTCGGGCTTGAGGCCCAATTATGTTGGAAATTTCGGACTTGGAGTCCATTTGAGAATCGGGCCGGGGGCCCAATTGGTTAATGAAATCGGGCCAGGGGCCCAGTTGGTATGAAATCGGGCTGAGACCCATTTGAGTTATGTTATCGGGCCAGGGGCCCAGTTGATTTACGAATTCGGGCCGCTGTCCCAGTTGGTTTACAAATCGGGCCGTGGGCCCAGTGGTTCATAAAATCGGGCATGAGGCCCAGTTGGATAATAAATGTGATTTCGGGTCAGGGACCCTATATTTAATAATTGTGATTTTGGGTCAAGGACCCTAAATGGAATTATGTGGTTTTATGGAAATTTCGGGCAGGGCCCAATGGTAAGAATGTGATAAAAGGATTTAATAAAACTGTTTTCCATATACCATCTGGACACAAGGATATATGATGGTCTCCTCCAGATGTCTGGGACACTGGGGAAGTCACGGTGCATTGCCTGCGAGGGGTCATTATACGGAGCAGCCGGACCGTATGATGACTCAGGAGCAGGATTGCTATGATTGACGTCAGGGACGTCAGACATCAGGGATGTCAGATATATGGACCCGGAGAGACCCCGGGCAGCACGCGTATCTTATGAAACCGTGAGATATGACGTCAGGGACGTCAAGCGTCTGGGACGCTAAGCATCTGGGATGCTGGTGATGGTAATGGTAAAATATGGATTAATGAATAAAATGGCTTATTGGTTGGATATGTGTTATGTGGTAAAAATGGATTATTGGTTATGAAATGGTATGTAGGGTCGGGGACCCTAAATGGTTTTGGATTTTGAATTGATGTTCATCTATGGTCGTGGGTGGTGACCCACATGGTTTTAATATGTATGGTGGTGGTATTCCACAGTTTTGGGCTGAGTTCCCACACTTGGTTTTTGGTTAACGGTTTTTGGGCTAAGGCCCTAATGGCTCGGTTGAGCAAACGTTTTGGTTACTGGTTTTTCGTGGCATGCATACGTTTTTATTGGAGGGCATAAATGTCTTATAAATGTATTTGATGAACTTATTGGTTTTGTCCACTCACAGCTTTTGGTTTTAATGCCCTTCAGGTTGATCACGGATGCGATTGCAGCAGAGACTGGGACATTGCACACCTCCTCCATCGATCCTTGCGCACTCTGGATGCCCCGTTTGGGCAGTGGCTCTTGGTCATCCCTTGTCTGACACCCCTTGTTGGACGGGAGCAGGGCACATTCCATGGTAATCCCGGGGGGATTGGGATGGGTCCTGTCATTTTCGATCTCAATCAAGCTTAGAGTATATCCAACGATCATAAAATCTTCTCAAATTTCATTAATTTGGGGAAGATTGTGGGAGAGGATATACCCAATTTCATAAAAAGGCAAAAAAAAAATTCTTTGTTCTTCTTTTCTCTTTTCTATTTGATCGAACAAAAAATAAAAGAAAACGATGGAAGCCTAGTTGGTAAATTCACTGAATCCTCTCTTCCTCCTAATCTTCCTCCCCATATTTGTCCTCAGATCCTTCCCTATCGTCAAATCTGAGCATCAATCAACCATCATCCGACTACCGTCAGATTCAGCACAGGCGGGACCGATGGATCGATGCATCGTGCCAACACCGGCATTGCCCTTGTTAAACCTGATGTGCCCGATAAATTGCTTTAGAACCGACCCGATTTGCTTCGTAGACAGTGTAACATACTAGTGTAGGTGCCAAGAGGCTCAATGGAGGGGTGCAACCCTACAAACAATCTGGGTTGAAAAACCCAGATTGTTCCTCTTCTTATTCTTCATTTTTTTTATATATTTTTTTGAAGCGTTAAATGTTCCCAACCGTTGAATGACGCGTGTCATTCCTCGTAACCTGTCAACTTAAAAGGATCGCGGGTTCTCCGTTAGTACGAGCACCGGTGTGGTGCCCGCCTAAGGTTCTCCGACGGTTAAGTCAGTTACTTTGTTCGTAAGAGGAAATAGTAAACGGTAAGTTCGGTAGAGTAATTATGAATAGTTAGTATTCGTTACCTTTATTGGGAAATGTGTACCCCTTATGTATGGGTAGATGGGATGTTTAATTCCCAAAGTTCCGATGTGGGACAAATGCTCCTCGATTTACGTACTGACACGTGTTATGTAGATCGAGGGTGGATAGATCTCCATGTGGCATCCCGCATTGGGCCCGGGGTTAGAGCTTGTGTAGGTTCGGTAGTTTTGGGCCTTGAACAGAGTCTGAGCTTTAAGTATACGGCCCAGTGGGTCTGGTCAGATATGGTGTCAACATATTTAATTTTAATATTTTTCTACAAAATAATTTAAAAATCCAATATCTTATTACCACATAAGCACTTTAAACATCGTTATTAACAAAGCCTAATCCTTGGAGCAACGAAGCTGACAGAAGGGGAGTTTTTGAAGTACATTGCAACGATTTGACGTTTGGGGAGAAAAGTGAGACTTGATGTCTAATTTCGGAAGCATTTTAAGTAATAAGCCAATTATTTAAAGGGTGAAATCCCTCTGGAGATAAGTAGCCTTATTCAGTTACTTACCTTGAATTTTTCCAAGAATCAATTGACTGGAAAGATCCCTCTGAATATAGGGAACTTGCTTTGGCTTGAAACTATTGATCTCTCACACAACCACCTTTCAGGATAGATCCCTCAAAGGTTTTCTTCTCTAACTTCTTTGAACTACTTGAATTCGACCTACCACAACTTTTCCGAAAGAATTCCTTCGGGCAGCCAACTTTAAGTGCTCCCAAATTCATCCATTTATGACCAAATTCCCTTCCTCTGTGGGGATCCGCTTCCAACCAAGTACCCCAGAAATGAAACTTCATCCACAACTACATACACAAAACAGAGCGACGTCTATATTGAAGAAGAAATGGATAAATTTTGGTTTTATGTCAACGTGGTACTTCGCTTCATTGTAGGCTTTTGTGGTGTTAATGGCACATGGATTGTGTAGGGGACATGTAGGCATGCCTATTTTTTATTCATTGATGACCTCAAAGATAAGGTAACATTAGCAATTGCACTCAAACTGACATGTTTTCAAAGGAAATTCTTTAGTGTTTAATAATAACAATAATAATATGTGATGTGTTTTTATTCTACTTTCTTTGAGTATCTGCATTCTGTGTAATAACTAATATTTAAATGAAACATGTTCTATTTTTTTGTTTTTATTAATGTTTCCACAAATAAAATATGTATTTTGATGTTCCATCTCATGAAAGCCAAAATTTTATCTTAAACATATCAGCTCAATAACGGCCTCAACAAAATAACACTTGTTTATCAAGAGTATAAGATAAACTATATATAATTTTGTTCTCTGCCTTCTGAGTTTGGTGACGATTGCTGTCAACAAGGAGGAATTTCATGCAACAACAACACAGGTCATGTTGAGAAGCTGAAAATCTTTGGAATATAAACATTTTAAGTTTTCAATGTAGAGTGAAAAGAGATGGACTTTTCTTCCTTAGCAGGTAAGATTAATCATTCACTACTTAGCTTGAAATATTTGAATTACCTTTACCTAATTATGCTAGAGCGATTTTAGCTGGAATCCCACTCCTCTGCCTCATTTGGAGGAGAGATTCCACCTTTTATTGGTATCCTATCAAATTTGAGCTATCTTGACTTGAGTGAAGAGTTGACTACTCTTTAGAACTTCCCTTCAAACAACTCGATTTAGCTTTCACATCTATTTACATCTAAAAAAAATCTTTTGTGGGCCAAAGCAGATGGCTTAAAGAATTAAAGGCCTAAATCATGAAGTCCAAGCTCAAATGCCCAATTGCAAGATGCAGAAGAAGAAGACTTGGGAAAGGGAAGAAGGCTTTGATGCACGCGAAAAATTAGAAAGGTAAAGTAGACGTACAATATAATTGCAGCGTGGGACCGCCAAAACCTACATGACAACCTAGTTAGCATTTACACAGCTTATAAAAGGAGAAGAAGTATTCTTTTCAGAAAAAAACCAATCATTAAATCAAAATCACCAAATTGATCAAACTCAATCAATTTCAAAACAATTGTAACCCCTCAAAAGTTTCATTATTTCAAAGGCTCACCTCTTTGGGCATAACATGTTTCTTTCGATCTAGAATCAAGATCAATTTTCTTCTCAACCCTTCTTAAGCTCTCACTAAAAAACAAATAGCTCTTCTTCATTCCGACCTGAACGCCAAACCTGCAATGGAGACCCTCCTGCATTAACCTTCATCTCGACTTGCTTTTACAACCTATCGAAAAGGTTAACCTCTTTGTAACTGCCAATCTATGGATAGTCATTGAGGCATTCAAATACATCTATCTTGAAATCTTGTCATTTCCTTTGAATCCTCTGCCAATCTATGGCATAATTCCAAGTGATATTCATTTTATATTGATGATTTTTGGATTTTTATGCATGCTCAAGGCTAGAATGCGAAAGAAATAATTTACTTTCTACACTTGTAATATCAATTCTCGCACTTCAATATCAATACTTTTACTTTTCATTACTTGTACTTTCGCTTTTATTTCAATGCAAACCAAATTTTTTTTAAGTTGAGTTTGGTATTGGGGATAAACCATCTTAATGTGTTTCAAGGCTGTGTAAGTCGAGAAACCATCTTCGTGCCTTGGTCCGATACTATGTTCTCGATTTGAGGGAACCTAGGACTTTAACCTATAACACCAGTGAAATAAAAAGCTGCTAATTTGAATACAATGGAAATCACATGAACCGGGACTATACTGGAAAGAAAATTATTAAAGTCCTGGGATACATTATGAAGAAGTCATAGAAAATAACTACGCAATCTATCTTATCTGAGTGCCTCACAATTGTTTGATTAGAACAAAGGTTCTTAGGTTGCAAATAGAACCCATTTACACTGGCTAGTATTAGCTTCTACTAGTGGCACTCATACTTTAAAGGTAGTTGAGGCTTGTTTTCTTCCTAGTAAGCCTATCTAAGGATAGGCCATAGCAGGAAGGCCCCTTAAATCATACTTTCACCCTATCCAACAATCACGTACATCACACCTTAGTAAAGAGACAAACGCGAAAGTCCGCTCCTTCGCTCTGCAACACAGTTTCGCTCAGAGGCCTGACGAAGGTTGCCACAGACCCACGCACCGAAGAATTTTGGGTAGGAACATAATCTTTCATGGCGTAGTGGGACTCTTTCAATTGCATGTCCAACTTCAGACTAACAGGATCCTACCCAAGACACTCTAGAATAGTACACTTGAGCTCCTGTGTAACGACCCGTCTCGGAAAACGGGATTAGATTAGTGACTAATGACGGATTAGTAAAGATAATTGGTAATTAGTTGGATAATTTCGGACGGACGGTGCAGAATGACGATTTTGCCCCTAGAATTGGGCAAAATGTTGACTTTTTGTTCGGGCGGTCAAATGAACTTTGACCGATGACCGTGACGTAGTTCGGGATATCACGAGTCCATAGACAGGTGACACGTCCGATTCCGACATCCGAAAGAAAAGTTATAACGTTCGGAATTTGAGGGCATTTTCGTAATTCAGATAACAAGAGGGAATTTGTTGACTTTTTACACGACAAATACTTTTCACTTATTTCAAGGACTGTTAGATAGGTCTCGACTCCCTGAGTACAACGACAGGCGGCACGATGTCATGGGAGTTCAGACAACAAAGTCACAGGTCTAGGAACTTGAGGGGCAAAACGGTAATTATGAAGGTAAGGGCAAATTGGTCATTTCATACATTGGGATTTGTGCCTAGCTATATTGTGGACACCTGGCTTGCTTTGGAAGGTGTGTCCATAGGATTTGGACACCTGGCTAGTCCTGTATGGGTGTAGAACCCTCTCACCATTTCTCAGCTAAGTTTAAAACACGGGTTGTATGGTTATGGGAGAAAAACAGAGTACTGAGGGACTGATCGAGGAACCAGTTAAAAATCTCTTCGATCTTCTTTAACTGCTTGTATGAAGTGAAGGAAACAAACAAGGGGAAGGAAGGAGAGGATCGTGGTGGAACTACCACGAGCACCGTCATGGGCGGTGGCTGTTACCCATGAGAAACATAGAGGGAATTGTATTCTTGGTTCAAGATCCTCAAAACTACATCAATTGCCTATGATCTGAGAAAAAAACATGGAGAAGAAGATAGGACGAACTCAGTGGACTTGAATTCAAGGCTTGAGATTGACGGTAAGGTCAAAACTCAGTAAAGGCTTAGTTTGAATCGATTATGGTAAGTTGACCTCTGTAGACTAAAAATTATATTGATTGATGGGAAGTTGTTCCTAAGAGCTCCATGAAGGATTTAGGAGCAAAAGCAGAGGTGAAAGATGGCTGGAACCATGAAACCACGATGGAGGAAATTTTAGTGGTTGCAGGTGGATCGAACAGGTATCATACAGGCCCTAATTTCATGTTATAAGAATATAGATCCATAGGAAATCATATAAGGAAACTGTAGGATTAAAAAAGGGCAGAATTGGAGTTGAAATGGACGGTTTAAAACGTTGAACTGTGTCCACCGGTTTGACTGGACCGATCTGAACCGAACCGGTCTGGACCCGGTTCGGCGTGAGGTTGAAGATGACCGACAGAGGCGCGTGAGGCCCACGCACAGCCCCTTTGGGAGGTGCGTGGGGGCGCGTGGCACGTCTCTTGAGGATGGTTCCAACACAACTTTTAAAGTATTCGATGTAACGAACATTTTGGGATTGGTTTCGAGTCGATCAGACATTGTTTCGATATGTTTCGGGATGACCGAAGGTTTTAGGGCTCGGTTAAAAATAGTTAAAAATTCGGAAAAATTACGGGACTTTATTATGAGCATTATGAGGTAGTTAGTGACCTTATTATGGGATTTGAATAGGTTCGGGAAAGCCGAGGATAGTAGACTAGCTGAGAACGGCGTAAGTGCATGCGTATCGAGGCAGCGGCGAAACGGTCTGTGAGTGGACTTTGCTTTCAAACTTATGATGCATGCATATATTTTTTTATATATTTTGTATGTGATTCTATGATTTGATTTATAATCTTGATGGTTTACGGTTTTGCACGGTTTTCGAGATATTTAAGGAATAACACATTTTACGAGATTTCGATTGATCTTGTGATTTGATCGTAGTTTTGATGATTTAACTTTGGGATTTGAAATATGGATTGATTTCAAGGATTTGAAATGGATTTTTGGAAAAGTGATTTCGGGCTTGGAGCCCTGTTTATGAGATTTTGATATATGAGCTTTCGGTTTTGGAGCTGATTTCCGAAATGAGATTTCAAATTTGGTTTTGAGACTTGGAAAGGAAATTTGGATTTGGGGTTCGGGATGATGGTTCCGGATGCCGGCTTACGAAATCATTGTGGTGAATTCGGATAAGGATTTTCTATAGTTTTCACTGTTAAATGAAAAATGGTTTTGGGTTTAAAGACCCGGAAAAAAAAAAAGAAAAAAAAACCGCTGGATCTGGTTTTGAGTTTAAAGACCCGGTTGATTAACGAGGGGAGGGCCCTGGATTGATATGTTTTGAGTTTAAAGACTCGGTATGTGTTTTGAGTTTAAAGACTCGGATATGAAACCCCCTGAGGCCTGTGATTGTGTTTTGAGTTTAAAGACTCGGGCGCACTTGAGATCCAGCAAACTCGCATGATTGACGTTTTTCACTGGTTTTTCACTGGTTTTTCAGATGTTTTGGGCAGTGGCCCGGATGATATGGATTTGATGAGTTTTGGGACTGAGTTCCCGTATTTGAGATTGACTTGTGATTTGAGGCTGAGGCCTGAATTTGAATAGCGGATTTGATTTGAATTTTCAAATGGTTTTCATTAATGGTTTTGATATGAATGGTTTCATAACATGTATTGATATGCATGCATTGGTTTTTGCGTGGAGGGTAAAAATGTACGTTTCTATAAACTGTTTATTAAACTTATACTTTGTTTTTGTCCACTCACAGTCTTTCATGTTTTCGATACCCTCCAGGTTGTTGCGGTGCGGGCTGTTGGTCAAGAGAGACGGAGACATCACACCCGCGATCCACAGTAGTTTCGGCGCACTCTAGGAAGTTCGGATACTTTTAGGATGGTTGGATCGAGAATCCCTTGTCCGACTCACGTGTCACATGGAGGTTGGACGTCAGTTTAGCCTTCGTGTCATGCGTAAGTTAGACAGGATCAGGATTTAGCCCTTAATCCAAGGGGATTGGGGGCGGGTCCTATCAAATTGGTATCTGAGCAGGTTTCGTGTGTTCTGCGCGAGGTTTAGTTCCCAGAGTTGTTGGTTCATCGACTTGGGTAGTGTTATATTACTGTGGATGTGATGTCTCAACATAGAACAGCCCGTCATCAACCTAGATATGCGAGTGATAATGAGTAGTTGTAGGATAGCTAGTGGCTTAGTCAGTGGCGGAAGTACGAGCGAATAGGTGATGCGTTGCCTGATACACGTTTGGATGTGTTACTTGCCGGCTTTGGACCGGAAAGGATAGCGTGGTGGACGCTGGATATGCTCGATTTTTGGTTGGACCATTGGGTCAGATTGGTTGAGCTTGGACTTGTATGACTACGAGTAGCCGGATGCCTCGAGTGGCGGGGTACAAGAAACTACTTTGTGGATTTGAGGAAATTCCCCTAGTATTGGATACTGTTAGATGTTGGTGTGTGGAGTTACGATAAGGGATGGTCTTAGTCGGGTGTGACGACCTGATTGGTAAGGTTGTAATGAACTAGTGGCTGTCACGGGTTTAGGATAACCCGTATGGCGAGGATGATTTGAGGAACCCCGTGAGATGACTGGTCTGGGACCCGTGAGTTGGGGTTTATGGTTAAGAAGTTGTTGTGATTGGGCCGCTTTACGGCTGGCTTGGAAATGGTGTTGCTAGGAGCAGCCGAGGTAGTGATTGGTTGGTGGACGATTTTGGACGAGTCCAGTGTTGGGTGCTCAGTGTATTGGACTACGAGGGAGGTTAGTTCCTCTGACCCGAGCATAGATTGAGGGTTTTGGCTCGATAGGAGCAGAGACTCGGGACTGGTGTGCTATGAGCGCTAGACCGGCATGATGTGCCACAAGTTGGGATGCTTGTAAATGGTCGGATGGGCACATCGAGTCGAGGTTGTGGCCAGTTGTGAAGTGACGGTGTTTGGTAGGAACCACTAACTAAGTGGGGATATGTGATGACCATTGGTAGGTCATGGTTGGGACGGACGGTCAGGATACCGTGAGTCTGATCGGAGTAGCGCAGCGGAAGCACAATGGACCTCTGCCTCGTGATTGGATCTAGGTTGGTATGGTTGGGTTTGACCATCCGTGAAGTTGATTTCGTGGACTCCCCCTGTTGTGTTAGAAATGCAGAGGTTGGCCTTTGGGTAAGGCGAGGCTCGTGATTGGTGATTTGCTGACGTACTTGAGGACCAAGACTCAGGAGGCCGAGGTGAGTGATCGTTGATTGTGATCCCGAGAGTTGGTTATGAGTGTGATAGTGGTGCTCGGGATTGAACCTCGGAAAGGTGGGGATACGGTCATCAGAATGAGTGATGATTGCCATCCTTTTGGATGTGCATAAACAGGTGTTAACCGACAGGTGGGTTGGTTAGTGAATTGGTTGGGTTATGCACACGTGGTTGTGATCCGTAGGCATTGTGAAATTAGTCCGAAGATTGTAAACTTGAGGAGGAAGTACCGTGATTGGAATCTCGGAATCAGGACAGGTTGTGGTTTAAAAGATGAGGTGTTGTGTTGATTCCGAGTTGATGTTACATGATGAGTGAAGTATACTCTGGAGTCGATTCAGATGACTTATTAAAGAAACTTCCGGAGTTGTGACCCCCCTTGATCATGGACACGTGTGGATGTGTTCAGGAGAAAGAGAGTACGAGGTGAAGATGGGAGTGGCTTGTGTGGCGAGTGTCGGGGGATGGTGTTAAGATAGGTTAAGGTAGAAGGACTTGTGATGACATGGTCGAGGACCATTGTGTGTCCCGTTGAAGGATGACGGAAAGAAGGGGAGAATGAGTGACTATAACTGATCGATATGAGGTTATTGAAGAGAAGCCACAATTTAGAAGTGCCTTCAGACGTGTTGCGTACTTTATCGATTTGATCCGACGTGATGGTCTGATCATTTGTTAGTAAGCCAGGAGGTGGGATCCACTTAGGAGTGAGTGGATCAGGATTAGATCGTTTCTAGCTCAGGTTCGAGTTGTTGTGGATCACGAGGATCGTATGTGAGACATAGGTTGGATATCTTGACCGTCTTGGAGTTGTGCAGGATGTGTGTGGTCCGTCTAGCCTACGTTTGGGTTTTGGTTTTGGAGTTAGTGCTGGGTCTGCCCTATGTACGTAGTTGAGATGTACTTGGAGCTCATATTGGTCTGGATACCCAGGAGACCGGGAGATTTGGAAAGGATTTGAGTTGGACTTTCCCGGAAGACGTGTAGTTCAATCTAGAGTAGGATCGACCGATGGGCTTCAAACGTGAAGCGTGTTTGACCAGTGGTCGGGTGGTAATCCGTATGGTTACGAGGATATTTGTGTGCCCTGGAGGAACACTGAGAGGGTGACGGGTACACTATGATATTGTTGGTTGTCTTGGTGAATCCGAACTGTTTTTGATATGATTAAACGATTGATATGTGGACTGGATCAGGGTGATCCTGAGTGTTTGATTGGCCATGGCAGGAGTCAATTCTGACATGAGCTGGATGCTCAGAGCCATGAGTGGCTGGTAGGACCCTGATATTGAGATGTGTGATCATGGGTTGATATGACTAGTAGTCGTACATCACGACCGAGTGTTAGTTGAGTCGTGAGTGTCGGCTAGTGCACTGGTCGAGGAAAAAGACAATCATAAAAGCGGGAGTTGAGTATGAAGACGCTTCGAATGAGCGCGCGTTCTAGATAGAAATTCCCGACCTATTGTTTTTCTGGAAAGACGTCCCTCGCGCTTGAACAATGTTGACCTCGGAGAAAAAAATCAATGGATTACGAGATAGACTGGAAGTTGGTGGAGTTGGCTTGCTTAGAAGAGTTGTGGTGACAGTCTAGGAACTGTCAGGATAAGCTGAAGTGACGAGTGCTGGACACCGGGTAGGAGACCTAGGTGTGAGATTAGTTGGATTTTTTTCCCCAGTTAGTTACGGAAGAACGAGATTCAATTTTCGAGGACGAAATTCTTTAAGGGGGGTAGATTGTAATGACCCGTCCCAGAAAACGAGATTAGATTAGTGACTAATGACGGATTAGTAAAGATAATCGGAGATTAATTGGATAGTTTCGGACGGACGGTGCAGAATGACGATTTTGCCCATAGAATTGGACGAAATGTTGACTTTTTGGTCGAGCGGTCAAATAAAATTTGACCGATAACCGTGACGTAGTTCGGGACATCACGAGTCCATAGACATGTGCCACGTCCGATTCCGACATCCCAAGAAAAGTTTATAACGTTGGAAGTTCGAGGGCATTTTCGTAATTCAGATAACAAGAGGGAATTTTTTGACTTTTTACACGACAACTACTTTCCACGTATTTCAAGGATTGTTAGATAGGTCTCGACTCCCTGAGTACAACGACAGGCGGCACGATGTCATGGGAGTTCGGACAACAAAGTTAAGAGTCTTGGAACTTGAGGGGCAAAACGATAATTATGAAGGTAAGGGCAAATTGGTCATTTCTTACATTGGGATCTGTGCCTAGCTATATTGTGGACACTTGGGTTGCTTTGGAAGGTGTGTCCACAGGATTTGGACACCTGGTTAGTCCTGGATGGGTGTAGAACCCTCTCACCATTTCTCAGCCAAGTTTAAAACACGGGTTGTATGGTTATAGGAGAAAAACAGAGTACTGAGGGACTGATCGAGGAACCAGTTAAAAATCTCTTCGATCTTCTTTAACTGTTGGTATGAAGTGAAGGAAACAAACAAGGGGAGGGAAGGAGAGGATGGTGGGGGAACTGTCACGAGCACCGTTGTGGGCGGTAGCTGTTACCCATGAGAAACAGAGAGGGAATTGTAGTCTTGGTTCAAGCTCCTCAAAACTACATCAATTGCCTATGATCTGAGAACAAAACATGGAGAAGAAGATAGGACGAACTCAATGGACTTGAATTCACGGCTTGAGATAGACGGTAAAGTCAAAACTCAATAAAGGCTTAGTTTGAATCGATTATGGTAAGTTGACCTTTGTAGACTAAAAATTATATTGGTTGATGGGAAGTTGTTTCTAAGAGCTCCAGGAAGGATTTAGGAGAAAAAGCAGAGGTGAAAGATGGCTGGAACCATGAAACCACGATGGAGGAAATTTTGGTGGTTGCAGGTGGATCGAACAGGTATCATACAGGTCCTAATTTCCTGTTATAAGAATATAGATCCATAGGAAATCATATAAAGAAACTGTAGGATTAAAAATGGGCAGAATTGGAGTTGAAATGGACGGTTTAAAACGTTGAACGGTGTCCACCAGTTTGACTGGACCGGTCTGAACTGAACTAGTCTGGACCCGGTTCGGCGTGAGGTTGAAGATGACCGACTGAGGCGCGTGAGGCCCACGTGCAGCCCCTTAGGGAGGCCCGTAGGGGCGCGTGGCACATCTCTTGAGGATGGTTCCAACACGACTTTTAAATTATTTGATGAAACGAACATTTTGGGATTGGTTTCGAGTCGATCGGACATCGTTTCGATATGTTTCGGGATGTTCGAAGGTTTTAGGGCTAGGTTAAAAATAATTAAAAATTCAAGAAAATCACGGGGCTTTAGTATGAGCATTATGAGGTAGTTAGTGACCTTATTATGGGATTTTAATAGGTTCGGGAAGGCCAAGGATAGTAGACTAGCTGAGAACGTTGTAAGTGCACGCGTATCGAGGCAGCGACGAAACGGTCTGTGAGTGGACTTTGCTTTCAAACTTATGATGCATGCATATATTTTTTTATATATTTTGTATACGTGATTCTATGATTTGATTTATAATCTTGATGGTTTACGGTTTTGCACGGTTTTCGAGATATTTAAGGAATAACACATTTTACGAGATTTCGATTGATCTTGTGATTTGATCGTAGTTTTGATGATTTAACTTTGGGATTTGAAATATGGATTGATTTCAAGGATTTGAAATGGATTTTTGGAAAAGTGATTTCGGGCTTGGAGCCCTGTTTATGAGATTTTGATATATGAGCTTTCGGTTTTGGAGCTGATTTCCGAAATGAGATTTCAAATTTGGTTTTGAGACTTGGAAAGGAAATTTGGATTTGGGGTTCGGGATGATGGTTCCGGATGCCGGCTTACGAAATCATTGTGGTGAATTTGGATAAGGATTTTCTATAGTTTTCACTGTTAAATGAAAAATGGTTTTGGGTTTAAAGACCCGGAAAAAAAAAAGAAAAAAAAACCGCTGGATCTGGTTTTGAGTTTAAAGACCCGGTTGATTAACGAGGGGAGGGCCCTGGATTGATATGTTTTGAGTTTAAAGACTCGGTATGTGTTTTGAGTTTAAAGACTCGGATATGAAACCCCCTGAGGCCTGTGATTGTGTTTTGAGTTTAAAGACTCGGGCGCACTTGAGATCCAGCAAACTCGCATGATTGACGTTTTTCACTGGTTTTTCACTGGTTTTTCAGATGTTTTGGGCAGTGGCCCGGATGATAAGGATTTTCTATAGTTTTCACTGTTAAATGAAAAATGGTTTTGGGTTTAAAGACCCGGAAAAAAAAAAGAAAAAAAAACCGCTGGATCTGGTTTTGAGTTTAAAGACCCGGTTGATTAACGAGGGGAGGGCCCTGGATTGATATGTTTTGAGTTTAAAGACTCGGTATGTGTTTTGAGTTTAAAGACTCGGATATGAAACCCCTCGAGGCCTGTGATTGTGTTTTGAGTTTAAAGACTCGTTGATATCCTGGGAAGGCCTGATTATTGAGCATAATTTTGAGTTTAAAGACTCGGGCGCACTTGAGATCCAGCAAACTCGCATGATTGATGTTTTTCACTGGTTTTTCAGATGTTTTGGGCAGTGGCCCGGATGATGTGGATTTGATGAGTTTTGGGACTGAGTTCCCGTATTTGAGATTGAATTGTGATTTGAGGCTGAGGCCTGAATTTGAATAGCGGATTTGATTCGAGTTTTCAAATGTTTTTCATTAATGGTTTTGATATGAATGGTTTCATAACATGTATTGATATGCATGCATTGGTTTTTGCGTGGAGGGTAAAAATATACATTTCTATAAACTGTTTATTAAACTTATACTTTATTTTTGTCCACTCATAGTCTTTCATGTTTTTGATACCCTCTAGGTTGTTGCGGTGCGGGCTGTTGGTCAAGAGAGATAGAGACATCACACCCGCGATCCACAGTAGTTTTGGCGCACTCTAGGAAGTTTGGATACTTTTAGGACGGTTGGATCGACAATCCCTTGTCCGACTCACGTGTCACATGGAGGTTGGACGTCAGTTTAGTCTTCGTGTCATGCGTAAGTTAGACGGGAGCATGATTTAGCCCTTAATCCAGGGGGATTGGGGCGGGTCCTGTCATCTTGCTTTTTTCTGACAAGAATCAAGGTATACACATGAAACCTTGTCAGACCAGGCATATACACGTCTTTCTAGTTCATGCCTCCACCTATGAGCCTCGATTCCAGTGCAACGCCCCTAGAGGGTCACAAAAAAAAAACATGAAATCGTGTGAGTGGACAAAAAGAAATGTTTAAAAAACAAAATTTGAAAACATCAAGCGTTTAGCCTCCGTTTTCCAAAACCATGCATGCATACGAAAACCATTTTACTTCAATTAAAATGAAATACAATTTATAATTCTCAAAATACGTAAAAACTATAAACCCAGAAATCTAGTGTCACCACTAAATCAGTCCACATAACTCACAACTATACAAGAGTCAACACCTCAATCACACGGGAATCATCACAACACTTACATACAATCATATCACATCCAAGCAATTCTTAAAGCACAATATCAAACACCAAAGCTTTGCCCCATTAGCAGGCTAAGTACAAATTCACATATAGATAGCTCAATGTCATCACCCTGCTCATACACAGCATTTTGCCTTAGCTTTTGTCGCCCATAGTTACAAGCTTAGTAAGTTTTTTTGATAGGACCCATCCCCGAGGGACATAAATAACCGTGCTAGGTCCTGCTCCCGTCTGACAAGTCAACTGAAGTTCCGAAAATACTCTTCAAGACTTACCAAACAAGGGATAACTGCACCTGTGCCCACTCATACCTCCACCTCTCTTATAGCCTTGATCATCGCTCCACTGTTCACTATTTTAATAATATTTTAATCAAAATCCGGGTTCGTTTGGTTAATCGTTTTCAGTCCCGTGACCATAACTTTCCCGTTCGATGTCCGATTTCGACGTGCCACCTGTCTACGGACTCGTGACGTCCCGAACTAAGACACATTCATTGGTCAAAGTCCATTTGACCGTCTGAATCAAAAGTCAACATTTTGCCCTTACCTTTCAAAATTACCAAAATGCCCTTCACTTTCGCAAATCCGTAACTTTCACATCCAACCTCCGATTGACGTATGCCGCCTGTCTACGGATTCAACGTCTCAAGACCTACTCAACAGTCTTTTCGGAAAGTCCAAAAAGGGTTCCGATAAAAAATTCAACGTCCGGCCCTTATAACCAGGGGCAAAATTGTCATTTCCTTCAAATTTTCCAAATTTTTTTTTTCGAATTTCTGGGTCGTTACAATCTACCTCCCTTAAAGAATTTCGTCCTAGAAATTCCAATCAGTCAGACCATTATTTCTCCCGATGAAATCTATTTAATATGAACCAGAAACATAATCAACCTTATAGCTTTATGGTTCAATCGGATAACAGTCAGAACCAAACTTATGCAAACCGCACACCCAATCCCCAACACTGGGTCAACATCGGGACAAAATGTTTCAGTAGACCCTTGCTCCGTGGGCAGTCATATCCAAATGCTTACTCGGAATACGTAGCCTAGCTCACGTCCGAGTCCACACAATCCACGAATCACAAGTGTCAATATTATCCTCTCAAGCACATACCATCCACTCATGACATGGTACAATGTCTTAAGTACCCACGCAAAAGCCACCCGGCCACCAGACCAATAATCTCATAGGATCCAATAAGATGGGAATCCATTCCCCTCGTTCATCCAATCACACTACCCTCTTCCATATGGTCAATCTGTATCCCATATTCAATCATTCACTTTTGGTATAATGTCCATCACAAGCATTCACAATGCCTATCTCATGCTAGTGACTAGCATCCAGTACAATCATTCATACGATACCGCAAATCATACACCAAGTATGATCCTACAGTTGGACCCAAGTAGTCCAAATGATCAAAAGTCTAGTATTACTCCAATCCCATGGAGTTCCATTAATATAATGATTCCACCTGTCCTTACGTTATCAAACATTTTAACTCTCTGATTAGTATACCGGCTACCAACACGTTCATCCACACACCACTGGTACATTCTATGTACCGTCACTAGGCACCACTCAGCCTATCCAGTATCGATCCTCGTAAAACGTACCTTATACGTCCAAAATGTACCAATTCAAGCATGCTCACCAAGGCCTATCCATTCATGCCAAATAAGCATCTAATCTCACTCACGTCTACCGAGACGCACCAACTCCGAACCTATCGGATACTCGCTCAAACGATTTCTGTACCACATTCAATTGACTTCGAAAAGAAGCCAATCCCATCATTCACATATCCACGACTAACCAATTCGAATCTGTTGGATATCCACTCATTCCCAAGTCAAATCCTTGAGTCAATTCGTAAACAGTCCAACTCGATCGAGTACCGTCTCATACCGGATTAACTTCGAAAAGAAGTTCAATCCAACCATTCCCATATCCAAATATTCACGACAGGGTAATAAGCTCTTCACCTAACCTGATTAACAAGATCACAATTCAAATCCATCACCACGTCACCCGACCGGTAACATCACGATCCTAGATCGTCACCATGCCCATTATCCACAGCATCACAATCCAGATCCACCTAGGATCTACATATGCTTATGTAGCTAGCAATCCCCCTGGAATCTGATTGTATGGTCTTACACCCTCTTTGAATCCTTCGTCACTCTACCTAGGAGAAATCAAGGATGATCCAATACGATGACATCACATCCATCCTATGTGAGTGCACGCATAACGCACAACACCCACCATACCAAGTAATCCAACATCGTCTACCACCAAGCAGAAAATGAGAAATCTCATTTACCTAACCTCAAAATACGCAATTCCTCCTGATGACCCCAAAACACACACAGGCCCACCAACCAATACACGCTCAACGTACTGGTAATGACAAGCAACGTCTACCACGAGCAGAAAATAAAAAGTCACCTCCTAATGACTTCAGAATGCCTATCTCATCAACTCATAGTCATAACTGGCTCATGTTCCCATCCAAAGGCATCTCCATCGACTAACCTTAGTCATATCAATTTCAAACCTTAGCTTTTCCTCCTTCACTCTTAAATGATCATCATTACACCGATGATGCAAATTGGAGCAGCCTTAGCCCAATGATCACACTTTTCCAACCGAACCACAATCATTAGCTCGTGATATGGGATACTTATCCCATACCGTTACCTTATTAAGTTTTTCAATAATCGACATGTAAGCTCGGACCATCATCCCTATCTCCTCTTTAACAACACTGGGTTCCCCACGGCGACACTCGGCCGAACAAACCAGTATCTATCAAGTCCGGTACTTGCACCGTCAGTCCTTACGACTTCGTAGGTGCCACATACCAAAGTGTCCGAGAAAAAACTCGTATACTCGACATGATCTCCAATATCAACTCAACCTCTCATCCTGGCAACACTTCTGGAAATCTATTGAGCAATCCGTACATCCTCAGCCCTCACTGGGCATCGCAAACACTACCCACAAGTTTCACACTTGTGCCCAGTAATTACCCTTGGGAATCCTAAACTCCACATATCGCTCTCTAATCGACATTATCGATAGAGGTATCATGAGTCATTAACTAATCCATCCCAAGGATTACGCCCAACTCAATCCAAGTCCACGAATACCCAATTCAGTCACTAGGCTAGCATCATCAGTCATCCTAGGTATCTTTACATAAAAAGGGGTCTACTCCCTTATATATCACCAATTTCACCAAATATAACTACTAAGGTGACCCTAAAGATAGCATCAAATTTACCATTTCCGTAACTCCTGTCGGTTCACCAACTTCCATACCTTAACAAATCACCTCATGTACATGATCCCAAACCCGACCATAGCTCTACGGTCCAACACGGGTCCTATCAACTCTTCCCTCGCCTGTCACATCAGCAGTCAATCCAAGTGTCAATCCCTACTCTATTGCACTCCCACTAGTGCCTCTATCACTTTCTCAAACTAGATAACCATTTCTTTATGATGTGACCAGACGACCCACAATCTTGAGCATCTCTGTGCACTCAACCTTATCACTCCCAGTGGACCCAACTGGCGTCCCACTGAACTGGACTATCTCTAAGTCCCAATCTCTGTGTACTACGGGTATCTACCTGAACCTTTAATCACTAAGTGAAACTGACACGACCCATCCAAATCCCTAAGTCCAGTAAACAGGGTTAATCAATACTAATTCATAAACCCATACTCCACCAGTGTCTAACTTTATACTAATTCTTGGCATCCCAGGTGCCAAACATTTCCCAATCACATGGGTCGGTCGTGTCAGAAACCATAATCCTATTCAACCTTTCTTGGCTCCTCTCGAGCCCTGATACATTACCATGACTCATCTCGAGTCCTAACCAAAATCTTGACTCACTTTGAGTCCAATCATGACTCCTCTTGAGTCCCATCTTATCTCAATCATCCATGCCATCCTTGGCATACCCGGTCACCTAGCAAATACCGCTGGTAAACCACAACTTATACCACTTATAAATCCTAAGGGATATCTCATCACACTCTAGACTCTGGAACACACACAGTCCACCTAAGGAATTTACTGAGAATCATTTCATCCTAGGTCCAATCTGCCCAATGGTGCTACCTTTCTAGCCTATCGGTTCATTCATTCATGGGACCCACATCAATCCGGGTTCAGTAGTTAGTAATTCACAGTGTACACTGATTAACATCCGACCCTCAAACTAGGGTCAATTTCATCCCGAGATCTATCACGAGGTCTCACATACCCTAATATACCCATCTCACTATCAGGTCACGCACGAGGCTTAGGTTTCGGAGGTATGACGTGGCAACAGAAAGAGAAACCTAGTGCTCTGATACCAATTTGACAGGATCCGTCCCCGAGGGACATAGATAACCGTGCCCGGTCCTGCTCTCTTCTGACAAGTCAACTGAAGTTCCGAAAATACTCTTCAAGACTTGCCAAACAAGGGATAACTGCACATGTGCCCACTCATACCTCCACCTCTCTTATAGCCTCGATCATCGCGCCACTGTTCACTATTTTAATAATATTTTAATCAAAATCCCAGTTCATTCGATTAATCGTTTTCAGTCCCGTGACCATAACTTTCCCGTTCGATGTCCGATTTCGACGTGTCGCTTGTCTACGGACTCGTGATGTCCCGAACCAGTCATTGGTCAAAGTCCATTTGGCCTTCCGAATCAAAAGTCAACATTTTACCCTTACTTTTAAAAATTACCAAAATGCCCTTCACCTTCGCAGATCCGTAACTTTCACATCCGACCTCCGATTGACGCATGCTGCCTGTCTACGGATTCAACGTCTCGAGACCTACTCAACAGTCTCTTCGGAAAGTCCAAAAAAGGGTTCCGATCAAAAAGTCAACGTTCGGCCCTTATAACCAGGGGTAAAATCGTCATTTCCTTCAAATTTTCCAAATTTTCCCTTTTTTTCGAATTTCTGGGTCGTTACAGTTTTCAGGCAAATTTCGCTTTTGGGTGGTGCTTACGAGCTTGGGGCTCGTAATAGGTGGTATGAACCAGTTATTCGACGATGATTGTGTGAAACCATGGGTAATCAACGAACTCGTTTGGAGGTCTGCCTTGTGGTAGCGCCACTCGTACCATCTTGAGTGCTCGGTTGACCCCACTGATCGAAGTTTTTGGGACTCGCTACATTTGAACCAACTAGCGAAGTCGTCCTCATTAGGAATTTGAAATCTTATCTCAGGATTCTTGTGAGGGTTTACACAAGTAATCTTCCTCACAGATTTGTGATATCTTAAAGGCTAAGGTGCAGACTATTTCTCAGTTATCGTGTCCGAGAGACTTTTACCTCGGATTGAGATCAAACGACTTATTGAAGGTTTCTTATTTGTCTAATCATCGTGGATCTCCATGAAACTCGGGGAGCAAACTTCGGAATGCACTTTTATTTGTGCTTTATTGCTTATGGTCATTGTGCCATTAGATTGGGAACCCTATCACCGTTTCGTAGTGGTGTGACCCAAGTTCTCGTAGTACGAGCCTTGGAAACTTTCCAATTTCTTGGTTCTAAATGTTCATTGCTAGTAACACCTCTATTTTGAGAAACTTCTTTAAAACGAGTCATTGTCTTTTCAGACGTGTTAAAATAAATTGATGGATTTCTTGTAAAAAAAAAAGAAATAACTTGAGTTTACTCAACGAAATCCTGATTTCCCGATTGTACCACGTATTGTGATGTGCTACATCTTGACGCCATTTGGATTCACCTGACTTGCTACTAAGTTTCTTTTACGACTTAAAATTATATCTTACTAAATCATGCATATTTACAACTGGGGATCACGTCCCCTTATTTGTTGCTTTTACGTAGATTTGTTTTAAACCACAATTTTGGAGTTGCTTTCAATAACTGCTTTTGACGATGGTTCAGTTTTGATGAATTTCATCTCTCGGCGGATTTAGAAAATGCTTTTAAGTTACATAATTTACTTTCATGTTTTGGCGTTTGTGCCACGTCTCACATACTTGATTTTTACCTATGGATTTTCTTCATCCTCTTTTGGAAATTTACGCGATCATGTAATTTAGACAAATTTGAGTTTCATCTACTCCTTTTTAATTAAACGTTTTTGGAAAATAATTTTGAAATCCTTGAGTTTTAACTTCTGTTTTTAGGAGTAATCCTTCTCGTTTGGGGCAACTTGAATTTTGGAAAAGTTTTCGTATTTTGGGCGTTTCGATTATGAATTGTTTAATCCCGATTTTGGATGCCCTATTTTACGGTCTTCATCTCCCATTCTGTTTAGGTATTAAACTACCAGACATATTCTTATGCTAGTCCACTGGCCCAAAATAACATCATTGATTTGGAGGAAGAGTGTGATGAAAGAAGTGCTCTAGCAACATTGCTGCCTGTTGTGATCATGGTTTCAGATGATGATTTAGGTGATATTTGGAATGAAATGTCAATGCAATTAGAATATAACAAGGATGATCTCAGATATGTTTTCCGCATTTGTGGGCGTTAGACTCTTCGGTTTTATTCAAAAACCATTCACTTCTCGTCACACACTCTTTGTTTCGGTCCATGTTTCGGGAAGTCGTGGGGTTAGTTACCTACGCTTAATGATGACTACTGAGATTGTGAAAAATTCTTCACTTCTTAGATACTAGCCTTGTTCTCTTAGTGGTCATCCGAAGACTTTATCATTTCAGCATTTTGGATCACCGATCCTGAGTTCGGAATGGAGGCAACCCCTAACGTGGCTGGATCACCACATTTCATTCTGCTGAGATTTTCTTTCATTCCTCAGACCGTAGGTCAATTCTGATAGTACACACTTTACCCTATCGCTGTGTTAGTTACGCTAATATCTGGACTATACACTTGTGACACCTTTGAACACTTGATGGTAAGAACGAGATTTCACTGAGAATTGGGGATATGTGTACAATTGGACTTTCTTACCCAACCTGGACTTGGAATTTGATACTCCATTTTGTTACAAATTGGTACCCTAAATTAGAATGCTTGTGGAGGATCTTCTTCAACTCGTTTGATTAAGTTGGTTTGATCCAAATTCTAGCCATTGTTGTACACTCCAAGTCGAATAGGTTACGGTGACGTACTCAATCTCCCTTTAATTTGGAGTACAAGCATGATGTTCCTATCCCACTATCACCAGTGATAACTCTACCTTCACCCAAAATATATCCATTAATAGGACAATCTTGAATCGAGGATTGAATGGCGATCTTCATCTCGCGTTGTGGGAACCTGCCCTAACTCGTACCCACTTTGTTGGAGATGACTTTTTTAACTGGCATTGGTGTCGTCAAAAATTTACTTCGAGACCGGTCTAACTAGTCTTGGACACGAGAACTTTTGTTGACTATGGTAGACTTGCATTAGGGACTAGTATAGACTTTTGGGCAGGAGGTTTACGCTGAAACGCTGACCTAGGACAAGGTTGTTAGGTTGTGAGACTGAGTGGAAGTTGAACTACTCAACCAAAACTTATACCTCTTTTTATAAGGACCGTAGTATGGAGAGTTTTTGTCACTACCCGTGCACGTCTCTTGGATTGTTACGAATGCCGCTTTAATAGTTCGTTAGTGGTGAATCTCTATTCCCCATCTTAGGTTCTAAACATTACTCGGGGGAAAAAAATCCTGCGGGTGGAGCTTATTGGACCAATGAGTCTAGAGGGGACAATATCTGATTCGGTAGAGGGAAGTCTTTATACTGGAAGAGGCATTTTTCGAGCTCACCAGCTTTGGATTCCGTTGGAACTCCAAAGTTAAGCGAGGAAGGCACTGAAGCAATCACATGATGGGTGGCCCACTAGGAAATTGCATGTGAGTTCCCAGAAACAAACCTTGTGGGTGGAGCTGGTTGGACCGGTGAGTCCAGAGGGGACAATTTATTCTTTCATGACCCATCTTCCTCATGGTTTTATTTCTGGGAACTTACGTGCAACTTCCCAGTGGGTCACCCATCTTGGGATTACTCTAGTACCTTCCTCGCTTAACTTTGGAGTTCCCAAGGAATCCAAAGCTAGTGAGTTCCCAAAAGGCCTCGCACTAGGAAGATACATACCCATACATATAAAGCACTTCACCTTTCCCTCCTCGACCGATGTGGGATTGCTCACCATTCTTCCCAAGGCACGAGTCTTACAATCCACCCACCTTGGGGCCCAGCATCCTCACTAGCACCTTTCTGCTCGGGGTCTAGCTCTAATACCATTCTGTCATGACCCGACTTCCCTAGCATGATCTTTTCCGCTTTGGGTCCAACCCTCACGACTTTGTTTTTGAGAAATCACGCGCAACTTTTCTAGTGTGTCACCCATCTTGGGATTGCTTCAGTCGAAACTCGCTTAACTTTGAAGTTCCAACAAAACTCAAAGTTAGTGAGCTCTCAAAATGCCTCGTTTAAGTAAGAGAATACCCTTGGGTCCAACTCAAGTGCCTCTTTCTAGCACAATATTTTCCCAACTGAGCCCCGCTAGTCCCACCGGCCCCGCCCGCTGATAACGTTCAAACTACGCATTAAATTAAACACGTTATTTAAGTATTATGTAATTTAAACCTTTTTATGTCATTTTATTATTGGTAAATAGGGATCGTTCTTGTCTGGGAAAATTTGGGAACATTAATAATTTGTTAGTGAGAAAGAATAATGAATAATCAAAGAATAAAATAATGAATGATGTAATGAATAAATGAATAAATAATAAATGAATTAAAGAATAAATGAATAAAAAATTAAAGAATTAAATGGAGGGTTTTTGAGGGATTGTAATCATAATATAGACAATAAAACAAGTATGAAATTAATTCTACTCCTACTTTAACATTTGTACATGTGGACTTTCTTCAAACACAAATTCTACCAACACTCTAACATTTGCATAATTTTAACATATCACGAAATTCTACTTTCACCATCTTCATCACATGCATACATTTTTCAATATTATAAATGCACCGAAAAGCGGTCATTGATAGGTCATAATTTATGCATGGTTTATCCATGATTTAATGCCCTTTTACTTATGTTTTGTTAATATTTTGTTCTATGAAATTGGAGAAAATAATATATTTTGTGAGAAATGTGTAGATCAAATAGAACTTGGAATTACGAGAATTTGAGCGAAAGAATCACCTAAATCGGAGTTAAAACGAAGAAGTTATGAAAGAAAGAAGATTGCACAAGAAATTCGGTGGCTATCCACCGAATGAAGAAATGGGCAAGCGGATTATTGTAAAACTAGACCAAATCGGTAAGCGCCTACCAAACTGCCTGAATTAGCCACGACGCGCACAACCTGAAGCTGGCTTTTCCCATTCGGTGCGCTGCCACCGAAATCCCTACACAGCTGCCTTGGCGCGTTGACCAACGTTGACCACGTCCTTTGACCACCCAAATTCGGTAGTTGACCACTGAAAATGATCCTGTAGCTTTATTCCGTTATTTTCCTCTTTTTTTAGGATAATTCCAACTTCCTTTCACACCTGTTTGATCCTGAAATGACCAACTCGATGAGACCCGCTGGGGGTTCTAGGACCAGCTGCGTGGTGTCTCGGGCCCGCTGGGGGCGTTGTGGTTCGGCAGGGATCCTGCAAAACTAGACACCGGTGTGGTGTCGGCCAGAGGGGCTCCGATGCCTAAGTTAGTATCTGAATGCCGAGCGGCAAGTAAATACAGTGCTCTGGATCGGTTCTGAGTCTCTTACCTTTGTGAAGGGTTTCGGGGTATTTATAGTAGCCATAACTGCGGTAGGTGGGCTACTGTTAGCGGGTCGTCATGGGGAAAAATAACTCCCCGCTCTTCTTCCTCGGAGAAAGTGATGGGCGTCCACCCTGCCCGGGCGACCTTGGCCGCGTGTCCATCCGTGATGTTGAATATTTGGTGGTTGGATGTCGTGGCGCGCAAGAAGTTCTTCTTAGCCCGATTGGAGGTACAGGAGGAAGAGATGGTAGGGCCCCCGCTGATCGTGTTGATCTGTGGCAGTCCCTGTCCGGGGCGTGCGTGTTGGAGGAACTGGTTGATCTTCCCCTCCCTTACGAGTGCTTCCACAATGTCGCGGAAGGCCACGCACTCGTCGATGGTATGGCCATTGAACTTGTGGTACTGGCAGTACAAGTTGGATTGGATGCCCGGGCGGGGGCCGGGCGGTCGTGCCCGTGGCTTGGAGATTGTGTCCTCGATGCTCATCAAGACGTTCTCGAGGGTGGTGTTCAGGATTGAATAGGTTTCGTACTTTGAGGTGGGCCCCTATGGGGTTTGCCTGCTTGGTGGTGGCCTGATCCCTGTCCCCGGTTGTTGTACTTGTACCTCCCGCGATGATCATTGTTGTACGTCCCCTTTCGCTTACCGGAGTGTGAGTCAGATCGGTGACCCGTATGCGCGTTATTGGTCGGCGGAGGTGACCGTGCCTGCCGGTTGCTGGGAGGTGGAGGGCGCGCGCCATTCACGTCAGGTCGGGATGCGACCTGGGGAGAGTTGAAATGCTCCGCCTTGGCGTGTATTGCTGTTTGCCGCATGAGCTCATTGTAATCGTCCCAACCCTGGGTGAAGGCATGGTACTTGAAGGTGGACTCCCGCAGCCCATTGCGGAAAGCGCGGTAGGCGGCCTTATCGTCTGTCTCGTGGCACTTGGAGTACTCCAGGCTGAAACGTGCGGCGTACTGGCGTAGGGGCTCGCTATCTCCCTGCCGGAGGGTTCCCAGGTCCTCGGTTGTGAGCAGTCAATCCGTCTGGATCATGAACTGGTTCAGGAAGACCGTGTGTAGGCGGTCGAACGAGTCGATAGACTGTGGTTCCAGGCAATAGAACCAATTGAGCGCGGCCCCGGTGAGGGTGGAGCTGAAAATTAAGCACTGCGCCTCGTCGGAGATATTTCTGAAGGCGAGCGCTGAGTTGTAGTTATTGATATGGGTGTCTGGGTCGCCTTGTCCGTCATACAAGGCAATCTTCAAGGGTTTGACCTCCGTTTCATGGCGGTACCGCATGATGCCGTCCGTGAAGGGACCAATGTTGGTCCGAGGTCGGGGTAGTGTCCCAGCCTTGGGTCTGGCGGCCTCCAATTCCCGCACGCGATGAAGGAGTTCCCGGACCACCCCGTTTGATTGGTCGGGTCGATCTGCCCCCATCGGGCGGTCGTTGACTGGATGATTTGTGCTGCCGCCTCTGGGCTTCCCGGGTTGCACCAGTCGCCGCCCGGACGAGGCCGTGGTCGAGCTGGCGTTGTCTTCCGGCTGGTGCCTGCCGACCGGCGCGGAAGGACTGCCTGGGGGCTGGACGGAGAGCCGCGGAGGCTGTGCAGGTCGGCGTGCCGGCCCGGACCTTGACCGGGCGCCCTGGGATAGAACGGGCAGAGGTGGTTGTGCCTGAATGCGGGGGTCGTGGGTAGGGTAAGTCAGACGGTTGGCCGGGGTCTGCGTCTGTCTCCTGTCGAGCAGCTCGCGGGCGTCACGGTAGATCTGTGTTCCCGAGGGGCCAGGCATGTCGGTCTGGTGGAAGAGCAGGCGACCGGACGCCTCCGGTCGGCAGGTGTCACCGATCTCGACCCGGCCGGCATCGAACTCCGACCGACGAGACGCAGCGGCTAAGGCCCGTTTGGTTGCCTCCCGCTGCTCCTCCAGTTCCTCGCGTGTAGACTGCAAGATGGCCAGGGTGCTTCCATGCTGTTCCCCCCATACGTGGTTCCAGCTCTCGATGGCGGCGTTGCTCTTCCTGAGTTCGGCAACCTCCGACCGTAGGGTCCTCAGCATCTCGAGCATGTCATCGGAAGGTAGGCTGGCTCAGATTCGGCCGCGATCTCCCTGAGGGGTGTTGTTGAGCTCATCGTCGTCCCGTTCGGCAGACATTGTTCCTCAGCGGAGGGTCGAGCAGGGGTATGTGAATTAGTGGGTGTTTACTCGTTCCCACAGACGGCGCCAATTGTTTGATCCTAAAATGACCAACTCGATGAGACCCGCTGGGGGTTCTAGGACCAGCTGCGTGGTGTCTCGGGCCCGCTGGGGGCGTTGTGGTTCGGCAGGGATCCTGCAAAACTAGACACCGGTGTGGTGTCGGCCAGAGGGACTCCGATGCCTAAGTTAGTATCTGAATGCCGAGCGGCAAGTAAATACAGTGCTCTGGATCGGTTCTGAGTCTCTTACCTTTGTGAAGGGTTTCAGGGTATTTATAGTAGCCATAACTGCGGTAGGTGGGCTACTGTTAAGGGAGCAGGTGGTGCTTTGTGGCTGAGAGCCGTCTGACAAGCCCTGAACATCCGGAGGAGGCGCCAGCTGGAGTCCCAAACTGCCTCCGTCAGGGAGTTGGTGTGGCAGAGTTGGTTAGGTGACTGTCGCAGCCAGCTGTTGTCTGTTCACTGTCAGATGCCGAATGGCTGGTCTGCAGTATGGTGCCGATCGGCGGACCGTGGGTCGTGAGGGTGCCGATCAGGCGATCGGTCGGCGACCTTCCTGTCCTGGTGGGACCTGTGCTAGGGTGGTCGGTCGATATGGTATCAACAACACCTAATCTCCATATTGTATAAGAATTTTAGTCCTATTTCCTTTTGAATTCTTATTTCCAATTCTTTTACTTGTAGCAAAGGTTTTAATTAGATTTCTTAATTATTTAGGAAGTCTTTTCCTTATAGAATTTAATTGTAAAATCTTATTTTTAAGAGGATTAATTATTCTCTTATAAATAGAGGGATTAGGGTTAATTGTGAGACGGCAAATTTACCTCCTAAGGTCCCAAAACTCTGCTGAAATTTGTACTAAAATCTTATTCACTATTAGCTGCAATTTTCCTTGTGTTCATGCTTTTGGATTTGATTCTTGCACCTTGATTGTGACGTGACGCTTGGGAGGACAAGAAGTGTTTGTGCCACTTCTCCCATGCATCATTCATCTTAGTATTTGTGTTTCTTAATCCCTAATCTGTTTATGCTTTATATGAATTCAATTATGTTGTTTGTTAACTTAGTTATGCGTGAGTAGTTTCCTTTAGAATTAGGGCTGTTTGAAGCCCTAGCCATGTTAGTTCATAATTAGATTTCTGGCTGTTGATTATGGTTGTTATGTATGCCGGGATTTGTTGGATTACTATGCTTCATGAACTCAATTTATGCTTGTATGTTTGATCACCTTATTTGCGTATAATTGTTGATGTAATTGTTTGACGGATCACCTCGATGTTTGTGTTCACTTTGCAATTTGTAGCATCACGTTTAAGGGGAGGACTCTTATTTGTAATCTAAACGCATGACTCCCTAGGTCTGCACATCACTTTTCTAGGGATAGTGTAGTGTCATTAAATCTTCTTTATGTTTCATGCATTATCACGCACCATCGGTAATAGTTGTTTAAGGGCGGGTACATCACACTTAAACATGCAATCTAAGATAAGATAAATGTGTGGTGTGAGCCTTAGCCGGACCCCTGCATGGGCACTTAATTCAGATACATGCATAATTAATCTAATCAACAAGATCTAAGGAGAACTATAATTGGCAAAGGTGGATAACATATCCTAATTGTAACGACCCGTCCCATAAACCGGGATTAGATTAGTGATTAATGACAGATTAGTGAAGGTAATCGGTGATTAGTTGAATAATTTTGGACGGATGGTGCGAAATGACGATCTTGCCCCTAGAATGGGCAAAAATGTTGACTTTCGTTTGGGCGGTCAAATGGACTTTGACCGATGGCTGTGACGTAGTTCGGGACGTCATGAGTGCATAGACAGGTGGGCACATCCGATTCCGACATTCGAGGAGGAAGTTATGACGTTCGGAAGTTCAAGGGCAATTTGGTAATTTGATGGAATAGGGACAAATGGTTGACTTTTTGAACGACAAGTCAATTTCACATAATTCGAGGACCGTTATGTAGGTCTCGATCCCCTGAGTACAAAGACAGGCGGCACGCCTCTATCGGACGTCAGACGGTTTAGTTGCGGGTCTAAACGTACGAAGGGCAAAATGGTAATTTGTGAAGGCACGAGTATTTTGGTCATTTGATTGCTTAGGGATCTGGGCCCAGTGGAATTGGGACACTTGGCAGTTTTGGGATGCAGTAACCACCAGATTTTGGACACCTGTCCCTCTCTGGATGGTCATAGAAGGTCCCCGACCGTTCTATATTGTTGTCACGGTTTAAATGTTTGTTTCACGATTCTGAAGTGAAAAACAGAGAAAAAACCATGAAACATTTCATGTAAACCCTGTGATGCTCCACTACCTGCTGCCAGTGTGTGAAGGAAAAAGGAAAGGGGGGGGGGGGGGGGGGCGCAGAGCCGTGTGTGGTGGTGCCACCATGAGCAGTCGCCATGGACAGTGGCTTTCCAACCGTGAGAAAATAGAGTGCAGGGCATGCTTTGGCCATGAATTCCATTTTATTGGATTCTCATATTTTGCCCATGGTTAGTGCATCAAAAGGAGAGGGTAATTCAAGAGGAATATTGTGGCATCCACGGAGGAGCTCACGGCGGACGGTAAATAAATTTCCAACGAATTAATGTTTTTAAATCGTTAATGGCCATTGAAGCTTTGGTGTCTAATATTGATAATGGTTCACTAGGAAAGGTTTTGGTTATGATGATGAGCTGATGGACGAAGATTTAAGGCCAACGGTGGCTAGCGTGTCGAGAACAGAGAAGAAATGTTTGAAGGATTGATCGACGGTCAAAGATGGTAAGTTTGAGCCGTAATTTTAAGAAAGGACTTTATAGATCAACTAGAAATGAAGGGAGATAACTATAGGATCAAATAGAATAAAAAATGGACCGAAAATATAGAAATTACAGCGGCGAACCGCTCACGCCGGTCCAACTGGACCGGGTCTGCAAGAACCGAACGGAACCCAGTTCAACGGAGGTTGAAGATGAGCATGGTGCCTGGCGCGTGAGGCCCACGCGCAGCCCCTTTGGACGGCGCCTGTGGGCGTGTGGAAAAGAGTTTGAGGGAGGTTCGAACACGATTTTTAAAGTATTCGATGTAACGAACATTTTGGCGCAGGTTTCGAGTCAATCGGACATCGTCTCGATATGTTTCGGGATGTCCGAAGGTTTTAGGGCGCGTTTAAAAATAGTTAAAAATTCGGGAAAATTATGAGGCTTTACTAGAAGCATTATGAAATAGTTAGTGACCTTCTTATGGGATTTGGATAGGTTTAGGAGAGCCGGTGATAGTGGATTAGCCGAGAATGGCAAAAGTGCCAGCGTATCGAGGCGACGATGCTAATGGTCTGTGAGTGGACTTTGCTTTCAAACTTGTGATGCATGCATATATGTTTTTATATGTTTTCTATACATGATTCTATGATTTTATTTATGATCTTGATAGTTTACGATTTTGCACGGTTTTCGAGGTATTTACGATTTTGCACGTTTTACGAGATTCCGAATAATGTTGTGATTTGACCAAGGTTTAAATGATTTAACTTCGGGAATTGAAATATGATTTGATTTCAAAGATTTAAAATGGATTTTGGAAAGGTGATTTCAGGCTTAAAGCCCAGTTTAGTAAAATGGTTTTGATTAACGAGATTTCAGGTTTTAGAATCGGATTTCCGGATGACGATTCGGGATTCAGTTTGGAACCTGAAAATAGATTTCCGAGTTGGGTTCGAAATGGTTATTCCGGATGCTAGCTTACGGAATGATGGTTTCGAACTCGGATTTGGAAATGGATATAGTTATGAAATGGATATGGGTAGTGGTCATGAAATGGATTTGCTGGATCTGGTTATTGGATTAAAGACCCAGATATGTTATGACGGGGGTGGGCTTATGACGGGGGTGGGCCCGGATTGGGTTTAAAGACCCGGATTGAGTTTAAAGACTCGGGAGTTTAAAGACTCGGATATTATGATTTTCCCCCATAGGCCTGTTGAGTTTAAAGACTCGGGAGTTTAAAGACTCGAATTATATTGAGGCCTGGATTGAGTTTAAAGACTCGGGAGTTTAAAGACTCGGATAGATCCAGCAGGTTCGATGGATGAAAATATGGTTTCAAACATGTTTTGGATTTCACTGAGATTGATGATAATGGTTTTAATAACGACTTCCTATGTTTTGGGCTATGCCCGGATGGTATGGTTTTGATGGTTTTGGGTTGAGGCCCAAAAAAAGAAAAGAAAATGAGTTCGTTTTTTTTAAATGGTTTGAATAACTTGAGTATAGAATGGTTTTATGGAATAGTTTGATATGCATGCATTGGTTTTCAAAACAGAGGGTATAAATGTAATTGTGTTTTCTGATAACTGTTTTGAACTTATTCTTTATTTTTATCCACTCACAGTCTTTTGTAGTTTTTGATACCCTCCAGGTTGTCGCAGTGTGGGCTGTTGGGTTGAGAGAGATGGAGACATCACACACGAGATCCACAGTAGTTTTTCGTGCACTCTGGGAAGTCCGGAAGCCTTTGGACGGTCGGATCGAGAATCCCTTGTCCGACTTACGTGTCACATCGAGGCTGGACGTCAGTTTAGCCTTCGTGTCATGCGTAAGTTAGATGGGAGCAGGGCTTAGCCCTTAATCCCGGGGGATTGGGGGTGGGTCCTGTCACTAATTCATCCTAATCATCCAAGTAACTTTCAAATCAAGTTTTCATCATTGTTCACTTTGTTTTCTTCATTTAATTTCGTCATCATCATCACTCAAACCCCCCCCCCCCCCCCCCAAAAAAGTTTTTGTGCTTTTTAATCAAGTTACCTAACTCTAAACTAAGTGGATTCACGTTGAACAAGTCCTCGAGGGATCGACCTTTGTAAACCTACTATACTCGTGATACGATTTTGTGCACTTACGAAGTATTACATTAGGAGTTTATCATTGATAATTTCTTGGTTGATAAATCCTCTATCAAGTTTTTGGCGCCGTTGCCTGGGATGTGTCCCTCAATGGTGTTCATATAGTTTGGAATTATTTAACTTGGTTGGTTTTTTTTTTCAGGTACAAGTTCATGTCACGCAGCTCCTCGGTGGAGGGAACAACTCACGGCCCTACTTGTTCCTTCCAGAACTCTTCAATTCACGGCAGCCCCCCACCAAGCCTTCATGCCATGAACAACCCACAAGATCGTGCTCTTGTCCCTCTTCATGCCCTTAGGCTCCTTTAGGAGTACGCAGCCCCTCATGTGCCCGAAGATCTCTTCCCTATTGTCTTTCCCGCAAGCACCGTTGAGAACTTTAAGCTTAAGTCGGGGACCATTCACATGTTGCCTACGTTTAATGGACTCTTTGGAGGAAACCCTCACCTTCATATCAAGGACTTTCTCGAGGTTTGTTCTACTCTTCGTATCAATGGGATGACTGAGAATGAAATTAGGTTGAGGTTGTTTAACTTTTCACTTAAGGATAGAGCTAAAGCTTGGTTTCATTCACTTGCACCCGCCTATATTCATGCATGGGCAGAATTGTCTACTTTATTCTTCACCCAATACTACCCTATTGAAAAGACTAATGATTTTAAGGCTAAGATTATGAACCCTAGACAGATCCAAGATAAAGCCTTTTTATGAGTATTGGGAAAGGTTTAATGAGATGCTTCGTGCTTGTCCCCATCACAGCATTGAGGATCATCACCTTATGATGTGGTTTTATGGACGTCTTAGTTATGGGGATCATACTATGGTGAATTCCCTATCTCAAGGTATCTTAGATGGCACGAAAAATGAGGCCCGAATTGCATTTGAGAAGATAGCTCAAAGAGAGAAACAGTTTAGTTACCAAGGCCACTCATCTAGGTCCATGGCCGAGACTAGGAACAAAGATGGATCCATTGTTGAACTTACGGCTTTGGTAAAGCAATTGTGCAGGGATAAGGTTAAGAATACCCTGGTTTGTGAGGTGTGTTCAGTCCCAGGACACTCTTTGGATGAGTGCACACAAGTGGGGGAAGCCAACTATGTTGGCAGGTACAATGCTTCAAGGCCCCGGAATGATCCCTTTTTGAACCCTTACAATCCGGGATGGAAGAACCATCTGAATTTTAGGTGGAACAACAACCAATCCATGGCTAACCCCTTGCCACCCCTTGGATTCCAAACCTCACGTTGCTGGCCCTTCTATGCAGCCCCAAGGTACATCCTCAACTCAAGGTTCAACCGGTAAGTCATGGGAGGATGCACTTGCAACTATGGAACAGCACACTAATGCCTTCATGAATGAATCTCGGACTCACCAAGAAGCAACCAATGCCTTCATGAATGAGACTAAACATGCCATTACTAACTTGAAAAGGCAACTTGGGCAGATTTCCAATCAACTCAACCAAAGAGATCCCGGTAAGTTCCCTAGTCAAGTTATGGTGAATCCAAAGGGTCCCCATAGACCAATGGCGAATCTCATCACCCTCCGGAGTGGCACTGAACTTCCTAGCCCAGAGTACACCCTAAGGAATCATACTTCAAGACCCCAAGTCCCTGCTTTCCAAAAAATCACAGCCATACACTAAAAATCCAGCAAGGTACCCGAGTACTCAGTGCTGGAACCATCAGAAAATTCCAGCACCATATGGTGTTCAATCTGCCCCCTCTTTGACCTCGGATGTAACGACACGTCCCGGATTTTGGGATTAGATTAGTGGTTACTGACGGATTAGTGAGATTAATCGGTGATTAGTCGAGTAATTGCGGACGGACGGTGCGAAATGACGATTTTACCTCTAGAATGGGCAAACTGTTGACTTTTAGTTCAGACAGTCAAACAAACTTTGGCCGATGACTGTGACGTAGTTCAGGACATCACGAATCCGTAAACAGGCAGCACGTCTGATTCCAACATTCGATGAAGAAGTTATGGGTCTTGGAAGTTGAGGGGCATTTTGGTAATTTGGCATTAAGGATATTCTGGTTATTTTTGTTGCCTTGGGAATTATGCCCAGTGAAATTAGGACACATGTCCTACTCTGGAAGGCTGTGGAACTATCACAAACCGCCTCACTTTAAAATTAAAAAGGGATGATATTTTTACACAGTTTTGGGAGTGAAGAACAGAGGGAAACAGAGGATTGTGTGTACCCGTGAGAAACAATCCAGACAAATCCCTTTGATGTTCAATATCTGTGAGTGATGTGTGAAGGAAAATGGAAGGAGGAGGTGAGACAAGAGTGGTGGTGCCACAGTAGTGAGCAATCGTGGACGGTGGCCGTGGACATCGTGAGAAACAGAGGAGGCCGTGTGTGCTCATGAAATCCCACTCCGATAAACCCCCTCAACTTCATCTATTGCTTGTAAGGTGTGAAGGATAGTTGGACGGGAGGCTTAGACGCACGTGGAGGTGGCCACGACGGGACACGACGATGAGGTAAGGTCATCAACCGTGAATCTCCTATTTTTAAGTTGAAAATGGTAAATCGTGCTTTCGTGATGATTGATCAAATTGGTTGTCTAGATGAGGTTCCTGGAGGTTCTTGGAGTTGATTGAGACTGAAACCACGGCTAGAAGTGGCCGGAGTCGTGAGGACACGAAGGAGGACAGTCGACCGGTTTATGCAGCGATCAAGGAGGTAAGATCTTGGCTTGTTTTCACGTTAGTGAGGTTATAAATCAATAGGAAATACCTAGACGAAACTATAGAGGTTCAAATGGATGAAAACAGGTTAAAATCATGCATGTTAGGGCGTTGAACCGGTCCCGCCGGTTTGGCTGGACCGGGTTACTGTAACCGGACCGGACCCGGTTCATCAGAGGACAAGGACAGTGAACAGTAGCGCGTGTGGTTTCATGCGCATGGCGTTTGGGCAGCGCATGAGGGCGCTTGGGCCCTCTTTTTGAGGCATGGTCAACATGTGTTTTAATGTATTCGATGTAACAAACATTTTGGGACTGGTTTCGACTCGATCAGACATCGTTTCGATATGATTCGAGATGTACGGAGGTTTAGGATCTAGTTTAAAAATAGTTAAAAATTCGGGAAAATTACGAGGATTTAATAGAAGCATATTGAAGTGGTTAGTGACCTTAGAATGTGATATGGACAGGTTCGGGAAGACCGGTGATAATGGATTAGCTTGGAACGGCGTATGGCACGTGTATCGAGGCAGCATCGGGAATGGTCTGTGAGTGGACTTTGCTTTCTAACTTATGATTCATGCATAAATGTTTTATATGTTTTATATATGTGATTTCTATGATTATGATTGCGATTTCTATAATTTATGATTTTCACGTATTTCGAGATATTTTACATAGTTACACGTTTTACGAGATTATGGTTTTATGCTATGATTTGATAATGGTTTCGATACTATGATTTTGGGATTTGAATTATGATTTGATTTCAATGGTTTATAAATGGATTTGGAAAAGTGATTTCAATAAATGTGATTTCTGGATTTAGATTCAGAATAATGATTTCGGATTGGGATTGGGATTCGGAATGGTGATTTCGGATTCAGATTTGGACATGGATTTATGGATTTGGATTTGAAATAGGAAATGATTTTTAAATGGTTTTGGATTGGATTTGAGGGATCTAGTATTGGGTTTAATGACCAGGATATGATATGTGACGGGGGCGGGCTAGGATATGTGATTTGGGTTTAAAGACCCGATGAGTTTAAAGACTCGGGAGTTTAAAGACTTAGATATTGTAATTTCCCCCGTAGGCCTATTGAGTTTAAAGACTCGGATTGATATTAAGGCATGTTGAGTTTAAAGACTCGGATATATATTGAATTTAAAGACTCGGATAAATCCAGCAGGTTCAATGGATTGAAATATGTTTTAAATGGTTTTCGGATTTATGTGAAGCAATAATGGTTTTCAAATGGTTTCACAATAATGGTTTTCAAATGGTTTCCAGATGATTTGGGCTGAGGCCGGGTATTTGTGAAAATAAGTGTTTTCACTTTTATAAACGGTTTTATTATCTTGGAAATAAAATGGTTTTCGAATGCATGCATTAGTTTTACGTGGAGGGTATAAACGTCTTTTGTTATAAAATGTTTTCTAAACTTATTCTTTATTTTTTTCCACTCACAGTCTTTTCTGTTTTTGATACCCTTTAGGTTGTTGATGCGGAGTGGGCTGTTGTTAGTGAGACGGAGACATCACACACGTGATCCACAGTGGTTTTGTGCACTATGGGATTGACCAGGAAATCCCTTATCTGGCTTGCTCGTTCCATGGGGGTTAAACGGGGTTTTAGCCTTCGTGTCGCACGAGAGTTACGCGGGAGCATGGCTTATCCCTTAATCCAGGGGGATTGGGGATGGGTCGTGTCAGATTGGTATCAGAGTGCGGTTAGTGCGCTCTACGTGAGGTTATGGCTTCTGTAGTAGTTGGTGTGTCGCCTTGTGTGTTGTGATGTTGTTGTGGATGTGATGTCTTGACGCGGAACAATTTGTTATCAACCTGGACGCTAGAGTGATAGTACGTTAGTTAGTGGCTTAGTTAGTGGCGAGATCACTAGCGCCTGGGTGATAGTCGCCCAATACGCGGCGTGGGTATGATGTATCTCGGCTTAGAGCCAGATAGGATAGCATGTTCGGCGCTGGATATGAACAATCGTTGGTTGGATCTTAGGGTCAGATATGTGCCAGAGTAGTTAACCCGGATGGTAACCAGTTGAGTTAGATATGATCGATGGTTGGCTAGTTGGCCTATTGGGCCGGGTGGCTATCGGATGACGATAGTATGGAATTGTTACTACTTGGTCAGCTTGGTTGAGATTGGACTTGTGCGGCTACGCGTAGCAGGATGCCTCGAGTTGTGGGGGTAAAAGAACCTGATATGATCTAAGTTGAGGAATCCCTCTAGTGACGATTGTTGATTTGATGTGCATGATGACTATGTATACATTGAGTTAGTAGATGTTCTTAGTTGGGTGGGACGACCCGAGTAGTGAGGTCATTGTGAGCTAGTGGATGCCGTGGTTTTGATAACTCTCGTGATGAGGATGATTTGAGGAACCTCGTTGTGATTGTTGAATTGGTAAGTGTGAGTTCACCTGAGCTAGTTGATGGCCTTAATGAGAAACCCTAGTTTGAGTGCTCAGTCTGGGAAGCGTGAGTTGGCGTTTGTGGTTAGTTAGTTGGGCCGACGATTTGGCCAGTAATGAGACTGTGCTACTGGGTGCAGCTGAGGTTATGGATGATCTGGTGGATGACCCTGATCGGGTCAGTGTGACTATAATGCTTGGTTGAGCATGAGCTACCCAGAGTTGTAGAGTATAAGGGCGATAAGTTTCCCCGACCTGAGCGTAGAATTAGGGTTTTGACTCGATATGAGCGGAGAATCGGACTTAGTGTGTGGTGAACACTAAATAGAAGATGATGTGCCACGAGCTGGGATGCTTGTGAATGGTAGGATGGGCACATCGTGGATTGAGGTTGTAATAAGTCGTGAGGTGCTAGTATGTGGTCCATACCATTAACTGAGCAGTCAATGACCATTGGCAGGTCATGTTTTGGTATGATTGGTTAGGATGGTGTTGGTTTGATCAGAGTAGCGCAACGGAAGCGCAGTGGACCTATGCTTCGTTTTGGATCGGGCTAGGTTGGTATGGTCAGGTTTGACCATTAGTGAGATTGGTTTTCATGGGCACATCGGGATGAGTCAGCAGATGTTGGATGTGTCAGAGTGTGTCGGATGTGTCGACATATGCCAAGGGTAGTAATGGGTGATGTCGAGGCTAGTACTCGGTGATTCCGAGGCTAGTGATTGATGACTGATGGTTGAGGATCTCGAGAGTTGGAAATTGGTAGTTTAGTGGTGCTCGGGAGTTGAACCTTGGGAAGGTTAGAAGTAAGATTTGGAATGAATGTCCTTACATAAAAGGTAGTAACAGACATGTGAGTTGGTTAGTCAGTTAGATTTTTTACGGACGAGAAGGTTGTCCGGGTGAGTTGTGGATTTTCCTAAGTCGAGTAGAGGTGTTGGCGTTTGGACGGTTAGTCCGGTGGTGGCATACTTGTTGAGGATTGAGTCCCATGGTTGGAAAAGGTAGATACATTTCCAACATGGTTAGAATCACGAAATCAGGAGATGTTGTAATTGAGATGCTGAGGAGTTGTGTTTGATTCCTAGTTGGTGTTAGATGTTGAGTATTGAGTTATGGATACTCTGGAGTCGGTAGGGGAGACTTATTGTGATGTATGATGGAACTTCAGGAGTTGTGAACCCCCCATTGATTGTGGATACATGTGGATGCGTTAAAGAGCAGGGAGAGTACTTGGTGACGCTACGTTGGTATGTGTGGCGGGATTGTGTTTACTTCGGATAAATAAAGGGTGAATTGTGATCTCATGGTTGGGAATCATCTTGAATTCCATGGTAGGATGAAGGAAGGAAGATGATAAGGAAGAATGGTAAGGAGTAACTATAACTGATCGATATGAAGTAACTGAAGAGAACCCACATTCTACACGTGTCTCTAGACGTGTAGTCTTCTTGAGCGATCTGATCAGATGTGGTGGTTGGATCATTTGTGGGAATTGCATGAGATGTGATGTGATTGTAATGGGTTCAAAGAGGGTCGTACACCTACGGATGAGAAGTGGGATCCACTTAGGAGCGAGTGGATCGGGATCAAGTAGTTATGCTCCTAAATCAGGATAAGGTAGTTGTAATCAGGAGAATCGTATTGTAAGACAGAAACTGACTATGATAGTGGATAACAAGATAGGGGTTGGATATGGTTGAATAGCTTGGAAGATGTGTTGGACCTGGAGTGTTGGCCTAGTGCAGGATTGGACCGATGGACTTCAAAGGTGAAGCGTGATTGACTCATAGTCAAGTGGTAGTCAGTATGGACACATTATGATGTTGGAACGGAAGGATTCCTTATGATGTTGTTGGATGGAATTAGGATATATCGTGAAGACATGAGTGTTTGAGTGATCAGCTAATGCCGATGTGATTGAGAATATATTGTACGATGGATGTGATTGCTATGTACATCATGAAGTTTTGGTGGTATGCACCGTGGTTATCATTGGATGTGATTCGTACGTGTACTTGAGATCTGTGTTAGTGGTTATATTAGTGGTCAGAATCATTCTGATGCAATTGGACATACATCGTGATGTTCTGAAGGAGATATTAGTGACTAGCTTAGTGTCGAGGTATGTTGTTGGCTGTATTGATGATCGGAGTAGTTCCGATGTGATTGATTGATCGAGGACATGGTCTGGATCAGTGTGATCCTGAGTGATCCTATTGGTTATTGCAGGATTCAGTGATGGTGTATGAGCTGGATGCTCAGAGCCATGGTTGGCTGGTGGGACCTTGATGCTGAGATGTATCATCAGATGTGTGGTCACAGTAAGACGTGTATTCGATAGGGTCCAGTTGCAGACAGGTAGAGTGGGACGTGGATGGTGTTCCCACTGGTTGACTATGTTGGTAATTACACTAATCACCACCGGTGAGCTAAGTAGTCAAGTTGTTCGGAGTAAGCGTTGATGTTGTGACTCCGGTGAGGTCGGCGCGGATCGCTGGCAGAGTCAGTATGGACTGTGAGCATGTTGACTGATAAGAGTACTGAGGCTGTTAGATGTCGTCTTGAGGTTGGTATTACGAGGTGAGATTCGTGCCTATTAACGGAAAACTTTTATGTTATACTGAGGGAGTTGGCACGAGGTACATTTGGAATGATTCGAAAGGGAGTCAAGGTTGTGGTAGTGATTCGACTGGTGATGGCTGAGATGTGAGTGTCGGCTGGTGCAATATTAGAGGTACCTCGGAAATGTTAGACATGAATGGGAAATGTGTTCAATCTCGCTGGGAATGAGATGATTGCTAGATGGACTGGAAGTTGAAATGTGTTGGTCCGCTTGGCAGAGATATGGTGACAGTTGTGGTGATGATTTGAAAGAGTGCCAGGAGAAGAACATGATTGCCAGGTGATGTATATCGGGTAAAAGACCCAGGTGTGAGATAAGTTGGATTTCCCCCAAGTGATAGTGGACATACGAAATGCGAAATTCCGAGGACGGAATTCTTTTAAGGGGGAAGATTGTAACGACCCGTCCTGGATTTCGGGATGTGATTAGTGGTTACTGATGGATTAGTGAGATTAATCGGTGATTAGTCGAGTAATTGCGGACGGACGGTGCAAAATGACGATTTTGCCCCTAGAATGGGCAAACTGTTGACTTCTAGTTCGTACGGTCAAACGGACTTTGGCCAATGACTGTGACGTAGTTCGGGACATCACGAATCCGTAGATAGGCGGCAAGTCCGATTCCGACATTTGAGGAAGAAGTTATGGGTCTTGGAAATTGAGGGGCATTTTGGTAATTTGGCATTAAGGATATTCTGGTTATTTTTGTTGCCTTGGGAATTGTGCCCAGTGGAATTAGGACACATGTCTTTCTCTGGAAAGGTTGTGGAACTATCACAAACCGCCTCACTTTAAAATTAAAAAGGGATGATATTTTTACACAGTTTTGGGAGTGAAGAAGAGAGGGAAACAGAGGATTGTGTGTACCCGTGAGAAACAATCCAGACAAATCCCTTTTATCTTCATTATCTGTGAGTGATGTGTGAAGGAAAATGGAAGGAGGAGGTGAGACAAGAGAGTGGTGGTGCCACCGTAGTGAGCAGTCGTGGACGGTGGCCGTGGACATCGTGAGAAACAGAGGAGGTCGTGTGTGGTCATGAAATCAAATCCCAATAAACCCCCTCAACTTTATCTATTTCTCGTAAGGTGTGAAGGAGAGTTGTACATGAGGCGTAGACGCACGTGGTGGTGGCCACGACGGGACACGACGGCGAAGGTAAGGTCATCAACCGTGAATGTCCTGTTTTTAAGTTGAAAATGGTAAATCGTGGTTTCGTGATGATTGATCAAATTAGTTGTTTGAATGAGGTTCCTGGAGGTTCTAGGAGTTGATTGAGATTGAAACCACTGCTAGAAGTGGCCAGAGTCGTGAGGACACAACGGAGGACAGTCGACCGGTTTATGCAGCGATCTAGGAGGTAAGATCTTGGCCTGTTTTCACATTTGTGAGGTTATAAATCAATAGGAAATACCTAGATGAAACTATAGGGGTTCAAATGGATGAAAATGGGTTAAAATCAAGCATGTTAGGGCATTGAACTGGTCCCTCCGGTTCGGCTGGACCAGGTTACCTTAACCAGACTGGACCCGGTTCACTAGAGGATAGAGATAGTGAAGAGTAGCTGCGCGTGGTTTCACGCGCAGGGCATTTGGGTAGCGCGTGAGGGCGTATGGGCCCTCTTTTCAAGGCATGATCAACACATGTTTTAATATATTCGATGTAACAAACATTTTGGGACTGGTTTCGAGTCGATCAGACATCGTTTCGATATGATTCGGGATTTCCGAAGGTTTAGGATCTAGTTTAAAAATAGTTAAAAATTCGGAAAATTGCGGGAATTTAATAGAAGCATATTGAAGTGGTTAGTGACCTTAGAATGTGATATGGACAGGTTCGAGAAGTCCGGTGATAGTGGATTAGCCTGGAACGACATATGGCACGCGTATCGAGACAACATCGGGAATGGTCTGTAAGTGGACTTTGCTTTCTAAATTATGATGCATGCATAATTGTTTTAGATGTTTTCTATATGTGATTTCTATGATTATGATTGTGATATCTATGATTTATGATTTGTACGTATTTCGAGATATTTTACGTAGTTACACGTTTTACGAGAATATGGTTTTATACTATGATTTGATAATGGTTTCGATACTATGATTTTGGGATTTGAATTATGATTTGATTTCAATGGTTTATAAATGGATTTGGAAAAGTGATTTCGATAAACGTGATTTTTGGATTTGGATTCATAATGATGATTTTGGATTGGGATTGGGATTCAGAATGGTGATTTCGGATTCGAATTTGGACATGGATTTATGGATTTGGATTTGAAATAGAAAACGATTTTAAATTATTTTGGACTGGATTTGCTGGATCTGGTATTGGGTTTAAAGACCCGGATATGATATGTGACGGAGCGGGCCCGGATATGTGATTTGGGTTTAAAGACCGGGTGAGTTTAAAGACTCGGGAGTTTAAAGACTCGGATATTGTGATTTCTCCCGTAGGCCTATTGAGTTTAAAGACTCGGATTGATATTGAGGCCTGTTGAGTTTAAAGACTCATATATATATATTGAGTTTAAAGACTCAGATAGATCCAGCAGGTTCAATGGATTGAAATGTATTTTAAATGGTTTTCGGATTTATGTGAAGCAAGAATGGTTTTCAAATGGTTTCACAATAATGGTTTTCAATTGGTTTCCAGATGATTTGGGCTGAGGCCCAGTATTTGAGAAGAGAAGTGTTTTTGGTTTTATAAACGGTTTTATTATTTTGGAAATGAAATGGTTTTCGAATGCATGTATTGGTTTTACGTGGAGGGTATAAACATTTTTTCATATAAAATGTTTTCTAAACTTATTCTTTATTTTTTTCCACTCACAATCTTTTCTGTTTTTGATACCCTCTAGGTTGTTGATGCGGAGCGGGTTGTTGTTAGTGAGACGGAGACATCATACACGCGATCGACAGTGATTCTGCGCACTCTGGGAAACTGGAAGGTGTTTTGGACCATTTTCCAGGAAATCCCTTCTCTGGTTTGCGTGTTCCATGAGGGTTAAACGGGTATTTAGCCTTCGTGTCGCAAGCGGGTTAGGTAGGAGTATGGCTTATCCCTTAATCCAGAAGGATTGGGTATGGGTCGTGTCATCGGATGAGCCCACCCACGTGGCACAACCTCAAGCTCACTTTCAAGATGAAGACCCACAGGTTAAGGTCCCTAGAACCCAAGGCCCAAGCACCCAACAGCAACCCTTGAACTCGAAGGACAAAGCATTGGAACATGATGCATCCATTTCGGCTACCCCTGCAATACCCCAACAACATGATGGAATTTCTAACCCTAAAACTCCTTCTAATTCCAATAAAATGTCTAAGAAGGTGTCTTTTGAGTTATCTAATAATGTCTCATATCTATTCCCTCACAAGTTTCAAAATCAAAACAAAAACAAGGAAGCATTTGAAAACGAGATCATCAAGATGATGCAGAAACTTCAAATCACACTTCCTTTTTCCAAAATCCTGGAGCACATGCCCGTCTTTGGCAAGCTTATCAAGGATTTATTTGCTGAAAAAAGAGGATTTGAAGCCCCAAATGTCGTGGACCTTCCCCAAGCTTGCAAGGCAGCCCTTGTTTCCATGCCCCTGAAAGTCAATGATCCCAGGGCCTCTTCACTTCCTTGTGTCATTCATTCTAAACGTTTTGAACATTTTTTATGTGATACGGGAGCTTCAATTAACATTATGCCTTTCCATATTTACAAGTCTTTGTACTTAGGAGATCTTAAACCTACTCATCTTTGTGTTCGATTGGCTAATGCGTCGGTCTCTAACCTTGTAGGTGTGCTGAAGGATGGTGTGGTTCAGATTGGTGATATGTATATCCCCGCTGATTTCTATGTCTTGAAAATGAATAGAATAGATAAGAATGGGGAGCCCCCATTGATCTTTGGATGTCCTTTGTAGGCCACATCAGAATGCCTCATTGATGTGACGTATGGACAGGTATCTATTCGGGTTTTAGGCAAGCTTCGTACTTTCTCTATACAAGATACCATGCAATATCCAGCAGAACCTATTGTTGATTTCCCTTTGAATACTATGGATATGCTTCTTAATGAGAATCTTAAGTTATCATGTGTGGAAGATGACCTAGAAAAAGCCATCACCTTCCATAAACCCGAAACCACCATGGACCCAAACACTATGGCAGAATTGTTATACCTTAGTGCCATGCCTCCCATGCACTTGTCTAAGGCCCCCTATGAAGCCTTGCCCCTCACCACCATAGAGAGCTTGCCCTCTCACACCTCTCCCCTGTCCTTGAGCTTAAACCCCTTCCGAAACATCTCAAGTATGCGTACTTAGGCAGCAACCAAACTCTCTCGGTCATCATTACCGCAAACCTTACTCCATCTGAGGAAGACTTGCTTTGTCTCGTCCTTCGTACCCATCAAAAGGCCATTGGGTGGACTATTGCTGACATTAAAGGAATTAGTCCAGACAAGTGCATGCATAGGATTCTCCTTGAAGAAAATTCGAAGCCCTCCTGAGAGGTACAAAGAAGGTTGAACCCACCAATGAAGGAAGTTGTCAAAAAAGAGGTACTGAAACTTTTGGATGTGGGAATAGGATACACACGGGTTGGAGAGTATGCATTGATTACAGAAGGCTCAACAACACGACTCGTAAGGATCACTTTCCCTTGCCTTTTATTAATCAAATGTTGGAAAGATTGGCAGGGCATTCTCATTATTGTTTCCTTGATGGATATTCTGGGTATAATCAGATTCCAATTGCCCCAAAAGATCAAGAGAAAACGACATTCACCTGCCCCTATGAAACATTTGCTTACCGGCGCATGCCCTTTGGTCTATGCAATGCATAGGCCACTTTTCAAAGGTGTATGATGAGTATCTTTTCGGATATGGTTGAGGATATAATTGAGGTATTTATGGATGATTTCTCTATGTTTGGGCATTCATTTGAGTTGTGCTTGATTAATCTTTCCTGGGTAATTGAACGCTACGAAGAAAGCAACCTAGTGCTGAATTGGGAAAAGTGTCACTTCATGGTTTTAAAAGGTATTGTCTTAGGCCATGTGATTTCTAGCAAAGGTATTGAGGTGGAAAAGGCTAAGTTAGATGTTGTTGAGAGATTACCATACCCAACCACGGTCCAAGAGGTTAGATATTTCTTGGGACACGTTGGATTTTACAAGAGGTTGATTAAGGATTTCAGTAAGGTATCTCAGCCTATGTGTGCTTTGCTTGCCAAGGATGTTGTGTTTAACTTTGATAGGGAATTTAGGGAGGCTTTTGACACTTTAAAGGAGAAGCTCACGACCTCCTCTATCATTATGCCCCCCCAATTGGGACTTTCCATTCGAACTTATGTGCGATGCTTTGGATTTCGCGGTAGGTGCTGTTTTGGGACAGCGACGCGATAAACTTCCTCATGTTATATACTATGCAAGCTTAACCCTTAATGATGCCCAATTGAACTATTCTACAACTGAAAAAGAGCTTTTTACTGTCATCTTTTCCCTGGAAAAATTTCGGAGTTACTTGATTCAAACAAAGGTCATAGTTTATACCGATCACGCAGCGTTGAAATATTTGTTAAGCAAAAATGATGCAAAGCCTAGATTGTTGCGATGGATGCTTCTCCTTCAAGAGTTTGACATGGAAATTTGGGACAAGAAGGGGAGTGAGAATGTAGTTTCTGATCATATGAGTCGTCTCATCCATGTCTCGAATGAAGAAGAGGATCATTTTCCCTTACACGAGACATTCCCCGACGAACAACTTTTCAGCATTGATGCAATCGATCCATGGTACACTGATTTGATTAACTTTATTGTAACCAAGCAATTCCTTTCATTTTTGAACAGGTACCAAAGGAATAAGCTTTCTAAGCAAGCTAGGTATTAAATTTTGAAAGAGCCCTACCTATGGAAACATTGCCCGGATCAAATCATTCGACGATGCATTCCTGATTGTGTGGTACGTTCTATCCTTGAATTTTGTCATTCTTTTGCGTGTGGAGGTCACTTTGGGGCCAAGAAAATAGCGTAAAAAGTCCTTCAAAGTGGTTTCTATTGGCCTACACTCTTCAAGGATTCTCATGAATTCGTGCTCACATGTGATAGATGCCAAAGGCAAGGTAACATTGGTCCTAGGAATCAAATGCCTTTGAACCCGATTTTAGTTATTGAGATCTTTGATATTTGAGGCATTGATTTCATGGGGCCTTTCCCTAATTCTTTTGGTAATGTTTACATATTGCTTGCTGTGGATTATGTATCTAAATGGGTTGAGGCACTTGCCACTAAAACTAATGATGCTAAGATTGTTGTGAGTTTCATTCAAAACCATATTCTAGCTAGGTTTGGTGCACCAAGGGCCATCATAAGAGATGGAGGCTCCCACTTTTGCAATCGTTCTTTTGAGGCTTTGATGAGGAAGTATGGTGTAAATCACAGAGTATCCACCCCTACCATCCTCAAACAAGTGGCCAAGCCGAAGTGTCCAATAAGGAGATCAAAGTGATACTTGAAAAGACAGTTCATCCTAGTCGCAAGGATTGGTCCTTAAGGTTGAACGATGCACTTTGGGCTTATAGGACGGCTTTCAAGACCTAAAGATGTCCCCTTTTCAATTAGTCTTTGGTAAAGGTTGTCATCTATCTGTAGAGCTCGAAAACAAGGCTTTTTGGGCGGTTAAGTGCATGAACATGGACCTAGACGCTGCTGGAATTCACCGAAAGTTGCAAATGAATGAGCTCGATGAACTTTGCAATGAGGCATATGCAAGCTCACGAATTTACAAGGAGAAGACCAAGGTCTTTCATGACAAGAACATTCAAAGGAAGGTCCTTCAAGTTGGCCAACAAGTCCTGCTCTTCAACTCCCGACTCAAGTTGTCTCCCGGTAAGTTACATTCTCGTTGGTCTGGTCCATTCATTATCACTAATGTTTTCCCTCATGGTGTCATTGAAATTTAACATCCGGTTAAGTGAGAACCATTCAAGGTGAATGGCCATAGACTCAAGCCCTACTTTGGGACGTCTCCCATCCCCCTTGAGGCCCCCGAGGCCCCTACACCTGCCCTACCATGAGTTGTTGTCCTCGTCTTGTCTAGACGTTAAATCAAGCGCTCCTAGGAGGCAACCTAGCCCTGGTTTTTTCCCTTTTTCTTATGGACGTTTTTCACCTTCTAACTCATGAATTTGTCTTCCTTTTATGCTCAAAACATTGAGGACAATTTTTCATTTAGGTTTGGGGGTATTGGACTTAAGTTTAGGGGTACACAACTCAGTTTCTGTTTTAATTTCCTTGCTGTTTTTTATTTTTCTGCTCATATTTCCTTGCTGTTTTTTGGTTTCTGTTTTGAATTCTTTGCTGTTTTTTGTTTTGTGATGCTAGTTTTTATGATTAAACAAGTTAATATGAGTGTATAGAACATGAGAATTGCTTGTACTTACTAAGAATCATTGCCATTACCATTGAACTCACACTTGCACTTCATGATACCATAATCATGTGATTAAGCAACCAAAACAATTGAATTTGAGCATACATAGAAAATTAGTGGAGACTACCATTGTGAGATCTTCGCGCTTAATTGCCTTTCTTTCTGAGTGATCTACTTGTTTCTACTCTCAAACACTCATCACTTTGTTCATAATTGCATGATCTCTTTCTATTTGCATTGATGTTTAAAGAACCATATCTATTGGATGCTCTTGATTTAATGTGTAATTTTTTATGAGATATGATATAGGCTATGTGTGTTTTAGCTCCTAAAGGCCCTTCTTTTCCCCGTCCCAGTTGCATGCTCCTTAAACCCCTTTGAAGCCAAACACTAAGCTGTTTTGTTCTTCACCTACAATATGACCTAACCAAGTTCTGAACCGTTCATAATGGCTATACCCTATAATCTAAACTTGTGTGTCAAGGTTGCATCAAATGAGATTCATGGTGAGGAGGAAATATGTTGATGTTTTGTGCTACTTATACTCATGTGATGGAAGTTATTCCATGATCTTGGCTCAGCTCATAATTCCAACTTTCTTTCACACCTAATCTCCATATTGTATAAGGATTTTAGTCCTATTTCCTTTTCAATTCTTATTTCCAATTCCTTAACTTGTAGGAAAGGTTTTAATCAGATTTCTTAATTATTTAGGAAGTCTTTTCCTTCTAGAATTTAATTGTAAACTCCTATTTTTAAGAGGATTAATTATTCTCTTATAAATAGAGGGATTAGGGTTTATTGTGAGACGAAAAATTTACCTCCTAAGGTCCCAAAACTCTGTTGAAATTTCTATTAAAATCTTATACACTATTAGCCACAATTTTCCTTGTGTTCTTGCTTTTGGATTTGATTCTTGCATCTTGATTGTGACGTGACACTTGGGAGGAGAAGAAGTGTTTGTGCCACTTCTCTCACGCATCATTCATCTTAGTATTTGTGTTTCTCGAAATTTTGACAATCATGTGTGGGATCTTTCCTCACATTTTTCGAGTCAACATTTTCTCAAATGATGTTCAGTTAACTAAGTAACTGAAAATTAAAATCAACAGATCTACCAAACAATCCTTGATACCTGAATTTGAAAATCATTATGCATAGGAAACCCTAAGAACTGGAGTAGATATCGCTCATGCCATATTCAAGAACTTATCACAAACGTAGCTCATGAGCTAAACCATATATGTCCCATAATAAGTCTTAACCAATCATCAACTCAAATACCAATTATAATAACAATGGCACTAGCAACCAATTCCCCAAACATCATCTGGTGCACCATCCGGATTATATCTACACTACTGGTAGGAAAAACCACTCAGGGATACATTATCCAAGTGCCGCTTAGGAATACAACATCTGAGTGCTAATGACAAACAAACCAATCCAAAAATAGAGCCTAGCTCTGCACGTCCGAGTATGGACCAATCCAAGAAATAGAGCTCAACTTTGGACCTATGAGTCATAGCCCAATCACAATACTAGTCTCAGTAAATAGAGCCCTACTCTCGACGTCTAAGACTAAATATATCACCGGTCTAAGAAAATGAAGCCATGCTTCGGTCGTCTGAGACTAATCCAAATATCTTGCCCAGGGAAAATGAGCTGTGCTCTAGACGTCTGGGCACCGACCACGTCCGAGGACAGATTGACTAGTGCTCAACATTTCACAAATAACAAGAAAACACGCATTTACAACATATATCTATTCCTTAAAAGCCAAATCATCATTTCGAAATCGGGGCCTAAAACCTCATAGAATGTGAATAATGTGTATTCAAAATCAATTTAAAATTCCCAAAAATCATCAATAATTATTTGAAACCCAAATTCAAATCATTGTCACATAAATCATATAATAATCTTGACTTATATTCCATGTCAACCAATATTCCAAACTGGGCTTCCGTCCAAACATCATAAAATAGATTGTGTCCAAAAAAATCATATCAAATGTTTACAACGCAAATTCTGTATTAAAACAATTAAAATCATAAAATAATATGCACGTATAATAATCCACTTACCAAACTTATCCCAATATCCGACCCAACAATTTTCAGTACGTTTCAACCCTAAGTTTATTCGAACATGCTTACTCATCTTATTGCGAAACTTGTGCACGAGGCTCACACCTCAGAGACAAGATATTTAATACCCATGCTCTAATACCAAGTAGATAGGACCTATCCTTAATTTACTCTAATAATCATACATGGTCCTACTCCCGTCTGATAACAATCTCGAATATACTAGATCCTTCCCCTAATTCTTGCCAGACAAGGTTTTTTTTTGGCTTTTATCTATAATCATATCTTAATAAACTAACTGACAAAGTCCATCCCTTGAGGGATAACCGCCCATAACCCAACCCACTAACTCCGTCAAGTAGTGGAAACCTGCCATTTTCTCTCATTCCGAGTATTAGTTTACTAAGTAGTTATATTAAACAATTATTGAACATTATATTTAAAAAAATTCATTGTAATCATAATATGTATATATATAAATGCATAACAACTTAACAAAAAGAAAGTCCATACATATTTCCTACGTAATCACATCTTCGTATCTCCCGTAATTTCTATTTATCATAATTGTCCATTAAGGTTTATTAATATCCAATGTTTAAATGAGCAATATTTATCTTTAACTTTTTCCAAAACATAGTCGACTACTTCAACTTTAATTTAAGACTCCTCAACTTAATTCAAGACTCCTTCGTATGTTCTTATTACATAGGGAATCTAATCTATTATTAACTTCCCAGAATCACAGAAGTTTCATAAGTACCAGTATTAACACTAATATATCGTTAGACGTATTAAACAGTGTCACAATTACAACAATTCATCATATAAATTACTTCATTATATTCAAAATGTAAAAATAAAGATTTTTCATGTTGACTTGGACAACGAAAGATCTCCGCACGCACCAGTGATGCTCTCTGCGCGTGGGCCTAAGGCGCGTCACGGACGCAGACGCAACACTACTCGTTGTCTACCACGAGCGAGTCTGCAGTTCAAGTCGTCCGATCCGCGACCATGACCCAACTGGAAACTATCCATTTCTTCACCGTTTCTTATCCTTTTTACTTCCAAATTCGTCTCACTGATCCCAGAAGAAGTGCTATAGGTTTAGAGTGAAGAAAAACGTACCTTAGAGCTTAACTCGATTTCACCATCTTCGGCTATGGTGATAAACCATGCCTTCCGCTTTCCCACATCAAAACCTCTTCTTCCTTGTCGCATAATGATCCTAGGGACTCAACTAACATCCTAGCATCCTTCGTTGGACGCTAGGAAACTTCAAAACAATTCATGATCCACAACCAACATAGGCTTCACGGGTTTAGGTTCTGGGCTGATCCCAGACCACCCTTGTTCCCCTCTTTTCTTCACTTTATTCTTTATCTCCCTCTTTTCTTCTTCTTTCCCTTTTGGCCTAGCTATTTCTCTCTTTTCTTTCACGATTTCACATTTTTCTCTTTTTCGGTTCCTCTCCACCGAACACCAAATACACACACACCCCCTATATATAATAGGTTAGGTTAGTGGAAGAGAATGGGAGGGAAAATACAGAAAACTCTAGAATATTCTAAGCCCTTTCTATAAAATTACCAAAATACCCTTGGTTCTAAAAGTACCATATTACCCCTAGTTAATTTTGACCCATACCGAACCCATTTGATATCTGATTTCAACATACTTCCTATTTATAGACTCAGGAATCCAAGACCTTCATTACAATCTTCACAGAATGTCCAAAAAGTATCCAGCTCAAAAAGTTAACCTTTAACCTTACAAGGGAAAAAACATCATTTTTCTTTTTAATTTTCTAAATTTACTTTTTTTGAATTTCCGAGTTGTTACAAAAACCAAGGAAGCTGTCTTTCTTAGGAAACGTCTCAAAAACTTCTAAAACTAAGGAGAAAATCGGGTTCACAAGTTTTGCTTATGAAGATTTGGTGAGAAAGCAACCCAAGAGAAAGTTCTAGCCGAAATTAATGAAGTGGTGGTGCTACCAAAACATTTGTTGGCAGTGTATCACCAAGTGAACCCGATGGTAGGCGATGTTACCACTTACAAACCTTCCCTGGCCATGATCGAAATTCCACTGAATGAAGATCATAATGTCATCTCAGAATTTTTTCTCTATAAAGAGAGGTCATTGCTCCCTAATCCGACTAAGGAGACGACATACCATTTATGGCCTATCTTCATCACAACTCACCTAGATGGCATTCTGATCGATAAGATAATGATAGACGGAAACTCAGTGATGCTTTCCCGTGACGGGTTTCATGGGTTTGTACTACAGCTAAAATGGCAAGGTGATGAAGATGAAGTTCTAAATCTCGAACAAGTTTTTGTTGTTCCTGAGACTCATCTTGAAACGTTGAAAAATTTGCGTATAGTAAGGAACGGGAATATCTAGCAAATCATGGTGGCTAGAGGCGCTCTGTTAGAGATGGATAAGCAAATTATGTGAGAGTTTGAGATGCGTGAATGGTTTTCATTTATATTTTAAGTCTATGGAAGTGGCACTAAGCAGATATGGCATACCAGGGCATGTGCAAGGAATTTATAGATACGAAGGATACTTGGGAAATTTGATTTCCTTTCATTAATAATATAAAATTAAAAAAATAAATACAAAAAGTAAAAAAAAAAAAAAAAAGGCTTCAGCGACGTGAGAAGGAGACTCGAGCCATGGCCTAATCATAGGGTGCCCAATAGGCATCTTAACCAGCCCTAACCCAATTTTTCTCCAAAACCCGATGATCGCGAGTTCTTTCAGCGCACCTCCCTTCTCCTTGCAGGTGGCAAGGAATCTCACCCAACTCGCCCTAACCAACTCCTTTACGCTAGCTCGACTCTCTACATAGAGAACCTCTGCCTCCTTCAACTCTACCTCGAGGGCAAGATTTTTCGTTATTCATGAGCTCAAGCTCCCTTAGTAACTAGTCATAGTCGGAGGAGAGTTCATTGTACATTCAGAGTTTTCGTAACAAGGGGAAGAGGAGGAATCTATAACAAAAATTGGAAGAGGATGAATTCTTTTATGAACGAAAACTCCCGAATAGTGGTTTTTGAGGATGAATGGAGATGGAAGGGGGTAATAAAAAGTTCAACGCAACCTTACGGTGCCATGATTAAAAAAGTACTGGAATTTGAAGCATTTAGAATAAATTTGTAAGAGAGAAAAGAAAACTGAATCTTCGAATTATTGTTTACAAAAGGCGAAAATCAACATTAAAATAAAATAAGAATGAAAGGCCTAAAAAGCTCAGAGTTCTAATAGATAGTCCAACTCACAGCACATGCAACTCTTATGAGAGGTGGTCTTCCTGCTCAAGAACAATCTACGCTTGGTTTTCCTTTTCCCTAAGGTTGCTTGCTTTGGCAAGCGTTTCAGCCATGTATAGCTCATAGTCCTTCTTGATAGCCATACACTCTACTTCTACTACTACAACCATGGATCAAAGGCCCTCCAAACTACGAGGTAGGGTAACCAACCTATGACCAATCTGAGCACTTTCTTCACAGCCTAGGAAGAAGTCTTGTTCCAAGGACCTTAATTCATCTGGAGAATAGGCCTCTACCAAAAAGATAATCCATCTCTGCTCTTACTCGAATAGTTTTCTTTTATATTCATCTAGAAGTTGTGTTAAGGACAAAGAATAGAAGGCAGCGACAGGTCAAAAGTTGGAAAAGCCAGCCAATGATTTCCTAACCTCCTCCAAATCTTGAACATCTTGCCCCATCAGTGAACACCTTGAGGAAATCCCGGATTGTGTTATATTCGGAATGAGAGGTAGTAGTAGTGGGAGCTTGACATGGAGTCTTTGAAAGCGGAGTGAGAAGGAATTCTACCTCCTTCTCTAAAAGCACAATCTCAGGGGATGTATAATCTTAAAGCAAAGTAAGAAGGATAGAATCAACAACAAAAATAGCCAAGATCAAAGAAAGTGCATGTTCAAATCCAAGGGGAATCCCATGTTTTCCACCACTGAAACCACTCTCAGGATCAATTGAGAGGAAAGGCACGACATGCTAAGCACCTCGTCAGGCATTGAATAGTGTATGTCCATCAGGGACCACCTCCCTAGGATGAGGTGAGGAAGGTTGGTAGGTCACGACTGCAGGAGCTTCATCCGTAGAAGGAAGTTGTTGTTGAGGCAAGGAAGTATCAGGAAGGCTCTAAATATGAATGTCCCGAGTACCATGGGACATCGCTGTCGAAGCTGAAGCATCAACATCCATCTTAACTCCAACTGCTACATCAAACTCAAGCACAGAAGGAGGAGTCATAATATTTGAAACAGGAACAATCAACTCCAATCCAAGTGAAAGAAGGAAAGGTCCCCCGTAAGAAACTATAGACATCTTAGTGGGAGGTAGAATAAGTGAAGCATTGATGGTCACTACTGAGTCGAACTCTGGGACTAAAAGATCCCGAGAGCTAGACGAGACTAAGGATGCTGAACTAGAGTGATTTGAGGAGCTAGATTACCTGATCAAGAGCAACCATGGAGATAGGCTCCAAGAAAGCAACCATACTCATGGAACCAGCGCTTGTTTGAACCTCAACCTCAGGAGGGGCGTTCTAAGTGGATGGAGTGGAAACATGACAAGCTTTCGGTAGTTCAACCTTTGGGTAGTTTCTTACTTCTGGGAACCTTCTTGCTCTATAAATATTCTGCGAAGGATATTTCGTCAAACGAATCCTCATCTTTGAGCAGACTTCTTTTTCTCTCTCTCTATAGTTGTAGGGCCGACAGTGGAGGTTGAGGTAGGAACTGATGATGTCACCACTATGGATGTGGATGAACCTAAATTCTTGCCCTTGCGAGATGACCTGCGAAAAGAACTAGGAGTAACTACAATCATAAAAAAAAGGTGAGGAAGACAACAATGAGAGTACAATGGAAATCAGTGAAGGAATCGAAGGATCACCAAAAGGAGCTCGAAGAGGTAGTTCCTTTTCAATTTCAGGACGGCCGATAGGCCTCTCAAAAAATAGGAGCTTCATTAGGGATGTCCTCAAGAAGAGTTAACGGGTCATCGACCCCTTCTACCATTAGCTTGACATCATTAATACCTACTAAAATAAACAGAGACATTAATAAAAATATGGAGTTTGAAATGGAATGAAAGGAAAGAAACTTACCAATGAGAGGATTGGTAATCTACTCTTAGATTGTACGATCGAGGGTAGAAGCAAGAGAAGTTGTGAACTCCACTGTAGCTTTCAGGGACTTGAATTGTTGCGCTGAAACTTCTTGTATTTTCACCTTAAAGTCTTCTCAAAGTATGATGACCACCACAATGGGAATGATTATGTGCAATCATAAACCGCCTCAATGATAGGAGGATTTTGGATGCGTATTTCAAAGAAAGATTGACGGATAGACAATAGAACACCATCAAAGAACTTTTGAAGTCGGAAAGACGTGCCATCGTTCATACCCTTTACATATGGTACTAAGATGGCTTATAAGAATCCAAATTGGCACACATAGCAATTGAATTGATAAACTTTGAAGCCTAAATGCGGTTGGGATCACAATTTCCAAGAAAGTCCTTCGTCGTTACGTAGCTGAAGAGGTCCCTAAGCACTGTCCTCTTTCAGATTGAACTTTGGGGGATAGTCAGATAACCCCCATGGTCAAACAAGGGATAGTAGCGATCTATGCAAGCTGCCCAAGGTTGCTCTAGGAGTGATTTCAATTTAAGCAAAAACGACAAACAATCTTGAGTATAGAAAGGGATAAGAGTCAGACACATCAATTGTTGACTCGGAACAACATCACGGAAAAAGGTTGGAGCCTACTAGCGAAGCTTAGGGAAAGAATAATTCAGCCTTGCTTGAACCATCTACAAAGGCCCATTCAGTGGCGATCTCGACCCAGGGAGCAGGTGACGGTGTGTAGGAGGTCGACACCTGGGCCAGGAAAATTGGACCCATGGGGGTTAGAGTCACAGAACCTACTCTGAAATCAAAGGTATTAATACTACTACATCAGAAACAGAAAGCAGCACTAAGAAGATTTATATCGAGAGAAGCGGGCAAGCCAGATAGCCTCACACAAGTGATACACTTGATTAACTTAGAGATCATGATAATACATCTTCATCCTCCAGCCCCAACATAGGAAAGGACTAGTGATCTTTGATTTTTTACTTGATGGGAACAAATGAGCCCATCTCGAGAAGATATCGCTCCAGGAAAATAAGATCATTGGTAGATAGGGGAGGACTAAAACTCAAACAAAGCATTATAAACGAGGGCATCATCCTTCAACACCCAATTTCGCCAGCAAGGCCCTAAGATGAAGTGGCGCTCAGAATATGCAAGATGGATGGGACCATTAGCTACAGGATTTCCCTTTTCACAAAATTGAAAAGCTTCATGCGCATGAGTAGAACAATTCTCAAAATTCTCCCCAGAAATCCAAGAAGTCTTGAGAATAGGAATGGCTTATGAACTAGAGGAGGATAAGCCAAGGGGGGCTTTTCCTTTTTCAGCTGCTTTATGGACCATATTTCTTCTGCAAATAGAAAGGAATTTCGATTTCCAAGAAAAAAGGAGGAAGATGGCGATTTGATCAAAGAATAACTACAATAATGAATATGGAAGCCACCAATACCCAAGTTAACCAAGCTTCAAGAAATCGTATGAGAAGGGAAAACGGGTAAGGTATGATCATGTGAATTTAACCTGTTTTATAACAAAACATTTCAAATTCAAGGAGCAATGTTTACACTCAAAAAAATCCTTCTTGGGCCAAAGAAGATGGTTTAAGGAATTAAAAACTCAAATCATGAAGACCCAATCCCAAATGCTCACTTGGAACATGCAAACAAGAAGACGTGAGAAAGGGAAGAAGGCAATGACGTGTGCGAAGAATTAGAGGGAAAATGAGATGATTTCGAACAAGATACCCGCAGCGTGGGACCGCTGAACCGTACATGGGCTCCTAATCAGCAACTCCACCGCCTATGAAATGCGAAGAAACCTTCTTCTAAAATAAATAAAAAATCAACCAATCAAAACTAGCAAATCAATCAAACTCAATCAATTTCAAAATAACTGCAAATCCTCAAAATTTTCATTGTTTCAAAGGATCGCTTCTTTACGACAACTTGTTTCTTTCAATCTAGGATCAAAATTCAGTTCTCTTCTTAACCCCTCACAAGCTCTCACTAAAAAACAAACAACTTTCCTACATTCCGACTTGAACCCCAAACCTACAATGGAGACCGTCCTACATTAACCTTCATCCCAACTTACTTCCGCAGCTTGTCAAAAAGTTTTGCCTCATTCCGACTTCCAATCTATGGATAGTCATTGAGGTATTCAAATAAATCTCTCATAACGTCTCCTGTCTCATTTGATTGCTCTGCCAATCTATGAGATGATTCCGACTAATGTTAATTTTCAGTTGATGATTTTTGGAATTTCTTGCCTACCCAAGACTAGAATGCGAAAAAAATAATTTAATTTCTGCACTTGTCATTTCAATTCTCGCACTTTAATATCAGTGCTTTTATTTTTCAATACTTGTACTTTCAATTTCATTTCAATGCAACCCAGAATTTCTTAAGTAGAGATTAGTATTTGTGGTACACCATCCAAGTGTGTTTCAAGGCTGCCTAAGTCAAGAAACCATCTTTGTGCGTTGATTTGATACTATGATCACGACTTGAGGGAATTTAGGACTCTAACTGCTAACACCACTGAATAACAAACTGCTAACTTGAATATCATGGAAATCACACGAACCTAGACTAAGCTAGAAAGAAAATTATTAAAGGCCTTGGATACATTAAGAAGAAGGCAAAGAAAACAACACGAGCTATCTTGTCGGCTTGCCTCACTATCATTTGATCACAACAAAGGTCCTTGGGCTATGAACAAAACCCATTTACATTGCCTAGTAGTAGCTTCTACTAGTGACACAACCGCTTTGAAGGCAGTTAATGACAGGACCCGACCTGAAAAATGTATCGCAACCACACCTGGGTCTTGCTCCCATCTGACAGGTAATCAAGATACCAAAATTTCCATCGAAATCTTTTCAAATAAAGGACACACGTACATCTATCTAGCTCATACCTCCACTTCTCGAGTAGCCTCGATTCTCGTGCAACGGATCTAGAGGGTTTCAAACCAAGAAAATTGTGTGGGTGGACCTAGAAAATACTATTTTAAAAACATAATTTTGAAACATAATCGTAAAACCTATTCTTTACCCTCCGTTTTGTAAAGCTATGCATGCATAAGGAAAATTCATAAAATCCCAAGTAACAAGCAATAAAACACGTAACCACAAAATACATGCAATAGTAGTAAAATCCAGTAATATCATAAATTAAGGCACTCATAAAAACTAGACTCAAGTAACATAACCACATAATCAACCCATCCCCAATGCTTGCAAGCCAAATCATCACATTATAACATATCACATCTGCATTACCGATAGGCCGAGCACTCGAAAAATGAGCTTTATCTCAACGTCCATGTGGGGACCGACCCAGAAAAGGAGCTTTACCTCGACGTCTGCAAGTCATCCCTAGTCTTAAGAAAAATGAGTTTTACCTCGACTCTGAAACTACTCATCACAATAACAGTCTTGGGAAACTGAGCTTTATCTCGACGTCCGAGACTAACCAATCAAATCGGTATCCCGAGGAGGGTTATCCAGAACACAACCATATATATATATATATATATATATATATATATATATATATATATATATATCCAGAATCTCATCTCAAATACCAAGGGGAGACATTCTTATAACTCACATAAAATCCAAAATCAAGTTCAAAAGCCAAAAGATCCATTATACTATATAAACGTGTTTCTTGAAACACGTGCATCATACACTTATTATAAAATCGTCCAGAAATCACCAATATCGAAGAAACACACTCTATAACCCGCATAAAAAAATTCCAAATAGATCATAATCCATAACCCCAAGCCTAAGCCCAAAACTTAATCGACACAATCTTGTAAAACGTGTCGTTATACTAATACTTAAATATTCATAAAATCACCATAAATTCAAATCAATCAAATATCATCATAAATATGTAACAAAGTCATATCATCAATTTCAAAATGCAATATGAGATCAGAATACGAACTATGTCGATTTCTCAAAAAACGTGTAAACAAATAGTAATTAAATTTTCTTAAATTCAACAAAATTCTCATAAAATTCCAATCATTTAAACAACATTAAAATCACATAGAAAACCATTTAAAACAATTAAATATGCATAATAGGTTTAAAAGGAAAAGGTCCACTCACACATATCTTATATGCAACTGAACCGAATTGCGCGTTTTTCCGTAAAATCCGAGAATCTCACTTCCTATAAAAAAATTACTTCTAAGGGTTACTAACCATCCCAATTCACCTAATATTTAATCCCACAATTTTTCATAATTTTTAAACGAATTAAAATAATGCCTAAACATTCGGACAATCAAAATTACCCCAAGACGATGTCCGATCACCTCAAAAATTATACCATTGGACTTGGAACATTGAAAGGATGAATTTTCATGTTGGTCATTTTTCCAGACGACGTGGCACCCACCTCCACGCGCCACCAATAGCGGTTGTGCATGGGTCTCATGCGTAACCACTGTTCATCTTCTTCCTCGGTCATCAGACCCGATTCTCTATAAAACGGGTCATTCGACCCGCAAGTTGACTCGACTCGAATTCGTTCAATTCTCAACCAATTTTCAGAATTTCAATCACTATCATACTCGGAATTGACCCAAAACAAGTATACAGATTCCATAACATGAATTTCCTTACCTAAATCCATGAATTTCCTTACCTAAATCCATGAATTTTCGATTGATGCACACAACCAAATTTGACTTAGTCACAACTTCTTCTTGCTCGTTTTCCTTCGAAATTCCAGGTTTCTATTCGTAATGATTCCAGGAAGATGCCTACCATCTCAATTAGGGTAATCCAAGTCCAAATTTTCAAAACCCAATTCAAGGTTCACGAGGATTTCTGGGTTTTTTTTTTCACGAGTTCATGTTCTGCTCCCTCTAGCCTCTAGCTCCTCTTTCACTCTCTCTTGTCTCTCTCCTCCCTCTGTAGTTTTTTGGTTTCTCAAGTGGAAAAATCACGGTTGGGTCGTTTTTGGTTTTTAGTTAATCAAGCATAATTACTCTACCAACACACACAAAAGAACACATAAACACACACCACCGTCTTACACAAGGTCGGTGCACCAAAAATCAAAGTGATAAGGACACTTGTCACTCTAGAATTAAATCCAAAAAAATATCACCCAATACCCATTGTTCAAAAATTACCAAAATCCCCTTAATTGTTTTTTTACCTGAATCAACCTTATACGATCTCCATTTTTGGTGTGCCACTTGTATACGAATTTAGAATATCGAGACCTTCGCAACGGTTTTCTCGAATTACCTAAAAGATAACTCGATCAAAAAGTCAACATTTTGACTTTTGTTCAAAAGTTAATTATTTGACTTTTAAGGGCAAAATGGTCTATTTTCCAAATTTTGTGTTCTTCAAATGTCCAGGTCGTTACAGTTGAGGCATGTTTGCAACCTCGTCGGCCCATCTAGGAATATACCATAATAGGAAGGCCATTTTGTTCATGCTTTTCAACCCTTCCTGCAATCACATACATCACACCTCAACAAAAAGATCCACGTAAAAGTCCGCTCTTTCGCTCCGTAGCCCAGCTCCACGTGGAGAGCCTACGAAGGTGGTCTCTAACCCACGCACCAAAGAATTTTGAGTAGGAACAACATCTTTCCTCCCTAAAATACCTCAAGCTCTAAGGACTTGGCTCCAAAAAAAAATCGGGGTCAATTGACAGTCAAATAGGTTTAAACTCTGGGAACAGAGATTGCTTCTGCTTTCAGTGTATAAGAGAGGTCAAGATACCTCAAGCATATCATGCCACCCAAATGATTCATGCAATTTTGTAACATTAGAACTATTCACATCTAGTAGACGCAAGTACACAATACTAGACCACATTTTCACAAGCCTATTAGACTTCCTACCATCAAGAGAGTTTGTAAATGTTACAGCCTCATATAGAGAGGAATTGCAGTTTCCCCGTATGTGTGAACCTCGGAGGAGTAGCATTTAGTAGAACACCATGTTCAAGTATCACAGATTCCTTTCCTTGCAATATATCACGCAAGATCATGAATAACATCATTCGTTTTGTATCCAATCATGGCATCATTCATTTTGTATCCAGTCATGGCATCATTATCACATAGCTCCACTTCATGAAAGAAAGACATCCACTACAAATCAGCGAAATATTCATCTCTAATGTCTTCGAGTCGTTTATTTCCTACTTGTGGAATAATTAACCCTTCTGCCATCCATATATGAATTAACTCCTGCTTCTTGAATTGATAACTTTAGGGAAACACCGAGCAAAATGAAAAACACTGACTGAGATGGGATGGATGATGAACATAGCTCAACATTAAGGCAGGTAAAATACTGTATTTGCATACATCTAATTTCCGAAGTTCACTTTTTTGCACAAACCACTGTTGTTCCTTTCCTTCCAAGCGCATTAAGCTACCCAAACTTTTTGCAGCTAATGGCACACCACCACTTTTTTTTGACAATCTGCTTTCCAATCACCGAAAGATTGGGATATTGTTTTCTTCTCTTCGTCCAAAAGCACGCTACTTGAACAAATCCCATCAATCATCATCCACCAAACCATTTAAATAATATGGATAACTCGGGAAGTCCATCACCAATGGGATCTTTTTACTATAGGCAGTGACAATGGTTTTGCATCCATTAATACCCCCATCTAAACAAAGGTCTTAGTTTGTCCCAATCATCCGGTTTCTGTCCAAATATCATCCAAAAATATATATTTTATTGTGTAGCAAATTTCAGAGCTCAAACTGAAGTTGATAAATCTGAAAGTACTTACACTCATCCTTTTTTACACATCGAATAATTTTCTTCACGATCTTCTTGATGTCAAAATCGTCGGAGAAAAAAACCCACATACTAACTTCAAAATGCCGATTTACCCTCTCTTCACTATATGCCAATTGAACAAGAGTGGTCTTGCCCCAATTCCTCCAATACCAATTATTGGAATGCAAGTTGTGTTGGAAAAATTAGTAGAAAGGAAATCACAACTCAACTCACAAAAATGATAAATATACAAAGAAATAAAAGAGCAAGGAATAGAGAATACCGACTATAACGTGGTTTGACAAGTTGTCTATATCCACGGGGCAACAATAATAAGAACCTCCACTAATGAAATTAGGGTTACAAAGAGATGCATAACTTCAAGAACACTACTTGAAGGAAACCCTCTCTCAAACACTTGTTTTGCTACTTGCACTACATCACTCAACACTCTCAACTTCACTCTATACTTAGAAAAAGATGTTTATCTTTGATGAGATTGATGGAATCAGAAAATGACCTCTCCTTATATAGGCCAAGGAGGAACCATCTAGATGTCTTCATTAATGCTCTATCCACCTACCTACTTTATTTATGAATCTTCCACATACTTCATTCATGAACCTTCTACATGTATCTTGGGTTTATTCACTTTAAGATTAATATAGAACCACAAGTATGTTCTAGATAAACTCAATTATGAAAAATGCCTTTTGTGAATATACTTTGATGTTGGGCCTGTATATTTTACAATCTCCCTTCCAGACCAACCAGGTCAAAACGAAGTGACTTCTACTTGAAGTCCATTCTAGCGGACTTGTTGCAATACTCCAACTTCTGTTGCAAACCAATTCTTTTCAACATATCTGAAGTGTTCTTGTTGGTGTGAATTTCCCTCAATTGGAAAAGCTCTTTGACACTGCATCTCAGATCCAATGATAATGGAGATCAATGTGCTTAGTACGAGGATGGTACATTCAATTTTTTCTTAAGTGAATAGCACTCTGACTGTCACAATGCACCATATAACTTCCTTACTTCACACCCAACTCGTGAATGAACCTATGTAGCCAAATCATCTCCTTACCCACTTCATTTGCAGCAATATAATCAGCTTCAGTGGTGGATAAGGAAACACATTTCTATAACTTGGATTGCCACAAAACAGCTCCCCCTGAAAAGGTGAATAAGTAACCAGAAGTGGATTTTCTAGCATCAAGATTTCCAGCCAAGTCTGCATCCGTGAAACCTTCTAGAACCAGTTTCGATCCACCAAAACACAAGCACAACTTTGAAGTGCCTCTCAAATATTTGAGTGTCCACTTGACTGATTCCCAATGCTCTTTGTCAGGGCCAGAGAGATACTTTCTAACAATACCAATTTCATGTGATATATCTGGCCGAGCGCAAACCATAGCATACATAAGACTACCAATGGCTGAGGAGTAGGGAATACCTACCATCTTGTCCTTCACCTGTTCTGTAGTTGGGCATAATCGTCTACTTAACTTGAATTGATTACCTAGAGGTGAGTTCACTAGTTTAGCTTCATTCATGTTGAACCTCTCCAACACTCGTCCATCGTACCTCTCCTATGAAAACCATAACTTCTTTGCCTTACTGTCACAAATAATCTCCATACCCAAAATCTTCTTAGTTGAACCAAAGTCTTTCATATCAAAGGACTTTGAAAAATCTGACTTCAACTTGTGAATCATAGTAACATCTTACCCCAAAAATCAACATATCATCAACATAGAGCAATAAAGTTATGAAGTTACCTCCAGTGAACTGTTGGATATACACACGTGGATCCACATATGTTCTCTTGTACCCATGACCAATCATGAATGAGTCAAATTTCTTGTACCACTTCCTTGGCATCTGCTTTAGCCCGTACAAGCTTTACTTCAACTTACAAACCATGTGCGATTTCCTTCGACTTCAAAACCTTCTGGTTGTTCCATGTAAATTTCCTCTTCCAAATCACCATGTAGAAATGTTGTCTTCACATCCAATTGCTCCACCTCAAGATCCATGCTAGCTGTCATGCCTAGAATAATGTGGATATAAGTCATCTTGACCACTGGCGAGAATATCTCGTCAAAATCAAGTTCTTCCTTCTACCCAAAACCTTTGATAACCAAGCGAGCCTTGAACTTGGTCAATTGCTCATTCTCGTCCATCTTCAACTTGAACACCTACTTATTTTTTAGTGATTTTCTTCCTTTAGGAAGCTCCACCAACTCATAGATGTCATTCTTCAATAAAGACTTTATCTCAGACTTCATTGCCAACATCCAATTGTCATTGCCTGCATGAGTTTTTCCTCCTCAAAATTTTCAGGCTCTCCATTGCAAGTAAACAGAACTGGAATACAGGTCATCCCCATCAATGGTCGCGAAAATATACAGTGAAAAAGGATACTTCGTATTCTGCTTTAGCACTCTATTTGATTTACGAACAAATACTTAGTTTCTGACAAAGACCCGAGGTTTACTTCTCGGTTTTGGCAGAGTCTACAGGAAGCCTTTGGGACGAAACTCTGTTTCAGTACTGCATTCCATCCTCAGACTGACGACCAGTCTGAGCGGACCATCCAGATATTGGATGATATGATGCGAGCTTGCGTTTTGCAATTTCAGGACACTTGGGAATCACATCTAGCCTTGATGGAATTTTCCTACAACAACAGCTATCAGGCGAGCATTGGGATGGCTCCGTACGAAGTCTTGTACGGACGGCAGTACAGAACTCCGTTGTGCTGGACGGATGTGGGTGAAAGGAAGCTGACTAAATCTGAATTGGTGGAACTGACAACCGAGAAGGTCAAACTCATCAGAGATCGGCTCAAGGCAGCCCAGGACAGACAAAAGAGCTATGTGGACCATCGGATTCGAGATCTGGAGTTTGCGGTCGGAGATCGGGTATTTATGAAACTGTCCCCTTGGAAAGGTGTAGTGAGATTTGGCAGGCGAGGGAAGTTGAGCCCTCGTTACCGAGAGGATTGGCCCGGTGGCCTACAGGTTAGCACTACCGCCCGAACTTTCGAGGGTCCACGATGTTTTTCATGTGTCGATGTTGCGCAAATATGTGTTTGGCGCATCTCATGTACTGGAGGAACAACCCATTGAACTCCGAGAAGACTTGAGCTTTGAGGAACAGCCAGTGCAGAATTTGGACAGGAAGGATAAGGTGTTACGTCGGAAGATCGTTCCTCTGGTAAAGGTCCTTTGGAGGAATCAGAATGTGGAGGAAGCCACATGGGAACCCGAAGCGCAGATGCGAGAACAGTTCCCCTACTTGTTTCCTTGAAATTTCGGGACGAAATTTCTTAAGGGGGGGAGATTGTAACGCCCCGGACATTCTGGAAATGTAATATTGTAAAATAATGAACAAAATGACGGTTTTACCCTTGTGATTTGTATGGGCAATTTGTTGACTTTTTGATTGGAGGGTCGAACGGACGTTGAGTGATGACCGTGACGTAGTTCGGGACGTCACGAGTTCATAGATAGGTGGCACATCCGACTCGGACGAACTGGGTGAAAGTTATGACGTGCGGAAGTCCAGGGGCATTATCGTAAATTGGACGTTGTAGGGGAAAAAGTTGACTTTTTGTTTGACAATTGATATTCATTTTACTCGAAGACTGTTATGTTCGTCTCGACTCCCTGAGTACAACGACAGGCGGCACGCGTGAAATGGACGTCGGATGACCGAGATACGGGTCACTGAAGTTGGAGGGCAATTTGGTAATTATTGCACAGAGGGGCATTTTGGTCATTTCACGGCGGTTACTGTAGCACCACCGTGAAAAACAGAGTGCGGCCGTGGAGTTTGTGCGTGCAATTGTTTATGGCTAAGTGGACTGGTGAGTGGGTTTAGTTTATGGATTTTGAGGCTGTGGGAAGCATTCATGCGTGTCTGGGCAGAGTCTGAGTGCACGGGTGAGGTTTTAAATTTGTTCTTGGGGTCTGTTTGCGGGAAACAACTGTGCAGTGACCAGCTGAGGGATTCTCACGAGTTGTCGTCTCATTTTGATGGATTAACCGAGTTAGAGGATGTGGGGAGGTCATTTGGTTCAGTTTGGGAGCTGAGTTTGAGAGGAACTGTGAGAGAAACCGTGAAGAACATTTTCGGGTTTTTGGGGGGAAATCTCAGAGTTCAATTCTTACGAGTTCTGGGATCAATCTAGACACACAGAGAGTTTTCTGGGAGCAGCAGAAACATAACCGTGCTCGAGATCAAGCGATTTGAGCAAGGATTGCTCAGGAGCTCTGGTACCAGTCCAGGGAAGAACAAGTTGGAGGGAAAAATCACATTCAATTTCTGGGGCTTGTTGATCGAAACCGAGGGCCATTCTAGTCTTCTGGGAGCAAAAGGAAACCAACCACATCGATTTCGAAGGACACCACTCACGAATCGGCCAAAAACTGAGTTCCCTGGTTCTGAGAATTGTCGAGCTTGAGGACGACGACTTCCAGGTAACGGCGAGTTCAATTGATTGTTCTATTATGTTCGTATAAGTCCCCTTAAGCTACTGGTGATATTAATTTGGAAATGGAACCATGTAGGGTGAGTTCCATAGGTCGACTTGCTCGACTGTTTGAGCTTGAGTTGGGTCGATTTAATGTTAGTCGAGATTGATCGTTAGTACAGACCTAAAATTAATGGATTAGAGAAGATAATAGGATTGAAAACGGGAAGAATTGATTGAGAATTGAGCTTGAACTGGTCGGGTTGAGTCGCGGGTAATAGACCCGTTTATCAGTCTATTCGGGTAAGGACGAAGGTACTGTAGCTTGGCGCGTGGCCTTCACGCGCAGCCACTTTGGGCGGCGCGTGACGGCGCGTGTGAGGTTAACTCCGATCACGGTCAACATGAGATTTAATCCTTTCAGTTTAATTAACATTTTATCTTTAGAGTTCGAATCGATCGGGAGTCGTTCGGGATAATTTCGGGAGTCCAGAAGGTTAAGTCTCTAAGTTTAATTTCGCCGAAAAATCCGGAAAAATTAGGAAAAATCCTATGAGTTATTTTGGGATGTTGTAACCCTCCTTATGCATTTTTACAGGCCCGGACACTTCCGATGCTACGGAGGAGCACGCGGGACGCGATTGACGCGTCCTAAAACAGTGAGTGGACTTTTTGATTTCTAAACTGGGCATGCATGACTATTTTACTGGTTTATCTTTTGGTTTTGCATATGATTTTATGATGGTGATATGATAATTCGGTTTTACGTATTTTCACGCTTTTCGAGATATTCATCGTATTTCACGCAATTCGAGGTTACGGTTTTTGCTTATGCATGAATGATGTTTGATGAAGTATCTGGATATGATTATGCATGTTACAGATTTATGATGTTTTGATTTTAATTGTGAAGTGATTTCGGAAATTGCATGTTTTGGAAATTGCATGTGAATTCGGACATAAGTTCTACTATGACGTGATGTGATTTCGGAATGATGTTGGGAAACGGTTTATGAGGAATCCTGGTTTAATGTGTTTAAAAACGATTTTGGGTTTAAAGACCCGGTTGATTGTTGGATCTGGTTTTGGGTTTAAAGACCCGGTTTATTGATGACGGGGGCGGGCCCGAAAATTAGGTTTGAAGACCCGGATTGAGTTTAAAGACTCGATTATTGTGATACCCCCGAGGCCTATTGATCATGTTTTGAGTTTAAAGACTCGTTGATATCCCGGGAAGGCCTGATATTGAGTTTAAAGACTCGGATGGATCCAACGGCATAATTGTGATTATTGATTTACTTTTTACTTGATTTGTGCAATTGAGTTTTCAAAATGACGGTTTCTGGTAATATTAAGTTGTTTTACATGAGTTATGACAAATCTCTATAACGTTTTTCATGTGTTTCGGCAAAAGAGTTTTCAAAGGTTTAATACGTGATTTTTGAAAATTCGGCTATGCATGCGTGTTACAAAACTGGAGGGCGAAACCGATTTCGAAAACTGTTTTTCCTGTATAACTTATGTTTCGGTCCACTCACACTTTGTTGTGTTAAATTCCCTCCAGGTCGTGGTACAAGCGCGGGGGCAAGCGCCGAGGCAGAGGCGGAGGCATAAAGTTTTCCGTTGCGGAGTAGTTAGTTCACAGAGTAGGATTTGTTCTTTAACCTGTTTTGTAATATTATGCTCTGTGAAACTGTGGACTTGACGTCCAGTTGGATGTATTTGTTTAATCTCCCTGGTCTGACAATGGGTGTGATGTAATATTATTTAGTTTTCCAGTCTTTTGGATTCGATTGTCAGACGGGAGCAGGATGTTTCCCGATTATCGAGGCGATAATCGGGGTGGGTCCTGTCAATTGGTATCAGAGCCTAGGTTTACGATTCGTGTCTGGCACTCGGGTGTGACTTGATTATTGTACTAACTTATGCCTCTTTCAGAGAAGGACATCGGCCATGCCTCCGCAACGCGAACCCCCTCCACGACCTGATGGCGATGCCGAGAGTGCTTTGATCGAACAAGCTCAGTGTCTTGGGGCTACAGTGTTTAGTTGACAGGACCCGTCCCCGAAGGACATAGATAACCGTGCCCGATCCTGCTTCCGTCTGGCAAGTCAACTGAAAGTTCGAAATAACCCTTCAGCACCTGCCAGACAAGGGAATTTTTCGCCTGTGCCCACACATACCTCCACATCTGGAATAGCCTCGATCAACGCGCCACGACCTGAAGGGTCAATAAAACAGAAAAGGTGTGAGTGGATAAAAATGACCTCTTATAAAAACATTTATCAAAATACATTCTTACCCTCCAGTTTTCACAAACTTGCATGCATATCGTAAAACATGAGTAATAGTATGAAATCATTCAAGTATGAACAGTGGACCGATAAAATCAAAACATATTTCCCCATGGTCCACAAAACTCATGTTCACCAAAACAGTTCATGTTATAAAACATCAAATCCCGGCTCTTAGGCCAAAACATGTGAAAACATAATCACTGGTCACAAAGACCAAAAATCCGTACTCAATACCAGTACGTAATCACAAACAACATGTTTCCATAAATCATTTTAACCGCTAAACCACGGTTTCCTCAAAATCATTTTCCATAATCCACGGGACTTATTTCCATATTCTGTTGCTTAGAGTCACGTTTATCCCTGCAACGCGTGCATATCAATAGGCTCAAGGACCGCTCAAAATCCGAGCATCCGCTGCTGTGAACACATCATCAGTCAGCAATCCGTCGCTGTGAAAACCTCACCAGCCGACGATCCGGATCTCGTGAACACATCACTTACCGGTCCATATAATCCAGCACATCTGATCTGAGTCAAGCCTCCCCTGGGCTGCAAGACAAAGATCGTGCTACGTGACCTCTTCGGGGTAAACACTTCCATCCCAAAGGTGAGCGTTATCTCCAGGGTGCACTCCGGGGAAAAACATATTTTCTCCTGAAAGCTCTAAATATCCGCAACATATCATTATCACAAAAACCAGTGAAAACAGTTGCATTGAAAACCAAATCATTTACAATACAGGGTCTCAGCCCCAAGTCCCGATTTACATTATAAATCTGAAATCATCAATATCATCATGTCATCACATGGAAACACAAATCCAATCAAAATCACAATTCCATTGGGTCTCAAGCCCAAAATATCAATTTTACGTAAATCCGTGCAACCGTAAACCCGAGTTGCCACGATCACGTAAATCCATAAAATCAATCACTGACTCATAATCCGAGTCCAAATATCATTTTCAATTTCCTGACTCATAACCCAAGTCAAAACATCATTTTCAATCCGGGCCTAGCCCAAAACATCATTTGCACGTTCCTCGTAAAACGTGCCCGAAAGACCGATTAAAATAATCACAAAATCATGAGAATACCAAAAATCATCAAATTCATCAAATTCGCATGTAACTCCAAATTCGGGTCAAAATCATTACTTACTTGGGTTCTCACGCCCACAATATCATTTTTAACCAATTTCATGATTTCTCGAAAATCGTGCCAGAATATAATAATATAATAATCATAAAACCGAGAAATCACCAAATTGAAATACCAATCATGCCAAAGCATATCAAATCATATAATAAAGCATTTTAAACCATATATACATGCATCACAGTTAGAAAACCAAAAGTCCACTCACACACACCGTTCAAAACGGTCCGTTTCCGAGCTGCACGTTTTTCCGTAAAATCTGAAAATCACAACTCCTGCCCAAAATCATTATAGAGGGTTACTAACATCTCAAAATACATCATATAATTTTCCCCAATTTTTCCGGAATTTAAATACGTATTTTTAACGTAAAACAAAACTTCGGATACGCGGAACATTATCGAAACAATATCCGATTTCCTCGAAATCAACGTCAAAATGTTCGTTACACTGAGAGGATCAAAAGTCATGTTGACCTCACCTTGAGACTAGGCCGGACGCGCCCTCACGCGCCGCCGTGAGTGGCTGCGCGTGAAACTCACGCGCCAGCTACAGTGTCGTCGTTCATGCCCGTTTGTCTGGTAAACGGGTCGTTTAACCCGCGACCAGACCCGTTTGGTTTTCTGTCAATTCCACACTGTTTTCATAAATTGAACATTCAATTAGTTTCGTTACAAGTCTAATTAGAGGTCTGAAACATCAATTACACGAAACCTTACCTCTAACCTCACGATCACAGATGATCATTCGAAGAACACCCCGCACACTGTTCATCATCAGAACTCCCTCAATTTCAGTCGATTCCTCTCAATTGATTCAACTAGAAGCATCAAGGGACTCAGGTAAACCTTTTCCCCAAATCAATTGAATCAATTCGTGGCTCAAACTCCACGACTCAAACTCGATTCTCCGTCATTGTGCAACCATGGAAGTCAGTCAATATCTAACGTTTTCCTTCAATTTATGAACCCAGAAGCATCGTGGGATCCTCAGGAACACAATCCCCACATCAATTTCGTCAATCAAAGCCTCAATTCCCTCGACTCAACCTCGAATTTCATCATCTGTCACCAAGTGTGTTCAGAGCCAAAACGTTGCTAATTCTTCATGTTTTTTATGTGGATCGACTCGTACTGATCTCAGGAAGCTAACTCGAGCTTCAATTCCACTCCTCACGGCTCAATTCGCAACAATTGAATTTTCCCCCCAAAATTTCTAAAATCCGAAACCCAGAATTCCTCACACTCACAACTCCTCGTGTTTCCCTTGTTATTCCAGTCATTCAATCTCTCATTTTTCTCTCAAGAACGGCAGAGAAAGGGAGCCAATTCTCCCAGTTCAATCCCTCCCCAAATTGTGCACGGTTTGAAGAAAATTCAAAGAAAATAAAGGAAAATGGTGGAGAACATGATGATTAGGGGTGATGATGGTGTTGGGAGGGAAACATGGAGCTGGAAACAAGGGATGGGTGACACTTGTCACTCATCCGGATGTGCACAGTCACAGGGTACTGTTCATATTAAAATATTATTTTAATCCCAGTTCGTTCGGTTAATCGAGCCCGATTCCGTGACCATAACTTCGTCGTCGAATCTCCGATTTCGGCATGCCGCCTGTCGTTGGATTCGTATCGACGAGACCTACGTAACGGTCCTTGGCCCTCGTCCATCGGACCTCCCGATCAAAAAGTCAACATTTGGCCCCTACTATGCCAAATTACCAAAATACCCCTCAACTTCCGAACATCATAACTTCCTCTACGAATGTCGGAATCGAACGTGCCACCTGTCTATGAACTTGTGACGTCCCGAACTACGTCACCGTCATTGGTCAAAGTCCGTTTGACCGCTCGAACTAAAAGTCAACATTTTGCCCACACCAGGGGCAAAACGGTCATTTTGCACGTTTCTTCCGAATTCACTCAACTAATCCCTGATTAGTCATTCTAATTCTTAATTAATTAATATTCAATCCCGGTATTCAGGACGGGTCATTACATTAGTGGTGGAGCGGATCCCGAGGATGCTCACCGTTGGATTTCTCGGTTCGAGCGGATTTTTGCTGTGATGCACTGTCCTCTTGAGGAGCGAGTTGTATTGGCTACCTTTTTGCTTGATGGATCTGCTTATGAGTGGTGGTACAATCTGGAGTTGTCGGGTTGGGATGCCCGTACAGTGACTTGGGAGACCTTTCGTGAACGGTTTCTAGATCAATATTATCCCCGTTCATTCCGTGATGCTAGGGAGACCGAGTTTCTGCAGCTCCAACAGGGGAGCATGTCTGTAGCTGAGTACGAGCAGAAATTTCAGATGCTAGCCCGTTTTGCTCCTACCTTTCTATCTACTGAGGCTGAGAAATGTCGTAGGTTTGAGCTTGGCCTACGGGGTGAGATACGGGCCATTGTGACGGCCGGAGCTTTTGCTATCCTCAGGGAGTTGTCAGATGCCGCAGTGCGAGTTGAGGCCAGTCTCCCGACACGTCCACAGTACTCTGGTGGTGGACAACGTCGAGAGCGTTCATATCCTGGATCGTATGGTCAGAGAGCCCCGAAGAAGGGACGTTATGGTGGAGCCTCATCTGCAGGAAATGATCGTTATGGCAGGCCTGGTAACTATCAGAGTCCCGGATTCCGAGCGCCTAGGGCGCAGACTGCTCCACAGGCGAGCGCGACTTCGGTTGCTTCCACATGACGGCAGGGTGGTGGTTTTGCTCGCGATACTTCCAGTGTTATCTGTTTCTTATGTGGCGAGCGGGGCCACTATCGGAGGGAGTGTCCATCTTTGCCACAGGGTGGTGGCGCAGGTCGGGGTGGAGCAGAGCAGGGACGGAGCACAGCTGCAGTTTCTGGAACTGGGAGTACGAGAGGAGGTGGTGCTGGAGCGGCTAATGGACAGAGGGGCCGGGGCGGTGGGCGAGCAGCTGGACCACAGACCCGAGTTTTTGCTGTTACGCAGCAGGAGGGTAGGGCAGCACCTGGTGTTGTGACAGGTACACTCACGATCTTTGGACATGATGTTTGTGCTTTAATTGATCCTGGAGCTACTCATTCGTTTATATCGCGGGATTGTGAGTTATTGGCGGGTAGAGAGGTGTCCGCACTGGACTGTGACATGGGAGTGAGTACGCCCACCGGAGATGTGTTTGTGGTAAATCAAGTGTTGCGGGAGTGTCCCGTAATGGTAGGTGATGTTGGTTTGGTAGCAGATTTGATACTCTTGGACTTGCACGACTTTGATGTCATTTTGGGAATGGATTGGTTGACACTCCATCATGCTTCTATCGAATGTGTCGATAAGAAGGTTACTTTTCGGAGCCCGGGGTTACCGGAAACCACCTTTCAGGGAATACAACGAGCAACTCCTGTCGGAGTAATTTCAGCCCTGAAGGCAAGTAAGTTGTTGAGGAAAGGGTGCCAGGGATACTTAGCCCGAGTGATGGACTCACGAGCTGCACCGTTGAGGGTGGAGGATATACCGATAGTACGGGAGTTCCCGGATGTCTTTCCGGAGGATCTACCGGGATTGCCACCGCATCGAGATGTCGAGTTCACTATTGATCTGGTTCCAGGTACGCAACCTATCTCTCAGACTCCGTATCGTATGGCGCCAGCTGAGCTGAAGGAACTGAAGACGCAGTTGCAGGAATTACTTGAGATGGGGTTTATTCGACCGAGTGTATCCCCCTAGGGAGCCCCGATGTTTTTTGTGAGGAAAAAGGATGGGAGTTTGAGACTCTGCATCGATTACAGGCAACTGAATAAAGTAACAGTCAGGAACAAATACCCGTTGCCTCGGATCGATGATTTGTTCGATCAGCTGCGAGGAGCGCAGTACCTCTCCAAAATTGATCTTCGTTCTGGGTATCATCAGTTGCGGGTTAAGGATGAGGATGTACCCAAGACAGCCTTTAGGACCCGTTATGGTCATTATGAGTTCCTTGTGATGCCGTTTGGTTTGACCAACGCACCCGCAACATTTATGGATTTGATGAACCGAGTGTTGCAGCCTTACTTGGATCGCTTTGTCATCGTGTTCATTGACGATATCCTAGTCTACTCGAGGAGTGCGGAAGCGCACGAGGAGCACTTAAGGATGGTGCTGGGTACCTTGAGGGAAAACCAGTTGTATGCGAAGCTCAGCAAGTGTCAGTTTTGGTTGACGAGCGTGAGTTTCTTGGGGCATGTGATCTCAACTGACGGGATCAGTGTGGATTCTCAGAAAATTGAGGCAGTGGCGAAGTGGGAACAACCAAGGACCGTCACTGAAGTCAGAAGTTTCTTGGGTTTGGCTGGTTACTACAGGAGGTTTGTAGAGGGTTTCTCTACCATTGCTGCCCCGTTAACGCGACTGACGCGGAAGGGAGTCAAGTTTGAGTGGGATGACGATTGTGAGCGTAGTTTTCGGGAGCTAAAGGAAAGGTTGACATCTGCTCCTATACTGACCCTTCCAGACGACAGTGGGGAATTCGAGGTGTACAGTGATGCATCCTTACAGGGTTTGGGTTGTGTGCTAATGCAGCATGTGAAAGTGATTGCCTATGCTTCGCGCCAGTTGAAACCGTATGAGCGCAATTATCCTACGCACGATTTGGAGTTAGCTGCTGTTGTGCATGCGTTGAAGATTTGGAGACATCACCTGTATGGTGCAACTTGCAGAATGTTCACGGATCACAAAAGCCTGAAGTACTTGTTCACTCAGAAAGAGTTAAATGTGAGGCAATGACGGTGGCTAGAGCTAATTAAGGACTATGATTGCACAATTGAGTACCACCCGGGAAAAGCCAACGTGGTGGCTGATGCTCTAAGCCGGAAGTCAACGCATTCTGTAGCACATCTATGGACGGTTCATTTACCACTTTTGGTTGAACTCCGTAAGACTAGCATTGATTTGGGTTTGGATGGCTAAGGTGTCTTGCTGGCTAATTTTCACGTGAGACCGCTCCTAATCGATCGGATCGTTGAGGGTCAATCTCAAGATCCTGTCTCGTGTGTACTTCGGATTGAAGTGGAAGCCGGTAAGCGGCTAGATTTCACAGTCAGGGAGGATGGAGCTTTGCTAAAAGAAGGACGGTTGTGCGTGCCCGACGTTGAGGCGCTGAAGAAGGAGATCTTGGACGAGGCTCATAGTTCAGCCTACGCGATGCATCATGGGGGGACCAAGATGTATCGTACCTTGCGGGAACACTACTGGTGGCCGGGTATGAAACGGGAGATTGCCGAGTTTGTCAGCAGGTGTCTGATTTGCCAGCAAGTGAAGGATGAGAGACAACGACCTTATGGAGCCTTGCAACCACTACCTATCCCGGAATGGAAATGGGATCACTTGAAGATGGATTTTGTGTATGGACTCCCTAGGACACCCAGAGGTCACGATGGAGTTTGGGTGATTGTGGACATGCTTACGAAATCAGCTCATTCCTTGCCGGTGCGAGAGAACTTCAGAATGACACAGTTGGCTCAGTTGTTTATCGATGAGATCATCCATTTGCACGGTAATCCAGAATCAATAGTTTCTGACAGAGACCCGAGGGTTACTTCTCGGTTTTGGCAGAGTCTACAGGAAGTCTTTGGGACGAAACTCCGTTTCAGTACTGCATTCCATCCTCAGACTGACGGCCAGTCTGAGCGGACCATCCGGATATTGGATGATATGAGGCGAGCTTGCGTTTTGCAATTTCAGGACACTTGGGAATCACATCTAGCCTTGATGGAATTTGCCTACAACAACAGCTATCAGGCGAGCATTGGGATGGCTCCGTACGAAGCCTTGTACGGACGGCAGTGCAGAACTCCGTTGTGTTGGACGGATGTGGGTGAAAGGAAGCTGACTAAATCCGAATTGGTGGAACTGACAACCGAGAAAGTCAAACTCATCAGAGATCGGCTCAAGGCAGCCCAGGACAGACAAAAGAGCTATGTGGACCATCGAATTCGAGATCTGGAGTTTGCGGTCGGAGATCGGGTATTTCTGAAACTGTCCCCTTGGAAAGGTGTAGTGAGATTTGGCAGGCGAGGGAAGTTGAGCCCTCGTTATATCGGACCGTATGAGATTACCGAGAGGATTGGCCCGGTGGCCTACAGGTTAGCACTACCGCCCGAACTTTCGAGGGTCCACGATGTTTTTCATGTGTCGATGTTGCGCAAATATGTGTTTGGCGCATCTCATGTACTGGAGGAACAACCCATTGAACTCCGAGAAGACTTGAGCTTTGAGGAACAGCCAGTGCAGATTTTGGACAGGAAGGATAAAGTGCTATGTCGGAAGACCGTTCCTCTGGTAAAGGTCCTTTGGAGGAATCAGAATGTGGAGGAAGCCACATGGGAACCCGAAGCGCAGATGCGAGAACAGTTCCCCTACTTGTTTCCTTGAAATTTCGGGACGAAATTTCTTAAGGGGGGGAGATTGTAACGCCCCGGACATTCTGGAAATGTAATATTGTAAAATAATGAACAAAATGACGTTTTTACCCTTGTGATTCGTATGGGTAATTTGTTGACTTTTTGATTGGAGGGTCGAACGGACGTTGAGTGATGACCGTGACGTAGTTCGGGACGTCACGAGTTCATAGACAGGTGGCACGTCCGACTCGAACGAACTGGGTGAAAGTTATGACGTGCGGAAGCCTAGGGGCATTATCGTAAATTGGACGTTGTAGGGGAAAAAGTTGACTTTTTGTTTGACAATTGATATTCATTTTACTCGAAGACCGTTATGTTCGTCTCGACGCCCTGAGTACAACGACAGGCGGCACGCGTGAAACGGACGTCGGATGACCGAGATACGGGTCACGGAAGTTGGAGGGCAATTTGGTAATTATTGCACAGAGGGGCATTTTGGTCATTTCACGGCGGTTACTGTAGCACCACCGTGAAAAACAGAGTGCGGCCGTGGAGTTTGTGCGTGCAAATGTTTATGGCTAAGTGGACTGGTGAGTGGGTTTAGTTTATGGATTTTGAGGCTGTGGGAAGCATTCATGCGTGTCTGGGCAGAGTCTGAGTGCACGGGTGAGGTTTTAAATTTGTTCTTGGGGTCTGTATGCGGGAAACAACTGCGCAGTGACCAGCTGAGGGATTCTCACGAGTTGTCGTCTCATTTCGATGGATTAACCGAGTTAGAGGATGTGGGGAGGTCATTTGGTTCAGTTTGGGAGCTGAGTGAGAGGAACTGTGAGAGAAACCGTGAAGAACATTTTCGGGTTTTTGGGGGGAAATCTCAGAGTTCAATTCTTACGAGTTCTGGGATCAATCTAGACACACAGAGAGTTTTCTGGGAGCAGCAGAAACATAACCGTGCTCGAGATCAAGCGATTTGAGCAAGGATTGCTCAGGAGCTTTGGTACCAGTCCAGGGAAGAACAAGTTGGAGGGAAAAATCACATTCAATTTCCGGGGCTTGTTGATCGAAACCGAGGGCCATTCTAGTCATCTGGGAGCAAAAGGAAACCAACCACATCGATTTCGAAGGACGCCACTCACGAATCGGCCAAGAACTGAGTTCCCTGGTTCTGAGAATTGTCGAGCTTGAGGACGACGACTTCCAGGTAACAGCGAGTTCAATTGATTGTTCTATCGTGTTCGTATAAGTCCCCTTAAGCTACTGGTGAATTTAATTTGGAAATGGAACCATGTAGGGTGAGTTCCATAGGTCGACTTGCTCGACTGTTTGAGCTTGAGTTGGGTCGATTTAATGTTAGTCGAGATTGATCGTTAGTACAGACCTAAAATTAATGGATTAGAGAAGATAATAGGATTGAAAATGGGAAGAATTGATTGAGAATTGAGCTTGAACTAGTCGGGTTGAGTCGCGGGTAATAGACCCGTTTATCAGTCTATTCGGGTAAGGACGAAGGTACTGTAGCTTGCCGCGTGGCCTTCACGCGCAGCCACTTTGGGCGGCGCGTGACGGCGCGTGTAAGGTTAACTCCGATCACGGTCAACATGAGATTTAATCTTTTCAGTTTAATTAACATTTCATCTTTAGAGTTCGAATCGATCGGGAGTCGTTCGGGATAATTTCGGGAGTCCGGAAGGTTAAGTCTCTAAGTTTAATTTCGCCGAAAAATACGAAAAAATTAGGAAAAATCCTACGAGTTATGTTGGGATGTTGTAACCCTCCTTATGCATTTTTACAGGCCCGGACACTTCCGAAGCTACGGAGGAGCGCGCGGGACGCGATTGACGCGTCCTAAAACAGTGAGTGGACTTTTTGATTTCTAAACTGGGCATGCATGGCTATTTTACTGGTTTATCTTTTGGTTTTGCATATGATTTTATGATGGTGATATGATAATTCGGTTTTACGTATTTTCACGCTTTTCGAGATATTCATCGTATTTCACGCAATTCGAAGTTACGATTTTTGCTTATGCATGAATGATGTTTGATGAAGTATCTGGATATGATTATGCATGTTACGGATTTATGATGTTTTGATTTTAATTGTGAAGTGATTTCGGAAATTGCATGTTTTGGAAATTGCATGTGAATTCGGACATAAGTTCTACTATTACGTGATGTGATTTCAGAATGATGTTGGGAAACGGTTTATGATGAATCCTGGTTTAATGTGTTTTAAAATGGTTTTGGGTTTAAATACCCGGTTGATTATTGGATCTGGTTTTGGGTTTAAAGACCCGGTTTATTGATGACGGGGGCGGGCCCGAAAATTGGGTTTGAAGACCCGGATTGAGTTTAAAGACTCGTGAGTTTAAAGACTCGATTATTGTGATACCCCCGAGTCCCATTGATCATGTTTTGAGTTTAAAGACTCGTTGATATCCCGGGAAGGCCTGATATTGAGTTTAAAGATTCGGATGGATCCAACGGCATAATTGTGATTATTGATTTACTTTTTACTTGATTTGTGCAATTGAGTTTTCAAAATGACAGTTTCTGGATTCTGGTAATATTAAGTTGTTTTACATGAGTTATGACAAATCTCTGTAACGTTTTTCATGTGTTTCGGAAAAAGAGTTTTCAAAGGTTTAATACGCGATTTTTGAAAATTCGGCTATGCATGCGTGTTACAAAACTGGAGGGCGAAACCGATTTCGAAAACTGTTTTTCTTGTAAAACTTATGTTTCGGTCCACTCACACTTTGTTGTTTTAAATTCCCTCCAGGTCGTGGTACAAGCGCGGGGGCAAGCGCCGAGGCAGAGGCAGAGGCATAAAGTTTTCCGTTGCGGAGTAGTTAGTTCACAGAGTAGGATTTGTTCTTTAACCTGTTTTGTAATATTATGCTATGTGAAACTGTGGACTTGACGTCCAGTCAGATGTATTTGTTTAATCTCCCTGGTCTGACAATGGGTGTGATGTAATATTATTTAGTTTTCCGGTCTTTTGGATTCGATTGTCAGACGGGAGCAGGATGCTTCCCGATTATCGAGGCGATAATCGGGGTGGGTCCTGTCATAAGCCGGAAAAACCCAAAACCCCCTATGTTGTGTTCCTAGTTTCGAAATCTTGAGTTTGACGTGTTTGGGCTGCCCTTATTTGTTGAGTCGCGTTCTAGGGACTGTGACGAGTCTGTGGTGGCCAGTTTCGAGGTTGGACGCAGCCTGACGTGACGGGGAAGACGACCGGAAAACTGGGCCATAAACCTTCGATCTAGAGGTAGAGATCTTGACCTTTCTTCTAGTTTTTGAGTTCACAGACATGAAGTGTAGGCTTAGACAGGTCCTTAGGATCAAACTGCACTTAAAATGGTGGCCGAAAATGGAAGTTCTAATCGGGTCATGGTCGTGGGTCACGGCGATCCGGTTACTGGTTTTCGGTAGGAACCGGCCGAATGACAGAACCGTAAAGTGACTCAGGAGCGGGATTGCTATGATTGGACGTCTGGGACGTCAGACATCTAGGATGTCATACCTGGACTAGGTTAGGGATTTGGACTCGGGATTGAGACCCCGGGTGGCACACGTAGCCTTGTGACTGTGACCTTATTAGACGTCTGGGATGTCTGGGTTGGGATGTATAGTGCAGCGGCTGATGTTATGGTTATGATTATTTACTCTGTTATGCTTATATGATATACTATTATGGTTTTCGATTCTAATGCATGCATGTTTTGGAAAATGGAGGGGTAAAACCGTATGTTTACTTTATGTCTTAAACTGTTTTATAAACTTTATGTTTCTGGCCCACTCACCCTTAATTGTTTTATTAACCCCTCCAGGCCGTGGTATTGAGGTGGACGAGGATCTCGAGGTAGAGGCATAGATTGACGTTGCGCACCTGAACCCCACTTCTGGGTAGGTTGGCACGTGGGGAGTCCTTAGGAGTCGTGCTCAATATTTGTTTTAAATTTTCCATTGTTTGACACTATTTTAATTTTGGACTATTTGTATGACTTAATTATGGATATTTATGCATTTGAGATTTCCTAAGGGTAAAATTGGTATTCTAAGGTTGTATGTCAGACGGGAGTAGGGCAGTCCCCGGGTGGTCCCAGGGGGATCGAGACGGGTCCTGTCAAGGGTCCCTTGATCATGATCCTCCTGATCATCGTCTTCAGGTTCAGAAACTATCACAGCACCTCGTGCTTCAGCCATATCAAGAACATCTTCATGTATAACCTCTTGACCTTTACCACTGGGTTCTTGTTGTAGCGGTGATGAATCATAAGTAAGCTGGCCTGCATTCTCAATTGTCTCCTTATCAAGATCTGCCACAATCTGATCTTCAAAAAAAAATATACATTTATGCTTCTGAATAGCTTGTTGGTTTTTGGATTCCACATGCAGTAGCCCATTTCTTCATTACCGTAGCCAAGAAAGATACACGGTGTGCCTTTGTCATCTATCTTCAATCTTTTCTCATCGGATACATGTGCAAATGTTTTGCACCCAAATATTTTCAAGTGTCAATATGAAGCGCTTCTACTAGTCCATACGCCTTCAAGAGTCTTAGAGTTCAACGATACACTTGATGATTGAATGATAAGGTAACAAGTGGCTGACATAACTTCGGCCCAAAAACGATTTGATAGATTGGTTGTCTTCAGCATGCACCTGGCCTTCTCTAGAATGGCGTGCTTCATCCTCTTAACTACACCATATGTTGTGGGGTGCTAGGAGTTATCTTCTCATGCCTAATCTCATACTTCAAATAATAATCTCTGAACTCGTTCGAAGTGTACTCTCGGCCATTGTCACTACGGATACATTTAAGGGCTCTCCCAGTCTTCCTCTTTAATATGGCATGGAACTGCTTGAAGGTTTGGAACACCTAGCCTTTTGATTTCAACAAATATACCCAAACCTTTCATGAAACATCATCAATAAAAGTGACAAAATATCTATTACCACCTAGTGATTCAACTTCCATAGGGCCACAAACATCAGAATGTACAAGGTTTAATATATTTTGTTTTTTTTATGAAATTACCAGAAAAACTAACTTTATTTTGCTTGCCATATAAACAATAATCACAAGAGTCTAGTGAGGTACCTTTGGCAAAGGGAATGAGAGGCATCTTTTCCAAAACTTGCAATCTCTTCGTACTCAAGTTTCCTAACCTCTTGTTCCATAGATTTAGAGAAGAATCATCCACGACATTCAACTCTCCTTTGCAAATGTTGACATATGTCTTGTAGAGGGTTCAACACAACTTTCCTCTAGCAACCACTAGCGATCCCTTGGTAAGCCTTCACTTTCGATCACCTCCATGATGATAGAACCTTTGTTGATCAAGTACGCCGGTTGACATTATATTGAGATGTAAACCGGGAAAATGTCTCATATCATTCAATAACAGCTTGTTGCCCAAATCGGTCTCGAACCAAATATCATTGATTCCTGAAATCTTGGAGTAACTATCATTGCCCATCTTCACTTCCCCAAAGTCTTTGGCTTTGTATGTTGTGAACTCTAAATGCCCCGCGACATGGAAAGATGCTCTAAAATCAACTACCCATGAAATGCATTTATCTTCATTAGCATGTAGGCATTCACCATCAAGAGACAACAACTTGTATACTTGACTAGACACGGTAGGCGGCGGTATTTCTTGTGTCCTCCTTCTTTTGGTAGGTAGAGCCATTTTTCTCATCCTTCTGGTTATTCTTCACTTTGTTTCAATTCTTCATCATGTGGCCATAAATATTACAATTATGACACTTTCCATTGAATCTTGTCCTCGAACGGCTTGCAGTCCTTCCATTATCTCAAATGGGACCTTTACTCTTGCTTTTTCATCTATTCTATGTCACAAAGACTTGGCTACTATCAGAACTTGAGGACTTCCTCCTAATCTCTTCATTCAACATGTTATCTTTAATATTATCCATAGATAACACATTATTAGGAGCAAAGTTACTTACAGTAATGACAAACGTCTCCCAGTTGTCGAGCAACGATCCAAGAAGCAACAATGCTTGAAGTTTATCTGCGATTTTCATGTCCATTGTGACTAACTGATTGACAATACTTTGGAAGTTGTTGAGGTTCTCAGTCACTACCCTTTTTATACTTCATATTGACAAGCTCATTGATAAGAAACGCTTCTTTAGAGGCGACCTTTTACTCGAACACTGACTCCAACTTTAACCAAAGAGCATGGGCGTTGGTCTCATTGGACACATGGTGGAACACAAAATCATCCACCCATTCATGAATGTGACCAATAACCTTTCGGTTCAACTTCTTTTTTTCGGCATCTCCTATATCCTCCGCGGGGCTCATGCAAATCCTTACAATAGAGAATATCCTTCATTCTCGGCTTACATGTAATTCAATTTGGAATGGTTGAGTCAAACCATGGTACTTCTTGAGCCTTCCATTCTAACTTTTCACGAACAATTCTAACTTTCCACAAAACCAGAGCTCTGATACCACTGTTTAGAAAAGTAATATAATGGAAATAATAACTCAACCCACAAAAAAAATAAATCTACAAGGAAATAAAATAGTAAGAAATAGAGAACATCGAATATAACGTGATTCAGCAAGCTGCTTACATCCACAAGGTAACAATAATAAGAACCGCCACTAATGAAATTAGAGATACAAAGAGATGCACAACTTCAAGAACACAACTTAAAGGAAACCCTCTCTCACACACTTGTTTTGCTATATGAATTATAACACTCAACACTTGAAGGAAGATGTTTCATTTTGATGAGAGTAATGGAATGAGCAAATGACCTCTCCTTATATTGGTTAAGGGGAACATCTAGATATCTTTATTAATGCTGCACCTAGCTGCATCCACCTGCCTACTTCATTTATGAATCTTCCACCTACTTCCTTCATGAACTTTCCACATGTATATTCATGCATTTTAAGATTAATTTAGAACCACGAGTATGTTCTAAATAAGTCCAATTATGGAAACCCAAAATACCTTTTGTGAATACACTTTAATGTTAAGCCTGAATATTTTATACGTTGCATATCCTTCCTATTGGTAATTATCAGATTGAGAAAACAGTAACAGCTTCACTAACTTCACTTTGTCATCATGTCGCTCATAAATCTCAGAATCAACAACAAAAGAGCCCGTCTCTCTCTTCTCAAACAGTCGTGGTCGATGATCAAAATTTTTGTTAGGCTCCCTAAATTGCAATTTAAGAAGCCCCTCAATTGCAGTCATTTCTAAAGCGTGGATCATCTTTCGAACTCTGTCAGAATCTATATACTTTGGGATCAGAGAATGGAACTTACCCAATTATCCATCTCCCATGATGTTTTCTTTGTTGTTGACGATGTCCATCAAGTCCTCAGCATCATAAGCAGCATTCTTCGGCTTTCACAGCGAACGTCAGAGAGCTTTGTTGGTCAACTGTTGCTCCTCTGCCTCTTCAAGTGTAGCTTGAACCACGATCTGAAGGTTGTCCATTGAGACCCCAAATATTAGCATACTTTTTGTGGGGCTGGGGATGCTAGTCTCTCAAATATCACTTGCAAACCAGGATATAAGACTCTGCGTGCAGCTGCTTCCATTAATCTAGTAGACACATATCAGTTGAGAAAAAATGATATGAGAATGGAGGAGTGGATGTGAAGAATTGGAAGTTCAATCTAGTTCAGATCAACTTTTGAAGTCCAAAAGAAACAAGATGGAAGACTTACAAGACTTCGTCTTTATGCTCCACTCAAATAGAATGATAAGACAATTCAAATCTGTGATCTGGTTGATACCTTGGTAAGACAGACTCATTAATTAGGTGGCTAAGCTAGATAAGCCGATACTCAAAATATCATGCCCTATATAAAAAATAAATAATAAAAAGAAACGAAAAAAGCAGCACCTCATAAGAAAGGTGTACTGTATACACAAGGATAGTCTCACTAATTACAGTGAGGGCCATTATTATCAGCTACATCCTTACTTCCTTTTGAACAAGTAACTGTAAAATCAAAGGAGCTAGTTCTATATTTCTTACAACAAAGACCCAATTAAAGAACCAACTGAAACAAACAAAATGAAACTGAAACATTCTTATATTCCTTGATCATTGTCAGGAAAGGAAACAATAATATAAAATATACAAGCCTGTGGTTTGATATGAAGAACGAGCACTCCTTGCTAGCTGGAACAAAGCTTCACTGTCCTCTCAAGATTTTAGTTTGTTCCTCTGTACATTGCTAATCTCAAGCTAAACAGACTAGTTTTGTACAACTTCAAGAAATTATGCTTCCAGCGGAGTGAAAATCAAGCTTACACTATTCCCCCTCTATATTACAGTTCATCCTTAGTTGTTACACAAGAAGTTCAGGGATCAACATCTTGTGATTTAGATGCAAAACCGTTCTCAGTATCTAACTGGGAATGTGAAACTTCTTTGTCTTCTGTGTGCTCAGACCGTTGGATCTCACTGTCAAGCTTCGCGTCATCTACATCCCTGTCAATTGTCAAGATATAAGAACCATCTTCCTGATTTAACCCCCGTGATTTTTCTTCTGAAGACGTTGATGAAATGGGTACCGGGTCGTCAATCAAGTCAGCAACTCTCACCTTGTCAAGCAAACCCATTAGTAATATATCATATACTGCACCCAAAATCATGGATAATATACCGAAATCAATTCTAAGATTACAGAAGTAGCTCGATCAACTTGACTTGACAAGAAACTTATGTCTTCGAATCGTCGAAGGATATCCACGATTACATAATTTGCTTAAGAAAGTAAAATGAGAATTAGGGGCAAAGGAATTCATGTTAGCAGAAGCAAATGTTAAAATCAATTTAGAAATCTAATTATACATAGAAAATCACATAAATCTATAGAATTCCATTATTAACTCTACAAAATTTTGAAAATTAGTAAATCTGTAAAAGTCGACCACTTCAAAAAACTCGGAAATTATCCGTATAAATCCGAATTCAATACATCCCCCTTAATATGGTTTTCTCACAATGTTTAGGATCACTTTGGGTACAACAAATAATTATATGTATAAATCTGAATTTAATACACTCCCCTCTTAATATAGTTTGCAACTATATTAATTTAGGATCTCTTTGGGTACAAAATCTAATTAGATGATCATATCAATTTAAAACACCATGTCATTCCAGAAAGACCTAACTATCCACAAATATTTGAACTTCAAAAATAAATTAAAATATCAAACAAGGAAAATAAAATGCATGGCATGGCTACATACAAGTAAATCAGGCCTGAAGCGAGAAGAGTAAAATGGAGGAGAAAACTAAACAGAGTAATCCTATAGTCCGTGTTATTATATACTAGCAACTACCTGCATAGGCTCCAGACTAGTAAGTTCTGTATCATCAGTTTTGATCACTTCTCCTTGAGCTTGCAGCTCCATGGAATCACGAATGAGTTGACGGAGAAAGTTCACATCATCAGACATAACCCCAAACCCTTTCAAAAGCTTAGAGCCCAGTTGCAAACTTGTCTGCATGAATTACATTTTTTATCAGGTTGGTTATATATTCATAATTTTAAAAAAAAAATCAATTAATATATACCTCTGCACTTTCGAGAATAGCATCTGTTGCACCTACTTTCTTCAGTTCTAAAAGATGCTTGAGATCCAGAGCTCTGGCATAAATTGGGATCTGCTAATATAGAGTTTTCACCATAAAATAGGCATTCAAGCAAAAGGGGTATAGAAAGCGATTTAAGGTCTCAAAATAAATTAGAAAAGGGCATGATTTAAGATCAAACAAAGAAAATAGTCAACTACATTATGCCAGGAATATAAAACATCACAACACTCGAGATTAAAGGCTTGAAAGATTACGTATTTTTCTTGTGATTCTAATATAATAGCAGTAGCCTATTTATACAACTATAGACTGTTCAAAACAGATGCTGCCTACTCCACCTAGGCAGCGCCTAGGCGCTTGAAGGTGAGAAACCACTCCGCATAATGGCTAGGCGCCTAGGAGAATTTGAGTGTACATTCTTATATATATATATATATATAGTTATATAAGTTATTTTATTTGTTATATAATAATATAAGTATTAATTAAAACAAAGATAATAAATTAAAAAACATACAATGTTATATAATAAAATTAATAAAAAACTTACATTTTCAACATTTATGATTCTCAACTCAATTTATTTATTTAGGTAAATAATTTTTGTTCTGGAATTATTTGATAGTATCCAATATATTATTAATTTGTTGTATTTTGTCTTAAAAAAAAAACCGCCTAGGCGCTAAGACTCTATCGACCGCCCTAGGAGCCCCTAGCGCCGTTTTGAACATTGACTATAGAAGAGTCCTACTAGCAAGGAAATACAAGTTTGACACAATTAAATAGGGAATCAAGTTGATTCCATTGACAATATACACAGAGAAGATTAAGGAGATTGAATCTCCTTTGATGAGGGAGAGTCCTTATTACACCCTTGCAAAATGATGAAGCCACCCCAATCTTGGATCGTAAGAGCTGGAACCGAGGGCGAGGAATAGGTTTGGTGAGAGCATCTGCCAATTGGTCATCAGTAGAGAGGTTGGATACTTGAAGCAGACCTCGCTTCACATTGATCACGAGCAGACCTCACGTCACATGATCACAAACCATTGGAAGTCAATGTCCACATGCTTCATGCGAGGGTGCATGGCGGGATTAGCACAGTAAAAGGTTGTGCCAAATGTTGTCACAGGAGACAATTGGTTTCCCAAATAGGGGCACACCGAGTTCAACCATAAGGGACTGAACCCAAAGGAGTTCAGCTATGGTAGATGCAACCGCCTGGTATTTAGCCTTAGTGGAGGAGCGAGACATAGATCGTTGCTTGCATGAGCTCTAGGAAATCAAATTTCCACCAAGGTAAACAAGGTAGACAGCAGTTGGCTTACAGTCATCACGATCACCAGGCCAATCAGCATCAGAGAACGCATTGACCTTGTGAAAGGATTGAAAGAAAGCTTCCAATTGGTTGGAGGATCTGCAATAGAGATGAAAGCCAAAGAGGACTGTGCTTTTGAGATAGCATAGTACCCGTTTGAGTGCTTGCCAATGGATGTCTGTGAGGGCATGGATAAACTGGGACAGTTTGTTGACAGCATATGAGATGTCTGGCCTTGTGGGACGGAGATATTCGAGGCTACCAACTAGTCAATGGAAGAGGGTAGCATCCATGAGAGGCGAAACATCATTCAACATAAACTTAGGGGAGACAGCAAGAGGCGTTAGACCGACCTGGCTCCATCCATTTTAGCTAGAGATAGGTGGTGATGGATGTGTTGATGCTAAGAGAGCAACAGACCTGTAGGTGTGGGAATGACCTCCACACCAAGAAAGTAATGTAGGGAGCCTAAGTCTTTAACCGAGAAGCAGGTAGCCAAGGTGTCAATGAACTTGGACATGAGGCGGGGTCATTACCTGTTATGACAAGATCATCAGCATAGACCAGATAATATATAATGTTAGTCCCGTGCTTGAGGATAAAGAGAGAGGCATTGGAGAGAGCACTAACAAAGCCATTAACGAAAAGAAAGGAATGTATCGCCTTGTAACACGACCGGGGGGCTCGTTTGAGACTATGTAAGACTTTTCGTAGTTTGCAAACATAGGATGGATTATCAGGGTCCACAAAGCTAGTTGATCGAGCCATATAGACAACATCAGTAAGGGTGCCATGGAGGAATTCATTGTTAACATCAAGTTGACGGATAGCCCAACCATGAGTGACCGCAAGGTATAAAACAATGCAAATGGTGGTTGGCTTCACTATAGGGCTGAAGGTTTCTGAGAAGTTAATGCCAGGGCGTTGGTGATAACCTTTGGCTATGAGGTGAGCCTTGTACCCATCCAGTGCCATTGGGTTTTCGTTTTATTGGAAAAACCCACTTGTTACCAACAATGTTGTGAGTCGGATGAGGGGGAACAATTTCCCAAGTACCATTGCGGATGAGGGCATTAAGTTCATCAGACATGGCACTACACTATTTAAGGTCCTTGACAGCTTGAGAGACATAGTTTGGTTCAACCAATGGGGGAATTGGATGAGATGTAGCAGTCATGGCATAGCTAGAAATAGGTTGGAGTGCTCCAGTTTTGGTACGAGTGAGCATTTGGTGGGGTTGGGTGCGTGGTAATGGTGGGTGTGGCGGGTTGTGGTGCTGGTAGAGGAGGTGAGCAGTTGGATCTTCTGGTGTATGTGCGGAGAGGAGAAGGGGAGGCTTGGTAGTACTGGTGGTTGGAAGAGGGTCGAAGGTGGCAAGCAGGTTGAGGTTGATAAAGATCCCAGCCGATCACAGGAGATTGAGGATCAATCTCCCTGATCTGCTGGGCCTAAGTCCACCGAATCACCTGGATTCTTTCCTATGTAAATTTGTATCTACTTGAGGCCACTCATTACCATGGTCCTGATGAGATTCTTCTTGGCAACGGTAAGGGGTTGCAAATCACCCACACTGGTAACACTTCCCTCTCCTCCTCCTCCTCCTCCTCTCACTCCTTTCACCTAAGTAACGTCCTTTGTGTTCCTCATATGACCCGCAATCTGTTATCCATTTCCCAGTTCAACAAAACTAACCATACTTCCATTGAATTCTTTTCTGATTGTTTTCATGTGAAGGACCTCAGCACAGGGGCGATCTTGCTTCAAGGCCGGAGTAGGGATAGTGTGTACGAGTGGTCTCCCTCTTCTCATCAACAACCTCAAGCTCTGGTGGGTGTGGTGGTCTCTCCTTAGTTATGGCATCGTCGTCTCAGCCATCCTAGTCCAAAAATTCTCCAATCTGTTCTTAAATTCTGCTCTCTAAATGTACCCCCCAAAACTATCAATTCTGTATGTCCTTGTTGATGCAATAAAAGTCACAAGCTTCCTTTTGGTGTCTCTTCTCTCACTAGCACCCGTCCACTTCAATTACTCTTTTCTGATGTATGGGGTCCTGCCCCGTATCCCTCCCCTGATAGTTTTTCCTACTACGTCATCTTTGTAGACCATTATACCAAGTATACTTGGCTCTATCCTCTAAAACGGAAATCTGATGTCTTTGCAACCTTTGTTGACTTTAAAAACCTGGTTGAAAACTACTTCACCACATCCATTGCTTCACTCTACACTGATGGTGGTGGGGAATTTGTCAAACTCAAAAGCTTCCTCACCACTCATGGCATCAACCATCTTCTCACCCCTCCCCACACCCCCCAACATAATGGCATTGCTGAAAGACGCCACCGCCATGTAGTTGAAACTGGTCTCACCCTCCTTCATCAGGCTAATCTCCCCCTCACCTATTGGCCGTATGCCTTCAAGGCTGCTGTCTATGTCATCAACCGGCTTCCAACTCCCATTCTCCAAAACACCACTCCATTTACTGCTCTATTCAACCAGTCCCCTAACTACACCAAACTTCGTCCCTTTGGATGTCTCTGTTTTCCATGGCTGCGACCCTATAACTCCAACAAAATGCAACCTCGCTCCACTCCTTGCATTTTCTTGGGCTACTCTCTCAATCAGAGTGCCTATCTCTGTTTTGAACCTTCCTCTCACAAACTGTTTGTCTCCGCCATGTTCAATTTGATGAAAACACCTTCCCGGGTCTTGCCACCTCCTCCCATCTCCCTCATGTCACTTCTGCCAACTTTGATGCTTGGATGTCCACCCTTCCTCCAGTGTCTTACCTTCCTTCCTCCGACACCACTGCACCTGCCAGCTCACCAGCAGCACCTACTAGCTCGCTGCCACCCCTACAGTCCCCCTGGACCCCTCGGACACAGCACTCCCGCCCGGCCTTGAAGCAACAGCACCTCCTGCAGCAGTTCCGTCACTGCCTCCCATCATCCCAGACCCTGGCAGCCCTTTTGTCTGCCCCCCTGCACCTGCAGCCCCTCCACCCCCTCCCCTCCGCACTTATAGCCGCCGCCAGCCCCCTCCTCCACCCTCTTCTGCACCACTAAACACCTCCCCTGCTCTATCCCCAACCAACGACCCCTCTCCCCCTTCCCCATCCCCACCCCAACCACCCACCCGCACTCATCCTATGCTGACCCGCACCCAAACTGGCACTGTACGGCCTGTACCCAGCTATGCCTTGACCACAACTACCCAATCCTTCTCACCAATGGTTGAGCCTACTTGTGTATCTCAGGCTGTCAAGGATCCTCACTGGCGCCAAGCAATGTCAGCAGAGATAAATGCTCTTATCCGGAATGGCACATGGGAATTAGTTCCCCCTCATCCTGCCCAAAACATTGTGGGTAACAAATGGGTCTTCCGGATCAAACGCACTCCCACGGGTGCTGTGGACCGGTACAAAGCCCGCTTAGTTGCTAAGGGGTTTCACCAGCGGCCAAGGGTAGACTACTCGGCCACCTTCAGTCCCGTAGTCAAACCCACCACCATCCGGACTGTTCTTCACCTTGCTGTTACTCAGGCCTGGTCCATACGCCAACTGGACGTCAACAATGCCTTTCTTCAAGGCACCCTTCATGAGGATGTTCACATGGCACAACCCACGGGTTTTATTGATTCTCAACACCCGTCCTATGTCTGCAAGCTTCGCAAAGCAATTTATGGCCTGAAGCAAGCCCCTCGGGCCTGGTATCAGGAGCTGCAGTCCTTCCTAGTGTCCCATGGTTTTAACCCAGCACCATCTGATGCTTCCCTTTTCATTCTCAGGCAAGGCTCTATTGTCCTCTACTTCCTTGTCTATGTTGATGATTTAATTGTGACAAGAAACAGCCCATCACTAATCTCCAAGTTCATCCATTCCCTTGCTGCCTGCTTTTTGGTCAAGGATATGGGAGCCCTTCACTACTTCCTTGGAGTTGAGGTTCTGCCCACAGCCACTGGTCTGTTTCTGTCCCAACATAAATACATTCAGGACCTCCTCACAATGGCACGCATGGATGGTGCCAAACCTGTCTCCACCCCCCTGGCTGTTTCCCCCACTCTCATGTTGCAGGACGGCTCCCCACCCACTGATGCCACTCCCTTTCGGAAAATAGTAGGCAGTCTTCAGTACCTAAGTCTCACACGGCCAGATGTGTCCTTTGCTGTGAACAAACTGTCACAGTTTATGCATGCTCCTACTGAGCAGCATTGGCAGGCTCTCAAACGGGTGCTAAGGTACTTGAAGGGCACGTTGTTCTATGGACTACACCTGCACCGTGCCTCCACCAACCAGCTGCATGCCGTCTCCCACTCCTATCACACCCTGCATGCCTACTCTGATGCGGATTGGGCTGGTGACCCAGAAAACCGCAAATCCACCACTGCCTACCTTGTCTACTTGGGTGGTAATCTAATCTCCTGGAGCTCACGCAAACAACGCGCTGTTTCCAGGTCTTCTACCGAGGCTGAATACCGTGCTGTGGCATCCACCACTGCAGAACTTATGTGGGTACAAGCCTTGCTGCGTGACCTGGGCATCTCCACAGCAGGCAAGCCGAACATCTCATGCATCAACATTGGTACTACGTTCTACTGCTCCAATCCCACACTTCACACTCGCATGAAGCATGTTGAAATCGACTATCACTTTGTTCGCTCCCAAGTCAGCCGTGGTCTACTTAATGTCTCCCACATCTCCACGGACGACCAGCTTGCTGATGCTCTCACAAAAGCTCTGCCTAGACCCCGCTTTCAACTCCTACGATCCAAGATCGGCGTTGCCGATGGCACCACCGTCTTGCGGGGGCGTGATAAAGATCCCAGCCGATCACAGGAGATTGAGGATCAATCTCCCTGATCTGCTGGGCCTAAGTCCACAGAATCACCTGGATTCTTTCCTATGTAAATTTGTATCTACTTGATTCCTTCCTAGTTTGTCTAAGATGTACTTACCTAGTTTAGTTCTCTAGAAGTCTACTTAAAGAACCTCTGTACACAATTTACATATCTCAATAAAATAGAAAACTTTTCATACCTTTTAGAGGTCACCAAGTTGGGGTGACGGAAATGGTTCTAGGGTTGTGGCCTGGGCAGTGGAGGAGTTGGCTGTGGCGGGAGGTAGTTGTGGCAATGATTGAACCTAAGCATGGGAAGATTCTGCGTCGAGGCCAAGCAAAGAGGAAATGCCCAGTGAGTCATTGTGCGAAAATGCAGGTGGCGTTGATGGTAATGGCGTGGCAGCAGAGTTGACAACACATGAGACAGGAGACAAGTGGAAGGGTGGAGCCATATTTTGAGGTTTTCGGATGTGACTATAGGCACAACTAAGGGAGTGTTTGCACTTGGGTAGGTAGACTCATCAAACTAGACATGACGGGAGACATAAAGGTTATCTGACGAGAAGTCATAACATGGGTAGGCACTTTGATTGAGAATAGCCTAAGAAAAAGCATGGTTTGGAGCGAGGAAGCATTTTGTTGGAGTTGGACGGGCGTTGCCATGCAAAGCAAAGGCACCCAAACGTGCAAAGCCGAGTATAGTTAGGTTGCTGATGGAAAAGGGCAGTACATGGGCACATATTTTTTAGTGTTGGTGTTGGAAGTCCATTGATTAAATAAACTGCTGGTTTGAAGGCACAAGTCCAATAGGAGAGTGGAAGGGATGCTTGATGGAGAAGGGTGAGGTTGGTCTCAACAACATGACGATGTCGCCTTTCAGAGACCTCGTTATGGTGAAGAGCATTAGGTGTAATAAGGAGATGGTTGATGCCATGAGTGGAAAGGAAGGATTTTAGTTTCACAAACTCCCCACCACCATCAATGTACAAGGAGGGGATGGTGGATTCAAAATAGTTCTCAACAAATTTTTTAAAGCCGACGAAGGTGGAGGATACATCTGAATTTCTTCTTAAGGGAGAGAGACGTGCATTTGATGAAGGGATAAACAAAAATAACATAGTAGGAAAAACCATCAAAAGAATTGTAAGGGGCAGGGCCCCAAACATCACTATAAATTAATTGAAGGGGACATGTACTTTGAAGAAAGGAACACCAAACGGAGGTTTATGGCATTTATTACCGACTAAGAGAGTTTAGAGGACACATTAATGGAAGAAAGACGCAAAACATGTTGTAGGACTTTCGAGTTGGGATGATCTAGACGGCGATGCAAAAGACCTGGGGAAACCACCACACCCATCATAGCTTGGGGTTGACAAATGGATTGGGAGGACCACTCGTACACATCATCTTTACTCGAGCCTTAAAGGACAATCGCTCGTTCTTAGATCCTTGAGATGAAAACAATCAGGAAAAAGCCCAACAAAAGTGTTATTTTGTTTATTGAATTTGGAAAAGGAAATAATATTTAGAGTCATAGAAGGAACACAAAGGACATGGGTGAGAGTAAAAGATTGAGAGGAAGGGAAGGATAGGGGAGAGGAACCAACATGTGTGATTCCCAAACCTTTACCATTATCAATTATGATCTCATCTGGTCCATGGTACTGAGCTGCATCAGATAGGTGATGGGCATTGGAGGTGACATGGTGAGACGATCCCGAGTGAAGAAGCCAAGAGAGGGACGTACCCTAGATTGTGGGATTGGCCACTGGCAGGTTAGGTGACCTGTGCTACAGTTGAGGGCACTTTTTGGCACTGTGGCCCTTTGTTCCACGCCACTGACAGAAACCACAGTAACCAGTTCCAAGAGTGGTTTGAGCGGGGATTGTTGTTAAAGGATTTGGAAGGGGTGGAACCAGAGGAAGAACGAGACTGGCAGTGCTGACTAGAAGAGCCACGATGTGAACAGTTTGAGTTGGACCCACGGGAGCCTAACATACGTTTGCTGTGATGACAAGAGAGGAGGCTGCAGGTTCATCACGTTTGAAGGCTGCTTCATGTTGAACCAGCATGTCGTGGAGATTTTCAAAGGAGAAAGATGTGTCTTAGGGCCTAACGGCAGCCGTACAGTCCTCGAATTCAAGGTCAACTCCATTTAGAACGTAGAGGAGGAGATCATCATCGGACGGCGGTGTATCAATGGCAGCAAGTTCGTTGGTGAAGAGGTGAATGTCATGAAGGTAGTCGGTAATTGGATGAGCATCTTGACGAAGAAAGGTGAGGCGTTTTAGGCCAAGGACGCAGGCTCGGGCTTTGCACGTAAAGAGGCAATTGAGTTGAGACCAAGCGTCGAATGCTGTTTTGGTAGCAGCAATGAGCGTGATGACTTGCAGGGAGACAGACGCAAGACAGACGCAAGTATGACGTGGAGCAGATGTGGTCCTGGCGGATCCAAAGGGCGTGTTGCGCAGGAGACGTGGCTGTAGGGCTAGGTATGTTCCAATAATTAGAATTGTATACAGATGTCCTATATATAAACTCTAGCTAGCTAAGCTAGGTATGTACATCTAGCTAAACTAGGAAAGAATCAAATAGATACAGGTTTACAGCAGGAAAGAATCAGAGATGATTCTGTTGACATAGGCCTAACAAATCTCTTGTGATCGGGTGGGTTCGACCAAGGAGGGGAAAGGTGAGTGTTAGCTGTGAGGGCATAGCAGGAAACTGGTTTGACCGTCCCTGTTTGGGTGCGGGTGAGGATGGGGTGGGTCTTGATAGGTGGCTGTGATGGTGGTACTAGGAGTGGTAGCGGACAAGGTTGTCGCCTGGTGTATGTGCGGAGGGGTGGAGGGATAGGGGCTGGGGGGATAAAAGTGGTGGCAATAGGGGCGGGGACGGCTGGTTGTGCGGTGGGGATGCTGCTAGGGGCAAGGGGAGAGGGAGGTAGGGGCAGGAACTGAGCATAGCAAGGCCGTGCAAGGAGGATGCATCCAGTGAGTGCGTTGGTGCAGTGGAAGGTGAGGCGGCTGTTGATGGGGTGGCAGTAGACTGAAAAGGGATGGAGGAGACAAAGGGGAGAGTAGAGAGCCAAGAAGTGAAGGTGTCATGGGAAACACTTAGGGATGGGGGGTGGGTTTGTGCACTTGGAAAGCTGGACCCATGAAACTGAACATGGCAGGAGACATAGTTTGTGGGAGGAAGGATCATAGCACAGGTGCTTTGATTTAAGGAGTAACCAAGGAAAAGGCAGGGTGTGGACCATGGAAGGAGTTTAATGGAATTGTAGGACCGAAGCCAAGGGAAGCAAAGACACCCAAAGGTGCGAAAAAGAGAGTAATTGGGGGGTTGCTAGAAAAAGGCAGTGTATGGACACTGGTTTTGAAGGATGGGGAGTTGGTTAATGAGGTATAAGACAGTTTTGAATGCATAGGTCCAGTAGGAAAGTGGAAGGGAGGCTTGATGGAGGGTAAGACCAACCTCGACAACATGGCGGTGTAGGTGTTCAGTGACACCATTATGTTGGGGGGGTATGGGAGGAGTCAGCAGATGGTTAATTCCGTGAGTGGCAAGGAAGGACTTAATCTTGATAAATTCCCCATCACCGTCAGTGTACAATGAGGTGATGGTATGACGAAAATAGTTTTCAACTAGATTTTTGAAATCAGTAGGCATGAGACTTTTTTTCGGAGGGTGAGCCAAGTGTATTTTGTGAAGTGGCCAACAAAGATCACATAACAGGAAAATCCGTCCATTTACAGGTAAGGGGCAGGACCCCTGACATCACTATAAAGCAATTGAAGAGGACGAGTGCTAGTTAGAGAAGAAACACCGAATGGAAGGCGGTGACTTTTATTACATAAGCAGGAAGTACATAAAGATGTTGACAACTTAGAAGAAATATTGATTTTAGAGAGACGAAGGACACTTTGAAGGGTTTTGAAATGGGGATGGCCGAGACGACAGTGCCATAGGTTAGGGGAAACTACCACACCCACCAGTGCTTGGGGTCGTTGAAGGGAAGGGGAAGACCACTCCTACACATCATCCTTAATTGGGCCTTGAAGGAGAACCACCCCTGTGCTGAGATCCTTCACATGGAAACAATTAGAAAACAACTCAATAGATGTGTGATTTTGTTTGTTAAATTTAGACATGAAAATTATATTTCTGGTCATGGAAGAAACACAAAGGACATTTTTAAGAGTAAAAGAGGGAGAGGAAAGAGAAGATAAGGATGAAGAGCCTGTGTGTGGATGATACCTAAACCCTTACCATTACCAATAATGATCTCATCTGGGCCACGGTATTGAGTGGCATCATAGAGATAATGGGGGCTGGAGGCAACATGGTGAGAAGCACCTGAGTCTAGGAGCCAGCTAGGACACAGGGCCTGAGTGGTGGGATTGGCCACGGGTGGAGGGGCTAAGGACTGCTAGAGCTGGGGGCAACGCTTAGCATTATGACCCTGTGTGCCGCACCATTGGCATGGCAGAAGCCACGGTAGCCGATGCCAGGGGCATTGGAGCGACGGTTGCTATCAGGTTGGGAAGAGAATCGCTGACCAGACGAGCAGTTGGTGTCAGATTACTGGCTCAAGGAGCGCTGGCTAAAGTAGCCGCGATTTTGGCGATTGGAGTGGTAGCCATGGGAGGCCTGAGAGACATTAGCGGTGATGGGAAGGGTGGGGCCTGCAGGCTCCTCACGTTTGGTGGCTGCCTCATGCTGGACCAGCATGTCGTGGAGGTTCTCAAAAGGAGACTGTAGTGTCCCGAGACCTTACAGCAGCAGCAATATCCTTGAACTCTGCGCCAACGCCATTGAGAACATGGAGGAGCAGGTCATCATCGGAAATGGGAGTGTTTATGGCGGCTAGTTCATCAGAGAGGAGGTGAACCTCCTGAAGGTATTCAGATACGGGCAGCTGTCACGTTGAAGGAGAATGAGCCGCTCCTTGAGACCAAGCACACGGGGGTGGGCAGTGCTCGCATAAAGGCGAGTGAGATGCTGCTAGGCAGCTACTGAGGTTTTGGCAGCAGCAATCACGGTGATTACTTGAGGGGAAACGGATGCCAATATGGCATGGAGTAGGAGCTGGTCCTGACGGACCCAAAAGGTGCGGAGTGCAGACTCGGTGTCAAGTGGGCAAGGACGAGTGGCATCCACGTAGCCTATTAGGTTGTAGCCAATGAGAAGGGTGTTGAACTGAACACACCAAGAGAAAAAAATTGGTGGCGGTGAGGTTGATTAGGAGCTGGGCAACAGCGTTGATGGTGATGAGGGAGGAGGAAGGAGGGAGTAGGGTGAGTTTTGGGTGGTGGTGGTGGTATGGGATTTACAAGGACGGGGACGGTGGGTTGTGCGGCCATGGAAGAGAGAGGGTAGGAGAAAAAACTGGAGTTTTTGCTCGGTGAAGCCTTAGTGCTCTGATACCATAAAAAGGTATATGCAAGATGCTTTCAGTATATTGATATGTTTAGTATACAGCAGTGCCTACTTATACAATCTCTAGGAGAGCTTAGCTAGGGATGTACGACTAACAAACTAGGAAAAGATCTGATAAATAACAGCTATACAGTACGACAGAATCCGAGAGATTTTGTTGACAGTGGACCAGTAGATTAAGGGGATCCTGTGGTGAGCCGAGATCCTGGAGATTCTAGAGATAGCAGATCAGGGAGATTGATCCTCAATCTCCTGTGATCGGCTGAGATCCTAGGGATCCTTAATACATGCAACATAGATATGCAAGGACATGTATGATATATGCAAGTGTGTTTCTGCCAAATGAAAAGTATTGAAACTTCACAAGCTCCGGTGAACAATTATTTTCCCCTTTGATGTTGCTCCTAGTAAATTTACTTGTTTTTTTATTTATTTAATTTTTCTTTTTTTTTTTCCTAAGAGATCGAATTTTCTGTCTTCATTGCGTGATTGCATCATATGTGCTCAGAATGGAAAGACAGCACTGGAGAGAGAGAGAGAGAGAGAGAGAGAGAGAGAGAGAGAAAAAACATTACCGCAGGGAAAGCATGTCGAAGCCTTTGCACGGCCTCAGTTGTTCTATTGCTCGTAGCGTACATAACCATTACAGCTTTTGGGCAAGAGATGCCAGCAGATTGCAAAACTGCTGGGCGTGATCCATCCCCAAAAAGAATTGGAAAACCAAGTTTTCTAGATGCCTGTAATTGCAATGGTGAAATACATTAAAGTCATCCCCGAGTATCAATTGACCTTAACATCCCAACAAAATCTACTAGAAAAAATATACAGATTTTCCCTTCCAGTGATAAAGCACTCTAAAATTAAAAGGGTTTGAGGGAACATAAATAAAAACAATAAACTCTTTCTGGGTAGCAATTTTCAATCTGCAGATTAAGAAATCTACTATATGTTTTGTCATAATTGATTCCACACTTATATTGTAATTAGGCAAGGCATTTGAGTCAGCAATTTTGCAGTAGAGGGCAGAGGTAGTCACAAAAATAAGTCATCTGAAGATCTTGCAGTACTCCAATTATTTCCAGGAATTCAACTACTTCACAAGAAGATCGATTGGTACAAAGGTCAAAAAAATAAGTCGTTCTTTCCCGCCCTTGAAAGATATAGATTTTTCCTATTAAATAGCTTGATGGTCGAATGACCAAAAGGGGCTTGCTAAAAGTTTTGTTTTCCAACATATTAACTTTAGCAGTCAACAGAGCTCTACATAATTGTTCACTGCTAATCTGCTACATATGCCAAAATGAATGGGTAGCCTTGTAGATCTTTCAAATTCATATATTAACAAACATACCTTCAATATGTGATAACTTTTCAGTTATTTTAATACATAGTTTGGTAAATCATCCGATAATGTGGTAGAGTTACACGGTCAACGTCATGTCATCTACTTTCATTTATTTCAGCCTTTTATATTTTAAAAACATTTTGCAAATACAGTTCACTTATGTTACGACGAGATTCCCAGACGTGTATCTTAGTCTAGAATAGGAAACGTGTACGCTGAACATGGAAGTGCGTGTGTGGGATCAAACGTATTGAATAACAAAGGTACTCGAAAACAAAATTATGCCTGGGTTTTCCATAAAGACACATTTATGTACGCATAATACACTCGGCATAAACATTTGCCATACTTCACAATTTATTGAAATCTATGATATTATTCGAAAGTTGCTTAACTTGCTTGTAAACTTAAATCATGTCATGATTATTTCAAAGACTGGAAGAAGAGAATACCAAATAATTACAGACGAATGAACACTAAGTACCCACTTAGCTATAATAAGACAGAACTTCCATCTTCAGACAAGTAGAATACCCAAACAACATATAATATCTTAGATGAGAAGGTGCACCTAGCACGGCATAAATCTAACTTCGAATGCAAACGCTTTTGTGTCTTTTAGCTCGTGAACAGGTTACGACAACCTTATAGGGTGTCAAGATTACTGCGTCGTGATGAATCCCTTACCTTTTAATACTATAAAAAATTATTCCAACATTCTCCGGTCCTATTATTCCTTTTACCTGGTCAGAACCCAATGCTCAATAACACCAAACCGATAAAAGTAAATAAATTCATTATATGGAAAACATTTATTCTCAGGGACTGTAAACAGTATCTTCTTTATGCCTGACAATTTATAATATACTGTTCTGATGGAATCAAAACCAGATATTTTTCAACCAAACAATTATAGAAACTAAGATGTCACTAGCATTATTAGATGTGATTCAAATATTGCATGCTAAAACAGCAGGCATTCCAATATAATGAAACGGAGTTATTTTGTTCAAGCATATCAAATCCTCCCTAACATAAAAGGCAACATGAATAAAAATCTCACTGACCTTCACCACAGAAGGATCAAGATCAAAAGCTACAAATGGCCATCCCAGATTATCACTATCCATCCCTGAAGCCAACGGAGTGGACAAGAAATTGGCAAGGACCTGGACGAGAAAGAGAGAGAGAGAGAGAGAGGACGAAGAAGCTTAATTACAATAAACAACTCAGAAATACTACTCATACAAATTATGAATTTTCAAGAACAACATATGTTATAACCTTACCTGGCCCATTTGCCCAAACCCAAGAATGACAACAGGTTCACTAGAATCGAAGTTCACCACCTCAGCAGCTTTCTGCACAAACACATTTAAATTCAGGGACTAACTCGAAGCTAAGGATTTAAGAACATCGGAGCCTAAAATTAATTCAGTAGAACTGAATGGTTCTATTATGTTTTTCAGGAAAACAAAGAAAGAAAGAAAGAAAGAAAGAAAAAAAAGTGGATTAGTGTGAAAGTAGAAGAGTTAGGAAACATTAAATGATTATGTTCTGTGTCTGATAGAATTTTATATGACTTTTTTATGGGCTTGAGTTGTAATTTAAAAAATTAAAAGAGTTGATGCATCAAAATTCGGTTCAGATACATTACATCAATGGCCAGCTATGGTTGGGTCCAGCAATTTAGTATATAGAAACTTACTTCTTCACCATCAAAATTTTCATCAATAAACTCAGCAGCTCTTCTTCCAGCTTCATTAAGCCATGGGGTCAATGCCATTGACAAGACAACAACAATTATGAGCAATTTATTAAGCTCGAGTGGTAGGACGCCAAGCCTGTTTCACCAAGAAAGGGAATTTTAAAAGAAGTAGAAAACATGAAATGTTTAGTCACAAAATATTTTCTATTTGATATAACTTGAGAGTTATAACTTACCTGTTTGCAAGAGAAAAAACTACAAATCCAAACTCGCCTCCTTGAGATAGAAGCAATCCTATTCTTACACTTTCTTGTAAAGTGAGTCCAACACGAGGTCCTATCGCTGATATTATCAGCGTCTTAATGACAATCAAACCTGCCAAGAGGGATAGCACATTCGGCCACTCTCGGAATAGAAGCTGCATATAAACGAAAATATGACGTACAAGAGAAAATGCAGGCTAAATTGCGGAAAATAAGCTTCAAAATAGAAACATCAAATGATGTTTGCAATAAAACAATAATTCAGTACCGGCATATCAATGGACGTCCCCGTAGTTACAAAAAATAACCCAAGAAGTAAGCCTCGAAATGGCCGTATATCAGCTTCAATCTGTGTCCGGAAATTTGTTTCTGCTAACAGTGCTCCAGCCAAAAATGCCCCAAGCTGCATAGGCAATGAAACTCAACTATTGTATGGAAAGGGTATGTAGTAATCTCAAATACAATCCATCTTTGAGAAGTGAAATCAAACCGTATCACTGAAACCAAGCTTCTGGGTGAGAAGTGAGGTCCCTGCAACTGTCAACAAGCAAAGCGCAACAAACGCCTCAGAGCTCCTTGCTTCTGCTACAAACTAATTTTAAAACTTAAATTCAGTGCCTAGAAACTTAAAAATCAATAATAATAAACAGATTAGTCCATATTGTTTATCATGCACACCTCAAAAACTCGTCTAAGAAGGAATTTTCCTCCAAGAGAAAGAATACCCAGTCCACCTAAGGCTTTTAGACTTTCCTTCAGAAGCATTGGCCATATACTATCCTCTGCTAGGTTCTGGCAGAAAAATTAAAATTACAGAATGCTCAATGAACGATTCTTATCTAAAAGCAGACAACCTTCAAAAATTTTAGAAGATAAAGTGAGAAGACAACATGGATGAGAAAAAGGGTGGAAAAGATGATGAGGTAAATAAGTGAGAGATGTTAAATTCCTCAAAACATGAGATGGTTGATAATAAAAACAGGTTTCCAGTATTGTTATTATAAAAGCTTCCTATAAAAACAAATTCCTGACAACATAATGGAGTTATCTTTTCCAGCATTGACTATCCTTCAATGAAATTGGAATTTCTCACTTCCATATTCCATTCTTTTAACATTAATACGAATAGTGGTCTTGCTATCTTAAAGTGATAATTACCCGGTACTCATAGCCCATTGGGATAGTTCTCTTTACTTTTTTTCCTTTTCTTTTGTTTAGGGGACAGTAACTTTTGTTCTACCATCAGTATCTAGCAAACCAAATTACATTAACAAGATAATTGACTTACATTTTCCATGTTAACTTGACAAAGTAAAAAGAAAATTCAGATACCTGGCTTTCCAGCACTGGAAGTATTACTAAGAGAGGAACGACTGCTATGTCCTGCAAATATCAATCAGTGGGTTAAGTCATACTCTTGTTGTGTGCTTTAATGACTGAAGAAAAATCCAGAATGGGAAGTAAAAGAAATTTCAACACCCCCGCATATTCCATTCACTTTAATAAATCAAGACAACCGAACCCAAAAAGGAAAAAGAAGAGAAAAAATTTGTAACCCTGAGTGTGTCTGAAATACAACCTGTAAAAGAAGTATCCCTAGGGTTGCTGAGCCAAATCTTGTAGGGAGTTCACCTTTCTCTGCAAGTAACTATATATATTATGCTGTGTAAGCTCTACAAAGCGATACCAAACCTCATTACATGCTTTACAATTGGTGGGAGTAAAAGTAGAGCACTAGTTTCATTCTTCTCAATCTGATTTGTTCCATGGATTTTAATAGGATACAATACAATTACAAAACGCACGCAATAAGAATATGGAAACAAAAGAAGAATCTTTGTGAAATACTGCCTGAACTTCTGGATTGATGAACATTTTGGAACTTGTATAGCCAATAATTTAACAAATCAAAATATTAAATGTTCTCAAAACTTCTGAAACAATGAATTCAGGGTGTTCCTAGTTTTTCATTGATTAAGCCAATCAAGGGACCAAAAGAAGTTGCAATGGAAGGTTTTTTCCAGCCATCATTATTCCTACTTCTTTTCCATTTAAGGCATAAATATCAATGCCTCATTGAAGGAAATTATCGTTACAGGAAACAGTGTACCAGATCATTTTGGAATTACCAGTGGAGAATTTCTGTTTGCTATATATAATTAAATATTGATAAAGGGTACATGAATAATCTATATGGGATATACCAGTTTTCCAATCTAGATAAAAGAAAGGATACGCAGGGAATCCACTCATATGCACAAGCATTATTGCCCAAATTTTTACAAAATTGTTACGTTTCTAAGCTGGTTGGGTGTCAGTCTATTTATAGAAGCCCCGCTCATACATACATCACTTAGAACCCAATAAAGTGGAAAGCCTTTCCTGGGACAATCATCCCTACCATTATATTATATTCTTAACGTTCACGTATATGTTGATAATTAAGAAAAGCAATTATATTTTCCTCATAGGTTAAAGTGTTCAGCTTCACTTTGAAATTTTGAATACAACTGTTACACATAGCGTGTGTCTTAGATAACAAGCAAGTACTAGCATGCTTCCAATTAGACAAAATGCAAGTACTAGCATGTTTCATACGTTTCCAATATGGATGGTGGATTGAGAATTGGACAACTAGGTTACCAGCATGGTATCAAAAGTTTGAAGCCACTAAAACTCAAATCTTACTATGGTTTACGGACAACTAAAATGACATCCTACAGATCTGCATCTATCATGAAAGGGTTCTTGATAGAAATTACAAATGTTGTTGCACAACCAAAGACTAGCAAAAACAGAAAGGAGTACTTGAACAAGTACAAAATCACTTTACAATACAAAAAGAAAATCCAAATGATCACTTTGGCTTGAATATAATTAACCATGTTGTGGCACAACTATAAATATAGTGATGATAGCAGCTAAATGAAATAGAACTGTCCATCCAAAAATTCAGTATATGCATTTTCATATTTGAATTACCTGAAGCACAAATGCTGAAGAAGACAGAGAGAGAGCAGCACCAATCACTACAGCTTCGTCAATGCTTCTGATGTTCACCTAATACAAAAGAGAGTACAAAAAAAAAAAGATATTATGGCTTGGACAGAGGGCTTTCCGTATCATGAAGGAAAGATACAGAAATGTCATACAACATAGAAGTAGGATGTCCCAAGACAAAGTATACATCATTTGAAATTTTTGCTTTACCCTCAAAGGGTTGTTAATCAATAGCACCCACATTCTAACTTAACATTGTCTGCCTACATCTCTAGCTAACCCTGTATGCCAAAATGATATCATCCTACAGCACTGGTCCAAAGAACCTGGTTAGAAGTGCCCATTGGAGAAGGCATAATCGGAGCAGCTATGTAATTATTGGTTTGCAGCTCTACGTATGTTACGTATCAATAAATGGTAGCTTGAAGCTCTATATTCAATTATATATCATCTATTAATTCAATAAAATTAATACCGCAGCATAAAAAAAATAAGGAATGAAACAAAGAAAATAAAAGTAATACCATCCTAAAATTACGGATGGATAAGAATTTCATAGCATCAAATATGTACAAGGAGGCACTAAAATGAATAAAAGAGAATAATATAAAGAAAAAAATTGTCAATGCTATTCCCAAAGTGGATGCAAGCCTGAACACTATGATAAAATGGATTCGAATAAGTAGTTAAGTTAAAAGATTTAAATATATAACAGAACATGAACAATGGTGATATCATGTTACATAGAAATGAAATCATAGGCAAAAAATAATAAAATAGGTCTACGGAGCAGAGTTCTCACCAAATCAGGCCTTGAGTTAAAGAGGAACGTCAAAATTTTGGTTCCAATAGCCCCATTAGGAGGAAGTTCAAAGGCTGTGAAAGCAAGGGTAGATAATACGACCTTCAAGAGGAAAAGAGTTTAAACATAAAAAAAAAAATAGAATTCAAGCAGCACTATATTTTCTTCCAATTTGAGCAGCATTCATAAACGGTAAACACAGGCTTAACATACTGGACTCAAACAAAGAACAGTTATAGGACTAAGTAATGACAATCGTTGTATGACAAGGAGTCTAAAATTATTAATCAATACCCCAAAAACCTTGGTTGAACACTTCCATTAAGAGAAAATATATATATATATATATATATATATATGCTTCATCGTAATCTCTTGGCGGACTAAAATAATCTCTCATGGAATTCTCCCACAGGAAAGGTATTGCAAGAGCATTAGCTCTTAAGATTTCTATATTTCCCAATTTCTTATTCAACCAGAGCTTACAAGGATTATAATCTATGAAACCCTAAGGCTCTGTCTATTTTTCCAGTGATTTGGAAAGGGATTCGAAATAACTAGATGTAGTGCTCATGAAAGGGATTTGAAATAACTATATGAACAAATTCATTTGAAATTCATTTGCTTTCTTCACTTTTCTTCTCATTCAAATCTCTTACATGCATTCCTATAGGAAAAAAAAAACAACCTTATACATGCGTTGTAATACTCTAGACAAAAGCCTTATTATCAAATCCAAATCCACACTACTCCAAGCAGACCTAACTGATACCAATTTTCCAAATGCAGAGGCAAAGAGTGTTCAGTTTCTTTTTCAACCGTATGACCAAATTAATCTTATGTGATATTGCAACATGTTGATAGGTGGTAGGGAGGCGAAATGAAGGAAATTTGCTAAGGAATTATCCTGAGGTCAAACTGAAAACAAAAGCAGACTGATCAGTTAGTGGCAATTCCCTCAATTAGGCAGAATTAAGGGACGCTTCATGTTGTTCATACCAAAGAGGAGGATCAATCCGTTCTTCTCCGGCCGCTAAAACAAGTAAGAACCACAACTAAGCAATAGCACTACAGTGCATAGCTTACTTGACAGAAAGAGTCGGTCTTATTAAGACCGACATGGTTCTTTGTTTATTTCATTGCTTTACTACGCGGGCGCGAGCGAGAGAGAGAGAGAGAGATGGAATTTGTACTAGAAAGTAATTATCTTGTATAAATAACTCTTCACAAATTGAAATTATATAATTCATTTATTTAGTAAATTAAACATTGAAATACAATCTCTATTTCATCCAGCTATCTGCTCTACTTCCCAACCAAACAAATGAATAGGAATATCAACATTCCTTATGCATACTCGTTTGAATATAAAATAACCATAAATTTCAGCCTTATTGCTTTCCAGAATACAAACAAAACCATTAACTCTGGGGAAAAAAAAAAAAAAAACTCAAAACACAGTTTCCAGCTATATCACATGTGTCAGATTTTAATAACTCATACCCAAACTGAGTTTCATAGATATGCTCGATAAAGATAAAATTATAAAATTTGATTTGCACAATTACTGAGACACTACAAATCTTGAGTTTTGCTTTTTCTCAACAAATTACCTGAGTTAATCCCATGCCAAAGGCAAATTTGGCAAGAGCCTTTAGACGTGAAAAGGAGAGCTCCAAGCCCATCTCAAATAGCTGAAAAGGGAAAACACAACAGTCAAAGATAGATAAATTCAAGAGGTATGCACCAACATATTATCATGCCAAAACTATACGCTTCCTTAAGAATTACATTCTTATCGTTTTTTTTTTTTAGGGGGGGCTTTGGGGTGGGGTTGGGGTGGTGGGAGAATTTCAGAGATAAAAATGATATGCGTCTAAGAACATTATACACAGTAAAGGGACACATCTTCTAAAAATCTTCGGTGTTATTTCTCGTTCATAACCCTCATTAAGTCCAGCTAATGGTGCCAATTACAGGTCATCTTTATTACTTGTGTTTGGCTATTTGGAGTTATGTGCATCCAATAATCAAACAACAGTAACCTAATTTAAATGTACTTATGTTTGAGCATCAGAACTAAAGATGCCAAGAAATTCTTCTCCTTTTCTTTTTTCCTTTGTAAAAGCAAAGCAAGGAAAAGAACACCAACTTGCAGATAGGAAGTGCGCGAAATGAAACAAATTCTCTATCTTGTATAAGAAAAAAGGAAATTTTTGTTCATTCAAGTGTTAGACAGGCATTGGACCCCGAAAGCTTAAGCTGTTAAGGAATAGTCCAATAATGTATATCATGCTAATACCATCCCATTCTGAAGAGGCAGAGAGAGACATACAGGGAAGCATATAGGCACAGCCCCACCCTTAACTTTTCGGACCAACAAAAAGTGGGCAATGTCCGATACAATGTTAGACAACAATTGGACTACAATTTGGTAGGGAGTAGACCACAATGTACATCTCCAATGACAATTTGTTCTACTGGCTCCACTGTCCCACTTTGTATGAGAACTTCCTAAGTTCGAATCCAAGAAAAATGGTATTTAAATAGAAAAAGAGAGCAAAATTATAACCAAGCACTGTAGCAAACCAAGTTTTTGCAGTATTCATGAATATGGTACAGGTGCAGCATAAAAAAGAAGGCCACAAAATTATGAACTGTTCCAAAAGTACAGCAGCAACAAAGAATTCTTACCAAGAAAAGAATCCCCCATTCAGACAAAACTTTCACATCTGTAAGATTTCGAATCAAGCCAAATTGATTGAGTACAATCCCCGCAAAGAAGAAGCCAAGTATCTGAAAGAATTACATATGCTACATTTCAATTACGAAGCCATCTCATGCAATTGAAAAAACATTCTTCTAAGGAAGCATGGGTTTCCAAGTTTGCACATATATATATATATATATATATATATATATTCCCACACAGGTCGACACTGGACACGTGTGTGCAAAATTACAAAGCATATACACAAATACTCACCCCTTGCTACATACTTTCCCATATTGCACACAACTTACCAATACAATTTGTAGATAAACTCAAGCCAAACGACAATACTAAGAAGAAGAGTCCAAGTTTTTTTTAAAAAAGAAGGCAGTTTACCACAATTCCAAAAGATAATAATACGAAGATGAGATCCAACTTAATGAAGAAAAAGAAACAGACAAACACAGAATAAAAATTTACAAAAATGAAAGGCATGATACAACAAAACACTTACAGGGCTTGCTTTGATGATCTTGAATGCAGGAACTATAATGACAGTAACAGCCAAGAAAGTCAAAGTATCAAAACCCAAATCATTGATGACATCAACAGCGCTGGCAACATCAACAGCTGCATACGTCCGCAATTTTTCTTGGTGGACTGGTTTATGGTTTGAGAAATAACGTCCTCCCCAGCCGCATACAGAGGAAGCTAACAAAGAATTTCCTAAGAAGTTCCTTGAAACAAACGGGGGATGCCTTATCTTGCAACTAGCGTTATACGATAATGAGTGCACCTGCTGGTTACTGGAGAATGGAATGAAAGAACGCCCATAAAACCTTGATATTCCTAGAGAACAGGCCATAAATGGGCTCTTTTGTATAGAGTTGTATCCCTGCAAGGAAGAGAACAAAATATAAAGACTAGTATTACCACCATTCAGATTTTGAATAAGAACATTGAACTGTTTTGATTTACTTGTCTACTCCAATATCAAACCGTAGAAGGAAATAAGAATGGAAAAAACTTAATGGTTTGTTACTATAAACAATAATTCTGTAAGCTAGGCTGGTTTCAGATTCTAGTTTCCTGCTGGAGATAGCTAGCTTTGACATATAATTTGGAAATTTAGCAAACAGTTCGGAAAATAAATGACAGTTTGAATAATTTGACAAATTAGTCAGCAACTGAAGTTTTAGCTGCTTTAAATTGTTCCCTACTGATGGCCACCAAAAGGAAAAAAACATTCTTTAGGTCATCATCTGGTGTAATATATAGAATGAGTAACAGGCCTGAATAAAGTTACGCCAACCTTTTCAAATCTTCGTGGGCAATCCAAAAAGGGTATTTAGTTCCAAATATATGGATTAAATTCAAACAATGCAATCACCTCGAACATGTGGAAAATTACCAAATACCAAACAATCAGTTAATACACTTACCAAGTCACCAAATATACTAGAAAAAGACATGCAGTCATCAATAAAGCTTAGCTAAGTTCCATAACATGAAGAAATTATGGCTTCTTGTTCCTATGACTTTTCTTTTTCCTTTTGGTAGTCAAGAACCTCAATTCAACGGAGATAATATATTGCATTAACCACAAATGGAAACACAAATCGAAGAAAATTACCAAATACTGGATGGAAATTAAAGTTTGAAACTTAGAATTACAATGGACGAAGGCATACCTTATAGCTATCAAAATAAGTCACTGACTCCAACATGGTGCAAAAATACCAACATTGATTAAGTCACAAGGCTGCAATTAGCTTTTTGTTGTGTGCGTGGCTACTGCGTTCGACAGCTTGGGGAGGAAAGGCGGACGTTCGGGCAACGAAATGGATTACAACGTCTCCTAAATAACAAATTCAGATATGAAGCTAATGCAATGTCCACGTGGCAATCACCCACAGGCTACCAGAGACCTTGGCGACTTGTAGTTATCGCGGACAAGAATTTTTCAAGCGGATAAAGAAAAAAAGGAGTATTGTTTTTAAGGTGTGTTTGGATCCGGAAAGTATCTGTAATATGTTGAAAATGTTGTAAATAACATTAAGGGATGTGTCTCGTTATATAAAGGCGTATGAGGGGTAGATAGGTAATTGTACATATATTAATTTTTTCCATATAATTTTTTCCTTACATAAAAGGATTACTCAATTTTGTATTAGGTTATCTGTATTATTGTGAACGTATTATAATACAGAGAATGTTTCTTCTCTCTGTCTCCTTCTCTACCTTCTCTCATACTCCTAATCAATTCACATTCTCTACCTTCTCTCATACTCCTAATCAATTCACAACATGTTATCAGCACGATAGTCTCCAAATCGGTAATTATTCAAGAGAAGTATCAATTCAACTAAATAGGTTTTCTAAATCCTAAATTTATTTTATTCTTGTTCAAACCCTAGAATTACAATCATTATAATCGAAATTGGATTAATTTTTGTTGCTTGTGATTTGATGAATCATTGTTGTTAAATTTTGATAATTGTTAATAATGGACAACATATAGATGGACGGATTCATCTGATGGATTGATGTATGAAAAAACTTGAATTAATGAATTAACACTATTTGGGTTATTTAATATTAGAATATTTGAGATATTATAATTGTATATTGTTTGATAATTCGGCAAACACAAAACTGCACATTCTTGTGGTGTTTTATGTCATACAATTAGTGAGTAGCATGCAGCCCATTAATTGATGATTTGATGATGAACCCATCAATTGAAAATTGATAAATTGTATGTATGATTCACCTGTCCATGTATGTATGATACGCATGATAATAATTCATGAATTGATAATTGTGTATTTTCTGCTATAATCGTTTAGTGCAATTCATAATTGATTGTACGAATTAATACTTGATGAATTCATGCTGAATTTAAATAAATATATAAATTGATACTTGAATGCTTTATTGATATTTGATGATGATTAAAACCCCTCACGGCACCCCTTGCCGGAAAAACAAGGGTGACCCCCAGAAAAAAAGGCACAGCAGTTGCAAATGCAACCACGGCTCCAGTGTGATAATTGAAAAAAAAAAAAAATTAAGAAAAACAAGGGGAAATAAATGGTCTAGACGACCTGAAAAAAAAAAGAAAAAAGAGGCGCCATGTAGGCTTCGGAAAAAAAAAAAGGAATATGATTTGGCAATGCTGAAAAAGGAATAAGGAACTTGAAGTTTCCTTCATAAATTCTTCAAACATGATGATCATTGTAATATTTTGTCCGAAGCAAGAAATGAATGACACATCATCCATTCTCAGGATTTCAAATCCATGCATGAATATAATTTGAAAATTCTGGTTTTTTGCTCGAATATGATTTAATTCAATACAAGCATGTATTCTCATGCATTTGATCCATTGAATTAAATCTATGAATATGTATGTTTTGTGGGGAGTTTATTGTTTAGGTGACATTGTTATCATACACATTATACTCCGAGAGATATGACAAAAGAACGTTATTGAATGATACTACATTACCATTAATAAGACATTTTATTCTCCAAGTTCCAGAAAAACATTGTCGAGATGTACGAATATTTGAGCCAACGATTATCACACTGAAACCAATAATGACAAGAAAGTGGAATACCTTTACATAACCTCCAATCAGTATGGTCAGAAGCATACACTGGAGAACTAGCCATAAGCTAACTAGAACATGAAATTTCTCATTATGGCATGACTGGTTGGGACACCTAGGTCAAGGTAATGATGCGTCGTATCCTCAATATACTGCACGGGCATCATCTTACTAGTATGCACCTTTGTGTTTAATGAAACACTATGCCAAATTTCTCTCATTCGCAAAATTTGTTAGACCATTATATGCAAAAGATAAGTAAAGACTCCACCTTTTCTTGTACAGAATACAAGGAGAAATTTGTGAATTTTCCAACCACCATGCGGATCGTTTGAAAAATATTTCTGGTTCTGGTTGAGATACTGACAAAGTAGTCACATGCTACTTTATCTGTATTATTGTGAACATATTATAATACAGAGAACGTTTCTTCTCTCTGTCTCCTTCTCTACCTTCTCTCATACTCCTAATCAATTCACAACAAAAAAGTTATAATTTCAAGTTTCTTTAGTATCGATTCTTTTATTTAGATGTATAAAGTAAGTAATTTAAAATTCTTAGAAAAATAAAATCTTGGAATATAGATGTCACAAATTCTAATTTTAAATTACATATAAAAATGTATCATTTTTTAAAATTTTATCTATAAATATCATGTATATGTATATTATTTACATCTTTAATTTTATTTTACTTTTATGTTATCTAAACAGAAAATTTTACTTATTCACTGAAATTAACTTTCGTTCATTAAAATTTCGTCATTTTGATAAATTTTTGGTAATTTTAAAATTTTTCATCCATTCAGACTATTTGTCCCAGAAAAAAAGTCACCCTTTAGATTCTATCATTTAATCGATACATAAATTTATAAGATTATTAGTTAATTCCTTGTTTTCAAATTTTATATTTGTGTTAGTCTATTATGCTCGGACTCCGACGATCGATGTTCGGACTTTGGGGATCGATGATCGGATTTCGACAGCCCATGTTCGAATTCCAAAGGTCGTAAGAACTATTTCATGTTCCAATGAGGTAAAGTTGAAACATGAGAGCCTTTTTCCCATCAAAAGGTATGGATTCACTCAATCAACTAATTTATTCACTATTTTCCCACTTGAGGTAAAGCTCTTTTGTTGTGTGGTAATCATCTTTCAACATTCCTATTTGGATGCCAACAAGTTAATAACCAATTGCATCATTAACACCTTGGACAGAAAAACATCCTAATGAGAAAAAATTGAAACTAAGGAAAAAAGTACAATTTTATTTGGGACCTTGGAGAACGTTGGATGAGCATATGCTCCCCTTGATGAGTATCTCTAGGTCCTCCCTTTGATAAGTATAACCCGCTTGGTCCTTGCGTGCCTCAATTTGAACATGAACTTTTGGAAGGTACACTTTGGTAGAGATTTGGTGAAGAGGTATACCAAATTATTCTTAGAATAAATCTGCCTGACCCTAACTTCTGTAGCCATTTGGATTCCATGTGTATAGAAAAATTGTTGTTATGAAAGACAAATTACATGTGCTTTAGATATGATGGATGTTTATCCGAACCAAGAACATTCATGATTATAGCTTCATGAAGAGTGAGTATTTCTAAGTGATTGGATGATGTGGCAACCAATGTTTGTTTGGTTGAGCACCATAATACCAAATTATATCTCTATATGTAAATACATATCTAGTTTGTGAGGGACGTTTATTTGGATCATAGAGATACTCAACAATAACTTATCCAACAAGAATGTGGTCAATGGTAGTTCCATTGGAATAGTATAGAGCCAATGTTTATTGTCCCACGAAGGTATTGCAAATATTTTGCATACAGTTCCAATGTCGAATTGTAGGAGCAAAGATGTATCTTATTAAAACGTTCATAGAAATATTATGTGCGGCCTAGTGCATTGTGCTAGATACAACAAAGTCTGCATTACACTAAGAAATGGTACTTTTGGACCAAGCATCATTTATTCATCGTCTTAATGCCAAGAGACCAAACGATTATTAATTGATGTGCTAAGTGGATAAGCCTTATCCATGCCAAATCGCCTTAAAATATTTTCATTATAGGTTGATTGTAGTATGCTGGATCTACAACATTTCAAATTCACTTTTTAAATACTTAGCAATATCTTTGAGCTCCTCATAAGTTCCAACTAAATTCATATCATCAATAAATATGGTCATTATTGCAAATCCATTTTTTGATTTCTTATGAACACACACAAAGGCAAATATGATCAAATATATGCTTTTTAAGTCAAATAATCACTAAGAAGATCCTACCAGATTCAATCCAGATTGTTTCAACACATATATATATATATATATATATATATATATCTCAGACCGTAGTCGGTATCTCTGACTTTTCTTGAGCCCTAATTTGATATCTCTAGCTCTTCCCTAATTCTAATATGATGTCTCCGGCTCTCCCCGTATCATACAAGAATCTATATTCAGACTCCCAAATCCCCGGGGAGATTCACACGTCTTCTAACTAGAAACACCACCAATTCAAGTGCCCAAAACTACCCTTATACGATGTTTGATTGGCTTGAAACCTGCGCCGAAAGATCCAAAACATTGAAAACACGAAAACACACGTCAATATGCACCGGGAAACCTGCCCACATGCCACTATGTGCCGGAAGAAGTCTGAAAAACCTCTCACGTCTCGGCACATGCCTTCCACGTGTCACACTTGTTGATAGGTTGCCACATCATAGTCGAAGCTAGATCAGGTCGCCAGAGAAGATTACCAATGTCGCCGCCGTGTCTGCCGCTGTCACCGTCATCAGAAAACGCCATAACCGGTCGAAATTTCAAGACTTCATAACTCATTCACTTCTGAACCAAATCAAACGTTCTAATAGAGAAAGTTCATCTACTCAATCCCAAAAATCCAAATATGCAGTCCAAATTTAGAAAACTCACCTATGGTGGCTGGAAATCAAGCTATAAGCTTTTGACGAACTTTAGGCTCTTGTTACTCCATCCACCTTTGCCATCATGGTTCAATAGTTACATGTGTTGAAGTACGAAATGTTCCAACCTAGGATTACTCTTCATCCAATCACTGTGTGATATGTGTTCCTCTTCGTAAAGAGCAGTGGGTCTTATGTTAGGAATGAGCACTAGTGTGGTGCCAGCCTAACGCTCTCCGACAGTCAAGTTAGTAATTTTGTTCGAAAAAAAGAAAAATAAACAGTAATTTTGATAGAGTAATAGTGAATAGTAAGTATTAGTTACCTCATTGGGAAATATGCATTCTTTTTATATGAGTAAGCGAGGTAGTTAAATTTTATAGTTTTGATGTGGGATAAATGTACCTCAATTGTCATGTAGTACATAGCACGTAGATCGATGGTGCAGATGTGTCCACATGTCATCCCATATTTGACCTATTGTTAGGGTTGTGTAGGTTGTGTGGGCTTGTCCCATGTTTAGTATTTTGGGTTTTAAGCATACAGCCTAGTGAGTCTGATCCAATATGGTGTCAATAGAAATCCCTCAAGTTCTTGATCGAGGTGGAATTTCTTGGTTGAAGACTTGTCTTAATCTTCCAAACTCGGTGAGAAGTATACCTACAGTCCCCCAAGTCCCTCGGTCGAGAGAGGTCACCGAGTTGTACGTATACGTCTGTACGGAAATCCTTAGTGGTCGGTGTCTGTGTAATAGGCCGACCGGTATTATGCTCTCGGCCTTGTAGGTATGAACGGTATGTGTTTGTTTTGCACCGCTCAGTGTGTTTGTTGGAGGCCGAGAAACAAGTCTATGATGTTTGTGTTGGTCTATGTGGTGTGGATGTCATGGTACTTAGTTTGAAGGGCATCCGCTGAACGATCAGTGTAGCTCGATTGGCACGTGCCGGTGGTAAAGGATTTGATTTTCGCTGGCTGGCCTTGAACCGGTCAGTTTATGCAGTAGGGGTAGCATGGTGCTTGGTTGGTGTGGTGTCCAAGCGACCTGTGTAGCTCAGTTGGTTCTTCCTAATCGTCTTAGTGAGTTGGCCTATGTGATAAGATTGGACTTGTTTTTTTGGAGGTAAAGATGGTCAGGAGCTCGGCATAACAGGCCGCATGATGTATATTCAGTGGATAATTTGTATCTCCCCCAATGTTTCTTTATTGAATTTGGTCCAAAGTATGTCAGCATGCTTGTCAAGGTTGGTCGGCCTACTTGTCAAGGTTGGTCAGCCTTCCTTGTTTTGAAGTCTGTCGGCTCGTGAGAATGATGGTTTTCTCGGCTTGAGACGTGTCGGTCGTGTCAGTCGGGCGGGCGACTCAGAACTGGATGTACGATACGTGTCGATCGAGCATGTGCTGATGAGACACGTGTCGGACGCTGAGGTGTGTGATACGGTAAGGCGATTTCTGACGAGCTCTCTGCGATAGTCCTCACGGTGGTACGGTTTCTGACTTGTCTTCTCCGCTGTGAAAAAACACAGTAAGTTATATTCCCCTTCATTTTTTTCGACTGAGATAGGTATTGTTGAAGAACTAGACATGAACTTGATTCGGTGAGTACTTAGATCTTCCAAGTGGTAGGGTCGGTCTTTGAGTTGTATTTTCTTTGTAGATGTTCGAGGCTAGTGACTCAGAGGAGGGGAGGTTTTACCACTTAAGGGCCTAGGAACCCTCGTCTAAGAGTGTCAAAATTGTAAAGCCCACTCGGTCCGAAAGTGAGGACGAGTCGAGCGTGGAAGAGAGTAAAGATAGAACTCGGCTAGATAAGGAAGTGGCTAAGAGCTCTGGCCGTAAATCGGAGTCGGTCTCTGAAATGGAGGTGGCTGAGATGTCTAGCAGTGGCAATGCTCTTATTGACATCATGACTACGTTAGAAAATGAGGTATTTAAGGTGTTGAAGATTACCCATCATCGCTAGAAAAGTGGTATCTGAGTCTCCAAAATGGGCCATCTAGTAAGCACTTGGTCCACCGCCAGTGCCGATTATGAAGGCCGCGTTCCTAAGTCAATCTGAGTAAGCTTTGAGTTGAACTCGCAGTGCCTAAGTTAGCCATCATGAGGTTTCCAAACAAGGGTGAGGTACCGAGCAACCCTCTACCCAGGATGGCCTTGTTCTATCCCAAGCTAATGCACAACGGCGTGTAACAACTCGTACCTTTAGGAAGGGTACAAATATAATTTTGTAAAAGATTTGTATTAAAAGGATGATTTTGCCCTTGTGAATAGTGTGTCAAAAGTTGACCTTTTGATTTGCAGGATGAACGAGCATTGACCATTGACCGTGACGTAGTTTAGGACGTCACGAGTCTGTAGACAGGTGGCATGTCCGATTTGGACAATCGAAGAAAAAGTTATGACGTTCGGAAGGTTAAGGGCGTTACCGTAATTTTGGTTAAATAGAGGAAAATGTTGACTTTTTGCTGGACTATTAATTTTCACGTAGAACGAGGACCGTTAGATAGGTCTCGACATCCTGAGTACAACGACAGGCGGCACGCTGTCATCGGATGTCGGACAGATTAGTTATGGGTCTGGAAAGTTGAAGGGCAAAATGGTAATTTTGGACTTAGGGGCATTTTGGTCTTTTCACCTTGGGCCAATCAGATAAGGCCACATGGGAAAATGTGATTGGATATTTATTTTTGCTGTCCACAGGATGATGGACACGTGGGGTGACACTAGAGGTTTCTAGGAGGATTTAGTTGTGCACGGTCACAACTTGTCCACTTTTAAAGCGTGTATTTTGGGTCGAAGAACAGAAAACAGGGAGAGGAAATTGTGAGGAGTCTTGATCGATTCAGTGAGTGTGTGAGGTTTTGGTGATTGGTGAGAGTGACAGAGAGAAGAAGGGAGCTGGTGACTGGATTGGAAGTGGAAATCGTGCAAGACATTGCTGTGGTGTGAGGGTTGAATTTTCAGGGAAACAGAGAGGTGTCGAGGGAGCTGGTGGTGGTTGTGCCATGTGTTGATCCAATCAAGGCTGAGAGGAAGCTAGGACGGCTGAGGGAGACCCAGTGGACACCGAGGTGCACGGCGGTGCGAACGGCGGAGGTAGAATCGACAGTAAGCCCCATTTCCCCTGTTTTTCCTTTTTTGTTCAATTCAAAAGTCGTGACTTTTGAGGCTGAGTCGATGGTTTCTGTGAGTTGTGTGAGACTCAGTAGGTTCCTAGGAGTCGATTAAGGTTGATGCCGTGACGGGGGAGTGTCTGGTTGGCCGGGAACCGAAACAGGGGTTTCGGGTAGTTTTGGTTCGAGCTTGCAGACGACGGCTTAGAGGCCGTGATTCCTAGATTTTAGGAGTGGAAATGGTTGCTGGGGGTTGGACGGAACTTATGGGATTGAAAGGACTGGATTTGAGCAAGGAATGAGGGAGAACTGGTCACGCTGGTTCGGTACAGTTGAACTGGCTGGCCCAAGGTTGAAGACGACACTGTAGCAGGCACGTGAAACCCACGCGCAGCCCCTTTGGGCGGCGTGTGAGGGCGCGTGTGACAGAGTCTGAGGAACCTTCCAACATGGTTTTGAGTCTAAATGTTATAACAAATCTATTGGGACAGGTTTCGGGTTAATCGGATGTCGTTGCGGGTTAGTTCGAGGATCCGAACGGTTTAGGGTTTTAATTTAAATTACGTTTAAAATTCCGAAAAATTGGGGAAAATAGGACAAGTATATTTAAAGTAATTGTGACCCGATTGTGTAACTTTTGACAGGACGGGACACTCCTGAGACTGTTGAGGAACGTACGGAGCGCGATTGACGCGTACGGATTCGTGAGTGGACTCCTTCTCTTTTAACGAGCATGCCTAACTGTTTTTATCTACATGTTTTATGGTTTTAAGCATGTTTTTATGATCATTGCCTATATTATATCTGTTTTACTTGTTTGCACGTTTATCGAGGCAATTACGGGTTTTAGTATGTTTTTCGATAAATGTTATATATATGATTTTCATGCCATGCTTTTTGTTGTTGATTTCGTATGATGATAAATGGGTTTTGAAACATGATTTGACAAACAAGGTTTTCGGAAACACGAAACTTGGTTTTAAGGTTGAAAAGTGGATTTCCGGATTTGGGTTCGGAATGACGGTTCTGGATGCCGGAATGGCGTCAGACTAGTGGTTTCAGATTCGGGTTTGGATATGGATTTAGAAATGGTTTTCAAATTATTTAGATTGGATTTGCTGGATCTGGATATTGGGTTTAAAGACCCGGATTATATATGAAGGGGGCGGGCCCGGATTGAGTTTAAAGACTCGGGAGTTTAAAGACTCGGATATTACGATATTACCCCCGTAGGCCTGTTGAGTTTAAAGACTCGGGAGTTTAAAGACTCGGATTACATTGAGGCCTGGATTGAGTTTAAAGACTCGGATAGACCCAGCAGGTTTGATCAGGACATTACTATTGGTACATCTTGTTTTTGTGATACGCTTTTGGAATGCTGAATTACTGTTTATATCACTGTTTTCTAGTACTTAGTTAGGCATGCATGTTTTGTTTAAAACGGAGGGAAATATCCTGTTTTGTTTCATAAATTTTTTTCATACATTTGTTTTCTTTTTAGTCCACTCACGTTTTTCTGGTTTTAAATTACCCTCCAGGTCGTGGTGAAAAGTGTCGGGGTGATCGTTGAGGCAGGGGCAGAGGCATAGAGCTTTGCGGCGTTTTTTCGTTGCGTGGATAGCCTAGTAGGACTTTTGTGCCTGTTTTGTATAACACTATGCTCTATGTTACTGTTGTATTACATTTTCTCCCTGGTCTGATAGTTATACTTATGGTTTCTTGAGGTTGTTTTGGTACTTTAAGTGTGATTGTCAGACGGGAGCAGGGTTTGTCCCGGTTATCGAGGTGATAATCGGGGTGGGTCCTGATACGGTGTCTGATTGCCACTTCATCCATGGTTGTGGAAGAAGGTGAAGAGAATGGGCGTTGCTCTCAGCCAACTGAATCCCAATGTGTGGATAGTGCTCTACTCCCTCTACACGACCTTCTCATGGGACAAAGGGCTCGAGTCAACCTATGCTCAACTCATGTATCTATATGAGTTCGGCTTCCAGCAACATATCGATTTACATTCGGTCTGTCGAGAAGTCCCAGAATGGTGAGCTCATCCATGATGTGCCAACCTTGTAGAATTCGTACAAGACTATGTTCTACTTTGTCGATAACGAGTGAGAGGGGAGCATCAATGACAGGACCCGCCCCGATCCCACAGGGACCACAAGGGGACGTGCCCTGCTCCCGTCTGACACCCAATAATTCATACCAATTTTAACCTCAAAACATCAAATGCATAAATAATCAAATTAAAGTCATACATCAAATCCGAATTAAACGAATGTCAGACAAGGGATGAAATCCAAAATTACAAGTTGCGAGCACGACTCTATAGTAAACCTGCGGGTACACCACCCAACAGGGGTTCAGGTACGCAGAAGTAGATCTATGCCTCAGCCACAGGTTCCTCCTCTACCTCAATATCACGACCTGGAGGGGTTACCAAAAACACTAAGGGTGAGTGGACCGAAACTCAAGTTTATAAAATCGTTTGATAAGTAAAACATATAATTTACCCCTTCCGTTTTCCAAACATGCATGCATCATCATTTAAAATCATAAATCATATAACATGAATCATAAGGCATGTAATAAAACCATAAGTATAATTTTAGCCACTGCACTATACACTCCAATCCCGACATCCCTGATGTCTGACGTCCCTGACGTCCAATAAGGTCACAATCACAAGGCTACGCGTGCCACTCGGGTCTCATTTTCGAGTTCAATCCCCGAACCCCGTTCAGGTACAGCATCCCCGATGCTTAGCGTCATAGACGCTGGACGTTCTAGACGTCCGTGACCACTCCGAGGTACCTCATCCGGAGGAGACAGTATCATATGGAAGGATCTATACAGTGCAGTACCAAATACATTTTATTGATATCCATATGCAAAACATATATGTATACATAGGTAAAATCCGAACTGATCGTTACGTTTCATCAGACGGGCCTCAAGCCCAAATACCGTAAAACGTGCCATAACCATATTTTCCATATCATCAAAGCCATTATTGTTTTAGCATGTGAATAAGCATAATAAAACCAGAAAACATTTATGCACGCAAGGGTTTAAGAAAATGGCCCACTCACAGTACAATCCTGCTGAAAACCGAGCGTATACCCTCGATCTGGTACAATTATACAATCCCTGTCAAGTCCAAAGTATTCGTAAAGGTTAATTTAAACCCCTAACATTCAACCATGAAAGCCTAGGCCGAAACCGGCCCGGGAAAGCCGCCCGAACGCGCTTCCCAATGTAATAAACCTCATTTTGACCAACTTAATGATCTCCGATCGACCCGAAACCACCGCCATTGGATCCGGATCGTCGAAACCTAAAGAATGGTGGTGGTCCCACCAAAAGTACTGTTCACACACGCCCACACGCGCCAGTCAACGCGTCGGTCAACGCAGGAACAGTCCCTGCTGACGTCATCGCTGACGTCAGCATGACATCATGCTGACATCATCTGTCAGCTGTCAGGTCTGACATGTCAGACTCTGACAGGTGCCACGTGTCAACATCCGATTGGTCCACCTCACTGATCTGTCAGGCCACGTGTCAGATCTGACATGTGCCACGTGTCAGCACGGCACTGGTCCACGTCACTGACATGTCAGTGACACGTGGCAGTCCCTGACTGGTCCACGTCACTAACATGTCAGTGCTGACTGTGCACTGACATGTGACACGTGTCGGCTCACGGTTGGTCCACGTCACCTGACAGTCTGACAGGGTGCCACGTCATCACCTCTGTCCTCAGACGGGTTGACCCGTATCTCTGCAACTCGGGTTGATCAGACCCGCGATCATGACCCGGTCACCATTTCACCATTTCTCAATCATTTTTGTTCAGGTTTGTTCCTAACTACTCGTCTTAATCCCAGGAAGGGTTCTATGGAATCAAAATCGAGAAAAACAGACAGGATCGAGGGCTTACCTCGAAGAATAGAACCGGTTTCCTGTCGCCGTTTAGTCACCGTCCTGATCACCTCCGGTCACGATATCAAGCTCAAAAGGTTCCTGGCAGTCCCTAGAGTCAATTAGGATTCATAGAGAACAAAACTAAACGTGGGAATTTGAGTTACCAAAATCTGGGTTTAAAACCGTTTCGGGTTTTGAAACCGGCTCACCTCGCCGCCGTCTGCCGCCGTCCACCGCCGTGCCTCCCTCCTTCCCCGTGAGTCCAGCAACACACAAACACAGAGAATGGGTGATGAGCTGGGGTGTTTGTTCAAAATGGACAGAATGTGCATTTCGGGTAGGAAATATAAAGAATGGAGGGAAAGAAACCGGACGGTCCAGATTTGATCTCAAGGATGAGATCAATGGTTCAGATTAGATCTGGGGTACTTCAAATCAATGGCTGAGATCAAGAGTGGATTTTAATGCTATTTAATCCCATAGTGGATCTGATCCAATCTAGCCAATGGGTGAGTGACACTTGTCACTCACCAGGTGTCGTCCAATCAGAAATTTCAGCATAAAATATTCGACACGAAAATCGAGACACGAACCTCCCGATTTCACGTTTCTGACCATAACTTCCTCGTACGAAGTCCGATTTCGGCGTGCCGCCTGTCTACGGACTCAGGACGTCGAGGCCTACCTGACGGTCCTTGAGTCGACTGAAAATTAGTTGCCAAAAGAAAAGTCAACATTTCCCCCCCCCGGAAGTCCAAATTACGATAATGCCCCTGAACTTCCGATAGTCATAACTTTTTCCCTGATCGTCCGAATTGGACGTGCCACCTGTCTATGAACTCGTGACGTCCCGAACTACGTCACGGTCATATGTCAAAGTCCGTTTAATTCATCAATCAAAAAGTCCACAATTGGCCATACCCATCACAAGGGTAAAAGCGTCAAATCACACAATAAATTACAATATTGAAATCCTCGAATTTCCGGGGTGTTACAATCAAGGGAGGGTCTGATAGTGGGAAAATTTCAGACCAAAGGTGTTGAGTGTTCTCAATCTTACCGATTCAGTTATGTCGATTTATTAATTTTTTTTTATCAAATGTTGTTATGATGCTGACCATGAACTATGTTCGTAGGTTTATTTCCAACCGAAGACATCTCCAAGGTCGAGAAGGAGATATTGAGGAGAGTGAGGATGGAGCTAGATGACCTAGAGCGCAGCCGACTCGCACTTCAGTTTCCAAGCCTTTAATGTCGAACTGGTCTGATCGACTCGAACGAAGGTAGGTTTGTCATCCTTTGTTTTATTATGTGTTTTTTGTTGTTGCCGGTCGCTGAGTGGTGTGTGGCCTTGCAGTCATGATGTGTTTCATGTGTCGATACTTCAAAAGTATCTATATGTTGAGTCTCATGTGTTGAGGGATAAGCTAATTGAAATCATGGAGGATTTGAGTTTTGAGGAGCAACTTGTAGAAATTAGACTGGAAAGAAAAGGTAATACGTTGAAAAAAAAAATTCCTCTGTTAAAAGTTTTGTGGAGGAATTACTACATGGAAGAGACCATGTGGGAGCTGCTGGAGGCACAGATGCATGCCTAGTACCCACAATTGTTTTTTTTTTTGTGGGGGGGGGGGGGGGGGGGGGGTTGGTTGATTGTAATGACCTGGAAATTCGGAAAATGTAATTTCGAAAAATTATGATGTAAATTGACAATTATCCTTTTATATGTACTTAAAGGTCAAAAGTTGACATTTTGATTCATAGGGATTTTTGCACATTTATCGAGGATCATTATGTAGGTCTCAAACTCATGAGCCCGTCGCCAGGCGGCATGTTTAAATTGGACTTCATACAGGGAAGTTATGGTTCTAAAACGGAATTACACGGTACGTTCATTACACGAGATTTTTAAGTACAGGTTAAATTGTTGGAGTTTAACTGATCAGTCGTCTTGGGATGGTGACACGTGTCACGATCCTATATTGACTAGTGGACATCACTGCCACTGTCTCTTTATATTGTCCTCACCATTATCTTCATCTTCATGCGGACCTACAACCAAAACAATGAAAACAAAAAAAAAAATAGAAAATAGGCGACCGTCCACACATATTTAAGGCCTCGCTTTGGACTCAAGATTCACAAAAGCAAAGCTACCAGCAGCATCCCCTCACCTTCGTGCCCAAATCGAACAAAGTACACGAAGGAAACGTTCACGAGAAAGCCAAGAAAATCGAGAAGGAACTTAGGTTGGTCGCGGATGCGGGCTGTAGCAGAGACGAGATCAGGCGGGATCAGGCGGGTCCCACGTTAATCCCGGGGGATTTGGGACCGGTCCTGACAATGCTAGCTTACGAAATCATAATTGCGAATTCATATATGGATTTTCTATTATTTTCACTTGGTTTTGGGTTTAAAGACCTGTTGAAACTTGGTTTTGGGTTTAAAGACCCGGATATGGCTGGATCTGGTTTTGAGTTTAAAGACTTGGTTGATTGATGACGGGGGAGGGCCCTGGATTGATATGTTTTGAGTTTAAAGACTCGGTATATGTTTTGAGTTTAAAGACTCGGTTATTGTGATATCCCCCGTGGCCTGCTGATTGTGTTTTGAGTTTAAAGACTCGTTGATATCCCGGGAAGGCCTGATTATACGCATGTGTTTTGAGTTTAAAAACTCGGCACGCTTGAGATCCAACAACTTGATTGATTGATGTTTTACTTTGGTTTTTCACTGGTTTTCAGATGTTTTGGGCTGTGGCCCGGATGATTTGGATTTTGTGGATTTTAGGCTGAGTTCCCGTACTTTGACGAGGATTTATGATTTTGAGCTGAGGCCCTGGATTTGAGTTACGGATTTGAGAAAAGGAAATGATTCTAGTTTTCAATGATGGTTTTCTTATCTTGGACATGAAATGGTTTTATGGAATAGTTTTCATATGCATGCATTGGTTTTTCGTGGAGGGTATAAATGTATTTTCTTATAAACTGTTTTCTGAACTTACTATTTATTTTTGTCCACTCACAGTCTTTTTATATTTTCGATACCTTCCAGGTTTGATGCGGTGCGGGCTGTTATTAGAGAGACGGGGACATCACACATGCGATCCACAACAGGTTTGATGCTGTGCGGGCTGTTATTAGCCCTTAATCCCGGGGATTAGGGATGGGTCGTGTCATCCGATGGCCGAGGACCGTTACATAGATCGGGTCGATACGAATCCGTAGACAGGCGACACACCGAAATCGAACGTCGGACGAAAAAGTTATGGGTCACGGAAGTTCGATTGCACTATGAACGCATTACGAGGCAAGGATTAGGTGGCATTATCTGATTGGTGGACTTTTTAAGTGGGACCCATGGATGAGTGATAAGTGTCACTCATCCTATTGGTCATTAATCCCAAAAAGTAGATCTTAATTATGATTGGTGGCTTTATTATTATAATATTAATCTTTTGATTATTTTATAATATTTTCACCCACCTCTCATCCTAGCCATCCATCTCTACCCTCCCCTTCTCAACCTCACCGTTCCTTTCATCTCATCTGACCCATCATCATCATCAAAATCAAATATCTCTCTATCCCTCTCTCGATGTCTCTCAAACCCGCGAAGAACACCACCCAATACCCCTCACCCCATCACCTGCAATGAGACTAGAGAGTGTGTGAGGGACTGAGAGTGACTATTAGATGGAGGGGGACAACCAAGATGGCGTGACCGCCGTGGACGGCGCTAAAAACTTGATAAATATTTTACCAAGCACAAAAGATGTACTAGGAAAAACCTCTACGCGTAATAAACTTTGCAAGCGCACAAGACGTGAAGATAGTATAGAAGCAAGCAAAGGTCGATCCCACGAAGATTTGCTCAATGATATCCAATTATGTTTAACCCAATTGACTTAAGTGGAGTAATTAAAATGGAATAGGGGTTTGTTACGTTTTATGAATGAAGTAAATTAACTAATAATAACTAATTAAGTCGAGCTAGGGCTTCTATTGTCAGGACCCACCCCGGTTTCACCCCGAAAACTGAGGTAAATCTTGCTCCCGTCTGACACCCCGACACAACACCAAAGCAAACCATTAAACTACATAGTCAGACGCAGGAGAAACTATACAAAACATCCCGAAGTTAAAGTTTACAGAGTATAGTACTAAATACAAAAGAAAGAAAACCGGTAACTAGATACACGCACACGAAAATCTAAAGTACTCCGGGGTCGCTCTCGTGATTTCTATGCCGCTGACGCTGCCTCGAAGCCGAAACCCTGCTCTAGCTCCACGACCTGGAGGGCAATTAAAACCAGAAAGTGTGAGTGGACCATAAAGAATAAAAGTTTCAAAACCATTTTATACGAAAATAGGGTTTGGCCTTCCGTTTTGAAATCACATGCATAACCTAGTTACCAAAAGCAGTTATAGATCACATAAAGATCATCATAAAAACATTTTTCAGAATCTTAAAATAAAACAGTTCTAAAAATCATGTCATAAGCATCATAAAACCGTATCACAAAACATAATACCAAGCCATCATTATCCGATCAAACCTGCTGGACTTATCCGAGTCTTTAAACTCCCGAGTCTTTAAACTCAATCCAGGCCTCAATAATATCCGAGTCTTTAAACTCCCGAGTCTTTAAACTCAATAGACCTACGGGGGAAATATCAATATATCCGAGTCTTTAAACTCCCGAGTCTTTAAACTCAATCCGGGTCTTTAAACCCAATCCGGGCCCGTCCCCCGTCAAACATAATATCCGGGTCTTTAAACCCAATAACCAGATCCAGCAAATCCAATCCAAAACCATTTGAAAACCATTTCTAAATCCACATCCAAACCCGAATCCAAAATCACCGGTCTGAAGCCCTTCCGGCGTCTAGAACTGTCATTCCGAACCCAAATCCGAAAATCCACTTCTCAACTTTAAAACCAAATTCTGATTTCAAAACCGAAAACCTTTATTATCAAAATCACGTTCCAAAATCCATTTATAAGCATTCAAAACCAGTTATCATTTGAAAACCCCAAAACTATGGCATTATACTCTGAAATCACCTTTTTCTCGTAAAACGTGCTGAAACCGAACTTACTCGAAAAACGTGTAATTATGTAAAACCAACAAAACATATTCGATAAACATAGAATCATGCTTAAAACCATAAAACAAGTAATTAAAAGCAGTTATGCATGCTCAGTTATAGAGAAGGGGTCCACTCACAGTACCGAACCCTCAATCGCGTCCCGAACGTCCTGTACGTTCCTCAGCTTCCTCGGGAACTCCCGATCCTGTCAACAATCACCAAAGAACGTTACTAACACATCTACGAAGGTCCACCTAATTCTCCCTAAAAATCCCCGGGTCCTAAACGTAGCGAACTGGAACCCTAAACCTTCAACCTCGTGGAACTATATTGAATCGACGTCCGAACAACCCGTAACCAATTCCATTAGACTCGTCTCAACACCTAGACCAAAAACCATGTTGACTATTTTCCCAACCACCACCGCACGCGCCCCCACGCGCCGCCCAAAGTGGATGCGCGTGGCCTCACGCCCTAGCTACAGTGTCACCAGCAACCTCTGGTCGACCCGGTTCGAACCAGTCTCTGCAACTCGAACCGGCGTGGCCAGTTCTCCGTCGTCCCGCCACGAAAACTGCTCCTCTCTTCACCATCTGCTTCGTCCTCTACCCAGTAATCCAGTCCACCATCCCAAACACTTCAACACGACCTCTCAACCAACGTCTCAAGCTCGAAATCAAAACCACCCGTACCCCTGTTTTTCAATCTGGTCACCCGCACACTTCCCCTTCACGGCTTCGACACCAAAAGGTTCCTAAGGACCTAAGAAGTCGACTATGACCAACCAGAACCCTTGACTCGTACTCAAAACCCACGACTCAACGTTTGAACCCAGACTGAAAAATAGAGAACGGCGTGTCTTCTCCGTCGTTCTGGACTCCGTCGTGCACTCCCCCGTCACGGCTGCACAACCAGAAGATACCTAGGACCCTACTAAGTCCCCTAGACCTCACTGGACTCCTCGATTCAACCCCAAAAGCCACGACTTACGATTTGAAAATCGACGGCAAAACAGAGCCTAGAGGAAAAATTAAGGAATTACCTGCCCTCCGGTCGCCGTCGTGAGCTCAGCCGTGAGTAAGTATCTCCTCCCGTCCACCTCTAGCCTCTGGACGCCACCACCAGTCTCGATTGGTCGAACACGGCAGCACCACCACCCAAAACTCCTCTCTGTTCTCTATTTCCCCCTTGGTTTCCCGTGGCTCACAACTCACCCACACACACCACCGCACCTCCTAACCTCCTCCACTCACTCACTAACTCTCATTCAATCTCTGCTCACTCTCACACACTCACAAAACTCACACCCTCATCGTGCTTGATCGATTTCTACCCAATTCTCAGTCTCTGTTTTCTCCCCGAGTCGAAGAACACACACACGGGCACCCCCAATTATTTGGACCCGTGAACAAATCCTAGAACCCTCTAGTTCTCCTACACGTGTCACAATCCCCTCATCTCCCTCACAAATGTCTCAATCTCAGCCCTCCATTTGTCCCTCTCTATTGCACAAATCCCAAAGTGTAAAAGACCAAAATACCCTTCTTTTAAACCAAATTACCATTTTACCCTTACCGTTTTAGACCCATAACTTGCCAGTCCTACGTCCGATGAATACGTGCCGCCTGTCGTTAAACTCAGGATGACGAGATCTACTTAACGGTCCTAGGTCAATGTGTCAAAACCCGATCGTACGAAAAGTCAACTTTTCCCTCCTATTTTCGCCAATTTACGGTTATGCCCTCAACCTTCCGAACATCATAACTTCCTCCTCGGATGTCGGAATCGGGTGTGCCACCTATCTACGGATTCGTGACGTCCTAAAATACGTCCTGGTCATCGGTCAAAGTCCGTTTGACTGCCCGAACTAAAGTCAACTTTTTGCCCGAACTAGGGGCAAAATCGTCATTCTAGGCTAATGACCTTATCGAGACCAACTAACCACTGATTAAGCTCACTAATCCTTCACTAAACACTGTCTTAACCCTAATTTCCGGGACGGGTCGTTACATCTATCCACCTTTACCAATTATAGTTCCGTTAGATTTCCTTGATTAGATTACTATGCATGTATCTGAATTAAGTGTTCGTGCAGGGGTCCAGCTAAGGCTCATTCCACATATATTATCTTCTCTTAGATTGCATGTTTAAGCATGATCTGCCCGCCCTTAAACAACTATTACCGATGGTGCGTGATAATGCATGAAACATGAAGAAGATTTAATGATACTACACTGTCCCTAGAAAAGTGATGTGCAGACCTAGGAAGTCATGAGTTTAGATTACGAATAAGATTCCCCCTCTTAAACGTGATGCTATAAATTACAGGGTGAACACAAACATCGAGGTGATCCGTCAAGCAATTACATCGCCAATTATATACAAATAAGGTAGCTAAACTTATAAGCATAAATTGAGTTCATGAAGCGCAGTAATCCAACAAATCCAGGCATACATAACAATCATAATCAAGAGCCAGAAATCAAACACGAACTAACATGGCTAGGGCTTCAAGTAACCCCAGCCCTAATTACACTACTCAAACATTATTGAATAAAACAAGCACATAATTAAAAGGTGCACAAATATAAATAAAGCAAGAAATAATAAAAAGACAATGAATAAAAGAGATGAAGGAAAACTCCCTCAAGGTAGACGTGCTGAATTTGAAGATGCTTGAATTATAAAGAGTGCTTGAATTAAATTACAAAACTCTAAACTAAGAACATGGATTGAAGTACGAATTTTGACAGAGTTTTGGGGACCTTCAAGAGGTAAATTCAGCCCCGCTACAATAAACCCTAATGCCCCGCTTTATAAGAGAATAAGTAATCCTCTTAAAATTAGGAGTTTTTAATTAAATTATATAAGGAAAAGGCTTCCTAATTAATTAAGAAATCTAATTAAAACCTTTCCTACAAGTAAAGGAATTAAAAATAAGAATACAAAAGGAAATAGGACTAAAATCCCTATACAATATGGAGAATAAACGTGGAAGGAACTTGAAATTAACCTAAAAAAAAAGAGAAAAATCAGGAATTAAAACTGTAGAGTCTTCTTATGCAATCTTCTTTCCTTCATAACTTATTCGTTTCAACTCCGATTTAGGTGATTCTTTCGCTCAAATTCTCATAATTCCAAGCTCTATTTGATCTACACATTTCTCACAAAATATGTTATTTTCTCCAATTGCATAGAATGAAATATCAACAAAACATACGTAAAAGGGTATTAAATCATGGATAAAACATGCACAAATTATGACCTATCAGGGGGAAAAATAGAAACCCAGGTAACCCGAAACCCAAATTCGACCCAAGCTTAGAAAATGAGATTTTGACGTTGGTTGAAGGCTAAGGTCAATTCTAACTTGTGTGTAGGGTTCGTACGACCTTGTGGACATTGGTTTCGAAGCCATGAGTGGCATGAGTCGACGGGGAGGATAGCCGGAATTTTGGGCTTCGGGTTTGGCATCACAGGTAACTATCTCGAATATTTTCCTAGTTTTCGAGTCCATAGATCGTTAGGTTAGGTTTAGACAAGTCGAATGGAACAAACGACACTGAAAATGGTGGCCAGAGTTGGGAGGAATGATCGGGTCAAGCTGCGGATCACGGCGACCCGGTTGCAGACTTCAGATCGACCCGACCGAAGGTCAGGGATGATTGATGACGTCAGCTTGTCAGATTTGAAAATATCAGACTGACATGTCAGAACAGGGACCAATGGGGGCTTGCCACGGGCACTGTCAGGTTGTCAGTGTTGACGTTATGCTGACGTCAGTATTGACCTTTCAACGCGTTGACTTTTGCATTGACCAGCGCGTGTGAATAGTACTTGAGGTGGGCCCAATGTCATTTTAAAAGTTTCGATGATCTGGATCCAATGACGGTGGTTTCGGGTCGATCGGAGATCGTTAGGTTAGTCAAATTGTGGTTTTTCACCTCGGGATTCGTGTCCGGGACACGTTGACTTTTTCGAGAAATTTTAGGGTTCTTATTATGGACTTGTATAGGATAGTAGTAATCTTTGGGTATGATTTGGATAGGCCCGGATGACCTGGAGAGGTCGGATTAGTCTGGGGAGGCTTACGACACGCAAATCAAGGTGACAGCTTAGGACTATCTGTGAGTGGACCTTGATTTCTAAACTGTGATACATGCATAAATGTTTTATATAGTTTATAGATATGATCCTATGTTGATGATTTGGATAATTGTGATTTATATGATTTCACGCATTTCGAGGTGATTTACGTGCTTGCACGTAAATCGAGGTTTACGATTTTGCATTGACTATATGTGCTTATTGTTTTAGGAATGGTTTAATGAAATGGTTTTGGATTTGAAAAGGTAAACTCGGATTCAAGACCCATTTGTTTTGGAAACCCTCGGACTCGAAGTCCATTTAGTTACGTTCTTGGGCTAGAGGCCCAATTGGTTCTTGAATCGATTTCGGATTTGGAAATATGGACCGGGTACGAGACCCATTTGATTTACAAACTCTCGGACCTGAAGTCCATTTGATTTCATAAGGCATTGGGCCGGAGGCCCTGTTGGTTTACGTACCGGGCTCAAGGCCCAATTGGTTTGCGTATCGGGCTCGAGGCCCAGTTGACTTACGTATCGGGCACGAGGCCCATTTGGTTTGCGAAATCGGGCACGAGGCCCAGTTGGTTTATGAGTTTGGGCTTAGGGCCCAGTTGTGGTTTACTATGGTGATTTCGGATCGTGGATCCATAAATGGATTTATGGTTCAAGACGGTTTATGGGGACCAGCATGAACCCTTGAAATGTTTTTATGGTTCATGATGGTTTATGGGGACCGAGTATGAACCCTTGTAAGGTTTTGAAAATGTTTTCAAAAGGTTTTTCGTATACCATCCTTTATATATGGATTGTTTCCTCCGGGGAAGGACGTTGGCCTAGGTGGACCCCAGAGTAGTCACGGAGCACTGACTGAGTGAAGTCGCCCCCGTTGGGTACTATTGGATTTGGAGAATTGACTTAACTTTTCGACCATAAAGCCGAGATAGGATAAGGAGGTCGATAAGAGAGTCAGAGACCTAGTAAGTTTTTTTAAATTTAGGGTTAGGGTTTGGTTTGGACATTGGGCTTTTAAATGACACTAGGTTGAGATTTGGTTGGAGTTTTGGATTTTGTCTATGATAGTAGTAACAAGATTGGACTGGGTATCAATTCTTAATTTATAATTATTTTATATTTTCGGGCTTATGGGTCGGGTTTACCTGGGCCGGTCGGGCTGGGCTTACCGGGCTTTATCGGACTCAGGCCTATCGGGCCTAGCGGGCTTGAATACCCTAAGCCCAAGTGCAGCCCGTCAACATGAGGGTCGGGCCGACCCACGACCCATAACGGCCCGGGTCGGGCTTTTTGTCATCGGGCCTATCGAGTACCCATAAGCCCGTGGACTTCTGGGCCAAATGATGAGGGCTAGTTGCATCGCATTACCGCATCCCTTGAAGGGTGTCAAAGGATGACCTGTTTCCTCCCATTTTTCCAAGTTGAGAGCTAGAGGTAACCTTCGTTGGGATTGTAAAATTGCTCATTCATGATTGTAAAATAGGTCGTGCAATTCTGTCGAGATCTCGTTAGCTTTCTACTCGAAATTTTGACCAATGAAGTATGCAATTGTCAAATAGCCATAGGTTTAGGAAACGGCTTCATTTCCCCATCTAGTCCTTGTAGATGACAGATCCATCTATTCCGGTTTATAGCTTGTAAAATTAAAATGATTTAATTCAATCGATTTACTTAGTTGACAATTGACATGTTCTTCCTTGAGACGTGAAGCCAATCCAAATTTAGAATTAAAAATTTCAATCCCCTCTATGACATGTTTCTAATGATGGGAAATTAGAATACATACAACATGCTAGGTTTAAGCTAATGCTATGTTCAAATTGAAACATCACCACTACAAATTGTAACTCTATGAATCCGATTACCTGATTCATAGGCTCAGCGACAACATCTCGAACCGCATTGGAATCATCCGCTAACCCGATTTCAATCTGGTTGCTTTCAATGGATTGACCTCCATGTGTCAAAGCTGCAGAATTCTCCAGAGCATGCTTCGAAACATGATTCGTAGACATCTCAATCTCAATGCCTCATAACCCAATCGGTCCTTCCTCGACACCGAGGTTCGGTCCTTCCTCCTAACCTAATCAATAGCTTCATAGCAACAAATTTTTCTTCGGACAAGTTTGTCCGGAGATCTATGAAATTAGACATTTAGGGATACATTAGGACGAAAATTATGTTTACGAAACATTTTGAATCAAAATTATGTTTAAATAGCATTTTAAGACTGAACTTATTGAGTGAAACCGCTTTAAGCTTTATTGATGAATAGAAATTAAAAAAAAAATTAAAAAAAAAAGATGGGAGGAAAATTTAATAACTTGTAGTTGAATTGGTCCAATCCAATGTAACCATTTTCTTAATCAACAAATTTCTTCCTCCAAGGCCATAATCTTCAAGCCAACCACCACACCGGCTCTCACAGAGCTCCTCCAACCTCCAAAACCTGCACGCGCTTCTCTCTTCAGAGCCCATTTCAGAACTTTATCACCGAAACCCATCGCAAGCGTCATACCTGCTATTGGGTTTTGCGGTTCTTTGCTCCAGAGCAAGCGTAACTTTTTTGGTGGGATTTTTGTCGCCAGAAAGAAACAGAAATTGCAAGCATTTTATTTTATTTTATTTACTTGGTACGTAATCCTAAATTCATGTTTCTTTGTGTGGAAAGTTGTAGTATTGGGCTATTTGGAATCTGGATATTGTTTGTTGGTATAAGAGTGAAGTAAGGGAGATTTATTTTAGAGTTTGAGCGTCTGAGACTGGAATGCTTGGGTGTTTCAAGATGTAAGCTTAGCTTGATACTGTAAATTGGTAATAGATAGAGAAAGGAATTCAATCTATATTTCAATAAAAAAAAAAAAGGAAAAGGAACATGAGAATAAAAGGCCATAGCAATTGACATTTCAGGTGCTCAATCTCGTTTGAAATGATTATGCTGAAGTAATTGGGTGAAACTATTTCATTATTGAACCTGTCGGGTCTGTCATAGGAATTAGAGACGTTGGGTATCCCGATCATGATTTTCCTACCCTAAAGGGAAAGGTCCTTTATGGCCGGTTGTGGGCGAGGAGGGATTGGAACCTGCAACACCGTGGTTCGTAGCCACATGCTTTAATCCTGAGCTACAGGCCCTATCCCGTCTCCACTGGATCTGTTCCCGGGAGTACCCTAAAAAAAGAAACCTTTCCTCTCCCTAGCCGTTCCCGGTTAAGAAGATGTGAAAGTGCCTCGACGTTTGTAAAATTCTTGTCCTTCTTCTGCATCCATGATCATATCTGAATTTATAGCTTGGATGGTGGAACTTTAAGATTATGTTTGTATGAAGAAGTTCAAAGTACGCAAGGATTAAGCTATATTACCAAGGAATGTACTACAGATAATTAAACTGAGGGACTTGCAAGTAACTCCATGAGGGCATAACAAGACCACTGAGCAAAGGATTTCCAAGTAACTCCTATCAATTAGTTACTTACAAATCCCTCCTAGTGCATTGGATCCAGTCATTTGAAGTCCCTCCATCTAATGTTTTGTGTTGCATTTCTATCTAATTAGCCTAAATCCCTTGGCATTTTGAAGTTTCGTATCCAAAAATAGCCTAAATGAATACCACTATGGCTAGTATAGCAGCAAAATCTATCTCCTCTCTAAATGAGTGGATCGAAGTTTTTATCCAATCAGATGGAGTGGATACAAATATCACTAGGTAGTACTAATTGTAACCTTATCCAAGAGAGTGTTTTGAATTATCATTGTTACCACGTTGATTGTCATGAGGCCACTTGCTCAAGGGAGGAACTTTTAATAGGTGTAGGTTGTTAGGAAGGTCTGTGTGAGAAAATAATTCAGGGTAGTAGCCAAAAACAGTATGAAATTCTATATTGAAATTTGGCAGACCTTCCTTTATTTTATCTTGCTGTATACACTTCTCTAGTTGGGTTGGGTCTGATTGCTATAGACTTAAGGTATTAAGACAGTAGAATGACACAAGTGGAGTTGAAAACTTGAAATGGTGGCTGCTGCTATGGTTTAAATGAAAATGGTTATATCTATATACATGTATGGAAAGAGCATTTATTGCTCTTCTAGAGGATTGTTTCATTCATTGGAACTACTGAAATTCTTGTGGAAAAGGAATCTAGGTGACATTATTATTATTTTTTTTTTTCCAACTTCCCCAGTTTATAAATTAAATGTAAAACATGAAGTAGACGTTTGGGATATTCGGCTTCAATTTGATTTGATATAGCTTTTGTAAAATATTCAAAGATAAAAAGGATAGTTAGGTAACTGGTGTATAATTGATGGGCTTCATGCCTTGCCGATCTATATTATTTTACCATCAGATGGTTGTAACTAATATTGATGGATGAAATTGACATTATTTGGTTACTATTAAGGTATCCAGGGACAGGAGAATATGACAAGTTCTTTGAGGAGGGAGTGTATGGCTGTGCGGGATGCGGTACTCCTCTCTACAGATCCACGACCAAGTTTAATTCCGGTTGTGGTTGCCGGCTTTTTATGAGGGTCTTCCCGGAGCCATAAATTTTAATGTGAGCGGGCTTCCTTCGTGTATCATCGTAATCCTAATTCTCTTGCAACTATGAGTTGAATTGCTAACAAAATTCCATCTAATATGATGATCATCAGCCGGACCCGGATGGAATGCAGACTGAAATTACGTGTGCTGCTTGTGGTGGGCACCTGGGTCATGTATTCAAAGGCGAAGGCTTCCCGACACTAACAAATGAACGCCATTGTGTTAATAGTGTCTCAATCAAGTTTGTTCCTCCCACTGATTATCCTTCTCAGTCTCAGTGAACCGTTTGCATGTTACACACTTTAATCTCGTATGTTATGCCAGTAAAGTGATAGCTGCCAATGCCATGGTAAAGAATGAAGATTCAATATGATAGTTGATTCAAATAAATAAAATAAAAAACAACCTAGTTGAGTTGTATTTACATTTGATTCCATGCGATTCGATTCGATTACTTTATACGGTAAGATCAATTTTTAAAAATGTGTGGGGTCTATGAGATTAATTAAAAAAGATTTTTAATAATTAAAACTTGACTCTTAATATTTTTAAAACTTAAAAAAAAAAATTCAATTTCTTTCAATATACCTTTTGACCGTGTTCATACCATATCGGCCCAGACCGAGCTCGAAGTCCACATTGACTACGGGTCCAGCCCATCGCTGAAATAATACCAGTTCGGACCAATCTTGGAGGCCCAGCCCTCTACCTGGCTCCGCACGTCGGCCCAGACCGACCTAGAGGCCCATCCCTCTTCCAGACACCATGCCACCGACCGACTCCAAAGGACCAGTTCCTGTCGGTCGGTGCGTCGGCCCAGACCGACCGGTCGGCCCAGTGCCACCACCTACCACAAGCCCAAGGGGCCCCGGCCCACTCACATGGACAAGTCTCACATCGGGAAAATACAAATATTATATTCGCCGCACCCATACAAAAGGGGTCCACTTGTCGTACAAAGGTAACTAGGCAATTGACTGTTTACTATTACTCTTACAGTATACTTTCTGCTACCCCCTAAACCTTATACCGACCACTGACTTGGGCGCCGGAGTACCTTTGGGCCGGTACCACACCGGTGCCTATACTCTCACCGACCGACCAGTTTCTTTCCTCTTTCAGGTTCACACAGGGCACGTGGCAGAGCAGCATTTGCTCCCCAAGTTGGCACATTTGGTGCATCAACAGTTTGGTGCCGTCTATGGGAATCTGACTAAGTTTACCTTTCACTCTACCGAGCCTAAAACACCGTTACCCTCCCCATCCGCCAGCATGCAGGACAACGTGGACGACGAAGTCACACCCGCGCCCAGCCAAGGGCCAAGGGACACCTCCCCTGAGGTACTCCGGGCGTTGGAAAAGCTACAACGTGATATGGCCGAGATTCGCGCCAACGACACTCAGGCCGAGGTGCGCTATACCGAGCTCAGCGGGCAGTACACCGAGGTCGTGGTCCAGCTGCAGCTCGCTCAGGCCGAGCTAAACGCCCGATGCGCGCAGGACGAGATCCGCCAGGCCGACCGCGTTGTCGCCGAATGCGCAGAGCGCGCAGAAAGGATCTGGCGAGCGGCTGACTAGGGAAAGACGACAGCAACGGCCGCACCGACCGAGAAGGGCCAGAAACTCCTGGTCATTCCCGGAAAAGGCACGCAGGCCACCAGGATTTACCGCGACGCTCGCGAGGCCCTGAGCGGAACCTCCCGGCTGGGGCGCCAGCAAATCAGCCCGGTCCGCCTAGAGTTCCCTTCGGACAAGGACCACCGACCCACGGAGGAAACCGGATAAGGTCCGAGGCGGGACCACACCATCATTCCCGCATCGGGAACCCCACCATTTCAGTGACCGAGGGGGCGGATTCTTCCCAGGAAGTTCTGAGCGCCCGAAGGTCTGAACGCCCGCCGCGCAGCGCAAGGTCCCGGCGAGACCGAGGAAACTCGTCTCGGTGGAACACGTTGTTCCCTCACCGGACAACCGACCCCCCCTGTCCAAGCGGATCTCCCAGCGCCGACCCCGTGGTAAGGCAGCTCCTTGACCGCGTGCGATGCCTCGAAGCCGAGAAGGGGACGCCCCCGACACATGCTTGGGGTGGACCCACCCCGGGGCCGTTTACAGATCGGATCAACCACTTCTAGCACAGCCACACAATCAAGCCGCTGAAGATCCCCCTCTATACCGGTCAGACCGAACCGATCAACCATCTCAACAACTTCCGGTCGGCCGTTTCGTTCTCGAGCCTGACTGACGAGGCCCGCTGCCTAGTTTTCAGCTCCACCCTCACCAAGGCAGCAATCAACTGGTTCTACCGACTGGAGCCCGGCTCTGTCAACTCCTTCGCCCAACCGACCAAGGTCTTCCTGAACCAGTTCATGATCCAGACTGACAGGCTCTTCTCCGCCGAGGACCTTTTCCTCTTGAAGCAGGGGGAAACAGAGAAGCTCCGGCGTATGCTGCTCGGTTCAGTCTGGAATACTCTCGGTGCACCGAGTCCGACGACCGGACCACTTTCACGGCGTTCAAAGGGGGCCTACGCGAGTCCCAATTCAGGTACGCTGCACATACCCAGGGTTGGTCTACTTATAATGAATTGATGAAACAGGCAGCCATCCACGCCAAGGCCGAGCTGCTACCTGTTAGGGGCGGCTCAACGACAGTTAGCACATACCGACCCAGCACTGGGGACTCTGTAACACCCCGGACATTCGAGAATTTTAATATTGTAATTTAAAATTTGAATTGACGTTTTTACCCTTGTGAATGGTATGGCCAAATTGTTGACTTTTTGATTAGTGGGTCAAATGGACTTTGACCAGTGACCGTGACGTAGTTCGGGACGTCACGAGTCCATAGACAGGTGGCACGTCCATTTCGGACGATCAGGGAAAAAGTTATGACTATCGGAAGTTCATGGGCATTACCGCAAGTTGGACTTCACGGGCGAAAATGTTGACTTTTCGTTTGGCAACTAATTTTCACATGACTCAAGGACCGTTAGGTAGGTCTCGATATCTTGAGTCCGTAGACAGGCGGCACGCTGAAATCGGACTTCGTATGGCTGAGTTACGGGTCTAGGAAGTGAGGGGCAGTTTGGTAATTATTTGAACCAGGGGCATTTTGGTCATTTTGCCCTGGTTACTGTAGCAAACCGCGGGGGACATGGGCGGCACCACCATGTGCGGTGGTTCAGTGTACAATTGTTTATGCAAGTGTGTGCTGGAAAGGAAGGCGTGTCTGATGCTTTAGAACGTGGCCTGAACCGTCCACCCTGCACGGTCGAATTGATTATTATTATTCGAAGCTTTTTCGGGGAACAATTTTCAGTGGACAAATTGGACTCCCACGAGCCTCTAGGACGGCTGAGGTTATTTAAAACTGATTAGAACGTGAGTGAGCATCACTCTGATGCTGAAAGAACTGAGAACATGTGAGGAAAACCAGAGAAACCATTTCGGGCAAAATTGGAGGGAAAATCGGGTTTTGATTTCTGGTGACTGTTGGACCAAACCAGGGCTTGGTTTAGTCTTCTGTGAACATCAGGAACTCAACCACGCCGAGTTCGAAGGGAATCAGCCACGGTTGAGCTGGGACAGTGACTGCCGTGTTCAGAGAAATTTCAAAGGTTTGGACGACTACTTCCAGGTGAGTGTTGGTTCAATTGATTGTGTTTTCCAGTTCGTGTTGATAATATGATGCTTCCTGTAAGGTTAATTTGATTATGGTTTGGAAACCAGTGAGTTGGGGTGATCAACCCGTTTGGATGATAACGGGTCGAATGGCCATTTAAGGATCTGATTTGGCTAATTAATGACTCAGAATTTAAATCAGATGATTAAATATCATGTTAGGATCAAATTGGATTGAAATCGAGTAGGAATTGATGGGTAATCAACCGGGTCAAGCCGCGGGTGGCAGGCCCGTATTACAGACATTCGGGTAAGGAAAGTGACACTGTAGCAGCTACAGTGTCAGGCGCGTGACTTTCACCCGCAGCCACTTTGGGCGGCGCGTGAGGGCGCGTTGGACCTTATCTCCGATCACGATCAACATGACTTTTGTTCCTCTCATCATTCTGAACATTTTTGATGAATTAACCATGTTTATCTGAGATAGTTTGGGAGGGTCAGTTAGGGCCGGTTGTCTCGGGAAGCGTGTTGGACGGCTTCCCCGAGCCGGTTTCTGTTTCGGACTTTTTGGTTAAATGTTTAAGACTTGTAGTGACCCTTACATGTGATTTGGACTGACAGGAATTGTACGATAATCCCGGTACAAGTTCGTTCGCGCAGGTTCACCGCGGGATCGTACTGTGAGTGGGCCCGATTTCATTAAACCCTTGCATGCTTAAATGTTTTCTGATTTACTTATATGTTCACATGCTGGAATCAAGATATGGTTTTGATGATATTGAAATTTCGGTTATGACACATTTCACGGTATTTGGGAATGAGACCCGTCTGATGAAACGTAACGATCGGTTCGGATTTTACCCATGTATACATATATGTTTTGCATGTGGATATCAATAAAATGTATTTAATACTGCACTGTATAGATCCATTCTTATGATACTGTCTCCTCCGGATGAGGTACCCCGGAGTGGTCACGGACGTATAGAACGTCCATCGTCTATGACGCTAAAGCATCGGGGATGCTGTACCCGAACGGGGTTCGGGGATTGAACTCGGAATTGAGACCCGAGTGGCACGCGTAGCCTTGTGATTGTTACCTTATTGGACGTCAGGGACGTCAGACATCGGGGATGTCAAGATTGGAGTGTATAGTGCAGTGGCTAAAATTATGTTTATGGTTTTACTACATGCCTTATGGTTCATATTATATGATTAATGATTTTAAATAATGATGCATGCATGTTTTGGAAAACGGAGGGGTAAATTATATGTTTTACTTACTAAACGATTTTATAAACTTAAGTTTCGGCCCACTCACCCTTATTGTTTTGGTAACCCCTCCAGGTCGTGCTACTGAGGTAGAGGAGGAACCTGAGGCTGAGGAATAGATCTACTTCTGCGTACCTGAACCCCTGTTGGGTGGTTTACCCGCAGGTTTATTTTAGAGTCGTGCTCGCAACTTGTAATTTTGGATTTCATCCCTTGTCTGACATCGGTTTAATTCGGATTTGATGTATAACTTTAATTTGGTTATTTATGCATTTGATGTTTTGAGGTTAAAATTGGTATGAATTTCGGGTGTCAGACGGGAGCAGGGCACGTCCCCTTGTGGTCCCTGTGGGATAGGGGCGGGTCCTGTCAGCTTGGTATCAGAGCACTAGGTTGTGGTCAGCATGCTAGACTAGCGATTAGTACTAGTTACTTCCTGAGTTTAAGGATAATGTTAACTGATCTATGCCTCTTGACAGTTGGTTATGCCTCCTAGGAGAATTCCTCATACACGAACTGACGAGGATCTGGAAAGGGAAATGGAATGCGCAAGTATTGAGCGGGCTCAACGTCTGGGAGCCACTCCTTTCAACAGGGGATCGAACCCCGAAGATTCTCATGATTGGATCACCAAATGGGAAAGGATCTTCACGGTGATGCACTGCCCTCTGGGCGAACGGGTAACTTTGGCGGCCTTCTTGTTGGAAGGAGGAGCCTACCAGTGGTGGCACGGCCTTGAAATGTCTGGGTGGTCTGTCCATACCACTACTTGGGAAGCTTTCCGTTCCCGATTTCAGGACCAGTACTACCCGCGATCATTTCGCGCGGCACGGGAGGCTGAGTTCCTACGGCTGGAGCAGGGGGATATGTCCGTTGCGGACTACGAGCAGACTTTCGGAAACTATCCCGGTTCGCTGCATCATTCGTGAGCACGGAGGAGTACAAATGCCAAAGGTTTGAGCTTGGAATTCGAAGGGAGATCTAGGCAAGTGTGACTGCTGCTACTCATGCTTCACTGAGAGATATGGTCGACGCTGCGGTGCGTGTCGAGGCCAGTCTGGCGGCACACCAGACACGACAGCCTTCGGGCGAGGGGCGACGTCAGGATCGACCACACCGTGGGTCATCGTGCCAGAAGAACAGCAAGGGAGGGGGCTACAGGGGAGCACCCTCATCCTTCAAGGGTCGTGGCTGGTCAGGTCGACGCGGAGGCTCTCAGGGCAGAGGATCAGGATACAACTCCGGGCAGCATTCATCTTGGAGCGGTGCTTTTGGTGGGCATTCGGACAAGCCGAGGCTAGTAACCTGCTTTGCTTGCGGAGAGGAGGGCCACTATGCCTGTGATTGCCCGCTGTTGTCCAAGAGCAACGACGCTGGGGGCTCTAGTGTGGTGCAGAGCACGACTTCCCACACTAACGGAGGTCGCGGTCAGGGAGGTGACCGAGGTGCTGGGCGTGGTGCGCGCGGACGCGGACGGAATGGAGGGCCTAGGGCTCAAGTGTTTGCAATGACCCAGCAGCAGGCGAGGACCGCCCCAGGCGTGGTTACAGGTACACTACATATCTTAAACCTTCTTGTACGTGTATTGATGGATGCGGGGGCTACACATTCTTTTATTTCGAAGAGTTGTGCTGGTATGCTTGATTGTGTGGTATCAGCCTTAGATTGTGAAATGGGTGTTGGCACCCCCGATGGGCATCGTGTACCTGGTGAATCAGGTGATTCGGAGGTGCCCGGTGAGGATTGAGGATGTGGATTTACCAGCGGATCTAATTATTTTGGATATCCACGACTTCGATGTAATTTTGGGGATGGATTGGCTATCGGAACATGGGTCGCTCATCGATTGCTGTAGCAAGCAAGTGATTCTGCGAAGCCCGGGTTTACCGGAGGTTATCTTCCAGGGGGAGCGTGACGGTTCGCCTCCTGAAGTGATTTCTTCACTTACTGCTACCAAACTTCTACGGAAGGGATGCCAGGGTTATCTGGTGCACGTCGTGTCGGATCAGGGTGATACTCAGGGTATCAACGAGATACCGGTGGTACGTGAGTTTGCGGATGTGTTCCCGGAAGACTTACCTGGGTTACCACCATCGCGGGAGATCGAGTTTACAATTGAACTACTCCCCGGTACCCGACCTATATCTCAGGCACCATACCGGATGGCGCCGGCCGAGTTACGAGAACTCAAAACTCAGTTGCAGGAGTTGGTGGAATTGGGATATGTCCAACCGAGTACTTCACCGTGGGGAGCACTGGTGTTGTTCGTAAAGAAGAAGGAGGGGAATCTTCGTTTGTGTATTGACTATCGACAACTCAACAAGGTGACACTGAGGAACCAGTATCCTCTACCCAGGATCGATGACCTTTTTGACCAGTTGCGGGGAGCACAGTGCTTCTCGAAGATCGATTTGCGGTCTGGGTATCACCAACTAAGGATTTCGGAGGAGGATATTCCGAAAACTGCTTTTCGAACCCGTTATGGACACTACGAGTTCCTGGTTATGCCTTTTGGGTTGACGAATGCTCCAGCAGCGTTCATGGATCTGATGAACCGGGTCTTCCGACCCTACTTGGATAAATTCGTGATTGTGTTCATCGATGATATCTTGGTGTACTCAAGGAGTGCCCGAGCACATGAGGAACATCTACGGTTAGTGTTGGAGAAGCTGAGACAGGAACAGTTGTACGCCAAGCTGAGCAAGTGTCAGTTTTGGCTGAGCAGTATTGGTTTTCTGGGACATGTGATATCGACGGATGGGATTAGCGTGGATCCCCAGAAAATAGAAGCGGTGACCAACTGGGCTAGACCGACAACAGTAACGGAGGTGCGGAGTTTTGTCGGGTTAGCAGGTTACTACCGGAGATTCGTGGAGGGTTTCTCCAAAATTGCTGCACCATTGACTCGTCTGACTCGGAAGGGAGTGAAGTTTATTTGGGACGAACAGTGTGATTGGAGTTTTCAAGAATTGAAGGATCGATTGACCACTGCACCTGTCCTTGCATTGCCGGATGACAGTGGAGAATTCGTGGTCTTTAGTGACGCTTCACTACAAGGTCTGGGCTGCGTGTTGATGCAGACTGGCAAGGTTATCGCCTACGCATCCCGGCAGCTAAAGACTCATGAGTTGAACTACCCAACCCATGATTTGGAGCTAGCAGCGGTGGTTTATGCTCTAAAAATCTGGAGACATTACCTATTCGGCGCAACGTGCCAGATATACACCGACCACCAGAGCCTAAAGTACCTATTCACTCAGAAGGAGCTTAACATGAGACAACGGAGATGGTTAGAACTGCTGAAGGATTATGACTGTACGATCGAGTACCATCCGGGTAAGGCCAATGTGGTGGCAGATGCACTTAGTAGGAAATCAGTAGGATCGGTTGCACACCTAGGGATGGTATATCTTCCTTTGCTAGTGGAACTCCGGAAGGCGGGAGTTATTTTGGGTACGGATGAGCATGGAGCTTTGTTGGCCAGCTTCCATGTACGACCAATGCTGATTGATCGGATCATCGAAGCACAACTTCAGGATCCGATACTCTGTATCTACAGAATTGAGGTCGATACGGATGGGCGACAGGATTTTACCATCCGGGATGATGGAGCACTTGTGAAGTTGGGCCGTTTGTGTGTACCTGCAGTGGCAGAGTTACAGGCCGAGATTCTTGAGGAGGCCCATAGTTCGGCCTATGATATGCATCCGGGAGGTACAAAGATGTACCGTACCCTCCGGAACCATTATTGGTGGCTAGGAATGAAGAAGGATATTGCTGAATTCGTGAGCAGATGCTTAACCCGTCAGCAGGTTAAGGCGGAACGGCAGAGACCGTATGGGGCTATGCAGCCACTTCCGATTCCCGAGTGGAAGTGGGATCACATCACCATGGACTTCGTCTTTAAGTTACCAAGGACTCAGAGTGGAGTTGACGGAGTATGGGTGATTGTGGATCGGCTAACCAAGTCAGCCCATTTTCTGCCAGTTCAGGAGACTTTTAAACCTAACCGACTGGCTCAATTATTCCTGAAAGAAATCATACGATTACATGGTACGCTGGAATCGATCGTGTCCGATCGTGATCCGCGTTTCACTTCCAGGTTCTGGCGGAGTTTACAAGCTACTTTGGGAACAACCCTACGTTTCAGTACTGCGTTCCATCCACAGATCGATGGACAATCTGAACGGACCATTCAGACCCTGGAGGACATGATGAGGTCCTGTGTGCTACAGTTTCAGGACTCATGGGATACTCATTTGCCGTTGATGGAATTCGCTTACAACAACAACTATCAGACAAGCATCGGGATGGCACCCTATGAGGCACTGTATGGTCGACAGTGCAGGACACCTATCTGCTGGATGGAAATAGGGGAGCGAGCGGCTGTAGGGCCAGAATTGATGGACTTAACCCTGGAAACTGTTCGTGTTATCAAGGAAAGATTGAAGGCGGCACAGGATCGCCAAAAGAGTTATGCCGATCGACGAATTCGAGACTTGGAATTTGAAGTGGGAGATTTTGTCTTCCTGAAGTTATCTCCGTGGAAAGGGATTATCCGATTTTGTCTTCCAGCCGAGCACCTCACCCACCTCGGTACACTATGTCAATACCAGCTCCACTTGGATGGCCCCCCTAATCCACTTCCTCACCAATGTGAGCCTTCCAACCGATCGGATCGAGGCCAAGCGAATTCGCCGACAGGCTGCCCGGTACACCCTCATCACGGGACAGCTTACAAGCGCGGTTTCACTCTTCCGCTGCTTAAATGCATCGATTCCCAGGCCGGGCAACTCCTCCTACGAGAGATCCAAGCCGGCGTCTGCGGTAATCACTCGGGCCCCCGATCACTTGCCCACAAGGCCATCCGCCAAGTGTTCTACTGGCCGACCATGCACGCTGACGCTTCCGACCTCACTCGGCATTGTGACGCGTGCCAGCGCTTTGTCCCGTTCATCCTGCTTCCGCCCGAGAACCTGGCGACAATGCTCAGCCCATGGCCTTTCGCTCAGTGGGGGCTCGACCTCATCGGAAAGATGCCAACCGGTAAGGGACAGACCGAGTATGCGGTCGTTGCAGCTGACTACTTCACCAAGTGGGTCGAGGCCAAGGCCCTCGCCTCCATTACCACTGCTCAGATCGAAACTTTCATCTTTCAGAACATCATCTGCCGTTTCAGCCTCCCACATATGATCATCACGGACAACGGGAAACAGTTTGACAATGCCCGTTTTCGAGCATTCTGCGCTCGGTACGGAATCAATCTATGCTTCTCCTCTCCCGCTGACCCTCAGTCCAACAGACAGGTCGAAGCTGTGAATAAGATCATCAAACACACTCTGAAAACCCAGCTCGGTGAATCCAAGGGCAAGTGGGCTGACATCCTACCGAGCGCACTCTGGTCCTATCGGACGTCGTACCGAACAGCCACCAACGAGACGCCTTTCTCTCTGGCCTTCTGAACCGAGGCTGTCGTTCCCACCGAGGTCGATGGGGGAATCGACCACGTTCTTTCCAGGTCGGGGACTGGGTACTCCGGAAGGTCAGCCTTGCCACCCGAGACCGATCGGCATGCACTCTTGGACCTAATTGGGAGGGCACTCTTGGAATACATATAATTTTACACCGTCTATCGGTCTTCATTGTATTGGTCCTCGCTGACCCTTAAAATTATCAATGTCAAAGTTCTCTTCTTATTGCTCCACCCATTCCCCGAGCACTCCTGTAAGTTCAATACAGTACCGAGCTCGCCTTTTCTTTTACACTTGCATCCATGATGCTTCTACTAACCACCCACGTGGAAAACAAAGGGGAACCGACAGCATTCCACAATGTACGTTGCTCGGTTAGGGCGCGCTCCACCCGTTGGACACGCACCACCCCTTCGGTCCTTCGACCCCAAACCGCTGGCTAGCCAGCTCACAGACGACGAGCCACGCAGGCACATACCTCGTGACCGCTCGCCACTCCCATTTGTCGTGAAGTCGTTCAACGCTTCTATAAGCCGAACAGTCCTCTACTCCCCCATCGGCGACCTACCTCGACCGAGCACTTGGGGGACTGAGGGACACACCGAGTCCCAGCACTCAGGAGGTCTGTGCAAGTCCTCAACCGAGGCAGACGCCTACACATGGAAACACCTTTCTTATGGCTAAACGCTCAAACATACCGAGCTCAAAACTCATCGTCGACCTACCTCGACCGACCGAGACAGACGCCTACACATGGAAACACCTTTCCTATGGCTAAACGCTCAAACATACCGAGCTCAAAACTCGGCGACCTACCTCCACCGAACACACTCCCGGTCCGTCTACACGCCGGTCCACCAGACCGATTGGGATTTTGCGCTTACGCATCAGATTACAGTTAGAAATTTTTTGCATCCAGAGACAGATCGATGCTCACAAGGGATAATACATACTCCCGCCTGGTTGGTGTAAATGACAGTTCATACAGGTCAGTCTACAGTTAGCAATTTGTTGTACTACTCAACGGAACAGACCGATTTTCAGTCAGAACAAACAATACTTGGATAAATTGTAAAAATAAAATGTCTATTAGTGGGGGGCCACGACCAATCGGTCGGCCAAAAAAAGATTACAAGGAAAGATCCCTACTCTACCCCGACACGCAGGTCGGACAGAAGAAACAGCAAAAGAAAACAAGGGAGGCTCAGTCTGCTGGCGTGTCTGTCGGAGCATGGTCGGCAACCAGAGTCTGGTTAGAGGAGGCCGGCTGAGCGGCAGGATCCTCTTCTTCTTCCTCTTCACTCTCCTCAGGCTGCTTAGCACGATTTATGAGCTCCATGGTCACCTTGAAGCCGAGCCAGGGGGTCGTGTCGAAGTCGAAGTCGGGATAAGACCGGAATATGTTCTTGTAAATCTCCCTCTCTGCCGCTGCCACGAATGCATCCTAACGATCGTTGAAGTCTGGAGAGTGGAGATAGTCCGAGACAGCGTCCAACCGAGCGAAGGAGAGTCAGTCTTGCATCATGCACTTATCCATCTCCCGGATCACCACCTCCGCCTCGAGCAGCTCGGCGGCCCCTTTGCAATGCTCCGCCAGAGCCGACTGACGCTTGGTCTCCGCCCGCTGCTTAGCCAGCTCCTTGTGGGATTGATTGACCGAGGCCTTCCCCTGCTCCGCCTCCAGCCTAAAACGGTCCCTCTCCTCGCTGACCCTCCCCAACTCAGACCTCAGTCGGTCTGCCTCCTCAGCCGCCCGCTGCCCAGCACTGACCTCCTCGGCGTACATGCTGAGCCGAGCCTCCATCTCTGTCATCACCTGCTTCTGGCCTTGAAGCCTCCTTTCCATCTCCACCACAGCTTCCCGAGCAGCCGTAGCAGCATGCTCCTTCATCTGCTTGCTTTCCTCCTCTGTGGAAGACGCTCGGTCCAGGGCGTCGGAGTAGCTGACAAAGAGCCGACCGAGAGACTATAGCAACATACAAATCAGTAAAAAATACCAAGGTAAAGGACAAAACGCAAGTTAGGGCCGCTCGGTCCTTCATCTGCTTGCTTTCCTCCTCCGTGGAAGCCGCTCGATCCGTGGCGCCCTTTGGCTGAAGGCCGGTCGGCGGCGGAACCATCCGGAAGGCAAATGGTGGCTCGGCGAAGGCCATCTCGGTGGGATCAGGAATGGCGACCCGTGTCCTCACCTCCTTCGGAGTCTTGGCGAAGGAGTTCCAGACCTGCCTTTCCCGCTCAGCCTCGTTCTCCGTAACCACGATGCTGACTGGGGCGTTAGCTGGGAGCACGGGCTCGGGGTCCTCCAGATTATGACCAGAGCCGTAACCTCCGGCTCGGTGTGTTAGGCCCCCGACTCCAGCCTCAGACTCTTCAACTATTTTGGTGCAGCAGGGGCGACCACCGACGGGCTCATCGGATTCTTCCACTGGCTTTTCCTTCTTTTATTCCCCCCGTCAACACCGAACAGCTTGCCAAGCCGCTCGACCGCGCTTGGGTTGAAGCCAGGAGACCGCTGGGATCCCGAGCTGGCATCCGGCGCCTGCTTTCTCTTATGAGCAGAACTAGCCGACCCAGCCACCTTCCTCTGCTCTTCCGACCCGGACATTTTCTGCTCTGTCCTTGCCTCCTCAGCCGCTCGGTCAATCCTCCTCTTCACGTCTTTGGGGATGACTTGCACCAAACACCAAGTGTCAAAAAAAAATGAAAAAACAAAGGGCATACAGAAATGTGAAGTGTGGCGAACAGGGTTACTTACAAAGATTGGGGATCAGACCGACCTCGTGCAATAGTCGGGGTACCCGAAGCACGTCTCGGTGGCGCCACGGGGCGGTACACATTTCCCTGACCCGCTCGCAGGCCTTCCTCTCTTCAGCGGTAGGGATCGCCTCGGGAAGAGTATCTTCACAAAAACACACGTCAGTCAGCCATGTCTACCGACCCGAAACAACGGTAGTTCAATTTGTCAGGTAACCACCGACCCTCGGCACCCAGGTCCTGGAAAGACGACGGTATGCCTCGTCCTCCCCATTTCCCACCAACGAAGATGAATTTGTTCTTGTATGTCTTCTGGGAGGATGGTATGCCGTAGATGAACTCCCCCCACGCCATCTTATCCTTACACCGAGCATGCACCCAGCCTGTGCTCTGCTGCTGCTGCCCAAACTCGTACAAATGGACGACCTGGGCGTAGGTCGGTGGCTTCTCCCCAGCTCTGGTGAAGGCCGCATACAGGCTGACCAGAATGATCTAGACATTCGGGTTCAGCTGGCCAAGGGCCACGCCCAGCCCTCAGACCATCCTCCTCAGCCATGGGTGCAGGGGCAGCCGGACGCCGTGGCTGAACAACTCGGTATAGAGCAAGGTCCATCCCTCTAGGGCCTCACTGGGCAACTCGGTGGGACCGAACACCCGCATCTCCACGTCTTCCGGTACGCCCCACGCCGACCGGAATTTCTTCACTGACGCCTTAGTCTCGCGACTCTCGTAGGCGTCAATTGACCACACCACTGTGTCGGCCTCCTCGGTAGGGTTTTCAGCGGCCCGAGCCGTGCTCGAACTGGCCGTCCCCCTCTTACTGGTCGGGGTTTTCTCCACCCTCAACCGACCAGACGCCGACACCCCGGTTTGATCACCCCTGGCAGCATTTTGGGCCTCATGCCTTGACGGCGTACCCTCCACTGAAACGCCTCCATCCACCGAGGAGCTCTGTTGCTCCCCCTCGTCGTAGTCCAGCACTTCATTTAATTGGCTATCCCTCTCAGACATCGCACCACTGCGAGCAGGGAATACAGACAAAAGCACTCTTGAACACCGACCCGTGTTTTACCAGGGTTGACCCGTGTCCGAACCCCGGTTCTTCCACAGTTCATTCCCAAAAAAAAACAATTAAAACCGCAAAGAAACAAGCCAATGGGGAGAGAAGAACGACTTACCTTATGCTTCGCAGACACAATGTCCTCGCCGGAGCTTATACCGTCGTGACAGGTTATCGAAATCCTCGCCGGAAATCGCCTACACCAAAGGCAACGCACGCACCACCAGTTTGCACGAAGGTAAAATGGGTAAAAATGCTTTTTTCCCCCACTATTTATAGGCCCGGGTCGGTAGTCGAAGCGTCGCCTTGTTCCGCGTGACATTTATTGCCCTGGACAGCTGTCCCCAACGCAGTACGCGTGGCCATAAATGCCGCTGACAACAACGGTCGGGAATACCAACCGTCCACCGACTGATACGCAACGTAGACGGCTCCTCGATTCCTTCAACTGTCACGTCCGCTGACCCGCGACATAGGTGGCTCCTCGACTGCCACACCTACTGACGTCTTCTCCCACCCATACCGACCGAATCATATCGCCTCGGTCTACCACCCTCACTTTGTCACCAGTGCACCCGCTCGTTTCAATCCCTCGCCTGAGGGACTTGGGGAACTGAAGGCATGTACATCCGGTCTGGGGCTCTTTTTTTACAAGTCCCCAACCGAGAAATTCCACCTCAGTCACGAACTTGGGGGACTTTTGTTCATACCATATCGGCCCAGACCGAGCTCGAAGCCCACATTGACTACGGACCCAGCCCATCGCTGAAATAACACCAGTTCGGACCAATCTTGGAGGCCCAGCCCTCTACCTGGCTCATCACGTCGGCCCAGACCGACCTAGAGGCCCAGCCCTCTTCCAGACACCACGCCACCGACCGACTCCAGAGGACCAGTTCCTGTCGGTCGGTGCGTCGGCCCAGACCGACTGGTCGGCCCAGTGCCACCACCTACCACAAGCCCAAGGGGCCCCGGCCCACTCACACGGACAAGTACCACTCGGTCTGGATGGCACCTCCACGTGTCCGTCCCATAGTGAATTGATATTTGTCCCACATCGGGAAAATACAAATATTATATTCGCCGCACCCATACAAAAGGGGTCCACTTGTCGTACAAATGTAACTAAGCAATTGACTGTTTACTATTACTCTTACAGTATACTTTCTGCTACCCCCTAAATCTTATACTGACCACTGACTTGGGCGTCGGAGTACCTTTGGGCCGGTACCACACCGGTGCCTATACTCTCACCGACCGACCAGTTTCTTTCCTTTTTCAGGTTCACACAGGGCACGTGGCAGAGCACCATTTGCTCTCCAAGTTGGCACATTTCGTGCATCAACAGACTGTATCTCAAATGTATCAAAACCATATTAACTATATACTAAAACCCGTGTGTCGGGTGACTGTTTCGTAAACAGTAAAGTGAACAGTGCAATTGCCATAATGCCCTCCTATTAGAGAGTCATGAACAGTAGATCTACCATTATGCCCTTCCCTTATTTTGCTGGAATCTTCCAGCCTCTAATCCACAGTCCAGCCTCTATTCTTCCCGAGAAACCCAGCGACCATCGAACCCTTCCTGCGATCATCAATCCTGTTTCTTCGATCTCTTCGTTCTGCTTTTCGGACACGACCTTCCTTTTTCTCTCTTCTGCGATCTTCAGAATAACACACTCAGCAAAGGTTATTGTTTCAATTCTATTTGGCTTCGGCTTGCAATCATCTCCAGCACAAGGTTGAGTGTGAGGTCAAGTTTATCTTGGTTATTGTTTGTGTGAGTCCATTTTTCAATTAGGCTATTGCCATGGATTTTTGGGCTTTTACACAGTGCCAAGTTGAGGGGTGTTTGTCTAACAATGACGCTGAAAATGTATGACCTTTTACACAGTGTACCAAAGAATCTCATTCGAAGCGTTATATAGCTTGTTTTTTTGTTTGTTAGCAAGATTTTATTTGATTATCTAACTCATAAAATTCAGTATATTTTTAACATGAAAATAAATGAGTTCTATTGGTAACACGGTTAGGTGGATTTACTTGTAAACCCTTTTAGTTTGTAAATCCAACTTGAAGTCTTTATATGTATTTAGTTATATAAGTTATTTATTTATTAAATACTTGGTTAATAATATAATTATTAATTAAAGTAAAAATAAAAAAATAAAAAAAACTTAGAATGTTGCATAATAATATTAATAAAAAATCTTACATTTTAAATATTTATTATTCCTAACTCAATTTATCTATATAGGTAATTAATTTTTATTTTAGAATTATGTGTTAGTGTTCATTATATTATTAATTTGTAAGTGCTAGGCCCGTATCGACCGTCATAGGAGTGTCTAGCACTGTTTTGAATATTATTTAACTGTAAGCATTAAAGAGAGTAAAGATAGAAAAATATTTATTCAATTCAATCTTTTGAAAATAGTGTAATTAGAAAATATAAATTTCCTTTTATATCTAATCTTCCTACAGTGAAACTAAATCAACTTAATCAACTTTCACATTAAGAAACATTGAATTTGCACAGTTCATGAGAGAAACATTTTGGGCAAATCCACCAAGTGACCGATTATAGGTCACATGGCTAGACGATTAGGTGGATATATTTATTATTTTTAATTTTAAGACAAAATTAGAATTTTAAAATTTAAATTTCAATAAAATTCTCGATTATTTCATCTCATTTTTATATTTTGCATGTCATTTTTTCTAAAACTTCCATTTTTTTGCACATTTATTATCTTCAGAAATACTCATTTTCTTTCTAAAATATCAAGTGTCACTTGATCCCTTATACGTTTGGTACAACTATAGCAATTCGGTAGAATGCAATGCATTGGTGCATTCTTAAAAGTCAAAACCAAGGGCATCAGTTACTCGAATTTTGCTCAACATCAATTCCTAGCAGGGCCAAGAAAAACGACAAGATCTTGGTCAACTTAACTTTGAAAAAGGATCAGACCCAAAAAAAAAAAAAAAAAAAAAAAACTTTTTAAAAGGCAGGATATAAAAATTTAAAAGGAGGTCCCAAAAATTAAAGGAATTTATTCAATAGTAGTAATTCACTTTCCAATGTTTGAATAAGAGATCCCATCCAAGTTCAATATGAAAATACAACTTCTCACATTACAAAGAAATACAATATCAAAATGCTTCTCAAGGTGTTCTGCTTTGGGCCAACTCAGAGCATATCAAGTTTCAAAGCCATTACCCATTATAAATATGGCCTGAAATTTTCTCAAATCTAACTAATCATTTAATATTAAAATGATTCAAGATAAAAAAGAATAGTGAAATCAACATGTTTAACTTGCAATTCAAGAAATATAGGTACAAAGTTCATCTGAAAAAAATATAACAAGATCCACTATGAGAAACCAAATCACAAACTATTTAGCGTAAAGCCAATTCAACAATGAAATATATGCAGATTACCAGATCATCACCTCAAAATTTCTAGATTAAAAGAAGCTTCGTTAACATTTCAAGAATCTGGTTGCTATGTGTTCTGCAATTCCCAAGCATGAAGTCAAACCAGGTGACTCAATTCCGAAGAGGTTAACAAGACCTGGTATCCCATGAATGTCTTTCCCCTGCAGATATGAATAAATAATTAGCCCGCATTTGTCAGCAAAATATTTAGGAATTCACCAAACAAAATCCACTCCCCATAGTTGTTAAAAAAAATAAATAAATAAGTAGCGTCTCTATCATGTCTAGCAAATTCTAAACTCTTTTGAAATAAGATAGATAAAAAGGCAATCAAAAAATACATTGCATGATGGTTTCAATCTTTGGGTAAACTTCAATGCCATCTAAAACCTTAAAAGCCAATCATAGTGCCTAGACATGATATACAAAACAACAAAACACATCGTGATCTAAGTTTTCAGGTCTAGGCATCAATAAGTGAGAACATACTTGTATCACAAAATCAACTGGCGACTGTCGAGAACCTGAAAGCTTCGGTCGGATCCCAGCATACCCTGGCTCGAGAGACCCATCCTTTAGATTTGGGTAGTACTTCCTTATCTCAGGGTAAAATAGCTTTACACGATTCATACATACAGAATAATCAAACCTGGGAATAAGGCCTTGTCAATTATCAAACTAATGCAAGATATATACCAGAATATTCTGCACAATGGAAGCCTTTTGTATAAACAAAAAGAAGAAGAGAATAAAAATAAAGGCTTCCAGTGAAGTTAACTGACAATGCAAAAGTAGTAGATGCTATATGGATTATGGAATGGAAATGAGCGATAAAGAAATAGTACTTATTTAGGAAGCTTGAAATGTCATCGATACAGTCAATCCATTCTACATCAGGCCCAAACTTTGCATTGCCATTCAAATCCAGTGTAAGATGCACACCAAGGCCGGCTTCTTCTGGTATAGGATAAATCAAACGTTTGAAAGGACATATTCTAGTATTAGATAACATGAAGTAGCACCCACGAGCATAATGAGCCGAAGGAATAACCGCATTACTGAGGCCATGAAACCGCTTTGCAAGGGCAGGGGCACTCAACCCAGCACAATTCACAACAAGCTTAGGAATAAGTACCATCTCTGTTTGAAATGGAAACTTCCCATTCCAATTTTCAAGGTGTTTGGATTCAGAAATATCAAGGCATAGGTGATTGTCTTCGGTATGACCACCAATGACAGTAGTATTATAAGCAAAGGTTGTGCCATGATTTTCAGCTTCGCCCTGGACCCAGATGAGGGGCGAATGTGATACCTCTGTCAATAATAGGCAATTTAAACTCCAAAAGAAATGAGATAGATAGATAGATAGATAGATAGATAGATAGATAGATAGATATCATCAATCAAATGCATGAAGATGGATAAAACTGATTGCATACCACGAAAGACAACATCAAGGAATGCGTATCAACAATCCCAGAAAGTGGTGATAGTAAGGCTTTCACGCATCTCAATTCAGGTTCCATTCTCATAGCTTCAGAACCCTCCATCATTACCAAACCATCTACACCATTTTGAATCGCGCAATTCATTAACTCATGCAACTTCGGAATCTCTGAAGTTCCAGTTGCCACTATGAGTTTACCAATTTGTTGATGAGGAATATTGTGTTCAGAGCAATAATTGTACAGCAATTCTCTCCCTCTTACACAAAACATTGCCTGAGAAATAAATGTATCGGATTTATCATTTGTATTATGAGTGAATAAATGACAATTTTTTTTTTTTTTCCATTGAATAAATGACAATTGAAGATTGATAGATGAAGGCTATTTAGCTAAGCCAATTACTCCTCTGAATTATTATGAATGGTCAATTTCCCCCAATGCTCACATTTCATCTAACTTCTCGTCAAATTTGTTACATTTCAAGCAAGCAAACGCATCATATAACATTAACAAAATACAAATTACTCAGAACTAATGATATTTGATGACCAAACTGTGACTTTTTCAGACAAGAATTGGAGAAAAATGTGAGGAAATCGGCTCTTAATGATAATAATTAAGAGGGAAAATTGGCAAAAATAAAATTTCGAAGGAAATTGACAAGAGTACAATTTCAGGGGTAAAGTGACAAATTATTCATATATGAATTGGGCATTTTGAGAAATGAAAACCCCAATTGTAATTTGTAAGTAGAGTATTAGACCTTGAGAGATTTGGGAGGGTAGTAAATTCCGGCATGGATGACCTCGCTGTTGCGGGAACTGGTGACGGTGCCGAAGGTGGGAGCTGATTCCAATACCAACACCTCTCTGCCTTTGAAAGCAAGCTCTCTGGCCACTGCTAATCCCACCACACCTGCCCCTATCACCACGCAATCAACCTTCTCCTTTGCAACTGCACTGCTGCTACTTGTACTAATATTACGACTCTTCAAACTCTTCCACCAAACTGATGATGCTGATAAAAAAATCTCCACGCTTTGGAATTTGCTTCTCACCATTTTTCGTGTGGACTCTTCCCCCTCTACTTCGCAATCCATTACACAAGGGACAAAACTATTTTTATTTGATAACTCAGAAAAGACGTTTAAAATTGACACACCAAAAAAAAAAAGACAATGTGATTACTTCAATGAAGGAAAAATTGGAGTAATAGTTCTTAAGTTAAATATAATTATTGATTTTATAAATTTAAATTTGAATTTTTACTTTTTTGGTCCTACTATTTTATTAAAATTGCTAATTTAGTCTCTGTTAAAAAAATTCACTAAGTCCTAATAAATTTAAGGACAAAATTGTTAAATCATATCAAATTGATTCTTAATTACAACTCACTTCAAAAATAACTAAGTCCTAATAAATTTAAGGGCAAAATTGTCAAATCATATCAAATTGATTCTTAATTACAACTCACTTCAAAAATATTGTTCGTCCACAATGTTTTATGGTAGAGGCCACATGTAACCAACTTTGTAAAAAAAACATGTAATTAGCTCAAATAATTTCAATAACTTTTTTTTTCCATACAATTTAATTTTTCATCTAAAAAACAAATAATTTATAATTGAAAAATAATAAAATTTGTACACAATAAAGGATAATAAAAAGGAGATTGGTAGTTGGCTTTGTTAGCCCCATTAATCAACTACTCCATTTTCAGTATGGTTTTTGGCCTATAAAATTACTAAGAGGGACATAAACACAAACAAAAAATATATCTCCATGCATACACTTAACTTTGGAGCAACCAATCTTCAAGCTCTGCCTCCAAACCATCTCCGTATAATGTAAGCAATCTTTGTTATGAATGCAAGAATTGGTCCAGTAATTATAGTAACTTCTCTCTCGTGCCCACGCATCAACTGCATCACTCAGCTTCCAATCTTGTCCACTCCACCAAAACAAGTTCTCACCATACGTGCCATTCGAGTGAATCAAAGAATAATCTCCTTCCCTTTTCATTTTTTCCCCATCTCTCCAACAATTTCTCTACCATTTCTCCATCCCTTTTCAACTAAATTAATCCAGCTCTTCCATTCATGTTCCTTCCAAAGCCCCCAATTTCTCTACTTGGAAAAACTCGGCAATACATCTGCACAAAACCTCCCAAATTGATAACCATAAACCCTAAATCAATTTACTCAAATTTAAACCCCCAAATTGAAACCCAAGTTAACCCGACCATCGCCTCTGTCCCTCGCTTCTCTGTCACCTCTTGCACTTGCAAGTTGCACCATCCACGTCGTCCATCACAGGTCGAAATTCGCACCTTCGTACATCGCACTCACCCCGTCGCTTCGTACCTTCACACCATCGCCTCCATCGCCTCGCTACATTCGCAACGAGACTCTTCTTCATCATCTGGCTGCAATAGATCGCCCTCACTGGATGCCTCCATCTCCTCTGTTAGGCACAGTCGCACCATCGCACTCGCTGCAACTACCTCCATCGCCTCTAGCCCGAGCAGTATTTTTCAGAATAAAAATAATAAAAAGACAAAAACACATTTTCCAAACATGTTTTCCTTCTCCTGGTGCTTCATTATTTCTTGGCACCAAACATCCCAATTTGAACAATTTTGCCCCTAATTTAACAAAATTGGTGAGTTTTTTTTAAAAAAAATTAATGATTTTGATAAATTAATGGGACCCAAAAAATTGAAATTCAAACTTAGGGACGAAGTGAATAATTATGGTTAACTTCAAGGACCATTCCTCCAGTTTTCCTAATTAAAATTATATAAAATTTTAAAAGATATTTTTGAAGGGATGAATTTATGTAATTGTATAGAATTTATAAGTTCTTTTGGGAAATTTTGGGAATTTCTATAAAATTTTATTTAAAATACATTAAAGAATTCATATACATAATGTCCAAAAAAAATTTAAATACATTTCTATTGCATGCAACTTTGGCATTATATGGTTTTTGCTAGGATTATCGACCAAACGATTATACAATTTTTTTTATGTATCAAAAAAGTATGAAGGCTCAATGATCCTTCTTCCTTTTAGTGCATGCTTCTTCTAACAAATCTCACTCACAATTGAACCAACTCTTTGTAAATTAATGGCTGCACCAGATTTCCCACAACCCCATTGTTGTTCTCTCTACCTTCCATGCTATTATTCTCCATGACTGAAACCCTATCCAAGCGTTCTTAAAAAGTGGAGGACGAAAAGGTGCATCAACATCATCGACTCAAGGTCTTCGACCTTTATTGATGCATATACTTATAGACTGAAACCTTATGATCTTTAACTTCTGTGCTTTTAGTCTTTCACCACCAGCGAACTCACCATACAAAATTAGAACACAACCAAAAATTAATGCAGAATCACAATGCTTATCTCATTCTTTTTCGTGCACTTTCAAGAAGAAATGATCAAGTTAATCGACTAACCTAGAATAAAAAAATTCGTAGAAGAAGTGTAATTAAGCCATTACAAACAGACTTTGAAACCTAATTCCTTAGCTGCATGATAAATTCATATGGTGGCTGTTAATGCAGAAATTGTCCGGTTTTGTAAAATTCCATCTCGATCCCTACACACAATAACGAAAATCAAACAGAGTTAAGGTTGAATCTTGGATGGGCTATTTCAACCGTAAACGCTTCGATGTTTAAATCAGTTTTCTGAGAGAATAAACCGACAGAGTGTTTGCAGGAGTTTTTGATTACCTCTAGAAGTGAGATGAGACCTTATATTTATAGTGAAGCATTAAGGGCTACCGGAGCATCTGATTGGTTGAATGAGAAAGTATAAAATAAGTGATTATATTGAGTGTAATCACTTATTTATTAATTAATAAATAATTCACTAGGAAGTTATTTATTGTCTGTATTGATATGATCATTTAATATATTTAGCTGGTAAATATATTAAATTAATGCGGAGATCGTAATGTGTCGACGTCGAATTTACCAAGGACAATATCGGCATTATGGAAATTGTTGGCCACGTGGTAGCTCCAGAATATTCCGATAATTTATGGTTTCACAAATGCTCCCACATCGCTTAGGAATTCGATGAATACTAAGGGATGTAATTTTTATTATGGTCTCAATAAAATATTTTTTTTACGAAAATAGAACTCCATTTTACGTTGTGCAGTTGAAATTCTGATTGACCTTGATTTGTACTCATAAGAAGCTTTCGGGCTTGCAGTCATGCTTTTTAGTGCCCATTTGATAATTAGGGTTTGATTGCTTTCTTTATTTAATGGAGGTTTTAACCTTCATTTCCAGTAAAGAAAGACTAAACCCTAATATTAGTTTGTCGTTGGTGAAAAAAGAATCGGTGGTTGTTGGCCTGTTGCAGACTTGATCACTTGAGTCGCAATGTGAACTGGTAGAAAATTTAGTCTCTTTCCCTATTTACCTCCTCTTTGAAGTATGTCTGCTGGTTGAGGATCCCACTAGGAGAGATAAAGAGATAATTGGGAGGTTGATGCTGACGGACAGGGGGAAAAGCTGTAAGAGTTAATGGCTGTCATCAGCAAAGTGGGGGCAGCAGTCCCGTTGGAAGTAGTTGGTGGCAGGACTGACGTCAGGCGGTGTTAGCGCGTTTGGGTGGTTGCCGGATCGTGCGCGTCACACGCTCTTGCATGATTGGAACGATGACTCAACAGCGCGGGTCCGTGTAGCAGGAGCAGTTGTCGTCTGCTGTGGCTATTGGCTGCAACTTTCCCTTTTTTTCATTTTTTTTGGCTTTTGTTGTATAGCTTTTGTGTGTATATTTTTTTTCTTTTCTGCCATTGGCAGCTTTGTTTCTTGTGTCCTGCGCCATCAACAAAGCTTTGTATATATATATTTTTTGGTTGTGCAGGAGTGCATTCAAATATATATATTCATCTTTTCGCCAATTCGAAGTAACGGCTCATGAAATATATATTATATATTATATTTTTAGATAATGGATAAATATATATATATATATATATATATCATTTTTTTGTTTTCGCTCTTATGAAGATTTCAGGAGTTGTAGTTGTCCGATTATAATGATTCAAGCGGTAATATGCTCTACTCTCCTAGACGATCATTTCAAGATGTATGAAGGCATACTTCTGGTGTAGTCTTGAAGACCTCACTTTGTGGAGTACCATCTTGTGGCGTGTCCTAGACTTATTGGAGTTTCCAACTTCGATGGATGATGAACTTGACACTAAGATACTCCTCAAGTTGACATGCTTGTGGTGCTTTGTGGATGGAAGAGCTTAGCGCATTGACGCACTTGTTATCTTCAAGTGCGGGCGAAGCCAACGTCATGGCCTTTAGCGGGGGAGGTGCAGTAGAATGCAACGCGAGGTGCGGCAGAATACAACGCTAAGTGCAAGGCGAGATGCAGCAGAGTATAAGGCGAGGTGCAGCAGAGTGCCATGAGAGGTGTATCATAGTGCAAGGCGAGGCGCAGTCAGCAGAGTGCAAGGCGAAGTGCAGCAGAGTGCAAGGAGAGTGCCAGGCAAGGTCCAGTAGAGTGCAATGCGAGACATGGTGCAACTACAAGGCAAGGTGCGCTGTAAGTGCGAGGCGAGGAGTCCCATCACTTGGAGTGCGTTGTGTCACAACCCATCATGAGGCTTGTTCCAGCTGTAAGGCAATATGTGCTGCAACTACAAGGTGAGATGCGCTACATCTTCAAAGCAAGGTTTCCCATGACACGAGGTACAATGCATGTGGTTCCATGAAGTGACTGAAGCTTTCCAAAGAGTTGCTTTGGATGACGGATGACCTTCCAGAGACTTGATCTTCAAGGCCTTGTTGAGCTCAAAATGAGGTGTAGCAAGGCAGAACATAGAATGGAGGATCGATCATGCCCCCTTCCAAAGCTCGATACGTCGTACATCATCGCCTAATTGAAGGAAGAGAGCTTGGAGATGCCATCATCTAGACGCTGATGCCAAGTGGCGTGAAGACACATGGCACCAAACCATCGTTTCGCCTTGGAGTTGAAAGTCAAGCTGCTTTGTTGCCGTCGCAGAGTCAAGCATTGGTGAAGTTACTTTTGTGAAGCTAACTATGCTAAGTAAGCGATGCTAAGGAGGTTGCCCCCATTGCTTGAAGAAGGCCATGGACGATGTGTCACTGGAAGTCCACGATGGGATGATCGAAGGCCTCCAAGGCTTGCTCACAAGTTGATGGAGAGACTCTGAAGTCGTGTCGGTCCTGATGATGAGCTTCATGACTCTTCTCGGCTCGTAGCTTGATCTTAGCATCAAATATATGTTTGAGCATTCAATTTGTGAATTGCCAATTTCTTTATTTTTCATTAATAGAAGCCTTTCATTTTTTGAGTGTTTTGTGATTTTCGGAAGATTTGACCCTCATGCAGTAATTTTGGTCTTTTAACTTCTTTTTAGCTCCGAATTGAGTTCCGTTAGTGGGGTTGGAAAGTTGAGTTCCATACCTTTCTACTTCCGTCAAGCGTGTTCCAAGATGATTCGAATTGAGCTTTATAGGATTGGTCGAATCTTGTGCTCGTACGCTGGTATATGCCATTGACCTTCACGTACAAAAATATTCGCAGGGAGTTCATCACAACTCGGAATTGCGTGAGATCAACGGCGTTGGAAATTTTACTTCCATAGCTTTCTAATTCCATCAATCTTGTTCCAAGAAGACCAAAATTGAGCTTTTACGGATCGAACAAATCTTGTACTCGTGCGCTGGTACGTGTCGTGTACAAAAACGTTTGCTGGGAACTCATCATAACTCGGAATTGAGTGAGATCAACAACGTTGGAAAGATAACTTCTGTACCTTTTTAGTGCAATCAAGCTCATGTCAGGGTGATCAAAATTGAGCGATCTACAACCAAATGAATCTCGACCTCGTGCACTGAAATGCAGAATTGGACTTCGTATGTTAAAAGGTTTGCCCAATGTTTGTCATGGCCTGGTGGTTGCCCCTATTGGTGGGGTTGGAAGCGTTTTTTAGTTGATTTTCGACTCCAACAAGTCAAGTTCTTGGATGGTTTCATGTGCCTCGCTGGGACGAGCCTTGAGCGCTTTGCGTGGAAAAGACGTGGCGTGCTCCGCATGGTGAAGCCTTGGTGTGCTTTGCATGGAAAACACTTTGAGTTCTTCGAATGGCGAAGGCTTAGTATGCTTCGCGTGGAGAAGGCCCAATTACTTCGCATAGTGAAGGCTTGGAGTGCTTCGCGGCATGAAGGCTTAGAGTGCCTCGCGTGGCGAAGGCTTGGAGTTCTTCGAGTGGCGAAGACTCGGGTGCTTTGCGTGGAAAAGGCTTAGAGTGCTTCGCGTGGCAAAGACTTAGAGTGCTTCATATGACGAAGGCTTGGAGTGCTTCGCGGGGCGAAGGCTTGGAGTGCTTCGCGGCATGAAGGCTTAGAATGCTTCGCGTGGTGAAGCCTTGGCGTTCTTTGAGTGGTGAAGACTCGGGTGCTTAGCGTGGCAAATGCTTAGAGTGCTTAAAGTGCTTTGCATGATGAAGGCTTGGATTGCTTCGCGGGGCGAAGGCTTGGAGTGCTTCGCGGGGCGAAGGCTTGGAGTGCTTCGCGGGGCGAAGGCTTGGAGTGCTTCCCAGGGTGAAGGCTTGGAGTGCTTCGCATAGTGAAGGCTTGGAGTGCTTTGCGGGGCGAAGGCTTGGAGTGCATCGCGGGGCGAAGGCTTGGAGTGCTTCCCAGGGTGAAGGTTTGGAGTGCTTCGCATGGTGAAGGCTTGGAGTGCTTCGCGGGGCGAAGGCTTTGAGTGCTTCGCGAGGCGAAGGCCTTGAGTGTTTTGCGTGGCAAAGGATTAATATGCTTTCTAAACAAAAGTGTAGGCGATAAGACAATTTCATTATAAGTTGGGACAAAACATCTTGAATCTTATTGGAAGATACTATGTGAGCAAAGTAAGCATTGAGCCGAATTTTAATCTCAAACTTTGTGCCTTTGATGATGACTTGGTCACTGATTTAGTTTCCTAGTTGTTCCCTGCAACTCGGACTCGGCAATGATGGTGTCCATGCAGATCATCTTTTATGCGGGTTCTTGGGGGCCTTTGCCTCCGAGATGTTTCGTTGCCTTTTTTCTGACGTACTCAGTGCAGTGTCCTTCTTTCAAGAGATCCCGGAGGTATGTTTCTGAAGTCTAGCAGGATCTTATGTCGTGCCCATAGCAATTGTGATAGACACACCATTTTATCTTGTCGGCCCTCTCCTGGTCGCCTTTGACGGGAGCTGGTCTTTCAACCATAGCTTTTCCTTTATCTGATTGTATATTTGGAGGACGAGTACCAAAAAATTGCGTGTTCAGTTTTGCACCAACAAACGTATTGGATGACGGGTTCCCTTTGTGCTTGTTGGCTTTCTCGACTGAGTTCCCGTAGTGGGCGCCATCCTTTGGCTGCGCAAACATCTTTGTGGGATGTCCATCTTCCTCGACGTGGTTGGTGGCATGTGTGGTGTTTTTCTCGTCCTCCCAACATGCATGTCGTTCTGCTAGGGACAACATCTTGATGAGACTTCGGGTGTTGCTCATGACGATGTCTCCGTAGCTCTGGCTCTCCCGCGGTAGGCCCTGCTTGAATGCCATGGCCACGATGAGATCGTTGCATCCTACGATGCGTGACATTTTTTCGCAAGACCTCAGGATGTATTGTGGCAAGGTTTCCTTAAACTTCTTTTGGATGGTGAAGAGGTGGTCATCCTTGACTTCGACGGTGCGAAGCTGCGAGTACTCATTTACGAAGACCAGGGCCAACTTTTCGAAGGAAGCAATTGATCTCCGGGGGAGATGGTTGAACCATGTCGTCGCTTGACCTTGTAGCAAGGATTGGAAAACTTTGCACATGAGCTCGCCGTTATGCCTGTGACGTACCATGGCCCCCCGATAGTAATTGATGTGTTTTATTGGGTCAGAGGTTCCTTTATACTGATTGAAGTTGTGAGTTGAAAATCGATGCGAGAATGGCTCTTCCTCAATGTCCCTCACGAATGGTGAAGATGATGACGTCTGAATCTTGCGCCAAAGGTCATCCTCCAAGTCTCCGTCGCGCTGAAATCCTTGGAGGCGTCGATCTAGCATCCTTCAGACGTCTTCTACGTGTAATGGACCTTCGTGACAGGGATTTCTGCGTTGGGTCAAATGACGTCGACTCCCTCGGGTTGAAGTCGGCATGGTACTCAGGAGCGTTAGCGAGTAAGTCTCATCCTCCTCACTGCGATAGTCTGTGTTCCTTAAGTCATAGTAGATTCGTCCATTCGAGCAAGTGTGTGACGTCTAGGAGACTGCCTGTTGTCGTCGGCTGTGGCGCGGGTACTCAATGCGCAAAAGTGGTCCCGGACGTCCTCCAAGTCGCTCTCGAGCTGGAGGTCTCGGTCGGTCTTGGCCTCTTGCTCTGGAGGTGGAATTTTCTTCCCCTGAGTCGCCCAGCGATGTATCTCGGGACATTGTCTAGCAGTGAACATGTTTCTTGTCGGTGAGTCTCCGGAGGTCCCCTAGTGCCTCGTGAGATTCATTGCACTTCTCAGAGGTTTTGGATGTCCTGATGTTCCCCAACAACTGTTGTAAGAGCTCTGATTGGGCCCAAACTTGGTTACTCAGCTGCTCGACCTACTGTGTCAGTTTGAGTCGCGGTGGCGAACCCCTAGATGTTTGTTCATGATGAGCATCATGTCAGGTCGCACGTCGCATGCCTTTAGACAGATACGATGAACCTCGTCTCTCTAGTATCTGGGTGTCATCCTACGGGTTGCGCTGGGCATCCAAGTGCCTCCTTAGATCCATGTCGGTAGGGAGCTGATTTGGACTCTTAAAGATGTTTCTCTCGCTAGCAGCTTGTCTGTTTGTTGAAAAAATGTTGTGCTTGCCCCCGTCGCAGGTGGGGGATTCACAGTAGCAGCTTCTATGTGGAACGTTCCAAACCTGAACGTAGGCGTCCAATCCGGCATTCCGAATAGTAGGTGGATTGATGCGTGGTGCGGACCATGCGGAAAATAGGAAAGTGGTTCTTCTGGAATCTCAGGGAGCAGTTTTCTTACGGCAGTGATCGTAGCAGCGGATGTGACAGCCTCGGAGGCTCGTGTGGATCAGCGTGTTCTGGCCATGTGAAAAACGGTAAGTGTCGAAAGTATAATGATGAAGTTTTTCAAGGAAAAACTAAAGAGCATGTTTTGAGTATTTCTCAAATCAGCTCTCAATGAAAGCACCAGTTGTTGATGAAGAAATCGTCTGATTCTGTAAAATTCATTTTCGATCCCTACACACAATAACGAAAAATCAAACAGAGTTAAGGTTGAATCCCGGAGGGGGTGGTTCAATCGTGAACGCTTCGATGCTTAAATCAGTTTTCTAAGAGAATATACCGACATAACGTTTGCAGGAGTTTTTGATTACCTCTACAAGTGAGATGAGACCTTCTATTTATAGTGAATGTTTGAGGGCCACCAGAGCGTCTGATTGGTTGAAAGAGAAAGTGTTAAATAATTGATTGTATCGAGTGTAATCACTTATTTATTAATAAATAAATAATTTGCTGGACTGTTATTTATTGTCTGTATTGATATGATCATTTAATATATTTAGTTGGTAAATATATTAAATTAATGCGGAGATTGTAATGTGTCGACGTCGATTTTACCAAGGGCAATATCAGCATTATAGGAATTGATGGCCACGTGGCAGCTCTAGCATATTCTAGTAATTTATGTTTCCACAATGGCTAAGAATCAATTGGATTTATATTGGTTTTGTTGAGAATTGTATTTTTTTTGTTTATAAACTCACCCAAACAAACACGCAAATTTCCAGCCACTTTAAATTGTAGGCAGCTACATTGCCATTGCCAGCCCTCCAAACTAACCCACAATGTCAATAAAATCAAATCAAAAAAGAAAACCCTAAAAATTTTGATTTTGAGAATCTCAAATAAAAAAAAAATTGACCTATCAATTACACATAAAATTGAGGCCAATTGAAGTTGGAGAATGTACACGCAATTATACATATTTGAAATTTCATACGCAGCTGAAATTTTTTGGGCATAAATTACAACAAATTAGGAACCAAAATTGTAATAAGAACAAAATTACAAATGTGTACGTGCTAAGCCTTTGTACGATCGATGCAAAGAATTAGAAAGAATTGAGTTGCATTGGATGTGTTCCTGCCCAAAATAACTTTCACGTTTTAGGAGCCAAATGTCCTAAGGCAACCCTTGTTGGACCTCCACGCAAAACCTGGTCTGCAGAGCAAGGGAGGCAGACCAATCGTAGAGATCTCTTTCCTGCGAATGGTGAGGTCTAGATGTAACCCCCTAGACGTTTGGGAAAAGTAAAATGACAATTTTTCCCATAAGGGTTCAAAAGTTGACTTTTTGATATAGACATCTTTTGGGAATTCTGAGAAGACCGTTATGAAAGTCTCAAGATCCTGAGTTCGTAGACAGGTGGTAATTTTATAAGGAGGGCATTTGGTCATTTTGTGTGAGAAGCCTAGGTCCTTCTAGAATGTTCCACATTTCTTCCCTCATTCTCTCTATTTCGACATGCCTTATGTATATATATACCTACATATTTGTATGAAAAGGGAAGGGAGGATTTGGGGGTTATAATCAGTGGGCTTCCACCGAAAAAAGAAAGAAAGGAAAACATGGATCGTGGGGGAAAATAGAGGGGATGAAGGAGTAGAGACCAGATAAAGGATGGGGAGAGAAGGAGAGAAAAAAAGGGGGAAAACAAGGGTGAAGGGAAGCCTGAGACTCGAAGAAATGTGTAGGAAACTAAGGAGTCTGTAGCGTTCCATGTCGGGAGCAGCGATATCACACCTGTGAGTGGACCTTGATATGTTTGTTGTGCTTTGAGGTGATTATGGATTGTGATGTGATGTGGAAACCCTCCTCGAGATGCCAGATTGGTTAGACGATCTCGGACGTCGAGGTAATGCTTCGTAGTTCCTAAGACCGATATTTTGATGGGTAGTCTCAGACGTCAAGGTTCCGTAGTTCCTTAGACTAGGACCGTGACTCAGACGTCGAGGTAATACTCCATAGTTCTTTAGCCGATCCACATTCGGATGTTGAGCTGGGCTCCATAGTTCCTGTGTGATATTAGCTTACCAATAGCGTGTATTTGATGTGATATTTGTCTTGTAGGCATCAAGGATGGGTTGACTGATGGTATATGGTTGTGAGCCTGATTCTGATATATTTTTATATGTTAGCTTGCTTTATAGTATTGCTAAATTTCTTAGAAGTGCACATATCTTGAGATTTCTCGGTTGATTACTTGTTTTACTAAAAGTTATTAGTTTCCGATATGCATGCCTTGTTTTATAAAACGTAGGGTGACTTGTATGTTTTAAATATATTTTTGGAATTACTTTATCATATACTTACTTCCTATTTCGTCCACTCACAATTTCATGTTTTAAAATTTCCCTCTAGGACGTGATGAGGAATCAGGGATTGATTTTGCTGCCGAATGCATATAAATAAGTTGAACTACGCACACTCTACAATTTGCTAGGGTAGAACTAGACTTTTCTCTTTGTGTGTATTTAATAGTACTTATGCTCTATAAATGGTTATGATATCCCTTGTCTGACATAAATATTTAATTATCGCTTTTATCTTGAGTTAAACTAGTTTATTTTGATTTATCTGTCATACAGGAGCAGGATCTCCTCGGTTATCTGGGAGGGGTCCTGTCATGTAGGATGATACATCTTGGTTGACGTACGTGGGTTGACATTTTGGGTTGACCGAGAGAAACTCTGAGGAGTTTTTTTTTAGCTTAGTGAATAGTCTGTGCAAATATGGGATCAAACAGATATGGTATGATGTTAAGTGACTTTTGTCTTGACGTGGTACTGTAGAGGTACTTTGACGTGGATGAGGTCACATGGAAACCTAGGTTTTGAGGCGAGATTAGATTTTCACAGTTTTGGCAGGGGAAGGTACGAATTTCTTGGGCAAAATTCTTGTAAAGAGGGTAGATTGTAACGACCCATGACAGGACCCATCCCAATCCCCCTGGATTATCATGGGATGTGCCTGCTCCCGTCTGACACCACATGCCAGACAAGTGATAAAACTGTAAACCGGTCGAGGTTATCCAGAGTACGCAATGACCTGTGGGGTTACACAATGGCATGTGATGTCTCGGTCTTTGCTACAGCCCGCATTCGCGATCAACCTGAAGGGTATCAAAAACTATAAAAACTATGAGTGGACAAAAATAAAAAATTTAAAGACAATTTTCGAAGTAAACATTTATACCCTTCGCGTAAAAGCATGCATGCATCTGAAAACAAGTATCTCAATTACTTTCTTAAAATCAAATCATTTTGCTTTTTCAATCCATAATAAGTGAAAAATGCTTCTCAAATCAACCAGTGAAAAACATCTGTCACTACTCATATCACATCCCAGCAACGCGTATCCAACATCAGTCACGATATCCATCGAAAACAAACATAACCAATCCTCGTATCCAACATCAGTCACGATATCCCAGCAACGCGTGCCCAATAGCTCTAAGACTGCTCAAATCCGAGCATGTCGTCGTGAACACATTAGCGGCCGACATTCCAGATCATCGTGAACACATCATCGATCGATCTTCACATAATACCAGCACTCCTGAGTCGAGCCTCCCTTGGCTGCACGACACCAGGCAATGCTTCGTGACCTCTATAGCCAAACACATCCCATCCCGGAGGCGAGCATTATCACCAAGACTTCTCCGTGGAAACACATTCCTATCGGAGGCCCTCAACCATATCAATCTCAAGAGGATGTTCTCAGTGAAAACAGTAGTCAAATCTGGTAAGGACTCAGCCCAAAAGTATCTCAATAGGGTCTACGCCCGGATATAATCTCATCAAATCAGTTTCCATAAAACCATCATAAAAACAATGTCTAGAAACACTTCATAAATCTAGGATTCCTCGAATCCTATCAAATCCACAACTGAGTCTCATGCCCGAAATATCTTTCATAAATCATAACTGGGTCACATCTCGATATCATTTCCTCGCGTTTGACTATACTCTTAAGTTAAACCGGAAATCAACTGAGTCATACGCTCGAAAAATATTTCCAAATCCGAAAACTATTTCATGATTCAAAGCACTTTCCAAAATCTTCCTTGACTTCAATCCAAGTCAAGGTCTTATCAACTAGAACTCATGCCCCGCATCTCCGTGAAATCATTCTAAATTGTTAGTCAAATTCTCGGTTTCATGCCTCTCCGTGAAACCATCAAAATCTTATAAAACACATGCATGTAGAATACTCGGCCTAAGCCCAAAGAACATAAAAGACAAAAATATTGAACTACGTGCAATATCGCATTTTCTACGAAAATTCCAAATATAAATCATATGCACTCAAGGAATCTCAAATCATGTTCATAAAACGTATAAAACATTTATGCATGCATCATATTTATAAATCAAACGTCCACTCATTGATCGTCCATGCTGCGCGCCCACCATCCGCGCCGTAAGCCACTCCGAGGCTAATCCATACTCTCCGGGATGTCTAGACCTGTCCAAATCATATCCAAATGTCACTATCAACCTATACAAATCTATATCAAAGACCCTCAAGGCTAATCCATACTCTCCGGAATGGTCAACATGTCCCGAACACGCTTCCCAAGGATAAAAATCTCTAAATGACCTATCAAAAGATCTCTGATCGACTTGAAACCACCACCATTGGATTTAGATAGTCAAAACCTTTCGAACAAGACTGATTTCACCTTAAAATTTGTGCCCATGGGCCCTCATGTGCTAGTCAAAGTCCACACGTGCTAGTCAACGACAATCAACACTGACGTTATGCTGATGTCAGCCTAACAGGTCTGACACCTGTCAGGTCTGTCAACTTTCCACGTGGCACACCCTAACCAGTGCCACGCGTCACTAACACGTCAGCTCTGACAACCTGACACACTACCATGTGGCACCATCTCATTGGTATACGTGGTCTGACAATGTTGGTGTGGACCTGCCACATCAGCTGCTTAGTCATCTGACACCGTCTGACATGTTGCCACATGGAACTGAAAGAGATTTTACCAAGCACAAAAGATGTACTAGAAAAAAAAACTCTACATGTAATAAACTTTGCAAGCGCACAAGACGTCTAGATAGTAAAGATGCAAACAAAGGTCGATCCCACAAAGACTTGCTCAAGGATATCAAATTCCGTTTAACTCAATTAACTTAAGTGGAGTAATTAAAATGCAATGGGGGGTTGTCAGGTTGAATGAATGTAAGTAAATTAGCTAAGATTAACTAACTAAGTCGAGCTAGGGTTTCTATCCACTTTTACCATTTAAAGTTCTGTTAGATTTCCTTGATTAGATTACTATGCATGCATCTGAATTAAGTGCCCGTGTAGGGGTCCGGCTAAGGTTCACCCCATACATATTATCTTCTCTTAGATTACATGTTTAAGCGTGATGTGCCCGCCCTTAAACAACTATTATCAATGGTGCGTGATAATGCATGAAACATAAAGAAGATTTAATGACACTACTCTATCCCTAGAAAAGTGATGTGCAGACCTAGGAAGTCATGAGTTTAGATTACAAATAAGATTCCTCCTCTTAAACGTGATGCTATAAATTGCAGGGTGAACACAAGCATCGAGGTGATCCGTCAAGCAATTACATCGACAATTATACACAAATAAGGTAGCTAAGCTTATAAGCATAAATTGAGTTCATGAAGTGCAGTAATCCAACAAATCCAAGCATACATAACAATCATAATCAAGAGCCAGAAATCAAACACGAGCTCACATGGCTAAGGCTTCAAGTAACCCTAGCCTTAATTACACTACAGAAACATTATTGAATAAACGAATAACATAATTAAATTCATAAGAAACATAAAACGATAAAAGAAGAAATAAACACAAATACTAAAGAATAGCAAGGAGTAGGAAAAGGGGCTCAAACACTCTTCTCCTCCCAAGCCTCACGTCTTCCTTAGTACAAGCTTGAATCCAACAGCATAAAAAATAATAAAATACAGCTAGACTATGTATATGAACTGAGTATGAATTTTGACAAAGTTTTGGGACCTAGGAAGGTAAATTCGCCCCCCCTACAATAAACCCTAATACCCCTATTTATAAGAGAATAATTAATCCTCTTAAAAATAGGAGTTTTAAATTCAATTTTATAAGGAAAATGCCTCCTAATTAATTAAGAAATATAATTGAAACCTTTCCTACAAGTAAAAGAATTAAAAATAAGAATACAAAAGAAAATAAGACTAAAATCCCTATACAATATGGAGAATAAATGTGGAAGGAATGTTAAATTAACCTACAAATAGCCCAAACTCGGAATTAAAGCTTCAGGGACCATTTTCAGTGGACAACCATTGAAATAGAGGTTGTCAAAGGCGCGGTCAACCCTGGTCAAGGCCATGGCTGCTGCTTGGAGATTTCGGTGGCAGCGCCTTGAATATGGAGAGCATGCTTCAGGACGCGCCCACTGAACGGGAGTGAGAAGCTTTGGTAGGCACGCACCGAAGAAGGCGAAATGCTACAGTGACACACAACTGATTCTCTGGCACCTATTTCGGTGGGTATCCACCAACTTTATGTGCCATATTCTTTACTTCATAACTTCTCCGTTTCAACTCCGATTTAGATGATTCTTTCACCCAAATTCTCATAATTCCAAACTCTATATAATCTACACATTTCTCACAAGATATATTGACATGACCCATCCTAATCCCCTGAGATTAACATAGGATGCGTCATGATCCCGTCTGACACGAAGTGCAGACAAGAGAATAAATTAAAACCATTAGCCCGACCGGATTCTAGAGCACACCAGGATCTAGTGGAGGAGTGTGATGTCTCGGTCTCTACTACAGTCCGCATCCGGGATCAACTTGAAGGGCATTAAAAACAACGAAAACTGTGAGTGGACGAAAAATAATAGTTTAATAAAACACATTTCATAAAAGACCATTATGCCCTTCACTAAAAAGTATGCATGCATACGAAAACCATTTATCGAATCATATGTTCAAACAACCATATTTAGGGTCTCAGCCCCAAGTTCCGTAAATTTAAGTCACACGGGCCCCTGCACAAAATCATTTATACAAATCCATAACATAGTAACTATATGTGGGAACTCAGCCCAAATCCATTTATCATTCACAAAACACAATTTCGCAAATCCAAGAAATCATGTTTATCATATATATATATATATATCATATAACCAATCCTGTCACGGTTTCTAAAGCTACGCGCGTGCTACCTGGGGTCTCAAATCCCAAGTCTCCCCAGGGTCCACTTAGGTCAATGTCCGTAGATCAATGACCCTCCATGGGAGTTATAATCCATAATAGCCTTCTTGAGAGTAAGGTACCTAACAGGGGTGACTCCACTCAGTTAGTGCTCCGTGACTACTCCGGGGTCCACCCAGGCCAACAACCCTCCCCGGAGGAGACAATCCATAAACATATAAGGATGGTATATGAAAAGCCATTTTGAAATCATTCTGAAAACTTTTCAAAGGTTCATGCCCGGTCCCTATAAACCGTCATGAACCAGAAATCCATTTATGGGTCCCTGACCTGAAATCACAATCGTAAACCATAACTAGGCCTCAAGCCCGATTCCGTAAACCAACTGGGCCTCGTGCCCGAATTCGTAAACTAACTAGGCCTTGTGTCCGATTTCGTAAACCAAATGGGCCTCGTGCCTGATTACGTAAACCAAATGGGCCTCGTGCTCGATTACGTAACCCAACTGGTCCTCGTTCCCGATTCGTAAACCAAATGGGCCTCGTGCCCGATTCGTAAACCAACTGGACCTCATGCCTGATTCGAAAACCAACTGGGCCTTGTGCCCGATTCGAAAACCAAATGGGCCTCCGGTCCGATGCCTTATTAAATCAAATGGACTCTAAGTCTGAGAGTTTGTAAATCAAATGGGTCTCATGCCCGATTCCATGTTTTCAAATCTGAAATCGATTCACGAACCAATTGGGCCTCTGGCCCGATAATGTAACTAAATGGACTTCATGTCCGGGGGTTTCCAAAACAAATGGGTCTCGTGCCCAAGTTACCTTTTCAAATCCAAAACCATTTCTGAAACCATATGCACGTAAAATCAGTGCGTAAAATCATAAACCTCGATATACGTGTAAATACATAATCGCCTCGAAATACGTGAAATCATGTAAATCACTAATATCCTAATCATCATCATAGAATCACATAAGTAAAACATATAAAACATTTATGCATGCATCACGGTTTAGAAATCAAGGTCCACTCACAGACCGTCCTACGCTGTCGCCTCGATTTGCATGCCGTAAGCCTCTCTGGGCTAATCACCGTCACTGGGAATCCTAAACCTATCCAAATCATACTAGAGGGTTACTAACAACTTCATTAACCTTTCATTGAAGCCCTGTAATTTTCCCAAATTTTTAACTATTTTAAAACAATGCTAAACTTTCGGACACCCCGAACTATATCGAAACGATGTCCGATCGACTCGAAACCAGTCCCAAAATGTTCGTTAGATCGATTAGATGAAAAGTCGTGTTGAACACTTCCCCAGGAACAGTGCCACGCGCCCTTACGCGCCGCCCAAAGGGGCTGCGCGTGGGCCTCACACGCCTGCACTGTTCACTATCTTCAACCCTTTGCCGACCGGTTCAGACCGATTCAGATCGGTTCGACCCAACCGAACCGATGGTCACAGTTCAACCCTATTTCTCACTCATTTCTCATCCATTTTTTTCCTTTTCAATTCCTTTAGATTCGTCTAACCATCTCCTATCCATCTAGCCACTTAAAACATGAAAAACAGTTGTGAAACTCACCTTCCCGATCAAGGAATCTAACGGCCAACTTGCACCGCCCTTCGCCGTGGTCTCCAGTCACCTCAGCCTCCATTTCCGATCCCACTCGACCCCTTGCAACCTCAAAAGCATTTTCCAATGAACCAAAATTATTATTAATCCTTAAAACATGATCTGCCATTAATGGATCAAAACTAAACATTTTCGGGGAAAACCACCTACCATCGCCGTCGTACACGGCCGTGGCCTCCACTATACTCGTCATAGCCTCCAGAACCCGTTGGGTCCAACCAAAACGATCAATAGCCTCCCAAACTCGAACTATGGCTTTTGGAACCAGTTCGGTCCGTTGCCTCCGAACCCGTTCACCATCCACTGCCGTCCACGACGGCTCGACCGGTGGCCACCAGTCGACTTGCTTCGATCCCCCCTTTAAGTTTCATTCAGGTTTCACAAGCAAAAGATGAAGTTTGAGGGTTGTGAGTATGGTTGTGCCGTGTGTTTGTTTTGAGAGGGAAAATGGTGATCGGGTTTGGAAGTGAACAATGAAAGAAGATGATAGATGATGATCAGATGAGGGAGAGATAGACGATGGAGATGAGAGGGGGAGGTAGAGATGAATGGTGGAGATGGAAAGTGGGTTGGATTAAGTATAAAGTAATTAGGACAATAATATTGAATTAAAATAGATCTACTTTTTAGGGAAGCCACCAATGGGATGAGTGACACTTGTCACTCATATATGGGTCCCACATTATTAAGTCCACCAATCATATTTAGCCAAGTATTTTCCGCGGCCAAGTATTTTCCGCCTCGTAATATGTACATAGTCCAAATGAACATCCCGTGACCATAGCTTCTGCGTTCGACGTCCAATTTCGACGTGCCGTCTATCTACGGATTCGTGACGTCCCGATCTACGACACGGTCATCGGTCCTCGTACGTTTGACTCCCTGAGTCAAAAGTCAATATTTTGCCGATGACCAGGGGCAAACGGTCATTTTACATCGTCTGGCTGATTTCGCTCAACTATTCACCGATTATCCTTACTAATCCTTCATTATTCACTATTCTAATTTCGGAATTCGGGACGGGTTTTTACAATCTTCCCTCCTTAAATAATTTCGTCTTCGAAATTCCAACTATCCCGATTCTACAACCACCTTGTGGAAAGCAAATTCGACCTCACATCAAATGTACACTTGTACACCCACTAACCAGCACGATACTTGTCTGCAACTAGACGTTCCACCAACACTCACGTCGCATCGACTACACTCGACCACTTCCAGTGACAGTAATCACACGTTCCTAGTTGATACCACCCGACAATTCTACCATTTCGCTAACACAAACAACTCGACGGTTCCTTTCTCAATCATCAATCTATCTTGACGTCTGCTCCCACTAGGAGTCACCAAAACTCACTCATCGAACCAAGTTGACACATCGCATCAAGCTGTGACCACTTGACAGTCGATAGTCAAAACTGACATCATACTTACTTGTGGTTACACTAACCACCAACTCACCCAACCTGAGTAAACACTTACCAACATCTCACTCGACCTATGTGTAACTGGAATGTCAGGACCCACCCCGGTTTCACCCCGAAAACCGAGGTAAATCCTGCTCCCGTCTGACACCCTGACACAAACACAGTCAGACGCAGGAGAAATTATACTACATATCCCGAAGTCAACAGTTTACAGAGCATAGTACTCAATGCAAAAGAAAGAAAACTATTAAACTGTATACACGCACGCGAAAATTAAAACAAAATACTCCGGGATCCCTCACGTGACTTCTATGCCTCAGACGTTGCCTCGACGCCGGAACCCCACGTTAGCTCCACAACCTGGAGGGCAAGTTAAAAACAGAAGGTGTGAGTGGACCATATTTAAATAAGAATTTCCTAAACCATTTATAAGAAAACTGGGTTTAGCCCTCCGTTTTGAAACCACATGCATAACCCAGTTCATAAAACCGTTATAAACCAAATCACCATAAACCACATCATAAGAAACAGAATTACTATAAAACAGTTATAGAAATCATATCACAAGCATCATAAAACCATAGCGTAAAACATCATTTTCCGATCAAACCTGCTGGACCTATCCGAGTCTTTAAACTCCCGAGTCTTTAAACTCAATAGGCCTACGGGGGAAATATCAATATATTCGAGTCTTTAAACTCCCGAGTCTTTAAACTCAATCCGGGTCTTTAAACCCCAATCCGGGCCCGTCCCCCGTCAATCAATATCCGGGTCTTTAAACCCAATATCCAGATCCAGCAAATCCAATCAAAACCATGTGAAAACCATTTTCGAATTCACATCCAAACCCGAATCCGAAATCACCGGTCCGATGCTCGTCCGGCATCCCGAACCGCCATTCCGAACCCAAATCCGGAATCCACTTTAAATCTTAAAACCAACTCTCGATTCTCGAAATCTGTTTCCAAAAACCGAAAATCCTTTAATCACCAAATCAGGTTTTAAAATCTCTTTATGAGCATTTAAACCATTTATCTATTGAAATCCCAAATCCATGGCATTATTCTCAGAAATCGACATTTTTCGTAAAACGTGCCAAATACGTTATTTCTCGAAATCCGTGCAAATATATAAAACCACATCATAAATCCAACAATCATGAAATCACATAGATAAAACAAGTATAGAAAACAGTTATGCATGTTCGAGTTTAAGGAAAAGGTCCACTCACAGTATCGCGCCCTCAATCGCGTCCTGAACGTCCAGCACGTTCCTCGGCTTCCTCGGGAAATCCCGATCCTATCAACAACCACCAAAGTACGTTACTAACACATCCACGAGGATCCACTCTAATTCCCTCAAAAATCCCCGAATCCTAAACATAAGAAACCGGGACCCTAAGCTTTCACCCTCGCGAAACTACTTCAATCCGACGTCCGATTAACTCGAAACCACTCCCATTAGACTCGTCATAACATCTAGACTAAAAACCATGTTGACATCATCCCCAAAGATCGCCGCACGCGCCTCCACGCGCCGCCCAAAGTGGCTGCGCGTGGCCCTCACGCGCCTGCTACAGTGCACCTTCAACCTCGCGCAGACCTGGTTCAGCACAGTAGTCTGCAACTTGAACTGGCGTCAACGGTTCACCGCCGTGCCTGCACCATTTTCCTCCCTCTCTTCACCATCCTCTTCGTCCAATCTTAAGCAATCCGGTTACCTCACTCAAACACCTCGACACTGTCCCTAACCCGTCGACTCGAGCTCAAAATCAGAACCCAAACTATCCCCTGTTTTCTACTCCGGCCACCCAGGTCTTCTCCTGTCACAATAACCACCCTAGACGACACTTAGGACCTCCCTGAGCCTCGCACCATGTACCATAACCGTCGACTCAACCCCACACGTCACAACTTCCCGTTTGAACATCACGGCCAAAACAGAGCACACAGGTACTCTTTGTCGTGCCAACCACCACCGTGCACTCCCCGTCACGGCAGCACAACCAGAAGACTCCTACGATAGTCCTGAACTCCCTAGATCTCACAGAACCCCTTGATTCTCTCCCTAAAGCAACGACTTAGCTTCTGGAACCAAACGACAAAACAGAGCAAAGTAACGGGGATGAGAAATTACTTGTCCTCCTGTCGCCGTCGTGAGCTCAGCCGTGAGGCATCAGCTCCTCCCGTCCACTGCCAACTTCTGGACACCACCACGGGTCCAATTGCACCAACACGTGGCCGCACCACCACCACGATCGTCCAAATCCTCTCTGTTTTCTCTGAAAACCGACTGCCCCGACCACTGTGTTCTTGCACGATTTCATTCCCCCAACCGCTCACCAGGTCACTCTTCCACCCTCTGATCACTCTCACACACTCACAACCTCACCAACACTCTCAGCCACCATCAATTTTCCCCGATCTCCCTCTCTGTTTCACCCTGGTTGAAGAACACACACACGGGCACGATTTAAGTCCCAAATAATTGGACCCGTGCACAAGTGTGTAGAACCCACTACACACTTGCCACATGTCACCAATCTGCCCATGCCTTCACCATCTGGCCCAATCTCAGCCATCCATTTTGCCCTCTCTGTGCACAAATCCCCAGAGAACCAAAAGACCAAATTACCCTTCCTTTTAACTCAATTTTACAATTTTGCCACTAACTTCCTAGACCCGTAACTCCCACATCGTAAGTCCGATGAATACGTACCGCCTGTCATCGAACTCAGGATGACAAGATCTATCTAACGGTCCTAGGTCAACATACCAAAACTCGATCATACGAAAAGTCAACTTTTCCCCCTATTTTACCCAAATTACGAAAGTGCCCTTAACCTTCCGAACATCATAACTTCCTCCTCGGATGTCGGAATCGGGCGTGCCACCTGCCTACGGATTCGTGACGTCCTAAACTACGTCCTCGTCACCAGTTAAAGTCCATTGGACCACCCGGACTAAAAGTCCACTTTTTGCCCAAACCAAGGGCAAAATCGTCATTCTAGGCTAACGACCTTATCGGGACCAACTAGCCCCCGATTAAGCTCACTAATCCTTAATTTCTGGGACGGGTCGTTACAATCTACCCACCTAAAAATAATTTCGTCCCCGAAATTCCACAGCTAGTTCCCGACACCTAGGGGTCTCCTACCTGGTAATCAACACTAGGTCACTAACAACCTCTCCTGGGTTTTCTGTCTATCATCTCCACCTTGGGTATGTCACTCCATCTCTAGCTACTGTTACCACGGCCAACCCTTCCTCTGTAACAACTGTATGGTGTACGCAAGGGAAACTCCATGAACAGAAAACGAAGATATTTTAAAATACCTCATATGGAGCACCCGATAGAATTCACAGAGCACATCCTCACGTACTGCCACCTCACCTTTCCAAACCAACTCAGCTACTAACCCAGACAATCGAACACCTATCTCCCTCGGCTGCTACTTCGGCCACTATCGGAATAATCTACAAAGTCTTAAAGGCAAACTCTAGCTTGTGGGTTCTCTCCTTCAATAACCTCATATCGATCAGTTATAGTCACTCCTTTCCTATACCTTCCGCCATCCTTCCACGGAACTCACTGTAACACTCCAGATCCTCTAGGGAAACTCCTAGACTCTACCCTGGGATCCAACAACAAAACTGGGTACAACACAACCAAGGATAGTAAAAATACCTGTCCCCGCATCTGGTGCCGACTGGACCTCCTGCTGAGTCATAAAAAACACTCGGGCCTGAGATCCTGACGCTCTACCACGTCCCCTCGAACTACTAGTGACCCCACCACCCCTAGTGCTCGCTGTCCCTGACGCTGTACTCTGTCCGGGCTCCGCTGTTCCTCGTCCTACACCACCGTCCTGTGGCAACAGTGGGCACTCACGTCAAAAATGATCTCGCTCCCCGCAGTAAAAACAAACATCCCGACCGGAAGAACCTGGTCGCCCTGTCGACGCAACAGACGTCGCACTAGCTTGCGGAGTCGGCTGTGCTTGGCAATCACGAAATCCTGAACTCTAGAAACTACCAGGTCTACCGAAACGATCATCACCCGACGACGACGCTCCACCGAAGTTACCTCTTTGCGGTGTTCGCTGACTCGAAGCTCCCGGAAAAGGTGGCTCCCAGCGTCGTACCGGCAAGCTAGCTTCAACTCTCACCGCAGCGTCCGACAACTCTCAGAAGGTAGTAAACGATCCAGCCGTCACTATGGCTCGAATCTCACCTCGCAGGCCCAACTCAAATCTACGGCACTTCTCAGCTTTAGTAGCCACGAACGCAGGAGCAAACCGAGACAACATCTGGAATTTCCGTTCATACTCAGCCACTGTCATATTCCCTTGTTGAAGCTGCAGAAATTCAGCCTCCTTAGCATCTCGGAAAGAACGAGGATAATACTGCTTCAGGAACCGTTCCCTAAACGTCTCCCAGGTCACAGTATGGACATCCCAGCCAGACAACTCGAGGGTATACCACCACTCGTACGCCGCACCATCCAGTAAAAACGTAGCCAACAACACTCGCTCCTCCGGCGAGCAATGCATCACGGCAAAGATCCGCTCAAGTCTCGTGATCCACCTCTGGGCTTCCTCAGGATCAGCCTCGCCACTAAAGGTAGTAGCCCCGAGCCACTGGGCTCGCTCAATCGTGGTACTCTCAGTTCCCCTCACCGTTTCTTCTTCAGGTCGTGGAGAGGGTCCACGTCTCGGAGGCATCGTCAAGCGCACGCTGAAAGAGGCATAGAAGCAGTCAAACAACTGAAACACAACCTCACAAACTGAAAAACCCAACAGACTCGACAAACCTATGCTCTGATGCCAATCGTCAGGACCCACCCCGGTTTCACCCCGAAAACCGAGGTAAATCCTGCTCCTGTCTGACACCCTGACACAAACACAGTCAGACGCAGGAGAAATTATACTACATATCCCGAAGTCAACAGTTTACAGAGCATAGTACTCAATGCAAAAGAAAGAAAACTATTAAACTGTATACACGCAGGCGGAAATTAAAACAAAATACTCCGGGATCCGTCACGTGACTTCTATCCATCAGACGTTTCCTCGACGCCGGAACCCCACGTTAGCTCCACAACCTGGAGGGCAAGTTAAAAACAGAAGGTGTGAGTAGACCATATTTAAATAAGAATTTCCTAAACCATTTATAAGAAAACCGGGTTTAGCCCTCCGTTTTGAAACCACATGCATAACCCAGTTCATAAAACAGTTATAAACCAAATCACCATAAACCACATCATAAGAAACAGAAATACTATAAAACAGTTATAGAAATCATATCACAAGCATCATAAAACCATAGCATAAAACATCATTTTCCGATCAAACCTGCTGGACCTATCCGAGTCTTTAAACTCCCGAGTCTTTAAATTTAATCCAGGCCTCAATAATATCCTAGTCTTTAAACTCCCGAGTCTTTAAACTCAACAGGCCTACGAGGGAAATATCAATATATTCGAGTCTTTAAACTCCCGAGTCTTTAAACTCAATCCGGGTCTTTAAACCACAATCCGGGCCCGTCCCCCGTCAATCAATATCCGGGTCTTTAAACCCAATATCCAGATCCAGCAAATCCAATCAAAACCATGTGAAAATCATTTCCGAATTCACATCCAAACCCGAATCCGAAATCACCGGTCCGATGCTCATCCGGCATCCCGAACCGCCATTCCGAACCCAAATCCGGAATCCAGTTTAAATCTTAAAACCAACTCTCGATTCTCGAAATCCGTTTCCAAAAACCGAAAATCCTTTAATCACCAAATCAGGTTTTAAAATCTCTTTATGAGCATTTAAACCATTTAACTATTGAAATCCCAAATCCATGGCATTATTCTCAGAAATCGACATTTTTCGTAAAACGTGCCAAATACGTTATTTCTCGAAAACCGCGCAAATATATAAAACCACATCAAAAATCCAACAATCATGAAATCACATACATAAAACAAGTATAGAAAACAGTTATGCATGTTCGAGTTTAAGGAAAAGGTCCACTCACAGTACCGCGCCTTCAATCGCGTCCTGAACGTCCAGCACGTTCCTCGGCTTCCTCGGGAAATCCCGATCCTGTCAACAACCACCAAAGTACGTTACTAACACATCCACGAGGATCCACTCTAATTCCCTCAAAAATCCCCGAATCCTAAACATAAGAAACCGGGACCCTAAGCTTTCACCCTTGCGAAACTACTTCAATCCGACGTCCGATTAACTCGAAACCACTCCCATTAGACTAGTCATAACATCTAGACTAAAAACCATGTTGACATCATCCCCAAAGATCGCCGCACGCGCCTCCACGTGCCGCCCAAAGTGGCTGCGCGTGGCCCTCACGCGCCTGCTACAGTGCACCTTCAACCTCGCGCAGACCCGGTTCAGCACAGAAGTCTGCAACTTCAACCGGCGTCAGCGGTTCACCGCCATGCCTGCACCATTTTCCTCCCTCTCTTCACCATCCTCTTCGTCCAATCTTAAGAAATCCGGTTACCTCACTCAAACACCTCGAAACTGTCCCTAACCCGTCAACTTGAGCTCAAAATCAGAACCCAAACTATCCCCTGTTTTCTACTCCGGCCACCCAGGTCTTCTCCTGTCACAATAACCACCCTAGACGACACTTAGGACCTCCCTGAGCCTCGTACCATGTACCATAACCGTCGACTCAACCCCACACGTCACGACTTCCCGTTTGAACATCACGGCCAAAACAGAGCACACAGGTACTCTTTGTCGTGCCAACCGCCACCGCGCACTCCCCTTCACGGCAGCACAACCAAAAGACTCCTACGATAGTCCTGAACTCCCTAGATCTCACAGAACCCCTCGATTCTCTCCCTAAAGCCACGACTTAGCTTCTGAAACCAAACGACAAAACAGAGCAAAGTAACGGGGATGAGAAATTACCTGTCCTCCTGTCGCCGTCGTGAGTTCAGCCGTGAGGCATCAACTCCTCCCGTCCACTGCCAACCTCTGGACACCACCACGGGTCCAATTGCACCAACACGCGGCCGCACCACCACCACGATCTTCCAAATCCTCTCTGTTTTCTCTGAAAACCGACTGCCCCGACCACCATGTTCTTGCACGATTTCACTCCCCCAACCGCTCACCAGGTCACTCTTCCACCCTTTGATCACCCTCACACACTCACAACCTCACCAACACTCTCAGCCACCATCAATTTTCCCCGATCTCCCTCTCTGTTTCACCCTGGTTGAAGAACACACACACGGGCACGATATAAGTCCCAAATAATTGGACCCGTGCACAAGTGTGTAGAACCCACTACACACTAGCCACATGTCACCAATCTGCCCATGCCTTCACCATCTGGCCCAATCTCAGCCATCCATTTTGCCCTCTCTGTGCACAAATCCCCAGAGAACCAAAAGGCCAAATTACCCTTCCTTTTAACTCAATTTTACAATTTTGCCACTAACTTCCTAGACCCGTAACTCCCACATCGTAAGTCCGATGAATACGTGCCGCCTGTCATCGAACTCAAGATGACAAGATCTATCTAACGGTCCTAGGTCACCATACCAAAACTCGATCATACGAAAAGTCAACTTTTCCCCCTATTTTACCCAAATTACGAAAGTGCCCTCAACCTTCCGAACATCATAACTTCCTCCTCGGATGTCGGAATCGGGCGTGCCACCTGCCTACAGATTCGTGACGTCCTAAACTACGTCCTCGTCACCTGTCAAAGTCCATTGGACCACCCGGACTAAAAGTCCACTTTTTGCTCAAACTAGGGGCAAAATCGTCATTCTAGGCTAACGACCATATCGGGACCAACTAACCCCCGATTAAGCTCACTAATCCTTAATTTCTGGGACGGGTCGTTACATGGAACCATTAGAATCACCCTGACCTAGTGCACAATATCCAATGTCTAGTTCACGTCCTCAACTAATCCAATGGTATCGGGACCAAGCCAACTACCAACACGTTCACCAATGTACCCCCTGGTATATCCTATATACCGCCACCAAGCACCACAAGCCTGCCCAGTATCGTACCTCAAACAACGTACAAGGTACATACATCCATCCACCAACCTGCCTACAACCTAGATCGTAGCCAATCAAGTTTTAATTCTGGAGTCCATCTGTCCAATCCAGTACTAGACAGATCGAAAACTCAACCCCTTTCATTCATTCCGAGTCCCATGGTCACCCGACCATCAACAATATGTCTACTCCCATACACGTCATCCAATACTTACCAATCCGACTCACGCCTACCAAGGCGTACCCATCCATGCCAACTGAGCATCCAATCTCACCCACGTCTACCGAGATGTATCAAATCCAAACCTATCGGTTACCTGCTTACACGATTAACACATTACATTTGATTGACTTCATAGGGAAGCCAATCCCACCATCCACACATCTAAGGCTGACCAAATCCGACCCCGTTGGACACCTTACTCGTTCGATTAATACACCATACGGGATTAACCTAAAAAAAAAGTTCAGTCCCATCATCTTCATAGCCAAAAACCAAAGACAGAGCAATAAACTCTCAACTAGGATCCACACATGTTCACCCAGCTAACAATCGACCTAAAATCTGTTCATAGGGTCTTACACCCTCATGACTCCTTAGTCAGTCACATCACTCCTCAACCACTTCCCACATCTAAATAGATCAGCCAACGACGAGACACGTCGAGACTGTGGTTCCTCCTCCAATTACCTCAGATCGATCCCTGTCATCCTACCTAGGGAAAATCAAGCATGATCCAAGACGATGACATCAAAACTCATCCTATGTGAATGAAAACAAAAACTCATTGCATTCACCACACCACGTAACCCAACATCATCTGCCACCAAGATGAAAATGAGAATTCTCATTCACCTAGCTTCGAAATACCCGACTTTTCCTGATGACCCAAAACTGAAACATGGGTCCACCAACCAAGACACGATCAACGTACTGGTGACAACAACCATCATCTGCCATGGCAGAACCTGAGAAGTGTCCCTAAAGGACTTCGAAATACCCATTACCAACGCGGAATCAAGCACTCCCCTCATCGCCTCAATCACAACCTCTCTCGGTTCCGAAGTTCCAACCATGTCAGAACCAACACACTCGGACATCAACCACATGTCCGTAACTAGTCTATCCCACTACTAAGTTCGCCCATCGGCTTATTCCATTTATGTACATCCAAAAGAATGTGGTTCATTACTACTCGATCCTCACGCCTCAATCCACGCTGGATCTCGTCTAGTCCAACTCTATCCGTGATCCACACACGGACCACAGATACCGCGCTTATGCCCATCTCGACGGCGTCACATCCTGACTCGTGACTCATTGTCATCACAAACACTAGCAATAGTACCAGCACACTAGCATCAAAATCCGCATCAACATCAGCCTCAACACATACTATACGAATCAGACAACCCTGGATCTCTGTTCATTCCGAGCAACGACCTCGTACCTCTGCTCAAATTGGAGAAACTCTACCTCCCTCGTACTGAACAACTCTGGGTACAGTTATCCTGATAACTCATACGAGAAAAGAAAATGTTCCCCAAACATCCCTCGATTCACAACAACCACAACTACAACCACTCTCGATAGTAATGCATGCCACAACTCGTGCAGACCCAACCACTAGACATCGCTATCGAGACTCCGCATCCAACGGAATCCACCTCCAGTACTAACTACTCTGTATCCCCACTCCGAGATTTTATCGAAAAGTACCAACCATGGTAACCTGTCCAACCAATCTCTAGCCAATTGTAACTCGACTCAACCAATGTCGTCTACCAAGTCGTCCATGACCTTAGCTGTACCAACTATCCATCCCAACTAAAGTAGTATGACAACCAACTAGTTCTAAAGGATTAATACAACCTCGACTGCAGAGTGCAGTCCCATCACCAAAGCTGACACGACATGACCGACTGACGGTCTCGGCTCTGAAAAGTCGCTAGGACCAAACCACTCGCCAACTCACATTTCCGAACCATACATCAAACATTAAGGTTTCCTATAAAGGCTAACAACTAACTCCGTTGTACACACAATCTCTAGCCCATTAATCACTACTAGGGTTCACCTTTCCAGACCATCACGCAAAAGGGGTTCCATCACTCAATTGGGGTTTGGGGAAACCTAGCTGCCCCTAGCAGCATAACTCCCAACACAACATAACTTGACCATCTAATGGTCACAACTCCACACTATCGTCATAACCGATGTGACGACCCATCCCGAATTAGCGGGATTAATTAAGAGTTAATGACGGATTAGCAAGGCTAATCGGAGATTAGACGAGGATTAGCAGACGTTCGGGCGAAATGACGATTTTGCCCCCTATAATGGGCGAATCGTTGACTTTTCGTTCAGGCGGTCAAATGGACTTTGGCCGATGACCGTGACGTAGTTCATGACGTCATGAGCTTATAGACAGGTGGCATGCTCGATTCCGACATTCGAGGAGGAAGTTATGACGATCGAAAGTTCAAGGGCAATTTGGTAATTTGGGCCAAAAGTTGACTTTTGACCCGAGAGGTCCGATGGCCGAGAGCCAAAGACTGTTACGTAGATCGGGACGATACTAATCGGTAGACAGGCGGCACGTCGAATTCGGACGTTCGACGGAGAAGTTATGATTCACGGAAGTTTCAAGGTACTATTCACAACGACACATTTTACGAGACAAAAAGTGAAATTTGTCTTTAGTGGGCCCAGCTTTTTAGACAGCTAATGGATGAGTGACAAGTGTCACCCGTCCATTGCCCAGCCAAACACATTCATGCATATCCCACCTTGTTTCATCGACCAGTTTCTTTGTTTCCACACAAAACCTATCCCGTGTAACCTTCATCCAAATCCAACCCTTCAAACCCTATTTGATCTTGACTGAGAGAACCAGAGAGTGAGGAGAGAAAGGTGGATGACGGTGGTCGGCCAGGACAGAGCCACCGTGCACGGCGGAGGCCCAAAACCAGAAAGGTATCAGTTTTGGCCATTTTTTCCTCATTTTCAATTTTTGACGTTATAATCGGTTTTGGTTGATTAGAGTTTGTGTATTAGGTTACTAGGAAGCTATTAGGGAGGTTTTGAGGAAGATTGGAGGTTAAGAGACCTCTGGAGAGGTTTTGGAGAACTGGACCGTGGGAGTTTTTGTTGGACCAGTCGATTTTGGATGTTTTAGGTAGTTTGGTTAATTGGAATAGATTGGAAAGGAGGAAATAGGAATTTTAGGATTGAAATGGGACAAAACGGACGACAAATGGAGATTGTAGGGGCCTGGACCGGCCGGTCTGAACCGGCCGTCGCGAGGTAGGGGATGATCTACAGTGCCACTCGTGGGTTCACGCGCAGGAAGCTTCTGGTGGAGCTTGTGAGCGCGTGGTGAGGCTTTTGAGGGTGGTTCCAATATGTTATTTCATCTATTCGATGTAATGAACATTTTGGGACTGGTTTCGTGTCAATCGGACACCGTTTCAACATAGTTCGGGCTGTCCGAAGGTTTAGGATCGGTGTTAAAAATAGTTAAAAAATCGGGAAAATTATGGTACTTCAATGAGAGGTTAATGAGGCTATTAGTAACCCTCTAAATTAATTTGGACCGGTTCGGGAATCCCGGAGGTGACGATTGACCCAGGAGACGGTTATGGCACGCATATCGAGGCACGGCTTCGGACGGTCTGTGAGTGGACCTTTCTTTCGAACTTGATGCATGAATAAATGTTTTATAAGTGTTTTAATGTATGTTTTGTGATGCCATGAGTGCATTTGATTATGGTAGCTTAGGATCGACATATTTGCACGTTTTTTGAGGTTTTCGGCTTTATGTCGTACCTTTGCGTACCGTGTTTTCTATGACGGTTTAATAAGTGGATTTCAGATTTGGAAATATGAAATCGGGCACAAGACCCATTTGATTTATGAACTCTCAAACTAGTAGTCCATTTGATTTGACGAGGATTCGGACCTAGGGTCCATTTGAGCTATACGATCGGACCGAGGGTCCATTTGGTTTACGATTTGGGTTTTAGGCCCAGTTAATGGTACTATCGGGCTTGATGCCCCATTGATTTATGATATCAGGCCTGAGACCCATTTCGTTGAGATATCGGGCTTAAGGCCCCGGTGGTTGTGAAATCGAACGCAAGGTCCTGTTGGTTTATGGTTTCGGGCTTAAGGCCCTGTTGATTGTGAAATTGGGCCTGAGTCCCAGTTCGATTTATGAAATGAGACTTCGGGCATGAGACCCTATTGAACTGTGGATTTAGGCCGAGGCCTGTGAAAGTGATTTGAATCGGATTCGAGGAATCCCGTTGAGATGAATCGGGTATGAGACCTAGTTGAAAAGTGTTTTGAGAAAGAAAGAAAGAGATTTGAAAATGAATATGAACCCTCCATATTGATTATATGGTCTCCTCCAGACGTCGACCTGGAGAGTCACGATCCACAGACCAGAGTGGGTATCCCCATAGGGATCCCGTTCCAGGAGTGGTGGTTACTTATGTTGTGGTCCCGGACCAGATTCTGGAGAGATATGTGGACTAGATCCAGAGTGAGAGCTCGGACTAGATCCAGAGATTGAGCCTCCCAGATGGAGATTCCTGGGAGAAGACTTGGAGTGAGACCCCGAGTAATGTGCACACTAGATAGATATGATGTCATCGTGACTATATCGAGGATGTGTTCCCTAGGGGCTGTGTGCCCCGAGTTGGCATCTTCTCCGGAAGTGCCTAGGATGGGTTATACGTATGTTGATACGTATGAGGTTTTATGGAAAATTGATTTGAGGGCGGAGACCCTGTGTTTTATGATTTAGAAAGTGATTTGGGGCGGCGACCCCGTATACGATGTTTTAGAAATGGTTTGGGGGCGGAGACCCCGTATGGTATGTTTTTGGTATTTCACTGAGAACGGATTTGGGCTGAGTTCCCACATGTTATGGTTGAAAGGTTTTGAGTTGTGATTTCGGGTCGGGGACCCAATTGGACTTATGGGTCATGACGGTTTATGGGGCCGGGCATGAACCCTTGAAAGGTTTTCTAATTGTTTGACAAAGGTTTTTATGATTGTTTGATAAATGGTTTGAATGCATGCGTATGTATTTTATGAAGGGCAGGAAAGGTCTTTTATGAAAATGTTTTTATTTAAATGATTGTTTTTGTCCACTCACGACTTTTAATGTTTTAATGCCCTTCAGGTTGATCGCGGATGCGGGCTGTAACAGAGACGAGACATCACTCCCCTCCTCCTACGATCCTGATGCACTCTGATAGCCCCGGCGAAGGCTAGAGATAGAATTTTCCATGGTCTGACACTTCGTGTCAGACGGGATCAGGCGAGTCCCACGTTAATCCCGGGGCATTTGGGACTGGTCCTGACAACCGGTCCTACACTATCGTGATCAACGGTCCCGACATGACCGTCCCACAGTCATAACTATAAAGTACTAATACGTTCATCCCTCCGTAGGGCCCCACACTACCAAACCACGACAGAACCTTGACATACTCAGGTTGATAACGAACTGCAGCCCATAGAGGCATCACATCCTTGACCTGCAGGCATCACACGTGCAAACCTACTCTGATACCACTTGACACGACCCATCCCAATCCCCTCAGGATTAACACAGGATGCTTCATGATCCCGTCTGACACAAAGTGTCAGACAAGGGAATAAATTAAAACCATTAGCCCAACCGGCTTCCAGAACATGCTAGGATCCAATGGAGGAGTGTGATGTCTCGGTCTCTGCTACAGTCCGCATCCGAGATCAACTTGAAGGACATTTAAAACAACGAAAAATGTGAGTGGACGAAAAAAAAATAGTTTAATAAAACACATTTCATAAAAGACCTTTATGCTCTTCACTAAAAAGCATGCATGCATACGAAAACCATTTATCGAATCATATGTTCAAACAACCATATTTAGGGTCTCAGCCCCAAGTTCCGTAAATTTAAGTAACACGGGCCCCTGTCCAAAATCATTTATACAAATCCATAACATAGTAACTATATGTGGGAACTCAGCCCAAATCCATTTATCATTCACAAAACACAATTTCGAAAATCCAAGAAATCATGTTTATCATATATACATCATATAACCAATCCTGTCATGGTTTCTAAAGCTACGCGCGTGCTATCCGGGGTCTCAAATCCTAAGTCTCCCCAGGGTCCACCCAGGTCAATGTCCCTCCATGGGAGTTATAATCCATAATAGCCTTCCTGAGAGTATGATACCCAACGGGGGCGACTCCACTCAGTTAGTGCTCTGTGACTACTACGGGGTCCACCCAGGCCAACGACCTTCCCCGGAGGAGACAATCCATAAACATATAAGGATGGTATATGAAAAACCATTTTGAAATCATTCTGAAAACCTTTCAAAGGTTCATGCCCGATCCCCATAAACCGTCATGAACCAGAAATCCATTTATGGGTCCCCGACCCAAAATAACAATCGTAACCATAACTGGACCTCAAGCCCGATTCCGTAATCCAACTGGGCATCGTATCCGAATTCGTAAACTAACTAGGCCTCGTGCTCGATTTCGTAAACCAAATGGGCCTCGTGCCTGTTTATGTAAACCAAATGGGCCTCGTGCTCGATTATGTAACCCAACTGGGCCTCATTCACGATTCGTAAACCAACTGGGCCTCGTGCCCGATTCGAAGCACGTATAATCAGTGTGTAAACCATAAACCTCGATATACGTGCAAATACGTAATCACCTCGAAATACGTGAAATCATGTAAATCACTAATATCCAAATCATCATAGAATCACATATGTAATGTAACGCCCCGGAAATTTAGAAAGTGTAATTTTGTAACATAATGAATAAATGACGTTTTTACCCTTGTGAATAGTATGGTCAAACTGTTGACTTTTTGATTGGTGAATCAAACGGATGTTGACCGATGACCGTGACGTAGTTCGGGATGTCACGAGTCCATAGACAGGTGGCACGCCCAATTTCGACAATCTGGGAAAAAGTTATGACGTTCGGAAGCCCAAGGGCATTTTCGTAATTTGGGCAAAAAGGGGGAAAATGTTGACTTTTTGTTTGCCAGGCGGCACGTCGAAAACGGAGTTCGGATACGAACGTTACGGGTCACGGAAGGCTAGGGGCAAAATGGTAATTTGTCCAACCAAGGGCAAAATGGTCTTTTGGCCTTGATCAGACTTGTCTTTTGTCTGATACTCACCTCAGAAAACATAGAATCGGGTCTTAAGGGAAACACAATGATATCCCCTTTTGACAACTTTTCCCCAAATTAAGGCTTGAATCATGATTATGTTCAATTGGCCCGTGATAAACCCCAAACTCGTCGTCATTATGCAATTGAACGTCTAAGTAGGAGAACTGAGAGAGAGGGACTCGAGAGGTTCAGAGAACTGGGAGAATTTCTCTTCGAAAATTCAGAAAAATTGGGGGAAAATCGAATTCGGATTTGGGAGCCAGGAGAAGAGCAATTGAGGATTTCATTAAGTTGCTAGGATCAAAACGAACAGCTTTGCAACAAAAACGAGAAGAAATCGTGTCGAATTGAGGAAGAACATACGCTGCCATGGCTGCCAAAAATCGACCTTGAGTTCAGATACTTAGAGGTAAGCTCGTTTGAAATTGATCATGGAAAATTGTTACTTATACTCTCACGATGCTAACCATATGAATTAATTGTAAAATCAGGCACGGAATCGTGAAACCCGATTAAGAGACCCGTCGAAATTCGATCGTGAGTCGTGAAGATTTGGACCTTACTTGAGGTAATTGAATTCACAGAACTAAAATGAAGTTGGATTAGATGAGATCAGTTGAAAGAACGGATCGATTTGAGGTCGAATTGACTGAGATTGCATCCGATCCTATCACGGGTATTTCAACCCGTTTATCAGTCAAATGGGCGGCGGCGCGTGACGGCGCGTGGGAAGGATTCCGGCAAAGTGTTCAACATGAAACTTTATGTTCTCGATGATACGAACCTATCTGCGTTGGTTGACAGGCTGGAATATTCCCGGGTACCCGACACGTTTAAATTATATTAAAATAATATTATAAAATTCCGACAATTAGGGGATTCCTGTTTAAGGATTATATGATAGTCTAGTAACCTTAAATCACTTTGTTTGACAGGCTGGAATATTCCCGGGACTTCGAAGGAAAACGAACAGCTCGAGGCTGAACAATCGGGACGGTGTGTGTGAGTGGACTTTTGGTTTTCTAACTGTGATGCATGCATATATGGTTTAAAATGCTTATTTATATGATTTTCTATGATTTGACATGATTGATGCTTTGATTCAGTGATTTCTCGATTTTCTCGGTTTTATGATTATTATATTATTGTATTCTGGCACGATTTTCGAGAAATTATGAAATTGGTTAAAAATGATATTGTGGGCGTGAGAACCCAAGTAAATAATGATTTTGACTCGGATTTGGAGTTACATGTGAATTTGATGAATTTGATGATTTTTGGTATTCTCGTGATTTTGTGATTATTTTAATCAGTCTTTCGGGCACGTTTTACGAGGAACGTGCAAATGATGTTTTGGGCTAGGCCCGGATTGAAAATGATATTTGGACTCGGATTATTAGTCAATGATTGATTTTATGGATTTACGTGATTGTGGCAACTCGGGTTTACAGTTGCACGGATTTACGTGAAATTGATATTTTGAGGTTGGGACCCAGTGGAATTGTGCTTCTGATTGGATTTGTATTTCCATGTGATTATATGATGATATTGATGATTTCGGATTTATAAAGTAAATCGGGACTTTGGTTAATTTGGGGCTGAGACCCTGTGTCGATATGTGATTTGATTTTCTATGCAACTGTTTTTCACTGGTTTTTGTGATGATAATATGTTGCGGATATTTAGGGCTTTCGGGAGAAAATATGTTTTTCCCCGGAGTGCACCCTGGAGATAACGCTCGCCTTCGGGATGGAAGTATTTACCCCGAAGAGGTCACGTAGCACGGTCTTTGTCGAGCAGCCGAGGGAGGCTTGAATCAGATCAGATGTGCTGGATATACATAGATCGGTAAGTTTTGTGTTCACTAGATCTGGATTGCCGGCTGGTGATGTGTTCACAGCGGCAGATGCTCGGATTTTGAGCGGTCCTTGAGCTTGTTGATTTGCACGCGTTGCAGGGATAAACGTGACTCTAAGCAACAAAATATGGAAATAAGTCCCGTGGTTTTGTGGAAATTGTTTTGATTGATCCACTGAACATATTTAATTGATTTCCTATTATTACTCGTGTTTTATGATATGCATGCATGTTTGTGAAAACTGGAGGGTAAGAAATGTGTTTTGGTAAATGTATTTATCAAACTTTATTTTGTCCACTCACACCTTTATTGTTTTATGCACCCTCCAGGCCAGTGTACAGGTACGAGGGCTAAAAACGAGGCAAGCGAGGCAAAAGAATAAATAGACCGTTGCGCAGTCAGACACTCTACAGAGTAGGAATTTGACCCCTATCTGTAATAGTACCTATGCTCTGTATTTGACTAGTCAAACTTGTGACGTCATTGGTCTGTAAAACTTAACTATCCCTTGTCTGGCAATGTTTTCGGGATTTGTTGTGTGTTGTATGTATATAAGTTTGGTTACTTTCGGTAATTTTTAGTTATTGTCAGACAGGAGCAGGATTCATCACGACTATCGAGGGATAATCGGGATGGGTCTTGTCAAATTGGTATCAGAGCATTAGGTCACGGTCTGAGTCTTGCACATTAGTATGCACGAGTTGTGATACTGATATGTTTCTCTTACAGAACCTCACAATATGCCTCCGAGACGCGAGCCCCGTACCCAGTCTGGCGATGAGTTTGGAGGTTCGGACGTGGAGAGGGCTCAACGTTTAGGGGCCATTGCATTCACTGGCCTGATTGACCCAGAAGAGGCTTTTGAGTGGATTACTCAATTTGAGCGGATCTTCGAGATTATGCAATGTCCACCAGGAGATATGGTTCCACTGGCCACATTTATGCTGAGTAGCCAAGCTTATCGATGGTGGCGTGGATTGCAGCTGACTGGGATGGATGCCCGCACCCTGAGTTGGGAGGACTTCCGTCATCGTTTCATGGATCAGTTCTATCCTCGCTCATTTTGTAATGCTAGGGAGGTTGAATTCCTACAACTACATCAGGGGGACATGTCAGTGGCAGACTATGAGCAGAAATTCCTGAACCTATCCAGTTTTGCTCCTCTATATGTATCCAACGAGGAGGACAAGTGCCGAAGGTTTGAGCAAGGACTGAGGAATGACATCCGGGGAGCTGTGATGGTAGGAACTTATGCCACCCTGCGAGAGTTGTCTGATGCAGCTGCACGAGTTGAGGCGACCTTGCCAGTGCCACAGCAGTTTTCGGGCTCTGGTCGACGCCGGGGACCGTCAGTACCAGGGATCTGCGAACCAGAGGTCCTCCAAGCGAGGTAATTATGGCTCTGGATCTTCGCGTGGCGCTCGTCCGAGTTATGGAGGTAGGGGAACACAGACATTTGGGTATCGACCATCAGCGACTGCACAGCTCAGTGAGGCATCGGTAGGATCTACTGACCGACAGAGTAATGACCGGGGCAATGTTCTTGTCTGCTTTTACTGTAGGGAGCCGGGTCACTTCAAACGAGATTGTCCACGATTGGTTGGTAGTAGTGGTACCGGATGGGGCTCTACTGAGCGGGGCCCTAGTACAACTTCGGCTTCAAATGCTACAAGTGGGAGAGGAGGTGGCAGAACTCGTGGTAGATCTGGTGGATCACGACGGCGTGGTCGGACTTCGGGACCATAGGCTCGAGTCTATGCAGTGACTCAACAGGAGGCCCGGGCAGCCCCGGAGGTGGTGACAGGTATGCTTATTATTTTCGGTCATCATGTACATACTTTAATAAATCCGGGAGCTACCCACTCTTTTGTTTCTCGGGAGTATGCACTGTTGGCAGATTGAGAGATTTCTGCGATCGGGTGTGAGATGGGAGTCGGTACACCGACTGGAGAGTTGTATGTAGTAAACCAAGTGATACGAGGATACCCTATTGTGATAGGGGATGTGCATTTAATGGTTGATTTGATACTCCTAGACTTGTGTGATTTTGATGTTATCCTTGGGATAGATTGGCTGACAACCCATCATGCCTCTATTGAGTGTTTCGATAAGAGGGTGATACTTCGGAGCCCTGGATTACCTGAGGTGATATTTCAGGGAGATCGGAGGATGTTAACCCCTAGAGTCATATCAGCCCTCTCGGCAGATAGATTTCTGAGGAAGGGCTGCCAGAGTTATCTAGCTTATGTTGTCGATGAACGGGATGCACCAGTCATGGCCGAGGATATCCCAGTAGTGTGTGACTTCCCAGATGTATTTCCTGAGGATTTACCAGGATTACCTCCTTCTCGAGAGATTGAGTTCACTATCGAACTAATTCCTGGTACCCGACCTATATCCTTGACACCTTATCGGATGGCACTAGCTGAGTTAAGGGAATTGAAGGTACAGCTGAAAGATCTTGTGGATGTGGGTTTCATTCGACCGAGTGTATCGCCATGGGGAGCCCCAGTATTGTTTGTGAAAAAGAAGGAAGGAAGTTTGAGACTCTGTATGGATTACAGGCAACTTAATAAAGTCACGATAAAGAATAAGTATCCTTTGCCTCGGATTGATGATCTGTTTGATCAATTAAGGGGAGCTAAGTATTTTTCGAAGATTGATCTGCGTTCTTGTTACCACCAGTTAAGGATTCGAGAGGAGGACATTCCAAAAAACAGCTTTTCAAACTCGATATGGTCATTATGAATTTCTGGTGATGCCATTTGGATTGACTAATGCACCTGCGACATTCATGGTTTTGATGAACCGAGTATTCCGGAAGTACCTTGACCGATTTGTTATTGTGTTCATTGATGACATTCTAGTGTATTCAAGCAGTAAGAGGGCGCATGAGGAACATTTGAGGATTGTGCTTGATACGCTAAGGAGGAACCAGCTCTTTGCCAAACTGAGTAAGTGCCAATTTTGGTTAACATGTGTTGGTTTTCTGGGACATGTGATTTCCGTGGATGGGATTCGTGTTGATCCCCAGAAGATAGAAGCGATAGAAAACTGGGAGCAGCCGAAGACAGTAACCGAAGTAAGGAGCTTTTTGGGATTGGCCGGTTATTACAGACGTTTTGTGGAAGGCTTCTCTGCGATTGCTGCTCCGATGACCCGCCTAACCAGGAAAGGAATCAAGTTTGTTTGGGGTGAAGACTGTGAGCAAAGTTTCCAAGAATTGAAGAAAAGGTTAACCTCCGCTCCTATCTTAACCCTTCCGGATGATAGTGGGGAGTTTGAAGTGTACAGTGATGCATCCTTACAAGGATTAGGGTGTGTGTTAATACAACATGGAAAGGTGATTGTATATGCCTCTCGACAACTGAAACCGCATGAACGTAACTATCCCACCCATGATTTGGAATTAGCTGCGGTGGTACATGCCCTGATGATTTGGAGACATTACTTGTATGGGGAGACATGTAGACTTTTCACGGATCATAAGAGTTTGAAGTACTTTTTCACACAGAAGGAATTGAATTTGAGACAGAGACGATGGTTGGAGCTAATTAAGGATTACGACTGCACGACTGAGTACCATCCTGGAAAAGCTAATGTGGTAGCCGATGCATTGAGTCGGAAATCAGCTCATACTGTGGCACATCTACGAATGGTGCGTTTTCCCTTATTGGTTGAACTTCGTAGGACTGGAGTTGCTTTGGGACTGGATAACCAAGGTGGCTTACTAGCTAGTTTCCAGGTGCGACCGATTCTGATTGATCGAGTTATTGAAGCCTTATATGGACGACAGTGCAGAACCCCTTTGTGTTGGACTGAGGTGGGCGAAAGGAAATTGTCTAAATCTGAATTGATAGACTTAACAACGGAAAAGGTTAAACTCATCCGAGATAGACTCAAGACAGCCCAAGACAGACAAAAGAGTTATGCAGACCACCGAGTCAGGGATCTGGAATTTGCAGTTGGAGATTGGGTATTCTTGAAGTTATCTCCTTGGAAAGGTATAGTGCGATTCGGCAGACGCGGGAAACTGAGCCCCCGTTTCATTGGACCTTATGAGATTGTTGAGAGAATTGGTCGGGTTGCCTACAGATTAGCATTACCTTCTGAGCTTTCGAGGGTCCATAATGTTTTCCATGTGTCAATGCTACGAAAATATGTATATGATGAGTCCCATGTGTTTGAGGAACAGCCCGTTGAACTCAGAGAAGACCTAAGTTTTGAAGAACAGCCTGTAAAGATCTTGGACCGAAAGGACAAAGTGCTTCGACGAAAGACAATTCCATTAGTGAAAGTTCTTTGGAGGAATCAGAACGTGGAAGAAGCTACGTGGGAACCAGAGACGCAGATGCGAGACCAGTACCCGTATTTGTTTCATCGAAATTTCGGGGACGAAATTTCTTAAGGGGGCAAGGTTGTAACGCCCCGGAAATTTAGAAAGTGTAATTTTGTAACATAATGAATAAATGACGTTTTTACCCTTGTGAATAGTATGGTCAAACTATTGACTTTTTGATTGGTGAATCAAACGGATGTTGACCGATGACCGTGACGTAGTTCGGGACGTCACGAGTCCATAGACAGGTGGCACGCCCAATTTCGACAATCTGAGAAAAAGTTATGACGTTCGGAAGCCCAAGGGCATTTTCGTAATTTGGGCAAAAAGGGGGAAAATGTTGACTTTTTGTTTGCCAACTAATTTTCACACGATTCGTAGACCGTTAGGTAGGTCTCGATGCCCGGAGTACAACGACAGGCGGCACGTCGAAAACAGAGTTCGGATACGAACGTTACGGGTCACGGAAGGCTAGGGGCAAAATGGTAATTTGTCCAACCAAGGGCAAAATGGTCTTTTGGCCTTGATCAGACTTGTCTTTTGTCTGATACTCACCTTAGAAAACATAGAATCGGGTCTTAAGGGAAACACAATGATATCCCCTTTTGACAACTTTTCCCCAAATTAAGGCTTGAATCATGATTATGTTCAATTGGCCCGTGATAAACCCCAAACTCGTCGTCATTATGCAATTGAACGTCTAAGTAGGAGAACTGAGAGAGAGGGACTCGAGAGGTTAAGAGAACTGGGAGAATTTCTCTTCGAAAATTCAGAAAAATTAGGGGAAAATCGAATTCGGATTTGGGAGCCAGGAGAAGAGCAATTGAGGATTTCATTAAGTTGCTAGGATCAAAACGAACAGCTTTGCAACAAAAACGAGAAGAAATCGTGTCAGACGCTACCATGGCTGCCAAAAATCGACCTTGAGTTCAGATACTTAGAGGTAAGCTCGTTTGAAATTGATCATGGAAAATTGTTACTTATACTCTCACGATGCTAACCATATGAATTAATTGGAAAATCAGGCACGGAATCGTGAAACCCGATTAAGAGACCCGTCGAAATTCGATCGTGAGTCGTGAAGATTTGGACCTTACTTGAGGTAATTGAATTCACAGAACTAAAATGAAGTTGGATTAGATGAGATCAGTTGAAAGAACGGATCGATTTGAGGTCGAATTGACTGAGATTGCATCTGATCCTATCGCGGGTATTTCAACCCGTTTATCAGTCAAACGGGCGAGAACGACGCACCGTAGCTGTACTGTGCTAAGCGCGTGGCTTTCACGCGCAGCCGCTTGCGGCGGCGCGTGGGAAGGATTCCGGGAAAGTGTTCTACATGAAACTTTATGTTCTCGATGATACGAACCTATCCGCGTTGGTTTCGGGTCAATCGGATATGGTTTCAGTGTAGTTCCGAGTACCCGACACGTTTAAATTATAGTAAAATAATATTATAAAATTCCGACAATTAGGGGATTTCTGTTTAAGGATTATATGATAGTCTAGTAACCTTAAATCACTTTGTTTGATAGGCTGGAATATTCCCGGGACTTCGGAGGAAAACGAACAGATCGAGGCTGAACAATCGGGACAGTGTGTGTGAGTGGACTTTTGGTTTTCTAACTGTGATGCATGCATATATGGTTTAAAATGCTTATTTATATAATTTTCTATGATTTGACATGATTGATGCTTTGATTCGGTGATTTCTCGATTTTCTCAGTTTTATGATTATTATATTATTATATTCTGGCATGATTTTCGAGAAATCATGAAATTGGTTAAAAATGATATTGTGGGCGTGAGAACCCAAGTAAATAATGATTTTGACTCGGATTTGGAGTTACATGTGAATTTGATGAATTTGATGATTTTTGGTATTCTCTTGATTTTGTGATTATTTTAATCAGTCTTTCGGGCACGTTTTACGAGGAACGTGCAAATGATGTTTTGGGCTAGGCTAGGATTGAAAATGATATTTGGACTCGGATTATGAGTCAATGATTGATTTTATGGATTTACATGATCGTGGCAACTCGGGTTTACGGTTGCACGGATTTACGTGAAATTGATATTTTGAGGTTGGGACCCAGTGGAATTGTGCTTCTGATTGGATTTGTATTTCCATGTGATTATATGATGATATTGATGATTTCGGATTTATAAAGTAAATCGGGACTTTGGTTAATTTGGGGCTGAGACCCTGTGTCGATATGTGATTTGATTTTCTATGCAACTGTTTTTCACTGGTTTTTGTGATGATAATATGTTACGGATATTTAGGGCTTTCGGGAGAAAATATGTTTTTCCCCGGAGTGCACCCTGGAGATAACGCTCGCCTTCGGGATGGAAGTGTTTACCCCGAAGAGGTCACGTAGCACAGTCTTTGTCGAGCAGCCGAGGGAGGCTTGACTCAGATCAGATGTGCTGGATATACATAGATCGGTAAGTTATGTGTTCACTAGATCTGGATTGCCAGCTGGTGATGTGTTCACAGCGGCGGATGCTCGGATTTTGAGCGGTCCTTGAGCTTATTGATTTGCACGCGTTGCAGGGATAAACGTGACTCTAAGCAACAAGATATGGAAATAAGTCCCGTGGTTTTGTGGAAATTGTTTTGATTGATCCACTGAACATATTTAATTGATTTCCTATTATTACTCGTGTTTTATGATATGCATGCATGTTTGTGAAAACTGGAGGGTAAGAAATGTGTTTTGGTAAATGTATTTATCAAACTTTATTTTGTCCACTCACACCTTTATTGTTTTATGCACCCTCCAGGCCAGTGTACAGGTACGAGGGCTAAAAACGAGGCAAGCGAGGCAAAAGAATAAATAGACCGTTGCGCAGTCAGACACTCTACAGAGTAGGAATTTGACCCCTATCTGTAATAGTACCTATGCTCTGTATTTGACTAGTCAAACTTGTGACGTCATTGGTCTGTAAAACTTAACTATCCCTTGTCTGACAATGTTTTCGGGATTTGTTGTGTGTTGTATGTATATAAGTTTGGTTATTTTCGGTAATTTTTAGTTATTGCCAGACGGGAGCAGGATTCATCACGACTATCGAGGGATAATCGGGATGGGTCTTATCACGTAAAACATATAAAACATTTATGCATATATCACAATTTAGAAATCAAGGTCCACTCACAGACTGTTGTAACGACCCGTCCCAGAACTGGGGTTAAGATAGTGATTAAGATGGGATTAGTAAGCTTAATCGGTGGTTAGTTGGTCTCGTTGGGGTCGTTAGTGTAGAATGACGATTTTGCCCTTGGTCCGGGCAAAAAGTGGACTTTTAGTTCAGGTGGTCAATTGGGTTTTGACTGATGACCAGGACGTAGTTTAGGACGTCACGAATCCATAGACAAGTGGTACGCCCGATTCCGACATCCGAGAAGGAAGTTATGATGTTCGGAATGTTGAGGGCATAACCGTAATTTGGGTAAAATAGGGGGAAAAGTTGATTTTTTGTATGATCGGGTTTTGGTATGTTGACCTAGGACCGTTAGATAGATCTTGTCGTCCTGAGTTCGATGACAGGCGGCACGTATTCATCAGACTTACGATGTGTGAGTTACGGGTCTAGAAAGGTAGTGGCAAAAGGGTAATTTTGGTTTAAAATGAGGGGTATTTTGGTCTTTGCACATGGGGATTTGTGCAGCAGAGAGGGACAGATGGATGGCTGGGATTGAGCCATTTGTGAGAGAAAGGGAGAGGAATGGTGGATTGGTGACACGTGTAGGAGGGCTAGAGGCTTCCAAGGGTTGCACGGGTCCAATAATTTAGGGATTTTGGACGGTGTACCGTGTGTGCTGTGTGTTCGTGATCGAAGAACAGAGGGAGAGAATTGAGAGAATTGATGGAGTGATCGTAGGTGTTGGTGAGTTGTGGGTGTGTGAGAGTGACCAGAGAGTGAGAGGGAGACAGTGAGGGAGGTTGGAGGAGTGGTGATGGTTTGTACGTGAGTTGAGAGCCACGGAACATCAGAGAAAAACAGGGAGGAAGTGAGTGTTCGTGGTGGTAGTGTGGCCGTGTACGGTACAATTGGGTTCGTGGTGGTGTCGTGAGGGGTGAGAGGAGTCGACCAGCCCCAGCGGAGCTTGCGTCGGCGACTGGAGGACAGGTAATTCCTCATCCCCGTTTCTTTGCTCTGTTTTGCCGTCTAGTTTCAGGAGCTAAGTCGTAGCTTTAGAGGTAGAATCGAGGAGTCTAGTGAGGTCTAGGGAGTTCAATGGAGTCCTAGGAGTCTTCTGGTGGTGCAGCCGTGACGGGGAAGTGCACGGTGGAGGTTTTCTGTTTTCCTCAGGATGAAAGTCATGGTTGTAGGGGGTGAGTCGACGGTTTTGGTGAGTTGGGTGAGACTCAGTGAGGTCCTAGGAAGGGTTTAAGATAGCCACCGTGACGGGGGATGACCTGGGTGTCCGGAGAAGGAAACAGGGGACTGAACGGGTCTGGTTTCGTGTTAGGGACGATGACTTAGGGGTTGAGTCGAGATGTCTGAGTAAGGGGAATGGATGGCTTAGGTCTGTACGATGCTGTTAGTGAAGAGAGGAGTGGTTTTGGTACAGGTACGGCGGAGAATCGTCCTCGCCGGTTCGATTTGCAGGTACTGTGTCGAACCGGGTCTGCTCGAGGAAGACGATGCACTGTAGCTGGCGTGTGAGGGCCACGCGCAGCCACTTTGGACGGCGCGTGGGGTTAGTTCCGCAAGGTTGAAGATTTAGGGTTCCGGTTCGGTACATTTAGGACCCGGGGATTTTCGGGGAAAATTAGGAGAGTCTTTGTGGACATGTTAGGTTTGAGGTTAGTTCCGCAAGGTTGAAGATTTAGGGTTAATTAGGTTTTTGGTCTTTGGGCAAAGTGTAGCTGTCTTTGGACGGCTCGAGGAAGACGATGCACTGTAGCTGTCTTTGGGCAAAGTGTCAATTAGGTTTTTGGTCTAGGAGTTGTGACGAGTCTAATGGGATTGGTTTCGGGTTAATCAGACGTTGTTTGAGGTTAGTTCCGCAAGGTTGAAGATTTAGGGTTCCGGTTCGGTACATTTAGGACCCGGGGATTTTCGGGGAAAATTAGGAGAGTCTTTGTGGACATGTTAGTAACGCACTTTGGCGGTTGTTGATAGGATCGGGAGTTCCCGAGGAAGCTGAGGAACGTACAAGACGTACGGGACGCGATGGAGGGCTTGGTACTGTGAGTGGACCCTTTCCTTAAACTCGAGCATGCATAACTGTTTTTCTATAATTGTTTTATGGTTTTACATGTGATTTTATGCTTATCGAATATGTGATAACTATTTTATATAATTGCACGTTTTACGAGAAGTTACAGTTTTCAGTACGTTTTACGAGGAAGCTAGTTTTGGGATTTCAAATGATAAAGGGTTTTCAATGATTATAAAGGGATTTTGGAACATGATTTGATGATCAAGGTTTTCAGTTTTAGAAGCGGATTTCGGAGAACGAGATTTGGTTTTAAAGTTGGAAAGTGGAATTCCGGATTTGGGTTCGGAATGACGGTTCTGGACGCCGGAAGGGCATCGGGCCAGTGATTTCGGATTCGGGTTTGGATGTGAATTCGGAAATGGTTTTCAAATGGTTTTGATCAGATTTTCTGGATCTGGATATTGGGTTTAAAGACCCGGATATTGATTGACGGGGGACGGGCCCGGATTGGGTTTAAAGACCCGGATTGAGTTTAAAGACTCAGGAGTTTAAAGACTCGGATATATTGATATTTTCCCCCGTAGGCCTGTTGAGTTTAAAGACTCGGGAGTTTAAAGACTCGGATAGGTCCAGCAGGTTTGATCGGAAAATGATGATTTGATATTCAAGATTTATGATACGGTTTTATGATGCTTATGATATGGTTTCTATAACTGTTTTATAGGGTTTCTGTTCTTATGGTGAGGTTATGTGAAGTATACTGTTTTTCTTAGAATGCTTCTGTAAATGTTTTATGGCGATTGATTGATAACTGTTTTTATAACTGGGTTATGCATGTGGTTTCAAAACGGAGGGCTAAACCCGGTTTTCTTATAAAATGGTTTTGGAAACTTTTCTTTTATTTATGGTCCACTCACACCTTCTGTTTTTAACTGCCCACCAGGTTTTGGAGCTAGCGCGGGGTTCCGGCGTCGAGGCAGCGTCTGAGGCATAGCAGTTACGAGAGGGATCCCGGAGTTTTTAATTTTCCCGTGTGCGCATACTGTTTATCGGTTTTCTTTCTTTTGTACTGTGGTACTATGCTCTGTAAACGTTTAAATTTCGGGATGTATTGTATAGTTCTCCTGCGTCTGACTGAGTATTTTGGTGGTTTCGATTGAGTTTACCTTAGTGTGTGTCGGGTTGTCAGACGGAAGCGGGATTTACCTCGGGTTTCGAGGTGAAACCGAGGTGGGTCCTGACACTGTCCTACGCTGCCGCCTCGTAATTTTTCATTGAAGCCGAGGTGGGCCTCTGGGCAAACCGAGGTGGGTCCTGACACTGCCCTACGCTGAAACCGAGGTGGGCCTCTGGGCAAATCACCGTCACTGGGTTTCCGAAAACCTGTCCAAATCATACTAAAGGGTTACTAACTACTTCATTAATCTTTCATTGAAGCCCCGTAATTTTCCCAAATTTTTAACTATTTTTAAACTCGATCCTAAACCTTCGGACACCCCGAACTATATCGAAATGATGTCTGATCGACTCGAAACCAGTTCCAAAATGTTCGTTACATCAATTAGATGATTACGGGGCTGCGCGTGGGCCTTACACGCATGCACTGTTCACTGTCTTCAACCCTTTGCCGACCGATTCAGACCGGTTCGGCCCAACCGAATCGGCATTCACGGTTCAACCCTATTTCTCACTTATTTCTCATCCATTTTTGTTGTGAGGACCCGTCCCAAATCCCCCGGGATTAACGTGGGATGTGCCTGATTAGACCAGAATAAATCCGTCTTAAGCTCGCTCGGGGCTTCCAAAGAGCACCAAGATCCAGAGGAGGAGTGTGATGTCTCAGTCTTTGCTACAGCTCGCATCCACGATCAGCCTGAAGGGCATTAAAAACATCAAAAGCCGTGAGTGGAAAAAAACAAAGAATTTATAAAAAAAACATTTTCACAAAAAAGCGTTTATGCCCTTCACGAAAAAACATGCATGCATTCGAAAACCATTTATCAAAACATTCGCAAAACCATTAGGGCCTTGGCCCAAAACCGTAAATCAAGTACATGCGAACTCAGCCCAAAACTAATCATGTGAGACTCTGCCCAAATCACGTCATGTGGGTCTCAGCCCAAAACTATCCTCAGTGAATTACCAACCATAAAACAGGGGGTCTCAGCCCCAAACCCATTTCCGTAAAACCTCATACATATATACATACATATAACCTAGCCTCGACATCTCATATGCCAACTCGGGGCATACAGCCCCTAGGGAACAAATTCCCGATATCTATCACGATTTATATCTATAAGTATGCATACTACTCGGGGTCTCACTCTAAGTCTACCCCTAGAAATTCTACATCTAGCAGGCTCTGTCTAACATCCAGAATCTACGACGTCTAAATGGCTGTCTCCAGACCCAGTCCGAGACCATATCATAACTCCGACTTATGGAATGTGCTCCCTTTGGGGATCACTCATTCCGGGTAGTGGATCGTGACTCTCCAGGTCGACGTCTGTAGGAGACCAATCAACTCATATAAGAGGGTATATACATTTTTAAATACTTTCTTTCAATTCTCAATGGGATTCCTCGAATCCGATTCAAATCCAAATCTCACCAGGACTCAAGCCCAAAATCACATTTCAATGGGGTCTTAAACCCGAATTCTCATTTCATAAACCACAATTGGGGCTCAAGCCAGATACCACAATAACGGGGCCTCAAGCCCGATTCACAATCAACTGGGCCTCTAGCCCAATATCACAACTAATGGGGCCTCAAGCCCGATATCATAAATCAACGGGGCCTCAAGCTCGATTTCACAATCAACGAGGCCTCAAGCCCGATACCACAGTCAACGGGGCCTCAAGCCCGAATTTGTAAACCAACGGGGCCCTCGGCCCGATCGTATAACTCAAATGGGCCTCCAGCCTGATTTCCCGTAAAATCATATGGACTCTAAGTCCAAGAGTTCGTAACTCAAATGGGTCCCATGCCCGATTCCATATTTCTAAATCTGAAATCATTTCATTGACTATCATCGAAAACATGGTACGTATAAGTACCGTATAAAACTGAAAACCGTGAAATACATGCAAATATGTAAATAGTAAGCTACCAAAAACAAATGCACTCATGGCCTCATGAAAAATGTTCATTAAAGCATTTAAAATTTTTATGCATGCATCAAATTCATAAAACAAGTCCACTCATAGACCGTCTGAAGCCGCACATCGATACGCACGTCATAAGCCGTTCCCGGGCCAATCACCATCACCGGGGCTGTAACGACCCGTCCCAGAAATTAGTTTTAAGGAAGTGTTTAAGTTGGGATTAGTGAGCTAAATCGGGGGTTAGTTGGTCCCAAGAAGGTCGAGTGCCTAGAATGACGATTTTGCCCCTAGTTCTGGTAAAAAGTTGACTTTTAATTCGGGCGGTCAACTGGACTTTAACCGGTGACTGGGACGTAGTCTAGGATGACACGAATCCGTAGGCAGGTGGCACGCCCGATTCCGACATCCGAGGAGGAAGTTATGATATTCGGAAGGTTGAGGGCATAACCGTAATTTGGGCTAAATTAGGGGGAATAGTTGACTTTTCGTACGATTGGATTTTGGTACGTTGGCCTAGGACCGTTAGATAGATCTCGTCGTCTTGAGTTTGATGACAAGCGGCACGTATTCATCGGACTTACGAGGTGAGAGTTACGGGTCTAGAAAGGTAGTGGCAAAGTTGTAATTTTGACTTAAAAGGAAGGGCGTTTTGGTCTTTGTGCTTTGGGCCTGGTGCAACAAAGAGGGACAGATGGAAGGCTGAGATTGAAACACGTGGGAGAAGGAATTTTGGGATAATGACACATGTAGGAGGGCTAGAGGTTTCTAGCATACACGGTCCAATTATTTGGGGCAACTGTGAAGGTGTGTGTGTGTCGTGTGTGTGTTCGAAGAACAGAAAACAGAGGGGGAGATTGAGGGCAAATTGGACGGTGGCCGGGAGTGTTGGTGTGAAGTGGTGAGGGGATGAGTGATCAGAGACTGAGAGGGAGAGAGTGAGAAGGTTAGATGGTGTGGTGGTTGTGTGTGTGTGAGTTGAGAGCCACGGGAAAACCAGGGGAGAAAACAGAGAACAGATAAGAGTTAGGGCGGTGGTGCTGCCGTGGTCGATCGATTGTGGCCAGTGGAAGTGTCCAGAGGCTGGAGGAGGACGGGAGGAACTACTGCCTCACGGCTGAGCTCACGACGGCGACAGGAGGACATGTAATTCCTCATCCTCGTTTCTTTGCTCTGTTTTGTCGTCTGGGTTCAGGAGCTAAGTCGTAGGTTTAGGGGTTGAATCGAAGAGTCTAGGGAGGTCTAGAGGACTCAGTTGAGTCCTGGGTGTCTTCTGGTTGTGTTACCGTGACGGGGAGGTGCACGGTGGAGGCTAGACGACGGAAGGTGCCCTGTGTGCCCTGTTTTTCCGTTTTGCTTCAAACGTAGAGTCGTGGACTTAGGGAGAGAGTCGACGGTTTTGGTGAGTGAGGTGAGGTTCAGGGAAGTTTTGGGAACCGTCTACGGAGGTTACCGTGACGGGAGGTGATCGGGTTGGCCGGAGAAGGAAACAGGGTAGGTGTTCGGGTTCTGTTCGAGCTTGAGTCGACAGGTTTTAGGGTGAGTTGAGGTGTCTGAGTAAAGGGAAAGAGTAGCCTAGGTCTGGACGAAACAGTGGGTGAAGAAAGGAGTCGATCTGGTGGCCGGAAGGCGGAGAACCGCTGACGCCGGTTCGAATTGCAGCAATTGTGTCGAACCGGGTCGACGCGAGGAAGACGACGGTACTGTAGCTGGCGCGTGGGGGCCACGCGCAGCCACTTTGGGCGGCGCGTGGAGGCGCGTGCAGCGGCGGTTGGAAAAACGGTCAACTTGGTTTTTGGTCTAAGTGTTGTGACGAGTTTAGTGGAATTGGTTTCGGGTTGTTCAGACGTCGATTCAATGTAGTTTCGCGAGGGTGAAGGCTTAGGGTTTAGGTTCGTTACGTTTAGGACCCGGGGATTTTTGGGGAAAATTAGGTGGACCTTCGTAGATGTGTTAGTAACGTACTTTGGCGGTTATTGACAGGTTCGGGACTTCCCGAGGAAGCTGAGGAACGTACGGGACGTTCGGGACGCGCTTGAGGGCTCGGTACTGTGAGTGGACCCTTTCCTTAAACTCGAGCATGCATAACTGTTTTTCTATACTTGTTTTGTGATTTCATGAATGTTGGATTTATGATGTGGTTTTATATCATTGCACGGTTTTCGAGAAATAACGTATTTGGCACGTTTTACGAGAAAGTGTGATTTCTGAATATGAAGCTATGGTTTTGGGATTTCAAATGTTAAAGGATTTTCATAAGTGGATTTTGGAACATGATTTGATAATTAAGGATTTTCGGTTTTGAAATCGGATTTCGAGAATCGAGATTTGGTTTTAAGATTGGAAAGTGGTATTCCGGATTTGGGTTCGGAATGACGGTTCTGGATGCCGGACGAGCATCGGACCAGTGATTTCGGATTCGGGTTTGGATGTGGATTTGGAAATGGTTTTCAAATGGTTTTGATTGGATTTGCTGGATCTGGATATTGGGTTTAAAGACCCGGATATTGATTTGACGGGGGACGGGCCCAGATTGGGTTTAAAGACCCGGATTGAGTTTAAAGACTTGGATATATATTGATATTTCCCCCGTAGGCCTGTTGAGTTTAAAGACTCGGGAGTTTAAAGACTCGGATAGGTCCAGCAGGTTTGATCGGAAAATGATGGTTTGATATTCACGGTTTATGCTACGGTCTTATGATGTTTTAGCTATGGTTTCTCTAACTGTTTTATAGTGTTTTTGTTCTTATGATGAGGTTATGTGACTTATACTGGTTTCTAAAATGTTTCTGTAAATGTTTTATTGCTATTGATTGATAACTGTTTTAATAACTGGGTTATGCATGTGGTTTCAAAACGGAGGGCTAAACCCGGTTTTCTTATAAAATGGTTTTGGAAATTGTTCTTTTATTTATGGTCCACTCACACCTTCTGTTTTAACTTGCCCTCCAGGTCGTGGAGCTAACACGGGGTTTTGGCGTCGAGGCAGTGTCTGAGGCATAGAAGTCACGAGAGCGATCCCGAACTGTGTTAATTTTTCGTTGTGCGTGTACTTAACTTTTCGGTTTTCTTTCTTCTGTAGTGGTACTATGCTCTGTCAAACTGTTGACTTTGGGATTTGTTATATAGTTCTCCTTCGTCTGACTGAGTACGTGGTGATTGCGTGTGTGTTTTACTTTAGTTTTGTGTCGGGGAGTCAGACGGGAGCAGGATTTACCTCGGATTTCGGGGTGAAACCGGGGTGGGTCCTGAGAGGGGCTCCCGAACCTGTCCAAATCATAATATAGGGTTACTAACTACTTTAATAACCCCTCATTAAAGCCCCGTAATTTTCCCGAATTTTTAACTATTTTTAAACCCGATCCTAAACCTTCGGACGTCCCGAACTATACCGAAACGATGTCCGATTGACTCGAAACTAGTCCCAAAATGTTCGTTACATCAAAAGGGGTCCCACGTGACACCCAAAGGGCCCTGTGCGTGGGTTTCACGTGTCGGGAATAGTCTCCTTCACCCTTCGGCGGACCGGGTCCGACTGGTCCACTTGCAAATTCGGTCAGAGTAGACCAGCGAAACCAGTCCAGGTCCATTCCTTCTTCATTTTTCGTCCATTTCTTTCCAATTTGATTCCATTCTTCTTGTCTCAACCCTAGCAACCTATTTATACATTTAGAAATAAGAGAAATCACCTAAAACCTATCCGTCCAAAACTCCCCCTCATGGTCCAAACTTCCCGTCGCTCCCCCTCGACATTCGACCACCCTCCATCGTCCAAACCATTCCCTAGACGTCTCTAGTAACCCAACAAACACCATTCAATCACCAGAAAACACCCCTAACGTTCAATTCGAAAAACTGGAAATTTTGGAATTCAAAACTCACCTGCACGGTTGGCCGTTCCTCCGCCGTTCACGGCGGCTTAGGCCGCACCCAGCCACCATCCTTAGTCTCATCTTCACTCTGTCTCTCACCCTCAGTCCAGAAGCAAAGGATTGAAATGGTCGATGGATTGGTTTTGGGTGAGATCGAGTTGTTTGGGTTTAGTCGATCGAATGACAAGTGTCATTCATCCATTATGCCTGCGCCTAAATATCTGGGCCCAGCTAATGCCAAAAGGCATCCATCTCGTTAAACGTGTAATAGTTTCCTCAAACTTCCGTGAACTGTAACTTTTTGGTCGAACGTCCAATTTTGATGTGCCACATGTCTACGGACTCGTAACAACTTGATCTATGCAACGGTCCTCGGTCCTTTGCCATCGGACCTCCCGGGTCAAAAGTTAACTTTTCACCCTCGTTTAGGGGCAAAATCATAAGTTCGCCTTAAACGTCCGTTAATCCTCGACTAATCCCCGATTAGCCTTGCTAATCGATCATTAAATCTGACTTAATTTCGATAATTCAGAATGGGTCGTTACATTTGTCCCTTTCAATTCCTATAGGTTCGTCTAACCATTTCCTATCCATCTAGCCACTTAAAACATGAAAAACAGTTGTGAAACTCACCTTCCGGATCAAGGAATCTAACAGCCAACTTGCATCGCCTACCGCCGTCTTCTCTGGCCACGTCAGCCTCCATTTCCAATCCCACTCGACCCCTTGCAACCTTAAAAGCATTTTCCAATGAACCAAAATTGTTATTAATCCTTAAAACAGGATCTGCCATTAATGGATCAAAACCAAACATTTTCGGGGAAAACCACCTACCGTCGCTGTCGTGCACGACCGTGGCCTCCACTATACTCGTCATAGCCTCCAGAACCCGTTGGGTCCAATCAAAACGATCTACAACCTCCCAAACTCGAACTATGGCTTTTGGAACCACTTCAGTCCCTTGCCTCCAAACCCAGCCACCGTCCACCGCCGTCCACGACGGCTCGACCCGTGGCCACCAGTCGACTTGCCTCGTTCTCTCCTCTAAGTTTCATTTAGGTTTCACATGCAAAAGATGAAGTTTGAGGGCTGTGAGTATGGTTGTGTCGTGTGTTTGTTTTGAGAAGGAAAATGGTGATCGGGTTTGGAAGTGAACAATGAAAGAAGATGATAGCTGATGATCAGATGAGGGAGAGATGGACGGTGGAGATGAGAGGGGGAGGTAGAGATGAATGGTGGAGATAGAAAGTGGGTAGGATTAAGTATAAAGTAATTAGGATAATAATATTTAATTAAAATAGATCCACTTTTTAGGGAAGGCACCAATAGGACTTGTCACTCATCCATGGCTCCCACATTATTAAGTCAACCAATCAGATTTAACCAAGTGTTTTCTACCTCGTAATGCGTGCATAGTCCAAATGAACTTCCCGTGACCATAACTTCTCTATTCGACGTTCGATTTCGATGTGTTGCCTGTCTACGGACTCATGACGTCCCGATCTAAGTCACGGTCATCCGTCCTCGTACGTTTGACTCCCCGAGTCAAAAGTCAACATTTTTCCCAAGACCAGGGGTAAAACGGTCATTTTACATCGTTCGGCCTATTTCACTCAACTAATCAACGATTATCTTTACTAATCCGTCATTAATCACTAATCTAATTCCGGAATTCGGGACAAGTTGTTACATATTTTATTTTCTCCAATTGTATAGAACAAAATATGAACAAAACATAAGTAAAAAAGGGTATTCAATCATGGATAAAACATGCTTAAAATATGACCTATCAGGAACCACTCCACTGATCCATGTGGTCTTACATGTTTGACGTGGCACTGCAACGTCACTAGTCACTGGACCTAACACCTGGCTACGTGTCACTCTCTGGTTGGCCATGTGGCATAACAGGTCTGACAAATGATGACGTGGACTGCCATGTCATCATTGCCAACCTCTGGCCGAGTCAACCCAAACCTCTGTAATGGGTCGTTTGACCCGTAACTTTGACCTGGACGTATCTCGGCCGTCCAGCCACCATTTCACTCCGTTCTTAGCCCAATCGACTCGTCTACTTCCCTGAAATGGTTCTATAACCTTAAAATCAAGAAAAAAAAACCTGAGATTACTTGTTCGAATCCAACCTTCACGACCAACCTTTGAACCACCACTAGAGCCACTCCAATCGTCCAATCTCCTCGATTCTTGGCCCTACACACTCGCAAGGACTCAGGGAACGTAACCAGAGCATCAGTTTCTACCCAAAATGCCTAAAACCCAAATTCGAATTTCAAACCTAACTGGGTTTCAGGTTTTTACCTCTTCCTCAGGCCACTACCGTGCTCAGCGTCTCACCACCGTTATCTCCCCCCCTTAGCCTGACCTTCAACCTCTTTTAGTCTCTCTATGGCCCTCATCTGACATCAAATAGAGAGGATGGATTGTGGGATGGGGTTTCGAGTTGGTTCGAAATGAAAAAAGGAATGGGAGAGATGCATGTATGAAAGATAAGGAGTAATGGATGAGTGACATTTTTCAGTCGCCCATTGGGCCTGAACACACATATCTGGCCCACTAGAAACAAAAGTCCACTTGCCTCGTAATTCATGTAATCGTACCACGTCATTTGACACTGTCTGACATGTTGCCATATGGAACCACTCCACTGATCCACGTGGTCTGAAATTTTTGACGTGGCACTGCAACGTCACTACTCACTGAACCTGACATCTGGCCACGTGTCACTCTCTGGTTGTCCATGTGGCCTGACAGGTCTGAAAAATGATGTTGTGGACTGCCATGGCATCATCGTCAACCTCTGGCCGGGTCAACCCAAACCTCTGTAACGGGTCGTTTGATCGGCAACTTTGACCCGGATGTTTCTCGGCTCCCAGCCACTATTTCACTCCGTTCTTAGCCCAATCGACTCGTCTACTTCTCAGAAATGGTTCTACAACCTCAAAATCAAGAAACAAAAGCTGAGATTACTTGTTCGAATCCAACCTTCACGGCCAACCTTTGAACCACCACTAGAGCCACTCCAATCGTCCAATCTCCTCGATTCTTGGCCCTACACACTCGCAAAGACTCAGGGAAGGTAACCAGAGCATCAGTTTCTACTCAAAATTCTCAAAACCCAAATTCTAATTTCAAACATAACTGGGTTTCGGGTTTTTACCTCTTCCTCATGCCACTATAGTGCTTAGCCTCTCACTGCCGTCCTCTCCGCCTCTCAGCTTTACCTTCAACCTCTCTTGGTCGCTCTATGGCCCTCAACTAACATCAAACAAAGAGGATGGATTGGGGGAGGGGGTTTCGAGTTGGTTCGAAATGAAAAGGGAATGGGAGAGATGCATGTATGAAAGATGATGAGTAATAGATGAGTGAAACTTGTCACTCGTCCATTGGGCCTGAACATAAATATCTGGCCCACTAGAAACAAAATTCCACTTGCCTCGTAATTCGTGTAATCGTACCATGAGTCGTTCCAGACCCGTAACTTTCCTTTACGATGTTCAATTTCGATGTGCCACCTATTTACAGACTCGTATCATTTCGATCTACATAATGGTTCTCGTTCCTCATGCATTGGACTCTCGGGTCAAAAGTCAACTTTTTCACCTGTTCAGGGGCAAAATCATCATTTTACCTCGATCGTCCGATAATCCTCGATTAATCCCCAATAATCTGAAATTAATCCTTAATTATCCCATAGATTCGGGACGGGTCCTTACAACTTGGACCTTAATTACTGGATTAATGGTATTTTATGGAGATTTTTTGAGAATTTTACGGAGTAGTTTTAGTTTGTTGGACGGTTTTGCCCTTAGGATTATTGTTTTCTTTCTAAATAGGGGAAATGTATTTTGGCCACATGGAAAATATGGATATTTTTAGGTCATTTGGATAGGTTTGGTTTGAATCATCATTATCCATTTCTTTCTTTCGATGTGCTAAATCTAATGGTGGTGGTTTTAAGCCAATCGGAATTCATTTAGGGGTAGTTTTAGGAGGTGACCCCACGAGTGATACTTTGATAGCCCAGGATACCCTGGAGACTTCTGAATAACATACGACTCAAGATTTGGGCAATCAGTTGTACTGTGAGTGAACACTTCCTTTGATAATTGTGGTGCATGCATATTTACATAGTTTTATGGCATAGTTTGGATGGTTATGGTTTGATTATATGATTCTAAATATTTTCTAGATAAATGGCTGGTATTGGAATATATATTTGGTTGTACTTTTATGGACACAAGTTTCATGGTGGTTTTTGGGAAAACCTAGATTTTGGGCTAGTTCCCGATTTGTAAATGCTTTGGGCTTATGTGGGTATTTCAAAAGTAGGTTAAGGTATTTTTGTTAAACTGTTTTTCTAGTATGGTCATCCTCATGCAATTGGATCGCTATTCTGGAGTTGGACTCTGATGATTCCTAGGGTTGGACTCCGACGTTGGCAGAGTTGGATTCCACACGTGCCAGCGGAGTTGGACTCCGCAAGATCCGTGGTTGTTTAGCGATAGTACAGAGGGAATGCTGGTTGGATCAGCGTGATGTGGTTTGAATGGTATTGAATTTTGGTGTGTCTAGAGGTTTTGAAAATGATTTACAATTTGGGTTTTTAGGGAAATGTGGGTCAGAGGCATTTATGTATTTTCATTTGTTTCTGTGTGCATGTTTTTTTATAAAACGGCGGGGAAAAGGATAATCATAATGTTGAGTGTACATGTGTAGGTTCCTTAGTTCCAGGTAACAGTCTTGTTCAAAAAGATTGTACAACTTTAGATGATACTCATCAACATCCATTGTGCACAGAACTGGTACAAAACAGGTTCAGCGAGATCATTGGAAGCCTCTCAGATTCTATTGGCACCTTGAATTCTTCCTGTTATGTGTCTCTCATTGAACCAAAAAATATTACAGCTGCCCGTGGTAATGATGAATGTATCCTAGCTATGCAAGAAGAGCTCAATCAATTCACTCGTAATGGTGTGTGGTATTTGGTTCTGATAGGCCTTTAATTAGGCTTTATTTAATATCGTTTTATACCTACTTTTTAATAATAAAATACTAAACAATTGGAGAAAATAATATATTTTGTGGGAATTTTGTAGAAATCAATAAAGTTTGGAATTTTGAGCATTTTGGTTAAAGAATCGTCCCAATCGAACTATAACGAAGAAATTATGGACGAAACAAGGGAGGACACAAACAGTTATAGAGAAATTCGGTGGGAGGCTGCCAAGTCCATCCCAGACTAGCAGCCCACCTAAGTCGCAGCCCACAAATCCAAGTTTCCAACCCAGCATCGCGCGAGTCGCATTGAAGTCCAGCCTAAACATTCGCGGCCCAAACCCATTGGCAGGTCGCAACCCAGTTCACTCAGGCTATATTTACGCCAGCATGTGTCTACTGAGCTCCCCTCGCTCTATTCGACGCATGTGTACCGAACCAGCGACCTCAGACTCGGTGGGCCTGAGCTGAACAACCCATGCCCTAACCCGCTTGTGGCGCTGAATTCTTCTGTCACTGTCAGCGCCTACCTATCGAAACCATTGTATGTTTTTCTGCAGTCCCTCACCGATTTTCAGAGACCCATTTCCTGCTCCAACCTGCTCCCTTTTGCACCTTTTTTCCAGCAGAAATCAGCCCCAAAATCATCATTTCTTCATTTTATTTTTATTATTTCTTTATATTTAATTTTTGGTATTTTATTATTTTAGTTTTTGGCACTCCCTCTATAAAAATGGAGGCCATTTCATTGTAAAAGGATCCCTTTTTAGTTTCTTCTTAGCCCCTTTTTAGTCCATTTTCTCTCTTTTGTAGTTCCATATTTTAGTTAATTTTTCTCTCTTTCAAGATTCATTTTTGGGGACCATTTGTAACTTTTTTTTAAATTTTCTTCTTGTGTTTTCTTTTAATTTTTTTGCCTTAGATTTTCCTTTTAACTTCTTTGACTTCTCTTTTAGATACGATTTTATGCTTTCTAAATGTTTGAGAATAGGAATACAATCTTCATGTGTTTTACTTTCTAAATTTTATTTATTTCATAAGTTTTAGTGTTTCAGACTTCAATTTGATGCTATGTGTTTTATATGGTGTCGATACACTTAGAATAAGATTGAAGAGATTAAATGTTGATCGTGAATCACAAAGTTAAGGTGAGTCATATTGTCAGTGTTTGATGCATATTAATGTTTGGCGCGCATTCATGGCTGATGCATTTATAAAATGAAAAATGTATGCATGTACTTGAGATGTTGAAGGTAGGATTTTGTGATTGGTTAAATATGAGCAAAATGTATAGTGTTAGTAAAAATTGTATGTGAAGGAAGTATATTTTAGGAGTAGTTTAAATAATGTAATTGTTCATTTTAATTTAATCTTAGTTAGTGTTAAAACAAGGCTACAAATCTTTTCAAACCACCCCTCCAAATCGTGTTATTCTTTTATTTTTTAATTTTTTAATTTTTAATTTTTTAATTTTTTAATTCTTTATTTTTTAATTTTTAATTTTTTTAATTTTTTAATTCATTAATTTTTTAATTATTTTATTCGTTGATTATTTATTATTTTTTTCACTAACACATTATTAATGTTCCCTAATTTTCCCAGTTAAGAACGATCTCTATTTACCAATATTATATCTAGACAAAAAAGTTTAAATTGCAAATACTCGAATTATGTGTTTATTTAAATGCATAGTTCGAGTGTTATCAATTTTTTGCGCCGTTGCTAGTGAAATTGAAAATCATTTTTAATGTGTTAGTATGTATAAATTGTGCATATTATACTTGTTTACAATTTTTATTTTTGTCCATATTATATTTGTTCTTATTTTTCATAATATACTTGTTTACAATTTTTTTTTCCATATTATATTTGTTCATAATTCTAATAATATACTTTTTTATATTTTTATACTTGTTTATATTATATTTGTTCATATTATATTTGTTTATTTATTTTTATACATGTACATATTATACTTGTTCATAATGTTTATCTTTATACATGTTCATATTATACTTGTCTATAATTTTTATTTATTTCTTATTTTTATACTTGTTCATAATATTTATATTTGTTCATAATATTTATATTTTTTCATAAATTTTATTTTTATGCTTATTCATAACTTTTACTTTTATACTTGTCATTTATAATTGTTCACACTTGTCCATAATATTTATAGTTTCATAGTGTTCATATATATTTGTCCATACATACTTGTTGATAATGTTACTTGGTTATGATTGTATATACTTGTTTACATTTTATTTATTTATAATTGTACATACTTATTCTTACTTGTTTACACTTGTTCATATTTGTGCATAATGCTCATATTATACTTGTTTACATTTTATTTATTTATTTATTCTTTTTGATTTATTTCAATTTGTTTTTGTAAATTATAAAATAAAAATTAATTTGAAAAAAAATTAATTTGAATTTTTTTTTTCTTAGCTTTATGTTAGTGTAAATATATACTTATGAATAAGTCTTGTGCATATTTTATTGTGTTAGTGTATATTTTTTTTTTTTGTGAAAATCATTACTTATGCATAAAACTATACTTGTGAATAAATTGTTTATTTGTAAATAATTCATACTTGTATAAATTGTTCATATGTAAATTATCATATTATACTTGTTTATATTTGTCCATAAGTGTTTTTTTTTTCATAAACTAGTCTCGGTTATATGTGGATCACTTGTGTTTCAGAGTTTAGATTTTGATCTTTAATCGAATAGGTGAAGTCTTGTTTGTTAACTCTCACCTAAACTCTTTATGGACCTAAGAAGCTATGAGGTTGGGGCGTTGATTATTACCACTGGAGTTATCTTAGTTCATCTGGAGTAATAAATTTTCAAGGGAGATGTCTAGGATATGAGACGGTACTCGTAACAGGTTTTGGGTCTAAGAAAGGGACATCAATGGAGTTTAAGCCTCGTGATGTCTTGAAATTAGTCCTGTTTATTATGTTTATTCTTTCTAACTTGTGCACCTTTAAACTTGCGCAAACAGTTGTATAAATCTAAGAAATTAATTGAGCCGCACGGACGTAGAAGTCTTCATCTAAACTTTGAAGCTATGTGAACCATATATATCTTTGACTTCCCCAACGTGTAAATGTTTTCTTATATCTATTGCATTTGTAAATTGCATAACCTCCCAAAGGTTTCATGATGCTTGGATTTCATCCCTAGGCCCACAAGACTAAGTGAATCTAGGGAAGTGAGATTGAAAGTGCAGGTCATTCTGTCATGCATTGTACTTTGTTATTCCTTACTTGTATATATATTTCATACTTATATAATATTTCATACTTGTATATACCATAATTACATTTGTTTATGCCTTCTCTTACATTACTTATCATGACATCTCTAACTTACATTTTTTTATCTCAAATTGCATCTTTAACCTAAACTTGCATCTTTAGTTTAACTTGCATTGCATCTTTCATTTAAGCTTGCATCTTTAACTAAACTTGCAACTTCATCTTTTACTTGCATCTTTAATTTGCATCTTTAACTTGCTCTTTAATTTAACTTGCATCTCTAACTTGCATTTCTAACTTAACTTACATTGCATCTTTAACTTGCATCTTTAAACTCAACTTGCATCCTTAACAAACATACATCTCTAACTAACTAACTTGATTTTTGGTCTAAACTAGATGGACGTTAAATTTCAAGCGCTTGTTAAGAGGCAACCCAATGTGTTCCCAGGATGTGAAGGATTCATTAACGCATATTTGCTTTTTTCTACCCTTCACGCTCTTTTATTTTGTTTATTTAATGTTTTTTTTCTTGCTTTATTTTCATAAATCCTCTTCCTTACTTTGATTCTATGTTTGATTACTTTTTACTTGCTTACATTAAGGACAATATAGAATTTAAGTGTGGGGGGGGGTGGGGGGGGGGGATAGTTTATAATTTTAATTGTGCAATAAAATGTTAAAAAAAAGTAAAAAAAGTAATAAAAATAATATAAAAAAATCGAGTTTTGATTGCTTTCTTTGAGTCTTTTCATTTTAACTTAGTGTTTTTAAGAGTCTCAAGTTGCCTTTGAACCTGTCAATGTTATAAATGAAAGGAATTGAATATGTTATGGCTATTAAGATGATCACTACAACTTGAATTCGTTTGTTAATACTTTGTAATTAAGTGTTTTTTACTTGTAGATGATGCATGTAAATTGGTACATAAATGAGCATGTTAAGATAAGTATGATTCATATGAACCTTACGCGAATTTTAGAACTTTATATACATCTTTGATGAGTGATTCATAAGTTCTTTGTTTAAATTGATATACATATGCGTCATAACTACTTGTCATAGTTTTTAATGAACTCTAGAGTACTAGAACTTATTCTATGTGATTTTCAAAGCTTTTAAGTCAATAAACTCTCTAATTTTGGACATGATTAAGGCAATAGGGTTAACACCACAAATTCAAATATCTATGTTCCTTATTTGTGCGCACAAGTTGTGACCCTTTTAGTTTTAACCCCTTTGAGCCCATATTAAGCCTTTCTTTCATCACCATGATTATCTAAACACTTGAGCTTAGTATATACATCCTTTACCCTTGTTCCAAGAACTAGGTTGAAGATATGAAGATGATGTGAAGAGAAATTGATGATGTTTTGAGGACTTGTATGTGTATTTATATGGATTTACTTACTCAAATTTTGTTGTATTATTGACACGTGTTATTACCTTGATATATGAAAAAAAAGAAAAAAAGAAAAAAAAAACGAAAAAAAAAATAATGTTTTGAGTCTCTATCAAGGTAATAAGGTTTGATTATGTAATGTTTGAGTTAAGTCGTATATTTGTAAATCTGACACAAAAATTGAATATGAGGGCCAACATGATGAAACTTGGCCTATACTCGAAGGGATGAATTCTTGACATCATTGCACTAAGGACGGGAAGCTATGCTACGTTTTGGCAGTCTATTGAGTCTTAGAAAAAAAATTGAGCACCACTTATCCTATATATTCCTTACCTCTAAACTTAGCCCCATTACAACCTTTGTAAAGACCTTATGGTCCTTAATATGGTAAATTTTGATTAGTTGAGTCAATCACTTGAGTAAGCTTATGGTTTTGGTTCATTTGTGCAAGTATGTTTAATTTTTATCTTGAGGTGTTTGTTTGAGATTTTGCAAAAGTATTTTATTTCTTTTATGTGAGCATTTTTCTCACATACTTTGAGTGCAAACACAAACCCTTACAAATTGAGTGAATTTATGAGTGCATATAATTGAGAGTTGATTTATACTTGTTTTATTCATGTTGAGATCCATTTTCACCATATTTACTCATTGTCTTACTTGTTGAAACATTTTGTTACCATGTATTAACTCTTGAATTCTATATGCTTAAATACCTTCTAGTGTAAATCTTTTATGCCATGATTATAATAAAGAAATTTTGAGACAAATGGTTAAGGGCTTAGTTATTTTAAATTCTTAGTTTAATTTTAGTATTTGTTAGGGACTAGCAAAGTGTAAGTGTGGGGGTATTTGATAGGCCTTTAATTAGACTTTATTTTATATCGTTTTATACCATCTATAAATACTTTTTAATATTAAAATACTAAACAATTGGAGAAAATAATATATTTTGTGGGAATTTTGTAGAAATAAATAAAGTTTGGATTTTGGAGCATTTTTGGCGAAAGAATCGTCCCAATCGAAATTATAACGAAGAAATTATGGACGAAACAAGGGAGGTCACAAAGAATTATTGAGGAATTCGGTGGGGGGCTGCCGAGTCCATCCCAGACTAGCAGCCCGCCTGAGTCGCAGCCCAAAAATCCAAGTTTTCAGCCCAGCATCGCACGACCCGCATTGAAGTCTAGCCCAAACATTTGCGGCCCAAACCCATTGGCGCGTCGCAACCCAATTCACTCAGCCAAGATTCACGCCAGGAGTAGTCTGCCGATCTCCTTTTTCCATGTTCGGCGGCGCATGTGTACCGAACCAGCGACCTCGACCTCGGCGCGCGTGCGCTGAACAAGCCATGCCCTGACCCGCTTGTGGCGCTGAATTCTTCTATCCTTGTCAGCGCTACCTATCGAAATAATTGTCTATTTTTCTGCAGTCCCTCACCGATTTTCAAAGACCCATTTCCTACTCCAACCTGCTCCCTTTTGCACGTTTTTTCCTGCAGAAATCAGCCCCAAAATCATAATTTCTTCATTTTACTTTTATTATTTCTTTACATTTAATTTTTGATATTTTATTATTTTAGTTTTTGGCACTCCCTCTATAAATATGGAGGCCATTTCACTTTTTAGTTCCTCTTAGTCCCTTTTTAGTCATTTTTCTCTCTTTTGTAGTTCCATGTTTAGTTCATTTTTCACTTTTTCAAGATTCATTTTTGGGGACCATTTGTAACTTTTTTTTTTAATTTTCTTCTTATGTTTTCTTTTAATTTTTTTTCTTAGATTTTTCTTTTAACTTCTTTGACTTCTCTTTTAGATACGATTTTATGTCTTCTAAATGTTTGATAATATGAATACAATCTCTATGTGTTTTACTTTCTAAATTTTATTTATTTCATAAGTTTTAGTGTTTTATACTTTAATTTGATACTATGTGTTTTATCCGCTGTCGGTGCACTTATAATTAGATTGAAAAGATTAAATATTGATCGCTGTCAGTACATCTAATCACAAATTTAAGGTGAATCATATTGTAAGTGTTTGATGCATATTAATTTTTGACGCACATTAATGGTTGATGCATTTATAAAATGAAAAACGCAAGCATGTACTTGAGATGATGAATGTAGGATTTCGTGATTGGTTATGAGCAAAACGTAAAGTGTTGGTAAAAATTGTGTTTCAAGGAAGTCTATTTTTAGGAGTAGTTTAAATAATGTGATTGTTAATTTTAATTTAATTCTTAGTTAGTGTTTAACCCTCACACCCCTCTCTCTTCCGCGAAAAACAAATCACGTTATTCTTTAATTCTTAAGATTTTTTATTCATTAATTCATTTATTATTTTATTCATTAATTCATTTATTATTTTATTCATTGATTATTTTTTATTCTTTTTAACTAACACATTATTAATGTTCCCTAATTTCCCCTATTAAAACGATCCCTATTTACCAATACTACATTTATACAAAAAGGGTTTAAAATTACAAATACTCGAATTACGTGTTTATTTAAATGCATAATTCGAGTGTTATCAATCTCCTAGACTCTCTGTATCAAATGTCATATGGAAAAAATATGGATTTTTAGGAATAAGACTGACGAGCATGGCATAGTGGTTCAAAACAAGGATCGTCTGGTTGCTCAAGGGTATGCACAAATCGAAGGAATCGACTTTGATGAAACCTTTTCTCCAGTAGCTCTTTTGGAGTCAATTAGGCTATTACTTTCCATTGCTTACCACTTGAAATCCAAGCTGCATCAAATGGACTTCAAGAGTGTTTTTTGAATGGCGTTTTAAACGAAGAGGTCTATGTGGATGATCCAGTTGGTTTTGTTAATCCCATTCACCCTGATCATGTCTATCGGCTCAAGAAGCCATATATGGGCTCACACAAGATCTACAGGCTTGGTACTCATGATTGTCCTCCTATCTGCTTACAAAGAGATATATATGAGGAGCAATTGACAAGACGTTGTTTGTCAAAAGAACTTCCAAGGATCTGATTATAGCTCAAATATATGTCGATGACATTGTCTTCGGTTCCACGTTTGAAGAACTTGTTCATGATTTCACTCAAGTCATGAAGACTGAATTTGAGCTGAGTTTGTGTGGAGAACTGACATATTTCCTTGGTTTGCAGGTACAACAATTGGACATTGGCCTCTTTGTCTCTCAGTCCAAGTACGCAAAGGATCTAATTAAGAAATTTGGCATGGAATCAGCTAAGCCTGTCTACTGTCCCATGGGAAAGAATGACAAACCATACAAAGACGCTACAGGCAAGAATGTTGATCAAAACTCTACCACAGCATGATTGGGAGCCGTATGTACCTTATAGCCAGCAGACTTTACATTTCCTTCAGTGTTGGTGTGTGTGCACGTTTTCAAGTTGATCCTAAGGAGTCTCATATGAGTTTTGTTAAACAAATTATACTTTATATTAGTGGCACCATTCATCATGCCATATTTTATTCATATGATTCCAACTCTGTGATTGTAGGTTATAGTGATGTAGATTGGGCTAGCAATGCTGATGATCGAAAGAGCACGTCTGGTGGATATTTCTATGTTGGAAAAAATCTAGTTGTTAGGACCCGACTCATCTAGCACGATATTGTCTGCTTTGAGCCTCCTTGCCCTTGCCCTCACGGTTTTGTTTTCGGGAGCTCACAGTGCAACTTCCCAGTGGCTCACCCATCATGGGATTGCACCAGCCTCCACTCGCTTAGCTTTGGAGTTCCAACCGAGCCCAAAGCCACTGAGCTCCCAAAGGCCTCGTGCTAGATAGGTGTTTGCCTACACCTTTAAGGTACACCACCATTCCCCTCCCAGACCATTCCCTCCTCATAGGAATGTGGGATTGTTCACCGTTCCCTTTAGGATACGGGTCTTACAATCCACCCCTCTTAGGGCTCAGCGTCCTCGCTGGTTCACTTCCTAGTTGGGGTCTGGCGGGCAATGCTGATGATCGAAAGAGCACGTCTGGTGGCTATTTCTATGTGGGAAACAATCTAGTTGTTAGGACCCGACCCTACTCGGTCAGGACCCAACCCTACTCGGTTAGGACCCGACTCATCTAGCATTATATTTTCCGTTTTGGGCCTCCTTGCCCTTGCCCTCACGGTTTTGTTTTTGGGAGCTCACAGTGCAACTTCCCAGTGGATCACGCATCATGGGATTGCACCAGCCTCCACTCGCTTAACTTTGGAGTTCCAACTGAACCCAAAGCCCTGAGCTCCCAAAAGGCCTCGTGCGAGATAGGTGTGTGCCTATACCTTTAAGGCACACCACCATTCCCCTCCAAGACCATTCCCCCTCACATGAATGTGGGATTGTTTACCATTCCCTTCAGGACACGGGTCTTACAATCCACCCCCCTTAGGGCTCAGCGTCCTCGCTGGTAGGTCTGGCACTGATACCATTCTTGTCAGGACCCGACCCTACTCGGTCAGGACCCAACTCATCTAGCATGATATTGTACGCTTTGAGCCTCCTTGCCCTTGCCCTCACGGTTTTGTTTTCGGGAGCTCACGATGCAACTTCCCAGTGGGTCACCCATCATGGGATTGCCACCAGCCTCCACTCGCTTAACTTTGGAGTTCCAACTGAACCTAAATCCACTGAGCTCCCAAAAGGCCTCGTGCTAGATAGGTGTGTGCCTACACCTTTAAGGCACACCACCACTCCCCTCCCAGACCATTCCCCCATCGCAGGAATGTGGGATTGTTCACCATTCCCTTCAGGACATAGGTCTTACACTAGTAGCATGACACAACAAGAAACAGAACTGCATTTCCTTATCCACATCTGAAGCAAAATACATTGCACCTTGAAGTTGCTATACACAAATGATGTTGATGAAGCAGATGCTATAGGATTATGGGATCACTTATGGTAAGGTTGTTTTGTTTCGTGATAATATGAATGCTATCAATATGTGTAAGAATCTAGTAGAAAACTCACGTACCAAGCATATTGACATCAGACACCATTTTATTCATGAACTAGTTGAAAGTGACACCCTTGTTCTTGACTATATTCATACCAATAGACAACTTGCTGACATTTTTAATAAGCCTTTAGATAACCCTTGTTTTGAAAATTTTCAAAAATCTATCGGTGTTTGATTTTTGAACTAGTTTTGTTGACTTGATTTGCATCTCAGTAGCTGGTCAATGTTCTTACTATCTTCTAGTTGTGAATTATGGTAGATTGCATCATTCCTTTTTGTTTAAGATTTCTATTGGAAAATTGCGGCTCAAGTACATAAGTATACATGTGATTCCTGAATGTCTATGATGTGCCTCTTTATTTACATACTTTTCACAACAGCCTTTGTTTATGCCTAGTCACTTTTTTCATCAACATTCTCCACATATGGTTCACACCACTTTTTTTCTTCCATGTTCTTGATGTGATGCAGTATCTATGTCTTATTCTCATTCTCTCTTGGTTCAGTCTTGTAGCCTTTGTGACTTGGGCAAGTACATTCATAGGGGTGCTTTATCACCTAGTGCCTTGGTGTCACCTAACTCGAGCACACTGATTCAAAACCCGCTACACAGGTCATTTTGTAACGACCCATCTCGAAATTTTATGATTATCGAAGTTAATCAAGGATTAAATTGAGATTAATCGAATGATTGAGATAAAAATGACAATTTTCCACTTGGAAGGGAAAAATGTTGACTTTTGACTCGAGAGGTCAAATGAATGTGGATCGAGGTCCATTACGTAGATCTAGGCCTTACGAGAAGGGTTACAGGTCTAGAACGGTTAAATTGGATTTTACGGTAACACATTTTACGAGAAAGGCTGACTTTTGTTTGTTTGTTGTGGACCCAAAATATCTGGTTGGGGACTATAGGATGAGTGACAACTGTCACCCACCCTATGGCCACCATCTTTATCTCATAACTTCATCTCATTTTCTCTATTCCTTCCATTTTCTTCTACCCAAAACCCCTCCCCATTTTCCCTCTGCATCTACTGCTGGTCTGAGGGAATAGAGAGTGCTTGAAAGAGTAAGAGAGGCCGTGAGAGATGGTGAACGGCGGCGGTGCCACGGTGGCTGGCCGAGAAACCCAGAAAAAGGTAAACCAGAGAACCCGTTTATGTTTGAAATTCAAACATTGACTTTTGGACGTTTTGGATAGTAATTGAAGACTGGGTTTTGTTCCTTGAGTTTGGACGAGTTCATAAGAACAAAAAACAAAGAAAAAAAGACGTTGGAACTCCATGGGAGAAAGCTCGAAGGTGGTCGTGAAGATTTGATCGTGTCCAAGCAGTTTCAGGTGTGTTTTCGTGATTCTAACCTTATAGAACTCTTTCTAGGTGAGAGAGGATCATTTTGGTGAAAGAATGGAAATTTTTGGTTGAGAAACGAGGGATAACAGACTAGGTTTGGAATCAGATTGAATGACCCGTTATAGGGTCGCGGGTCGACTAGGCCAGAGGTAGGAGACGATGATGTGGCAAGCCATGTCATGTTGTTAGGCCATGTTGCCAACCAGGTGGTGACATGTGGTGAGGTGTCAGGTCTAGTCAGCATCAACGTGGTAAGTCCACGTCAGCACTGTCATATCACGTGGACCAGTCAAGTGGTGCCACATGGCATCGTGTCAGAGTTGTTAGAGTGATGTGGCATGTGACATGGCAGTACTCGTGGTAAGATGATATCAGCAGGTGATGTCATCATGTGACACGTGGCATATGCCAGAGGGTGACACGTGCCACTAATCAAGGAGTGCCAAGTGGTAATTGTCAGATTGACGTCAGCATTGACTAATGTTGAGAAAACATTGAGCAGCGCGGGAGGGCCCGTGGGCAGAAATATTGAGGTTAAACTTATCTAGTTCAAAATCTTTCGACCTTCTGAATCCAATAGTGGTGGTTTCAGATCGATTGGAGATGGCTTGGTTAGTATTTTGGAGATTTTAGCCTCGGGAAGCATGTTCGGGACACGTTTACTGTTTTGGGGTTTGGGTGTATCTACATACCAACTTATTTGGATTGTTAGTGACCCCTGAGTGTGACTTTGACAGGTCAAGTGGTTCTGGAAGCTTCATATTGGTTTACGACGAGAGTTTTGAGTGTTCATCGTGGACCATGTGTGCGTGGACATTTGTTTAGTAATATGGTGCATGCATAAATGTTTTAAATGTCTTATGATCATGGTTTGAAATGCAATGAATACATAATGATTTGAGCAAGATTGTTGATCATTTTCATGGAAAATGCTATTGTGCACGTATTTCAAGATTTATGATTTGTGTTATACTTTGGGCTTAGGCCAAGTTTTCTACTTGCTTGAGATTTCACTGAAGCTGATTTGAATAGTTATTTGAATGATGGTTAGGAAATGAAAGGTTTTCATTATGCTTTGAATGATGATTTGTGGTTTTGAATATTGGGATCTGAAATGGTTTTTGTAATGACCCGTCCCGAAAATTAAGGTTAAGACAGTGATTAAGATGGGATTAGTGAGCTTAATCGCGGGTTAGTTGGTCCCGATAAGGTCGTTAACCTAGAATGACGATTTTGCCCCTAGTTCGGGCAAAAAGTTGACTTTTAGTTCGGAAGGTCAATTGGGTTTTGACCGATGACCAGGACGTAGTTTAGGACGTCACGAATCCGTAGACAGGTGGCACGCCTGATTCCGACATCCGAGGAGGAAGTTATGATGTTCGGAAGGTTGAGGGCATAACCGTAATTTGGCTAAATTAGGGGGAAAAAGTTGACTTTTGTTACGAATGGGTTTTGGAATGTTGACCTAGGATAATTAGATAGATCTCGTCGTCCTGAGTTCGATGACAGGCGGCACGTATTCATCGGACTTACGATGTGTGAGTTACGGGTCTAGGAAGGTAGTGGCAAAACCGTAAATTTGACTTACAAGGAGGGGTATTTTGGTCTTTGTGCTCTGGGATTTGTGCAGCAGAGAGGGACAGATGGATGGCTGGGATTGGGCCATTTGTGTGAGAAGGGACAGGATGGTGACACGTGTAGGGGAACTAGAGGGTTCTAGCATTTTGTGCACGATCCAAATAATTGGGGGTGCTTGTGTACCCGTGTGTGTTCTTCGACCCAGAGAGAAACAGAGGGAGAGAATTGAGAGAAGTGAGGGGTGATCGTGGGTGTTGGTGAGTTTGTGAGTGTGTGAGAGTGACCAGAGAGTGAGAGGGAGATAGTGAGGGAGGTTGGAGGAGTGGTGGTTGTTTGTGTGTGAGAGGGGAGCCACGGGAAAACAGGGAGTAAGTGAGTGTTTGTGGGTGGTGGTGCGGCCGTGATCGATCAATCGAGGCCAGTGGAGGTGTCCAGAGGACGGAGGAGGACGGGAGGAGCTACTGCCTCACGGCTGAGCTGACGACAGCGACATGAGGACATGTAATTTCTTGTTTTCCCTTTCGATGCTCTGTTTTTGCCGTCTAGTTTCAGACGCTAAGTCGTAAGTTTAGGGGCTGAATCGAGGAGTCTAGTGAGGTCCAGGGGACTCAGTTGAGTCCTAGGCAGCTGCTGGTTGTGCTGCCGTGACGGGGAGTGCACGGTGGAGGTTAGTACGACGGAGAGTACTGGTGTGCCCTGTTTTTCCGTCGATCTTCAAATCGAAAATCGTGAGTTTTGGGGGTGAGTCGACGGTCTTGGTGAGTTGGGTGAGGTTTAGGCCCGTCCTAGGAAGAGTTTGAGACTGCCACCGTGTTGGGGGAAGACCTGGGTGGCCGGAGAAGGAAACAGGGGCTTATCGGGTTTGTGGTGCGAGCTTGAGTCGACAGGTTTTAGGCTGTGTCGGGGTGTTTGAGTGAGAGGAAAGGGTAGCTTGGGTCTGGACGATGCAGTTGGTGAAGAGAGGAGTGGTTTTGGTGCAGGTATGGCGGAGAACCGTCCTCGCCGGTTCGTTTTGCAGGCATTGTGTCTAACCGGGTCGACTCGAGGAAGACGACAACACTGTAGCAGGCGCGTGATGGCCACGCGCAGCCACTTTGGGTGGCGCGTGGGGGCGCGTGCGGCGGCGGTTGTGGAAGTTGTCAACATAGTTTTTGGTCTAGGAGTTGTGACGAGTCTAATGGGATTGGTTTCGGGTTAATCGGACGTCGTTTGAGGTTAGTTCCGCGAGGTTGAAGGTTTAGGGTTTCGGTTCGTTACGTCTAGGACCCAGGGATTTTCGGGGAAAATTAGATGGACTTCCATAGATGTGTTAGTAACGTACTTTGGCGGTTGTTGACAGGATCGGGACTTCCCGAGGAAGCTGAGGTACGTACGAGACGTTCGGGACGCGCTTGAGGGCTCGGTACTGTGAGTGGACCCCTTCTCTAAACTCAAGCATGCATAACTGTTTTCTATGCTAGTTTTGTGGTTTTATATGTGATTTTAAGATTATTGAATATGCTTTGTTGATTTTACATAATTGCACGTTTTTCGAGAAGGTTCGGTTTTCAGCACATTTTACGAGGAAAGGGTGATTTTTGAATATGATGCTATGGATATGGGATTTCCACGGATAAGTGGTTTAAGTGCTCATAAAGGGATTTTAAAACCTGATGTGGTGATTAAAGGGTTTTCGATTTTGAAACCGGATTTCGGTAACGAGATTTGGTTTTAAAGTTGAAAAGTGAAATTTCGGATTTCGGATTCAGATTTGGATATGGATTTCGAAATGGTTTTCAAATGGTTTTGATTGGATTTGCTGGATCTGGTTATTGGGTTTAAAGACCCGGATATTGATTTGACGGGGGACGGGCCCGGATTGAGTTTAAAGACTCGGGAGTTTAAAGACTCGGATATATTGATATTTCCCCCGTAGGCCTGTTGAGTTTAAAGACTCGGATATTATTGAGGCCTGGATTGAGTTTAAAGACTCGGGAGTTTAAAGACTCGGATAGATCCAGTAGGTTTGATCGGAAAATGATGATTTGATATTCACGATTTATGATACGGTTTTATGATGCTTATGATATGGTTTCTATAACTGTTTTATAGTGTTTCTGTTTCTTATGATGTTTTATGGCGATTGATTGATAACTGTTTTCATAACTGGGTTATGCATGTGGTTTCAAAACGGAGGGCTAAACCCGGTTTTCTTATAAAACGGTTTTGGCAACTTTTCTTTCTTTCTGGTCCACTCACACCTTCTGTTTGAAATTTCCCTCCAGGTCGTGGAGCTAGCGCGGGGTGTCGGCGTCGAGGCAGCAAATGAGGCATATAAGTCGTGAGGGCGAACCCCGGAGTGTTAAATTTTCCGTTGTGCGTGTATCTGGTTTATCGGTTTTTCTTTCTTTTGTATTTGGGACTATGCTCTGTAAACTTTTAACTTCGGGATAGTTTAGTTCTCCTGCGTCTGACTGTGCTTGTTGGGTGTTTTACTTTAGTTACGTGTCGGGGTGTCAGACGGGAGCAGGATTTACCTCGGTTTTCGGGGTGAAACCGGGGTGGGTCCTGACAGTTTTCAAATTTATGAGATTTATTTTTGGGCTGAGACCCTACGTGAGACACATGATTTTTTTGAAAGAAAAGTGTTTGTGAAAATGTGTTTATGAGGTTTAATAACATTTTTCACTGAGACCGTCCTTTTGATGTTGATGTGACTCCAGTTATGAATATGTTTCCCCGGAGAGGTCCCTATGATATGTTGCTTGCCTCCGAGATGCACTATATACCCCCGGGAGAGGTCACCATGCACTGCCTATTGACGAGCAACTGTCAGGACTCGACCCTCCTCTGTTATGACCCGACTCATCTAGCACGATATTGTTCACTTTGGGCCTCCTTGCCCTTGCCCTCACGGTTTTGTTTTCGGGAGCTCATGGTGCAACTTCCTAGGGGGTCACCCATTATGGAATTTCACCAGTGTCAACTCACTTAACTTTGGAGTTCCAACCGAACCCAAAACCACTGAGCTCCCAAAAGGCCTTGTGCTAGATAGGTGTTTGCCTACACCTTTAAGGCACACCACTATTCCTCTCCCAGACCATTGTCCCATCGCATGAATGTGGGATTGTTCACCGTTCCCTCTAGGAAACGGGTTTTATAATACCATTCTGTCAGGACCCAACCCTCCTCTATCAGGACCTGACTCATCTAGCACGATATTTTCCGCTTTGGGCCTCCTTTCCCTTGCCCTTGCCCTCGCGGTTTTGTTTTCAGAAGCTCACGGTGCAACTTTCCAAGGGGTCACCCATTATGGAATTACACCAGTCTCAACTCACATAACTTTGGAGTTCCAACCGAACCCAAAGCCACTGAGCTCCCAAAAGGCCTTGTTCTAGATATATGTGTGCTTACACCTTTAAGACACACCACCATTCCCCTCCCAAACCATTCCCCCCTCGTAGGAGTGTGGGATCGTTCACCGTTCCCTCCAGGACACGGATCATACATCAACAATGGGAGGCTCGGCTCTCGATTTCTTATGTATGACATCGGTCGTTTATTTGTTCACCATGATATGAACGGCGGCCGTAGATTTGTCCAAGGTGACGTGCTCGGACATGAGTTTTCCTGGAGATTATTTGAACTCGTTGTACGGATTACATGACTGGTGATGATATGAGATGAGATTGACGACGGATACGAGGTTTGGTCATGTTTTCGATTTTTTTTTTAGTGTCCAGATGTTTTCAAGTAATTTGGTTTTGAAAAGAAACATAACTTGTTTAAGAAAGCATTTGAGATTACATGTTTTCTGATCCATGCATGCTTTTAATTGGAGGGTATAAATGTATTTTATCGAAATGTATTTGAAACGCTTATTTTTGTCCACTCACAGTTTTAATGGTTTTTATACCCTTCAAGTTGATCATGCATGTTAGGACCTATCCCATCTAGCCCCATATTGTCCGCTTTGGGCCTCGCTGTAACGACGCGTCCCGAATTCTGGGATTATATTAGTAACTAATCATGATTAGTGGGGTTAATCGGAGATTAGTAGGGCGAAATCAAACGAACAATGCAAAATGACCGTTTTACCCCTAGTCATGGGTAAAACGTTGACTTTTAATTCGGGCTGTCAAATGGACTTTGACCAATGATCGTGATGTATTTTGGGACGTCGCGAGTTCATAGACAGGTGGCACGTTCGATTCCGACGTTCGAGGTGAAAGTTTTGACGTTCGGAAGTTCAAGGGCATTTTTGTAATTCGGACAAAAAGGGGGAAAATGTTGACTTTTAGATTGACCACTAATTTTCACACAATTTGAGGACCGTTGGGTAGGTCTCGAGATGCTGAGTCCGTAGACAGGCGACACGCGTCAATCGGAGTTCGGATAACCAAGTTACGGGTCTAGAGGCGTGAGGGGCATTTTGGTAATTTGTTAAGTGAGGGCAAAACAGTAATTTGGCTGCTGCATTTTGAGACAGCCGTGTATGGTTCTGTGGGAATTCCTCAGAGACAGGGCACGAGCATGGATTTGTTTATGGAACAATTGGTTGGACTGAGCGTTAATGGGTTGTTTATACATCTGAGTGGAAGCATTGGCATGCTGTCTGTTCTGGGACCGTGAGGTACAGTGCACGGGCTGTATTGTTTTATTCCTTTGAGAATTTTGAACAGAGCATTGGTTGGGTTGGATGGATTAATTAGATTGTTTGATCAATTTCTGGGACGTTTGAGAGGGACAGGGAACTAGTGAGAACCAGAGAGACGAGTTGGAGAGGAGAAACGGGTGGACTGGGTGAGAACATATATTGGAAACCCAAAGTTCATTTTTTTGGACAATTCAAAACCCCAATTTGAAATGTAGGCCAGCCCAAGCCAACTTGAGGCTCGAAACACTCATCTGGGAACTCACTTAGTCGATCCAGATCAAGAATTCGAAGCTCAAGGCCCTCGGAGCCATAGACAGGGACGACGGAATTGCAGAAAAATCGAGCTTGGAGTCGTGGTTTTGGAGGTAAGTTATAATGGAATTGGTCACACAATAATCTCCATGGTAAGCCTACGATGCTCCCTAACTAACCAATTGATGAAAACAGTGGCTGTTTAGTGGAATTGGGACGATGAACTTCGATTAAGACTTGAGATCAATTGAGTTGGTTTTAGGCCGTGTTGTTTGGAATCATTAATGTAGACCTTTAATTAAGTGTATTACGAGTCTACTTGATGGATCAATTGAAGAAATTAGCCTGATTATCGCAGGAATCGAATCGGGTCAAGACGCGGGTTAAATGGCCCGTTTACCAAGTGGCCGGGTGAAGAAGATTAACTGTAGCAATACTGTAGCAGGCGCGTGAGTTTCACGCGCAGCCACTCACGGCGGCGCGTGAGGGCGCCTGGGTTCGATTCTCAAGGAGAGTTCAACCCGACCTTTGTCCTATGCAATGTAACGAACATTTTAGCGTTGATTTTGAATTAATCGGACACTGTTTCGATGTTGTTTTGAGGGTCCGAAGGTTTAGGTTAAGTTTTTAACTAACGTTTAATTCCCGGAAAATTATGGAAAATTAGTGTACTGTTATTTGAGCCCTTAGTGACACTAAAGAATGATTTCGAACATGATTCGAGATTTCTGGAAAATTTCGGAAATTACGGGAACGCGTGCAACGCGAAAACGAGCAATTATGGACGGTCTGTGAGTTTACTTTGGTTTTATAAAATTTATGCATGCATAATTATTTTATATGGATTATGATTGTGATTATATGATGTTGATTTGGTTATCGGTGAATTATATGGTTTCACGCATTTCGAGGCGATTTACGTGCTTGCACGTAAATCGAGGTTTTTTCGGTTTTACACTAATTTTCCATACTGATGGTTTTGGATATGATTTCATAAAATGGTTTTGGATATGATTTCATGAAATGGTTTCGGATATGATTTCATGAAATGGTTTTGAAATTGGAAAGATAAACTCGGGCATGAGGCCCAATTGTTTTGGAAACCTCGGACTTGGAGTCCAATTGAGTTACGTAATCGGGCTGGGGGCCCAATTGCTTTATGAAATCGGGTCAGGGGCCCGTTGGTTTATAAATGTGATTTCGGGTCGGGGACCCTAAATGGATGTGGATAAATGTTTTGGATTTGAGAAATCAGATATTTGAACTTGTGATGGTTTTATGGAAATTCCGGGCAGGGCCCTTGAGATGTTTGAAATGATTGATAAACTGTTTTCCATAAACCATCTTGATACGAGGATATGTGATGGTCTCCTGCATGTGTCTGGGACACTGGGGAAGTCACGGTGCATTGCATGCGAGGGGTCATTGTAAGGAGCTACCGGACCTTTTAGTGAATCAGGAGCAGGATTGCTATGATTAGACGTCTGGGACGTCAGACATCTGGGATGTCAGAGATATTGACCCGGAGAGACCCCGGGCAGCACGCGTTGCTTATTATACCGTGAGATATGATGTCTGGGACGTCGAGCGTCTGGGACGCTAGGCATCTGGGATGCCCAGGATGGTTTAAACATGTTTTCCTGGAAATGGTATTTATGGTTATTGTTTTGGGAGATGGCCCACTTGGAATTGGAATTGGTATTCTGGATGTCGGATTTATATAATATATGTTGGTTTTCAGTATTCATGGTTTTGGGTAGAGACCCACATGATTTGGTTTTACGGTTTCTGGGCTAAGGCCCTAATGGTTGTTTTTAGTAAATAGTTTACTTACTGGTTTTCGATGCATGCGTACGTTTTAATGAAGGGCATAAATATCTTGTGAAATGTATTTTATGAACTTGTTTATTTTCGTCCACTCACAGCCTTGTTGTTTTTAATGCCCTTCAGGTTAATCATGGATGCGACTGCAGCAGAGACTGGGACATTGCATGCCTCCTCCATCGATCTTTGTGCACTCTGGAAGCTCGTCGGGGCAGTGGCTTTCGATTATCCTTTGTCTGACACTTCCTGTCAGACGGGAGCATGAAATATCCCACAGTAATCCCGGGGGGATTGGGATGAGTCGTGTCACTCGCCCCCACGTTTTTGTTCTCGGGAGCGCATATACAACTTCCCAGTGGGTCACCCATCATGGGATTACACCAGCCTGAACTCGCTTAACTTTGGAGTTCTAACCGAACTCAAAGCCAGTGAGCTCCCAAAAGGGCTAGTTTAGATCAGAGTTGCGCAACGACCCACTCTATTTAACACTATATTGACCCCTCTGGACTCGTTGGCCAAACCAGCCTTGCCCGTAGGGTTTTTTTCCCGGGAGCTCACGATGCAACTTCCCAGTAGGTCACCCATCCTGGGATTGCACCAGCCTCCACTAGCTTAACTTTGGAGTTCCCTCGGAATCCGAAGCCAGTAAGCACCGAGGAGGCCTAGTGCTAGAAATGTGTGTGCCTACACATATAAGGCACATCACCATTCCCCTCACAGGAATGTGGGATCGTTCACTGTTCCCTCCAGGACACGGGTCATACAGTTGATGCGGGCTGTAGTAGAGACCGAGGCATCACATGAAGCTGCGTACTCTAGAAATCCTATTTGGGTCACGGTGTTATCCCTTGTCTAACATGTGGTGTTAGACTGGAGAAGGTCATCCTAGGATAATCCAGGGGGATTAGGGATGAGACCTGTCAGCTTGGTGTCAGAGCACTAAGTTGCTTTTGTGGTGTCGCGCACTGAAGGTGCACGATAGTTTTGCTTCAAATATGATGCCTCTGCCACAACAACCATGTCATCAACCTGAGAGTGAGGATAAGAATCGAAAAATTAAATAGGAAGAGCCAACCTATTGGTTCGATTAGGAATTAGATGTCGAGTTTTAGGGGTTCGAGTTCAGAGTGGGATTGATTTTCATGTGGATCCAGCGGCTTGGAGCCGTGGAGTTACTGGTTGATTAGATCCCAGTATGGTGACTTTTCAAAGTTATGATTGATGGTTGACCAGTTTGGATGTGCTGTTCCAAGTAGCAAGGGTGTAGACGACCCTGGATTAGGAAAGATGGAATGATTATACCTGAAAGGTGTACTTGTGGATCGGGTCACAAGGTAGTTGATCAATGGACCTTACACTCTTAGCGGATTATACGGACGTTGGTTTCCCTCTTGAGCGCATGGTTTTGTTAGTCTTGAGTGTTTGGTTATGATAGCAATGAGATTTTTTGGATAGGTCTGCACGTGCTTGGTGGTAGACATTGTTATCCATGTGTTGGATGAGACTACCGAGATTTGGGCAACGTCCAAGGAACGTTTCTTACTTTATTCTCGCCCTAGTCTTATCGAGATACGAGGGAGGCGGAGTTCCTCCGACATGGGCACAAGATTTGATGGTAGCTCAGTATGAGTAGAGGCTTGTGATTTTGTCATGGTATGCTCATGTTTCGGTGGTGATTGAGGCAGTGAGGCTTCGTCGGTTTGTGTCGGGTTTTGGGAGTAAGACTCAATTGATGGTGTGGCATCTTAGTTGGAGATGAGTTTGATGAAATCCAGTAGTAATCAGACAGTTATGGTTAACGCTGAGTGCGTCTAGAGGATGTATTTGCCATGGAACTTGGAAGAGGGACGCTTCTAGCTCCGAGTCTTTGAGTGGCAATCGTACGATCACAATGGTCGATAAACGGGATGGAGAGGATCTAAGTGGCTCAGTAAGATTTCAGTATCCTCGTAGTTCAGTTAGTTTACTAGAGGCACGGGGTATGCCTGGATTGGTGACAGGTACCCTAGCTATCTTTGGACGGATTGCATGAGTGTTGATGGAGTTTGGACCCACACATGCTTTCTTTCTAGACGAATTACAGTTTGTGTGCAGGAGTTGATCCCATTGGGTTGGGACATGCGAGCTAGTACTTCGAACAATACTAAGTTGGTTTTCTTGGACATATATGATTTGTTGTGATGTTCCTGATGGATTGGTGGACTACCCGTTACTCATCTGTTGGGTGTTTGAGGAACCAGTTATATTTGGTAGTCCTGATTTGCCCTGCTTGGTCTTTTGGTGGGACCAGAGGATACTTCCTATGATCTATCCCATATTGGAAACGTGGTAAATGTTCCGAGTGAGTTACAGCTTGGAAGCCTGGAAGATATTAGAGAATGGTTGTTAGGGCTATTGGACACGTGTGGTGAGGTTCCCAGTTATCTCAGTGAGCTTAGAGAGATATCAATTTTGCAGGAGTTTTTGGATGCGTTGTCGGAAGTGCCACCCCATGGGGAGGTTCTGAGTACTCAACGTATTTCGCAGCACATGTGTCGGAAGGTACCGACAGAGTTGAGAGTATTGAGAGTTTAGTTGCAGGATTTAGTAGAATTGGGGTTCATTCGAGTTAGTATGACACTATTGGGAGCCCCAATACTCTTTCTTGATAGATGGATGGAGCTTTGAGAGTTGGATTTGATTATAGGCAGTTGGACAGTGAGCTGGTGCGGAATGAGTATTCCTTACCACAAAGTGCTTAGTGAACCTTCTTCATTTTTTCGTCACTTCTGGAATTCATGGTTGTATAAGCTTGTAAAAGTTGATCTGGTTTGATGAGTGCTACAATCGTGAGAAATAAAGTGGATTTCTACAGTAGCTATCAACAAATACTATTAGATGGTAAAGGAGACTTCTCCTTTTTCTGCTTCTTTGATAAGGACTTCTAGGTATGCTTGCAACATGGTTGCAATTTCTCTTGGTTTCAAAGGTTGTTTAAGAACTTGACACCCAGGCTATGGGCCAAATTTGAATGAGTTGAGGAGCAGAAGGTACTTGGTGTCACCTGACGTTGATGAGTGTAGTTGGGATTTCTATTCACACTCGCGTCGGATGAACCTGGATGTCATTAGTTGAGAATCAGGGACTTGGTTTTCCTTATAATAGCTTTTGGACTTGGTATGGACATTTTGAATTTTGGATCATGCCATTTGGGTTGACTAACACCTCAGCAACAGTGTTGGACCACGATTGGCATGGTAGCCATATGATGGACGGGTGATTCGAGATTGATGTGGTGTGTGGATTTGATTGTGGATACTAGTACATGTCCGGATGGTGCGTGTACAGTCTCCGGACATAGCTCGGATGTTGTGTGAGTGCAGTCCTTGAGCAGGTCCGTGAGTAGTGTCGATGTGATTGTGTGTTGTGTGTACACGTACAAATAGTGCATGTTTGATGGTGTAATCATTAAGTGTTGATCATTCTGATTGATGTGGTGCGATGATCAGATTGAATCTGAGATGAACACGGTATGGTAATTGGATTGGATCCGATGTTGACTGTTCATTGAGAACTAGGGTCGGGGCATCAAATAATATGCGCTAGAGCAGAGTGGCTTTGGAGTGTTCAATTATTGTATGAGCTTGGAGCTCAGGGCCATGGTTGGCCTGAGGAACCCTAGAAAAAAGTATTTGTGATTATCGCCATAGCAAGTATTCGATGGGGTCAAGATATACTCAGGATGAGTGAAATACGAGTTTGAGACTCGAGAGGAGTGAAGATCACATCGTTGGTCGCTGAGTGATATGAGGTACTGTAAAAGGACTCTAGTGCGAATCAGATGTGGATAAGAAACTTGAATGGTAAGAGTGGAGTCGATGAGTTACCAGCTGGTCACAAGGGTTCGTCATAGTTATGATTGATGGTGGTAGACCGTCTAGTGAGGTGGAGGACTTGGCATTTCTCAGCAAGAGAAAAATTGTTAGATTGGGTTCTGAGTACAACTGCGTGGGTGGCAGGTGAGATTGACGAGCGTCGATGTCTCGAGCAAGACTTGAAATTTGAGCTTTGGAGGTTTCTAGTGACAGTTTGATCACTCATGTGTCAGATACGGTCACAGAGAATGTGATGAGTTTTAGCATTGGCCGTTATCATACAATTGACGTCGAGTGACGTTTGGTTCTTATGCGTACTGTGGATGTACTTTGGACGTGGACGTGACCACGTGAGACTCTTGATTTGGAGATTGGAATGGATTTTCATAGTTGTGGTCAGAGGTCGGTGTGAATTTCGACGACAAAATTTCTATAGTGAATTTTGAGGATGAAATTCTTTAAGGAAGGTAGATTGTAACGACCTGTCCCGAAATTTTGTGATTATCGAGGTTAATCAAGGATTAAATTGAGATTAAACGGATGATTGAGGTAAAAATGATGATTTTTCCCCTCGAAGGGAAAAATGTTGATTTTTGACTAGGGAGGTCAAATGCACGTGGATAGAGGTCCATTATATAGATCGAGTCCTTTCGAGTACGTAGACATGTAGCACGACGAATTTGGACATTGTACGGGAAATTTACGGGTCTAGAACGGTTAAATTGGATTTTACGGTTGTTCATGCCATATCTGTAACGACCCGGAAATTTGAAAAGTGAAAATTTGGAAAATTTGAAGGAAATGACGATTTTGCCCCTGATGGTAACGGTTGAAAGTTGACTTTTTGTTTGGACTTTCCAGGAGCGTCGTTGGATAGGCCTCGGGACACTGAATCCGTAGACAGGCGGCATGCGTCAATCGGAGTTCGGACGAGAAAGTTGTGGGTCTGGAAAGTTCAAGGGCAAAATAGTAAATTGTGACATGAAGGGTAAAATGGTAAATTGAGTAGTCAAAGTCTTTAACGGTGCAATTAACTGATATTAAATGACTTAATTGGCTGAATCAGCCATATAGGTGACTCAGAAGTTGCTTTTAATGAAACTTCTCACTAGATAAGAGTGGTGAGTGGCAAAGTGTTGCCGCTTAAGACAAAACAATCAAAAATATTCATTCTGTTAAATGCTCCTTCTTCTTCGTCGCTGAGGAACAACACAAACAAACAAAACAGAGAAACCATCCATTGATCGATTTGAAGCAGAACAAGGAAACCAATGCAATTGAGTGAACAATTAAGTGTCATTTTGGAATGAAAAACCGAAAGGGAAGCAGAGACAACTGAAATGAAACCATACTGAGCACACCCGAAAAACTACCTACAAACTTAAATGTCGAATTGGATTTCTTAGACAGTTTCGATTGAAATTGACGTGATCTTTAGCCTTCTGGGAGCTAAACGAATCGAACCAAATCGATTGGGCAAGAAATTGGCGGTGAATTGACAGAGAACAGTCCCTGCGCCATTGTCGAATATTGGAGATTGAGTACGACTACTTGGAGTTAAGAAACCTCGAAATTGAATTCAAATTTGTGTTTATAATAGACCTAAGATACTTCCTGTGTGATTAATTGAATGAAATTGGTGGAATTTGGGTAGAACCCGATTTAGGACCCGTCGGGTGTCCACCTTGAGTCGAGGGATTCTAGGGTTCGATTCATGAAATTGAAGTCACATATCAGTTATAAACATGGAATGGATGAAAATGAGTGAAAGAATGGGAGGAATTGGGTTCAATTTGATAGAAAACAAATCGGGTTGCACCGCGGGTTGCAGACCCGGATAACAGGAAATCTGGTGACAGGGGTGACACTGTTCACGGTGCGTGGCTTTCACGCGCAGCCGCTTGCGGCGGCGCGTGAGGGCGCGTGGTGAGGTTTCTGGGGAAGTTTCCAACATGTGTTTTACTCTATGTAATGTAACGAACATTTTAGAGTTGGTTTCGAGTCAATCGGACACAATCTCGATAATGTTTCGAGGGTCCGACGATTTATGTTATATTTTAAATTAATATTTAAATCCCGAAAAATTACGGGGAATTGATATGATGTAAATTGAGTTGGTAGTAACCCCCTGAATACTGATTTGAACAGGATTCGAGATTCCTAGCAAGTGTCAGAAATTACGGAAACACGTGCAACTCGGGAAGCAAGCGGTTTGGACGGTGTGTCAGTGGACGTTTGTTTTTGTAAACCATGATGCATGCATAGTAAAATGTTTTACATCATTGATTGTATGATTTGACTTGCATTGATGTCTTGATGATGTGGCATGATTATGTGTGATTTAATGATTATTTTAATCGGTCTTTCGGGCACGTTTTTCGAGGAAATGTACAAAAGGTATTTTGGGCTAGGCCCGGATTCAAAAAGGTTTTGAAAAGGATATTTTGACTTAAGTGGTTAGTCAATGATGATTTCTGGATTATTTTAATGTTTTCCATATGATTTTACGGATTTACGTATAATTGGTATTTGAACTTAAACACCCTATCGGGAATGCTTATGACTTGATTTGAGGTCATGGATATGATTGATATGTGTTATGATATGGATTGTGTTTGGGATTGTGGATCCTGGATACTGGATCATGTGCTGGATGGTGCGAGTGCAGTTCCTAGACGTGACTCGGATGTTGCGTGAGTGCAGTTCCCGAGTATGTAGTACGTCAAGAGGGTGCGTGTGCAGTTCCCAGACATGATGGATATGTCTCGGATGGTGTCTGAGTGCAGTTCCCGAGATTGGCCTATGCGTAGTGCGGATGTGATTCTGTGATTGATTGTGCACTTGTGAATAGTGTGGATTGATGGATTGAAGGATTGATTGATTGTATTGTTTGATGTTGATTATGATTACGTACAGGTATTGAGTACGGGTTTTGGTCTGTGTGACCAGGTGCTTATGTTTTCATATGTTTTTGGTCTGAGAGCCGGGATTTGATTTGTTTTGTGATTCGGCTGGAAAGCCGGTGATTGTGATTCATATGTTTTTCCCTATGCATGCTTGGTTTGATAAACTGGAGGGTAATTGATGTATTTTGAAATGCGTTTTCAATTATATTATTTTTGTCCACTCACACCTTTTCTGTTTTGATGACCCTCCAGGTCGTGGCACGACGTTCGGGGCTGATCGAGAGGCGGAGGCATGAGCGGAAATCAGTACAGTTATCCCTAGTCTGACAGGTGCGGAAGGGTACTTTCGGGACTTCAGTTGACTTGTCATACGGGAGTAGGACCAGGCACGGTTTTCAAAGTCCAGTTGGGACGTGTCCTGTCAAATTGGTATCAGAGCATTTGGTTACTGATCTGTCATGCCTCCGAGACGCGAGCCCTGTACACGGCCTGGCGATGAGTTCGAGAGTCCAGATGTTGAGAGAGCCCAGCGTCTGGGAGCCACTAGATTTACGGGCCAGACCAACCCAGAAGAGGCCTATGAATGGCTTATTCAGTTTGAGCGGATTTTCGAGATTTTGAGATGTCCACAAGAGGATATGGTCTTATTAGCCACCTTTATGTTGAGTGGTAAAGCTTATCGATGGTGGCGTGGATTACAAATGACTGGTATAACTGCTCATACTTTGACGTGGGAGCTTTTCCGAGATCGTTTCTTAAATCAGTTTTACCCCCGATCCTTCCGAGATGCTAAAGAAGTTGAATTCCTTCATTTGAGGCAGGGGAATCTATCAGTGGCCGAGTATGAGCAGAAATTCTTGAACTTGTCAAATTTTGCTCCTCTGTATGTGGCAACTGAGGAAGATAAGTGTTCACGGTTTGAGCAGGGATTGAGGAATGCGATACGGGCCGCTGTGACGGTAGGTTCGTATTCGACCCTGAGAGAATTATCAGATGCTGCTACTCGAGTGGAGGCGACTTTACCCATTCGAGAGCGTGATAGAAGCCCGGGACGCTACCGAGAGCATCAGAGTACCGTAAGTACGAGTCAAGGAGCCTATCCAGAAGATACTCGAGGAGGTATGTCACGGCCCTTTACCTCAAAAACAATCGGATAGTGTTTCGATTCCATCACCATCACAACGTACACCAATCACTTGCTTTCATTGTGGAGAGCGTGGTCACATTAGGAGAGAATGTCCCTACCGGTCGGATCAAGGGGCGACAGACCGTACAGCTGTGGGTCGACACCAAGGACCAATGTCGACCGGTACCAGTAGCGCCAGAACTGGGCGACCAGGTCGGGGTCGGCCTTCGAGTTCATGAACATAGACCTTGGAAATTGTAATAGAGTGTTGCCAGATTTTGATGTGGTTGTTGATATTGTAATTATAGTTCTCTGTTGTTATGTTGTTGTTGCCCTGTATATGCTGGTACAGTTGTACTTTTGTGTGTTTGTAATAAAGAACGTGATAGAATTTCGGGGACAAAATTCTTTAAGGGGGTAAGGTTGTAACGACTCGGAAATTTGAAAAGTGAAAATTTGGAAAATTTGAAGGAAATGACGATTTTGCCCCTGATGGTAAGGGCTGAAAGTTGACTTTTTGTTCGGGACCTTGTTTGGACTTTCCAGAAGCGCCGTTGGATAGGCCTCGGGACGCTGAATCCGTAGATAGGCGGCATGCGTCAATCGGAGTTCGGACGAGAAAGTTGTGGGTCTGGAAAGTTCAAGGGCAAAATAGTAAATTGTGACATGAAGGGTAAAATGGTAAATTGAGTAGTCAAAGTCTTTAACGGTGCAATTAACTGATATTAAATGACTTAATTGGCTGAATCAGCCATATGGGTGACTCAGAAGTTGCTTTTAATGACACTTGTCACTAGATAAGAGTGGTGAGTGGCAAAGTGTTGCCGCTTAAGACAAAACAATCAAAAATATTCATTCTATTAAATGCTCCTTCTTCTTCGTCGCTGAGGAACAACACAAACAAACAAAACAGAGAAACCACCCATTGATCGATTTGCAGTAGAACAAGGAAACCAATGCAATTGAGTGAACAATTAAGTGTCATTTTGGAGTGAAAAACCGAAAGGGAAGCAGAGACAACTGAAATGAAACCATACTGAGCACACCCGAAAAACTACCTACAAACTTAAATGTCGAATTGGATTTCTTAGACAGTTTCTATTGAAATTGACGTGATCTTTAGCCTTCTGGGAGATAAACGAATCGAACCAAATCGATTGGGCAAGAAATTGGCGGTGAATTGACAGAGAACAGTCCCTACGCCATTGTCGAATATTGGAGATTGAGTACGACTACTTGGAGGTAAGAACCCTCGAAATTGAATTCAAATTTGTGTTTATAATAGACCTAAGATACTTCCTGTGTGATTAATTGAATGAAATTGGTGGAATTTGGGTAGAACCCGATTTAGGACCCGTCGCGTGTCCACCTTGAGTCGAGGGATTCTAGGGTTCGATTCATGAAATTGAAGTCACAGATCAGTTATAAACATGGAATGGATGAAAATGAGTGAAAGAACGGGAGGAATTGGGTTCAATTTGATGGAAAACAAATCGGGTTGCACTGCGGGTTGCAGACCCGGATAACAGGAAATCGGGTGACAGGGGTGACACTGTTCACAGCGCGTGGCTTTCACGCGCAGCCGCTTGCGACGGTGCGTGAGGGCGCGTGGTGAGGTTTCTGGGGAAGTGTCCAACAGGTGTTTTACTCTATGTAATGTAACGAATATTTTAGAGTTGGTTTCGAGTCTATCGGACACAGTCTCGATAATGTTTCGAGGGTCCGACGGTTTATGTTATATTTTAAATTAATATTTAAATCCCGAAAAATTACGGGGAATTGATATGACGTAAATTGAGTTGGTAGTAACCCCCTGAATACTGATTTGGACAAGATTCGAGATTCCTAGCAAGTGTCGGAAATTACGGAAACGCTTGCAACTCGGGAAGCAAGCGGTTTGGACGGTGTGTGAGTGGACGTTTGTTTTATAAACCATGATGCATGCATAGTTAAATGTTTTACATTATTGATTGCATGATTTGACTTGCATTGATGTCTTGATGATGTGGCATGATTATGTGTGATTTAATGATTATTTTAATCGGTCTTTCGGACACGTTTTTCGAGGAAATGTACAAAAGGTATTTTGGGCTAGGCCAGGATTCAAAAAGGTTTTGAAAAGGATATTTTGACTTAAGTGGTTAGTCAATGATGATTTCTGGATTATTTTTAATGTTTTCCATATGATTTTACGGATTTACGTATAATTGGTATTTGAACTTAAACACCCTATCAGGAATACTTATGACTTGATTTGAGGTCATGCATATGATTGATATGTGTTATGATATGGATTGTGTTTGCGATTGTGGATCCTGGATACTGGATCATGTGTTGGATGGTGCGAGTGCAGTTCCTAGACGTGACTCGGATGTTGCGTGAGTGCAATTCCCGAGTATGTGGTACGTCTAGAGGGTGCGTGTGCAGTTCCCAGACATGATGGATATGACTCGGATGGTGCCTGAGTTCAGTTCCCGAGATTGGCCTACGCGTAGTGCGGATGTGATTGTGTGATTGGTTGTGCACTTGTGAATAGTGCGGATTGATGGATTGATTGATTGATTGGTTGTATTGTTTGATGTTGATTGTGATTACGTACTGATATTGAGTACGGGTTTTGGTCTGTGTGGCCAGGTTCTTATGTTTTCATATGTTTTTTGCCTAAGAGCCGGGATTTGATTTGTTTTGTGATTCGGCTGGAAACCGGTGATTGTGATTCATATGTTTTTCCCTATGCATGCATGGTTTGATAAACTGGAGGGTAACTGATGTATTTTGAAATGCGTTTTCAATGATATTATTTTTGTCCACTCACACCTTTTCTGTTTTGATGACCCTCCAGGTCGTGGCACGACGTTCGGGGCTGATCGAGAGGCGGAGGCATGAGCGGAAATCAGTACAGTTATCCCTAGTCTGACAGGTGCGGAAGGGTACTTTCGGGACTTCAGTTGACTTGTCATACGGGAGTAGGACCAGGCACGGTTTTCAAAGTCCAGTTGGGACGTGTCCTGTCAAATTGGTATCAGAGCATTTGGTTACTGATCTGTCATGCCTCCGAGACGCGAGCCCTGTACACGGCCTGGCGATGAGTTCGAGAGTCCAGATGTTGAGAGAGCCAAGCGTCTGGGAGCCACTAGATTTACGGGCCAGACCAACCCAGAAGAGGCCTATGAATGGCTTATTCAGTTTGAGCGGATTTTCGAGATTTTGAGATGTCCACAAGAGGATATGGTCTTATTAGCCACCTTTATGTTGAGTGGTAAAGCTTATCGATGGTGGCGTGGATTACAAATGACTGGTATAACTGCTCATACTTTGACGTGGGAGCTTTTCCGAGATCGTTTCTTAAATCAGTTTTACCCCCGATCCTTCCGAGATGCTAAAGAAGTTGAATTCCTTCATTTGAGGCAGGGGAATCTATCAGTGGCCGAGTATGAGCAGAAATTCTTGAACTTGTCAAATTTTGCTCCTCTGTATGTGGCAACTGAGGAAGATAAGTGTTCAAGGTTTGAGCAGGGATTGAGGAATGCGATACGGGCCGCTGTGACGGTAGGTTCGTATTCGACCCTGAGAGAATTATCAGATGCTGCTACTCGAGTGGAGGCGACTTTACCCATTCGAGAGCGTGATAGAAGCCCGGGACGCTACCGAGAGCATCAGAGTACCGGAAGTACGAGTCAAGGAGCCTATCCAGAAGATACTCGAGGAGGTATGTCACGGCCCGTTACCTCAAAAACAATCGGATAGTGTTTCGATTCCATCGCCATCACAACGTACACCAATCACTTGCTTTCATTGTGGAGAGCGTGGTCACATTAGGAGAGAATGTCCCTACCGGTCGGATCAAGGGGCGACAGACCGTACAGCTGTGGGTCGACACCAAGGACCAATGTCGACCGGTACCAGTAGCGCCAGAACTGGGCGACCAGGTCGGGGTCGGCCTTCGAGTTCATGAACATAGACCTTGGAAATTGTAATAGAGTGTTGCCAGATTTTGATGTGGTTGTTGATATTGTAATTATAGTTCTCTGTTGTTATGTTGTTGTTGCCCTGTATATGCTGGTACAGTTGTACTTTTGTGTGTTTGTAATAAAGAACGTGATAGAATTTCGGGGACAAAATTCTTTAAGGGGGTAAGGTTGTAACGACTCGGAAATTTGAAAAGTGAAAATTTGGAAAATTTGAAGGAAATGACGATTTTGCCCCTGATGGTAAGGGCTGAAAGTTGACTTTTTGTTCGGGACCTTGTTTGGACTTTCCAGAAGCGCCGTTGGATAGGCCTCGGGACGCTGAATCCGTAGATAGGCGGCATGCGTCAATCGGAGTTCGGACGAGAAAGTTGTGGGTCTGGAAAGTTCAAGGGCAAAATAGTAAATTGTGACATGAAGGGTAAAATGGTAAATTGAGTAGTCAAAGTCTTTAACGGTGCAATTAACTGATATTAAATGACTTAATTGGCTGAATCAGCCATATGGGTGACTCAGAAGTTGCTTTTAATGACACTTGTCACTAGATAAGAGTGGTGAGTGGCAAAGTGTTGCCGCTTAAGACAAAACAATCAAAAATATTCATTCTATTAAATGCTCCTTCTTCTTCGTCGCTGAGGAACAACACAAACAAACAAAACAGAGAAACCACCCATTGATCGATTTGCAGTAGAACAAGGAAACCAATGCAATTGAGTGAACAATTAAGTGTCATTTTGGAGTGAAAAACCGAAAGGGAAGCAGAGACAACTGAAATGAAACCATACTGAGCACACCCGAAAAACTACCTACAAACTTAAATGTCGAATTGGATTTCTTAGACAGTTTCTATTGAAATTGACGTGATCTTTAGCCTTCTGGGAGATAAACGAATCGAACCAAATCGATTGGGCAAGAAATTGGCGGTGAATTGACAGAGAACAGTCCCTACGCCATTGTCGAATATTGGAGATTGAGTACGACTACTTGGAGGTAAGAACCCTCGAAATTGAATTCAAATTTGTGTTTATAATAGACCTAAGATACTTCCTGTGTGATTAATTGAATGAAATTGGTGGAATTTGGGTAGAACCCGATTTAGGACCCGTCGCGTGTCCACCTTGAGTCGAGGGATTCTAGGGTTCGATTCATGAAATTGAAGTCACAGATCAGTTATAAACATGGAATGGATGAAAATGAGTGAAAGAACGGGAGGAATTGGGTTCAATTTGATGGAAAACAAATCGGGTTGCACTGCGGGTTGCAGACCCGGATAACAGGAAATCGGGTGACAGGGGTGACACTGTTCACAGCGCGTGGCTTTCACGCGCAGCCGCTTGCGACGGCGCGTGAGGGCGCGTGGTGAGGTTTCTGGGGAAGTGTCCAACAGGTGTTTTACTCTATGTAATGTAACGAATATTTTAGAGTTGGTTTCGAGTCTATCGGACACAGTCTCGATAATGTTTCGAGGGTCCGACGGTTTATGTTATATTTTAAATTAATATTTAAATCCCGAAAAATTACGGGGAATTGATATGACGTAAATTGAGTTGGTAGTAACCCCCTGAATACTGATTTGGACAAGATTCGAGATTCCTAGCAAGTGTCGGAAATTACGGAAACGCTTGCAACTCGGGAAGCAAGCGGTTTGGACGGTGTGTGAGTGGACGTTTGTTTTATAAACCATGATGCATGCATAGTTAAATGTTTTACATTATTGATTGCATGATTTGACTTTCATTGATGTCTTGATGATGTGGCATGATTATGTGTGATTTAATGATTATTTTAATCGGTCTTTCAGACACGTTTTTCGAGGAAATGTACAAAAGGTATTTTGGGCTAGGCCAGGATTCAAAAAGGTTTTGAAAAGGATATTTTGACTTAAGTGGTTAGTCAATGATGATTTCTGGATTATTTTTAATGTTTTCCATATGATTTTACGGATTTACTTATAATTGGTATTTGAACTTAAACACCCTATCAGGAATACTTATGACTTGATTTGAGGTCATGCATATGATTGATATGTGTTATGATATGGATTGTGTTTGCGATTGTGGATCCTGGATACTGGATCATGTGTTGGATGGTGCGAGTGCAGTTCCTAGACGTGACTCGGATGTTGCGTGAGTGCAATTCCCGAGTATGTGGTACGTCTAGAGGGTGCGTGTGCAGTTCCCAGACATGATGGATATGACTCGGATGGTGCCTGAGTTCAGTTCCCGAGATTGGCCTACGCGTAGTGCGGATGTGATTGTGTGATTGGTTGTGCACTTGTGAATAGTGCGGATTGATGGATTGATTGATTGATTGGTTGTATTGTTTGATGTTGATTGTGATTACGTACTGATATTGAGTACGGGTTTTGGTCTGTGTGACCAGGTTCTTATGTTTTCATATGTTTTTTGCCTAAGAGCCGGGATTTGATTTGTTTTGTGATTCGGCTGGAAACCGGTGATTGTGATTCATATGTTTTTCCCTATGCATGCATGGTTTGATAAACTGGAGGGTAACTGATGTATTTTGAAATGCGTTTTCAATGATATTTATTTTGTCCACTCACACCTTTTCTGTTTTGATGACCCTCCAGGTCGTGGCACGACGTTCGGGGCTGATTGAGAGAGGGAGGCATGAGCGGAAATCAGTGCAGTTATCCCTTGTCTGACAGGTGCTGAAGGGTACTTTCGGGACCTCAGTTGACTTGTCAGACGGGAGCAGGATCGGGCATGGTTATCAAAGTCGAGTTGGGACGGGTCCTGTCAATATCGGCCCAGACCGACCGAAGGGACCAAGCTAACCAGGATGCCGAATTCACTACCAAATACCACATCAGCCTAAACCAACTTCGAAGGCCCAGCCCTTTACCAGCACCATGCCATATGCCGAATCTGGAGGCCCAACCTCCGTCGGTCGGTACCTATGCCCAACTCAAGCCCAAGAGGTCCAGACCCACTCAAATAACGGAAACCCTTGTAGGTGGCCAACACCAACACGTGAACATCCCCTACCTCCACGTGTCGGTCCCACAGCAGCTGACATTTATCCCACATCAGGAGAATGTATTTATTATACTCACCACACCCATACAAAACGGGTTCATTTGACGTATAAAGGTAACTAAGCATTTACTATTGACAACGACTTTTACAGTACAATTGTTGCCACACCCCTTACAACTCAGACTAACTACTGACTTAGGCGTCGAAGCAACTTTGGGCTGGTACCACACCGGTGCCTATACTCTGACAGACCAACCAACACTCTCTCTTTTAGGTCTATTCAAGGGCACGTGACAGAGCAGCATTCGCTCCCTAAGTTTGTACATTTTATGCATTAACAACGGTAACATATTTTAGGAGAATGGCTGACTTTTGTTCGTTTGTTGTGGACCCAAAATATCTGGTTGGGGACAATAGGATGAGTGACAAGTGTCACCCACCTTATGGCCACCATCTTTGTCACATAACTTCATCTCATTTTCTCTTTTCCTTTCATTTTCTTCTACCTGAAACCTCTCCTCATTTTCCCTCTGCATTTACTACTGGTTTGAGGGAATAGAGAGTGACTGAGGGAGTGACAGAGGTCGTGAGAGACGGTGAAGGACGACGAAGACGCGGTGGCCGGCCAAGAAATCCAGAAATAGGTAAACCAGAGAACCTGTTTATGTTTGAAATTCAAACTTTGATTTTTGGATGTTTTGGATAGTAATTGAATCCTAGGTTTTGTTCCTTGAGTTTGGGCGAGTTCACATGAACAAAAACGAAGGAAAAGGACATTGGAACGACCTTGGGAGAAAGCTCGAAGATAGCCATGAAGATTCGATCTTGGCCAGGCAATTTCAGGTGTATTTTCGTGATTCTAACCTTATAGAACTCTTTCTGGGTGAGAGACGATCGTTTTGGTGAAATAATGGAGATTTTTGGTTGAGAAACGAGGGAGAACGAACCAGGTTTGGAATCGGGTTGAATGACCCGTTACAGGGTCACGGGTCGACCCAGCCAGAGGTAATAGATGATGACGTGGCAAGCCAAGTCATCTTGCCAATCCACATGGCCAACCATGTGGTGACACGTGGTTAGGTGTTAAGTCCAGTCAGCTTCTCCGTGTTAAGTCCACGTCAGCACTATCAGATCATGTGGACCAGTCAAGTGGTTCCGCGTGGCAACGTGTCATAGTTGTCAGACTGATGTGGCAGGTGACATGGTAGTACACGTGGTAAGATGATGTCAGCAGGTGATGTGGCAGTACACGTGGTAGGATGACGTTAGCAGGTGCCGTCATCATGTGACACATGGCACGTTCCAGAGGGTGACACGTGGCACCAGTTATAGAGTGCCACGTGGTAGTTTTTAGATGTCAAGTTGACGTCAGCAGCTAACGTTAGCGTTAACTGGCATTGACCAGTGTTGATGATAAGACCCATCCCAATCCCCTAGGAACCACCAGGGGATGTGCCCTGCTCCTGTTTGACAATAACTCTAAAATACCGAAATTACCCTTAACGAGCTTAAAGTTTTTCGAATTAAATAAATAAGGTCAAACACAAGAGTTTAGAGTTCAGCATTGTCAGACCAGGGATAGTACAAATAACAAATACGAGCACAAATTTCAGGTTACAAAACGGTGCTCAACCTACCCAACAGGGTGTACAGGTGCGCAACAACAAAATCTATGCCTCGGACTCTGGGTCCTTATCCTCTACCTCGGTTGCACGGCCTAGAGGGTTCAATAAAATAATAAAGAGTGAGTGGGCCAAAAATAAACAATGTTTCGAAAACCAGTTTAATAATATAATAATCATAAGGTTTTACCCCTCCGTTTTCAAATTTGCATGCATTGAGTTAAAACATAGGTAATCGTAATAGTATAATAAAATCATATAATCATATATAACCTCAAAGGGAAAAGTAATAATAATAATAGTACACTTTAAAACCCAACCTCGACATCCATGATGTCTGGCATCCCCGATGCTTAATAATATCACGGTCCTAAGGTTACGCGTGCCACTCGGGGTCTCAAACTTGAGTCTCCCTAGGGTCCACCCAGGTCAATGACCCTCCCTGGAGGTATCATCCATAATTCTACTCCTGATCATTAGCTACCCCTCGGGTCAAACCCATTCAGGCAGTGTCCGTGACTACTCCAGGATACTACGAGACGTCCGGAAGAGACAGTAATCATAAGGTAGGTATACACAGTGCAATATTGTTTAAATTCTATAGAAATCCCTGATTGACTCCAAAAACAGATTCATATATATATATATATATATATATCCAGATGGGTATCATGCCCAAAACATCATAATACGTATAAAGCATCATCATATAATACCAAGAATCGTCCAATCTCAATCGTAAGGTAAAACAGTAAAAACAGTTATGCATGTAATCATTTTAAAATCAAAAGCCCACTCACACACAGTCCTCGCTCCTCAAGGAACTGCCTAAACATTTCCAAACACATCCAAAGGTCACTAATGGGCTTTACAAGTTCAAACATAAGAATCTAGAACAGTACCGGCCCGGGAAAGCCACCAGACCATGCTTCCCGAGGCATTAAACCCTATTTTAACCAACCTAACGATCTCTGATTGACACGAAACCACCACCATTGGATTTGTATCATCGAAACCTTGAAAATGGTGCTGGTCCTACCTCGAAACTCACCTTCAAGCACCCCCATGCGTGAGTCAACTGAAAGTCAAAACTGGAAGTTATCGGTCAACGCTTGCTGACGTCATCATGACGTCACTTCTGATGTCATTTGACAGCTGTCAGGTATGTCAGGTGTTAGACTCTGACATGTCCATGTGTCAACAGATGATTAGTCCATGTCACTACCACGTGTCAGCTGCTGATAGGTCCACATCACTAACATGTCAGTGACACGTGGTAACCACTAATTGGCCCATGTCAGTGCATAGTCTGCACTGACAAGTCACATGTGTCACTCTTGGATTGGCTGCTGGTCTGACAGGTCTAACACGATGACGTCAGCATGCTGACATCATCATCTCCTACCTTTAGATGAGTTAACTAGTCAATCCGCAACCGGGTCGCGCAGACCCGCGACTTGATTCGGTTCTAAACTTTCATTCCTACACCATTTTGACCCGTTTTTCTTCGTACTTGCTCGTCTAATCCTCAGAAATGGATCCCTTGAATCTAAACCACGAAAAACCCATTAAAAACTCACCTTCAAATGATGAACAGTGGATGTGAACTTCAAGCTCGGTTTCCTCTCAACTTCGGCCACCACTGCCCTCAAAATCGATGTCCACGAGTTCGCCTTGGTCCCTAGAACATGTTAGGACCAACCAACTAGATCAACACACGTCCAAATCTCATTGTTCCCTTTTAGCCAAACTCTGGGTTTCAGATATTACCTCCGACGTGGCTGCACCGCTGTGCTCAGCCCATCACCGTCGCGTCGTCCTTATCTCTCTGGGTCACACTCTCTCAGTCTCCTTCAGTTAGTCACAGTGACAGATGAAGGTGTGGTGGTCGGGTTATGGTGGTTGTGTAGTTTGTATATGTGTGTTTAGTTTAGGGGTGATAGTCGAATAAGAGGAAGAGAGAGATGTGAGGAATGTTTAAATAATTGGACCAATCAGACCAAGATCCACAAAATAAGGAAACCCTACTAATGGGATGAGTGACACTTGTCATTAATCCAAAGGCCCATATCAATTCTTCATCCAATCAGAATTTAGGATTAATTTCAAATCCCGATAACACAAAACAAACCGATTTTGATCTCGTGACCATAACTTCCCTATCCGACGTCCGATTTTGACGTGCCGCCTATCTACGGACTCGTGACGTCTCAATCTATGTCACGGTCATAGGTCAAAGTCCAAAAAGAATCCCGGTTCAAAAGTCAACTTTTTTCCTAATAGGGGCAAAATGGCCAATTTGCATTAATTAATAGAAATTTACAATAAAATCATGTTTGGGTCGTTACAGTTGATCAAACTTTGACCAGTGCGTGAGGGCTCATGGGCACGAATTTTGAGGTTAAATAGATCTTATTCGAAAAGTTTCGACGTTCTGATTCTAATAGTGGTGGTTTCAGGTCAATCAAAGATCGTTTGGTTAGTGTTTTGGAGGTTTTAGACTCGGGAAGCGTGTTCGAGACACGTTTACTGTTTCAGAGTTTAGGGGGTGTTTACATACGGACTTATTTGGATTATTAGTGGCCCCCGAGTGTGACTTTGACAGGTCAAGTGGTTCTGGAAGCTTCAGATTGGTTTACGACGCGGGTTTTGAGCACTCAGCGTGGATTGTATATGAGTGGATATTTTTTTATAAATATGGTGCATGCATAAATATTTTAAATGTCTTATGATCAAGGTTTGAAATGCAATGATTACATAATGATTTGAGTATGATTGTTGATCATTTTCGTGGAAAATGTTATTGTGCACGTATTTCGAGATTTATGCTTTGTGTTATACTTTGGGCTTAGGCCAAGTGTTCTACATGCTTGAGATTTCACTAAAGGTGATTTGAATAGTGATTTGAATGATGGTTTGGAAATGTAAGGTTTTCATTATTCTTTGAATGATGATTTATGAATTTGAATATTGGGATCTGAAATGATTTTCAGATTTATGAGATTTGGTTTTGGGCTGAAACCCTTCGTGAGACACATGATTGTTTTGAAAGCAAAGTGTTTGTGAAAATGTGTTTATGAAGTTTGATAATTGTTTTCATTGAGACCATCCTTTTGATATTGATGTGACGCTAGTTGTGAATGTGTTTCCCTGCAGAGGTCCCTATGATATGTTGCTCACCTCCGGTATGCACTGTGTCCCTCTGGAGAGGTCACGATGCACTGCCTATTGACGAACAGCCGTGGGATGCTCGGTTCATAAGTGCTTATGTATGACATCGGTCATTGATTTTTTCACAACGATATGAACGTCAGTCATAGATTTGTTCACGGCGATATGAACATCGGTCGTAGATTTGTTCACGACGACGTGCTCGGACGTGAGCTTTCCTGGAGCTTATTTGAACACGTTGCACAGATTACGTCATTAATGATGATATGAGATGAGATTGACGATGGATACGAGGATTGGTCATGTTTTCGATTATTGTTTAGTGTCTAGATGTTTTCACGTATTTTAGTTTTGAAAAGAAACATAACTTATTTAAGAAAACATTTGAGATTACATGTTTTTTGATGCATTCATGCTTTTAATTGGAGGGTATAAATGTATTTTCTTGAAATGTATTTGAAACGCTTATTTTTGTTCACTCACAGTTTTAATGGTTTTGATACCCTTCAAGTTAATTGCTGATGTTGGCTGTAGTAGAGACCAAGGCATCACATGAAGCTGCGTACTCTGGAAACCTTGTTTAGGTCACGGTCTTATCCCTTGTCTGACACCTGGTGTCAAATGGGAGCAGGTCATCCCACGATAATCCAGGGGGGATTAAGGATGAGACCTGTCACATTTAGTTTTCTTAATAAGACTAATCCTTCTTGTCTATGTTTATATTTAAGTTCGTAGCCTATTTGACTCAGGTTATTACATCTGAAGGGTGCTTCATCTCCTAATGCTCTTGTCTCAATTGGGACGGACACATTGATTTAACGACTTTTACATGGGTCTCTCAGAAAGCATAAGGGACTTACGTCTTCTATAGTTGCTATATAAAATAATATATATTTATATATATCACACAATCTTGATACTGCATCTGCATTAGTTCTTTACTTTCTTTCCTCCTTGTGTTTACGATCATTGAGTGTTGGGTGTTGACTGTGCTTTGTGACATGGTAATCTAGCTAGTGCTGTTTTGTCTTCTTTTCACTAGAGATCCCTTATATCTGTTCCATTTGGTCTTGGGCATTGACAGTTGTACTTGGTTTTCATCCTGCTGCTCACGTGGACTCCAGGTTCACTGCTCTGCCCTCTATTTGTTTCTCTCTCTAGTTGATGCTTGCATATTGCCTTGTTGTTGTGGTACTTGTCTGTTGACTCTACTCTTTAGGGGGAGTTTCAGTGTTTTGAGTTCTTATTACGGTTCAAAGGGGGAGATTTCCCTTCTTTTCATTCCTTGTTCTATTTTTTGATTTTTAGTTCATCAATGTCTATCTTCTGACATCTCATCTTATTCATCCTGATCTATTATGTTTTCTTTCTTTGTGTTACTTACATGCAAGCTTCATGGTATCTCCTTGATTCAATTATGTGCACGTCCTAAGCAGTGTAATGTGTGCCGTGTGCTTTTTTTTGTTGAGCTGCTTCTTGTTTGGAATGAATTTGGAATAAGGTTGTCTCGAAAATGCCAAAATGGGAGATTGTTAATGTAAATTGGCATTTCCATGCAAACATGTAATTGGGCCATAAGCTCAATTTTGGGCCTTAGTTTTATTTAGCTTTGGTGTCCAGCCCATTTCGGCTTTTAGGTTAGGTCCAATCCTAATTTTCCATTTTGTTGTTTCCCGTTTCTAGCTTGGTTGTGTTTGGTTTGGACGTCGAAAACTGAGGATAATCGAAGTCCTCTTCGCTTAGTATTTTTGACAAAGTTCAAGTCTACTCGTGTTCAACCTCTACAAGGTATATATGGCTCTTCAAATCTGCAGAGGAAGTTGCACTTCAATAGATTATCAACCAAGATTTTGGAGGCCATGAAGTATCAGAAGGTGGATAAGCTTGGAAGGTGATTGGCAGCTGCGATTAGAGCTGTGTCACTAGAAGTGTTTCATCTGGAATCAGTGCCACCATGAAGAGTTTGTGCATAAGGATTGGAAGAGTGAACTGCCTTACTCGACCAGTTAGTAAGATGAGTCTCATATCTGTCTATTCATGTACTTGACTTGATTTCACAGTGGATTGGTTTTTGACTAGCAGAGTGCCAATGGATGTTTCCTATTGAGAGTTTTACCACACTAAAATTTGTGTGTGTTGTTTATATTCTGCTCTAACTCTCTTGATCATTAAGTTGTTATTTATACTGTTGCATTTGTGCTTTGGTTGTTGATTGATACTCTAAACTGGTTGGTGTACTTCTTGATTAATCCGTGAGAATTCGAGTTAATCCTCGTTTAGTTATCATATAGGCAACTTCATTTTATGATCCTTTGGACTTATAAACTTATGAATTCATAATATGCTCCTTCGGTAGTAAATACTAAATTTGAACGGTGTATTGCATATATTAGCCCTCACCATTTGGCCCAAAAGCCCATGGGCTTGTGGGTACCCGCTAGACCCGATGACAAAATGCCCGACCCGGCTCAATATGGGCCATGGGCCGGCCCGGCCTGAAAGTTAACGTGCTGGACTTGGGCTTAGGGTGTTCAAACCCGATAGGCTCGGGCCCGATAAAGCCCGGTAAGCCTAGCCCGACCCGCTCGTATAAGCCCGACCCATAAGCCCGAAATATATAAAATATTTATTAATTAATAATTAATACTTAACCTATTCATAATAATAGGCTAATACTAATAGTTCAAATTTTCAACCCAAACCCAAATCCCAAGCCCAACCCCAAGCCCTTTATTTTGGATAGCCCAATACCCAACCATAGCCCTAACCTAATGTGCACATATTTAAACAAATTTCACTCTCAACTATCTCAATATTACATTTGATTCTCCTCCTCCCAGCGGCCATTAACTAGATTATCTCTCATTCTCTCAGACTCTCTCCCTCTCTCGCTCAAAGCCTCAAATAATTGCTCCCAACTCTCAAACTCATATCTCAATCCTCACAAAACCCAACATCACACTCACTTAAGACTCAACACAAGGAAGACCAAGGCAAGGCCATTCACTCAGATCTCGCTGTCGCCGTCGCAGGAGCTCTCGCTGTAGCCGTCGCCATCTATCATCCATGTTTTTTTTTCTGGATTCTTGAAAAAGAGAACAATTTTGACGTTATTGTATTTCATTCAATTTTAACTTTCCTTTTCTTCTTTCCAAATGCCTCGTGAAATTGCCTTCTACTCTCAATTTGCACAATCCCACCACTCTGCATCATCTCTCTATCTCTCTCTCCCCAAATTGAAGGCAATTGAACGTTGGAGGGTGGTTTATATTGGTGGTTATTGTTCACATTGTCTTACTATTGACAGTTATACGATCTTTATAAAGTAATGAGAAAAATGGTTTTACGACATGAAATGAGACAAAATGAATTTCAGTGTCGAATTAATACCATTAAAACATACCGAATTTGTTTTAATCCTTTAAGGATTCGGTGTGGCACAATACACTTAGCAATATAAAGATGTTCAAAATCATATTATGCCAAAATAAGTACGCATAATCAATTAGGATTGAAGCATGATCAACAATTAGCATTCTGGAAAAATATAAAACTGTGCTTCTAGTCAGCTCCTAATTTTCTTTTTTTTTCTTTTTTTGGATAAAATAGAAAATATTCATTAATTATGAGAGTCGAGTAATATAATCAAGAATTAAAAGAACTTTCGCGCCCTGGCTCAACAGTTTGAAATTGTAATTTGAAGTGCACCAGCATATGGAGTCGAGTAATATTAATTATATCCCATGGCTCAACAGTTTGAAATTGTGTGATGTTTCTAAATGCATGAGCTGTTCTAATGCCCCTCTTCATCGCCCTGTTTACCTTCTTATCTACTGCTTTTTTTTTAATTCTATTATGTGTCTTTTTCTGTTCAAACATTATTAATCTATTCATAACTAACGAGTTGACTGCAGCGTCACTCATTAATATCGCTTATATAGTCTTCAAGTTAAAAAACAAAATTGTGTTACTAACAAATGAACTCTTTTTTCCTAACAGGATTGCCAAGGATCCTCGTTTTGAGAGACGAGAGACTACTCTGTACTTGTAAAGGAACATATGCTGATGACTCTATAGTTGAAAGAGTTACCCAGGTATAAGTTATGCCCAGTTACTCCACTTTATCGATTTGTGGAGTCAATACCCACACCACTTCCCACCCTCACTGTCAGCTGCCGGTGCGGGGAGTCGGGAGGGCGAAGTAAGGCATTATGGGTTATCTTTAACCGTACAATGAAATTTTTAACTTGTAGTATAGTGAATATTTTTAATCAGTAAGAGACTTAGGCAATCTACAGTCTAAATAAAGTATGAAATGAATTTTGAGGTTTGAAAAAGCCACAAACTACACCCAACCCTTCTGAAAGGCATTGAACTGTAGAATCATCCCATCACTATAAGGGCAGACGATCAACTCTGCATGCTAAATTTGTATAATAGGTATTAGGTACAATGTGTGTGTGTGTGTGTATATGAATATTGTTCTATGTACTTGAGCAAGTGACTGCATCTAGATGGTATCTCTTTGAATGATTAGTGAGAGTCATATTGTGTCATCTATGAATTTGTCTTCTCGTCTTTTGAGTGAAGGTCCTAATTCAATATCTTTACTTATTGTTCGAAATTTCTCTATGCATAGTTTGAAAAAAGCTAAGGTTTCACATTCTAGTTCTACCACCGGCTATGATTTACAAATTTATCTTGATTTGCTAACAATTGAGGATGATGATGATAATTCTTTTAGTCTTTTGGATTTGTGGAAATCAAATCAACCATTGTATCTTATTCTCTCTCTTATTGCTCGTGATGTGATAACAGTTCCGGCATCTACTGTAGTTTCAGAATCATGTTTTAGTGCAAGTGGTAGAATTGTGTCTGAAAAGGGCAAGTTTGAATCCTAGTACAATAGAAGCTTTAATTTGTTTAAAAGATTGGATGTTGGCTAGTTCAAGAATGCAGGATGCCCTTCTACAAGAGAAATGGGCAGAAGAATTAATGAATGTTAAAGCATCGAGACCATATTGGATGGTGGATAGTGATGTTGAGGTGGTTGAGAGTGATAGTGAGACCATTCATTAATAAATTTGTAATATAATTTTTGAACGGATCAAATTGTAATATGGCTATGAATAATTTAAATTGATAATATAGTAAATATGATTTGAACTTGAAGGGTGCTTGTGGTACTTTTTTTCCTAGTGCTTGTGGTACTCTTTTTCCTTACCTTATTTTTTCCCTAAAGGGTTTTGAGGGTAAGGTTTTAATGAGGCCACGTTTTGCACCCTCGAGTATGTTTTTCTACTATTATTTTTGTTTTGTATGTTTTTTTAATTTTTTTTCTAATATGAATTTATAATTAAAAAAAGCCCAATTAGGCCCGGTCTGAATTGGGTATTTGGTCCGTCAAAAGCCCGGCCCGATAAATTGCTTGGGCTTTTATTTATATGACTAAGCCCGTCCGACCCGGCCCGGCTCGATCCAAATTCAAAAAATTTGGACCGGGCTTGCCCGACCCGACCCAATGATGAGGGCTAACATATATGTATATCTATATTTAAATTTATCTAGATAAAGCAACTTAAAAATTATCTAACTTGACTTATTTATAAAAATTGGTATATCCAATTTGGATCGATTATTTTTAACAAAATTATCAAATAGATCAAATTTGAGTACATTTTATAAAATAGAATTCTTTACGCGATGCAAGCTTGACATCGCCCGCCCGAAGAAGACGAGTTTTGTTAGAATTGTTTTAGTGACATGGATGTGATGGTCAAGGCCGTTACTTTCCGACCAAACCCAACAACAACTTTACAACAATTTGATATTTAGTTTTAGCGGTGTGATTAATTATTTGTTGGTAAAATATTGGTTTTTGTTTGATGAGTTAGAGATGGTCAATAATGGTGGAGTTGGGTTGGCGAAATAATAATAAACAACGAACGCGAACCTCTCCTTTCAGTTTGGTGTGGTCTCTGAAACGATTCTCCATTGTCAAAACGTGTTCTTCTATTTTTCCTTTTTTTTTTTTAATACATTGACCGCCTCTTCTCATCGGTCAAATCTTTTGATCTTCCGCACCAAAAATTCCAATTTCCAAAACCCCCATCAAATACATATGAAAAATTCTTTTCACATTAGCCTTCTCTTCATATACCTCATGATTCACATTTAACTCCAATTTCTGCTGCCTTCATTGTTTTTCTGGTTCATTTCCCTCTCCTTTTCTCCCCAATGGCGGCGGCTGCGAGTGGCTTCGCGGCCCCTATTCGATGTCCCAACGCAGTGCGCACCGCCTCCTCTTTCTCCACATCTTCGCATTCGCAAATTCGGATCCCATTCAGGCCTTGTCAAACCAAGACGCTAAGAGGGCTCGCTCTGAACCCTAGGTCTGAAATGGGTTCAGAGAATTTGGTTCAGACCGTCAAGATCGGCTCCGCCTCTTTGAGTTCTTCGGCTCTTGAGCTTCTCAAGTCGTCATCAGCTGACAGTTAGTCCACTTCTCTTTCGGTTTTTATTGTACCTCGATCAATCAATTGCTGCCATGTGATTTGAATGGTTTAGTCTCGTTTATATTTTCCATTTTTGTTGAATTTTTGATTGGTCAAATGCTTTGATTTGCGTAGTATTGGCAGGCTGAGTATTGGTCTACTGAACCAGTTTGATTTCATAACTAGTTGATGGATTGTGGTTGAATTATTATTATGGCAACTCTGGAAGTGGTTGATAATGTTAAGGATTATTTCCTAGTAACTTAGTAAGCATTAATCAGAGACTTAGAAAATAAGTTTGTTTATTTTAGTTTGAATTGGTTTTATACCATTGGAGAATGCTTCTATCAATAATTGGCTGAATGTTTCTAGTATTATGTGGTTAATCTCTGAAAAGTTTCCTCTATTTTCTCAATCTAGTATAACGAGTGCGTGCTTATATTTTTGTTTAGCAAAATCTTGACTCTGCAAAGTTTGAGGAATATGTTTCTTCCAAAGATTTGATGAAATATTGATGCCACTAGTTAATCTACGGTTCAAAAATTAACGACTATCTAATTTCTCTTAGGATATACGAAGGAGAGGAGCAGCTTTGCAGTAATAGGGCTGAATGTTCACACTGCTCCAGTTGAGCTACGTGAGAAACTTGCCATCCCTGAGGCACAATGGTCTCAAGCCATTGGCGAACTTTGTGCTTTGAACCATATAGAAGAAGCTGCTGTTCTCAGTACTTGTAACCGTATGGAAATATACGTTGTGGCTCTCTCTCAGCATCGCGGGGTTAAAGAAGTGACTGAATGGCTGTCAAAGGTACTTACTAGCTCGTTTTTCTTATTATTTTTTTTTTCTATACGTGATGAAAATTATCTGCTTGGTTATTGACAACATTACTTTATAATAGTTTAACATTTTTTTCTTTGGCAGCTAAGTGGTGTTCCTGTCTCTGAGCTTTGTAAGCACCGAGTGTTGCTGTTCAACAAAAATGCCACCCAGCACTTATTTGAAGTGGCCGCCGGGCTGGATTCTCTTGTACTAGGAGAAGGTCAAATCCTTGCTCAAGTCAAACATGTTGTTAAAGTTGGACAAGGTGTACCTGGTTTTGGTAGGAAGATAAGTGGGCTGTTCAAGCATGCTGTTACTGTTGGAAAGCGGGTTAGAACTGAGACAGGCATTGCTTCAGGGTCAGTCTCTGTTAGTTCAGCTGCTGTGGAGCTAGCCTTAGTAAAGCTTCCTACACCTTCATATGCTACTGCCAGAGTGTTGGTGATTGGTGCAGGCAAGATGGGAAAACTCGTAATCAAACACTTGGTTGCAAAAGGGTGCAGAGAAATGGTGGTTGTTAATAGAAGTGAGGAAAGAGTTTCTGTCTTGCGTAGAGAGTTTAATGGTGTTGAGATAATCTACAAACCCCTCTCAGATATGTTGGCGAGTGCTGCTGAAGCGGATGTCATTTTCACTAGCACTGCATCAGAAACTCCACTGTTCTTGAAAGAACATGTACAGATGCTTCCCTCTGTGAGTCCAGAGCTTGGAAATCGGCTTTTCATCGATATCTCTGTTCCTAGGAATGTGGAACCATCTGTTTCTGATCTTGAAACTGCAAGTGTGTATAACGTAGATGACCTCAAAGAGGTTGTGGAAGCTCATAAGGAGGATAGAGTTCGGAAGGCTATGGAAGCTCAGACAATTATCGGTGAGGAATTAAATAAATTTAACGCTTGGAAGGATTCTCTTGAGACTGTTCCTACCATCAAGAAGTTTAGATCTTATGCTGAGAGAATCAGGTCTTCCGAAGTTGACAAGTGTTTATCAAAGATGGGTGACGGTATCTCAAAGAAGCAACAAAAAGCTATATATGATCTTAGCATGGGATTAGTGAACAAACTTCTTCATGGTCCAATGCAGCACCTCAGGTGTGATGGAAATGACAATCGCAATTTGAGTGAGATACTAGAGAATATGCGTGCTTTAAACAGAATGTTTGATCTTGAGACAGATATATCTGTGTTGGAAGAAAAGATTCGAGCCAAGGTGGAACGAACACAGAGGTAAGGATTTTTGTAGCTGGTTTTTTTCTTGCTCTAGTTGCAGTTACGTTGGAATTCCACATTCGTGACTAGACACTTAGAAAGTCAGTAGCTTGAAGGCCTTCGCTTATGTTGATTGATATTCTTGGCGGAGAATTAAATCTGCCCTACTCATGCATAGTAACAGATATTCGGCGTAGTTGATAACAAGCCAAGTTTTGAGGGGAACTTGGATTCTTAGCCAGGTTCCCTCTTATGTTTCTTCTACAATTTTTTCTTGAATTAATTTTTGTACTATCGAAATCAATAAATGACAAGATTGGACGAGTCCCCGTATTGCATCTGAAGGTGGAAATGAATTTGTTGTACAATCATGGATCTTCAAAATGGTTGATTTTGTGTTGGACTGTTGATATTGTTGATCAAAACAGTGGCTCTGCATATAATTGAATGCTCAACGTGATTTTAGTTTGTTCACCTAAGTAGTTTTTGTTATATTTTGTTTTATTTTATATGTATATTGAGACCTCTGGATCGTAACATTAAATTGCCAGCTAATATGTTTATTATACACTACTTATTACACGCTACTTACTATTAGCTGTTGTGGTGTTTAGATATGAAAGTGTTTTGGATGAATTTGACCATCTTGGTATTTGGGTGAATTTGACTCATCCGAATAAAGGATTCTGTTTGAGGTTGTGCTTGCATTTAGATGTTGTTCTAAATTGCCTAGCACCCCTTGAAGGATCAAAACCGACATGGTTTGAAAATTGGGTGATTTTGTACCACTTGTATTTGATTTGAGATTTGTAAAGTAATATGCATTTGGATTTGAGCCTTGTTGATACCATATCTGGCCAGATTTATTGGACTGTATACCTAAAGCCCAAGTACGAAATAAGGCCCAAGCTTAAAGTACGTACATAGCCCCAATATTGGGTTTGATGTGGGATGCCATGTGGAAGCCTATCCACCATTGATCTGCGTAACACGTGTTAGTACGCAAATCGATCATGGGTCCACCAATTAGTACGTGATCACTGTATTGGTGACGCCAAACCTCATCTTACATAGAGTTGAAAACGACCATTTCCTTTACCGACTTCGAAATCGAGAGTAGTTGCAACCATGTTGGAAGGATACCTAACTTTTCCATTTACTGAGCTTTCTTCCTTACACGAGCACCCTCGTAACTCAAGCCTCAAGTCACGTCGACGACCAACCTAAAGCTCTGACCAAGCTAGTGGAAAAAGAGAAGTCCTCCTCCAACTAGGAGTATTCTCTGATAATTACTGTAATGCTTAATCCTTTCCTTCTGAACTAAACACTTCCATTGATTCTCTTCGGCTTCCTCCATCACTGTTCACTTTGGCATACTGGTTCATACGTCCCAACCCTTATGGGATCAAATTCCAGCACCGAACACTCGTGTCGTCCGTCCAAAATGAACTAGGGTACCTATCACCCATCCGGGTATAGGGTACCTATTATGCCTCGTACCGCGCCACTCGGGATCCTCTCTGTCGCGCTTCATGCCCATCGAACTCACATGCTTACCACTCTAGGGCACGTCTACCAACTCGGTCACAAACTAAGCCCTCAACTCAATCGGACATCATCCGCGTGTCCGTAACCAATCCAACTCGTCCATCCATTTACAACCGTTTATGTACATTTAAAAGGATATCAATTCATCCTAATCTGATGTATCGCTCGACTGAGGAGTCATAACAGGCTCTTATTGTGATCCGCAGTCAAATCTCTACGTATCACCATATCTGACCAACCGATCACTAATCCCCACGACAGTACTCGCGCCGTCCATTCTTAGTCATCTCAATCGCTATTGGGACTGAGTCCTCGCCTAGTTCAATCACCGCTGGGTTCCACCAAGTTCATCTTCATTGCATCAGTCATCTCGACGCAATTCCTAATAATCTACACTAGCCGACGAATCCTCCTTGTTGCGTAGTGGTCGAAACCAACCATGAGAACATCACGACTGAGATACCTTCAGCTCGTGGCTTGTCGTCCCCCCTTGTTATCTTCATCGCATCACCGCCACATAGAGTGCGAATCAAACCAATCTAAGACCCTGCTCATATTGAGCAGTCGCGACTTATCTCTGCTCGGGTCGGAGGGGCTCTACCTCCTTTGTCTCCAAGACTCTGGGTACGACCAACCCGACAATCCATACGAGAGCATGAACGTTCCCCGAACGTCCCCCGATTCTCACCAACCTACACCAAATCCAGCCTCGATGGTGGTACCTACCACGAGTTCGTGCGAAGACAACCCACATACATTACCACCGAGACTCCGAATCTATGTGGTCAACTCACTGCCGGCATCAACCGCTCAGCACACAACATCCACCGATCGGTCCACCTCAGGATCCGGTCGACAAGTACCACTCTCCTGGTCACTCGTCCACTCAATCATCGACTAAGGCTATCACAACCCGGCTGCCCCTTGCAACACGTCCATCTTGACTAATCCATCGCACTCGACTCCAAAAAGTCGTTGTACTGCGAAACTGGTGTCCAATCAACCATTAACCATGATCTGAGGATATCGTCCCCTCGTAACTCTACGGTGCCCAGCCGTTGGCCTCAACAAGAACTTGGCCATACTCCGTGCCTAACACTGCACAAGCACCACATGTCGCAATCGTATCCTATCATGCCACACAACAACTACTCCGGGCCTCCCCTTCCAGTCGAAATCCTTTCGGGATTCGACTCGCTGAAACATGGTCTCTCATGCCAAATAGGATCAAGGTTCCTATTCCAACCAGCCTTAACTAGGATCATCGTGCGCCTAACCGCTCCTAGCAAAAAAATCTCCAATCCTTGTACTTTTTTCGTGGACGACCCTGACATCCAACCTCAACTGATTCCACGTTGCTCCAATCCATGTCCGTCATGACTACTCGACGGTCCTGACTCTCAGGTCATCACACTGTGTCTACTGGTCCACTGGATCCTATCTCCAATAACACTATGGTCCTAGGCTGCTACATTCACACGTGCATTGATCCCACTAGGGATCCAACCTCACGGAAAATGCTCCATCCTATGCCAAAACGAACTCTAAACCATCGCACCTCGTGCTAACGAAAATTAACTAGGATTTGATTCCACTGAATCCACCTACTCTTACCCTAACTATTAAGTCGATGACGGGCTGTTACCACTGCAAAGACATCACATCCTCGACCTGCGCGTCACTTTGAGAGCAAAACCTGCTCTAATACCACTTGTCAGGACTAGTCCCAAATCCTCTGGATTAATGTAATGACCCGTCTCGGAAATTAAGGTTAAGACAGTAATTAAGATGGGATTAGTGAGCTTAACCGGGGGTTAGTTGGTCCCGATAAGTTCGTTAGGGTAGAATGACGATTTTGCCCCTAGTTCGGGCAAAATGTTAACTTTTAGTTCGGACGGTCAATTGGGTATTGACCGATGACCAGGACGTAGTTTAGGACGTAACGAATCTGTAGACAGGTGGTACGCCCGATTCCGACATCTGAGGAGGAAGTTATGATGTTCGGAAGGTTGAGGGCATAACCGTAAGTTGGTTAAACTAGGGGGAAGAGTTGACTTTTGTTACGAATGGATTTTGGTACGTTGACCGAGGATAATTAGATAGATCTCATCGTCCTTAGTTCGATGACAGGCGGCACGTATTCATCGGACTTAAGATGTGTGAGATACGGGTCTAGAAAGGTAGTGGCAAAATCGTAAATTTGACTTAAAAGGCAGGGCATTTTGGTCTTTTTGCACCTTGGGATTTGCGCAACAGAGAGGAAAATGGAGGGCTGAGATTGAGCCATATGGGAGAGGAATTGTGGGATGGTGACACGTGTAGAGGTTCTGGTTGGTTCTAGGGAACACGGTCCCAATTATTTGGGGTGCTCGTGTGTGTTCATGTGTGTTCTTCGAACTAGACAGAAACAGAGGGAGAGAGTTGGGAGATTTGGACGGTGACGGTGTGAGCTTGTGTCAATTGGTGATGGGGTGAGTGATCAGAGACTGAGAGGGAGACGGTAAGAAGGTTAGAAGGTGGGGTGGTTGTGTGTGTGAGAGAGGAGCCACGGGAAACCAAGGGGGAAAACAGGGAGGAACTGAGAGATCGTGGTGGTGGTGTGGCCGTGTACGGTGAAATTGGACTCGTGGTGGTGTCGTGAGGGGTGAGAGGAGTCGATTAGCCCCAACGGAGCTCTCGACGGCGACCGGAGGACAGGTAATTCCTCATCCCCATTTACTTGCTCTGTTTTGCCGTTTAGGTTCAGACGCTAAGTCGTAGCTTTAGGGGTTAAATCGAGGAGTTTAGTAAGGTTTAGGGGACTCAGTAGGGTCCTAGGTAACTGCTGGTTGAGCAGCCGTGACGGGGAGTGCACGGCGGAGTCCAGAATGACGGAGAGTACCGTTGTGCTCTGTTTCGCCGTCGATTTTCAAATCGGAAGTCGTGGGTTTTGGGTGTGAGTCGACGGTCTTGGTGAGTTGGGTGAGGTTTAGGACAGTCCTAGGATTGGTTTTAGCTAGCTACCGTGACGGGGGAAGACGTGGGTGGCCGGGTTTTTGGTTTCGAGCTTGAGTCGATGAGTTGTAGCCTGAGTCGAGATGGCTGAGGAAGGGGAATGGGTAGCTTAGGTCTGGACGAAGAAGTTGGTGAAGAGAGGAGGTGTTTTGGTGCAGGTACGGCGGTGAACCATCCTCGCCGGTTCGATTTGCAGGAACTGTGTCGAACTGGGTCGACTAGAGATAGACGAAGGCACTGTAGCAGGCGCGTGAGGGCCACGCGCAGCCACTTTGGGCGGCCCGTGGAGGCGCGTGCGGCGGCGGCTGGGAAAACGGCCAACATTGTTTTTGGTCTTGGTGTTATGACGAGTCTATTGGAATTGGTTTCGGGTTGTTCGGACGTTGAATCGAAGTTGATTCGTGAGGTTGCAAGTGTAGGGTTTCGGTTCGTTATGTTTAGGACTCGGGGATTTTTGGGGAAAATTAGGTGGACTTCCGTAGATGTGTTAGTAACGTACTTTGGCGGTTGTTGACAGGATCGGGACTTTCCGAGGAAGCTGAGGAACGTACGAGACGTTCGGGACGCGATTAAGGGCTCGATATCTGTGAGTGGACCCCTTCTCTAAACTCGAGCATGCATAACTGTTTTTCTATAATTGTTTTATGGTTTTACATGTGATTCCATGATTGTTGAAAATGTGATGTTGGTTTACATACTTGCACGGTTTTCGATAAATAACGTATTTGGTACGTTTTACGAGAAAATGTGTGATTTCTGAATATGATGCTATGGTTTTGGATTGGTTTTTAAATGGAAAATGGTTTTTAAATGGTTTTGGATTGGATTTGCTGGATCTGGATATTGGGTTTAAAGACGCGGATATTGATTGACGGGGGACGGGCCCGGATTGGGTTTAAAGACCCGGATTGAGTTTAAAGAATCGGGAGTTTAAAGACTCGGATATATTGATATTTCCCCCATAGGCCTGTTGAGTTTAAAGACTCGAGAGTTTAAAGACTCGGATTTTATTGAGGCCTGGATTGAGTTTAAAGACTCGGATAGATTTAGCAGGTTTGATCGGATAATGATGACTTGATATTTATGGTTTATGATACGGTTTTATGATGCTGATGCTATGATTTCTATAACGGTGTTTTATAGTGTTTCTGTTTTTATGATGAGGTTTATGTGAACTATAATTGCTTTAATAACTGAGTTATGCATGTGGTTTCAAAACGGAGGGCCAAACCCGGTTTTTCTTATAAATGGTTTTGGAAACTTTTCATTTATTTATGGTCCACTCACACTTTCTGGTTTTTAAATTGCCCTCCAGGTCGTGGAGCTAGAGGGGGTTTCGGCGTCGAGGCAGCGTCTGAGGCATAGAAGTCGCGGAAAGGATCCCGGAGTGTTTCAATTTTCCGTAGTGCGTGTACTCTTTGTATCAGTTTTCTTTCTTTTGTATTTAGTACTATGCTCTGTAAATTTTAACTTCGGGATATTTTAGTTCTCCTGCGTCTGACTGGGTGTTTTAATGCCTTTTCGGGCGTGTTCAGTAATATTGTGTCGGGGTGTCAGACGGGAGCAGGATTTACCTCGGTTTTCGGGGTGAAAACGGGGTGGGTCCTGACAATTAATGTGGGACGTGCCCGATGCCATCTTACACGAAGTGTCAGACCAGAAAAAATTCCCGCTTCAGCCCACTCGGGGCTTCTAGAGTGCGGTAGGATCCGGAGGAGGAATTTGATATCTCGGTCTCTACTACAGCCCGCATCCGTGATCAACCTAAAGGGCATTAAAAACCATTAAAAGCTGTGAGTGGATGAAATAAAGATTTTAAATAAAACATTTCCTAAAAAGAAATTGATGCCCTTCACTAAAAAGCATGTATGCATTCGAAAATCATTTATCAAAACATTCACAAAACCATTAGGGCCTTGGCCCAAAACCGTAATTCAAGTACATGGGGACTCAGTCCAAATCCAATTCACGTGGGTGTTAGCCCAAAACCATTTCCGTAAAACCTCACACAAACATATGTATATATATAACCCATCATCGACATCTCATATGCCCAAACAATAATCTGTCACGATTGTCTATAAGTGAGCACACTACTCGGGGTCTCACTCCGACTCTACCCCCTGGATATATGACGTCTGGGAGGAATTGTCCAAAATCCAAGATCTACAACGTCTGGAGGACGGTCTACGGACCCAGTCCGAGACTATACCATATCTCACACTCTTAGGCATGTGCTCCCTCTTGGAGTCACTCATCCCAGGCAGTGAATGGTGACACTCCTGGATCTATAACGTCTGGAGGAGACCAATACGTCAATCTAGGAGGGTATATACATTTCTGTGAAAACATTCAACTGGGTCTCATACCCGAACGTCTCAACAGGATTCCTCGAATCCGATTCAAATCCGATTTCACAAGTCTCAGCCTAAATCCACAATTCAATAGGGTCTCAAACCCGAATTCTGATTTCATAAACCACAACTAGGACTCAAGCCCGACATTACAGCCAACTGGGCCTCACGCCCGAATTCGTAAACCAACGGGGCTCTCGGCCCGATCGTATAACTCAAATGGGCCTTCAGCCCGATTCTCATCAAATCAAATGGACTCCAAGTCCGATGGTTTGTTAATAAAATGGGACTCATGCCCAATTCCTTATTTTCAAATCTAAAACCGTTCTGTCAAACCACCACGGAAAACACAACGCGTATAAGTACGACCTAAAATAGTAAATCTCGAAAAGCGTGCAAACACGTAAATACTAACTTTCACAAAAATATTCACTCATGGCATCACAAAATATGTTCATAAACTCATATAAAACATTTATGCATGCATCGAATTCATAAAACAAGTCCACTCACACACCGTCCGAGCTATCGCCTTGATACGTGAGCCATACGCCTTTCCGGGCTAATTACCGTCTCCAGGGTTCCCAAACCTGTCCAAATTAGTTTAGAGGGTTACTAAATACCTCATTAACCTCTCATTGGAGCCCCCAAATTTTCTCAAATTTTTAACTATTTTTAAACCCAATACTAAGCTTTCGGAAATCTCGAACTTTATCAAGACGATGTCCGACCGACTTGAAACCAGTCCCAAAATGTTCTGTACATCGATTAGATGATTTCATGTGTTGTAAGTACCCCTAAAAGATGGTCCATGCGCCCTCACACGCTGCCCAAAGGGACTGCGTGTGTGAGCCACACACCAGCACATGTCACCCCTAACATTCGCAGACTGGCTAGTTCGGTCCACCTCTGCAACTTCGGTCCGGCTAGATCGGTGTGACCAGTCCAAGCCCATTTCTCCCTTACTTTTTGTCCATTTTCTCCCGTTTTAATTCCATTCTCTCTGCCTCATCATTTCCTATCGATACATGTTTTAAAAACCTAAAAACTACGTCGAGAATTTACCTGGTTGAATCAAACAACACGACCCTATTTTCCTCCTCCCTGTCCACTCGACTCCAGCCACCAATCTCTGTCCAAATCATCCCCTTCGGCTCTTACGATCACCAGAAACATCACCCAATTTACAGGATCGATCAAAAACCTTCCAATCCAAACTTTGAATTTTCAAAACCAAAACTCACTGTTTTTTTTCCTACGGCCACCATCCACGACGATCGACGATCTTGCCACCATCTTCATCGTCTCAGTCTCCTGTCTAACCTTCCTTCATGGCCCATCAACAATAGGTGAGGATTGAGGAAGGTGGGTTTGAGATTTGGGGTGGGTTGTACGTGGGTTTCGGGTTGAATGAAATAGACGAGAGGATGGGGAGGATGCATGTATATGTGATGCTAAGCAATGGATGAGTGACACTTGTCACTCATCCATTGGGCCAATTTGAAATATCTGGGTCCCACTCAGGACAAAAGTCCCCTTTTCGCCTCGAAAAGCGTGCTGTTGTAAATAGTTCCTTGGAACTTCCGTGAACCGTAATTTTTCCGTTGAACGTCCGATTTCGACGTGCCGCCTGTCTACGGACTCGTATCGACGCGATCTACGTAACGGTTGTCGGCCCTCGGGCATTGAACCTCCCGGGTCAAAAGTCAAATATTTATCCTTGTTCAAGGGAAAAATGGTATTTTCGTCCTAAACGTCCGTTAATCCTCGGCTAATCCCTGGTTAGCCTTGCTAATCCGTCATTACTTCTTCAATAACCTTCAGAACTGAGACGGTCATCCCCGTTAAGCTGAATGAAACTTCTTATGGGGTGTCGACCTACGAACTGGACCAAAATGACCAGCAGCTTGCACTCAGCTTAGACCTCATTAAGGAACACAGGGAACAAGCTAACCTCAGAAACATTGCCTACAAGTAGTGGCTCTACAATTATCACAATGCCAGAGTCAAACCCCATGGTTTTCAAGAAGAAGGTTGGGTGCTTTAGAAGGTCAGTCTCGCCACCAAGGATCGCTCAGCTAGAACTATTGGCCTAAACTAGGAAGGACCCTACCGGGTCACAAGTATATGCCGACCCGACACCTATGAACTGGAAGACTCAAAGGGTAGACAACTCGACCACCCATGGCATGCCGACCACCTTAAGAAATAATTCATTTAACTTTGTATTCTCTTCATCTTGCGACTTGCTATAATTTTCCAACTTTGACACTCATTATCAATGAGTACTTTTCCATTTCCACAATGATTGTAGTCCGTGAAAAACACTTACTCAAACATACGAGTCGGGGTACGGTCTTATTCAACCCACACTCCAACACTTGCTATTTTGACATAAACGATAGAGTTGGTGTACAACCCCACTCAGCTTACACCAACACTTTGACCCAAACATACGAGTCGCGGTACGATCTTACTCGGCCTACACCCCAACACTTGCTATTTTGACTCAAACTTTCAAATCAGTGTACAACCCTACTCGGCTTACACAAACACTTAGACTCCAACATATGAGTCAGGATATGGCCTTACTCGGCCTACACCCGAACACTTGCTATATTGACTAAAACTTTTGAGTCGGTGTATAGCCCTACTCGGCTTACACAAAGACTTAGACTCAAACATACGAGTCGGGGTATGGTTTTTCTCAGCCTACACCCCAACACTTGCTATTTTGACTCAAACTTTCGAGTCAGTGTACAGCCCTACTCGGTTTACAAAAACACTTAGACTCAAACATACGAGTCAGGGTACAGTCTTACTCAGCCTACACCTCAACACTTGGTATTTTGACTCAAACTTTTGAGTCGGTGTACAACCCTACTCGGCTTATACAAACACTTAGACTCCAACATACGAGTCGGGGTATGATCTTACTCGGCCTACACCCCAACACTTTTTATTTTGACTCAAACTTTCAAGTCGGTGTACCGCCCTACTCGGATTACACAAACATTTAGACTCAAACATATGAGTCGGGGTACGGTTTTACTCGACCTGCACCCCAACACTTACTATTTTGACTCAAACTTTCGAGTCGGTGTACAACCCTACTCAGCTAACATCTACACCTAGACTCAAACATGCGAGTCGGGGCACGATCTTACTCGGCCTAAAATATTACCTAACTCACCCTAATAGTCAGCCTACATTTATGGATCAGTCAACATATACTGCAATTAGTAAATGATACTTTCATTCATTGCAACAAAGATATTTCATTAATTATGCAGACCTATTATGCTCGGTCTACAAGAGCATTACAAAAATCATCCCTCAGCTGTCCTAAAGGATCATAAAAACAACAAAAAATTACAAGTCATGGAGGCCTGTCTTAAACTAGCTCTTCCATTCCATCTGCTACTCCTCGGCATGTGGCGCTGCCTTCACCTGCGACTCCGGCTCTTTGGGAGGACTTATCAGGTCGGCCTCAGGCTGGGCACTCGGCTGCTCCATCCCTCGGTCCTCAACTGCATCCTCAGAGTGGTCCTCCTTATCACCCGACTCGTCCTCGAACATTTCGGCCGTTATATCTTGCCCAAGCTAGGGTGTATGGATGGACATGCTATGATTATAAAGGAACAAGTTCTTGAAGAACTCCTGCTCATAGTCGGTCGAGTAGTCATCCTTTATCTGCTCGAACTTCGTAGATTTCTTAAAGTCGGCCACCGCCTACCCTCGGCCTTCTCATAGTCGGCCTCCCTGTTGACTTGACACGGCACAGCTCCTTCTAGTGCCTCAAGTGATCTTTTTCGTTGGCCTCCAACTCGGCCTTTACTTTGTCCTTGGCCGCCACAACCTCTTGCACCTTCCACCTCTCAATTTCTAGTTGTCGAGTCAGGTCAGCGGACTGTTTGATTGCCTTCTCGGCCTTCTGCAGTGCCAAGTCAGGTCAGCTGAAAGCCGTATATAAGTAGCAGAGCATTATCCCGATGTTTGGGTTGAGCTGACCGAGAGCCACCCCCATTTTCTTCACCATTCGTCACAGCCATGGGTGTAACGGAAGCCTCACCCCGTGGTGCATCAGCTCGGTATAGAAAAAAGCCATACTGGCCAGCAGATTGCTCGGTAACTCACCCTTCTTCGGTAATCAAGTGATCACTTACTTTGGCACCCCAAACTCCACACGCATCTTCATCAGACCCTTCTCGGTCTCCTTGTTCACCATCTTGTCCACAGTGAAGGCGACCCGTTCTAAGGGGACACCGTCCAATACCGATCCAACACTGGTCGGTTCTCCTTTACTCATCCGTATCGAGCCTCTACCCCGATCGTGAGTTAACTTCAGGGCATTGCGCCCACCTGCCTTCAATATGGTCCCAGGGTCTATCAGGATACTACCCCCGCCCGCGCGGTTGGCCACTTGTACCTTGGTTTTGGGCTCGTCCCTTCAGCTAGAACTCTCAGCCACCCCTTGCGCCGACCGTGTCCTAACATCAACAGGGGCCGAGTTGGCCTCGTCCTCACCCCCCGATAGGGAATGCAGGCCTTCACGCTACTATCAGATGACTCGTCAACCTATGAGTCGTAGTACCTCCCTTCCACCCCCAATTTACTATCCTCGGACATCTACAAGAAAAAGGGAGAAACAAAACTCAGAGACCGACTTGGACCTACAAACATTTGACCACAAACTTCTTCCAGTTCATGAACATTTATTCACCAACTTCTAGTTTAATCTTCATAATGGGGAACAAGGGATGCTTACTGTGTTTTTTCGCGAAGGAGTTGTCAGTCGGAAATTGTACCACTGCGAGCACCATCGCTGAGATCTGGTCAAAAATTACCTATTCACTTCGACAGATTTTTCCCAATTACTCAAAAAACGCAAGTGAGGGAATCGGTGGAAGGCCTCCCCTATTTATAGAGCTCGACATGGACTACGAAGCGTCACCACCTTTAGTGGCCGACACGTGTCACGAGCCACACAGATCTGACCAACACGTGTCAGGCAACTAGCTGAGAAAGACCAACTGACCAACTGCTTTGGGCTAGCACCGACGTCCCAGCTTGTACGCCAACATGTCAAGCCATCACCGACCCATCTACACCACTCATTCGTTGCCACCCCCAGGGATCTGGGCCACTCATTCAACATCGAGCCGTCCCACGACTAACTAATATACCTCCACCGAGCACTCACCTTAGGCGACTGACAGGGCATACCATCCTGAGTCAGCCCTTTTGGATCACCGACCTCATCCCACTCTTCTTGTATGACCGAGAACGTCTCGGCAGACTTCCTTGCCGAGGGACTTGGGGGACCACATGTATACTTCCCACCGAGTCTAGGAGAATGTGACAAGTCCCTGATCGAGAAACTCCACCACAGTCAAGAACTTTGGGGACTTCTATTTACACCATATCTGACCAGACCCACTAAACTGTATACCTAAAGCCCAAGCATGGAATAAGGCCCAAGCCCACAGTACGTACATAGCCCCAACACTGGGCCCAATGCGGGATGCCACGTGGAAGCCTATCCATCCTCGATCTGTGTAACACATGTCAGCATGCAAATCGAGGAGCATTTTTCCTACATCGAAACTATGGAAATCGAACATCCCACTTACTCGTACATAAGGGGTACACATTTCCCAATAAAGGTAACTAATATCGAATATTCACTATTACTCTACCAAAGTTACCATTTACCTTTTCCTCTTACGAACAAAGTTACTAACTTGACCGTTAGAGAACCTTAGGCTTGCACCATATCAATGCCCGTACTAATGGAAGACCCACTACTCTCCTAGTTGACAAGTTATGATGAAGGACATGCGTCAATTTGGTGATTGGACGACGAGTAATCGACAGTTGGAACATTTAACGCGTCAACAAGTATAATAATTCGTAATTTTGTGAATATCTTGGACAGGTCGTTTGTCATTTTAGGAGGTGGAGTTTGCAATGAGCTAGCTTTTATTGTGCTCTGACACAAATAATTTTCTAGTTAAAACATAATTATTGAAAATTGGATGTGGTTTTTGCTATGGCCACAAACGAATGGTTACGTGACCTCGAGCTCAGTGGCTATATCGGACAGACTAGAATTCCCTAGGGATCTAAAAAAATCTCTCATACGAAGATTATTATATTTTAGTTGTTTAATTAGATCCAGCGATCGGAAATTAATTTGAATTGTTTGTTTATAATTTATATACATTGATCATCATAAGATCTCTTTATAGGATCATTATCCATAGCTGGCTATGGCAGATGCTGCACAACAGATACACCGTGGAGTCCATCGTCATGAGCGCCATAACACGTACCCCCTCCAAAACGGAGGAAGACATGGTCTGAGAAAGTACCAACAAGCGACAAAGCCATTGCAGCACGTCATCGTCTCCAATCAGATAAGTGAGCATTATATCCACAACTAGCCAAAGAAGCGAGGCTTTTGCAAAAGCCAGAGTTGGATTTGGTACGCATCAAGTTGAACACACGGGGTGCGCTCACACGAGCAACCACTACCTAGGATTAAGCAAGAATAGAAAGGCTGGAAAGGGAAAACGAGGAGAGGACGGAGGAGGGTTGCCATCGACACCTGGCCAAGGTTAAGGACTGGCGACTAGATTATCTCACTTTTGTGGATCCCAAGGTACATGATGCTCTTGTTTTGAAATTTGGTTATTTATTATTTTTTTATGCATGTGTGATTTTCTAGTTGGTTGTGTCCACTCACATGGTACCTTACACTGATCGAGTTGGTAAGTAATTTGGAATTGTGTCAGTATTAACACCGGATTACTCGAGGGGGTGCAAGCCATTGAATTTTGACCTGCATATGTAAATTTTGGGGATGAAATTTCCCTAACGAGGGTAGATTGTAATGACCCAGACTGGGAATTGGAGCAAGTTCGTTGGTCAAATTTTTCTTTGAAACATTCTTGGACGTTTCCTCTAACCGTTGCATAGGTCTCAGACTTACGAGTTCGTAGATAGGCAGCACACATGCATCGGAGGTTGGGAGCAGAAGTTACAGGTGGGCATAATAGTAATGTTGGAAAGTTTAGGGTATAAGTAGGGGTACTCTCTCTTTCTCCTTATGGGGATTGACCAAGTATTTTTTTCCCCTTCTTTCTCTCTCTCCTCATTCGATTTCTATAACCCCTAATCATGGTCGACCTTATTCGAGGTCGAATTAATTTAAACTGAGGCTGGAAATGGGTTCCCCAAGGTTCCACAGGTCGAGTGATGGTGATTTGGGAGCGGGAGGACAATCGTGGATGGCGGTGCCACGCAAAGAAGTTGGACAAAAATTATTGGCCAGATTACATCTCAACTAGGTACAATCTCTAAGTTCTAGGTTCACATTTGGATTCCTCTCATCGGGTAGATGAATTTTCATATTTGGATCGTCTCATTTGGTGGAGAATTGAGAGAGATATCGAGGTTTGAAAATTGGCCTTCAGTGACAATTTTCTGGGCAAACCAGATAGAAGTAAAAGCCATTTTCTTCGGCAAGGTGGTGATGTCAACTTGACATCATGATGACATCACCAGATGACATCACCATGGCATCATGAAGATGTCAAGCACAGACACGTGGTGGGTGCCACATGGTAGTGTGTCAAGGGTACCATGTGTTAGGTTGTTAGAGGGCACCACGTGGCAGTGTCAGATGGTGCCACATGGCAGGTGTTAGAGGGTGCCACATCAACATGGAATGTCGTTAGTGAATGACATCAGTGGGTGACATTAGGGGGGTGACATCAGTTGTGCATGGGCGGCGTATAGGGAACGTCGTCGACCTTACACCGGCGCGTGGCGACGCATGGATGCATGTTTCGAGGCGTGGCTGGGCTTGTTCGAAAGGTTTCAACAAGCTAAATCCAATGGAGGTGGGTTCAGGTCGATTAAAGTTTGTCTAGAGGTGGTTTTGGGTATTTTTAGTCTTGGATTGCATGTTCGAGACACTTATACTATCTCGGGAGTCAAGGGGGCTTAGTTGTTGGTCTACCTTGGGATTATAGGAACTTGAGGTTGGTTTGGTTTGGGGGTTTTTGGACATAATTAATCCTTTATTTTGAGTTCGGTATTAGGTAACATTCCAGTTAGCCAGGGTTCGTATCTAGCAACTATTGAGGGGTTTTCCTTCCTATGGCTTGAAGGAGTTACTCGCTAGTATACTCCAAAACGAGTATAAACTACCATAGGCTTGGACCTTATGGGGTATCTTTCTAGGTGTATTCTAGTCAAGTGGGGATATCGGAGTAGGACTCTAGGCGTACTCTTGTCTCCAGGCGAGTTAGGGTGGTAGGACCCGGTTTTGGAAACAAGTCCTAAACCACATTCGGGTCCTGCTCTCGTCCGATAGGTGACTTAAAGATCCAAATTCACCCTCGAAACCCTGTCAGACAAGGGATACCTGCTTAACTATGAACTCATGCCTCCATTTCGTTAGTAGCCTTAACTCCCGTGCAATAGTCTTGAAGGGTTTCAAAAACACGAAAAAAATCGTGCGAGTGGACAAAATAAAGGATTTAAGACATACTATTAGAAAACCTACTATTTACCCTCCGTTTTATAAAAAAAAAATATGCATGCAAGTGGAAAGTTCTCAAATCTTGGAAAGCCAATGAGAAATCCAGTAATCCAGAATGAGTACAAGTACTAGAAAACATAACCATTAAGAACTATGTGAGAATACCAACACCTACATGAATATAATCAAGTATCCATACCATGTCAACATCATAACCTTACAAACCCATCCTCGAGGATAAGGGCCTACCTGTGGATCTAGCGTCTGGTTGTCCAGCCACATATCATATTGCACTACAAGAAGGCCAATCACAACATATAACCACTTGGGGACTACGAAGCCCAGCTCGACGTCCGAGTTAACACCCAAGGATACATCATCCGGGTGTCAATCACACAGCTCAACCACTCAGAGATACAACATCTGAGTGGCCTTCTAGGGATACAGCATCTGAATGGCCGCCTAAGGATACATCATCTAGGCGTCACCCAGCAATCCAGCATCTCGAGGAGGGTTTCCACATCACATCACAATCCATATATCCAATACTATATTACATATATCAAGAATGCATTCCCATAATTCAAACTAAATTCAGGAACTCAAATCAATAGTAAAACCCGAGCCTAAGCCCAATTCACAGAACACGTCATATGCCTTATAGTATGAACCATTTAAATAATTAGTAAAATCATATCAAAATCTCAATTCATCAATCATTACCAAATCAAATAAGCATGACATGATGAGTGCAAAACCATTTTCCAAAACCCAGTAATAATCCCTAAACACAATATACCTAATTTCCGCGCAAAACATGCTGAGTCACAATTTCCCATAATATCAACAAAAATTCATAAAATTTGTATAAATTCCAATTAATCCAATACCACCCAAAATCACATGAAAAGGTAATTTCGGGTGTAAAATCAGTTCTCACAATTCAATATCAAGCTAGAACACAATATAGAAAATTCCTCGTAAAATGTGCAATAAGTAATTACCGTAAAATCACCAAAACTTGTGTAAAATTATGTAAACCTTCACTCAAAATACCATCAAGAAAATCACATTTTAACTCGTATAAAATCATATAAATAGGCATGCATAGGGTTTAAGGAAAATAAAAGTCCACTCACACGTACCTTTTACGCGATCGAAACGAACCACACACTTTTCCATAAAATTCAAGGACGTTAATTCCTGCCACAAATCACCTCGAAGGGTCACTAACCACCCTAATTAACTAATACGAGATTCCTATAATTTTTTGGGATTTTTAAACGAATTAAAGCGAACCCTAAACATTCGGACAGCCAAAACTATTATGAGACGATGTGTAATCGCCTCGAAAATTGTACTTTTGGATTCGTTACATCAACTACTAAAAATTTTGTTTTGGAAGCACCCCCAAAAAGTGTGGCACGTGCCCCACGCACCGATCACAGCCGATGCACATGGTGGCCACGTGCCGCACTGTTCCCTATCTTCAACGAGGGTCTTGACTCGGTTTCCTGTGACTGGGTCATCCTGACCCCCGACTGGAACCCAGGTAGAACTTCTTTGTTTTACTTCAATTCCTTAAACTTTCTTCACCAATCTTCATCATCTCAACCCCTGAAATATGATATGGCCACTAAACTAATTAAAACTGTACTAAAAATTAAGATTCCTTACCTCAAGGTTCGGCCATGGCTACCAGTCTCTTCCCATGACGATCCAGCGACTATACTTTCATCATCTTGAACTCAGAACAACCCCACAGACTCACTAATCCCTCCGAGCCCCTCAGTGTCAAATCACACTATCGGGAGCCCATCTGGTCATTTACGACCACACTTGGAACCCTCACGGGTTTCCCTGTGGGTTCACGGGTCTCGACAGTGCTCACATATTTCCCCAGTTTCCTTCCTCATCCCTTCCAGCCCTTCCTTTCTCTAGTTCTCTCCTTCATTCCTCTCACTCTCTGATCTTTCTTCCTTCACGGTTTGGCAAGTTTATGGGGTTTCCATGGTTTCGGCCTATACACACTGAACACTAACCAGCACACACACCTCATTATATGTAGAGGAACATGTCGGTGGAGGGCCAAAATATCAGGCCCATCTAGACTTGATATGTGGCAGTCCACAATAAGTTCATATTGCAAATGACTAAAATTCCCTTCCATCTTAAATTACCAAAATACCCCTAAGGATTTTTTTACCATGGACAACCTCATATGTTCTCTGATTTTGGCGTGCTGCCTGACAACAGACTCAAGGTCCCGAGACCTTCATAACGGTCTTCTTGAATCACCTAAACGAGGTCCCGATAAAAAGTCTATATTTTGACTTTGGTCAAAGAAAGTCAACTCTTTAACTTTTCTAGTGGCAAAACAGTCTATTTACCTAATTTCGTCGAATTTGCTTCCCTCATAGGTCCGGATCGTTACAACCTACACCCCTTAAAAAAAATTCATCCTCGAAATTTCAAATCACTAGTTGGGGTAGACTCACCATTTTTCAATAGGGGTAAATTTTGTAAATAACTAACTTTCTTAAACATTAAGCAATAATAACTTATCCAATACACAAGAAATTCCCACATTATGACATACAAGTAATTGTTCTCCACAGAACGTAGAATCAAATAATCATAGCTATCAATCCTTCGAATCTATATAGGAATCCTCCTGCTACGTGCGTTCATCTGGGTTTAAGCCTCATCATCATTATTATTAACCAGGTGACCTCAAGAACTACGTAGATTAGCACTTAAATAATTACCATCGACGTGAAGGATAATCACATAATACACAGACAATAGTCACTATATCACAATATATGTACTACATGTAGACCAGCTCGAGGGCCACGCTCACGCGACATCCGAGCCATGTCCGAGAACTATGTACGCAACAACTAGACATACCACCTACTTAGGAACTGCACCTACATCATCCGTACATGTACCAGTCTCATCTAAGGTATCTCAAAATATCACAAATCTTATGGATGAACCGTTTAGGAACGACACTCAGCATATGTAGGTATGTCTAAATGCAATAACTTCATTTAAGCTTGGTCTCTACCAACCGGAAAAAAATGAATTACTAACTCAAGCTTACGTTATAATAACCAACAACACAAACCATAAACTTGTACTTCAATTATCCATCAAACTTTCCACAGTTCAATCATTAGTCAAGGTGAAATCAACAACCACTAATGTTTCAAATCTTATAGCCACAAACCATGGTACTTGGAACCATGTCAACCATAACAATCCTCACAATGTTTCATGTCACATTTCAACATCACAAATCAAATTCATAAGTAAAAACCTTGACTAAACTGGGCATCCCATCTCCCTCACATCACCAAATCTATAAGTTCCAGGTTAGCACAAATTTCTCAGATGCAATCATGAAAATACTCATTTTCAACTCAACAATTTGTCCATATGATCTGTAACTCGTAGATACTAATCTTAATAACCAAATTGCATAAAGGACTTCAAAAATGGTTCTACCTATTGTTCGAGTCACATTCAAGCACACATTACAATGATAATAATTATCCACAAATTATGTCATATCAAGAAACAAAAAATGTTAAGTTAACATAATCACCCTAAAGTCCAAACCACAATCACCTTAATCACACACATAATCTCATAACTAAGCTGGATCCCGATTTCGATTTAGCTTCAATTTACTCCTTAAATAAAAATATTACCAACTTGAATTCATTCCAAACTCCCATTCATTATGTAAGATCATAACCAGTAGGTTCATTTCCCGACTTTCTGTCAAAGTCTCAATTCCTTAATCTCATATTGTCTCTGAATTCTAAATCAATATCCAAAAATACAATGGTTATAAAATGGTAATAGAATGCTTGTTTTCTTAACTCTAAGTTTATCACCATCACCTAGAAGTAGAAGTATATATAACTTCTCCAATTCTTCTTCATTATTCATTCTTCCATTTTCTAGGTGTGGTTAACCACATAACACATTTCTTTTTTTTTTTTCTATATTTTCCGGATATTATTCATAATTTCTTGCTCCTTACCTTATCTATCTCAAACATGTACAAGTAGTTCCTTGAATCTCAAATTCTTTCGATAATCATTCAATTGCCACTTCAACACCAATGTTTTGTTATATCCAAAGTTTCCATATCACCACACCTCGCCAGGAGGACTCGTAGAGGAATGTCAACTGTATCCATTCACCCTAACCTTCCAACAATTCCAACTAACACATTTATTGTTACAACTTCACGTGGTTGACTTGGCTTATCAATTGATCTTCAATCCTTAATATCAAACATCAGTCACAATATCGGTGCTATGTGTAGAAACTCGGGATCTTCACATCCGAGTACATCCCCAGAATCAACAACATTTGGCAATGTCATGTTCTAGCATCCCCAAGACTGAGTCTCCCGTGGAGCCACGCGTCTCTAGGCAGTGTAATCGCGACCTCACTGAAATCACCAGACATTTGAAGGAAAACGAAAACGAAATAAAAAATGGTTCAAGTGAAAAACAATCATCAAATCCAATACACTCATTCCCATAAAAATTTCAATAAGACCTTTGCTCAAACAGAGCTTTTTTAGATATAGTTTCCACTAAACCATTGTGAAACAGTGTCCGAAAATCATTTCCTAAATTCCGAATTCATTAGTTCATATTAAATAATTTCAATCCAATCATAAGGTAAATATTCAGACACAAAAATACCCAATCCTAAATATCTTACTACTATTCCTTTGGATGTTCATAAATTAGAGTGTCAGTTTCCTCCGCTAACAAATCCCACATCTTCTTATGACTAGGAGGTAACTACCATGCTTATTTATCTTCTATTACGACATACCTTACACCTTGGAGTAACAAAATGTCTATCCCAACTCTATCACCCTTCTCTAGACAACACCAAATAACATACTCACAAAAATATTGAGAATTCGAATACTATATCACTATCACCAATTCAATCTACCATTCTAGTTCCTAAATAAAGTAGTCTATTTCTCAAGGCACAAGCGTAAACATACGTTATAACAACAACAATCAATTTCCATGTTACACAAGTCATGGATCATGAGGCCATAGCAACCATAACACACTCTTTTCTCAACATGTACTAACAACCGCACATTTATAGATATAGACTCTAAACATAAGGAAATATATCCTATGGCCCAAGACTTTTCTTTCTTCTTATATTCAAGTTCCCTTCAACAAACATTACATGGTATACGTACAATCTTTCTGCATTATTTTATCAACAATCACCTTGTCAAGTTAAAGGAACATGATCAGATGTATCTATCACAAATCTCTATATTATGGTAATGATCCTTGTCACAATCAAGTCGAAGACAACCAATATACCCTTAATAATTCCATAAGCATCACAAGGCATGAGTTAATCCAAGCAACAACCTCATCAACATATTACAACCCTACTCATACGAAGGTCTATTTGGGGAACCCTTTCCCTTCTTCAATCCACTTGCAAATCTCATATCAATCATCAAAACTTATTTAATCCATGGAAACACATCACTTATCCAAGAAAAGGGGGAGTTTTTCTTCCATACTACCATTGTTTCCAAACTACACAAAATCATGACATCTAATACACTCGATCACAAAGTATATACGCTTTTTGGCTTTTCGCAACTTATTATGGCAACACAATTTATCTCCAACCCATAACTAGATATGTGAACTCTCATTGGAGTTCCAATTGACATTCCTAATTAGACAATTCCTATTACCTCTAATTGTTGGCCAACACATTACCACACACGTCGAATCCGACAAAGGACCTTCCATCACACTAATCCTCAAATAGTTAATCCAACCGAGGAAACATATTCACCCTTCTTCAGTGTGTGACTTCACTAGTCACACTGATAAAGGGGAAGGATTTAGGAACCAATTCAAGGGCAAATAAGGTTGGGTATGTGTTCGATGTTAAGTGGCGAGTCAATTTATGCCATCTCCTAAGAGGGGAGACCACAGTGAGGGGTCGACCACGTCCAGTGGCAGTATGGGGATTTCATGGCCGTCATTCTGACCTAAATAGGTGTTGGTTATGAAATTGGAAGTTCAAGTGAGTTCCTAGGTGAAATTAGAGAAAATTTGATTATTCAATTGGGTCGTATAGGTAAGAATTGAAGGAAATAAGGGAATCATGTCGTGGGTATCCGTTGTAGGGATTCGAGCGGACCTACAGACCCGGCTGAAGGTAGCAGGCGAGTACGCCTAAGGCCTATGCATAGAGAGCCACGATGGCACGTGGGGGCACATGCATGGTTTTCTGCAGGTTTGGTCAACACAAGAAATTATCCCTTCCTCCTCACAGGTCCAGTGGTACAATTTAATTGGGATTTGGACTTCATTTGAGTAAATTCATAATTATTTAGTAATCTTTTTCTCTTAAACGAGAATCTCACGAAGTTCTGGAAGTTAGTGTCAAGATCTATTTAATCCCGTGGAATTTTGAATGTGTACTTGATGTATTATATTAGCAAGGTCAAGTTTAGAAAGGCCCAGGTATCGAATATAAGTTCGGAAGTAACCGAGGTGCTATCTTTCTGCTTTGGGGTTAGTAGGTTGGATGTGGGCGGTGACCCTACGAGGATGAATTCTGCTTGGTTTGTATACCGAGATGTTAATTTTAACATTGTTATATATATATATATATGTTATCCCTTGTTTGAAGGGTTCCTTATGTGTAACGACCTGGACCACAAGGAAAGTAAAATGACAATTTTACCTTTGGAAAAGTCAAAATGTTGACTTGTTGATCATGATATCTTTTAGGAATACTATGAAGACCATTAAAAAGGTCTCGGCCTCCTAGGTAAGTAGACATGCGGCATGTCAAAATAGAGTTCGGATGAAAATGTTATGGTCTTACGAAGGACAAGGGTATTTTGTTAATTATGTGATGAAGGGTAAATTTGTAATTTTTGCCCTTTAAGCATGTGATTCACATGAGAATATTCCAGAAAACTCTGAATCCTTTTCCTCCCAATTCCTCCACCGACCTACAAGAATATAAATATGGGTGTGTGTATGAAAACGGTTGTTCGGTGGCGAAAGGCCGAACCGACTCTTGTTGCCGAATCGAGGGGGCTTGTTCCAGGCTCTAAAAGAGTGTTCTTCGAGCGAGCGGTCTTTCTATCTTTTTGGGTTGCATGCCCAAGGCAATGCTTTTTTGTAGATTGAGATGGATTGATCTTCGCTATCGTGACTCTTCCTTGTACCAGTTGATGCCACGGGAGTGCCTAATATGAGTTTGCTCCTGCCCCAGACAGCTTCGAGGCTCCCATCGATCGATTACAGAGGTTTCAACTGCTGAACTTTCCCAGTGCTCTTTCTATAAAACAGATTGAGTAGGAAAAACTGGAATTAGCTTCAATCGGGATTGCCTCGGCTTCTTAGGCACATGAGAAGTTTATATAACATAGAAAAGCAGGATGCCCATGACGTGTACGTGTGGGATGAACCAAATCCTCGTTGAATTTTATTTTTCCATTAGAAGGGGCTCGTACATGTTCTGCAGTACCCCCTGTGAATACTCCACCGGTATGAAAAGTTCTTAATGTTAGTTGAGTGCCCGGTTCTCCAATAGATTGACCTGGACAAGGTAAAAAAATAGGGAAGCTATGAATGAATGAGAGAAATAAGGGGAAATGAAGATATTGAGGAGAATTAGGACGTGAAAATGGGAAGAAATGGAGAAGGTGGAAGTGGAACTCGTGAGGTCCCCAAGTCGGGTCTTCTATTTGGAACTAGGGTTAGGCTCAATGAGTACACTGGAGCTCTTCTGACGGTCGTACGATCTTCCTGAGGTGAGCAAGGGTGGTTTTGGTCGCGGAGGAGCAGCTCCGCAGTTCCTGGAAGCTATGGCTGATTACTCCAACAATCAGACTGTGATTTCAGGAACGTGTCTTCTCCTTTATACCTCGTAGAACTCTTCTTGGAGTTAATTGTAACGACCCGTCCCAGAAATCGGGATTAGATTAGTGATTAATGATAGATTAGTGAAGTTAATCAGTAATTAGTTGGACGATTTCAGACGGACGGTGCAAAATGACGATTTTACCCTTGGAATGGGTAAAAATGTTGACTTTTGGTTCGGGCGGTCAAATGGACTTTGACCGTTGACTGTGATGTAGTTCGTGACGTTACGAGTTCATAGACAGGTGGCACATCCAATTCCGACACTCGAGGAAAAAGTTATGATGTTCAGAAGATTTGGGGTATTTTGGCAATTTGGTTAAAAAGGGACAATTTGTTGAATTTTCATATGACATGGATTTTGCATGAAGTTCGAGGATCATTAGGTAGGCCTAGATTCCCTGAGTACAACGACAGGCGGCACGCCGTCATCGGATGTCGGACGATTTAATTATAAAGCTAAAAGCGTGAAGGGAAAAATGGTAAATTGGACGTTAGGGGTAAAATGGTTTTTTGGTAACCTTGAATTGTGTGAGCAATTGGATGAGGACATCTATCCCTCTTGTATTAGATATTTCACCAGGTATTTGGGAGATGGGGACACATGGGCCGCTTCTGGTTGGTTCCAACCATCTCTCACACTTTTAATCGATTAAAATGAGGTTGTGACTGATTAAAACAGGGCAGTAGTCGTCCTAGTTTATATGGTCGCCGTGAGAAGAGATTAGTGTGTTGTGTGTGATTGAGTGAGAAATCAGAGGTGAATGTTGGTGTGCGTGTGAGGGAGACAGGGAGAAATAGACAGAGGAAAGGAGAAGCAGACTGAGAGAAGGGAAGCTTGAAACCGTGAACACCCATAGCCGTGGAACTCAAATTTGCAAACCTCTCTAAACTTCGCCTGTTGGCTGATTAGTGAGCAAAAGGGACCTAGGATGACGTAAAGATTACGGTGGAGGCCACGACAGAAGGACAAAAGGAAGGTAAGTCATTTTTGGTCACCTCTGTTTCCTCTGTCACTATTCAAACCTGGTAATATGGGACTTGATGGTTATTGATCAGTTTGATGGATCAATGGTGATTTTGGAAGCTGAGGCGAGTCTAGAGGACGTGAACTCACGGCTGGAGAAGGCCTGTGATGGCTGGGAACAGAGGAGGAAGTCTGCTCGGTTTTTCTCAGATTTTGGAAGGTGAGAAATCGTACACTTCGTAAAGTTTTGAGTAGTTAAATTGATTTAAAATGCTAGGATGAAACTATTAGTGAAAAAAGGATCGAAATCGTGTTGGAAATGGCTGAAAACCATGGACGCCAGTTCGATTGGACCGGACCGGTTCGAACCAGCCTGAACCGGGTCGGCGAGAGGAAGGAGATGATGAACAGTGCCGCGCTTGAGGCCCACGTGCAGCCCCTTTGGGCGGCACGTGAGGGAGCGTGGGGCCCTTTTGGGGAAGTTTTCCACACGACTTTTAAAGTATTCGATGTAACGAGTATTTTGAAATTGGTTTCGAGTCGATCGGACATCATCTCGATATGTTTAGGGAGGTCCGAAGGTTTTAGGACTCGGTTAAAATAGTTACAAATTTTGAAAATTACGGGGACTTAGTAGAAGCTTAATGAAGTAGTTAGTAACCTTATTATGGGATTTGGACAGGTTCGAGAAAGCCAGTGATAGTGGATTAGACGGGAAAGCATAAGTGCACACATATCGAGGCGGCGACGCTAATGGTCTGTGAGTGGACTTTGCTTTCTAACTTATGATGCATGTATAAATATTTTATATGTTTTCTATACGTGATTTCTATGTTTATGATCTTGATGATTTACGGTTTCGCACGTATTTCGAGATATTTAAGAAATTGCACGTTTTACGAGATTACAATTTATGTTGTGATTTGACCATGGTTGTGATGATTTGACTTTGGGATTTGAAATATAATTGGATTTCAATGATTTCTAATGGATTTTGGAAAATTGATTTTGGGCTCGAAGCCCAGTGTAGGAAAGGGATTTCGATAAACGTGATTTCAGGTTTTGGATCTGGATTTCAGAAATGATGATTCAGATTTGGTTTTTGAAAGTGAAATTATGGATTTGGGTTCGGGATGTTGATTCCGGATGCCGGCTTACGGAATCATGATTGCGAATTCGAATATGGATTTTCTATGATTTTCACTTGGTTTTGGGTTTAAAGACCCGTTGAAAGCTGGTTTTGGGGTTTAAAGACCCGGATATGGCTAGATCTGGTTTTGAGTTCAAAGACTCGGTTGATTGACGGGGGAGGGCCCTGGATTGGTTTGTTTTGAGTTTAAAGACTCGGTTATTGTGATATCCCCTGAGGCCTGTTGATTTTGTTTTGAGTTTAAAGGCTCGTTGATATCCCGGAAAAGCCTGATTATGCGCATGTGCTTTTGAGTTTAAAGACTCGGGCGCACTTGAGATCCAGCAACTTGATTGATTGATGTTTTTCACTGGTTTTCAGATGTTTTGGGCTGTGGCCCGGATGATTTGGATTTAATGAGTTTTGGGCAGAGTTCCCGTAATTTGATAAGGATTTATGATTTTGGGATGAGGCCCTAGATTTGAATGACGGAATTGAGAAAAATAAATGATTCTAATTTTCATTGATGGTTTTCTTATCTTGGATATGAAATGGTTTTATGGAATGGTTTTCACATGCATGCATTGGTTTTTTGTGGAAGGTATAAATGTGATTTCTTATAACCTGTTTTCTGAATGTATTCTTTATTTTTGTCCACTCACAGTCTTTTTTTGTTTTCAATACCCTCTAGGTTTCATGCGGTGCGGGCTGTTGTTAAAGAGAGACAGAGACATCACACACGCGTTCCACAGTAGCTTCTGCGCACTCTGAAAAATCCGGAAGTTTTGGACGGATCGCTTGGGAATCTTTTGTCCGGTTTACGTGTTACATGGAGGTTGGACGTCAGTTTAGCCTTCATGTCGCATGTAGGTTAGACAGGAGCATGGCTTATCCCTTAATCCCGAATAATTCGGGGTAGGTCGTGTCATTAAAGCAATTCAAATGGACTATCAAAAAGTCCAATTTGGATGAAAAATGAGTGTAAATAGATCGGGTCGGGTCGCTAGGTTAAGCGACCCGAATGCCAGAGGAACGGGCAGAGATGGAGATGAATAGTGATCTCACTATGCTGGCGTATGGTTTCCACGCGTAGCCACTTTGGGCGGCTCATGGGGGCGCATGAGAGGTTTTCTGGGAAACTTGTCTACACGAAAAACAATCAGGATGATGCGCTGAGTTTAATGGGCCAAGAAATTGTGTAATTATACATTATATCAGCTACTTATGATAGTTTGAAGTTTAGGTGTTTTAGTTAAGACACCCTTAATTAATCCTACAATTTGGTAAAATGAAATAAGTATACATTAGGATTGAAATGATTAAAATGGTGAATTTGTAACTGTTAATTGAGTGATTAAATTGTTCTTTATATTGATAATTATATATGAAATTGTAGTTATGTTGAGAGTTACATTTGTGAAATTCCTAAACTTAATGATTATGAACTTGTTGATGATAAAAGTGTGGGGACTATGAAGATACCAGTTACATTACTAAAATAGTCCTTATGGAAAGGTTTCTATGTAAATTAGCATATAATTGGGATTTCATTTTATAACATAAGTTAAAGAAGTTAGCTGTGTATTTTGAATAAATTAATAGTTAAAAGATATTAAAAGGTATCGTCAAAATTGAAGACAAGCAATTAGGAATTTCCGTCTCTCCTGGATTAGTGGGTTGGATGAAGCTAGTAACCCCATAAGGATGGATTAAGTTTAGTTAATTAAGAAAATTTGGACATAGTCAAAGGTAATATATCCCTTGTCTGACCCGCACAATTAGTCGAGACGGGCCCTGTTAACTTGGTATTAGAGCTAGGGTTTAAAATGGTTTGGATTGTCATATGATTTATTTAATGCAATGTCAAATTAAGTTGGGTTTTCAGATAATTTGATAGAATCTTGAAAGAAAATTAAAATTTTTGAATATTAAATTAAATCCGACATTAAATTTATTCATGTGGTATATTTGGCACCTTTATGGCATTATTTGGAAATATATTTTTTATGTTGGATATTGGGTTTGACTTGAAATGTGAATCTCAAATTATTTTACGACTTGCGTGATAATAATTAATTCTTAAGGAAATTATTATGATTTTCAATTAAGGTTTGGATTTTGAGAATTGTAATTGGATTATAAAATCAAAGTATGATTTTTGTAATCTTGGTAGGTTATAACTCTTTTGTAAGTATTGACAAGTTACAAAAGTAGTAAAGGTGCATGGTAGGAGAATTCCTAGCGGAGACGTTACGTACGAAGATCGAAATTCAAATAATTTGAAATTGAAGGGATATATGCAGAAATGTGAATTTGATTTTTTAAGGAACATGCATACGGTGAAAATAAGTTAAAAAAGAGATGACATGGATGAAAATAAATACATGCAATATGGCATAGTGATAAAATGATGTTATGAAAATAATGACTTGTTTTTAAAAGAATGAATACATGATAAAATACATTGCATTTGTGCTGACTATGTCATGATGATGAAACTGATGAAGATGTGTGATGATGGTTACTAGATATACGTATGAGATATTGATATAATGACATAGTAAAAATGGTATGATGGTGTAACCACATGGTGACATGGTGGTAATGCTAATATATGTAATGAATAACATTGTAAATGTGAATTAGTATATCTTACTTGGTATAGTTTTATTGTGTCATGGACATGTGGTGAAGGATTAGTCTCAAACGTCGAACAGGGCTCCAAATCTTGCGACTGATGTGATGTGGGTAACCACTCAGACGTCGAGTTAGACTCCGGTTCCTGAGTGGATGGTGATTGGTGGGTCTCGAACGTCGAGCTAGAGGCTCGTTATCTTGAGACCGGTATTCTGGTAGTTGGTCGCAGACGTCGAGTTAGGGGCTCTGTATCCTAAGACCGGTGATGACTCAAATGTCAAATCAGGGGCTCTGTATCCTAAATCAGTAACCACTCGGACGTCGAGCTGGGCTCTGTATCCCGAGTGGTGTGTATGTGTGGATATTGGTTAGTCTCAAACATGAGTTGGACTCTGTATCCCGAGACTAGTGGTGTGGTGACGATTCAGACGTTGAGATGGGCTCTGTATCCTAAGTCGGTTTCCGTGTGGATAGTGGTATGATACTCCAGGGGGAAAAATTGTTTGAAGATGTTACTGATATTGTTTTTGAACTGGATTAATAAAGTGGTTGTGGTAGCGGACTACGTGTAGTGTCATTGTGTGATAAGTGATATGAATGGTAATTGAAAGAATTGATTACAGGTTTGTAGAATACAAGCATTGTGGTAGTTTAACAGGTGTCTGGTATGTGATTGCTTAAGGAAATAAAGGTTACATGGGATCTCAAAAGTGTGCAAATGGTTAGATTAGTTAAAGCCTACACAAGAGGCTTGTACGTATTAGTGAGTAAGTATTCATTGCTGATATAAGAAATGGTGGGGTGTAAGACCTAGTCTAGGAAGCAAGAACGGTGATCAAGACCCGTGAGCTTGAGAAGCAAGAACGGTGAGCAAGTGAGCTCCCGAAAACAAAATCGTGAGGGCTGGGCCCAAAGCGGATAATATTGTGTTAGATGGGCCGAGTCGCGACAGAATGGTATCAGAGCCGGACCCTAACCGGAAGTGTGCCAGCGAGGAAGCTGGGCCCCAAGGGGGGTGGATTGTAAGACCCGGTCTTGGAAGCAAGAACGGTGAGCAAGACCCGTGAACTTGAGAAACAAGAGCGGTGAGCAAGACCCGTGAGCTTGAGAAGCAAGAATGGTGAGCAAGACCCTTGAGCTTGGAAAGGTAAGATCGGTGAACGATCCCACATCGCTCAGGGGGGGAAAGGTGAAGTACCTTATATGTGTGGGCACGTATCTATCTAACACAAGGCCTTTTGGGAGCTCAGTGGCTTTGGGGGGGATTGGAACCCCAAAGTTAAGCGACTTGAGGCTGGTGCAATCCCATGATGGGAGACCTACTGGGAAGTTGCAAGTGAGCTCCCCAAAACAAAACCATGAGGGCTGGGCCCAAAGTGGACAATATTGTGTTAGATGAGCCGAGTCGTGACATGGGTATGACTCGAATGTTGTTTTATGAAGTCCCCAAGGTGAGTAAGTGGTTCTCGATAATCGTAATGTTGTGATTGGATGTTGATTGGTTGAGACCTTTTATGGCTTTTCTGGATTGTTTGAATATTAAAATGATGCTAAAATAGCACATTTTGCGAGGAAATTGAGCATATTGTATTCTGATCCATCATTGAGTTTGAGCAACGGTTGTATGCTTGTTGTGTCATACGTATAGGATTTTGGTTATGATTGATGAACTTGAATTTATATATTATTTTAGTGAAGATCTGATGGCCCGATTACAAAGATTTGGCATGCTTGTGATTTGGGCTTAGGCTTAGGTATTGATATTTGGATTTGGATTCTGATTTGTCTTTGGGAATGAAAGATGATATGATTACATGATCCTGGATATATGTGAATTTACGTGATTATAATATGAATTTTCATATAAACATAATAATAGGAATAAAAAAGTAAATAATAAGTTTGGTTCGATTTTAAAATTTCGAGGACGAAATTTTTTTAAAGAGGGGAGGTTGTAACGACCCAGACCACGAGAAAAGTAAAATGAATTTTACCCTTGGAGAAGTCAAAATGTTAACTTTTTTATCAAGATATCTTTCGAGAATTCTAAGAAGATCGTTACAAAGGTCTCAGCCTCTTGAGTAGATAGACCGGCGGCATGTCAAAAACAGAGTTCTGTTTGGTATTTATATAATGAAGGGTAAATTCGTAATTTCTGACCTTTTTGCATGTGATTCACATGAGAAGATTCTATAAAACTCTCAATCATTTCCCTCCCAATTCCTCCACCGACCTACATGTTTATAAATATGGGTGTGTATATGAAAATAGTGGTTCGGTGGGCAAAGGCAAAAGCCATGAAAAACCATAAATACCCACCCTACGAGCTAATCAAGGAAAAAACACAGGGAAGCTATGAATGAATGAGAGAAAGAAGGGGAAAAGGGAAAGATTGAGGAGAGATAGGGCGTGAGAAGGGGAAGAAATGGAGGAGGTGGAAATGGAACCCGTGAAGTCCCCAAGACGGGTCTTCACTTTGGAACCAGGGTTAGCCACAACTAGTACATTGGAGCTCTTTTGACTGTCGTATGACCTTCCTACGCTGAGGAAGGGTGGTTTTGGCCGCGGAGGAGCAGCTTTACTGCTCCTGGAAGCCATGGCCGATTACTCCAACTATCAGACCATGATTTCAGGTACGTTGTAGAACTCTTCCTGGAGTCAAGGTGATTCAAAAAGACTATTAGAACCTCCAATTTGGATGAAAAATGAGTGTGAACAGATCGGGTCTAGTCACCACTTTGGAGATGAACATTGATCTCATTGTGCTAGAGCGTGACTCCCACGCGCAACCACTTTGGGCGATGCGTGGGGGTGCGTGAGATGTTTTCTGGGAAACTTGATTCTCATGCACATCTAATAGGTAGTGATGGAACCACTTGATTCTCATGTCCCAACTCTTATGGGATCAACTCCCGCATCCGACACTCGTGCACACTTACCAAGGTAAGACAAAACACCCGTTTCCAATTCAGGCATATGGGTACGCCTCTGTAATCCAATTCAACAAGGTGGATACTGTGATCACAATCACGTCATCTCGACGTACTCGACGTCCCTTGGAACCATCAACTGTTGTAACCCTCTCCAGTGAGGTGATGATTACCGCTGACATTCCGTCAACTCATCTCAATCATCTATGTTGGGTCCTCCCAAATCACAACTTAGTGGAGATGATGTGGCATCTCGTTACAATTCCCACCGACCAAGCTCATCGTCTAATCAACACCGAACATGAGCACACTACGACCAAGTCACAAACCTCTACTCATACCGAGCTAACAACCAATCTCTTGCTCATGTCGAAGGAACTCTATCTCCCTCGTAGCTCGACAACTCTGGAGTGAAAACGACGTAAGAAACATTCCTCGAACACCGCCCAATGCTTAAAAGTTTCAACCACAACTCTCGATAGCCATGTATGCCATAACCTCATGCAGACACAACCAAGAAACACTCCGTTATCGAGACTCCAGACTCAGATAGGCAACTCATCGCTTGTACCACTGCGTTGTACTAACTGAACCCAATCTGATCCACAAGTACCACTCCCCCAGTAACTTGTCCAACCAGTCTCAACTAGGGTCGCCCATGACCTCGGTTGCTCCTTGCAACACACCCAACTTGACCGTCCAACGGTCTCGACTCTAAAAAGTCGTCACACCGGAACCTAGTTCACCAACACACTGCGGTTTACCACCGCTAGCACAAAAAGAACTCTACCCTACACGGGTCTACCCAACCCTACTCGGGTCTAACAATACTCAACCACGGCATAGGATGCCAAATAGAACCTAACTGAGGTTCGTTTCCACTAAACTCTCCTACTCTTACCCTAACTATCAGGTTGATGATAGGCTGTTTTCCTCGTAGAGACATCACATCTGGCACATCCGTAACTCTCCAAGAGCAACCCAGTGCTCTGATACCAAGCTGACACGACCCATCCCAATCCTCCCTAGATTAATGCGGGATATGCTATTCTCCCATCTGACACCCTGTGCCAGACCAGGGACCCAGATAAACTCTCTCAGGGCTAACATAGTACGCCATGATTTGTGGCGGCATGTGATGTCTCAGTCTTTGCTACAGCCCGCATCCGCGATCAACCTGAAAAGTATTAAAAATAGTAAAAGCTATGAGTGGAAGAAAATAAATAGTTTATAACATCATTTTAATAAAAAGGCATTTATACCCTACACAGAAAAAGCATGCATGCATCAGAAAACCAGTTTTCAAAACCATTTTCTTTAAATCAATCATATGGATTTCAAATCATTACGCATTGAAAACATTTATAATCAAAGCCATATCCTTAGTAAGGTCTCAACCCAAAACCAAAACACGTGGGTCCTCTGCCCAAAATCAATAAAGCATGTGGGGCATCTGCCCAAAACAGTCATAAAAAATATACCCAATCCTTGACATCCCAGATGTCTAACATCCCAGATGTCTAATCATTAATGTCACAGTTTCGAAGGCTACGCGTGCCACTCGGGGTCTCAAGTCCGAGTCCTTCCCTCGGATCATGTCCAGGATGATATCAAACTCTAGCAATCCTGATCCTGAGCCTCTCTTTAGAGCGGCCCCTCTCAGGCAATGCTCGCACTCCTGGTCCTTATCTAAGAACCCAAAATTAGCTAAAAGGGTTGAGAGTTTACCTTCCAAACGTTGAACAGTGACAGGCACCTGCAACCTTGCTTTCACGTCGATCCTAGCCTCTCCAATCCTTGTTTTTAGTAGCCAAACACTCGTACAGACACCAGGAACACAACCCAAACATTAGAAACCTTCCCAAACGTCCAAAAATCAAAAACCAATTTCAAAGTCCAAAACGGGTTGCGGGTTACCTTGTTCTGCATGTTCCTCCGTCGTCCACGGCGGTCTTTCCGTGATCCTCGCTGTCTCCCAGTCGCTCACTCACTCCCAGTCTCTCTCTCTGGTCCTGGTGTAAGAAGGTGAAGGTTGATGGTTTTGGGGGGTGTGGGTTTTCGGGTTACAAAGAAAACAAGGGAGAGATGAGCACATTGGATCCCAAAATCATGAGAATATGGACGAATTAGATGAGTGACATACCACCTGTCTGTGAACTCATATAGTCTCGATCTACGTAATGATCCTCGATCTTCGTGCATTTGATCTCCCGAGTCAAAAGTCAACATTTTACCCATTCTACGAGTAAAATCGTCCTTTTACGCCAACTGTCCAAAAAAAATCTCGACCAATTCCCGATTAGTCTTGATAATCCTCAATTAGGCCTTAATTAATCCGTAAATTCGGGACGGGTTGTTACATGGATAGTCTGAACAGCCTATTCAGACACAGAGGACATGCTTCGTTCTTCAGTAGTACAATTGGGTGGAAGTTGGGATCAATACTTAGTATTGTTGGAATTCACCAAGAACAATAGCTACCACTCTAGTCTTTGGATGATGCCATTCAAAGCCTTATGCGAAAAATCATGTCGAACACCTGTTTGTTGGTCTGAGGTTGGAGAGAGAGCTCTAGAGGGACTAGAATTAGTGGACTAGACCAAAGAGCAGGTCAAGGTCATCACTAGAAACTTGAAAATTTCTCAAGAGAGAAAAACAGAAGTTAGCTGATGGAAACTCAAAGATCAAGAGTTAAATACTGGTGATTTAGTGTATCTTAAGTTTTCACCTTGGAAATGAGTAATTCGCTTTGGAAAAAGGGGAAAACTGAGCCGCTGATTCATTGAACCTTATCCAATTATTGAAATAATTGGCGCAGTTGCTTACCGTTTGGAGAATAAGTCATGATTTTGGATTGAATGGACAAATTCTTGAGGAACAAAACCATATTACTCGTCAAGGAATTTTGGAGAAATCACACTGAAGAAGAAGCCACTTCGAAGCTAGAGGGGCAGATAAAGGAGAAGCACCCCTACCTATTTTGAAACTTGAAACCTAGTTATTTCAACCCTTACTCTTTCCTTGTATTTGTTTAATCATTTCTTTTCAATGAAAATTTCGGGGGTGAAATTTCTTTAAGTGGTTAGACGATTACAACCTGTATCGTTTTCAGACTATCTCACATAAATGCTTTTAAAATCGAACACGAACGAGTGGTGGCAAAATACTTTTACCACCCTCAATTACCCCATTTAAATAAGTTCCTACTGGACCTAACCTAAGCTCAATGAGGAAGTGTTGCAACATATGGGACCCTTCTTGAAAAACATAGATATTCGTGAGGGATCTTGCTCCCTCTGACAATGAATATCCCAAACGTCCAAAATAGCCTCAAACTAGGGATAATTATCAAACTAGGGATAATTTATACCCTCATTTATTCACAATAGACAGAGTATAAGTGACAGAACCCGTCCTAATCCCCCTGTGACTACCCGGTAACGTGCCCTGCTCCCGTCTGACATGCAACCTCATAATACCAAAATTACCTTTAATCAGTTAAACATTAATAAATCGCGATAATTAAGTTCATACATAAGTTTTAAGGGTTCAACAATGTCAGACAAGGGATAGTTCGAAATACAATAATGAGCACGACATCTAAGTTTACACACGATGCCAACCTACCAAAAAAGGGAGTACGGATGCGCAACGTTTGGTTTATACCTCAGACTCCGGGTCCTCGTTTTCCTCAGTAGCACGACCTAGATGGGTCAATATAACAATAAAGAGTGAGTGGGCCGAAAAATAAACAGTGTTTCCAAAAAAAAATTAATAATATAATAATCATAAGGTTTTACCCCTCCATTTTCAAACTTGCATGCATTAAATCAAAACATAGGTAATCGTAATAGTATCATGAAATCATAAAATCATATATAATAGAATAAGGAAAACAATCATAATAATAGTGCATTGTAAACCAAACCACGACATCCCTGATGTTTGGCATCCTTGATGTCTGGCATCCCTGATGCCCAATAATGTCACGGTCCTAAGGCTACGTGTGCCACTCGGGGTCTCAATCCCAAATCTCCCCAAGGTCCACCTAGGTCAATGACCAGTAGATCAATGACCCTTGTTGGGGGGTATCATCCATAACCGCACTCCTGATCCTAAGCTGTCCCTCGGGTCAACCCTTCTCAAGCAGTGCCCGTGACCACTCCAGGATACTACGAGATGTCTTGAGGAGACAGTAATCATAAGGTAGGTATACACAGTGCAATAGTATTAAGTTCCACAGAAATCCCTGATTAACTTTGAAAACCGTTGATATATATATCCAGACGGGTCTCATGCCCAAAACATCATAATACGTATAAGCATCATCATATAGTACTAAGAATCATCCAATCTGAATAGTAAAGTAAAACAGTGAAAAAAATTATGGATGCAATCATTTCGAAATTAAAAGCCCACTCACACACGGTCCTCGCTGCTAAACCGAATGTTTAAACCTGTCCAGATGCTATTGTACAGTCCCTGTCATGTCCAAAATATATGTAAAGGTCACTATGGGTCCCTATAAACTCAAACATGCAACCCTAGAACAGAACCAGCACGGGAAAGCCGTTCGAACACGCTTCTTGAGGCATTAAACCCAATTTTAACCAACATAACAATCTCCGATAGATACGTAACCACCATCATTGGATTCATATCGTCGAAACCTTGAAAATGGTGCCGATCCCACCTCAAGATTTGCTTCCACGCGCCAGGTCAACGGGTGGTCAACTCTACTACAGTGCTGACGTCAGCAATGATGTCATTTAGGCCATGGGAGGCAAGATCCACTTTTTGGGGAATTTAGGCCATGGGAAGAGTGACCCTTATCACTCATCCAAGGGTTCTTGATTATTTAATCATTCATCATATTTTAATATTATTTTATTCAAATCTTGAGATGTAAGTTTAACCGATTTTGATCCCGTGACCACAACTTTCCTGTCGAACGTCCGTTTTCGATATATGTCGCGGTCATTGGTCAAAGTCCTAAAAGTATCCCGGGTCAAAAGTCAAATTTTTCCCCTATGGGCAAAATGGTCATTTTGCATTAAAATATCATTTATAAAAGTTCAGGTCATTACAACCTACCCACCTTACAAAACTTTCGGCCTCGAAATGTACTCAAACAGATACGGATATTGCTTCCTCATTTCATCATCTGGTTCCCACGTCACTTCCTCTACGTCATGATTCCTCCACAACACTTTTACCAACCGAATCGTCTTGCTCCTCAGTACTTAGTCTTTCTGGTCCAAAATCTGCATTGGTTACACATCAAAGCTCAGATCAGTCCTCAGCTCTAATGGTTGTTCAGGCAAAGCATGTGATTCATCCCGTAGATACTTTCGTAGCATAGACACATGAAATACGTCGTGTACCTTGGCAAGTTCTGGAGGTAACGCCAACCAATATGCAACTAAACCAATCCTCTCTGTAATCTCATACAGTCCAATGTAGCGGGGACTCAATTTCCCACGTCGACCAAAATGAACGATTCCCCTCAACGGAGATAACTTCAGGAATACAAAATCTCCAACTGCGAACTCCAAGTCCTGAATCCGTCGATCTGCATAGCTTTTTCGTCAATCTGCATAGCTTTTCTAGCGATCCTGTCCTTCCTGGATGTATTGCATATGCCGAACTATGGGCCTCCTCAAGAATCTCCGTCTGCAACTCTGCCACTGCAGGTACACGTATACATCCTAGTTTCACCAGAGCTCCATCACCTCGGATAGAAAAATCATGTCTCTCGCCCGCTTCAACTTCAATTTTGTAGACACATAGTGTAGGATCCTGGAATTGAGCCTCAATGATTTGATAAACCAGCACAGGTCGTACATAAAAACTGGCTTATAAAGCTTTCTGATTGTCCATCCCTAGCATGACTCCAGTCTTTCAGAGTTCCACACGTAAAGGAAGATATACCATCCTCAGGTGAGCAATCGGTCCAACTGACTTCCTACTGAGTGTATTTGCCACAAAATTCGCCTTTCCCGGATGATACTCGATCGTACAGTGGTAGTCCTTGATCAATTCTAGCCACCACGGTTGCCTCATATTCAATTCCTTCTGGGTAAACAAATGTTTCAGACTCTGATGGTCAGTGAAGATTCTACAAGTCTCTCCGAACAAATAGTGTCTCCAAATCTTCCAGGCATGAACCACTGCAGCCAATCACAAATCATGTGTAGGATAGTTCAATTCATATGGTTTAAGCTATCTCGAGGTGTATACAATCACTCTTCCATTCTGCATCAATACGCAATCCAGTCCTTGCAATGATGTGTCACTGTAGAATTCGAATTCCCCGCTGTTATCCTGAAGTACAAGGACGGGTGCAGTGGTCAAACGATGTTTTAGCTCCTGAAAGCTATGCTCGCACCGTTTATGCCAAACAAACTTTACTCCATTCCGGGTTAATCGAGTCAAATGGGCTGCAATACTGTAGAAACCCTCTACGAATCTCCGATAGTAGCCTGCCAAACCCACAAAATTCCGTACCTCAGTCACTGTCCTCGGTTGCGCCCAATTAGTCACAACTTTGTTCTTCTCGGGGTCCACACTAATTCCGTCAGCTGAAATGACATGTACCAGAAAACCAATACTGTTCAACCAAAACTGACACTTACTTAGTTTGCCGTATAACTGTTTCTACATCAGCTTCCCTAATACCAACCATAGATGCTTCTCATGTGCTCTGGCACTCCTGGAATACACTAGGATGTCATCAATAAACACGATCACGAACTTGTTTAGCTACGATCGGAAAACTCTTTCCATCAAATCCATGAATGTAGCCGGTGCATTCGTCAATCCAAACGGAATCACCAAAAAATCATAATGTCCGTATCTAGTCCGAAATGCAGTCTTCAGAACATCATCCTCAGCGATCCTTAGCTGATGATAACCTGATCGTAGATCAATTTTGGAGAAATACTGTGCTCCCCGTAGTTGGTTGAATAAGTCATCAATTCTAGGCAAGAGGTACCGGTTCCTTACCTTTACTTTGTTTAGCTGTCAGTAATCTACACATTAATTGAAAGCTTCCTTTCTTCTTCTTCACAAATAATACTTGTGCTCCCCACGGTGACGTGCTCAGTTGGATAAATCTCAGATCCACCAACTCCTGTAATTGAGTCTTAAGTTCTCGCAACTCTGCTAGTGTCATCCGATATAGTTCTTGTGATATAGGTCGAGTACCGGGGAGTAGTTCAATCGTGAACTCAATCTCTCGATGTGGTGATAAACCAGGAAAATCTTCCGAGAACACAATTGGAAACTCTCGTACTACCGGTATATCCTCGGCTTTCGGAGTATCAGCCCGTGACTCCACAACATAGGCCAGATAACCCTGGCAACCCTTCCGTAGTAGTTTGGTAGCGGTAAGTGAGGAAATTACTTCAGGTGGCGAACTGTCACGCTCTCCCTGAAAATTAACCTCCGAAAAACCCGGACTTCGTAAGATTACTTGCTTACTGTAAAAATCGATGAGTGAACCGTACTCCGATAACCAATCCATCCCCAAGATGTCGTCGAAATCATCTATGTCCATAATAATCAGATCAGCTGGTAAATCTACATCCTCCGCTCTCACTGAACATCTCTGTAATACTTGGTTCACCACGTACACAACTCCCATAGGTATACCAACACCCATCTCACTATCCAATGTCGATATCTCACAATCTAACATGCTCGCACAACTCTGCGAAATAAAAGAATGCGTAGCCTTGGCATCTATCAAAACACGAACAACAAGATTGGATATATTAAGAGTACATGTGACAACATCTGGAGCTGCCCTAGCCTTTTGGTGGGTCACTATAAATACTCGAGTTCGAGGTCCAGATGTCTGCCCGCATCCACGTGCTCCACGATCATCACTGCGAGTTCCACTCTGTCCTCGGCCTCCGGTAATGTTAGAAGCTGAATTCTGAACCACACTATTTCCTCCCGCATTGTTTCCGCTTGTCAGAGATGGGCAATCACGAGAATAATGGCCTGATCCTCCACAAGAAAAGCAGGTAAGTGTCCTTAGCCTGTAAGAAGATCCACTGGAAGTACCGCTCCTAAATGACTGCTACTGCTATGAACTGGGCCTCGATCCAAATCTCTGAGGACTACCTTAGCGACCAAACCATCCTCGGCCATGTGAAGAAGATGAAGCTCCCTCATAGTGTCCTCCCTTCGAACTCCGATGACCCATGGGTCCAAGGTATGGATGATCTCGATTTCGTCCCTCACTGGAAGTCTGTTGTTGTTGCTGTGCCTGCAAGCTAGCCTCGATATGCACTACTGCATTGGTCATGTCCCTCAGGGTGGTGTAGTTGTTGGCATTCATAATTTCCCTGATGTCTCCCCTGAGTCCTAACTCAAAACGTTGACATATGTCCTCCTAAGTACTCATAAATGCAGCAGCAAATCGGGGTAGTCTCAAGAAAGTCTGCTCATAGTCAGCCACTGTCATGCTCCCATGCTGGAGCTGCAGGAATTCCCCCTCACGAGCATCATGGAAAGATCGTGGGTAGTACTAGTTTAGAAATCTCGCCTTGAAAACCTCCCAAGTAGTGGTGTGGACTGTCCATCCTATCATCTCCAGGCCATACCACCATTGGTGGGTCTTGCCTTCAAGTATGAAGGTAGCCAAGGTCACTCGCTTTTCCAGTGGAAAATTCATCACGGTGAAAATCCTTTCCCACCTAGAAATCCATAGTTGTGCTTCCTCGGGGTCAGATCCCCCGCTGAACAGTGTAGCTCCCAATCATTGAGCTCGTTCAATGCCAACGCATTCCATTTCCCTCGCTAATTCTTCTTCAGTTCATGCTTGAGGATTGCGTCTTGGATGCATAACCAACTGTTAAGAGGCATAGGTTAGATAAATAATATCTAAAGCGTTGATTGTACAAAGTACTGACCACTATTCTAGCATGTTGCCCATTAACCTAGTGCTCTGATTCCAAGTTGACAGGACTAGTCCTGATCCCCCTAAGACCACCAGGGGACGTGCCCTGCTCCCTTCTGACACGTAACCCAAGAATACCAAAATTACCCTTAATCAGCTCAACATTAATAAATCACGATAAATAAGCTCATACATAAGTCTTAAGGGTTCAACAATGTCGAACAAGGGATAGTTCGAAATACAATAATGAGCACAATATCTAGGTTTACACATGATGCAAACCTACCCAAAAAGGTGTACAGCTGCGCAACGTTTGGTCTATGCCTCATACTTCGGGTCCTCGTTTTCCTTAGTAGCACGACCTGGAGGGTCCAATAAAACAATAAAGAGTGAGTGGGACAAAAAATAAGCAGTGTTTCTAAAACCAGTTTAATAATATAATAATCATAAGGTTTTACCCCTTTGTTTTCAAACTTGCATGCATTAAGTCAAAACATAGGTAATCGTAATAGTATCATGAAATCATAAAATCATATATAACAGAATACGGAAAACAATCATAATAATAGTGCATTGTAAACCAAACCCCGACATCCCTAATGTCTGGCATCCCTGATGCCCAATAATGTCACGGTCCTAAGGCTACGTGTGCCACTCAGGGTCTCAATTCTAACTCTCCCCAACGTCCACCCAGGTTAATGACCTGTAGATCAATGACCCTCACTGGGGGTATCATCCATAACCGCACTCTTGATCCTTAGCTGCCCCTCGGGCCAACCCCTTTCAGGTAGTGCCCGTGACTACTCCAGGATACTACGAGACATCTGGAGAAGATAGTAATCATAAGGTAGGTATACATAGTCCAATAGTATTAAGTTCCACATAAATCCCTGATTAACTCTGAAAACAGTTCATATATATATATATATATATATATCAAGGCAAGTCTTATGCCCAAAACATCATAATACGTCTAAGCATCATCATATAGGACTAAGAACCATCCAATCTCAATTGTGAAGTAAAACAGTGAAAACAATTATGCATGCAATAATTTCGAAATCAAAAGCCCACTCACACACGGTCCTCGCCGCTAAACCGAACGTTTAAACCTGTCAAGATGCTAATGTACAGTCCATGTCATGTCCAAAATATAGGTAAAGGTCACTATGGGTGACACGACCCATCCAATCCCCCCGGGATTAACGCCGGATGTGCCATGCTCCCGTCTGACACAAGTGTCAAACAAGGGATAATTCATACCTTAGCCCATACGGGGCTCCTAGAGCGTGTCAGGATTGGTGGAGGAGTACGATGTCTCAGTCTCTACTACAGCCCGCATCCGTGATCAAACTGAAGGGCATTAAAACCATTTAAAAAATTTGAGTGGACAAAATCAATAAGTTCATAAAACACATTCATAAAAAGATATTTATGCCCTTCACTAAAAAAAGTATGCATGCATCGAAAACTAGTGATCAAAACATTTTCTCAAATTAACCATTAGGGTCTTAGCACAAAAGCCGTAATTCAAAACCAAGTGTGGGAACTCATCCCAAAATTGTAGAATACCAAAATCCGTAAATCCAGAACCAAGGGGGCCACTGCCCAAATCCATAACCACAAATCCTTAAACACCGAAATACCATTTCATAAATCCAATAATCCATATTTACCACATAACCATCCTCGTCATCCCACATGCCCAGCGTCCCAAACGCTTGACGTCCCAGACATCTTATCTCACGGTAAAAGCAACGCGTGCTACCTAGGGTCTCTTTGGGTCAATATCCCTGACATCCTAGATGTTTGACGTCCCAGACGTCTAATCATAGCAATCATGCTCCTAAGTCACTATACGGTCTGGTAGCTCCATATAATGACGCTTCGCAGGCAATGCACCGTGACTTCCCTAGTGTCCCAGACACCTGGAGGAGACCATCACATATCCTCGTATCAATATGGTATATGGAAAACAATTTTATAAAGCCATTTCAAAACATCTCCAAGGGCCCTGCCCGGAATTTCCATAAAACATCACAAATCCATTTAGGGTCCCCGACCTGAAATCATGTTTATGAAACATAGGGTCCCTGTGACGACCCGGAAATTCGAAAAAGGAAAATTTGAAAAAATTGGAAAGAAATGACGATTTTACCCTTAGTTATGGGGGCCGAAAGTTGACCTTTTGTTCGGGATGCCTTTCGGACTTTTGGCCATGACAGTTGGGTAGGTCTCGAGACGCTGAGTCCGTAGACAGTCGGCATGCATCGATCGGAGTACGGACGGGAAAGTTAGGGGTCTGAAAAGTCGAGGGTCATTTTGGTAATGATGTGTTTCAAGGACAAAAAGGTAATTTTGGGCTGAGATTTGAGGATTCGGCCATTTTGGTGAGTCATGTAGTTTGTACGTGACATCTGTCACTTTGCAGATGGGATTAGTGGCATTTGATGCTGTTTGATATCTGGATATTTAGTAAACTAAATACTACCAATTCATGTGTGCTATGACAAAGGAAACAGAGGAATGGAAGGATTGATCAACTCTTGAGTAGTGATTCACCAACAACCCAGTGAGCTATTTCCTTAGGAGTGAAAGAGACTTGAGAAACAGAGAAGAAAATGAGGAAAAAGGAGATGGAAACCGTGGAAGAAAACTCAAACCCGAAACACTTGAATTCGATTTGATTAAGGATTTGGAACTTAGAGATTTCCACCACAAACACCGAAATTAACCTTGAATTAAGACTCTTGAGCTCAAGGCGAGTTGAACCCAATCAATGATGAAGGAAATCGAAATTTGGAAAAAGGAAAATTCAAAAAAGGAAAATTTGGAAAAATTGGAAATAAATGACAATTTTACCCTTGGTTATGGGGGCTGAAAGTTGACCTTTTGTTTGGGATGCCTTTTGGACTTTTGGCCATGACAGTTGGGTAGGTCTCGAGACGCTGAGTCCGTAGACAGGTGGCATGCGTCGATCGGAGTACGGACGGGAAAGTTAGGGGTCTGTAAAGTCGAGGGGCATTTTGGTAATGATGTTTTGCAAGGGCAAAAAGGTAATTTTGGGTTGAGATTTAAGGATTCGGACATTTTGGTGAATCATGTAGTTTGTAAGTGACATATGTCACTTTGCAGATGGGATTAGTGGCATTTGATGCCGTTTGATATCTGGATATCCGGTAAACTAAATACTACCAATTCATGTGTGCTATGACAAAGGAAACAGAGGACTGGAAGGATTGATCAACTTTTGAGTAGTGATTCACCAATAACCCAGTGAGCTATTTCCTTGGGAGTGAAAGAGAGTTGAGAAATAGAGAAGCAAACGAGGAAGAAAGGAGATGGAAACCGTGGAAGAAAACCCAAACCCGAAACACTTGAATTCGATTTGATTAAGGATTTGGAACTTAGAGATTTTGACTGCAAGCAACGAAATTAACCTTGAATTAAGACTCTTGAGCTCAAGGTGAGTCGAACCCAATCAATGATAAAGGAAATCGATGGTGTCTTGGCCGTGAATGGACGTCCTCAGTCCCTCAAAAATTCGAGGTTAAGTTCAGGTAATTGGAGGTAAAGGCTTTCGAAATTGAATTCAAAATCATCTTTAAAATGAGTCTACGATGCTCCCTAACTAATTAATTGAAGAAATCGATGACTATTTGATGAATTGGGATGATGAACAGTATTCGGTAGTTCTTCGAATTCGAGTTCAAATCGAATGGATTGAGGTAAGTAATCTTGTAACCGAAATCACAGATCTCTAATTAAGGTTTAAACGATACAAATGGACGTTTCAATTGTTGCACAAGATGTTGAATTACTGGGTTTCTAACCGGGTCGAGTCGTGGGTCTCAGGATCTATTTTGCAGGGAAATCGGGTGAAGCTGGTGACACTATGCACCACTGTAGCAAGCATGTGGACTTCACGCGTAGCCACTCACGGCAACGCGTGGAGGCGCGTGAGACCAAATCTCGAGGTGAGGTTATCATGAAACTTGTTGCTTCTGATGTAACGAACATTTTGGCATAGGTTTCGAGTTGATCGGACACCGTTTCGATAGTATTTCGAGGGTCTGAAGGCTTATGTTACGTTTTTAATTAGTAATTAATTCCCAAAAAATTATGGGAAATTAATATGATATTAATTGAGTCATTAGTGACCCTTAATGATAATTTTGGACAGGATTCATGATTCCTGGAAAATGTCGGAATTACGGAAAAGCTTGTAGCTCAGAATCGAGCGGTTTTGAACGGTGTGTGAGTGGACCTTTTTTTTATAAACTGTTATGCATGCATAGTTAAATGTTTAACATGATTGATTGCATGATTTGGTTTTCAATGATGTCATGGTGATTTGGCATGATTAATTGTGATTAATGAATATTTTAATCATTTTTTCGGGCACGTTTTATGAGGAAAGTACAAATGATGTTTTAGGCTAGGCCTGGAGTCAAAAAGGTTTTAAAAAGGATATTTTGACTTAGTTGGTGAGTCAAGGATGATTTCTGGATTATTTTAATGTTTTCAAATTAGATTTTACGGATTTACGTGTAAATGGCTTTTGGGCTTGAGACCCTGTCGGGAAAGATTTTGACTTGGTTTGAAGTCAAGGATTTGATTAAAATGTTTTGGGATGTAATCCCAGGATGGTTTTCATTGTGATTGTGAGTTCCCAGACGGTCGAAGCTAAGGGCATTTCCCAGACGATCGGAGCTCGGGGGATATGTTTGTCATTGTTCCTAGGCAGCCGATGCTAGGGGTTATACCTAGGCGGCTGACACTCGGGGCCCAAGCTGTCGAAGCTAGGGGATTACCCAGACGACTGATGCTCGGGGCTATACGTGCCTGGATAGTCGGAGCTAGGGGTGGCTTCCTAGACGATTGACGCACGGGATATTGCCTACGCGTAGTGCGGATGTGATTGTGTGATTGATTGTGCACTTGTGAGTAATGTCGTTTGATGTTGATTGTGATTTCTTTGCATACTAGTAATGAGTACGGGTTTTGGTCTTTCTTTGTGTACTGGTAATGAGTGCGGGTTTTGGTCTTTGTGGCCAGGTTAGTGTTTTCATGTGATTTGGCTGGAAAGCCAGTGATGGTTGTTCATATGTTTTACCCTATGCTAGCATGGTTTGATAAACTGGAGGGGAAATAGTCTATTTTGAAATATGTTTTCAAAGGATATTATTTTGTTCACTCACACCTTTTATGTTTTGATGACCCTCCAGGCCGTGGCACGACGTTCGGGTCTGATCGAGAGGTGGAGGCATGAGCTGAAATCAGTGCAGTTATCCCTTGTTTGACAGGTGCTGGGGGTAGTTTCGTGACTTCAGTTAACTTGTCAGACGGGAGTAGGACCGGGCACGGTTATCAAAGTCCAGTTGGCACTGGTCCTGTTAGTCCTAGATTCGAAATCACATTTATAAAACCCAACTGGGCCTCATGCCCGATTTCGTAAATCAACTAGGCCCCCCGCTCGATCACGCAACTCAAATGGGTCTCAGCCCGATTTCATAAAACAACTGGGCCCCCAGCCCGATCATGTAATTCAAATGGGTCTCATGCCCGAATTCATCTTTCCAAAACCAAAACCAGTTAGTCACGCTATCCATGAAACCACAAGCACGCAAAACTATAGTAAAACCATAAACCTCGAAATACGTGTAAATACGGGATTACCTCGAAATACGTGCAACCATGTAAATCACCAATGCCACAATCATCACTATAGAAATCACATATATAAAACAGTTATGCATGCATCACAGTTTAAAACACATTGTCCACTCACAAACCGTCCTACGCTACCGCCTCGATACGAGTGTCATAAGCCTTCCCGAGTCACAACACAATCACCGGGACTTCCAAACCTCTCCAAATCATACTAGAGGGTTACTAACTACCTTATTAACCTTTCATTGAAGCCCCATAATTTTCTCAAATTTTTAACTATTTTTAAATTGGATCCTAAACCTTTGGACACCCCGAACTATATCGAAACGATGTCCGATCGACACTAAACCAGTCCTAAAATGTTCGTTACATCGAATAGATGATTTCACATGTTGAAAACTTCCCCAAAAGCTCCCTCACGCGTCATCCAAAGAAGCTGCTCGTGGAAGCCACGCGTCTACTATTCATTATCCCCTACTTCAGGTAGATCGGTCCGGTCCGGTTTGGTTGGTCTGGCCGGCCCAACTGGACCGGCATAATCAGTTTGGGCCAATATCTCTGGTGTTTTTGGCCCATTTCCTTCCATTTTTGTTCGTATAGCTTCATCTAATTGTATTCTGTCATCCAATGGCTTCAAAAACAAGAAAAGAAGTCCAAAACCATACCTTTCAAATTTGATTCTTGAACCAGCCAACCTCCCCTGTCAGTTTTCCATTACTCTGGCCACCTCTGTCCATCCTCTTCATCCTAAAGGGTTTGTACAACCTCCATACAACCATTTCCATCAATAAAAACCATTCAACAACCACTAAACATTCAACTTCCAAGTTTGAAACTCAAACGTACCTTCCATGGCAACGCGGGCCACCATCCACGACGGCGCAAGCCGTGGACACCAACTCCATCGTCTCACCTCACTCTCCCACATTCATTCACATGCTAAGTCTAGATAATGAAGATTGAAGGGTCATGGGAATGGGTTTTGCACGGTCATGGGTTTAAGGGAAAACAAATGAAAATGATCGATCATGTGGGAAGGGAGAAATATCCACAATGTGGAGGAATGGGCCAATCAGATGGGTGACACTTATCACTCATCTGGTGGTTCCTTCCAGAACCTTCCCAAATCAAAACCTGCCACTTATCCCCATTCCTCAATTTTTGTGCAATAGTGTCATTTTCCATTCTAGACCCATAACTTCACCGTCGAACCTCCGATTTCGACGTGCCACCTATCTACGAACTCGTGACGTCCCGATCTACGTCACAGTCATTGGTCCTCATATGTTTGACTCCCCAAATCAAAAGTCAACCTTTTGCCCAAATCAAGGGGTAAAACAGCCATTTTGCACCGTTCGTCCGATTTCGCTCAACTAATCACCAATTAATCTCACTAATCCTTAATTAGTCACAATCTAATCCTGGAATTGAGGATGGGTTAGTACAATGGGTCCCTATAAACACAAACATGCAACCCTAGAACAGAACCAGCTCGGGAAAGCCGTTCGAACAAGCTTCCAGAGGTATTAAACCCAATTTTAACCAACTTAACGATCTCCAATCGACACGAAACCAACATTGGATTTGTATGGTCAAAACCTTGAAAATGGTGCTGGTCCCATCTCAGGATTCGCTCTCACGCACCCCCACGCGCTAGGTCAACGCACGGTCAACTCTGCTACAATGTTGATGTTAGCATGAGGTCATTGTTGACGCCACCGCTGATGTCACCTAACAGCTGTCATGTCAAAGATGACGTCATGCTGACATCATCATCCCTAACTGCCCTATCATAGATGACGTCATCAGCTGATGTCATCATCCCTGACCTCCAGTCCCTGACCTGTGGGTCTGCAATCGGGTCAGTGCGACTCACGACTCGACCCATTCGATTTTCCTTTGTTTTTCCACCATTTTTTATGACATTTTCTCCTATATACTCGTCCTAACCTCCTGTAAGGGTCTATTGATTCAAAAACAAGGAAAATGGCCTAGATTTGTTACCTTAAACTCAAATCCGAAGCCCAGTTTCCCGGCCGTGTACTCCCCAATTTCCTGCCTTCTGCGTCCACAAAACTAGGTCCATCCCTCACGTTTCTGTCCCTAGAACCAAACCTAGGACAACCAATCGATCCATACACGTTAAAAATGAGAGTTTTGAAAATGAGAAAAATCGGTGGTTTCGGGTTTTCCGGCCTAGCTCCGCCGTGAACAGCCGTGAGTCCTCCCTGTCGTGTCGTCCTTGTCTCTCTGGTCACACCCTCATAGTCTCCCTCAGTTTGTCACGGTGACATATGAAGATGGAGATATAGTAATAGTGTTTGTATGAAAATGGGTGCACGGGTTTGAAGCAAATAGAAGATGGAGGAGATGGTCTGATGATGATAATGGAGGGTGAGGATGAGAGGAAAATGATGAGGAGAAAATGATGGACATTGGGGGGCTTTTTAAAATAAAGTGACCAATGGGAGGCAAGATCCATTTTTTGGGGAATTTGGGCCATGAGATGAGTGACACTTGTCACTCATCCAAGGGTTCTTGATTATTTAATCATTTATCAGATTTTAATATTATTTTATTCAAATCCCGAGACATAAATTTAACCAATTTCGAACACGTGATCATCACTTTCCTGTCGAACGTCCGTTTTCGACGTCCCGCCTATCTATGGACTCGTGATCTACGTCACGATTATTAGTCAAAGACCTAAAAGTCTCCTGGTTTAAAAATCAACTTTTTCCCCTATGGGCAAAATGGTTATTTTTCACTAAAATATCATTTATAAAAGTTCGGGTCATTACAATAAGTTTATCAACATAACTCAAAATACTGAATTTACCCTACACAACGACAAGTATACGATATCTAATTTATAGCTCCACTCCTAACAGGTCCCTGTTTTCATGCCATGACCTAGAGGGCAAGTAAAACCATAAAAATGTGAGTGGACAAAAATAACCTTTGAAAACTATGATTAAAAAAAATTATACCCTTCATTTTACAAAACTATGCATGCATACGAAAAACCAGCAAAACTAGATTAAAATAAAGCACAGTCTATGGTCTTGAAACACTTGAAAAGAGTCTACAAGTTAAAAAGCAGCAATAAACTGTCAAAAGCATCAATAAACCTATTCACTCACCATACAAAATCACAACAACAATCATATATAGCCAACCTGTTCTCGATACTCGATATCAGTCATCACATCAACTGCACTACTGATGGGCCAACCACTCGGGAGCTGGAACCTAGCTCGACATCCGAGTGTAACCTCACTCAAAAATCGGAGTCCTACTCAACGTTTGTGTCAGGACCCGACCCTCTTCTGTCAGGTCCAGATTCATCTAGCTCGATATTGTCCGCTTTGGGCCTCCTTGCCCTTGCCCTCACGGTTTTGTTTTCGGGAGCTCACGGTGCAACTTCCCAGAGGGTCACCCATCTGGAATTGCACCAGCCTCAACTCGCTTAACTTTGGGGTTCCAATCCCCCCCAAAGCCACTGAGCTCCCAAAAGGCCTCATGCTAGATAGGTGTGTGCCTACACCTTTAAGGCACACCACCATTCCCTTCCCAGACCATTCCCCCCTCGTAAGAATGTGGGATTGTTCACTGTTCCCTCCAGGACACAGGTCTTACAATCCACCCCCCATAGGGCCCAGCGTCCTCGCTGGCATACTTCTCGGTCGGGGTCTGGCTCTGATACCAAATTGTCAGGACCCGACCTTCTTCTGTCAGGTCCCGATTCATCTAGCACGATATTGTCCGCTTTGGGCCTCCTTGCCCTTGCCCTCACGGTTTTGTTTTCGGGAGCTCACGGTGCAACTTCCCAGGGGGGCACCCATCTGGAATTGCACCAGCCTCAACTCGCTTAACTTTGGGGTTCCAATCCCCCCCCAAAGCCACTGAGCTCCCAAAAGGCCTCATGCTAGATAGGTGTGTGCCTACACCTTTAAAGCACACCACCATTCCCTTCCCAGACCATTCCCCCCTCGCAAGAATGTGGGATTGTTCACCGTTCCCTCCAGGACACAGGTCTTACAGTTTGAGTCATCACAATACCAATCTCAGGAACTAGAGCGTGGCTCGATGTTTGAGACTAATCTACCAACAAGCATCCCGAAGAGGGTTATTCACAGCATAACATTACAAATCATGAATATCAAGAAAACATACTTTTTATAACACACATATAACTCTTCAAACTGAAATTCACAACTTGAACCACTAATATTGAGAACCCACATACTTCTAAAACATATCAACTACATCAATAAAATGCAAAATTCCAAAGATGGGCCTAAGCCTAAAACATACTTTACACAAACCTCGTAAAATATGCAATAGAATAATTCTCGTAAAATCATCCAAAAATTATACAAAACTTATAAACAATCCAACATCATCGAAGTCACATATAAAAGCTTTTAAAACACATACATATGCATGCATAATAGTTTAATAAAAATAAAAGTCCATTGACAGTTTGATTTCACCATTTATTCTTATTTTGGATCGTTCCTCGCTAGCTCCAGGGGCTACGTCTCCTGCTAAAAATTATCATTTGGAATTACTAAAATCCCATGAACTTTCACATAACGTCCTAGTATGACCCCTAACTCCTGAGAATTAAATATTATTTATTAAAATTAACTACGCATATTGGACACCCAAAACTATCCCAAGACGGTGTTCGATTGCCTCAAAACCTGCGCCAAAATGTCTATAACAACGAAAAAATTGGAAAAAAAATGCTGGACACATCTCGAGATACGGTGGCACGCACCCCCATACACTACCAGCACTATTCATTATCTTCACCAAAGCTTCAGACCTGATTTTCTGGTTTCGGGTCGCTCGACCCGACGACCACGACACGGTTTAAACTTCATGGTTTTTCAACCTTTTTCACTCCCTCTTCATCCAAATTACTCAAAAACATCCTAGAAGCTCGGTCGTCGACCTCCAACCTCTCGGTCGTTCGTCGCCTTTGCCAACTAGGTGATTTCAGCGTCTAAACTCCCTTCTTTGGACTCCAAAATGATCCTAATGAACTGAAAAAACTATCACTGACTTGGTTTCGATCTCCTTTGTCGAAACTCAATAAAAATATTGAAACTTGAATTTTCTCTCCATTTTCAAGTTTCTTCCACTCTCTCTCTCTCTCTCTCTCTCGGTCTGGGCAAGACAGCCCCTTTTCTTCTCTTTTTCTTTCTCCTTCCCTTTCTATCTTCTTTCCCTGACTAACTATAGCTTTCCTCCTCTCTCCCTCTTATCTTCCTCATAGGGTTCTTCTCTCTCTTTTTCACTCAAAAGTTCATAACACACAAGCTCACACATTGACACGACCTACCCCCAATCCCCCGGGATTAAGGGCTAAGCCATGCTCCCGTCTAACTTACGTGTGATATGAAGGCTAAATCGACGTCCAACCTCCACGTAACACATAAGCCGGACAAGGGATTCCCAAGCGAACCGTCTAAAAATTCCTGGACTTCCCAGAGCGCGCAGAATCTACTGTGGATCGCATGTATGATGTCTCATTATCTCTAACAATAGCCCGCACTGCATCAAACCTGGAGGGTATCGAAAAACATAAAAAGACTGTGAGTGGACAAAAATAATCAATAAGTATAGAAAACCATTTATAAGAAAATACATTTATACCCTCCATTTCAAAAACCAATTCATGCATATAAAAGCTGTTTTATAAACCATTTCATATCCAAGATAAGAGAACCATCAATGAAAACCGGAACCATCAAAAGCCATATCATCCGGGTCATAGCCCAAATCATCAGAAAACCATTATTAAAAACCATAATTATTGAAAATCATCAAGTTATATCGAAATTCAAAACACATTCGAAATTTATTTCAACCAATCGAACCTGCTGGATCTATCCGAGTCTTTAAACTCCCGAGTCTTTAAACTCAATCCAGGCCTAAATATAATGCGAGTCTTTAAACTCCCGAGTCTTTAAACTCAGTAGGCCTACGGGGGAAAATCACAATATCTGAGTCTTTAAACTCCCGAGTCTTTAAACTCAATTCGGGTCTTTAAACCCAATCTGGGCCCGCCCCCATCACAATCATATCCGGATCTTTAAACCCAATAACCAGATCTAGAAAATCCAATCCAGAACCATTTTAAAACCATTTCCATATCCATGTCCAAATCCGAATTCGAAATCACCATTTCGAATTCCAAGCCGAATCCGAAATCATCATCCCGAAACCAAATCCAGAATCATACACATAATCCATTTCCAAATCCGAATCCGAAACCATCATCCAATAAGCTAGCATTCGGAACAATCATTCCGAACCCAAATCCAGAAATTCACTTCCAAGTTCCAAAATCCAATCTCGAATCGTCATCCTAAAGTCCGATTCCAAAACCCGAAATTGTGTTTATCGAAACCACTTTTATGAACTGGACCTCAAGCCCGAAATCACTTTTCCAAAATCTATTTTAAATCATTGAAATCAAATCATATTTCAAAGTCCAAATCATCGTATCGAAACCATCATCAAATCATAGCAGAAAACCATAGCTCGTAAAACGTGCAATTCTGTAAAGATCTCGAAATACGTGTAAAATCGTAAATCATCAAGATCATAATCATAAACATAGAAATCATGTATAGAAAACATATAAAATATTTATGCATACATCAAAAGTTTGAAAGCAAAGTCCACTCACAGACCATTAGCGTCGCCGCCTCGATACCCGTGCAAATACGCTTTCTCGACTAATCCACTATTACCGGCTTCCCCAAACCTGTGCAAATCCCATAATAAGGTCACTAAACACTTCATTAAGGTTCTACTAAATCTCCGTAATTTTCCCTGGTTTTTAACTATTTTTAACCGAGCCCTAAAAACTTCGGACATCCCAAAACATATCGAGACGATGTCTGATCGACTCGAAACCAGTGCCAAAATGTTCGTTACATCGAATAATTTAAAAATTGTGTTGAAAACTTCCCCAAAAGGGGACCCACGCGCCCTCACGGGTAACCCAAAGGAGCTGCGTGTGGGCCTCACGCGCCTGCATTGTTCATCGTCTTCAAACTTCAGTCGACCGGTTCAGATTGGTTCAACCAGAACCAGCATGGGCGGTTTCTTGCCATTTTCAGGTCCAATTTCAGTCCTTTTTAATCCCTTAGGTTATTCTAAACATATGTGATCGATCTAGCTAATGAAAAACATGAAACCGGGCTGGATGATTACCTTCCCAATTTGAAGAAAAAACCCGAATTACTCCTCTGTTCTCAGCCCTCACCGTCATCCTCCGGCCACCACTAGCTTCTCTGGTCACGGGTTTGAATCCCTGAGTCCAAAAGGAAGCTAAACCAAGCACCCTAACGAAGTATTCATCGATTACAAACTAAACTGCCATTTCCGTACAGGACAGAGAAACAGAGTTTTGAATTTTTTTACCTTCACTCCATTTCTCCCCCGTGAGCACCACCACACTCCTCACATCATCAGGGGTCGTCTACACTCACTGATAACCACCACAGATAGCTTCACAACGGTATGGACCTTCACGGTTGCTCACGGTTTCTTCCTCCTCTGTCCCTGTGTTCTCTCACTTCTCACACACTCTTCACTTAGTCTCTCACTCAGACACACTCACATAGATCACAAGCAAGCCCCTGATCACTCACTCAAGCATACTGAACTCACACACGACTCACAATTGAACCAACTGCATGATTGCCCTCACTGTCTCTGTTTTCTCTTTATTTAAACGATCAAACACTTTCGATTTGGTTAGAACCAACCAGAAGTAGACCACATGTCCCCATCTCCCAATGTCTGGTGAAAATATCCAATAAAGTAGAGACAGATGTCCTCACCCAATTTCTCACACAATTCTAGGTTGCCAAAAGACCATTTTACCCCTAACATCCAATTTACCATTTTACCCCTCACACATTCAGCTTCATATCTAAATCGTCTGACGTCCTATGACGGCGTGCCACCTGTCGTTGTATTCAGGGGATCGAGACCTACCTAACGGTCCTCAAATTACGTGAAAAATAGTTTTCGTGTAAAAAGTCAACAAATTTCCCCTTGTTGACCAAATTACCAAAATACCCTCGAACTTCCGAACATCATAACTTCTTCCTCGAATGTCGGAATCGGACATGCCATCTGTATGCTGACTCGTGACGTCCCGAACTACGTCACAGTCATCGGTCAAAGTTCGTTTCATCGCCCAAACAAAAAGTCAATGTTTCGCCCATTCCAAGGGCAAAACCGTCATTTTGCACCGTCCGTCCGAGAGTACCCAACTAATCACCGATTACTTCACTAATCTGTTATTAATCATTAATCTAATCCTAGTTTCCGGGACGGGTCGTTACACACATAATGAATATGTATATATGTATAATTCCTACAAGGTGAGTCGGTGCCCAAAAGACCATAAAAATCTAGAAAAATGGCAACATCCTTATCACTTGTGAAAAATGTACCAAATTACCCTTCAAGAAAAGATAATTAAAATTCCCTTGCAATGTTTAAGCCCAAAATGAATTCCTCTAAACTTCATTTTCAGCATGTCACATATCCACTTACGTAGAAGGTCAAGACCTTCATAACGGTCTTTACAGACAAAAAAATACCTCGATCAAAAAGTTAACCATTGACCCATACATAGGAAAAATGGTTATTTCCTTTTTAACTTTTCCAATTTTACCCTTATTGAAATTCCAGGCTGTTACACAACAACCCATAAAGGACATCTGCCCATGTGTTTCAGTTGTGAAAACCTTCTCCTGAGGAAACTAGTCGTTGCTAATCTTCGTTTTTAACACACACACACAACCATAGTGAGGAGCCATCTCACCTATCTGTGAACAAGAAAGAAGAACCACCCCATCTCAAAGCTCTATCGCCATCGTCTTCACTGTGCATAGGGAACTAGGACTGCTGCTGGTCTCTCCCTTCACCACAGAGAACCACCATGACTACTCCCTACAATCAACACGAACTAGTCACTCTTGCCCACGACGAGCCTTGCCTCCTTACCATTAAACTCACACCAGGCTTATGAGCCTCGTGGACTTTCCCCAAGCGTTGTAGATCGCCAGAATGTTCATAGAGGAGGCGACCAACAATATTGACCCTATATTCTCAAGGATTTACCTTTAATCCTACCCTAAAACAATTGTTAAACAAACCAAAAGATGAAAAGGGTCATTTGACCTTACCTTAGATGTTAACTATTCTTTTGGAATTCTTGAAAGGGGAATCACATGGAGGAACTTACATAGACCCTGCTACGTTAGGTAATTATATCCTCGACTACTTGTGAGTGCACCTCTTTATGGGATTTTACGCATATTATTTCCTTACCTTGCACATTTTACTCACTTTATGATATATTGCTTAATATCCTTATGATTTTGCTGCATACTACATTGAGATATTACTTGATAGTGTTTACCCCATAGTTTTATATGTTGTGTTATCTATAGAATTTGCATTATTATTTAGCTTGTTGATGGTGGTTAGTGCATATTAGTCCCAGGTCATTATTTGAGTTAATGATCTTAGAACCATTTAGAGGTCGTCGGTATCTCAATACCCATCTGAATGGCTACATATCAACCTCCATGGGATTATTCACCTACTCTGCTCGTAATATTAGTTAAAAAGCGCGAGTTTGTCCTTGAGCGCTAGGGGACTTGAGGTGACCGGTGCTTAGTATCTAGCTTTCACGTGGTCGAGATACATGAGCATTATAGATACCCAACCTAGCATGAGTGTATGCCTCTAGCGACTTATGAGCAGTAGATTGTGGTTCACGCTTGATTTGTTCATACTTCGAGATGTTTGATCTCATTTATAATTATCATTTATTATTATTTCTCGTACTACGTGCAAGTTAAAAAATTTCTCTTTGATTTCTTATAAAGCGGAGGGGTCAATTGATATCTCTTTATATCTTTTTCACTGAATTAAATGTCAGGTCCATTCACCCTTATTTTCTTTCACACCTCAGGATATAGTGTGCTCAAGACCTTCCACGATGAGGGCACTACAAGCTGCAGTTCTGATACATCTTTCTCATGTACGGGATGGTGTATCCGTGTTTCTCTTATTCTTTTATTACCATTGTTGGATCATAATGCACCTTATTTTGAATTCGTACATTTAATTTTTTAAGCACTCGACTCAGTTTATTTCTTGAAGTTGTAATGAACTTCTATCTCTTTTATGTCGTGCTCTTCCTTAATGCTTATTTTACATTTGAGGCTTCGTCACATGGGTTCTGACATCCACGTGTCGGCCTACATTCCTAAACCAAGGACTTCTCGTGAACATTTGGGTTGGAGTGTGTCAACTACACATGTGAGGACTATTTCTCTATGTTATTATTTATTTTTAGGAAATGAAAATAAAAGAAATTAAAAAAAAATACATACATATAAAATTCTAAGTATGACACTACTAGTAATCATAATGAAATGAATGACCATGATTCACATTATTTATTTCTTCTACGTTTACTTGAAACTAGGTAATCATTACCCATTTAAAATAGATAATCTCATTAGTCATTTTTGAGTAATCTCATTAACTAAGGGAGGGTATTAATGATTCCCACTACCTCATTTCATTATTTTAATGTAATAAAATAACATACAATTCTATAATAATTCCAAATACTGCAACCAAATATTTTTTGGAACATTGTGAAATTGCATTAGAGAATTTTTCAAATCTTACAACTTGATGGCGATGCATCAAATGTGGCCTCATTAAAATTTTGTTGGGTCTTACAACCCAGTGTAAGGAAAGAGTACCACGCATCGACCAAATTATAAATTAGAAATTCAAATTTAAATAGCCTCAACTAAAACATCTAAATTAATGTTGGGCAGTTACTCAAACCAAACTACATCAGATAGTGGCTCTATTCCCACCCAAGAAAGACAGTAAGTAGACTTGTTTTCCTGCCATGGCGTGTATTGGAATTTGCTTTCTCCCGCCTCCCTGGAAAAGGCTCGCACATCATTAATCACATGGCCCAGTCGAGAGGTCACCATGATCCTTCACAAGGGCTGCCATAACAATCACACAGTCCTCTTTTATTACCACATGCTACCAATACTACTATATCAATAGCCTAATCCCTCACATGACTGCTTTTGCTTCCGCGTGCAAAGCAAAGCTATAGTCACTGAGCTTTCTTGCAGTAGCTGCAATGAACATACCTTCCCAGTCACACATCACCACACTGTTTCCTCTGTCGCTTTCAGCTTCAACAAAAAATCCATCGAAGTTGCACTTCATCTGACAGGACCCCACCCGAAAAATACAAGAATAGTACATATGCGGCCTGCTCCCTATCTGAAAATAATCAATATATACATTTGAAACTTTGTCAGATAAGGGATAAACGCAAACCTTACTAGTTCATGTCTCCGCCTCTTGAGCCTCGATTCCCATGCAACGCCCCTGAAGTGTTATAAAACCAAGAAAACATGTGAGTGGACAAAAATAAGGGTTTTAAAAACATAATTTGAAAACAAGCATCATTTACCCTCCATTTTTCAAAACTATGCATGCATACGAAAAGCCTTTCACTTCTATTAACACAAAACACAATTTATAATCTTGAAATATGTGAAAAGACGTGAAAAGTATCTTCAAGTAAAAAACTATACGAAACCACCAATAAGTCAATGCCATCATTCATATACAATCAACTCATCATCACCATAATATCAATCATTAAACCACCACATTACTAGCAGGTACATCGCTCAGGATCTAAAACCCAGCTAAACGTCCGAGTGTGGACCTCACACTCACTCACTCAAGATCTGGAGCCCAGCTCGACGTCTGAGTGAAGGCCAAACTAGTCAACAAGCATCAGAACATACACCATGCATCACAACGCATCACATCAACCACACTAACCAATCGATATCCAATATCACCACATAATACACATATAGTTAACTCAACGTCATCAGAATACTCATACACAATCAATCACATTCAAATCAACCTCGAAGCACAAGCACAACCTCAATCAACATATGCCCCACATCAATCATCATACCAATCATCATATCAAAAGTGCACTATCGGTAGGCATACCACATACTCGTTCAGGAACCGGAGCCTCAAGCTCGACATCCGAGTCATCAAAACACAGTCTTAGGAATTTGAGCCCCATGCTCGACGTCTGAGACTCACATACAATAAACCTAATTAGAATCATACACAATACTAGTGTTAGGATTCGGAGCCCCTAGCTCGACATCCGAGACTACCAAATCACAATATCAAAATATATCCACATCAAATATCACAATCATAATCCCACACATCACAACATGTCACAAGTCACAACATTTCACATCACAAATATCGAGAAACATACTTGTATCACATATCAAGTTCATAATCAAAACCTTGTTTCAGAAACTTGGGTCTAAGCCTAAAACCAAGTTTTTTTTCCAAGTCTCGTAAAACATGCATAAATATCCTTTTTTTATGAAAACCATTCGATAATCAAAACAATCCCACATCATAGAATTTTCTATCAAAAATATCGAGAAACAATATTTAATCACACTTTTTCCCAAATTCACAATTAAACCAAAGCCGAGAACCGAAATCTCACGAAAACCTCGTAAAATGTGTCAAAGAAATACTTCTGAAAAACCATCCAAAAATATATAAAAATGACCAATAATCCAACATCAATATCTCATATCACAAGTCACTCGATCCCAAAACCACATTCGAATCGGAATTCAAATTGGAATTTACGTAAATCCTCGAAAATTGCACAACAAAATATTCTTAAAATCACTTAAATTCACACAAAATTACAATCAACCAAAATTCATAAAAATCACATAGAAATCACATTTAAATCATGTAAGTATGCACGCATAATAGTTTAGGGAAAGAAATTTCACTCACACACCGTCTACGCGGTTCGACTCCAAGCCGTACACTCTTGCGTAAATTCCAGAAATCACCATCCTATCAAAAACCACTATCGAGGGTCATTAGCATCCCAAGTAACCTCACATTAAAAACCCCTAACTTTTCGGGGTAAAATAAAAATTTAAAAACATAACATTTTGGACACCTAAAACTATACCGAAACGGTGTCCGATCGACTAGAAACCTATGCCAAAATGTTTGTTACATCGATTACATTAAAAACCATGTTGACCGTAACTCGAGATTCTTGCTCACGTGCCCCCACGCGCCGCCAGAAATGGATGCGTGTGGGAATCACGTGCATTGTTACAGTAACCTACTATAATGCATCTTCCTCACCCGTTTTTTTTTACAAACGTGTGATTCAACCCGTAGCATGAATCGGTAAAAAACTCACCATTTCTGCACCAATTCTCATGTTTTAAGCCTCAAATTCCATCTTCTCAATCCCAAAAATAGTTCTATCATTTTAAGACACCAAAAACTCACCTCTATATGATAACCTGAAACCTTGATTTTCGGCCAACTTTCAATCCTTCAAACACAGGCTTCCTGCAACCAATTTCACACGTTAATAGCTTAGTCTCACTCCTCAAGGACCAAGGATCACAGAATTGACTTCAATTCGATAGGTAAACGTCCAAAGTTTGAAATCCAAATGTGTGATTCCATGAGGGAAAATGGGTTTTACGGTTTTGGGTTCTGATTCAGCCCCAAATCCAAGTCTAGTAGTCCTCTCCTTATTTCTTCCTTTCTCTCATTATTTTTCTCTCTGGTTTCTTCTTGGTTTCATTCTTTCCTCTCTTTTATCCCTCTCGGCCATGAGCACCACATAACACACACACTTGAACACATACAACCAGCACACACAAACACACTTAGTGGCACAGTGCCCTAAGGGATAGGGACACTTGTCACACTCCAATTCATCCGCACAAAAATATATCACAGTTAAATTACCAAAAATGGCCCTCATTTCAAAATTACTAAAACGCCTTTATGTAACTTAGACCAAGACGAATCCAACTGAACTCCATTTCTAGCATGTCGCTTGAAAACGTACTTGGGAGTCCAAGACCTTTCTAATAGAATTTTCGAAATCACCTGAACCAGTACCAGTAAAAAAGTCAACCTTCTGACTTTAAGGGAAAAATGGTCAATTTGTTTTATTTTTTCGATTTTACCTCATTGAAGGTCCGGATCGTTACATCATCCGCCTAATGGATGGACGCTTCTGTATTGATTTTCCTTTTTCCATTATGCCTTTCGTTCTAAGGTGTTAGTGTTGAAAAGAACTGAGCCAAGCTTCTACATTTCTAGCAACTTAATGCAGATGAAGGTGAGTACCTTTTCGTAGAAGGTTGTTTCTCTCCTACCAAAGGCTCCAAATAATGATAAAGAAAATATCAAGCTAGGCATTATTTAACTCACTAGATATGATGTTGATCCAACTAGACGTAGATTGCACCATAGACTGGACATAGTGTAGACCCAAAGAGCTCGCCAACCAAACACCTCGACGAGCAGGGAAATCACAAAGGACATGAACCTCTGATTCCAGCTCTGTTTCGCAGAACATATAGACACGGTCTATTTGTACTCCCCTATTTTGAAGAGTTTTCATAGGAAGTTGCTTCCTGTAAACGCGCATAGAATAAGGTTGGTTCCCTCCAATTGTAATATTCACGCCTCATTATGTTCATATACCATTTGAGCACAAGCAATTCGATATGCACTTTTAACAAAAAAATTCCTTGTTCCTTTCACCTTGCCAAATTAGGATGGCTTTTGTGTTTCTCTAGCACAACGGGCTTCCTAGGATTAAATTAGCTTCTTCTTGAAAGAAAACGTCCCGAACTCGATCTTTAATCGAGCGCTTTGCATTGTCAGCTATTAGGCTCCCGACCCAAACACTTAGATCCCATGAGGGCGGCTTAGGGGATAACACCAACAAAAAACTTGGCCTTAGAATCCACTTATCCCCCTAAACTTTGACATTCATTCCATTACTAATATACCAACATGAGCCATGATGAATAATATTTATCGCTATGATGAATAATAGTCTGCCTTGAAACTGCTTCATAGAGTCGAAGGGCTTCCTTCACTGCCATGAATTCATCCAAAGTACTTCTAGCAAACAGTTAACTATCATCAGAAAATGGAAGATGATGCACACTTGGAGCTCCATAGGTAACATAGATCCTCTGAATATGTCCTTGCACCTCCTAGCGGTTAAGGATGACTAAGAAACCTTCAGCACATATTAAAAATAAGTACAGGGAAAGAGGATCCCTTTTTCTATTCCCTTTATTTGGGGTGGCATCACCAACTGGTTCACCATTAAGATTAAAGGAGTATAACACTATGGTTATACACATCATCATCAACTGCATCCACTCTTCGCTAAAACCAAGTTTTCTCATAAACCTTACAAGAAACTCTCATTCCACAATCGTAAACTTTACTCATGTCTAATTTTAAGGCCATAACTCCATTCCACCTATTCTTTGTTTTAAACTTATAATGGGATAACTCGACAGCAATAAGCCTATTAATTGATATCAATTTCCTAGAAATACAGACACTTTGAGTTAGTGATATTACCTGCCCTAAAATTTTTTTCCAACTGATTTGTCAGCGTCTTCCAAAAAAATCATATAAAGAATGTTGCATAAACTGATATGATGCAGATGCATCATAGTTGTTGGATTTTTTTAACTTTCGGGATTAAAAGTCACATGGGCACGGTCAAATTCAGTCCCGGCTCCATATGCTTTGATAAGATAATGGCCTTTACCCCCTTTGCAAAAATATGCTTCTACTAAGTCCCAATAATACTAGAATAACATAGGCGACATTCCATCAGGCACATGTGATTTGGATGGATGAATTTGGAAAGTAGAAAATCGAATCCCCTCATTAGTGACGGGCTCTAGTAAAATCCTATTCATTTCTTCAGTGAACTTTGGCATGATATCTTTAATCACGTTGTCCATGCGTCTTTTTTCCTGAGATTTAAACAGTTTATTAAGATAATCAACAATAATATTCTCCATACTTCTATCATCTTAACACCTGTGGAACCCAAAATCACCGGAAGAATGTGGAGCTACCACGTAGCCCATAATTCTCAAAATGACCAAATTGCCCCTGACAATAATACTTAAAGCCCAAGCACCGAACATGGCTCAAGCCCACAATGCTTACATAGCCCAAATATTGGGCCCAAACCGTGATGATACGTGGAAGCCTCTCACCCTCGATCTGTGTAACACGTGTTAGCGCACACATCAAGGAGCATTTGTCCCACATCGGAACTATGGAAATTGAGCATCTCACTCACCCCCTATATAAAGGGAACACATTTCTCAATAAAGGTAATTCTATTCAACGCTACTTAAGCTCTTGAGATTTCTCTTTCGAAGCTGACTTAAGCATTGGAGCGTTTTTGGTCGAACACCCCCCGGGTCTCAATCATTGAACGAACGATAGCTTATTGTTTTGCTTGTTTGCAGGGATCCTTGAGTCTTTTGAGTTTAAAGGACGAATTCAGCTTCAACAATTGGTGCTTTCATTGAGAGCTTGAAGATATTTAAGAAGAAGCTCTCACGATTGTTCATCGTTCATCCTACTTCGATCATCGTTCTTAACATTGATTTGGAGATCTTGAACGTGTTCATCGTTCGACAAATTTCCATTCAAGATTCGTTGATCAAGCATGGCTAGGGTTCGACGATCTGTTCGTTCAGCTGGAGAAGGTGTTTCTGCCTCAACTGCTCAGACGAGGAATGAGGCTCGCATAAAGACACCAGAGGAGCGTCCAATTCGACCCAGGCGGGTGTCCATAGAAGCACCCATGGAGATGCTAGGAAGGAGGTCAACCTTCTGCTTCGGTGCATTCTTCTCACCAGCTAACCAAGTGCCCGCGCTAGGGGAAAGAACTTCAGCTTTGCAACAGGCAGGCGGGCAGTTGATGGGAAGTGCATCACGACGTGATCAGCCCACAACAAATATGGACCTAAGGGACTTTCTAGATGGGCGACACGACGTCTCAGGGAGAAGTCACCACCAACCTTCCCAGGACAACTTGGCGCAGCAAGTTGAAAGGTTGAGCAGCCAAGTTCAACTTCGGTCAGAGCTCTTGCAGCGACTCTTGGCAGAAAGACCAGTCCAAGAGCCAGACAGACATTCCACATCACGAGGAAGACAAGAGAGTGCTCCAAGGCGACCTGGGAAAGAACCAGTCCGCTGCCAAACAATGTCACGAGACACTTCACTAAGCGACTTCGGTGAAGAAAGTCAGGCCCGCCGAGCAAAGAGCCCACAACGCCACAGGCCATCAGTACATAAGCGGCTAGGAAGTAGGATTGGGGAAACTTCACGGGTAGAACGCTCACAGCGCTCACATAGGAGTAGGGAGCAACCTCAGGCTCTGCACAAGGACCCAAGGCGACCTGTCCATGGCAGTGAGAAGGAAGATGAGGCCTACTCTCCAGCACGATCCCAGAGATCAAGGAGAGAAGCTCAAGGAGGTTCTCGACGATTAGCACGAAATGACTCACCGCCTCAGTAAAGTGCGTTGCGGGCTAATGATGTTCAAAGAATGCTGGACAGGCACCTTCGTGCTCAACGAGATGGCGATCTAGAGGACGTTTTACGTCGCCAGATACAGCTCTCTACGCCTTTTGTAAGGGAAATTGAGGAGGAGCCATTCCCCCAAAGGTTTACTGACAGGGACCCGCCCCGATCCCCTGGGGACCACAAGGGGACGTGCCCTGCTCCCGTCTGACACCCGAACCAAAAATTCCAATTTTAGCCTTAAAAACTTAAATGCATAAATGTCTGAATTATAAAGTCATACATAACCCAAATTTAACAGATGTCAGACAAGGGATACAATCCAAAATACAAAATCCGAGCACGACACTAGAAAGGAAAATCCTGCGGTGATCCGACCCGACAGGGGTTCAGGTGCGCAGTACAAAATCTATGCCTCAGCCTCGGGGTCCTCACCAACCTCAGCAGCACGACCTGGAGGGATTACCAAAACATGAAAGGTGAGTGGGCCGAAACTCAGTTTAATAAAAACAGTATAATAAGTAAGATATATAATTTACCCCTCCGTTTTCCAAACATGCATGCATCGGTATTTGAAAACCATAAATACATATAATACATCACAATCATTATATTAGCCAAAAATGTAACATAACCCAGCTACTGCACTATACACTCCGATATTGACATCCCAGATGTCCGACGTCCCTGACGTCCAATAATGGTCACAGTCCCAAGGCTACGCGTGCCACCCGGGGTCTCAAATCCCGAGTTCAAACTCCGAACCCAGTTCGGTTACGGCATCCCGGATGCCTAGCGTCCCAGACGCTCGACGTCCCAGACGTCCAATCATAGCAATCCTGCTCCTGAGTCATCCTACGGTCCGGCACCTCCGTAGCATGACCCCTCGCAGGCAATGCACCGTGACCGCTCCGGGGTAGCACATCCGGAGGAGACAGTATCACACGGTGGATTATACAGTGCAGTACCTAAGATAGCCACTAATATCCACATGCATATATAACTATATATATATATATATCATATAAAACGGTGTTTAATTTTCGTAAAACGGGTCTCGAGCCCAACACCGTAAAACGTGTCACAGCCGTAAATCGAGGTAATCAAAATCCATTATTGATTCACACACACATATGGATATACGAAAATGAAAACGGTTATGCATGCAAGTGTTAATAAAAACGGGCCCACTCACTGTACGTTCCCCCTGCGAATAACGCTCGTACGAACTTGTCTCCGGGATAAACGTAAGTTTCCTGTCATTCCAAATCACATGCAAGTGTCAATATATGTCCTTAGTATATTCTCAAAAAGTCCGAAACAGAAACCGGTTCGGGAAAGCCGTCCAACACCCTTCCCGAGACATCCGGCCCTAAACTGACCTTCCTAACTATCTCAGATCAACATGGTTATTTCACAGAAAATGTTCAGAATGATTAGGGGATTAAAAGTCATGTTGACCGTGAACCGAGATAGTGCTCAACGCGCCCTCACGCGCCACCCAAAGTGGCTGCGCGTGAAAGTCACGCGCTGCTACAGTGACACTGCTACAGTGTCGTCGTCCCTGCCCGAATCACTGTAATTTGGGTCTTCAACTCGCGGTGTGACCCGATTAATTAACCTTCCATTTCTACTTAATTTCATTCATTCTTGATTCTAACATGTTCTAAAATCATTCAACTACAGTTCTTAGTTCTCTAATCATCTCGACAAGTCATCAATCGTCCTATCCAAACCCGAACAGCCTCACGGGTCGATTCCCAGAACTCCCCCAAACTAGCTCTATTGTCCAATTAATTTACACAGGAGCATTAGAGGACCCAGACTAACCAAATGGAACCATCAATTGAATGAAACATTACCTGGAAGTAGCCGTCCAACACTGCGATTTTCTCTGCACACGGCGGTCACCGTCCCAGCTCCTCCGTGGCTAGTTGCCGTCGATTCCGATACGGACAAGTTCCAAATGCTCCCAGAAGGCTTACTCAGTGGTTAGTTTTGTCCAACATGCCGTAGAAATCAAACTCAGATTTTTCCCTCCAAATTGGTTTTCTCTGAACTAGAACTCAGGTTCTTGCGCAATTCCTCGATCAAACTCTTCGAATCTTGCACGGTTAAGTTTCTGCCACTCCCAGGAGACTTCCTCAGTGTTTAGGTTGATCCCATAACCCGTAGCATTCGAATTCGGAATTTTTCCCCCTAAAACCCGAAACTGTTCTTCACGGCTTCCCCTCTGTCTCTCACAATCTCTCAACCCAAACTGAAGCCAACTTAACCCTTCACTCACTCCCCTACGCGGTTAATCGATCAAAGAGGCCAACACCCGTGGGAGACATCCTCAGGTCGCACTGAACCTGCTTCCCGTACACAGAGCCCATAACAACGCTTTTAATCCTACCCGTGGTCTGATGCAGCCTCAAATTACACTCCCATTACCTCAAACTACTTAAACAATGTCCACAAATCAGTCCACTAAGGCTTAAACAATTGCACGCCTACAAACACCACGGCATGGCCGTGTACTCTGCTTTTCACGGTTGCTGCTACAGTAACCGTGCAAAAAGACCAAAATGCCCTCAAGGCAGAAATTACCAAAATGCCCTCTAACTTCCGTGACCCGTAACTCGGTCATCCAATGTCCGTTTCACGCGTGCCGCCTGTCGTTGTACTCAGGGCATCGAGACGAATCTAACGGTCTTCGGGTCGTGTGAAAATTCACGGTCATTCAAAAAATCAACTTTTTCCCCTTATTTCGTCCAAATTACGGTAATGCCCCTAAACTTCCGAACGTCGCAACTTCTCCCCAATTCGTCCCAATTGGACGTGCCTCCAGTCAATGGACTCGTGATGTCCCAAACTACGTCACGGTCATCAGTCAAGGTCCGGTTGACCCACCAATCAAAAAGTCAACAATTTGACCCAACCATTCACAAGGGTAAAAGTGTCATTTCATTCAATATTTTACAATATTACAATCTCCGAATTTCCGGGGTGTTACATTTTCAACGCCAAACTTCACTCCATTCAAAGGAGCCTCCGACCCGGTAAAGCACATAGATTACTATCGAGGAGTCATGGTCCCCCACAGGCATAACGATGCACTCATGTGCAAAGTTTTTCAAGCTTCTATTCAAGGCCAAGCCATGACTTGGTTCAATCACCTCCCCTAGAGGTCGATTGCATCCTTTGAAGAGTTGGCTCTAGCATTTGTGAAGGAGTGCGCACAACTTCGGACAATCGAGGTGAAGGATGACCATCTTTTCTCTGTCCGAAAGAGAGCAAAAGAAACTCTACGACAGTACATACGAAGATTTTGCGAGGAGAAGTCTCGGATTGTCAGCTGTAGCGACCTTGTTGCGGCAATGGCATTTAAACAAGGACTCCCTCGGGACAGCCAGCTTTACGGGGACATCGTCATGAGCAATGTGCGAAGTCTCACCAAAATGCTTTCGCTAGCAGAGCGACATGCAAGCTAGGAGGATGAGAAGAAACGCCACTCATACTCATGACCATGTTGGGGCTAGTGAAAAAGCCTCCAATAAAGATGAGTCCCATGGAAAGTTTGCAGCTGGAAAGTCCAACAAGCGCAAGGCGGGACAACCCTCCCAAACACCAGCTATGGGGAAGCCTAACTTGCAGCTGTCTTTGCCAGTCCATCAGATCCACAATGAGATCAAGGACAAGACTTGGTTCAAAAAACCAGGACCCGTCAAGGGCGATCAAGTGAAAGCTGATAAAACCAAATGGTGCGCTTATCATGAATGTTATGGGCACAATATCAGCACATGTATATTTTTCGAAAGATATCTCCAAAATCTCATGAATGAGGGGCATTTCACGGACTACATCAAGATGAAGACTGCAAATCACATGGAGAGCAAAGAGCCTAATGAGCCAGCTTCAAAAGTAATCTGCATCAACTAACTGCATGTCAAAATTAGAGAGACATAGAAGTCTATGGAGCTTTCAATTTTTCTTTTCAAGTTATCTTCTAAATTCAAGTATCGTGCATTTGAATTATCAATAAGATTGAAAAATTGTTCTGGATTCATACCAACATGTTTGTACAATTTTCAAAACTTATACCCTCAAGCATCAAAGTTTTTGCCCTGCAAAGCACCCAAGCCTTCACCATGTGAAGCATCCAAAGTCTTCACCCTGCGAAGCATTCAAGTCTTCGTATTGCGAAGCATTCGAGCCTTCGTCCAGCGAAGCATTCAAGTCTTCGCCTTGTGAAGCATCTAAGCCTTCGTCTTGCGAAGCATTCAAGCCTTCGTCCCGCGAAGTATCCAAGTCTTCGCCTTGTGAAGCATCCAAGCCTTCTTCATCGAAGCATCCAAGCCTTCACCCTGCGAAACATCAAAGCATTCGCCATGCAAAGCACCAAAGCCTTCGCCTTGCGAAGCATCCAAGCCTTCGTCATGCGAAGCACCTAAGACTTCGCCTTGCGAAGCATCCAAGCCTTCATCATCGAAGCATCCAAGCCTTCACCATGCGAGGCACCTAAGACTTCGCCTTGCGAAGCATCCAAGCCTTCATCATCGAAGCATCCAAGCTTTCTCCATGCGAAACACCTAAGCCTTCACCTTACGAAGCATCCAAGCCTTCATCATCGAAGCATCCAAGCCTTCGCCATGTGAAGCACCTAAGTCTTCACCTTGCGAAGAAACCGAGCCTTCGCTCCGCGAAGCATCTAAGCCTTCACCTTGCGAAGCACCTAAGCCTTCGTCTTGCGAAGCATCCAAGCCTTCGCCTTGCGAAGCATCCAAGCCTTCGCCTTGCGAAGGTCCTAAGCCTTCGTCCTACGAAGCAACCAAGACTTTGCCATGCGAAGCGATCAAGACTTTTCCCTGCAAATGACCCATGCTTATGCCATGCAATGCATCTCAACCTACGCTTTTCAAAGCCTTCCACCCGGAAGCACTCAAAGCCTTCCACCAGGAAGCACTCAAAGTCTTCCTCTTCGAAGCACTTCAAGCCTTCTAATAAGAAGCAAAAGCCCTTCCTTGAAGGCAACACTAAAACAAATGCTAAGTTAGCTGAAACCCAAAATTGGACGCCCATGGCTACAACGGGGGCATGTGAGGGTACCAAGCACCCATCTCTCAAGTTTTTGATTTCAACATCCAACCGTTTGACTTCCTCTTTGGAATCATGTAAGCGTCTGCACAGCTAGAACATGCCTCATGTTGGGTTGTGACATGCCTCATACTAGGTGATGAGACTCCTTGTCTTTTTTGCTAAAAGCTTCGATGTTGGCTTCACCTGCACTTGAAGATGACAAGTCCGTAAACACACCGAGCTCTTCTATATGCCAGACACCACATGCATGGTCATTGGAAGTATGCCTAGTTCAACACTTTGAACTCCAACTAGGCCTTGCCTTACATTATGTCGTGCCTTGATCCTCGTGTGTCAGGCCCTCCTATGTTCGAAGTACCATATGCATGGTCCACCTACAAGCTTTCTTTCTTCAATTGGCGTACACCATCTGGAGCTTCACAGGGGGCACGATCGATCATCCGTCTTTATGCTCCACCTTGTAGCCACTCCATTTCGAGCTCAACAGGACCTAGAATGTCAGGTCACTAGAAGGTCCACTGTCAGCCAAAAAACTCCTCAAGACTCTTCATTCACTTTATGGCACCACATGCACTCCGACTCGCGTCATGGGATACCTTGCCTCACTATGCACTTTGGAACGTATCCTCTTACGTTGTAACATGTCTAGCTTCAAGTCATAGGGTACCTCGCCTCTTGTGGATGAAAACCTAGACAGGTTATGGTGCACCTTGCTGCCCATGTGTCGAACTCTTCTGTCCACCACGCACCGAGTGAATGGTCACTGGGAAAAACACCTCATGTCATTCAGCGCATCACCTCCTGCTCCAACCTTGCCTTGCCTTGCATTGTGGCACACCAAGCCTTGGATGTAGAATACCTCACATCATACTTTCAGCATGTCTCATCTTGTAGTTGAACCATGCCTCGCCTCGATCAAAGGATGAAATTTTGTCCATCGGTTGGACTTCAAATTTCTTCCCCTGCCTCGCCTCGGTCAGGACTTGAATTCATCAGGTCCCTCGAAGTCTGTAGACTTCCCACATAACAGATTTTGACTACGCGAGCCACCTTGCTCCCACAATGCAAGCCTACCAGGTCTCACCAGAAGTGCGCCTTAACGCATATTGAAATGACCGTCTCTGAAAATAGAGCTTAACACCACTTAAATTGCTACAATTGGACTTATACAGCTCTCCGAATGTGCAAAAATGTAAAGCTCAAAAATTAAAGAAATATTCAAAAGTCTCTCGAACAAACGTGGAGCTTACTGCGACATAAAAGACTCTCAGGTACAATGAAATTGAAGATCAAGCGGAGTCCTACTCCCATATATAATTTATCAGGACCACAATAAAAATTACATCCCTTAGGATTCCTTGAATTCCTAAGCGATGTGGGGGCATTTGTGGAACCCAAAATCACCGGAAGAATGTGGAGCTACCACGTGGCCCATAATTCTCAAAATTACCAAATTGCCCCTGGCAATAATACTTAAAGCCCAAGCACCGAACATGGCTCAAGCCCACAATGCTTATATAGCCCAAATATTGGGCCCAAACTGTGATGATACGTGGAAGTCTCTCACCCTCGATCTGTGTAACACGTGTTAGCGCACAAATCAATGAGCATTTGTCCCACATCGGAACTATGGAAATTGAGCATCTCACTCACCCCCTATATAAAGGGAACACATTTCTCAATAAAGGTAATTCTGTTCAACGCTACTTAAGCTCTTGAGATTTCTCTTTTGAAGCTGACTTAAGCATTGGAGCGTTCTTGGCCGAACACCCCCCGGGTCTCGATCATTGAACGAACGATAGCTTACTGTTTTGCTTGTTTGCAGGGATCCTTGAGTCTTTTGAGTTTAAAGGACGAATTCAGCTTCAACAACACCAAACCTCATTGCTAGAGGATAAACCCCTGAGGGAGTTCTTTTGTTTCCTCTCGGAGGCCCGTTGGTGGAAATACTGTGTGTTTCTATCACCATGCTTAAGTCAGTCCTTTTTTCTTCTACTTCCAAAATACTGCTTCAAGATGCAATAAAGATTTCAATTGCTCAAAGAGATGTTGTTTCAATGCTATTGAGTTGTCGGAGAAAGGTGCACCAATAACTATTTTGAGCTGATCTTGAACTCTAGTAATATCCTGCACTAGGGCCCATTGTGATTCCAAGCCCAATTGTTGAAGCTCATTCTAGTTCGACGAATGCTTTCCTGTATGAGCGGCATCAGAAGGCCTTGGGAACCAAATGTCCAATTTTTAATAATCGTGTCTAACACCCTCGTGCCCAGCCACATATTCTCAAATCAAAACCTTATTTGCTTTTTATTACCCACTTGTGCCTTCTCCCATTTAACGAGCATACCATAACCCAATATTAACAAAAAAAAATTAAAAACATAATTTACAAGTATTAATTACAACAATTATAACTAGTAATGATGTTCTCATGTAAATATATTCTCATTCTCCAAGCCAACTCCTTCAACAACTAATAATATAATTTACAATATTTATTAAGGAGTTCTACTTAAAAAACCAACAAACATCTTTTCTTATATTTTATTAATAAAATAATCATAACAAGATGCGACATTTTGGATTTATTATTAATTAGCTATGTATGGCTCAACTTTGAACCTAGGAATGGCTAGATTTATCTGATAAAAAGGCAGTGGTGCTTTACTGCTGCCATGAATTTCAGGCAAACCGCACGGGTATCCTCGCAAGTAGCAGTAGCAGTAGCAGTGTATCTGTTATAAAACGCTACGTGGCACGTCCTTGTCAAACCACGCAGGTAATCGTACACAAACAAAACCCTTCGACATCAAACTTCTCTAAATGTAAAGGATATAAACGGCATAAGAAGAAAGATCAAGGTCAATTAAGAAAAACAAAGATAATTCACACGCGTGCCACCAATATTTCTCTCACAAACTCGCACGGTTGCGTTCATCGCTTTCCTCCATCTCTCTCTCTCTCTCTCTCTCTCTCTCTCTCTCCTTCTCCAAGGTATCCCTCAGCGAACCAGAGCCTCTCTTCGAGATTTTTTCCCCCTCAATTCCGATCCTATTTAGGTAATTTTTATTTCTGTGAACTATTTTGTGAAATATCAATTTCGCACGTTCTGTTTGGTTACCGAAAAATATGAAGGAACTTGGATTGGGAATCGCATATTTTGTGTATGGGATAATAGAAATATGAAGGAAAAAAGAGTAAACGTAGATTGGGAATCGTATATTTTGTGTATGGGATAATTGAATTGGTAGATAGTGGAACAATAGTATTTTTTTTTTTCCTTCCCTTTAGTTTCAATCTATTTTCTTAGCGAACCAACAAGATTGAGGTTTCCTAAAATTAGTAATAGGTAGTTGTTAATTATCAGTTTAGAAATGGACATCATCTTATTATTATTATTATTTTCGCCCACAAAGTTGAAATTTTGATGTGTTTTTGTTATCTTATGTTCTTGAAAGCGAACTTAGGTCATGAGCAGTGAGATTTAGTTTGGTTGTGAGTGTAATTTGGCTGTTTCTTTCCGTATAATTTGAATTTGGCATTGTATTACCTCTTTTAGAAAGTCCCATATCATATGTTTTGTGAAGGTAATCAAAATTTGTTGTGATGTGTTTATATGCTAGAATGCTACCATGTGTTATGCTGCATTTTTAATGTTCTTTTTCGTTACAGGAAGAACATATTATTAGGTTCCATTGAAAGTTAAGGAGCAATCAAGGTATTCCTTGCTTTTTATTAATTCTTGAGATTGAGATAGGAACAAATTATGTTTCACATTGAAAAAATGGATTGATTTAAGGTTGGTTGTCGACTTAATTTTTTTGCCGAACATTTTTTATATGACTCGGATGCTTGATTGTTGGTGGTTCTGTGAACTTGAGGGAGAATGCCTTAACTTGTATTTAAAGTTGTACGTGCCTTGACTTGTATTTAAAGTTGTACTTTGCTTTGCCGTAGTATCTTCTTATAGCACTGTGGGGCTTCATTCATCCTTTTCAAGTTTTTTTCCTTACAAGATATCTTTCATACTTTCTGTGCACCAATAAAATAGAAATTTCAAGTAAAAAATATAGCACGGCCAGATACAGACTGGTGTTTGTATGTTAGGGCCCATAGGGGTGATGTGGGCACAGTTCATTTGTGAAGAAAGTCAGAAGATTTATTTGCATGTCTTATTCAGCGCAAGCCAAGATGACATCCTAAATGTAATTATACTATTAAGGAGCTATTATGTTGGTATTAGTCACAACAGCTTTTAATTTGAATATTTGGTTCTTTAAAAAGCTCCTTAAGTTGAACACTTCTGCTGGAAATTGAGCAACAAAGATGATACACTTAAAATTGTCGCCTTTAATGAAATGAAGTAAGCATAAGGTGGTTCTATGCAATGTTGAATTTTGTACAGGATTTAATGGTGGCCTCTAACTGATAGGACGAAGGATATCCATTGGCATGCAGTGGACGTCTTAGTCAAACCTTTCGAGCACAAATCCCAATCTTGAGAATAAGTTATAACTTGCATATTGGAAGTAAGGCATGGTTTGAGAGCTTTATGTCATGTTTGTTGATTCTGAGTCTTGTGTTTCAAAATTAAAAACTTATGGTGTTGGGGACCTATATCTCTATCTGCGCTACCGAATTACCGTAGTAAAGATGGCTTCCTAGCTCTGAATGAGCCCAAGGCTGACCAAGGTAGAACTAGGTTAATCTCTCTCCTCCTTTACAAGCTATAATTCATCAATAAACCTTTATATATGCATTTTGGTTAATATTTTTTCTGGATGGGATTGTTATTGTTTCACAAACAATCGATGAGACTATTAAGATGTAAAATGTTGTCTGCCTACTTGATTACAATCTAAGCGCCTATCTCCTTGTGCTTCAATGATTGTGTTGTTATTCTCATTCGTGACACAACTTTGCTTTCCTTTGCTAGCTTTTTTGGGTTCCTTCAGAAAATTATGTCTGAAAACACAAATCTCCTGTTTTCTGATTAGTATATCCAAGAAAATTAATTTGCTTCTGGAATTCAAGAAACTATTCCCTTCATCGCCGTCCTGCAGGAGCTTGACACTCAAAACGGGAAAATGGAGCTTAATACTTTCAAAGATGCATTTGAGCGTGTTGTTAAGAAGCAAAAGCTATGCTCTTCTAAATCCCAAGAAGTAGTTGACCTAGTTGGTCGGGAAATGGAACATGCACTGACAGATTTCCTTTCTGCTTGTGATCCAAGCTCTGCTGTTGATTATAGATCCATCCTTGCAGAGTTGAAACTGAAGCTCAATGGAATTGGTCCAGTCCAGCAGTTTGAAGGGTCTCATAAAGAACTGAATGGAAACGTTAGCAAGTACACTAAACTCCTTGAAAGGTCATTGAATTCTGACATATCAAAAGCATACAGAGATGTTGACTTTGACCATCACACTGTTAATCAGCTAATTGCAAATCATTTGTATCGGCAAGGTTCTTTTGATGTGGGAGATAGCATAATAGATGAGGCTGGAGAACCAGAGTTAACCTTTCTAAAATCTCAGTTCGTGGAATTGCATCAGATAGTTGAGGCTATGAAGATTAAGAACCTAGAGCCTGCTCTGAACTGGGTTTCTGCTAACCGTGAAAAACTGAATCAGACTGGTTCAAATCTTGAGCTGAAACTTCACAGTTTGCAGTTTCTGGAGATTTTACAAAAGGGAACTCAAGCTGATGCTCTTAAATATGCCAGGACTTTCCTTTCTCCTTTTGCTCACAAAAATGAGGTCGTGAAGCTCATGGGTTGCCTAATGTACCCGGGAAAAATAGGCAGTTCCCCGTATTCAGAGTTTACATGGCCAACGCATTGGGAGAAGGCGATGGAGGATCTTACATGGCAGTTCTGCAGTCTCTTGGGGCAGTCGTATAACAGCCCATTGAGTGTGACAATAGCGGCTGGATTTGAAGGTTTGCCGACTCTGTTGAAGTTGGCAAATGTAATGGCTGCGAAGAAGCAGGAGTGGCAGGCGATGAAACAATTGCCAGTGCCTGTGGAGTTGGGGAAGGAATTTCAGTTCCATTCTATATTTGTCTGTCCCGTGAGTAGAGATCAAGGCAGCGATGAGAATCCGCCAATGTTGATGCCGTGCTTGCATGTCCTCTGCAAGCAATCAATCATGAAGCTGTCAAAGAGCAGCACAAGAACATTTAAATGCCCGTATTGTCCTGCAGAGGCTTCCGTTGCTCAGTGCAGACGGCTATTTTTCTGAGTTTGTAATTGCCGCTGTTTCTCGGCATGCAACATCTGTGGTAGTATTGGCACGTTGTTCCTTGCATTGCTGCGTTTTATGAGTTTGTATGTAGAAATTCCATCCGCAGTCCCGACTCCCGACTCCCGACTCCCGACTCGTCTTTTGATTCTTGATTCTTGCAAGTACCATCAATTTGCATGAAATGTTGAACACTTTTATCTATTTGATCAAAGGGCAAAGGAAGTAAAAGAGCTGGAGTGAAACCATATGTTGGAATGTAATGTAATGCATACAAAGTTCATCCGACGGAAGCAGCCTTGAAATGAACGTTGCCTTTTCAATGTGTAAGTTTCATGTTGCCAAAGGAATTGGCAGATGTTTTCTTCATCTTGGATAACAAGATTCTTCGTTTCATGGTGCCAAAGGAATTTCAACTTTTCAATTTAAGTTCCATTTCAACGTATAAACAGTTGCCACTACTATGCTTCTTTGGGATTCTATTTCGGCGATATATATATACATATAGAATTGAGTTTCGTCCACGTAAATTAGAAAATTTAGTACATCAAAATAAGAGAATATCAATATCATGTAAAGTATTTCAAAACACCAAAATAAGAGAATGTCGGGTAAGATACGATGATATGACAGACCAATGTAATATAATTAGATTCGGTATTCTAATCCGATAAAATACCAAACGTTTCATCATTGTTTGATCAAAAAATAAAGTTTATTTACTTGACAAAATAATCCATCTGACTACAATACTATGTGAGGCTTCAAAGGAATTCAACTATGTGAGGCTTCAAAGTATTTGAATATCGTGTAATCTGCTTCATCAATCATTTAATAACCAATAATTGCATTTTCTTTTCAAGGAACCAAACACTACCATCCTATACAATTTCGGTTTGGAGAAATGTAATCAAATGGTTTGGAAGAATCTGATCAATAATATGATACGACTTGAGAAAATACATGGCTTGTAATTTTGGTCTAGTTTTGGGCCAGGAAAGTTGATGAAGCACCTCAACAACAAAGCTTCAAGTAAAATTTTCATCTGCTTGCCCAAATGAGATGTGGGGAAACCTACCTGACCATCATCATGAAAAAAAGAAAAGAAGAAAATATTAGATTTGGGAGAATTTTACATCCCAATGAAACCGCTAATATTTGACACCCAAATGCAAAAAACAAACCCATCATTCTCTTAAAACCAGGAAAAAAATCTGAAGCAGCAAAAGCAGAAGATTTTGCAGGTGGGTTTTGCACAAGAAGATGTTCCTCGACCAATTGTTTGACAGATTTTGCAGACAATGGATGAAAATTGAGAGCCCACTCTGAAACAAACCCTCTGATCAAAACCCACTTCTCCTCCTCATCCAATTTCTTCCATTTCTTCTTCACATCGTCCTCTGATTTTGAATCCAGGTATTGGCACAGCCCTGCGAACAGAACTTCTCTGCTCTTCTTCAAGGCCTCTTCTTTCTGAGCAAAGAGGCTGTTCATCTTTGATAGATCTGATGCCAGCTCTGCATCACTCATGGAGCTCTGGTTGCTGTTGCTGTTGCTGTTGCTGCAATGGGTTGTTCTTGTTAGGGCTTTGGGTGTGGGGCTCAAATTGGTCATGGAGGACGGGGAGGGATTCATCGGGAATTTTGGAGGCTGTTGAAGGATGTTTGGGGAGAAGAGATACATTCTCAGCCCGGCCATTTGAGGATTATTTTGGCTTAGAAATTATGAATGAAGAAATCATCCGGTACTTCATTTGAGGCTCATGAATCGGAACCTCAGAATTAGGGATGTGTTTCTCCAATTTACCTTTGATTTCGTATCTGGGCCACAGCCCATCTCATTTGGGCCACAGCCAACACTCATGAACGTTTTGGTGAGGGCTTGCGGTTATGAAAAAATGAAAACTGTCGTGTATCTCTTCAGTGCAGACCAAAGATGATGGTGTTTTATTGAGCGCCAAAGTTACAGGACATCAAATGGAAGAATATGATACATTTCAGCATCTTGTTCGTCAGCTATTAAGACCCACGAGTCTAACAGGGGCGGCTCGTTTTGTTGAGGATTGTCAGCAATGTACACGAAGGCGACACTGGAGGCGTCGGAAGATGTGGGGGGTGGTGAGGAGGGTTGTGGGGATTCAAAGGAGAGAGGAAGAAAACGAATTGTGTTTAAGGGTATTTAAGAAAAGAAACAGTGGTTTCATCGGTGTCAAACCTAACGTTGCACTCATTCATGATGCAAAGTGGAATAAATTTTCGTTTTTAGTGCATTTTAAGACACGCTGATACATTCCTGGTGCATATACAATAAAAAAAAACTTTTTTTATTTAAAATGCTTGCAGGATTTTTTTTTACTTTTTTTATTTTTTAAATAAAACATATTAGAGAAGTAATGAGCGCAATTTATGGGATTTCAAATGCACCTACAAATCGCTAGTAAAATTTATCTGTATTTTTTCTCATTTTTTTTAGATGTCAAACTATATGGACATATAAGGCATTTTCCATCAAATATTAGAAAAATTAAAAATAAAATAAAATGGATAATTATAAATATGTTCAATTTTTTAGTTCAATTTATAAGTTAATCCACTATGATAGATAGAGACGGTAAAAAATAAATAATTTTTTATTATTATTTGTCAAATTATATCATTCTTTTTAGCTCGTTATTTTTTAAATAATTACAAGTGTGACATTACATATTATATTTATGTACCTACCAATATTTGATTCTAGACTTATAGGTAAATTAAATAATATTACCTACTTAACTTTCATGTATAAATAAGATACTTATATATATAAAAATTCTAATTGTATCATAATAGGTATATTTTTTTATATACCCCTCTCAAAAGAAAATAAAATAAACAGATTCTTATTAATTTACCTACGAAAAGTAATAAGATAAATAACGTACTTGTAACTCTCTGACTCTTCAAAAGTATCAGACGTTATCCGATAAAACAAATATAAAATAAATTTTCTAAAATTTAGTTAGAATTATTTTAATTTAATTAATTTTGAAAAATAAATATAAAATAATAATATTTAAAATTTGAAAGTTTCTCATCGTATCCGAAAAAAATGATATAAACGGTATTTAATAACTTAAAAAAAAACAAAACCATAAAGAAAATACAGTAAAAATCTGAAGAAAAAAAATAATAAATAAATTATTTTATATATTAAATAAACTAATTTATAAGTTAGACTTAATACAAAATAAAATACTAGTCATTTAACTTTTCCCATATTATACGTAACTAAACCAAAAAACACAATCGGCCCCTAAGGTTTTTATCCTATGCAAGCCAGGTTATTGGATTTGAGAATGCAGCGAGCCATGCGATTGTGATCCTAGTAACATCCAATCATTTCAGCTATTTATATAAGAAGGTTACAAGAAAGACGTTCATGGTTTTATCTTATGGATAAATTATTTTTTAGTACTTTATATTTTATATCAAATTTCAAGATTATATTTTTTAGTTTTTAATTTTGTATTTAAATACCATAAACTTTTGAAATGTTTCGCATTGGCCCCTCCATTATAAATCACGTTAAATTTATGATGTGCATTTATCCTAGGCCACTGAAAAATGACTATGAATTTGACTTTCGGGATAAAATAGCTATTATACATCAATCTAGAAATAAAGTAGCAATTTTGTATTACTTTATTTGACCAAAAAGTAACATAATATAACAACTTTTTCTTTATACTTGGCTTTAGAATCGTTCTTAGTACGCTCCGTATAAGAAACCTCATCATTAATAAGATTTATGATGAAAATATTAAGATGAACCAAGTTGAAAAGTTTGAAAGAATCTAGAATTTGAATGCAAAACTTATAATTAGCCTTGAAATTTAGTACTAAGGTGTAATTTATTTTTACCTTATCTAGTAGATGCTTAGGGTGTATTTTTCGAAGAAGTTTAAAATTATCAAGAATTTATAAACAACGAAAGTTAAATTGATGGAAATTAATTTTTTAGAATTTGTGAAATTTCTTATTTGGATAATATAAAGAGTAATATTATTTAGACACACTAAATTGACCATATTTAGTGACCATATTGATATGACAATCAATGTATGGTGTTATTTCAATAAATTAATTCCCTTTGTATTTATTTTATGTGATCAACAAAATGGCCACGTAATCACTAAATGTAGTCAATTTAATATGCCTAAATAACATTATTTATATTTTTTAAAAAGAAAATTTGAACATAATATTTAATGTTTATGCATAAATTATAGGTTTAAATATGAAATTTGAAAAATGACATTTCTTTATATGGAATTTAAAAGCAAGTTTCCTTTTTTTTTATTCCTAGAATTTCTAAATTTCAATTTTTTATAAACCCAAAGAAGAGAATTAATACATAGGAATTTCAAAATTCTAACTTTTCATCGAATCCCTTCTTATTTTGGGAGCTCGGCATCTAAACCTCGGGGGGGGGGGGGGGGGGGGGGGGGGGGGGATTTTAAGAAATTTATTCCCCCAATATCGTACATTTCGCCCAATATCGGCAAATATCGCTAATATCGCCCGATAAGAATCGATAACTAGCGAAATCAACGTTCATAGATAAATAACATACAGATAAGTTTGAGAGGAAAAACCAAAAATTGCACAGCCTTTATAGTTCACTCGCTTGCTTTCTTCAACAAAAGTAAAAAAAAATTTCTTTCATAGGAGAAATTTGGGCAATTTCAGTACATACTCACCTCTTCATCCTCTACAAATTGGGGCAATTTCAGTACTCACTCTGTCACTCACCTCCCTGTCTTTCTACCCCTCTTTGTTTAACCTTTTTTTTGTTGTTCAGCTGTTGCAGGTGGCGGTAGGTAGCGACGGCATCACTATGCAGCAGGGTGCAACAACGGGTGTTGGCCATCTTGATGACTTCAGTGGAGAGCCAACAGATTGCACAACTTGAGAAGGAAGGAGCTGCTCTTCCGTCTTCTGTTCTCTTCCCCCTGTTTTTTCTTCACCTTGTCATGGTCTTTGACACGACCCGTTCCAATCCCTCCGGGATTAACACGGGATATGCCATGCTCCCATCTGACACGAAATGTCAAACAAGGGATAACTCAAACCTTAGCCCAAACGGGGCTTCCAGAGTGCACCAGGATCAATGGAGAAGTGTGATGTCTCGGTCTCTGCTACAGCCCGCATCCGTGATCAACCTGAAGGGCATTAAAAACCATTAAAAACTGTGAGTGGACGAAATAAATAATTTATAAAACACATTTCATGAAAAGACGTTTATGCCCTTCACTAAAAAGTATGCATGCATTCGAAAACCAGTAATCAAACCATTTACTTTATAAAATCATTAGGGCCTTAGCCCAACATCATAAATCTAACCATGTGGGAACTCATCCCAAAACCAAGTATATGGGAACTCAGCCCAAAACCAATCATGTGGGAACTCAGCCCAAAACTAGTCAACATTAAATAACCAGTTTATCAAAATACAATGTAACCAATCTTCGGCATCCCTAATGCCTAATCAATACCATTGTCACGGTTTCCAAGGCTACACGTGCCATTCGGGGTCTCAATCCTGAGTCTCCCTAGGGTCCACCCAGGACAATGACCTACAGGTCAATGACCCTCCGTGGGGGTTATCATCCATAATTGCACTCCTAATCATGAGCTGCACCTCAGGGTAGCCCCTTTCAGGTAGTGCGTCGTGACAACTCCGGGATACTACGAGACGTCCGAAGGAGACAATCCATACATAAGGATGGTATATGGAAAACATTTCACAAATCATCTCAAACCGTTCAAAGGGCTTATGCCCGAGAATTCCATAAAACCATCGTAAATCCACAAATGGGTCTCGTGCCCGAAGTATAACTTTCATAAATCATTTCCACAATTCCAATTTCTAAATTGAAGGGACTGCCCCGAAATTCCATTTCATAACCCAACTAGGCCTCAAGCCCGATAGTATAACCAAATGGGTCTTCGGCCCGATGCCTCATTAAATCAAATGTACATCAAGTCCGATAGCTTACAAATTAAATGGGTCTCATGCCCAGCTCCATATTTCCAAATCCGAAATCATACCATTGAACTATAATTGGAAACACAAGCAAGTTCAACGCTGTATAAAACCATAAACCTCGAAATACGTGTAAATACGTGAATACTAAATACCACAATCATGTTCATCATAAATCACATATTTAAAACATATCAAACAGTTATGCATGCATCATATTTAGAAATCAATGTCCACTCATAGACCGTCTAAACTTCCGTCTCGATACGCATGTCATCGCCTCGATACGAGTGTCATACGTCTTTCGAAGCTAAATCACCATCTCCGGAACTTCCGGACCTGTCCAAATCACACCCGAAGGTCACTAACCATCTATACAAGTCCATAGGATAAAACCCCAAAATTCTCGGAATAGTTAACGTGTCCCGGACACGTTTCTCGAGGTGAAAACCCTCGATTTGACCAATTTAACAATGTCTGATCGACCCGAAACCAGTACCATTGGATCCGGATCGTTGAAACCTTTATAATGACACTAGTCCCACCTCGAAATTCATGCCCACGTGCCCACACACGCGTGGTTAAACCAAAAGTCAACGTTGGAAAAAGTCAACATTGACGTCAACAATGACGACATCCCTGACAGCTGTTAGTCTGACACTTGTCAGACCTGATAGGGTGCCACATGTCAATCATTGGTTGGTCCATATGTCTGACATGTCAGTGACATATGGCACCATCTAATTGGTCCACATCATTCACATGTCAGGCTGATTGGGCTCTAACATCATGACACATGTCGATCTAGGATTGGGCCACGTCACCTGACATCTGACACATGATGACGTCATTGATGACATCATCGTCTTCCTCCTCGTGACGGGTCAGACCCGAATAACTGGAACCGGGTCGCGCAGACCCACGACCTAACTCGTTTCGTAAATCCCCATTTCTCAACCATTTTCATCCCTCTTTCTTCATAAATGCTCGTCCTAAACCTAGTAAGAGTTTTGCCTAATTGAAAACATGAAAAACAGACCACAAACTCACCTTCGATCGTCGAACAGTAAGCTCAAATTCCAAGCTCCGTTCCCAGCCATCTTAGCCATCATTTTCCTTCGAAAACGATCCCCACAGAGTCGCCTTGGTCCCTAGGTCATGTTAGGATCAATCGAAACCCATAACAAACATAAAAAACTAGGTTTCAAAAATTGGGTCAAGCACGGGTTACAGGTCCTGCTGTGATAGTCGCCGCTGTCGTCCTTCCCAACTCCCCTATATCCATCTCAGTCTCTCAGTCTTTCATATGAACACAGAAGAGGATAGGGCAGTGGGATGGTAAGTGTTTGTGACACGACCCATCCCAAATCCCTTCCGGATTAACGCGGAATGTGTCATGCTCCCGTCTAACAAGAAGTGTTAGACAAGGCATAACTCGAAATCGCAGACCATTCGGGGCTTCCAGAGCGTGTCAGGATCGATGAAGGAGTGTAATGTCTTGGTCTCTGCTACCGCCCGCATCCGCGATCAACCTGAAGGGCATTAAAATCATTTAAAAGCTGTGAGTGGACGAAAAATTAATAATTTAATAAAACACATTTCATAAGAAGACATTTATGCCCTTCACTAAAAAGCATGCATGCATTCGAAAACCAATAATCAACCCATTTACTTTAATTAAATCATTAGGGTCTTAGCCCAAAACCATAAATCCAAGTATGTGGGAACTTAGCCCAAAACCGTAAATCCAATCATGTGGGCCACTGCCCAAAACCACCAACATTGACATACCATTTCATAAATCCAACAAATCTGAAATCCACATACATAATCCAGTAAAACCATGAATCAAAATTCAATCAAATACCATTATATACCAATCCTCGGCATCCCAGATGTCTGGCGTCTCAGACGCCTGACGTCCCAGACGTCATGTCACGGTCCAAGCTACGCGTGCTACCCGGAGTCTCAACCCAAGTCAATCTCTGACATCCCAGATGTCTGACGTCCCAGACGTCTAGCAATCCTGCTTCTGAATCACTATACGGTCTGGTGGCTTCGTGTAGTGACCCATCGCAGGCATTGCGCTGTGACCACTCCAGCGTCCCAGACGATTAGAGGAGACAATCCATAGATATAAGGATGGTATATGGAAAACATTTCATAAATCATCTCAAACCGTTCAAATGGGCCTATGTCTAGGATTTCCATAAAACCATCGTAATCCACAAATCTGATTTCTCAAATCCAAATCCATTTACCAAATCTATTTATGGTTCCTCGACCCGAAATCACATTCATAAAACATAAATGGGCCTCATGCTCGATTTCGTAAACCAACTGGGCCCCTGGCCCGATGCCTCATTTAATCAAATGACCTCCAAGTCCGATAGTTCGTAAACCAAATGGGTTTCAAGCCCGATTCCATATTTCCAAATCCAAAATCATACCATTGAACCATTATTAAAACCAAAATCATGTAGAAATACAGTATAAAACCATAAACCTTGATATACATGCAAATACAGAAATCATCTTGAAATACGTACAAATATGAAAATCATCTCGAAATACGTGCAAATATGTAAATCACCAATACCACAATCATCATCATAGAAATGACATATGTAAAACATATAAAAAAGTTATGCATACATCACAGTTTAGAAACATGGTCCATTCACACACCGTCCTAGCTGTCACCTCGATACGTGTGCCATAAACCTCCCCTGGCTAAATCATCGTCCTCGGAATATCCGAACCTGTCCAAATCATACTAGAGGGTTACTAACTACTTCAATAACTTCTCATTAAAGCCCCCTAATTTTTCGAAATTTTTAAACGTATTTTTCATAGACTTTAAACCTTCGGACACCTAAAACTACCCTGAAACGGTGTCCGATCGACACGAAACAAGTCCCAAAAAGTTCGTTACATCGAAAGGATGATTTCATATGTTGATCACATCACCTAATTCTACCCCACGCGCCCCCACACGCCATTGCAAGCGGCTGTGCATGAAGCCCACGCGCCAAGTACTGTTCATCTTCAACCTCCAGCGAACCCGGTCTGAACCAGTTAACTGGTTTCCGGTTCAACTGGACCGGTTAGGAAGGTTCTCCCCATTTTTCCCATCTTTTTCTATAACGACCCGTCCTGAATATTGAGATTTAATATTAATTAATTATGGATTTAGAATTATTAATCGAGGATTAATCGAGAAAATTCGGATGGATAGTGTAAAGAGACCATTCTGCCCTTGAAATTGGGTAAAATGTTGACTTTTGGCCCGAGGAGTCAAATATACGAGGACCGATGACCGTGACGTAGATCGGGACGTCACGAATTCGTAGACAGGTGGCACGTCGAAATCGGACGTTCGACGAGAAAGTTATGATTCACGGAAGGTTCGAGGCATTATTGCACATTTTATGAGACGGATGGCCTTTTGTCATTAAGTGGGCCCATATATTTTGGGGCAGGCCCAATGGATGAATGAAAAGTGTCATTCATCCATTACCCACCATAATTGATACATGCATATCCCCATTTCATTTTCAACGGGTTTTTCACCCGATCTCATTCGAAACCACTTACCTCAACCCACTCCAATCTCCTCAAACCTTCATCTTCTGTGGTTACCATGAACGGTGAAGTGAGAGAGCAGGCCGAGACGAGCTGGACGGTGGCCGGATCGGGGGCCGTCGTGCACGGTGGCCGCGGACACCACGAGGTGAGTTTTACGTTCCAGTTTTTTGGAGTTTTGGTTTTAACCGTTTGGGGAATACTTCTGATGATCTGATGATGCTTGGGAGGTGTGTATGACTGTGTAAGGACGATTTTGGACAAAGGAGGATGGTTGTGCGGCCTAGATGTATGTCAGAAAACTAGCCGTGTGTTCTTCGATCGGGGAGGTAGTTTCTCGTCCCTTTTTGTATGTTTTGAGCACATAGATCGATAGGGAATGTTGAGACGAAGAAGTAGGATTTAGAATGGATGAAAACGAATCGAAAATGAGGGGGATAGAGCACTGGACCGGTCTCACCGATCCTATCGGACCGAAAACTAGAGATTCGGTTCGGACCGAGTTTGCCGAAGGTTGAAGATGCACTGTTCACCGGCGCGTGAAGCCCACGCGCAGGGCCTTTGGGCGGCCCGTGGCATCGCGTAGGGAAGAATTTTGGGGAAGTGTTCAACATACGAAATCATATATTCGATGTAACAAACATTTTGAGACTGGTTTCGAGTCGATCAGACATCATTTCGATATAGATCGGGATGCCCAAAGATTTAGGATCGAGTTTAAAATATGTTAAAAATCCCAGAAAATTAGGGGGCTTTAATGAGAGGTTATAGAAGTAGTTAGTAACCCTCTAGTATGATTTGGACAGGTTCGGATATTCCAAGGACGGTGATTTAGCCTGGGGAGGCTTATGACACGCATATCGAGACGGTAGCTAGGACGGTCTGTGAGTGGACATTGTTTTCTAAACTATGGTGCATGCATACCTGTTTTATATGTTTTACATATGTGATTTCTATGATCACGATTGTGGTATTGGTTGTCAGGACCCACCCCGGTTTCACCCCGAAACCCGAGGTAAATCCCGCTCCCGTCTGACTCCCCGACACAACACCTAAGGAACACTCACGCAACCCAGTCAGACGCAGGAGTAATTAAACAAAATATCCCAACCCTATCGTTTACAGAGCATAGCACTAAATTACAAGGAAAATAAAAACCGATAAATTACACGCACGCGGAAGACTTTGAACTATTCCGGGGATCCCTCACGTCACTTCTATGCCTCGGACACTGCCTCGACGTTAAGACCCCGCGCTAGCTCCACAACCTGGAGGGCAATTTAAAACAGAAGATGTGAATGGGCCAGAAAGTACAAAAAGTTCAAAAACCATTTTATAAGAAAACCGAGTTTAACCCTCCGTTTTGAAACCACATGCATAACCAACAGTTATGAACACAGTTATAAAATAATCGAAATAAAACATCATAAGGAACAGAAACACTATAAAATCTCTTAAGAAACCATAGCATGAGTATCAGAAACGGTATCAAAAACCATAAACATCAAATCATCATTTTCCCGATCAAACCTGCTGGACCTCTCCGAGTCTTTAAACTCCCGAGTCTTTAAACTCAATCCAGGCCTTTATCATATCCGAGTCTTTAAACTCCCGAGTCTTTAAACTCAAGGCCTACGGGGGAAATCAATATATATCCGAGTCTTTAAACTCCCGAGTCTTTAAACTCAATCCGGGTCTTTAAACCCAATCCGGCCGGTCCCCCGTCACATATATCCGGGTCTTTAAACCCAATATCCAGATCCAGCAAATCCAATCCCAAAACCATTTGAAAACCATTTACCAATCTACATCCAAACCCGAATCCGGAATCACTGGTCCGATGCCCTTCCGGCATCCAGAACCGTCATTCCGAACCCAAATCCAGAATCCACTTTTCAACTTTAAAACCAACTTCCATTTCCAAAATCCGTTTCTAGAACCAAAAACCTTGATCATTGAAATCATGTTCCAAAATCCACTTTTAACCATTGAAAACCACTTATCTTTTGAAATCCCAAAACCATAGCATAAATTCCAGAAACCAACCATTCCTCGTAAAACGTGCTAAAAAACTAATTTCCTTGAAAAACGTGTAATAATGTAAAACCAACCAAACATATTCGATAAACATAAAATCATAATCAAAACCATAAAACAATTATAGAAAACAGTTATGCATGTTCGAGTTTAGAGAAAGGGTCCACTCACAGTACGGAGCCCTACTCGCGTCCCGAACGTCCAGCCCGTTCCTCAGCTTCTTCGGGAAATCCCGATCCTGTCAATCACCATCAAATTACGTTACTAATACGTCTACGACACAACTACCTAATTTCCTTAAAATTCCCCGAACCAAAGACTTAAAACCCGGGACCCTAAACATTCACCCTCGCGGAACGAAACTCAAACGGCTTCCGATTGACCCGAAACCAACTCCATTGAACTCACGATAGCTCTTGGACCAAAATCCATGTTGATCGCTTCTCCATACGCCGCCGTACGCGCCCCCACGCGCCGCCCAAAGTGGCTGCGCGTGGCCCCACGCGCCTGCTACAGTACCATCTTCAACCTGTGCTGAACCGGCGAGAATTGATCTCCGCCGTCCGGCCACCAGTTCAACCCCTCTTTTCACCCACAGTTTCGTCCAGACCTGTCCTACCTATTCCCGTACTCCGTTCACCTCGACACGGCCCCGTCATCGTCGATTCACGCTCGAACCAGACGGCCCCAAACTCCCCTGCTTCATGATCCAGCCACCCCGTTCACCTCCTTTCACGGTGGTTACACCAAACTCATCCTAGGACTTCACTGAACCTAGACCACACCTCCATTACCTTCGACTCACCCCCAAACTCGTCGACTCACCGTTTGAAGTTTACGGCTAAACAGAGGAACAAAGACTCCACTGCAACCGAGCTCCGCCGTGAACACCCCCCGTCACGGCGACCGTCCCAGTCGACACCTAGGACCTCCCTGAACATAACCCTGACCTTCAATCCCATCGACACTAAGCCTAGACTCACGACTTTCGAACTGAAATTTCACGGCAAAACAGAGCAAAGAAGCCTTACCCTTCGATTACAGCTCTGCCGTGCGCACCGCCGCCTACCACTGTGGTCGTTGGACTCCTTGCAGTCTCCTCAGCCTCCCCTTGCCTTGGTTTGCCTCGCCTCACGGCGTAGCCACCACCTCGACCTCACAAGCTCCCTGTTTCCCCCAAAATTTCTCCACACCTCCGCCGTGCCGCCGTGCACGATTGCACCACCAATTCACGGCCACCAGCTCCGCCTTGCCTCACTATCACTCTCACAACTCCCTATTTACTCACCCTTGCACCCAGATCGATCAATTGATCTCAAACTTTCACCCTCTGTTCTCTGTGTTTGTCGAAGAACCACACACACACACGGGTTCACCCAATTATTTAGGACCACACACACACAGAAGAACCCCCCAGAACCCACTACACCTTTGCCATGTGTCACAATCCAGGCCATCCTTATCCCACCTGCTTAAACCCCAGCCGTCCATCTTGCTTCTCTCTGCACAGATCCCCAGAAACCAAAAAGACCAAAATACCCTCATGTTTTACACATTTTTACGGTTTTACCGAAACTTCCTAGACCCGTAACCTTCGCCTCGTAAGTCCGATGAATACGTGCCGCCTGTCATCGAACTCAGGACGACGAAAGCTACCTAACCATCCTAGGTCAACCTACCAACACTCGTCCGTACAAAAAGTCAACTATTCCCCCTACTTTACCCAAATTACGGTTAAGCCCTCAACCTTCCGAACATCACAACTTCCTCCTCGGATGTCGGAATCGGGCGTGCCACCTGCCTAAGGATTCGTGACGTCCTAAACTACGTCCTGGTCACTGGTCAATCCCCAATTGACCACCCGAAATAAAAGTCAACATTTCTGCCCAACCTAGGGGCAAAATCGTCATTCTAGGTTCCCGGACCCCTCGGGACCACCTAACCCTTGATTACCTTCACTAATCACAGCTTAAACACTCTAGTAATCCCGATTCTCGGGACGGGTTGTTACATTGGTGATTTACACATTTGCACGTATTTCGAAATGTTTTCTGTATTTGCACGTATATCGAGGTTTATGGTTTTAATAATGGATTGAGGAACTAATTTCGAATTTGGAAATATAGAATCGGGATTGAGACCATTTGATTTACGAACTATCGCACTTCGAGTCCATTTGAATTAATATGGCATCGGGTCGAGGCCTAGTTGGTTTATATGATCGGACTTGAGGCCCAAGTAGTTTATGATATCGGGCATGAGTCCCATTGTGGTTAATAAATATGATTTCGGGTTCGGAGACCCTAAATGGATTTGGATTTGAGAAATCGGATTTCTGTATTCATGACTGTTTTATGGGAAACCTTGCATGGACCCTTTGAAAGGTTTGAAAGGTTTTGAGATGATTGGGAAATGTCTTTCATATACCATCCTTTTATCCATGGATTTTCTACTCCAGGGAAGGTCGTTGGCCTGGGTGGACCCTAGAGTAGTCACGGAGCACTAACTGAGAGGAGTTGCCCTCGTGGGGTACCTCACTCTCAAGAAGGCATTATGGATTATAACCCCCAAAGAGGGTCATTGATCTATGGGTCATTGACCTGGGTGGACCCTAGGGAGACATGGGGCTTGAGACCTGAGTAGCACGCGTCATCAACTTGATCGAGGATGTGATGTCTCTACGTGGTCATCCTGTTATCAACTTGATCGTTAGGGTAATGGTATGAAAGTTAGTGGAAATAAATTGTGGATAGATTACGTTTAACTCGATATGCTGTGAATCAGTGTGATTTGACTCAGTGAGGGTTGTATATGGCGATTATATTGGATATGATGGAATTGCAGTGTTGGGACTTTTGGACGGTCACGCTATGTCAGATTGGTGATGGTACTGCACTCTGCAGCGGAAGTTGTGATGATCGATTAGGCCTGACCTGGTTGGTTGTCGCACTACCTTAGTTTGTGATGGATAGTTTGATGTTGTAATGTCGTGGATGACCTGGTGGACGACACTCGTTGAGTCGAGTTGAGACTAGTTAGGGATTGGTTGGACAGGTCACCAGGGTGTTACTTCTCAATGGAATCCCAGAGTGGGGATATGAAGTAGTTAGTACTGGCAGTTGATTCCGTTGGATACGGAGTGTCGATAGCGATGTCTGATGGTTGGGTTTGCACGAGTTGTGGAAAGCACTACTATCGAGAGTTGGTTGTAGTTGTGGTTGTTGTGAATCGGGTGACGTTTATGGAACATTTCCTTTTCTTGTATGAGATGTCAGGGTGATTGTACCTAGAGTTGTGGGGTACGAGGGAGGCAAAGTTCCTTTAACCTGAACAGAGGTACGGGGTCGTTACTCGGTATGAGCGAAGATCCAGGGTTGTCTGATTCGCACACAGTGTGCTGGTGCTGGTGCTGGTGCTGGTGTTGGTGATTGTGATGACAATGAACCACGAGTTGGGATGTGACTCCATCATGATGGGCATACGTTCGGTATCAGAGATCCAACAGTGGATGAGTTGGATTGGATGGGATCCAGCAGTGGATGTGATGTGTTGGGATTCTAACCCCACTGTGAGTGTGATAACTGATGTGATTGGAATGATTAAGTAATAAATGAATGAAACGGTATGAACAACTAGGTGAGTTGGGGTACCAAGTTAGCTTGGTACAAACACGTGGTTGATGCACGAGTGAGTTGGTTCCAACATGGTTTCAAATTCTCTTGATTCCGAAGTTCCCGAGGGTGACTTTTCATTTTCTACCCATGGCAGATGATGTTGTTGTCATTAGTACGTGGTCATGTATTGGTGGAGGGACTCATGATTGGTTTTGGGTAATCAAGAGAAGTTGTGATTGAGATGAGGATAAAGATGACGTGGAATGATAAGGATCGATATGAGGTAATTGGAGAGAATCCACAGTCTAGACGTGTTTCGTCTTTGACTGAGTAATTAGATGTGAAACGGTTAAGGAACGATGTGATAGTATGCGATTTCATTGAGGGTGTAAGACCCTATGACTTGAAATCTTGTAGTTAGCGGAGAGAGAACTAGTGTGGATCCACCTAAGATCGCGATGTGGATCAGGATTGTGATGTTGAGGATATAGGGCGTTGTGACGATTGAGGATCGTGATGTTAATGATCGGGTTCTATTGTGGTGGATCAGGATGGCGTGGATCGTGATGTCGTGCCGTACTGGCAGACTTCGCCTTACTAATTATGCTAAGCTAGGAATAGGGGAGAATCGTATTGTGAGATAGTTGAGGAATCTCTCGGTCCTTGTATGTTTGACTCCCCGAGTCAAAAGTCGACGTTTTGCCCAAGTCTAGGTGCAAAACAGTCATTTTACACTGTCCGTCCGATTTCTCTTGATTAATCCCCGATTTATCATACTAAATCCTTAATTAATTAATATTTAATCTCGATATTCGGGACGGGTCGTTACAGTTTGTGTCTGTTTAGGGAAAAATGAAGATGATGATACACGGGAAGGAGAGAGAGAGAGAAATGAGTGATAAAATATTAAATAAAAGTCACCCAATGGACATAGATCCATAAATTATGGAAAGTCACCAATGGGATGAGTGACACTTGTCACTCATCCAAAGGCCCACACTAATTAATCACCCAAATAACTTAATATTTAATTAATTCAAATCCCGAGACATTAATTATACCGATTTCGATCTCGTGGCCACAACTTCGTTGTTCGACGTCCGATTTCGATGTGTCGTCTGTCTACGAACTTGTGACGTCCCGATTTATGTCACGATTATCAATCCTCGTATGTTTGACTCTCCGGGTCAAAAGTCAACATTTTGCCCAATTTTAGGGGCAAAACAGTCATTTCACACCGATTTTCCGTAATTACTCAACTAATCCCTAATTAGTCACGATAATCCTTAATATTAATTAATCATAATTAATCCCATAATTCGGGATGGGTTGTTAGAGTCTCTAACTCTTAACTCTCTCCACTCTCATCGCAAATGGGTTCAACAACATAATGAATTAATTGTTGTTTGGCTTGAGTGGACGATGGACTTGAAAAGTAGACCTCAAAAGTGTCTTTTAGTCAATTGTGGAAAATTTTAGGACTTGGCTATTTGAATGGTTGGAGTGGACGGTTGATTTGAAAAGTGGACTTGAAAGAGTCTTTTATTGTCGATTTAATATATATCATCATCATCAATATCTTGACAAAAAAGCAAAGATATCTTGAAAAAGAAAAATAATTATAATAATTATAATTAAAAATTTATAATTCAATTAAAAATGGTATTACTTCTAATTTCTGTCGATTAAATTTGTTTTCAATTTTTTTCAAATTCTCGCATTCCGAGTTTCGTTTTTTTTTTTACTAACTTCTCAAATTATATGAAAAGTTTGGAATTTAACTCCCGATTTAGTTCTATTTTCAAACAAAGATTTTTTTTTTTTTTTTTGGATTTCGACGATTAGTTTAAAAGGGTAATTTCATAATTTAATAATTCTTATTTTGAAATTCCATGATTGATTTATATTGTCTACATTATAAAATATATTATTAGTCATTATCAAATTGTATTGTTTCATATTCTATATCATATAGTTATTATAATGAAGTTATTATGTTGATTTCACTGGTTAATTTGAAGCAAATTATATTGTATACGGTTAATATATAAGAATTCGTTTTACGTCCAATTTTCACTAATTAATGTCCAATTTTCTAAATTATTATGTAAATGCAAACTCCCCGATTTTAAATTATTATGTAAATGTAAACTCTATTATTATACTTATTGTTATATTTTTAACTATATTAATATTCAATTATAGTAATTCACTTTAATTTATATTTATGTTTAAAATTTTATATTATTAGTCATAACCAGAACCCTATTGTATCATATTATTCATCATATACGTATAATAAAGTCATTATGTAATTTTTATTAGTCATATATAATCATTATTGTGTGTATTTAAATTTTTCCCAAAATTTCATTCAAAATTCCTAACTTTAAGACTAAATTTCCATCATTTTTATTGACTATAAATGATATCAATATTAATATCGACATTTAGAGTGAGATATCCATCAATTTCGATATTTCAATCCTTGGTTATATGGCGTATTCCATATTCAATAATAGGGATGAAATTGCTGAATTTTAGACTCAAACAAAACCTGGGCACCCAAAACTAATTTCAAGTCTACAAAGATGAACCGCGTGTAACATGTGAATGACATATTTGCATTTCTGACAAGCCAATTTAAGCAACAAAAAGTCACAATAAACAACACATTTTAAATAAGGACCAAAAAAAATCGAACCTAAATACTCAGCAATTCCCTTTTTTTTTTTTACCTTTAAGACCCATAAACCAAGCGTCTATGAGCTTCCCAAATAATATATTTAAAAAAAAGTGATGAAAGAACTTACAAATTTGTTACAAAGCTTCCTCTTTTGATTTAATTGTGTTATCGTTTCCTCCAAATTTCCAGTTAAACTTGTGTCGTGTACAAAAGAATCGGATGAAAGTCATCCTTGTATGCAATTTTAGATCCCAGGTTCTGCCACGTGTTCATCACCCTATCTCCAGCCCAATGCGGATAACTTGTGATAAGATGTCAACCCATGCATCTGGTACACCAGGTAAGCACCAGTGCATGCAGTCCTGGCCCCAGACTGCGACGGCATCCTTCTGTCCCAACCAAATTGCTGGATGGGCATCTGCTCTGAATTCACTCAGATGAGACAAGTTAAGCAATTGAATATCGGTTCCTTGTAATGCATCTTCAATCAGATGATTCAGCAGTCGTTCTTCCTTATTTGGTCCATTGTTGCTGGGGTCAAACCATAAGCCAAGCTGTTGAGGTATTACCATATGATTTTCTAAAGAAGGCACGGACACTCTAAACTAAAGGAAAGTGAAAAATGTACATGCAATATTTGTGAAAACATAAATCAAATATGAAAGAAATTTAAAATCTTCAGGTCACAGTGGACAAGAGCCAAACTGATATTGTAACTCATACGAAAAACGATGTAAGGGGTATATGGAAGGAAAACCATTATGAATTAGTACCTGCTGCTCTTCAAGGGGCTTATTGAACAAGCAACTTCCGTTTCGATTCCAATCACCACCGTAAAAATGCCTTGGTGATTGTGATCTCCATAACTTGAGTGTATTTTGAGGAACTTTGTTTTGTATGTAGGAGACCATATTCTCAAGAACAACTTTAAATCCATCCAGCATATCAAGGGGAGGTACTATTGGTTCACCCTTGCGATAAAAATTGAGAGGAGTCTCTTTTGGGAATTTATCAAAGTTCCACCTAGTTAAGCACAAATTCTTTAGCTGTTTCTTTACAGAAAAATGAACTGACAGAGGCCAAAGTTGCATGCAAACTAATCTCAACTTAACAAACTCAACAAGAGATTTGAGTGCGGCACTAATGTATCCAATTTTAAGACGGAGCTTTCTATATTTCTTCTTTTGAAGATTTGAATGTCTTAAAGTCATTTCTGTTTTCAAAAACCAGTCATAACCTGTGTGTGTAAAACTAGTTAAGTTATCCGTGGCCATAAAATTTCCCTCCATTCATACTTCAGTTAAAACCCTATCAACTATGCAGAGATAGAGAAGTTCATTTCATCAGTGATAAAGACCATAGAAAGAGGAGTAGATGACTATACTTTTCATGACGTTCGCATAATTAGATATTAAGACCCTTATTTTAGTGAATTTAAACTTTTCAAAATAGATAAGTGGAAATGAAATACCACTGCTCTAAAAAGATAGAGAAAGAAACCAGTTTGCTACATTTTGGTGAAGAAGGAGAAGGGAATTACCAGTGCCCGGTGTTGAAAACAAGAACATCATAAAAATTAGCAATGTAGGCCCAATCATCAGCAGGAATATCAACATCTACTCGATATATTCCTTTCAATCCATCTTCATCTCCACGCTCAGGCTGTTTTGGCTGCCACCTTGATATAATCAGCTATGATCATGTGAGGTTTCAATTTTCATAATGATTTTAGACAAATCCGAAACTCAGATAAAGGCAGTTAATAATATCCTAGATTAAGCATCAGCTCATGGAAGCAATAAACCACCGTTGGTCTCCCTTACAACTCTAAGAAAACAGAAATTGTACAGAGAAAGAAAGAAATTAATGAAACTTACCACATCGATCGAGTATATCAATTAATATCTTATGTATTTCCACACGTAAAAGTGTCTCAAGGTTCAATCCATCAAACTCATTCATCGGTCCATACCAATGCATTTTCCAACATCCTTAAATCATTTGAAAGGCCTAAAACATCTGCTTTCCACTATATAACCTAAGAAGTTCAATATTTGTGTGCACTGTGCTTATTTCATAATAATATACATTTCACAATAATACATATTAACAGAATCATCACTGGGAATCATAACGTATATTCTTCTCACATAACACCTAAAAGTGCCACAAACATTGCATTGGTTTTTTAAAACTAGAATTATTCTTGTGATTGATAACTTACGTAATATTAAGCTTAAATCAAACTTAAAAGAAAACATAAATCAATCCCAGTAAAGAAGTTGATAGGAAACTAACAATCTTACTCATATTTGGCGAGCAACACTGCCCGATGATAGCCCACCGTAACATTGAACTTGGGAAAATAAGCTCCCTTCCAAGCCCCCTTCTTCTTCCACTTCTTAGCACCCACATCAGCCACTCTCAGAATGCACAAAAACGACACCAAAAAATTCTCATTCAAAGAGTCACCCACAAACCCAATATTCCTGTTTCTCATCAGACCCATAAACCGAACCGGGTCGATCCTTGGCAAAGAGCAATCTTGAGGGACCCATTTCCATGAATTGATGATACCCATGTTGTCCCTCTTGTTCCTCAGGCAGTTCCAGGCGTTTCTGTGAAATGGGCAGGTCCCATCGTACATGGATCTGTGGCTGGGATCTTGGGCCCAATGACCTTCGAAGAAATTGCAGGAGGGTAAAGTAGGGGTTTTCTTGGATTGTGTGGTTGGGGAAGGGGACGTCTTGAAGGGGAGGAGGGAAGAGTAAAAAAAGAGGAGGACCAGAGTCAGTAGAATAAGCCATCGGAAGAGAGGCGAGAGCAGCTTTGGTGCCATTGCGTACAAGCTTTCTTCATCTATTTCTAATTTTAGAGAGGGAGAGAAGGCTTTGGGCCTTGGGAAAACTGTTTTTCTTCAGATCTCTTCCAAAATTGACCTTATTTTAGGCACACTATTTGGCAAGTGTTTGATGTGATCCAATCTTTACCTTGTTATGAGTTCACTGCAAAACACAGCTACTGAAAAAAAAAAATTGTTTTACACGGAAGGAAAAAGTCACCAAAAAAAAACTGCTCAGGCAACTATTAATAAAAAATTAAAAAAATCAAAACTCCAATTTTTTTTCACTCATTAAATATTCAATTTAATTTGACCCGCCATAATTAATTCATCTTTTTATTTTTTAAATTAAATAAAAATTTGATTAGCTTGTGAACAGAAAGAAAGGCCAAAGCCTAAAACTTGGAGTGAACAGACTCAACCCGTGGAGCATAAGACCAAACTAAAAGGGAGTAAACTCAACCCCATAAAAAAGACGGTTTCCTCTAAATACACCAGGAACATACTAGTGTGTCTCAAAATGCACTAGGAATAGAAATTCGTTTCACTTTGCATAAAGAATGAATGTAACGTTAAGTCATTTGCACAATTTAACTCATAGACGTTTATGTTGTACATGTGGCATCTATCTGGCATCGAAGTCGATCTTGTGAGTAAGTAGTTCAGACATTTTGTGCAAATGGGAGATTTGTCAAATTAGGGTGAGAAGAGTGGCCCAAAATTGGGCGATTTCGATCGACTTGTGGCAACAAAGATTGAGAAATATAGGAGAGTTGAGTGATGGAGCAGCACCAAAGATGCTTCTATGGGAAGGTTGTGACACTGAAGACGACATGGACCAATAATAACCCAGGGGGACGTATCATGTTTGTCTAAATCGTTGGGTAAGTAATTGAAGTGTCGACATTTTGGTTTAGAAAGGAATTTTTTGTGTTTGGAAGTAATTTATGAAACATAATTCTGGGTAATTTCAATTTTGGATGATTTATGCCGTGTGTGCCCCTTTATGGTTGGAATTCTACACAAATTTGAAACAATGACTCGAATTTGCTCAATTTTGCAAGTATTTGCAATTTCATTTCCATGTAACCAATTGCAGAATGGTTTGGATAATGCATGTGAAATTTCAAATAGGTCATGGCAAAAGGTGTGACTTTTGGGAGTGTTTAGATCCGAAGATGTGTAAAAAGTCAATGATAATAATTCTCAGATTGCTCAGAAAGCTTAACATTGGTGAAGAGCAATTGTTGAATGAAAAGAGGAAGGTGTTTAAGCTTAGGATTGCACTTTTTCTTTTTTATTTTGGTTGCATTATTTGGAATTATGTGTGTATGAATCTAGCCAAAAATAGACTCTCGCAAACAAGCAAGCCTGAATCCATCCAATGAAGGAATTTACGCTTGCTACGATCAATATACAAGCAAGACCTTGACTTTGAATCTAGATGATAGTGGGCGTTCGAAGGCTACACGAACTAGAAGATCGTGGCACCCTTAATGAGGATGTCTATATGGCCCAGCCCACTAGCTTTATGGACCCCCGCTGATAGGACCCATCCCAATCCCCTTGGAATTATCGTGAGATGTGCCAGGCTCCCGTCTGACAATCATACTCAAAATACCGAAAAGACCTTTTATGTCAGGACTCATCCCAATCCCCCCGGGATTAACACGGGACGTTCCTGATCCCGTCTGACACGGAGTGTCAGACAAGAGAATTTCTGACTTTAGCCCACTCAGGGCTTCAGAGTACGCGAGGATCCGGATGAGGTATGTGATGCTCGGTTTCTGCTACAGCCCGCATCCGAATTCAATCTGAAGGGCAGTCAAAACATTAAAAGCTGCAAGTGGACAAAACAATCATTTATAGAAAACATTTTCATCGAAGACATTTGTACCCTTCACTAAAAAGCATGCATGCATTCAAAAACCATTTACCAAAACCTTACATGAAACCAATACACGGGCCACTTCCCAAATCCATGTGGGACACAGCCCAAAACATGTACATCATACATCATATAACATATACATATAAATCACATAACCAATCCTGTCACGGTTTCTAAAGTTACGCGTGTGCTACCCGGGGTCTCAAAGCCCAAGTCTCCCAAGTTCCACCCAGGTCAATGTCTGTAGATCAATGACCCTCCCTGGGGTTATAATCCAAGCCCTCCTGAGAGTAAGGTACCCAACGGGGGCGACTCCACTCAGGTAGTGCTCCGTGACTACTCCGGGGTCCATCCAAGCCAATGACCCTCCCCGGAGGAGACATTCCAAATAAGGAAGGTATATGAATATATATATATATATATATATATATATCGAAAACATTCTTAAAACTTTTCAAAGGATTCATGCCCGGTTCCCATAAACCGTCATGAATCCGGAGATCCATTTAGGGTTCTTGACCCGAAATCATAAACGTAAAGTAACTGGGTCTCGTGCCCGAACACAGGACTCAACTAGGCATCATGCCCGATATCTCAGGGTCAGTCACGACTCCGATCGTAGTGATTCATGCAACCATCTGTCCAGGACCGCCCTCAAACCTGATATGTCGCCATGAACAAATCAACTGACGCGACCACCGCTAGTACATGGTGCATTCATCACCGATCGATATCCTGAACCGTCAGCACTCCGAAGTCGAGCCTCCATCGGCTGCTCGACAATGGATCATGCATCGTGACCTCTCCGGAAGGAACACATCTTAGTCTGGAGGCGAGCGTCGTATCGTCCGACGTCGTGCATGTAGCACTCGCTGCGACCACGATTCAGACTCGTAGGTCACCAATAGGGCTATATGCCGAGACAAAACCAAATGGGTCTCATGCGATTTTATCCTTTTTAAATCCAAACCCATTTCATTTAAACCAACATAGAAATACAAACCCGTATAGGCACTGTATAAAGTCGAAACCTCGAAATACGTGCCAATACGTAACCACACACAAATGCACTCATGGCATCACAAAAAAGGTATTAAAACATATAAATAAGCATTTATGCATGCATCAATTTAGAAAACAAGGTCCACTCACAGACCGTCCGAGCTACCGCCTCGATACGGGTGTCATACGGCTCTCCCTGGCCAATCGTCGTCACTGGGACTCCCAAACTTGTCCAAATCACTTTAAATTGTTACTAACTATCTTATTAACCTCTCACTAAAGCCCCGTAATTTTTCTGAATTTTAAATTATTTTAAAACTCGATCCTAAACCTTTGGACGCCCCAAACAATATCGAAACGGTGTCCGATCGACACGAAACCAGTCCCAAATTGTTCGTTACTTCGAAAGGATGATTTCGTGTGTTGAAAGCATCCCAAAAGGTGGCCCACGCGCGGCCTGAAGTCCCTGTACGTGAAGCCCACACACCAGGCACTATTCATCATCTTCAACCTTTAGCCGGCCGGGTTCAGACCGGTTCGAACTGGTTCGATCCAACCGAACCGACGATCACAGTTCAACCTTATAACTCACCCATTTTCACTTCTTTACTTCCCATTTTAATTCTAAACTCCTAATCTTAGTCCTAGGAATCTAAATAGATGATCAACACAAGAAAAAAAAGGGAAGGAAACCTCACCTTCTCGATTGGAACAGAACCGGCCACCTGCAAGCCTCCACCACCGTGGCCTCCAGCCGTCCTAGCTTCCATTCCCAATCCAAATCAATGCCTATGACCCCCAGAAAGCCAACCCCATCATTAAAATCGATTGAAAACCTCTAGAATTCAAAGTCCAAATTTGAAATGGCTTACCCCTGGTTTTCGGGTTTCCCTCCGCCCTGGCCTGTCGGCCCTTACTACGTCGTCCTAGCTTCTCTCTTAGTCTCTCATTATCCCTCACAAATCGTATGGATGCAAGTGGGGTGTGGGGGTTTATTTGTTCCAAAAGAAAATGGAGAATGGAGGGGGAATGGGTGCTCGGGTTGTGAGAGAACAGGGAGGATGATGATGATCAGGTGAGGGAGAAGGAAATGGACGGTCAGGATTGAAGGAAGAAATATAGATGAAGGGTCAGGATTAAAAGATGGGATGAGTGAGAAATATAAAATAATAAATTAATATTATTTTAATGGTTTGGATCCATTTTTTAAGGGATTGGCCAATGGGACTTGTCACTCATCCATGGGTCCCACTAAAATATCTGCCCAATCAGATATCGCTACGTCATCCCCGTCTCGTAATACGTACATGGTGAAATCGAACTTCCATGACCCATAACTTTCCCATTCAAAGTCTTATTTCGGCGTGCCGCCTATCTATGGATTTGTATCGACTCGATCTACGTAATGGTCCTCGGCCATCGGACCTCCCAGGTCAAAAGTCAACCATTTGCCCCTTTTAAACAAATTACCAAAATACCCATGAACTTCCGAACGTCATAACTTCTTCCTCGAATGTCGGAATCAGACGTGCCACCTGTCTATGAACTCGTGACGTCCCGAACTACGTCACAGTCATCGACCAAAGTCCATTTGACCGCTAGAACAAAAATTCAACATTTTGCCCATTTCAGGGGCAAAATCGTCATTTCGCGTCGTACTTCCGAAAGTACACCACTAATCACCGATTAAGCTCACTAATCCTTGATTATCACTAATCTAATCCTGAAATTTGGGACGGGTCGTTACACTTTTTGGGTTTAAAAGTAAACAGAATTCAACTATAACATTATCACACAAGGGATAAGTATCTCTACATAATCGAGCATACATGTTAGTATAACAAAAGTACCAAAACCTACCACGAAGAGTGTTCAGGTGTGCAACGATACTAGCTATGCCTCAGCCTCAGTGTCAGCCCCTGCCTCTGTATCACGGCCTGAAGGGTCAATAAAACCGTCAAAGTGTGAGTGTATCGAAAATAATCATTTTCCAAATACAACTTAAGAATAATAACATTTTCACCTCTGTTTGATAAACATGCATGTATTTAAATTAAATCGTATGAAATACACATATTAGTAAAACACAATATACCGAATCATTGACATCGGCGATGTCTATAACCAATACCAGTCACGATTTCCAATGCTACACATGCAACTCGGGATCTCATCTCCGAGTACCTCCCTAGGATCTAACTCAACGACGTATGGGGTGATACCTTCCACGGTTCTACCACGTCTGGGGTGATATCATAAAGTTGCACTCCTGAACCTGAGCCTCTCCTCGAAGCTACTCATTAGAGGCAGTGCTGTTAGGACCGGTCCCAAATCCCCCGGGATTAACGTGGGACCCGCTTGATCCTATCTGACACCACGTGTCAGACCAGAGAAAATTTCATCTCTGCCCTTGCCGGGGCTATCAGAGTGCATCAGAATCGTAGGAGGAGGGGAGTGATGTCTCGTCTCTACTACAGCCCGTATCCGGGATCAACCTGAAGGGCATTAAAACATTAAAAGTCGAGAGTGGACAAAATAATATTTCATTTAAAACCTTTTCGCATAAAGAAATTTATGCCCTTCAATAAAAGCATATGCATGCATTCAAAAACCGTTTATCAAAATGTTCATAAAACCATTTCATTTATCAAACATAATCTCAAAATCATTCAAGGGTTCATGCCCCGTTCCCATAAACCGTCATGAACCAAAATCCATTTGGGTCCCCGACTCGAAATCACAACTTAAAACATGGAATATAGAAATCAAATGAATAGGCACTCAGCCCAAATCACGTCACGTGGGTCTCAGCCCAAAACCATTCGCAAACCTCATACGTACTCGTACGTATAACCCATCCTAGGCACTTCCGGAGAAGGTGCCAACTCGGGGCACACAGCCCCTAGGGAACATATCCCCGATATAGTCACTGTAACGACCCGTCCCAAATTCCTAGATTAGATTAGTGACTAATCACGATTAGTGAGGCTAATCCGTGATTAGTTGGGCAAAATCGGACGAACGATGCAAAATGACTATTTTACCCCTAGCGTGGGTAAAACGTTGACTTTTCGTTCTGGAGGTCAAATGGACTTTGACCGATGACCGTGATGTGGTTTGTGACGTCACGAGTTCATATACAGGTGGCACGTTCAATTCCGACGTTCGAGGAAGAAGTTATGACGTTCGGAAGTTTAAGGGCATTTTGGTAATTTTGGTTAAAAGGGGCAAATAGTTGACTTTTTGACCAGGATGTCAGATGGCCGAGGGCCGATGACCATTACATAGATCGGGATGATACGAATCCATAGACAGGCGGCACGTCGAATTCGGACGTTTGACGGCGAAGTTACGGTTCACGGAAGTTCAAGTGCACTATTGCACGAATTACGAAATAACCTAACTTTTGGACTCTAGTGGAGCCTAGATATTTAGTTCCTGCCCTATGGATGAGTGACAAGTGTCACCCATCCACAGGCCATCCCTTTTCCTTCATGCATCGAACACCTTCATTTTCTTCATTCAAACACAAACCATTACCCGATCTCACCATTTCTCTCCATCTCTGTGCAACCCAAAACCCATTCAACCCTTACCCAATGTTCATGACTGAGACCAGAGATGGAAGGGAGGACAGGAGGAAGTGGTGGCCGGCCAGAACCACCGTCCACGGCGGCGAGAGGAGGAGAAACCCCAGAATGCACCCGGTTAGCCCATTTTCGATCCATTTTCCATTTTTATTGTTATGGGTCATTTTTGATTGTTTTAATGAGTCCATTAGGTTGCTAGGAAGTCATTAGGAAGGTTTAAGGAAGCTTAGGATGGCTATGCAACCATGGGAGAATTTTGGGAAGTTTGAACCGTATGGTTCAAAATGGAACCATGGGATTTGAGCGGTTTTAGGTGGTTTTAATGATTGGAATTGATAGGGAATGAAGAAACAGGAACTATAGGATTAATTAGGGTTGAAATCGGACCAAAATAGGGGAGGAAAAGCACTGAACCAGTCATGCCGGTTCAGCACAGTACCTATGAACAGTAAAACCGGTTCACCTGAGCTTGAAGATGATGAACAGTGATTTGAGCCTTCTAGGGGCGCGTGGGCCATAATTTGGAAAAGTTTTCAACATATGAAATCTTCTATTCGATGTAACGAAGATTTTCAGACTGGTTTCGCGTCAATCGGACATTGTTTCAATTGGTTTCGGGCTGTCCGAAGGTTTAGGGTCGGTTTAAAAATAGTTAAAAGTTCGGAAAAATTACGGGGCTTTGGTAGGAGGTTAATTAGGTAGTTAGTAACCTTCTATAAGGATTTGGACAGGTTCGGGAGTCCCGGTGATGGTGATTGGCTCGGGAGAGCTTATGACACGCAAATCAAGGCGGCAGCTCGGACGGTCTGTGAGTGGACCTTGTTTTCTAAATTGGTGCATACATAAATATTTATTATATGTTTTAAACACTTGTTTGTGATGCCATGAGTGCATTTGGATGTGTGGTTACGTATAGGCACGTATTGCGAGGTTTCGGCTCTATACGGTGCCTATACGGGTCTGTATTTCTGTGATGCTCTAAATGAAAAGGTTTTGGATTTCTAAAAGGATAAACTCGGGTATGAGACCCATTTGGTTTGGTCTCGGGCATATGACGCTATTTACGACCTTCGGGTCTAAATCGTGGTGGCGACGGGTGCTATGTGCACGGCGATCGACGATACAACGCTCGCCTCCGGTTTAGGATGTGTTCCTTCCGGAGAGGTCATGATGCAAGATTCGTGGTCGGGCAGCCTGGGGAGGCTCGACTTTGGAGTGCTGACGGTTCAGGATATCGATCGGTGATGAGTGCACCATGATCTTGTGGTGGTCGCGTCGGTTGATACGTTCATGGCGACATACCAGGATTGAGGGCGGTCCTGGATAGATGGTTGCACACATCACTATGATCGGAGTCGTGACTGACCCTTAGATATCGGGCGCGGTGCCTAGTTGAGTCATATGTTCGGGCACGAGATCCAGTTGTTTTACACTGATAATTTCGGGTCAGGGACCCTAGATGGATTTCCAAGTTCATGACGGTTTACGGGAACCGGCATAAACTCTGGAAAGGTCATTTTGGTTCATGACGGTTTATGGGAACCAGCATTAACCTTTGTCAGGTCATTGTGGTTCATGACGGTTTATGGGAACCGGCATGAACCCTTGTTATGGATATTATGGATCATGATGGTTCAGGGGAACCGGGCATGAATATTTATGTTATGTATATATATGTTCATATACCGTCCTTTACTTGTTCTATTATCTCCTTCGGGGAGGGTCGTTAGCCTGGGTGGACCCCGAGTAGTCAAGGAGCACTGACTGAGTGGGAGTTGCCCCAGTTGGGTTCCTTACTCTCAGGAAGGCTGGTTACTATAACCTCGGGTAGGGTCAGTGGTCTGCGGACATTGACTTTGACTTTGAGAAGACTTGGATTTGAGACCCCGGGTAGCACGCACGTAGCTTTGGAAACCGTGACAGGATTGGTTGTGTGAATTATATGTATATATGATATATATGTTATGTGATATGTGGTGTGCACATGTTTTGGGTAGTGGCCCGTACGGTTGAGTCTTTATGATTCTTTCACTATGGATTTGGGCAGCGGCCCGTATGGTCATTTTCATTATGGTTCTTTCAATCTAGGTTTTGGGCTTAGTTCCCACCTATGGGTTTTCTGGATAAATGGTTTTCGAATGCATGCATGCTTTTTAGTGAAGGGTACAAATATCTTCTCGTTAAAATGTTTTTATAAACTCTTGTTTTGTCCACTCACAGCTTTTAATGTTTTGACTGCCCTTCAGGTTGACATCGGATGTGGACTGTAGCAGAGATCGAGATATCACATACCTCCTCTGGATCCTGGCGTACTCTGATAGCCCGGGAAGGCAAAGGTCGGAAATATCCCTTATCTGACACTTTGTGTCAGACGGGAGCAGGGTCATCCCGCGTTAATCCCGGGGGGATTGGGATGGGTCTTGTCAACGTGGTATCAGAGCAGGGTTGCTCATGTTACTCTGAATTCTAGAGCACGGGTTGCACTTGGAGTAGTACGCTGGTCGAGGATGTGATATCTCAATGGGCTACAGTTCGTGATCAACCTGATAGTTGGGATGCTGGTACTATAGTTAGTAGGATTGGATCGTGGATTGTTTTGGTTCGGCATTTGATGTCGGGGTTGCCATAGTTCTGTCGGGGTTGACAGTGTGGAACCCTACGAATGGTGAACGTAGTTTTACGTTAAGAGTTTTGGATCGTGAGACGGTTAGTTGGGATCGTCTTCACGATGTCGTAGGATCGATTTGACGTGTTTTGAAATCGTGACTATCCGATGATCGGATTTGGTTGAGTTAGATGGATTTACTGCAGTTGTCAGTTGGCAGCCGGATTCGTGGAATCCTAGTTGGATTGACGTCTTTACGATGTCCAGACCGCGGGGTCGGTTAGATTATGGATTATACCGCCTTATGCAGTTGGGTTCCGTGGAACTCTAGGTGTGATCGTGGAACCCTACCTTAGGTGTATGGTTCGGAAAGGTGAGTTCGTGAGTGGTGTGACTTTGACGACTATTCGGATTTGGGTTCGTTAGTCGGTCTAGTCATGTCAGCTTTAGTTATGGGACTGCAGCCCGCAGTCGACGTGGTATTTATCGGTTAGACCTAGTTGGTCGTCGTGCTACTTCAGTTGTGATGGACTGTTGGTTCAGCTAAGGTCGTGGGAAACCTGGTAGATGACATTGGTTTGGTCGAGTATGACTGGTTAGAGTTTGGTTGGACAGGTTACTAGGGTTGGTACTTGTCGATGGAATCCCTGAGTGGGATACGGGGTGGTTAATATAGGCGGTTGATTCCGTTGGATGTGAATATCTATAGCGATGTTTGGTGGTTAGGTCTGCATGAGTTTGTGGCAGGCACTACTACCAAGAATGGTTGTAGTTACGGTTGTTGGGAATCAGGGACGTTCATGGGGCGTTTCCTTTTCTTGTATGAGTTGTCAGGATGACTGTACCCAGAGTTGTCGTGTACGAGGGAAGTAGAGTTTCTCCAATCTGAGTAGAGGTACGGGGTCGTCGCTCGGTAGAAGTGGAGATCCAGGGTTGTCTGATTTGCACACTTGTACTGATGCTGACAGGTGGTGTACTGGTACTAGTGCTGGTGCTGGTGCCGGTGATTGTGATGACGGTGAGTTGCGAATCGGTATGTGACTCCGTCAAGATAGGCATATGTTCGGTATCTGTGGTTTGGGAGTGGATCACGGATGGTGATGGACTGGATTAGATCCAGCTGTAGTTGAGGCTCGTGGTACGAGATGCGAGTGTTGGATGCCGTTTAGGCACATTCGTAAATAGTATACAAGGTTTGACCTTGAGTCGCGTGAACTTCACTCGGAATGAGTGTATCTACATAAACGGTGCGAACCGATAGGCGAGATGGTGTACCAAGTTCTCTTGGTTATGGACACATGGTTGATGTCCGAGTATGTTGTTTCCAATCTTGTTGGAACTTCGGAGTCGCGAAAGGTTGCGATAGAGGTGACGAGTGGAATGCAGGTTTTCCGCATTGGCAATGGATATTTCAAAGTCATTAGGGTGACTTCTCAGATTCTACCATGATTGTTGATGGTAGATGATGTTGATGACGTAGACGTTGTTGGTTGCCACTAGTACACTGATCGTGTATTGGTTGGTGGACTCAGTTTTGTCTTGGGTCATCAGGTGGAGTGAGTATATCGAAGTTAGGTGACTGAGATTTCTCATTCTCTACTTGGTGGTAGACAATGTCAGGTTACATGACGTGGTGAGTGCAGCAAGTTTTTGTTGCATTCACGTAGGACGGATTTTGATGTCATTGTTTTGTATCATTCTTGATTTTCCTAGGTGGAATGCCAAGGGTTGATACGAGGTAATTAAAGAGAACCCACAGTCTTGATGTTTCTCGTCATTGACTGATCTGTTTAGATGTTGAGGACTTTGGATGTCGTGACGATCCTCGGTCGTGACGATCCTCGATCGTGACATTTATGAACGGGTGACACAGTGATGAATCTCGATCGTGACGTTTATGGTCGGTTGATATAGTGATGGATCTGGATCGTGATCTTGATGATCCAGATAGGTGGAGAGTTTATAACTCTTACTTGGACGTTTGAGTTGAGGATGTTGGGACTGAACTTCTTTTCGAGGTAAATCCCTTATGGTATATTACTCAGGCGAGTAGATTTCCGACGAGGTCGGATTTTGGTCAGCCTAGTTGAGTTGATGTTGGGATTGGCTTCCCTATGAAGTCAATCTAATGTATGTCGAGGTAATTGTTTAAGCAGGTAACCGATAGGTTCGGTTTTGATGCGTCTCGGTAGACGTGAATGAGATTTTGGGTTTTGGAATCGGATTTCTGGATGACGATTCAGGATTTGATTTTGGAACTTGAAAGGGGATTTCTAGATTTGGGTTTTGGAATCGGATTCTGGGTGACGATTCAGAATTTGATTCTGGAGCTTGACAATGGATTTCCTTTTATGGATTTGGGTTCGGAATGGTTATTCCAAATGCTAGCTTACGGAATGACAATTTCGGATTTGAATTTGGACATGATTATGGATATGATTTTTGGGTTTGGATTCGGAATTTCTTACGAAATTGCGGATTCGGATTCAGACTTGGAAATAGATGTTGGGTTGGAGTTTCGATTTGTCTAATGCTAGATTGGACAAGTGAACTCCATTATTGAAACATGATTGGCTACAACCTAGATGGTTGTAGGCTGATTGATGGGTAGATGTACGTACCTTGTACGTTGTTCGAGGTATGATACTGGGCAGACTTGTCGTGCCTGGTGACGATATATAGGATATACCAGTGGTACGTTGGTGAGCTTGTTGGTTGTCGGATTGGTTCTGATACCATCAGATTAGTTGGGGACGTGGACTGGACATTGGATACTGTGCATTGGGTCATGGTTTTCTGATGGGTCTAGTTACACACAGGTCGAGTGAAATGTTGGTAGATGTTTACTCAGGTTGAGTGAGTTGGTGGTTAGTGTAACCACAAGGGAGTATAGTGTCAAGTTTCGACTGGCGACTGTCAAGTGGTGACAGTTTGTCGAAGGTGTCAACGTGGATCGGTTAGTGAGATTTGGTGACTACCAGTGGGAGCAGACGTCAGGATAGATTGGTGATGGAGCAAGGGAACCTTCGAGTGTTTGTGTCAGTGACTTGGTAGATTTGACAATTGGTGTCAACTCGGAACGTATGACTACTGTTATTCGACGTGGTCGAATGTAGTCGATACGACATGAGTATTAGTGGTACGTCTGGTTACAGACGAGTATTGTTTGGTTAGTTGGTGTACGAGTGTACACGAGTTGTGAGGTTAAAATTGGTTTCCATGTGGTGGATATGGAATCAGGATAGTTGGAGTTTCAAGAACGAAACTAATTAAGGAGGGAAGAACAGTTGGAATTAGGTCGGTTGGAATTTCGAGGACGAAATTAATTAAGGAGGGAAGGTTGTAACGACCCGTCCAAAATTCCTAGATTAGATTAGTGACTAATCACGATTAGTGAGGCTAATTCGTGATTAGTTGGGCGAAATCGGACGAACGATGCAAAATGACTGTTTTGCCCCTAGCGTGGGTAAAATTTTGACTTTTCGTTCGGGTAGTCAAATGGACTTTGACCGATGACCGTGACGTAGTTCGTGACGTCACAAGTTCATAGACAGGTGGCACGTTCAATTCCGACGTTCGAGGAAGAAATTATGACGTTCAGAAGTTTAAGGGCATTTTGGTAATATTGGGTAAAAGGGGAAAATAATTGACTTTTTGACCAGGATGTCCGATGGCTGAGGGCCGAGGACCATTACGTAGATCGAGATGATACAAATCCATAGACAGGCGGCACGTCGAATTCGGACGTTCGACGGCGAAGTTACGGTTCACGGAAGTTCAAGTGCACTATTGCACGAATTACGAAATAACCTAACTTTTGGACTCTAGTGGGGCCCAGATATTTAGTTCCTGCCCTATGGATGAGTGACAAGTGTCACCCATCCACAGGCCATCCCTTTTCCTTCATGCATCGAACACCTTCATTTTCTTCATTCAAACACAAACCATTACCCGATCTCACCATTTCTCTCCATCTCTGTGCAACCCAAAACCCATTCAACCCTTACCCAATGATCATGACTGAGACCAGAGATGGAAGGGAGGACAGGAGGAAGTGGTGGCCGGCCAGAACCACCGTCCACGGCGGCGAGAGGAGGAGAAACCCGAGAATGCACCCGGTTAGCCCATTTTCGATCCATTTTCCATTTTTATTGTTATGGGTCATTTTTGATGGTTTTAATGAGTCCATTAGGTTGCTAGGAAGTCATTAGGAAGGTTTTAGGAAGCTTAGGACGGCTGTGCAGCCATGGGAGAATTTTGGGAAGTATGAATCGTATGGTTCAAAATGGAACCATGGGATTTGAGCGGTTTTAGGTGGTTTTAATGATTGGAATTGATAGGGAATGAAGAAATAGGAATTATAGGATTAATTAGGGTTGAAATCGGACCAAAATAGGGGAGGAAAAGCACTGAACCGGTCACACCGGTTCAGAACAGTACCTGTGAACCGTAAAACCGGTTCACCTGAGCTTGAAGATGATGAACAGTGATGTGACCCTTCTAGGGGCACGTGAGGGCACGTGGGCCATAATTTGGGGAAGTGTTCAACATATGAAATCTTCTATTCGACGTAACGAAGATTTTGGGACTGGTCTCGCGTCAATCGGACATTGTTTCGATAGGTTTCGGGCTGTTCGAAGGTTTAGTGTTGGTTTAAAAATAGTTAACAGTTTGGAAAAATTACGGGGCTTTGGTAAGAGGTTAATTAGGTAGTTAGTAACCTTCTATTAGGATTTGGACAGGTTCGAAAGTCTCGGTGACGGTGATTGGCTTGGGAGAGCCTATGGCACGCAAATCGAGGTGGCAGCTCGGACGGTCTGTGAGTGGACCTTGCTTTCTTAATTGGTGCATGCATAAATGTTTATTATATGTTTTAAACACTTGTTTGTGATGCCATGAGTGCATTTGGATGTGTTGTTACATATAGGCACGTATTGCGAGGTTTCGGCCCTATACGGTGCCTATACGGTTCTGTATTTCTGTGATGGTCTAAATGAAAAGGTTTTGGATTTCTAAAAGGATAAACTCGGGTATGAGACCCATTTGGTTTGGTCTCGGGCATATGACGCTATTTACGACCTTCGGGTCTAAATCGTGGTGGCGACGGGTGCTATGTGCACGGCGATCGACGATACGACGCTCGCCTCCGGTTTGGGATGTGTTCCTTCCGGAGAGGTCACGATGCACAATTCGTGGTCGGGCAGCCTGGGGAGGCTCGACTTCAGAGTGCTGACGGTTCAGGATATCGATCGGTGATGAGTGCACCATGATCTTGTGGTGGTCGCATCAGTTGATACATTCACGGCAACATACCAGGATTGAGGGCGGTCCTCGATAGATGGTTGCACGCATCACTATGATCGGAGTCGTGACTGACCCTTAGATATTGGGCACGGTGCCCAGTGGAGTCATATATTCGGGCACGAGACCCAATTGTTTTACACTGATGATTTCGGGTCAGGGACCCTAGATAGATTTCCAAGTTCATGACGGTTTACGGGAACCGGCATGAACTCTGGAAAGGTCATTGTGGTTCATGACGGTTTATGGGAACCGGCATGAACCTTTGTCAGGTCATTGTGGTTCATGACGGTTACCGGCATGAACCTTTGTCAGGTCATTGTGGTTCATGACGGTTTATGGGAACCGGCATGAACCTTTGTCAGGTCATTGTGGTTCATGACGGTTTATGGGAACCGGCATGAACCCTTGTTATGGATATTATGGATCATGATGGTTCAGGGGAACCATGTAACAACCCGTCCCGGAAGTCGGGATTAGGAGACTGGTTAAGGTGCGGTGAGTGAGGTTAATCGGTGGTTAGTTGGTCCCGATAAGGTCATTAGGACGTCATGAACCCGTAGACATGTGGTACGTTCGATTCCAACATCCGAGGAGGAAGTTGGGATGTTCGGAAGGTCGAGGGTATTATCGTACTTTTGGTAAAATAGGGGGAAAAGTTGACTTTTTGAATAATTGAGTTTTGGTAGGTTGACCTAGGATGGTTAGGTAGTTCTCGTCGTCCTGAGTTCGATGACAGGCGGCACGTATTCATCGGACTTACGAGGCGAGAGTTACGGGTCTAGGAAGTTTTGGTTAAACCGTAAAAATGTGTAAAACTGGAGGGTATTTTGGTCTTTTTGCACCTGGGGATTTGTGCAGAGAGAAGTAGATGAAGGGTTGAGATTTGGCCACATGGGTGAGAGAGAGTGGGGGGATGATGACATGTGGCAAGTGTGTAGTGGGTTCTGGGGGATTCTAAGGTGTGTGCACGGTTCTATTATTGGGGTGTACCCGTGCCCGTGTTCGTGTTTGTGCGCAGAAGGAAACAGAAACAGAGGGAGATTGTGAGAGGAAATTGAGAGCAGTGAAGGGTTGATTGAGGGAGCTGGTGAGTTGTAAGTGTGTGTGGGTGTCCAGAGAAGGAAAGGGAGACGGTAAGAAGGTTGGGAGGTGAGGAAGTCGTGTGGTTGGGCAGCTGGGAACTGCGGGGGAACCAGGGGTGAAAAGCAGGGAGGTCGTGAGAATCGTGGCGGTGGCGGCCGTGTACGGGGCAACTGAAACCGTGGTGGTGTCGTGCGGGTTGCGAGGAGTCAACCACTACCAGCGGAGCTCACGACGGCGACAGGTTGCAGGTAATTTCTATTTCCCCGTGTCTATGCTCTGTTTTGGCCGTGAACTTCAAATCGGAAGTTGTGGCCTGAGAGGTTGAATCGAAGAGCCTAGAGGAGTCTAGGGAGTTCAGTCGAGTCCAGGGCGTCGTTCAGTTGTGTTGCCGTGACGGGAGGTGCACGGTGGTGGTTGGCACGACGGAGGGACTCTGTGTGCCCTGTTTTCCCGTTTTGGTTCAAACCAAGAGTCGTGATCCTAGAGACTGAGTCGAAGGTCTAGGAGAGTCGGGTTAGGTTCCTTGAGGTTCTAGGAACCGTCTGGTGTTACCACCGTGAAGGGAGGTTACCTGGGCGGCCGGAGAGGAAAACAGAGGAATTGGGCCGTCTGGTTTCGAGTCTGAGTCGACGGTGTAGGGGATGTGTCGAGGTGATTGGAGGATGGGGATGCTTCGAGCAAGGTTGGACGAAGCTATAGGAGAAGGAAGGAGGTGTTTGGTGCAGGCACAGCGGAGAACCGTTGACGCCGGTTCAAGCTGCAGACTACTGTGTTGAACCGGGTCGACGTGAGGTTGAAGGCGCACTGTAGCTGGCGCGTGAGGGCCACGCGCAGCCACTTTGGGCGGCGCGTGGAGGCGCGTGCGGTGGTTCTGGGAGAAACGGTCAACATGGTTTTTGGTCCAGGAGTTGTTGTGAGTTCAATGGAGTTGGTTTCGGGTCAATCGGAAGTCGTTTGAGTTTAGTTCCGCGAGGGTGAATGTTTAGGGTCCCGGGTTTTAAGTCTTTGGTTCGGGGAATTTTAAGGAAATTAGGTAGTTGTTTCGTAGACGTATTAGTGACATAATTTGACGGTGATTGACAGGATCGGGATTTCCCGAGGAAGCCGAGGAACGGGCTGGACGTTCGGGACGCGAGTAGGGCTCAGTACTATGAGTGGACCCTTTCCTTAAACTCGATCATGCATAACTGCTTTTATATACGTTTTTGATGGTTTTACTTAAGACACTATGTTTATTGCATATGTTATGGTGGTTTTACGTGATTATACGTGATTGAGATGTTTGCACGTTTTTCGAGACGTTTTCGGGATTTTGCACATTTTTCGAGAAAATGCTGGTTTTCGGATTTTGATGCCACATTTGGGGATTTCCACCTATAAAGGTTTTCTGATAATGATAAATGGGTTATGAAAATGGATATTTTTCCGGATTTGGGTTCGGAATGACGGTTCTGAACGCCGGAAGGGCTTCGGACCGGTGATTTCGGATTCGGGTTCGGATGAGGATTTGGTAAATGGTTTTCAAATGGTTTTGGGATTGGATTTGCTGGATCTGGATATTGGGTTTAAAGACCCGGATATATGTGACGGGGGACCGGCCGGATTGGGTTTAAAGACCCGGATTGAGTTTAAAGACTCGGGAGTTTAAAGACTCGGATATATTGATTTCCCCCGTAGGCCTTGAGTTTAAAGACTCGGATATGATTAAGGCCTGGATTGAGTTTAAAGACTCGGGAGTTTAAAGACTCGGATAGGTCCAGCAGGTTCGATCGGGAAATGAGGATTTGATACGGTTTCTGATACTCATGCTATGGTTTCTTATGATATTTTATAGTGTTTCTGTTTCTTATGATGTTTTATAATGATTATTTTATAACTGTGTTCATAACTGTTGGTTATGCATGTGGTTTCAAAACGGAGGGTTAAACTCGGTTTTTTGATAAATGGTTTTAGAAACCTTTCTGTTCTTATGGTCCACTCACATCTTCTGTTTTAAATTGCCCTCCAGGTTGTGGAGCTAGTGCGGGGTCTTAACGTCGAGGCAGTGTCTGAGGCATCGAAGTGACGAGCGGGATTTTCGAGTGCTTAAGTTTTCCTCCGCGTGTGTGTATCTATTGTCGGATTTTGTTTCTTTGTATTTTTGTACTAGGCTCTGTAAACGATAACTTCGGGATCTTTTGTTTAATTACTCCTGCGTCTGACTGGGTTTGAGTGAGTTTTACTTGAGTTTTGTGTCGGGGAGTCAGACGGGAGCGGGATTTACCTCGGGTTTCGGGGTGAAACCGGGGTGGGTCCTGACAAACCAGGTATGAATATTTATGTTATGTATATATATGTTCATATACCTTCCTTTACTTGTTCTATTATCTCCTCCGGGGAGGGTCGTTGGCCTTGGTGGACCCCGGAGTAGTCACGGAGCACTGACTGAGTGGGCGTTACCCCTTACTCTCAGGAAGGCTGGTTACTATAACCTCGGGTAGGGTCAGTGGTCTGCGGACATTGACTTTGACTTTGAGAAGACTTGGATTTGAGACCCTGGGTTGCACGCACGTAGCTTTGGAAACCGTGACAGGATTGGTTGTGTGAATTATATGTATATATGATATATATGTTATGTGATATGTGGTGTGCACAGGTTTTGGGCAGTGGCCCGTACGGTTGAGTCTTTATGATTCTTTCACTATGGATTTGGGCAGCGGCCCGTATGGTCATTTTCATTATGGTTCTTTCAATCTAGGTTTTGGGCTTTGTTCCCACATATGGGTTTTCTAGATAAATGGTTTTCTAATGCATGCATACTTTTTAGTGAAGGGTACAAATGTCTTCTCGTTAAAATGTTTTTATAAACTCTTGTTTTGTCCACTCACAGCTTTTAATGTTTTGACTGCCCTTCAGGTTAACATCGGATGTGGACTGTAGTAGAGATCGAGATATCACATACCTCCTCTGGATCCTGGCGTACTCTGATAGCTCGGGAGGGCAAAGGTCGGAAATATCCCTTATCTAACACTTCGTGTCAGACGGGAGCAGGGTCATCCCGCGTTAATCCCGGGGGGATTGGGATGGGTCCTGTCAGTCATGATTAGATCATATCTATCTAGTGTGCACACTACTCGGGGTCACAATCCGAGTCTTCTCCCAGGATCTCCATCTGGGAGGCTCAATCCCTGGATCGAGTCTGACCTCTCTCTCTGGATCTAGTCCACATATCTCTCCGGAATCTGGTCCGGGACCACAACAATATATGTAACCACCACTCCTGGAACGGGATCCCTATGGGGATACCCACTCTGGTCTGTGGATCTCGACTTTCTAGGTCGAAGTCTGGAGGAGACCATATAATCAATATGGAGGGTTCATATCTTTTCAAATACTTTCTTTCTTTCTCAAATACATTTCTCAACTGGGTCTTATACCCGATTCATTTCAACAGGATTCCTCGAATCCGATTCAAATCACTTTCACAGGCCTCGTCCTAAATCCTCAGTTCAATAGGGTCTCATGCTCGCATACGCATTTCATAAACTGAACTGGGACTCAAGCCCGATGTTACATTCAACAGGGCCTCAAGCCCAATAACACGACTAACTGGGCCCTAAGCCCGAAACCATAACACAATAGGACCTCACGTCCGATTTCACAACCAACGGGGCCTTAAGCCCGATATTTCAACTAAATGGGTCTCAGGCCCAATATCATAAATCAACGGGGCATCAAGCCCGATAGTACCACTAATTGGGCCTCAAACCCGAATCGTAAACCAACTGGACCCTTGGTCCGATCGTATGGCTCAAATGGACCCTAGGTCCGATTCCTCGTCAAATCAAAAGGACTCCAAGTCCGAGAGTTCGTAAATCAAATGGGTCTCGTGCCCGATTTCATATTTCTAAATCCGAAATCCATTTATTAAATCCTCATTGAAAATGCAGTAAGCAAAGGTACGACATAAAGCCGAAAACCTCAAAAAACGTGCAAATATGTCGATCCTAAGCTACCACAATCAAATGCACTCATGGCATTGTAAAACATACAATAAAACACTTATAAAACATTTATGCATGCATCAAGTTCGAAAGAAAGGTCCACTCACAGACCGTCCGAAGTCGCGCCTCGATACGCATGCCATAAGCATCTCCCGGGCCAAACGTCGCCTCCGGGATTCCCGTACCTGTCCAAATTAATTTAGAGGGTTACTAATAGCCTCATTAACCTCTCATTTAAGTCCCATAATTTTCCGGATTTTCTAACTATTTTTAAAACCGAACCTAAACCTTTGGACATCCCGAACTATATCGAAACGATGTCCGATTGACACAAAACTAGTCCCAAAATGTTCGTTACATCGAATAGATGATTTCGTGTGTTCGAACCACCCCCAAAGGAGGGCTCACGTGCCCACACGCGCCCCTAGAAGGGTCTGCGCGTGGGCCTCACGCGCCCCTAGAAGGGTCTGCGCGTGGGCCTCACGCGCCCCTAGAAGGGACTGGGCGTGGGCCTCACGCGCCCTGCACAGTTTCCTTCTTCCTCAGGTGAACCGGAAGGTCCACCTGGTTCGAACCGAACCGGACCGGCGTGACCGGTCCAATGGTTTCCCCTTCTCATTTTGGTCCGATTCCTTTCCTAATCAATCGTACAATCTTCCTTACAGCCTTATGCATCTAACTATATAAACCACAACCCTTAAAACTCCCTAGAACCCACGGGTTCAAATTGTCCCCACGGTCCCTGTTTTTCCCAGCCACCCTCACGGCTGCTCAGCCCAAAACCACCACCCAAAACCTCTTTAATACCTTCCTAACAACCTAATACACATCCTAAAATCAACTAAAAGCAACCATAACGAAGAAATCGAATTAAAATGACAATTGGGCCTAACCGGGTACGGTGTTCGGGTTCAAGGCCGCCGTCCACGGCGGCGTGGTTTCCAGCCAGCCACCATCATCCACCCTTAATTCTCTCAGCCTTTGGGCTTCTTGGGCATGATCAGCTAGGTCAAGGGTTTGGTTTTGGATTGAAAATGGCGATCGGTTTTGGTTGGAGGAAATGGAAAATGAACTATGAAATGGAAGGGGAGATGCATGAATGGGTGAGGTTGGCCAGTGGATGGGTGACACTTGTAACTCATCCATTGGTCCATTGAAAAGTAATTGGGCCCACAAAAGTTAAAACTTCACTTTTTGCCTCGTAAAATGTGTCACCGTAAATAGTTCCCCGGAACTTCCATGAACCGTAACTTTTCCGTCGAACGTCCGAATTTGACGTACCACCTGTCTACGGATTCGTATCGTCCCGATCTACGTAACGGTCTTTGGCTCTCAGCCATCGGACCTCTCAGGTCAAAAGTCACCTTTTAGCCCAAATTACCAAAATTTCCCTTGAACTTCCGAACGTCATAACTTTTTTCTCGGACGTCGGAATCGGGCGTGCCACCTGTCTATGAACTCGTGACGTCACGAACTACGTCACAGTCATCGGCAAAAGTCCATTTGAATGCCTGAATAAAAAGTCAACGATTTGCCCACTCGAGGGGCAAAATTGTCATTTTTCCCGAACGTCCGCTAATCCTCGTCTAATCTCTGATTAATCTCGCTAATCCGTCATTAACTCTTAATTAATCCTGCTAATTCGGGACGGGTCGTCACAAACTTCCCCCCTTAAGGAATTTCGTCCTCGAAATTCAAAGTGACCCGATTCCACAACTAAATTGTGGAATCCAACCTTATTCCTTGAAACGGATCATTGCACCCACACGAGAATACTCGTGTAGCAGTACATGTCCAACACCCATACCGTATTTATCGGTACCGTCCTTGGTACATACCGTCATCGGACCCTCCAAAGCCCCAATTCACTCTCGAGAACTACACATCTGTTCGTATGTCTCACTCGAGACAATATATCGACACTCGTCGATCACGCCTGTCACTCACTTAACAGGTCAGCAATACCAAGCTGCGAACTAAACGGCTTTTCAGTCTGACACACTGACACGTCCATCCTACAGTCGTCAGGCTGTAAACACATTCCCACTAAGGCTAACATAGCCAAGCTGGCATCCTACTCAGCATCCGATCAGACAACATCCTACAGATCCTACCGTCATAATGGCACGAATCCCAACTCATAGGTCATCCTCAAACCTATGTCCATAATGACTTTAAACACTCGCACGAGTCAACTCGCTCAAATTCCTATACCCAAAATTGATTCTTCTTAGAGTCCTATCAACCACATCGATCTGAACGCATCGGATAACTATCCATCCATTACCCTCACAGGTCACATCCGTCATGACCAGCTAGCAACTCCCGGCTCCACTGCGCTTCGCTGTGCTACTCTGATCTCGACTAGTTCTCGAGTCCTCATATCGTATCTCGTACCACTCAGCGATACCACTTGTCATCTAGACTCAGGTGAGTCTCCAAACTGTCACTATCGGACCCAATCCGATCGCCACTCATGTCCATCTAGGACTCTATCCAAACTACAACTTACTCGTACTCTCGGGCACTCTCAACCCGACATATTGATTGACCGTAGTCAATCCCATTGTCCAACGTGCACAACACACCGGTGCACCTACATCACATTAACATCGGGGCACCTCCCGACCTACTCAAAGACTGCACTCCGGCAACGTCCAACCACATACCACTGTCCGCACATCAATCATGGTGCAGACCCAACCGTCCGTCACCAGGCGAACATCAAATCCACCACCTCGGACACTCACTTGTCACATCCTGTGACGCCAAATACCATATACTCGTCAAGTCAACCAAATTGACTCACAGCCTAGGTGTTCGGTTCTTACACCCTCTTTGAACTCCTAGCGGTCATATCAATCCTCGTCGTCCTACCTAGGGACGAATCCAAGATGATGAGATTTGATGTCATCATCGGATGAAATTTGATGTCATCATCTCAATTACAACCTCTCGTGATTCTGAAGTACCAATCATGTTGGAATCGTGTTTCTTTCCAAATACGAAGCTCACTTAACACACAAACATTCTCACGTCCTATAGGCAAACAAGTGCCATGTCCTCAACTCAGGAGGTATGGTCAACCGTAGTCAACCAAAACTAATCCGCAATGGACTCTCAAGTCCTCAACTCAACTGGACACCATCCACGTGTCCGTGAATACTGTTTATGTAGGTTCACTCATTCCGAGTGGAGTTCACGCTATTCAAGGTTAAACCTTGTACATTCTAGTAGTCACAACTCGTACCTTCAAACCACTTGATCCAACTCTGACGCACAGAATTGGTCGGAATCTACTGACCTTGGTCGGTAGGCTAAAAAGATCGCAACATCTGTCGTGATCTGAAGCCAAATCGCTGCGTACTACCAAATCTAACAAACTGACCCATACGTCATCTATTCACCTGTATCTCACGTTTCACCTCAATACTTTTGAGTACACCCTCGCGACTCAATCTCGCAGTACTGGGGAAACTAGTCTCCATTACTGGGGAAACTTATCTCCGTCACAGGGGAAACTGGTCTCCATCACTAGGAAACTGGTCTCCATCACTGAGGAAACTGATCTCCCTCACTGGGGAAACTGGTCTCCATACCAAGTACTCTGGTACCTCGCACTGAGCCACTCGGGATCCTCTCTGTCCAACTTATAACCATCACCTTCACTAGAGCGTGGCAAGTGTGCCAACACCCAACGTCAACATCTCATTCTGCGATCAGACTCAGCCGTCACCGAGTCGAATCCAGAATCACTGTTCATACTGTGCGTCACTCACGCACCCCGTATCATCGTCACGACTGACGAATCATATCGTCACAATCGTCACGGCAACCTGAGTCCATCCAACTTGATAAGACTCGATCACGTCCATCGATAGCAGTATCTGTCACAACCTCGTGCAGACCAATCTCAGAAACACTCTGCTACCAAAACTTCCAAACTATGCGGTAGTCTCACCGCCTGTACCAACCGCTCCACACGCAACATCCACTGATCGGTCCACCTCAGGATCCGATCGACAAATACCACACTCCTGGTAACTTGTCCAGTCACTCACTTACTAGGTTTATCACAAACCCGGCTGCCCGCTGCAGCCCAACCATCCTGGTCGATCCCTCGTTCTCGACTCCGAAGAGTCGTCATACTCCGATACTGGTACTAAACCAGCCAATAACTACACTCTGAGGGTCTCGTCCTCTCGCGACTCTACGACTCTCAGCTGCTGGCCTCCACAAGAACTGGTAGTACTCCGGTTCCAATATTACACATGCGCTACGTGCGCAAACACATCCTACCGCGTCACACCCCATCTACTCCGGGAATCCACTGCCAGTCGGCATCCTCTGACAGGACCCATCCCAATCCCCCCGGGATTAGTGCGGGATGACCCTGCTCCCGTCTGACACGAAGTGTCAGACAAGGGATATTTCCAACCTTTACCCTCCCGGGCTATCAGAGTACGCCAGGATCCGGAGGAGGCATGTGATATCTCGGTCTCTGCTACAGTCCACATCCAATGTCAACCTGAAGGGCAGTCAAAACATTGAAAACTGTGAGTGGACAAAACAAGAGTTTATAAAACATTTCATAAGGAAGACATTTGTACCCTCCACTAAAAAGCATGCATGCATTCGAAAACCGTTTAACCAAGGAAACCATATGTGGGAACTAAGCCCAAAACCAAGATTGAAAGAACCATAATGAAAACGGCCATACGGGACTCAGCCCAAACCATAGTAAAACCACGTACATGGGCCACTGCCCAAAACCTGTACATATCACATATCATATATCCCATATACCATACATCATATATACATATAATTCACACAACCAATCCTGTCACGGTTTCCAAAGCTACGCGCGTGCTACCCAGGTCTCAATCCGAGTCTTCTCAAAGTCAAGATCAATGTCTGTAGACCACTGACCCTACCCAAGGTAATAGTAATCATAGCCTTCCTGAGAGTAAGGAACCCAACTGGGGGGTGACTCCACTCAGTCGGTGCTCCGTGACTACTCCGGGGTCCACCCAGGCCAACGACCCTCCCCGGAGGAGGTAATAGAAGTAAAGGAAGGTATATGAATACATATATATACATAACATAAACATTCATGCTCGGTTCCCTTGAACTGTCATGAACCAGAATGACCTGACAAAGGTTCATGCCGGTTCCCATAAACCGTCATGAACCACAATGACCTTTCCAGAGTTCATGCCGGTTCCTATAAACCGTCATGAACTTGGAAATCCATCTAGGGTCCCTGACTCGAAATCATCAGTGTAAAACAACTGGGTCTCGTGCCCGAACATATGACATCAATTGGGCACCGTGCCCGATATCTAAGGGTCAGTCACGACTCCGATCATAGTGATACGTGCAACCATCCATCCAAGACCACTCTCAATCCTGGTATGTCGTCGTGAACGAATCAACCGACGCGACCACCACAAGATCATGGTGCACTCATCACCGATCGTCATCCTGAACCGTCAGCACTACGAAGTCGAGCCTCCCCAGGCTGCCCGACCACGAATCGTGCATCGTGACCTCTCCGGAAGGAACACAACCCAAACCGGAGGCGAGCGTCGTATCGTTGATCGTCGTGCACATAGCACACGTCGCGACCACGATTTAGACCCAAAGGTCGTAAATAGCGTCATATGCCCGAGACAAAACCAAATGGGTCTCATACCCGAGTTGATCCTTTTAGAAATCCAAAACCTTTTCATTAAAACCAATAAAGAAATACAGACCCGTATAAGCACCGTATAAGGCCGAAACCTCGAAATACGTGCTTATACGTAACCACATACAAATGCACCCATGGCATCATCAAACAAGTAATAAAACATATAATAAACATTTATGCATGCACCAATTTAGAAAACAAGGTCCACTCACAGACCATCCGAGCTACCGCCTCGATTTGCGTGCCATTCGGCTCCCCGAGCCGATCACCATCACCGGGACTCTCGAATCTGTCCAAATCATAATAGAAGGTTACTAACAACTTAATTTACCTCCCACTAAAGCCCCGTAATTTTCCCGTATTTTTAACTATTTTTAAAACCGAACCTAAACCTTCCGATGCCCCGAAACATATCGAGACGGTGTCCGATCGACTCGAAACCAGTCCCAAAATGTTCGTTACATCGAATATATGATTTTGTATGTTGGAACCTTCCCCAGATTCCCTTCCACGCGCCCTCACGCGCCGCCTGAAGTGGCTGCACGTGGGCCTCACGCGCCTGCTACATTACCCGTCTCCTTCCTCGCACAGCCGGTCCGGGCCGGCCGGTCCGGTCCAACCCCTGCAACTGGACCGGCGTAACCGGTCCAGGCCTCCTTCTCCCTCATTTTTCATCCATTTTCTTCCATTCCAATTTCTAAATTCCTATTTCTTCATTTCCTATCTAACCCAATCAATCAAACAACCTAAAACCTTCGAAATCCGACCGGTTCAATTTTCCCGATTGCACCCAGGGCTGCTCAGCCCTTCACCGCCGTCCAAACCACCCTCTACACCTTCCTACAACCTTAATAAACTCATCCTAATCAACTAATAGCAACCATAATGTCTAAAGCGAAAAATAGAAGAAAAATGGGTTTATCGGGCTTACCGTGCATTCCTCCCCCGCCGTCCACGGCGACGCCATTCCTGGCCGGCCACCAGAGTCCACCAGTCCATCCTCACTCTCTGGTCTCTCTTATATGATCATTGGAAAGGGTTGAATGGGTTTGGGTGAGAAATGGGATCGGGTTGGTTTGGGAAAAATGGGAGAAATGGATGAACGGGGAAGGGTTTGATGCATGAATGAAATTGGTGTCCATTGGATGGGTGACACTTGTCACTCATCCATTGGGCATCAGGACAAATATTTGGGCCCACTAGAGACAAAACTGCACTTTTTGTCTCGTAAAACGTGTCGCCGTAAATAGTATCCCGAAACTTCCGTGAACTGTAACTTCGCCGTCGAACGTCCGAATTCGACGTGCCGCCTTTCTACGGATTCGTATCGTCCTTATCTACGTAACGGTCTTCGTCCCTCGGCCATCGGACATCTCGGTCAAAAAGTCAACATTTCGCTCCTTTTAACTAAAATTACCAAAATGCCCTTGGGCTTCCGAACGTCATAACTTCCTCCTCGAACGTCGGAATTGAACGTGCCACCTGTCTATGAACTCGTGATGTCACGAACTACGTCACGGTCATCAGTCAAAGTCCATTTGACCGCCCGATTGAAAAGTCAACATTTTTGCCACCACTAGGGGCAAAACGGTCATTTCGCATCGTTCGTCTGATTTCGCCCTACTAATCGCCGATTAACCGCACTAATCGTGATTAGTCACTAATCTAATCTAGGAATTTGGGACGGGTCGTTACAACCTTCCCTCCTTAATTAATTTCGTCCTCGAAATTCCAACCGACCTAAATCCGACCGTTCTTCCCTCCTTAATTAGTTTCGTACTTGAAACTCCAACTATCCTGATTCCACATCCACCTCGTGGAAAGTAGAATCGACCTACCTCGCAACACGTGTACGCTAGTACACCCACTAACCAGAACAATACTTACTCGTCTGCAGCCAGACGTACCGCTAACATCCATGTCATATCGACTACGTTCGACCACGTCGAATGACAGTAGTCATACGTTCTGAATTGACACTACTTGTCAAATCTACCGTTTCGTTGACACAACAACTCGACGGTTCCTTTCTCAAACACTAACTATCCCGACATCTACTCCCACTGGGAGTTACCAATCACTCAACGATCCACGCTGACACCTCCGACAAACTGTCACCACTTGACAGTCGCCAGTTGAAAATTGACGCTATTCTCACTTGTGATTACAATAACTACCAACTCACTCAACCTGAGTACACGTTTACCAACAAAATACTTGATCGGTGTGTAACTGGACCCACCAGAATCACTATGACCTAATGCACAGTATCCAATGTCCAGTTCACGTACACGACTAATCCAATGGTATCGGGACTAAGCCGACTACCAACACGCTCACCAACGTACCCCTGGTATAACCTCTATACCGTCACCAGGCAGGACAAGTCTACCTGGTATTGTACCCCGATCAACGTACAAGGTACGTACATCTATCCATCAACCAGACTACAACCACTTAAGTCATAGTCAATCACGTTTCAGTTATGGAGTTCACTTGTCCAATCCAGCATTAGACAAATCGAAACTCCAACCCATCATCTATTTCCAGATCCGAATCCAAATTCGCAATTACATAAGAAATCCCGAATCCAAACCCAGAATTCATATCCATAACCATGTCAACATCCGAATCCGAAATTGTCATTCCGTAAACTAGTATTAGGAATGACCATTCCGAATCCAAATCCATAAAAGAAAATCCACAGTCAAGCTCTAGAATCAAATCCTGAATCGTCACCCAGAATCCGATTCCAAAACCCAAATCCAGAAATCCTCTTTCAAGTTCCAAAATTAAATCCTAAATCGTCATCTAGAAATCTGATTCCAAAACTTGAAATCTCGTTCACGTCTACCGAGACGCACTATATCCGAACCTATCGGATACCTGCTCAACCGATTACCCTATTACCATCGATTGACTTCATAGAGAAGACAATCCCAATATCAACATATCTAGGCTGACAAAATCCGCCCTCGTCGGAAAACTACTCGCCTGAGTAATATACCTCACGGGATTTACCTCGAAAAGAAGTTCCGTCCCATCATGTTCCACTCAAACTCTCCACCTATCTGGATCATCAAAATCACGATCCAGATCCATAACGATACCCAAAGTCCTAAACCAATTCCCACATCTAAACAGATCAGTCAACGACGAGACACGCCGAGACTGTGAGTTCTCACTGATTATCTCGTATCGATCCTTGTAATTCCACCGAGGAAAATCAAAGATGATACAAGACTATGACATCAAAATTCATCCTACGTGAATGCAACCAAAACCCCGTTGCACTCACCACATCATGTAAACCAACAGCGTATGCCACCAAGCAGAAAATGAGAAATCTCAGTCATCCAACTTCGATATATTCAATTCTCTGGACGGCCTAAGATAAATCACGGGTCCACCAACCAATACACGATCGGTGTACTAGTGGCAACCAACAACATCTACATCATCAACATCATCTACCATCATCAATCATGGTAGAATCTGAGAAGTCACCCAAAATGACTTCGAAATACCCAATACCAATGCGGAAAACCCGCGTTCCATTCGTCACCTCAATCGCAACCTCTCGCGATTTCGAAATTCCAACAAGATTGGAAACAACATACCTGGACATCAACCACGTGTCCCCTAACCAACTTAGCTCTCTCTGAGATCCACTCTGGGACCGCAGATACTGAACACATACGTAGCTCGATGGAGTCATATCCAGATTCGTAACTCATCGTCATCGCAATCACCAGCACCGGCACCAGCACTAGCACTATCACCTGTCAGCATCAGTACACAAGCATCCTCACTAGCATCAGTACTGACGCTAGCGCACCGTGTGCAAAACTGACCACCCTGGATCTCCGCTCATACCGAACGACGATCCCGTACCTCAACTCGTATTGGAGTAACTCAGCCTCCCTCGTACCTAACAACTATGAGTACAGTCATCCTGACAACTCATACGAGAAAAGGAAACGTCCCCTGAACGTCCCCGATTCCCAACAATCGTAACTACAACCCCTCTCGGTAGTAGTGCCTGCCACACACTCGTGCATACCTCACTACCAGACATCACTATCGAGACTCTGCATCCAACGGAATCAACCGTTCGTACCAACTATTCCGTCTCCCACTCAGGGATTCCATCGACAAGTACCAACCCTGATAACTTGTCCAACCAAACTCTAACCAGTCGTAACTCGACTCAACCAAATCCGATAATCGGATAGTCACAACATCCAACCAGTCGTCGGAACCTATCCTATGACATCATGAAAGACGATCCCAACTAACCATAACACGATCCAAAACTCCAAAGTACTATTACATTCATCCCTTCCGTAGGGTCCCACACTGTCACCCACGATAGAACTATGGCAACCCCGGAATCTAGTGCCGAACCACAACGATCCTATCCTACTAACTATCGTATCGGCACCCCAACTATCAGGTTGATCACGAACTGTAGCCCCTTGAGATATCACATCCTCGACCTGCGCGCACAAAAAGAACAAACCTGCTCTGATAAGCAATCCTATGCTCTGATACCACGTTGACAGGACCCATCCCAATCCCCCCGGGATTAGTGCGGGATGACCCTGCTCCCGTCTGATACGAAGTGTCAGACAAGGGATATTTGATATCTCAGTCTCTGCTACAGTCCACATCCAATGTCAACCTGAAGGGCAGTCAAAACATTGAAAACTGTGAGTGGACAAAACAAGAGTTTATAAAATATTTCATAAGGAAGACATTTGTACCCTCCACTAAAAAGCATGCATGCATTCGAAAACCGTTTAACCAAAGAAACCATATGTGGGAACTAAGCCCAAAACCAAGATTGAAAGAACCATAATGAAAACGACCATACGGGACTCAGCCCAAACCATAGTAAAACCACGTACATGGGCCACTGCCCAAAACCTGTACATATAACATATCATATATCTCATATACCATACATCATATATACATATAATTCAAACAACCAATCCTGTCACGGTTTCCAAAGCTACGCGCGTGCTACCCAGGTCTCAATCCGAGTCTTCTCAAAGTCAAGATCAATGTCCGTAGACCACTGACCCTACCCGAGGTAATAGTAATCATAGCCTTCCTGAGAGTAAGGAACCCAACTGGGGGGTGACTCCACTCAGTCGGTGCTCCGTGACTACTCCGGGGTCCACCCAGGCCAACGACCCTCCCCGGAGGAGATAATATAAGTAAAGGAAGGTATATGAATACATATATATACATAACATAAACATTCATGCTTGGTTCCCTTGAACCGTCATGAACCAGAATGACCTGAAAAAGGTTTATGCCGGTTCCCATAAACCGTCATGAACCACAATGACCTTTCCACAGTTCATTCCGGTTCCCATAAACCGTCATGAACTTGGAAATCCATCTAGGGTCCCTGACTCGAAATCATCAGTGTAAAACAACTGGGTCTCGTGCCCGAACATATGACATCAATTGGGCACCGTGCCCGATATCTAAGGGTCAGTCACGACTCCGATCATAGTGATACGTGCAACCATCCATCCAGGACCGCTCTCAATCCTGGTATGTCGCCGTGAACGAATCAACCGACGCGACCACCACAAGATCATGGTGCACTCATCACCGATCGTCATCCTGAACCGTCAGCACTTCGAAGTCGAGCCTCCCCAGGCTGCCTGACCACGAATCGTGCATCGTGACCTCTCCGGAAAGAACACATCCCAAACCGGAGGCGAGCGTCGTATCGTTGATCGTCGTGCACATAGCACACGTCGCGACCACGATTTAGACCCGAATGTCGTAAATAGCGTCATATGCCCGAGACAAAACCAAATGGGTCTCATACCCGAGTTTATCCTTTTAGAAATCCAAAACCTTTTCATTAAAACCAATAAAGAAATACAGACCCGTATAAGCACCGTATAAGGCTGAAACCTCGAAATACGTGCTTATACGTAACCACATACAAATGCACCCATGGCATCATCAAACAAGTAATAAAACATATAATAAACATTTATGCATGCACCAATTTAGAAAACAAGGTCCACTCACAGACCGTCCGAGCTGCCGCCTCGATTTGCGTGCCATTCGGCTCCCCGAGCCGATCACCATCACCGGGACTCTCGAATCTGTCCAAATCGTAATAGAAGGTTACTAACTACTTAATTCACCTCCCACTAAAGCCCCGTAATTTTCCCGTATTTTTAACTATTTTTAAAACCGAACCTAAACCTTCCGATGCCCCGAAACATATCGAGAGGGTGTCCGATCAACTCGAAACCAGTCCCAAAATGTTCGTTACATCGAATAGATGATTTTGTATGTTGGAACCTTCCCCAGATTCCCAGCCACGCGCCCTCACGCGCCGCCTGAAGTGGCTGCGCGTGGGCCTCACACGCCTGCTACAGTACTCGTCTCCTTCCTCGCACAGCCGGTCCGGGCCGGCCGGTCCAGTCCAACCCCTGCAACTGGACCGGCGTAACCGGTCCAGGCCTCCTTCTCCCTCATTTTTCATCCGTTTTCTTCCATTCCAATTTCTAAATTCCTATTTCTTCATTTCCTATCTAACCCAATCAATCAAACTACCTAAAACCTTCGAAATTCGACCGGTTCAATTTTCCCGATTGCACCCAGGGCTGCTCAGCCCTTCACCGCCGTCCAAACCACCCTCTACACCTTCCTACAACCTTAATAAACTCATCCTAATCAACTAATAGCAACCATAATGTCTAAAGCGAAAAATAGAAGAAAAATGGGTTTATCGGGCTTACCGTGCATGACCCCGCCGTCCACGGCGGCGCCGTTCCTGGCCGGCCACCAGCGTCCACCGGTCCATCTTCACTCTCTGGTCTCTCTTATATGATCATTGGAAAGGGTTGAATGGGTTTGGGTGAGAAATGGGATCGGGTTGGTTTGGGAAAAATGGGAGAAATGGATGAACGGGGAAGGGTTTGATGCATGAATGAAATTAGTGTCCATTGGATGGGTGACACTTGTCAAATGCACTCATGACATTGAAATATGTCGATCCTAAGCTACCACAATCAAATGCACTCATGACATCACAAAACATACATTAAAACACTTATAAAACATTTATGCATGCATTAAGTTCGAAAGAAAGGTCCACTCACAGACCATCCGAAGTCGCGCCTCGATACGCGTGCCATAAGCATCTCCCAGGCCAAACGTCACCTCAAGGATTCCCGAACCTGTCCAAATTAATTTAGAGGGTTACTAATAGCCTCATTAACCTCTCATTGAAATCCCATAATTTTCCGGATTTTCTAACTATTTTTAAAACCGAACCTAAACCTTCGGACGTCCCGAACTATATCGAAACGATGTCCGATTGACACGAAACCAGTCCCAAAATGTTCGTTACATCGAATAGATCATTTCGTGTGTTGGAACCACCCCCAAAGGAGCTCTCACACGCCCGTATGTGCCCCAAGAAGGGACTGCGCATGGGCCTCACGCGCCCTACACAGTTTCCTTCTTCCTCAGGTGAACCGGCCGGTCCACCTAGTTCGAACCGAACCGGACCGGCGTGACCGTTCCAATGGTTTCCCCTTCTCATTTTGGTCTGATTCCTTTCCTAATCAATCCTACAATCTTCCTTACATCCTTATTCATCTAACTATATAAACCACAACCCTTAAAACTCCTTAGAACCCACAGGTTCAAATTGTCCCCAAGGTCCCTGTTTTTCCCAGCCACCCTCACCGTTGCTCAGCCCAAAACCACCACCCAAATCCTCTTTAATACCTTCCTAACAACCTAATACACATCCTAAAATCAACTAAAAGCAACCATAACGAAGAAATCGAATTAAAATGACAATTGGGCCTAACCGGGTACGGTGTTCGGGTTCAAGGCCGCCGTCCACGGCGGCGTGGCTTCCAGCCGGCCACCATCATCCACCCTTCATTCTCTCAGCCTCTGGGCTTCACGGGCATGATCAGCTGGGTCAAGGGTTTGGTTTTGGATTGAAAATGGCGATCGGTTTAGGTTGGAGGAAATGGAAAATGAACGATGAAATGGAAGGGGAAATGCATGAATGGGTGAGGTTGGCCAGTGGATGGCTAACACTTGTCACTCATCCATTAGTCCACTGAAAATTAATTGGGCCCAAAAAAAACAAAACTTCACTTTTTGCCTCGTAAAACGTGTCGCCGTAAATAGTTCCCCGGAACTTCCGTGAACCGTAACTTTTCCATCGAACGTTCGAATTCGATGTGCCGCCTGTCTACGGATTTGTATCGTCCCAATCTACATAACGGTCTTCGTCTGTCGGCCATCGGACCTCTCGGTTCAAAAGTAACCTTTTGGCCTAAATTACCAAAATTGCCCTTGAACTTCCGAATGTCATAAATTTTTCCTCGGACATCGAAATCGGGCGTGCCACCTGTCTATGAACTCGTGACGTCACGAACTACGTCACAGTCATCGATCAAAGTCCATTTGACCGCCTGACACGTGGCACTTCCTTACTGTTGCCATGTGTCCTACCATGTGTTCCTAACACCTTTGACAATTCTCTGACATACTGCCACGTGGCACCCCTCACTAGTCCACGTGGTTTGAAAATGGCTGACATGGACTGCCACGTCAACTGCTATGTTACTCTGACACTTCTTGACAGGTTGTCACGTGGCACCACTATATTGGTCCACGTGGTCTGATAATGCTGACGTGGACCAAACACGTCAGTTGCTAACTGGGCCTGACAGCCTACCCCGTGGTATCACCTGATTTGCCACGTGGACTGACAGGTCTGACAGATGATAACATGGACTGCAACGTCATCATCTTCAACCTCAAGATGGGTCAACCTGCGACCCTGTAACGAGTCGTTTGACCAGCGACCCTGACCCAACTCATTCTTCCTCCTCCGAACACTAAACCGTGCCATTTTTTGACCCATCGATTCGTAATTAACGCAACAATCAATCTATGAACTCAAAATGGGAAGAAATTACATCAATAGCTTCAACCAAGCTTGGTGATTTTCTGCCAATTTTCTAGTCCTTCTCCAGGTCGATTCTGGCTACCTTTCTTCCTGATTTTGGTCCCTGTGGACTCCTACAATTCCAAGGAACAACTTTCTATCATCAAAACATTCTAACAACCCCTCTAAACTGATTTCGAAATTTGAACCCAAACTAGGTTTCGGGTTTTACCTAGTTCGTGGGTTCCTCAGCCTCTCTGTCGTGCTCAGCCGTCCTCACCGTCCTCTCTAGTCACTCTCTCAGTCTCAACCTCTCTCAAATAGAAACAAAGATGAGGTTTGGTGGTATGGGTTATTTGTGTGGGTTTCGGGTAACAAGGAATAAATGAGATGGAAATGAAGATATAAATGAGATGCATGAACATGGGTAGTTGGGCCAATGGAATGAGTGACACTTGTCACTCATCCATTGGTCCACTTCAGATATTTTGGACTAATAAATATGTGCCACTGTACACTTCTCGAAAAGTGTGAATAGTTCATATTTTCTTCTGTAATCCGTAACTTTCCCGCTGGACGTCTGATTTCAACGTGTCACTTGTCTACGAACCCGTGATGTCTCACTCTACGGAACGGGCCTTGATCAAAGGCCAAATAGTATCCTAGTCAAAAGTTAACATTTTTCCCTAACTAGGGTAAAAATAGCCATTTATATTAAATTTTCAAATTTTCATTTTACTAAAAGTCTGGGGTGTTACAATCTACCCACCTTACAAAACTTTTGTCCCTGAAATTCACTCAAATAAATATGGATAATGTTCCCCATCAGGGCTTCAGACTCCCACGTGGCCTCTTCCACATTGTAATTCCTTCACAATACCTTTACTAGGGGAATGGTCTTATTTCGCAATACTTTCTCCTTCCAATCCAGAATCTGTACCGGTTGTTCCTCGAAGCTCAAATCCGTCCTGAGTTCTAATGGCTAATCTTCCAAAACATGTGATTCCTCCCGCACATACTTCTGAAGCATTTAAACATGGAACACGTCATCAACTCTCGCAAGCTCTAGGGGTAAGGCTAATTTGTACGCCACAACACCAACTCTCTACGTGATCTCGTACGGCCCAATGTAACAGAGACTCAACTTTCCACGTCTGCCCAATCGTACAATGCCTTTCCACAGTGATAACTTCAGGAAAACCCAGTCTCTCATTTCAAACTCTAGGGCTCTAATCCGATGATCAACGTAGCTCTTCTAACAATCTTGTGTCGTCTTCAGCCGTTCCTTGAAAACTCATACTTTCTCCTAGGTCATATCCATGAGATCAAGCGTCAATACCACCCTCTTGCCTACCTCAGTCCAACATATCGGTGTCTTACACTATCGTCCATACAGTGCCTCAAATGGAGTCATCCCAATACTCGACTGATAGATGTTGTTGTAGGCAAACTCCATCAATGGTAAGAGCGTATCCCAATAATCCTGAAACTGCAGTACATTGGCTCTCATCATATCCTTAAGAGTCTATATAGTCCTTTCAGACTGTCCATCTGTCTGAGGATGAAATGCAGTGCTGAAGTGTAGCCTCGTACCAAGGGCTTCCTTCAAACTCCGCCAAAATCTTGATGTAAATTGAGAATCTCGATCCGAAACTATCGATTCTAGCATCCTATGCAGCCTGATGGTTTCATCAACAAACAATCAAGCTAACCGATTCGGTTTGAAGGTTTTAGGCACTAGCAAGAAATGAGCCAACTTCGTAAGTCTGTCCACAATTACCCAGACCCCGTCAAAACCGCTCAGTGTCTTAGGGAACTTAACACGAAGTCCATGGTAATGTGATCCCATTTCCACTCAAGGATCGGAAGTGGCTGTAAAGATCTATACGGTCTCCGTATTTCAGCTTTGACCTGTTGGCAAGTAAAGCAACTACCAACATACTCTTCGATCTCTCTTTATCCCAGCCCACCAATAGTAATCCTTAAGTGTACGATACATCTTTGTTCCTGTCGGATGCATCACATATTCTTAACTGTGGGCCTCCTCTAGAATCTCAGTCCTCAACTCTGCATATGTAGGCACACACAAACAACCATGTTTCAGTAACGCTCCATAACTTCTGATAGTAAAATCTTGCTGGTCACCTGTTTAAACTTCTATCCTCACAATACACAAAGTGGGATCTTAAAGTTGAGCCTCTATAATCCGGTCAATCAGGATGGATATCACATGGAAATTGGCCAATAGCGCTCCCTTGTCATCCATTCCGAGCATAACTCCAGCTTTTCGGAGTTCCACTAATAAAGACAAATACACCATTCTCAGATGAGCCACCGAACTCGCAGTCTTCCTGCTCAAAGCGTCTGAAACCACATTTGCCTTCCTGGGATGATACTCGATCGTGCAATCGTAGTCGTTTATCAGCTCCAACTATCTTCTATGTCTAAGATTCAGTTCCTTCTGAGTGAAAAGGTGTTTCAAGCTCTGATGGTCTGTGAAAATTCTACAGGTATCTCTGTACAAATAATGTCTCCAGATCTTTAGAGCATGTACAACTACTGCCAACTCTAAATCATGTGTAGGGTAGTTTGACTCATGTGGATTTAACTGTCGAGAAGCATAGGCAATGACTCTCCCGTGTTGCATCAACACACAGCCCAATCCTTGCGACGAAGCATCACTTTATACCTCGAACTCCCCACTATGATCTGGAAGAGCTAACACTGACGCAGAAGTCAACTGTCTCTTTAATTCTTGGAAACTCCGTTCGCAGTGTTCATTCCAAACGAACTTAACCCTTTCCTAGTCAGGCGAGTTAAGAGAGTGGCTATGGTAAAGAAACCCTTTACAAAACGCCTGTAATATCCAACCAACCCTACAAAACTCCAGACATCAGTAACTGTTTTCGGTTGCTCCCAGTTGGTTATAGCTTCTGTCTTCTAAGGGTCCACACTAATCCCCTCAGCTGAAATCACATGCCCCAATAAACCTATACTGCTCAGCCACAATTGGCACTTACCCAGCTTAGCATACAGCTGGTTCCTCATCAATCTGTTCAACACCAATCTCAAATGCTTCTCATGCGCCCTAGCACTCTTTGAATATACTAGGATGTCATCGATGAACACAATAACAAACCGATCCAGGTATGAGCGAAACAATCGGTTCATCACATCCATAAATGTTGTCGGTGCATTTTTCAATCCAAATGGAATTACCAGAAACTCGTAATGGCCATATCTCGTTTGGAAAACAGTCTTCGGAACATCCCCCTCAGCAATCCTCAACTGATGGTATCCAGATCGAAGGTCAATCTTTGAAAAGTACTTGGCCCTCTCAATTGATCAAACAAGTCATCTATCTAGGGAAAAGGATACTTATTCCTCACAGTTACTTTGTTAAGTTACCGGTAATCTATACACAGTCGCAAACTACCATCCTTCTTTCTTACAAACAACACCGGAGCTCCCTAAGACGATGCATTTGGTCGAATAAACCCCATATCCACCAATTCTTGCAACTGCACCTTCAATTCTCTTAATTCAGCCAGTGCCATACGATATGGTGTTTGAGATATAGGTCTCGTACCTAGGAGAAGTTCAATGGTGAACTCAATCTCTCTGTGCGGTGGTAGTCCAGGTAAGTCCTCTAGGAATACATCTGGGAATTCCCGCACCACTAGTATGTCTTCTACTCTCTCGAATGCAGCCCGACTATCCATAACATGAGCCAAGTAGCCTTGCTATCCTTTTCTAAGTAACTTTTCTGCTGCCAATGCCGATATAACTTTGGAAGGTAACACCCTCTGATTTCCCTGAAAAGTAGTCTCGGGTAGTCCTGGACTCTAGATTATCACTCTCTTACTGAAACAGTCGATAACGGCATGATATGTAAATCTAAGAGTATCAAATCAGCAGCCAAATCAACCTCTCCTACCCTCACATGACATTCTCTCAATGCCTGATTCACAATGTACACATCCCTGGTCGGTGTACCTACCCTTATATCGAAATCAAGTACGGAAACCTCTCTATCCACTAACAATGCACAACTCTGAGATATAAATGAATGTGTGGCTCCAAGTTTTATCAAGATGTGTACAATATGATCTAAGATAGTGAGTTTACCTGTCACCACTTCTGGGACTGCTCAGGTGTAACGACCCGTCCCGAATATCGGGATTTAATAATATTTAATTGTGATTCACTAATCTGGGATTAGTTGGGCGATTTCGGACGAATTGTGCAAAATGACCGTTTTGCCCCTAGGTGTGGGCAAAACGTTGACTTTTAATTCGGATGGTCAAATGGACTTTGACCGATGACCGTGACGTAGTTCGGGACGTCACGAGTTCATAGACAGGTGGCACGTTCGATTCCGACGTTCGTGGTGAAAGTTATGATGTACGGAAGTCCAGGGGCATTTTCGTAATTTGGACGATATATGGGCAAATGTTGACTTTTTGACCAGGATGTTCGATGGCCGAGGGCCAAGGACCGTTACGTAGGTTTCGTCGATGCGAATCCAACGACAGGCGGCACGCCGAAATCGGAGATTCGACGACGAAGTTATGGATCACGGAAGTTTGGTTTCGTTATGCACGCATTACGAGGCGTGGACACGTGGCGTTCTCTGATTGGTCTGAATTTTCTGAGTGGGACACGTGGACCACTAACCTTTAATTATTGGGATCAGATCTGGATTGGTCAGATTGATTAAATTATTGGATTAAAAAAATATAAAGAAATCCCACTTAGTGCATCTTTTGATCTGGACCCTTAATCTCATTGGTGAGATTTAATCTGGGCCGTTCATTCTTTTTCCCTCTCTTTTTAATTGGATCAGCCTACATCCTCCCACTCTCATTTCTCTCAAACCCGTGAGCATGTACACGGCTCACACTGCACACCACCACCATATCTGTATCCATGGGTTTGTGCGGAGGGTTGTGGGATGGCTGCTGAGAGCTGGGCACGATGGGAGACGGCGGGAGCCGGCGGAGATGACGGAGGAAGGAAAAACAGGGGAGGCCTAAAAACTCAAAATTGGGAATGTCGTTGTAGACTGTTTTTGATCGTGCTGATGGGTGGTGGAGGTTCCTGTGATCAGTCCAGGCATTTTGGGTGGCCACGGTGGTGACCACGACGGCGATATGGCCCTAAACCCGTGAGTCCGATTCTCGGGTCTAAAATGGCAGGATGGGCCTTACTGTCTTTCGGTCGATCTAGTAACCAAGAGGATGACTCAGAGGATGAGACGAGTCTATAGGGACCATTTTCATCGAGAATGGTGGTCGGAGCTGAGAGCAGTCGACGGTGGAGGTTGGCCGGGAACTTCTCGATCGGGGAGGTGAGGATCTTGACGTTGTTCATTGTTTTTGTTTCCACAGAACTCCTAATTTAACCCAGATGATCATGTAGGTGAAAACCCCGTCCAAAATGATCCTGTATCGACGGAGAACCGATCGGGTTGGCCCGCGGGTCACGGCGACCCGTTTACCAGTCGTTCGGGTTGAACGACGGTGAACAGTACCCGGCGCGTGGGTTTCACGCGCAGGGAGTTCAACCGCCGCGTGGGGGCGCGTGTGAGGTAATTTTGGGAAACTTCCAACATGACTTTTGTCCTATACAATGTAACGAACATTTTAGCGTTGGTTTCGTGTCGATCGGATCCCGTTTCGTTATTGCTCGGGATGTCCGAAGGTTTTAAATCCAGTTTAAAAATACTTAAAAATTTGGGAAAATTACGGGACTTGAATAGGATGTTAATGATGAGGTTAGTGATCCTCTAAATTGATTTGAACAGGATTGGGAGTCCCGGTGATAGTGATGTGGCCCGGGAAGGCCTATGGCACGCGTATCGAGGCGCTCGGTTAAACGGTCTGTGAGTGGACATTGGTTTCATAAATTCGATGCATACATAACTGTTTTATGATTGTTATAATTATGATTAAATGATTTACTTTGGATATCGGTGAATTTAAAATGATTTCACGCATTTCGAGGTGAATTACGTATTTGCACGTAAACCGAGATTTTCTGGATTTTCACCGATTTCCATAAATGTGGTTGGATATGATTTCATGAAACGGTTACGAACTTGAATAATGTAAAATCGGGCCAGGGGCCCAGTTGAACTATGAAATCGGGCCAGGGGCCCAGTTAACATGTGGATCGGGCCAGGGGCCCAGTTAACTTGTGGAATCGGGCCAGGGGCCCAGTTGATTTCTACACGTGATTGCGGGTCGGGGACCCTAAAATGGAATTGAATAAATGTTTCCTGGTTTACATTTTATATATGTTCACATGCTGGAATCTATAAATGGTTTTGATGATATTTCGATTATGGCACGTTTCACGGTATTTGGGCATGAGACCCGTTTGATGAAACGTAACGAATGGTTCGGATTTTATCTATGTATACCTATATGTTTTGCATGTGGATATCTATAAAATGTATTTGGTACTGCACTGTATAGATCCTTCCATATTATATTGTCTCCTCCGGATGAGGTACCCCGGAGAGGTCACGGACGTCTAGTACGTCCAGCGTCTATGACGCTAAGCATCGGGGATGCTGTACCCGAACGGGGTTCGGGGATTGAACTCGGAAATTGAGACCCGAGTGGCACGCGTAGCCTTGTGATTGTGACCTTATTGACGTCAGGGACGTCAGACATCAGGGATGTCGGATTGGAGTGTATAGTGCAGTGGCTAAAATAATGGTTATGGTTTATATTATATGCCTTATGGTTCATATTACTGGATTTATGAAATAACTCTTGGATTTACTTTTGGAAATTGAAACTATGCTTTGGTTTCCGGGCTAAGGCCCTAACGGTTATTTCTGAATAAATATGGGATTATTTGTTTTGGCGCATGCATATGATTTTACTGAGGGGCATAAATGTCTTATAAATGTTTTAAACAGACTTGTTTATTTTCGTCCACTCACAGCTTTTGTTTTCAATGCCCTTCAGGTTGATTCCGGATACGACTGCAGCAGAGACTTGAGCATTGCACACCTCCTCCATCGATCCTTACGCACTCTGGAAGCCCGTTTGGGCAATGGCAATCGGTTATCCCTTGTCTGGCGCCTCTTGTCAGACGGGAGCACGTCACATTCCATGGTAATCCCGGGGGATTTGGGATGGGTCGTGTCAAGTGGTATCAGAGCAGGTTTTGCTCTTTTGTGCGCGAAGGACGAGGGTGTGATGTCTCTTTGGGCTGCAGTTCCGTTGTCAACCTGATAGATAGTTTTGGGTTTGTATGGTGAATTGGGTGTGTTTGGCCCGATACGCCGTGCATTGTTGCGATTCAACCCAGGTGGGGTTGTATACGATTAACTAGTAATGTGGGACCGTCGGTTCGGTCATGTGATTATGGATTGTTGTGCCACTGGGCACAGCCGGGTTCAAGGAACCCCATTGGAATATTATTATGGAAATGCGAAACTCAGTTGAGTATTGGTCTAAGTTTTGGACCCTGGTAGTGTTGGCTAGTGTATGAGGTGTTGGTGCATCGGAGTTAGCCGATGACCTTCGCGATGGAACCCACGTTGAGTTGACAATTGGATTGGATTGGATTGGACGTCTATACGATGTCAGGACCGCGGGGTCGGTCAGGTTGTGGATTTTACTGCAGAGGGCAGTTGGGTTCGGTGGAACCCTAGGGTGTGATTTTGGAACCCTAACTTGTAATCGATGGACCGAAAGGTGAACCTTAAGTGAGAACTTGTGCTGCGACGAGCGGCTGAGGTCATGGATGACCATGTGGATGACTCTAGTGAGTCTTATGGGTTTCGATCTACGGATACGGTTATGAGGAAATATGGAATCCTGTTTTGGATCGAATGTTAGTATGATGTGTGGATACGGATCTTGACAACGATGACTGTTGGTCGATAGTTGTGTCGAGATAATTGGCTATCGAGGGTATTTAGTGTGGCTTTCACACTTGGGGATCAGGGGATGTTCAGGGAACGTCCATTATCCTGATGTGCCGATGGCGAAAATTGGAGGTACCCATAGTCCTGGGGTACGAGTGCTGTTACGGGATCGTCGTTCGTAATGAACGGAGATCCAGGGTGACAACTTTGCACATTGTGTGCTAGCATGGATGTTCGTGTGCTATGTATGGATGTTGGTATGTTGGTGCCTTTATGCCAATACTAGTATGGATGCCTGTGTGCTGATACTAGTGTTGATGATGGTGCGTTGGTGCTGGTGACAGTAATTGTGATGACGATGAGCCACCAGTTGGGGTGTGACTCTGTCATGATGAACAGATGATTGGTATCTGCGACTCAGTGGTGGTTGAGTCTTGGACTGGATGGGATCCAGTGGAGGTTGTGTCGTGTTGGGATAAGTCCCAACAGGTTTACGATGACCAATGATGAATGGATTAAAATGGTATGATTGAAACTTGGGGAATCTAGGGACGATGTTCCCTATGTCATGCGAGTTGGTGGATTTGGGGAGTTGTGGTCAACTCCGAGATTGGTAAGTTTGTGTACTGCTTATATCCCCTGAGAGTACAAGGAAATTATTGAAATTGGAAAAGTCGGGGAAACCATTCGTGGTATTGATGTGGGATGTTGTGATTGTGAATCACTTGGAACCTGAGGATTGAACCTGTTTAGGTTGAGATGTGAGACGGAGGCAGTATGGTATGAACATTCAGGCAAAATTGTGGATATCCCGTTCGGAATCGGGGTGTGTGCATACATGATTATTGACGGACGTGAGGTCCGAGTAATGAATTGATTTTGGACACGTGGTGGTCCAAGTGAGGTATGGACGTGGGCAGTCCAGTGGCTGGACTTGACATCTCATTTGGGAGCATGTCTGTTTCCAGCATGGTTGGAACTCCCGTTTCGGGGAGAGTTGTGATTGGGAGACGAGAGGAGTGCTCGTTTCCGCATCGGTGATTGGTATTCCGAAGTCATTAGGGTTGACTTCATATTTCCTGCCGTGGCAGATGATGATTGTTGCTACCAGTACGTTGAGCGTGTATTGGTTGGTGGACCCATGTTTGGCTTGGGGTCATTGGACACAAGCAGTTGTGTATGATTTTGGATTTGGTGGTGAAATGCGAGGTCATCTTTCCACCAAGGGAAATTTGACGAATGATTCAAACTGAGGGTGTAAGACCCTACGATCAGCTTTCAGATGGATCGTTAGCTATGTGGACACGTGTGGATCCTAGGGGATCTGATTTGTGATGTTGTTAACTATGGACGATGTGGCGATCTAGGATCGTGATGTTACTTGTCGGGTGACGTAGCGATGGATATGGATTGTGATCTTGATGATCCAGATGGGTGGAGAGTTTATCACTCTTACCTTGGTATGCGAGTCGTAAATGACGGGACTGAACTTCTTTTCGGAGTGAAGTCCATATGGTTTGTGACTTGGTTGAGTAGGTTTCCGATGTGGTCGGATTTTGTCAAACTCTGACGTGTGGATATTGGGATTGGCTTCCCTATGAAGTCAATCGAGTGTTTCGGTCAGGCAACCGATAGGATCGGTTTTGTTACGTCTTGGTGGACGTAAACGAGATTTTGGGTTTTGGAATCGAATTTCTGGGTGACGATTCAGGATTCGATTGCGAAGCTCGAAAATGGATTACTGGATTTGGGTGCGGAATGATTATTCCAATGCTAGCTTACGGAATAATGATTTCGGATTCGGATTTGGAAATGGATTAAAAATATGATGTTGGGTTCGGATTCGGGATTTCTTACGAAATTGCGGATTCGGATTCGGAATTGGAACTAGATGACGGGTGGAGTTTGTTTTGTCTCATGTTGGTTTGGGCAAATGTACTCCATTACTAGAACGTGTTTGGCTATGACCTGGGTGGCTATAGTCAGATTGATGGATTGAGGTACGTACAGGGTACGAGGATTGATACTGGTTAGGCTGAGTGGTGCCTAATGGCGGTACATGGGATGTACCAGTGGTGTGTAACTAATGTGTTGGTAATCGGATTGGTTCTGATATCATTTGTTTGGCTGTATTGTGGACTGGACATTGGATACTGTGCGCTGGGCAGATTGAGCTTGTCGGGTTCAGTGATCTTAAGAGCAGGTGCTCTTAGCCATGGTTGGCTAGTGGAACCCCGGTATTGATATGTGTGATCACTGCTGGGCTGGTATTCAATGTGTTCCAGTTGCGCCACTTGATGGAGTAAGTTGACGGTATACGTACACTCGGGATGAGTGAATTGGTGGTCTGAGTAACCACGAGTAGCCTTGTGTGACTTGATCACACCGTGATTTCCCAGCGTCTTGGTTCGCTGAGGGAGTCGGCGATTATGGACATTGAGATTAATTGGTGTCGCAGGATTGGGCTTGCCCTGCGAATTGAGATCATGTGGTTGATCTTGCGCTACATCGAGAGTGATGTAGTACGTGGTGTTGTCACGGACAGACAGATGGTTGGGGCTTTACTAGGGTGGTAAAGCTTAGTGGTGACAGTTTGACTGATGGTGTCGGCGTGGACTGACAAATGAGATTTGGTGACTCCCAATGGGAGCAAATGTAAGGATATATTGATAATGGAAAGGAACCATCTAGCTGAAGGAGTCGGCTAAATGGTTAGGCGATTTTATCGCGGATCAGGTGATCATTTCCACTCGAGGTGGTCGAGTGTTGTTGCTATTATGACGTATGACTGTGATGGGATGTCTGGGTACAAACGAGGCTGGTGTTGTCCCAGTATGTGGGTGTACAAGTGTACACAGATGTGTGGTCGAATTGTTTTCCACAAGGTGGTTGTGGAATAAGGTTGTGGGTAATTTCGAGGACGAAATTCTTTAAGGAGGGAAGGTTGTAACGACCCGTCCCGAATATCGGGATTTAATAATATTTAATTGTGATTTACTAATCTGGGATTAGTTGGGCGATTTCGGACGAATTGTGCAAAATGACCGTTTTGCCCCTGGGTGTGGGTATAACGTTGACTTTTAATTCGGATGGTCAAATGGACTTTGACTGATGACCGTGACGTAGTTCGGGACGTCACGAGTTCATAGACAGGTGGCACGTTCGATTCCGACGTTCGTGGTGAAAGTTATGATGTACGGAAGTCCAGGGGCATTTTCGTAATTTGGACGATATATGGGCAAATGTTGACTTTTTGACCAGGATGTCCGATGGCCGAGGGCCAAGGACCATTACGTAGGTTTCGTCGATGTGAATCCAACGACAGGCGGCACGCCGAAATCGGAGATTCGACGACGAAGTTATGGGTCACGGAAGTTTGGTTTCGTTATGCACGCATTACGAGGCGTGGACACGTGGCGTTCTCTGATTGGTCTGAATTTTCTGAGTGGGACACGTGGACCACTAACCTTTAATTATTGGGATCAGATCTGGATTGGTCAGATTGATTAAATTATTGGATTAAAAAAATATAAAGAAATCCCACTTAGTGCATCTTTTGATCTGGACCCTTAATCTCATTGGTGAGATTTAATCTGGGCCGTTCATTCTTTTTCCCTCTCTTTTTAATTGGATCAGCCTACATCCTCCCACTCTCATTTCTCTCAAACCCGTGAGCATGTACACGGCTCACACTGCACACCACCACCATATCTGTATCCATGGGTTTGTGCGGAGGGTTGTGGGATGGCTGCTGAGAGCTGGGCACGATGGGAGACGGCGGGAGCCGGCGGAGATGACGGAGGAAGGAAAAACAGGGGAGGACGAAAAACACAAAATTGGGAATGTCGTTGTAGACTGTTTTTGATCGTGCTGATGGGTGGTGGAGGTTCCTGTGATCAGTCCAGGCATTTTGGGTGGCCACGGTGGTGACCACGACGGCGATATGGCCCTAAACCCGTGAGTCCGATTCTCGGGTCTAAAATGGCAGGATGGGCCTTACTGTCTTTCGGTCGATCTAGTAACCAAGAGGATGACTCAGAGGATGAGACGAGTCTATAGGGACCGTTTTCATCGAGAATGGTGGTCGGAGCTGAGAGCAGTCGACGGTGGAGGTTGGCCGTGAACTTCTCGATCGGGGAGGTGAGGATCTTGACGTTGTTCATTGTTTTTGTTTCCACAGAACTCCTAATTTAACCCAGATGATCATGTAGGTGAAAACCCCGTCCAAAATGATCCTGTATCGACGGAGAACCGATCGGGTTGGCCCGCGGGTCACGGCGACCCGTTTACCAGTCGTTCGGGTTGAACGACGGTGAACAGTACCCGGCGCGTGGGTTTCACGCGCAGGGAGTTCAACCGGCGCGTGGGGGCGCGTGTGAGGTAATTTTGGGAAACTTCCAACATGACTTTTGTCCTATACAATGTAACGAACATTTTAGCGTTGGTTTCGTGTCGACCGGATCCCGTTTCGTTATTGCTCGGGATGTCCGAAGGTTTTAAATCCAGTTTAAAAATACTTAAAAATTTGGGAAAATTACGGGACTTGAATAGGATGTTAATGATGAGGTTAGTGATCCTCTAAATTGATTTGAACAGGATTGGGAGTCCCGGTGATAGTGATGTGGCCCGGGAAGGCCTATGGCACGCGTATCGAGGCGCTCGGTTAAACGGTCTGTGAGTGGACATTGGTTTCATAAATTCGATGCATACATAACTGTTTTATGATTGTTATAATTATGATTAAATGATTTACTTTGGATATCGGTGAATTTAAAATGATTTCACGCATTTCGAGGTGAATTACGTATTTGCACGTAAACCGAGATTTTCTGGATTTTCACCGATTTCCATAAATGTGGTTGGATATGATTTCATGAAACGGTTACGAACTTGAATAATGTAAAATCGGGCCAGGGGCCCAGTTGAACTATGAAATCGGGCCAGGGGCCCAGTTAACATGTGGATCGGGCCAGGGGCCCAGTTAACTTGTGGAATCGGGCCAGGGGCCCAGTTGATTTCTACACGTGGTTGCGGGTCGGGGACCCTAAAATGGAATTGAATAAATGTTTCCTGGTTTACATTTTATATATGTTCACATGCTGGAATCTATAAATGGTTTTGATGATATTTCGGTTATGGCACGTTTCACGGTATTTGGGCATGAGACCCGTTTGATGAAACGTAACGAATGGTTCAGATTTTATCTATGTATACCTATATGTTTTGCATGCGGATATCTATAAAATGTATTAGGTACTGCACTGTATAGATCCTTCCATATTATATTGTCTCCTCCGGATGAGGTACCCCGGAGAGGTCACGGACGTCTAGTACGTCCAGCGTCTATGACGCTAAGCATCTGGGATGCTGTACCCGAACGGGGTTCGGGGATTGAACTCGGAAATTGAGACCCGAGTGGCACGCGTAGCCTTGTGATTGTGACCTTATTGACGTCAGGGACGTCAGACATCAGGGATGTCGGATTGGAGTGACACGACCCATCCCAATCCCCCCCGGGATTACCATGGAATGTGACGTGCTCCCGTCTGACAAGAGGCGTCAGACAAGGGATAACCGATTGCCATTGCCCAAACGGGCTTCCAGAGTGCGTAAGGATCGATGGAGGAGGTGTGCGATGCTCAAGTCTCTGCTGCAGTCGTATCCGGAATCAACCTGAAGGGCATTAAAAACAAAAGTTGTGAGTGGACGAAAATAAACAAGTCTGTTAAAAACATTTATAAGACATTTATGCCCCTCAGTAAAATCATATGCATGCGCCAAAAACCAATAATCACACATTTATTTAGAAATAACCATTAGGGCCTTAGCCCAGAAACCAAAGCATAGTTTCAATTTCCAGAAGTCAATCCAAAAGTTATTTCATAAATCCAGTAATATGAACCATAAGGCATATAATATAAACCATAACCATAATTTTAGTCACTGCACTATACACTCCAATCCGACATCCCTGATGTCTGACGTCCCTGACGTCAATAAGGTCACAATCACAAGGCTACGCGTGCCACTCGGGTCTCAATTTCCTAGTTCAATCGCCGAACCCCGTTCGGGTACAGCATCCCCGATGCTTAGCGTCATAGACGCTGGACGTACTAGACGTCCGTGACCTCTCCGGGGTACCTCATCCGGAGGAGACAATATAATATGGAAGGATTTATACAGTGCAGTACTAAATACATTTTATTGATATCCACATGCAAAACATATAGGTATACATAGATAAAATCCGAACCGATCGTTACGTTTCATCAAACGGGTCTCATGCCCAAATACCGTAAAACGTGCCATAACCTTAAATATCATCAAAACCATTTATTGATTCCAGCATGTGAACATATATAAAATGTAAACCAGAAAACATTTATTCAATTCCATTTTAGGGTCCCCGACCCGCAATCGTATGTAGAAATCAACTGGGCCCCTGGCCCGATTTCACAAGTTAACTGGGCCCCTGGCCCGATCCACATGTTAACTGGGCCCCTGGCCCGATTTCATAGTTCAACTGGGCCCCTGGCCCGATTTTACATTATTCAAGTTCGTAACCGTTTCATGAAATCATATCCAACCACATTTATGGAAAGCGGTGCAAATCTAGAAAACCTCGGTTTACGTGTAAATACGTAATTCACCTCGAAATACGTGAAATCATTTTAAATTTACCGATATCCAAAGTAAATCATTTAATCATAATTATAAAAATCATAAAACAGTTATGCATGCATCGAATTTATGAAACTAATGTCCACTCACAGACCGTTTAACCGAGCGCCTCGATACGCGTGCCATAGGCCTTCCCGGGCCACACCACTATCACCGGGACTCCCAATCCTGTTCAAATCACATTAGAGGATTACTAACCTCATCATTAACATCCTATTCAAGTCCCGTAATTTTCCCGAATTTTTAAGTATTTTTAAACTGGATTTAAAACCTTCGGACATCCCGAACAATAACGAAACGGTGTCCGATCGACACGAAACCAATTCCAAAATGTTCGTTACATTAAATAGGACAGAAGTCATGTTGACCTCACCTCGAGATTCGTGCCCACGCGCCGTCACGCGCCGCCGTGAGTGGCTGCGCGTGAAAGCCACGCGCCTGCTACAGTGTCACCAGCCTAACCCGTATGTCTGATAAACGGGTCCAAACAGCCCGCGAGACGACCCGGTTCAAAGTCCATCAATTCAACCCTAAATCTTCCAATTGATCATTCAGTTAGTTTCGTTTTAAATTCAATTTAAGTTCTGTAAACTCAAATACACAATTCCTTACCTACAATTCCACGATTCGATGATGAACACCAAGAACACTCCGGTTACTGTTCGTTCATGGAATTCCTTCAATTCCAATTGATTTCCTTAAATTGATTCAACCAGAAGCTTCCATGGACTCCGTTAAGCATTTTCCCCAACTCAATTGCTTCAATACCGCGCTCAATCGTCACGACTCAAGCACGAACACCGTCACTGTTCAACCATGGAGTTCTGTCAACCACAGCCGTTTTCTTTCAATTGACGAACCCAGAAGCATCGTGGGATCATGAGAAGTAGTTTCCCCACCTCAATTCCGTCGTCTAAACACTCCACGATCACGACTCAACCTCGATTTTCTTCCTCTGTCACCAAGCTCAATCAGAGCCAAAACGGCACCAATTCATCTCGTTTCTTCGACAATTATGATCGTTGTGATCCCAGGAAGCTGAATGTGAGCTCAATTGCGATCCTCACGGCCTAATTCTCCCAATTCGAATTTCCCTCCCAAAAATCAAATTTCCGAATTCCAGTTCTACGGTCCCCCTCAATCCCTCGTGTTTCCTTCACTAAATCCATCTCTGAATTGTCTCCAATTTGCACACTCAAGATCAGCTGATGGAGAGGAGATTAAGGGTGGAATGAATTGTGGTTTTGGGTAGTACACGGTTAGGAAATTAGAAGAGGTTTAATGGAAATTAAACAATAATTAAACATAATTAATTAATAAAACATAATCATAATGTTCCCTCAAAACATGGATCCTGGTCTTATGCCTGAAATTAAGGGATGAGTGACACTTGTCACTCATCCAAGTGTGTTCAGTCACTGGTTACTGTTCATTATTATATTATTATTTTAATCGGAGCCTCGGTTCGTAAATTCGTTTCCTTGACCATAACTTCGTCGTCGAATCTCCGATTTCGGCATGCCACCTGTCGTTGGATTCGTATCGACGATACCTACGTAACGGTTCTTGGCCCTCATCCATCGGACCTCCCGGTCAAAAAGTCGACATTTGGCCCCTAATATGCCAAATTACGAAAATGCCCTTGCACTTCCGTACATCATAACTTTCACCATGAACGTCGGAATCGAACGTGCCGCCTGTCTATGAACTCGTGACGTCCCGAACTACGTCACGGTCATCGGTCAAAGTCCATTTGACCATCCGAAATAAAAGTCAACGTTTTGCCTACGCCTAGGGGCAAAACGGTCATTTTGCACAATTCGTCCGAAATCACACAACTAATCCCAGATTAGTAAATCATAATTAAATATTATTAAATCCCAATATTCGGGACGGGTCGTTACAACCTTCCCTCCTTAAAGAATTTCGTCCTCGAAATTACCCACAACCTTATTCCACAACCACCTTGTGGAAAACATTTCGACCACATACCATGTGTACACCTATACACCCACATACTGGAACAACACCAGTCTCGTCTGCACCCAGACATCCCATCACAGTCATACGTCATAACAACAACACTCGACCACCTCGAGTGGAATTGATCACCTGATCCGCGATAAAATCGATTAACCATTAAGCTGACTTCTTCAGCTAGACGGTTCCCTTCCATTACCAATATATCCTTACCTTTGCTCCCATTGGGAGTCGCCAAATCTCATTTGTCAGTCCATGCTGACACCACCAGTTCAAACTGTCACCACAAAGCTTTACCACCCTAGTAAAGCCCCAACCATCAGCTAGTCAGTGATAACACCATGTACTACATCACCCTCGATGTAGCGTAAGATCAACCACATGATCTCAATTCGCAGGGCAAGCCCAATCCTGCGACACAACATAATCTCAATGTCCATAATTGCCGGCTCCCTCAGCGAACCAAGACGCTGGAAACATCACGGTGTGGAAACATCACACAAGGCTACTCGTGGTTACTCTGACCACCAATTCACTCATCCTGAGTGTACGTATACCGTCAACTTACTCAAACAAGTGGTGTAACTGGAACATATTGAATACCAGCCCAGCAGTGACCACACATCTCGATACAAGGGTTCCACAAGCCAACCATGGCTAAGAGCACCTGCTCATACAATCACTGAACCCGACAAAATCACTCTGCACAGCGCACAGTATCCAATGTCCAGTCCACAATCACAACCAAACAAATGATAACGGAACCAAGCCGATTACCAACCCGTTTAATTACACACCACTGGTACATCCCATGTACCGCCATTAGGCACCACTTAGCCTAACCAATATCAATCCTCGCACAACGTACCATGTACGTACATCAATCCATCAATCCCTCTACAACCACCTAGGTCGTAGCCAAACACGTTCCAATAATGAAGTACCTTTGCCCAAACCAACATGAGACAAAGCGAACTCCACCCGTCATCCAGTTCTAGTTCCGAATCCGAATTCGCAATTTCGTAAGAAATTCCGAATCCAAACCCAAACATCATATTTTTATTCCATTTCCAAATCCGAATCCGAAATCATTATTCCGTAAGCTAGCATTGGAATAATCATTCCGCACCCAAATCCGGTAATCCATTTTCGAGCTTCGCAATCGAATCCTGAATCGTCGCCCAGAAATTCGGTTCCAAAACCCAAAATCTCGTTTACGTCCATCAAGACGTAACATAACCGAACCTATCGGTTGCCTGTCAAAAACACTCGATTGACTTCATAGGGAAGCCAATCCCAATATTCTCACGTCAAAGGTTGACAAAATCCGACCACTTCGGAAACCTACTCAACCGAGTAACAACCATATGGACTCACTCCGAAAAGAAGTTCAGTCCCGTCATTTACGACTCACATACCAAGGTAAGAGTGATAACTCTCATCCAATCTGGATCATCACGATCACAACCCAGATCCATCGCTACGTCACCCGACAAGCAACATCACGATCCTAGATCGTCACATCGCCCAAAGTCGACAACATCACAAATCAGATCCGCCTAGGATCCACATATGCTCACATAGCTAACAATCCATCTGAAAGCTAATCGTAGGGTTTTACACCCTCAATTAAATCATTCGTCAGATTTCCCCTTGGTGGAAAGATGACCTCGCATTTCACCACCAAATCCAAAATCATACACAACTGCTTGTGTCCAATGACCCCAAGCCAAACATGGGTCCACCAACCAATACACACTCAACGTACTGGTAGCAACAATCATCATCTGCCACGGCAGGAAATAAGAAGTCAACCCCAAAGACTTCGGAATACCAATCACCGATGTGGAGACGAGCACTCCTCTCGTCTCCCAATCACAACTCTCCCCGAAACGGGAGTTCCAACCATGTTGGAAACAGACATGCTCCCAATGAGATGTCAAGTCCAACCACTGGATTGCCCTTGTCCATACCTCACTTGGACCACCACGTGTCCAAAATCAAATCATCACTCGGACCTCACGTCCGCCAATACTCATGTATGCACACGCCCAGATTCCGAACGGAAAATCCACAACTCTGCCTGGATGTGCATACCATACTGCCTTTGTCTCACATCTCAACCTTTACAGGTTCAATCCTCAAGTTCCAAGTGATTCACCATCACAAAATCCCACATCAATACCACGAATGGTTTCCCCGACTTTTCCAATCTCAATAATTTCCTTGTACCCTCTGAGGATATTAAAGGTAAACAATCTTACCAATCTCGGAGTTGACAACAACTCCCCAAATCCACTGATTCTCATAACGTAGGGAACATCATCCCAATTTCCCCAAATTTTCAATCATACCTTTTTATCCATTCATCACTTGTCATCATAAATCTGTTGGGTCTTATCCCAACACGACACAACCTCCACTGGATCCCATCCAGTCCAAGACTCAACCACCACTGAGTCGCAGATACCGATCATATGTCCATCATGACAGAGTCACACCCCAAATGGTGGCTCATCGTCGACACAATTACTGACACCAGCACCAGCGCTAGTACCAGCACCAACGCACCATCATCAACACTAGTATCAGCACACAGGCATCCATACTAGTATTGGCATAAAGGTATCACCATACCAACATCCATGCTAGCACACTGTGTGCAAAGTTGTTACCCTGGATCTCCGTTCATTCCGAACGACGATCCCGTAACACCACTCGTACCCCACGACTATGGGTACCTCCAATTTGACCACTGGCACATCAGGATAATGGACGTTCCCTGAACATCCCCTAATCCCCAAGTGTGAAAGCCACACTAAATACCTTCGATACCCAGTCATCTCGACACAACTGTCGACCAACAGTCATCGTTGTCAAGATCCGTAACCACACCTCACACTAATATTTGATCCAACACGGGATTCCATATTTTATCTCATAACCGCATCCGTGGATCGAAACCCATAAGACTCACTAGAGTCATCCATATGGTCATCCACGACCTCAGCCGAACGTCGTAGCACAAGTTCCCAATTAACGTTCACTTCCAGTCCATCGATTATAAATTAGGGCTCCAAAACCACACCCTAGGGTTCCACCGAACCCAACTGCCTTCTGCAGTAAAATCCACAACCTGACCGACCCCGCGGTCCTGACATCGTATAGACGTCAAATCCAATCCAATCAACAACTCAACGTGGGTTCCATCGTGGATTCCACCACGAAGGTCATCGGCTAACTCCGATGCACCAACACCCCGTACACTAGCCAACACTACTAGGGTCTAAAACTTAGACCAATACTCAACTGAGTTTCGTAATTCCATAACATTATTCCAATGGGGTTCCCTGAACCCGACTGTGCCCAGTGGCACAACAATCCATCATCACATGACCGAACCGACGGTCCCACATTACCAGTTAATCGTATACAACCCCACTTGGGTTGAATCGCATCAATGCACGGCGTATCGGGCCAAACACACCCAATCCACCATACAAACCCAAAACTATCTATCAGGTTGACAACGGAACAGCAACCCAAAGAGACATCACACCCTCGTCCTTCGCGCACAAAAGAGCAAAACCTGCTCTGATACCACTTGACACGACCCATCCCAATCCCCCCCGGGATTACCATGGAATGTGACGTGCTCCCGTCTGACAAGAGGCGTCAGACAAGGGATAACCGATTGCCATTGCCCAAACGGGCTTCCAGAGTGCGTAAGGATCGATGGAGGAGGTGTGCGATGCTCAAGTCTCTGCTGCAGTTGTATCCGGAATCAACCTGAAGGGCATTAAAAACAAAAGCTGTGAGTGGACGAAAATAAACAAGTTTGTTAAAAACATTTATAAGACATTTATGCCCCTCAGTAAAATCATATGCATGCGCTAAAAACCAATGATCACACATTTATTTAGAAATAACCATTAGGGCCTTAGCCCGGAAACCAAAGCATAGTTTCAATTTCCAGAAGTCAATCCAAAAGTTATTTCATAAATCCAGTAATATGAACCATAAGGCATATAATATAAACCATAACCATAATTTTAGTCACTGCACTATACACTCCAATCCTACATCCCTGATGTCTGACGTCCCTGACGTCAATAAGGTCACAATCACAAGGCTACGCGTGCCACTCGGGTCTCAATTTCCGAGTTCAATCACCGAACCCCGTTCGGGTACAGCATCCCCGATGCTTAGCGTCATAGACGCTGGACGTACTAGACGTCCATGACCTCTCCGGGGTACCTCATCCGGAGGAGACAATATAATATGGAAGGATTTATACAGTGCAGTACTAAATACATTTTATTGATATCCACATGCAAAACATATAGGTATACATAGATAAAATCCGAACCGATCGTTACGTTTCATCAAACGGGTCTCATGCCCAAATACCGTAAAACGTGCCATAACCGAAATATCATCAAAACCATTTATTGATTCCAGCATGTGAACATATATAAAATGTAAACCAGAAAACATTTATTCAATTCCATTTTAGGGTCCCCGACCCGCAATCGTATGTAGAAATCAACTGGGCCCCTGGCCCGATTTCACAAGTTAACTGGGCCCCTAGCCCGATCCACATGTTAACTGGGCCCCTGGCCCGATTTCATAGTTCAACTGGGCCCCTGGCCCGATTTTACATTATTCAAGTTCGTAACCGTTTCATGAAATCATATCCAACCACATTTATGGAAATCGGTGCAAATCTAGAAAACCTCGGTTTACGTGTAAATACGTAATTCACCTCGAAATACGTGAAATCATTTTAAATTCACCGATATCCAAAGTAAATCATTTAATCATAATTATAAAAATCATAAAACAGTTATGCATGCATCGAATTTATGAAACCAATGTCCACTCACAGACCGTTTAACCGAGCGCCTCGATACGCGTGCCATAGGCCTTCCCGGGCCACGCCACTATCACCGGGACTCCCAATCCTGTTCAAATCACATTAGAGGATTACTAACCTCATCATTAACATCCTATTCAAGTCCCGTAATTTTCCCGAATTTTTAAGTATTTTTAAACTGGATTTAAAACCTTCGGACATCCCGAACAATAACGAAACGGTGTCCGATCGACACGAAACCAATTCCAAAATGTTCGTTACATTAAATAGGACAGAAGTCATGTTGACCTCACCTCGAGATTCGTGCCCACGCGCCGTCACGCGCCGCCGTGAGTGGCTGCGCGTGAAAGCCACGCGCCTGCTACAGTGTCACCAGCCTAACCCGTATGTCTGATAAACGGGTCCAAACAGCCCGCGAGACGACCCGGTTCAAAGTCCATCAATTCAACCCTAAATCTTCCAATTGATCATTCAGTTAGTTTCGTTTTAAATTCAATTTAAGTTCTGTAAACTCAAATACACAATTCCTTACCTACAATTCCACGATTCGATGATGAACACCAAGAACACTCCGGTTACTGTTCGTTCATGGAATTCCTTCAATTCCAATTGATTTCCTTAAATTGATTCAACCAGAAGCTTCCATGGACTCCGTTAAGCATTTTCCCCAACTCAATTGCTTCAATACCGCGCTCAATCGTCACGACTCAAGCACGAACACCGTCACTGTTCAACCATGGAGTTCTGTCAACCACAGCCGTTTTCTTTCAATTGACGAACCCAGAAGCATCGTGGGATCATGAGAAGTAGTTTCCCCACCTCAATTCCGTCGTCTAAACACTCCACGATCACGACTCAACCTCGATTTTCTTCCTCTGTCACCAAGCTCAATCAGAGCCAAAACGGCACCAATTCATCTCGTTTCTTCGACAATTATGATCGTTGTGATCCCAGGAAGCTGAATGTGAGCTCAATTGCGATCCTCACGGCCTAATTCTCCCAATTCGAATTTCCCTCCCAAAAATCAAATTTCCGAATTCCAGTTCTACGGTCCCCCTCAATCCCTCGTGTTTCCTTCACTAAATCCGTCTCTGAATTGTCTCCAATTTGCACACTCAAGATCAGCTGATGGAGAGGAGATTAAGGGTGGAATGAATTGTGGTTTTGGGTAGTACACGGTTAGGAAATTAGAAGAGGTTTAATGGAAATTAAACAATAATTAAACATAATTAATTAATAAAACATAATCATAATGTTCCCTCAAAACATGGATCCTAGTCTTATGCCTGAAATTAAGGGATGAGTTACACTTGTCACTCATCCAAGTGTGTTCAGTCACTGGTTACTGTTCATTATTATATTATTATTTTAATCGGAGCCTCGGTTCGTAAATTCGTTTCCTTGACCATAACTTCGTCGTCGAATCTCCGATTTCGGCATGCCACCTGTCGTTGGATTCGTATCGACGATACCTACGTAACGGTCCTTGGCCCTCGTCCATCGGACCTCCCGGTCAAAAAGTCAACATTTGGCCCCTAATATGCCAAATTACAAAAATGCCCTTGCACTTCCGTACATCATAACTTTCACCACGAACGTCGGAATCGAACGTGCCGCCTGTCTATGAACTCGTGACGTCCCGAACTACGTCACGGTCATCGGTCAAAGTCCATTTGACCATCCGAAATAAAAGTCAACGTTTTGCCCACGCCTAGGGGCAAAACGGTCATTTTGCACAATTCGTCCGAAATCACACAACTAATCCCAGATTAGTAAATCATAATTAAATATTATTAAATCCCAATATTCGGGACGGGTCGTTACATGGAGTGTATAGTGCAGTGGCTAAAATAATGGTTATGGTTTATATTATATGCCTTATGGTTCATATTACTGGATTTATGAAATAACTCTTGGATTTACTTTTGGAAATTGAAACTATGCTTTGGTTTCCGGGCTAAGGCCCTAACGGTTATTTCTGAATAAATATGGGATTATTGGTTTTGGTGCATGCATATGATTTTACTGAGGGGCATAAATGTCTTATAAATGTTTTAAACAGACTTGTTTATTTTCGTCCACTCACAGCTTTTGTTTTCAATGCCCTTCAGGTTGATTCCGGATACGACTGCAGTAGAGACTTGAGCATTGCACACCTCCTCCATCGATCCTTACGCACTCTGGAAGCCCGTTTGGGCAATGGAAATCGGTTATCCCTTGTCTGGCGCCTCTTGTCAGATGGGAGCACGTCACATTCCATGGTAATCCCGGGGGATTTGGGATGGGTCGTGTCATCAGGCCTCTTGTTAGGTAACCACAAACTCTCGGGCATGTGGTCCCGATGATCAACCTTGTCCTCATGATCCTTGGAATCCACCTCTGGCTCCCCCATACCCTCGGCCACTAGTCGGATCTGAAGTCGTGGTTGTGCTTGGGTCCTGCTCTGCTACACTCCGATCGATACCACTGCCACCAGTCGTTTATGGGCATTCTTGCTTGAAGTGGCCAGGCTCTCTGCATGTACAACATGTCAAAACTCTCGGTCTGCCCGTAGATCCCATTGACGTACCACTTGTCTAAAAGTCTATTGTGACCTGGAGCCTAACCTCTAGGTACATCCGTACCTGCCAAATCGACCACTGCCTAATGATGACGATGCTCCACTGAAACGGTCTCCCTTTGGGCCCTCTGTTTCTATGGTCCAACATACGAACGCTCTAGGTGTCGTCCATCACCAGAAGATTGCTGCCGGGCCAGCCAACTGTCCTCCACTCTCACAGTTGCATCCATCAACTCTCTCAGTGTAGCATAGGATCCTGATGTCACCATGGCACGAATCTCCCATCGTAGGCCCATCTCAAAACAGCGACACTTGTTGGCCTCAGTGCTCACAAATGCAGAAGCATAGCTGGACAATCTCTGGAAGCTTTGCTCGTACTCTACCACTGACATGCTCCCCTGTTGGAACTGCAAGAGCTCAACCTCCTTGGCGTCACGGAATAAGCGAAGGTAGTACTGCTCCATAAAACGCTCTATGAAAACCTCTCATGTCACTGTCTGGACATCATAACCGAAAATCTCTAGTGTGTACCACCAGTGATAAGCACCACCGTCCAACAAGAAAGTATTCAGTAGAACTCGATCCTCTGGAGGACATCGCATCACCGCTTGATCTGCTTGATTCGAGTAATCCATTGGTGGGCTTCCTCAAGGTCGGCCCCACCACTAAATACAGTAGCAAACAAGCGATAGGCTCTCTCAATACTAGCACTCTCGAAATCTCTAGTGAGATCATCATCAGACCGTGGAAGAGGCACTCGTCTCGGAGGCATGTTTATCTATTAAGAGGCATAAATTAGAACAACATATTAAGCAAGTCAATGTACAAAGTACAGACCACTACCCCAATGCTCTGATACCAAGCTGATAGAACCCATCCTGATCCCCCTGGGATTATCGTGGGAGATGCCCTGCTCCTGTCTGACAATCATACTCAAAATACCGAAAAAACCATTTATGGTTTTAAAAGTAAACAGAGTTCAACTACAACATTGTTAGACAAAGGATAAGTATCTCTACATAATCAAGCATACATATCAGTACGTCTGGGGTGATATCATAAACTCGTACTCCTGAACCCGAGCCTCTCCTCGGAGCTACTTATTCCAAGCAATGCACTGTGACTACTCCAAGATCCTCGATGTTTGGAGGAGACAATCCAACTCACCAGGATAGTATATGTGGAACAATAACCAAATACATTCAAAAATCATTTTTTAACCATTTATGTCTCAAATCGAGTCAAAATACTATTCAATTGGGCCTATGCCCGAGACATAACTCTCACATGTATTTTCCATAAAAACCATCTGAAAACAGTATCCATAACTCATTTATAAATCTCAATTTATCCAAACCGATCATGATCGCCATTCAAATTCAGTTAAAATGCATCCTTTCTTTCAAATTCCCGTTTGAATCTAAATCTAAGTCAAATCATTACTCAACCGGGTCTCAAGCCAAAAACATCATTTTCACATAAATAGGTAAAACAGTTCATAAACCGATGATTAAATCCACAAAATCATCAAATAAAATATCAAAGCATTTCAACTTAAATCATATAATAAAGTATTTAAAACATTTATGCATGCATTGCAGTTATAAAACAGAAGTCCACTCGCACTCGATCCACGCTGCGCTCAATATCCGCGTCGTAATCTCACACCGAGCTAGTCCAAGGTCTCTGGGCCTGTCCAAATCACATCTGAGGGTCACTAAAGTTCTATACAAGTTCATACAATAAGCCCTCATAAAAGCCGATATCGGAAACGCAACTCGGACACGCTTTTAGAGGTTGAAAACCCCTAAATGACCTATCAAACGGCTTCCGATTGACCTGAAACCACTACCATTGGCTTCAAATCATCGAAATCTTTTGAATAAGATCGATTTGACCTCGAAACTGGTGTCCATGCTCCCCTATGCGCCGATCAAAGTCCGGTCAACACTGGTCGTCGCCAATCAACGACGGTCAACGTTGGTTAAAGGCGATTAATGCTGGTCAACGACTGACATCGTCATGATGTCAGCCTGACAGGTCTGAAAGCCTAACACGTGGCATTCCCTGACTTGTGCCACATGTCCTTCCACGTGTCCCTCACACCTCTGATAGTTCTCAAATGCACTACCATGTGGCACCCCCACATTAGTCCACGTGTTCTGACAATGGCTGACGTGGACTGCCACGTCACTCCAACACTTCCTGATAGGTTGCCACACGGTACCATCATATTGGTCCACGTGATCTGATAATTGTAAGACCCGTTTCTTGGAGGGAACGGTGAACAATCCCACATTCCTGCGAGGGGGGAACGGTCTGGGAAGGGAATGGTGGTGTGCCTTAAAGGTGCAGGCACACACCTATCTAGCATGAGGCCTTTTGGGATCTCAGTGGCTTTAGGAGGGATTGAAACCCCAAAGTTAAGTGAGTTGAGGCTAGTGCAATTCCATGATGGGTGACCCCCTGGGAAGTTGCACCGTGAGCTCCCGAAAACAAAACCTCGTGGGCGCAGGCTTGCCATTGAGTATTGTTGTGGCCCAAAGAGGACAATATCATGCTAGATGAGTCGGGACCTGACAGAGGAGAGTCGGGTCCTGACAGAATGGTATCAGAGCCAGACCCCAACCGGGAAGTGTGCCAGCGAGGACGCTGGGCCCTAAGGGGGTGGATTGTAAGACCCGTGTCCTGGAGGGAACGATGAACAATCCCACATTCCTGCGAGGGGGGAATGGTCTGGGAAGGGAATAGTGGTGTGCCTTAAAGGTGTAGGCACACACCTATCTAGCATGATGCCTTTTGGGAGCTCAGTGGCTTTTGGGGGGGATTGGAACCCCAAAGTTAAGCGAGTTGAGGCTGGTGCAATTCAATGATGGGTGACCCCCTGGGAAGTTGCACCGTGAGCTCTCGAAAACAAAACCTTGAGGGCGCAGGCTTGCCGTTGAGTATTGCTGTGGCCCAAAGAGGAAAATATCATGCTAGATGAGTCGGGACCTGACAGAGGAGGGTCGGGTCCTGACAACAATGCTGACGTGGACCTGACACGTCAGCTACTGACTAAGCCTGATAGCCTGCCACGTGGAATCACCTGATTTTCCACGTGGACTGACAAGTCTGACAGATGATGACGTGGCTTTCCACGTCATCATCTTCAACCTCCAGACGGGTCGATCCGCCACCCTGACCCGACTGATTCTTCCTCCTTCGACCACCAAAATGTGCCATTTTTGACCCATTGACTCGTAATTAACCCAACGATCGATCTATGAACTCAAAATGGGAAAACATTTCCTCAATAGCTTTAACCAAGCTTGGTTATTTTTGGCCAATTTTCCAGTCCTTCTCCAGGTCGATTCCAGCCACATTCCTTCACTATTTTGGTCCCGGTGGACTCATACAATCCAAAGGAACAACTTCCAATCATCAAAACAATCCAACAACCCTTCTAAACTGATTTTGAAATTTGAACCCAAACCGGGTTTTAGGTTTTACCTGGTTCGTGGGTTACTCAGCCTCTCCGTCTTGCTCAGCCGTCCTCATCGACGTCTTTAGTCACTCTTTTGGTCTCAACCTCTCTCAAACAGCAACAAAGATTAGGTATAGTGGTGTGGGTTGTT